>OV049924.1:28076307-30893498 GCA_920104205.1 Eupeodes latifasciatus
GGCGGCGTTCTGCTTCTTGCTTATAGATACATACGTACAGTGCCTTATTGAATGTGACATTGATTGATTGTCGTAAGCATAATTTTTAACACGTTTATTGTGGTTATTTCAGAATGGTTGCATATTATAGCAGCAGCATACAGCTATCAGCTATCCCTCCCGTCATTGTCGTCGCCGTCGCCGTCATCGTCATCATCCTAAGGTTTTGAACACAATACAGATTTTGAGTCAAGTCAAGTCGACGAGACTATGTGTGTGGTGAGTTCAGCATAACCTTCAGCATGTTTCACACCTCTTTTGACAGTAGTGCATGTGAGAAACACACAGAATAATTGTTGTCGGCAAAGAAACATGGCGGAGTTTTGAAATGAAAAAATAAAACAAGCAACAACAATTTGGAAAAGAACAACAAACGTGTAGGTCTTTTCACAGAATATTATGGTCTTTTGATATATGTATGCCTGGCATCACCATTCACCACTGACGTTTACCTGTGAGCCCATAAGTCACACGAAGAATGAATAAAATAAATGTTCTTTTGACTGATTTCCAAATCGTTTATTGTTTCTCCGACAACGACCGAAGACGTCCCACGGTGAGTGCTGTTTGTCAGTGCGAGAATTTCTTAAGAATCGCACTGAAAAATAAAATAAATTATGATAAAGAGGAACCTCCAGCTCTGGGGACCACCCACGGGTATTTCAAACACTAAGTGAGATCAATATTCTCACCGAGAAAATGAAAATTAAAAAGAAAAAAAAAAAAATCATGACACTGATTTTTAATGATGGCAAAGTATTTTATCATCTTTTTTCGTCGTCGTGTCGGTCGTCGAGGTCGTTTTCGTGTCGTCCTTTTTGTCTGCCTACTAATTACCCAAGTTTTATGTGTGTTTTTCTAGAGATGATTTCTTCTCCTCGAATTCCTAGAAGCTAAAAATAAACCTCCCACAGCGAGTGACCTCACTCAACCATAATCTCTTTAGACTTGGTGAGTGGCCTATTACAATGGAATTCCAAAAGTCCAAACAAATTCCAAACATTTTTTTTTGTTCTTCCTCTTCGACGTCGTATATAATTAATTATCTTCCACCTAATGACGCACTTGTGAAATATTCCAGAGGGTATCCTATGGTCCTTAAGTAGATATTTGTCTTTTGTCTTCTTCTGCCTTAGGCATATAAAAACTAGAAAAGAGATATGTACATAGATAGGTCGCTAGGTACGTGTATAAAGACTTCCGGATTAGGGAAGATCCTACCTTTTTCTATACCTATATTTTATTTTGTTAAGCCTGTAGAAACGAAGCACCGACCAATCAACTACACAGAACAAAAAAAAAAAAGATTATAGCATGTTGGTCAGTCATCCGATTAAATGTCAAACAATACGATGACAGCGACGGATACCTGTCAAAATGATTTCTTGTTGTAATCTTTGAATTTATTACCTACAACGTATACATCTTTTGAGGAAGATTAATGTTTTGTATCAACGCAACAAATTTACGAATGTTTATGGTTTGCTATAATAACACGTCTTCTTTTTTCATATACATACATATGTACATACATAGATAGATTGTTCCTAAATGTATTATGTTACTTAATCTAGATTACATTTTGTTTTCTTCTGCAATCGATTGTATGTCATTTTAAATGTCACATTTCATCAAATTCAATTGCTTTTGTTTCCTGTCATATCGTCTTTATTGTCTATGTCTAGTATCTATTTCTTTCTGAATTTTTCATTTATTACGCCGAACCGCCACGCCGCCGCCGCGCGCCGCCGCCGCGTCGACCGCTCTGCGACGTCGTACAGCGCGATTACCGATAACAGCGACGCCTTCAATTAAATGACCCGTTTGACGGTCGGTTTAATTACTGTTACAAAATGAAAATGCCGACATTGCGCGGTTAATCTGACTATCAAACTGCCATAATAACAACAATAATAAATAAACAACACTATAGACATAACGGCACACATAACAGAATATATACCGACGGTATAATATAAGAACCGCTTTGAAACCAAAAACTTCATATTCCCACGATGATGATCCACCAGAACCAAAACGGTGGTTCGCGGAGGGGGGCGTTGATAGGAATAATTTGCCTTTAATGTTTGTCCTCTTATCATCATCATTTGAATATAGCCAAACGCTGAGCTGTTCTCTCATATTTATAATAATTGCTTTTTGCTTTTTTCGTATTAATTTTTATAATGTCTGTCCTTCTCATTTTGTTGGATTTTTAATTGCTGATTATTCGTATTTATTGGTGTATTTTATTTATATTTATGTAGCCGGAGCCTTATCTTTAATTCACAATAATTTTATACTCGACTATCGATTTCATTGAGCTTTTGCGGTGAATGTTTGGATGTAGAACTCCTTTGGCAGGCAGTCCAGTGTTTTTTTTTTGTTTTGGGGGATATGAGCTTATCAGTTTTTCTTTTTTAATAAATTACGGAAGAATAATCAAGTATTTTGTTTGATAGTAGCATAATTTTGTGTACTACTTTACTTCTCTATTTGTAAAATGCCAAGACCTGTTCACAATGTCAATATCATAATTTTTGAGCTGTCAATTTAGGTGTCATAACTTTCAATTATTTATTACATGCAAGTGGTTTGTTATTGTGAACATGTTGTTGTATAAGTAGGCATGTATAGAGTTGAGTACACATTTTATGGTACGTGTTCTCGATACGCTGCGGTGCGGTGGTGGTGTTGATGGCGGCGCCATATTGAATAACTGTCAATAAAAATGATGAAGTGATTTCATAGTAGCTATGTAAGTTTTATAAATTAGGATTCATTGAACTTTTTGGAACAAACATAATATACCCACGAACAAAAATATAAGTAGTCCATAGACTATGAAGTATGTGATAAAAGTTATAAAAGTTTTCTTGTTGACATATATCTACCTTACCTGCATGGGGGAGCTTGCTCGAAGTTGACAATGTTGAAAAGCAAAATGTCATCTGTCATCTTGTGGGGTGGAGTGGAGAGTTGGAGTTCTTATATAGTTTTGATTGATTGATTTCTTGTGAGTTATGACATTTATTATGCGACGTCATTTATTGAATATCAAAGAATGGATTTGTAAATGGTTAGCGGATAAGTTTTTATTTATTATGGAAAGAAAAATGAGTTTGATGTATGAGTATGTAAGATTTGAATCAAATGCCAATCAAAGGCCTTTATTGTTGGTTGGACTTTTGAACGTTAATCACAAGCAGCTGATTTTTTCGATATGATTTAAATCATCAGCGTTTCATGTTGGGCGCCATTTGTTAGAAAAATGATTTTAGATCGAAAACTGCTTTGGTTTTGTTCTCTTTTGATGAAGATTTGACATATCACGGGAAAGTTAATAATTGGAAACCTTTGACACAGCCATAGGTTGTTTGTAGATATTGTAAAAAAGTGATTCTTACGAATTGTTTGTTATTTTGAAAACCTGCTTAACTGCAAATCCGTCAAACCATAAGAAAAAATGAAATTCATACACGAACCAAAGGCAAAAACAAAATTACCCAAAAAGAGACGAAAATATCAACAATAATAAAAAAAAAGAATAAAACGAAAGAACTTTAAATAATAAAAGTTCCGTCGTTTCTCCATCAAACAAGAAATGCGCCTTTTTCATCGTTGCGACGTCTACGATGACGATGGCTTTGGCGTTCGGCGACGTCGTCGGTCGAAAAAAACCACGAAGACTTGTACCTATGTATATTATTTTCATTCTGTCGCACTGCCTTTTTTACTGCCTTGCCTGCTGCTGCTGCTGTTGTTACTACCTATACTCTGGTGCGGCATATTACTGTTAACGTCTTCAATAATAAAAGGAAGATACAACAACTCTAAACCACATCTTCACCAAAAAAAAAAAAAAAAAAAAACAATCAAAACCTTCCTTTTTGCAAAAAGAGAGACCTTCGTTCATTGCCTCTCGAGTCTTCTTTTTTATCATTTCTTGAACTTCTTACATTGTTGTTGTTTTTAGTGAAGATTCAGCGATTTTAAGGCTTTTTCCTTCCTTCTGCCTTCTGCCCAGTGGCCATACACGACTGACTACAACAGGTTCTGGTATAACCAAAAACAAAACAACAACAAAAATCCTCATAAGTTGTCGGCCGACGAGAGATAGAAGCACACAGCACTCGCATACGTACAAGTTGCCTTGCCTTGCCGTTGCCGCTATCATCATCTTTTCGTCTTTTTACGTGAGTTCTGCTCATATACACGCCGCCGCCGCCGTCGCAGCAGCGTCGATTCGATCCAAACCGAGCCGCCACTGCCGCCATTTCAGACCTCTCGCCACCGCAATCACCCTCGCCTTGATCATCAGTCGCGGTTCAAGGAAGGCGGCAATGGGGTTCGGTTCTAAAGGCACAGATATACACAAGAGGACGGTATATCTACCACCTCTGAAAACATACCGGGTTCCTCCCTCAAACCCTCGAACTACATATATACTATATAGGGTTCCCGACCATTCTTCGTTTTTTTTTTGTCTTTAGTGAACATTTCAAAGACCGGCACCGCAGGTAATCGTAATATACTACACTCTCCTTCCTCGCTGCTTCACTTCTCGCTTAGTTAGGCTCCAACTTAAACTCTATAAAAGAATATAAGATCCGAGAGTGTCTTTAGATCTTCTTTTTTTCTTTTTGTTGTATGATGGTATTCGCTTCTTCGTCATCGTCATCTTCTTTTTGCATCTTCACTTTTGTTGTGTGTAGCATCATTTTAGTACCTACGATTGAGGGTTTCAGGTACATAAGTGAAGATGAAGATGGAAGAAGAGAATTATCAGAGGTAGAAAAGTCGGGAACACAAGATCACACAAACGATTCAGAGGAAAACAAAAGCAGCCGAGTAGGTTTCCCTTCTACCACACTTCATCTTCTTCTTTATCTTCATCTCGTCTTTAGAGGTCTTATATATGCCGGGGTCTTATAATAGGAGTACGGACTGGTAGGTATAATCATCATACCCTGATGCTATACTATTTTTTTGTATACACGTTACTAGGTTCACATTAACCTCATAAGTTTCACTCTATTGAAATAGATCTTGCTATTGTTATGAAGATTTGTACACATTTTCTTCATTTCTGTATAGACTCGTTTAAAGATCAACAAGCCTATAACATAGATAGATTTAAAAAAGAAGAAAAAACAAGACTAAAAGGTACACATTAAGCGGCCTTTAAAGAGAGTTCACAGCAACAACAATGATCTCTACAACAAAAACAAAATACATAACAAATCTGGCACGATCAATACAATATCTCGCTCCGGTCTCTTCTCTTTTGCATATTGAATGAAATCTTTTTCAAAAGAAGGTTCCATCGTCATTTTTGTCTTCCTACTTTTCCTTGTTCTTCATTTTTTTTTTTTTTTTTTTAGAGTTTTGAATTTCTCGTATTTTGTTTCCATTCAAAGATTTTTCTGCTTAAGTTTGTTCTTTGAACGGTCTCGAAATCGGGATCGGCCAAATCTTCAAAATAACACAGGGGATTCGTGGAAGATTCTATCCCGTATTATACTATCATCACATCGTTGATCGTCGTCGGTCGTCTTTCGTTTGATTGAGGTTTTTTGTTTGGATTCATTGGAAAACCCTTTCTTCTTCAGCTGGCACACCTTTTCCTGTCTTAATTTACATATTTAATGTTTTTTTTTAACTCTTCCTTGAGTTGTTTTCTTTTGCTCTTCTTTGAAAAACAAAAATCAAATAAATAAATAAATAAATAAAACAGAAGCGATCATCTTGTAGTTCGTTATAGATTGGATTGATCTTCAAATGAGGAACAAAAATCGCATTTCGTTTTGTGGTTGGCTGTCAGTAGTAAATAACAACAACAAGAAGAAAAAATGTCGGCATGTTGTAACTGACAGCTAAACATGACATGTCATCTAAGGAGGTACAAAGATATATACCTTCATAATTTTATGGTTTTTCTTTCGTTTCTTGTTGTCGAAAAATAAAATAAGGATTTTCCAGGAATTCTGTGTCCTTTTTTTTTTTTCTTCTAATGATGTTTCTAGGATCTTCAGAGAAATATTTTCAGCTGTCCTGTCTGATGGTGGATGTGTTTTGTTCACTCCCTTAAATTAAAAACACCAACAAAAATATAGAATTCATCGAAATGACTGATCACTTTGTTTTCTTTTGTGTTCTGCTCTGACATGGTAAATCAATTAAAAATGAAAATCGGTACAGATGTCATGTTTCATTCGCTTTACCAACCAACCAACCAACTTACTTTATAAATAGGCTTCAGAGTTATTTCGTGTAGATTGGAATAAACATTTTATTATTATCGACAAAGACCCTTATCATTTTGTTCATTGCATATATTGAATTGGATGGGAATATGTTAGGTTATTGGACTCCCATACTGGGACCCGTATTTTCTTGATAATTAAAAAACAATAATAAATATTGTTTCCTTTCTAAATTGATTGACATTTGAATGTAGGTTTTTGTGAATCATGAACGGGCGGCATTGCGGCGGCAATGGCGATCGATTGCAGTTCAATGGCATCTTTTGAGGTCTTCTTGTTTCAGTTGATGGTTACAACAAACAACATAACAGTAATTGGCTGTGATTTAGTTTCCGTTCGAAATTGATCAAATAAATGTAATATATATTTGATCTTATACTTTTGCCGTCAAAGTAGTGAAATAATTTCTAAGCTTTTCGATCTCAGAGATTCATTCTTCTAATTTTGTCTACTAAATACTTGACCATAAATAACACCTGTCATATTTTGACACTAGTCGAATTTTGGAAACGTTGTGATGATATACTGCTTTACTAAAGATTTCAGCCTGTACTACCTGAAAATCTCTGACTTGACAAATCTTCCAGTGGAATCTATAGCATTTTGAAATCTGTCATTTTGACATCACTCACTTCGTTTTAACATTTGTCAATGTACTCTTCTCGAATTTCGCCCACGTGTTTAAAATGTGTTGCTGTAATAAAATTTATTTCAGAAAGTTCTTTAAGGAAACTGATAGCTGCTATTTGACTGTCTAAATACGTATAATTTACGTTTAGACGTTTATTCTTCGACATTCAATAGATTTGTAAGCATTTCCAACGGATATAAAGGCACATTCACAATGACATATGTCTCGTAGGACGTCAATTGCATGACAGTTCATAAATTCCATAAACAAAAGTAAATTCATCGAAAATAAATAGTTTATCGATAACACAATTTTCGCAACTTCGATAACATTATGAACGTCACAACTCTACGATAAAAACAAAAATGGCGTTGACTTCAAGAACTTTGCCAGGAAAATGACTAAATTTGGTCAAACATTATTTTTATTTTTACGAAGAAAATAATTGAATATTTTTGTTGTTATCAATGTTTCTTAGAAAATTACAAATATTTGACAGTTAAATTGACGTTTTTGGAAGCAGTAGTTTTGTTAAGCATGTTCATATTTGTGCATTTTATTATCTCGTTCTAACTAATGCCTTGCTATTCCCTATCTTATCTGAAACAAGATAACAAAACAAAACGTCAAAATGAATCAATTAGAATCAGTACAAGATGTGAACACCGCCATATGACATAAATAGTAACGTCAAAAATAATGACATTTTCCGTACTTTTTTTCCATTTTATATGAAGTTTTAAACTCATTATAAAACAAATCCAATTTCCTCTCTATAATTTTTCATTATTAACTTTATTTACTCCAATGCATTTAAGAACTGCCAACTTAATTATTGTAATTGATGTAATAAAAATAAAAATAAGAACTTACATCGTTACATTATTTATTTTCCTATGATAATTGATGACAGTTTGTTATTAAGTCCTCACTGGGTAAACAATTTACACGTTAATTTTATGTTATTATTTTTTTGTAATTTTCTCTCTCTGATGGTCAGAGTTTTAAATTATTTCCGTCATTAATTTTCTTCTTTCTCTTTTAAATGCACAATATATCCTCAAGGCATTGCTGCATTAATTTCCTGTTGAATTAACCCCTCACCCGAAAGGGAACAAAAATAAGCTGCTTAAAGGAAGGAAAAACCAAAAATCAAAAAACATAAAAATTAAAATTAAAATATCCCGCCCCATTAAGGCATGTTCACATCCGTGAAATTGTTTATAAATCATTAAACATGCGGGAAGAAACTTCTTTGCTTTAAATGTTGTTTTTTTTTTTCTAGGTTCTGGCCCTCTTTCGATGTACATACTATCATAAGGGGACATAGTTTTATATATGGAAGTATAGCATATTATAGCCGGCAGCGGTGCTCTTTTTATCATCAGCTTTTGGCGGCAATGATAGGGCTATAATATAAACAAATATTGTATAATATTGTATCGCGTTAAAATAGGGTAAAATTGCTTCTTCCCTACGTTTGGTGTGGAATAATGTCAACATTTTAAGGGTAACTGGAAAAAGTGTTGTTATAGGATACCATATGCAACACTTAACCTATACGAAACAGTTATAATTTCCGTAAAAATAAATTCTTTGACATTTGATCCCATTCGCTATGTCAACTTGTATTTTCATTTTTCTTTATGAAAATTGCAATCTGTCAAAAGAGTGATGTCTTTTTTTTTGACATTTCAATTCCCAAAATTCATTAGCGATGCAAAACAGAATAAAATATTTAAAGAATTCGATAGAAAAGTCTTCTTAGGAATTTCTCTTTGCTACTTTTTTGTCTTCTTTATCTTCTTATCTATTATGAACTTTTTTGTTTGAGTAAGAATAGAAAAGGCGATTTTCTTTAATTTCCCGAAAAATATTATCAGTTCATTTTATCAAGATGTCATGGTTACGGAAAGAAAGAAGTTGTTACTTCTTATTATAGGTATTCTATTTCGACTTAAAGAAATGAAAAGAAGTGAAGAAGTGATTTGCATTAATTTAAAAGATTTCACAAAGTCTAAAGAAAATATCCACTCCCACAGAAAATGATAAACAATGTTTGTTTAGAGTTCGGTAAATCGGCTTTAGATTTGAGAAGGGTAGGGTAGGTAGTCTATAGTGTACTTCTTCTAATAGGTTTCTTTTGTGAAATTTTTTGTTTGTTCGAAATGACATTTCGTAGAGAATGGGGTGTGATTTTTTTTTCTATATATCGTTTAACGGTTTTCTGTTTAATAAGATTGGCAAAGAGAAAAGTCAAAAAAGTCATTTAGATACGTGATTTGGTTGAGAATTATTCTTGGAGGGGATGGAAATGGCACATGCGGAATTAGATTGTAATCATTTGATTTAAGAAATAATGAAAGCTGTCAACGCCCAAATGACAGTGATGTAGTTCGATTAAATTATATACAAACCCATATAAGTTCTAAGAAACCTGTATCAAAAAAAAGTTGAAGTTTGCAAGTCTAGAAGGATCTTTGCAAAAAGAATGGGATTAATGGCGTTATTGGTCGAAAATCCAGAAGAACTGTCTAATCCTGGATTCCAAACAAAGGTTCTCCATTTGGAAATTCATTTTGTAATCTCAGTTCGACGTCTCGTAATGGTATCTCTTTACCACTTGATAGTTAAAAGACGATAGGAAAATGAGGCAGACATTTTTAAATTTGTATGGAAGCGAGATAAATAAATGAGATGTCAAAATTAATATGCTCAAAAGAGTTCCATATGACTACTGTCAATCGAATTAAACATTGGTTTTTGAGCAAACTCTAGTTTGACGTTTGGAAAGTGATAGTGGTTTGGGTCTGATTTACAACATTCAGGAGAAAATTTGTTTATACTATTTTGGAAGAAGATCAAACAAGTCGATTGCATGAAAAGGGATTTTTCCAACAGGTTTGTCTATCTTACCCAACCTTCCATGAGGAAATTAATAATAAACGATTCAACAACTATAAGACCTCTTAAGTAATAATCGTTTTCAACTGACGACATTTGACAACTCACATGATAAACATGCTATCAAACATAATCATACCCAACAGTTGTTATTATATGACTTATGATCAATAATATATACCATACTTGACTTATACTATACACCCAAGACATAACAACCCGTATAATTCACCCTCTGTAATATGAAAAGAGCCAAAAATAGCATTCAAAACATACTCCTACCCATCATACATCTGTCAAAGTTGCTTCTGAATTTGTGTGTTAATTTCTTCAAGAAGGCGAACACAGCACAAGAAAAACAAAACTAAAGGATTTGCTTATAAGCGTGTAGACCCATGAATAGGATGTTAAAAGAAAAAAGAATAACAACATCAACAAATAACTTGCGCATCCAAAAATAAATCGAATGCAGTTTAATATATGTTCAAGAAAAAGTGTAGGTAAAGTAAGAAAAAAATAAGACTTGGAGGAGAATTCACTCGAAAAGAAAGACGGTAAACACAAACAAATGGCGCGGCAAGACAACACAGAGTATATCTTATAGAGTGGGTACCACTTCGTTGAAAGAACCTTTAAAAAGTGGTCGGCCGACTCCTTTAGTTCTTCGTTTTTGGGTTTTTCTTTTTTCTTTCTTTTATTTTTCACATATCTTTTTTTTTTTGGTTTGTTTCATACATACATACGTATTGTATATACTATGCACATGCATATATAAATTTTGTACGTCGTATTTATGTCCATGAGTTTTTTTTTTGAAGATACCTATACGTATTATTTTTGTTTATTTGTTCATCTTTATAGATGCACCTTGGACCATCTGCTTCTTCTTATGCTTCATTTTGCATGATATTTTTTTGTTTATCTTTAAGTTAGTGTGATGAATTTTACTTTTGAAGAAAGTGATATGTTTTTATACCAAAATCCTAGGAACTACCTTTAAATTATAATAAAGTAGGTAACAAAATATTTTTTTTTTAAATGGCGCCCAACGCGAAAACAAAATAAATTATAATATTTCACACTTATAAGTATTTAGTTCAAATATTTTTTGTATGATATGTCTCCATACCGAACTCCTAGTAATTATCATGAAGTAAGACCATGTTAAGACAATATTTTGTTTAATTGGCGCCCAACGTGAAACCGAAATAAAATTATTTTTCAAATATTTATGTATATATTTAAGTAGTTCAAAAACAGAATTTACTAATGTTCTTGAAGTGTAAGGTAATAAGGACAATGAGTCAAAATTCATACGTTTTTAACAAACAATATTGCATCGTAGACGTAAACTGAACGAAAGTCCGTCATACGAGCTTCAATTAAAGTTTTTTAGTAAACGCTATTTGTGATTATGTCCAAATGCTTCCAACTTTCCTTTTTCTTATATTGATGAAACTACTGTCTAAATGTGAAAATTGATAGCGTGATGCCTTTCAGAAAAGATAAACAGAACAAATTCTTAGTAAAATCTTGAAGACTTTGATTGCTTTACTAATTTCACTACTCCTCCTTTTTGCGTCATTATTTGTTGTTTTTATAAGTTAGTGTGATAAATTTAACTTTTGGAAGAAAAACACCGTAGTAGTATGTTTAAATACCGAACTTCTAGCAAGTATTGTTAAAAGCAAAGAAGTTGACAAAATAGTTTTTTAACTGGCGCCCAACGTGAAAACAAAATAAATAAAATAAAATAAATACAAAATCAACTCCGAAGATAGTTTTTCTTTTCTTGTTTAACAAAACAAAATAAGGGTCATAAAATAACCTTATGGTACTTTGGTTTATGTATGGATAAATGAAAAGAAATTTTTTAAGGTATTTTTTAAAAACTGAACATTTTTCAAAGTTATAACTTTTGTTTTAATTTGAATAAGAATTGAAGGCTTTAGAATCATAAGGAACCCTGTTTAAAAAAGTAGTGTTAAAAAGCTTCTGACGATGATTTTTTTTTTTGTTGGTGATCTAACAGAAGTGATCTTTTTTTTTTGATAAAAAGTGGGACTTAATTAATTTTGATACGTCGAAGATTTTTTCTGACTCATACGAAATGGATGATATATTTAAATTCCGGATAAAATGACTAAAAACTCAACGAAACCAAGTTTTTAGAAATTGAATTCCGCTGCCAAATTATCAATAGTCGAGTAGGTTTCTTTAAGATTATGCGAAGGACGATTGGCAATTTTGATGTAAATAAAGAAGTTTTGGAATAACTAGGTATAATGAAGAAATTTGTCAGTTATAGTTTTGGTTTTTTTTTTAATTCCAATTCCATTTTTAAAATATAAACATTTTTAGAACTTAAATCTATTATTTTAATCTTGTTACCGTCAACAATTCTTGTTATTTTAAGAAGTCTCAACAAGATCTAAAAAGAAGGAAAATTCATTGGCAACTTACTTTTCTTAAGTAATTGAACGGTGAAAAAGAATTGACAAAAATTATGCTAACTTTTAAGTTTTGTAGAATAAACGAAAAGACGTAGGTATACTCATATTTAAGGAATTTCATATATGATGACAATTCTAGTAAAAAATTATGCTCAAAAAAAAGGTTGAATACCTGATATGAAAGTGACCTCTAAATAAAATTTCATAAGAAACAATAACTTATAATAATATTCCAAAAACAAGTTCCATAAAACTTACCTGAGAATTGTTTATATCCGCCGAGTATCTTGTGTTTCCACCATTTAACGATATTTCCCGCCATCGTTTGTCGCTGCCTTCTTCGTCGTCGTGCGTCGTCTGAATTATTTGTTTACTTTTTTTTTATTTTGCTTTTATTTCTTGTTATTATTACCTTGCTCGAGGAGAGTTAAGAAAAGAAGTAAATTTTCAACGTTGGTTGTTTACTATACTTAATCCTGTATGAATGATGATGTCGACGATGATTCCGTATGCCCTAATGTCGTAATGCCGTTTTCCGTTTCTCGCTTGCTCTATTTATTATCCTTCATTTGCTTTTCTTTTCTCATTTTTTTTCCTTTTTTTTCTTTCTTTCTTTTTGTTCAACCAACAAGTGTGAAGATGCAGATGAGATTTGTAGTCCTTTTTCGTCCTTGTTTTATTTTTCCTCGCTATTCCATTAGAATAACGATTTTAATTAGGGAGGGGTTGCCTATGAATAATTTTCACTTTGATTTACGAGAATTGAATTTCAAAGATTTATTTATTTTTTTTTTACTTTTTCTATTGAAACAATTATTTTGCCTTCAGGATTTTATTATTAATTTCTTAATTATAGTACACACAAAAACACCAGACAACGGGGAAAATGCGAATTAAAGTGAAAAACATCAAAAGAACACACAATACCGGAAAATCATCAATTATAATCTCGTCAAAAAGGCACTGCTGCTGAGTTATAATTGATTTTCTTAATAATTTTTTTTCCGACTTTAATTATATTTTCCACATTATATATTTATTTTAAAATTTTATATACTTTCTTCCCACACACGGTTGTTTTGTAGTTTTATTTTGTATTTACAACTTTTGCATTTACACACGATGTGTTTCACTATAGGTGTACCTACCTATAATAAGAATAAATTCTACAATAAAATTTCGAGAGAAACAGATGTTTTCAAACCGAATGTTCTTTGCTTTGTTTAGGATGTTTTCAGAAACTTCGAACGATGATAGAGTCCTTTATTTTTGATCTGATGAGATGGAAAAGGATATAGGATTTTTGTTTGTTGTATTTATTATGGAAACTTAAGGGATTGTTTTACGGTTAATCCATAAATGCCTCTCATTATTATAGATTTATTTATATTTTTTAGTTTTGCCAGAGATGCGCGTTTATAAACTTCTCTCACCCACGAACGGACACTGACTGACTGACTGAACTGAACACTGAAATCGAATTTGTGAGGTGCGAATGGAAAAGGAAAAGTATCTTCAATTCAACTCTATGGAGGGATTTGTTCGTAGATACTTTTTCGTTAAGTTTTGTTTTTTTTTTGTTCGTATCCGTTCGTTTTGTTCGAAAATTAACGAAGAATTTGTTTTTGGTAAATTAAATGCAAAATCAATTCGAAAAAGAGAATATTATTCGAATTTCGAAGTTAAGTTATGCTCTCTTGTTTACGTTTTATTTTGTTGAGAAAGAGAAAATATGTATGATGATGATGAATGCGGCACGGTGAACGAAGGACGGTGGGTGAGTCGGTGAGATGATTGTGTGTTAATGGTGACGTCAGATCAGACGAACGAATTTGATTTGTTTTTGTTGGATATTGTGGGCTAGGCTAGGTATTTGTTTGGCAATAATGTGACAGCGTTGCCATCAAGTTTATGTTTAAGAAAGTAATTAATCATACAGAATCTAAAATGAATACTCTTATCATCGAAAACTCTGAAATTTGCAACTTATTTGCGAGATATTTTCAATCTGTTTATTCTTCAGAAACTGTTACAAATTAAGATCTTCCATCAGGCTTAAGCAAATGCGTTGACATTGGTTCACTTGTTTTATGTCAAAATGAAATAGAGGAGGCTTTATTGAATTTAGATTTAAATAAAAGTGAAGGCCCGGACAAAATTCCACCTTTTCTACTAAGAAAATGTGCAATTGCGTTAGCTCAGCCACTAACAAACATTTTTAATATTTCTTTAGCTACAGGCCAATTTTTGAAAACCTGGAAAATCTCATTTTTATCCCCTATTTTTAAATCGGGATCAAAGCAAGAGGTCACAAACTATAGACCAATCTGCAAGCTATCTGCTATACCAAAATTATTTGAAAAAGTGGTGTATAACAAAATTTCGTCTTTAATCCAAGAAAAGTTATCAGTGTTCCAACACGGTTTTGTAGTAGGTAAATCTACTGCAACTAACCTAACTATTATGGTGAATGCAATCATAAATAATATGGAAAAAGGGTTTCAAACCGATATAATTTTTACCGACTTTGCTAAAGCATTTGATAGAGTCAATCACAAAATTCTACTCCACAAATTACTTTCCTTTGGTATAAGTTCGTCTCTTTTAAACTGGTTCTAGTCTTACTTGACTGATTCTTGATTCTGATGATATTTATGTCCCATGAGGCGTTCCACAAGGTAGCCATTTAGGACCTTTACTTTTTCTTATTTTTGTGAATAATATTCCAACAATTTTTAAAAATTCTGACTGTCTCCTTTTTGCCGATGATCTCAAGATCTACCGTAGGATTACCTGCATATCGGATTGTAGCCTTCTGCTAGAAGACCTGGTGAGATTGGTAGATTGGTGCAGGATAAATAACCTTCATTTGAACGTAGAAAAATGTCAAATACTATCGTGTTTCAGGATTCTTAATCCAATTGTCTTTGATTTCAATATCAATAACATAATTCTAACAAGGGTAAATCAAATAGTAACACCTTCTTATGAAACCAGATGCCTGTTGTTTGGAATAAAAACCCTAGAAGCTCGTCGTAAATACTTTTCAATTATGTTTGTTCGGGATATCATTACAAATCATGTTAATTGTCCACCTCTAGCAGCTCTAGTCCATGAGGGTAATGCTCCTCTAAGAATTACACGAGAACGGTTTTTAATTTATGAGCAGTTTCACCGCACAAACTATGGTCGCAATGAACCCATTTCTCGTTGCATCAGAGAAAGCAATTTAGTTTGCTCTGGGATAAACTTTTATATGGATTGCACCAGAGAAACTTTTAAATCAATAGTTTTAAACAAAATTTAAATATTGTTATTTATTATACATGTATACCATTTTTTATTATTTAATAATAGATTAACTATGTAAATCAATTAAATGTAATTTGAATTGTATCGATTGATATATACCCACCTACAAATATGTAACTAAATTTTTAATTATGTATCTTAGTCTGTAAGAGTACAATATGCTCTGATTGATGAATAATAAATAAATAAATAAATAAATAAACTTATGTCCACTGACAGATACTATATAGACAGTTTTTTTATTAAAAGGCTTGCCAATGGTTTTGTTTCTGATAAACTCTGCCACTAGCCGCAAATTAAATGTTGCATATAATAACATTACCCGCTACGTCTATAATCTGCGACGGTATGACCACATATCGAACTTTACACAACGTATATCTGGCTGCAGTCTTGACAGTTTACTAAATTTTCGATCGGTGAGCTATCTGCATGAAATCATTCAAACTCAACAACCGGATTATCTGCATAACAGGCTGAACTTCCCTAGTTCATCAAGGTCTTTTGTCCTTATACAACCTCGATTTAAATATCTCATAACTGAGCGTCAATTTTTTGTCCATGTTACACGCCTTTGGAACTCCCTGCCCACTGTGATGAGAAGTATAAGAAGCGTGAATAGGTTTAAATCTTAAGTTTTTAATTATTTGGCAAATCGTTGATAATATTTATTAGGTAAGTTCTCATTTTTTTTTTTTATTATAATGGGTGATTTTTTTGAGGTTAGGATTTTCATGCATTAGTATTTGACAGATCACGCGGGATTTCAGACATGGTGTCAAAGAGAAAGATGCTCAGTATGCTTTGACATTTCATCATGAATAGACTTACTAACGAGCAACGCTTGCAAATCATTGAATTTTATTACCAAAATCAGTGTTCGGTTCGAAATGTGTTTCGCGCTTTACGTCCGACAAATTTTGTTCAGTGATGAGGCTCATTTCTGGTTGAATGGCTACGTAAATAAGCAAAATTGCCGCATTTGGAGTGAAGAGCAACCAGAAGCCCTTCAAGAACTGCCCATGCATCCCGAAAAATGCACTGTTTGGTGTGGTTTGTACGCTGGTGGAATCATTGGACCGTATTTTTTCAAAGATGCTGTTGGACGCAATGTTACGGTGAATGGCGATCGCTATCGTTCAATGCTAACAAACTTTTTGTTGCCAAAAATGGAAGAACTGAACTTGGTTGACATGTGGTTTCAACAAGATGGCGCTACATGCCACACAGCTCGCGATTCTATGGCCATTTTGAGGGAAAACTTCGGAGAACAATTCATCTCAAGGAATGGACCGGTAAGTTGGCCACCAAGATCATGCGATTTGACGCCTTTAGACTATTTTTTGTGGGGCTACGTCAAGTCTAAAGTCTACACAAATAAGCCAGCAACTATTCCAGCTTTCGAAGACAACATTTCCGAAGAAATTCGGGCTATTCCGGCCGAAATGCTCGAAAAAGTTACCCAAAATTGGACTTTCCGAATGGACCACCTAAGACGCAGCCGCGGTCAACATTTAAATGAAATTATCTTCAAAAAGTAAATGTCATGGACCAATCTAACGTTTCAAATAAAGAATCGATGAGATTTTGCAAATTTTATGCGTTTTTTTTTTAAAAAGTTCTCAAGCTCTTAAAAAATCACCCGATATATTTATTTAAAATTCAAATTCCTAAATTAATTTAAAGGCTGCAAAACTTTATAAGACTCATGTCCTACTTTGTAAGCGATTTTGAAATAAATAAATACAAATACAAATAAATAAACAAACATAATTTTTTATACAGGGTTATCCATTTTTCGGTTTCAAAAGTAAACGTAAATAAAACAGGCACGAGTACGATAACTTTTTCGCCAAGATATAATAACAGTTTTTGGTAGAAGGGCTTAATACAAGCATTTTTTACTATGGGAGGGGGGTCTATCTCTCCCCGTTCAGGCGGTAGGGGCAATTTAAAAAAATTATTATTTAAAATGGAAAAAAATAATTAAAAAATAACGGTGATACTTACAATAAAGTTTTATAAATTTTTTTAAAGCCAACATTCTGTTTTATTAGCTAGTTTTTAATTCAAGTCAAAACTATACGTAGTTTTTGAAAAATTTAATTTTAAACTCAAAATTTGAGTAAAAAAAAGTTAAAAAAAAGGTTTAAAGTGTAATTTTTCAATACTTCAAGATTATCTACCATTGTTTTTATTTCAGAATTTATTGCTCTTATTTGTTTTTGATCAAAAACTGAAAACTAGATGATTTTATGTCTTTTAGTTTTTGAGAAAATTAATTAATTTTAATTAATTAATTAATTACTTGAGGATTCTCAGAACCCCAAATACGACAAATCTCACCGAGTGAGAAATGTACTTCGTGATTGAAGAAATTTTGTTCAAAAAATCGCCGTCCACCGCCTGTTGTTCAAGCACCCATTCGACGTATCTACATACGACGACGTTGTGAATGGTCAACTGGCTTCAGTTGTTGTGTGACCTGGACTTTACATGGATGTAGGTGGTAGATCCAAATACAAAATATGCCATAATGTTTCGTAAGACAGTCCTAATTCCTGCACGGTTAAAAATTTTGGGGTACTTTTTAATATTTTTAGGGTTACATATATGACAACACCAAAATTTTATTAAAACTTAATACAACGCAAATATTACAATTATGAAATTAATACAAAATATATTAGAATTTAATGTAATCATATTACAAGAAATAATAAGATTATATTAAAATTTAATACAAACTGCATTGCAAATATACAGTACTTTTAATACAAAATTATTATATTTTAATAAAAATATAATTAATTTATAATGTTATCGTATTATAACGTAATACTTTCTTTATTAGCATTCACCAATGCTGTATTAATTTATAATATAATTTTAATTAAATAATATTACAAATGTATTAAAATATAACGCACGATATCTTAAAAGTTAATATAAACTGTTCATAATTTCTAATAGTCCTATATTTAAAATTAATACCTGAAGAATTGCAAAGTAATACGAAATGTATTATACTTTAAAACAAAATAGGTTAATTTTCAATGTCCGATGTATTACATTTAGATACACACACGTAATGTAATTTAATACATTTTTTCTTAGAATCTAATAAAAAATAACGGAAAAATTATATAAAATTTAATAAAATGTTGTATTACATTTCAACTTTTTTTGTATTTAAATTCAATATATTTTGTATTCTTTTAATTTAATATAAATTGAATTAAAAGCTAATAAAATGCTTAATATAAGTTTTAATTCAAACATTGATTGAAATTCAATATATGATTTAATTGAGTATTCAATGTTCAGTTCTGAAGAAGTATACAAACCAGTTTCTTTTGCAGATCCATTCTCAACCAGGGTAAAAGTTGCATCCTTACCAAAACAAAAATTGAAACAAGAAAAAGGCTATTCAAAGTATAATGATTCTTTATTGTATATAATAATATACATATATATATATTTTATATTAAGAAATTACACGGAAGGATTTTTATAACAATAACAAACATAACAAATTTATTAAATTCCATTGAATAAACTTAAACAAAATAAAACAATATTTTCATTCTATGTATCACAAGTCGAGTATTTTTACATTGTTGTATAAAGAACTAAAATATAGGTCTTATTTTTTAAATAGTAAGCTTCATACGGCTTCTTTATACTTAAATTACTATACGAAATAAAAATTTTTATATTTGTACTTTCCACACAAAACAAATTTAAATTTGTATCAAATTCAATAAAACTGTTTTCTATGCAGTAGATTCCTGATTCCTCTTTTAATAAAATAAGGTCAATAAGGTGTTCAACATTCTCAAATGCTGAAGAAACGATATTACTAACACTCGAAAGTATTTTTGAAACATTAGTCTGGGCTATTCCCATGGATAATATCTCGTTTGAAAATTCGTTAATAACATCGTGAAAGTTAATGAGATCGTTGCAAGCGCTTGATTTATTTTTAGGCACTATTTTTTGAATGGCAGTATCATTATTTTCTATACTTGCAACTACATTGCCCTCGATTGGCATAAATGGACCTTGAAAGTTTGGCAAACAATTTGTTGCATGTCGTCTTAAGCCACTGTATGTGCAAAATTAGCGAGAACATTGGTTGTTTGCTATGCATTTAAGTACCATGTTTTTCTCATTTGTAAAAAAATGAGTTGAACGTAAGTGTGAGATTACGAACGATATCGTTTGAAATGTTTTATGACATAGAAAACAAAAATAATCCATTTTAGTGCTTATTTACATAGAGGAATAGTTTTATTAAATAATATTACAAGTATGTAAATCATAATCTCGAATGTAGTGCAATTTTATGTTATATAATAAAAATACGAAAACTAAAATAATTAGGTTAAAACGTAGTTCATTTCAGTAAAAAAAATAATAAATATAATAAATAATAAAGTAAAATAATAAGGTACAAAAAGGAGTAAAAATATTCATTTGATTAAAAAAAATTAATCGATTTGATTTTATGGTTGGTTTTTCCTCTATCTTATAAATAAAAATAGAAAAGAATTGAAAAAATGTTTTCAAAGAGTAATCATATTCTATATTGAAAACATAAAATATTTTGAAAAGCAAATCAAACGTTTCCTTAAAATTAAAATTAATTGGAACACATAAAATTTTATGGTCCAGAACAATATAAAACTGTGAAATTGCTTGCCTGTTTGGGCCGACACAAATTAAGTGTGGCTGTTTTTGTTTTTCAAAAGCCTCTCTCGGTGTATTTATCTAAAATGAAATAAGTTTCTGGACAGATTTTTGAAAATTATCCCTTCTTTTTTCTTTTGATTTAGGCCCCTGAGCAGTAGAGGGCAGCAGTTTTAGCAGCAATAAAAATGGAACTATTTCACTGTTCCAGTCTGTTTAGAAAAAAAAAATAAATATTTAGCACTGAATGTAGTTTCACAAACAAATATAGGTAACAAACCTTCTATTTCTGCGTCATCACATATAGTTTCCTTGCAAATGTCCTTGATAAAAGGGGCATAATTATGCCAATCGTCTAGAAGACTCCTTTCTTTCCTTGGATATCTTAGATGGAAGTCAAACAGAATCTAAAAATATTCGAGTTATTAGAAATAAATCAAATTTAATTCAAATGTAAGTTAAAAAGGAACCTACCAAATTCGCATTGAAAAAGAAGATGGATTAATTTTGAGAAATGTCTTCACTGTGATTGTTTCTTTTTTTTCTTTTGGGCAAAGTTTTGAAAAGACGCTCCTTTATGGCGTCTTCCTGTTCCACAGCTAGACAATTTTCGAAAAAATATCTATCTTCTGACTCTATGTCGGAATCATCGCTGGTTATAATGTTTTGACTGCAGCTTGCTTTTAAAATCTTTGATTTGCCGTATGTGCCCTCACACTTTAGTCGTTTGATGTTGGTGTTTTTTTTTTATTGAGCAGATAACCTGTGTTGGTAATAGGATTATAGAATAAGTCCTAGGACGAAACGGAAAAAAAATTAAAACAGATAATAATTTGTTTCATATGAATACGTGTATACATACAATTCCGCCAATTTTGCTGTCGAGAACACCAAAACTATCACCTTTATTTTTTATTTTCACATATGAAACTTTTTTTGTTCAAAAATTGCGCACTTTAACTTCGGACCCGAAATGAATACTTTACTTCATGGCGATACTTTTGAGAATGACGCAATACGTGTCCTTTGTTTGCTAGTTGAATACATACATAGATACAAACTTGAAATTCAACATTTGTGTATTTGTTTTCAATTCAGTTGGGTTATATTATAATGAAGTTGTATTACAATATAATACAACGGAATTTAAATCTAATATAGTTGTATTAAAATTGAATATAGTGGTATTTAAATCTAATACTGGATTACTAACATTTTAATTCCCTGGTATTTCTTTTAAATAGACTTAAATATTGCATTAAATACATCTTTGTCTGCTTTGTTTGCTAGTCAAATAGGTACATACATAGATACAAACTTGAAATTCATTATGTATGTATTTGTTTTCAATAGAAATGGGTTATATTATAATGATGAATGATGAATGATGAAATTATGCGAAATTAAATTTTAAAAAACCAATATAGGTAGTGAGGCTTATATTTCCTTTATTACATTTTGTATAGCTATTTCTCAAAAAGGAAATAAATGGAAATAAGGGCCAAAGAAAGACGATGTAATATGAATGAAATGTTAATTTGCATTTATTAAAAATAATTTCTTCAAATTAAATTTTAATACCTATATGTATTAAAAAAAAAATTAGAGGTGATTAAAATACAAGTTAACATCGAGTTATATTCTAATCAATTCAATATTGAATTCTAATTTCTTTAAGGACTACGTTTAAAATAAGGTTTTCAAATATTATATTTTAATATTAAAGGTTAAAATTTAATCCTTTCTTTTATATTTAATATTAAAAGAATTATATTCTAATCCATTTGATTATATTTTAATATTTTTTGTATTACAAACTAAAAGTTTAATACAAAACTATTAGTATTTAATACAAAATAATTACAAAAACTCTTTAATATTTATGAAATATTAAAAAGTAATTTTTACTGTATTGTATACAGCTGTAATACAAGTGCTGTATTAAAAAACATGCTAAAATTTTTAACCGTGTGAGAACAACGAGAAATCGACACATTCGGGTCTTTGGCAACACTTTCCCTTACAATAGTGATATTTTCAATAGTACGAGCGAAACGATGATGCATATAATATCTTTAACGAATCCAGTCTCTTCAAATTTCTTTACAATTTTGCCAATTTCTTGCGTAGTTGGACGATTATGTAAACCATCCTCCTCTTAAAGCACGATATGTGGCTGTGGCAGAATCACCATTTTTGTAGTATGTTTTAACAATCTGTATGCATTGTGCGATAGTTAAGCGATTTTCGTAAGCGTTAGACTTTTGACTGAAACAAAAATTGGTTTAAAAACTTAGTTTGACAGATGTCGAATTCGTGCCTTATACTTTTGAAACGGCAAAATGGATAACCCGTGATAATAGTAAATTCAGTTTCAGCCGCTGGCGTTATTGGTTCATAACCAAAACATTTTTGTTGCCAAAATGTTCAATTAGACAAATCGGACAGATTACAATAACTTCTCTTGGAAAGTGAACATAAATAGCTATTTTTGTGGGAATTCAGAATATCTTAAGTTGATGAATTCAAGCACTGGAAATCGAAAGTGAATAAATAGAAATTCTAAAGTACCTATATTCATTTACTTTTTTAATTCAATTTTTATTTTATAAAAGAATTTTAGGTTGGCAATATTAATAATGTCAGAGAGAAACGTCGGTTGAGAATTTTTTAAGAGAACTTAATGAAAGAGAAATTAAGCCGATATGGCAGGGAAAGGGATACCGAAAGATAATTTTAAATATTTGTATTCCCTGATTTGCATTAAAAAAAAAACAACAACAGCAATCACGTATTAATAATTCAATTCGGAATTGAAATAAGAAATTCATGAAATACATAATGGCATGCAGATTAAATTTTTGAAATTCTAAATTAAATTCTTATAGATTTTTAATCAAAAGATGAACATTATTATTATTTATTATTATTATTATAATTCTTTATTTTATTAAAAAAATGCTTTACAAACATTATTTGCTTAAGAATAAGGACCTGGCTATCTGCCGTCTGCCTGGAATAACATTTCATTTTAGTAATTAATTCAAATAAATAAAGAATAAAAAGAAAAGTAACTGGTTTTGTACAATATTAAATCAGATACTTTTATATATTAGTTAAATTCAAAAGTTTACAATTTCAATATTTGTGGAGATTTAACATAACAATTAAAAAATGTCAATTTTACAATGATTTGAAACACAAAAATTTACCAATTTTTAAATGACTTGAAGCATAAATAAATAATTATCAATTTTAAGTGATTTGAAACCCTAAATAAGTAAATAAATAATAATGATCCTTTAAACTGTAAAAGCTGGTTAAACGAACAAAATTTAAGTTAGAAAAGAGTTTCGAAAAGCTAGGGCATGTTTGCAATAATTATATAAAGTATTCCATCCTAGAACTCCGTTTAAAATTTCGTACAACTGACTTGAAGAAAGAAAACTTTGTTGGAAATATAAACGCCGGATTTCCTGCAGTATTGGGCAAATTGCGATGAAATGGTAGACATCTTCATTTTCTCTTCTATTGCATAAACTACAAATTTGTGTCAGGTCAACTCGATGAGGCCTAGAGTTTAAGTTAAAGAGCTCAACACGTGCTTTAAATATATGGCTTATAGCTTCGACCGAAAATTTGTTGCTGAAATAGTTTGTTTCTGATGTCAATTGGTGCTCGAGATTCCTGTATGTATTCCTTGATGCTGTTGTAGCCGCTCTGCCAAGGTACTGACTATATATTTTCTCATCTATTTTAGCCGTGAGCTCTGCAAACAATCCTCTCCATTCATCAACATTTGACTCCGTTATAGATAGATTAACTTCATGTGATAGGGCCATCTCATTCCAATCCTTAAATGGGGAGGCATTGGTTTGTAATAATCTTATCAAAATAGATTTGTGAAGATTTCTTCCACTTCTTTTCATAACTCTAATTAAATATTCATAGTTGGCTTTAAGATTTTGGGTGAATAGAGGAGTTATACCAGATTCGACATAGATGGCGTAGTTCGGGGTTGAGTGTGGCAATTTGAATAAACGCTTAAAAAAATATCTTTGCATTTTTTCAAATGACTCGAAGAATAAATATCCAAACACCTGCACACCGTAGCACATACATGTGTTTACGGTTGTCTGGAAGACGCGGTATTTTGACACCAGATCGATTTCCTGGTTAGCGAAGAACTTGGGCCACATTACGCTCAAAGCCAGTTTAGCATCACTACTTTTTTGTTCTGCGTGTTTCGAAAAATTTAGGTTATGCGTAATTAAAACTCCTAGGTACTTAAATTCTTTTACAACTTCAATGGCTACATTATTAAGAGACCAGCTTTCTTCGGGACCCCTCCTTCTTTGATGTGCTTCAAAAATCATAACTTTTGTTTTACTTATATTGATGAGTAAGCCCCACTTCTCGCAAAAGGTATTCAGTTTGTTGATTTGCAACTGGAGGGTGAAGGGGTTGTCAGCGAGTAAGACTAAGTCGTCAGCATAGAGCAGGACTTTCACTTGGATGTCAGCAAAAAGTATTCCTCCAGGTAGTATATCACAAATGTCATCAATATATAAAGCAAATAAAATTGGACTTAAAATACAGCCTTTGGGAACACCTGCCGTTGTTTCAAACCAGTTAGAAAGATCGGACCCATCCCATACCGATGCACAAGATGAGACAAGAAAATTAAAGTACATCAACAAAAATTTTCGGGAAATTCCCAGCGTTGAAAGCTTGTATATCAAAGCCTGTCTGTTGACCTTGTCAAAAGCTGCTTTGAAGTCTACGAAACAGCTGTATAATTTCTTCTTTTTTCAATCGACTTCTTGGCAATACTGGTAAGCGCGAATATATGATCCATTGTTGAGAAGCCCGGACGGAATCCCGCTTGAAACATGCTCAGTAGATTTCTGTCATCGATCCATTTGGTAAGTCTGTCATAAAGAATTGACGTAAAAATCTTCCTTAAGGTGTTTAGCATAGAAATTCCTCTGTAATTTTCTGGCAGGGTTTTGTCTCCACTCTTATATATGGCAAAAATAACTGCTTTGTTAAAGTTGTTTGGCAAATATGATTCATTATATAATCTATTGAAATACAGCACAAGATAATTTTTTAACTGATCAGTACTATTTTTGTAGAATTCTACTGGAATTCCATCAATTCCCGGTGATTTGTTATTTTTCATCTTTATCAGAGTTGCTTCCAGTTCACACAAAGATATTGGGTTATCCAGTACGCTGACGGTAAAGTTGGGTAGAGCATAAGAAAAAGTATGGGCACTCTCGTCAGCTGTCAAAAGTGTTTTAAAATGTGCTGCTAGTGGCTCAGCTTCGAGAGTGTTCCCCACACTTCTACTACGCCCACCAAGTTCCCGAACATTACTCCAAAAGGTCTTTGAATTCTTAGATTCAGCTAGACTGTTTGCTAACTTTTTAAGATATTCATTTTTTTTCGCTGCACAAAGAAGTTTGTATTGCTTATTAACATATAGATAAATATTTTTGAAAAACAAAGAGTTTGTCGATCGAAATAGTCTGAGATACACAAAAGACAGTTTACGGAGATTTTTGCATTCATTGTCAAACCATATATTCTTCGGTTTGAAGGAGTAATTAGTATTGTGGTTGTGAGCAAATGGAGCTGAGGTTTTAATTACTCCAATTAAAGATGAACATTATGTTAAGTTTTGGTAAACAAATAATCTACACTTAAAGTTTTGTAAGAGAACATTTTATCTTTTTTTGAACTTTACTTTTGACATTTGACTGAATTTTGAAAGAAGTGTAAAAATTATATTACTTACTAGTTAGGTAAGCACTGTGGAGATGGAATGGGAACAGCTGTAACAATTTCATTGTTTGGAATCTCCCCAAATATTTCTTTTAGAGAAAAAAAAGTTATTTTTCTCATTTTCCTGAACAGATGATTCGATTTTGTCAAAATATGAAACAAATTGTTCCACTGCTTTACTTTTTAAATTTATACTATTTCAATGACAATGACAGGTTTCTGTCAGAAAAAAAAGTCCGGTGGTTTTCAATCAGGACATTTTTTTCAATGATCGCTATAAACGATCTATCAAAAAAATTTCTGTGAATAACGAAAACCAATGAAACCTTATATACAAACGGAACTGCAATTGGAATTGAAGTCAAAGTTGTTGTGACTTTAAATTTGGTGCGTGCCAATTTTAATCCAAAACTACTCATTTAAATACAAATATGGGGGTTTGCAACGAACTTCAATTGCAAAGTGGTTGTAAATATTGAATTTAAACTACATACTGAATATTGTAATGACAGGAAAATATTAAATTTGCGAAACCATTCCACATTCGCTTAGTACGGCAAAAGAACGAATCTCTATACTAAGGGGAGATAAACTTCTTGTCTGGCCTCAGGAAACCATTAGATCTTGGGACTTTTGGGTGACATCACGCAATTCGCAAATTTCGAGATGTTCAATTTTATTGATAGAAGTTCTACTATTGTATAGTGTCACCACTTGTCAATTACAATTTTTGGTAAAATTTTGTGAATATGTTACGTGTTAAGGAATCAAGGGCGGATCCAGACTTTTAATCAGGGGGGGTCACACACTTAACATATAGATGAGATGTTACTCACCACTTAAAAATGTTCTTTAATGTTCTGTAAAGGAGGCTGACAAAATTAAAATAACATAATGTGCATCTTAACCTTATATTTACACATTTTAAGGGCTAAAGTGAAAACTTTAGTTATAAAATTATTTTAGAACACTGTTGTCCAGCAAGGTTTGGTCTAACTTTTTAATTTGGACGACTCCCTACATATGAAAACATTCCAAGATTCTAACAAATTTCTAAATATGCCATATTCAAGAGCTATAAAACACAATAGTTTAGAGGGTTTTTGGTGCATTTCACGCAGAAATGTAAAAAATTGTTTCGAAACGTAGCTTTTTTCAAAAATAATATCTATACACTTTTCTTGTTTCCGTTTCTGATAATGCAAAGAACGCTATAAAAATTCCATAACCCAGAAAATGAGAGAGCATCTGATATCAAGAATTTTCGTGCTTTTTTTGACGTAGTTTTTTCGAACTAAATTTTTGGAAAGTCCATAATTACTATCGCTATCAGTCTGCTTAGTGCCCGTGGCATGATGTGAGAGGTCTAGGGTTCGATCCCTGCCTGTGCCACCTAAAGTTTTTTTCACGGGTCCT
Source organism: Eupeodes latifasciatus (assembly GCA_920104205.1). Taxonomy (NCBI): domain Eukaryota; kingdom Metazoa; phylum Arthropoda; class Insecta; order Diptera; family Syrphidae; genus Eupeodes; species Eupeodes latifasciatus. The sequence goes on from OV049924.1 coordinate 28,103,811, forward strand.
GCCTCTTGCGAGGAATTGACAAATTCTCCAAGAGTAATTCTTGTCATGAAAAAGTGCTTTCTCAAATTAGCCGTTCGGATTCGGCATATAAACTGTAGGTCCCCTCCATCCCTGCAACTACTCGCACACAGGAATAGTTGAGAGTTTTAAGTCACTAGGCCCTAGTTCTCTACGGACTGTTGCGCCACCTAATTTATTTTTTTTTATCAGGCTGCTCACTCGTAGATGCTAGAAAATATTTTGATCTAAAGGAGTCAACAAAACTTAAAAATTGTAGAGAGGAAAATGTTTGGTTCTTGAATTTAATTTGGATCCTTAATGAACAACGAATTTTATTTATCTTAAAACTAAATAAAAACAAATTAAGGTAAACAAATAAGTTGGGAAGAAACTTTTGTGTGGCACTCACAAAATACGCGTTTCGGAATCTCTTTTGACTTCAAATCTCAACCTCAAGAGATTCAAGGCTTTTATATCAATAGATATGAAACGTTCATTATGTTTTTAAATTAGCCATTAGTTTAATTAATTTAATTTAATTAGTTTTTAAAAGTGTCACTTTTGCTGTTTAAATCTTAGTTCTAGAGCATCCAAAGCAAATTCACTTAAAAAAGTAGATTTAATTAATTTTTTAAGATCTTAAAAGTTTTTGTATTCAATAAAAAATCAATTTTGAAAGAAATAAAATGCACGACTGGGTCGCTAGAACTTGCTAATGTCTTCCAAAAAGTCTGTTTAAAAATATTTATTATATTTTAAGATTTAAAAATGTTTCTGCAAAATAAGTTTTTCTCAAAAATTTAAATGCCATTTTATTTCTCAAAAAAACTTAGATTAACTTAATTTTTTGTTGGAAAATCAATAGAGCGTTTTTTTAAATTGATTTTTACATAAAATATTTTTAAATTTTGCCTGCAGTTGGTTTACATGGTGACCCTTTTCTGAGATATCGAGTTTTGGAAACAAAAATCAATATATTTTTAAAAATATAATGGCATTCTTGAGAAAACTCAAACAAAAATACTGGGTTTATCAAGGGTACTCTTCTGGATCAATACCGAAATATGTTTTTCTTGTAGAAAGAAGCCATATTAAGAAAAAAAGTTAGAAAGTTTTAAAAAAAAATTATCGGTTCATTTTTAGAAAAAATCGAATTTTCGTATTAAAAAAATGAAAAAAAAAAACACCTTACGGTTATCGGCTTAAAACCATAATTTCCCAGTTTGAACTCAATCGAAACAAGGGTTTGAGATGTAGGGGCCAGGACAGACAGACGGACGGAATTCGAGGATCCACTTTTTTCGACTTTTTTACCATCGTAATGTCATGTTTGAATAAAAGCTCGAGTTCGAAATTTCTTACGAATTACGAATTTCTTAGACGTAATTGAAGGCGAGGTTCAGGAATTTAAAGACAATTTAATATCAATTTGACGATCTCTTATTCAAGGTTTCTTTTTAAGAACCTAAATATTTGATCCTTTTCTTAGAAATAAATCTTATGAAAATAATTGAAAGCATTACTAAAGGTTTTCCAAATTCTAAAATTGCGTGAAACAAAAATTTTAGTTGCTTTTGAAAGCAAACCACTTTTTGGAAAATGTCGTTAAATTACTAACAAATCTTTAGATGAAATCTTTAATCATACAAATTAACTGTATAAGCTTTTTGGCTCTTATGACCTCCCCCTGGATCGTCCATTGGTCAAAAGTTGATGAATTGAAAAAGGGCTGAATTTCCTTTTGGAAAACAAAGTTTAACGAAGTAAAATATAAATTTTGTTTTTATATACATATGTATATAAAAAAAAGAGGCTGGGATACGACCCACACTGATAACTTCCCATCCCGTCTGTCGATTTGTCTTGCTTAAAAATTTGTCTATATTTATCAATTTTTACCAAATTGTGCGTACTATTTTTTGTAGATTTTATTTTTTTATGAAAAAAACGGACTGTTGGATTTTTATAAAAAAAAATTACTGAATATCGAAAACAATATTTTCTGTGAAATAAAATAAGTTTGAAGCCAATATTTTTAGTTTTTGAAAAGCTATTTGAGTCGAAAGTAAATTTTTACCAAGTTTTAGTATTGTTTTTTTTTAGGCTTTTATTTTTTGTAAAAAAAATGTCAATTCAATTTTTCTCAAAATTTTATAGAATGTTGAAAACAATATTTCTTATAAGATAAAATTAGGTTGAAGCCAATGTCTCAAATTTTTGAAAAGATATTTACGTCGAAAAACAATTTTTATCAACTTTTGTTTAATTTTTTTTTTAGGTTTTTAATTTTTTGTACAAAAACTGTCAATTCGATTTTTTTCAAAATTTTACTGAATGTTGACAACAATATGTTTTAAAAAATAAAAATAGTTTAAGGCTAATAACTCAAAGTTTTGAAAAGATATTTGAGTCAAAATTCAATTTTTACCAACTTTGAGTAATGTTTTTTTTTAGGTTTTTATTTTTTGTAAAAAAAACTGTCACTTAGATTTTTCTCAAAATTTTATCAGATGTCAAAAACATTATTCTTCGTTGCACAAAATTGTTTTGGAGATGAAATCCTATTTTAGTCGTAAAATTTTCGAGGTGACACATTTTTTTTCAGTTTTTTTGATTTGTAAAAAAACCGTTAATTGCATTTTTTTCCAAAAATATACTTGTTTTGTATCACGTTACAATATATTATATAAAATTTAATTTAAGTCTCTAGTGTCATTGGTTCATGAGATATTTAGGGTTAAACAAAATTTGCACCTTTTTTTAAACTGCTATGGTAAAAAAAACCCACACAATTTTCTTGAGAGCCATTTCTGCATCTTTCTGCCTTATTATCTGTATAACAAAATTTATTTGAAGTCGATATCTCTTCTGGTTCTTGAGCTATGGAAGACGAAAAAAACGTCGCGAACGTACAGACGTACGGACGTACTTTAGGTTTGTACGTACTTACAAAATGTTTCTTCTGGACACCATTATTTTCACATTTGAATATCAATTCGCTGACATGGAGGTAGGTATACGGTATACCTACCCAACCCAAGGTACCTACAATCTACATACCATTAAAGCCCATTTTTTGCATAATAGTTTTTACAAATGAATTTTACATTTCAACAACAAATCGTTTGAGCTCGCGCATCAGGGTCTTCCCCTCTCCATATTTTTCACGACAATCTGATGAAAATAAAACAAAAAGAAACTAAATTAAAGAAAAATACAAATAAAAAACTTTGAACAAAATAATAATATCCCATGAAACGTACAACAAACTCATCCGCATCCATTCCACATCCCACATCAATCCATCTTCTCGCCAAAGCAAAGGTTCATCTCAATGATTTTTTTAGTTTTGAATGTTGGATATGTAAAAAGATTGCCGCCATTGCCATGCCACAACCACAGCAGCAAAGCGAGCGAGATCCCCATCAACATCCACAAAGATCGCCAGCCGTCGTCGTGTCGGTCGTCGTCATCATCATCAAGATCATTGGTATCGTATCGTATAGTCTTAGTCGTCCATCCGCTCACTCCAACTCCAAGTCGGATCACTGCGAAGAATCAATTTTTTCCAGCTTCGAGATAAGCGTAATTCAGGATTCTTTTTCGATGAATCCGTAATTGCCCATATGTGCGCATATCGTTTCGAACAAAACAAAATAACATTGGCAAGAAGATACAAAATAAAATAAAATAAAAACAAAAATAAAAATTTACCCATGGAATTGAAAGACGAAGGTTTTTCAAAGATTAAAACAACAACAAAAACAAAAAAGTACATAAGAGAGATCCCGCATCCGATCCCAAAAGGTTTGCCGACGAGCGACGGCCGACGACCCGACGACCAACGACGTTCGACCGACAGACTCTAGAATTGATTGAAGCAGTGAAGATGCCAGAGAATGCTGCTTCTGCCGTGCATGCCAGCCGTGGTCGTGGTTGTGGCCATGATGATGATGATGAAAGCTGGCTGCTGCTGGGCTAAGGCTTTAGAAGATATAAAAAAGGATCACAAGCATTTTGCAATGCACCAGTGACGTCTAAAAGGAAGCCGTAAATATGTTACGTTTCACGTATGCCATTCCAGTAAGTTATAATAACATTGAGAAAAATGATACAGGTTAACTAATTTAAGAAGACTGAAAGAAAATCTCTAGAAATGTCCATTATGATTTGAAAAACCTCAAATAAATACAAGAATTTTTAACGAAAATCCCAAAAAAAAACAAGCGCTTCCAAAGTCCGAAACATTCAATTGACAGAACCTTGATGACACTATCACATGATATACTCTTGGAAGCCATTTATTTTCTATTCAACTCACATTGATCCTTGGATTTTGTGTACTTAATCCGCTTGTCCAAAGAATAGATTCAAGTCTTTTTTCGAATTTAATTTCTTTGCAATTCAAAATGTGGGATATTCGCAAAAACCCACGCACTTTTTACGTTTGTCAAATCAATTAGTTTTAAAATAGCTGCATGACTGCTTTTTTATCAATAAATTGTTAAAAAATTTAATGTACTCAGAGACTTAAAGTTCTTTAATATTTTCAAGAAAACGATACAATCTAAAATGCCCTAAACTTTTCAAATATCCCATAAAATTTGCCCTTGATAAAATTGATTCACCATTTTTTCAATATAATATGATACGTTTTTAAAACAAGAGCTGCTTTTTAGTTTCATCACAATTTGGGACATATGTATTCATATTCATTCATTAAGGTTTATCCCTAGAATATTTGAAAAAATCTTTAATCCCATGTAAAAAATCGGTAATTTCGGTTAATAAGAATTTATTTGAAAGGGTTTACATTTTTTAAGACCATCTCCTTTCATTTCATTGCGAATATCTTATTAGTTTTAAATATATTTTACCTTTAAGGGATTAATTAATTACCCGCTATTTGGTTAGCTCTCACTTTTTAAGCTGTCATATTTTGACATTTGACAAGTAAAAACTACTTTACTACTAAAAATGCAACGATACACATTATATACCAAGGTAAATACAATTGGCCACCAAAAATCTTGTGATTTAACACCTTTAGAATTTTTTTTGAATCGCCCCGCGCGCCGTAAAAGATAAAGCCTATGCCAATAATCCAAAATCGATTCGAGACCTTGAAAATAGATGCATATAAAACATTTTTTTCCAATATCCCACATATGAAGTCCTAAGACCCTAGGAACATCGAAGTCATTTTAAAATTTCATCATAGCGTTGCTGAAGAAATTAAAAGTCAAAGTCCACCCTATCTTTTGGATTTCCATATAATCCAGGATTTAAAATAAATCTTAAAAAAAACTCAAGTTTAAAACCAGTTTTAGAAAAAACTAAAAAAAATATCGAAATTCAATGAAACCCATCAAAAGATTACCCCAAGTAAAGCATCATCCATATCACTTCTATCATCATCCTTGTCCTCATCGCCAACATGAACATATCGCCACCGAGCCGACCAGCCGCCTAAAAAAACAAAAATCCAACCGCGCAACAATGTTTGAAGATACATATACTCGTATGTACATATACATACAGCAGCAGTCAAGACAGCATCAATTATTGGCGGCAGCATGATTCGATTTTTTTCTTCTTTCTAAAGGTGAATCCTCCTGAGTTTGATGTCGGTCCTTGCCAAATTGAGAAGTCCCAGGATCACACTAACCAATGTTTGAAATTAATTTTACATACAGGCTCCAAAATGTCAAATAAAGTACCATCCATGTCATTGGAAGAGTCATCCAGCATTGATATTTAACTGTTACCAATGACAAAAATTAACATTTGGTTCTTAACTTTCTGTCAAATGCCAACGAAATTTGACAATGTTTACTATAGACGGTGTTAACACTTTTGAGATGACACATTTTGAAATGTCACCATTTTATCTGGAACTACATATACAGAATAACAAACAAAATTTTGCTCCACTTTCATATCTCTTTTTAAATATCAATTAGAAAGAGGATATAATTATGAAACGTCAATGTAAACACCCCCTTATAGGATATTTAAGTTCTGTTTAAACCAATGACAAAAATTGATATTTGGATCTTAACTTACTGTCAAATGCCAACGAAACTTGACAATGTTTACTATAGACGGTGTTAACACTTTTGAGATGACACATTTTGAAATGTCACCATTTTATCTGGAACTATACAGAATAACAAACAAAATTATGCTCCACTTTTATATCTCTTTTTAAATATCAATTAGAAAGAGGATATAATTATGAAACGTCAATGTAAACACCCCCTTATAGGATATTTAAGTTCTGTTTAAACCAATGACAAAAATTGACATTTGGATCTTAACTTTCTGTCAAATGCCAACGAAATTTGACAATGTTTACTATAGACGGTGTTAACACTTTTGAGGTGACACATTTTGAAATGTCACCATTTTATCTGGAACTATACAGAATAACAAACAAAATATTGATCCACTTTCATATCTCTTTTTAAATATCAATTAGAAAGAGGATATAATTATGAAACGTCAATGTAAACACCCCCTTATAGGATATTTAAGTTCTGTTTAAACCAATGACAAAAATTGACATTTGGATCTTAACTTACTGTCAAATGCCAACGAAACTTGACAATGTTTACTATAGACGGTGTTAACACTTTTGAGATGACACATTTTGAAATGTCACCATTTTATCTGGAACTATACAGAATAACAAACAAAATTATGCTCCACTTTCATATCTCCTTTTAAATATCCATTGGAAAGTGTATATAATTATGAAACGTCAATGTAAAAAGCCCCTTATAGGATATTTAAGTTCTGTTTAAACTAAGAACCGTTTCTGTATAAACAGTTTAAATTAGTTCAATTTTTGTTTTAGGGAATTTTACCAATCTGTCAACAAAAATTGACAGCTAGCCTTTTGACGTTTATAAACAAAGGGATAGACCTATCCCTCTATCGGCATTTTTTATTACCACAATCTATGCACACAGTGTAGAAAAGGTTTAATTCCAGCCCTGCAAAGCCCACTTACCTTTTGTGGCACTGCTGCCAGCGAATAAGTCTCAATAAAACGTTTGCTCTTGTTGTTATTATCTTTTGCGATTTTGTTATTTTGTATACATATACAAAATACGTTCATATGGATGTAGGCATTTCTTTTATACATATATGTATATTTTCCGAATTTATATCATTGTAATTTTGGTTCTTCCCCCGTATTGCCATGGCTTACCTGATCTTGATGCTAATATACTAATGTTGGGCTAACTAAAGGCTTGGCTTCCGTTTGAACAAACCTATACATACTTTTATTTTTATTGTTTTCCAATGGAATCGTTGAATTTCGTTGTATCGAAGAATCAGCTTCAGCATTATGGTGGCGGCTGGATAAACTCAAGAAGCATGCATAATCGAAGAAATTGATATCCGTTCATTTCAAAGGGATATTAGTTTCGGTTGAATTTTGATTCGTTCTACTTTTTGTGGTTGTTTTTCTTTTTTTCTTTGAAAAATACAACAAACAGCAGGGAATAATAATCTCTGAAGACAAAATTTTATTAATTTATGGGAAGATTTTATTGCTATAGCCCACAAGTATAATTTTTTTTTGAAAAATGTGGAGAGTTCGTGTATAATAATAAACTGACATAATTGTTTCCGTAGATAATTTAGAAAGGTGTGACGAGTTTTGAATGAGTTTCATATGGTCTTGTGATAAATTGTGATCGAAATAAATTATTTTGGAAGGCTTATTATGATTTGAACAAAAAATATTTAAAAAAAAGCCGTCAAAAAGACGTCATGAGACGCAGTGGCGTCTTTAGGCATGGGCCCAGGGCCCCGAAATTATTTGGTCCCCAAATCCACCAACTCAAAATGAATGAATCTACATATCGGGTGATTTTTTAAGAGCTTGAGAACTTTTTTTTTAAAAAAACGCATACAATTTGCAAAATCTCATCGATTCTTTATTTGAAACGTTAGATTGGTCCATGACATTTACTTTTTGAAGATAATTTCATTTAAATGTTGATCGCGGCTGCGTCTTAGGTGGTCCATTCGGAAAGTCCAATTTTGGGTAACTTTTTCGAGCATTTCGGCCGGAATAGCCCGAATTTCTTCGGAAATGTTGTCTTCCAAAGCTGGAATAGTTGCTGGCTTATTTGTGTAGACTTTAGACTTGACGTAGTCCCACAAAAAATAGTCTAAAGGCGTCAAATCGCATGATCTTGGTGGCCAACTTACCGGTCCATTCCTTGAGATGAATTGTTCTCCGAAGTTTTCCCTCAAAATGGCCATAGAATCGCGAGCTGTGTGGCATGTAGCGCCATCTTGTTGAAACCACATGTCAACCAAGTTCAGTTCTTCCATTTTTGGCAACAAAAAGTTTGTTAGCATTGAACGATAGCGATCGCCATTCACCGTAACGTTGCGTCCAACAGCATCTTTGAAAAAATACGGTCCAATGATTCCACCAGCGTACAAACCACACCAAACAGTGCATTTTTCGGGATGCAAGGGCAGTTCTTGAACGGCTTCTGGTTGCTCTTCACTCCAAATGCGGCAATTTTGCTTATTTACGTAGCCATTCAACCAGAAATGAGCCTCATCGCTGAACAAAATTTGTCGATAAACACATTTCGAACCGAACACTGATTTTGGTAATAAAATTCAATGATTTGCAAGCGTTGCTCGTTAGTAAGTCTATTCATGATGAAATGTCAAAGCATACTGAGCATCTTTCTCTTTGACACCATGTCTGAAATCCCGCGTGATCTGTCAAATACTAATGCATGAAAATCCTAACCTCAAAAAAATCACCCATTACAAGAATTATATAGAAAACGAAATAAGGTTAGTAGACAGTAACAGAAAAACAAGTTTCATTGTACTCTCCGTTCCGTTGAAATTCTCTTCCTCAACTTCTTAAACTTCTGGCAACATGAATCTTTAATCATATACCTGCACACGCTGTCAACATTATTTTAACAACTCTGCTTTCGTTTTACTCTACAGTACAGTTCTGCACACATGTTGACTTTTCAACTCAATCCATAAACAAACACAAAGTTGTCCCATGATGATTCATTTATCGCAGATCTTTTAAGAAAATGTGAGAACTCAGGAAAGGGATACACTTACTATTTATCAGCAAATATTTGCAACGAATTCATTGATATAATGGGAAAACAAGTCCTAATGAAAATTTTAGGTGAAATTAGATCGGCAAAATATTTGTCCCTAAGTGTTGACAGTACACCCGACCTTTCTCATATCGACCAGTTGACTTTTGTAATTCGGTATGTTAAAAATTGTGTTCCCATCGAAAGGTTCTTAAAATGTATACCTATTCAAGAGCATAAATCTGAATATTTGGCTGACACAATCTTGACATTTCTGGAAAATCATGATATTTCAATAGAGGATTGTAGAGGACAAAGCTATGATAATGCGTCTAATATGTCGGGAAAATATTCTGGTTTGAAAGCAAGATTAAAGGAGAAGTGCGAATTTGCTACCTTTGTACCTTGTGCAGCACATTCTCTTAACTTAGTAGGCCTTCATGCGGCTGGTTGTGTGCAGGAGGCAACAAGTTTCTTTCAAGTGGTTCAAAAAATATACAACTTTTTTTCTGCTTTTACCCATCGCTGGAATAAATTCAATGTATGTTTAGGTTCACATAGAGTTCTTAAAAGCCTTTCTGAAACAAGATGTTCTGCACGAGCTGATGCAGTAAACGCGCTCCATCATGGTTATAAGCAAATTACTGAAGCTTTGACATCTATCTCTAGAGATCCAGAGCAAGCTCCAGTCACAAAAAGCGAAGCGCTATGCCTGTCTAAGAAAATGTCAAAACTGTAGTTCCTCATTTTAACAGATATTTGGAGCACAATATTAGAAAGAATTCATAAAACCAGTAAGAGCCTTCAAAAAGAACCAATAACGGTTGCTGTTGCTGCCAATGTGCTTTGTTCTTTTATAAATGATATAAGGGAGAATTTTGATAAATTAGAAGCGTGTGCCAAAATTCAGAATCCCGATTCAGAATCCGGAAATTAATGCATTGTTTGGCTTTTTTTGTCGATTGCAATATTTGACTTCAGTGGATTTGCAAAATTCTTGCGAACAATTTTCAAAAAACCATAGAGATGTTAATGCAGAAGAACTTGAGGTAGAATGATTGCACCTCGAACACCATTTAAATGGATTCAATAAAAATGTAAATGAAGATCTTAATACAATATCAAAATTGTACAGTCTAATTACAGTGGATAAAATTGGGACCACATTTCAACTATTGAAGGTGAATTAAAAAAAACTATAAAAGTATAAAAAAATATCTGTTTCATGTTCTTTTTTTTAGTTCTTTTTAAAAAGTAAAAATATGTAAAAAAAAAAACACAAATTAATTTTAAAATGATTTTGTTAACCTAAAGAATTAAAAAAAAATATATTATAGCTACTTTTCTTGGCACCCAAATCCTATTGGGCCCAGGGCCTCCAAAAGTCTAAAGACGGCCCTGATGAGACGGTGTTGACATTGGGTTCTTTTGAAGTTACTTATTTTGACATTTCATCATTTTATCTCACTCCTACTAATTTCTCTCTCTTTTTACCTATTAAGTATGAAATAGGTACAGTTAAATATAAAAATCTAAAAAAGCTAAGTCGCATAAAAAGGGTCATCAATGTGAACACCTTCTTATAGTTGTTGGTGTTAAGTAAGTAAGTAAGTAATTCATTTATTAACAGTTTTTAAAATAAATGCATAACATTTGTTTTTGAATTTAAAAGCTTTGGCTTTGCCGTCAGCTCGACTAGCAACTTAAATTTTTTCTTACATTGGTCAACTCTGTTTTAAATTTCAGTTTTAATTATATATTGATTTTTTACGTACATATGTACATACTAGCTGACCCGACAAACGTTGATTCGTCATATAAATAATTTTTAGAGAACAGTTTGCTAGAAACAAATAACTTATTGTAAGTGTGTAAGGATGTGGTATATACATATGTAAGTGGGAGAGGTTTAGCGCACTGTAAACGGTGACAAAATATTAAAATAATAAATAACCAAAGTTTTTTACTTTGTTAAAATTAATTCTTTAAAATTATATACTAATCGCTAATTATGACAATACTTAAAAAAACAATATAAATCCCTTAATGCAAAAGAGTGTACCTACAATATTTTTTACGATCCCAATACAAAAAAAACTGGATGGTTTGCGCACTCGAGAGCATGCCACGTATAATTGTCCGTGTGAAATACTCGTACATGAAGTGCTCAAATCTAAGCCGCAGACAGACATCGTTTGGCCTTGAGACTTATTAATAGATAGTCATTGCAAATGCCAATCTAATTGGAAATTGAAGGCGTTTGAATTGAATTGGAACATCTGTGGGTATAATAGGGATTCGCCGTAATAATATATTTTCACCTCAGAATTTACATTTAGAAATATGATTTTGATAACATTTTTCATTTCGTTGCCCAACCGTGGTGGGTTCAAATTACGAAACAAAATTACTAATGAGTTCAAAAACTCAGTTGGATAATTTACAGCTTCGGTAGCATCACAAACTGTATCAATAGATTTGTATGGCACCAAGTCTCCTGGTAACAAATGTTGTATCTTGAGATTTAATTTAATTTAATAATTGACATCCACATTTTTTGCTGCTAAAATTGTTCTTTCTGCCGGCCACTCATGATTTGTATATTATCTGTGTACATCGGGAAATATCTGGTCAATGAGAGCATCGTGCAGAAATCGACCGGTAATTTTATGCATCCAGTTTTATCTAAAGTAACTTTTCCGTCGCCTATATCTAACAGTTGTTTTGAGAATGTTTCAGCGGATGAATCTTGAAGCAATTGAACACGCATATGTATTTACTTTCAGTTGTACTCTTTCAACATTACGCCGCAGTGGCGATGATTTTAAGCACTCGTTGATCTCATCAGCGTACGTGGAACGTGGATTAACAGGAAGTGTTTGTCTGAAATCACCTGAAAGGAGTAATAGAGTGCCGGCAAATAGTGTGTCGCTGTTTTTTATATCTTTTTTAATGTCCTGTTCAACGCCTCAAGCGAATTTTTGTGTGCCGTAGTGCATTCATCTACCTCCATCCAATAAAGTTGCCACAACAGCCAATGCGATACCATTATTTGATCGTATTTTAGCAAGAATTAGCAAAATAAAGAATGTTTTGACAGTTCCACCTGGTGCATCCAAAGAATCCACCTTGTCCTGCGGAAATCGGAAGCATGATGTGGTCAAAAATGGTTCTTTATTCTTCATTCATCAGTGGGACATTTCGAGCAACAATCGCTGCCATTTCTACAGTTTTGTATTGTAGTTCACGATTTAATTCAGTGTCTATTAAATCAGATGCATTTCGGTGAATGCATACCGAATTGACTGAGTGGTAAGTTGGCACTGATAATGCAAAGATCCTCAATAGCAATCAATGCTTCATTGTACACTGAATACTATCGTAAGATCGTTGCACCGTATACGATGTTGATGCAATTAAACCATAGCACTTAGGAATATAAAAAAAAGATAAAAACCTATTCTCAGATCTACCGAATGTATATGCAAAATTTCATTGAAATTGGTTAAGCCGTTTCGGAGGAGTATGGCAACTAACACTGTACAGGAATATTTGATATATTAGAGATTTACATGTAGTACCCGTAGCGTGATGGTTAGTGCGTTGGACTGTCATGCAAGGGGTCTTGGGTTCAATCCCTGCCTGTGTCACCTAACTTTTTTTCACGGGTACTGCCTCTTGCGAGGAATTGACAAATCCTCCAAGAGTAATTCTTGTCATGAAAAGTGCTTTCTCAAATTAGCCGTTCGGATTCGGCATATAAACTGTAGGTCCCTTCCATCTCTGACAACATTACTCGCACACAGGAATGGTTGAGAGTTGTAAGTCACTAGGCCCTAGTTCTTCATGGACTGTTGCGCCACCTAATTTATTTATTTATTTTTAGAGATATACATCCACTAGTTTTCTAAATCTGCAAATTTCCTTCAGATAGTTGACAAGACTTGTCCATGTCCAATCTGGTCCATTCAATATTAGAATTGTCTCTTGTAGAGTGAGAGAGAATTTTTTTAAAATATGAGTACCGCTTGTATTTGAAAATTGGACATACGCTTATAAAATGGAAGCAGTCTTCTTTGGATTCATTATTGCAGAGTGTACAGAACTGGTTGAAACTCCCATTGTATGATCTACCGTTGAGACATAAGACTTCGCATCTAGCTTTGAAAATTAAAGAAATATCTGTGTAGCTTAAAGATTCATTGAAATATATGAAGTTATTGTTACTCAGATTAAATTTGAACTGGCTATGTAATATTCGACTTTCTGATTTAATAGCTGTTTTTATAAATTGATTCCGAACCAAGTCTTCATTAAGCTGGATAATTGTATACCTTTTTTCCATAATATCAAGAATTTTTTGTATTAATTTGCATATCTTTACCAAATGAAGTGGCCAAAAACACTCTATATGAAGATATAAATCCTTCGTACGTATCACCCTTCAAAACCCATTTGTTTACATTGTTGTATTTGTAATGTGGAAGAATTCAACGAGCAAAATTGACGTGTTTTTACGCATACATAGACACATTTACTGAGTTTTTAGAGGAAATTTCATAAATTAGAGGAGAAACTACACGCACACTAAGAAATACTTTATGAGGCCAGTTTCCGGTTTAGCTTATTGGCAAACCAAAATGGCTACCGAGAATTGATGTCTTTACTAGAGTGTTTTTGTTGCCATTGCCCATTTGTCATATCACCAGTCTTTCTTCCTTATTTCGTAAAGCAGCATCATTTTGCGCAGTCGCTCATTTGGAAAATTTAATTTATTTATTTATTTATTTATTTAATCTACAAGCAATATTACAGCTAACAGATATAAGCACTCCAAGAGCAAATTAAAAAGTGAATAAATATAATACTTCAGTATTTTTTACGATTAAGATTAAAAAAGTCAATAATTGAAGACACTGCATTGAAATATTCAATAGATCTTGATAAAGTTTCATTACTACCATAATTTGTCATGTGAATTCTTTGGAATAAGAATAATCTAGCTCTCATAGACCTAGCGGGAACATAGATTGGTACCAAGGCAAGAAGAGATGGACATTTAATATGGTAGCATAGTAAGTCTCTAATAAGCATTACACTATGAATTTTTCTTCTTGATTGTAACGACTTTATTCCAATTTCCAACCCATTTTATTAAATATATATTTTGTAAATCGTCTTTGAATCTTTTCAATCCGATCAGAATGAACTGTATAAATAGGACTCCAAATAACATCTGCGTATTCCAAAATTGATCTGTCGAGAGATATATACAAGGATAATAACACGAAAGGATCTTTAAAGTCTTTTCCATTTCGTTTTATGAAACCTACCAGCGAGTTGGCCTTAGGCTAAATCACCACAATTAATTTGTGATGATTTAGCCAGGTTTGTGGTCGGATTAATTAATTATTTAAAAAAGGTTTTTCCTTATTGACCGCAAAAATCGTAATAAAAGGCAAAATTTGTTGTTGTTTTTAAATTTTAATTCTTTTTATTCAATACGAATGCATTTCGGTTCTCAGCTGCGGAACCATTATCAGCGGACGACAATTAAACAAAAAAAAACCCTTTAAAAGAAAGTTGGGAATCAAGAATAACTCCTAAGTCTTTAATACTTGAAACCCTATTTAAATCCACAGATTCAATTGCATAGTTCAATAACAAAATATGAGATTTTCTGGAAAAAGAAATCGTGTTACACTTTTTAATATTCAATTTAAGGCTATTGATGTGACACCAATTTGATAATCAATGTCAGATTGCAAAAGTTGACAATCGACCAAACTCGAAACTTTTGAAAATATTTTCAGATCGTCCGCATATAATAAGCATTCACAATAATTAAAGACCGAGACAATATCGTTAACGAACATTATAAAAAGGAGCGGACCTAGGTGGCTACCTTGCGGGACACCTGATGTACACTAAATTTTCTTTGAGTATGTATCTCCAATCTTAACTTGTTGTGTTCTACAAGATAAATATGACGATAACCAACGAAGAAAGTGAGAATGAAAACCAAAAATCTCAAGTTTTTTCAGAAGTGTTTGGTGGTTCACAGAATCAAAGGCTTTACTAAAGTCAGTGTATACTGCGCCCACTTGAAATTTTTGTTCCATAGCATTAGAGACATGCGAAGTGAAATAAGTTAAATTGGTAACAGATGATCGACCGGATACAAAACCATGCTGTACTTCTGATAAATATTCACTTGTAAGAAAATCAAGCTTTATTTTCACCATGCTTTTAAACACTTTTGGAATTGCGGAGAGTTTACAAATACCCCTATAATTCTCTACATCATTTTTAGAAGAAGAAAGTTACCATTCATCAATAAAAATACCTTCTTGGAGGGACTTGTTAAATATGCTTAGTAAAGAAGCACAGATGGAATCACAACAATTTTTTAACACTGCCGAAGGAATGCCGTCTGGTCCAGAACTATAATTAGATTGAAGTGATTTCAGTCCGGAATTAACTTCTTCGATAATTAACTGGATCGAGCCAATATCAAACCTACTTATTATGTTGTTTAGTGAACTATTATTAAATCCTGAATGAGAATAAACGGATTTGAAATAATTAGCAAACAATTCAACTATGGAGTCTAAATCCGATGATTCAACACCTCTGAAAAACATGGTATTTGGAATCCCTATCGATTTTCTTTTAGAATTGACAAATGACCAGAACGGTTTACTGTTGTTTTTGATATTACTTTTAATATTCAAGATATAAGTTCTATATAGAAACTTACTAAGAACTACAAAATCTTTACGTAATTTACTAAAATTATCATAACCCGATTGATTTTGTGATTTATTGTATTTCACGTATGCATTAAGTTTCTTTCTTTTTAACCCTTTCGGTACGAGAGTGGGACAGAACAAAGAATATTTATATGTAAACGTACCACTCCCGTCCCGAAAGGATTAAGTCACGACGCTGCTTATTAATCCAAGGTGAATCCGATGATTTTTTTTTTAAGAATAAGGAAGAAATCTTTCAAAACCCATTAATATAATTTCAATGAAGCGGTTGTACATATTTTTCAAATCAAGAAACCTAAATTCATTTAACCAATCAATGTCAGAGAAATAATTATTTAGTTGTACAAATTTAGTTTTAGAAAAATTATCAATATGATTAACTTGCACTAAGTTTAAAGAATATAAAAAATCTATAAATGTAACTTCGAGATCTTGTTTAATATTAAATGGAAATAACATTTTATCCGTTTCGGACCCATTCCAATGTATATCAGATAGATTAAAATCACCTAAGACACACAAATCACCTCATACAAATCAAGTGAGCTACTTGGAGGCACATAACTTTAAATAAAAATACATTTGCTCTGGAAAAAGCATTTAAGTTGACGGAGATGCAAACTTGCTCAATGTCCGAGGTTGGTAAAATGACTTCTTTAGAGCAAAGATGGGATCGAACAGCGATAATTATCCCTCCTCCACGTTTTCAAGAAGATTTACATCGATCGCGACGATAAACGTTGTAGATATTGCAATCGAATAGTTCTGAAGAGACAATTCCGTTATAAAGCCATGACTCAACAATGATGATAATATCATAGTATGTAACACGTGTATCTTTAAAAAGATCGGATACTTTCGTTCGGAGGCCACTTGCGTTGTGGAAATAAATCTTTAATGACGTAAGACGAACATGTGTAGACTTTAAAGCATTCGTTGTTAGGTTGTTATCCCTACGTCCTTCTCCAAGGAATTTTTTGCCATATATACAAAAGGTCGAATTTTGACACCTATCGGCCAAAAATTGTCCGCAAAGACCAATGATGCAACATCCACCGGAACACCAATTTTAAAATTGACGAAAACCTAAGGCTTTAATAATATAATCCGCTTGTAGTTTCAAAGTGCAAGTAAATAACTTTGGTAAGCCAGTTTCGAAGCAGATCGCATAGTTCGGCGTGTTGATTGGTAGGTTGAAGATGTTTTTTGATGAAACTGGTCTGGTTCGCTTTGCGTTCGCAATGACAATTAACAAGTCGCAAGGCCAATAGCTTAGTGTTTGCGGGTTAAATTTAGGAAATAATTGTTTTTCACAGTTGGGAAACCATCCGCTTTGTTTGTGTTAACGTCAGAAAATGTGGTTTACCAAAGAGCACTTCAATGAAACGTAAATTTGCAGACAAGTATATAACTCTTCGATTTAGTATTTACTTTGGATTCACTTTCATTTTTTACTTAGAGAAGTTCAACTAAATTACACTTCATTTTTGTAATCGAAATGAATTCATTACTGTTGTGAAATGAAATTAAAATTGTCCTTTTCAAGTATAAAACAAAAAAAAAATAATTTTTCTTCATCTTTTAATCCCAAAACGAAATGTTACAAAAAACGAAGCCATCTGGTGGCGAAACGGAGTTCGCCGGGTTTGCTAGTATTTTATAATTTTACTTGTATTTTCTATTGTTACATGTGTTTCAAAAAGGAAAAACATTTCAAAAGTTTTGACAAAATTGAAAAAATCTACAAACAATAGTTTACTTTTGAAATTCAAATATAAACTGATTGCTCTGTCATAGGGAACACACGAGCGATTAATCGATAACGATAACATGCATATACTGCTTTTCAGACTACTTGCTGCTGAACAAGCTATCAAAAAGAGTAGCGAGTGAAATATTAAATGTGAGGCTACACGAGCGAGTAACTGTCAGCGAGTTACCCAAACTCCAATCTTTTCAGTGAGCTGGCTTTTTCGCAGCGAGTAGTTTAAAAAAGCATTTATGTAACCTCCTCTTTGTGAACTAGATAGGTAATCGTTCGTGTAGGCACATCCTAGAAACATTTTGTAAATGTCATTAACTCGCTAATGGTAACTCGGTCGTCTGCTAGTCAGGGTTAAGTAAAAAAACATTCATGTGACGTTTAATTTGTTCCCGACACAGAAAACATAAAACAACCTTAATTTTGCACACACTTATAAACACATTGTAGGTAGAATTTTCAATGAAATACTCGTAACTCTACAAAAACAATCTTATCGAATTGACATTTCAGATTTCAAGCATCCATGATTAAAGATCAAGGAAATCGCTAAGAAATACCGCAGATAGGTAGTTACCCAGCACCAGGGCTAGCTAGAGTACCTATAACAAATGAAGAGAATATAATACGGCATTCGAATTCGAAGATGTAGCAGCAGCTGTCTGCAATAGCGGTAGAGAAGAGTCTATCATTATAATGCCACAGAGGAGAATGTCGACCACTTTGAATTAAAGTACCCTACAGTAGAAAACAACATCAATTTACTTGGACAAATAATAGCCATACATTATGTTGAAGTTTAAAAAAAAACAATAAGGCTTTCATTTAAGACGAGATTAAAGTTTATGAACGTGCTGAATTTACTCTTTTCTACTGAAAAAAAGATAAGAAACCAGTAACTAAAGGGCCTATTATGGATTACAACTCAACTTAGTTGAGGTTGAGTTGTAATCAAAACAACTCAATTTGAAGACAACTGAAAAAAAAATTCGTATTATGGGAGACAACTTTTTTCTGTTGAGTAGACCAAATACGTTGCCTTCTTTTATGTGCTTATTTTGTGTCAAAATCAGCTGTGTAAAGTAAAATACGTACATAGGTATTTCAAAATTTTGAATTCAGTGCTAAATTTAATAAAAAAGACAAAATAATACGAAATGGAGAGTTCTATTGATTTGTTTCTTGGAAATTCGAAAGAAGAAAATCCCCTGAATGTTGCGCTACCTAATTCTTAGGTATTTAGAATCAATTCCAAAGCACACAGACTACACCATCCCGCAACTGCAATTCGACAGAAATTTCCAGATTTCTATACCTCCCAGATCTTTTTGGGAGGATGGGACATTCCTGGAAGATGAGTCATGCCATTTCTATACAGATGGGTCAAAAACAAAAGAAGGGGTTGGTGGAGGTGTGTACTCTGAACGACTGAAATTAAGTCTCTCTTTCCGCCTTCCCAATCATTGTAGCGTGTTCCAGGTGGAACATTTGGCGATAAAAGAAGTCTTGTCCTGGCTTAAAGAAAACGTGATATCAACATCTGATATCCGTATTTTCTCAGATAGTCAGGCTGATGTCAAATCTCTGGACTCTGTCTCTACAAACTCTATAACAGTCCATAACTGTCGATCATCTCTAATGGAGATGGCACAACAGTTTAATATTCACCTTTGCTGGGTGCCGGGCCATAGAGACATTCCAGGTAACTGTAAGGCAGATGAACTCACCAGGAACGCTACAGTACAGCCCATCCTACCACGTTTGGCACGTACTGACATACCAATCGCTACTTGTAAACTGTTGCTAATGCAAGACGCTGTGAGGAGGGCAGGCACCAGGTGGAACAACATCACCTCGTGTCAAGTCACAAAAAACATCTGGCCAACACTGGATTTAAAACGTTCAAGGTGCTTGCTTTCTCTAAGCAGATCGCATATAAGCTCGATAATAGGTGTCATAACCGGACACTGTCTAATAAGAAATCACGCCACGAGACTAGGCGTATTCTCAACTGAATTTTGCAGAAGCTGTATGGACGAGGAAGAGGAAGAAACAGTTCTTCATCTTCTCTCCACATGCCCTGCTCTGGCTCGAAAACGCCCTAGGATTATTACCTAGGAGAATTCTTCTTTAACGATCTAAACGATCTTAATCATATCAGCATAATCAGCCTCTCACGTTTCGTAAAGGTGGCCATAGACGACGAACATGCTCGCCGAACATGCTCGTTTGCATTTCCCCCTACACGGCGAACACTGTTCGCGAACATTCATTTCGTTCCGATTCTTCAAAGAGTAAACATCATGTGCGATAAGGAGCAAGTCGTTGCTCTTATGATAATTTATCTATGTGAAAGAAAAAACAAAACAAATAAAAAAAGAAAGTGGATGAAGGACTGGCTTTATAAACGCAATAGTCGTTCGCATGTTAACTTATTAAATGAGTTGCAGATAACATCACCAGAAGATTATAAAAATTTTTTGAGAATGGATTCCACAACGAACTTCTTAATAAAATAAAGCCGTCTATTCAAAAAAGGAACACAAATATGAGAGATGTAATCACGCCAAATGAAAAATTGTCTGCAACATTGCGATTCCTTGCTTCTGGACAAAGTTATGAAGATTTAAAATTTTTAACAAATATTTCTGCCCAAAGCCTGGGAAATATAATAATAGAGACGTGTGAAGAAATAATTTTAGCATTAAAGGAATTTATTAAAGTAAGTATATAAAATATTAGGTACCACAAGTAGCACATTATACATATGTAAATGTATTAATCATAATCTTGATATTGTGGATCGTTAAAAAGTTGTTGAATTGGTGACTGAATTGTTTCGTTACAAAGTATTTGTATATTTGATTGTCTGGGCGGATAAGCTGATGGTGATAATGGAGAACATGGTTCTGAATACTGTCCACTTGATGTCATAGGAGAAACGGAGTTTGAATGGCTGTAATGAGCACTTGGATTTATAAAATGGGGAAGTGATTGCCTTCCCAGACTAACGAAACTCCTCGAGTTTAATTTTCCCAGTTGTCCTTGAAGAATCGCATCATCAATTAATCGTTTGGCGAACAATTTTTGACGCTCGTCCATTTTTCGGAAGCCAACAGCCCACGATTCACTATAAATTGTAGCTTCATCCTTTTCCGGTGTGTTTTTTGGTTGTTCCAGAAAGGAAACTGCTTTCTCTAAAAAATAGATCTCCCCCCTTTTAGGTTTTTTTGCTCTCGGTTCCTAAAACAATAAAAAAAATCATAATAAATAAATAAATAATACAAAAATAAAAAAATATAATTTATTAATTTCAGATGCCAAATAATGAACAGGAGTGGAAAGTAGTTGCGGCCGAGTTTGAAAACAAATGGAATTTCAACCATTGCATTGGTGCTATTGATGGGAAGCACATAAATATAGTTAAACCAGCTAAATCCGGCTCTTACTACTTTAACTATAAAAAACAGTTTAGCATAGTAATGATGGCGCTAGTAAACGCAAACTATGAGTTTCTAGGAATAGAGGCAGGCATCAATGGACGAGCTTCTGATTCTGGTATATTTGGTCAGTCACAATTGAAATACAACTACGATGAAGGTCTTCTGAATCTGCCACAACCAGAAAAACTTCCATTATCTGATGATGTTCTTCCTTACGTTATAGTAGGAGACGATGCGTTTCCTCTTTTGGAAAACCTGATGAAACCATACAGCCGCCATAATTTAACAAAAGAAGAGCAAACTTTCAACTATAGATTATCTAGATCTCGTCGAATAGTAGAAAATGCATTTGGAATTTTGGCCAACCGTTTCAGAGTTTAACATACAACTATAAATTTAGCTCCTGAGAAAGCAGCTATAATTACACTTACATGTTGTTATTTACATAATTATTTAATAAAAAAGAATATGTCTTCATACTTGAGAAATAGTGGAAGTGATGAAACTGATTTTTCGACGGGTGTGCAAAATGCCAATTTAACTGGTTTGCAGCCAATAAATAGTGGCAATACATCTGTAAACGCAGCTAATATTCGTAACAAATTTTGTAATTATTTTAATACTACTGGTAGTATAGCTTGGCAAAATAGATTTGTATAGAACTTTAGTTGTATGTACATATATATGTATGTAATAATGTTGAAATAAAATTTTAAAAAATATACAAAATGTAATTTACCTTTTCCGTCTCATTTTCATTTTCGTAGGTATTAATACCGTCAAGTTGAGTTTCTTGGTCTCGCAGAAAATCCATATTATTAAAGTACCAAAGATTTGGAACGTATATATCATCAGCACTTGCACCCGATTTTTCACTTTTTTTTATTTTGGCCAGTTCTCGTAACGAATTATATTTTTTTTTACACTTTCAATCGTGGCACTTTGATCTATTTCCTTATATTTTTGTAATAAATTGTTCCACGATTTATTTTTTTCATTTTTATTTTTATAATTTTCATATTTGGAGTCCCATATAGCACTCTCATTTCGTAAGAATTCGATGAATTCTTCAATAAAATCGCGGCTGGCTGTGGCCATGTGTTTATTTTTTGATGTGCACTCAACGAAGTTTACAGCAAAAATGAGGTTTGCTCGCGAACATGGCCATACACGGCGAACATTGAAACCAACGAACACGAGAAAATCGAAATGTTTCGCCAACAACGAGCCGTTCGCGAACTAGCCCATACACGACGAATATCTGGCGAGCACGAGCATGTTCGGCGAGCATGTTCGTCGTCTATGGCCACCTTAAGGGACTAGTGGTGTGAAAAGTAGTTACTTCTAGGTAATCGTTACTTTAGTTACTTTTTCCAAAGTAATCGTTACTTTTGAATGATTACTTTGTGATTACTTGAAAAAAAAATACACGAAGAGCACTCAATTTCACAATTTTTTTTTTGAGATATTGCAAGGTCATAGGGAGATTTTGATAAAACCTGAAACAGGAATTTAAATCAATGGTTTTTTGGGTGTGTGTAAGTATATTTGTATGTTTGCACGTACGTTTGGGACACATTTTTTCATCGGCCATTTCTCAACAACCTCAATTATAAATCGGATATCTAAAACTATTACAATATAATTCCTTTTTGATTTATTTACTTTAAGTTACTTTTGGATTTAATTACTTTTAGTTACTTTTGGATTTAAATTTTTAAGATATTTCTGGATTTGATTATTCTTGTTTTTGTTTGTGGAATACCTCTAAATGATATTGAAACTGATTACGATTACGAAATAATTTTATAAAAATGAAATATTGGAAAAGACAGTGGTTGAAGTAGAGTTTCTGGATTTTTGCATACTGTTTGTATTTGTATTTATATATACAAAGATAAGGTTTATTAATAATAATACGTCGTCTTTCGTCTTTGGTGGTATGACAATTCGCAATACATTAGAATTTAAGTGTGGCCTACAATTTTAGGTCCAAGTGATCAATATTCACAAGTCTACTTATTCACCAAAAACATCATTGCAAAATCTAAACCCGTTAGGTGCCGCTTTAGTCTATCTTCTACATTTTTAAATCAAACTGATCAATATTCGCAAAATATATTGCTGTGATGCCAAAAATAAAATGGATCTAGTCCCAAATTCTAAAATAAATTAATTTCATAAGAAATCCGAAAATCCTATTTAATACATTTCAGCTGAATTGAATAAAGTATTGACAACAAGCTCAAATCTTGAAAAAACTTGAGTTTCTGATATTCCAAAAAAAAAAAACATTTTTAGGGTTTTGGAAAGTAATACCAGATCATTGCCCGATATGTCTTTAAAACTTTATATATCAAATTGAATTGAAAAGTAATACAAAACTTAATACAAGTTTTTTCTTCTGATCGTTACAACTGGTTCTTAACTATTTTAATTCCACTTTTTGAATTCCTGGTTTAATTACGCAGCGCTCATTAATCATATCTCCTATGGAGTTTTCCCTGGGTAAATTCAAATTACCGTCAAAAATTGTTTTTTTTTTTCGTGTCGGGATTGGAACTATTTTTTTTTTCAATGTATTAGTGCAACTTCGTGTACGTATTAACGAGTGCGGTGGAGCAAGAGCTGTCAAATTTCCAGCTAAAAGTTTTTTTATAGCTGCATTAGTATTAGTGCAAAAAGCAGTAAATTTGCCTTAAAATCTAAATCTTAAATCAAAAATAAATCAATTTATATTTCCCCATAGAATTCAAAAACGGTAAATTTCTGTTTGGTAAATCTAGATCAATAAATTGAATTATTTTACGCATAATAATTGCTTGATTAACCGAGCTAGTAGTTTATTTAAACTTCCATTGGCAATATATTGTTTTTAATTTATTATACAACTACTTTACTCACAATTTTCTCTATAAACTTAGTTTTCCATTTATAATGCCCTGCACTCAGAGTGTATATTTATAACTCTTAGTTTAATAACAATATTTAGTACTATACAAATGAATTAGTTTGATCTAAGAACGTAGAAGTTAGATTACAGTGCCACCTATCGGATTTAGATTTGTCCACTTTCTTTGTAGTTATATAAGACCCTTTGTTGTGAATATTGATCAATTTAAGCTTAAAATGTAGAAGTTAGACTACAGCTCCACCAATTCGATTTGATTTTCCTGTTCTGTTTTTGGTACATAAGTAACCTTCGTTGTGAATATTTATCAGTTTGATCCAAAATTGTAGGCCAGGCCACAAGTAAATTATATTTATTGTGAATTGTCATGTAGCCAAACACGACATCTTTTTTGTACAAATCTTAATTTTCGTATATAAGAGTACAACAAATATTAACAGTATCAACAAATTCAGAAACTCTTCCACTCTCTTTTCCAATATTGCATTTCACTACAATTATTTCTAAAATCGTGGGTGGAATCGGCTAAGGTGATTGTTGATAAATGACAATCAAAATTATCGAATTTGATCTACGTAAGGTGATAGTCAAATTGATACCTAAAAAGCTGTCACAACAAAAATGTGATAGTCAATTTCAAACAAATATGTTTATTCCGAATAGAGCTACCAGACGCTTACACAAACGACTGGAAAATCTTCTTAGTTAGCTTTGTTTCCTTAAAAAAACACATTCCTGTGACCAACAAAGCTAACGTCATTCGAAAAAAGCAAGAAAAGTAAGAATTTTATTCAAAATCAGCCAATTTGATACTTTTATTTAGATATTTTATAAGAATCAATTTAAAATTTCACCAAGGCAACAACGAATTTTGACAATTTGAATCTAAAATTGTTCAATCGAATTGAATTGAGTTGAATCATCTTACACAGACGGAATGGAAATGATAGTCAATTTGACTATCAAAAAAATGATAGTCAACTATCACCTTAGCCGATTCCACCCCGTAATCAGTTTCAGTATCATTAAGATGTATTTCGTATCAAAAACAAAACAAAATAAATCCAAAAATATCTAGAAGTAGATCAAATCCAAAAGTAACTAGAAGTAATCAAATCCAAAAGTAACTAGAAGTAATCAAATCCAAAAGTAACTAGAAGTAATCAAATCCAAAAGTAACTAGAAGTAATCGATTCGACTGGTAATCGTTACTCGGGTAAGTAATCGATTACTTTGATTACTTGAAGTAATCGTTACTTTGTAACGATTACTTGGGATTTCTCACACCACTATAAGGGACTCAAACTGGTTCCATTGAGCTTAAGAGGAAGCCTCAAGATTCATGTGGTATCACAATGGGCCATTAAACTCGCCTAAGTGTGTCCGTTTCCATCTTGGACAGCCACTATAACCTAACCTAACCTGCGCTGATGAGAAAAAATATTCGAGATCACTCCCATTCATTGGAACTTCCAAACAAAAAGTATTATTTGTAAACAAATTCTTTGATGAGAGTGTTGATTTTAATGTCTTCGTTTTGTTTCAGATTTATAAGTTATTTTAGACTCAACAAAGACGCATTTGTTTATATGTGCTAAATAAAATCAAAGATCATTTTGAAACAACCACAGCATTCCTCCGCAATCGCACCAATTTTAAAACTCTGCACTGCCCTACGTTTCATGACAGAAGGAAGTTACCAAAAGTGCAGTGGTAAGATTTTATTTTAGGCCTTGCTCAGCCAACAGTTTCGGTAGTGTTAAAAGAAGTGTTAGACGTAGTAGAAGAACGTATCTGTCTACATTGGATTAAGGCTCGTATGACAAATGACGAGATGAATTTATCAAAGATTCATTTTTACCAGAAAACCAGATTTCCTGGAGTAATTGGATGTATCGATAGAACTCATGTTCGAATCATAGCACCAAACAAAAATCTTCAACATCTCTATTTAAATAGAAAAGGTTACTACAGTCTGAATGTCATGATTTTAAGTGTATATGTATATCCCATCTTTAGTATTTTTCTTATAAAAACATTTATCATCGACAGGTTTGTGACTACAAAATGAATGTGCGTTTCATAGATTCCAGATTTTCCGGTGCTAGTCACGATTCATTCGTTTACAATTTAAGTGAATATAAGGAAATGTTAAATGAATTAGGTGAGAACACTTTTATATTGGGAGATGCTGGATATCCTTTAGAGAAACATTTTCGATTGGCTGAAAGTGGGAGTATAGAATCACGTTTCAATACCATACACGCAAAAAACAAGAAACATTATTGAAAGAACGATTGGCGTGATCAAAAGTGAATTCAGGTGCCTTTCTATCTGCCCGAGGACTGCATTACAGTTCTGAAAGAGCTGCGAAATTTGTCAATGCAAGTTGTGCCTTACATAACATAAGTCAACATTTCAAAGTAGTATATGTCGGTAAAATTCAAAATGATGACGCGATCGATTCAAATGATCATGATGTCAATGACTTTGTCCATGGAGTAACTGAATCAGGAGCAAGAGAAATCAGAAACAACATAATGAATTCATTTTAGTTAAATAGTATTATTAGTTTAGTTAGTATGTATTTTTAATTTACATAAAAGTTGTGTAAATACAAAAAAAGTAAAACTTTAATAAAGAAAACTTTATAAAACAAAACAAAAAATAACCATATAAAATTCACAGAATTTGAAATCATAAAACTAATTATTCTTTAAAAAAAGCTATATTGAGAAGGTTATTTGAAGTTGCAGGATTTCGATTTTTCTTTTTTTGATCTGCACATTCAATGCATGGAGTTCCGAAGCTTCTTCAAATTTTTTCTTTTTTAGTTCGATGGATTTTTTCTTCAACTCCAGCTTTTGTTTGTTTAAACTATAGTTTTTATAGTTTTATAGTATTTTCTATGTTTTTTAACAGCTGCAGCATTTGGGTATGGGTTTCCGTTTGAGTTTTAAGATACCCAATTCTTTCTTTCTCAATTGACTGCAATGGCTTTCTCTTCTTAGCTTTCCTAGAAAATGATGTGGATGCTGAGACGCTTTCCTCTTCATCACCGTTGCTGCACAGATGAGGTGAGGATGAGGATCCTAAAGTGTTCTGTCCAAATGCGGTTCCTGTTGGATTCACTGATTTTTGCAGTTCAATCAACCCAACCACGCTCTCTTCCAGTTTGGTTAAACTTACATGCTGTGATGGACCACCCCCTGTGGTTTTCAAATTTAGCTTGTTGTTGGCAAGCTTTCTTTTTAAATTTCCCTTGTAATGGATCCATACCTGTATATGTGTATATACTTTGTAAAAAAAATGATGGCTTTTGCATTCAGTTAAACTTACCCTTCGCCATTCTTTCGCTTTTCTTGATGGTGGTCCAATGCTATTCAGTTGAACAGCTATATTTTCCCATTCTTCGTCTTGGGTTCTTTTTGTGGAACCGAACTATCCCTTGCCTCTGGCCAGCTCAGATTTCTGCTGCAGAACCTCAATCAACCTCTCGAATTGAGCAGGTTTTGTGATTTTTAATTTTAAAAAATTATTTTCTTACAAATGTTTATATTATTACTAGCTGACCCGACAAACTTTGCTTCGTCATATAAATAATTTCTAGAGAATATTTTGCTAGAAACAAATAACTTATTGTAAGTGTGTAAGGATGTGGTATATAAGTATTGATTTGGCACATCTGTGGGTAAAATAGGGATTCGCCGTAAAAATATATTTTCATCTCAGAATTTTCCATTTAGAAATATGATTTCGATAACATTTTTCATCAATTTTTAATTACTAATCGCGTGCCGTTGCACAACCGTGGTGGGTTCAAATTACGAAACAAAATTACCGGAGGTCCAATTGTAAATTATGCGGTGGCATACCTGGTTAATCTAATGAGTTCAAAAACTCAGTTGGATAATTTACAGCTTCGGTAGCATCAAAAACTGTATCAATAGATTTGTATAACACCAAGTCTCCTGGTAACAAATGTTGTATCTTGAGATTTAATTTGTTGACATCCACATTTTTTGCTGGTAAAGTTGCTCTTTCTGCCAGCCACTCGTGATTTGTATATTGTCTGTGCACATCGGGAAATATCTGGTCAATGAGAGAATCTTGTGAACCAATAAACGTGCAGAAATCGACCGGTAATTTTATGCATCCAGTTTCATCTGAAGTGACTTTTCCGTGTCCTATATCTAACAGTTGTTTCAGCGGATGGATCTTGAAGCATTTGAACACGCACATTTACTTTCAGTTGTACTCTTTCAACATTACGCCGCAGTGGCGATGATTTTAAGCACTCGTTGATCTCATCAGCGTACGTGGAACGCGGATTAACGGGAAGTGTGAATTTTTGTGTGCCGTAGTGCATTCATCTACCTCCATCCAATAAAGTTGCCACAACAGCCAATGCGATACCATTATTTGATCGTATTTTAGCAAGAATTAGCGAAATAAGGAATGTTTTGCCAGTTCCACCTGGTGTATCCACCTTGTCCTGCGGAAACTGCGAGCATGATGTGGTCAAAAATGGTTCTTTGTTCATCATTTATTAGTGGGGCATTGCGAGCAACAATCGCTGCCATTTCTACAGTTTTGTATTGTAGTTCACGATTCAATTCAGTGTCTATTAAATCAGATGCATTTCGGTGAATGCATACCGAATCGACTGTGTGGTAAGTTGGCACTGATAATACAAAGATCCACAATAACAATCAATGCTTCATTGTACATAGCGTCACTGAATACTATCGTAAGATCGTTGCACCGTATACGATGTTGATGCAATTAAACCATAACACTTAGGAATATAAAAAATAGATAAAAACCTATTCTCAGACCTACCGAATGTATATGCAAAATTTCATTGAAATGGGTTAAGCCGTTTCGGAGGAATATGGCCACTAACACTGTGACAGGAATATTTTATATATATAGATTTGTAAAACTTAAATTTTTTTTTTCATTTTCTCAAAAAAATTGGTTTTTAATTAACTGTTGATGCCTACCGTTATTTTTTTGTACACACAAATGCACTACACAACTGGTAAATATCAGTTGTCGAATTTTGACAACAATCACAACTGAGAGACAACTCAACTGGCTTACATAATACCCCGAACCGAAAACACTTAAAAAGTCAACCATTTTTTAGTTGACTACTGGTTGACTTGTGACAGTCAACTAGTTGTGATCGGTAATACCGATTGCCGGATTGTTGTTCTTAGTTGTCTTACATAGGCCCCTAATTTTTATTTAGTAAACGCTTTTCCTAGCTTTCGCTTTTTCTACTTACTTTTTTTGAGTTTTCGGTCGAACCCTCATATTTTAAGATATAAAGAATGTTTTAATGCCTTTTTTGGCCAAAGCTAGTCGTGTCCTTATTCCACTGTTGTTTACCTCTTCGATACTTCGGTTATCTTGAAGAACGTCAATTGTTTTGGTGGGATTCGACCGACCGCGGTAATTTTTTCCACATCATGCCAGTCAGCGGTATGGTTTCCGTCAGCCACAGCCTCACAGCTATGCAATGCACTATGTTCCTCCAATCCTGCAGCTAGTAAAGCGAAATATATAAGGCTTTGAGAGGTTGGTTGATGATGGTAGCAGCGGCGGCAGCGATGGATTTTATATCAAATTCATCGAGATATCTGTTTGGATCCATACGAATAGAAGTTCCTTTCGGCAGCGGCGAAGACCAGAGTCATCGTTGTCGTCTTCTTCTTCGTCTTCAGTGCACGGCGCGGCCGGCGTTGAAACATCTCACCGATGGATAATGCAGATAATGATGCTTCAGCAACGAAGACCGACTCACGGATGAGGATGACGGCGACGAGACGACGGAAGGTTTGTTGTTGTTTTTAATGCTTCTGCTGTAGACTCTAGTTGCAGATGATGATGCGACTTGGCAAGGTTAATTAAAAGCCGACAGTGCGGTTTCAATGCCGATGCTGATGCCACCACGTCGCGACGTAGCCGCGCCACCGCTACCACTAACTGTTGTCCCTGTCACAGGAAAATATACGAATACCGGACCTGAACGTAAACCACAATGTGGTGGTAGATACATCAACGACAATGCGTGATAAGATTAGATTCGATGGTTCGTTTTAAGTTATTATTTTTGTTTTTATTTATATTCGGTTCCGCTCTCTCACTCTTGACTCTTTTTTCTTTCTATCAATTGACGCGCCCGTGCGTTGATAATTGCCTGTAACAAATTCAATTTGACGGATTGCAAAGATCAAAGCAATTTCTGGCGGCCAAAGCCACAGCCGAGCCGTCAGAATACATATTACCGACGAGTAGGTATCTGCCTATAAAGTACACACAACAGACGTATTGCTGTTTGCTGCAGATTCACGTTTGTTTTATAATAAATGGTTCGTCGTCATGAATAGATTCGTGGTGGTATTTTAGCGGCGGCTCGGCGCATTTCTATTGAACTAAAGCGATGAGCTTTGTGAAATGTACCATAGACTATGGCTAATGCTTTAATTGGAAATTAATTGCAAATGAAGTGGGAACTCCGTTTGGATAAAATAATGGGATACCAAGAATGTTCTCTTTTTGAAAATGCATTGGAAATATATTTTTGATCTTTTGAAGAGAATAAAAAAAGCCGAATGGCTTTTTAAATAGAAAAACTAAAAACCTAACTAAAAGAAGAATGGAAATTAAAAAAAGAGGCTGGGATGCGACCCACACTGATAACTTCCCATCCCGTCTGTCGATTTGTCTTGCTTAAAAGTTTGTCTATATGTATCAGTTTTTACCAAATTTGCGTACTATTTTGTGTAGATTTTATTTTTTTATGAAAAAACGGACTGTTGAATTTTTATTAAAAAAATTACTGAATATCAGAAACAATATTTTCTGTGAAATAAAATAAGTTTGAAGCCAATATTTGTAATTTTTGAAAAGCTGTTTGAGTCGAAAGTAAATTTTTACCAAGTTTTAGTATTGTTTTTTTGTTAGGTTTTTATTTTTTGTAAAAAACCTGTCAATTAGATTTTTCTCAAAATTTTACTGAATGTTGACAACAATATCTCAAAGTTTTAAAAAGATATTTGAGTCGAAAAACAATTTTTACCAACTTTTATTAATTTTTTTGTTTAGGTTTTTATTTTTTGTAAAAAAAACTGTCAATTCGATTGTTCTCAAAATTTTATCGAATGTTGAAATAAATATTTCTTATAAGTTAAAATTAGTCAGAAGCCGTTATCTCAAATTTTTGAAAAGATATTTGAGTCGAAAATCAATTTTTACCAACTTTTTTTAATTTTTTTTTCGGTTTTTAATTTTTTGTAAAAAAAACTGTCAATTCGATTTTTCTCAAAATTTTATCAGATGTCAAAAACATTATTCTTCATTGCACAAAATTGTTTTGGAGATGAAATCATATTTTAGTCGTAAAATTTTCGAGGTGATAAATTTTTTTTTTCAGTTTTTTTGATTTATAAAAAAAACCGTTAATTGGATTTTTTTCCAAAAATATAATTGTTTTGTATCACGTTACAATATATAATATAAAATTTAATTCAAGTCTCTAGCGTCATTGGTTCATGAGATATTTAGGTTTAACCAAAATTTTCACCTTTTTTTTAAACTGCTATGGTAAAAAAACCACCCACGCAATTTTCTTGAGAGCCCTTTCTGCATCTTTCTGCCTTATTATCTGTATAACAAAATGTATTTAAAGTCGATATCTCTTCTGGTTCTTGAGCTATGGACGACGAAAAAAACGTCGCGAACGTACGGACGTACGGACGTACAGACGTACGGACGTACGTACACACGCACGAGTTATAGAATTGCTTTCCAATCATAACAACCAAACCATACAAAGCGTATTCCATATCGCTTAATAAAAATACCATTAAATATTAAATGCCCAACAAGCATATTTCATTGAACATAATTTATGTGAATAGACATAAAATATTAAAAGTATTGTAAACAAAGAATGTCTAACAAAGAATCTCCCACAGATACAGAATATCCAAACATAAATATAAAATCAAACTAATGTAAACAAAAATCGTCAACGATCAAAAATCAAACTAATGTAAACAAAAATCGTCAACGATCAAAAACAATAAAATTGAATCATCATAAAATATGATGATAATGCATGTGTACCAATACACACATATTTATAGTCTGTAAGAAGAAATTAAGAATATCAAAATAGTATAAATAAGCAGGGTTTTTCCTGACAGTAAGTTCAGTTCCATCTTGACACTCCTACGTATAGCAGAAGATTTCCCCCCACCAGTGGTAAGGGATCCGATGCTTAAATTAATAAATAAAATACTTGTTTAAAAATTTAATCTAGCGTTTTATTTTAAAATCTTTTTAAAAAAATCCCGGAGGATTTAAAATACAAAATTGGCGCAGTCGGTAGGATCTCACTAAGAAGTTAAATGAAAATTAATGAATAGATGAGATTCAGTGATCGGACCGAAAAGAAAATAAAAAAGTTTTTTTAACCGGTAGAATTTTGTGCGGATTAAAGTACAACGTACATTATCTAAAACATTATTCAACGATCGAAATTAAATTGTGTTTTGTGAAAATTAATAACACTGAAGTGTTTTAGTGGACAAAACAATTTCGTACCAGAAAAACAAAATTATTTGTATACTTAAGTGTTCATAAATTTTTTTTTAATACACGCATTCTCATAGAGAGATAAGTAAACAAAATATTAATATAGTGTCTACGAAAAAGACAAAGTGTCTATGCAAAAGACAAGCAGGTGAAAAAAAAAAGAAATAAATTAAAAAGTGCATACAAAAAAAAAAATAATAACTTTTAAAGAAAATATAAGTGAATGAAAAACTTGCGGAAACTAAGGGAAAGAATTTTTAAAATACAAGAAGAAACTATAAACAAAATGAACGCCGCAGAACATCAAGCTCAACAGGCTTCACTTGCAAATCAGCAAGCGCAATTAGCCGAAATTCAAGCTCAAGCAAGAGCACAAGCTCCGATGGATCCAGTTCAACATGCAGTTTGGGCAGAACAGCAAAAATTCTATTTAAAAGAATTAAGGATGATTAACCCATTTAAAGGATCATCAGACAATCTGGCTCTTTTTATATCATCGATGGAGTATTTACTTGAGAGAATCCAGGATCCAACTTACATGGAACAAGCAGTTTTTGTGGTGCATCAGAAAATTCAAGGCGAGGCTTTGAGAGCAATAAATAGTCTACAACATCTTGCACCTTGGGCAGACGTAAAAGTACAACTGGTAAGACAATTTGGCATTAAAAAATCTTATCTTAAATTAGTGACAGAAATAAATAGTGTCAATGAGAACGACACAATTAGGAATTATAATAAAATTGACAATTTGTTGCAAGAGTTACAAACAAAAACTCAACTAGAACCCGATACTATTTATACTCAGAAAAATAATGAATGTATAGCTTTAGAATCATTTAAAATACATTGTCACCCAGTCAAAAGGCAATTGTGATTGCAAGCCAACCAAATAATATTATGGAGGCTTTTGACCTGTTAGAGAGTAATAATATGATAAGACAAATCAATGAACAAATTAAATATCAAAATATACCAAAATCAAATCAAAATAATTTTAATCAAAATCTAAATCGGAATCCTTTTAGAAATAATTTGCATCCCAACAACTTATTTAGACAAAATAATTTCAATAACAATTTTAGGCCGCAACATGATAGAATCTCTTCAGAACAAGTTAGACAAAATAATCATAGAATATTTGGAAACGCAAATCCAAATAATTTTAGATTCGGATTTAATAGAAATAACCATCAGGCAAATTTTAATAATAATAATCAAAGATCATTCAATTCAGGACAGTATAGGAATAATAACTATAATAA
This sequence comes from Eupeodes latifasciatus, assembly GCA_920104205.1. Taxonomy (NCBI): domain Eukaryota; kingdom Metazoa; phylum Arthropoda; class Insecta; order Diptera; family Syrphidae; genus Eupeodes; species Eupeodes latifasciatus. The sequence goes on from OV049924.1 coordinate 28,137,679, forward strand.
TACTAATAGGAATCCAAGGCCAGAACCTATGGATGTAAATAATACGGAAATAAAAAATGAAGAGGTAAATTTTTACCATAGCCGGGAAGAAGAATCACTTCCCATAATAAAAGTTACAATAAATAATAAAAAATTTAATATTCTTATAGATACTGGCTCAACAACAAGTATACTTGATGAGTCACAACTAATAGAAATTCCGAGAACTTTAATGAAAGTTCCAATCAAAATTAAATCGCTCAATCATGAAAATATTATAAAATTTGAGATCATAACTGAAGTACCGGTAGAATTCAATGAAGATGAAGCTACCATGGCATGGAAGTTGATGAGAATACAAAATAATAAATTTGTAGGAATCATAGGTCAAAATTTATTAAAACCTATAGGAGCGACATTGTATTTAAAAGAAGGATATATTGAAATAAATAACAGAAAAACATACTTTGAGAATTATGACAGCGAAAAGAGAGAAATTAAAAGTATATACGAATATGAAGAAATTCAAACTCTAGAATATTGCAACTCAACGCAAATGAGCCAATTAATAGATAAGAATTTAAATTGTGAAGAAACACAGGAATTAAAAAAATTTATTGATGAAAATAAATATGTTTTTTATCAAGAAGGTGATAAACTTACTTCAACAACACAAACTATTCATAGCATTAGGACTGAGCATGATAGTCCCATATTCAGTAAAATATATAGATACCCTAAAAGCCACGAAAGAGAAATTGAACGGCAAGTTAATGATTTATTACAACAAGGTATAATAAGAAAAAGTGTTTCCCCTTATAATGCACCTATTTGGGTAGTCCCAAAGAAAATAGATAATTCAGGTGAACAAAAATGGCGAATGGTAGTCGATTATAGAAAATTAAATGAAAAAACAATCGAATTTAAGCATCCTATACCTAATATCGATGAAATATTAGATAAATTAGGACGAGCTCAATATTTTTCAACCCTTGATCTTGCAAAAGGTTTTCATCAAATAAAAATGAATCCCCTTGATTCTGAAAAAAAACAGCTTTTTCAACTCCATACGGACATTATGAATGGTTAAGAATGCCATTTGGTCTGAAAAATGCACCAGCCACTTTTCAAAGAATGATGAATGAGGTTTTAGAAGGTTTAATAAATAAAATCTGTGTAGTATATCTTGATTATATATTAATTTTTAGTACTTCATTACAGGAACATATGGTAAATCTTCGATTAGTTTTTCAACTTTTAAATAAATATAACCTTAAAGTACAGGTAGATAAATGTAATTTTCTTAAAATAGAAACAAAGTTCTTAGGGCATACAATTACAGACAAAGGTGTGAAACCCAATATAGATAAAATAGAAGCTATAGAAAAAATACAACTTCCTTGTACAGCTAAAGAAATCAAATCATTCTTAGGAATAACAGGATATTACAGTAAATTTATTAAAGACTATGCAAAAATTGCACAACCCATTACCAAATATTTAAAGAAAGATACAAAAATTGATAAAAACGATATAAATTATATTAAAGCACATCAAGAATTAAAAAATGCGCTTCAAACGGGACCAGTACTTGCATATCCTGATTTTAATGAAAAATTCGTCTTAACGACCGATGCATCCAATTATGCCATTGGAGCAGTGCTAACACAGAAAGGGCATCCAATAACATTTATAAGTAGAACTCTCAATGAACATGAAAGAAACTACAGTACAACAGAAAAAGAATTACTCGCTATAGTTTGGTCAGTAAAATACTTACGACCGTATTTATATGGTAGACGCTTTGATCTTAAAACAGACCACCAACCATTAAAATGGCTACAAACAAAAAATTTAGGCAGAGATATTTCACCCAGATTACAAAGATGGATACTCCAATTAGGAGAATACGATATGCAAATCGAATATTTAAAAGGTACATGTAATACAGTAGCAGATTTTTTGAGTAGAGAAATTAAAGACACACAAGAAATTCACATGTTAGAGCAGGATTCAGTCAGGCCTACAGTACATTCACAACATGAAGAACTGAATGATCATTTTCCAATAAAAGATAGTGCAGTGAATATTTTTAAGCAACAAATTATTTTAAAAGCAGGAAATGGATTGAATAAAAGCCCTAAATATAAAAGAATACATATTGGAATAAATGAATTATATAAAGATAATTTTAATGATTTAATAATACCGTTAATAGAACAAGTTAGTACAGGAATTTATACTGAATTAACAGACAGTGAATATAATATTCTTCAACAAAAATTGATAGAGTTATTTGGAACAAGAATAAAATTTTATAAATGTGAACATTTTGCTAAAGACTTAGAGACAGAAGAAGAAGCCATTAAACAGATAAAATTGTATCATGAAAAAGAAACAGGTCATGCAGGCATTGAAGAAAATTATAACGGACTTAGAACAAAAATCTATTTCAAGAAATTAAAAGAATTAATAAATGACGTAATCAATAGTTGCAATATTTGCAAACAATCTAAGTATGATAGACGACCAATTAAAGAAAAATTTCATTTAACAGAAACTCCAAAAGACATTAATGAGATAGTTCATATAGACATTTATTGTATTAATAAAACAAAATACTTAACTTCCATTGACAAATTTAGTAAGCTAACTACAGCTACATACGTTCCAAACGTTTCTCATGAAACCTTAGAAGAAACAATTTTACAACTATTAGCCACAAATGGTAAATCAAAAAGATTCATTATGGATAATGAATTTAACTTTCCAAGAATTATTAAATTATTAGAAGACCTTGACATAGAAGTACATTTTACTAAACCAAACAGTCATACAGGGAATTCAGACATTGAAGTCTTTCATAGAACATTAGCTGAAAAAATAAGAGCAATCCTAAACGGAAAAACGAACCCTAGTATACATGAAATTCGAGTAGCTGTTCACAAAGCTAATCTCTTTTATAATACTTCGATACATTCTACTACGAAGCAAAAACCATATGATATACAGAAAGGCAATGTAGATAAAAATAAACTTTATGATCTAATGATCAAAAACAAACAAAAAATAATCGATAGATTAAATACTAATAGAGAGGAATATAGTGAAAATAGAACGGAAGGGTTTGTTAAAAATTCTAGAACAGAACGTCATAAAACAGCACCAAGATACAAATACAATAAACTCGAAGATCAACACACGAAAAATATCCATAAGGAAAGAAAGAGTAAGCAAATAAATCAAGACAATTTAATCAAAGCTATCCAAATGAACAGAAAAACCCAGAGAAGAGTTTTAGTTTAGTGTCAAATACAGATAGAGGAAGACGTACGAAAATGAAAAGTCTCGTGTTATTATTCAATATTATTGGCTTAATAAGCAGCAAATTAATTATTGAAGAAGTAATAAACAATAATGGTTACGCGGTAATCAAATATGACGAAGTAAACATAGTAAACGATTTTAATTTTATAATGCATATAATTAATTTAACGGAAATAAAAGTGTTATTAACAAAAACAAACAAACAGTGGTTAGAACAAAAGAATTTTATAGTGAAATCTCCAGAAGATATTATAATTACAACACACATAGACAGTGAACTAAATTTAATTGAAGAAGAACTAAAAAGCATTAAAGGTCATAAACCCCATATACGAAAAACAAGAAGTCTTATTAACATAGGAGGGAGAGTCTTAAACTTTTTATTCGGAACTATGGATGATGAGGACAAAATAGAAATAGAAAACAGATTAAAAACACTAACCATAAATAATCACGAGTTAATAATTAATAATAATAAACAGGTAGATATAAATAATCAACTTCAACAGGAAATAAAAACATTAAAAAATTTAATTGATACTAAAATAAAAAAATATTCCGATTCTGAAGAGAAATTTAAACAATTAGAAAAAAGAATTATAATTCTAGAGTATACTAGAAGAGTTGATAAGTTGAAAGAAATCGTTGAAAAAATACAAAATATCATTTTAGCAAGTAGATTACAGATAATGACAAATAGTTTATTAACGGCGGAAGAAATAGAAAATTATGATATTGATTTGTTCAAACTTAAAAACATTAAACTCTCTATAAGTGAATATGATAATGATCTTTTAATTTTTATAATTCAAATACCAGATCAAATTTATAGTTTTGATAAATATCTTATAACGTCTATCCCCAACGAGGAAAATATTGAATTAGAAATAGATGATGAAAATATTATAAAAATAAATGATACTTTTTATAAATATCTTGAAAATAAAGAATTAAAACATCTTAAAACCTATACTAATTGTATAAATAAAAATAATTGTCTTAAAAGAAAGAATGAAAAAAAAAATATTGTAAAAGAACTTCAAAATGGAATATTAATTGTTAAAAATAGCAACTCTAAAATACAAAGTTCTTGTGATGAAAGAAAAGTTATTCCAATAAAAAGAAATGTATTAATAAATTTTGAAAACTGTAAAATCAAGATAAACGAAAAAGAATATGTTAACAAACATTCAATTTTAAAACAACCAATAAATATTTATGTGGAAGATAATTATAATTTAACAGACATTAACTTAAAAATTGAAGATTATAATATAACAAACATTGAAAATATTAAAGAAATAGTAGAAAAAGTGTCTGACCAATCCTATATTCACTTTGGTGTAAATATATTTGTAATTGTTATAATTTGTATTATACTTATAATTCTATACAAAAAATTGTTCCAGGAGAAACAAAAATCAAAGGGGGGAGGAGTTATAGAATTGCTTCCCAATCATAACAACCAAACCATACAAAGCGTATTCCATATCGCTTAATAAAAATACCATTAAATATTAAATGCCCAACAAGCATATTTCATTGAACATAATTTATGTGAATAGACATAAAATATTAAAAGTATTGTAAACAAAGAATGTCTAACAAAGAATCTCCCACAGATACAGAATATCCAAACATAAATATAAAATCAAACTAATGTAAACAAAAATCGTCAACGATCAAAAATCAAACTAATGTAAACAAAAATCGTCAACGATCAAAAACAATAAAATTGAATCATCATAAAATATGATGATAATGCATGTGTACCAATACACACATATTTATAGTCTGTAAGAAGAAATTAAGAATATCAAAATAGTATAAATAAGCAGGGTTTTTCCTGACAGTAAGTTCAGTTCCATCTTGACACTCCTACGTATAGCAGAAGATTTCCCCCCACCAGTGGTAAGGGATCCGATGCTTAAATTAATAAATAAAATACTTGTTTAAAAATTTAATCTAGCGTTTTATTTTAAAATCTTTTTAAAAAAATCCCGGAGGATTTAAAATACAAAATTCACGCACAGACATCTTTCTAAAAATCTTTTATTTCGACTCTTGGGACCTTGAAACGTCGAGAAATTCAAAATTTTCAATTTGTCAAATCGGACCCATTACAATAACTTGCTATGGGAAGTTAAAAAATGGTTGTGTTGTTTGTATAATGGTATGCATTTTTATTATAGGTAGAGTCGCCAGCAGTGGCCGGCCCTTAAGGATTTTTCCTCATTTAACATAGCACAGTAGTAACAAATATTAACATTTTCGAATAATTCTTGAAATAAATTATTCTTAATAGATTTCTGCATCGATAATATAAAAAAAATATTAATTTTCTTACCGAATTGTTTTATATTTTTTATTAAAACGTTTTAATAAAGAAAAGTTAAAAAAAAAATGTATCTCAAAACAATAAATAGAGAAAAATAAAACATAAGTTAATTTAATTAAATCCATTTTTGAGGCTTAAAAATTAAAATAAAAAATCCTTAAATTTAGTTCAATTAGGAACATGTTTTTTAAAGCTAATTATGAATTATCAAAAAATTATAGGTACAAACATATGCAAGGTGTAATCATCCCACAACCGAGATGCAAGCCCATAGCTAAAATAAGAATAATAGAGAAAGAAGAATAGGAAAATACCATGATGACAGATCATCATGTGGTAATGATGAATTATTAATAATAAGGTTATCTATAATAAAAAGAAGTACTTATTCAGAAGTACTTATTCAGATTTGTAAAATAAGGAGAAAAGGCACATTTTGAATAATAGACATTTAATGTCGTTTCTCTTTATTACAGGTAAATAAAATAAATTTTATAGTATTTGTAAGATAAATAAAATTTAAAAAACTCTTTATTACAGGAGAAACTCAATAGTGTCTTTATTTTGGTGCCACCTAAACAAATTTATTGAATATAATCTTATACATATGTAAATATTATTTTTTCAATACACTTAAGAATGTATAAATTGCTTAAAAGTAACAATTTATTAAAGTTTTTTTTATCACATTTTAAACAGGTAAAGTCTTGTAGCTCAGCATTTGCAAATGGCATGGTTGAAAGAGTTGTGCATTGTATATGAAACCAATTTTCACAGCTATCACAGCCTATATTTTTCAGTCTTTCTTCTTCCACGTCGTCCGTAAGGACATCTTCATTACATGAAGAACATGTTGGAACAGTTTTTTTTCGATTATTAAGACGTTAAGACCATCTTTCACATATTGAAGAAAAGTTTCTCCCCGCATCCATCCACTCTCAGTCTTGCCAAAAACCCAGTCAGGCTTCTTATTTTGGACTGATTTCAACCAGTTGGGCGATCTTTTGTAAGGCAAAACAACCATAGGAGGAAGTGTTCTTCTATCTGCTGAAAACGTCATCAGAACAGTTATGTTCTCTTTTTCATTCGATGCCTTGATTTAAGATTTTTGATTCCTTTTGGGGCAATGACATTTCCCGTTTTTGGAGCCATACTAAATCCCGTCTCATCGGCGTTAAAAATTCTAGAAGATTCCTCAAGAATATCTAAGGCATTCTCTTCAGTCAAATATTCCTTCAGCTCTCTAAACCAATTTCGTATACCTTCTTCTGTTATTTGAGCACGGCTTTTGGAAACAGATTCAGCAGTTCATAGGCTTAGATCGGGATGGCGGGCGTTGCATAAAGCCATAGTACCATTTCTAACCGGACAAGGACCAAATTTCCCTAGGTTATCTGATGTTCTATATTGTGAATACGGTCCAAAAGAGTCGTCCTTGGAACATTAAATTTTCTTGCTGCTGCTCTGATTGGTAGTTTATTTTGACGTATTTCAAATAATGCTTGCTCTAAATCTGTGCCTTTATATGAAATGACGCGTTTTTTCTTGTCTTTTGCATGCTTCTCATTTACCCGGGTCATCTCATAGCTAAGTCGCTTAAAACAAGAATTTAAATATTTGAACATCAAAATGTAAGTGGGAACCCTAAAAACATTTGTTTTAACCTTAAGATAAAACAAAGGGCCGGAGTTAGGAGACTTGCGTCCTATATCCGTTGCCCTTTTCCGGCCACGAAGACTTCTTGTTGAAATGGGGGGGGGGGGGCGAACATTGGAAAACTTTGATTTATAACGATTTTTGTTGTTACAAAATGATCAGAGTAGGTTTATTTATTATTTTGCGTACACAGTTCAAAAAAAAAATTGAGTTGCCAATCTCCGGCCGGGGCGGCCGATAATAGGCAACCAGGTTTATTTGTGTGTCCTATCTCAGGCCCCCTTAAAATCAACAATAAATTACCACTTTTTTTTACATTTAAAAGTTAATTTTAATAAAGTCTAATATAGTTTTTAAGAAAAACAACATTTGAAAATACTTACCAACAAAATGAACACTCAAAACAATAATTCTGACAGCAATTTCACTAACGATTTTGACAATAAATTAACACAAAAACCTTCCCCGGCTACAAGACGACGCAAACCGGTTAATTTTTCCAAAGCAACTAAGCAAACGCAAGTAGATTTTTGATAGTTGAGAGAAAAGTTTAAGAGAACAATTTAAGACCTAAAATTTGGAAGAGAACTAAACGAATTCACTAGTTACAACGACATTTCTGAGAGGTGGCCGGCCACTGTGGGAGGCCGCCATTAGGCTACTCTACCTCAGTGAAGGCTACGAAGTAAGTAAGATAAGGCTCGTTTCACACTACACGGTTTTGACCGTACGGCAAAAAACCGGACGGCGACTTTTTTTTTAAAGGCGCGAAGAAGAGCATATACGCTTTCATATTATACGGTCACGGCAAAATGCCGGCGCCGCGCCGTGTAGCAACCGTCTACTGCCACTACAGTATACGGCAGTCACACGGCGCGGCGCGATAAGCTTAGTGGCGTACGTGACGAAATGCATGTTTTCACATCATACGATTTTATTCGTGCGGCAGAGTTCGATCAGCCACTTCAAGACACGATAATTTGTTTTTCGTTCATTATAAAAACGCGCGACTTGAGTGTTCTTATAAAACTAAACCTGTGAAAAAGTATACTAAGCAAAGGAACCCTGTTTTACCGTACGGTTAAACCCGTATAATGTGTAATTAGCCATTGATCCGGTTTATGTCGTCCGGTTTTTTGCCGCACGGTCAAAACCGTGTAGTGTTAAACAAGCCTAACTGTGGATTCGGTGAAGATACGATGCACGTTGCTGGTGATCGACGCTGGAATATCTATACTTTTTCTTAGTTGGGCTTTACGACGTTATACTTTATGCAAAATGTGTTGTAACGTCTATTGAGGAATGAATTATTATAAAGATCGAGGATTAATCGACAAACTTGGGTTCAATATTAATAAATATTGAGAACTTTTTTTGACAGTTGACATGGTTTTTATTTTTCAAACCACTAGATGTCCCAACAAATCAAATTTTCCCACGAGTATCACTACCAGCTATGAAGTTGCTACACCAAAAGTGCTTTAGTTATACGAATTGTAACTGCAAAATGTTCACAATTCTAATGCCCAATGCTGTTATTTGTTTAAAGATGACAGCTTTAAAAGTGACAGCTGCACGAAAAATGGTTTTTGGACCAGTTTATATTTCCATATTCTCGGAAATATAAAGAAAATTTCTCACTTCTGCTGTCATAAACCTTAGAACAGAACTTTTATAATTCAATTTCTCAAGAATTCTCTATTGCACAATTCAAAAAAGAAGAAAAGAAATGCATAGCTAATTTGATTGCTAGGTCAATCCCTTTTAGAAAATTCTCAGAAATCTTTGATTGGACTATTTAGGCAAATTGAATTCAATTAAGTTGTGATAGTTTGACATTTTCATGTGCCAATTAAAAAGTTGACAATCTTTATACATAATTGTAACCTGTCAAAAATTCATTGTTATAGCATATAGTTCCGTCCGCTCAGTTTGTCTATTCTTGTTCTTGAATTGAATTAAATTGAATTGAAACTAACTACTCTTAAAATTCGTTAACTGTTATTGTCCCTAAATGTTAAGAGTGTTACGATTTGTAACAATATGAAGTCAATCATTTCGTTATTACACTAATTGTTGAAGTGTTAAATACTTACGACATGTTAATATCCACAATTCACCTCGGGTTGTACTGTCAAAAGCAAAAGTAGATAATTACTCATCTAAATGGAATGTCAAAAATTTCATTACGCAATAAACCCATGTTTTTGTTGATTCCTCTATTTGTTTTTCATCTTCAATTCATTTTGCGAAATAAAGTTGTTAAAACAATTATATTCATTTTTGATATTGGTTGTTTGACAGATCAACAATTTCTAACAATAGTCGTACCTAAATTATTCTAATACATTCTAACAGCTTCTAACAATGACAGAATATATTTTTTTTTTGACATTCAACACAATAGTTTGAAAAAGAATAAGCATTGTTCTTGGCAACATTTAATTTTTTCCCTGAACCTGCCCAATTAAAACTTACACACCTACTAAGATATCAAATCTCCCCCAACTAAAAACGAAATGATAGGTAGAGTTGCCTTATTCCGGCCGTCTCCAGTAGTCTGACGCTTACCAAGAAATTTGCCGTTATTAGTGAATATTGTAGTCATACTATACTACTGTGGTTAGAGTTTTAAAGGCTCTGTCATCTCTTTCTTACTAGTTACAACATTTTCAGATTCGTTAGACAAGTATCCTCGGTCAGATTTTAAGTCATTAGTTGTGCGATCTTGTCGGGACTCGGATGTGCTATGTTTTGGTTGAAAAATTGTTAGTGGGATACTGTTCCAACAGAAGTATTTGTTTAAAAAAAAAAAATTAAGGTAAGTACATTGTATGCATTTATATTTGATTATTATGTTATATTGTAGCCAAATTTATTTAAAAAGAAAAAAAAAAGGCATTTTTTTCCATTTTTTTAAGGGAACCGCAAATGGGACACACAAAAAACTTCAGTTGCCTTTATTCGGCCCCTCCGGCCAAAGATAGGAAACTTTACTATTATTACTTTTTTTTCAGTAAATGACACAAAATGAATGACTGGGTTATCATAAGGCTCTCTGAGCTCATAAGATCGTGTTTACAGTAAAGTTTCAATATTCGGCCACCGTTTTACAATAAAGATACTAGGTGGCCGAATATTATGGGTTATAAGGTTATTATGTTTTATAAAATATTTATCTATTTTGGTATATTAAATTATATATGTATTAAAATATTTTAAACATATTTCGGTACTCAGGGTTCTTCCATAGGAGAAGCTGTAAGGAGGTTTTCTACTCCTAGAAGCACTCTTCAAGACCGCATTCATGGCAGAGCATTAGATAAGCCCGGCAAAAAAGGTCCAACTTCTGTCATTCGAAAAAGAGACCAAACTTGTTAACTTGCTTATCACTCTGGCTAAGTGTGGTTTTCCGCAAAGATCGGAAGATCTTCTTAGCACAGTACAAAATATTTTAAACGATGATGGTCGGAAAACTCCGTTTAAAGAAAACAAGCCAGGAAAGAAATAACTGCAATAACTGAGCAGGGTATCCGAAAGTGGTTTCGAGAGCTCGAAGTTTATTTAAAAAGAGAAAACGCGGAAGATATCCTTCAAGACCCAAAACGAACGTTGAATATCGATGAGAATGGTTTTAGTCTCGCTCCAAAAACGGGAAACCTTCTTGCCCCAAAGGGGCATAAGAACGTTTACCAAGTCAAATCAGCAAATAAAGAAGAGACCCTGACAGTTTTCTTAACTTTTTCTGCATGTGGAAAGACGCTTCCTTCCATGGTCATTTTTCCCTATAAAGCGAAACATTCCTCTAATATTTAAAGGAGGGACTCTACCCTTGGTTGATAAAACAAAAAATCAAACTTCCAGTTTTATTTCTTGTCGATGGCATAAATCACATATGTACGTACATGACATACATATGTATGTCCATGGAACTCAGCGATTTTTGCAGTTCAAACAAAATTATTTTATACGCTCTCCCTCCCAATACTACACATATAATGCAACCAGCCGATGTGGGTGCGTTTAAAGGTCTAAAATCGGATTATCGAAACGTTGTGTGCGAATTCAGCAGGAACAATTCCGGACATTCTATTAAAAAGGACAACTTTTGTTAAGTTTTGGGCATGGTTCTCCAGTGCAAAGACAAAACTACAATAGTACAAAACGCGTTAAAAAAATGCGGGCTCTACCCATTTAATCCTGACAATGTGGACTACTCCAAATGCGTCCAAAACACTTTGGAGATGGTTGGCCAGGCTGACAATGGCGCCGATGTTTCAGAAACTATTTCCGATAAAAGTTATTTAGAAGCAATCAGAGTAGTAACCTCGGTAAAAGATGCATTGAAAATGAACAATATTGACCACGACATTATTTTAAATATAATAAAACAAGCTCAACAAAGCCAAAGTAGGGAGAATAACATGTTATGTTCTGTGAATACGGTCAGCCTAGATAATGTAATTGATATTGAAGGCACTTACGCAGTTAATGTTAGCGGCGAATTATTCAAAGTTCCTTCGGACCCAGATACGCTTGAAATTACATTACCATCTTGTGAAATTGAGCATCAGGTGTCTTGAAGTGTTGACAGTACCTTACCTCGACAAGTCGGCTTAGTTTCACAGGTAGCTTATATTTTCCATTTGAATGTATCTTTGATCTTGCAACATAATAAACTACTTCAATGAATTTTTTGTGATTTTTTTAATTTCATTTCTAATATAAATAATAATGAAAAAATGTTGTTTTTGTTGCAAGAGATGAATATAAAACTTTTGAATTTGTAAGTAATATCCCTTTTTTATTGAAGGGGCCGATTATAGGAATCAAGGTGGCTGAAATCAGAATCCAAAAAGCGGAATATTGGAAAATATGAGTTTTTTTTCATAAAAACAATAAATAATATTATTTTGCGGTAAAACATTATTGTTTTATATTTTTACATCTCTGGAGAAATACCTAATAAACTATTTAGTAAATAAAAAAAAAAAAAGTTAACAATTTAAGGCTTAATGATAAGCTTTTGTAGGGAAATTCGGCCGGCTACTGGCAACTCTACCTAAAAAGCTTTCACATTGAATAGCCGACTATTTCGGCGGCTGTCACTTTTGAAGTTGTCATCTTTTGACATTTAACAATAAAAGTAAACTAAAAAAGGAACGATATTTTTAATATTGGCATTGTTAAATATTAGATATTGATAACATTCATTAAAAAATGGTAGAAATGTTGCAGTCACAGTTTGCAAGAAAATTTTCCTGACCCTGTTATTTCCCATAAAAATGATTTTGTGCTGCAACCGTACCTGTGACAGCTGACATCGGTTTTTATTTGTTAATATTATGTCTTTCTCTTGAAGTTAATAATAATTGATTTCAATGCAATATTCATGTAACAAGTGTAAGTTTTCATAGTTTTTTCAATGTTATCAAAATTGTAACTAATTTATTAATGCAAATATAGATTAATTGCCACACCTGATGATGTTCATAGACATAAAGGAAACGTCGTGACAATATAAATAATTGTGTTTTTTCATTGGCCTAAAGCCCGTCATCAATATTTCTCATCACTTTGGAAAAGGTCACTTCCACCAACAACAATAATTGATTTCTTTTATGAAACTTGATTATCAAAAAATATATGTACCTATATTGTAGGAGTACTTTAAACTTATCATAATATTAAAATCTAGTTTTTAATTATTTTGTTTTGACGAATAAAATTATTTTAATAAATTCATTTGAAATAAAAGATTCAAAATAAAAACATCATAAATATTTTGTTAATAAGAAATTTGGTTTTTAATTAAAGAGCCTATAACTTCAGAAGTGGGATTGGAGACTACCTTATGTATTACTGCAATTTTTGTTTAACAAATATAAAATAAAAAATGAATAAAACAGATATACAAAATTGGTTAACCGAACACGAAATTCCTTTTTCGAGTTCAGCTTCCTTAATACAATTAAGGAAATTATATAATGAAAAAAGGAATGAACTGGATCTAAATAATGAAGATAATGATGACAATTTTAATGACGCCGAAAATGAACCGCTCGACCCGCAACAAGAAGAAATTAATCTTGATGCAGAAATTAGAATCTTAGAAAAACGACAACGTATTTTAATTTAACCATAAATTCTGTAGTCAGCTGTCCAAATTTTGAAGATGTTCAACACTTAATGAATCCGTTTGACGAAACTTATGATGGCTATAAGTGGCTTAAACATTTTGAACGTGTTTGTGATTCATTGAGTGCGGATGATGTTTTTCGCTTAAGGTCAGTCCGATGTTTAATGAAAATGAACTCTGCTGCTGAATTGTTTTTGCGAGTAGATAATTCTACCAATTTTTCAAATTTTCGACAAAATTTTTTATCGAATTTTGGTCGAAAGCACACCATATCTGAAGTAATCAATGAACTCCGAAAAACAACATATTGCTCATCCAAACTTTCAATTATTGGATATATCCTGAAAATGCAAGAACTTGCTAGTCAAGCGAACATGGATGAAAAAGAAGTTATTCAATTTATAATTGCCGGCTTTGAAGATGATTTAGTGGACATTGCTGTTTTGTATCCTGCTAATGACCTTCAACAACTCAAGGAATTGTCACATAGTTATGGTCAATTACGAAATCAACGGAATTTCAAAAATTAGAAAAGAAATCCATCTTCTTCGTTTTCATTAAATAAGAAGGACTACATTAAAAAACAAAAGTGTTTCAATTGTTCACAAATAGGACACTTTTCAAGTTCGTGTCCAAATCCAAAGCGAGAAAAAGGTTCCTGTTTTCGTTGTGGTTCAAAAGAACACATTTTGAATAATTGCACGAAGAAATCAAATCCTCAAGTTGCATTAGTGAACCAATTTGAAAAGAATAATATTAGTTTTAAGACGAGCAATTCACATGATGAACATTTCCAAGAGATTAACGATGTAAGTGTTGCCTTTCTTAATAATGATTCCATGTATCGATGTAATACTTTTATTGCTTTATTTGATTCCGGTAGTCCGATAAGTTTGATACGAAAATCTGATGTTCCTAAATTTTTGATTAATCAATGGATTTAAGATTCTGGCTATAACGGCTTATAGGAGACTGACTACTGCACTCCTACTTTGAGCCTTAGTAGGGGTTTTAAGGTCTTTTTCCCATCCAGAGAAGATTGGGAGGATGACATCGTGTCGATAGGTTTCGATACAACCATCTTTACTGACGGCTCAAAGATGGAGTGCGGAGTTGGTTCTGGGATCTTTTCTGAGTAACTAAATGTAGCTAAATCCTTTAGGCTTCCTGACTTTGCTAGTGTTTTTCAGGCTGAACTACTGGCAATTAGGGAGGCATATAAGATACTTAAACAAAGCCCAAACCAAAACCGAAATGCGGCTATCTTCACAGACAGTCAGGCCGCTATCAAAGCCATTAACTCGGCTACATCCTCATCTAAATTGGTCCAGCAATGTCGCGATGAGCTTGCGAGCCTGAACATTAACCTCGGTGTCACCCTGATCTGGGTTCCGGGCCATAGTGGTATCGTGGGAAATGAACGGGCTGACGAGCTAGCCAGGCAAGGATCGGCCCTTCATAGCTCACTTGCGGAAATGGTTAACATTCCTCTTGGTGCTATGAAGGGTAAAATCTTTTCCATCTACCAAACTGAATCAAACCGAAGGTGGAGCAATTTACCCAACTGCATTATATCTAGGAAGATATGGCCCACCTATAATAAAACCCGTACAAACGATCTTCTATGCAGGCCAAGGCAAGACATAGCCAGGATTGTTGCGGTTTGTACCGGACATTGGCCCAAAGGAGTTCATGCAGAGAAGTTGGGTATCTCTTACAACACCTTTTGCCGTAGTTGCTGCGACCAAAGAGAAAGTGAAACGATAATCCATTTCCTCTGCAAATGTTCTGCCTTGGCAAGCAATAGAATGAAATGCTTTGGGAAAGCAATCTTTCACGAACTGGATGAGCTATCTGAGACAAAGATTAGAGACCTAATCTCTTTTCTCAATGCGACAAAATGGCTCTAATTTAATCGCTATAAATCTTCTCCTTTCTTTCACAGGTCAAACGAGTTTTGGTATCAAAACGGCGCACTACAGCGCTAATTGGATCTCAGGCTAGGTCTGCCCTGAGATCGCCATTTCTACCTACTATAGGAGATTTTAAATTATGCACTTTTGGAAAAATCGAAATTCAAATTACATTTCGTAAATTAACTCGTACTATTTTTGTTTTTGTTGTTCCTGATTTGATTATCCATACACTGTTTTATTAGGTCGTGATTTTTTAAATGCATTTAATATAAAATTTATGATAAATAATGTAAATTCAAATGAAATTTTAAAAACAAAAATAAAGATTTTGGATGCAAATAAAATAAAAATATCAAATGAAGTGTTACATTATGTATGTACATATATGGCTCCTATTAAAAATTTTGAGAATTCCAAATTTATTTCCACTTGTGATCGGTGTCTAAATCCTGAAATTGATACGAGAGAGATAACTTCTTCTTTGTTACATATTGATCATTCGGTACCAAATATTTTTGCAATAAATATAAATTCTGAGTCTGCTGACGCATTTGATGTAAATTCTAAATTAGATGAGGTTCGTCGCGAAGAAATTTTAAAAATCATTGAAACCGAATATCTAGATCTTTCAAATATTCCAATTATTGAACAAAATTATTGACAAAATTCACCTCACTTCCGATGTACCTACCAATAAGTTCACCACCCCGAAGGCTTTCATATGGTGATCGCAAAATAGTAAAAGAAATGGTTGGAGAACTTTTAAAAAATAAACAAATACGACCCAGCAATTCCCCTTAGGCATTCCCATTGTCTTAGTTTCAACAAAAATCAGGTGAAAAAGGAATGTGTGTTGACTATAGACCTTTGAATAAAATCATGGGACGAGATAGTTATACACTTCCTCCTATAGATGACTCATTGGAGCGATTAGAAGGTAAAGCATTTTTTTACAACATTAGATCTAAAAAATGGATTTCATTATGTACAAATGTCTGAAAACTCCATTCCATATACAGCATTTGTTACTCCAGATGGGCAGTACGAATATTTTCGAATGCCCTTTGGATTAAAGAATGCCCCTGCTGTATTTCAACGGTTCATTAATCATATATTGCGAAAAATTATAGATGAGGGGGACGTTGTTGTCTACATGGACGACATAACAATCGCAACCCAAACTATTAATGAACACATGGACGTACTCAAAAAAGTTCTTAGAAAACTTGCCCAGTTTCGACTTGAACTTAAATTTAAAAAATGCAAATTTTGCTACATTGAAATAGATTTTTTGGGATTTTCTATTAGTCAAAAAGGAATTCGTCCCAATAACGGACATATTGAATATATAAAACATCTTGCAATACCAAAAACTTTAGATGAAGTTCAAAAGTGCTTGGGATTATTTTCGTATTTCCGAAGATTTGTTCCATCTTTTTCGAACATCGCTAAGCCACTTTAAAACCTTTTTAAGCCAGGGACAAAATTTATTTTTGATGATGAATGTCGTTCCACATTTTTAAACTTAAGAGATAAATTAGCATCACCACCAGTTTTGGCATTATGTATATAATCCGCAACGTGAAACAGAACATCAAGTTCTGATGGCTTTGGTGGTATACTTTTACAAAAACAGAATGATAACAAATTTCATCCGATCGCTTATTTTTCTCATCGTACGACAAAGTCTGAATCTAAGTTTCATAGTTTTGAATTGGAAACATTAGCGGTATATATCTTCACGGAAATTCCGTATTTACCTTGAGGGAATTCCATTCAAAATTATAACTGATTGCAACTCCCTTACTTTGACTTTAAATCGAAAAGGCTTAAATGCTAGAATAGCTCGTTGGGCACTTGAACTTGAAAACTTTAATTATAATGGGTGATTTTTTTGAGGTTAGGATTTTCATGCATTAGTATTTGACAGATCACGCGGGATTTCAGACATGGTGTCAAAGAGAAAGATGCTCAGTATGCTTTGACATTTCATCATGAATAGACTTACTAACGAGCAACGCTTGCAAATCATTGAATTTTATTACCAAAATCAGTGTTCGGTTCGAAATGTGTTTCCGCTTTTTTATCGACAAATTTTGTTCAGCGATGAGGCTCATTTCTGGTTGAATGGCTACGTAAATAAGCAAAATTGCCGCATTTGGAGTGAAGAGCAACCAGAAGCCGTTCAAGAACTGCCCATGCATCCCGAAAAATGCACTGTTTGGTGTGGTTTGTACGCTGGTGGAATCATTGGACCGTATTTTTTCAAAGATGCTGTTGGACGCAACGTTACGGAGAATGGCGATCGCTATCGTTCAATGCTAACAAACTTTTTGTTGCCAAAAATGGAAGAACTGAACTTGGTTGACATGTGGTTTCAACAAGATGGCGCTACATGCCACACAGCTCGCGATTCTATGGCCATTTTGAGGGAAAACTTCGGAGAACAATTCATCTCAAGGAATGGACCGGTAAGTTGGCCACCAAGATCATGCGATTTGACGCCTTTAGACTATTTTTTGTGGGACTACGTCAAGTCTAAAGTCTACACAAATAAGCCAGCAACTATTCCAGCTTTGGAAGACAACATTTCCGAAGAAATTCGGGCTATTCCGGCCGAAATGCTCGAAAAAGTTACCCAAAATTGGACTTTCCGAATGGACCACCTAAGACGCAGCCGCGATCAACATTTAAATGAAATTATCTTCAAAAAGTAAATGTCATGGACCAATCTAACGTTTCAAATAAAGAATCGATGAGATTTTGCAAATTGTATGCGTTTTTTTTTTTTTAAAAGTTCTCAAGCTCTTAAAAAATCACCCGATACTATTCAACACCGATGTGTACATTTGATGGGTCATGTTGATGCTTTAAGTCGCTATCCTTCTGTTTCGATTGAGTCATTAGAAACAAAAGAGGACATTATTTCGGTTATAAATCCAAAAGATATTGACATGCAGTTACATATTACTCAAAGCAGAGACGAAGCTATCTTGAAAATACGCGAACGTTTAGAAAGAGAAGATGTTCCAAATTTTATTCTGAGTGATGGCCTTGTTTTTTGAAAATTAGATAGTCAAAATTTATTGTTATATGTTCCAAGAGAAATGGAACAACAAATAATAAGATTAGTTCATGAAAAAATGTGCCATTTAGGTGTAACAAAATGCCTTAATCAAATTAAATTACATTATTGGTTCCCAAAAATGAAAGAGAAGATCGAAAAATATATTCAAAATTGTATTCAGTGTGTAACAAATTCCTTGCCAGTACATTCATCTAATCGCACATTGCACCAAATTCCAAAAAAATCTATTCCATTTGATACAATTCATCTAGATCATTTTGGCCCTCTTCCGTCTGTTATTTCTAAAAGAAAACACATTTTGGTGAAACATACAAAATTATACGCTGTAAATTCAACCAGTACCAAAGATTTTTGTGCTTGTCTCGATAAATATTTTGAATATTTTAGCCGACCACGTCGTGTTATTAGTGATCGAGGTTCATCTTTTTCATCTCTTGAGTTTGCCTCATATTTGTTAGATAATAATATAGAAAATGTTAAGACAGCAACTGCTTCTCCCCAAGCGAATGGTCAAGTTGAGCGTGTTAATCGCATTTTGAAATCAATGTTGGCTAAAACTTCTGAACCTGTTCAATACTCAAAGTAGAGTATGCCATTAATAACTCTATTCATTCCACAACAGCTGTGTCTCCATGTCAATTACTATATGGCATTAATCAACGTGGACTAGAGGTAGATACTCTTTCAGAACATCTAGATAGTAAACGATGTATAAAACCAGACTTAACCATATTACGAAAAACAGCATCCGACAATATAGAACTAAGCCAGCAGAAAAATTCGGAGCATTATTTGAATACACACAAATTACACAAAAAGTTTTCGGTAGGAGAATTTGTCATGATCAGAAATATTGATACAAGTATTGGAACTAATAAAAAATTCATACCTAAATTTCGTGGTTCGTATAAAATTCATAAAGTATTACCTAATGATCGGTATGTACCTAATAAGATACATATATTGAAAATTGTCAGTTAAGTCAAATTCCGTATGATGGTATAATTGAAGCCTCTCGTATCCGTTCTTTGGTTGACACACGTGATTCTCAAAATTAATTTAATTTCGGAAAGGTTATACTAACTAAATTGCTATTAATTGTGTATTTATTTCTTTTAAAATTAATCTCTGTATTATATAAATTAACTGTTTCATTTTTTGATTAAATTATATAATATTGTTATTGATCGGAGGAGTACTTTAAACTTATCATAATATTAAAATCTAGTTTTTAATTATTTTGTTTTGACGAATAAAATTATTTTAATAAATTCATTCGAAATAAAAGATTCAAAATAAAAACATCATAAATATTTTGTTAATAAGAAATTTGGTTTTTAATTAAAGAGCCTATAATATATACTCTTCTTGCCTCCATATTAGACGGCCGAAATTATGTTTTACCAATATATGCGATAAGTTTTCCTTAACTATACAATTTAGCTTAACTTTAATTTTTAAGAAAGAATTCCATCGACCTCATAAGTAGGAATCCCCCTTATAACCTCCATGCCATATGCACTCAGGATATAAACTTTTTTCTAAACCCAGACCTTGGATTGATATCTTTGCAATCGACTCAGCAAAATCAAACAAAAATCCGTTAAAAAAATATTTGCATCCGATGCATGGAAGTCAGATATTGCTGCTCTCATCATTCCGCGAGAAATAATTCCAAGAGTCGACTTCTTCTTCATCATCATCATCTCCTGCAATGCATTTGTACAGAACGTATATATTTCCACAATCGGCTTTCATCATCGGTGAATAAACAGAGGCATCGGTTCACCGTCACTGCCACTGCCGCCGCCGCCGGTCACCATGGTGGATTACCTACCTATGTACCTTCGCATAGGCATAGGTACACATATTTTTTTATAATCCATTGATTTGCATCCAAAATCCAAAGATCTGTCAATGGTTCGGAAAAAGCCCAAGAGAGATCACCGGGCCATTGCCTTTGTGCGTCCGTAGCGTCCGTGCGTCGGTCGCATCGTATCGTCTGAGTCAAGTCCGTTGGCCGTCAACAAAAGTGCGCGGTTCCACCATGACGAATGCCAGAAATAACATTGAACGCGACCGAGACCGACTCTTGGAAACAATATACAACCAACATCAACAACAACAAAAAAAAAATACCAAGAAAAACCGTGCTCCTCCATGGAACACAGCCTGTAATTACGGTTTGTGCTTCCCTGGAGCATCCATCGACACAAAAATAACAGAAAATAAAGAACCCGTCCCGACTCGGCTGACTACGAATCGACTACAACAACTATGACGATGGAAGGCTACGATGATGATGACGGGCGGCATTTGGTCTTTGTTTGGATTTAGATCTGCGGCAGCAGCAGCCGCTCCCTACGGCTAGAGTTCAACTCTGTTGTTCTGCCATCGCCATCGCATCATGGTCAATCTCGCTTCGGATGAGTGTGCTTCTTTTTTTACAGAGTTGTTTTTTTATCATTTCTTTGGATTCATAGTGATCCCCTCCAGCACGCGGGCCAGAGCCGAGCGACGATGCACTCCTTCCTCTCCAAAATGAGATCCCACACCCGTTCTTTTTTAAAGGTCTTTCATCTTGCATGAGAGGGTGTGCATTGTAATTTCTTTGAATTATGGATGTGACGTGATTTTGCACGTGTAATGTCTTCATTTGGGCCATAAACGATATTAGGGCATATTTGGGTTTGCATCTTGCAGTAATATGCTGGCTGGAGCGAGGTGATTTATCGGCAAATCCTCAGAGCCCACCAAAAAAGGGTTAACCTAACACCATAAACACGAAAAATAATAACTTCTCAGTTTTGAAAATAAAATGAAAAAAAAAAGAACTTAATCCAGGATATTTTTTTGGGCTATGAGTAGATGCAGCTGTTTCCAAAACCAAAGCAGGTAAAAAAGGAACATGGCCCTCGGTTAAGGATTATCAGCTTTTTTTTCTGGTTTACTATGCATCGAGGCTGGGTTGTGCGTGTGAGGAAAATATTGTATCTACGATAATTTCGATAGAAATAATTGGACTATGCTGATTTAATACTATTATTATCCTAATTACTTAATTATTAAGAAGGAGTGCTTAGGGTAGACCAATTTAGGGATATAAAGAACCTAATTGCAAATAATTGAGTTTATTATAGAGTTAAGACACAGCACCTTTCCGTTACCGAGAGCGAAACCACACAGATTTCTTTAACTTCAGAATTTTAAATAGATACAAATGGAAGATATGGGTAGGTAACACTAGACTGGTGTTGCCATCCGTACTGGTTTTCCCGGAGATGTAGATGTAATCTTTTTAGCCTATGTACGAAACTTCCCCGATAGTATTTTCTAATTATCCGTAATTATCCTCTTTTCATTACTATAAAAAAGGTCTTAATATTCTTTTTCTATTTTCTTATCTAAAATTCAATGAAGGCTAGCCATAAGCTTTTCCCATCTAACCCAGGACCAAGACATCGAAAACTCAAGTTTTCTCATACATAATTCGTATAATAGTGTTATAGTGGCAACCTAGTTAAATGGGGCTGAACACAACCTTTGCCCATATGTCAAGATACCCTGATGACAGATGGAAAATGACATTGATTAATTTGGAGATACTGAATAAGAAAACGTGCGAACGATTTTAACCTCGAATAGAGAAATAAAAATTGAATTATATTTAAAAAGTATTTTATTTAAAAATCGATTTACATTATTGGCGACGAGGTAAACAAAATGAACGATAGCACAATGGCAAACGTTAATGCAGAAGAAATTCTGGATAAATTGGATGGGCACTTCCTTCCAAAGCCTAACGAAATTGTCCAAAGAGTTGCTTTTCACAAAAGATGCCAAAAACCAGGAGAATCGATTCCCGACTTCGTCAAAGATTTACGCAAATTGTCCGAACATTGCAATTTTGTAGAGTTGAATAATATGTTGCGTGATCAAATCGTATGTGGAGTAACAGATGAGGCTTTACAAAAACGTTTGTTCAGTGAGACAAAACTCGATTTTCAACGAGCTTATGAGCTAGCTCTAGCACATGAAACAGCTTTTAAAAATGTATCGGACGTGCGTGGTTCAAGCAATAACGAAGTTATGGCTGTGTCAAAGCGTGCTCCAAACCAAAATTTCACACAATTTAGTAAATGTTTTCGTTGTGATGGACATCATCAACAAGAAAAATGTTTTTTTAAAGACAAAAACTGTGATTTTTGCCATAGAAAAGGTCATTCGAGCAGGGCTTGCTTTAAGAAGAAGGCAGGTACTAAGCAAAAGAACACGGGTCACGAAGTTCACGTGTTACAAGAAGAGGCAGCTGAGCCATATAATTCACAAGACGATGGCTATTTCTACGAGATAAACAATGTCGACGAAGCACAAACGCGCAAGTTTATCACCAAATTAATTATAAATGGAGCTAGCGAAGAGTTTGAAGTTGACTCTGGAGCATTTTGTACAATTATATCAGATGTCACCTGGAACCGTATTAAAACATCAAATCAAGAATTGAACACATCATCTCTTATTCTTCAAACCTGGTCAAAAGAAAAACTTCAAGTTTTGGGATCATCTCGGGTGAATGTTAAATATAATTCAAAAGAATTTAATTTGCTCGTTGTTGTTGTTTCAGGTGGCGGAAGGAGTTTGTTGGGTCGGGATTGGTTTAAACCACTGGGAATATCAATCAAAGGAGTACATGTGATGGTTCCTTTTGCCTTAAGAAATCAAGTCGAGGCTGAGATTGACAAGTTGGTGCACCAAAAAATTTTGGAGCCGGTGGAATTTTCACGTTGGGCAACACCTATCGTGCCAGTTCTTAAAAAAGATGGATCCATGCGTATATGTGGAGATTATAGAAGTACAGTCAACTTGGTAATCAAGTCGAATGCATACCCACTACCATTGTATGGAGAAGTTATGGCTGCGATATCTACTGGAAAGGTATTTACGAAATTGGATCTTCAACAAGCCTATCAACAGCCTATTGTAGATGATGAATCTGCCGATGTACTGACCCTCAATACCCACCGAGGGTTATTTAAGGTAAGAAGACTTCCTTTTGGGGTGGCTGCTTCACCAGGTATTTTCCAAAAATTTATGGGTAATTTGCTCCAGGGAATAAAGGGTGTAAAAGTTTTTATTGATGATATAATAATATCGGGGGAAGATGAAGCTTCACATAACACAAATTTAGAACTAGTATTAAATAAATTAGCTAAAGCAAATATCACTGTTCGCAAATCTAAATGCATTTTCGGTAAATCAGAAGTTGATTTTCTTGGTTATAATATATCGGGTGATGGCATACGACCAAACAAATCGAAAGTAGATGCTATTCAGAATGCACCACTTCCTCAGAATAAAGAAATGCTGCAATCCTTTTTAGGAATGCTTAATTTTTACAATAAATTTTTACCAAACAAGGCTACTATGGCCGAAAAACTCCATCGATTGTTGGACAAAAACGTTAAATGGTGCTGGACCAAAGAGCACTCGATGGTTTTCACCGAACTAAAAGACCTTTTGAAGTCCGACACAGTTCTAACGCACTACGATGAAAATAAACTTTTAATTCTGTCATGTGATGCCTCACCATATGGTGTGGGAGCAGTGTTGGCACATCGAGACGTAGATAATAATGAACGTCCTATTACATTTGCTTCGCGTACTTTGGGGTCAAGTGAACGCAACTATGCCCAAATCGATAAAGAAGGTTTGGCAATTATCTTCGGTGTTAAACATTTTCACCAGTATATAGCGGGTAGACAAGTCCTGATTATAACAGATCACAAACCATTATTAGGTATTTTTAACAAACACAAACCTATTCCGGTTATGGTATCACCACGGATGTTGAGATGGTGTCTTCTTTTATCAGCTTACGATTATGAGCTAGAACATCGACCGGGTAAATTGAACGCAAATGCAGATTGCCTTAGTAGACTGCCTTTGGAGAGTTCTAAAGATGCCCCAAGTGAACTGTCGGATGTTTTATTGCTAGATGGGCCAAGTGAACTGTCTGATGTTTTCTTGTTAGAAAAATTAAAGGATGCATCAATTCGAGCTGAAGATGTGGCCCGCGAAACTGCTCGAGACCCGGAATATAACAAAGTTATGCGATGGATACTTCATGGGTGGCCATTAAAAATAGATAAGGAATTTAAATTTTTTTTCCAAAGAAGAACGGAATTATCCACACATAAAGGTTGTATCTTGTGGGGTACTCGTGTGGTTATACCAGCCACACTACAGGCAAATATTTTAAATTTATTACATGCCAATCACCCGGGAATGAGTCTTATAAAGTCCTTGGCACGAAGCTACGTTTGGTGGCCAAAATTAAATGAACATATTGAAAAGGCGGTACGAGTTTGTACTCAATGCCAATTAAATCGACCAAATCCTCCAAGTGCTCCTCGACAGTTTATTCAAGAAGAAAAAAATCCCTGGTCAACTCTACATCTAGATTTTGCAGGACCTTATAAAGGCCACACATTTTTAATTGTCGTTGATGCGATGTCCAAATGGCTTGAGGTAAAGATAGTTGCAAATCAGTCAAGTTTAGAAGTTATAAGGAAACTGCGAGAAATTTTTGCGATCCACGGGCTTCCCAAGAAAGTCATTACGGATAACGGTTCTGCATTTGTCTCTGAAGAGTTAAAAGCGTTTTATAGAAACAACGGAATAAAATTCAAAACAACAGCCCCTTATCACCCTTCGAGTAATGGCCAAGCCGAACGAATGGTGCGGTATACAAAGTCATCACTTGCAACCTTATCAGAAGGAGACATTCATCTTAAACTACAGCGATTTTTGTTCAAACAACATACTACCCCACACACAACAACCGGTAGAACCCCAGCAGAATTAATTATGGGAAGAAAATTAAAAACAATGTTGGATATGTTACATCCAGATAACATCAATTTAAAGGACGAGACAAGAGAAGAGAGTTTCGTAGCAGAAAAAGGAAGAACTTTTTACGTAGGAGATGCAGTATTTATCAGAAATTATTCTGCTGGCCCCAAGTGGTTGAAGGGTATTATTTCGGAAATTACAGGACCAGTGTCATATATTGTAAGAACTTTGAATGATCGGATAGCCAGGCGTCATGTAGATCAAATTCGACAAAGAGTCGAATCTCGAACTGAAAGTGAACTTCCAGTCGTAGTTGAAAATGAACTTCCAGTCACTGATCAAACGGAGGATACCAATAATCCCGAACCAATTCCACCTGTTTCACCTAAAGCAACAACAAGATCCCACACATACCATGAAGACTCACAAATTCCAACCAATACCACTAACGACTCAACATCAGAAGCATCGTCGAAACCAGCTTCCCCAACTCACTCGGAATCCTCACTATCTGTTTCCAGTAACCAAAAAGCAACGAGATATGGTAGAGTGATAAGGCCGCCGTCTCGTTTAGAATTCTAAACAACATCTAAAGGCGGAGGAGTGTTATATATTGTAACACATTAAAGTGGCAACCTAGTTAAATGGGGCTGAACACAACCTTTGCCCATATGTCAAGATACCTTGATGACAGATGGAAAATGACATTGATTAATTTGGAGATACTGAATAAGAAAACGTGCGAACGATTTTAACCTCGAATAGAGATTAATAAAAATTGAATTATATTTAAAAATCGATTTACATTAAATAGGCTTTTCACACCAAACCCAAAACCCGGTTTTCGCGAAATTATCGGTTTTCGCCAAAAACCTACATCGAAAACTCAAGTTTTCCCATAAATTTTTTGTAAACCACATGTTTTCGTAAACCACAAGTTTTATATAAAACCTCTCAAAAACTAGTAGGAATTCAAAGTTGAACAAAACAAACAAACCTTTCGAAACATTCAGCGCTCAAATTAATGTAAACAAAACAGCTGATGGCTGCTGTCAAAACAAATATTTTACTTTGAAATTTTGTTCAAAACAACCCGAGTGCAGTGAAATTTAAACAAAATATATTTTAATTAATTAAACTTACAATTTGGCCGTTGTAAGTAATATTATTTATACAATTTATCCTAAATTAATTATTGCTTTTTGTTTTTCTATTTACAGAATATGGAAGAGAAAAAAATAAAAAAAGAAAACTTTGGGGGAGCCAGGATGAAGAGTACCTGCTGGAACTCTGGGCCGAAAAGGAGTCTGAGCTGCGGGGCAATCGAAAAAAATACCACGTTTTTAAAGAATTATCGGCTGCATTTGAGGGGCGGCTGGTGCAATACACTCCCGAGGAGACAAAAACGAAAATTCATAATCTCACAACGAAAAGGTAAGTACTACACAATAGTCTACATATATGCACTATTTATTATTTTGCCTTATGTTCTTATTGTTCTTTTATAGGAAAGAAAAAAAAAAAAAACATCAGCCCTTCCGGAGGTTCACCATCAGAATGGGCTCTATTTAATAAAGTCCACACAATTGTTGGTGGACATATAATTAACAACCTTAATTTCGTTGTGGAGGACAGCAGCCGCCCCTCAGGTAAAGTATTAATAAATAAATAAACAACGCAATGAAGTTTTACTATGTACATATGTATGTGTTGGCAATATAGAAAAACACTGTATCACGTAAATACTTGTTATATTCAAATCAATGAAGTAGCTCAGAAAATGTATATGAAAATGTATGAGCTATTCTTCGCGCGCTACTCCGTCCAGGCCCCGGGCTGCAAAAAAAAGAAAGTGTGATGAGGAGAATATAAATAAAATCGAAGAACAAAAAAACATAAAAGACTGCAAAGAAACAGATCAAAAAGCTTTAGACCTGGAGATGCAAAAGATAGCAATATTGAAGGATTTGGTCGAAGAGACAAAAGTCTTCAACGAAAATTTCACGGTGGAGTGTAAGCTATACAAAAGCACCATTTCACCATGCGTCGCGACGTTCGCGTTTGTCGATATGTATGTATGTAGATATGCGTTATGTAGATATGTAATGTGTATATACTTAAGTATGTGCAGTATAATTATGTAAGACACAGCATGCTTTAATAATCAAGATGCTGTTATCGATTCGGTTATCAAGACCCTTTCCGATTCTCCTAAATCTTGGTTTAAGGTGTCCGAAACAGTTTTCAACAACTCTTCGACATTTCGAAAGAGCGTAGTTGAAGTTCTTTTCTTCTTCGGAAGCTGTGGTACTAAAAGGAAATGGTTTCATCAAAGATTCGGAAAACCTAAAAGCGGAATCCCCAATTAAGACTACAGGAACATCCACATCGCATATTTTTGTTGACATTTCTTTTAAAATTGGTTGCCGATGCTGTTGTCTCACATACGAATCTTCGTATATCTTCGAATCATTGCAATGCCCTGGACTTCCTACGTTTATTTAAAGAAATCTATAACTGTGTACACATACATATAAGAATTAGTTAATTTTTAGAGAAAAGCTTCCGATTTGAATTTCGATTATTACCGATAATCAACCACAGCCAGTAGTACAGTAAAGTAACATCCCTTATAATTATATGTAATAATCAACAGCATCCTGAGCAGGGGGTTGGATCTCAATATGGCAACCATCTTCAGTGAAATTGAAAATATTATTTGAAACAACTTTAAAGAACATGAACATACATACATTAATTATACTCATACCTAAGCTCCAAAACATTGAGGGAAACCAAGTTTTTCGAAGCCATTCACATTTTCCTTAATAATAATAATTTGTTCAGTAAATGTACGGTAAAACTGGGTAAAAACTCAAACAAAACTTAATAAGTTACTTAAATAATAATTTAACTTCACTTTTTATTGACTTCATTTATATTGCTGTTATTATTAACATTAAAAAACTTAAATTAATTGGACGGAAAAAAGTTATAAAAAAAAGGCTTAAGATGACCAGGATTGGACGCATGGTCGGGTAAATCCGGTCACCCATTCTGGTAATGGCGGTCATCTCTTCTATAGGCATCGCATATATATCCAGATGGACTGTCCCAACCTGAACATTCAGCATGCACACCGTGTGCAACTATACCACGGTTCGTTGTTGCACCCAAATTTTCCACAAATAAAGCATTTGTTGCTATTGGTACCATCTACTATGGAGTCATCAGAGTTATCATCGACAATCCCTTCAGCAGTTTCATCAGACTCGGATGTGGATTCTTGAAGAATCTTTTTGTCACCTTGCGAATCGCTTTTCTCTTGTTCTCCGGTACTTGCAACACCTTGTTTTCCTTCTTTTTTGTTATCTGCTCTTTTTAATTCTTTTTCTTTCAAATTTTGTTTCATAGGTGTTGATGTTAGCAGGGTAGCATGTTGTTTATCCCTACACTTCCTTTTACGATTAACGATAGTTTTTTTTGGCACTGGGGGAAGGGTTTTTATACTTTCGTTCAAGACAGCAGATGAAGTCGAAGGGGCCGATGTGGGCAAATTTTCCGTGGCTTGCAAAACAGGGTTTGGAGTTTATTCTCTTACTGATTCGACTAATTCTGTAACTTCTTCTGTTTGCCCAAGAAGCGCTTCAGATGGAAGGAAGTCTTGGTCACAAAAGACTCCCGGATTAATCGGGAAAATTTTAGTTGCCCTAAACCCAGATTCTCCCTTGGCAACAGACGCAACGCTAGCAAAAGCTTTTCGAAAAAGGTGCGGAAATCCTGCGGTGTTATCTTTTGCCCAAGATAAGACTTCATGTGCAAATTGCATTCGTGTCTATACGCTGCTTTTAGTGGACCATAAAAAACCACGTCCAGTGGCTGCATCCTATGGGAGCTATGTGGTGGGATTGAGAGCATAACAATATTGTTTTTGCGACAATATTCGTATGCTTGAAGTGTTATGTGACTAGAATGATTGTCCAGGATAAGCAGAACTTTTTCTTCGTTCGTTGGCTTGGCATTGATGACGAAGTGCTCTAGCCAATCTGATTGAGCATTTGTAGAGAGCCCCAGGTGGCCCACCATGTTCAAGACTAGGAGAGTGTTTTGCACGAGGAAAAATGAACATTGGTGAAATGAAACTCTTTTTTGACCAGTTTCTGCTAGAACTTTTCCAGGATCCTGGACGGTGGAAAACCCAGTTTCATCCGCATTGTAAATGTTTCTCGGTTGAAATTTATATGTATTTCTCCATCACATTTCCCAGCAATTGGTAAAATAAATCTACCTCTTTTCGATTAAATGCAGTTGCTCTGCTCAGGCTAGTTCCTTCGGCTTTCCGGACAGATATTTTGTTTCTTTTTTTGAACCCTTCAAGCCATTCCTTTCCGGCAGTTTTGAAGGTCTTATTAAAGTTGTTGGCTTTGCCATTTTTTTCAGCGTATTAGAAAGCTATTTGCCTCACCTGTAACGATGTGCACCCATAAAAAATTTTGGCGAGATGTTTGATCTGTGTTACGATTTCACATTCTTGATCTTTGGTGAAAATCGTGTGCCGCCCCAGAGACGGTTCACAAAATTTGTTTTTTTTTTTAATTCGTTCTTGCAGTTGAAAATGGTATTTGCACAGACTTGGCTGCGGCGCGAATTGACATACCTTTTTCGATCAATTTTTTGGCGTTGTTAATAGCCACCTGCGACCACGTACCTCTGGAAGTGGTTCTTGGCTTAGGCTTGCCCATCTGCATACAACAAAAAAGAAAAAAGAGAAAACAACTGTCAATTTTTTATGAACAGGGAAATACCGGTCAACTGACCGTTATTACCCATATGGGAGCGACCGGAAAAAAATATTTATAGTGAAATATTAGGTTGAGCAAAACAAAGTAAAATCAATTTATATAAATAATAAAACACAACATAAAATATGGAAAATATCACTGTATTGATGAGATGACAAATAAGGAAAAGTACTTACTCTCTATTTTCTGATCACTTTTTCTTATAATAAATTAACCGAAAATACTAAAAGGTCTGTCACTTCCAAAAGACACAAATGAACTAGATCACCAACTGTCTGATATGAAAACTATCATCGGGAGAACTAACATATATACAAAGAGTTGGTGAGTGGACGTTCTCGTTCTCAAGAAAAAAGGGTGACCAGTATTACCGACTGACCGGCATTACGAAGTTTTACCCTACACAAGTATTTTTTTTTGTAGAACACGCCAAACTTCCTGACAAAATGTTGTCACAATAATGCATACTGTGGATATTCCTACCCCTGTGGATATTCCTAGCTGAAACTGTCCTGTATTCAGCGGATGATCCCAGTGTATATATTGGTATATATACACTTCCTAAAGTTTATATCTTGCATTTCCAGGTCGTTTAGTTCATTGCAGAGTATATCGAAAGTTCTGCGGCTCTCTCGAAATGTTGTTTGAAATACTCATCATCGTTCGATCGCGTTTTTCAATTGCATTAATTAAAACTTTTCTTTTCCTTGGAAGTTCCAGGATTTGCAAAAAAAAACGACTTTTTTTTATGATAGAGGCTTGAGATGATGAAAAAAAGTTTAACAAAATCTTCATATTTTGTTCAACTTTCTTTTTATATATTAAAAATAATTTCATTTTGTCAGAATTCATTTTTTCACAAAACTTTTTACTCACAAATTTTTTTTATCAATACAAAATTTGACAGCATGTGTCAAACAAATTTAAATGTCAAATGAAAACGTGTAAATCTTCGGTGTGAACGATTTTCGTGTTTTCGAAAACTTTTTGCCGAAAACCCGGTTTTGGGTTTGGTGTGAAAAGTTGTTCAAAGATGAACTAAACAAACAAACCTTTCGCAACATACAGCGCTCAATTAAATACAAACAAAACCAGCTGATGGCAGCTGTCAAAGAAATATTTCACTTTGTTATTATTTTTGTCCACAACTCCAAAGGTTATTAAATTAAAAAAAAACATTGATTTTGTTGTGGATTTAAATTTCAGAGATATCAATAGATACGTTTCCGGTTTCTGGTGACTCCATCAGGTGCCGCAGAACTTTTGATATAGCTACTCTGCAATGAACTTAAGGATCTGGAAATGCAAGATACAAACTTTAAGCAGTGTATACCATTAGAAAAAATGGACATTTTAATATACTCGTATACACTGGGCATAGCCTCTGAAAACAGGGCAATTTCAACTACGAGTATATTCGGGGGTGTGCATATCCACAATATAGTAAAAACGTTTTGCCAAAATTTCTTGATATTTTTTTTTTACAAAATCTTAACATTTTGTTCAACTTTCTTTTTAATGTATTAAAGTCAATTTTAATTGGTCAGAATGCATTTTATTTTTACAAATATTATTTGAAGGACTAAACTTGTACTTACAAATTTTGCATCAATACAATATTTGGCAGTCGATGTTGCAAATATTGAAATGTCAAACGAAAACGTGTAAATGTTCAGTGCGAACGATTTTCGGTTTTTCAAAAACTTTTTGCCGAAAACTCAATAAGTGCGTTTTTGGTATTCCATATATGTATAGTACAGTGAGAAATTGCCAACAAAACGATACGCAGTAGCCAGATTTTTGTATTTAAAAATTAGTACAACTGAAAGAAGATCTTAGCAAAAAAAACTAACTAAAACTAATAAAATAGACAATTTTCAAGAAGAAATGGTAAGAAAACATCTGGATGATAAAAAAAAAAGTTAATTTAACAATTGCTTCATGAGGGGGTTTGTTCGTAGACTACTACATTAACATTTGGTGTTGAAGCGAGCTTGAAGCTCGCCTAAATTCTTTATATACCTGAATCGAGTTGAAATGAGCTTGATTCGCCTCGATTTTGTTCGGGATCGGAGTCGAGTCAAAATTTGTGAAGAAAAACCTGTGTGGAGGAGTTGGTTTTACAGATAATGCGTTATGGTCTGTTTATTTGCATGTTTGTGTACAAAAAATATAGTTTTGTTTTAATCAAATTAAAAAAAAAAAAAATTGCACATGAAGTAGGTAGCATATTCTTATATGGTGCTGAACTATTAAGTTTTTCATTGTTTAACACAAATTAAACTTTCTCACTTGCACTTCATAAGAAGCATCGAAACACTATTTGCATTTTAGAAAGTGCTATCAAACTTAATAATTTTTAAATCTTCTTGTGCGGTGGAAAAACCAGAAAGATTTATTTAATCTAAACTGAGATAAACCTTTGGTGGAAACATAGCAAAACATAAATATCTTTTCTTTCTCTTGCAAAATAAGCCCAGTTAGTCCATTTTCACTAACAAAATTAAATAATATCAACAGTAATAGATTGATTTTTCCCCCAATGGAAAACACACATGATTCCAAATGCACAACTACTCAACGAACACAGAGCCATCGAGATACAAATGCAATATCAATCGTACCAACATTTGAGAACGAAATCACATAAGATCCATTCGAGACTCGTATAAATGTCAAAAACCCATCCATAGTAAGATTCTACTCTAACTTTTATCGGTAGTATTCATACTATGGATATTGTTTTTGTTATTCGTGTAAAATCCTACTATACTATGGATAGATTTTCCAACAAAACACGGGTAATTTTGGGTTTGGTGTAAAAAAGGCTATAAGATTAAAGAAATAAACAAAATCAATAATTTAGAAAGAGACGTTCAAAAGGAACAGAATTTCATCGAATAATATTTAAACAAACTGATATTTTGTGCTGTCAAACATCAAAATGCTTTGAATTGGATTAGATTTGCCCTTGAATTTTATATTATTATAAAAGGGTGTTAAATAAAGATTTAAGAACGCAGCTTAGTACCTTTAAAAAAGAAAAATATGGCCGAGAGAGGAAAGGTTTGAGTAATGTGTATTCGAAGTTGAAATTATTAGTGAACCAAACATGACTAGTGTAGGCTGCCCGCCACATGTATCTATTGAACAATGCAATCTTTCACTGATGTGATACTTTTCCGTTTGATTTAGTTGATAATTCTTAAAGTATACAATTGACTCGGAAAATAATTTTGGAAAATTTTAATTTCTAAAATTTTAAAGATTCCGTTTTCCAAGAAAAACAAAACAAATTTCCCATTTTTTCTGTCAGAAATCTGAGAGCAGATTTTTTATGATTCGATTTCTTAAGAATTCTTTGTCGCACAATTCAAAAAGGAAGAAAATAAATGCAAAACTAATTTTACTACTAGATGAGAATGAATAGTGAATTGTGTTTATATTTCATTCTGCTGGTCTGTCAAAAAGAAAATTCCTAGAAAACTGGTAATTTGGCAAAGAGCTTTAGGATAAATGAAAGCAACAATCCAACCATCTTTAACGTTTATGTTGCAATATAGAAACATATGAAATGAAAAACCAAAAAGCTAACAAATATCTTAAATCTTCTATTGAAAAAGGTCATTTAACTCTTTCGAAGTTGGTTTGGTTACATATGTCCCAATCGCGCTTTAATAACCTTAAAATTTCAAAAATGTACACTATTAATTTAGTTAAAATATTTCCCAGTTCTTAACAGTTCCTTAAGGTTTTTTTTTACAGGAAGAACAGATGTGGTCACATACAAATGTTCAATAATTTTTGTAAGGTTGCCGCTCTAAAAGGTTCTTAATATTGTTTGCATTTCGTTCAGAAAGATTCAAGTTAAAACAAACTACCGAACAGAACAAAATACATGAGTCATAATAATTTATACTCGTTTTAACTCTGGCATAATTAAAAATAGTAAAAGAACTTACATCGTTTTTAACGCAACATCAAACAAATCGTATTTAAAAAAATGTTTTGCTCTTCGGTTTAGTTGTGTCCTGCTTATGTCAAATATTTTATCAAAAACAATGACCAATCTAAAATTGTGGTTATTATACCTAAACGTAAACAAAGGTCAGCTTATTTACAGAACTTAGCTTACTCGTCTTCTTCTTTTTCTAACGTCGTTTTCAATTGGCAATCAGGAATTGTTCTTTGATTCGGAATCCCAATTGAACAGTTTTTTTTTATTCCGAAGAATCTGAAGTTTGGTGAGAATGTATTGGTTGAGTATGACATGTGTCACATATATGTGTATTCGCGCTAAATTTCATTTTGTTTTTGTGCTGCACACATGGAGGAAGTGAATTTGGATTGCTGCGATATTATTTTAGCTGTTCCTCCGAATACTTGTCCACTACATCCTCCACAAAGTTTTGCACTTTTGGTTTTTTGGCAAACTCCTGCAGGGAGAAAATCAACTGCAATAATATCTTCATCACTTGATGAAGAAGATGAGGAAGACGACTCCAATAATGTTTCTAACAAACTAGGAACACTTGTTACAATATTTTCAATATTGTTTTCCATTTTGATTATATTTTTTTATAATTTTTATATCAATTTCAAGAAATCACTTCACTGCTGGTATAATTTATGCAAACAAATGTGTTACAAAAAAAATGTCATTTGTCAAGTGTGACATCTGAAATTTAAAATTTATGAATGTGTGAGTGATTCTGCTTCTGATTCTGTTTTAAAAACCAGAAGGGAAATTCTCTTCTTTTCAGAATCAGAACTGTCACTTTTGCCCAATTGAACGCATTCAGAATGCTTTTTTTCACTTCCAGATTGCCAATTGAAAACTACGTAACAAATTTGCTTTCGGTATAGTAGTTTAGTTATGGCATTAGTCAGAGTTACTTCATTTCGTCGATAATACGAGTTAATAAATAGGGCTATTTGCTGAACGCTTTCATTATTTCTTTGTTTTTCACCTTCACCACATTTTCACAAAAAGGAAAATTACTTCAATTTCTTATTATTTCTATGCATATCTAAAAAAGAAATATAATTATTTCTATTGAATTAATTTTAAACTTAATACAATTTTTTAGTCCGCTTATGAATGAAATGTTTTTTTTTTTTCATTTATTCGGACTTCATTCAGGTGACATATACAGTAACTCACATTTTCGATCGAATGTGAGCCACATTCTCTTAAAACGTTTCACAAAAAGTTACTACATATATGACACTGCAGAAATATTTTATACATGATTTGCTAGAGCTAGAGGTAAACAAGCTTAATGATTTACCAATGAGAATTACAGCTAATCGTCAATACCGTTACCAATAACAAGGGCATTGAGGAATAGGTACATTTGATCAGTTCTGTGAGTTCTTTATTGCAGTGAAGTTGTACAGAGCAATTCTCTAATAAATAAAAAAAAAATGTGAAACTGATAAAAAATTAAAGGTAAGTAAGTAAGCTGTAGTATTTTTGTCCCGTGTTCATTTTTCCTTTGGATCTTTTTTGAAATATTTATAAAGGTTAAAAAATGAAAGAAATAAGCCGGTTTTCAAAGGAAAGTATAAAAAACTATTGGAGGAACATAATACGCATAGAAAAATCTCGAATAAACTAAAATGTTCAATAAGTACTGTCAGCAAGTATAAAAAAAAATGCTTAATATATGTAAAAACAAAAAGTCGACCGTCAGGAAGAAAACCCAAATTGAATCCTGTTACAAAACGGAACATCGTTAGATCTGTCATCACTGGAACATTTGACAATGCTGTACAAATAAAACAGAACTTATCAGCTACTCAGGGAGTTGATGTCAGCCAAGAAACGGTTTGAAGAGTTCTAAGACAAGCCGGAATAAAAGGACGAGCAAAAATAAAACCCTTACTGACGAATCGCCACCGAAAGCTGCGTTTGCAGTTTGCAAAAAAATATAGAAACTACACCATAACGGACTGGGAAAATGTCGTGTGGTTCGCCGAAACTAAAATCAATCGTCTGGGTTCCGATGGCAGAGAATGGGATTAGAAAAAGCCCAAAGAGGCTCTATCAAAACGTTTGGTAAAAGAAACGTTGAAATTTGGGGGCGGTATTATTATGATATGGGGATGTATGCATTCTTCCGGGGTTGGGGTGTGCTCTTAGGTAGATGGTCAAATGACAGCACAATCCTACATTCAAATATTGAATGATAGCCTTGTCTCATCGGTCAGAAAATGGGGTAAGGGACTTTCGGACATTGTCTTTCAACAAGACAATGATCCGAAACATACTGCAAGAATCACTCGCGATTGGCTTCAAACTCAAGGAGTCAATGTTTTAGATTGGCCACCCCAGTCCCCGGATCTGAACCCCATTGAACATCTTTGGGGGATCCTTAAACGCAGGATTTCATCTTGGGATCATTACGCTAGATCTATGGATGAAGTATATGACAAAGAGTGGAAACTGAGTGGCAAAATATTAGCATAGAAGAATGCTAAAAACTAATTTACAGTATGCCAAACCGGATAAAAGCTGTTTTAGCTGCAAAATTTTGCCTTAGATTTTCAATATTGTATTAACTCACAAAACTGATCGAATTCCAATTTCCTTATTTTGTTAACTTTTTTTTATTATGTTTTATTTACATCTAAACCCATTTAATGTTATTTCTTAGGTTTTGAACAAATAAAATATTGTTTTTTTTTTTTTAAAGTATGCAAATATAGTATTGATCTTTATATGACAAAAATCGAAATAGTGAAACTCATTCGATCGAATATGTAAGTTACTGTATTTCTTGGGCGCGGTTGGTATAAGTGAAAACCCCAATTGGTTGAAAAAAACCCGACATTTTCCGTTTCTCTGAAGAAGGTGATACTATTGAAATTTAGGTAAAAAATTATATTTAACTTTACCTACTGGCTGAACACATAAGTCACGCTGAAGCTGAACCTTGGTGTACTGTCAAAGTTGAAAAGTACAAAAACAACACACAGCGCTAGAATGCGAAGTTAAAGCCGAGGCGAACCCGAAGCTGAAGCGCAAGTTATTGCTGCGCATATTTTTGACATAAGGGTGGTTTATATGTATAATTGAGGGATCAAGTTAAAAACTTTTGACTTGTTGCTGTATAATAGTAGTGAATTTTTTCAACAAATACAGTACGACAACAAAGCTCCCGAATAAAATTTACACGTGAATTGTTTTTTTTTTTTTTGACAGCTTCAAACTTCACTTCTTATCGCGCTTCACTGTAATTGTGGACGTCCTTTGCTTTAAAATGCTCGTTTTTAGTGACAGCTTCTTGTTCAAGCGATTTTTTAAGCTTCAAGCTTCACCTATTATATTCAGGTGGTTAATTAATACTTTGTCTTTTCGAGTTATGGCGATTGTCAGGCGTTAAATTTATTTAGGTTTGTTTGATTGAAATGTTTATCAATTAGTTTTTTTCTCGCTCGGGAAAAATGTTCAATATTCTCTTGGAAACACCATTTAACGTCGGGAATTTTGTAAAGTAATTCAACTTAATTGAAGAGTTGAATTACTTTACAAAATTCCCGACGTTAAATGGTGTTTATTAAGAATGGATCAATTTTTTTTCAATCTTTTCTCTTATCTAAAATTTTTACTTTTATTCTTCGTTTTTAATTAATTTCAATTTTCTTTCTATGATAAGGATCTTCAAGTGTCTTAAGATTATTATTGCACTAGAAATTAATTTGATTTTTGTGTTTTCTATATTTTTTTTAGATAAAACTGCCAAAACACCATTCCACAATGTATCATCACAACTCAACCGCAATCATATGCATCATCCGCATCATCAAAGGGGTATAAAGATCTTTTCACACAAAGTGGAGGAAGTCATCCAGAGTGCCTGCGGCAAATTACTTTATACAAAACAAGAAAAACAAAAAACCAAAACCCAACCTAAACCAAAACCAAAAATCACAAAAAACAAAAAGTGTCCTCTTTGCTTTGAAGATTCCCCATCATCAGCACTTCAAAGTGAATTCAAATAATTTCCATCAGCAACGTTCTTGAAACATGAAAACAAAATATTCAAAAAGAAAAAAGACAAACCAACGTCGAAAAACCGTCATCCTCCATTTGGTATCCATTTAAGATCCATTTGGCACATTTGTTCGTACAATCTGCACACACCGACCGACCGCTCATATATACAGTTTAGTGAATTTGCAGTTTTATTTTGTTCTTAGGTATATCGTTGTTGTTTTTGTTTTTTGTTTTTGTTGCCGCTTTTGCTGCTGTGCTTTTTTATTCAGTTTCTGTTCTGTTCTGACTGTCAGTTTAATCTTGATGGCTTAATAATAGACCTGGTGACAGATGGCAGCACACGAGCACATCGCACTGAACCGCAATTCTGATGATGTTATATGTACGCGTACGTATGCTATTCAACGCTTTTTAGCCGTGATGTCCATTTCATTAAACATAAGGGGAGACAAATAATATAATTTGCTTCCAATTTATATTATTTTTTTTTCTGTAACACATTTTATAATATTTCAATTTCAATTAAATAGAGATTATTTACAAAGGACTGATGGTATGCAGACGAGCCTTACTACTTTTCGAAGGGGAGAAGTAGAATTATAATATAGGATTTTCATATACCAGGTTTTATCTTGAGTATCCTGTTATTTGTGAAGGTGTCATCATTTGATATTTGACAAGTAAAAACTTCACCATTACAATGCAACGACATTAGGTGCATTCATAAAGCTAGTGGCTACTTAGCCAAATTCAGCTAGCTTTAAAAGTGCGAAATCAAACTACAAAGCTAGTCAATCCAGAACTGTCATAATAATGACAAATACAAATATATAAAATAAGAAACACTTGTGTTTACAGAACTGTAAATAGTTTTTAAATTTAATAAAACCAAATAGTGACTAAGGGACTTGAAAGTAAGGCAAGTTTCTAGTATCTGATTTGCCTTCCAATTAAGGCAACTTCATTGGAAAGTTGACTGGAAAGTTAGTCAAGAAAAATCTCCCTAACTATCAAGTCAAGTCTACTTCTGTCAAAATGATAGTTGATCATGTTTTTTCATTCAACTAAAAGGTTAACTTTGTTACGTTATGATTTACATATTTATTTTCTGCACAGCTTCGCATTTAACGTTTTGTGTAAAAAGGTTCCTTGCAAATTTGGAAAACAAATAAATAATATTACTTCTCAATA
Source organism: Eupeodes latifasciatus (assembly GCA_920104205.1). Lineage (NCBI taxonomy): Eukaryota > Metazoa > Arthropoda > Insecta > Diptera > Syrphidae > Eupeodes > Eupeodes latifasciatus. The sequence goes on from OV049924.1 coordinate 28,176,969, forward strand.
CAAAATACAAATCGTGATGGACATGCAGCTTGCCTTATTATGAATGTTTTTTAGACAATAATGCTTTTGTTAGTTTTTGTACTATGAACTTAAAGTAGAGGTTTGTGAAGTTAAGTTCTGAATTTGAAACTCATGACATTTTAAAAACTAACTATTTGCTTTGATCAAAATTCACGTTCAAAAAATGAAGTTGACTGCAAATGAAGTCCCTTATGTTGTCTGAACCTGCCCAATGTGATTAGTGGAAATATAGCTTTCTGTCGGCTTTTTTGGTCGCTGTAGTTTTTGTAATGAAACAATTGAGTTATATTAACTTTCCCAACGTTTCGGCAGTGGTTGTTGTTGCCTTCTTCAGGGGAACTTAATTAACACAAAAAATATACAAATAATCTTAGTTAGATCGATGGGATACAAATACAATAAAGTTTACTCATACTCAAGAAAAATATAAACAAAATTTTAATATTAATTATAGATAGTAATTAATATAAATTAAAAATAAAACTATAAAAATAATTACCACTTCGAAGAATGAAGTTGAGTCTAAATTGAATAAATCACAAATTACATTTAAGAACAAAGAAGAGAGCAGAAATGTTTTGTGTGGCTTGTTTTCGGTTCATGTTGTTTTTGTTATTGAGAATATGTAATGTTTCTAACGTGTATCGTTTCGAAACATGTTTCTCTGTCTGTAGAACTTCCACGTTCCACGCCTTCAAAGTTTGGAGAATGACCGCTTTCGATGCTGTGACTGGCCAGGGCTGTCTTCTCAGATTTTTTTAGAACAGGCGGCGCTCGGAGTACTGAAAATTTATTGTGCAGATTACAGAAGTTAAAACAAAAACCGAGTTAAGGAAAAGAGGTGGTTGTATATTATTTTCACTCTCGTAAGAAATCAAGAGAGTAAGGGAGGCAAACAAGTAGTACATTTGCTTGCGTTTTTTTTTTTGTGGGTTGATATGGGGAGATATTCATATGTGTTGAACTATGTAGGTTTTGTTTTTGTTGCATTTGATTTTATTTGATTTTGATATTTTCAAATTTATAAAATCTAAAATAATTCAAATTTCGTTTCACAATAAATACACTGTTGTCATATTTTGAATATTGTACATAGTAGTTGTGTGGATGTGCATATTTAAAAATTGGCAACAGATTTTTGTTGCTTTTTTTTTCATTTTTTGGAAAGAAACAATACGTTAGGTAGGGAAATTCAAAAAAGGTGTCAATTAGATTTTTTTTTAAATTTTACCTAATGTAAGAAACAATTAGTTTGAAGCCAGTATCTTCATTTTGGCCAAGATATTCGAGTAGAAGTCAATTTAATTTTTCCAAAAATTGATACATGTGTCGAAAACGTTATTCTTATTTGTATTAAGACATTCTGGACCGATAAAAATAACATATTATTGGAAGTTAATAATTTTAACTAAAATAATAATAAGAATAATAATGCCAACCCAAACTGTTAACTTTAAATCCCGTCTGTCGATTTATCTTTCTTAAACCTTTTACAAAATATTCATTACAATATTTTGTGTAAGATAAATAATTTGAAGTCAATATTTTTCTTTGTTCTTCAATACCTAAGTCAAAAACCATTTATAATTCATTTGTTGTTGTTTCTGTAGGTTTTCGTGTTTTTTTTAAAAAGTTAAATTTTTCTAAAAGATTAACTAAAAATTATCAATAATATTTTGCATATGATGAAATACATAGTTTGATTTCAAAATCTTTTTTTGGTTAACGAGGTTTTTAGTCGAAAGCCAATTTTTACCAATTTTGCGTTTTAATTTTTACAAATTGTTATTTTTAAAAATTGAATGTTGTTTTTTTATAAAAATGTTACTGAATATCAAAAACAATACACATTAAATTCTTTAAAAAATATTTGAGTCGAAAATCAATTTTTACCAACTTTTAGATGTTTTTTTTTAAGTTTTTTATTAAAAAAAAAAGGCACGAGTACGATAACTTTGGCGCCAAGATATAATAACGGTTTTTGGTAGAGGGTCTTAATACAAGCATTTTTTACTATGGGAGGGGGGGGTCTATCTCCCCCCGTTTAGGCGGGAGGGGCAATTTAAAAAAGTTAATGTTTAAAATGGAAAAAAATAATTTAAAAAAAACGGTGATACTTACAATGAAGTTGTATACATTTTTTTAAAGCCAACATTCTGTTCTATTAGCCAGTTTTGAAATCAAGTCAAAACTATGCGTAGTTTTTGAAAAATTTAATTTTAAACTCAAAATTTGAGTAAAAAAAGTTAAAAAAAGGTTTAAAGTGCAACTTTTTCAATACTTCAAGATTATCTACCATTGTTTTTATTTCAGAACTTATTGCTCTTATTTGTTTTTGATAAAAAACTGAAAACTAGATGATTTTATGTCTTTAAGTTTTTGAGAAAATTGAAAATAACCACAACTACTATTTTAATTTAATTCTTTTTTTTTTGCTTGAGTGGTCTTATTTTGATAGTAATAATGGTATTTGCGTATGCGTAATGCGTGTTTGGGTGTATGCAACAGTAAGGTGTGCGCGAGTTTGGGTGTATGCAACAGTGGCATCTGTAAGGGGGGGCATGCTGCCCCCCTGCAACCCCCTGCTTGGGCACACTATAGGATTTGGGGTGGGTGCAAGTTGGTGTGAGTGCAAGGTGGGGAGGGTGCAAGGTGCGGTGGGTGCAAGATGGGGTGCATGCAAAGTTTCTTTTGCATTTAAATAAGCTGGATTTAAGAAAAATTAATTTACCCTAGGTGTATCTTAATCCATATTCGATTATTACTATCAAAATAAGACTACGTTAGCATGGAAAAAGTAATTTAAATAAAATATTTTGTTTTGGTAATTTTCAATTTTCTCAAGAACTAGAAGACATAAAGTCATCTAGTTTTCAGTTTTTGATAAAAAATAAATAAGAGCAATGAATTCTAAAAAAAAAACAGTAGATAATCTGAAAGTTTCGAAAAATTACACTTTAAACCTTTTTTTTAACTTTTTTTTGCACAAATTACTTTAAAACAATTTTTTTCAAAAACTATGCATAGTTTTGACTTGATTTAAAAACAAGCTAATGACAAAAGTGTTGGCTTTAAAAAAAGGTATAATACTTAATTATAAGTATTACCGTTATTTTTTAATTATTTTTTTTCCATTTAATGTACATATTTTTTTAAACTGCCCCTACCGCCTAAACGGGGGGAGATAGACCCCCCCTCCCATAGTAAAAAATGATTGTTTTTAACTGTTCTATACAAATCCGTCATTAAACTTTGTCGCCAAAGTTATCGTACTCTCCCCAAAAAAAAAATGTCAATTCGATTTTTATCAAAATTATAGCAGATGTCGAAAACGTTTTTATATTAAATTAATAGATATGAAAAGTTTATTATGTGTTTCAAATTGCCATTAGTTTGACGAAAGTGTCACTTTTGATGTTTTTGGGACATTTATATTCTTGAAATTCGTGTTTAAATCTTAGTTCTAGAGCTTCCAAAGCAAATTCACTTTAAAAAGTAGATTTCTTTCATTTTGAAGGTATAAAAAGATTTTGTATTTAATAGAAAATCCATTTCGAAAGAAAAAACACTTTAAAAATGTCTTACAATATTTATTTGCTTCAAATCGCTTTTTGGTAAATATCGTTAGGTAAACTAAAAAATCTTTAGATAAAGTCTTTAATTATGCAACTTAACTTAAGGGGTGTAAAATCCATTACGGCAATACTATAAATTTATAATAATAATTTAATAATAATATATAATTTAAAATGAAAAAAAAAATATCTTCCAGAGGAGTGTCATCACCCCTACAACCCCCCTAAATCATTGTACTTATTTTCTTTTTGTTTTGACAATAGGTATTTCAACGCATTTTTGTTGTATTCATTGGCAATCGGCTAACCGGCAACAGTTACAAAATTTAAATTTGAATTGTTAATTGGCTTATTGGTATTTGTCTTATTGGTATTTGTCTTTATTATTGCTTTATACATACATACAATACATGAATAAATAAATAACAAAATGTCTCTTTATTGTCTCCCTCCAACCATAGCTACTTTTGTTTACATTCTTCTCTGTTTTGTATTGTCAAATTGTCTCTAAATTTCCCCAATTAAAATTCTGCACAAACTTTGCAGATTTAGTTCATTGACGATAGCCCAGACGTCGCTTCGTTCGTTCCTCTTCATGATAGTACTATTCCACTTCATATACAAAGGCTATATTTCCACTAATCACAATAATTACACAAATTAGTCAATAAATCAACTCAAGGTTCACAATTAATTTCAATGTTCCACAATCGTTTTAGGACTTTAAGGCGCCAGTTATAGTTATTATAAAACCAACATTGGATTTTTTTTTTGACAGGTCGTTTATAGCTATCATTAAAAATTTCTGTCATTGAAAAAACTTTCCTGATTGAAATCCCCCCAAAAAAAAATTTTTACTGACAGAAATCTGTCATTGGAATTGTGTGAAATTGGAACACAAATCAGTGGAACGATTCGTTTCACTTTTAAAAAATATCAGCTGTTCAGGAAATGAATTTCCTTCCGGATAATAGAAAAATAAATTTTTAGAGAAAAATGAATGAATTAAACTTTTTTTTCTCAAAAAGAATTCTTTGTGTGTTTTCCGATCGATAAGTATATATTTTTGATTTCTAATCAAAGGGAAACACCATCAAATATCGATTCTATTTTTTTTTTTTCGGATCGATTTCAATGATAGCTATAACTGGAACTGGCCCCTAAAAGTGGATTTTCGTAAAGTTATCGTTATTGTGTTTATTCGAACACCTTATATTTGCATATCGGTGGAAATCGATTTATTTTTTTTCCAATAATAAGTTCTGGCAAATGCCAGATGACTTTTTATATTGTAAATCCGTTAGAGTGTAAAATGAAAAAACAACAACAAACTGCAATTAAATTACACCAAGAGGGAAGAGATGATTATGCAAACATAACTTGAATCACTATTAAAATTTGATTCGAATCCGAAATCCATTGGATATTTAAACAGTGCTAATAGAATATTTTGTGACATTTAATTTAAAATGTTCTCTTTTCTGCATTGTCATTCTTAACAAGTATTAGAATGAGTCAAAATGTTGACATCTGTCATTCATCAATAAAGAATATTTTGAAGTTTCAACGATAGGGATTTCTTTCTTATTATCGTTGATAAACGTCAAACTTAAGATTACATTATTATTATTATTGTTTTATAGACTGTTTCGTTACTAAATTTCATGGCACTCAATCTTTTTTCTTTCCAAACTAAATTGAACAAAATTACAGAAGGAGCACAGATCTAAATAAGTTTAGCAATATTGAACACTTGCAGTTTTACGTTAAGCATGAGGTGGAAACTAGTGAGCTGTCAAAAACAATTTCCTGTTTTTACCTATATTACTTTTTTTAATTTCAGAATGGGAATCGGGGAGCTCGATTAGTTCGGTTAAAAAAGAACGATAAAATACTAAGAACAGACAGTTTATTAAAAAAAATACAGTCAAAACCCAATATTTTTTCTCAAACAGATCTTTTCCCATCAGTCTACACTCGGCTTCTTACTTTTGTCATATACATTGAACAGCGTTGTTTCAAGAAGTCGAAATAAATGTCAAGCGCTTTCTAAAACTTTTGAAAAGAATTTGATGTAAATGTCAAAAATGTTTGTTAAAAGCTTTAACTCCTTCATCATACATCACATGCATAACATTCTGTATCTAAGACTTCACCAAAACCCACAAATGTCCTTGCGTACATAAGAATATTAATGATATAGGATATCCATACGTAATATATCCTCTTTTCTACCCATCAAAAGAATCTCAAATAACAAATTCCTTTACACACAAAACATCTGTCATTTTTGTTTCAGTCATACAAATAAAATTAAAAACAAGACAAAGAAAACAACAAAAAAAAAAAGAAGAATTTGACAATAAACCAAACACAAATCCTCAAAGTCGATTCGATAAATGCTATCAAACTCTCTTCTTCAAGTCTTTTTCAAGAATCCACTTCGAAATAAGGGAGATGCTTATATAGCCACTTTATGGCAAATATAATATTCTCTTCTTTGGATTGTTCCTTAGGCACTCCAAATGCCATTTCGAGGAGCATAAAATAAATTTCCACTTTGAGTGTTGTGTCGCTTTTGGTCCACTTTACAATCAAATTGTATATACGAACTTCAAAGTCAAATAATATATGAAGCACTATACCATATTTTATACAATACCAGCCCCACACTCCATTTACACACAAAAAAGACAAAGTAGAGCATCATCCACCCTAGCCCAGCTCAGCTCAGAGCAGGGAGTAGAGTATTGCATAATGCAACAAAAACAAGTGCAGACACACCCTCAAACCATAAAAACTCAACCCTGTCATCATTTCGCATGATAATTCCTGGGGGCTCTTATGCTTATTCTGAGTGAAAATTTATTATCACAAAGTGTCTTTGTTACTTTGTTTTGACTTGGCTTGGACATGGACAGGACAGGGCAGTGGTGTCGGATCAGAAGCTGGCAGAGGCCAAAAAAACAACATGCCCCATAAACAGCTCAAATAACCATCAGCCACTCTGTGGGAATCATTGGATTCATAAAGCTGTTGGCTATGCTTGTCTCTCGTGCAACTGCAGCTATGTCTACTGACGCGTTTGTAATGCCATCGACAAACGTCAAGAACCTACCGGACCGTCCATCTGACAGAGTAGCGATTAAACAACGACCAGCAACCACGACGACGACGAGCGACGCCTTGAGCGAGCCAATGAGCGATGTGAAATGTGCAAGTGGGAATCACTTTAATGGATTTCTTTTAAAGCAATTATCGCGGAAGCATGCAATTAATCATAAAATCAAAGAAAGAAGCAAAATATAATTTTCCACAGAAATGACGAACGCCAACGACCGACGGATGGACGGCAGCGCGGCGTACGACAGTAGCGGTTCGCATGCAGTGGTGGCGCGGCTGCAGTAAAGACGACTACTCTTTTGAAGCCAAGTGCCAGGACCAGCCAGCATAATCCTCTTTGGCCACCACCATACCGTTACCGTTGGCGTTGCTTTACTTGACTTTGACTTGATGCGTCGCCGCGTCGATAAAAGAATATTTTGGCATTAATTAAAATAATTCGGATTTTGTTCTCCCTTATTCTCTGTCTCTGTTTGCATAAACGGACCTTTTGGGAATGGGGCAACCTTCTGCGGCCAATGCCAATACTTTTTCCTCTATATCAACAAAACCAGCCGCAGAGCCCGTCCGTCAGTACAGTACAGTACAGTAGCCAGCCAGCGCCAGTCAAATAATTCCCCTATGGAATAAAGAAGTAAGTGCATATACTCTCGAGTGGCTCTTCGGCTGCATGCTGATGATGGTGCGGCTGGCGTAAAGTGCACATCAGCATAGAGAGTGTGATAAGCAAATTGGCGTACATATTTGCGGACGCTTTGTGTTCGACGCGTTTGCAATGGGGTCGTTAATTAGTGAAAGAGAAGAGTTTAGGTACCTAACTAGATACAATCTACATACATACATTGATTTCAATGATGATAATTGCGATAACAAAGGAACTTCTAATCTACATATATAGGTATTTATATACTCGTAGATGAATGAAATTTAAGCGTCTTTTGTTTGCCGCTGTGCGTTTAGGGATATTCTGAGTTGTAGACGATGGTCAAGTGTGAATGTACCATAGCAAATGGCATCAAATGTCAATATGCTATTGACATTTATTATAGGTATGTTATAATCAAAAATACTCCATTTATCAAGATCGGAATCTTTCGTACGTAATTTTGACAATTAGTCCATGAATAGATGTGAGCACAAACAAAAAAAAAACGATGCCGTGGGCTAGCGGCACTTTGCATAGCAAAAACAAAATGGAGGGGTTAATAAGTTTTTTTCAGGTTTTTCCTTTTACTTTTTTCGATGAAAAACTCAGTTTTAAGCTTTAATTTTGCAGGCATTTTGTGGATAGTGGACCAATGTACCTTTTGTCTTGAAAAAAGCATGTTCAACATCAGCTTATTATAATTAATTCACTAATTTAGAGTAATCACTACGAAATTCTTTAAATTTCATAATTAACCTTGAATTATTGTATCAAAGTTGCGTTCGAAGAACCATCAAGTTAAGGGTGCGAGCGCAATTTTTTTATTGAATTCTAATACATTTTCGTTAATGAATGGCCCAAATATTTTTTTTGCAAGTAATTTAAATCTGTATAAATTTAACCAATCCAAGTATATTTAAAGTTTGTTTTTAATGATTTAAGCTTGCAACTATTTTTCAATTCCATTTTTATTAATAAATATTAAATTTAAAAAAAAAGAGTTATAATCGAAAAATACCTTATCCATAACATTCTTGATTGATGGAAACATATGTACATACATGTATTTGCTATCAAAAAAAAACTATGCATCAAAGGAATACCAATGTTTTAAAAAAATAATCAGAAAGATTATAGCGAACCTGTTGAATAAATGCAGAACAAATAAAATACATACAAATTTTGACATATATCACAAAATTAAAACGCCTTAAAATCGTTTTGAATTATTGCACAACTCATTCCATAGATCATGTAATCGACATTAATGTTTATTGTTGGCGTACCGAAGATTTTATTAGTGAATTCCCACAGTTTAACGAAAAATATAATTTTCATTCATTCCTTAAAAATGTTTAGTTAACAAACTTCGAATTTACTTATTATTGTTTGAAGGGTATGTTTAGTAAAAGTGTTGCTAATAATGAAAAAATGAATGAGTTTTGCGTACATGTTTTTGTTTTTGTTAATATAATAAATACTTCCATAGATTACATTTTATAAGAACATAGAATAAAATATACATAAACAATAGTTTTCAGATATAAAGCAGAAGTTAGTGTAGAAAAATATTTTTGAGAAAGCCAATAATATTTTAGGTATGTTCATTAAAGAAATTTCCGCTTCAGCTAACCTTCATCAACTTTTTAGAAAAAAATTAAGCATAGCAGCCAATTATTTCATAGCATTTTTAATTTTTCACATTGTAAAATGTCTAGAAATTGTCATATGCTACAAAATTCGTAATTTTATGCGTAAACATAGAAGATAACATTATTTAGTCAAGAAGTATGGATTTTGGCGCGTTCACTGATTTTTTTTCTATTGGGTGTTCGGTTTCCCCATATTGGAATAAAAAAAGTTACTTAAATCTATTTATTGCACTCATTTAGTTGGTATTGTGTGTAAACATATTGCCTATTTCTATTCCTCAAAGATGCTTTACACAAAGCAACTTATTTTTAAAACATGGTTCCCTCAAATTTTTATTCCAAAATCTAACTACAAACTACAAAATCTAACTCTAACATAGTCCCTTAAAAAGAAATTTTCAGGAATATTTCTGCAACAAATAAAAATAAAATTTGGTCTTGCAACTACCGAACTGCTTAAATGATGAAAATACTAATCTAATTGAGGAATCTGAACTAGCTAAAAAAAAAAAAATACGGAGGAACCCGCCTGTTAAGAAAAGTTATTCCCTTGGTTGATATAATTATAATTATGTGTGTACAAAAAAACAATCATAAATTTTCTGTACATAGGTAATATAATTCAATACAAATTTAAATTATCTTAAGGTATGATACATTTACCATCTACCGTGTGGGCTCTGCTGTGGTCGAAATCCAAATGGCAGAGAAAGGTTCTGCCAACCAGTGCAAAGCCAAACAAAATCAAAAAAACAGCTCCACTGATAACTGCGGCGTTCCAGTCAGTTCTCTTAAAATTAAAGTACCGCTTGTACGAGACATGTAACAAAATAGAACTAGAATTAACACCTTAAATTTAACCGCAGTTACAGTGGAGTTGTTAATTGATTTACAAAGCAAAATTTACATCATTAAATTTAAAATAGTGACATTGAGTTTTAAAGATTCAAAATAGTTCAAAACACCGCCTATTGTTTCCACCTGAACTTCTAACGTCGCCAAAAAAATGCTCTAAGCAAACTACAGCTGAAAAAATTCTGTTTTGTTGTTTTATAAAGTATTGAGTTACACTTTTGTCCATTTCCAATTATATCGGGTGATTTTTTAAGAGCTTGAGAACTTTTAAAAAAAAAAACGCATAAAATTTGCAAAATCTCATCGATTCTTTATTTGAAACGTTAGATTGGTCCATGACATTTACTTTTTGAAGATAATTTCATTTAAATGTTGACCGCGGCTGCGTCTTAGGTCCATTCGGAAAGTCCAATTTTGGGTAACTTTTTCAAGCATTTCGGCCGGAATAGCCCGAATTTCTTCGGAAATGTTGTCTTCCAAAGCTGGAATAGTTGCTGGCTTATTTGTGTAGACTTTAGACTTGACGTAGCCCCACAAAAAATAGTCTAAAGGCGTCAAATCGCATGATCTTGGTGGCCAACTTACCGGTCCATTCCTTGAGATGAATTGTTCTCCGAAGTTTTCCCTCAAAATGGCCATAGAATCGCGAGCTGTGTGGCATGTAGCGCCATCTTGTTGAAACCACATGTCAACCAAGTTCAGTTCTTCCATTTTTGGCAACAAAAAGTTTGTTAGCATTGAACGATAGCGATCGCCATTCACCGTAACGTTGCGTCCAACAGCATCTTTGAAAAAATACGGTCCAATGATTCCACCAGCGTACAAACCACACCAAACAGTGCATTTTTCGGGATGCATGGGCAGTTCTTGAACGGCTTCTGGTTGCTCTTCACTCCAAATGCGGCAATTTTGCTTATTTACGTAGCCATTCAACCAGAAATGAGCCTCATCGCTGAACAAAATTTGTCGATAAAAAAGCGCGAAACACATTTCGAACCGAACACTGATTTTGGTAATAAAATTCAATGATTTGCAAGCGTTGCTCGTTAGTAAGTCTATTCATGATGAAATGTCAAAGCATACTGAGCATCTTTCTCTTTGACACCATGTCTGAAATCCCGCGTGATCTGTCAAATACTAATGCATGAAAATCCTAACCTCAAAAAAATCACCCTTTACTTAACCAGTTGGAGCGCATACATTAACAACATTTATTTGGATTGAAATTAAAAAGCTATACAAATCTTCCAATTTAAGACCATGTCAGCACTTCAGATTCTGTTGGTTAGGATTGTTTAGTTTTTGAATGAGGCCATGAAATATTCAAAATAAAGCATTTAGATGGGGCTGATTACTATAATGAAGCATTTTGATGGGCCGAAACACTAAATGTGAGAATGCGTTTGGTTTTTTGCATCATTTCACGCACACTTTCTCACATTAAGTGTGTAGTTAGCTTGTAGACAAACCGAAATGTCAGCCTGAGATTCCGATCTTGGTAATGGAGTGTTTTTGGTTATAATTAGTTGGCAAGAGTCTGGTAACACTTGTTAGAGCCAAGGACTAAGGCGCCAGTTATAGCTACGAGTATCATTGGTTTTCGTCATTGAAAACAAACATTGTAATTTTTTTGACAGGTCGTTTATAGCTATCATTAAAAAATTCTGTCATTGAAATAAATTTCTGTCATTGAAAAAAAATTCCTGATTGAAATCCAACGAAAAATTTGTACTGTCAAAAATCTGTCACTGGAATTATGTGAAATTGGAACACAAATCAGTGGAAGGATTCGTTTCACTTTTGATCATAAAAGTATCAGCTGTTTAGGAAAATGAATTTCCGTCCGGAAAATAGAAAAATACATTTTTTGGAGAAAAATAAATGCGTAGGTATAATTACACTTTTTTTCTCAAAAAGAATTCTCTGTGTCATTTCCCATCGATCAGCATATATTTATGTAATTTTCATTTCTAATCAATGAGAAACACCGTCAAATATCGATTACAAAATTTTCTTGATCGATTTCAATGATAGTTATAACTGGCCCTTAAGGCTTGTTTCCTTATGTTTACATGCAGTACATAAATCTAAACTGCGCAGATTGTCAAAATTGTAAGTGTCAGAAAGAATGACAACACAAGTGACCCCAAGGTGACAACTCGTCAAAAACAAAATATACTGCCAAAATTACGAAGGATCCGTCATTTTTTCGTTTTCGAAAGATTTAAGCAGAATTGAACAAAAATATAAATGTTAAAATATCACCTTCAAAATTACGTACCTTGGTAAAAGCGGATGGCTGCTGAGATAACGTTGTTTTTTTTAACTCTAATCAATCTGGTTCTTCTGCTAACATTCTGCGTTAAGTTCTTTCTAAGACGAATTTCAAAAGATACGAGTAAAGGCCCAACTATAATAGGCATAAGCAAACATAAGCTTATGTCAAAAACTCAACGAAAATTCACTTAAGTTTGCGGGTAGCCATAATGCAATTTTGCTCACTTATCTACATGTCAAAATAATATTCGCAGCTCTATATGAAGATATAAATCCTTCGTACGTATTACCCTCTAAAAACCCATTTGTTTACATTGTTGTATTTGTAATGTGAAAGAATTCAAAGAGAAAAATTGACGTGTTTTCACGCATACATAGAAATAACTAATGAGTTTTTTGGGGAAATTTCATAAATTAGAAGAGAAATGACACGCACACTATGAATAAGTTTATGAGGCTGATTTCCGGTTATGATAAACATTCTGAGAGAAATTATCTGCAGTGGAGTTGGCCTGTGTGTATTTGATCCAAACTGTCAGATTTACTTATGCGGCGAGCGACTGCGATCGCTCTTGCTTAAGTTTGCTTAAGTTAACGAAACTGAGAAAAATTGAACGGAACGGAGCTAGACTCCATTATGGTCACTCGTATTAGATTCTTTGTATTCGTACGTTTACTTATGCGCGCATATGCGAGCTTATGTCTATTATAGTTGGGCCTTAAGTTTGCTTAAGTTAACGAAACTGAGAAAAATTGAACGGAACGGAGCTAGACTCCATTATGGTCACTCGTATTAGATTCTTTGTATTCGTACGTTTACTTATGCGCGCATATGCTAGCTTATGTCTATTATAGTTGGGCCTTAAGTAAGCCGAACGTTTTCATCTGACACATTTTTTGTCACAGACACCTTTTACACCACAACTCATCATTTTTGTTTGTCATTGTTTGTGACCCATAAGGAAAAAATTCACCTGAAAAACGATACCACATAATCTCAAATACAACATAATATGCGACATTGTGCTGCCACTGACTGCAACATTTGCCGCCGTCATCGTGGTTACCGCCGCGCCGCCGTTGCTCGTCTCCACCGCAGCCGTTAACCGTCATAAAACCACATCACATCTGCAAGTAAACATCTTCCAAGAAATCAATACTCAAATTTGCGCGAATGCATGCGCATAAATTCAGCTAAAGGTGTGAAGTTTCCTACGTGACCGACCGCCTTGATATTAAAAGTATAAAGAAAAAAAAAGCTCCCCAAAATGCTATTGAGTACCTACCTACCTACATCCAAATGATCTTGATAAGAACACCTCCTTTAGTTGTTGTAAAAGATACAAACCGACCAAAAGAAAAATATTTAAAATGAACACTAAAGGCTATTCCCTATAATATACACAATCCACTGGTGTTTTATATTTTTTCTTTGATCCATAAGATGCCAAGCACGAATGCTAAATTCACCATCTATACTCTTCCAGAGTATACGAGTATGCTTATCAGATTCAAAGCCCAAACATAGTATTATAGATTCTCCTTCTTGAGACACTGAAATAGCAGTTTGATGGCGATGGGGATGGCGCAACTTCAGGACACCAGGATTAAAGAGGGAAGTAAAACAAATTTGAAGGCCAACCTAAAACTGTATGTATGAAGGTATATATTTTTAAAGGTGAATTTTTTCATTAAAAATATGTTTTTCTTTTTTTTCACACCAAACCGTTGCTGCTTTCAAAAAAGTCAAATCACTGTCGAGTGTCGAATGATCATCATTTCTTGAAACACAAACGTCAAAGAATGCTGTCGATATCTTCTTTATCACCATCAATCAATTTTCCTGCAAACGCATTTGACGTTTGAATGCATTTGACGTTTGAACATCTAATGATTTTCAACCGACCGACGATGCGACGCACGACGTATTAACCAACATGATTTAAACTGCACTGCTAATGATGCTATCGAACTTAACGAATGGCTTAAGAAAACTGCAAAAAAAACTGTAAAAAACAATGCTTATGCAAACAAATGTCGTTAATTGTTTTTAATTATTAAGTCTGACATTTTACTTTTAGGAAATCCATTCGACGTTAATGACGCAATGGATGTTTTAACAAAAATGACGTTTTAACGAAAATGATTAAGTTGATGAATTATCTATGTACATGTATGTCTACATAAAAAATATGATTTGTTTATTTATCAGCGTCTTCACTTTCGTCAAGTTTTATAATTTAAACATCGAACAAATTTGTTTTAAATTGTTTCGTTAAGTTTCTATTTTCAATGAAAATAAATTACACTTCAGATGATATTCGATATTTTTGTACATACCTACAACTAACTTTCTGGTGAAATTTTTGCAATGCACATTGTGTCTGTGTGCCGCTTGTCTGTCCAACAAATTGAGTGAAACTTGAGAGTTCATTCTGTTGCGCTTTTCATGGTTTTATTTTTTCATACATAAATTTTTCATCTTCTGATGGGCCCCGCTACTTTATTAAAAGGCAGCCGCGTATAATCGTTTGATAAATAACAAAAACTCATTGGATCAGTTCAGTGAGGAATGAGAATAAAATGCTGCTGAAGCCGCCTTTGATGTGATACGGGAACATACGGGTGGCAGAATTAATACTTCTTTGCTGCAGGAAGGTCAATGGTCATTGTCGACATCGTCGTCGTCGTCAGTCCCGGTCCTCCTTTCTCGGTCAACATGCGTTGTCCTCGGCATGGCCCTTTTATGACTGAACAGTGAACACTGGACTGCAACAACTGACTCCGACTGTATACATATATGGGTTATGATGAAGTGGATTTGGCTTGAAGGTGGAAACACGCTTCGGGACTAAAAATAAAAACAAAAACCTAGAATTGCACGCTCGGTGTGGCCACCCTCATGCAATTTGTTGCACATGTCATGGTTGGCAGGCAGGAATTCACTTCAAAAAAGAATGCACATTCTGATGATCTAAACACTGAGCCCCTGAGGCTGATAGAAGTGGAAGCTTGGACTTGGACTAGAGATTTCATTAAACGCTTCAGAAAATGGAAAGGTGACTGATTGCATATGCGAATACGAACAACGATGAAAATTAATTACGCAGGTACAAGTGGCCAGCATAGTTCAACGGCGCGGCGCGGCGTGGCGGCGAACGACGCGCGATGGAGGCTTTATGTTCATAGTCAATGACGGGTGGGCATTCTTCCATCTATGTAGCTGACTGTGCATCACAAAGCGCCGAAAGCCGAAGAGTGGTTCTGGTTCAATATCATATGAACTGGGAAATTAATTTTGATTATACCTAGTAAATTGTTGCGACGAGTTGTTGAGTCTGTTGAGATTGAACGGTTCATTAAGTTGCATGATGGTAATGCATTCAATTGCGATTCATTGCACAGCAGGTGCAATTTTATCTTTTTTTTTCGTGTAGGTACTATCTATCCGTTGTTGGCTCATAAAAGCTACTTTGTAAACTATGGATTGTAATTAAATTGAAACATGCTTTGAACGGAATAAATACCTAGCAGGTTCATATTGTTAACAGAAAATAATATCATTTAAGGAATTTCAAGAATGTTTTCACACAAAGGTTTTAGGTCAATTAGAAAAACCATTTGGAAATTATCATTGAAAAAGCTTTATATTCAGATGAAACGTCACTTCACGGAAGAAAATGTCGGCAAACCATATTATCTGTCAAATTAAAGTTGCAACAATGGATCAGTGGATGTTGACGGATTAAGAGAGTCAGATTTTCCATGAATCTAGATTTTAGGGGGCCTGAAACGTAAAAAGAAATGTCAAAAAAGTTCAATTTGACAAAGAGGACTTATAAAAACTATTTCCAACTGTTTCATCCATTGTTTCCGTAGTAGACTTGTTAAGGTAATAAACGGCGAACAAAGCTAACTCTCTTAACGAGAATCGTTTCGACGTCCCAAAATTTGATTTGGATACCTCTTCAAGCGAGGCAATAGCTTTTTTAAAAAAAATAAAATCTTGAGTTGTTAAAATAAGTTTTGCAATGTGACATGAATCTAAATAAATAAAAACTTAGTTGGCGTAGCCAAGCTGCTTGAAAAACGCCTCTGGCCTCTGGACCAATTCAAGCGAAGAATCGCTCAAATTGCTACTAGACGTTCACTTTCCTGGTAGCTCTAATATTATTAATAACATTGCACCTAATAATGGTGGCAATACTTTACAACCCCCACAAGGTCTAGTCACTAGGGAAAAACTCAAATGGGCTATTAACATCTTTAAACCATATAAATCTGCTGGTCCGGATGGTGTAATTCCAGCCGAACTGCAAGAAAATGCAAGTTTTCTAATACCCATCCTAGAAAACATCTTCAAGGGATGCCTTAATTTGGCATACATCCCGATGTCTTGGAGACAAGTTAAAGTTGTTTTTATTCCAAAAGCTGGAAAATCCAGTCACGTAAACCCTAAAGACCTAAGACCTATCAGCTTATCATCATTCCTTCTCAAAACTTTTGAGCGTTTGATCGATATTCACTTAAGGGCAAGTATTGATAAGTCCCTCCTTTCAAAGGCTCAACATGCCTACAACAAAGGGAAATCAGTTGAAACGGCTCTACACAGTATAGTACGTACAATGGAATATTCCCTCCATCATAAAGAGTACACCTTAGTTGCCTTCTTAGACATAGAAGGTGCATTTAAAAATGTCGACACATCTGCAATTGCACGTTTATTGACATCTCTGAAGGTAGATAAGTCGATCAGCGAATTGATTAATCAGATGCTGATAAGCAGGATTATCAATTCAAAACTGGGCGATTTTACTACACAAAGGGGTGTCAGCAGAGGTACGCCACAAGGTGGTGTCCTATCCCCTCTCGTCTGGAATTTAGTAATAAATGAATTACTAACTACTCTAGAAAGAGAGGGATACAGAGTGTTTGCCTATGCGGACGATGTTGCTATTGCAGTAACGGGTAAACATCCCAATATACTAAAAGAACTCTTACGCTTAAAATAAGCTCACCAGATGGGCTAATCGGTGTGGACTAGGCGTTAACCCACAAAAAAACCGACCTTGTCCTCTTCACAAGGAAATACAAAGTCCCACACATTGACCCTCCCCTCATAAACGGTGTACCACTTAAATTCCCTGAACAAGCAAAATACTTGGGTCTCATTTTAGATAAGAAATTAAGTTGGAAACCTAATATTCAAGAGAGAATAAACAAGGCCACAGTAGCCCTGTTCTCCTGTAAAAAGGCCATTGGTAATAAATGGGGCCTACAGCCCCGCATTACACACTGGCTATATATCTCGGTCATTAGGCCGATCCTTACTTATGGAGTAGCGGTATGGTGGACGGCGGCGCTAGATACAGCGACAAATCGCGATAAACTCAGCAAAGTCCAACGAACAGCCTGCCTGTGTATATGGGAGGAGCACTTCGCTACACCCCCTCCGCTTCACTAGATATTCTGTTCCATCTAATACCGCTGGACATTGTCAGCAAGCAAACGGCCGCTAATACTGCCATACGGCTTCAGGCCTCCTCTCTGTGGATTAATAATGGAATTGGCCACACCTCTATTTTGAACTCGTTCAGAACTATAAACAGTAATATTGACTACACCATACCCCATCCTCAGTTTAATAATTATAGCTTCAAAGTGACTATACCTCCCAGGTCTTCTTGGGAGAATACATCATTTTTGTACGATGGTCCTATAAACTTTTATACAGACGGATCAAAAATGGAGGATGGGGTTGGTGGAGGCGTATACTCAGATAGACTAAATTTAAGTCTCTCCTTTCGTCTACCCGATCATTCTAGCGTGTTCCAAGCTGAAATCCTGGCTTTAAGAGAAGTCCTATCCTGGCTTAGAGAAAACGTTATATCAACTAATGATATACGCATCTTCTCGGATAGCCAAGCCGCGTTGAAGTCCCTAGACTCTGTCTCCACAAATTCACTAACAGCCCTAAATTGTCGATCATCTGTTACGGAGATGGCTACACAGTTCAACATTCACCTTCTCTGGGTGCCGGGCCATAGAGACATTCCAGGAAATTGCAAAGCTGACGAACTTGCAAAAAGCGGAACAACTTTACCTCTGTTGGCTCACAATGCTAGCATAGGTATCCCCTTAGCTACATGTAAGCTCATGCTAAAGCAAGATACCATAGAGAAAACAAACTCCAGGTGGAATAACACCACCACTTGTGTCGCAACTAAACTAATTTGGCCTATTCTTAGCGCCAGGCGCTCAAAACAATTAATCTCTCTGAGTAGATTGCACATTAGCTACGTTATAGGTGTCCTGACTGGGCACTGCTTAATAGGAAGGCATGCTATTCGACTCGGAGCCCCTGCAAATGATTTTTGTAGGAGTTGCATGGACGAAGATGAAGAGGAGACAATCTCTCATCTTCTGTGCATATGCCCTGCCTTATCACAAAGACGTAGAATCCACCTTGGAGACTACTACTTTAACGATACCAGTGATCTAATGAATTCAGACATTACTTCTCTCCTACGCTTCATTCAAAGCTCCAATTGGTTCAACGAGTTAAGCTGATTAAATGATCCATGTGGTATCACAACGGACCATACTTTGGTCTAAGTGTGTTGGACGTCCCAACCAACAGCCACTTTAACCTAATCTAACCTAACCTAGTTGGCGTAACAAACCATAGAGACCCAGGGCTTAGTCGCGTGTGCCGTTCCGTGTGCAATTCATATTGGGGATGGAGGGGACCTACAGAATTAATCCGAACGGCTACTTTGTGATAGCACTTTTCATGACAAGTACCTGAGAAAACAAAATTTTAAGGTCACAAAGGCAAGGATTGAACTCAAGACCTCTGGCGTGACAGTCCAAATGGCGTGACGCCATTGGTTCTACAGTGATTTGAATCTGCACTTTTAAATTTGGACAAGTTAAATTATAATGAATAGTGTGTTAAAGCATAATTTTCATATTTTCTTCATGGTCATGTCGGGAGGAATATATTTTGGCAATTAAATTATACGTTCGCTTTTTAACTGCTATGTTCACCACTTATTTATAATTTTGTTACAAAACTTAATCAAATGTGTCCGAGAATTATAAGTACATGTGTACATGAAAAGAGATAACAAATTTCTAGTCTGACAGCAGAGCAATAATAATCACCGCCTGACATTTTGGTATGCTCATCGGAAATACACTTCAAACCAGCATATGACATGTCATTTAAAACAAAAATTACTACCATCATCATATCATCCACCCACGAAAGACCCAAAAGACTTAAAAATAAACCAAGATGATAAACGGCCCAAAACAATCTTGTCTGCCAAACTTTATCTCTAACCTCTTTCACCCCAAAAATACACAATTTATTATTACAAGATGTCATAATAAAAACCGCCTATTTACTTGAAAAATACACCACAAGTGTGAATATGAAATGAACATAAAACAAAAATAAGAAACAAAAAAATTATAGACGTGCGTAGTACAAACCTATCCTAAACCAACCCAATCTTTCAAATGTCATTCTTCATCTTCATTCAAAAAAAAAGAAATTGCTTAATTGCATACTTCTCACCCACTCTTCTTGCGTAAAATTAAAATAAAAAAAAAACTCCCATTTCATGTTCACAACATAAATTTAATTTCCAGATACATTACAACACTCTAGCATGTGCGATAGCCCCTCACTCACCGCCATTAGTCTCGAGTCGCATTCAAATCTTCTCAAAAAAAAAAAAAAATTAATAAACCGAAACATGCTCCCACATCATTTAATCACAACGCAACAAATTTTTCATCTAATCATAATTAATCAACTGATCAAAGCGAAAAATGCTTAAAGAAACAGTATTCGAGTACAAGCTCAAAGCATCAGAGCAAGCAACAAAAAAGAAAAAGAAACAAAGAAATTGAACAAAATTTCATTACAAAAATGACGCCCGCTCTTTTTATCTAGTCCTATAAGTCCTAACACAGAAACTTCCGCCAGCACTGCCGCCGCCGCTGCCAGTTGGCATCATTTCCTTTCCTTTGCGCCAACATGGAACGCATTTTGATTAAATTCCCAAAATCACTCATCCACCCCAGCACAGCAACTCGTCTTCAGCAAGTGTGGCACTGGAATTTCTTCCTACAATCCCCTATACCTTCACCTCATCTCACATAACTCGTATGATGTATGCGTTGCGTATATGGAGGCAGATATACATATGTAGATAGAGAGAGAGAGAAACTTGGTCGATCCACTTCGAATATAAATCATTTGACAGATGAGTACGATGACGTTTACAACGACGAATTTAGCTACATAATCCCGTTTGGAGGGACCAAAATAGTAAAATGGGGTCAGATGGGTTCGCGTTGGGCGCCATCTACCCCGACCCCCGATGACAGCTGAACGAAGAACTATTGCCTATTCATTTGTATAGAAAGCGCGCGTTACATCGCATTAATTGATCGCACACACACTGAGCTGTCAAAGTGAGTGTAATTCAATTAATCCCCTGGTGACATGCATGCTTGCTGCAACGAGCGCAAGCTGTTGCCGTTACACATTCTGAGGATAAGGATGAGGATGAGACTAAGGCTGAAGCATAATTAGAGCATGACATCTCTAGGGAAATACAGAATATTATCTGGGCTTTCATACCCGAATCTACAGTGATCCAGGGTATCATTGACGCGATGTCGTCGTTGTCTTCATCGTAAACAAAACAGGAATTGGAAGATGGGCTATGGGATCCCTATGGGATGCGACACTCTGTTGAGATACACTTCAATCATCTGTCAGATACTTTTGTTACTGTTACTGTGAATACGAGCCTCAGCCTGTACTGTACAACGTACGTTGTCATTGGAATAATTTCCATTTCAAGATGTCGCCTGTTTTAAGAGGTAGATTGACGACCAAGGGGCCGAAGGTCTTCGGTTGGTAGCAAAATGAATTTCCGAGTCGAGTGAGTTTTGTTGTGATGCTTGTGCATAGGGTGTATACTCGTAGGTAAGGTATTGGAAATCTTACTGCCATGTCATCCGCATACATACATATGTACATATATGTGAAGTGTTCGGTGTTATGATGAATGGTCCCTACCGTCATTCAGCCCTGACTTGAATGAATGGACCCAAAGGCTATTTCATAGGAATTATTTTCCATCAAAATGATTGATTTGATTTTTCGGACTCCATTCCACTCCACTACCATCCAATCCGGCATCGGTCTGTCAGTTGGTCCGTTAGTCTAGTCCGTTGGTCGGTCTTTTTTTTTTTTTTTGGAAGGTAGGTGTGTGGCATGAAGTCAAAAGAGAGAGATAGTGTTGTTGGTTATTATTGCTGATATTATATATAGAAATGCAATTATGTATATTTCAATATGCCAGAGAGGGATGCAAACAGACTTCAATCAAATTGACTGATGTGAAGCGTGCAAGAGGTGGCATTCAATCTGACATAAAGTGAGAAAGTGCTATTTATGTATAGTATATGTATGTTGCGATAGATAGATATACCTTTTCACATGTACACTACGAGTATTAAAAAATAAAATATTATTATTTATTTTTTGTCGATATTTTTGCTTTATACTTCCGAATAATGGAATTTTTATGTTTTTCCGATGATGATGGCAATAAGTTTTTGGGAGTAGGTACAGTAAAAAGGGAGAGGGGGCTAAAAGGATTTAATCAACACAATGCACATTTGAGCATTAAAATCCTTGACGTAGACATCTCAAATATTTATGATGAATATTTTTTACACTTTTCCCGTTATAGTTGTTGTTGTTGTTACTATTGTTTTTGGTTATTATTATTTTGTTGAAATTAATTGCAATTTATGCATTTTATTCGTAAATAACAAATGTTTGTGACAGATAGAGAAGGAATGTGATAAAATGTTAAAAATATGTATTAATTCATTTCATTTCACAAAAAATAAAGATATTCAGATTAAAATAAACATAGGTAGATACATATAATATGTACATACACACATACAATATGTGTGTTATGTACAAAAGAGAAGCAAACATCACGTTTTTTGAATAAAGAAGTTTTGCAATGCAAATTTAAACTTATAAAACGTTCAATGCCCATCAAGCTTTTTAAATATTTAAAAATGTTTACATTAACTTAAACTTAACTTTTTTTTATAATTACATGGATAGTTTTTTTTTTCAATTGGTAACACTATTTCTTATAGTGACATAATAGACTGACAGTTAATTTGAAATCTGACAGATGATAAGTGCGTTTTTTTGGTATTCCATATATAGTACAGTGAGAAATTCCCAACAAAACGATCCGCAGTAGCCAGATTTTTGTATTAAAAAAATTGGTACAACTGAAAGAAGATCTGTCAGAAAAATAACAAAAAAAAAAACACAAATAGAAGAAAATTTTGTGAAAATCAAATGTTAAAATTAACTTAGCAAAAAAAAACTAACTAAAACTAATAAAATGTACAATTTTCAAGAAGAAATGGTAAGAAAATATCTGAAAATTGAGATTCTATAAAAAAGTTCATTTAACAATAATTGCTTCAAGGAGGGGGTTTGTTCGTAGACTACTACATTAACTTGTGGTGTTGAAGCGAGCTTGAAGATAGCCTCAATTCTTTATATACCTGAATCGAGTTGAAATGAGCTTAATTTGATTCGATTCCCGTCGGAGATTGGAGTCGAGTCAAAATTTGAGAAGAAAAACCTGTGTGGAGGAGTTGGTTTAACAGATAATGCATTATGGTCTGTTTATCTGCATGTTTGTGTACAAAAAATATAGTTTTGTTTTAATAAAATTACAAAAAAAAAAAATGGACATGGAATAAGTAACATATTCTTATATGGTGCTGGACTTATCAGTTCTTCATTGTTTAACACGAATCAAACTATCTCATTTGCACTTTGTTGTGTTCCAATCAAAAAAAGAAGTTATCTACTAATTTATATGTATTAACTTTATTTAATGAATCTTAAATTTAACAAAAAACTCGTCCTTTGCTTGCCAAGTATAAGAACAGAATCCCATCGGAAGGGATCAAAATGTACTAGACCCTTTCCATTTAGTAATTAAAAAAAGCGTTGCCAACACTCTTCACACATCGAAAACATCGAAACACCTTTTGCATTTTAGAAAGTGCTGTCATACTTAATCATTTTTAAATCTTCTTGATCGGGGAAAACACCAAAAAGATTTATTTAATCTAAACTGAGATAAACTTTTGGTGGAAACATAGCAAAACATAAATATCTATTCTATTGTTTTCTCTTGCAAAATAAACCCAGGTAGTCCATTTTCACTTAGAAAACTAAATAATATCAACAGTAAAAGATTGATTTTTTTCCCCAATGGAAATACACATGATTCCAAATGCACAACTACTCAACGAACACAGCCATCGAGATACAAATGCAATATCAATCGTACCATCATTTGAGAACATAATCACATAAGATCCACCCGAGACTCGTATAAATGTCAAAAACCCATCCATAGTAGGATTCTACTCTAACTTTTATCGGTAGTATTCATACTATGGATATTGTTTTTGTTTTTCGTGTAAAATCCTACTTTACTATGGATAGATTTTCCAACAAAACACGGGTGATTTATACTCGAAAGTGATGATATCTGTTAAGGGTCTGAACTGAACTAGTGCTGGCTTAGAAATTTAAGTTATATACATATTTTACTTTGAATTTGCTTTGATTTTAAGGCTCAAGTTTTGTCAGTTAATTTATATGTAAAGGGTTATTAAATTGGGGATGGTAGATTTGGCGCCCCGTGGCGGCCATTTTGTTTTGGTGGCATCTGTCAAATCTTTTTTTTATTATTTAGTTGTTTATGCCAAATCATCATGGCAAGTTACACGATTGAACAGCACGTTCAAATGATAAAACTTTATTATCAAAATGAGTGTTCGTTAAGGCAAACGTTGCGCGCATTGTGCGCCCAATTTACGGTAGACGTGGTGGCCCATCACAGTTGACTCTTCACCGTTTGCGTTTGGTGGCAGCAGAACCCGAGGCAGTCTTTTTCTCGCCGTACACAAGAACTCGGCCTTTCGTAGACTTCAACTTTGCGCATTTTGCGTTGGGACTTAGCCTTACACCCGTACAAGATCCAACTGACCCAGGAGCTCAATTTCATATTCATAGACAATGCCGTTTGTTCGCTGACTGGGCTTATAAACGTTTGAAAGAGGACCCCAATTTTGTCCGAAAAATCATCTTTAGTGACGAGGCGCAGTTATGGATGAATGGCTGTGTTAACAAGCAAAATTGCAGTATATGGGACGACACTAACCCAAGCGAGGTGATAATGCATCCTCAAAAAGTTACCGTTTGGTGTGGATTCTACCGCCCTTATTGAAAAATCCTATATATGAATGCGAAAAAGCTGAGCCTTTAAGCTATCAGACATAAAATTATGTCTTTCCAAACGAAGTTAATCAACTGAATTCGGGTAAAATTCAACCTATGTGATTTCACACAGTGATAAAATTGGAATCTTTTGAGGAAACTATATAACTTGTATAACATATTTTTGTCAAAAATCATGAATAAAAATAATACACTAACATCTCCAATTATATCAGGACTAAAGGCTGTTGAAGGGCAAAAAATATTGTTTCTGTCTAAACTTGAACCGTCTACACTTTTCCGAAAAGTTGGGTTCCCCATTTATGTTAAATGTTGGGAAAATTTGACACCGAAACCATACTGTTACGAAAAACATGCATTGGCAACACCAAAGTTGTATATATTCAAATTCAGATGTCGCATCATAAATTTAAAAGACCAACATTCCCGCCGAAAGAGAGCAGCTGCACATTTAGTCTGATGAAACAAATTCCGAGACAATCTAGATACTTTATCTGTAGACATCGAAAGAACCAGACGAATTTTTGAGTGCTTTGCTGTTTTACTCCATTTAATTTTGCAACAATATATTAGAGTCAATAAAATATAAAATTTAAAGTACTACAAAAAGTCTAGTTTGTTTTTTTATAACATTTCTCAAAAATTCTTATAAAGTTAAATTAAATCATGTCTACGGGCAACACGACAATGGTGGAGCAGAAATGCCCTCTGTGCAATCAGCTATATACAGACACTGACATGGTAGAGTGCACGAAATGCCGCAATTGGATCCATTATCTGTGTGCTAATGTTGGCGATGAAGTTGCCAAAGACAAAGATTGGAAATGTTCCATATGCACAACGCATCCGACATCCGACAAAAATGGTGCATCGTCAAACAAGTCTGGTCAGTCCAAGAGAATTCAAGAAAAGCTTCGATTAATGGAGGAGGAGGATCGTATCCTTAAGGAAAGACAAATCCTCAATTCAAAGCGCCAAGCGCTTCTTGATCAATATGCAGACAGTAATTCGTCTGGGGAATCCGAAAGGAAGAACAGCACTGCCCAACAGGATAAAGTCAAGCAAAATGTGCTTGACGAACCGTGTGGTAAGTCTGTTTTAAATAAATACCTGACTCAATTACCTCAGCCGAAATATTTTCATATGTCTGCGAAACCAACTCCATTATACGAATCCAACGTTCTCGACGAGTGTATGAAACTCACTGATCAACAAATAGCAACCAGGCACGCTATTCCACGAGATCTTCCTGTTTTTACGGGCCACCCAGGAGAATGGCCAGTGTTCATAAGCACATTCACTCAGACAACAGTGGCATGCGGCTTTACAAAAACTGAAAATCTCCTTCGACTGCAACGCTGTTTAAAAGGGAAAGCAAGTGAAGTCGTCGTAGCACAGCTAACCATTCCCAACTGCGTCCCCATAATTATATCAACATTAAGAAGATATTTTGGTCAACCGGAAATAATCTTAGATCATTACATCCATCGAATCAAGAAGATGACGTCGCCTAAATTAGAAAAATTGGAAACTGTATTGGACTACGCTGTAGCTGTCACCAACTTATGTGCAACCTTAGAGCAAGCTGATCTGCAAGCCCACATGCGTGATCCCAATCTAATGAGAACTCTTGTCGAGAAGCTACCACCTACTCTCCAACTTTCTTGGGCATCACATAGACGCGAAGAAGAAGACTGCAGCAACATCTGTATTCTCGGCGACTGGTTGCATTCTCTGGCAGGTGACATTTGTGACGTTATGCCATCAAAAAATTGGTTTCACTCCACAAGCAAAACAAAGTTCAAGAATGAACATGTCAACATCCATGATCAGAAGGATACGCGACGGAGCAAAGCAACATCTACCTCCAATTTTCAAAGAAAATGCAGCGTATGCCAAGGAGGTTGCCAATCGAATTCATCTTGCGAGAAATTCATGTGCTGGAGCGTGAACCAACGTTGGGACTTCGTTAAGCAGGCAAAGCTTTGTCGTCAATGTCTCAAAAGACACCCATACAGATGTACAACACCAGTGATGTGCTCCCAAGACAACTGCCACGGACGACATCATCCTCTTTTGCATAATGCACTACACAAACAAGAGCACAACGAGGTATCAAACGAAGGCAACATGAATCACATCACTCCTGTTTCTGTGAAGTTCAGAATATTGCCTGTAGTACTTTTCAACAAGGAAAAGCAAGTTCGAACTTTTGCGTTTTTGGACGAAGGATCCTCCAGTACTTTGCTCAATGAAAGGCTAGCAAAAGAATTGCAACTTGAAGGAGAAACCGCACCCTTGTGTTTAAAGTGGAGTGGAACCATCTCTCGTCAAGAGAAACAGTCACTAAAAACCTCGTTGACAATCGCCGGTGATTATCAAAATGCTCCACGCTTCAACCTCTCTAATGTGAGAACTGTACAGAACTTGAACCTGCCAAGCCAATCTTTGGATTACAAACGTATGGCTACTGAATTTCATCATTTAAGAGGCCTGCCTGTTGAATCCTATGCCAATGTGAGTCCAGGCATACTAATAGGTCTCAAGAATTGGCACGTAGCTGTTCCACTTAAAGTGAGAGAAGCAACCGAAATCGATCCCATCGCTGTGAAATGTCGGCTTGGCTGGACTGTGTTCTCCGTCACACCTGAAAGAAATGATACAACGGAAACCGAGCATCACTGCCATCAATGTGAATGCCAGCCAGATGATAAGCTTCATCAGTTGGTGAAAGATTTCTTCGCTACAGATAGCTTGGGAACATTGGGTGAAAAGGATCCCAAAATAATCCAAGAAGAAGAAAAGGCATTAAGTCTACTAAATGAAAAAACAATTCCATCAAAAGGCCGCTATGAGTCTGGTCTTCTGTGGCGCTATGAAAATATTAAGCTACCTGATTCGAAACCAATGGCCATGAGCAGAATGAGATGTCTTGAGAAGCGACTGCATGGAGATGAAGAACTGAAGAAGAATATGATTCAACAGATTAAAGATTACGAAAAGAAAGGATATATACGAAAACTTACCAATGAAGAATGTGAAAGGCAACAAGAAAAGATTTGGTATTTACCGATATTTCCGATTCGAAACCCTAATAAACCCAGCAAGATTCGCATTGTTTGGGATGCAGCAGCCACAGTCGACGGAGTATCTTTAAATACACTCCTAATGAAAGGTGTAGACTGGAACTCATCTTTACTTGGAGTCCTGTTGAGAAGCAGAGAAAGGAAGATTGGGCTGTCCGCTGATATCAAAGAGATGTACCACCAGGTTAAAATACCGCAAGAAGACCAGCATGTACTCCGATTCTTATGGCGAGAAGATGTTAATACCCAGTTCGAAACGTACGTGATGCAAGTCATGACGTTTGGGGCAACTTGCTCACCCAGTTGTGCTCAGTACGTCAAGAACCACAATGCGCTGCAGTTCGCAGAAGAATTTCCTCGGGCAGCTGAGAGTATCGTCAAAAATCATTATGTAGATGATTTATTAGACAGCGTTGATAACGAACAAGAGGCTGTACAACTGCCAAAACAAATATCGGAGATACATTCACGAGCTGGCTTTGAAATCCGAAATTGGAGGTCGAACAACACCAACGTCATGGAAATCCTCAACCCAGAGTCGCCCAACGATCCAAAAGACCTAAATATGAATCCAGAATGCTTCACAGAAAAAATATTAGGCATGTGGTGGTGCCTCCAAAGCGATACATTCACGTTTTCACTTCGATACAACAAAGGAAGCAAACAAGTTTTGAATGGAGAATGTCGCCCAACTAAAAGAGAAGTCCTAAAGATACTGATGTCAATTTATGACCCGCTAGGCCTCATCGCAAACTTTTTGGTCTACCTTAAAATCCTTCTACAGGACATTTGGAGAAGTCAGATACATTGGGATGAGAAGATAAGCGACGATCAATTTGAAGCATGGACCAAATGGCTACAAATACTTCCAAAAGTTGAGCAACTTCGGATCCCTAGATGCCTGTTGAATCAATTCCCAGATTGGGAGAAGGCAAATGTACAACTCCATATCTTGATGGATGCGGGCGAACAAGCGTGCGCAACAGTGGCCTATCTCCGTATCAGCAAGGATGATAAGGTAGAGTGCTCCTTATTAGGCGCCAAGACAAAGGTAGCACCAATAAAACTCCGATCTATTCCTCGTCTGGAACTTGACGCTGCCGTTATGGGCTGCAGATTCGGAACTCAAATTTTAAAGGAACTATCCATCAAGGTTAACCAAACGTTTTTCTGGAGCGATTCCAAAACTGTGCTTGTTGGGATAAAAAGCAATCCTCACCGATACAACAAATACATTGCCTTTCGAGTTGCCGAAATCCAAGACATTCCACATATGAATTCCTGGCGATATATTCCATCGAAATTAAATATTGCAGATGAAGCAACTAAATGGACCAAACCACCAAAACTAGATACTAATGACCGCTGGTTTCAAGGTCCCGAATTCTTGAAGTATGAAGAAGACCGATGGCCAAAAGACAAAACAATGAAAGAAGATACTTCACATTCAGAGGAACTTCTAAATATACATGTGACACAACATCCGATCATAGATTTCAACAGATTCTCAAAATGGAGTGCAATTGTAAGAACAATCGCATATGTCCGCTATTTGAATATCAAACTTAATTTCAAGCCTGATCTACCAACGAAAGGAATATTAAACGGCGACGAACTCAATGAAGCACAAATCATCTTATTTCGGCAAGTACAAGAAAACGCTTTCAGTGAGGAAATATGCAGTCTTATGAAAGAAGTCAACAACTCATCCAATGCAGGTCGACCAACAGTACACTGTTCCAGCAAGATCCGACGCCTGTGTCCTTACCTTGATAATCAAAGGTTATTGAGAGCTAAGGGAAGACTTGAAGCAGTTTCCATTATGAGTTCAGACCAGAAACACCCAATCATACTTCCGAGAGGACATCACGCAACAAATTTAATGATCCTACAATGCCACGAGAGGTTCCTGCATGCAAACAACGAAACTGTGGTGAACCAACTTAGACAGCAATATGCAATCCCTAAGCTGAGATGTGCCATAAAATCAGCCATCACAAAACACTGTCAACTATGTAAGAATCGGAAAGCTAAACCTCAAGAACCAGAGATGTCTCAACTTCCGAAGGCCAGAGTGTCCTTGTTTTGCAATCCGTTTACATTCACAGGCGTTGACTATTTTGGACCC
This sequence comes from Eupeodes latifasciatus, assembly GCA_920104205.1. NCBI lineage: Eukaryota > Metazoa > Arthropoda > Insecta > Diptera > Syrphidae > Eupeodes > Eupeodes latifasciatus. The sequence goes on from OV049924.1 coordinate 28,206,720, forward strand.
CTGAATGTTGCAGTTGGAAGACGACAGGAAAAAAGATGGGGCGTTTTGTTTACCTGTTTGACCACCAGAGCTGTGCACATCGAAGTCGCACATGGATTAGATACTGATTCATTTATTTTATGCTTCCATGACTTTATCCAGCGCCGAGGACAACCAAACGAGATTTATTCCGATCGAGGGACGAATTTTATCGGAGCAGAACGTCAGCTTCGTCAAGATTTAGAAGCAATTGATCCAGCCATGATAGCAAAACAATTCATATCACCATCCTTAAAATGGAACTTTAATCCACCGGCTTCGCCACATATGGGAGGAGCATGGGAGCGATTAGTTCGCTCATTCAAGACAGCATTATACACATCTTTACCTCTGAGAACTCCCAGCGACCCATTACTTAGAAGCTGTTTGATATCTGCTGAGAATATTATTAATTCAAGGCCGCTAACATATGTTCCAGTGGATGATGAATCTTCAGAAGCATTGACACCGAATCATTTTTTGCGATTGGACTCAGGTGGTGGAAAACCAACAATGAAACTCGATGACAGCTGGAAGACACTCAAACAGACATACCAGTATAAAGAACAGTTTGCCAACAAATGCTGGAAGCGCTTCATTACCGAGTACTTACCCGAGCTCACACTTCGATCAAAGTGGTATGATCCAGTACAGCCGTTGAAGATTGGTGACATTGTTGTCCTGATAGACAAAGACTTGCCCAGGAACAACTATCCCAAAGGACGAATAATAGCAGTCAAAACATCATCCGATGGCCAAGTCAGAAGTGCTACAATTCAAACATCCAATGGAATTTTTGAACGGCCAACCGTTAAACTGGCATTGCTGCAGTTATATAACAAGGATACAACAACATCCTAGCCTGGAGTTCTTGTATCGAAGGGGGCTGTTACGAAAAACATGCATTGGCAACACCAAAGTTGTATATATTCAAATTCAGATGTCGCATCATAAATTTAAAAGACCAACATTCCCGCCGAAAGAGAGCAGCTGCACATTTAGTCTGATGAAACAAATTCCGAGACAATCTAGATACTTTATCTGTAGACATCGAAAGAACCAGAATTTTTGAGTGCTTTGCTGTTTTACTCCATTTAATTTTGCAACAATATATTAGAGTCAATAAAATATAAAATTTAAAGTACTACAAAAAGTCTAGTTTGTTTTTTTATAACACATACTAAGTATTCGTCCTTTAAAATATGTGCACCTGACTCAATTTTCCATCTTTTAAACTCCCCATCATTTTAACCTAAAGGAGTAATAGTTCATGAGTTTATGAAAGAGTCGAACAACCCTTTTTGTCAGTATCGGACAACGCTGAACCACGATTAAAGCAGCTTAAAAAGGCATTAATCTTCTACCAAAAAGTAAATGGACTTCGGACTAAGACCAACAAGGCTTGCAAAAATATTAACAATCTTGCTCACGATGTCATAATATTGACGGAAATATGGCTCAACAACTATATCTCGGGCTCGAAACTTTTTGACTCCTCTTATCAAGTCTGTCGTCATAACTCAGACAAATTACACGCCGCCGTTTGGTGACGAAATTCTTGTCGCTATCAACAATACATTCACTACCTGATTGACGTTTTTCGATCAACTGGCATCTAAAAAATGGCAACAGGACATCTATTTATTGTACCAGCATATATACCTCCAAGCTCCAAGAACGAGGTTTATGAAAAATAAAACAATTAAATAGAAGGCATTTATATCCTTTTGGAACCTAAAGGCAAAGTATTGGTTGTTGGTGATATTAATTTACTCAATCTCAATTGGATTCAAATTGACGACGATAACTTCTACGTTCCAATAAGAGCCCGTTCACACGATTCGGTATTTTCACCGTATCGGATATTTTCTCGATTCGGTGTCTTTCGGTTGGAGTGTTCAGACGGTACGGTAATTTAACCGTACACCGTACTCAACCCTACACCGTACTCGGTGTAAAACACAAAAACGACTATATACTAGTAATACATTATTCCACAGTAGCCCAGACGAAAAATGACGCACTTTCGGTCAAAATACCGAATCGTCTGAACGCACTGTATATAAATACATTGCCACTATAAACCGAATCGGTTTTTTTGCCGTACGACCGAAAACGATTTGCAGAGACAAAACCGAATGACAAAATCGACCTAATCGGTGATTTTACCGTATACGGTTATGTACCGTATCGTCTGAATATACTCATTTAAATTATATTGCCACTGGCTTATACGGTAAAATCGCCGATACGGCAAAACCGCCGATTCGGGATCGTGTGAACGGGCTCTAAATGCGTCATCTCCAAATCAGCTTTTATTAACTGATGGTATGACTTCATGTGGCTTAAGTCAACTCAACGGTGTGAAGAACCGTTTTGGAAAAACACTCGATCTGGTATTTTTCTCCGAATCCATTTGCTTTGAAGCAGCTGTGATTTCTTCTGCTGTCAAAATTGTGGACGAAGATCGCCATCATCCTGCATTGGGCATAGCAATTAATTTAAACATGGCTTCACCTCATAAGCTATCTTATTAACAACAAACTGAAATTTAACTTTAGAAGGTGTAACCTTTTTAACTTATTATGTATTTTTAACTTAAATATTGACAATATCTGTACCACTATTTGACTGTTTCTACAAAACGATTCCATTTTAAATGACTTCAAATAACTTAAATGTTTCACCATCGTTTGATTCTCACGTTAAAAACTTAAAAAACTAAGGGAAGCGATCTTTTATAATACCCGTACAGTCCTAAAACGAAATAATAAACTACCGACCTATTGCTAAACTATCTGTGATATTTTGAAGAAGAAATATTGGACTGTAAACAGTCGAATTGTTTTTTCCTGAACACCGTTTATTTTAATAAATATGATTTAAAATCATGAAAATAAATATAAACCAGCATAAGTGTTCTTCATATATGCGTTTCGCCCCGATATGTAATGGTTGGGCTCATCAGAAGATGACCATTACACCTGTGATAGTTAAACTGTTTGAGTCTATCGTATGTAGCGTCCTTTCTTTTCACTGTAGTTCAATTATCTGTGATAACCAGGGATGGGATTTTACTAACTTTGCCTTTTTTTTGGTTAAACGGAAGATAAAATCGACTTTCGACAAACATGTTTCAAGCTCAGGTGATTGCAAATATATGTATTTTATTTTGCCTTTTTATACCATAATTACCTTTTTTTGCCTTTCTTCGCCATTGTTGCTTTTTTCTGCCTTTTTTGCTCTAATAATTGGTTTAGCATTAAAAAAAAATGCGTTGTTGTGGCCCGATGAGCTCAAGAGAGAAAAGGTTTTGTTGTTCGTAACAGACGCTGCACCGTATAAATGAAGAAGAGTGGCAAAACTCTGCAAGGGCTGTACTCGAAAATGGTTCACGTAACTTGCGTCGCTCACGGTGTAAACAAAGTTTGTGAAAGCATACGCAGTCTATACTCAAAAGTTGACTCCTTCGTGTTGAACTGGAAAAAATATCCATCTCGGATTGCTATTTTTAAGGATATGGAACCTGAATTGCCACTGCCGCCTCAACCTGTTAGTTTCTTTGAAACTGAATTTGAAGTCGTATTTTTGAATTTACATTTAAACTAGATTTTAACTCGCTGGGGTACCTGGTTAGAGGCAGCAGCATATTATGCGGACTATTTTGCTCGGATCAAAAAAATCGTCAGCGCTCTCGTAGATGATACAAGCTGTCAGGGCCGGGCCCAGCCAAACTTGCGCCCTGTGCAAGATTTGTAGAAAGCGCCCCTTTTTTATATTTTTTTACACATAAACTGATACACAAGCATAAGCCTTTCCCACATTACCCAGGAGGTAGACTTTCAATGCGTTTTTTTTATTGAGGTATCCCCAGGAAGCCTAAACCATTAAACTAAAACGCAGCGAAAAAATAAGTAGAGGGCAAACTTTTAAACTTGGAAACTTACTTTTCTGGCCTTACATTTTGCAAATTCAGAAATGAAATCATCAAAGTCCAAAGAATTTAAAAATTTCTTTTCAATGGACATTATAAATAAACCTACCAATCTCTCTTGGGTCAGGGCTGTCCTAAGATAATTATTAAAAATTTTAAGTTTAGAAAAACTACGTTCTCCTGAAGCTACCGTGACCGGGATTGTATTAAGGATTTGGAGAGCAATTACTAAATTCGGAGCAAAATCTTTAAGGTTTGAACTAAAAATAAAATTTAACACATCTGAACTTGAGCTTTGTGGTGTAACAAGCTGGGATATTACGGTTAACTCTTGAAACAATTCTTCTCCATCTAAATCTTTAAAATTACTTTATGTTAAAACATTCTGCAAATTAAGGCATGAAGCGTACGTATGTACATTTTTATTTTTTAAACATTCGCTTATGTTACTTAAAAATGAAAAATTGATACTATACGTATCAAACCTTTAGATTATTTAAAAAAAAATTCAACTTTAAATATTTGTTTCGGTGCTAATATAGTTTCAGGACATTCATCAGTATAAAGTATTTTTCTCCGTTGAGATCGCAATGACGAAGCTACAGGAAACATATTTGGTATTTCTAGGGAACTAGCAATACGCTCGGTTAATTGAACATACCTACTCATTAAATTTTTCATCGGAACGCATTAAAATCAAACTGTTTTTTGTATTTTCTAAAACTGTTATGCCAGTTGGCAGATTAACGGACGGACTTTGCAAATATTTACTAGTTTAATTTATATTTTCTAAAATATCAAACCAAATTAGCAGGCAGCAAATAAATGTAAAATCAAAAATTGTATTTCCTAACGATTCTGCAATGTTTTTTGCCTCTAGATTATTTAATTCTATAAGGGCTTCATATATTTCTTCTTAATTTGTTTTTAAAGGCCTCAATGCATCTAACCTGCTCTCTCATCTAGTCTCAGAAGGTTTCAAAGTATGACTTGGAATTTTTTTCTTATAAATATCCCACCTCGTTGTGGAACTTGAAAAAAAGTTATACAAACATTAAATTGTATCGAAAAATTTAACTGCATGAAATGAGCACCGAGCAGCATCATTAACCACTAAATTTAAGGAATTCGGGCAAGATGGAATGAAAAATGCTCTTGGTTCCAGGGTTCGAATTCAATTCTGAACACCCGCTTCTTTTCCTTTCATATTCGAACCATTATCATAACTTTGGCTTTGACAGTTACTGAGCCAGTCACATTACGGTCTTGTCACAAAATACGTCATTTCTATTAAAAAGGCAAGAGTACGATAACATAGGCGACAAGATATTATAACGGAATTTTTTAGAACAGTTAAAAATAAGCATTTTTTACTATTGGAGGGGGGGTCTATCTCCCCCCGTTTAGGCAGGAGGGGCAATTTAAAAAAAATATTACTTAAAATGGAAAAAAATTCTTAAAAAATAACGGTGATACCTACAATTAAGTTGTATACATTTTTTTAAAGCCAACATTCTGTTCTATTAGCCAGCTTTTAAATCAAGTCAAAACTTTGCGTAGTTTTTAAAAAATTTAATTTTAAACTCAAAATTTGAGTAAAAAAAGTTAAAAAAGATTTAAAGTGTAACTTTTTCAATACTTCAAGATTATCTACCATTGTTTTTATTTCATAATTTATTACTCTTATTTGTTTTTGATCAAAAACTGAAAACTAGATGATTTTATGTCTTTTAGTTTCTGAGAAAATTGAAAATAAAAATTGAATTTTAAACTCAAAATTTGAGTAAAAAAAAGTTAAAAAAAGGCTTAAAGTGTAACTTTTTCAATACTTCAAGATTATCTACCATTGTTTTTATTTCAGAATTTATTGCTCTTATTTGTTTTTGATCAAAAACTGAAAACTAGATGATTTTATGTCCTTTAGTTTTTGAGAAAATTGAAAATAACCACAACTACTATTTTAATTTAATTCTTTTTTTTTTGCTTGAGTGGTCTTATTTTGATAGTAATATTGGTATTTGCGTATGCGTAATACGTGTTTGGGTGTATGCAACAGTAAGGTGTGCGCGAGTTTGGGTGTATGCAACAGTGGCATCTGTAAGGGGGTGCATGCTGCCCCCCTGCAACCCCTCTGCTTGGGCACACTATAGGATTTGGGGTGGGTGCAAGTTGGAGTGTGTGCAAGGTGGGGAGGGTGCAAGATGGGGTGCATGCAAAGTTTTTTTTGCATTTAAATAAGCTGGATTTAAGAAAAATTAATTTACCCTAGGTATATCTTAATCCAGATTCGATTATTACTATCAAAATAAGACTACGTTAATACTTAAGCAAGGAAAAAGTAATTTAATTAAAATATTTATTTTGGTAATTTTCAATTTTCTCAAGAACTTGAAGACATAAAGTCATCTAGTTTTCAGTTTTTGATAAAAAACAAATAAGAGCAATGAAAGTTTTGAAAAATTACACTTTAAACCTTTTTTTTTAACTTTTTTTGCACAAATTTTGACTTTAAAACAATTTTTTTTAAAAACTATGCATAGTTTTGACTTGATTTAAAAACAAGCTAATAGACAAAAGTGTTGGCTTTAAAAAAAGGTATAACACTTAATTGAGGGTATTACCGTTATTTTTTAATTATTTTTTTTCCATTTAATGTACATATTTTTTTTAACTGCCCCTACCGCCTAAACGGGAGGAGATAGACCCCCCCTCCCATAGTAAAAAATGCTTGTTTTTAACTGTTCCATACAAATCCGTCATTAAACTTTGTCGCCTAAGTTATCGTACTCTCCCCATTAGAAACTGATAGCTATTTATTTAATATTAATTACCCAACAAAGCGAAAAAACAATTAAAACAATCTGCCTTCTGCACCAGACTAGATAAACATTAAAAGTACCCGTTACAACAGTCATTAACTTTAAAAAAAAATGGTTGCCTGTAAAGTCGGTTTTACGGGCGAAGATTTTACGTGACAACGTCTTTTTCTCGGTAGAATATTTATTGATATGAATATAATTAAATTGCACAATAGGAACAAGGAATTGAATGAAAATAAGAATTGCACAAATTTTTTAAACTAATAATTTACTTAACACTATCAACATTTATCAATAGTATGACATAACCTATAAACTCAGTTTCTCAACTTTTGTGTCAATCTAACAATTAATCAATCAATCATAGTTTACGATAATGAAATATCAGTGTACAATTATTTACCTTTATTGTTGTAGTTGTTGTAAATGACGAATCTAAGCACTCCACATTTTCACTACAGACACAGCTGACGATACTTTAACCACACGTGTGAACTTGTATTATGACGCTTTCTTGTTTTTCCAACGCCAAGAACGTTCGAGAAAGACAAAGACAGAGACACAAGCATGCGCCGATTCAATGCGCCTAATTCTCTAGTGCTGCGCGCGTGGCAGACCGATCATAGTTGAGTGGGAGAGAGACGCAAGGCATTCGGCGGGCCTCTCCCTCGTTCGGTGACTCATCGTAACGTTACCGGGCGTTACACTTTTTCATAAGTGACTCCCAGCCGCCACCTAATTTAAGACGTTGTCACGTCAAAAAAAAAAAAAAAAAAAAACTGCCTGCCTGCACAAGAACAATTCAACTCCACATAGAATCATCCCTCTTTAATTTTTAAGCTCTATGCTCCTTTTCCATTCTATTTAAAATTTCATCTCCTGTAATCAGGCAATTAACTCTTACACAGTGTGCAAGTGCAATAAGAAAACCTGCACGCTCTGACCCATATGATTCCGTATAAATAAGTTTTTTTTTTTAAATATCTCCCATGTTAGTTACGATACTCAGTGTGCAAAAAAAGAAAACTTGCATTGACCATTTGTAGCAAAGACACCGACCTACCTAATTTCCAAATATTTCACCCTGTTCATACAAAAGAAAAAATCTCAACACAAGAAATGTCCATGCCACCTCATATGTGCAAGATTTATTTCATGCACACCGAGTCCCAAAATTAACATAGAGAGTATGACAAAGCAAAATACTTATTGATATTGAATCGTATGGGCTAGAACGTGCAGGTTTTGTATCACGCACCGTACCCCAGTATTTTTTTTTTTATACCCCAGTATGTGAGTTCTCATCTACAAAGTAAACAACAAAATACTCTCATACTCAACTCATACTCTCTATATGTTAATTTTGGGACTCGGTGTGCATGAAATAAATCTTGCACATATGAGGTGGCATGGAAATTTTTTGTGTTGAAATTTTTCTTTTTTTCTGAAAAATTTGGAAATTAGGTAGGTAGGATTTTTAGTACTGCGATATATTGAGTTACATTTTTATTGAATGCAACAATGAAAGTGATGTTAGTTAGTGCGCAGGAGATAACTTAGGACAGTTGTGATGGATGTTTTTTTGAGATTGTTTTAAGAATGTTTGTGGTCAAAAAAATGACAAATAGTAGTACATATTTGTTTGCGCAAGATCAGATTACATTTTCTTGCTCCTGGTAATGCGCCCCCAGAATTCTGCGCCCTGTGCATTTGCACATCTTGCACATATGCTTTGTCCGGCCCTGCAAGCTGTGTTGCATTTGCAAGAAAATTGATTGAAGATGAAGAACTGCAAGCGCAGCTAGCCTACATTAAAGTCAATTTTGGGTTTTAGTCGATCCGAAAAAACATATTTTCAAAGACCTACAAAAAAAAACAGGTATATTTGAAAGTCTTTACCTACTTATAATTTAAGCTAACAATATTCTCATCAAGGAACATCATTTGGCGAAGTGCTGCCTGTTTTGTAAGACATTGAAGAAAATTTAAAAAAAGCAAAAGGGCACATTGCAAAGGAAGTCTTGAAGAAGTTTACTGTAGTTTTCAATGGAAACACAGGGCTAAAAACGATTGAGCAGATAAATTCTGTAAAAAAACTGCGACGTGGATTCCAAACTTCCAGGAAACATTGAAGTGAATAATGTTGAAAGTTTTAGATAAGCTCCCCTCGTTTCAGCTGAAGTTGAGGGATCATTTAGCTCCTTCAAAGCTCTTCTAAGGGACAACCCAAGAAGATTTTAAAAAACTCTTGCTACTACAATTAAATGTATTTTTGTTTATTTTCCTAGTATTTTTTAATAAATGCCTTTTCTTTGCCTTTTTAAGTATTTTGTTTTGTTTTTCTTTTTAATTTTTTAGGTCAACAAAATTCTAACCCTAGTGATAAGCAGCATGGTTTTGTTAAAAAGCGTTAACTGTTACTAATCTCTTTTACTTTACGTCCTTTTGTTTAGATGTTTTTGAAAAACTTGAACAAGTAGATTGTATCTTTACTGATTTTATCAAGGCCTTTGACAAATTTTAACATAAGGCATTACTTTTAAAACTAGCACAGCAAGGTTTTAACGACTATTTCATATACTGGATCTCCTCATATTTGAAAGACACTCGTAGACGTTAAAGTGTTAAATTTCGTAATGAGTGTTCAAGTTCATTTGTTGTGAATTCTGTTGTTCCCCATCAAGGTAGCCATCGTGGTCCTCTTCTATTTGTTTTATTTATAAATTATTTAGTTTCGATCATACAAAATTCGTCTGTCATATGCTGATGAGCAGAGGGTTTCAAGGTGATTGCCTATGCTGACGACGTTGCAATGTCTGTATCTGGGAAACACCCCCAAGTTCTCTCGGAACTCCTACAAAATGCCTTGAATAAGCTAACAAAATGGGCTAAGCAATGTGGCTTGGACGTCAATCCACATAAAACAGAACTAGTACTATTTCGAGAAGGTACAAAATTTCTCAAATCAGCCCACCCAAGATTAAAGGAATACCATTAAGGTTTTCTGACCAAGCTAAATATTTAGGCCTCATTTTAGACAAAAAACTAAATTGGAAGGCAAATATTGATGAAAGAGTAAAAAAGGCTACTGTAGCGCTTTTTACCTGTAAAAAGGCCATAGGATCAAAATGGGGCTTCTCCCCAAAAATAACCCACTGGCTATACACTTCGGTAATTAGACCGATATTCATTTATGGAGTTGTCGTATGGTGGACCGCACTGGACAAGATGGTAAATCTAAATAAGTTCATCAAAGTCCAGCGGTCAGCAGGTATGTGCATCACAGGAGCACTTCGCTCAACACCAACCGCAGCCCTGGAAGTGCTTTTAAACCTAACACCTCTTGACATCTTCTCCAAAATGGTGGCAGCCAACTCATGTGTGAGGCTTAGAGGAATGTAACAGTAACAATACTGGACATACTACCATTCTAGACAATTTCAGATCTATCCCAGATCGCTTAGACTATACCACCCCAAAAATGGTATTCGGTAAAAGCTTCCATGTGTCCATCCCTTCAAGATCCTCCTGGGAAGAAGAGGGACCCCTGGAAGACAATGCGGTACACTTCTATACAGACGGTTCAAAGACCGATTACGGAGTTGGAAGTGGTATCTATTCGGAACAACTGAATCTCAGTCTATCATACAGACTTCCCAATCAATGTAGTGTATTCCCGGCAGAAGTAATCGCGTCTGTCTCCACAAACTCTCAAGTAGTCCACGATTGTCGATCATCTCTGAATGAGATGACAGAACAGTTTAATATTCACCTTATTTGGGTGCCAGCCACAGAGACATTGCGGGAAATTGCAAAGCCGATGAGCTCGCCAAAAACGGAACACTTCTGCCAAATGTTAGACAAAAACATAACATAGGAACACCACTTGCTACATGCAAATATCTTCTCAAACAATATGCTCTAGAAGCAACAAATGCTAGATGGTCACAGAGTACCACCTGCCTAGCAACCAAGCAAATATGGCCAAGCATAGACTTAAAACGGTCAAAAGGCTTGATATCCCTGAGCAGACAAAATATAAGCTCTACAATTGGAGTAATAGCAGGGCACGGCCTCATAGAAAGACATGCTCTGAGGCTAGGGGTCTACACAAATGACTTCTGTAGAAGCTGCATGGACGAGGAGGAAGTGGAAACAGTCCAACACCTTCTATGTATACATGTCCATCACTTTCCATTAGAAGGAATAACTTTCTCGGTAATCCCTTCTTCGATAATACCAGTGAACTGGCAACGATTGACACAAAATGTCTCTCTAACTTTATTAAAAGTACAAAATGGTTTGTTTAAGTTCATTACTCTCCCATGAGTAACCTCATTAGTGGTATCACAATGGACCCTTGAGGTCTAAGTGAGTCAATGACATCTGGACAGCCACTCCAACCTAACCTAACTTAACCTAACCTAACCTAACCTAACCTAACCTATGCTGATGACATTAAAATTTTCAAAAAAATCAAGTCTACACCTGACTGTCATTCTCTTGCAAGAAGATTAAATATTATTCAGGGAATGGTGCAATAATAATCGTCTTATTTTATATGTTGACAAATGTAAAACCATGAGTTTTACACCCCAAAAAGTTCCTATCTTTTTTAAATACATGTTTGATTCTTGTCCTTTAAGTAGAGTATATGTATTTTCTGACTTGGATTCTAAACTAACATTTAATGAACATAATTAACTTCATAGTTAAAAAAGCAAATACAGTTTTGGGTTTCATTAAGAGATTTGGTCTTGATTTCCGTGATCCATATGTTTTAAAATTACTCCAGAAACCATTGAATACTAATCTTAGTTTTTAGCGTTCTGTTTGACATAAATGTTATTTCGAGGTTATGTCTGCTCGAGTCCACTGTAAGTCGATGGATTAATAAATAGATTGAAGATCAATGTTTATAGTTTGTTAATATTAGATTATTTAAAAGCTATGATTATTGCACTTTATAAATAATAAAATCAACGTTAACTTAGTTACTTCCTGCTGTTTGTCAATGGATGGCTCTAGTAGTAAGTTCCAACAAACCCTTTTCACGCTTTAGTGATTTCGTTTCAGTGTCATTTACTTTTGAAAATGTCATCTTTCGTTCGAAGAAAACAGCGTGTGCCAGGTGCATCTAAATTTAAGAACTTTAAAAGTTTACAAAGATGTTCAAATGGTAGACATGTGCATTCAAGAAGACACAAGCGTCCACAGGTTGGATGAAAAACTGGGACATTTACTATGGTGACTGCTACCGAGAAAACCAATACCGCTTAATTGGATGCGGCTTTGTCATTAGAGCCAGACTTAGGCAACAAGTCTTGAGCTATAGGTGCATCAACGAGCGCCTCATGACCATCCCCATCAAGGCTAAATTCGGCAACATTAGCCTAATATGCTCACACGCCCCCACAGAAGACAAAGATGACAACACCAAGGATATGTTTTTCGAGCTCTTAGACAAAACATAATCATGAGCAAAGTCTTAGCTACGATATTAAAATTGTCCTGGGCGATTTTAATGCCAAGCTAGGAAGGGGAGACACCTTTGGTGGAATAATCGGGAAAATAGCCTGCACGACAACACTTTCGACAATGGATTCAGGCTCATCGATTTCGCCGCGGGCGGAACGTTAGGGAAGCCAGTACAAAGGAACTTGGAGTTCTCCAGATCAATCTACAGTCAACCAGATTGACCATATTGCGATCGACGCTAGACACGCTTCCAGCATCATGGATGTCCGAACTTTCCGAGGAGCTAACATCGACTCGGACCACTACCTCGTTGTAGCCAATGTAGCACTTCGGGTTTCCAGACCCAAGGCAAAACAGGGAGATGCAACGTCGAACGGCTACAATCGCAAGAGATCACCACATCCTTCTCCGACCGAGTTACAAGTAACCTCTCTCGACGTTCTCTGTCGCCAACAAAATGTACCGAGAACAAATGGCAATATTGCCAAGATGCAATCAGGGAAGCCGCCTCTGACGTGCTGGGTTTCAAGCAACCACCAACAAGGAACCCCTAGTTTGATGAGGAATGTCGGCAGGCAAATGTAGCCTGCACGAAAAACGGCGCGGCGCTGCATAAAAGGACGAGAGCTGCTCATGAGCGAGAGGAACACCGACTTCTCAGAAGGAAAAAGAGAGAGCATGAGAAGCGTGCGGTCGAAGATATTGAAAGGTTTAAAAGCAGGAATAAAGTTCGAAAGTCTTATGAACAGGTGAAACGAAATTCACAAGTACATAAACCTAGAACCGAAGGCTGCAAAGACGAAAGTAGAACCATCAAAGTGGAACCGCAGTCAATATTAAGGATATGGAAGGACCACTTCTGCAGACTGTATAGCGGCGATGACGAGCCGAATTCCGCTGTCAGGCAGGATGATCCATTCAACATAGACGACGAAAGCCAACAATCCCGTCCTCCCGACTTAGAAGAAGTTAAGATCGGCATATCTAAGCTGAAGTCTAACAAAGCCGCTGGAGCAAATGGCTTGAATGCCGAGCTCTTCAAAGCAGCTGGATATAAGTTGGTTAGGAGCGTGCACCAACTTATCTGCAAGATATGGTCGGAAGAAAGCATGCCCGATGAATAGAACCTCAGATTGTTTGTCCGATTATGCAAAAAGGAGACCCTCTAACCTGCACCAACTACTTAACAGTCTATTTAACATCGCTTACAAAATCTTCTCTGCCGTAATATGTGAACGTCTAAAACCCATCGTCATTAACCTGATAGGTCCTTATCAGTGTCGTTTTAGACCATCAGGAAAGTCCACAGTCGATCAAATATTCACATTACGGCAGATCCTGGAAAAAACCCAAGAACATCAAATCGACACCCATCATCTTTTCATTGATTTCAAGGCCGCATATGACAGCATCTACAGGGACGAGCTGTTTAGTCTAGTCTAGTCTAGTTTTGGCATCCCTGACAAACTCTTCCGTTTGTGCAGTATGATCATTGGGAATTCACGCTGCTCCATAAAGGTTGGAAAAAACTTAACAGAACCATTCGATGTCAAAAAAGGTTTTATACAAGGTGATGCGCTGTCATGCGATTTTTTTAACATCGTACTTGAAAGATTATTGCAGAGCTCACACGTCAACACTTGAGGCATTAAACCATGGCATGGAAACCAATGCTCCGACTCGGAAAGTCTTCGAATCCACACCCACAGGACAGCGCAGTAAAGGAAGACCGCGAATCAGGTGGCGCGCACAAGTGGAAAGTGACCTCACCCAACTTGGAGCGCGAAACTGGAGACATCTAGCTGGGGACCGAGCTAGATGGAGAAGTTTGTTGGGTGAGGCCCTAGTTCACACAGGACTGTAGCGATACCTTAAGTAAGTAAGTAAGTAAAAGTTTACAAACATGCTGCTTTAAGTGAAAAAACTAAACGCAAGTGATTGATTGGGGTCACTTCAAAGGCTTTAATTTCAATATTGCACCTGCCCGCTTGAAGGAAAGCTAAAAAGCATTGCTTGTTAAGGATCCGTGGCATTATCAAAAACAGCTTGTTTAAGCACTATGTTTATTTTAAGCGCTCACGCAAGGGGTTTTAGTTACCCTTTTTCTTCCAAAGACAATGCGAACAATAGAAAAGAAACAGATGGTTTAAAAGGAAATACCGCTTAACTTTGGTTTTAAATTGCAGAATATTGCACTGACAGGAAGAGACAGAGTGTAGTAAGCCATTCGCTTAGTTCGGCTAAACAACGTATCTCTGTAATCGACAGTATTACCGAAATTGTGTTTCGAAGGCATACTAATGAGCATTTCGGGATTGCATGTATTGAAAATGATTAAATTCTAGAGAGAGACATTTGAAGTGATCGGTTGCAAAATTTTAGTTCGGAAGTTTAAATCTATTTTTTTCATTAAATTGGTGTAATTTGAAAAAAAAATTATCAGTGGATATTAACAGATAAGAAAAAATTAAAGACAATATTATTGATGAACAATAAAAAACAAAATCTTTAAGGACAATGAGTGGTAATTGCCACAAATGTGGCGGAAAATCAATTAAAACTGATGCATTAATCCAATGCAATGGCCAATGCAAAAAATTGTTTCATTAAAAAGGTGTCTAATGCTAAGTGAAAGTCAAGGTAAGGTTTTAAATGAAAAGACCACTGCAGGTGTCGGATATACTTGTGAGAATTGTTTGAAATGTATGAATTTGTCTATTAATAATTCAGATTTAATTGACAAAATTGATTTAAATAAAAGTTTAATTATTCAAGAAGTGGAAAAAAATGAGAATCTTATTAGAAGAAAAAATTACACAGTTAAAAAGAGAAATAAGTGAATCTATTGTTATGGATAAAGAGAAAAAGAGTGAGAAAGTGGAGGATACAAAAAAAGAAAAAAAAAATAATGTACTCAGATTTATTGAAAAACCCAGTTGAGATTGCACCTGTGTTGGTTAAACCAAAAAAATTCAAGAGACTAATAAAACAAAGAGTGATTTAAAAAGTGCTGTTGATCCCGCAACGCTCTCAATCAAAGTTAATAATATATTTGAGCGAAAGAATGGAGCGGTGGCAATCAGCTGTGATAGTGAGAAATCTGCAAAGATAATGGGCGAGGAAATAAAAAAACAAAATGAGTGAAAAATACGAAGTGCATATGCCCATAATGAGAAATCCAACAATTTTAATAAGCGGTTTGAGTGAAAATGTAGAAGAAAATAAAATAATTGAATCAATTAAAAACCAAAATAATTTTGAATTTAGAAATATTAAAGTTATTAAAGTGTATCAGTCATTTAAAAATCGTTCAATATATAATGCACTTGTAGAAATTGATAGATAGATAGATAGATAGATAAATTTCTTTATTACAATATATAAGTCTTACATTATATTAAAACTAAGAACATAAGGACATGGCTAAGCTGCCGTCTGCCTGATAGACATTTTTTAAACTAAAATACATATGTATAAGTGAAATATAAAAGTTTTTAAATCTTCAATACACAGTTTTTTAAATATTTTGTATATATTTTATCAACTTATTCGACTTTTAAAGAGAAAATTGTTAAAGAAAAAGCGAATCTTAAAAAAAGGAGTAGTTTTTGTTACAATACAATTAGTTTATAGCAGATCAAAGTAATGGTAGATGATGTTGAGATACATTTTATATTTTAAATTTGAAAGATATTACACTTCTAAGCAATTTTAATGACTTGGAACATACATAAATATCTAATATTCAATTTTCACGTGATTTGAAACACAAATATTTGAAAGATATAAAGCTTTTTATGCAATTTTAATGATTTGAAACATAAATACTATACAATTTTTTCGTGATTTGAAACACAAATATTTGAAGGATGCTTTTTATGCAATTTTAATGATTTGAAACATAAATACTAGGTGTACAATTTTCACGTGATTTGAAACACACATTTTTGTTATTTTTTTTTTTTTTTTTTAACTGGGAGAATATTTCTTAAGGTTCAAAAACTATTGCGATATGACAACGCATGTTTACAAAATTTAAAGAGATTTACCCAACCAATTGATCCGTTTAGAATATCAATAAGCTCGTTCAAAGTTAGAAAACTGGCTTGGAAATATAATCGCCTAATTTCTTGCAATATTGGGCAAACTGCTATAAAATGATGAGTACCTTCAAGTTCTCTTAAATTGCAGAGAGTGCAGATTTGTGATAAATCGTCTCTATAAGGCACAAAGTTTAGATTAAGTATTTCGACTCTAGCCCTAAAGATGATACCGATAGCTTCTGCAGTCAGTTCCTTGCAAAAATAACTCATATCAGATGACAATTGGTGGTTCAGGTTCCTGTAAATGTTTCTACTTTCTGAAGAGGATGCCCTTTCTAGATATTGTAAATATATCGCATTATCAGTTTTAGCAATCAGGTCATCAAGTAAATTCTGCCATTCAATAACGTTATTTTCAGTTAAAGGAAGCGTTACATTTTGTGCCGCGGCAAGATGGTTCCATTCTTTGAAAGGTGTTGCGTTTCTTCGAAGTTGCCTTAACAGAATTGACTTATGTAGTCCGTTTTCTCTTTTTACTACTGTAGTCAGATAATTGGCATGCGATTTAAGATTTTGGATGTAAATCGGTGCTAAACCTGACTCCACATGTAAAGCATACGTTGGTGTTGCGTTAGGTAATCGGAATAGTCGTTTGAAAAAGAACCTCTGGATACTTTCGAATTCCTCATGTTGTGCGTACCCAAATGCTTGCACCCCATAACACATACAAGTATTTACTGTTGCTTTGAACACTCGGTACTTCGATGCTACATCAATGTTGCTGTTGCTGAAAAACGTTGGCCACATCAGATTTATAGCTAGTTTGGCTTCCCTAGCTTTCTCCTTTGTATGTTTACTCCAGCTAAGGTTAGATGTTATCAACACTCCCAGGTACTTGAACTCCTTTACTACCTCGATGCGCTCATTGTTGATGGTCCATGATTCCTCCGGTAGCCTTCTTCGGTGTCTGGATTCAAAAATCATAGCTTTTGTTTTACTTGTATTGATTTTTAGGCCCCAAGTTGAACAGTAGTCTTGAAGTCTGTTGATTTGCAGTTGCAGAGCACATGGTGTATCAGCCAATAGCACCAGGTCATCAGCATACAGTAAGACTTTGACTAAGGAGCCCGCAAAAAATACACCTCCCGGAAGAATGTCAGTGACAGCATCGATATAAAGGGCAAACAAAATTGGGCTAAGAATGCATCCTTGGGGAACACCAGTAGACGTCTCAAACCATTCCGATAAATTGCTTCCATTCCAAACTGCCGCAGTTGTTGAATCCAGGAATTTGGAGTATAATAGAAGAAATTTCCTAGAAACACCTATAGATGATAGCTTGTAGATCAATGCTTGCCTATTTACCGTGTCAAAGGCCGCTTTAAAATCTACGAAGCAAACGTACAGCCTCTTAGAATTCTCCAAATACTTTGATGCAATACTAGACAGCGCGAAGATATGATCCACAGTAGAGAATCCGGACCGAAACCCTGCTTGAAAAATACTTAAGCGGTTTGTTGACTCAATCCATCTGATAAGCCTCTCATAGAGAATTGAGCTAAAAACTTTTCGCAGCGTATTTAGGATAGATATGCCCCGATAATTCTCAGCAACGCTCGTCTCCCCCTTCTTGAAGATGGCATAGATAATCGCTTTATTAAAACAGATCGGAACGGAGGCATCATCGTAGAGTTGGTTGAAGAAGTTTACCAGGTAGTTTTTGAACTGTAAAGTGGCGAATTTATAAAATTCGGAAGGGATTCCGTCGACACCAGGTGCCTTGTTATTTTTCATTTTATCCAAAACTGTATGCAGTTCGTTCAGTGAAATTGGGCAGTCTAGATCGTACACACAGGTGTGTGGTTGCGCATAGCTAAACTCTAAAATGGTGGTATCATTAATTGCTAACAGCTTTTTAAAATGATTTGCAAGACTGTCTTCTCCTATAGAGTTATTGTTTGCAGTTTTTTGAGAGCGTCCTCCTAGTTCCCTTACATTGTTCCAAAATTCTTTCGAGTCCTTACAAGAGATAAGTTTATGAGCAACAAGTTTCAGATAATCAATCTTTTTCGTTGTACATAGTTGTTTGTATTGCGAGTTACAGTGCAGATACTGGGCTTTGAAGAAATCAGCGTTGGTTGATCTGAAAAGCTTTAAAAACACAAAGGATTTCTTTCGTAGTCGCTTGCAGTCATTATCAAACCATCTATTCACTGGTTCAGCTTTTTGTGTTTTGGTGAGTGCATATGAAGCTGAAGTTTTTATTGCGTCCATAATACTTTCTGCGATTTCGTCAATTGATCTTGATGATTGTACTAAAGGGAGGATATTAATATTTCTATTAAGACGATGTTGATAAAGAACACGTCTGTTCTCCCTCCATTTTAATTTTTGTAACTTAAGTGGGGGTCTTTGAAGTATTATATTATCGAAACTGATTTTCACTGCAATTGGTAGATGAGCAGAAAATGTAGCTGCAAGCACTTCGAAGTCAACTGCGGTTTCTATCCATAGACCAGACACAGCACATAAGTCAATGACAGAGTGTCCTTGACCACTTATGAAAGTGAGTTCGCCTTTATCATCTCCTTTGGAAACTCCATTTAAAACAAAGAATCCAAAGTTTTCGAAGAAATCTATCAGAGTTCTGCCATTAGAGTTAATTGTGCCGTCTTTAGAGTTTCTTTTCACTTTGAAGCCCGTTTGAGATTCTGTATGATGTGAAATGGGATTTTGGTATTCACCGATTCGAGCATTAAGGTCTCCAATTAACATTATATTTCCAAAAGAGCTGGTATTTATCAAATTATACAAGTGATCGAAATCATTCTGCCAGTTATTACAATTTAAATAGAGTGGTATGATAAAAAACTTAGAAATATTATTATTGATTTGTATAAAAACCCTGTTTTCAATACTTTTAAACTCAACAAAACAACCAACAGTGCTTGTTTTAATACCACATAGAATGCCTCCACTAGCTCTTCCCATTACATTACTTCTAGTGGCTGGAACCCATTTTAATTTATAACCGCTAAAATACTTATTAAAATTATTTTCATTACCTTGTTCAATAAATGTTTCTAATAAAATAATTATATCAAAATCTAATATAAAATTAAAAAAATCTGGTAACAAAAGTTTACTTTTGAGACCTGTTATGTTATAAGACAATATTTTTAAATTAGTTACTTCATTTATTTTTTTATGGCAGACGGCAGGTGCACCCTATTGTGATTGATGATGAATATTGTTTTGTATTTGCCACATAGATGGCGGTGATGATGCATGAGAGCTAGATGCACTGACAGCACCAGCTGTAGGCACCTTCAGTCCCCCGCTGCAGTCGAATAAATCCAAAACGTTCTCTCCAAACTTCTGCTTTAGAAATGTCATTTCGTTGACAGTTTTGACAATTAATCCAAGTGATAATTTGTAAACAAACATGTGTTGATCTATTTGAAGCCTGTCGCCTTTTATAATTATTTTCGCCGCCGGGTTTGCTTCAAGTAATTTTGTTTTTATCGAATAAAGTGTTTGTCGTTTTTTCCTAAACATAAGTGAATGTTCGCGGTTAATACTGATTCCCGAGTTTTTTAGTTTACTCGTTTCCGATATGATGCGATCTACAAGTTCTTTGGATTGAAGCTCCAAAATTACGGTTCCACGTTTTTTTTGGGTGTTAATAATTTCCCGAGATTTGTTTACCGGTAACACATCAGTCTGTGCGAATTTAAGCAGTCCTCTGCAAGTTTGAGTGGCAAATTCGGTTGGATTGGTGTTTTCATTAAGTGGCAAATGTACAACCACAATATTTTCATTGGCTTTTCGTGATAAAGCTTCTAATTGTGATTCAAGAAGATCACATCTTTCCGTCATTAGAGCCAGTTTTTCCGAAAGTTTGGTGTTTGTCAGTTTAAGTGATTGAATTTCAGTTGACAATGCTGCGATGTCAGATTTTGTAGCAATGTCTTTGATTTTCTCGGTTAGACAGTCGTTAAAGATTTGTTTTAAATCAGGAATTGAAAGCTTTCCAACATCAACGGTGTGTGTCATTGTGCTTGCAACGAATCTTTTGTTGTTGGATTCTAATTCCGGCGATGTTTCAGCTACCCCTCTTTTGCGGTACATATAAAAACTTTGTATTCCGGTAGGTACTCGGCAAAAGCAATTTTAATTTATTTTTTTTTCGTTTTTACTTTAAAATAACTGCCTACCTTGCGAAAATAGAGGCAACTGGTGATTTAAAATGATTTTTCAGTTTGTTGTCGAAGAAAAAAAAAAATAAATTCAACTTTAATTTACACTTTTTTAAATAAAATCGGGAGCTAACAAAACTTCACTACTTTCACTTTTGACAATTCAAATGTCAATCATAAGTAGAAATTGATAATGAAGCTTTCAAACAAATGATGGATGAAAAGTTTGTTTATATTAAGTATGATAGATGTGTTATTTATGAAAAAGTGAACGTAAGAAGATGCTTTAAGTGCTTAAGATTTAATCACAAAATAGAAAACTGCACGAGTGAAAAAATTTGTTATAAATGTGGAGAAACAAACCAC
The DNA here is from genome assembly GCA_920104205.1 of Eupeodes latifasciatus. Taxonomy (NCBI): domain Eukaryota; kingdom Metazoa; phylum Arthropoda; class Insecta; order Diptera; family Syrphidae; genus Eupeodes; species Eupeodes latifasciatus. The sequence continues at coordinate 28,227,577 of OV049924.1, forward strand.
GAAGTAAAAGAGTGTACAAGTGAGATTATTAAGTGCATAAATTGCAGTAGAGTTTAAACAAAAACAAATTTTGACAACATAAATGTTGATCACGATACAAGAAGTATAGATTGCCCGGCGTATAGAAGGCAATTACAATCTGAGAGAAGTAAAATTAACTACTAGCAATTATCAGAAATTAAATGTTTGTGTCTAAATATTCAGGGATTGATAAATAACTTCAGTGAGCTTGAAACCATTATAAATGAGAATAATTTTGAATTCATATGTCTAACCGAAACCCATATAACAAGTGCAAATGAAAATAAAGAAATTGAAGTTCAAAATTATAGTGAAGTGAGATGCGAATCCATATCTACATATACTGGTGGTGTTGTTTTTTACATTAAAGATAATTGGAACTATGAAGTGTCGCAAAATATTGTTATTGGAAAGCAAATATGGTGGTTATTGATAAAAGTGTCACACAAAAATGTAATGTTTATACTTGCTGGTCTATACCGATCTCCTAGCTATAGTGAAACGATTTTCTTAAGTTATTTCGAAAATTGGGTTGAAACTTTGAAACTTGATCAGAATTCAAATTTAATAATAATGGGAGATGTTAACATAAACTGGTTTAAAAATAATTCATTCAAAAAACAAATAAGTAGTTTATTTAAAGACAATGCGCTTCATCAGATGGTTTTTGAACCCACCAGAATCACAAAGAATTCAAGATCGTTAATCGATTATGTAATTGTAAACGACAAGACAAATATAAAAGCAAATACGGTGAGTGAATTGAAAATCAGTGATCATGAAAGCATTTTAGTAAAAATCAAAGTTCTTTTCGATATCACTTTAGAACCTAAATCAATAACATTTTTGAAATATGACAGTGAACGATTTTTGAATCAATTGCAAACTAAAAACTTTTATTTTGAACAAGATAATGTTGAAGTAAATTCACTTGCTGGCAAATTTAGTGAAAATTTCATAAGTGTATTGCAAATATTTTTGAAAACTATAACAATTGAGCAAAATCAGAACGAATGGTTTACTGAAAACTTAAGAACATTAAAAAACGATAAAATATTAGGATATCATATCGCAAAATTGTCTGCTGATGAAAATGATTGGAATTCGTATAAGATGAAAAGAAACCGTTTTAAAACTGCCTTGGAGACCGCAAAAAAACAACTTTGTTAGGAGAAAAATTAATAGTTCGAGCGATCAACAAACTATGTGGAGAAATATTAAACAGTTAATACTTAGGGAAACACCTAAAGAAATAAAAGAAATTTATTATTATTTATTATTATTATTATCTTTATTTTTCCAACATATAAAGTACAAATGTTTTAATATAAAAGATTTACGAGCATGGCTTAAAAGCCGTCTGCCGATTATATCTAAAATTATTACATTAAAATTTACATTTATAAATGTTAGACACATCAAGAGAATTGAAAATGAAAAAGTGTAGAGTATTTTAACATTATGTAAGCATAATTTTGCCAGTTAACATAGACATATTTTAACAAAAATATCATTTGAGTTTAAGACTTTATTTTAAACAAATCCAATTGAAACTAATATAAACATATTTCAAAAGTTACATTTTTTAAACAAAAGGAACAAATTTAAATTAGTGTATATAAATTTAAAAAAGTTGATAAATTAATCGATTAAAGAGTAATGGTAGATTAAGGGATTCAATATTAACTGAAAGATGGGCTTTTAGTTTAGCTAAAACAAAATAATAGATTGATTCTAAAAAAGATTTACATAAGTATTTCTGTAAGCGATAGCTTCAGTAACAAACCGGATAAGAACTTTCCAACCACACTCACCATTTAGAATTGAGTAACTCTTTTCTGTAGAAAAAAAGCTTTTCTTAAAGTATAAACGTCGAATTTTTTGGAGTATTGGACATCTTGCTAGTAAGTGATAAACGTTTTCGATTTGATTAAGGTTGCAAAGATTACAATTATGATTTATATCACCCCTATGAGGTCTGTAATTTAGCTCTAGCATTTCAGTTCGGATCTTAAATATTAAACTCATCTCGTTAACTGTGAATTCTTTTCGAAAATAATTAGATTCCGCCAAACAATGATTCAGTTTGCTGTATATCGTTCTTGACATGGACTCTTTAGCACGGTTCAGAGAATTTTGAAATATTTTTTCGTCAATTGCTGAGATGCAGTCATAGAATTCATCCTTCCATGAACCAAAGTTATTCAAGGTTAGATTCAAGGTCGTATTATATTTAGTAGCCAATTCTTGCCAATCTTTGAACGGCGAGTAACAACGCTGAAGTGCAATCATGAGTACTTTTCTTTGAAGATTATTATCACATCTTTTTAAAACTTTGACAATATAGTCCGCATTTGCCTTAAGGTTTTTTAAGAAAATTGGAAGTAGTCCAGATTCGACATATATTGCATAGTTAGGTGTGTTTAAGGGGACCTTAAAAACACGTTTGAAGAAATATCTCTGGATAATTTCAAAGTCTTCACATGCTTCGTAACCATACACTTCATTAGCATAACAGAGTGAACTTTTAATTGTTGCATCAAATACTTTGAATTTTACCATCGGTTCGATACATTTGTTATTAAAAAAAACTTGACCAAATGCAGTTAATGGCCGATTTCGCAACTGATGTTTTATCTTTTATATGGGGTCCTATGTTTAAATTGTGTGTTATTGTAAAACCTAAGTATTTAAATTTTTTAACTATCTCTATTCTTTCACCATTAAGGTTCCAAGAACGGTCATTTCTGACATTTTGATTATGAGATCTAAAAACCATAATTTTCGACTTTGAAGTATTTATTTGAAGATCCCAAGAGTTACAATACTGGTTAAGTTTGTTAATTTGCAGTTGTAGAGTTACCGGATTATCAATAAGAATGACTAGGTCATCTGCATATAAAAGCACCTTAATAAACAAATCACCATAATATACACCCCCTGGAACACTGTCTCCAATGTCGTTAATAAAAAGTGAGAAGAGCAAAGGACTCAAAATGCAACCTTGCGGGACACCCACTTCTGTCTTAAATTGCTGCGAAGAGATTCTACCATTAGAAACTACAGCTGTTGTATTTGAAAGAAGCTTCTCATGTATTCTTAAAAATTTTGTTGATAATCCAACACCTGCTAGTTTGAAAAGTAATAGTTTTCTGTTTATAGTATCAAAGGCAGCTTTAAAATCTAAAAAGAAATTTATCATAATAATACAGAATATAGAAATAATATTGATATTGCTAATGTATTGAATAATTTTTTTGTAAAAAGTATAACTGAAATTAGAAACCAGATACAAGATATTGAGTATGTAAATCAAATAGATGATTATTATTATAATAAACTAGCTTTTACCCGCGACTTCGTCCGCATTAGATAGTTTTTTTTGGATAGTAGTATGAAAAAGCCTGAGCTGTACTTTTTTGTACGTAGTATGTTTGAATTGTGCCGAGATGGGATGAGGCCATACTAAGTGTGATTGTCATAGGTTTGGTTAGGTGACGAACCGAGTAAATCATTAAGTATTATAGAAACAATTAAATTTACACGACAAATAAAATATTTGCAGGATTTCTCTGTAATTTGCATGCGTCCGACAACGGCGTGTGCCCGTTCGGGTTGACCCACTCAGTGATGTCCTCCCCCCGCTCCGCACTACCGCAGCCGCCGCCTGACTCGTCTACCGCGTGCGACCCCAGCCCGCGCACTCGCTCCGCACCTCAGCCGAAACAGAATTATCAGAAGTAGAAGACAGACCCCGTGAATTATTTGTTGTACCTACATGGCTCGTGTTTGGTGATGAAAGGTTGAGCATAGCAAAGTTTAGGTTTAAAATTATTATTTGAGGTCTTGAGGCACCTGGCGCGCGAAGAACACTTTAATATACGTGTATGATAAGTTTAATATGTTCGACAACTTATTTCGTAAGGGTTGGGAATGTGTTGTTTTGCCGTAATACCAATTTTATCCAAATATTATTTAAATCTTTGGTAATTTAGGAGTGAAAGCGATCAGATTCCCCGGAAAGTAATTTTTCCCATGGGAATGCGTTGTTTTCCCGAGGTCAAAAGAAACTCATGTCCTTTCTTAAGTCTCAAACTATCTCCTTACCAAATTTTATTTAAATCTGTTCAGTAGTTTAGGAGTAAAAGCGATCGGCCCACCTGAATTTTCCCATGGGAATGCGTCATTTCCCCGGGGTAAAAAGTAGCATATGTCCTTTCTCGGGTATCAAAATATCTCCATACCAAATTTCATGCAAATTGGTTCAGTAGTTTAGGCGTGATTGAGTAACAGACAGACAGACAGAGTTACTTTCACATTTATAATATTAGTATAGAAGTATAGATTTGAGTTCAAACAAATAAACACACTAGAATTAAAAGAAATTATGAAATTGATGAACAACAAAAAAGATACAAACTAAGCTAATATTAGAATGTATTTAGATACTTTTGAAATTTGTGGAATTTATTGACAAAGGTAATAAATAATTCAAATCTTGAAGGAATTTTTCCAGATTGTTGGAAAGAATCAACTATTGTACCAATTCCTAAAGTTAAAAACACCAAAAACGCAGAAGAGTTTAGACCTATTAATATGTTGCCACTACAATTGCAAAAATACTTAGAATCATTCAATCTTATATCACATTATCAATCAGGATTCCGGAAACACCATAATTGTGAATCTCTTCTCAATTTAATAATACATGACAAAAAGATAGTTGTTGCAGTTTTTTTGGATCTGAAAAGAGCCTTTGAAACAGTAGATAGAGATATTCTTTTAATGAAGCTAGAGAAATATGGCATTAGGGCAAACGAAGAAAATTGGTTTCGATCATATTTATACCAAAGACGGCAAAAAACTAAGATAAATAGCTGTTTTTCAGACTCTATAGATATAAATTGTGGAGTACCTCAAGGATCTCTGCTTGGAGTTCTTTTGTTCTTAGTTTACATAAATGATATGGAAAAAGTTATTGAATTTTCCAAGCTGGTATTGTTTGCCGATAATGCCCTTATTTTTGCTTCAGGAGACACTGCTGAGGAATGCATTATAAAGATAAATAAAGATTTAAAAAATTTGCAACGATGGTTCAATATGAACAAATTGAAACTTAATATCAATAAAACAAAAGCAATGGTTTTAAATGGTGAATCAAACAGTGATATTTGCATAAATAATCAAAAAAAAATTGAAATTGTAAGTGAGATTAAATACTTAGGAGTCTTGATTGATAATGGTTTAAGTTTTAACTCTCATGTTGTTTATATTTGTAAGAAAATTGCCAAAAAAAATTCACTGTTTTGGTAGAATCAGAAAAAGAATTTCAAAATATATATAAAATGTTTATAATACTATTATTAAACCTCACTTTGAGTATTGTTCTAGCATTTTATTTATGTGCAATAACACAATGATGAATCGCTTGCAAAAACTTCATATAAAGGAATGAGAGTAATTTTGTTGTGCAATAGACTGATGCACATAGAAGACATGTTAAGACAATTATATTGGCTCAGTATTAACCAAAAAATTATATTTAATGTTTTGTTATTTGTTTATAAAATGAAGTTTAACCTCTTGCCAAATTATCTATGTGAAAATTTAACTTATGTAAATGAAGTCCATTCTTATCAACTAAGAAATGCAAATAATTTTAGATTATTAAACTATAGAAACCAAAGAACTAGGAATTTGTAATGCATAAAGGATTATCTATGTTTAATAGCTTATACCAAATGAAATGAAGAATGAATTCAATATACATAGATAAATTTAAAAGACTAACCAAAATATATGTTAAAAATAGATTTTAAGATAAAAATATGTATTTTTAAATAGCTTTTTTTAGCTAAATAAAGTTTAATAAAAAAAAAAAACAGGGAACTTGAGTTCCTTATGACTTAAAACTCAGGTACGTTGAAGGTTGTTGTTCTCCTGTAAAAAACTGCTTCAACGTACCAAAAGAAAGGGTTTTATTTATCGCGTCTTGACGGGTAATGAAAATATGGATTACCATAACGGTTTTTCGATCTCTACCAGAAAGTTCGGAAGAAGTTGGCAATACTTTGAAAAATTCTATTGTAGCCATTTTTGCACAACATTTTTATTAAAGGAATCTCTAAATCAAACTCGGTTAATGCGAGCGCCATTTGACTAGAGCCTAACCATAGAACAGTTCCAAACCCACTGTAAACAAAACAGGTCCCAAATGTATTTCAGTAAAACAGATTTTTGAACTTGAAATCTTTTATGAACTTATGTACATTATATCGCTTTACCCTTGAAGTCGGTTTATCAAACACAGATATTTGCGTAATAAGACACTTTCCATCCCCGTGCTTCTAAAACATTCCTTGATTATGTTTTTTTTTTTAAGTATTAAGCATCTTGTGAGGACAACATTTTCAAGTCTCCAGCTAAGTAAAGTAAATTTTGGTATCCGATTTCATTGTTTTTTTTTTCGAAACGTTCGGAGAAATTCCAAATCTCATGTACTTGCCACGATATCATCATTATCAACGTCAGATGCCTTGAAAATTAAACTAAATACTTACAATACTCTTTATCAAAAAAAAAAAGTCAATCTTCTCGAATAACCTTTGCGTGTCAGTAGTGCCATCCACCGCAACAACTAAAGAGTACCTTTGCTTTAGCCTCTACCTAGTAGAAGTGATAGCAAATATTTTGCATTAAATCTACGTCGTCGTGATGCTGAATTTGTGTCGCGCGGTAAGATGTGACGTCGTCATAGCCGCTGTCATCACACATCGCCTTATCTTTATCTACGCCACCGCCACCATCGTTCGTTGTTGACGAACGACGTCCTGATGGTTGTTCCAAACCGCAATTGACAATTTTTGAAATTTTTGCTTTTTTTTTTGTTTTGTTGTCTTTTATAATTCCCGTCCCGTATGTCTCTTGCTGGATATGCGAACCATCTAAACTGCTTTTGCTTGAGAGATACAAGTGACATGTTTGAGGTTTCCGTGGGCACATTTTTCACATTCCAGCAGCAGCAGCAGCAACAGCGGCAGCGGCACTCATTTGATACGATATATGAACAACTTTGCTCTGGTTTATTTAACTCTATACTCTGTATAGCCTAACGTTTGTTTTTGCCTCCTTCAATCTACTTTGCTGCTCGCTAATCAAACAGAGCAGCGGCATTCCTTTGTGTAATGGAATCCTCGTGGTAAGATTTGAGCATTCGAGGGGACGAATTTCTGTATACATAAAGTGATACAGCTGCTACATGCGCCAGATCAGCATTCCCACTTTACTTTACTTTACTCTACCTTCCTTTTAGCTGTTTTCCTCCTCAATTTCAGCTTCTCGTAGATATCTATGTATGAGTATACTGGAAGCTATAAGTTGTGATGTGAATACATATACATATCTAAAAGCAGCGGGTAACCTCTAGAGAGTATATAATTGTACATAGCCAGTGTGTTCTTTACTCATACCGCACACGCTTCTTCTCATTATTGTTATGCATTGTTCTCAAAATAAGGAATGTCCCCATTTTTTAAGTTGAAGCATCCTTTAGATTCGTCCTCTAGAGCTTCAGCCTTAGCTTCGGCTTCCTTTTCCTTTTGTAGCTTCACATCTCATTTTTAGCCATGAAGCACTGCTCCTTCACTCAATCATTTGCATATCGCAAAGGAAATCATTGACGTATAAAGGACCACCAACGTTTTCCCATCAACGGAACAACAAAAGGATCTATGAAGCCACCGGAGTACCCATCCAAACACCACCTTTCGCCTTATACCTATTCTATACGTAAAGCCAACCCACGCAGCAGCGAGCAACGACTATTATAGCAACAGGACTAAAAAAGGACGACATCGACATTGGTTGGTTTTATGGGGTGATGTTTGCGTATAGCTTCCCGACCTGTTGCCAGGAGTTAATTACGGCACAACGAGGAGAAAGAAGCACACAAAAGTCACAAACAACACACGATGAGACGATGGAGACGACGACGAACGCCGAGCCGCCGCCGACGACGACGAGAATGACAACGGCCTCTTGGTTAAAAATCCCGAATGAATAGACCCCTATGAGCCGTGCCATGAGTGATGGAATTGGCAACGTGTGCAAGCTTCCAAGGTTTCACCTTTGGCTAAAGCCGAATGACAACGACAACGAAATCGACGAGTATACGCCTGGTATGACTGTCTGTTCTGTAGGTAATTAGTTGTCTTGTTTCGGATGCATAGGGGATTTGTACAAAAGACGAGTTGGACCTATTAATGTCCTGACTCGTGTCTTGTGTGGATGAACTACGAATCGGATTGCTTTTGAGTGGAATGGCGGTGCTCTATGGTGCTCTGCTTGCTCTGGTTTTATTTTTATTGTGCATATTGCTTAGCAATCACATTGTTGCAGGCATATGGGGAACTGGGAGAGAAGAAGCGACCTTTATGTAAACGTTAACATTCGTTTGGAAAAAATCTTTGTCTTCAAACAAAAATCTGTATTTAGGAATTCTGCAATTTTGACGTTTTGTGTAAAGATGAAAAATGGAGAATTAAAATATTAAGGGCGTTGTTGCATCTTAAATTAATAAAAAATATAGAATTTTTGTTCACTCAAAATATGTAAGTAAATCATATGGAATATGAACAAGATCAGACGAAATAAGAGACTTGAATGTAAGATTGGCCAGCTGTCAAAATTTATCTTCCAATTAAGTCAATCAAAAGAAGGCAAAAGCAGAATAAAAATAAGTCACGTGATACAAAACAAGTATTTTTTTTTGAAAAAAATCCAAAAACTGAACAAAAAAATTTGTCACCTCGAAAATTTTACGACTCCAAAACAATTTTGTGCAACGACGAATAATGTTTTTGACATCTGATAAAATTTTGAGAAAAATCAAATTGACAGTTTTTTTTACAAAAAATAGAAACCTAAAAAAAAAACAATACTAAAACTTGGTAAAAATTTACTTTCGACTCAAATAGCTTTTCAAAAATTACAAATATTTGCTTCGAACTTATTTTATTTCACAGAAAATATTGTTTTCGATATTTGTGGCGACCTTGTCAGTAGGAGATACACTGTATCATATTGATAAAAGTTGCAAAGCATTTAATTGTTATTGAGATTGCTATTGAAGAAATAATAAATAAGTTTTAGTTTTGTTTTGATTATAATGGGTGATTTTTTTGAGGTTAGGATTTTCATGCATTAGTATTTGACAGATCACGCGGGATTTCAGACATGGTGTCAAAGAGAAAGATGCTCAGTATGCTTTGACATTTCATCATGAATAGACTTACTAACGAGCAACGCTTGCAAATCATTGAATTTTATTACCAAAATCAGTGTTCGGTCGAAATGTGTTTCGCGCTTTTTTATCGACAAATTTTGTTCAGCGATGAGGCTCATTTCTGGTTGAATGGCTACGTAAATAAGCAAAATTGCCGCATTTGGAGTGAAGAGCAACCAGAAGCCGTTCAAGAACTGCCCATGCATCCCGAAAAATGCACTGTTTGGTGTGGTTTGTACGCTGGTGGAATCATTGGACCGTATTTTTTTAAAGATGCTGTTGGACGCAACGTTACGGTGAATGGCGATCGCTATCGTTCAATGCTAACAAACTTTTTGTTGCCAAAAATGGAAGAACTGAACTTGGTTGACATGTGGTTTCAACAAGTTGGCGCTACATGCCACACAGCTCGCGATTCTATGGCCATTTTGAGGGAAAACTTCGGAGAACAATTCATCTCAAGGAATGGACCGGTAAGTTGGCCACCAAGATCATGCGATTTGACGCCTTTAGACTATTTTTTGTGGGGCTACGTCAAGTCTAAAGTCTACACAAATAAGCCAGCAACTATTCCAGCTTTGGAAGACAACATTTCCGAAGAAATTCGGGCTATTCCGGCCGAAATGCTCGAAAAAGTTACCCAAAATTGGACTTTCCGAATGGACCACCTAAGACGCAGCCGCGGTCAACATTTAAATGAAATTATCTTCAAAAAGTAAATGTCATGGACCAATCTAACGTTTCAAATAAAGAATCGATGAGATTTTGCAAATTTTATGCGTTTTTTTTTAAAAAAAAGTTCTCAAGCTCTTAAAAAATCATAGATAGAATAGTTGTGTTATTTAGAATCGGAAAATACAGGTTATTACAGTTGGCGACGAGGTTGAAACGAAATATTAATATACTCGTATGTATGTATATATGTATGTATATATATATATACATATGTATATATTTTTTTTCTAGAACAAAAAGAATTTTTGTTGACGATTTAAAAAAATTCGATCAAGGGTTACATTCAATTGTTGACCAAAAGCATTAAATTGCTATAAGAGAATCGAAAGGTATGATCATTTAATTGAATATATTTGCGCTTAAGTAATTACATTAAATTGTAGGATTGTGTGGTGCATTTAGTTAACTATTTAAAAAAAAAGGAGATGATGAGCGCTTCAGGAATAAAACCTTTTCTTTGTGAGACCAACGATAAGTCATTGATGAGGTCAGAATGGGAAAAGTGGTATCGTTCATTTGTTCTTTATTTGGAGTCTGAAGAAATAATCGATTCAGTTAAAAAGAAAAATAAGCTTTTGCATCTTGGAGGACCGCAGTTGCAAGAGGTCATTTTTAATATCCCTGGAGCATTGGTCAATTGTGCTAGTACTGAGGACGATATTGCTTCTGAAGATGTATTCAAGGTGTTAGTAAAAAAGCTAAACGAATATTTTTCTCCAAAGAGAAATTCGACGTTTGAAAGACATTTGTTTAGAACGCTGAAGCCGGATGATGGGGAGAATTTCAATAAGTTTCTTTTGCGGCTACGCAATCAGGCAGCTAAAATGCTCTTTTGGTGAAACAAAGCAAGAGATTTGTGAAATAAATATAAAAGATAAAGTTATAGACGCATGGGCTTCTAGAGATTTAAAGAAACGATTATTAGAAAAGGAACACTCTTTAGAAGAAGTGTTTGAGATGTGCCAAGTACATGAACAGATTGCAAGCCAGACAGAGTCGATGGCTATAATTCCGTCGTCAAGTGGGATTACCAGCATCCACCCTGCTTATAAACGAAATGGTCCAAACGAAGATAGAGAATGTCAGAGATGTGGACGAATGGGTCATTTATCAAATAGTGTTTACTGTCCAGCTAAAAATAGCAAATGCAATAGTTGTGGACGTTTAGGTCATTTTGCTAAGAAATGTAAGACAAAGTCCGACAAGCGGAAAAACACTTTTGATGATGGGTTTGTCCATAAGAAAACAAGTTTTGGGCCATCGAATATAAGGTTTGTAGAAAAAGGAAAATCAAGCGATAACCATGATGAGCACTACTGTTTCCAAGTCGCGGAAGATTTTGTTGAATCTTCAAGTGCGAATATAATGTGTTTCATAGGAAATTGCAAACTTTTAATGCTCATCGACTCAGGATCACGGTTCAATCTAATAGGAGAAGAAGACTGGGAAAAGTTGTGCCAAACATCAACATTGATTAACGTTCGAACAGAATCGGAAAATCGGTTCAGGGCATACGCAGCTAAGGAGATGCTTGAGGTTAGAACTGTTTTTGAGGCCCCTATTAGCGTTGACTGCCGCAATAAGTCGATGGCATCATTCTATGTTATTAAAAACGGCAAACAATCTCTCCAGGGCCGTGATACCGCACTTAAATTAAAAGTATTAAAATTAGGAGTTGACATAAACCATTTAGAAGACAATCGTGTTTTTCCAAAGATAAAAGAGATACGAGTACAACTAACTATAGATAAAGCATTTAAGCCGGTGCAGCAACCATTGCGCCGTATTCCATCAGCTTTAGAAGAAAAGGTGGAAAATAAACTAAAAGACGCACTGGAAAAGGAAATATTATCGAGCCTGTTTACGGTCCAATTTCATAGATCTCTCCTATAGTGTTAGTCTTTAAGGAGGACTGAGATATTCGTTTGTGTGTAGATATGCGCCGAGCAAATGCAGCCATCTTGAGAGAAAATTATCCACTCCCTACATTTGACACTCTTATGACCAAACTGAAAGGTACTCAGTTCTTATGACGTCTATACCTTAAGAATGTATATCATCAACTAGAGCTGACTGAAGATAGTCAAGAAATAACAACATTCATTACCCATAAGGGATTGTTTCGGCATAAACGATTATTATTTGGAGTAAATTCAGCTCCCGAGATATTACAAAAGACAATGGAAAATATCTTGGCTCCCTGTCAAAATGCACTGAATTATTTGGATGATATAGTAGTAGTAGTACCCGTAGCGTGATGGTTAGTGCGTTGGACTGTCATGCAAGGGGTCTTGGGTTCAATCCCTACCTGTGCCACCTAACTTTTTTCACGGGTACTGCCTCTTGCGAGGAATTGACAAATTCTCCAAGAGTAATTCTTGTCATGAAAAGTGCTTTCTCAAATTAGCCGTTCGGATTCGGCATATAAACTGTAGGTCCCTTCCATTTCTGACAACATTACTCGCACACAGGAATGGTTGAGAGTTGTAAGTCACTAGGCCCTGGTTCTTCATGGACTGTTGCGCCACCTAATTTATTTATTTTATATAATTTACTTTGGACTCACTGAGGAGAAAAATGACAGATAATTAAGGTTAGTGTTGAAAATTTTTAAAGATATAAATGTTTCCCTCAACAGGGACAAGTGCAGTTTCAAAGTTGATGAATTGAAGTTCTTGGGCCATGTTTTAACTACGGCTGGAATTAGTGCAGACCACAACAAAGTTAAAACGATCTTGAAATTTCGGTCTCCAAACACAAAAGAAGAAACAAGAAGTTGAACGTTTTTATTATTACCTTGCAGGAATAGAATTTGAACTTGTAATGGATCAAAAACCTTTAGAGGCTATTATATTCAAGCCTACCTCGAAACCTCCTGCTAGAATCGAAAGATGGGTTCTACGACTTCGGTCGTTTAAATTTAAGATAATCTTTCAAGCAGGAAAATTGAATATTGCAGATTCATTGTCAAGATTGTGCAAGATTGAGGATACGGATTCTTTCGACAGGCATTGTAAGTACAATGTTTGTACACTGATAGAAAATGTGGTACCACGTGCACTTACAATAAGTGAAGTTGTCAAAGAAAACGCAAATGATCAAGAGATTATGAAAGCGGTAGAAAATATAAAGAGAGACGATTGGACAGCCAGTAGTAAAAATAAGTTCTTTCCATTTCGATTTGAACTTTGTACTTTGGGAAACATTTTACTTTGTGGCTCCAGGCTTGTCATACCAAAATCACTACGATCTAGAGTACTGGAACTGGGTCACAAAGGCCATCCAGGAGAGACAGCAATGAAGCGGAGACTGTGGTTAAAGGTCTGGTGGCCATTAATGGACAGGGAAGTGGAATCATTTGTAAAACTTTGTCGCGATTGTCTTTTAGTTTCAAGACCGACTCCACCTGTGCCAATGCAGCGACATGCTTTTCCGGACGGACCCTGGCAATGTGTAGCAATGGATTTATTGGGTCCATTACCAAATTACGATTTTGCTTTTGTTATCATTGATTATTATTCAAGATACCAGGAGACTAAGTTTGTAAAAAAAAATACATCTTTAGAAATAATTGGTATTTTGGTAGAAATTTTCTGTAGATTGGGATATCCTAAATCTATAAAGGCAGATAATGGTCGGCAATTTGTGAGTAGTGAATTTAAGAGCTTTTGTGACAAGAACAACATTGATCTGATAACTTCACCTCCTTACTGGCCACAGGCCAATGGCGAAGTTGAAAATATGAATAAATCTATTTTGAAGCGACTGCAAATAGCTCATGGCAAAGGGGCGGACTACAGAAAAGAAGTACAGAAATTTACTCTTATGTACAACGTGACACCACATGGCACAACGGGTAAATGGCCTTCAGAGCTTCTTTTTAATAGAACTATTAGAGACAAAATTCCCTCTGTACAAGATGTAAGTGAAACTATTTTAGATTCAGAGGCTAGAGATTTAGACAAGATTAACAAACAAAAAGGAAAGGAGAGAGGAGATAGAGTTCGTGGTGCAAAGGATGCGAATATTTTCATTGGCGATAAAGTCTTACTTCGTAATTTAATTCCCCAAAATAAACTTACAACAGCTTTCGATTCAACTGAATTCAAGGTGATGGAATGGAATCGAAACGAAGTAGTACTACAAGGAGATGATGGCAGAACTTTTAGGCGAAATTTACACCATGTGAAGAAAATACCAATACTGGATCAGACTGAAATCAAAACATCAAATAATGAAGATATTTTGGAGCAGGCAATCAATGAATCCAATAATGATGTTGAAGAGACCACCGAACTGAGAAATTAGGGGTTGAAGCTGAAGCTTAAAAATATAGGAGGATGTGGCGACCTTGTCAGTAGGAGATACACTGTATCATATTGATTAAAGTTGCAAAGCATTTAATTGTTATTGAGATTGTTATTGAAGAAATAATAAATAAGTTTTAGTTTTGTTTTGATTATAGAATAGTTGTGTTGTGTTATTTAGAATCGGAAAATACAGGTTATTACAATATTCATATATCATTCGATATAAAAATCCAACAGTAAATTTTTTCATAAAAAAATAAAATCTACAAAAAATAGTACGCAAATTTGGTAAAAATTGATACACATAGACAAACTTTTAAGCAAGACAAATCGACAGACGGGATCGGAAGTTATCAGTTTGCGTCGCCTCTTTTTTTTTTAATTTAAACGAAATAATGAAGTTGGGACTAAATGACATTTTTTGACAGCTTCTTGTGACGCTACACCAATGTAGTCGAGGTTTTCAACATCAGGGAACGATTGCAATGCAAGCCAAAGCTAAAGCTTCTCATTCTGTTCAAGAAGGTAGAACTTCAAACATCAAATACGATGAAGAAATTGTTTTATCTGTTAACGTAAAGTGACAGCTAATACTTTGCAAAATAAAAGGAAAAGCTTCAAAAAGGAATAATGACATTTATCTGAAGTGTTGAGTTCGTAGTACCCGTGGCATGATGGTTTCTTGCTTTCTTAAAATAACCGTTCGGGTTCGGCATATAATTGTAGGTCCCCTCCATCACCATCACTTATAAGACTCGCACACATAAATGGTTGAGAGTTGTAAGTCACTAGGCCCCAGTTCTCAACAGACTGTTGCACCAACTAATTTATTTATTATTTATTGAAAACAAACAAGGGTATATATATTTTTTTTTTATTATTTGCTGGCACTCAAGGGGTTATTAGTCTCTTTGTATGTTTATATTAAAACATAGTGCGAGCGTTAGGAAAATAGGGAAGGATTTAAGAGAAGAGGTGATACCGGTGCACATTGGTCTTAAAGTTCTGAACATCAAAATGGGAGGGAAAAACAGAGCTGGCCAAAGCATTCCACATTCTCGATGTGCGATTTAAGAAAGAATCTCTATACTTGACAGTACGCCCGAAATTAAGCTCAAGGGTAAGCTGATGAACATTCCTGGAAGTGCGAGTATTACGGCTGAATCGTTTAAGGGGTGGAATGCAACTGGCTAATTCGACAGAACATTGTTTGTAAAAATATCGATAAAACAACGAAAGGCATGAGACATTGCGACGGTGTTCCAGCGATGTAAATGTTTCGATTATAGTTCTATCACCTATCATTTTTCAAGCCCTTTTTTGAATTCTATCCAAGAGATTTAAACTTGTTTTAGGGGCACCTGTCCAGATATACGAATTATATTCAAGCTTTGGACGGATGAAGGTTTTGTAAATTACAGCCAGATCAGAAGGGGTGAAAAATTTCTTGCACCGTCGGAGAAATCCTAAGCACCTGGCAGCATTTTAGGCAATGTCAAATATGTGATCATTGCATAAAAGGTGATCTGTGATACACATACCGAGTACTGAAGTTGATTAGATTCCTGGATGCAAGTGACAGGAGACAGCATTGAGTTTTCGAAGCATTAAATTCTACACGGTTTTTGATTACCCATTGAACAATGCTGTCAAGATCAGAATTTAATGAGCTTATCATACGCTGCCGTTGAAGTTCCACATCCGAAGGACAAGAATGTGAAGCTAGAAACGAATATGAAAAGCTGAGGGTACTGTCGTCAGCTAAACAGTTTAATGGATTAGAAGTGGCAGACAAAAGATCATTTATGAATATAAGGAAGAGAGTAGGAGACAAAACAGAGCCCTGGGGGACACCAACATTTATTTTATGAATTTCAGACTTGAAACCATCCAATACAACTTTTATTGAACGGTTAGAAAGGTAATTTCTAATCCAACGAAGAAGAGAATCATCAATACCAAAAGCACGTATTTTCGATAAGAGAGCTTGATGCCAAACTCTATTAAATGCTTTTAAAATATCAAGTGCAATAATCTTACTTTCTCCAAAACGATGTAAAGATTTGTTCCACTGTTCGGTGAGATAAACCATGAGATCACCAGTGGACCTGGATAAATGCTATTTTCCATCCGCCCGGAAAGAGACCTGTAGAGTAGGTAAGATGGAAAAGTTTACGCAGTGGTTTTGCCAGCGTTGAAGAACACCTCTTCAGGACAATTGGGGAGATACTATCCGGGCCAGCGGATTTGTGTATGTCAAGGTCTTTCAGTACTCTTGCAACTGCACGAGTGCGAAAGAAGATTCGTCCCATGGAATCATTTACGCTCTGAAGAACAGGAGGACTCATGACACTTTCCGGTAGCGTCGAATTAACAGCAAACTGTGCTGCAAGCAAATTGGCTTTATCGATCGAGCTCACATAGGGAGTGTCATTGTGGACGAGCGTTGGAACCGAGGAAGACGTGGTGTTTCGTACGTTTTTTACAAATGACCACAAATTTTTACTACATTTGGGACATTGTAGTATTTTTTGTCTTAATTTCTGATCATGAAAAAATTTGATTCGTCGAATATGACCATTACAGGTCTTTCTAGCTTGTTTGAACTTATTCCGGTTTTCCTCAGTCGGGTTGGCTTTATAACAACGGAAACTTACATCTCTGAGACTAATAACTTTCTTACAGCTCGAATCAAACCATGATTTCTCTTTGGATTTGATAGATTTCTCCCTATTCGGGATAAAATTTCTCATTCCACAAAGAATTAAATTTGTAATCATATCTGCGCTGGAATCAACGTCACTATCGAGGAAGCATAGTGACCAGTTAAAGTTCCTGAAAAATTCATTGAGACCGTCCCAGTTGGCTTTCTCATATTGCTTTCTCATATGCCACTTAATGACATTTTATCGAATAGGCAGCCAGCAATTCTCAGTCGAATTTGACTTATATCTTATAACTATAGATATTAGTCAAGTTATTACAGTTCCAATTATTAACCCTTTGTATTCGTTGTGTTTTAGTTTCTCAGTGAAACCAAAAAATTAATATATGTATGTTCGCTATATTCCTATACTCAAAAAAATTTCCTCGTCACTGTTATCAAATTTCCTGTATCATTCTATCAGATTACCGGATAACTAGATTCCGTCAAGAGATCTGGTACAATGTAACAGAAATCCTGGTAGGTAATACAAGGAATAAAATTTTCCCCTCCGAAATAATTAAATCAGAAATCCTGGTAGTACGTATCTCTTTCCTCGATCAATCTACAATGAAAATATAAATTTTTTCCTGGTACCTGTTACCAGGGCTCTGGTAGAATATGCCAGGATTTCGATGTTTTCGCTGGTAGCAGGAACCAGGAAAGCGTTAGTATTTACCAGGAATATTTTTTTCTGGGTTAAATGTACCAGGATTCTGGTAGAATGTACCAACATTTTTAATTTTTTACTGGTAGTAGGTACCAGGAGAGTGATAGTATTGATTGGGAAGAATAAAACTCCCAGTAAATACTACCAATTAATAAATTACAGTTAAATAATGTTGTAAACTCTATCGGAAGAATTTTAGATCTGGTTTTTGTACATGAAGATTTTGAAACATTTCTATCAGAAGAGGACTTTCCTCTTTTAAATAATAGTAAGTAAGTAAGTAAGTAAGTAAGTAACAAATTCATTTATTTATATTCTTATATATCCAGATTTATAAGTTTATGAATTGATAAGCTATGGCTTAGCCGTCAGCCTGGTTAGTTAACACAATTTTTTTAATTTTTAATTGGTATAAAAATCAAACATATTCCGTCATTAGTAAGAATCTATACTTAAATATGGGTTTTAAAAAGTTGCTTAAGGTCTTCCAATCACATTCGTTCAAAATTTGGAGTGTTTCTTGCATGGTTAATGTATTTTTACCAAAAAACACTATAGCCTCTGTTGGTAAAATATTGGACATACACTTATGAAGTGATAACAATCCTCCTTTAATTTTAAATTGCATATAACGTACAAAATTGATTGAAGCTGCCGTTATAGGGTCTAGCATTTAAACTTATAAGTTCACATCTTGCTTTAAAAATGAAAGAAATGTCCTTGTAGCTAAGTCCATCATGGAAGTAGTTTCGTTGGTTTAGGTTATAGTTGAGCTGAGAGTATAGTACTCTACTATCTGATTCGCGAGCTTTATTAATAAAGGATTCTCGAACTATGTCTTCATTCTTCTGTATAATCCTGTAAAGTTACTCCTTTAAGTTGTTTAAATTGTTGAGATCTATATATGTACAGTATTTCTCCACAAGTATTACCGATATCTTGCCATTTTTTCATCCACCAATCTTTATTCCTCAGTTCGTATTTTTTTCGATAGTCTATTCTCCTGGTATGTACAAGTTTTAATAATATAATCAGCTTGTGCTTGGGTGTGCTCGTGAGAAGTTTCGGTATTCCGGTTTCTAAATACATTGCATAAATCGGTGTATTTTGCGGTAAGTTGAAGAGTTTTCTCAAAAAAATTTCTTTGAAATTTTTCTATCACTTCGTACTCATCTGCACCCCAGACCTAAGAAACATTTTTCCATGTTAAATTCAACAAGCTTTGAGAGGTGCTGGCTTTTTCCATAAGGTGTTTGTCGAAATTTAGGGTTGAATTTAGCTTTACACCTAAATATTTAATTTCTTTGGATATTTCTAAAAGATTTCCATTAAAGTACCATCTATTTGCGCTAAAGTTTCGTGAGAATCGTGAGAAGATCATTATTTTTGACTTCTCTGTATTAGTGATAATCCCCACCTATCACAGTAATCTGCTAAGCGATTTATCATCAACTGTAGGTTTTCTGGTGATTCCGACAACAGGACAAGGTCATCAGCGTACAGTAGCACATTTATAACAGGTAAGGCATCCTCTATGTCATTTATGAACAGCGAAAACAACAAGGAACTGAGTGGACAACCTTGTTTTACTCCGGTACATGTTTCGAACCATTCTGAAAATATCTTCCCATCCCAGAATGCTGCATTAGTTCCAGTATACATCGCTTTAATTACTTTTAAAAACCTCGAAGATAGACCCAATTGTGAAAGTTTATAGAAGAGCGCGCTTCTGTTTACAAGGTCAAAAGCCGCTTTGAAGTCCACAAAGAAAGAATATACTTTTTTGTTCCTTGCTTGAAAAGCTTTTATGATTGATGAAAGAGTGAAGATCTGGTCTATTGTTGAAAAGTTTTTTCTAAATCCGGCTTGGAGATCCGACAGAATGTTTTTCCTTTCGACCCATTTTTCAAGTTTCTCTACTAGTATACCGCAGAATATTTTTGTTAACACATTCAAAAACGATATACCTCGGTAATTTTCAGCGATGTCTAAGGGACCCTTTTTGTTTTTTTTTGTGTATTGGATAAATTACCGTCTTCTTGAAAGAGGAGGGGATGTCAGCGTTTGAAAAGATTTTGTTGAAGAGTTCCCTTATTTTTTCAATGCATGTGTGAGGAGAATTTATATAGAACTCATACGTAATCCCATCTTCACCTGGTGCCTTTCCATTTTTCGCTTTTTCCAGTACAGCTTTTATTTCTTCTATTGTTATTTCACCATCTAACGTTTCATCAAGAACATAAGGTTCCACATAGCAGTATTATTGGCTTGGGTTATTGCCTAGAAGTCCTTTAAAGTGTGCAGCCAGACTTTCTGTAGATAACCCTGTGCCAATTTTATGATTTAATTTTAAATAATAGTATTCACCATAAAGCATTATGCATTAAGTTAAAATGTATCTCATTTAATAACTTAAATTGTTCAAATAATGTAATTGATTATAAATATGACTTTAACAAGGCCGATTATATCGGCATCAAAAATGTTTTGAATAATATTGATTGGAATGCAATTTTAAATTTTAAAAAGCATTGAAAGTAATTATAAGACTTTTTTAAGTATTATATATGTGAGGCATTTTATTCATTTGCCCCAGCTAAACGATTGAAGATAAATGATAAACCCGTTTGGTACACGAAAGGCCTATCACGTTTAAAGAATGCAATGTTTAAAATGTGAAGTAAGAGTAGGGTCGATTTGGGTTTCCGAAGCGAATATTGTCGTCTACGTAGAGAATACGAGTATCTTAAAAAGTTTTGCATAGGCAGTATGTATGGTCGTTAGAATCAAATATCAAAACTAAATCAAAGTGTTTCTGGCATTATATAAATACTAAGCGAAAATCCTTAGGAATTCCTGCCTTTATGGGTTATAATGGTGTTGGGAGCAGTGATCTGAATCAGATATGTAATTTATTTGCACCGTTCTTTCAATCAAATTTCTTAACCAATCCAGTTCACTCTGAGATTGACTATGATATCACAGCTATTCCTGATATTGGTATAATGTCCTTATCAGAAAATGAAATTCTCGCTGCCCTGGCCAATTTAGACAATAACTTGAGTTTGCCTCCTGATAACATATGTACCTGCGATATTTTTAAAAAACTGCAGATTTAGCTTATCAAAACCACTTCAAAAAACTTTCAATTTATCGCTTAGCAACGGTGTTTTTCTTGATGTTTGGAAGAGTTCATACATTACACCCATTATTATTATTGTTATTATTATTATTGTTATTATTATTATTATTATTATTATTATTATTATTATTATTATTATTATTATTATTATTATTATAGTCCAGGAAAGAAGAGCAACAAAGAAGACGAAAAAGAAAGCCCGGGCAAGGAAAACACAATCCGAAGCCATCTTGATTAAACCCAGTGATAGCGAAAACTTCACGGACATCCTACGGGAAATCAAGATGAAAGTGAACCCGGATGACACCGAGACAACAGTTAAAAAAGTCCGGCAGACGAAATCGGGGGATGTACTACTGGAACTCGGATCGAAGACAAAAAACAAGGCGGCTTTCGGAGAATCTCTTCGGGTGATCCTTGGTGACAGAGCTACGGTCAATAACCTCGAAGCAAAAGTAAGCATAGAAATCAGGGACCTCGACGAATTAACTACAGTGGAAGAAGTCCAAGAAGCAATAAGACAGAAATTTGCAGATGTTGTAACAGACATACAGATCGGAGTCACTGGCAAAAACAAAAGATCTCTGAAGATGGCAATAATAAGAGTAAACACTGAAGCCGCTCAAGAAATGTTAAGGGCCAAGAAAATTAAGATCGGTTGGACACACTGCCAAATCAGAAGAAGAACGGAAGTCCTGAGATGTTTCAAATGCTTCGGATACGGGCACAAACAAGCGTCCTGCACCAACCCAGACAGGAAGAGCCAAGGACTATGTATCAATTGCGGAGAGTCAGGCCATAAAAAGAAGGAGTGCACAAATCTTCCAAAATGCTGCCTATGCGCCGCACTGGAAACAACACCGCCCCTGAATCATGTGCCAGGCACAGAAAACTGCATAGTGTTTAGGAAAGCGCTCGAACAAGCGAAAAAGGCCTCCTCAAAATGACCATAATACTCCAGGCAAATGTCCACAGGAGCCTTACAGCGGACATCCTCCTGACGAAACTTATCACCGAATTGCGGGCTGAAATCGTCATCATTAGCGAGCAATACTGTGACAAGGATGGACCAAACTGGATACCGGATGTGCTCAAAACTGCTGCAATTTGGATTCCCGATAGGAGGAAATTCCCCATTGAAAAAAAAGGGACAGAAAGAGGCTTCGTATGGGTGAAAAGTGGAAAGCTAACGATAGCTAGCATATACTTCAGCCCAACCGACAGAATCGAAGAATTCCGCCAGAAATTAGAAGATTTAGAGGACTTCCTAAATGGAACTGAGGGAGAAATCCTAGTCGCTGGAGATTTCAATGCCAGAGGACAAGAGTGGGGAATGCCAACTACGGACTCACGAGGAAGACAAATACTCGAGATGGCAGCGCGACGTGGCTTGAACGTTGTGAATGTAGGAAGCACACCCACTTTTAGAAGACCTGGCTGTATAGGTACGATACCAGACGTGACCTTTGCAACGGAATCCACATCTGCAAAGATACGAAACTGGAGAGTTATCGAAGACTACACGGGCAGCGACCATCAGTATATTATCTTTGAACTAGAGGGCACCCAAAGAACCACCATCCGAAACCAAGCCCAAGCTCCAAGGTGGAACATTAACAGGCTGAACGAAGATATCTTCACTTCTGTGGTAGAAGAAGGAAAAACCGCTGTTTTGGAAAGAAGGGGATCTGCGGAAGCCAAAGCGGAAGCCACAATGGAACTGATCCGGCTAGCATGCGACGCCTCGATGCCCAGAAAAAGAGGACTTCAGAACAGAAGCAGAGATCCCGTATACTGGTGGACAGACGAGATTGCAGAGCTTCGAAGAAGATGCCTGCAACTTAGACGCAAAGTCACCAGGGCAAGAAGAAGACACGCTGTGGCAATAGAAAACGACCTCGCGGAATTCAGAAGCAAACGGTCAGAGCTCAAGAACGCCATCAATTCGAGCAAAAGACAGAAGTGGGAGGATCTCCGCCAGGACATCAACAGCGACCCTTGGGGACTAGGCTATAAGATTGTGATGCGGAAACTTGGAGCTCAGTCGGCTAGCCCCACCCTGGATGAAGAAAAGATGGCGCACATAGTTGACACACTCTTCCCAACTCATCCAGTCAGGCCGCCCGACACCATATCGGCCCAACGACAGGACGTACCACCCTTCAGTGTAGAAGAGCTGAGATCAGCTGTGGAAACGGCACAAAATAAAAGAGCCCCTGGACCAGACGGGATCCCAACGGAAGTGCTGAAAGTTACCGCACGGGTATGTCCAGAACTGTTGCTCAACATGTTCAACAGCTGCTTGGAGGAAGGGGTCTTTCTCAAGTGCTGGAAGACACAACGTTTGGTACTAATCAGTAAGGGAAAAGGTGATCCAGATTCCCCATCTGCATACAGACCTCTGTGTATGCTAAACACCGCAGGGAAGCTCTTGGAGAGGATGCTAAAACCACGGATCACAGCAGCAGTACAGGCATCAGGAGATCTATCGGAAAGGCAGCACGGCTTCAGTAAAGGCCACTCTACGATCGGAGCCATCGATGAGGTAGTGAAGGCTACCCAAATTGCCCAACAGGGAAACCACTACTCGAGGCAAATCGTACTTCTGGCAACTCTGGATGTCAGAAATGCCTTCAACTCGGCCAGATGGAGCGATATGCTAAATGCGCTTGAGATCACCTTTAGCATTCCAGACTACCTCTTGCGGATCGTAAAGGACTATCTCAGAGATCGGGAGCTGATCTACGAGACCAAGGAAGGAACCAAAAGGAAACAAATTACCTCTGGAGCAGCGCAAGGATCAATCCTGGGACCTGACCTGTGGAACGTCTCCTACGATGGCATCCTCCGCATGGAGATGCCGGAAAATTCGTTCTTGGTAGGGTATGCAGACGACATTGCCGCGGTTATAACGGCAAAAAACACCGAAAGTGCGCAGTGGAAGCTGAACCAGGTCATGCGTCGGGTAATATACTGGATGGAGCAACACGGTCTTAGCCTGGCAACAGAAAAAACTGAGATAGTCCTGCTAACGAAGAAAAGGATCCCCACACGGATCGACTTCCAAATCGGGCCCGAAGTCATAGGCAGCAAAGAAGCGGTTAAATACCTGGGAATGAGGCTTGATACGAAGCTGTCTTTTTGGCAACAGATAAAAGTAGCAGCAGAACGAGCATCAAAAACCACAGCAGCCCTGAGCAGACTCATGGCGAACACAGGCGGACCTTCTGCAAGCAAGCGGAAGCTACTGATGACGACAACGCACTCCATTCTACTCTACGGAAGCGAGATCTGGGCCGATGCACTACGACAAGAAAAGTATCGGAAGCAGATGGCGGCAGTACAAAGACGTGGAGCTTTACGAGTAGCTAGCTCATACCGAACCGTATCGGAACCAGCTGTCTTAGTAGTTGCAGGAGTGACGCCCATCGATCTCCTAGCAAAAGAAAGGAAGTACGTCTACGACAAAAAGACGGAAATGGGAGTGGAAGCGGCATCCGAGGAGGCTAAGCAGCTGACGCAGCAGAAGTGGCAAGAGCGTTGGAGTTCAGAAAGCAGAGGACGATGGACCGCAAGGTTGATCAGGAACGTAGCGGAATGGAACGACCGGAAGCACGGTGAGGTCAACTACTACGTCACCCAGTTCCTCACCGGACACGGATATTTCAACGCCTTCCTTCACAAAATCGGCAAAATCAACAGTCCAGCCTGCCAGTACGGAGACGCGCGAGAAGATGATGCAAACCATACCTTCTACGCTTGCAGCAGATGGGAAAGTCTTCGCCAAGATTTACAGACACGTGTGGGCGAAATTACGCCGGAAAACACAGTGCAGAAGATGCTACACAGCCCGGGAAACTGGCAAATTATCTGTAGCTACATTGAACATATTCTCAGAAGAAAAAAAAAGAGAAGAAGAAAATGATCGGGAAACAGTTGAACCCGTTATATAATCCCGCAAGGGAAACATGACAAACCCCCCTGAAGTAATGCAAAGAGCAGTCCCGGGGGGGTTGGTCAGAAGCCAAAAAGGGTTATGGAGGAGTTTTTGTCGGTAACATGAGAAATATGAGTCCGACACACGGGGATGGTCAATGGGTCAACGCCAAAAAGGCCTCCCTACGGTGCATAAAGCATTTCTCCCGCTTCCCTTAAAGGAAAAAAAAAAAAAAATTATTATTATTATTATTATTATTATTATTATTATTATTATTATTATTATTATTATTATTATTATTATTATTATTATTATTATTATTATTATTATTATTATTATTATTATTATTATTATTATTATTATTATTATTATTATTATTATTATTATTATTATTATTATTATTATTATTATTATTATTATTATTATTATTATTATTATTATTATTATTATTATTATTATTATTATTATTATTATTATTATTATTATTATTATTATTATTATTATTATTATTATTATTATTATTATTATTATTATTATTATTATTATTATTATTATTATTATTATTATTATTATTATTATTATTATTATTATTATTATTATTATTATTATTATTATTATTATTATTATTATTATTATTATTATTATTATTATTATTATTATTATTATTATTATTATTATTATTATTATTATTATTATTATTATTATTATTATTATTATTATTATTATTATTATTATTATTATTATTATTATTATTATTATTATTATTATTATTATTATTATTATTATTATTATTATTATTATTATTATTATTATTATTATTATTATTATTATTATTATTATTATTATTATTATTATTATTATTATTATTATTATTATTATTATTATTATTATTATTATTATTATTATTATTATTATTATTATTATTATTATTATTATTATTATTATTATTATTATTATTATTATTATTATTATTATTATTATTATTATTATTATTATTATTATTATTATTATTATTATTATTATTATTATTATTATTATTATTATTATTATTATTATTATTATTATTATTATTATTATTATTATTATTATTATTATTATTATTATTATTATTATTATTATTATTATTATTATTATTATTATTATTATTATTATTATTATTATTATTATTATTATTATTATTATTATTATTAATATTATTATTATTATTATTATTATTATTATTATTATTATTATTATTATTATTATTATTATTATTATTATTATTATTATTATTATTATTATTATTATTATTATTATTATTATTATTATTATTATTATTATTATTATTATTATTATTATTATTATTATTATTATTATTATTATTATTATTATTATTATTATTATTATTATTATTATTATTATTATTATTATTATTATTATTATTATTATTATTATTATTATTATTATTATTATTATTATTATTATTATTATTATTATTATTATTATTATTATTATTATTATTATTATTATTATTATTATTATTATTATTATTATTATTATTATTATTATTATTATTATTATTATTATTATTATTATTATTATTATTATTATTATTATTATTATTATTATTATTATTATTATTATTATTATTATTATTATTATTATTTTATATTTTTTAAACTTACCATATTTAGTCTTTCAAGCATCCAAATCTATAAGAAAAAGGAAAACAAGAAATCCTCCCAAGGAAGAAACAAAAACGAACAAATGACCTTTATAAACATACATAATAATATGATAATTATACTTAAATATTAGTTTTTATTAATCTAAGACCTAACAGTCTTGTAAATAAATGCTATATTTTATTACTAAAATATATATGTACTTAAAATCTAATTCATAAGACAGCATTTTTTATAAAATTAAATAATTAATATAATATAATATTATATATTATACATTTTTTAAGGATAACCATATCTATAAAATAAAGATAGGTAGAATATTTTAATAGCAGATTACGGATTATTAACTTGCATATTGCCATTTTCGGCGGATTTCAGGCATTTCAACAATGAACGAACCTTGGAGTTGGTGGCGGCTTTGTTGATTTGGTAAAATTATACGTCTATGAACTCCCAGAAGCTTTCGCATGGCTTTGGGTATGCTATGTTGAAAGTGAAAAAAGTTTTAAGGCAAACATCAACTGCACGCTCGAATGTGAAAAACTTAAAGTGGCAGTTGTCAAAATCAACATGGATTTCTTAAACTTTTTCTATCGAGTCAATTGTTGTTATTACTGGTGGTTGGGATTGCGAGGCAGCTAATGCATTTTGATATCCTTTGTAGTCTTGCGGCTGAGCGAAGACTCTTATTGATGCTTCTTGGCTATGCGCAACCGTAAAACGCTTATTGATTTCTCTTCCGCTTCGTGGCAAGAGATAATGCAAGAGTATCAAAGCCATGGCGACTCTAGAATATAAAATAAAAGAAAATGTTAATACATGTAAAGCCAATTGGCATTCAGATAAAAAGTTTTAACTAACTAAAAAACTAAAATAAAAAGATATATTTGATTATATTTGTAAAAATCTGTAATTCTGGTACCAGCCAAAACAGTGCCCTTATTCCCAAACATTTCGTTAAAATCTGATTTAATCTACAAAAAAAAGACCATTTATAAATTAAAGCATTCATTTTATGTTTTTATTTTCGAATGTTTTTATTTTGTCGTATGTATAACATTCTGTATACACATACGACAATGAAATACTTAAATTTTAGCGACCTTGCACATACGACAAATTTCAACGATATTGATATGACAAAACTGTATTTAAATCTCAAAACCTTAATATTCCACATACGACAATATTTTGTCCAGGCGACGATATTTTATTTTCAGATATAATAATTTTTAGAGCAAATTGAAAATCCCAACTGGATGGGCGAAAATAGTGATACAATGCATATTCAAATAAAGTTTACTTTGTTTATTGCTTACGTATTCAAAGCACACAAAAATGCCATCGCTACAAAATTTTAAATTCAGTTTCTGAAAAATCGAGTGTTTTTAGTTATGACGATATTGCAGCAAATGAGCGATATATATTATACACATTTCGAAAAAAAAAATTTAAGAATTTGATTCTCTTACAAATTTTAAAATATTGGTAAGACTTTGAACTGAAAATAAAGAGTGAAATATTCCATCAGACCGAATAGCAGAATAGGGTTGTTTGATAAATTTTCAATTTTAAATGTTTCAATGGAAAAAAAATATTTAAATAATTTTAATATTTTGCTACTATCTGAAGATGAAAGAAATTCTCAAAAACGTTAATTGAATAATAAACTATTATTATACGAGCAGATGAAGTTCTTCTTTGAGTTTATAACAATTATTGCATTCGTTCTTAAGCCTCTAAAAATTAATAACTAAAAAATTCTATAATGTATTTCAAAGAAAGCTGCAATTGACGCCCAAGTGATGCCTTTATATAATAATTACGAAATTTCAATCTTAAATGAATAATATTGTTTAAATTAATTTGATAATTTTTTAAACAAGTCTAGACTTTGTAATATTCATTAAGGGCTCCCCCACGTGCTTACTCCAAAGCGACATGAGCTTTTATTAGATTTTCGTTACTTAAGAAATATTTGTACGTATGTACTTAATATTGGTTTAAATATACTCTTATATAATCCGACATCTCTGGATCAAAATGGATGCCGGTTCAAGAAAAATAAAAGAAAAAAAATCATGAAAAGAACAAAACACTTGCATTCTATTTTATTGCCTTCGTGAATATTTTTTTTGTAAAGTAATGTTTAAAAAATATTCTTAAATTATTACTTACCAATTATTGTCACTGCAATTAATTGTTTACAGCTTTTTTTTAATTCTTCAGTAAATTTTGCAGTTTGTTTTTTATTTTTTTTTACAAGACGGAGAACGAGAACTTAACAACGACCATACGCGCACAAGAACAATCAACTAATGATTTATTTAAAGAAATAACGAGTTGACGACGGAGATATGATCTTTGTATATGAAGTGGATTATATATACAAAGATATGATGAGGATGACGATGGCGGCTGTGCTGTCGTTTTTGCTACTATAGTAGTATTTTACTCCTTTCGAGAGTCAACTGCTACTCTACTACCCACGGACGAAAACTACTCCCCAAAATAAAACGCAAAAGTAATTTTTATTTGGTTTACAATCAAAACCAAAATTTAAAATATAATACCAAAAAAAAAAATGCATCGGTTAGTTAATCAGTTTGACCCATAGTAGTGCAACAGCAAAGAAAATTTTCAGATGTTAGCCTTATAAAAGATAAAAAAGAAATTCACTCAAGGTAGAAACGTTGAATGCCTTACTAACTGCTAAGGAACTTCTTAAAAACAATTCCACCGAAAAATTTGAGCCATCGAAAACTTTAATCGAGAATTACAAAAAATTTTATTACGCGTTAGTTATAGCTATCATTGGTTTTCATCATTGAAAACAAACATTGGAATTTTTTTCCTGATTTGAAAACCACCGACAAATTTTTACTGACAGAAATCTGTCATTGCAACTGTGTTAAATTGGAACACAAGTCAGTGGAACGATTCGTTTCAGTTTTGAACATAAATTTATCAGCTGTTCAGGAAAATGAATTTACGTCTGGAAAATAGAAAAATGCATTTTTAGCAAAAAATAAATGAGCATGTAAACTTTTTTTCTCAAAAAAAAAATTCTTTGTGTGATTTCTGATCGATCAGTTTATAATTTTAGTTTCTAATCAAAGGGAAACACCTCAAATATCGATTCAAAATTTTTTTTTCGGATCGATTTCAATTTTAGCTATAACTGGCCCCTTAATGGGCAGGAGTACGATAACTCAGGCGACAAGATATTATAACGGATTTGTTAAGAACAGTTAAAAACAAGCATTTTTTAATTATTTCGAAATTTGAAAAAATATGTACGTTAAATGGTAAAAAAAAATAATTAAAAAATAACGGTAATACTCATAATTAAGTATTATACATTTTTTCGAAGCCAACACTTTTGTCTATTAGTTTGTTTTTAAATCAAGTCAAAACTATGCAGTTTTTGAAAAATTTAATTTTAAACTTGAATTTTGAGTAAAAAAAAGTTTAACAAAGGTTTAAAGTGTAACTTTTCAATACTTCAAGATTATCTACTATTGTTTTTATTTTAGAATAAAATGTTTCAATTTCCGTTTTTTATCAAAAACAAATAAGAGCAATGAATTAAAAAAAAAAACAGTAGTAGATAATCTTAAGGTTTGTGTTTTTTGTTTTACTCCTCAATTTAAGAAAATACTCCTCAAAATGATAGAAAAATACTACTCTTGAAATTTTTAAAACGACAGCACTGCATGGCGATGTGAATTGTGAAACATGAGGCCAGGGTTGTTATAGAGGCTAATGGAACAACTTTTTTAATCGATACAAAAAAGATATCTGTACATGTAATTTGTAACAATATTTTGTTTGATGGGAAAATGTTAAAGAATAATTTAATTAATTTTACAAAAATGCAATACATATTTTTTTGGGAAAAATTGAAACCATTTTAAAACTTTCGTATGCAGAGTTAAGAACTAAAATCAAGCACAATGTTTTGCATTTAGTTATATAATTTGTATTCAAGAAGAATTTTATGAAAGTTTGTCAACTGGGTAAAGTCTTTAAACTATGTTTAAGTAACAAGATTTTAAGAATAAGTTTCGATCAGGTCAAAGAAATGTACCTTTATTTGGACATTCATGTAGGTTAATTGTGAGATTTAATTAAGCTCATCTTTGCTTATCACTTAAACTACAAATAAGTTTCAATGATTGAGTTATTAGATAATAGTAACAACCCAACTTTAAAGTCGAATTCAAAGATATTTTAATGGCGTTGGTATAAAAGTTTATATGAATTTCTCTAAATAGGTATCAAAATTGTTCATATCCATCAGTTTTGATTTAACACAATACCTGCATAACATATCTGTATGAACGATGTCTTTATATTTACCGTTTTCTATATTGGCGTCACTTCACTGATAGTATATACCAAAAACACTCTATATGAAGATATAAATCCTTCGTACGTATCACCCTCCAAAACCCATTTGTTTACATTAGCCGCGTTTTATTATCACCATGATCTGATCCGGATCTTGAATTTACATGCATTACAACAACAACAACACAAGATCCTGCTTTGTGTTTGGATCTCAATTTGAGATCCAAAATTTAATTCTATTTTTCACAACAAGGAGCGCTTTATCATTGTTAATTCACATGTAAATGTTGGTATCATTGCAAACAAATTAAATAAAACCTGTATTGCCATATAAACATTTCCATTTGACTGAAATAAAATATTTTTTAAATAGAACCCGAGAAGCTTTATATTTATTTATTTGGTATATAATCCATGAAATAATTATATATTTTAACAAAACTAAATATTAATTGGTGAAATTAAAATAATTAAGTCCAAAAAAATGTATATTTGACATAATTTATGGATATTATTTTCCCCCAAAAAAAGGAACAAAAAAAAATCATTGAGCAAAATGTTCTTTGGGCAACCCTGCTTTAAATGTCAAAAAATATAAATAAAATCGAGAAAGCTGCAGCACAAATGGGAGAAAAGATGTTCAAATAAATTGTAAGTAATCTTTAAATTAAATTATTTAAGTGTCACATTTACACATTTATTAAAAGGTCAAAAAGATTCTGTACTACATGTGAGACCAAAGCGTTCCTGGATGCTTTGAGTTTGAGAGTGCAATGGTGATTTGTAAAAACATTTTCAAAAGTTGTGGAGCTTCCATTTTTGGTATGTGTTTGTTTTATTTTTGCTTCGTAATGTCACTTTTGAAAGAACGAATTTGACACTGCTACCAAACTTTAAATAACAAAAAATATGATGATCCAATGCTGTTTTATTATCATGATCTGATCCGGATCAGATCATGGTGATAATAAAACGCGGCTATTGTTGTATTTGTAATGTGGACGTATTCAACGAGAAAAATTGACGTGTTTTCACGCATACATAAACACAATTACTGAGTTTTTAAGGGAAATTTCATGAATTAGAGGAGAAATTACACGCACACCATTAATAAATTTTATGAGGCTGGTTTCCGGTTTAGCTTGTAGGCAAACCAAAAACACTCTATTACCAAGACCGGAATCTCAGACTGACATTTTGGTTTGCCTACAAGCTAAAAAGCACTAAATGTGAGAAAGTGTGCGTGAAATGATGCAAAAAACCAAACACATTCTCACAATTAGTGCTTTGGCCCATCAAAATGCTTCATTATAGTAATCAGCCCCATCTAAATGCTTCATTTTGAATGTTTCATGGCCTCGTTCAAAAACTAAATAATCCTAACCAACAGAATCTGAAGTGCTGACATGGTCTTAAATTGGAAGATTTGTATAGCTTTTTAATTTCAATCCAAATAAATGTTGTAAATGTATATTAAATAAAATAAAATTGACCAAATACATATTATTTATTGATTTATTAGTTTATTACTATTTATTTTGTTTACTTAAATTATTTGCGAACGCAACATGCGCTGCAACTGGTTAAGTATAATTATTGCAAATGGACAAAAGTGTAACTCAATACTTTGTAAAACAACAAAACAGACAATTTTTCCAGCTGTAGTTTGCTTAGAGCATTTTTTTGGCGACGTTAGAAGTTCAGGTGGAAACAATAGGCGGGTGCCTCCGTATTTTTTTTGTACAGACAATGCTACGAGAAGCATACTTGTGAAGTTCCATTGCCAACTTAAGCTAGTTCAGATTCCTCAATTAGATTAGTATTTTCATCATTTAAGCAGTTCGGTAGTTGCAAGACCAAATTTTAGTTTTGTTTGTTGCAGAAATATTCCTGAAAATTTCTTTGTGAGGGACTATGTTAGAGTTAGAATTTTCTTTGTAGTTAGATTTTGGAATACAAATTTAAGGGAACCATGTTTTAAAAATAAGTTGCTTTGTGTAAAGCATCTTTAAGGAATAGAAATAGGCAATATGTTTACACACAATACCAACTAAATGAGTGCAATAAATAGATTTAAGTAACTTTTTTTATTCCAGTATGGGGAAACCGAACACCCAATAGAAAAAACGGTATACGCGCCAAAATCCATACTTCTTGATTAAATAATGTTATCTTCTATGTTTACGCATAAAATTACGAATTTTGTAGCGTATGAACATTTCTAGACATTTTACAATCTGGAAAATTAATTATGCTATGAAATAATTTGCTGCTATTAATGCTAATTTTTTTTCTAAAAAGTTCATGAAGGTTAGCCGAAGCGGAAATTTCTTTAATGAACATACCTAAAATATTATTAAATAAATAAATAAATTAGGTGGCGCAACAGTCCATGAAGGACCAGGGCCTAGTGACTTACAACTCTCAACCATCCCTGTGTGCGAGTAATGTTGTCAGAGATGGAAGGGACCTACAGTTTATATGCCGAATCCGAACGGCTAATTTGAGAAAGCACTTTTCATGACAAGAATTACTCTTGGAGGATTTGTCAATTCCTCGCAAGAGGCAGTACCCGTGAAAAAAGTTAGGTGGCACAGGCAGGGATTGAACCCAAGACCCCTTGCATGACAGTCCAACGCACTAACCATCACGCTACGGGTACATACCTAAAATATTATTGGCTTTACCTTTTACCTGAAAACTATTGTTTATGTATATTTTCTTCTATGTTCTGCATTTATAAAATGTAATCTATGGAAGTATTTACTATATTAAGAAAAACATGTACATAAAACTCATTAATTTGTTTCATTTTTAGCAGCACTTTTACTAAACATACACTTCAAACAATGATAAGTAGACTTGAATAAAAATGTTGGAAGAAGAATTGTTGGAGATGGCAGAAACTGCAACGATGGTTTATTTGGCGGGGTGTGTGTTGGAAAGCATCAGCGACGACGATGACGACAGGAGAAATCGTCGACCGCGTAGTGTTTGGCAGAAGAAATGGTTGAAGCGCAGGAAAAGGAAGGGTTTTGTTTGGCGTGCTGAAGCACCAACCGCATCGATGCATGCACTGCAACCGATTGGAGGGTCATCAGACAACGCGAAAAAGATACAAGAAGAATTGATGCGAAATTTCTCAAAGGGAAGGAGAACTCAATTGGCAATACTCTCGCGTCTAATTTAGTTCCAAAGCGGTGGTCGCTTTTAAACATACTCTATCAGACACGTCTCCTGCCCAAACATCCACTTATGATTCATAGCCCTCTCACGCTTAGCCAGCTTCTTGGCTTTAATCGATGCTCCGGAATCAGCCACGTTATTACCTCCACTCATTTTATATAAATAATTCAATTTAGCCGTTTCCAAAATATAAAAAAAAAATAAAAAATTTTGTTTTAATTATTAAAACTCAACTTTTATTATTTCTTCTTCTTCAAAAAAAAAATAACAAAAAACTCCTGCAGAAAACATGCAAATGTCAAAAAAACCTGCCAGTTCACCAACAGGATTTCAACACTGACAGCACATGAAATTTCATGGGTTGTCAGTGATGGGACACTGTCAGTGTACTGACGCTCTTGTCAAAAAAGTCTGCCAGTTGTCCCATGTGTCAGTGACTACTTATCACACTTTCCATTTTTCGTGTCAGTTACTGACGCAATTTCGGCTTGTCAGTGAACACGTCAGTGCACTGACATACTTCATTGACGTCCCAAAACTGGCTATCACACTACGCGCAACCACACTGACGACTTTGTGACGTAATTTTTACGTCACAGCCTGTCAGTTGTCAGTGAATTCACTGGTAGTGTGATGCTAGCTTAATTCTCGACCATACAAATAAACTATGTGCGCTTTATTTCTTTTTAAAAGCACTTTTTACACTGAGTTAACAAAACTTTCGACTAAATAGCACAGAAATCCACAGAAATACAGTGTAAAGGAACAGATCTAACCTGGAAAGATTCATGGATTGAAAATAAACCTCTGAAATGACACTTCGCTAACTTGCAGTAACCATCACAAAACAAGCACTACAGTATCTAAAAAAATGCTTTAAAATATTTTATAGAATGCATAACGCTAGGAAAATACTTCAAGCTCATATTTTCTTGAATATGTTTTTTTTTTTTTTGAAAAGACTCCTACCGCGTCCTATTTGCAGTGAGTTCTTCTTCAAAGTACATCAATCACTTCAAGCGTTGATTGTGTTTTATTTTGAAGAATATTTGTTCTAGCCTTTAAGGAAAAAAAATAAAGAAAATCTTCCACTTGATCAAGTCAAACACACAGGTCCTTGTTGTGCAATTAGCTCCACTTTCTGCCGTGGTAATTTATTATATATGCAGTACTTAACTCACTTAATATTCCATTTCTCTCACTTCACACATGAATTTAACGCACTGGAAAAAAGAATATTTCTAAGCTCCTTTAACCCTAAAGCCTAAAGGGCATTATAAAAGCAAAATGAACGTGAGAACTTCACAAGATTTCCGAATCATCATTGCTGGCTCACAATTCACAAAGCCATAAAACCCTATGCTAGAACAACAACGACAATAAGGGCAAGAACAAACAACATCACAGCTTACATCAAAGCTAAATATAGCAATAGCAATAGAAACCGTTCTGCATCGTTTAGGGGTTCGCATTTTGTGCGCTTTGATGATATGCCTCCTCGGGGTACCTTTTACACTTCACCATGACGACATGATGATGATGATGATGATAATGATGATGATGCAGAAGATGATAATGACGTTTTGGATAGATATGATGATACTGATTAATTATTGTTATAAAGTTGTCAGGGTTTCCTTTTGATCTCTTGTGAGTAAAGCACAAAATTATCTAAAACTCTGCACATATGAGGCCGCTTGGGAGGACGATATATACATATACGCTTTCGTCGTATACGTACATAGATGCGAGAGAGGTCGACAACGAGAAGGACTATATCTGACTCGACGACTCCCTATACAGTACGGGAACAATCTCTTGGGGCTAATCAAAAGGATACGTATACAATATGTCTATATACATATACAATGCAGTCCTTGCGTCATGAGTTTTCACGTGAGTATGTTTGAGTTGAAAGCTAATTTCAGAGGATATACCTATGTATGTATATGACATATGGAACAAGGATCTTCTCTATTCATATGCACCGCACAAAGAGAGAGAGAGAAAAGAGACTTTATACTCATTTATATTGCGAAAACGAACAGAAGAAGGAAAGATGAGGAGTCAAATTTGGGGTTCTCCTCTATTTTTGTAGGATTTTCTCAAGTGTGAGCATTGCCTTTACTGTCAAACTCATCATCATGCAGCAGTTGAAAAACGAGGGGGTTTTTAAACATCCCCGAAGCATGCTCTTGATCCTCTTAGATTGTGCCCCCTATTAGGCAGGCTATATAGCAAGTCTTTGACAACAAAGGTAACAAGCTCTGTTTGGGAAGTAAATTAAAGTGGGTGGGTGGTGCTATATAGTTGGGTGGTGCAGTTAGTGAGTGAGGGGGTTAAAAAAAGCTTCGTTAGGTTATGCAAAGGAGTAAAACGTGATTCTCTCGCGGTTCGTTTGCATATTTTAAAAAAAATATACTGGTTTTTTCTCTTCTTCTTTGACAAGAAAAATTATTAAGGTCAAGTTTTCTGTTTTCTTTTTTTTTTGTTTTTAATTTTATTTTAATTGTTTGTTTGTGCTAAACGGGAATAAAAGAGGTAGATTTAAACAAAAAAACGTTTTAAGATAATGAGGGCAAAGGTTTATTTTTCGTGTTTTTGATGGAAATAAGACCGAATTAAAATTTTTTTTTGATTTGGTAGAAAAAAGCTTTTATTTTATGCATAACCTAAGAAACGAACTAATCTATACTAAATGCGAAAGTAACTCTGTCTGTCTGTCTGTTACTCAATCACGCCTAAACTACTGAACCAATTTGCATGAAATTTGGTATGGAGATATTTTGATAGTCGAGAAAGGACATAGGGTACTTTTTACCCCGGGAAAATGACGCATTCCCATGGGAAAATTCAGGTGGGCCGATCGCTTTTACGCCCAAACTACTGAACAGATTTAAATGAAATTTGGGAAGGAGATAATTTGAGACTTAAGAAAGGACATGAGTTACTTTTGACCTCGGTAAAACAACGCATTACCATGGGAAAGGACAGCGCACTCGGTTCTGAAACTGACATTGAACTTAGCTCATGAGGAAACGCCAGTATGTAATATCAGCAAAAGTAGTGAGCGTGGAAGAATGTTGCAGCAGTGTAAATTGTTGGTTTGGGATGAATGTACAATGTTCCACAAAAAAGCAGTTGAAGCAATAGATCATAAACTGAAAGACATCAAGAACAATCGGGCTATCATGGGAGGGATGGTGGTTTTCTTAGCTGGCGACTTTAGACAGACCCTGCCGGTAATTACTAGAGGTACACCGGCCGATGAAATAAAAGCATGTTTGAAAGCATCTGTGTTATGGGTACATGTAAAAATGCGAGTACAGCTACACAATGATTCTGAAGCAGGACAAGCAGGCCGCTGCTTTTCTAAAAATTGGAGAAGATTGTATGCCAACAGACTGTAACGGCTCGATTACGTATACGTTGAGTCATGAATTTTGTCAAATTGTCTGTAGCACAGATGAATTAAAAAGTAATGTCTATCCAAACCTGCATATAAATATTGGCAATCGGGAGTGGTTGTGTGAGAGGGCAATGTTAGCTCCAACTAATGAGATAGTTAGCCAGATAAACGAACAAATTATGTCGGACGTTTAATGTAATGGTACACGGCTACAGATTACTCACCTAGGACGAAATATTATAAAAGCTATAATCATGACTGGAATAGCAAAAGGACAAACATTTTTAATTCCCCGCATTCCGATAATTCCAACCGATTTGCCGTTTCAGTTTAAAAGAGTGCAGTTTTCTCTGAAAGTAGCATTTGCAATAACAATAAATAAAGCTCAGGGGCAAACGCTGAAAGTTGCAGGTGTAAATTTGGAAAAAACTGTTTTTCCCATGGACAGTTTTAATATGTAGCGTGCTCACGAGTCTTAAGCCCACAAAATCTTTACGGCCTGGCCAAGGAAGGAAAAACAAAAAAGTCGTATATAAAAATATATTGCAGTTACCCATCTTCTTTTTAAAATGTATTAACCTAACCTAACCTAACCTATGACAATCACACTTAACATGGCCTCATCCCATCTCGGCACAATTCAAACATACGTACAAAAAAATACAGCAGAGGTTTTTTCATACTACTATCCAAAAAAAACTATCTAATGCGGACGAAGTCGCGGGTAAAAGCTAGTTATTTATATATTCACAATTTTAATAGTTGATATTGCTTTTATTAGGTGGTGCAAAATCGTATCGTCACCTCTTAGTGGTTCCCGCTGGATAGTCGAAAGGTGAACTAACGACGAACGTTGGATCCATCGGATCCAGAGCTGTGAAACCTGAATTACCTTCTCAGGAAGTAGGAGCAAAAGACCGGATATGGCTCTGAAGAACCAACTAAAACGATCTCAGTCATGCGCAGGCCTCAGAAGCCGGCCATGAAAGGAAAATTTGATATGTGATGAAAACACAAGTAAAATGAACGGACTGATAATGTTGCAACCCCCCCCCCCCCCGCAAACGAAAAAACGGACAACGATTTACGTGTATGTATTATATGGAATGTGCGTACACTCAACCGGCCACGCAAAGCAGAGCAGCTTGCCGAAATCAAAGCTGATATGACAGCCCTTCAGGAAATGCGATGAATGGGCCAGGCAGTAGGAAGATTGAAGGCTGTGATTTTTACTATGGGAAGTGTCTACTCGATGGGAGGAAGCGCTTTTTTGGATGTGGTTTTGCTGTTAGAGGGAAGCTAAGGCAAAGAGTTTAAAGCTTTCGGGAAGTAAGCGAAAGAGTGACGACAATTCGCATTAAGGCTAAATTACACCACCTGGGCCTTATCAGCGCGCATTCCCCGACGGAAGAGAAGGATGACAATACCAAAGAAGAATTTTACGAGCTCCTCACCGAAACATATGAGCAATGTCCCAAAAACTACGTTAACGACGACGTGACAATAGACAGGTATAACTTCGAGGTGGTAAACGAATTTGTTTATCTGGGCACTGCTGTTAATTCTGCAAATGACATCAACGCGGAGATCAAACAAAGAATTACCCTTGCTAATCGCTGTTTCTTTGGCCTAAGCAAGCAGTTGAGGAATAAGGCCATATCGCGAAATACCAAAGAGACGCTGTAGAAAACCTTAATCATCCCAGTCTTGCTGTATGGTGCAGAAGCATGGACCCTCTCCCAGGCGGATGAAGGATCTCTTGGTATCTTCGAGAGGAAGGTTATGTGTACGATCTATGGTCCGCTTTGTGTGTCGACAGGCAAAGCCTGAGGGAACAAGTAGCAGAGTCAGACCCCATCTCCGGTGGAGTAATCAACGCACGTCAACTTAAAATTCGAAACTGGAGGCAGCAAGCTAGAGATGGAGTAAGCTGGCGAAAGTTATTAGGTACTTGAGGCCCAGGAGCACATTGCGCTGTAGCCCCAACTAAAGTAAAAGTAAGTATTGCTTTTCTTATTTTGGTAGAAAAACAGTTTTGTCTGCGAAATGTCAGTTTGTATTGGATTAATACCCGTGTTTTGTTGGCAAATCTATCCATAGTATGAATAACACCGATAAAAGAGTAAAATCTTACTATGGATGGGTTTTTGACATTTATACGAGTCTCGAATGGATCTTATGTGATTTCGTTCTCAAATGTTGGTACGATTGATATTGCATTTGTATCTCGATGGCTGTGTTCATTGAGTAGTTGTGCATTTGGAATCATGTGTGTTCCATTGGGGAAAAAAATCGATCTATTACTGTTGATATTCAGCCCTATCATGAATTCCATTCGGAAATTTTTACGAATCCCGAAAAACTGTATCATGAAATCCGATCGTAATTCAAAGTTGTATGAGATTTTCCACTACGAACGGATTTCATGATACAGTTTTTCGGGATTCGTAAAAACTTTCGATAACGATGGAATTCATGATAGGGCTGATTATTTAGTTTTGTTAGTGAAAATGGACTAACTGGTCTTATTTTGCAAGAGAAAACAATAGAAAGGATATTTATGTTTTGCTATGTGTCCGCCAAAGTTTTATCTCAGTTTAGATTAAATAAATCTTTTTTGGTGTTTCCACCGCACGAAGATTTAAAAATGATTATTAAATTTGACAGCACTTTCTAGAATGCAAATGGTGTTTCGATGTTTCTTATGAAGTGCAAGTGAGATAATTTGATTCGTGTTAAACAATGAAAAACTGAATAGTTCAGCACCATATAAGAATATGCTACCTACTCCATGTGTAATTTTTTTTGTTAATTTGATTAAAACAAAACTATATTTTTTGTACAAAAACATGCAAATAAACAGACCATAACGCATTATCTGTAAAACCAACTCCTCCACACAGGTTTTTTTTACAAATTTCCGATCCCCGACCGGAATCGAGCGAATCAAGCTCATTTCAACTCGATTCAGGTATATAAAGAATTTAGGCGAGCTTCAACCTCGCTTCAACACCACTAGTTAATGTAGTAGTCTACAGTTTTTATTTTATTTCAAATTGTTTGGTTAAAACTTTGAAATCGATTTTCACATTACACAGACGTATTTTCTTGATTTTGATAGTCAACTATCATAAATCAGCTTACACGATTTCACCCCTGGTCTGAATTTCGCTATTTTTTTTTTTTTTGAATTTTTTGATAAATTATTCTGGCAAATATTCAGTTGTATCAACTTTTAAATATAAAAACACGGACTACTGCGGATCGTTTTGTTGGCAATTTCTCACTTTACGATATATGGATACAAAAAAAGGGACTTAATTATAGTAACTTTGATCTTAAGTTAAACCAATATGAAAAATAGTACACATACATACGCCACAGTGTCCGTTTTAAATGTACACTCTATTTGGTAACTTTGAAGTTGTTTATACTCAATGAATAAAGTAAGTACGGAATCTTTTAATAACGAATTTAATATAGTTTTATGAAATGACATGATTATAATTTAATTCATTTTAATTTGTATTTATTTCTGATAATAATCACATTTGACCGAAATAAAAAATATAAATAAAACAAATTAAATTTTGGGTGTAGCTGCATGATATGTTGTTAATAGTTGCGGTTGAGAATGTCAAATAGTTTGAATTTCTGTTCAAAAAGATTTGGCAATTCATCATGAATCGTTTAACGCCACCGCCGGAAGAACGCTTTCAAATTATTGAAATTTACTTTAAAAAAATAAATCGGTTTTTAAATTTTATTGTGTTTGGTGATGGAGCCAGTTTCTGATTAAATGGCTTTTGCTTAATGTCAAGTACTTTTAAACAATGTTGACTACATAAAATTCAATACCAACAGTCTTGTCGCGATATAATCGTCTAAATTGTTAAAATTAAGAATATATTTATTTCGTTATTAATAGATCTTACAAAACAAAACTCTTATATCATAATTACTTACTTATTTACTTAAGGTGGCGCTACAGTCCTGTGTGAACTAGGTCCTTACCCAACAAACTTCTTCATCTAGCTCGATTCCCAGCTAGAT
This sequence comes from Eupeodes latifasciatus, assembly GCA_920104205.1. Taxonomy (NCBI): domain Eukaryota; kingdom Metazoa; phylum Arthropoda; class Insecta; order Diptera; family Syrphidae; genus Eupeodes; species Eupeodes latifasciatus. Next base: position 28,269,047 of record OV049924.1, read on the forward strand.
GTCTCCAGTTTCGCGCTCAAAGTTGGGTGAGGTCACTTTTCATTTGTGCGCGCTACCTGATTCGCGGTCTTCCTCTATTGCGTTGTCCTGTGGGTGTGGATTCGAAGACTTTCCGGGCTGGAGCATTGGTTCGTCGCTGTACAGCCCGTACAGCTCGTCGTTCCATCTTCTCCTCCACTCCCCTTCGATGCATACGGGCCCGTAGATCACACGAAGAATCTTTCTCTCGAAACGACCCAAGGTGCTTTCATCCACTTTTGTCATAGTCCATGCTTCTGCACCGTATAGCAGGACGAAGATGATAAAGGTCTTATATAGCGACACTTTGGTCCCTCGAGAGAGGACTTTGCTACTCAATTGCTTTCTTAGCCCAAAGAAACAGCGGTTAGCAAGAGTTATTCTTCGTTTGATTTCAGCGCTGGTGTTGCTTTCTGCGTTTATAGCGGAACCTAGGTAGACGAAGTTCTTGACTACCTCAAAGTTACGTCTGTCGATGGTGACGTTTTGACCAAGACGTCGGTGTTGTAGGTCCTTTCTTGACGACAGCAATACAGCATGTACTTTGTTTTGCCCTCATTAACCGTTAAACCCATTTTTGGCCGCCTCTGCCTCAATACTCACAAAAGCCAAATTGACATCACGCTGAGTTCTTCCGATTATGTCAATGTCATCAGCATATGCTAGTAATTGGACAGACTTCTGAAATATAGTGCCTCTAGTGTTGACGTGTGAGCTTTGCACTATTCTTTCAAGTACGATGTTAAAAAAATCACATGACAGTGCATCACCTTGTCAAAAACCTTTTTTGACATCGAAAGGTTCTGTTAAGTTGTTTCCAGCCTTTATGGAGCAAACGGACGAGTTTGGCAGGGATGCCAAAACTAGAGATGGCTCTATACAGCTTGTCCCTGTAAATGCTGTTATATGCGGCCTTGAAATCGATGAAAAGATGGTGGGTGTTTTTGGTGTTCTTGGGTTTTTTCCAGGATCTGTCGTAATGTGAATATTTGATCGACTGTGGACTTTCCCGGTCAAAAAACTACACTAATAAGGACCTATCAGGTTGTTGACGATGGGCTTTAGACGTTCACATATTACGGCAGAGAAGATTTTGTAAGCGATGTTAAGTAGACTGATTCTTCTATAGTTGGTCTCCTTTTTTCAGGATCGGGCAAACAATACTGAGGTTCCATTCATCGGGCATGCTTTCTTCCGCCCATATCTTACAGATAAGTTAGTGCATGCTCCTAACTAACTCATCTCCAGCTGCTTTGAAGAGCTCGACATTCATGTCATCTGCTGGCAATCTTTACTTCGTCCAAGTCAGGAGGACGGGATTGTTGGCTTTCGTCGTCTATGTACTATGTGGAATGGATCTTCCTGTCTGGCAGCGGAATTCGGTTCGTCTTCGCCGTTATACAGTCTGCTGAAGTGGTCCTTCCATATCCTCAACATTGACTGCGGTTCCACTATGATGTTTCCACTTTCGTCTTTGCAGCCTTCGGTTCTACGTTTATGTACTTGTGGAAGCTTTATCATAATTAGGTACATATAATTATCCAGCCTATGTCTTCAAGATTGGTAAGAGGAAATATCTTACCAGAGTTATAAATTAGGTGGCGCAACAGTCCGTTGAGAACTAGGGCCTAGTGACTTACAACTCTCAACCATTCCTGTGTGCGAGCACTGTTGTCAGGGATGGAGGGGACCTACAGTTTTATGCCGAATCCGAACGGCTAATCTGACCAGAGTTATCGGATTCAATATATTCCACCTTAGTTTTTTTTCTCGTCTCATCTTATATGTTTTCTGCCCATGTACCCATTTAACCCTTCCATCGGGTAAAATAAGATGGTTTCCTCTTGATTTGAAATTAAATTTGCAGATCTAAATTTGTACTTAGATTTTCCTCTCCTTGCTATACCTTTTATATAATTTTAATCTGTCAGTTTAACGAATGTCATTTTTAATTTTTGTAATTGTAAACAAATTGTTAAGACTGTCAAAGGATGGTGAAAATTCAACTCAAAGGTGTGAAAAATTCGACCCTATCAAATCAAAATTTAGTATGACATTCGACAAAAACTGTTCCACAAAAAAATATCTTTTTAAAGTTTAGAATTGTAACAAAACTAAAATCAAAAAATTAGAAAAGAATCTTGATCATATAAGTTTTTTATTCCAAAAATTTGTAGTTAAATAGTTACACTGATAAATAGTCACATCTAAGAATGCGGGTGTGTGCGTTAAGAAATTCAAGTTTAGTTCAAAATTAGCTCCAAAGCTTGATCACAATTCACAAGTCATCTACAAAGATTTATGGCCTAATTATTTTTAAATCAAAAATTTAAAAAAAAAAAAACACTGGTTTAGTCTACTGTACGTTGTCTTGAATAATTAACCGGAAGCTTTAGTTGCATATTCGGATCTATATTTTTCTACCAACCTTTGAATTCAGCAATAATTCCAGTTTTTGTGAAGTAAACTCCGAGTCTAACATTTCGTTGGTAAACCTAAATAACGCATAATGCCAGGATTCAATAATTCCGTGAAACAAAATGCTTGCACAAAACTTTTTATGGATAGAAATTGTTTTCCATTCCCATGCAGGTTTCCAAAAATCTGCTCCAATTTTCCAAGACGCCAGTCTGAATACTTGGAGCCAAAAACTCTAAATGAAGATATATACAGTTGTGTTCAAAATAATAGTAGTGCGCTTAATGGAATGATTTATGGCTTTATAAAACTATTACACAGAACTTATTTCCACAAAACTTAATTTTTAATAAAACACACGTTTATCCTTTATTATTTCACTGTGGTTTATTTTTGGTTTTTGTTCGAGAACAATTATTAAATATAATAAAACTAAATAGAAACACAAATGGTAGACATGTGCATTCAAGAGGACACAAGCGTCTACAGGTTTTTTCTCAAAACCCACCTCTGTCTATCAACTCCTACTCTCACCTCCCCGTGGTGAACATCGGGTGCCTAGTATCTCAACTGGAGATTGGGTTCTAACCCCAGTGGAAAGTTGTTGGGGGCAGCAAACGAGAGAGGGGGGGAGAGGTGTTTCCACTAAGGCACCTCTCCTTATCCAGACGGCAGCGGACGAATTCTCGAGATGGAATCAACGGTGGCGTCTACAGTTCCAGTAAGGCTGAACTACTTAGTGAACACCTTATAGGGCTTCTACGACTTATTCGGAGCCCAGGCCCATAAGGAGCGGTTTATCCGGCTCCCTGTCCTTGGAGTTATACTAAGGATCTGGCGCTCCAGGTTGGGGGTTGTGCCGTCAGGGTGACTTCCTGACCACGTAAAAATTTTCTAGTTGCGAAGCACCAACAAGCCTCGGATACGGACGGATTCACTGTTGACAACCCAAGCAAACGAAATAAGGACAACGAACTTCGGATCTGTACGTGGAATGTTAGGTCTCTTAACAGACCACGTGCAGTCGAACAATTAGCGGAAGCCCAAAACTGCTGCAAGGCAGATATTACCGCCATCCAAGAAGTGCGATGGCATGGACCGGGCAAACGCAAACTAAAAGACTGCGATATATACTACGGCGACTGCTACCGAGAACAAAGGCAGCGTCTATTTGGGTGTGGATTTGTTGTTGGAACTAGACTCAGGCAAAAAGTCTTGAGTTTCAACAGTGTGAGCGAGCGCATCACGACAATCCGCATCAAGGCTAAATTCGCCAACATAAGCCTAATATCCGCGCATGCCCCAACAGAGGAGAAAGATGAAGACACCAAAGACATATTCTTCGAGTTCTTGGACAAGACATATGAGCAGTGCCCTGGCTATGACACTAAAATTGTCTTAGGAGATTTTAATGCCAAGCTAGGAAGAGAAGACATCTTTGGTGGCACAATCGGAAGATACAGCCTGCACGACACCACCTCCGACAACGGATTCAGGCTGATCGATTTCGCTGCGGGGCGAGACGTTCTGGTAGCTAGTACGCAGTTCACACATCTCAATACCCACAAAGGGACATGGAAATTTCCTGATCAATCAACCGTCAACCAGATTGACCGCATTGCGATCGACGCACGACACTTCTCCAGTATACAGGATATCCGAACATTCCGAGGGGCCAACATTGACTCGGACCACTACCTCGTTGTAGCCAAGGTACGGCTACGGATATCCCGGTCCAAGCCAAAACAAGGAAGTACTGTGAGAAGTTTCGACGTTAGACGGCTACAATCGCAAGAGACTGCCATGTCCTTTTCCGATCGAGTCTCTAGTAACCTCTTAAGGAGTCCTATGCTGCATGCATTAAGCATTGAAAACCAGTGGCAACATTGCCTTGCAGCCATCAGAGATGCCGCCTCTGAAGTGCTAGGTTTCACACGTCCACAACAGCGAAACCCCTGGTTTGACGACGAATGCCGGCAAGCGCACGCAGCGAAGCAAGAGGCATACAAAACGGCCCTGCACAGAAGGACCAGAGCTGCTCGCGAGCTCTACGAGCAGAGGAGGAGAGAGGAACACCGGCTTCTTAGATGGAAAAAAAGAGAGCACGAGAAGCGCGCGATCGAGGAGATAGAGGGATGTTACAACAGAAATGAGGTTCGTAAATTTTACCAAAAGGTAAAAAAAACTCCCAAGGGTACCAGCCACGAACCGAAGCCTGTAAAGACGATCAGGGGAACATCGTAGTAGAACCGCAGTCTATGTTGAGAATATGGAAAGACCACTTCTCCAAATTATATAACGGCGATGACTAACCGCTGTAAGGGAGATAGAACCACTCAACTTAGGCGACGCAGATCAACAATTCCGCCTACCCGACCTAGACGAAGTGAAGATAGCTATATCTAAACTGAAGTCAAACAAAGCTGCTGGAGCTGACGGCATAGCTGCCGAACTATTTAAAGCAGCAGGCGATGACTTGGTAGGGAGCATGCACCAACTCATCTGCAAAATATGGTCGGAAGAAAGCATGCCCGATGAGTGGAATCTCAGCATAGTTTGTCCGATACATAAAAAAGGAGACCCTTTAAATTGCGCCAACTACAGAGGGATCAGTCTCCTTAACATTGCATATAAGATCCTTTCTGCCGTACTATGTGAACGTCTGAAGCCGTTCGTCAACAACTTGATAGGTCCTTATCAGTGTGGCTTCAGACCAGGAAAGTCCACTATCGACCAAATATTCACACTACGGCAGATCTTGGAAAAACCCAGGAGCTTCAAATCGATGCCCACCATTTCTTTATGGATTTTAAAGCCGCGTATGACAGCATCCATAGGGAAGAGCTCTATAGAGCAATGTCTAGTTTTGGCATCCCTGTCAAACTTATCCGTTTGTGCAGAATGACGATGGAGAATGCACGCTGCTCCATCAAGGTCGGAAAAGATCTCACCGATGCATTTGATGTCAAAAAAGGTTTTAGACAAGGCGATGCACTGTCATGCGACTTCTTCAACATCGTTCTGGAAAGAATTGTGCAAAACTCAACCGTCAACACTAGAGGCACAATCTTCCAAAGGTCCATCCAATTACTCGGATACGCAGATGATATTGACATAATTGGAAGATCAAAGCGTGATGTCAGTGGAGCGTTTTTGAGCATTGCGACGGAAGCGAAGAAGATGGGTTTAGTGGTCAATGAGGGCATCAAAAAAGGACATTGAACAACGACGTCTTGGACAAAACGTCACCATGGACAGCTATAACTTCGAGGTAGTTAAGGACTTTGTCTACCTAGGCACCGCTATAAACACAGACAACGACACCAGCGCTGAAATCAAACGAAGAATAACTCTTGCAAATCGCTGCTCCTTTGGACTTAGAAGGCAATTGAGAAGTAAAGTCCTCTCTCGAGCATCTAAAATCACCATCTATAAGACACTCATCATCCCGGTTCTCATTTATGGCGCTGAGGCCTGGACCCTGTCAAAGAAAGGTGAGAACGTCTAAGGATGCTTCGAGAGAAAAATTCTTCGGGTGATTTTTGGTCCCGTACGTATAGATGGAGAATGGAGGAGAAGATATAACGACGAACTGTACGGGCTGTACAGCGACACTGACCTAGTTAGCAGATTAAAAGTCCAACGGCTCGGATGGTCATGTAGAGCGAATGGACATCAACGCTCCAGCCCGGAAGGTCTTCGAATCCAATCCCGAGGGACGGCGCAGTAGAGGAAGACCGCGACTCAGGTGGCGCACTCAGGTGGGTGAGGACCTCAACCAACTTGGCGTGCGAAACTGGAGACAGCTAGCTAGGGACCGAGCTGGCTGGAGACGCATGTTGGTTGAGGCCCAGGTCCGCCCCGGACTGTAGCGCCACCTTAAGTAAGTAAGTAAGAAACACAAAAAATATTTAAAAAAAACTTAATAAAAATTAATTAATTAAAAATTAAATTAAAAATTAATTATTTTGAACACAGCTGTACCCAAAAAAAACCAATTGATAATTTGTTGTATTTGTAATGTCGATGAATAGATGGAGTGTTGTCACACATGCATATAGAATTAACAAATGAGTTTTGAGGAGAAATGGAAACGATTTCTTCGGAGCCCTTTTGCGTTCTTCATTAACGTGAGAAAGTCTACAATTCGATTCGATTCGGAGCCCTTTTGCGTTCTTCATTAACGTGAGAAAGTCTACAATTCGATTCGATTGAATTTTTAGAGCAAGTCGTTATCTTTATTTTAACTATTGAGTCATGGAAGTCCTCGTGTGTAACCAATTTCATCATTTGGTCTAACTCGTCATCATTGAAAATTAACAATAGTCGAAAAATGATCTGATGAGTACGGGAATTATTGGGTCTCCAAATCCTTCACAAATGTCGCCCAATCTTCTCTTAATATTGCATAATCTATCATTTAAGAACCTTGTCTACCAACAAATGTGAAATTGGCTCATGCTTTGCTCGGACTGGTTTCATTTTGTATTCGGAGTCCCAATGAATCACAAAGTTCCAACAACTTCATTTCTCTTATATTATATGTAAAGGCTAAAGGGTGATTTTTTAGCTATTATCTTTTTGGCAACACTGGTTTAAACAGCTGACGCACGTTTCGTGTTTTGTTTCACTGTCAAACATCTTCAATTTGGTTTACAATTTAACCATGAATCGTCTTACAAACGAACAACGCTTGCAAATTATTGAATTTTATTATCAAAATGCGTGCTCTGTTAAGAAAGTTCATCGCGCTTCTTGTGTTCAGCGACGAAGCTCATTTTTGTCTCAATGGGTACGTAAATAAGCAGAATTGTCGATTTTGGAGTGAATATCCAGAAGCATTGCAAGAGCTACCAATGCATCCAGAAAAAGTCACAGTTTGGTGTGGTTTATGGGCATCATTGGACCGTACTTCTTCAAAGATGATGCGAATCGTAACGTTACTGTGAATGGTGAGTGCTACCGTGAGATGGTATTCAACTTTTTTTGCCCAAAATGCAAGAGCATGACTTGCATGACATGTGGTTTTAACAAGACGGTGGCGACATGCCAGACACCACGCGCAACAATGGACTTAGTGGGAGGCGAGTTCGGTGAACATTTTATTTTACGTTCGGGACCGGTCAATTGGCCGCCTAGATCGTGCGATTTAACGCATTTAGACTATTTTTTGTGGGGCTATGTTAAAGCTCATGCCTATACAAACAAGCCCGCTTCAATTGAAGCATTGGAAGACAACGTCGAAGCATTTATTCGTGAGATACCGGCCGAAATGTTGGAAAGAGTATGCCAAAATTGGACTAAGCGGATGGACCATTTGAGGCGTAGTCAAGGTTAATATGTTCATGAAATAATCTTTAAACATTCAATTATATGGACCATACTATCAATTCAAGTAAAGATTTCATGCATTTTTCTGAATTGTATGTGTTTTTTTTGAAAAACTTTCTTATAGCTTTTAAAAAATCAGCCTTTATTATCTTTTGATTGCATATAAGCAAGTTCCAGTTACATTGTTAACACCTCTGACTTTAGGCTCCTAATCAGTTCCTTGTTTGAAATCAAACTCCCAATTTTTACAATTAAGATATGCAGACAAAATCCAAAGATTTTTAATGTTGATTTGCAGTGCAAAACTTGCGTTTTAAACTTTTCAACATTTTCTTAACTCTAAAGTAGCACCCTCCTAACACCTCAAAAAGTGGACCTTACAAAGGCAAAATATTTAGTTGGGTATTTACCCGAAAAAACGTTTTTAGTTGGGTTTGCTTATGAGATGTTGTAACTACTAATAGTGGATAGCTAAATCACACCTCATCTTTAAACCAAATAACTGACGAAACTGATATACAATGCACAACATGGATTCTCATAGTGTCGAAAATGAAATTACTCATAGCCGATCGCTAAACGATGCAGCATCATTAAAGCGGAAAATTGACGAAAGTGACGCCGAATTTAGTGAAGCTAATCCCTCAACGAAGAAGCCTGCCAGGTCTGCTTCTCCCTCTGCATCTGAACTTCCTTATCAACATCTTCAATCAACTCTAACCTTATCAACATCTTCTGTCCCAATCAAAGCAAAAGCAACTTCATCATCATCAAAGAGCCATTACTCGCAAATGCAAACCCATCATCATCAACGTTAGCAAACTTATTGTTATTTTCATCTCTTTCAAACAAAACTCATCTAAACTCACCTATATCATGTGGATTGAAAGTAGTAGAAGGCCATCGAACTTTATTTTTATCTAAACTTGACCCTTCAACAAACGCCCTCGATATTAAAAACTTTATTTCGAACAAGACTGATACGTCGCTATTAAAAGTTTAGAAAATGATTCATCGAAACCACGCGAAATATGCATCTTTTAAGATAAGAGTTCCAGACTCAATCTTCCACCTTCTTAACTCAACATCGCTTTGGCCAAAAGGGATCATAATACACGAATTCGAGAATAAACAAAATAATCATATAAAGTCGTCATCCTTTAACCCTTTTCAAGAGACCCGGACAATGCATTATTATCGAAGAGGCATATTCAACAAGTTTTGATTTATTACCAAAACGTCAATGGCCTAAGGACAAAGATCAATACGATCTATAAAAATATTAACAATCTACAACATGACATAATTACTCTTACAGAAACATTGCTAAATAATTCCTTCATAGATACCGAACTCTTTGACTCAACTTACCAAGTTTTTAGACGAGATAGGCACCAATCGAGCGACTCGGAGACAGTTGGTGGTGGAATACTATTCGCGGTAAAAAACTACCTTATATGCACTTTGGTTGATACTTTTGATCTTTCTGACGTCGAAATGCTATGTATTAAATTCAAATTGGAAACAGGTGTTGCGAATGTCGTGTGGATTTCCATATCCATATTCCACACTCACGTTGAACCACCCTGTGTTAGAACATAACGAAAGTAAAATGTCAAAGATAAGTTGTGAAATCAGCTGGGTGACCGGAAACTCATGTCAAAATCTTGAAGCCTAAGTCTGATCTTCGTTACGTTTCTCACATTCGTTCTTTCTTGGTGTAGCTTTCATCCTGTACGGATTACATAAGATCTGGTAACTATCCCTCGTAAAAGAAATCGAAACATAGACAAGAAATTTCATCCCTATCCTATTTTAGCAATACAACCGAAATCTGAGATTATTATCCACTGCCCACCAAAAAAATACTAGAGGAGGGTTTCTGAGAAATTATATTGAGCAGAGGCGTTTACTCATTCCGAACTGCCTCGCGTAATCCTGATCATCCCGTCCAACCAGCCAACTTGGAAACACTTTACATCCACCCTGTCGATGAATCCAATTTTCTTAATTAGATGTAATTGGAAATATTTGGACCACGTGCCAAATTTATCGGCTTCAATCCAATTTGAGAGGCATATCTAACATTCCAACAACCCAATTCACCACGCAGATCATCCCAACAAAAGAGCGAAAATTTCCTTTTCTTATTAGAAAAATAGCTCCATACTACCACTACAGCTAATCGCGAGGCGACAACCTGTCTATCATTTGCACTTGTACTTGCACGAGCTCAAAACTAGGTCAGTCGTCATCTTGGCCTTGGCCCGTTCGCTCGTCCATCTACCACCATCAACGTTTTCGCGTCGCAGTGCAAAGTGTAACAAGAAGGTCGCGCAGGTGTCGCCGTCTAAGTCGTCGGCGTGGATGGTAGGAGAGCGGCGTGTGTGTGGAGATAGGGCGGGTGATTTTTACCCCCAGGAAAGGCCCGAGAAAGCTATTTTTTTTAGTGGTCATTAGCATATCCATAATATGTAATCCTAATTAGTTCATATAATTTCCTTTTTTTTTAATCACGCGTATGTGAGCTAATGTGGCTTTAAGAAGCATGTATGTAAAGAAAAGAAAAGGTGAATAGTGTTAAAATAAAGGAACATAAAGAAAGAAAGAAGCTCAATAAGGGAGAAAAGAAAAAAAATTAGAGAAGTGAGAGGTAAATAACAATATAAAAAGAATAGACGACACAGTTTCGCGAGGGTTTGCGGTTTATAGAAAAATCAACATTAAATTTTACAGCTATACTAGAGAGCCAACGGAGAATTGTGCACAATTGTCTGGACCGTAAGTGGTGAGTTTAATTACTTATTTACTATATTTATTTTATAATAGAGTCTCGCTAAGTTAAATTGTCATTTTTTTTTGCTGGTTATTGACTCTTACTCTACTTCTTCTCTTAAATATTATGCAAATCAAGTAGATGTTAAAGATCCTAACCTACTCAATACAAACATTTCACATGCCGTCCTTAATGCCAAATTAGAACAAATGCGCTGATTAAACAGAATAAATAATTAGATTGTAAGAGTTAAGAATAAAACTAAACTTACTTACTTAAGGTGGCGCTACAGTCCTGTGTGAACTAGGGCCTCACCCAACAAACTTCTCCATCTAGCTCGGTCCCTAGCTAGATGTCTCCAGTTTCGCGCTCCGAGTTGGGTGAGGTCACCTTCCACTTGTGCGCGCCACCTGATTCGCGGTCTTCCTCTACTGCGCTGTCCTGTGGGTGTGGATTCGAAGACTTTCCGGGCCGGAGCATTGGTTTCCATGCGCTCTACGTGACCTAGCCATCTTAGTCGTTGGACTTTTACCCTTCTTGCTAAGTCTACGTCGCTGTACAGCCCGTACAGCTCGTCGTTCCATCTTCTCCTCCACTCCCCTTCGATGCATACGGGACCGTAGATCACACGAAGAATCTTTCTCTCGAAACGACCCAAGGTGCTTTCATCCGCTTTTGTCAAAGTCCATGCTTCTGCACCGTATAGCAGGACGGGGATGATAAGGGTCTTATATAGCGACACTTTGGTCCTTCGAGAGAGAATTTTTCCACTCAATTGCTTTCTTAACCCAAAGAAACAGCGGTTAGCAAGAGTTATTCTTCGTTTGATCTCAGCGCTGGTGTTGTTTTCTGCGTTTACAGCGGAGCCTAGGTAGACGAAGTCCTTGACTACCTCAAAGTTACGTCTGTCGATGGTGACGTTTTGACCAAGACGTCGGTGTTGTAGGTCCTTTCTTGATGACAGCATGTACTTTGTTTTGCCCTCATTAACCGTTAAACCCATTTTTGCCGCCTCTGCCTCAATACTCACAAAAGCCCCATTGACATCACGCTGAGTTCTTCCGATTATGTCAATGTCATCAGCATATGCTAGTAATTGGACAGACTTTTGAAAGATAGTGCCTCTGGTGTTGACGTGTGAGCTTTGCACTATTCTTTCAAGTACGATGTTAAAAAAATCACATGACAGCGCATCACCTTGTCTAAAACCTTTTTTGACATCGAAAGGTTCAGTTAAGTTGTTTCCAACCTTTATGGAGCAGCGTGAATTCTCCATGGTCATCCTGCACAAACGGACGAGTTTGGCAGGGATGCCAAAACTAGACATGGCTCTATACAGTTCGTCCCTGTAGATACTGTCATATGCGGCCTTGAAATCGATGAAAAGATGGTGGGTGTCGATTTGGTGTTCTTGGGTTTTTTCCAGGATCTGCCGTAATGTGAATATTTGATCGACTGTGGACTTTCCTGGTCTAAAACCACACTGATAAGGACCTATCAGGTTGTTGACGATGGGCTTTAGACGTTCACATATTACGGCAGAGAGGATTTTATAAGCGATGTTAAGTAGACTGATTCCTCTATAATTGGTGCAGTTTAGAGGGTCTCCTTTTTTCAGGATCGGGCAAACAATACTGAGGTTCCATTCATCGGGCATGCTTTCTTCCGACCATATCTTACAGATAAGTTGGTGCATGCTCCTAACCAACTTATCTCCAGCTGCTTTAAAGAGCTCGGCATTCAAGCCATCCGCTCCAGCGGTTTTGTTAGACTTCAGCTTAGATGTGGCAATCTTTACTTCGTCTAAGTCGGGAGGACGGGATTGTTGGCTTTCGTCGTCTATGTTGAATGGATCATCCTGCCTGACAGCGGAATTCGGTTCGTCGTCGCCGTTATACAGTCTGCAGAAGTGGTCCTTCCATATCCTCAGCATTGACTGCGGTTCCACTATGATGTTTCCACTTTCGTCTTTGCAGCCTTCGGTTCTAGGTTTATGTACTTGTGAATTTCGTTTCACCTGTTCATAAAACTTTCGAACTTCGTTTCTGCTTTTAAACCTCTCAACATCTTCGACCGCACGCTTCTCATGCTCTCTCTTTTTCCTTCTGAGAAGTCGGTGTTCCTCTCGCCTCTTCTGCTCATAGAGCTCATGAGCAGCTCTCGTCCTTTTATGCAGCGCCGCCTTGCGTGCCTGTTGTTTGGCTGCATTTGCCTGCCGACATTCCTCATCAAACCAGGGGTTCCTTGTTGGTGGTCGCTTGAAACCCAGCACGTCAGAGGCGGCTTCTCTGAGTGCGTCTTGGCAATGTTGCCACTGGTTTTCTATACATTGTGTTGGCGGCACACAACTTCGAGAGAGGTTACTTGTAACTCGGTCGGAGAAGGATTTGGCGATCTCTTGCGATTGTAGCCGTTCGACGTTGTACCTTCTCCCAACATCTCCCTGTTTTGCCTTGGGCCTGGAAACCCGAAGTGCTACCTTGGCTACAACAAGGTAGTGGTCCGAGTCGATGTTAGCTCCTCGGAAAGTTCGGACATCCATGATGCTGGAAGCGTGTCTGGCGTCGATCGCAATATGGTCAATCTGGTTGACGGTAGATTGATCTGGAGATCTCCAAGTTCCTTTGTGGATGTTGAGGTGTGGAAAACGCGTACTGGCTACCATGACGTTTCGCCCCGCAGCAAAATCTATGAGCCTGAATCCGTTGTCGGAAGTGTTGTCGTGCAGGCTGTTTTTCCCGATTATTCCACCAAAGATGTCTTCCCTTCCTAGCTTGGCATTAAAATCGCCCAGGACAATTTTAATATCGTAGCTAGGACACTGCTCGTATGTTTTGTCTAAGAGCTCGAAGAACATATCTTTGGTGTTGTCATCCTTCTCATCTGTGGGGGCGTGCGCGCATATCAGGCTAATGTTGCCGAATTTAGCCTTGATGCGGATGGTCATGAGGCGCTCGTTGATGCACCTATAGCTTAAGACTTGTTGCCTAAGTCTGGCTCCAATGACGAAGCCGCATCCAAATAAGCGCTGTTGGTTTTCTCGGTAGCAGTCACCATAGTAGATATCGCAGTTTTTCATCCTCTTTTTGCCCGGCCCATCCCATCGTATTTCCTGGATGGCGGTGATGTCTGCTTTATAGCAGTCTAGGGCCTCCGCTAATTCTTCGGCTGCACGTGGTCTGTTAAGGGACCTAACATTCCACGTGCATATCCGAAGTTCGTTGTCCTTAATTCGTTTGCGTTGGTTGTCAGCAGTAAATCCGTCCGTATCCGAGGCTTGTTGGTGCTTCGCAACTATAAGATTTTTACGTGGTCAGGAAGTCACCCTGACGGCACAACCCCCAACCTGGAGGGCCAGATCCTTAGTATAACTCCAAGGACGGGGAGCCGGATAAACCGCTCCTTATAGGCCTGGGCTCCGAATAAGTCGTAGAAGCCCTATAAGGTGTTCACTAAGTAGTTCAACCTTACTGGAACTGTAGACGCCACCGTTGATTCCATCTCGGGAATTCCTCCGCTGCCGTCTGGATAAGGAGAGGTGCCTTAGTGGACGCACCTCTCCCCCCCTCTCTCGTTTGCTGCCCCCAACAACTTTCCACTGGGGTTGGAACCCAATCTCCAGTTGAGGTACTAGGCACCCGATGTTCACCACGGGGAGGTGAGAGTAGGAGTTGGGAGACAGAGGTTGGTTTTGAGAAAAACCTGTGGACGCTTGTGTCCTCTTGAATGCACATGTCTACCATTTGAACACGAATAAAACTAAAGTTAATAATAAAAAGAAGAAGTATGAATTTTGAAATGCACTAAGCAGAGTTTTTGTGTGGGGGCTATGTGTGATATGGTTTGGGGCGTTTCGATGGGCAGAAAGCGAGCGTAAGTTTACAACCGCTGTCAGTTATGGGGCAACTAACTTCGCGGAACATTGTCGAGTAGAAGTTGCCAACAGGTATACACGATTCAGTGTCATGTGGGTGGGTCATAACGCGCAAGCTACTCAAGGCGAATAACATCTCTCGTCCACGAAACAAAATATAAGAGTCAGGTGAAAATGTCCGTCCGTCGTCCTCTGTACGTTTGAATCTAGGCATGAAAACAAGATCTTTTGTTCGCGATTGCCTGCTCTCTGAACAAGAACCTCACCCACCGACGTTCCTAGCCGCGCCCTGCCGCCAGCATGCCTAGTCCGGTTCAGATAGAGTAGGATGACCAAACCCTTTTAATCCAAGATCACGCAACAAATAGAAATGGCGCCCAACTTCGAGGCTTAAGATTTAAGCTTCCTCGCAATGAAATTGAATCTTGATTTTGACAGTAAGTCCCGGTATTCGCTTTTGATTGGCATCCGCGTGCGACTGCAAAAGCAATTTTCATTTTCACTGTGTTTTTGAGTTTATATTAGACCAAATTATTTTCAAGACATGGAAATTTTGCTGCATATGAACTTTATTTATCTTATATTTTTTTTTAGTGTAGTCTGTTTTCTAGAAGTTTTGTTGGAATACATAGCCACTTCAACTTTCGCTTGGCTTAAATTTTGTTTCAAACCGTCCGTCCGTTTACAAAATATATCCTTTTCGAGAAGCCCAAATAGATCAACCACACAAACCCCCACAGTAAATTTATGAAAAAAAAAAAAAAATCAGTAAAATTTTATCAATCTATCACTCATTACTACACACAAATTACTTAAAATTATATTTAGAACTTTGAATATGAATGGTAACAATAGACCGAGCACTCGTGCTAGTTCAAGAGGAAAATTTAATAATTCGAGGGGTCAATACTCCGGCACTTCTAATAGGAATTCCTTGAATAATCGCGGTCACAATTCGCAGGTCAACTCGAACCAAAGAGCTCCTTTGGTCCAACATAGTCCTCCAGCATCAAGTAGCATGCAAAACAGAGACCAACAGTTAGCAAATCCGGTAGGGAGTCAGGTACAGATTCAAAATATGAGTCAGGAACAGCTTCTTAACAATGAACAAAATCCTCAGGCCGGAGAGCCAGGTGCTCAGAGCCCTGATAGAATTTCATTAAATCCAGATCGACACCAAGATGAACTAATTGATTCCGTTCATACAGAACCCCCTCATCTGAACAATCAAGCGGCACCACGAAATACAGAAAACGATCAAACACATTCTTCTTTAAGACCCAACCAATATGACATTCAAACACTTGCTTCGGCGTTTGAGCGTATTATGGAAGCCAACAACAAAGTTGTTGTCAATGAAATGAAAGCAATAAAAGATTCTCTGACACAGAAATTAGATCAACTGAATAATCCTTTAGCTCAAACAGTCCATCCCGGAAATGTGCATAATTTAAATCCTCGTGTTGATTTTGACCAATTTTTACAGAATGCTTCCTTTTCTACTCAAAACCGATTGCCACCTAGTCAAGACACATCTCCTTCACAACCTTCGACTAGCAGCTCAAACTGCAAAATTGAAAAGTGGAAAATTTCTTTCGATGGAACGGAAAACGTTCACGACTTTTGGTTCAAGGTTGAAACTTTAAGGCAAAAGGCGCAATGCACTTGGGATCATGTCTTAGCCAATTTTCACGTTCTCTTAAAAGGGAAGGCAGAAACATGGTTCTGGTTTTTCTTAAAAAAAAAATCCAGATGCGTCTTGGCACAGCTTAAAATATGCCATAATTAAAGAATTCAGCAAAGCTGAAAACGAATACGACAAGATCCTACGCATGGTTTCTCGTCGTCAAGGTCTCAAAGAAACGTTTGACGATTTTTATACAGACATTCTACGCCTAAACGCGCGTCTAAGTGAACCTTGGTCTGACACTAAAATGATGGATTTAATAAAGAAAAATTCAAAAGAATGTTTAGGCTCATTATTGTTCCCTTATCAAGTTACATCCTTGGAACAAATGAGAGACGTAGCTCGACAAGGTGAATCGTTCATGCAACACCAAGCCTCTCAAAAGTTTTCGAGTTTTAAGCGTAACATAAGTGAAATAGAGTCTGAAATTAGTGCTCATGATGAAAAAACAGTGGAGGATCAGGGAATAGCTGCCTTTGCGAAAGCAAACAAACAAAGCGCCAAACCTCTCGACAATTCTAATTTCATTTGTTGGAACTGTCAACAAAAAGGCCATTCGTTTTACGACTGCCCTGATGAAGTGCGTAATCTATTTTGCTATAGGTGCGGTGAGAAGAATGTTACCACCGTCGCATGTCCAAAGCATGGTTTAAACCGGAAAGCGAGCGAGTCGACAGCCGGGGGCACTCGTTCCACAAACCAGACCCCGAGCCAATAAGTAAGATAAATTTATCTTCAGAATGCCATATGCAACCTGAAGATGTCAACCCAAAATCCCCTGATTACCACCAACCTGGAATTAAATATATTCTCAAAAGACCTGAATTTCAAAGGATAGAACCGAATTTTAAATCAACACCTCAATTATCTTTTCACGAGAGAATGAGACGCTACACGCAAGCTAAAAATAGAATCAAAGCCAGTCATGTCGGCATAAATATCACAAAGTGCAGAGATCGATATTTTGCTCGCAAAACTCACCGAAAAGACATTGAGTCCACCATACTTGACGATACAAATGACATGAGACCTTTTCTAAACATACAGATTGGAAATGAAAAAGTATACGCATTATTAGATTCAGGTGCGTCGGTAAGCGCTCTAGGAAAAGATTCCCTTGACCTTTTAAATCGAAATTCTATCTCTATGAAACCATTCAAAAGTACGATCAGCACTGCCGATGGCACAAAACAAGAAATTTTAGGTATATGTAAGATTCCTATTTCTTTTAATAACATGACCAACGTCGTAGACTTTTACGTTGTACCAGCTTTGCAGCAACAAGCGTATCTTGGCATCAACTTCTGGAAAAGTTTTCACATTGCTCCAAAAATCATTTCAGAAATATCGTGTTTTGAAGAGCAAAGCTCTGATCCACAGTTGCACAACCTGACCCCTAAGAAAAGAGAAGAGTTGAGTAGGGTCATAGATCTGTTTCCATCATACTCGAAATTAGGACTCGGTAGAACGCATTTAGAGGAACATGTCATTGACACGGGTGATGCTGTGCCGATCAAAACTAAGCACTATCCGCTATCACCACCTCGAGAAGCAGAAGTATATGCGGAAATTGAAAGAATGCTTCAGTTAGGAATAATTCGAGAAAGTAATAGCCCGTGGTCTTCTCCTATCGTTTTAGTTCGCAAGCCAGGGAAGAATAGACTCTGCATAGATTTTCGGAAGCTTAACACAGTGGCTAAGGACGATGCGTATCCTCTTCCGCATATCTCCGGATTATTGAGCAGATTAAAAGACACCCATTACATCACAGGGCTTGATCTTAAAGATGCGTTCCACCAAATTCCCCTTTCAAAGTCGTCATGCGAGAAGACAGCTTTTGCTGTGCCAGGCAAGCCATTAATGGAGTTTGTTGTAATGCCCTTTGGTCTCAAAGATGCATCGCAGAGAATGACTCGATTAATGGACAAGGTCATACCGTCGAAATACAGGGAAAAAGTTTTCGTTTATATCGACGATTTGCTCATTTGCACTGAAACTTTCGAAGAACATCTGACGCTCTTGGCTGAGGTAGCGAAATTCCTCAGAGACGCCAATCTCACAATTAATGTTGAGAAAAGCAAATTCTGTCAGAGAGAGATCCGATTCCTAGGCTACATTGTTGGCCAAGGCTGTCTTAAGACTGATCCTTCAAAAATTGAGGCAATAACCGAATTTCCACCCCCGCAAACCGCCAGACAACTTCGCCGTTTCCTGGGTATAGCAGGATGGTATCGCCAATTTATCCCCAATTTTTCGAGCCTTTCTGCCCCACTTTCCGATTGCCTGCGCAAATCAGACAAATTTCATCTGACACAAGATGCTATCGATGCATTTCAAAAATTAAAACACGTTTTGACAACAGACCCGGTTCTCGCACAGCCTGACTTCTCCAAACCATTCGTTATTCAGTGCGACGCATCTAGTGCAGGAGTCGGTGGTGTTTTGTACCAATTGGATAATGAAGGCCATGAACATCCGATCGCCTACGTTTCACAGAAACTCAACAAAGCACAGAGAAACTACACTGTTTCAGAACAAGAGTGCCTAGCAGCGATTGTTTCTGTTGAAAAATTTCGACCGTACATAGACGGCTTACCTTTCACGATAATCACCGACCATTCAAGTCTCAAGTGGCTCATGTCGCAAAAGAATTTGAGTGGAAGACTTGGCCGATGTAGTTTGCGACTCCAAGCTTTTAATTTTTCAATAGAGCATCGCAAAGGTTCTCTTAACATTGTCCCTGATGCGTTATCGAGAATAGACATAGCCGAAATAGGAGTTGAAGATGAGAAGGAAATCGATTTGAGTTCATCTCACTTTCAGTCTAAAGAATATGAAGAATTAAAACAGAAACTAAGCGAAAATATAGAAAATTTCCCCGACATAACTCTATCTGATGGATTCATTTACAAACGCGTTAAGTATCGAACAGGCTCACCCGATGAGGAAGAAAGCTTATGGCGTCTATGGTTGCCAAAAGAGCTGACAAGAAAGGCTATTGCCAATGTCCATAATACCAAGTCAGGATGTCACGGTGGCATTGAGAAGACCTTGTTTAGGGTGAGACAAAAATATTTCTGGCCAGGCATGGTCAAGGACATAAAACATTTCGTCAACTCTTGCGACATCTGTAAGCAGATAAAGCCACCATCCACGTCACTTAGACCTAAGATGGGCTCTCAAGTTGTAACCGAACGTCCAATGCAACGTCTTTATATTGACTTACTTGGCCCATATCCGCGCACCAAATCTGGTAACACAACAATTTTCATCGCGATTGATCACTTTACAAAATTTGTATTTTTGAAGACACTGAAAAAGGCTTGTGCGAAGTCAATTTGTAATTATTTGGAAAACGATATCTTCCAAATCTTTGGATGCCCTGAATATGTCCATAGTGACAATGGAAGGCAGTTTGTCTCCGAAGAATTTAAAAATTTTACGGAATGTCATAACATCAAACATATAACAACAGCCTTTTATTCGCCTCAGGCGAACAGCTCTGAACGAGTGAACAGAGAAATTTTAGCCAAGGTAAGGGTCTTTGTCAAAGACAAGCATGATGAATGGGACAAGTATATCCCACTTATAGGTGCAATTTTAAGAAGTGACTTTCATTCATCGATACACTGTTCACCTTACTATGCTTTGTTTGGTCAACACATGATGACCGGAGGTAAAGAATACGAATTTCTAAGAAAAATAAGATGTTTAGATGAACCCGACTTGCTAGTCATTCCATCGTCGGATAGAATGCTCTTGATGAGAGAAAGAATAAAAAACAATCTAAACTCTGCTCACCTTAAAGCTGAACGTAGCTACAATCTCCGAGCGAAAAGTATTTCTTTTGTCCCGGGACAAGAAGTTTTCCGTAGGAATTTTGAGCAAAGTAGCTTTGTCAAAGCAAGGAATGCAAAATTTTCACCTAAATTTATAAAGTGTAGAGTAAGAAAGCGAGTTGGTAATTGCCTTTATGAATTAGAGGACCTTAAGGGAAAAATCATAGGGAAATATCATGGATATCAAACAATGACCGTTGTGACGTGCAACGACATCTCGTTTTCCTTTTCGTTTTCTTCGCGTGAACTCGAGAACGAAGAAGGTTTGTTGCGAATGTCGTGTGGATTTCCATATCCATATTCCACACTCGCGTTGAACCACCCTGTGTTAGAACATAACGAAAGTAAAATGTCAAAGATAAGTTGTGAAATCAGCTGGGTGACCGGAAACTCATGTCAAAATCTTGAAGCCTAAGTCTGATCTTCGTTACGTTTCTCACATTCGTTCTTTCTTGGTGTAGCTTTCATCCTGTACGGATTACATAAGATCTGGTAACTATCCCTCGTAAAAGAAATCGAAACATAGACAAGAAATTTCATCCCTATCCTATTTTAGCAATACAACCGAAATCTGAGATTATTATCCACTGCCCACCAAAAAAATACTAGAGGAGGGTTTCTGAGAAATTATATTGAGCAGAGGCGTTTACTCATTCCGAACTGCCTCGCGTAATCCTGATCATCCCGTCCAACCAGCCAACTTGGAAACACTTTACATCCACCCTGTCGATGAATCCAATTTTCTTAATTAGATGTAATTGGAAATATTTGGACCACGTGCCAAATTTATCGGCTTCAATCCAATTTGAGAGGCATATCTAACATTCCAACAACCCAATTCACCACGCAGATCATCCCAACAAAAGAGCGAAAATTTCCTTTTCTTATTAGAAAAATAGCTCCATACTACCACTACAGCTAATCGCGAGGCGACAACCTGTCTATCATTTGCACTTGTACTTGCACGAGCTCAAAACTAGGTCAGTCGTCATCTTGGCCTTGGCCCGTTCGCTCGTCCATCTACCACCATCAACGTTTTCGCGTCGCAGTGCAAAGTGTAACAAGAAGGTCGCGCAGGTGTCGCCGTCTAAGTCGTCGGCGTGGATGGTAGGAGAGCGGCGTGTGTGTGGAGATAGGGCGGGTGATTTTTACCCCCAGGAAAGGCCCGAGAAAGCTATTTTTTTTAGTGGTCATTAGCATATCCATAATATGTAATCCTAATTAGTTCATATAATTTCCTTTTTTTTTAATCACGCGTATGTGAGCTAATGTGGCTTTAAGAAGCATGTATGTAAAGAAAAGAAAAGGTGAATAGTGTTAAAATAAAGGAACATAAAGAAAGAAAGAAGCTCAATAAGGGAGAAAAGAAAAAAAATTAGAGAAGTGAGAGGTAAATAACAATATAAAAAGAATAGACGACACAGTTTCGCGAGGGTTTGCGGTTTATAGAAAAATCAACATTAAATTTTACAGCTATACTAGAGAGCCAACGGAGAATTGTGCACAATTGTCTGGACCGTAAGTGGTGAGTTTAATTACTTATTTACTATATTTATTTTATAACTTATTTCTCGTGTGTGTCCGAGTGGGACGAATAGAGTCTCGCTAAGTTAAATTGTCATTTTTTTTTGCTGGTTATTGACTCTTACTCTACTTCTTCTCTTAAATATTATGCAAATCAAGTAGATGTTAAAGATCCTAACCTACTCAATACAAAAATTTCACATGCCGTCCTTAATGCCAAATTAGAACAAATGCGCTGATTAAACAGAATAAATAATTAGATTGTAAGAGTTAAGAATAAAACTAAAGTTAAAAATAAAAAGAAGAAGTATGAATTTTGAAATGCACTAAGCAGAGTTTTTGTGTGGGGGCTATGTGTGATATGGTTTGGGGCGCTTCGATGAGCAGAAAGCGAGCGTAAGTTTACAACCGCTGTCAGTTATGGGGCAACTAACTTCGCGGAACATTGTCGAGTAGAAGTTGCCAACAGGTATACACGATTCAGTGTCATGTGGGTGGGTCATAACGCGCAAGCTACTCAAGGCGAATAACATCTCTCGTCCACGAAACAAAATATAAGAGTCAAGTGAAAATGTCCGTCCGTCGTCCTCTGTACGTTTGAATCTAGGCATGAAAACAAGATCTTTTGTTCGCGATTGCCTGCTCTCTGAACAAGAACCTCACCCACCGACGTTCCTAGCCGCGCCCTGCCGCCAGCATGCCTAGTCCGGTTCAGATAGAGTAGGATGACCAAACCCTTTTAATCCAAGATCACGCAACAAATAGAAATGGCGCCCAACTTCGAGGCTTAAGATTTAAGCTTCCTCGCAATGAAATTGAATCTTGATTTTGACAGTAAGTCCCGGTATTCGCTTTTGATTGGCATCCGCGTGCGACTGCAAAAGCAATTTTCATTTTCACTGTGTTTTTGAGTTTATATTAGACCAAATTATTTTCAAGACATGGAAATTTTGCTGCATATGAACTTTATTTATCTTATATTTTTTTTTAGTGTAGTCTGTTTTCTAGAAGTTTTGTTGGAATACATAGCCACTTCAACTTTCGCTTGGCTTAAATTTTGTTTCAAACCGTCCGTCCGTTTACAAAATATATCCTTTTCGAGAAGCCCAAATAGATCAACCACACAAACCCCCACAGTAAATTTATGAAAAAAAAAAAAAAATCAGTAAAATTTTATCAATCTATCACTCATTACTACACACAAATTACTTAAAATTATATTTAGAACTTTGAATATGAATGGTAACAATAGACCGAGCACTCGTGCTAGTTCAAGAGGAAAATTTAATAATTCGAGGGGTCAATACTCCGGCACTTCTAATAGGAATTCCTTGAATAATCGCGGTCACAATTCGCAGGTCAACTCGAACCAAAGAGCTCCTTTGGTCCAACATAGTCCTCCAGCATCAAGTAGCATGCAAAACAGAGACCAACAGTTAGCAAATCCGGTAGGGAGTCAGGTACAGATTCAAAATATGAGTCAGGAACAGCTTCTTAACAATGAACAAAATCCTCAGGCCGGAGAGCCAGGTGCTCAGAGCCCTGATAGAATTTCATTAAATCCAGATCGACACCAAGATGAACTAATTGATTCCGTTCATACAGAACCCCCTCATCTGAACAATCAAGCGGCACCACGAAATACAGAAAACGATCAAACACATTCTTCTTTAAGACCCAACCAATATGACATTCAAACACTTGCTTCGGCGTTTGAGCGTATTATGGAAGCCAACAACAAAGTTGTTGTCAATGAAATGAAAGCAATAAAAGATTCTCTGACACAGAAATTAGATCAACTGAATAATCCTTTAGCTCAAACAGTCCATCCCGGAAATGTGCATAATTTAAATCCTCGTGTTGATTTTGACCAATTTTTACAGAATGCTTCCTTTTCTACTCAAAACCGATTGCCACCTAGTCAAGACACATCTCCTTCACAACCTTCGACTAGCAGCTCAAACTGCAAAATTGAAAAGTGGAAAATTTCTTTCGATGGAACGGAAAACGTTCACGACTTTTGGTTCAAGGTTGAAACTTTAAGGCAAAAGGCGCAATGCACTTGGGATCATGTCTTAGCCAATTTTCACGTTCTCTTAAAAGGGAAGGCAGAAACATGGTTCTGGTTTTTCTTAAAAAAAAAATCCAGATGCGTCTTGGCACAGCTTAAAATATGCCATAATTAAAGAATTCAGCAAAGCTGAAAACGAATACGACAAGATCCTACGCATGGTTTCTCGTCGTCAAGGTCTCAAAGAAACGTTTGACGATTTTTATACAGACATTCTACGCCTAAACGCGCGTCTAAGTGAACCTTGGTCTGACACTAAAATGATGGATTTAATAAAGAAAAATTCAAAAGAATGTTTAGGCTCATTATTGTTCCCTTATCAAGTTACATCCTTGGAACAAATGAGAGACGTAGCTCGACAAGGTGAATCGTTCATGCAACACCAAGCCTCTCAAAAGTTTTCGAGTTTTAAGCGTAACATAAGTGAAATAGAGTCTGAAATTAGTGCTCATGATGAAAAAACAGTGGAGGATCAGGGAATAGCTGCCTTTGCGAAAGCAAACAAACAAAGCGCCAAACCTCTCGACAATTCTAATTTCATTTGTTGGAACTGTCAACAAAAAGGCCATTCGTTTTACGACTGCCCTGATGAAGTGCGTAATCTATTTTGCTATAGGTGCGGTGAGAAGAATGTTACCACCGTCGCATGTCCAAAGCATGGTTTAAACCGGAAAGCGAGCGAGTCGACAGCCGGGGGCACTCGTTCCACAAACCAGACCCCGAGCCAATAAGTAAGATAAATTTATCTTCAGAATGCCATATGCAACCTGAAGATGTCAACCCAAAATCCCCTGATTACCACCAACCTGGAATTAAATATATTCTCAAAAGACCTGAATTTCAAAGGATAGAACCGAATTTTAAATCAACACCTCAATTATCTTTTCACGAGAGAATGAGACGCTACACGCAAGCTAAAAATAGAATCAAAGCCAGTCATGTCGGCATAAATATCACAAAGTGCAGAGATCGATATTTTGCTCGCAAAACTCACCGAAAAGACATTGAGTCCACCATACTTGACGATACAAATGACATGAGACCTTTTCTAAACATACAGATTGGAAATGAAAAAGTATACGCATTATTAGATTCAGGTGCGTCGGTAAGCGCTCTAGGAAAAGATTCCCTTGACCTTTTAAATCGAAATTCTATCTCTATGAAACCATTCAAAAGTACGATCAGCACTGCCGATGGCACAAAACAAGAAATTTTAGGTATATGTAAGATTCCTATTTCTTTTAATAACATGACCAACGTCGTAGACTTTTACGTTGTACCAGCTTTGCAGCAACAAGCGTATCTTGGCATCAACTTCTGGAAAAGTTTTCACATTGCTCCAAAAATCATTTCAGAAATATCGTGTTTTGAAGAGCAAAGCTCTGATCCACAGTTGCACAACCTGACCCCTAAGAAAAGAGAAGAGTTGAGTAGGGTCATAGATCTGTTTCCATCATACTCGAAATTAGGACTCGGTAGAACGCATTTAGAGGAACATGTCATTGACACGGGTGATGCTGTGCCGATCAAAACTAAGCACTATCCGCTATCACCACCTCGAGAAGCAGAAGTATATGCGGAAATTGAAAGAATGCTTCAGTTAGGAATAATTCGAGAAAGTAATAGCCCGTGGTCTTCTCCTATCGTTTTAGTTCGCAAGCCAGGGAAGAATAGACTCTGCATAGATTTTCGGAAGCTTAACACAGTGGCTAAGGACGATGCGTATCCTCTTCCGCATATCTCCGGATTATTGAGCAGATTAAAAGACACCCATTACATCACAGGGCTTGATCTTAAAGATGCGTTCCACCAAATTCCCCTTTCAAAGTCGTCATGCGAGAAGACAGCTTTTGCTGTGCCAGGCAAGCCATTAATGGAGTTTGTTGTAATGCCCTTTGGTCTCAAAGATGCATCGCAGAGAATGACTCGATTAATGGACAAGGTCATACCGTCGAAATACAGGGAAAAAGTTTTCGTTTATATCGACGATTTGCTCATTTGCACTGAAACTTTCGAAGAACATCTGACGCTCTTGGCTGAGGTAGCGAAATTCCTCAGAGACGCCAATCTCACAATTAATGTTGAGAAAAGCAAATTCTGTCAGAGAGAGATCCGATTCCTAGGCTACATTGTTGGCCAAGGCTGTCTTAAGACTGATCCTTCAAAAATTGAGGCAATAACCGAATTTCCACCCCCGCAAACCGCCAGACAACTTCGCCGTTTCCTGGGTATAGCAGGATGGTATCGCCAATTTATCCCCAATTTTTCGAGCCTTTCTGCCCCACTTTCCGATTGCCTGCGCAAATCAGACAAATTTCATCTGACACAAGATGCTATCGATGCATTTCAAAAATTAAAACACGTTTTGACAACAGACCCGGTTCTCGCACAGCCTGACTTCTCCAAACCATTCGTTATTCAGTGCGACGCATCTAGTGCAGGAGTCGGTGGTGTTTTGTACCAATTGGATAATGAAGGCCATGAACATCCGATCGCCTACGTTTCACAGAAACTCAACAAAGCACAGAGAAACTACACTGTTTCAGAACAAGAGTGCCTAGCAGCGATTGTTTCTGTTGAAAAATTTCGACCGTACATAGACGGCTTACCTTTCACGATAATCACCGACCATTCAAGTCTCAAGTGGCTCATGTCGCAAAAGAATTTGAGTGGAAGACTTGGCCGATGGAGTTTGCGACTCCAAGCTTTTAATTTTTCAATAGAGCATCGCAAAGGTTCTCTTAACATTGTCCCTGATGCGTTATCGAGAATAGACATAGCCGAAATAGGAGTTGAAGATGAGAAGGAAATCGATTTGAGTTCATCTCACTTTCAGTCTAAAGAATATGAAGAATTAAAACAGAAACTAAGCGAAAATATAGAAAATTTCCCCGACATAACTCTATCTGATGGATTCATTTACAAACGCGTTAAGTATCGAACAGGCTCACCCGATGAGGAAGAAAGCTTATGGCGTCTATGGTTGCCAAAAGAGCTGACAAGAAAGGCTATTGCCAATGTCCATAATACCAAGTCAGGATGTCACGGTGGCATTGAGAAGACCTTGTTTAGGGTGAGACAAAAATATTTCTGGCCAGGCATGGTCAAGGACATAAAACATTTCGTCAACTCTTGCGACATCTGTAAGCAGATAAAGCCACCATCCACGTCACTTAGACCTAAGATGGGCTCTCAAGTTGTAACCGAACGTCCAATGCAACGTCTTTATATTGACTTACTTGGCCCATATCCGCGCACCAAATCTGGTAACACAACAATTTTCATCGCGATTGATCACTTTACAAAATTTGTATTTTTGAAGACACTGAAAAAGGCTTGTGCGAAGTCAATTTGTAATTATTTGGAAAACGATATCTTCCAAATCTTTGGATGCCCTGAATATGTCCATAGTGACAATGGAAGGCAGTTTGTCTCCGAAGAATTTAAAAATTTTACGGAATGTCATAACATCAAACATATAACAACAGCCTTTTATTCGCCTCAGGCGAACAGCTCTGAACGAGTGAACAGAGAAATTTTAGCCAAGGTAAGGGTCTTTGTCAAAGACAAGCATGATGAATGGGACAAGTATATCCCACTTATAGGTGCAATTTTAAGAAGTGACTTTCATTCATCGATACACTGTTCACCTTACTATGCTTTGTTTGGTCAACACATGATGACCGGAGGTAAAGAATACGAATTTCTAAGAAAAATAAGATGTTTAGATGAACCCGACTTGCTAGTCATTCCATCGTCGGATAGAATGCTCTTGATGAGAGAAAGAATAAAAAACAATCTAAACTCTGCTCACCTTAAAGCTGAACGTAGCTACAATCTCCGAGCGAAAAGTATTTCTTTTGTCCCGGGACAAGAAGTTTTCCGTAGGAATTTTGAGCAAAGTAGCTTTGTCAAAGCAAGGAATGCAAAATTTTCACCTAAATTTATAAAGTGTAGAGTAAGAAAGCGAGTTGGTAATTGCCTTTATGAATTAGAGGACCTTAAGGGAAAAATCATAGGGAAATATCATGGATATCAAACAATGACCGTTGTGACGTGCAACGACATCTCGTTTTCCTTTTCGTTTTCTTCGCGTGAACTCGAGAACGAAGAAGGTTTGTTGCGAATGTCGTGTGGATTTCCATATCCATATTCCACACTCGCGTTGAACCACCCTGTGTTAGAACATAACGAAAGTAAAATGTCAAAGATAAGTTGTGAAATCAGCTGGGTGACCGGAAACTCATGTCAAAATCTTGAAGCCTAAGTCTGATCTTCGTTACGTTTCTCACATTCGTTCTTTCTTGGTGTAGCTTTCATCCTGTACGGATTACATAAGATCTGGTAACTATCCCTCGTAAAAGAAATCGAAACATAGACAAGAAATTTCATCCCTATCCTATTTTAGCAATACAACCGAAATCTGAGATTATTATCCACTGCCCACCAAAAAAATACTAGAGGAGGGTTTCTGAGAAATTATATTGAGCAGAGGCGTTTACTCATTCCGAACTGCCTCGCGTAATCCTGATCATCCCGTCCAACCAGCCAACTTGGAAACACTTTACATCCACCCTGTCGATGAATCCAATTTTCTTAATTAGATGTAATTGGAAATATTTGGACCACGTGCCAAATTTATCGGCTTCAATCCAATTTGAGAGGCATATCTAACATTCCAACAACCCAATTCACCACGCAGATCATCCCAACAAAAGAGCGAAAATTTCCTTTTCTTATTAGAAAAATAGCTCCATACTACCACTACAGCTAATCGCGAGGCGACAACCTGTCTATCATTTGCACTTGTACTTGCACGAGCTCAAAACTAGGTCAGTCGTCATCTTGGCCTTGGCCCGTTCGCTCGTCCATCTACCACCATCAACGTTTTCGCGTCGCAGTGCAAAGTGTAACAAGAAGGTCGCGCAGGTGTCGCCGTCTAAGTCGTCGGCGTGGATGGTAGGAGAGCGGCGTGTGTGTGGAGATTTTTACCCCCAGGAAAGGCCCGAGAAAGCTATTTTTTTTAGTGGTCATTAGCATATCCATAATATGTAATCCTAATTAGTTCATATAATTTCCTTTTTTTTTAATCACGCGTATGTGAGCTAATGTGGCTTTAAGAAGCATGTATGTAAAGAAAAGAAAAGGTGAATAGTGTTAAAATAAAGGAACATAAAGAAAGAAAGAAGCTCAATAAGGGAGAAAAGAAAAAAAATTAGAGAAGTGAGAGGTAAATAACAATATAAAAAGAATAGACGACACAGTTTCGCGAGGGTTTGCGGTTTATAGAAAAATCAACATTAAATTTTACAGCTATACTAGAGAGCCAACGGAGAATTGTGCACAATTGTCTGGACCGTAAGTGGTGAGTTTAATTACTTATTTACTATATTTATTTTATAACTTATTTCTCGTGTGTGTCCGAGTGGGACGAATAGAGTCTCGCTAAGTTAAATTGTCATTTTTTTTTGCTGGTTATTGACTCTTACTCTACTTCTTCTCTTAAATATTATGCAAATCAAGTAGATGTTAAAGATCCTAACCTACTCAATACAAAAATTTCACATGCCGTCCTTAATGCCAAATTAGAACAAATGCGCTGATTAAACAGAATAAATAATTAGATTGTAAGAGTTAAGAATAAAACTAAAGTTAAAAATAAAAAGAAGAAGTATGAATTTTGAAATGCACTAAGCAGAGTTTTTGTGTGGGGGCTATGTGTGATATGGTTTGGGGCGCTTCGATGAGCAGAAAGCGAGCGTAAGTTTACAACCGCTGTCAGTTATGGGGCAACTAACTTCGCGGAACATTGTCGAGTAGAAGTTGCCAACAGGTATACACGATTCAGTGTCATGTGGGTGGGTCATAACGCGCAAGCTACTCAAGGCGAATAACATCTCTCGTCCACGAAACAAAATATAAGAGTCAAGTGAAAATGTCCGTCCGTCGTCCTCTGTACGTTTGAATCTAGGCATGAAAACAAGATCTTTTGTTCGCGATTGCCTGCTCTCTGAACAAGAACCTCACCCACCGACGTTCCTAGCCGCGCCCTGCCGCCAGCATGCCTAGTCCGGTTCAGATAGAGTAGGATGACCAAACCCTTTTAATCCAAGATCACGCAACAAATAGAAATGGCGCCCAACTTCGAGGCTTAAGATTTAAGCTTCCTCGCAATGAAATTGAATCTTGATTTTGACAGTAAGTCCCGGTATTCGCTTTTGATTGGCATCCGCGTGCGACTGCAAAAGCAATTTTCATTTTCACTGTGTTTTTGAGTTTATATTAGACCAAATTATTTTCAAGACATGGAAATTTTGCTGCATATGAACTTTATTTATCTTATATTTTTTTTTAGTGTAGTCTGTTTTCTAGAAGTTTTGTTGGAATACATAGCCACTTCAACTTTCGCTTGGCTTAAATTTTGTTTCAAACCGTCCGTCCGTTTACAAAATATATCCTTTTCGAGAAGCCCAAATAGATCAACCACACAAACCCCCACAGTAAATTTATGAAAAAAAAAAAAAAATCAGTAAAATTTTATCAATCTATCACTCATTACTACACACAAATTACTTAAAATTATATTTAGAACTTTGAATATGAATGGTAACAATAGACCGAGCACTCGTGCTAGTTCAAGAGGAAAATTTAATAATTCGAGGGGTCAATACTCCGGCACTTCTAATAGGAATTCCTTGAATAATCGCGGTCACAATTCGCAGGTCAACTCGAACCAAAGAGCTCCTTTGGTCCAACATAGTCCTCCAGCATCAAGTAGCATGCAAAACAGAGACCAACAGTTAGCAAATCCGGTAGGGAGTCAGGTACAGATTCAAAATATGAGTCAGGAACAGCTTCTTAACAATGAACAAAATCCTCAGGCCGGAGAGCCAGGTGCTCAGAGCCCTGATAGAATTTCATTAAATCCAGATCGACACCAAGATGAACTAATTGATTCCGTTCATACAGAACCCCCTCATCTGAACAATCAAGCGGCACCACGAAATACAGAAAACGATCAAACACATTCTTCTTTAAGACCCAACCAATATGACATTCAAACACTTGCTTCGGCGTTTGAGCGTATTATGGAAGCCAACAACAAAGTTGTTGTCAATGAAATGAAAGCAATAAAAGATTCTCTGACACAGAAATTAGATCAACTGAATAATCCTTTAGCTCAAACAGTCCATCCCGGAAATGTGCATAATTTAAATCCTCGTGTTGATTTTGACCAATTTTTACAGAATGCTTCCTTTTCTACTCAAAACCGATTGCCACCTAGTCAAGACACATCTCCTTCACAACCTTCGACTAGCAGCTCAAACTGCAAAATTGAAAAGTGGAAAATTTCTTTCGATGGAACGGAAAACGTTCACGACTTTTGGTTCAAGGTTGAAACTTTAAGGCAAAAGGCGCAATGCACTTGGGATCATGTCTTAGCCAATTTTCACGTTCTCTTAAAAGGGAAGGCAGAAACATGGTTCTGGTTTTTCTTAAAAAAAAAATCCAGATGCGTCTTGGCACAGCTTAAAATATGCCATAATTAAAGAATTCAGCAAAGCTGAAAACGAATACGACAAGATCCTACGCATGGTTTCTCGTCGTCAAGGTCTCAAAGAAACGTTTGACGATTTTTATACAGACATTCTACGCCTAAACGCGCGTCTAAGTGAACCTTGGTCTGACACTAAAATGATGGATTTAATAAAGAAAAATTCAAAAGAATGTTTAGGCTCATTATTGTTCCCTTATCAAGTTACATCCTTGGAACAAATGAGAGACGTAGCTCGACAAGGTGAATCGTTCATGCAACACCAAGCCTCTCAAAAGTTTTCGAGTTTTAAGCGTAACATAAGTGAAATAGAGTCTGAAATTAGTGCTCATGATGAAAAAACAGTGGAGGATCAGGGAATAGCTGCCTTTGCGAAAGCAAACAAACAAAGCGCCAAACCTCTCGACAATTCTAATTTCATTTGTTGGAACTGTCAACAAAAAGGCCATTCGTTTTACGACTGCCCTGATGAAGTGCGTAATCTATTTTGCTATAGGTGCGGTGAGAAGAATGTTACCACCGTCGCATGTCCAAAGCATGGTTTAAACCGGAAAGCGAGCGAGTCGACAGCCGGGGGCACTCGTTCCACAAACCAGACCCCGAGCCAATAAGTAAGATAAATTTATCTTCAGAATGCCATATGCAACCTGAAGATGTCAACCCAAAATCCCCTGATTACCACCAACCTGGAATTAAATATATTCTCAAAAGACCTGAATTTCAAAGGATAGAACCGAATTTTAAATCAACACCTCAATTATCTTTTCACGAGAGAATGAGACGCTACACGCAAGCTAAAAATAGAATCAAAGCCAGTCATGTCGGCATAAATATCACAAAGTGCAGAGATCGATATTTTGCTCGCAAAACTCACCGAAAAGACATTGAGTCCACCATACTTGACGATACAAATGACATGAGACCTTTTCTAAACATACAGATTGGAAATGAAAAAGTATACGCATTATTAGATTCAGGTGCGTCGGTAAGCGCTCTAGGAAAAGATTCCCTTGACCTTTTAAATCGAAATTCTATCTCTATGAAACCATTCAAAAGTACGATCAGCACTGCCGATGGCACAAAACAAGAAATTTTAGGTATATGTAAGATTCCTATTTCTTTTAATAACATGACCAACGTCGTAGACTTTTACGTTGTACCAGCTTTGCAGCAACAAGCGTATCTTGGCATCAACTTCTGGAAAAGTTTTCACATTGCTCCAAAAATCATTTCAGAAATATCGTGTTTTGAAGAGCAAAGCTCTGATCCACAGTTGCACAACCTGACCCCTAAGAAAAGAGAAGAGTTGAGTAGGGTCATAGATCTGTTTCCATCATACTCGAAATTAGGACTCGGTAGAACGCATTTAGAGGAACATGTCATTGACACGGGTGATGCTGTGCCGATCAAAACTAAGCACTATCCGCTATCACCACCTCGAGAAGCAGAAGTATATGCGGAAATTGAAAGAATGCTTCAGTTAGGAATAATTCGAGAAAGTAATAGCCCGTGGTCTTCTCCTATCGTTTTAGTTCGCAAGCCAGGGAAGAATAGACTCTGCATAGATTTTCGGAAGCTTAACACAGTGGCTAAGGACGATGCGTATCCTCTTCCGCATATCTCCGGATTATTGAGCAGATTAAAAGACACCCATTACATCACAGGGCTTGATCTTAAAGATGCGTTCCACCAAATTCCCCTTTCAAAGTCGTCATGCGAGAAGACAGCTTTTGCTGTGCCAGGCAAGCCATTAATGGAGTTTGTTGTAATGCCCTTTGGTCTCAAAGATGCATCGCAGAGAATGACTCGATTAATGGACAAGGTCATACCGTCGAAATACAGGGAAAAAGTTTTCGTTTATATCGACGATTTGCTCATTTGCACTGAAACTTTCGAAGAACATCTGACGCTCTTGGCTGAGGTAGCGAAATTCCTCAGAGACGCCAATCTCACAATTAATGTTGAGAAAAGCAAATTCTGTCAGAGAGAGATCCGATTCCTAGGCTACATTGTTGGCCAAGGCTGTCTTAAGACTGATCCTTCAAAAATTGAGGCAATAACCGAATTTCCACCCCCGCAAACCGCCAGACAACTTCGCCGTTTCCTGGGTATAGCAGGATGGTATCGCCAATTTATCCCCAATTTTTCGAGCCTTTCTGCCCCACTTTCCGATTGCCTGCGCAAATCAGACAAATTTCATCTGACACAAGATGCTATCGATGCATTTCAAAAATTAAAACACGTTTTGACAACAGACCCGGTTCTCGCACAGCCTGACTTCTCCAAACCATTCGTTATTCAGTGCGACGCATCTAGTGCAGGAGTCGGTGGTGTTTTGTACCAATTGGATAATGAAGGCCATGAACATCCGATCGCCTACGTTTCACAGAAACTCAACAAAGCACAGAGAAACTACACTGTTTCAGAACAAGAGTGCCTAGCAGCGATTGTTTCTGTTGAAAAATTTCGACCGTACATAGACGGCTTACCTTTCACGATAATCACCGACCATTCAAGTCTCAAGTGGCTCATGTCGCAAAAGAATTTGAGTGGAAGACTTGGCCGATGTAGTTTGCGACTCCAAGCTTTTAATTTTTCAATAGAGCATCGCAAAGGTTCTCTTAACATTGTCCCTGATGCGTTATCGAGAATAGACATAGCCGAAATAGGAGTTGAAGATGAGAAGGAAATCGATTTGAGTTCATCTCACTTTCAGTCTAAAGAATATGAAGAATTAAAACAGAAACTAAGCGAAAATATAGAAAATTTCCCCGACATAACTCTATCTGATGGATTCATTTACAAACGCGTTAAGTATCGAACAGGCTCACCCGATGAGGAAGAAAGCTTATGGCGTCTATGGTTGCCAAAAGAGCTGACAAGAAAGGCTATTGCCAATGTCCATAATACCAAGTCAGGATGTCACGGTGGCATTGAGAAGACCTTGTTTAGGGTGAGACAAAAATATTTCTGGCCAGGCATGGTCAAGGACATAAAACATTTCGTCAACTCTTGCGACATCTGTAAGCAGATAAAGCCACCATCCACGTCACTTAGACCTAAGATGGGCTCTCAAGTTGTAACCGAACGTCCAATGCAACGTCTTTATATTGACTTACTTGGCCCATATCCGCGCACCAAATCTGGTAACACAACAATTTTCATCGCGATTGATCACTTTACAAAATTTGTATTTTTGAAGACACTGAAAAAGGCTTGTGCGAAGTCAATTTGTAATTATTTGGAAAACGATATCTTCCAAATCTTTGGATGCCCTGAATATGTCCATAGTGACAATGGAAGGCAGTTTGTCTCCGAAGAATTTAAAAATTTTACGGAATGTCATAACATCAAACATATAACAACAGCCTTTTATTCGCCTCAGGCGAACAGCTCTGAACGAGTGAACAGAGAAATTTTAGCCAAGGTAAGGGTCTTTGTCAAAGACAAGCATGATGAATGGGACAAGTATATCCCACTTATAGGTGCAATTTTAAGAAGTGACTTTCATTCATCGATACACTGTTCACCTTACTATGCTTTGTTTGGTCAACACATGATGACCGGAGGTAAAGAATACGAATTTCTAAGAAAAATAAGATGTTTAGATGAACCCGACTTGCTAGTCATTCCATCGTCGGATAGAATGCTCTTGATGAGAGAAAGAATAAAAAACAATCTAAACTCTGCTCACCTTAAAGCTGAAAGTAGCCAACTTGGAAACACTTTACATCCACCCTGTCGATGAATCCAATTTTCTTAATTAGATGTAATTGGAAATATTTGGACCACGTGCCAAATTTATCGGCTTCAATCCAATTTGAGAGGCATATCTAACATTCCAACAACCCAATTCACCACGCAGATCATCCCAACAAAAGAGCGAAAATTTCCTTTTCTTATTAGAAAAATAGCTCCATACTACCACTACAGCTAATCGCGAGGCGACAACCTGTCTATCATTTGCACTTGTACTTGCACGAGCTCAAAACTAGGTCAGTCGTCATCTTGGCCTTGGCCCGTTCGCTCGTCCATCTACCACCATCAACGTTTTCGCGTCGCAGTGCAAAGTGTAACAAGAAGGTCGCGCAGGTGTCGCCGTCTAAGTCGTCGGCGTGGATGGTAGGAGAGCGGCGTGTGTGTGGAGATTTTTACCCCCAGGAAAGGCCCGAGAAAGCTATTTTTTTTAGTGGTCATTAGCATATCCATAATATGTAATCCTAATTAGTTCATATAATTTCCTTTTTTTTTAATCACGCGTATGTGAGCTAATGTGGCTTTAAGAAGCATGTATGTAAAGAAAAGAAAAGGTGAATAGTGTTAAAATAAAGGAACATAAAGAAAGAAAGAAGCTCAATAAGGGAGAAAAGAAAAAAAATTAGAGAAGTGAGAGGTAAATAACAATATAAAAAGAATAGACGACACAGTTTCGCGAGGGTTTGCGGTTTATAGAAAAATCAACATTAAATTTTACAGCTATACTAGAGAGCCAACGGAGAATTGTGCACAATTGTCTGGACCGTAAGTGGTGAGTTTAATTACTTATTTACTATATTTATTTTATAACTTATTTCTCGTGTGTGTCCGAGTGGGACGAATAGAGTCTCGCTAAGTTAAATTGTCATTTTTTTTTGCTGGTTATTGACTCTTACTCTACTTCTTCTCTTAAATATTATGCAAATCAAGTAAATGTTAAAGATCCTAACCTACTCAATACAAAAATTTCACATGCCGTCCTTAATGCCAAATTAGAACAAATGCGCTGATTAAACAGAATAAATAATTAGATTGTAAGAGTTAAGAATAAAACTAAAGTTAAAAATAAAAAGAAGAAGTATGAATTTTGAAATGCACTAAGCAGAGTTTTTGTGTGGGGGCTATGTGTGATATGGTTTGGGGCGCTTCGATGAGCAGAAAGCGAGCGTAAGTTTACAACCGCTGTCAGTTATGGGGCAACTAACTTCGCGGAACATTGTCGAGTAGAAGTTGCCAACAGGTATACACGATTCAGTGTCATGTGGGTGGGTCATAACGCGCAAGCTACTCAAGGCGAATAACATCTCTCGTCCACGAAACAAAATATAAGAGTCAAGTGAAAATGTCCGTCCGTCGTCCTCTGTACGTTTGAATCTAGGCATGAAAACAAGATCTTTTGTTCGCGATTGCCTGCTCTCTGAACAAGAACCTCACCCACCGACGTTCCTAGCCGCGCCCTGCCGCCAGCATGCCTAGTCCGGTTCAGATAGAGTAGGATGACCAAACCCTTTTAATCCAAGATCACGCAACACAGGTTATCTCTTTATCATCTCAGTATACATACCTCCAAGATCTACCAGTTTTGTCTATGAAAATTGCATACATTTAACTGAGAAGATCCACGACCAAATGGAACCTAATGATGAACTGCTGATCGTAGGTGATTTCAATCTTCCGAACCTCAACTGGATAAAGTCATCAGATTTCAACTATTTTACACCTATCAGTCCAACGAGCACCAATGAATTCACAATTATTGTTGGTTTAGCTTCTTGTGGACTTGTTCAATTTAATGGGGTTGCCAATCAATACAACAAATATTTGGACCTGATATTTTTCTCCGACACGATAAATACTGACGTAGCTGTATCTCCAGCCGATGTTAAACTATAGTAGAAGAAGACCGTCACCATCCAGCTTTAAATATATCACTGAATATAAACATGTGCAATATCCCTAATACATCAAATGAAAAACTTGAATTCAATTTTAAAAAATGTAACTTTAGTGAACTAACTAACTTATTGTGTAATGTTGACTGGAATCAACTGCTCCTAAATCGTAATATTGATGACATGTGTCTAAATTTTTATAGTATTCTTTTTAACTGTTTTTATGAAACTACGCCATTACGGAAATCTCGCTATAAATCTAAAACTCCACCATGGTTTGACACTCAATTAAAAAACTTAAAAAATAAAAGAAATAAGGCATGGCTAAAATTTAGTAAAACTAGAGCAGAAGAAGACTTCAGGATTTACTCCGAACTTAAAAATATTTTCATTGACTACTCCAATATTCTATACTC
Organism: Eupeodes latifasciatus; assembly: GCA_920104205.1. NCBI lineage: Eukaryota > Metazoa > Arthropoda > Insecta > Diptera > Syrphidae > Eupeodes > Eupeodes latifasciatus. The sequence continues at coordinate 28,306,204 of OV049924.1, forward strand.
TGACTATATTATAAAAATTGAAAATGAATTGAAACAGACCCCAAAAAACTTCTGGGATTTTGTGAAAAGTAAAAGAAAAACTGACGGTTACCCAAACTCTATGTCTTTTAATAACACAACAAGTCATGACTCCCAAATAATTTCAAATATGTTCGCTAATTTCTTCAAAGATGCTTTCGACGTGCCTCCTTCTTTTCAAATTCCCGATTCGTTCTTTCCAGCCCAAAATTATCCACACCTTAACTCACTTGACTTGACAATATGTGAGGATTCAATTGTTCGTTGTGTCTCAGAACTTGATGTCTGTTTTCACCCTGGCCCTGATGGAGTACCATCATGTGTTTTAAAAAAATGTGTGTCTCATTTATTGTACCCTCTGTTTGTTTTGTTCAATGAATCTCTTAGAAGCTCAATTTTTCCACTATTATGGAAAAGTGCATTTATAATTCCGATTCATAAAAAAGGGTCTAAGAATGAAATAACGAATTACCGGCCGATTGCCAAACTTTTCGTTATTCCCAAACTATTTGAGTCCATTATCTGTAAGATGTTATCCTTTAATTGTAAATCAATTGTATGTGAAAATCAACATGGTTTCGTCCAGAATAAATCAACAATTACAAACCTACTTCATTTCACTTCTTTCTGCCTTGACTCCTTCGAAGATCGTAAGCAAGTAGATTGCGTATTCACAGATTTCAGTAAAGCCTTTGACAAATTGTGTCACAAGACTTTAGTTCATAAACTTAAGGCCTTAGGGTTTAACGACAAATTCTTGACGTGGATCTCGTCTTATCTTAAGAACAGAAGTTATAGCGTTATATTCAGAAATGAACTCTCCGACCAATTTTACGTCAACTCTGGTGTTCCACATGGGCTACCATGTGGTCCTTTATTATTTATCTTATATATAAATTACATAACATCCGTTATAATATACGCTGATGACATTAAAATTTTCAAATCTATTAGTTCAATTAATGACTGCTCACAGCTTCAAGAATTCATAGTTTTAGGGAATGGTGCAACACAAACCGACTTTTATTGAATATTGACAAATGTAAAACTATGTGTTTTACACGCAAAAAACCAATTATAGATTATATCTATTTATTAGATTCTTCCTCCCTTTGTAAGCTTTCCGTTTTCTCTGATTTAGGTGTTATTCTTGACAGTAAATTAACGTTCTGTGACCATTATAACTTTATAGTTAAAAAATCTAACAAGATTCTAGGTTTTATTAAACGTTTTTCTCGTGACTTTCGTGACCCCTACGTCTTAAAACTTCTTTATGTATCATTTGTCAGGCCAATACTTGAATACGGCTGTATTATATGGGCACCATACTATTCAGTCCATATAGACAGACTTGAAAGTATCCAAAAAAGATGTATGCGTTTTTGTCTTCGTTTTCTTCACACCACCTCCTTATTCACAGAGACTTTTGCTAATAAACCTCCCTACACTTTCACAACATAGACAATATCTCCAATTTTGTTTTATTTTAAAATTAATTAATGGTTCTATTATATCCGCAACAGCTCTGAATCGTCTAAATTTTAGCTATAGTCAAACTAGCATAAGAAGACAGATACCTTTATGTCCGATATTTAGCAGAACTAACTATGGTATGAATAGCCCTTTAAATCAATTGATTTCAGTCTTCAATAAATTTTATAATTTAATTTCATCTGTTAATGACAATGTTAAAAGTAAACAATTTAAAGAAAGCTTTTTTAATATGTTATAGTAATTATTTATTTCTATGTTAATTAAAATTTTAAATTAAAAATTATGTAAATAGCTATAAGTTTATATTAACGTTAGATAATTAACGGATTAAATAAATAAAATAAATAAATAAATAAATAAACTACTCGAAAATCAAAAAAAAAATTAAGATTACTTAAGCTTTTGTAAATTCAGGTAAGACTATAACCTCACCCTAAACATCTAAACCTTAAATACCCAATGCAACCAATTGTTAAGATTTTAAATGATTGCATCGCTTTTGAAACCATATTTGTATGTTTAATATTCAAACTTATGGGGCTATCCAAGGGTAAAAAAAATCAATTTATTTTTGATCTAAATTTGCAAAAATTTAAATTTTCCCTGTTTTGTTTGCATTTCATATGGAAAAATAAATTCATTTATATTTTATTTAAGATCAAGTTGGTAGATCTGCATTTTTTGGCAGATTTACCCCTCTTTGCATTTATACTAATACATAAAACAAGTGCACGAAGTTGCACTAATACAATGACAAACAAAAAAATAGTTCCAATCTTGTTCCATACGCCACGAAAAAGAATCAATTTTTGACAGAAATCTGAATTTACCCATGGAAAACCCCATTAAATTAAATTATAAAGAAATTTTCGAAACAAAGTTAGTTCTTAAGCTGTCAACCGTATAACATAAATTTTCAAAACATGTGTTTTTGTGTTTCACACATTTTATAGGTACAACTGTCAATTCATCAAATAAGCTTCACATATTATTTAATTGTCATTACTGTGCGTTTTGTTTTGCATAATAAACATAATTGAATGTATGCATATGTATAACTGCAGCTATACATATATAAATTCATAAATTCCCTTCTGTTACTGAATCTTCACCCCTGACATGCATAATTTATTAAATGCACCACCATGTTTCCTTTCCAAACTCCAACCCTAGATCACTACTTATGGAAGCCCGTGATTTATTTAATCTTTTTTTTTTTCAGTTGTATTTTCAGCCGACCTTTGTATTTACATTTTGCTCATCCGTATCCTGTACAAAATATGCATGCATCCATGGATACGCGAATATCAAAGGAGAATACCAAAGTATGTCCTCCTCCCACTTCTGCTTAACAACAAGAACTGTTGAACAGGTGAGAGAAGGGATGTTTGTACATTTCTCATATAAATATATCCAAAGCCATACCATATATATTATTCTATATGAAATAGGGTTGAAATGCATCCCGTGAGTGCAAGGTGAAGAGGAGATGGATGGATGTTCCCTAGGTAAATGGTAATTACATGCTGCTTGCTGCTTGTTACTTGCTACTATATGTTTCTATATCTAACTCACACCCTTTTTGGGTACCACATATGTCAATATTATGCGCTAGTAAAGCTTAATTACTGTCAGTTCAGTAGAATATGATTTAATCAGTTATTCGCTTATTATTATTCACAGTTGGAAAGGGCCAGAACCAGAAGGGGTAAGAAGGCAGTGGCACAAGTTTGCGTTTGCGGTCCTTTGTACGCGTTACCAACAAATTCAACTCAACTCGCAACTAACTAACAATGGGTTAGGAGGGATAGTAATGTGAAATTTGAATGCAGCTTGGTGGCGTTTACATTTGCTTTTGCACTGCCTTGCCTGCCTGACTGCTTGCTCGCTGTCAATGTGCCGTGCAGTGCCGCGCCGGTCGCCTTGCGGGTGATAGAGGAGAAACTTTTGAAATTGTAACCATATCTATAGTATACATCGTGGCGGTATCAACATATTGTACTAAAGTGCGGTGATTGTGGCTGACATGACGTATAGTGAAGTTTCAAAAACGATGATGGCCTAGTACTACGAGTACATGAGTTAGTTTTGGGCACTGTTGCCATTTTGACTTGTTTCCAGTTAGATTTGACTGGATTTTTTCTTCGTTAAGCCTAGTATGCAGCTGAAGTGAAATGAATTTTTTCGGCGGTCTTTAAGTCCAGAGCGAAATGAAAACGAAAACCACAGATGAAAAATATTTGTGGAGAGTTCTGTCTGGAAGTTGAATTTCACTGCTTGTCTTCATCACTTCTTGCACATCACCAATAACATCCTGAGTTTCCGATTCAGAAATGCAATGTTGGAACACATTAGACAAATCCATTTTATTTTAAATTTTAAATCAAATATAAATCAAAGTCAAAACACCGAAAGTCACGAGTAAACAATTTTTTGTCAAAATTAAATTGAGAACGAAAAGAGTGGAGAATTGTATTAAGAAATCTAGTACAGCTATCCACTAAAATGTCACATTTCGTCGTTCAGCTGCGTACTGAAAAACGAAAAGCACAGCGAAATTTTTCGTTTATGATTTCGTCATGTCATTTTTGTATGGGAAATTTCGTTTCGCATCAGCAGCGTACTAGGCTTTATCCTAGTACGCTGCGAAACGAAATGTGACGACGAAATGTGACATTTTAGTGGATAGCTGTACTAGATTTCTTAGTACAATTCTCCACCCTTTTCGTTCTCAATTTAATTGCCCGGTATATTAATTGCTTGCGAAATTTTGACGTTTTATTTGTTTATTGAAAAATTTTTCGAATATTTTCGTTTATGATTTCGTCATGTCATTTTTGTATGGTAATTTTCGTTTCGCATCAGCAGCGTACTAGGCTTAAAATTGAACTTCAACTTCCAGACAGAACTCTCCACAAATATTTTTCCGCTGTGGTTTTCGTTTTAATTTCGCTCTGCACTTGGAGACTGCCGAAAAATTTCGTTTCGCATCAGCAGCGTACTAGGCTTAAAAACGAAAAGCACAGCGAAATTTTTCGTTTATGATTTCGTCATGTCATTTTTGTATGGGAAATTTCGTTTCGCATCAGCAGCGTACTAGGCTTTAGCTGGAAATAAAATACAGATCCAGTCAACATTTATTTTTGACTGGAATCAATTTAAAAATTCGAAAAACTTTCTTTAATTATTTAGAAGAAGGGTCAACAAAATTTTTGAAAGTGAAAAATGGGATTTTGTTAATGTTTTGGGTGATTTGGAACTTCTCATATTAATGCTTATCAAAAAAATTGTTATGTCCAACTGTGATTATGATTTTAGTCCTGATTTAGACATAAGTTGCTTAAGGCTACAAACAAAGCCTTACCTTACCTAACTGAATGAATTAGGATTAAATTTGGAAGTCAATAAGGAAGATATTGACGTATTTAGACAACACTGTAAACATTTTATTATAAAGCTAGTAAAAGAGTTGCAGCAGAGAGTCAAAAAATCTTAACATTTTAAAGCAAATAAGAATGCTTTCGGTAAGCGAATGCCTTTCGCAAAATAAATCCTCCCTACAACTGCAACCTGTTTAGAATGCAATGAATGTCGAGGCGATTTTAGCTGACAAAATTTCTAGTCAATGGGACAACATAGAGGAAACAGTACCTTTTTGGTGTGAAGTTTCATCTTATAAAGATACTAGTGGAGAAAATCTTTTTAAAGAAATGGCAAAGTTCGCTATTTCGATATTGGTATCGCTGAGTAAGAACGAATTTTAAGCCAATTAAACTTGGTCAAAATCAAGCAAGGAAACAGGTTGCATTTAATTTCTACAAATGCTATTTTAATTATATGAAACAATTTGCGAGGGATAAAATGTTGCCATAATTTCATCATTCCAAATGAAGTTACGAAAAAAATTGGAACAAATGTAAAATATTGATACGGAAAACAATACCTCGAGTTCCGATTCGGAATACATAAGTATATTCGTATATTTTAATTACCTGAAAAGAATTATTCTTATTATCATAAATTTAGTAACATGAGTACATTAATAACTGTGAATGAATTATAGAAAATAAGTTATTTGTTAATTTTTCTATTATAGTTTTTGTTTTAAAACGGAATAAAATATGTTATTTGTTTGTTAAAATGTTTTTATTATTTGACTGGATTTTTGACTGTTTTTTGTTTTTAATTATGTTTAACTGTTTTTTTTTTTACTAGATTTAAATAATCAAAATCCAGTCAACAAGTCATATCTGACTAGATTCCCAATTTCAAGCTGGCAACACTGGTTTTGAGTGTTGAGGAGATGCAAAATTGAAGAACATTGAATTGGAAATTAGTTCATTTGAGGAGGCGCATGAGATGTGAACAGGTCTAATTTGAGATTTCGTTTGCGGAATAAAGTGATTTCTCTATGTGTCCATAATCATATTGATGTTATTTAAGGGATACGCACTCAGTTTAAGTTTATTGTTCCTTTGACTTTGAATTTCGAGAATTAAATTCAATTAATATGATGCAAGGAAGAAAGTTTAGAAGACGACAATAACTACTCAAGACTTAAAAGTTGCTTCTGGTTAGTGGTTCGCAGTTTCCATATACATATGTATGTATGTAGTTCGAAGTGAATTTGACAAATGGAAATAAGGTTTTAGGAGTGATTTATGAAATAATGACAAGCGAGTAAATTAGCAAGTTTTGACCTACGACTGTGTTGTAGGTTTCTTTCTTAATGACAACATATACTTTGTTTTGTACTCAATAACCGTTAAACTCATTACTTCAGTATCAATGCTCGCGGCTCTTGCCTTTGGAGTTGAATCAAGGACCTGGGGTGGATTCATGTAAGGTGATTTGTGACTGTCATATTTGTGACAATCAAATGTGATCAAAAGAATTTATTCGTCTGTGTAATGTGATCACCAAAATATTTCTTAAATTTGGTACCACTTTAGAAGAAAAACTTTGACATTTGATTTTTTTTAATCTGCCGGCAAATTGGTTTGTGTTTTGTTCGTCTAGACGTTGTTGTGTGTTCCTAAAATGGAATTAATTTCAACAAAAATGTATGTAAACATTTATGTATGTACAATTGTATTACTGTTTACTAGAAGCTGTAATTGTTAAAAAATATAAAATTTGTATCAACAGGTTTCCCAACAAAGCTCAAACTCAATTATTGAGTAACTATATGGAACAATATCCCGATTTGGCCAAATCCTTTCCGGGAAACAGTATAAATTCAAGAGATTCACAGAATCCAGTGGGAGAAGCTCACTCGAATGTTGAACGAGAATGGGCCTCCTACAAAATCAACAGCAGAGTGGAAAAGGGTAGGTATTTACATTTAATTGATTGGTGTCCTCTCATTGTTTATATTGCACAGATTTGGACCATTCGAAAATACAACGCAAAAACAAATTAATTGCAATAAAAAATCAATCGCACAAACGGGAGGAGGACCTTTCACAGAAAAAGCGTTGGACAGTGTCGACGAGGTAATAATCCAAGCATGTGGTATCGAAGCAGCAGTGGAGGGAACATGTGGAGTATCCAGTTTCGGATGCAATGAACATGGTGAGTTTTCAGAAATTTTAGTTTCAGTGTTAATTTGCGATTTTTTTTATTTGCAGAGTTAGATAATGTTTTAACAGAACTCCTTTCCGAGCCAGTGGATGTGGCATTGGAACCAACGCCGATCCCAGCGTCTACTTCCAAACGCAACTAGCCACCAAAAAAAGTCGAGGAGAATTAGCTTCTAGCCGAAAAGCAACTGGAACTCCAGCAAAAATTTATTGGTTTGCAAATCAAAAAGCTGGAAGACATCGATAAAACTTTGCAAACAGTCAACACTTCAATAATTGAATTGAAAGATTGTGTAAAGTTGCTATGCTAGGAAAAGCAAAAGGAAAGAGAGTGTACAAATGCACTGAAAAAAGAAGAACTCCAACTAAAAAGAATGGAGTTGGAGCTGGCCAAAGCAGTCAATGAGATCCGAGTCTGGGAGTTAAGCAAGAAATGAGCCAGCACAATTTTATTTTAATAATTACTAACCTATGTGTTCAAAATAGATAAATATATAATTCATATAAACATACATTTATGTATATATTTATTATAAGATTCAAATCCATGCTGTGAATTTGTGATGCTTTTGTTTTAAGAAAGTTTTTTTTTGTTGATTTTGTTTATATTCTTTTAATAAAAAATATATGTATGTATCTATGTATACATTTACATTTATTTTGTTTCTTTTCTTTAAAGTCTTGGACGGTTTGCCCATAGGTCATCCCTGATTCTGTTTCTGGTTCTTGCTCCTTCATTCCTTGCACTTTCAGCTTGCTGGTTATTTGAATTTTCAGATGATGATGCTGTTAATACTTCTTCTGGCAGTGGAACTGTATGCTTGCAGCATATGTTGTGAAGAGCAGCACAGACATTTGCAATCTGTGCTGATTTTCTTGGGGAATATCTCAGCTTTATTTCTTTTATGATAAGGCACGAACACATTCATTTTGACTAGACACAACAGACAATAAAAAAAAATAAAGTCAATTTCATATGAAAGTGAGGGGAGAGTACGATAACTTAGGCGACAAAGTTTAATGACGGATTTGTATGGAACAGTTAAAAACAAGCATTTTTTTACTATGGGAGGGGGGGGGGGTCTATCTCCTCCCGTTTAGGCGGTAGGGGCAGTTAAAAAAAATATGTACATTAAATGGAAAAAAAATAATTAAAAAATAACGGTAATACCCTCAATTAAGTGTTATACCTTTTTTTAAAGCCAACACTTTTGTCTATTAGCTTGTTTTTAAATCAAGTCAAAACTATGCATAGTTTTTAAAAAAAATTGTTTTAAAGTCAAAATTTGTGCAAAAAAAGTTAAAAAAAAAAGGTTTAAAGTGTAATTTTTCAAAACTTTCAAATTATTTACTGTTTTTTTTTTAGAATTCATTGCTCTTATTTGTTTTTTATCAAAAACTGAAAACTAGATGACTTTATGTCTTCTAGTTCTTGAGAAAATTGAAAATTATCAAAATAAATATTTTAATTAAATTACTTTTTCCTTGCTTAAGTATTAACGTAGTCTTATTTTGATAGTAATAATCGAATCTGGATTAAGATATACCTAGGGTAAATTAATTTTTCTTAAATCCAGCTTATTTAAAAGCAAAAAAAACTTTGCATGCACCCCATCTTGCACCCTCCCCACCTTGCACACACTCCAACTTGCACCCACCCCAAATCCTATAGTGTGCCCAAGCAGGGGGGTTGGAGGGGGGCAGCATGCCCCCCCTTACAGATGCCACTGTTGCATACACCCAAACTCGCGCACACCTTACTGTTGCATACACCCAAACACGTATTACGCATACGCAAATACCAATATTACTATCAAAATAAGACCACTCAAGCAAAAAAAAAAGAATTAAATTAAAATAGTAGTTGTGGTTATTTTCAATTTTCTCAAAAACTAAAAGACATAAAATCATCTAGTTTTCAGTTTTTGATCAAAAACAAATAAGAGCAATAAATTCTGAAATAAAAACAATGGGAGATAATCTTGAAGTATTGAAAAAGTTACACTTTAAACCTTTTTTTAACTTTTTTTACTCAAATTTTGAGTTTAAAATTAAATTTTTATTTTCAATTTTCTCAAAAACTAAAAGACATAAAATCATCTAGTTTTCAGTTTTTGATCAAAAACAAATAAGAGCAATAAATTCTGAAATAAAAACAATGGTAGATAATCTTGAAGTATTGAAAAAGTTACACTTTAAGCCTTTTTTTAACTTTTTTTACTCAAATTTTGAGTTTAAAATTCAATTTTTATTTTCAATTTTCTCAGAAACTAAAAGACATAAAATCATCTAGTTTTCAGTTTTTGATCAAAAACAAATAAGAGTAATAAATTCTGAAATAAAAACAATGGTAGATAATCTTGAAGTATTGAAAAAGTTACACTTTAAACCTTTTTTAACTTTTTTTACTCAAATTTTGAGTTTAAAATTAAATTTTTCAAAAACTACGCGTAGTTTTGACTTGATTTAAAAACTGGCTAATAGAACAGAATGTTGGCTTTAAAAAAATGTATACAACTTAATTGTAAGTATCACCGTTATTTTTTAAGAATTTTTTTCCATTTTAAGTAATATTTTTTTTAAATTGCCCCTCCTGCCTAAACGGGGGGAGATAGACCCCCCCCCCTCCCATAGTAAAAAATGGTTATTTTTAACTGTTCTAAAAAATTCCGTTATAATATCTTGTCGCCTAAGTTATCGTACTCTTGCCGAAAGTGACACCTAAATAGCTGTCACGGGAAATAATCACAAAATTGTGATTGTCACAGATGACTATCACCTTACACAGACCGAATTTTTTGATTGTGACTGTCAACTATCACAAATCACCTTACATGATTCCACCCCTGGTCTTTCAGGTTGAAGGTCGTGCGTCAGGGTGACTTTCTGACCGGACAGCGCAGTAGAAGAAGAACTTTTAATTAAAAACAATTCTCATGTAAAAGAAATTCAATTATAGAAACAATTATTGTGGGGGACTGTTAAACCATGTTGTTTTTTTTTTTTATTTTATCAAAATCTGAAAACTAGACAAAAATTCTTAAAAAAACTAGCGTAAATTTCAAAAACTTAAAAAATATTTTACTGGCAATATGTGGGCGCTCTAAGTTAATCCATTATCTTATAACTATTGCCTTTCGGTCTTAAAACAATTTTAATACTCGTACTAAATAACAATATAAATCTAAAACCAAGAAAATAAAAAAAAACTTGGTATCTTTATCATTATTTTCTAGTTTATATAAAATAAAATAATAAAAAAAAACCGAAACCCATTATAATACTTAAGCTGCTCAAAACTAACTAAAACCAATAATACTACTTAAAACTACTTAAAAACTAGAACAGTTTTTTATTTTTTTTTATATATTTTTATTTTTTTTTTTATTTTTTTTTTTGGTGCCACCCTGAACGTCCCTAACCTAATTCCCAAACCTATGTAATCCGGCCAAGACCAAACGCCCTAGACAATTTTAAATGACATTCTCAATTTGAAGCCACCAAAACTGGTTCTCCTGCCTCGCCCTCGGCTCCGTCCAGTGCGAGGACGTTTCGACTGTAAAGGAGTCGCCTATCTACAATTTTACGGCTGACGTGGTAGATTAGCGGAACCGCCTCCCTATTCTGTATCAGCCCTCGATTTTCTAAATAGAGGAAAGCTTCGGGCGGAATGTTGCCACTTAAACGTGCACTTTCGTAGTACTCATTGTTGGGGTAGTAAGCCCCAAAAATTAAGCTGTTATTCGACGACATCGTTCTCGCAATATGACCCCTACCAAGCTTCAGCAAGAAATTATATATTCTATTTATGTTGGTTCTGTTGTATAGAACCTGGTTGGAAAAAAAAATGCTTGTACTCCGACTCGGCAACGTCGCAGACATTGTCTTTTAAACACCCGAATCTTTTGAGATGGGGCTACGTTGAACCATACCGGGCACCCATAGGCAATCATCGGCCGGATAAGGGCCATGTAGCAAATTACCTTCACCCTGCTGTGATGTCAAGACGGCTGCTTAAAAACAACCGTTTTGTCAGGGAAAAGGCTCCCCTAGCTCTGGCCAGAGCAGCACTCATATGTCTGTCGAAATACAAGTACTGATCCAACTAGATGCCAAGGTACTTTACTACACTTTTATTCGCCAGTGTCTGTCGATTTGGTATTGGTCCAACGATCACTAGATTTTTCCAGTTCTTTCTCATATCCCTTGAGGCTCCATACAGCGGAGTCCTGAACAGAATAGTTTCGCATTTCTGAAAGTTGATTTTCAACTTCCAGTCATAGCAATATTGGTGAATCTTGTCAAAGTCACCCTGCAAAAGTGTCTTGATAACCCCAATTTTTGGGGCCGTTCTGTACGCAATTAGGTCGTCGGCGTACGCTATTGCAGACTTGCTATCAGATCACTGGTGTAAATGCTGCACAAGATCGGCGAGTTAACCACTCCCTGTTGAAGACCATTTTTAATATCAAAGATTTTGGTAGATTTTGACAATAAACCGTCTATTTTTATTTTATTTTATTTATTCGGCTTAATACAAGCTATAACTTAACATAACTTAACTTAACTTAACTTAACTTAACTTAACTTAACTTAACTTAACTTAACTTAACTTAACTTAACTTAACTTAACTTAACTTAACTTAACTTAACTTAACTTAACTTAACTTAACTTAACTTAACTTAACTTAACTTAACTTAACTTAACTTAACTTAACTTAACTTAACTTAACTTAACTTAACTTAACTTAACTTAACTTAACTTAACTTAACTTAACTTAACTTAACTTAACTTAACTTAACTTAACTTAACTTAACTTAACTTAACTTAACTTAACTTAACTTAACTTAACTTAACTTAACTTAACTTAACTTAACTTAACTTAACTTAACTTAACTTAACTTAACTTAACTTAACTTAACTTAACTTAACTTAACTTAACTTAACTTAACTTAACTTAACTTAACTTAACTTAACTTAACTTAACTTAACTTAACTTAACTTAACTTAACTTAACTTAACTTAACTTAACTTAACTTAACTTAACTTAACTTAACTTAACTTAACTTAACTTAACTTAACTTAACTTAACTTAACTTAACTTAACTTAACTTAACTTAACTTAACTTAACTTAACTTAACTTAACTTAACTTAACTTAACTTAACTTAACTTAACTTAACTTAACTTAACTTAACTTAACTTAACTTAACTTAACTTAACTTAACTTAACTTAACTTAACTTAACTTAACTTAACTTAACTTAACTTAACTTAACTTAACTTAACTTAACTTAACTTAACTTAACTTAACTTAACTTAACTTAACTTAACTTAACTTAACTTAACTTAACTTAACTTAACTTAACTTAACTTAACTTAACTTAACTTAACTTAACTTAACTTAACTTAACTTAACTTAACTTAACTTAACTTAACTTAACTTAACTTAACTTAACTTAACTTAACTTAACTTAACTTAACTTAACTTAACTTAACTTAACTTAACTTAACTTAACTTAACTTAACTTAACTTAACTTAACTTAACTTAACTTAACTTAACTTAACTTAACTTAACTTAACTTAACTTAACTTAACTTAACTTAACTTAACTTAACTTAACTTAACTTAACTTAACTTAACTTAACTTAACTTAACTTAACTTAACTTAACTTAACTTAACTTAACTTAACTTAACTTAACTTAACTTAACTTAACTTAACTTAACTTAACTTAACTTAACTTAACTTAACTTAACTTAACTTAACTTAACTTAACTTAACTTAACTTAACTTAACTTAACTTAACTTAACTTAACTTAACTTAACTTAACTTAACTTAACTTAACTTAACTTAACTTAACTTAACTTAACTTAACTTAACTTAACTTAACTTAACTTAACTTAACTTAACTTAACTTAACTTAACTTAACTTAACTTAACTTAACTTAACTTAACTTAACTTAACTTAACTTAACTTAACTTAACTTAACTTAACTTAACTTAACTTAACTTAACTTAACTTAACTTAACTTAACTTAACTTAACTTAACTTAACTTAACTTAACTTAACTTAACTTAACTTAACTTAACTTAACTTAACTTAACTTAACTTAACTTAACTTAACTTAACTTAACTTAACTTAACTTAACTTAACTTAACTTAACTTAACTTAACTTAACTTAACTTAACTTAACTTAACTTAACTTAACTTAACTTAACTTAACTTAACTTAACTTAACTTAACTTAACTTAACTTAACTTAACTTAACTTAACTTAACTTAACTTAACTTAACTTAACTTAACTTAACTTAACTTAACTTAACTTAACTTAACTTAACTTAACTTAACTTAACTTAACTTAACTTAACTTAACTTAACTTAACTTAACTTAACTTAACTTAACTTAACTTAACTTAACTTAACTTAACTTAACTTAACTTAACTTAACTTAACTTAACTTAACTTAACTTAACTTAACTTAACTTAACTTAACTTAACTTAACTTAACACTATATTTTTTTTTTTTTTTTTGTTTGTTCTTGTTCTTGTTATCAGTTTTCAACATTAATTCATGTGGGCCCTAAGGCCCACATAAAAGCTCTTTAATGTACAAGAACTAACAATTTTGATTTTATTAGACTTAAAATTAAAAGGGACGAGGAATTCGGACTCAAAATGGGAAAAAGTAAAGGGTATCTCTCAGATGGGATTTGGAAATGTTAAAGTCGAAGACTAGCATAGCAGCGTTGCAGTGACGAAGAATTCTGGACATTGGTTCAAAGTGCCCGTAATTAGTGCGGTGATGAGGGATATAGAAAAGGGAGACAGATCGCAGATTTCGAGGGTTGGTGTTAAGATGAATATTACTCAGGAGTGCCGGGGAATCTATATTGCCCATTAACAATTGGTGAGCAAATAATATATAAGCGTTTTTGCGTCTAATATATAAGGGTTGCAAACCTATCAGTTTTAGTCGATCGGCATAAGGAGGCAAGTTGGATGTATCATCCCAGGGGAGGCCACGTAAGGCAAATCGAACGAAACGTCTTTGAACATTTTCAATTCTGAGGGAATGGTTTTCATAAAAGGGAGACCATACTTGGCATGCATATTCAAGATGAGGACGGACTAGGGAAATTTAAAGCGCTTTAGTTACATAGGGGTTGGAAAATTCTTTTGACCATCTCTTAATAAAACCGAGAGATCTATTAGCTTTATTAATAATTTGGTCAAAATGGGAATGGAAATTGAGCTGTTTGTCACACATAATACCAAGATCTCTAATAGAATCGACTTCGTTGACGGCGTCATTAAGGAAGAAGTATACTCTATGAGATGGGATTTGTTTGCGCGAAAAGGTCATTTGTTTACATTTACCTACATTTAACTCTAGGAAATTATGCATGCACCAAACAAAAAAGATATTAAGATCATTTTGTAAAAGTAAGGAATCAGATGGAGTTGAGATAATCTTAAAAATATCATCCGCAAACATTAAGATATCTGAGTTTTTTAATTTAAGACATACATCGTTAACAGATAAGACGAAGAGAAGGGGGCCAAGGTGACTACCTTGTGGGACGCCAGAAGTTGCATGTATGGGACTGGAAACTGAGTTACGGAAGAGGACTCTATAAGTTCTATTGGCAAGGTAGGAGCCTATCCAGTTTATAAACATAGATGGAAAGCCTAGGGCTCTAAGTTGGAGATAAATTATTTTATGGGATATTTTATCAAAGGCTTTACTGTAATCAGTGTATACAACATCAACTTCAAGGGCTGACAAAACTTTTGATATAAACTCAATTAAGTTAGTCGTAGTGGATCTACATTTAAGAAAACCATGTTGAGCGGGGGAGAATAAGGGCTTGCAATGGAAATAAACGGAATCATAAACTAGGCTTTCAAAAAGTTTTGGGATGCATGAAAGTTTCGCAATAGGTCTATAATTGTTAATTTCAGTTTTATTGCCTTGTTTATGAATGGGAAATATAAATGAATCTTTCCATATATGAGGAAACACACTTTGGGAAAGAGAAAGTTCAAAGAGTGCAGTTAGAGGCTTTGACAAAGAATGCATACAAATTTTTTTAGAACAACTGATGGGACGCCATCGGGACCAGGGCTAAAGTTTTCTTTGAGGCTTACGATTTTGGCAAGTACCATTTCTTCAGTTATTGTAAAAGATGAAAGAGAGGTTTGAGTGCAGCCATCTAAATAACTAAAGTAGTGTGGATCAGGATCATGAAGATGTTCAGTATACGATTTGATAAAGTATTTAGCAAATAGATTTGATATCGTTGTTGGATCTGAGGAGATTATGTTGGAGAAACTCATTGAAGGTGGAAACCCATCAGATTTTCGTTTGACATTTATAAACTTAAAAAACGTCCTTGCATCAGAAAGAAGGTTATTTTCCATTTGGTTAAGGTATTGGTTATAAAGGGATTCCCTTAATTCAGAGAAAGAATTATAGGCAAGAAGATAGTTGTTGTGGTCGGTATCAGATTTGGACTGTAAAAAGATCTTCCAAAGCTTATTACGGGTATTTCTTAGGCTACGGAGCTCTCTGTTGTACCAAGGGGGAGCAGAGGTGAAATCTTTTTTACGAGAGAACGGTACTGATTCTTCAATACAGTATGAGAGAATCAAATAAAACCAATTTGTAAGGGACTGTACTGTTAAGTGGAGGGAACTTAATTCAAAGTCGGCTGAGCTAAGAAGATTGTTGAGTTTGGAGAAATCAGCCCTGCGAAAATCATAACAGTAATTCTCCATTTCAAAAAAGTTGTTTTCAAATTCAATGGCGAAGGAGAGATGAAGGAGAGGATGATAGCGATCCAAGGTTGAGAGAAGGCTGGGGCTCGCGGAGACAACACATTTATCACAATCAGATGAGAATATGAGATCGAGGTGTCTCCCCATGAAGTTTGCAACTCCATTTAGTTGAAAAAGACCACAATCAGACAGACGATCAATGAACAGCGATTGAGATTCAGAGGAGATGTTAGTTGGAAAGAAGGATGTCTGATCATCTGAGGTGGACCAATTGAGATGGGGAAGATTGAAGTCGCCAAGAACGATGATCAAATCATTAGGTTGCACTTGTTCAAGCAGATAATCAATGGCATTAACAGCAGCTTGATATGCTTTAATTTGTTGGGCTGGTCGAATATAACAACAAAGGACAAATAGACAAAACTTAGGGAGTGTAACCTTAGCTGATACACCTTCAAATTCGATTGAAGTAGGAATATGGAGTAGTGAATTTTCAAAATTACTATTGATAGCTAAAAGCACACCACGGCCATGTGTATTACTCGCACATTCCACGACATCCATTCGATAGATGGAATAGTCGTTAGTAAAGAGTTCGGTACTAAGGATATCGGGTGTGAGGTTGGTTTCGGTAAGGGCAAAGATGTCATAAGGAAGGTTTTGGGAGCTATTAAAGACGGCAGACGTTTTAGACCTTAAGCCTCTTACATTTTGATAGTAAAGGCTAAGACATTTAGGTTTAGTGGTCTTTAGGTTAGGAGCGATAGTATTTCTTCATATCTGCACGGGATTTTTGGATATGAGATAATCGTTTTGAAGAGATAAAGGACGCAAAAGAGGTTAGGTCTTCTCTAACTTTTTGAGGAGAAATTTCAAGACCATCATGAAATTTCAAGAATATTTCCATAAGTGCATCACGTGCATCCCTGCCAAACTCGTCCGTTTGTGCAGGATGACCATGGAGAATTCACGCTGCTCCATAAAGGTTGGAAACAACTTAACTGAACCTTTCGATGTCAAAAAAGGTTTTAGACAAGGTGATGCACTGTCATGTGATTTTTTTAACATCGTACTTGAAAGAATAGTGCAAAGCTCACACGTCAACACCAGAGGCACTATCTTTCAAAAGTCTGTCCAATTACTAGCATATGCTGATGACATTGACATAATCGGAAGAACTCAGCGTGATGTCAATGGGGCTTTTGTGAGTATTGAGGCAGAGGCGGCAAAAATGGGTTTAACGGTTAATGAGGGCAAAACAAAGTACATGCTGTCATCAAGAAAGGACCTACAACACCGACGTCTTGGTCAAAACGTCACCATCGACAGACGTAACTTTGAGGTAGTCAAGGACTTCGTCTACCTAGGCTCCGCTGTAAACGCAGAAAACAACACCAGCGCTGAGATCAAACGAAGAATAACTCTTGCTAACCGCTGTTTATTTGGGTTAAGAAAGCAATTGAGTGGAAAAATTCTCTCTCGAAGGACCAAAGTGTCGCTATATAAGACCCTTATTATCCCCGTCCTGCTATACGGTGCAGAAGCATGGACTTTGACAAAAGCGGATGAAAGCACCTTGGGTCGTTTCGAGAGAAAGATTCTTCGTGTGATCTACGGTCCCGTATGCATCGAAGGGGAGTGGAGGAGAAGATGGAACGACGAGCTGTACGGGCTGTACAGCGACGTAGACTTAGCAAGAAGGGTAAAAGTCCAACGACTAAGATGGCTAGGTCACGTAGAGCGCATGGAAACCAATGCTCCGGCCCGGAAAGTCTTCGAATCCACACCCACAGGACAGCGCAGTAGAGGAAGACCGCGAATCGGGTGGCGCGCACAAGTGGAAGGTGACCTCACCCAACTCGGAGCGCGAAACTGGAGACATCTAGCTAGGGACCGAGCTAGATGGAGAAGTTTGTTGGGTGAGGCCCTAGTTCACACAGGACTGTAGCGCCACCTTAAGTAAGTAAGTAAGCATCACGTTTGGTAGGGAGGCCTTCTTGGGAGATTAAAACCTTTATGTTTGTATTTGTTTTACCCTCAAAACAAACAGAATCTGGTTTGTCGTGGAGAAAAGCTAAGTAAAGACGAACATTATTGTAAATTTTGTGGTCTCTAAGACGGGACATAACATACCGATCATTAGTATTGGCCTCTGATAAATGTTTAGTTAACTTAACATTTGGAGGGATCATTGGGTTAAGGAACCCTTGTGGTTTTTGGGAAACTGATGAAGAAGAAGCAGGGTTAAGGGTGTGAGAATGGATGAAATTTGGATACTCGGGTGTTTTGGCAGGAGGATCAACCATCGGAGGGCGAAAACCAAGACCCGGATGAGAAGGGTTAAAAGAAACTCGTTTGGATGGAGGCTTTATAGAGGTAGCAGAAGTTTTCCGTTTAAGGGACGAAAGTTGGTTAGAGAGAGAAAAGTTTGGAAAGATTTGTGTTTTAAGAGTCCAGTTGGTTTCAATATTTTTTTTGGGATTATGTTTGGGATTATGTTTGGGATTAGATTTGGGATTAGGTTTGGGATTAGGTTTGGTATTAGGTTTGGGATTAGGTTTGGGATTAGGTTTGGGAATAGGTTTGGGATTAGGCTTGGGTTTGTTGGACTTAATTATATTATTATTGCTACTCATTCTGGAAAGCCGCATTCGACCAAGTGGTATATATCCTCTTTGGTGACAAAACATCCAGTTATATTTGCAGGGAATCAGGAACTTGAATCTTCTTTCAGACAATTGAAGACATTCGCATATATTAACACAGAATTCTCGTTCAAAATAGGAGCGAATCCATGTAGCATCAGCGTATCCGGGACAATTATTCAGCACGAACCATGTGTTGTTAGCGGATTCAAGCCTGCTGAGCCTCAAATTCCAATCGGATAACTTCCAGGAATGGCCACATTTGTTGATAACTTCTTCATCCGCAATAATATTTAATAATGTGGAATGTTGCAGAGGGTCAGCAACCAGGTTTGCCGCATGGATTTCATCACGGATTGATACGTTCCCATTAAGCATGTCATAAAGCATATACAACACTGGTTTACTTATGCCAAATCTGGTTAATTGTAGATACAGACCCTCTAACCATACGGTCACGGTTGCCAGTTTGGTCATTTAAGACCAAATTTGGTGATTATTTTCTCACTTGGTTGCATGGTCATTTTTTATTCCATTTGGTCCCTTTTTTAAGAAATTGAAAAAAATAACTCGACTCTATTCCTTTTATAATCTCAAAAATAAAATACATACCTTAAGAATTTTGGGAAAAGTTCAATTATCATAAAAACGCTTCAAATGAATATTGTTTTCAAAATTTAAGTCAGTTCGTTTATAACTTGATGTTACTTCCTCACAGCTCAGCTGTTGCTGCGAGGAATTTTTTTTTAATTAGCTTTGATAAAAAAGAAAGGCAGACTTAATTTGGGTACCATTTATAATATAATGCTGGCCAAAGAGCGTCAAGATGACAAAAATAACCATAGCGTTTGGTCTGCAAAAACATTTTCTTGAATTAATTTTATATGAATTTCATTTAGCGATAGTATTCGATCTCCTGATTTATTCGATCTCCTGACATAATGTTAACATATTGTGATCTTAAAAAAAAGAGGCTGCGGTGCGTCCCACACTGATAACTTCCCATCCCGTCTGTCGATTTGTCTTGCTTAAAAGGTTTGTAGGCTTTCGTGATTTGCTAGTTGTTAGTTGAATTATTCTAAAAAAAATTAAAAATTACCAACAATATTTTGAGTATGATGAAATAGTTTGATTTCAATATCTGTTCTTGTTAACGAGATTTTTAGTCGAAAACCAATTTTTACCAAATTTTGGTAGCATTTGCGTACTATTTTTTGTAAATTTTAATTTTTATGAAAAAAACTGACTGTTGGATTTTTATGCACAATTTACGGAATGTCGGAAACAATATTTTGTGTTATATAAAATTAGTTTAAAGCCAATATTTTTTTAATTTTTGGAGAGATACTTGAGTCGAGAGTAAATTTTTACCAAGTTTTACTACTGTTTTTTTAAGTTTTTTTTTTTTTTTAAATGTCAATGCGATTTTCTCAAAATTTTACCAGATGTCAAAAACGTTATTCTTCCCGACCGTACGTACACACGCACGCACAGACATCTCTCTAAAAATCTTTTATTTAGACTCTAGGAACCTTGAAACGCCGAGAAATGTCAAAATTTTCAATTCAAGAAATCGGAACGATTACAATAACTTTCTATGGAAAGTTAAAAGCCATTGCGGACACAAATTATTTTGGTCCTTTTTTCGTACGATTGGTCATTTTTATTTGCAGCTTTGGTCATGCAATTTTTTTTCAAGTGGCAACCGTGCGATACGCTGTCGAAGGCCCTCTACAAGTCAACCAGACAAGCCGTACATTGCCTTTTAGATTTGTTCCAATGGATATCAGAAACAAGCTTGGACGCAGCATGATTAGTGTCATGCCCTAAAGCCGAACTGATTATCCGGAATAATTTTGTTGTTCTCAGCCCACTTGGACAGAGCTCTATTCATAACCTTCTCGAATACCTTACTGATACACGGCAGAAGACTTATCGACCGGAAATTCGCTGGATTGGACTTGTCCTTTTCCTTTTTCGGGAAAGGATGTACCACAGCTGTCTTCCAACGGACCGGATAATATATATTATTCAGAACGTTGTTAAACAGAGTGGTATAAATGTCCACAGCTTTCTGACGTAAATGTCGTAGTACAATGTTGGACTGTTAATCCATCCTTCTCCTTTAATGCCTTGGATATATTGCGATGCATATTGGTTTTGAATTCCTGATTATTGCAATAACAGCGAAAGATAGAGCGTGGCAAGGCATTCCACATTCACGTAGTACGGCTAAAAAACAAATCTCTGTACTTAACATTACGGCTGAAGTTGGGTTCGAGTGCATACTGATAACGATAAGCATTCCTTTAGGGGCGAGTATTAAGGTTGAATTGCTTGAGGGGAGGAATGTAACTGGCTATGTCTCTAAAGCATAATATGTTAAAATAATGTCACAAAAAGGGTGGGACAAGAAACTTTACGATGTCGTTTTTAGCAACATTCAACGATTCAAGCGTTTAGCGGTGTATTTGGCGACATCGCATATGTGATCCTTCCGCAAGAGGTGATTGCAGATAGGCATAGCGTGAATTTCGTGGTTTTCAAGTGAATATCAAAGGTTGTAAATTATGTTTTCGAAGCATTCAATTCTACACGGTTTTTGATTCCCCATTGAACAATGCCGCCTATGTCAGAACCTAATAAGCTTATCAAACATTGCGGCTGTGAATCTAAAAACGAATATGAAAAGTTGAGTGTACTGTTTTCAGCGAGGCGGGTTGGTAAGTGGGTTAGAAGTTTCAGACAGAAGATCATTAATACAAATGTAAAACAGTGTTGGACCCAGGACAAAGCCCTGGGGCACAACAGCATTTATTTTGTGTTTCTCAGTTGTGGATTCATCCAATACTACTCTTTTGAACGGTTCTAAATGTAATTTCTAATCCAACGAAGGAGGGACTCGTCAAAACCATAGGCAAACATTTTCGATAACAGAGCCTGATGTAAAACTCTATGGTTTTCAAAACAATGTAACGACTTTTTTCATTGTGCCCTGAGATAAAACATCAAATCACCGGTGATCC
Source organism: Eupeodes latifasciatus (assembly GCA_920104205.1). Lineage (NCBI taxonomy): Eukaryota > Metazoa > Arthropoda > Insecta > Diptera > Syrphidae > Eupeodes > Eupeodes latifasciatus. The sequence continues at coordinate 28,327,752 of OV049924.1, forward strand.
TACTGCTACGAAAGTGCTCATTTAGAAGCCTTCGGTCTTCAAAATAAATCTTGAGCTTATAGATCATCAATCAGCGTTTAAATGGCCTTGGAAAGAAAAGAACGTAAGTGCGATCGGTCAATAATTTGAAGAGCAGGAGGATTCGCCATTTTGGGGTATAGGCTGGACAAATACAATTTTCCATATTCAGAACAAGGCCTAAAGAGTATTATTTTTGTTTTATATTGTACGCGAACTCAAGGGGATATGAATATACTTATAATGATTATACACAGTGCGAGTAATTAGGAAGGGAGGATAGGATTTAGGATTTGAAAGGAGATACTGATGCACATTGGTTTTGAATGCCTGCACATTGTAATGAGTGGGAAATATTGAGTCTGGTAAAGCATTCCACATTCGTGTAGTGCGACTAATAAAATTAATCCCTGTACTTTACAGTACGACCGAAATTGGGCTCAAGGGTAAACTGATGGTTACTGAGTATTATGGTTAAATTGTTTGAGGTGAGGAATGCAACTGACTATTTCATTAGATCATTGCTTATGGAAGTAGCGATAAAATAATGAGAGACATAAAACCTTACGACGGCGACGGTGCTCGGGACATGCAAAAGTTCTAGTTAAACAACGATCACCTATCATTTTTAGAGCTCTCTTTTGAATTATGTTTAAGAGACTCAAGTGGGTTATAGTAGCACCTGCCCAAATTTGGGAATTGTACTCAAGTTTTGGACGAATATAGGCTTTATAAATTATAGCCAGATCAGAAGGGGTAAAAAACTTATTGCATCGTCGTAGAAAACCTAAACACTTAGCAGCATTTTTGGCGATGTCAAATATTTAATCACTCCACAATAAGTGGTTTGTAATGCACATACCTTTAGGACTGATAGCTGTTCAGTCTCCTCGATGCAAATACCACTCATGGATAGTGGCATTGGGGGAGGGTTACGCTTTTGCGACAGTAGACAGCATTGAGTTTTCGAAGCATTAATAATTGCTGAAACACAAACACGCTTCAGATTTGACTTCGCCTGACGTTTACGAGTTCAGCCATAGGAATTCAATGCATGCTATCACAATGAAGCTTTGACCTCACGTTTCGTTGGACAATCGTAAGGAAAGGAACGTAATGTGACTCCAAACGGAAGCTCTAGTTCAAATTTGCTGAACATTTGCTTTGTCTGACAGCTCAACAGCTGTAAAAAAAGTCAACAAACAAAATACATTGGGCATGTTCAGACAACATAAGGAACTTCATTTGAAATCAACTTCATTCTTTGAACGTACATTTTTGCCAAGGCAACTAGTTAGTTTTTCAAGTGTCATGTATTTCAATTCAGAACTTTACTTCACAAACCTCTACTTTAAGTTCACAGTCCAAAAATTACCAAAAACATTATTGTCTACAAAACACTCCTCAGGCAAGCTACATGTCCGACACGGTTTGTATTTTGTATTGTAAGGAAATATTACTTATTTCTTTTACAAATTGACAACGAACCCTTTTACAGAAAGCATTGAATGAAGTTGTATAGAAAGTAAATAAATCATAGAGTTATAAAGTTTAGCTTTCAGTTGAATAAAAAACATTGTCAATTGTCATTTTGACAGAAGTAGACTTGACTTGATAGTTAGGGAGATTTTTCTTGACTAACTTTCCATTAAAGTTGCCTCAATTGGAAGGTATTTTTTTGGCAGCTGGCAAATCAGATAATAGAAACTTCCCTAACTTTTAAGTCCCTTAGGTCGGCCATTGAAGGGATAACCATTACTGGTTATTAGAAAAAGTTAAAAGGCAAGTTAAACATACATAGACTAACTATACATTTTTTCTTGAAAACGTTTTATTTTTGTAGAAAAGAAAATGAGTTTCGAAGAACTCCTCATAGATTGAAGAACTCTGTAGATTGAATTCCCAGACCCACCAACGTCTCTTAAGCAATATTCACATGAGCACGACCAACGACCAACGACCAACGAATGAACGAATATTCGTCGATTTTGACATTTCTTTCACATGAGAGTTTTTAATTCGTCGCGAATGAAGTTTGACATTCACCACCGAAACCAAAACAAGAACGATTTTTTTAGGTTAAGTACGCGCGATTATTTTATTCGTTGCGAGTGTGGATAATGTGGAACGCGAATAAAGTTTGACAGTTCGTATCAACTATAATTTTTTTCGCGACGAATAAATTTGTTTTCTTAAATTTATTAATATATGATATTGAAAAGTAAAAGTATGCATCATAAATCAAATAGAAACTATATTGCTATCGTTTTGTTAAGAATTTGTGTGGAAATATGTCTTTAAACGTATATAAGCTCACATTTTGTAATTCATTCGTCGTTCGTTGGTCGCGCTCATGTGAATTATGCTTTAGTCTGCGCTTCTTCTGGCTCCATGAGAAAAATCAAAACAAATTTTTGAGAAAAAATAACAGCTGTTAATGACAGAAGTGTCATTTTAGAAATGTCATATTAGAAATGTCATTCAAAGTAACCTCGAAGCAGGCCCATCGTAACGCAGACGAAGCCGAAGCTCAAGTGTGTTTGTGTTTCAGCCATAAATTCTACACGGTTTTTGATTCCCCATTGTACAATGCTGTCAAGATCCGAATTTAATGAGCTTATCATACGCTGCCGTTGGTAGTCCACACTCCACATCCGAAGAACAAGGAAGAGAATCTAAAAACGAATATGAAAAGCTGAAGGTACTGTCATCAGCGAAACAATTTAGTGGGTTAGAAGTTTCAGACAAAAGATCATTTATAAAAATAAGGAAGAGCGTCGGAGACAAAACGGAGCCCTGGGGCCTACCAGCGTTTATTTTGTGGATATATGAAATAAGCTTAAGCAGTGGTTTGGCAACGTTGAAGGATACCTCTTGTAAACAACAAGAGTCTTGAGATCTTTAAGGACCCTGTCTACTGCACGGGTGCTCAAAAAGATTGGTCCTATAAAATCATTTACGCTCTCTATTAAAGGCGGAAACTCTCATTGAATATGTCCATTGAAGGCCGTCCTGGCTTGCTTGTCCTTTTTCCAGTTTATATCAGTTGGGTTGGCTTTTTAACGACGGAAAATATCCATTGTCTAGTTTGATCTTAATTTAAAAGAACTCAGTTTCTTACCGTTACTTAAAGATTCCGTTTTTTCGTAGAGCTTATAATAGAAGATCCTCGTTTAATTTTTAATTCAAAGAAACACAAAATTTTGAATCGTTACTTTCCATATATATTCGAAATATATCACAATTTTTTATTCACCCACTTTATTCTCACCGAAAAACTTTCCGCCATTGCACTTAATTTTAAACACAAAACAAAAGAAAAACTAAAAAATAAAAACTATATACTTCTATATGTCTGTAGTAAGTACACTTGACTTTGATTGTTGTTCCTACTTCTCGCTACTACTGCTCGATCTTTGAATACTATCCCTCCTCGGTGGTGGCGACTGCGACGGCGGACTTGTTGGTTCGGATGATCTCTTTTGCCTCACCATGGACGATAATGTCTCTTCCGTGCGGTGGTAATCGGATCTTCGGAGTATCGCACATATAACTAAAAATGGCACTGCGATTATGACACAAACGCCGGCAAGAATAATCAATAGAACATCAACGAGTTCGGTTTTGAAGAAACCAAAATTATTGGCATGCGATTTGAGATGATTGGCTCCAGATGTCTGGAGAACCATATCGATGTAGTACATTGCCCGAGACATTGGATTTTGGATGTTCTCGTTAAGAAGTTTTTTGGCCGCGGCTATGTGCGTTGGTAAGGATTTATTAGAGAGGGCGCTGGCAATGACATCTAGCAGTGAGTCATAATTGAGATCCTCATATGGCAAGTTTAGGCCGCAGCCACGAATCTCGAGGCGTTTTGCATTTACCTCTTGTTCGGGGAGAATTGGAATGGCCAACATGGGAGTTGTGTAGTGAATTGCTTCAATGACGCTCATCAAACCCGCAGACGATATAAATAACTTTACTTTGGGATGAGCTAAAAAAAAAGAGAATGAATTAGAGGAAACGGAAAATGAAGGAAAGAAGAAACAATATTTCATACCTAAGATCGCTTGCTGTGGAAACCATTCACTTGTGAAGATGTTCTTCGAATGAAAATCATGTTTATCAAAGGAATCTTCCCACTTTAAGAGTATTCGCATCGAATCTGTGAGTGTTTCCAGAGCATGAAGAAGTATGTCCAGTTTTTGATCCGAAAAATTAGAAGTTTTTATATCAGCTCCAAAGCTAACATAGATAACTCCATCTACAGATTCCTCTATAAATTTCAAGAGGTGCTGACAAAATTTGAAGACCGTTAGTGTATAAATTGAAAAGAAAAGATCGCGGTGCTTACTTCAGGCAGTTGTTCGTCTCTCAGATGGATTCCGCCAACTTCAATGACATTCGGTAAAAAGGACCTCGGATATTGGACAACCGCATGAGAATTCATAAGAACTAAACTTATGTTATGAGCTAAGTCTCTGTGATGTGGCAGGATTTCATTTTTTTCCATTGCAAAAGATTCAAAGTGTTTCTCATACACAGCTTGATGGGCAATCATGTGAAAAAAGCTAAAATGGAAAAGAATTTGATTCCCTTGCTTCTCCCAAATTGTCTCTTATTTTAGCTCACTTATAAGTTAATTTTTCAAATACCGACATAAGTGTATTTATGATCCTCTCATAGAGACTCATTTGCTCTAGGTACGGGAGGAAATTGCTAGGATCCAGGGCAGAATTCTGTGAGTTTCCAGTCATCTCGTTGATCCAGGTATTTGGCCCAGTTGGACTAACCACGATAGTTGGCGCTTTGTAAAACTGTGAGAACCTAGAAGAAACTATCAAATTTGATCTATGGAATCGCGGAGGCAACTCACCCTAACAAAGCATCTCCGAGGAATATATCAACAATAAACAAATCAAATGTGGTATTGCTTAGCAAGAGATTCTTCACCTCCTTATTGGCTAAAACCAGATCAGCTGTCGATGCTCCGGCATAGACCAGTCTTGTAAATCGCTCCATAATCGATTTTTCATGCATACTATCAATTTGTGTACTCAGACCCATTTCAAGCCAGTTCTGTTCAATGCCGTCGATTTTGATTACGGTGAGTCGACTTCCGCAGCCGCCGCCGCCGCCGCTGCCACAGTGAGGTAGATCGTTGCTGGTGGTGTCTGATGGTGTGGGTTGTGTATTAACCCAGTTCACGCTTCTAAAGGCACTTATGAGTGTTACATTGTGATGTTGAGTGGCCACAAGCTCCTGAAGAATGGCCCGACCGAAGAGATAATGGGATTTCCAAACGCTTGGGAAAACTGCTAAAATGTTAGCTGCATAAGTGCTTTGAGGGATGGTGATGATGCCGCTGAGAAGGAGTGCAAAAATCAGGGACAGGAATGACGATGAGATATTCCATTGCGAAAATAAAGGCATTTTCTTCTTTATTTGTTTAATTTCAAAAATTTCTCAACTCTCTTCTATGAGTTTCAGGACATTTTTAGAAGAAGAAAACAAAACCAATTGAATGGAATTGATAAGAGACAGAGAATATTATGAAAAATTAAATTTACAAACAGTAAAACTATAAAGAAATGACGAAAAATGCAGTAACTTTACAAAAGGAAAACATAAAAGTTTTTTATTTTTTTATTTAAATAAATTAAAGTGTGTTGACAGATGATGCACAAGAATAAAGTGACAGCTGTTTGATAATGACAGATATGATGAATTCTCTCATGAGATTTTTGGTTGCATTTGTGGGATCTGGCTTGGGGTAACGTCGCACTGATGTCGTTGGGATGGTGAATAAATGGATTGTTAATAAAATTGATTTTTAAATCTTTATTCATGATTTTTGTTTTATGCAATGCTGAGAATAAAGACATTTAAATATGCAATCATGAAGAATAAAAAGGTACCATATCAAGCAACGCGTTTTCAGGCTGATTATGAAAATGATTGTTTAAATTAAAATGCATATCATGCACTTGTGATTTTTTCGGTCAATTTAATCCTTTAAATTTTTTTTGACGATTGCTATTTTCAAGGCATTTGAATTATACTAGAGTACGTTGTTGCGATTTGAATCCGAAAAGAGGAAATTATTTAAAAACAGTAGTATTTTCATTGCAGAAAAATAAACCTTTACTTTTTTACGTAATGCACTTGGTTCGTGAGAAGTTACTGCTTCTGCTTTGTAGTTGAGGAAAAGGACAAGGCATTTAATATAATTGTTTAGCAAGACAAATGTCTTTTTCATAATTTTCATAACACTTTGAGTAAATAAATGTTCTTTAAAAAATTGACACACACTATATTATCGAAAACTTCTTATCGCAAGGAACTGCAAACCTACAGTTAGCTGGTATGTGCATCAACACAATGCAAATAAAAACCACTTATATTTTATATTTACTTACTTACTTAAGGTGGCACTACAGTCCTGTGTGAACTAGGGCCTCACCCAACAAACTACTCCATCTAGCTCGGTCCGTAGCTAGATGTCTCCAGTTTCGCGCTCCAAGTTGGGTGAGGTCACTTTCCACTAGTGCGCGCCACCTACTCCGCGGCCTTCCTCTACTGCGCTGCACTGTGGGTGTGGATTCGAAGACTTTCCGGGCCGGTACATTGGTTTCCATGCGCTCTACCCAGCCATCTTAGTCGTTGGACTTTTACCCTTCTGGCTAATTCTACGTCGCTGTACAGACCGTACAGCTCGTCGTTCCATCTTCTCCTTCACTCCCCTTCGATGCATACGGGACCGTAGATCACACGAAGAACGTTTCTCTCGAAACGACCCAAGGTGCTTTCATCCGCTTTTGTCATAGTCCATGCTTCTGCACCGTATATCAGGACGGGGACGATAAGGGTCTTATATTGCGACACTTTGGTCCCTCGAGAGAGGGCTTTGCTAATCAATTGCTTTCTTAGCCCAAAGAAACAGCGGTTAGCAAGAGTTATTCTTCATTTGATCTTAGCGCTGGTGTTCTTTTCTGCATTTATAGCGGAGCCTAGGTAGAAGAAATCCTTGACTTCCTCAAAGTTACGTCTGTCGATGGTGAAGTTTTGACCTAGACGTCGGTGTTGTAGGTCCTTTCTTGACAACAGCATGTACTTTGTTTTGCCCTCATTAACCGTTAAACCCATTTTTGACGCCTCTGCCTCAATACTCACAAAAGCCCCATTGACATCACGCTGAGTTCTTCCGATTATGTCAATGTCATCAGCATATGCTAGTAATTGGGCAGACTTTTGAAAGATAGTGCCTCTAGTGTTGACGTGTGAGCTCTGCACTATTCTTTCAAGTACGATGTTAAAAAAATCACATGACAGCGCATCACCTTGTCAAAAACCTTTTTTGACATCGAAAGGTTCTGTTAAGTTGTTTCCAACCTTTATGGAGCAGCGTGAATTCTCCATGCTCATCCTGCACAAACGGACGAGCTTGGCAGGGATGCCAAAACTAGACATGGCTCTATACAGCTTGTCCCTGTAAATGCTGTTATATGCGGCCTTGAAATCGATGAAAAGATGGTGGGTGTCGATTTGGTGTTCTTGGTTTTTTTCCAGGATCTGTCGTAATGTGAATATGTGATCGACTGTGGACTTTCCCGGTCAAAAATCTACACTGATAAGGACCTATTAGGTTGTTGACGAGGCAAACAATCTGAGGTTCTATTCATGGGGCATGCTTTCTTCCGACCAGCGGCTTTATTAGACTTCAGATTAGATATGGCAATCTTTACTTCGTCTAAGTCGGGAGGACGGGATTATTGGCTTTCGTCGTCTATTTGGAATGGATCATCCTGCTTGACAGCGGAATTCGGTTCGTCGTAGCCGTTATACAGTCTGCAGAAGTGGTCCTTCCTCAGCATTGACTGCGATTCCACTATGATGTTTCCACTTTCGTCTTTGCAGCCTTCGGTTCTAGGATTATGGACTTGTGAATCCCGTTTCACCTGCTCATAAAACTTTAGAACTTCATTACTGCTTTTGAACCTCTCACATCTTCGACCGCACGCTTCTCTTTCCTCTCGCTTCTTCTGCTCATAAAGCTCATGAGCAGCTTTCGTCCTTCTATGCAACGCCGCTTTGCGTGTCTGTTGTTTGACTGCATTTTGGAAGGATTAGGCGATTTCTTGCTATTGTAGCCGTTCGACGTTGTACATTTTCTCCCAGCATCTCCCTGTTTTGCCTTGTTTCTTTAATCATGAAGTGCTACCTTGGCTACAATGATCGCAATGTGGTCAATCTGGTTGACACCTCCACATCCACAAGGCCTTTGTGGATGTTGAGGTGTGAAAAACCGCGTTTTGGCTACCACAACGTTTCGCCCCGCAGCAAAATCTATGAGCCTGAATCCGTTGTCGGAAGTGTTGTCGTGCAGGCTGTTTTTCCCGATTATTCCAGAAAATATATTTTATATTTACTTTATTGAAAAGCATAGTTCATATAAAAACATAAGAATTTATATTGAGAATATGTTTGTGTTGACAGGCTTACAAATCAGTGGTTTGCAAATAAAACAAACTTTATTTCATCCTTTTCCCGACGTTTCGTTGGCTTTTTCCAACTTCTTCAGGGGCATCTATTATTTTATTACAATTAAAAACAAATTATAGACAAAAATTAATAAAATAAATAAATAAATAAATAAAAATTAATAAAAATTACAACATTGAAAGCTCACAAATTAGGATATGAAATTTAGCACACAAAAAAAACTTATAATTATGTCACAGACTCTTGATAACCACACTGTAATTTTTCTTTATGTTGTCTTTGTCCTCTTTCGTGTTCATCGCTGTCGTCAATTTTTGCTGTATTCGTAGACTTTCTAGTGTGAATCTTGTGTTCTCTTTACTCTCTTTGTCCAAAATTTTAATGTTGTCAAAATCAGCTGAGTGATTTGTTTCGTTTATGTGTTGGGCTAGTCCAGTTGTTGTTTTCTTTTTTCTTATGTCTGCTTTTTGCTCAGCTATTCTCACACTTAAAGCTCCTTTTGTTGTTCCAATATAGACACATTTGCATTTTGTTGTTGCATTTCCCTTACAACCAATTTCATAAACTACATTGTGTTGCTGTTCTTTGTCTATAGGTGTTTTTGTGTTTGTGAAGAGCTTTTTTTGGATGCAAATGATATGTCTTTATTATTGATGATCTCCTGTAATTGTTGTTGTTGAGTTAGCTTAGGTATGAAGGGGATTCTGAAGAAAATTTTAGGGTTGCCATCTGTGTTTTCTATTGTTGTTTTTTTTATTATTTTTGTCATTACTGTTGCAATATTTTTGTTTCGTTTTATTGTTGATCAGGTTATTGATTATGTGTGTTGGGTAATTGTTCATTTTTAGAATGCTTCTTATTTTTGAAATGTTTTCGTTGTGGAATTGTGTGTCACTTATATCCAAGATCTTATTGGTGAAATTCCGAGCAGTATTGATTTTTTGGCTTATGGGTTGTGTCGAGTGATAATTTATCATTCTACCTGAGGATGTCTGTTTTGAGTACCAATTGAATGTTATTTGGTTGTCTATTCTGTAAATGTTTGAGTCCAGGTAGGCTATCGATTGATTTTGTTCTTTTTCTATTGTGAATTGTAGTTTGTTGTGATAGTTATTTAATGTTCGGAGTATCATTTGTTCGTCTTTTTTATTGATCACTGCAAGTATATCATCCACATATTTGACAATGAATTTTATTTACTTTTTTTAAAGCTTCTAATGAATTGTCCAATAGGTTGTCAAGAACAATTTATACAAATTTTGACAATTAACTGAATTATTTACTGACTGATGTCATATACATATATCAGCTGCTTTAATTTCTCTTGAAGTGATTTCGAAAAGTATTCGGAGTTATAAAGTCGATTGATTCAATTTAGATTTCGATTTATTTTCACTCGATTTCGGGAACTTAGCTGAAAAAAAGCCGGACTGCTTTGGATCGGTTTTCTGGCAAATTCTCACGGTACTTAAAATATTCTAAGATCACCAACAAAAACTTCATGGTCCAAATGTGTACATAGCCTAATTTTAAACTCATAACGTTATTGTTTTTATTTCACCCTGTAAAAACTCACATGCGACAAATGAACCATTATTATTGCGAATCATCAAAGACATTGTCATTGTGAATTGTCTTCAATCAAAACACAACTGACATCTGTCATTTCCGCCGGTTGGGATTTTTATTTTTGCATTTTATTTATTCTATATTCTATTCTATTCCATCGTCTTCTGCGGTTTGTCGTTCGTGTGTATCTCTGCACTTTTATTCGTAGTGTGAAAAAGAATTATTGTTAATTTATTTATTTATTTATCCATTCCTTCGCCCTGCACAAACATCATACGATTAACGAACGAATAATTGATCAATAGTTTTACGTCGTCTTCAAAAACGAGCCCCTTGAATTCAGTCAGTTACCTAAAGAGCTGAAATATTGGAGAAAAACCAACTCAAGTGGGTAGAAATTCTTTTCTTTTACGTTCCTTATTTTGTTTTATGTTTTAAAATTGGGGAAAAAAGGTGTTAAGTGGTTCAATAAGTTTTTTTTTTTAATTTTGTTAAGTTTTGTCTCTTGGCTTTCGTCCAGAAACAGAAACATATTTAAATAGGCTAAATAATCTTCTTTTTGTGGGAAGATTGCAACTAAGTATTTTATTTATAATCGTTATTGTAGCACCTGTTTTTCGGTTTCTCTATATCACACTCCCCCTGCCCCTTGTGCATTTGTGTAACTAGAGCAACTCTGTGCAGTAAAAAAAAAAACAACAAAATTACGTAACTCAGGAAAAATCAAAGTAAATCACAACCCCATCTAAATCTTCCAAAATGGCACAAATTGGTAAGCATTTAGTGACATAACTCAGAAACCCTGGAAGTGATGTAACTTTCCATCCACAAATTCTTTCTCTAGATCGCATCAATGTAGACAAGCCCCTATTCGACCTCAATACGTTTACCGGGCGGTTTAAGCATTTCGCATGGATGACTGATCCTCGAACTGTTGTGGTATCAAGTGAACGCTTAGTCGAAGCTAAAACACTTGTCGAAAAGTATCGTCTTGGACAGGAGCCAGCTGGAACTTCAAAGGACGATGTTCGTTATGCCATGAAATTATACACTTCGGCCTTTCATCCAGACACTGGGGAATTGCAGAACTTCTGTGGACGCATGAGTTTTCAGGTAATTTTGTTTTTCTTTTGTTGTTTTTTTTTTTTTTTTTTGGCAAACAGCAGTGGAAGGAATTCCTCAAAGTACTTACTATGTATACCAAACAACCAAGAGAATGTGGCATGGCTTGAACTCACGTGCCAACCAACACAAACTATTTATTTGTCGTCCTCCTCATCGTGACATCGACGACGACGATGGCGGCTGAGGCTGAGGCTGCGGCATCGTCATCGAATTTATATTTATAGATCGACGTTGCGTTGCGATGTTGATGTTTGTTTTCTTTTTAAATTTGGTGTTGGCTTCATTGATGAGAGAGGGAGCGAAGTCTTTGAAATGTATTTTTAAATAGCAAATTGCTTGTTCAGTTGTTGATGATTATTATGAGAAAGTGATTATCATCGTTTAGGTGGTTTAAATTTAAATTTATTCATTTAATTGAGAGTTTTAATTTGAAATGAAAAATTATTTTTTATTTCTTCCCCATTCACTTTTAATGAACATGAAGACAAAATCAACTAAAATGCTGTGTGTACTGTGTCATTTCAAGGAGGTACATGCATTTAAGTAAACAAACAGAAAAATGCAAACAAATATTTGATGCAGCTCTATAAATGCCGAAGACGCACTTAACTGATATTAAATAGTTTTCTTTATTTGTTTATCAAGCAAACCCTAGTGAAATACTGGAATTTTTTGATAAAATAGTTATTACTGCGCCAATTCAAACATATGAAATAAATATAGTTTTTATTCATAAATAGGTCCACTATGTTATTGTAGCGATAAAATATGAATTTTAAATAGTCAGATAATGACACCACAGCTAGAGTTAAGGTTGAAAGAAAAATATTGGCCTTACTAGCGTAAAATAAAAATAGTCGTCCGTTTTTGTTGTTCTTATAATAGGTTAGGTTAGGTTATATGGGCTGACAGTTGATTTTATTACCGTCACACTTAGATCAATGTGGATCCATTGTGATACCCTGAAGTGTTGTAACTTCTGAAAAAATGATTTAACCTATGAATTCTATGGTTGATCGAGCCATTTGGTGGACTTGATAAAGTTCAATAGGCGATTGCCTGGGAGTTCAGATAGTTCTTCTAGTTCATTGAAGAAATAGTTGCCTAAGAATTTTGATCTGGTACGGCAGAGTGCTCGACAGTGGCATAGAAAATGAGCCGCGTTTTCGTGCTCATCCTCATCGCCGCAGCCTCTGCATATGTCGTCCGTACTAAGCCCCATCTTCTTTTTGTGGTAGCCAAGTAGGTTATGTCCCGTTATCACACTTATGAGGGATCTTAGGGACGGTTTTTTGAGAAGTAAAATCTTTTTGAATTTTTCCTTGTCATAATGAGGCCAGAGTTTCCTGGTGTTACCGCAGGTTTCTAGTAGGTTCCATCTATCATTTGCTTTTTGAATGATATTATTACTAATGTTTCTTTTTAGTTCGCATTGAGGGATTCTGATGTTGTGATCTATGAGAGAGGGATCAAGTACCGAGCCTTCTCTTGCAAGCTCATCCGCTTTTTCATTTCCTGGCACACCACTGTGACCGGGAACCCAGCAGAGTCTTACGTTGTGCTGCATACCAAGAACCCTTAGCTCTTCGCGACAGCAAGAAACAAGCTTTGACTTAATTTGCGTGGCAGAGATCGCTTTTATTGCTGCTTGGCTATGAATGAAAAAGGTGATATCAGCATGTGGTATCGCCATCATGGATATTTGATTAGCAGCGTTTTTCACTGCCAAGATCTCAGCTTGGAAGACGCTGCTATGGTCAGGAAGTCTGAATGAACTGGCAAGGCTAAGATTTTCTGAGTAGAAACCTGCCCCTACCCCAGTAGTCATTTTCGAACCATCGGTGAAGATGGTAAGATTCGATTCTTTAGTGTAGTTTACACTGTTTTCCCAGTCCTCTCTATTAGGTAAGCTGGTAGTGAAGTCTAGATAAGGGGTCATGTAATCAGTACGAACGTTATTGCCAACGTATTTTGTAAGGATCGTGGTATGACCGTGTTGACTAGATCTCCAAATATCGGTCTGACTAAGTCGGAGAGCGCTGTTTGCTGCTGATTCTTGTGCAAATAAGTCTATGGGGGTGAGATTTAGGATCGCTTCGAGACCCGCAGTTGGGGTAGTCCTCATCACCCCCGTAGTGCTAATGCATGCCATTCTTTGTACTTTGGTAAGGGTTTTTAAGTTCGTGGATATCTCCAGAGCTTTCCACCGAACCAAACTGCCATAAGTTAGGATGGGTCTAACAATGGCTGTGTACATCCACATGATTATCTTTGGATTTGGTCCCCAGTTTCTTCCCAGAATCCTGTTACACGAATAGAGTGCAATCATGGCTTTCTTGTATCTTTCCTGTATGTTTAGACCCCAGTTGAGTTTCTTGTCCAAGATAACTCCGAGGTATCTTGCTTTTTCTGAAACTATAAGTGGGGTGTTGTCAATTTTTGGTATCTCAAAAGAAGGTATTTTCCTTCTGTTGGTGAAAAGTACCAGTTCTGTTTTCAGGGGGTTAACCTTCAGACCGCATTTCTTGGTCCAGTTATTGACCATAGTAAATGCGCCTTCTAGTTGTTCGCTTACCGTGGTCAGGTATTTACCCGTCGCTAGAAGCGCTAAGTCGTCGGCATAAGCTATAATTCTGACACCGCTGTTTTTGAGTTTGATGAGAATTTCATTCATCACCAAAGTCCAGAGGAGGGGTGAGAGGATTCCGCCTTGTGGAGTCCCTCTAGATGTATACATCTTTGTTTGTTTGTTCTTATAGTAGTTGTCCATATCTTTTTATAGAGATGTAGAAAGAGCAATATTCGGAAGGATTTATCAATAAATTGACAATAAACTAGCAACTTACCCGATACACTACTAAAGAATCTATGAAGCAGTAATCAAGCTTACCCTTCAGATTCTTTTCACAAGTGAGTGAAAACAGGAACAGTAGAGATGTTTCAAAAAATAAGTTCCTAGACGGGAGCGGGTCGAAATGCGATTTTTTTAAATCCTGTAAGGTCAAAATTCTGTATAATACTGTATGGTTAATATTCTGTATTTCAAGATACTGTACATTTAAAATACTGTCTCTCAAAATTCTGTATTGTAAAAATACTGTATCTCAAAACAATGTATAATACTGGATGGTTTTGACAGATCAATTAATTTGATGCAATGTCTTATGCAATTGTTGATTATGATAAGAACAATTCATGTTTAAATGTGAGAGAGAAACAAACAGTTAAGAAGAAGAGAATGAAAATGAGAGAAGAGGCTGGGATGCGACCCACACTGGATAATTTCCCATCTCCTCTGTTAATTTGTCTCACTTAAAAGTTTGTAAGTTTTCGTTTTGTGTTAAAAAAGTTGTCAGTTGAATTATTCTTAAAAATTTCCAAATTACCACCAATATTTTTCATATAATGAAATAGTTTTATTTTAAAATCAAGTTTTGTTAAATAGATTTTTAGTCGAAAACAATTTACCAATTTTAGTAGCATTTCTTAAAAGTTTTTATTTCTTATATAAACAAATACAAATCGGATGAATGAGAAATTATTTGGAGTCAATATCTTCTATTGCTCACGAGATATCGAGAACCGAACATCAATTTCTACCAACTGTTGTATTTACGTTTATTTTACCGGACTGTCATATTTAAAAAAAAATTACTGAATATCTAAAACAATATTTTCTGTGAAATAAAATAAGTTTGAACCCAATATTTTTAATTTTTGAAAAGCTATTTAAGTCGAAAGTAAATTTTTAGTTAGGTTTTTATTTTTTGTAAAAAAAAGTGTCAATTCGATTTTTCTCAAAATTTTTCCGAATGTTGAAAACAATATTTCTTATAAGCTAAAATTAGTTTGAACCCATAATCTCACATTTTTGAAAAGATATTTAATTCAAAAATCAATTTTTACCAACTTTTATTAATTTTTTTTTTAGGTTTTTATTTTTCGTAAAAAAACTGTCAATTCGATTTTTCTCAACATTTTACTGAATGTTGACAACAATATTTTTTAAAAAATTTCAATTTTTTGATGATTCAATTCAAGTCTCGGGGAGAGTACGATAACTTTGGCGCCAAAGTTTAATGACGGATTTGTATAGAACAGTTAAAAACAAGCATTTTTTACTATGGGAGGGGGGGTCTATCTCCCCCCGTTTAGGCGGTAGGGGCAGTTTAAAAAAATATGTACATTAAATAGAAAAAAAATAGTTACAAAATAACGGTAATACTTATAATTAAGTATTATACCTTTTTTTAAAGCCAACACTTCTATTAGCTTGTTTTTAAATCAAGTCAAAACTATGCATAGTTTTTGAAAAAAATTGTTTTAAAGTCAAAATTTGTGCAAAAAAAAGTTTAAAAAAAAAAAGAAAGTGTAATTTTTCAAAACTTTCAGATTATCTACTGTTTTTTTTTTATAATTCATTGCTCTTATTTGTTTTTGATCAAAACTGAAAACTAGATGACTTTATGTCTTCTAGTTCTTGAGAAAATTGAAAGTTACCAAAAAAAATATTTTAATTAAATTACTTTTTCCTTGCTAACGTCGTCTTGTTTTGATAGTGTAATATTCGGCTTGGTCCGACAATTAAAACTTATTCGCACTTGTAAATAAAACACGATTTTTACTTTATTTAAATTGTTCCACTTATTTATAGAACACTCAATTATTACGTGTCAAACACAGTCTTTACTTTCAATTATTACTTTTTATACACAGTCTTTACTTATCGCAGCTTACAACCAATAATAATCCGCTTCGCTTCCGAGCGCCTATTTATATACCTCAAATCGGTTCGAGAATCTACGAGGTTGTTCTCGATGCTTAACGAAGTTCTCCTCTTCATCACTAGATGCTTAACGAAGCTAGTTCTCCTCTCCACTAGATGTTGCCCCTTTCGAGGTTCTTGTATGCGCTGAATGAATTGAGTTCCCCTCTTAGCCACTAGATGTTTCTCGATGTTTAAAGAAGCTAGTTCTCCTATTAATCCGATATTAAAAGAGGTAAAGAGTGTATATACATTACAATAGTAATAATCGAATATGGATTAAGATACACCTAGGTAAAATGAATTTTTCTTAAATCCAGCTTATTTAAATGCAAAAGAAACTGCATGCACCCCATCTTGCACCCACCGCACCTTGCACCCTCCCTACCTTGCACACACACCAACTTGCACCCACCCCAAATCCTATAGTGTGCCCAAGCAGGGGTGTTGCAGGGGGGCAGCATGCCCCCCCTTACAGATGCCACTGTTGCATACACCCAAACTCGCGCACACCTTACTGTTGCATACACCCAAACACGCAATACGCATACGCAAATACCATTATTACTATCAAAATAAGACCACTCAAGCAAAAAAAATTAAAATAGTAGTTGTGGTTATTTTCAATTTTCTCAAAAACTAAAAGACATAAAATCATCTAGTTTTCAGTTTTTGATCAAAAACAAATAAGAGCAATAAATTCTGAAATAAAAACAATGGTAGATAATCTTGAAGTGTTGAAAAAGTTACATTTTAAACCTTTTTTTAACTTTTTTTACTCAAATTTTGAGTTTAAAATTAAATTTTTCAAAAACTACGCATAGTTTTGACTTGATTTAAAAACTGGCTAATAGAACAGAGTGTTGGCTTTAAAAAAATGTATACAACTTAATTGTAAGTATTACCGTTATTTTTTAATTATTTTTTTCCATTTTAAATAATAACTTTTTTAAATTGCCCCTCCCGCCTAAACGGGGGGAGATAGACCCCCCCTCCCATAGTAAAAAATGCTTGTATTAAGACCCTCTACCAAAAACCGTTATTATATCTTGGCGCCAAAGTTATCGTACTCGTGCCAAAGTCTCTAGCTTTATTGGTTCGTAAGATATTTAGGATTAACCAAAATTTTCACCATTTTTTAAAATGCTGTGGTAAAAAAACCACTCACGCAATTTTCTTAAGAGCACTTTCTGCATCTTTCTGCCTTATTATCTGTATAACAAAATTTATTTGAAGTCGATATCTCTTCTGGTTCTTGATCTATGAACGACGCTTATTTCAACTCTTAGGACTTTGAAACGTCGAGGAATGTCAAAATTTTCAATTCGACAAATCGTAGCCATTACAATAACTTCCCATGGGAAGTTAAAAATAAAAAGATACCATTTATTTTGTTTTTACTTTTATTAGAATTATCATATGTGTAACCGATTTCATTTTTTATAAAGAAATAAATAAATTATTCGATGTATAAATGCTAGTTGGTTTGTTGACATTCTAGAAAAATAATTGAGCTGTCAAGTTGACAAGGTAGGGATTAGGAAATTCGGAATAGGGATGCGGAAGATAGGAAAATGTAGTAGATTTTAAAATAGGAACTTTAGCAACACACTCAGAGAAATTGTGAGAATATTGCCAAGTTAGCAAGCTCAGAGCATAAGTCATTGGGAAGATTTTAATTAGAAAACTTTCTCTCAGTAGAAAGTAAGAATGAGAAAAACTCACACTATGCAGGAAAAACGTTTTAACTGAAAATATGGTTTTTTGTATGAGCCTGGGAACAAAGACCTTTGTAGGTATGGGTCAGGAACAAAGGAATAACAGCGAGCTTTCGAGGGTTCCGAGGTACATGGTTCCATTGTTCAAAAGTCTAGTTAAGTCTTTTTCCTTTGGACCATAGCAACGACAAGTTATTCAGTTTTTAAAGTTAAAATTTGAATCTATGTACATATATAGAAGAGACCATATAGAAGTTTAAATCTAAATCGAATTCAAAATTAAAAAGAAAAAAGGAAAAGACGGTATACGTCCATCATAGAATATACATATATTGAAAAAAAAGTAGTTATACAAAAAAAGAAAGTGAGGTAAGAAACCGGAAGTGAAAATTTGTAGTTTTTTTTATTAAAATGATATTTTTTAAAAACAGGCATTTTCCCTCATTGAATTTGGAAAGCCTAAAATTCCCTCTACTGGTCCTTAGGGACTTGAAGTGGCTTATCGATAACAGGCGATCAGAAAATTAGTTGGGAGCTAATTATCGTTAAACAGGATTACCAGGTTATTAAGTAACCTGGTAGAAAACTAATAAATTATCAATCAACGATTAATTAATAGAAAAGATAGCCGAATTGGTTAACACGCCGTTTAGAAGTTCAACAAGCTAGGGGTCTCGAGTTCAAATCCAGCTAGCTGCAATTCCATTTTTTTTTATATACATATATAAACTTTAAATTTTCATTGATTAAATTTTTTTTAATGTGCAAATTAAAGTAAGAGTGTAAGAAAAAGTATGAAAAAGTAAAGTGTCGCAATATTAAAAAAAAAAAAAATAGAAAAATAAACTTAAAGTGTTTTAAGACAAAAGAAATTAAAAGTGTTATATGAAATCTCGCGTGAGGTAAAATAAAGCAAATAGATCCATAGCTAAAACGACTTCAACGCCGATCAACAAGCAGCAGTGGCCACTTCTTCTTCGTTTTCGGTAAGTCCTTTAACAATTTTTTTTTACTTGAAAATATTGAACTTACGCTAGATTACAAAATAATACTTATATAATAATTCATATATCGCGTATTTAAACCCATCCCGGAAAATTGAATACGGGACATAATATAAACCTTATTACATACATTTTTTTGAACTCTTATTCTAATTTTTATTTAAATTTATGAAATAAACTTTTCTTTCATTTAAAAGAAGCATAAATGATACGTAACTTAAAAACTAAGTAAAAAAATGAATTTTGATGAAATAAATAATGTATATTTGTGAATTTAAAATGAAGTGGTAAATTTTTTTATTAAGAGATGAGTGGGAGGAAACTTGGAGGATGAAGAGAGGATAAAAAAAAGGACACCAATATCAAGGGTCGTCTAGGCGAGTATGACGACAAGGAGGGAGGGTATAGACATATTTCTCGCGTACCTTTTAATACCTATAGGTACCCTAGACTGGTATGATTTTTTTGTGACGATTAGGAGGTCAAAGAACCACCCCAACCGACGAGCTACAGTGGTACCAGCATACCAGCACCGACCTTAAGCCAACAAAGTCGTTACAAAATGGCGCCCATAACGTGTTGCCGCTATCAGTGATAGCGAGGCTAGATACATTTTTTTTGAGCCACATCAAGTTTTTTTACATTTTTAATTCTTAATAAATTTTATTAACATTTCTTTTCTTTACAATAGTATTTTTTTTTAACAATTTGAAAGGCCAGTTTCATTTAATTTGAATTTTTTGTGAGTCCCGATGACTCGAAAGTACGTTTTGGTATCGGTTGCCACCGGAAGTTTAAATTAACATAGCAGTTTCAAAAAAACAAAACACAAGAAGGAACTTAAGGTTCGAGTCTTTGATAAATCAAAGATTGGTTTTTAAACGACCGAATAAATTAGCCCTTGCTTGGAGATTTTGTTGGAAGTAGACTGGAGGAAGCGAAAGCGACCTCTAAAGTGCTTCCAACAGAATACTCATCTTAAACTTAACCAGGATAAATCACTTTTGCCAGAGTCATCGCAGATGAAAGGTTCGTCCGTTGGTGTCCTGGAAAAGAGATTTTATCGGAATATTAATTTGTTTATAGTTTCAGATACATACCACTAGAATACTTAATTTTTTTTTCATTTTGGCTCGTAGAACAATGGTGTCCTTTAAGTCCTTTCAACACATCTTTTACAGTGAAGTCACACTCATCTCTTTAAATTTTATGAACGTTTCTGAAAAAGAAATCCAAATAATTATCAGTTTATAGATAATAATTTTAAAATAAAATTCTTAAAATAAATTGTTTAATTTAATAATCATTCAAGTGATTAAAATATAATTGTATCGCACAGCGACACAAAATTATTTTGAATTTTAATAAGTTTTGCAAGCCTGCTGGAAGAGAACACCTAATTTTGAAAATTAAAGTCGAATTTTTTTTTTTCGAATTAGCAATTAAAATTGAATTGTTCTTTTTCGAAAACTAGGAGGCTCAATAGCATGAGCCAGGAAAATCCCAGGACAAGTATAGCTAGTAGTTGGAATAATCTTCGACCATTCGTTAGATTTTTCGCGGGAGTTGAATACGATAATCTCAGATAATAGTCTTGAAATGTCAAACAATAGGGAATCGGTCCAAGGGGTAGTGAATGAAGGCGCTAATCAAGAAAACAATGCCTTACAGGATAATGACAATCTTAGTAGACGGCAAGAAGAAAATATAGATAGGGCCCGCACGATGGATCAAGAAGACCTACTCGATAGGATAGATCGAAGTTTGCTGGACAATCAAATGCGAGTTTTCCAGCAAATGAAAGAATTTATGGAAGGCGTCAATAAACGCTTAGATAGTTTTGAAAGAATTCATAATGTGCAAGGTGCTACAGGCGCACCGATAAGCGGTTCTTCGTCTCACGAGAGACAGACCAGTAGAACGCCGTTAGAAAACCAATTTGCTAATTTGTCTGTGAGCAATTCCAATGCCATGGACAAATGTCGTCTAGATCGCTGGAATATCCAATACGATGGATCTTCAAACATTGGAGAATTCTTATTTAAAATTAAACGCATGCAAAAGTCTTCGGGGTATTCTGACGAGCAAATCGTTGCAAATTTGCATGTCCTCTTAAAGGACAACGCCAATAAATGGTATTGGAGATACCTGAAAAAGAACACTGAAGCTAGTTTGGAGGAAGTCAAAGCAGAGATGCGTAGGGAGTTTGGTCGACCTGAGGGTGACGTCGACATTTACATGCGACTACTCACTCGGAAGCAAGGCTTTAAAGAATCTTTCGACGAGTATTACAACGCAGTCGTCACAATCAATGATCTTATGAAAGAGCCGTTTGACAGCAAAAAGTTGATAGATGTGCTCAGAAATAACGCGAAGGATAAGCTTGGGGAAATTTTGTTGTCTTCGGATGTCAAAACTTTGGAGCAACTAAGGTTAAAAGCTAGACAGGTAGAAAAATTCCTAGCCAAAAGATGTCCCAAGACAGTACACGAGGTAGTCTTGGAAGAAGACGATAAGTCGGAAGTTAGTAATGAAGAAATTTCCGCTATCCTTCACGGAAACCGAGCAAGCAGCACTTTTTGCTGTTGGAACTGTGACGATAAAGGGCATTCCTTTTATAACTGTCCTTCTCATACGAGGAACTTGTTTTGTTTTCTTTGCGGGGCGAAGGGAGTTTCCACCCCTGAGTGCAACAATAAGCACTCGGAAAACTTTCGTCGGGACGAAAAGAAGGGCGGGGAGAGTCGTCCCACGAAAAGTTTTGCAGGCCCTTCCAAACAATAAAAAATAATAATAAAAGTATACTCACTGAAAGAGAGTCGCATTCCAAGCAACATCTAGGAAAAGACGGCGTCAGTGAACCATCCATAATAACTTCAAACACAGATTCAGTCCAAACTTTAAACAAATTGGAAAATCAAGAAATCCCTAGCCATCCAGTTCTCCATTTCTCACATAAATCTTTACATGAACGAAAGTTAAATTATGCAAAAGTCAGAGCTAAAATATTTGGTAAGAAAGAAACTTTAGTGAGCAAAAAAATTCAAAAGTGTAGAGACCGATACAAGAATCGTAAGACTTACCGTAAATTAATTGTAGAGTCAGTAATTTCGTTAGAAGACGATGGTAGGATGTACGTTAACGTACTTCTTAACGAAGAACCTAACTTCGCTCTGTTAGACAGCGGTGCATCAATTTCAGCTTTGGGCAAAAATTGTTGGGACTTAGTTGAAAGAATTGGGGCAAAGGTTAAGCCTTATAGAAATCAGGTCCGCACAGCTGATGGTAGTTCACACGACATTGTCGGGTATTGTGATATTGTCACCAAACACAATGGCCTCTCAAAAACTCTTTGTTTCTATTTAATTCCGAACTTAACCCAAAACGTATACTTGGGAATGAATTTTTGGCGAGAGTTCAACTTAGTTCCTCAAATCAATGAAATCGTCTGTGATGCTCAAGATCAAGAGAAGGAATCCGACTTCAAAGAAGAAGCAGAGTTGGTTGAGTTATCTGCGGAACAAAGAGCTAGATTAGAATCGGTTAAAAGAATGTTTCCCAACTTTGTTGAGTTAGGTTTAGGAAAAACTCACCTAGGCCTTCACGTTGTCGATACAGGGGACGCAACGCCAATCAAGTCCCGGCATTACCCTTTGTCTCCGGTTCGGCAAGAAGAGGTGTACAAAGAGTTAGACCGCATGCTGGAATTAGACGTTATCGAGGAGAGTAACTCTCCGTGGTGTTGCCCATTGGTTTTGGTTAGGAAGCCTGGCAAAGTTCGTCTATGTCTTGATTTTAGGAAAGTTAATGCGGTGACAGTTAAGGACGCCTACCCGATGCCACACGTAGACGGTCTTTTAAGTCGCATCAAGGATACACATTTTATCTCAGGTATAGATCTCAAGGACGCGTATTGGCAAATTCCTTTGGAGGAACAATCACGACCAAAAACGGCTTTTGCGGTTCCCGGTAGACCACTCTACCAATTTAAGGTTATGCCTTTCGGTCTAAGCAATGCTGCTCAAACCTTATGCCGCACTCTTGACAAAGTCTTGCCATCGCGCCTGAGAGAAAATGTGTTCCTATACCTCGATGACCTCTTAATATGTACCGCTGACTTCGAAAGTCATATTAGTATCTTAAAAGAAGTAGCATCATGCTTACGCCGGGCGAACCTAACCATAAATCTCGATAAAAGTAAATTCGGCATGCGGGAAATAAAATACTTGGGGTACATAGTGGGACAAGGAACGTTGAAAACAAACCCAGAAAAAATCGAGGCGATGGTAAATTTTCCTGCACCTAACTCACAAAGGCAAGTGCGACGATTCTTAGGTCTCACGGGGTGGTATCGTCGCTTTATAAGAAACTATTCGGAATTAGCAGCACCACTTACGGATTGTCTTAAGAAAAAGAAATTTGAATTCAGTGCCGAAGCGCTTAACAGTTTCAACCAGCTGAAAGAAGCTCTCTCTTCAGCCCCGGTTTTGAGTCAACCTGATTTCAAAAAGCCATTCGTCATTCAATGCGACGCTTCGTCAGAGGGAATCGGTGGAGTTCTTTTTCAACTTGATGAGAGTCAGAATGAACGGCCGATCGCGTTCATGTCTAAGAAACTCAACAAAGCTCAAAAAAATTACACAGTGACTGAATTAGAATGCCTTGCTGCAGTCTTGAGCATAAGGAAGTTTCGTGCCTATGTTGAGGGATCACCTTTCAAAGTGATAACCGATCACTCAAGCCTTAAGTGGCTCATGTCACTCAAAGATTTGAGTGGAAGGTTAGCTCGGTGGAGCCTTGAACTACAAGGGTTCGACTTTTCTATCGAGCACAGAAAGGGTTCACTCAATGTAGTACCTGACGCTTTGTCGCGAGTAGACATGGAAGGCATACTGATTCAGCCATCCGAGGTAAGTTGTGAAGAGATCTCAGCAAATGTAATAGGAGAAGAAGTAGACTTGAACGCGGACGATTTTGACTCGGAGCAATATTCCAAGTTGAGAAAGAACATCACCGATAACCAAGAGTCTTTACCGGACCTGGTCGTATCGGGCAAGTATGTATATAGGCGCGTTCGGTTTAGAACGGGAGAATGGGGAGAAGAGGATTCCCGGTGGAAGCTTTGGCTCCCGGATTCCTTAACTAAACAAGTCATACAGATGTCGCATGAAACTAGATTGACTTTACATAGTGGGTTTAGTAAAACGTACGCACGAATTCGCGACAAGTACTATTGGCCAAAAATGATTTTGGACATAAAAAGTTATGTTAATGATTGCGACCTTTGCAAAACTGTAAAAGCTCCCAATGTAACTCTTCGTGCTCCAATCCAGAACCAGACTATAACCGAAAGGCCAATGCAGAGGTTATTTATAGATCTCTTAGGCCCTTATCCAAGGACAAAACGAGGGAATATTTACATACTGATAGTGTTGGACCACTTTACAAAATTTGTCTTTTTGACGGCTTTGTCAGTAGCTACCTCGGCTAAAATAATTAAGTTTTTAGAATGCGATGTCTTCCATCAGTTCGGAACGCCTGAAATATTGCATTCTGACAACGGCCGACAGTTTGTTTCGAAAGAATTCGCTAACTTCTTGAACGCTTATGGGGTCAAACACCAGAAAACTGCTTTGTATTCACCGCAAGCGAATAACTCGGAAAGAGTGAATAGAAATATCCTCAGTAAACTAAGGATACTCATTTCCAAGGAGCAGAATGACTGGGACTTACAATTGTCAAGCATAGCGTGTGCATTAAGATCAGACGTGCATGATTCAATTGGGTGTCAACCGTATTTTGCACTTTTTAATCAAAATATGATTACGCACGCCTCGACTTATAAAATTCTACGGAATTTAAATTCGTTAAACGATCACGATACAATGTATTTACCGAAAGAAGCTAAAGTAAGTCTGGCACATCACAAGATTAAAACTAATTTAGATAGAGCATTTCAGAAATCTAAAAATACTTACAATTTACGAGCAAAGCCGGTCCTGTTTAAGGTCGGGCAAGAAGTGTTCCACCGCAACTTTGCTCAAAGCAAGTTTGTGCAAGGCATCAATGCTAAATTGCTACCCAAATTTCTGAAATCCAGAGTTAGAAGAATCGTTGGCTCGTGTATGTACGAACTTGAAACCCTAAAAGGAAAACCCATAGGGATTTTTCATTCTAAAGATATCCGACAATAACCTGAAAAGAAAACAAACTTTTCACAAAGAATGTCTTATCATTTCTATTATATAACAAAATACTTATCTGATAGTAGCCCGGCATGAGACATCAGGGAGTTAGGTACGGCTCCCACGTTAATTCTAATTTAGGCATTAGTCAATGAATAAAAAAAACACGGCGACCGAGTTTGCGTTAGAGAATGATTTAGTTCCAAACTAATTGCTAGCCGCACTTGAATGTTAATATGCCACTTATTGAACACAAATTTTACACTCGTGGGTTCGTATGCATAGTTTCCAACAATTTATTGTTAGAAACCAGCATAGCCCTGTAACCGATTTCATTTTTTATAAAGAAATAAATAAATTATTCGATGTATAAATGCTAGTTGGTTTGTTGACATTCTAGAAAAATAATTGAGCTGTCAAGTTGACAAGGTAGGGATTAGGAAATTCGGAATAGGGATGCGGAAGATAGGAAAATGTAGTAGATTTTAAAATAGGAACTTTAGCAACACACTCAGAGAAATTGTGAGAATATTGCCAAGTTAGCAAGCTCAGAGCATAAGTCATTGGGAAGATTTTAATTAGAAAACTTTCTCTCAGTAGAAAGTAAGAATGAGAAAAACTCACACTATGCAGGAAAAACGTTTTAACTGAAAATATGGTTTTTTGTATGAGCCTGGGAACAAAGACCTTTGTAGGTATGGGTCAGGAACAAAGGAATAACAGCGAGCTTTCGAGGGTTCCGAGGTACATGGTTCCATTGTTCAAAAGTCTAGTTAAGTCTTTTTCCTTTGGACCATAGCAACGACAAGTTATTCAGTTTTTAAAGTTAAAATTTGAATCTATATACATATATAGAAGAGACCATATAGAAGTTTAAATCTAAATCGAATTCAAAATTAAAAAGAAAAAAGGAAAAGACGGTATACGTCCATCATAGAATATACATATATTGAAAAAAAAGTAGTTATACAAAAAAAGAAAGTGAGGTAAGAAACCGGAAGTGAAAATTTGTAGTTTTTTTTATTAAAATGATATTTTTTAAAAACAGGCATTTTCCCTCATTGAATTTGGAAAGCCTAAAATTCCCTCTACTGGTCCTTAGGGACTTGAAGTGGCTTATCGATAACAGGCGATCAGAAAATTAGTTGGGAGCTAATTATCGTTAAACAGGATTACCAGGTTATTAAGTAACCTGGTAGAAAACTAATAAATTATCAATCAACGATTAATTAATAGAAAAGATAGCCGAATTGGTTAACACGCCGTTTAGAAGTTCAACAAGCTAG
The DNA here is from genome assembly GCA_920104205.1 of Eupeodes latifasciatus. Lineage (NCBI taxonomy): Eukaryota > Metazoa > Arthropoda > Insecta > Diptera > Syrphidae > Eupeodes > Eupeodes latifasciatus. The sequence continues at coordinate 28,353,924 of OV049924.1, forward strand.
GGGTCTCGAGTTCAAATCCAGCTAGCTGCAATTCCATTTTTTTTTATATACATATATAAACTTTAAATTTTCATTGATTAAATTTTTTTTAATGTGCAAATTAAAGTAAGAGTGTAAGAAAAAGTATGAAAAAGTAAAGTGTCGCAATATTAAAAAAAAAAAAAATAGAAAAATAAACTTAAAGTGTTTTAAGACAAAAGAAATTAAAAGTGTTATATGAAATCTCGCGTGAGGTAAAATAAAGCAAATAGATCCATAGCTAAAACGACTTCAACGCCGATCAACAAGCAGCAGTGGCCACTTCTTCTTCGTTTTCGGTAAGTCCTTTAACAATTTTTTTTTACTTGAAAATATTGAACTTACGCTAGATTACAAAATAATACTTATATAATAATTCATATATCGCGTATTTAAACCCATCCCGGAAAATTGAATACGGGACATAATATAAACCTTATTACATACATTTTTTTGAACTCTTATTCTAATTTTTATTTAAATTTATGAAATAAACTTTTCTTTCATTTAAAAGAAGCATAAATGATACGTAACTTAAAAACTAAGTAAAAAAATGAATTTTGATGAAATAAATAATGTATATTTGTGAATTTAAAATGAAGTGGTAAATTTTTTTATTAAGAGATGAGTGGGAGGAAACTTGGAGGATGAAGAGAGGATAAAAAAAAGGACACCAATATCAAGGGTCGTCTAGGCGAGTATGACGACAAGGAGGGAGGGTATAGACATATTTCTCGCGTACCTTTTAATACCTATAGGTACCCTAGACTGGTATGATTTTTTTGTGACGATTAGGAGGTCAAAGAACCACCCCAACCGACGAGCTACAGTGGTACCAGCATACCAGCACCGACCTTAAGCCAACAAAGTCGTTACATATGTTCGAACATTATGCTAATGAGAAATTATCATGATGTTTTCTTTAAAAAAAGTTATCTGTTTTCAAAATTCTATATATCAAAATGCTGTTAATAGGCTAAAAATAAAAATAGTTTCGATAAGTGCGTACTTTTTTACATTATCAAAACAATTTTTATTTTTCAGCCTTATGCACAGCATTTTGAAATACAGAATTTTAATAAACAGAATTTTGAATTACAGAATTCTGAGACACAGCATTTTGATCATGCATTATTTTGAAATAGAGTATTTTGAGATACAGTATTATGATCCATACCGTATTTTGACCCCAACCCTCCTAGACTTGTGAGTCAAAAACTGCACAAATATTAAAAAGAAACAATTTCATTTGATATTTTTTCGACATGGTCAATGGCGAACATGAAAATAGCAGTAAATAAAAAGAAAAGAAACATTGAACTAAAATTTAAAACTTCAATTTATTTAAAAAAAAAAAAAACAAAAACAATTCTACAGAGAGGTATTTAAAAAAGCAAATAATAATGAATTTAATTTAATTTTAATTTTTATGAAACAACTGCTATTTTCGTGTTCAAAGCTATATCCATACTTTCAGGCTCAGTAAAGATTTTAAAGGCATTCTTCCAACTAGCAAAAGTAGGAGGGGTGGGTGGTATAATTAAAAAATGCAATGAAAAATTGTTTCAAGAATTTTTCAGAGTTTTTTAATGGCTCTAAGACTATTGGGCTTTCTAAATTTACCAGTGACTTTCAAACGAAATTAGTTGCAAAATTCTTATGGAAATGTGAACTTTTATTAGGCCAACAATTTATTGGATATACATACTTCCCAAAATTTATATAAGGAAACAAACATGGTATTTCATATAATCTAAAAATAAAGTCCGACATCTAACGTTTTTTTTTTCAACTAGTGCTTATTTCGTGTCTCATGTCTGATTTGACAGATAATTAGTTTTATCCTTCCGCTGAACAAATATGGTTGTGTATACGCTTGAACAACGCTGGGAAATATTGCGACATTACTTTGAAAATCATGGTAATGTTGCAGAATGAGTGCGAAAATTACGTACGGATTTTGAAAGAAAAGAAGCACCGTCAGCTCCGTATGTTCGTTATCTTGTGAAAAAAGTGAAAGAAACTGGCATCCTCATCGATAAACCAAAGCGTGAAAAGACAAAAACAATGCGTACACCCGAGAATATTGCTGCTGTGTCAGAAAGTGCGCGTGAAGCGCCATCAACATCAATTCACCGTCAGTCTCAACAATTGAACATTTCGGAGACATCATTGAGACGAATTTGCATAAAGGACTACAAAGTCCAATTGGTTCAGGAGTTGAAGCCAACTGACCATCCAACGCGTTTTCGCTTCGCTAAGTGGGCCTGCGATCGACTTAGAGAAGATGCCGATTTTGCCAAAAAATCATCTTTTCAGATGAAGCTCATTTTGATCTTGGCGGGTATGTAAATACGCAAAATTGGCGCATTTGGGGCACAGAAAACCCGCACGCATACATTGAAAAGCCGATCCACCCAAAACGAGTCACTGTTTGGTGCGGTTGTAATTTGGAGTGGGTTATCTATGATTCGTTCGGTTTTTATTCGGCTTTTGTTTTGATTTGGTGGGGAGGAAGTTTAATGATTTTCTTCACAATAGACTGTACGACTTTCCTATATACATAGTTCCAATAGCGGTCTCATGGTTGATATTTTGAAAGATTTTTGCATCAGAATCTCTTATTGAACCCCTACATCGTTAAATACAAAATTAACTGTTTAATTCTGAAAAACACAAAACAAATTCTAGTGTGCCCGAGCTATGTAATGCCAAACAATTATTTCTCAATTCTATAAATGATCTCCTGTCAGAAATGTCTTACCCACATCTGTTTCGCTGATGATAATACAATTAGCTTTTCATATTCGTTTTTATAAATAAAATAAAATAAAACCATAAGATCATTAATGAACCTATTGCTGCGCTAGTCGTACTGCAAGCCTTGAATCTTGTAGATATTTCTTGAACCAATAATAACTAATCAACATTTCATTGACCTTGAAAAGAATGGACACAAGTTCCTTTTTTTAGCAAAGGGCTGGACAAATGCTGTTTTTTTTTTTTATATAATTAGCGAACACTAAAAGGGTTTTGTATACCTTTAATATGCCAAAGACACAGTGTGAGCATTAGGAAAAGAGGGAAGGGTTGGATAGGAGGTGTCGGTGTACATTGATTTTAAATTTCTGAACATTGCAATGACAGGGAAAGATAGAGGGTGGCACATTTGCGTAGTACGGCTAAAAAAAGAATCTCTGTACTTCATAGTACGGCCGAAGTTGGGCTCAAGGGTAAACTGATGGGCATTCCTAAAAGCGCGGGTTTTACGGTTAAATTGTTTAAGGGGAGGAATGCAACTGGCTATTTCACTAGAGTCCGTTAAAAGAACGGTAAGAAAGGGTGAGGCAAGAAACCTTGCGTCGATGTTCGAGTGACGTAAACGAGTAAATGATGTTAATGTCACCAAACATTTTAAAAGCTCTTTTTTGAATACTGTCCAAGAGGCTTAAATAAGTTACTGGAGCACCAGCCCAGAGATGAGAGATATATATTCAAGTTTCGGACGTATATCGGTTTTGTAGATTGTATCCAGATCAGACGGAGAGAAAAATTTCTTGCAACGTCTCAAAAAACCTAGACATCTTGCGGCATTTTTGGCAACATCGCGTATGTGATCGCTCCACAAACGGTGGTTGCTGATGCACATTCCGAGGATGTCGAGATTTTCCGTTTCGTTGATGCAAGTGCCACTCATAGATAGTGGCAAAGAAGGTTTATCTCGCTTTAATGATGCAAGACAGCATTGCGTTTTCGAAGCATTAAATTTCACACGATTTTTTATTCCCCATTTTATAATGCTGTGTAGGTCGGAATTTAATGAGCTAATCATATTTTGCCGTTGCAGTTCCACATCCGAAGAGGAGGGTTGTGATTGTGAGTCTGGAAACGAATATGAAAAGCTAAGAGTGCTATCTTCGGCGAAACAATGTATTGGATTAGAAGTGGCAGACAGGAGATAATTTATAAAAATGAGGAAGAGGGTCGGAGACAAAACGGAGCCCTGGGGCACACCAGCATTTATTTTATGAGTTTCAGACTTGAATCCGTCCAAAACAACTTGTATTGAACGGTTCGAAAGAAAATTTCTAATCCAACAAAGAAGAGATTCGTCGATACCGAAAGCACGCATTTTCGATAAGAGTGCAAGATGCCAGACTTTATCAAATGCCTTTGAAATATCAAGTGCAATAATCTTACTTTCTCCAAAACGATGTAAAGCTTTGTTCCACTGTTCGGTGAGATGACCCATGAGATCACCAGTGGACCTATTGATACGAAAGCCGTATTGCTGGTCATTAAGAAGCTTCCGTTCCTCAAGATATTTCTTAAGCTGATAATTAATCAGCGTTTCCATGACCTTAGAAAAAAGGGACGTTAGTGCTATCGGTCGGTAATTTGTGAGAGAAGAAGATTCGCCTTTTTTTGGGATTGGCTGAACAAATGCAGTTTTCCAACTACTCGGAACGAGTCCAGAAGAATAGGATAAATGGAAAAGCTTACGCAGTGGTTTTGCTAGCGTGGAAGAACACCTCTTCAGAATAATAGCGGGGATACCATCTGGGCCAGCGGATTTATGAATGTTGAGATCTTTAAGAACTCTCGCCACAGTTCGAGTACGAACAAAGATTGGTCCCATTACGCGTTCAAGAACTGGGGAGTCATGACACTATCTGGTAAGGTGGAATTTTTCGGCGAACTGCCTTGCAAATAAGTTGGCTTTATCAATAGAGCTAACTAAAGGAGTGTCATTGACAACAAGCGTAGGAACCGAGGAAGAGGAAGAATTCCTCATATTTTTTACAAATGACCAAAAATTCTTACTGCCTTTGGGACATTGCAGTATTTTTCGCCGTAATTTTTGGTCATGTAAAAATTTGGTCCTTCTAATATAGGCGTTGCAGGCCTTCCTGGCTTGCTTAAACTTTTTCCGGTTTTCCTCAGTTGGGTTGGCTTTAAAACATCGGAAGCTCACCTCTTTCTCTTAGATAACATCTTCGCAGCTCGAATCGAACCATGATTTAACCTTGGGTTTAATACTTTTAACCCTATTCGGGATAAACGTTTCCATTCCCAGATGAATCATACTAGAAATCATATATGCACTGGAGTCTACGTCGCTACGTCAAATTCCTGAGAAGTTGAAACTCTTTCCAGGTTTGGGCTCCGATAAAGAAAACAATAGTGAATGATGTGCTTATTCACGGAAAGTTTTAACCACATGAAATTAAAAAAGGAGTTGGTACAATGACCGTATTGTGGTAAAAGTTGATATGCAACATCATTCCTAATATATATGGCGAGACCATGGTGTGAGAAGAATAATGCCAAAACAGCTGGTCTGTTAGAATTAATGTGGATGTATACAGACAGAAAATTCGATCTCAGCCCACGAGCTATATCTACTATATCTACTCCTGAAGAGCAGGATAGATGATAAAAACATTACGCAGTTCTTTCAGTGATCTTTCTACCGTTAAAAACACTTCTTCACAACAATAGCGGGTATACCATACGAACCATTGGATTTGTCCGTGTTTTAAGATTTGTTAGCTGTACGAGTGCGAAAAACGATTAGTTCCATAAAATATTTCTCACGGCGCGGCGTTGAACTGCCTAGGAGAGAGATTAGCTTTCTCTTCACAGCTAATAAATTGAATGTCTGACAACGAGCGCAGAAACAGAGGTAGACGCAAAAATTCCTGATGTTTTTTTTTTTTTGATTTCGGACTCTATTTATGAATCACCGTTCCTTTGGGTTGCATAGGCATGATTTCTGTCAATATTGAATTAGAACCTCAAATTTATTTTCGATAACAAAATTTGTGAAAAATAATATCCTACAGTTGTGGCTCCAAAAAAGGAACAAGCATCTTAAAATGCAGTGGTGATTCCATCAGATATTTTTTTCGTCAAGCATCGACCATTGCATATTCTACCTTCAGTCTCAGTAAGGATATTAGTCATACCTGCATACAAAAAGAGATAGAAAAATAGCATAGTTACGAAAGACTTTAATAAAACTATCCTTAAATATGATGATTATTCATCAACTTGAACTCAGCGAAGGGAACCATTTTGAGATTTATTAAAGAGAGAACTGGAAAAAGAAATATAATAGATGGACAGTCACCGACTAGCTTTCGCACCGGTTACATCGTTCTACCGATAGTGTTTGACTTTTCTTTTGAGTGATCCCGTTACCCATTAACTTCTTAAATAAACCGTACATTCTCTTATCTTTTCTAAGTGTGTGCAAATTAAAATCAATAACAAGTTCAATCAAACTAAAATACTATGGCCTCTGGGCCACGTGGGCCTTCGGGCAATCGTTTTAAAGATCTATAAGATCTGGATACAGATCCGCCTCCTTACATAAAAAATAAAAAAAGAAAAAAAAACAATAATCTCACTCCTTTACCATTGAATATGTTTTCAACACAATCCCCTCCCGACGACCCTAAATTTATTGTCATTTCATCTACTGATGCAAATAAACCTCTCAACTCATTTAGCGTATTTCTGCTTAAAAAAGCAATTGATGGAATAAGTTCTTACTATGACCAAATAACCCAACTCCGAGACGGAAGTATTCTCGTTCTCTGCAGGTCAAAAAAAAATTGCTGATCTATTCCTATCCAAGAAATCACTTTCCAATTTATGCCCAATCTCTGTATCACTACACAATCAACTCAACGCCTCAAAAGGCACAGTGCATGCTCCATATTTAAACAACGTTCCCGAAAGTGAAATACTTGAAGAAATGAAGTCACAAGGTGTAACAGAAGTTTTTAAATTTAAGAAAACCGAAAATGGAACCCAAAAGGCAACTGGCTTAGTCTTATTCACCTTCGACCTTTTCCGACCACCTTCAACTCTCAACATCGGATGGTATAATGTTCAAGTTAGGGAATACTTCCCTAACCCTATGCGTTGCCAGAATTGTCAACTTTTAGGACACACAGCCAAAAGATGTAAAAGTGACGCGACATGTGTTAATTGTAACCTCCCGACACACAAACCTGATGACTGTATACGTACATTATGTGCTAACTGCAGCGAAAATCACCCGGCCTCCTCTAAGATATGTCAAAAATACCAACAAGCTAAAGAAACGCTTAAAATCAAAACTATTCACAAATGCAGCATGGCCGAAGCCAGGCAAATTTTCAAAGAACAAAACCCTCAAACGTTTTTACCCCAAACTTTTTCAGTAGCAGCAAACAATGCTCATCTTCAAAAAACAACCATGTCAAATCAATCAAATCTAACACTTAACTCTTCGTCCAAGGACACACCTTCCAATGTTCCTTTACTATCTACAGCAACCACATCCACTGTGGCAACCGCCACAACCACATCCACTGTGGCAACCGCCACAACCACATCCAATGTGGCAATCGCCACAGCGCCAGCGGCATCCTCTATGGCAACCACCACAAACATTCCAACTGTGGCAACCGCCACACTCACATCGTATGCAACCACCTCCACCTCAAACAACTCCATCCACTTCCCATTTAACCATTCCAATGTCACCTCGAATATTCCTGGTGACACTCCTAATCAAAACAACAATAAAACACAATCACCAATATCAATTTTCACACATTCATTAATAAAAAACAACTCGATCAATAAAAATAATAATTTCTCCTCAACCAACCCCGCTGATCGAGGAACGAACATTCCGAGTTCCTCTCGGAACTCGGATGGTTCGTTTTTCGACCAGCGGAGGCACACTCAAACCAAACCCTTGTCCAACCCGTACACCCCAATAAACCATATCCATAATTCTACTTCATACGTAAAACCTACATTAAAGGTTCTCCAATGGAACCTTAAAGGGTTTTATAATAACTACCATGAACTACAACTCCTCATTAACGATTTAAAACCATGTGTTATATCCTTACAAGAAACTCATATCAAACACAATTTTCAACCTTTATACCCAAAGCAATATTCACCTTGTTTTTATAACTTAGACACAAACACATCATCCAAACAGGGAGTTGGTCTTCTTGTCCACAAATCTATTCCACATCATTTTATCCAAATTAACTCAAATATAGCGGCAATAGCAGTACAAATAGAATTAAAAATAAAACTCACGATAATCTGTATTTATATCCCACCAGAGCAACAATTCTCTCGCAATGATCTTGATTGTATCCTCAACGGTATCAATACCCCAATCATCCTTACCGGTGATTTTAACTCATGGAGCCCTTCCTGGGGTTCGAGCACATTTAATAGTCGTGGAAAAATAGTCGAAAACTTTATCACTAATTTTGGTCTTTCGATCTTAAATGATGGTCGCCCGACACATTTTTCGACACATAAAACTTTCACACACGTTGACCTGACCCTAATTACACCATCTCTGACTCCAATTTCCACATGGTCCGTCTCCGATCACTTACACGGAAGTGATCATTTTCCAATTACCACTAACATCTCTCTAGGTACAAATATATCACCTACAAAATTGCAAAAAAGATTCCTATTGGATAGGGCAAATTGGGAACTATTCCAATCAAATCTTTCAAAAGAAATTGTACAAAGGAAATCTTCTAATAACATTAATCAAGAAGCTGTCATTTTACAAAAATGTGTAAGATCCGCAGCAAATGTATCTATTCCGCAATCAACAAACAAGACTTACAAAAAAGTTGTTCCCTGGTGGAACAAGGAATTAGGTAACCTTCGCCAAATAAAACAAAAAGCCTGGAGACTTTTTAAAAAACACCCTACTGATAATAATCTTGTAACCTACCGTAAAGCCAATGCCAAGTTTCGTAAAGCTGTAAAAGCAGAGAAAGTTTTAAGTTTTGAAAAGTTCACATCGAACATCAACCCAAATTCCACATCTAAGAAACTATGGACCGACATTAAAGCACTCACTGGAAATTATGTACCTCCATCAATCAAAGTTATTAGAGCTGAAACGGAAGCTATCACGTGTCCACAAGAAATTGTCGAACTTTTTGCAAAAACATGGAAAATTTCCGGCGATGACTCAAATTTTCACCCTACTTTCATAAGAGAAAAACACAATTTAGTAATCCCATCTTACACTATTAACCCTTCAGCAGCTCTAATTGAATGTCCTTTAAATATGACCGAATTAGAAAGCTGTCTATGCCTTGTTAAAGGCACAACCCCCGGGTTCGACCGCATATCTTATGCCATGCTAAAAAACAGTTCCGCAACCTTTAAACTAAGATTGTTGGATTTGTTCAACCAAATATTTAACGAAGGCATAATCCCACATGCATGGAAAGTGGCGAGCATTGTTCCGATCCCTAAGCCGAATAAAGATCCTTCTAGTATTTCAGGATACCGTCCTATTTCGCTCCTCCCCTGTACAGGGAAAGTCTTAGAAAAAATAATTTCCAGACGATTGTTCTGGTTCCTTGAAAAAAATAATTTTATTGATTACCGCCAAGTGGCTTTTAAAAAAGAGCGTGGAACTATCGACGCACTTCTTCACTTAGATGAAATCATCACGTCTAGCCTGTCAACAAAAAATCACGTCTCAATCCTTCTGATTGATTTCGAAAAAGCCTTTGACAGAATCGGCATCCACGTAATTATGAAACAATTAATCAAATGGAAAATTGGACCCAAAATACTGAATTATATTAAATCATTCTTAAGCAATAGATATTTCCGAATTAAGGCGAATGGTACCTATTCGTCTACTCATAATTTAAAAAATGGCATTCCACAAGGATCGCCTTTATCAGTCGTCCTTTTTATAATTGCATTTAATGAAATCAGCTCCATAGTTGATCGTCACAGCACTGTAGGTCACACACTATATGCCGACGACTTGATTGTTTACTCTAAGTGCAAAGACTTAACGTCCCTCGCTTCAAATTTCACAAATATTCTTCAAAGCCTTTCAGAATGGGGGCAATACTCAGGTTCAAAAATTTCAATACAAAAATGTGAGCTTCTCCATATCTGTAAAAAATATAGTTGTAGTAAAAATATCTCAATACAATTAGATAATTTTAATATAATTAATGTTAACTTTGCTAAAATACTTGGTATTATTTTTGATTCTAATTTTACATTTAAGAAACACTGTACAAATTTAAAAAAGAGCCTTACTACTAGAGTTAATTTAATAAAATATCTTTCCTCAAAAAACAGCTATTCTAATGTAAATACTATAATTAATGTAATAAGATCTGTTATTTTGTCTAAGATCGACTATGGTTTAGCGATTTATGGTAAATGTTCGAAGTCATCCACCCAACTTATCACAACACCGTATCACGCAGCCATCAGGAGCGGTATGAGGGCTTTTCGTACAACTCCGATTCGGAACCTCTTGACAGATGCAGGATTACCACAGCTTATTGAAAGAATCGAATATCTTACAACGGGTACGATACAAAAAATAAACTGCTCCAGAAGGTCACCTATTCACAACGATGCCAAAAAAATTATAAAACGAAAGAAAACCCCAAGACTTAAATCAACGTTAAACTCCGCTTTAACATCCGCAAAAGAATTTGACATACCTATTGCCATTCGAAATGTAAACTCAACCACCTATCCGCCCTGGAACTTACCAAAAGAGTCTATTCTCACCAACCTTAGCAAATACACCATAACATCAACCAGTAAAGATGTTTTTAAATCCATGTTTTTTGAAATGGCAGAGAGCCACAAGAAACAAGGATGGCACTTATTGTTTACTGATGCCTCAAAAACACAAGACGGTACATCATTTGCTGTTATCGCAGAAAACTCAACAACCATCTGCAAAGGTATACTTCCAATTTTCACCTCGATATTCACAGCTGAAGCTTTTGCCATTCTCAGGGCAATTGAAAAATCCGAGAACAAAAAAACTATCATATTTACAGACAGTCTATCCTCTGTAAATGCTATCAACAACATTAATAATAATAGTGAAATTATCGAATCCATCCGCGATAAACTCATCTCTAGAAGTGGGAAACTAAAAATTGCATGGATCCCAGGGCACCAAGGTATCAATGGCAACGAAGTTGCAGATGCTGTAGCTAAATCTGCTCTAAATGAACCTCTAACTACATTCTATGCCTACAATAAAAGAGACTTAAGAAACCATCTACTTAAGACATGGAAATACAAAAGGAAAACTAACTGGTTGAATTATAACCACACCTACACCAAATTTAACCCTAACGCTGAAAAAGCCAACTACCCTAAAAACATATCAAATAATAAGATTAAAATATACATACGATTGCGAATGGGTCACACCAACCTGACACATAAACACCTCATCACTAAAGAGACGCCCCCGCTCTGCCACTTCTGCGACGAAAATCGAACGCTCACCATAAGTCATCTATTATCATGTACTCAAATAAATTTAAAAAGTCAAACTCTAGTTCACAACAAATTATCCGATCTTTTGACAGAAACCACATATAGTAATGTTAATAATGTATATAAACTAATGTCAGCACTTAATTTAGAAAAACTTTTATAAAATTTGTTACCAGCTGAAAGCCCTAGCAGCTCCAGCTTTATATTTAAGATATTATTAACAATGTAATTTATTTTATTGTTAATAAAGTTATAATAATAATAATAATAGATGGAACTCTTAACGGGGGCAAATCCCTTCGGTGGCAAAAGAAAAAATGTGATCAAAAACAAGATCAGATCAGAGGAAAAGTCTAAAAGGTTAAAACTTTGGAAGGAACCCCCAAACTAAGCCAGACTAAAATATTACTTAATGACATTCTCCTTATTGAATCGCAACATCAACATCTTAGGATTGGAAAGCCGAGCCATTTGTAGGGTTTGTAATGAGGAATAAAACAGAGGAACAATAAAATATAAGAAACTATGGTTAGTAAAAATACCCCAAATACTTACATACATAAGTACCTCAAAGAAATTAAATTCGAGTACAGTATGACCTATTTTCTTAATGGTGCACAAAATATCTTTAGAATGCAATGCATTAAAATACTCCATTTAGTTGTCCATTAATTCTTATTGATAGTTCATAAATGGAATACGAAGTTGAGTTAGGAATTTTACGAAATTGATATCCATAATCTAAAATCTATACATTTTTTTAAGTCTACTAAAACCAGCAAAATACTAAAATCAAATTCAAACCAAAAAAGAAACATGGATATTTTTGCAGCCAGTCGTCAACTGCAACATCTTCTCGATTTTTATTACAGAACGGAACCTCAGGTAGAATACTTTAACACACTGTTATAAATTAAATTAGATTTGGCCTCTCGATTAAGCTGAATGCTAGCCGATAAAAGAACAAACAGCAAGGCTGAAAATTTTTCACAATACCCATTGCCGTAGTTGGACCAAAAGGAGAACAACAAATTTGATTCACTTCTTCTGCGAAAGTTTTCCTTAACGAGCTAAATGAGCTTTCCGAAATAAAAGTCAAATACTTTATTTCCTCCTCCATCGCGACGAAATCGATCTAGCGATGACTCGCTGAGAAATATTTTTACTACACTATTATTATCAGCGCTTATTGTTTTACAAAGTTAGGTTTACTCTGCCATCGTTACTTACCCTTATTTACTTCATAGAGCTAAAATAGTTAAGTAAGGATTTATCTGAACTGTTCATGCCAAATCTTTCTTTTTTTTTACTACAGGTACCCGGTGGTATGCTGATCACTGGAGCTATGCTGCAGTTCTATCGTACAGTCCCAGCTGTAGTCTTTTGGCAATTTGTCAATCAATCATTCAATGCTGTTGTCAATTACACCAATCGCAATGCAAATTCTGCTACAACTGTAACCCAACTTGGAGTAGCCTATGTGTCTGCCACTACTAGTGCTCTTATTGCTGCCATCGGATGCAAAAGCTATTGGACAAAAAAAGCTCCACCAATATTCCAAGTAAACTCGAAATATACTAATTATTGTTTTCCTATTTTCATTTTATTTATTTTTCTTCTTAGCGCTACGTTCCATTTACTGCAGTTGCTGCTGCCAATTGTGTAAACATCCCATTTATGAGACAAAATGAAATTCTCCAAGGAGTCGATGTTCAGGATGAGAATGGAAATGTCGTGGGCAAGAGTCGTGTAGCAGCTGTCAAAGGCATTTCTCAAGTAATATTCTCAAGAATTGTCATGGCCGCCCCAGGAATGTTGGTTTTGCCAATAATTATGGAGAAATTGGAGAAAATTCCTGCATTTAAGAAAATGACATTTTTACATGCACCATTCCAAACAACTATGGTTGGTTGTTTGTAAGTTTCATTTGATTTGAATATTCTTTGGATGATTCTTCCCTTAACCCAAAATCATTTCTTATTTTAAGCCTCATCTTTATGGTTCCAACTGCATGTGCACTCTTCCCACAAATGTGCAGCATTAAAACTTCCACAGTTAAACGTCTAGAACCAGAATTATATGAAGACATGGTCAAAAATACCAAAGAAAATGTTCCAGAAAGAGTTTACTTTAACAAAGGATTGTAAATCAATTAAACTAAAACTATAAATGACAATAACAAAAAGGAAAGATAAACAGAATAATCCTCATAAAGTAGCGATAGTAGGACTGTAATTTATAAGTTACATAATAATTTTAAAAGCATTATCGTGTTAGCATTTATTTATTTTTTTTTTTTTTAAAGAAAGACATCTATGTATAGTCATAGACATTTTTAACTGTTTAGTTTTTAAGATCTTAGTATTTTGTTTTGTGTGTGATTTTCGTATATTATTTTATTTGTGTTCTTTGTTCCTGAAACTTTATAAACTACTCGTAGAAAAAAGTGATCTTGTTTTCAGTATTTTGCATAATTTATTAAAATAAAATTATGTAAACAACTTTACTTTATTATAACACAATGATGCAAAATGTCTTAAAGGTGTTGGCTGTTCAAGTTTCATGTCTTATGTTTAAATAGCTAAGATTAAGTAACAAAACAGATTAAAACGAAAATAAACATTAAATTACTGCCGAGAAATGAGTTTTTTTTTTTTATAACGAAAAAACTTAGAGTGGATCAAATCAAATTGATTGGAAATTTGATACGGTTGATAATTTTTGTGGTAAGAAATATGAAGAAAATTAAAAAGATTAAGAATTTTCTGTAAACATTTCTAAAAGTTAAACAAATTTGGTATATTTTATTCTTTAAATGTTTCTTACATCTACTTCATAACCTAAAACACTGCATTAGGGTTGACATAAAAAAAGAACGCATTTAGTCATTTTTTATAATTGTCTCACTGTGGCGTATGAGTAATATTTTGTAATTTATATTATTTCTCTTTATAAACAAACTAGCTGACCCGGCGGACTTCGTACTGCCCCAATCGATAATTAAAAGACCTAAACTTTTGTATAAATTAATTTCAAAACAAACAAAACGTATTGAATTAAAAAAGCAATTTTAAAATAAAGCATGAAGTTTTATTATTATTTTCGACACATCATGTTGCTTACAGGAAAACAGAGTTTTCCTGAAATACTGGCTATTTATAAGGTTTAAATTTTTAGTAACAGGCACACACTGTTATGATACAGTTTGTTAATCAATTTAAAGCTTTCTCATAAACTATATTTTTTGTTTTTTTTTTTTTTTTGTGGTGCGTAAATAAACAAAGAAGACGGTTTTCCGACGCGCGAACACGCGACGTATAATTGTCCATGCGCGAAACAGGGAAACTCCAAGTTGATTCCGCAAACCTCTAAAGACTGTCCTTGCGATTTATTTATTTATCGCAAAGGCCAGACGTACTGGAAATTGTAAGCGTTTAAATCGAATGGTAAATCCGTTGGAATCATCGGTATTCGCGGGATCAACACATCCTCTCCTTTGTATCTTCCTTTTATGATTGTTGCTTCAATGACGTTATTCATCAGCTTTTTCACAGCCAGTCTTGTTCCATTGCATAGTCGAGGTTGATTAATGTTATACAGCATGATGACAACTGATCCTACTTTTAACTGCAAATTGTGAGGTGGTAATGCAGGCAATTCCAGTGAATTTAAAAACTCCGTGGGATAGTTGACTACGTCATCCTGGTTCATAACGATGTCAACTGATTTGAAGGAAACCAACTGTCCTGGAAGAAAATTCTGAATGGTCGCATTGAGATCCTCGACATCTTTATTTTTCGCTGCCAATATTGCTCGTTCACCCAGCCAATTATGGTTATTGAACTTTTGATGTGACAGAAATCTATGGGTAATGTGATCCGGTCGAGGGGTCCATTGCAACTTTATTATTTCCAATATCTTACAACTGCTTCGCAAACACATTTGCAGTTTCATCATGTTGCAAAAATACTCACATGTTAGTTGTTAATTGGAGTGTCTTTATGTACTGCCACTAATTCGATGATTTTAGGCATGCATTTAGTTCATCAGCAACAGTTGATCGGGGAATAACTGGAAGAGTCTGACGAAAATCACCTGACAACCCAAAAGCAATAATATTAAGAACGTTTTTCCGGTTCCTCCGGGAGCATCAAGGAAATAAATTCCACCAGATCCACTGTTCACAGCTTCTATCAAAGTGTCGTACGCAATTCTTTGTTGTTGATTTAATTGTGAAACATTTGTACGAACTGTTTCGGCCAATGCTTCAATCTCGTACTGTTGTTCCCTTTGCAACTCCAAAGCGCATGCGAAGACTATTTTCATAGATATGAACGAATTTCAACTTTATGCAACGGTAATAAATTGCAAATTGACTCTTTGACGTTAGGAACACACCTAAATTGCTTAGACAACAGTGAGTGATTATAATTTAATATGAACTTTATTGAATAGTAATAAAGCTCAAATTGACTCTAGAAAACGTTTGTATGGAAAATAGAAAAGGGCTGTTTTTAGGGGTTTCCCGGAAGTATTCGATTTTTTCTCGCCTTTTAAACCTTCCCTAGACTTCCACGAACATTTCAAGACTAAGATAAGATAAATCCGTTCAGCCGTTTTCGATTTTTAGTGAGACTAACGAACAGCAATTCATTTTTATATACATATTATTATGTCGGATCCAATGTAAAACATTCCAAAATCAACAACTACTAATAAATTCAAAATTAATTAAAAAAACATTGTCCAGCGGACAAAATTGTAATTCTAAACCATTCCCAGATCCCCTTGAACACACAAAAAATTTCATCAAAATCGGTCCAGTCGTTTAAGCGAAGTTCAGTGACATACACACTCACAGAAGAATTATATATATTAAGATGTATTTTTTTAATTTTTATATTTCCTGGAAACAGACGTGTAACCAAATAAATCAAATAGGAACATCAATTTAGCAAAGACAATAAAAAGGTTTTAAGTTTGTGAGTGGTTTAAGAAGAAAAGTTAAGGTAGGTTAGGTGACGTTGAGGGGCTGACAGTTGGTGTCTTAATCGTCACACTTAGATCAATACAGATCCATTGTGATACCCGTGAGTATTGATACTCAAGCTAATAAGAAAAACCTATGTGTTCAGTTAGTCAAGCCATTTAGAGGCTTTGACGAAGTTCAGAATGTTAGTACCTGGCGTACTAGAGAGTTCTTTTAAATCCCCAAAGAAAAAGTTGCCAAGCAGTTTCTTCCTTTGATGGGAGAGTGCGGGACAGTGACACAGAAAGTGCGAAGTGTCTTCATGCACCTCCTCGTCACCGCATCCTCTGCATAGATCATCTGAACTGATTCTCATCTTTTTCATATGAAAACCTAACAGATTATGTCCGGTTATTATGCTTACAAGAGATCGAAGTGATCCCTTTTGTAGCTGCATAATTCTTTCCGTTCTCTGTTTGTTAAAACAGGGCCAGATCTTTCTTGTAGTACCGTAGGTGTCAAGAAGGTTGCATCTTTCATCGGCCTTAATAGTAATTCTTTTTGAGATTTCCTGTTTTAAATAACAGGTAGGGGTGCTAACTAGCTGAGCTTGGCTTTCGTCAAGCATTGACCCTAATCTTGCTAATTCATCGGCTTTCTCGTTGCCTAGTATATCGCTGTGGCCTGGGACCCAGCAGAGTCTAATATTGTGCTGTGCGCCAAGAACCTTAAGCTCTTCGCGGTAGCATGAAACAAGCTTTGATTTTACCTCAGTTGCAGTAATCGCTTTTATTGCCGCTTGGCTATCAATGTAAAAAGTGATATCAGCCCGTGGTATCGCCATCATTGATACCTTTTTAGCAGCTGTTGTCACTGCCAGGACCTCCGCTTGGAAGACGCTGCTGTAGTTTGGAAGCCTAAGCGAGGCGGTCAACTTGAGAGATTCGGAATAGAAGCCTGCCCCTACACCAGTGTCCATTTTAGAGCCATCAGTATAGATAGCTATTGACGACTCACTGGAGTATGGTATATTATCTATCCATTCCTCTCTGCTTGGGATGGCGGCCTGGAATGGTTTGTGAAAATCAAGTTCGGGTATTTTATAGTCTGCTGTAGTACTATGACCCATAACTTTATGAAGGATCTGGGCATGTCCTATGGAACTGTTTATCCAGACTTTAGTTTGACTAAGTCTCAGGGCACTTTTGGCCGCAGATTCTTGAACAAAGAGGTCTAGGGGAATCAAATTGAGTATAACTTCCAGTCCCGCAGTTGGAGTGGATCTCATTGCTCCCGTAATGCCAGTGCACGCAAGTCTTTGAACTTTTGTCAAAGTTTTCAGGTTCGTGCTCTTTTCTAAAGCTTTCCACCATACCAAATTACCATAGGTAAGTATTGGTCTAATTATTGCCGAATACATCCATCTGATAATTTTAGGGTTTGGTCCCCAGGTTTTCCCGAAAATTCTATTGCAGGAGTAAAAGGCAATCGATGCCTTTTTGAATCTATCTTTAGTGTTCAGACCCCAGTTTAGTTTTTTATCTAAGATCACACCGAGGTACTTTGCGTGGTCGGAGATTATAAGAGGGCAGCCTTCGATTGAAGGAATTTTAAAATCAGGTATTTTACGCTTGTTAGTAAATAGCACTAGTTCTGTTTTTGCTGGATTAACTGTCAGCCCACAGTTCCTAGTCCATTTGCTTACCAACGAGAGGGCGTATTCGGTTTGTTCACTGATAGTGGGTAGGAACTTGCCAGTCGCTAGCAATGCAAGATCATCAGCGTAGCCTATTATCTTTACTCCACTTGATTTCAATTTAGAGAGTATACCGTTCATGACAAGAACCCAAAGTAGCGGTGAGAGAACTCCACCCTGAGGGGTGCCTCTGGATGTGGTTACTCTCACCCTTTCTTCCGCTAGCTCAGAGTTAATTTGTCTCTTTCGGAGCATACTCATTATCCACTGTGTTATTGCTTTTTCGACTTTGTGGTCGTCCAAGGCTTGCTTCACTGTTTCGTTCTTCACGTTATTGAATGCTCCCTCAATATCCAAGAACGTTGCAAGGGTGTATTCCTTGTCATTCAGTGATTTTTCTATGACGCTGACAACATTGTGCAATGCTGTTTCAACGCTTTTTCCTTTAATGTAGGCATGTTGAAATTCCGATAAACAGTCCGGTTTCAGGGTGCTTCGGATGTGTATATCAATTAGCCTTTCAAAAGTTTTCAAAATAAACGATGTTAGACTAATGGGTCTATAGTCTTTGGCCTCCGTATGGCTAGGTTTACCAGCCTTAGGGATGAAAACTACCTTTACCTCACGCCACGATAAGGGAACATACCCCCATTTAAGGCAATTATTGAAAATGCTAACTAGGTGTGGGATGATAAGGTTTATGCATTTCTGAAGCATCATAGGGAAGATTCCGTCTAGACCAGGGGATTTGTACGGGGAAAAGGAGTGAATGGCCCATTTTATCCTTTCTTCCGTTATAATATCCGATGGTACTAGGGTTTCTGTATGAGACTCTGTTTCTGGACTGCGGATATCAGCTACGCAGCCAGGAAAGTGGGTATTAACAAGGAGCTCAAGCGTTTCGCCACCGAATTCAGTCCAGCTGCCTGTAGATTCTTTGAGGGATCCTAGAGCGACTGAATCCTTGGTCAGAATTTTCCTGAGTCTTGCTGATACATTTGTACTTTCTATTTCGTCGCAGAAGGCCATCCATGAGCTACGTTTTGCTCGTTGTGTTTCGACCTTGAAAATACGTTGACTGGTATTATAATGTTCCCAATCAGCTTCTTTCCTAGTTCTTTTGGCGACATTGAAAAGTCTTCTAGTTTCTTTTCTTAAGTTGCCTATCTCCGTGGTCCACCAAGGTGGTTTTTTCCTACCTTTTCCCATATGATTAATGGGACAGCTTTTTTCTAAAGCGTTATTCAGAACAACTCTGAGTTTTTCTGACGCAATATCTATGTCAGAGGGTTCTTGAATTAGAAGTGTATCCGGGTTTTGAATCTCCTGCCCTACTTCCCTGCAGAATACATTCCAGTTTGTTTTCCTGAAATTCCTAAAGGGTTTTGGAGTTGCTACTTCATTTTGTATCAAGAAGCCTATCAGTTTCTGGTCTGAGAATGATTCCTCTTTAAGAACATTCCATTGATCTATTACTATTGTGCTTGAGTTATTGGTTAGGGTAGCGTCAAGCACTTCTTTTCTATTTTTAGTTACAAAAGTGGGTTCGTTACCTCTGTTTGCTACTAAAAGATTATGGTCTAGTATAAATTCAAAAAGAGACTCACCTCTGTTGTTGATGTCGGTACTACCCCATTGAGTATGATGTGAGTTTGTAGCACAGCCTAGTACCACGTCCCATCCCTCAGAGGCAGCTTTCTCTACAAGCTGGCTTGTAATATTAGCGGGAGGCCCTTCTTGTCTGTCATGCGGCATATAGCACGATGTCAGGATCAGTGGTGGGAGTCCCTTCCTTTCTATTTTCACAGCACATTGGTCTGGATCACTGTAATTTTCTAAAAGAAAGAGATTAAACTTCTTCCTGGCTAAAATACAGGATCTGATATTACTATTAGCTACTTGTGTGGCTTTGTATAGTATAAAGTCTGATGTGTGTAGTCCTCTAATTCTGCCACCTGAAATCCAGGGTTCCTGAATTAGGGCAATGTCAATTTGTATACTTCCCAAAATGTAGACAAGATTGAAGCTGGCGGCTTTACTATGATGAAGATTAATTTGAATCAATTTCATGCACATATTTTGTTACTTACTTTTTTGGTCTTATTGGTTATGAGCCGCAGTTTGCACCGGTTTATGCCGATGTGTACTTTATATCCAATTTTCCGCAAGAGGGGTATAGATTTGTGGTTAAGTTGCACCACCACTTCTGTACCTTAATCCGTTCTTTCTCCCATCTCTATTACTTTCCAGCTTTGACTTAGCTGTTCCGTATTTAGAGATTGGAGATATCGTTCTACGCGATCGCGGGGCCTTTTATCGTTATTTTGGCCTTAGGTTTGACGAAGTCGCTGATTTCGTTTGGACCGACTAAGCGAATATCAGCGTTGGGCCAGGGAGCTATCGTTCTTTTGACGAAGTCCTGCAGGAAAGCGAGAGTATTGTCGTCCTCGCCCGTCAGGGCTTTGAACCCATGGTTCTGATGGTTCTGAGGTTCCCAAAGAGTGGTGGTGGCCTGCTATTAACGATAGCATCGTTAACCTCATCCAGGATTCGTATTTCTAATAATTGCCATTGGTCTTCTGAGAGTTTTCTCGAGGGATTACCGAAATCCGCAATGGCGAATTTGCGCGCCTCTAACATCTCTTCTGTAGCCAAGGTCTTTTTTCTTTTCTGCAGGGGTGATCTTTTCGTGGGCGAAAGTGTATCATCCTGCCTTGTTCTTTTGGACGTTTTTGCCACTGAATCAGGGTCCAGGGGAGGCACATGGCCCACCATCTCCTTCTCCTTCATCAGGTTCTTAGTCCCTATATTTTTGTCTTTGTTCGTTGTTGTCAGTGTCTTAAGGTTTCGTGTCGCGTTTTCGAGCACTATCTTATCCCTTGCCGTTAAGGAGTCCGGATCCTTGTTAGATAGGCGTCGAATTGTCCGTTCAGTGTTACGTATTTTCCTATGAAGTATTTTGTCTACGGTGAGAGTTTTGGTAGTCTTTTTCTCGATCACCGTTTTTGTCGTCCTAGTACTTAGTGAAGTAATGTCAATGACACCGCTGCTTGACGAAGGTGAAGGGGTTATGCTAGAGCTGCATTCGGGGACATGGCCCCTTGTACTGCTTTCACAAGCAACCTCCAGATTCTTTTCCTTCGAGACCGTCTTACCATCCTCCAAGCTCTTTGTTGCACATGGCCCCATACTGGGTTTGGCGGGTGTAGACGGCCTCGAAGGTTGCAACGGCGTTTGTTCCCTAGTCAGCGGTGCAACTGAAGGGGTCGATCCTTTCTTGGATTGAATTATATCAATCGGCGGATTGGGCGGTCCCATCAGCGCACCCATGTCAGTGTTTCCTTTCGAATCCGCCTCCCCCGATGTTTGGGCATATGGCCCCCGCATCATAAGAGGCTCGTTCTTTAGGAAAGCACGAGCGCTGAAAAGTCGTGCCTGTTCGTTTGTCGTCAATTCCTCCCATTTCCTTTTCCCTAGTCGTTTGATTGTCTTCTTACAGTTTGAGATTCTACTCCGAACTGAAGTGGTAGACAATCGTGAGAGGGTAGAACTAGCATTTGAACATGTGTCGTCGTCGTCTAGTGTTCCGATGCTAGCTCCATCCTCCACACCGAGGTTGGAAAAAGGAGTGAGAAGAAGGTCTTCTTCCTCCTGTGTAATGTTCGTTACTGTCGTCTCTGTAGTTTTGTCCTTATGTACGTTCTTGTCTGTCACTGGCGACTTCTCCCCTCCTACTGTTGGAGTGGCAAAGCCCGCGCCGGCAGCCGTGACTTCTGTCGACGTTTCAGCGTATATCCCCGCTGGTTTTTCGTTCTTTTGTTGTGTTCTGTTCATGGTTTTTTTCGTTTTTTGGGTTTCTCTTGGTTTGCCTAAAGATCTCAGCTGGCCAGCTGAGGACTTAAGAATAAAAGTCTACAGCTGATCAGCTGAGAATTTTAAGCGTAAGCCTCCCCACCACTACAAGGTGGAAACCCCAGAGGAGGAAAGTTAAGGTAAGAGTGGCGAATAGCTGAAAAGGCAACATTATTGCATATATCTATGCAAATTTTCAATTTAATCAACGCGTTCAAATTTCTTTTTTTTTTCACTAATTTGTTTCTTAACTTCCTAGTTTAAAATGAAAAGTTGACCTTCTGTAGAATTTAAAAATATCCCTGGTATATTTTTGAAAATGAAACAGAACTGTTAATATCGGGTGATTTTTTAAGAGCTTGAGAACTTTTTAAAAAAAAAAAACCCATAAAATTTGCAAAATCTCATCGATTCTTTATTTGAAACGTTAGATTGGTCCATGACATTTACTTTTTGGAGATAATTTCATTTAAATGTTGACCGCGGCTGCGTCTTAGGTGGTCCATTCGGAAAGTCCAATTTTGGGTAACTTTTTCGAGCATTTCGGCCGGAATAGCCCGAATTTCTTCGGAAATGTTGTCTTCCAAAGCTGGAATAGTTGCTGGCTTATTTGTGTAGACTTTAGACTTGACGTAGCCCCAAAAAAGATAGTCTAAAGGCGTCAAATCGCATGATCTTGGTGGCCAACTTACCGGTCCATTCCTTGAGATGAATTGTTCTCCGAAGTTTTCCCTCAAAATGGCCATAGAATCGCGAGCTGTGTGGCATGTAGCGCCATCTTGTTGAAACCACATGTCAACCAAGTTCAGTTCTTCCATTTTTGGCAACAAAAAGTTTGTTAGCATTGAACGATAGCGATCGCCATTCACCGTAACGTTGCGTCCAACAGCATCTTTGAAAAAATACGGTCCAATGATTCCACCAGCGTACAAACCACACCAAACAGTGCATTTTTCGGGATGCATGGGCAGTTCTTGAACGGCTTCTGGTTGCTCTTCACTCCAAATGCGGCAATTTTGCTTATTTACGTAGCCATTCAACCAGAAATGAGCCTCATCGCTGAACAAAATTTGTCGATAAAAAAGCGCGAAACACATTTCGAACCGAACACTGATTTTGGTAATAAAATTCAATGATTTGCAAGCGTTGCTCGTTAGTAAGTCTATTCATGATGAAATGTCAAAGCATACTGAGCATCTTTCTCTTTGACACCATGTCTGAAATCCCGCGTGATCTGTCAAATACTAATGCATGAAAATCCTAACCTCAAAAAAATCACCCATTATAACTTGTTCTTATTAATATTAAGTATTTATGAAACTCAATTTACTTCTTTTATTTTGGGCAGTTGAGAAAATCTAAAGTTGATCAACTCTAGAGTTTAAAATCGAAAGGTGAATTCACAAGTCAAATTTCACAAGTTGAAGATAAAAAATGCTTAAAGTTAATTTAAACTTTTAGTGAACGAAATTGCCCTTAATAATATACATTTTTAACCATGTCCCTGAGAAACTGTTTTTTTTTTGAGAATTTGTGTCTTTACTTTTTGAATCATCATCACAAAGTAAAGACACAAATTATGAAGATTTGGAAGGTGCGGAATAGAAACAGTTTTAGTTAGTTAAAATATTGGATGAAGCAATGGGCAGGTTCAGACAACATAAGGGACTTCATTTGCAGTCAACTGCATTCCTTGAACGTACATTTTGACCAAGTCAACTAGCTAGTTTTTCAAGTGTCATAAACTTCAAACTCAGAACTTTACTTCCCTAACTTCTACCTTCAGTTTACCGTACAAAAAACATTATTGTCTACAAAACAGTCCTCATGCACGTTTCAAGTCCATCACGATTTGTATTTTGTATTGTAAAGAAATATTACTTATTTCTTTTCCCATTTGACGAGAAACCCTTTTACACAAAATATTAAATGAAATTGTGCGAAAAATAAATAAATCGTGTAGAGGAATAAAGTTCAACTTTCAGTTAATTAAAAAAACATGATCGATTGTCAGTCTGACATAAGTTGACTTGACTTGATAGTCAGGGAGATTTTTCTTGACTAACTTTCCAGTCAAGTTTCCAATAAAGTTGCCTTAATTGGAAGGCAATTTTTTGGCAGCTGGCCAATCAGATGCAAGAAACTTGCCTTACTTTCAAGTCCCTTATGTCGCCTGAACCTGCCCAATGTTACGTTTATTTTCACTTCAACTCATTCAAAAGTACTAACAACAATTGTTAGAAATATGTACTTGCAACTGGTCATAGTTTAAATAAATGTTGTACGGTAAGGTGACAGAACAATTGACAACATTTTAAGAAGAAAACAAAATAAATATCATCTGAATACAATATACAATTATTAATCTCAGACACAAGGAGAGAGAAATAACATCAATTTTTGTCTTTCTTGTAACCAAACGGCCGAAAGACCAAACGTTGAAGGTATTCATATTTTGAAAAATTCATGCATTGGCTCTTATTTTAATTAATTTAGGTAGTTCCTTATTTGACCTCCTCAGAGTAATAAAATACACAATTTTTATAATGTTGGTATTTTTCCCCGCAAGGAATTCACTCTTCTCTAGAAGATTGTTAATCAAATCATTAAAATTTAATTAAATAAAATAAATAAAGTGAAAGTGAATAAATGAGGAAAGAAATTATTTTCTATTGGGTAACTATATATGGATGTTCAAATGGTAGACATGTGCATTCAAGAGGACACAAGCGTCCACAGGTTTTTTCTCAAAACCCACCTCTGTCTATCAACTCCTACTCTCACCTCCCCGTGGTGAACATCGGGTGCCTAGTACCTCAACTGGAGATTGGGTTCTAACCCCAGTGGAAAGTTGTTTGGGGCAGCAAACGAGAGAGGGGGGAGAGGTGTTTCCACTAAGGCACCTCTCCTTATCCAGACGGCAGCGGACGAATTCTCGAGATGGAATCAACGGTGGCGTCTACAGTTCCAGTAAGGCTGAACTACTTAGTGAACACCTTATAGGGCTTCTACGACTTATTCGGAGCCCAGGCCTATAAGGAGCGGTTTATCCGGCTCCCCGTCCTTGGAGTTATACTAAGGATCTGGCCCTCCAGGTTGGGGGTTGTGCCGTTAGGGTGACTTCCTGACCACGTAAAAATTTTCTAGTTGCGAAGCACCAACAAGCCTCGGATACGGACGGATTCACTGTTGACAACCCAAGCAAACGAAATAAGGACAACGAACTTCGGATCTGTACGTGGAATGTTAGATCTCTTAACAGACCACGTGCAGCCGAACAATTAGCGGAAGCCCTAAACTGCTGCAAGGCAGATATTACCGCCATCCAAGAAGTGCGATGGGATGGACCGGGCAAACGCAAACTAAAAGACTGCGATATATACTACGGCGACTGCTACCGAGAACAAAGGCAGCGTCTATTTGGGTGTGGATTTGTTGTTGGAACTAGACTCAGGAAAAAAGTCTTGAGTTTCAACAGTGTGAGCGAGCGCATCACGACAATCCGCATCGAGGCTAAATTCGCCAACATAAGCCTAATATGCGCGCATGCCCCAACAGAGGAGAAAGATGAAGACACCAAAGACATATTCTTCGAGCTCTTGGACAAGACATATGAGCAGTGCCCTGGCTATGACATTAAAATTGTCTTAGGAGATTTTAATGCCAAGCTAGGAAGAGAAGACATCTTTGGTGGCACAATCGGAAGATACAGCCTGCACGACACCACCTCCGACAACGGATTCAGGCTGATCGATTTCGCTGCGGAGCAAGACGTTCTGGTAGCTAGTACGCAGTTCACACATCTCAATACCCACAAGGGGGCATGGAAATCTCCTGATCAATCAACCGTCAACCAGATTGACCACATTGCGATCGACGCACGACACTTACAGGATATCCGAACATTCCGAGGGGCCAACATTGACTCGGACCACTACCTCGTTGTAGCCAAGGTACGGCTACGGATATCCCGGTCCAAGCCAAAACAAGGAAGTACTGTGAGAAGTTTCGACGTTAGACGGCTACAATCGCAAGAGACTGCCATGTCCTTTTCCGATCGAGTCTCTAGTAACCTCTTAAGGAGTCCTATGCTGCATGCATTAAGCATTGAAAACCAGTGGCAACATTGCCTTGCAGCCATCATAGATGCCGCCTCTGAAGTGCTAGGTTTCACACGTCCACAACAGCGAAACCACTGGTTTGACGACGAATGCCGGCATGCGCACGCAGCGAAGCAAGAGGCAAACAAAACAGCGCTGCACAGAAGGACCAGAGCTGCTCGCGAGCTCTACGAGCAGAGGAGGAGAGAGGAACACCGGCTTCTTAGATGGAAAAAAAGAGAGCACGAGAAGCGCGCGATTGAGGAGTTAGAGGGATGTTACAACAGGAATAAGGTTCGTAAATTTTACCAAAAGGTAAAAAAAAACTCCCAAGGGTACCAGCCACGAACCAAAGCCTGTAAAGACGATCAGGGGAACATCGTAGTAGAACCGCAGTCTATGTTGAGAATATGGAAAGACCACTTCTCCAAATTATATAACGGCGATGACGAACCGAATCCCGCTGTAAGGGAGATAGCACCACTCAACTTAGGCGACGCAGATCAACAATTCCGCGTACCCGACCTAGACGAAGTGAAGATAGCTATATCTAAACTGAAGTCAAACAAAGCTGCTGGAGCTGACGGCATAGCTGCCGAACTATTTAAAGCAGCAGGCGATGACTTGGTAGGGAGCATGCACCAACTCATCTGCAAAATATGGTCGGAAGAAAGCATGCCCGATGAGTGGAATCTCAGCATAGTTTGTCCGATACATAAAAAAGGAGACCCTTTAAATTGCGCCAACTACAGAGGGATCAGTCTCCTTAACATTGCATATAAGATCCTTTCTGCCGTACTATGTGAACGTCTGAAGCCGTTCGTCAACAACCTGATAGGTCCTTATCAGTGTGGCTTCAGACCAGGAAAGTCCACTATCGACCAAATATTCACACTACGGCAGATCTTGGAAAAACCCAGGAGCTTCAAATCGATGCCCACCATTTCTTTATCGATTTTAAAGCCGCGTATGACAGCATCCATAGGGAAGAGCTCTACAGAGCAATTTCTAGTTTTGGCATCCCTGTTAAACTTATCCGTTTGTGTAGAATGACGATGGAGAATGCACGCTGCTCTATCAAGGTCGGAAAAGATCTCACCGATGCATTTGATGTCAAAAAAGGTTTAAGACAAGGCGATCCACTGTCATGCGACTTCTTCAACATCGTTCTAGAAAGAATTGTGCAAAACTCAGCCGTCAAACAATAAATGCACAATCTTCCAAAGGTCCATCCAATTACTCGGATATGCAGATGATATTGACATAATTGGAAGATCAAAGAGTGACGTCAGTGGAGCGTTTTTGAGCATTGCGACGGAAGCGAAGAAGATGGGTTTAGTGGTCAATGAGGGCATCAAAAAAGGACATTAAACAACGACGTCTTGGACAAAACGTCACCATGGACAGCTATAACTTCGAGGTAGTTAAGGACTTTGTCTACCTAGGCACCGCTATAAACACAGGCAACGACACCAGCGCTGAAATCAAACGAAGAATAACTCTTGCAAATCGCTGCTTCTTTGGACTTAGAAGGCAATTGAGAAGTAAATCCTCTCTCGAGCATCTAAAATCACCATCTATAAGACACTCATCATCCCGGTTCACATTTATGGCGCTGAGGCCTGGACCCTGTCAAAGAAAGATGAGAACGTCTTAGGATGCTTCGAGAGAAAAATTCTTCGGTGATTTTTGGTCCCGTACGTATAGATGGAGAATGGAGGAGAAGATATAACGACGAACTGTACGGCCTGTACCGCGACACTGACCTAGTTAGCAGAATAAAAGTCCAACGGCTTAGATGGCTGGGTCATGTAAAGCGAATGGACATCAACGCTCCAGTCCGGAAGGTCTTCGAATCCAATCCCGAGGGACGGCGCAGTAGAGGAAGACCGCGACTCAGGTGGCGCACTGAGGTGGGTGAGGACCTCAACCAACTTGGCGTGCGAACTGGAGACAGCTGGCTAGGGACCGAGCTGGCTGGAGACGCATGTTGGTTGAGGCCCAGGTCCGCCCCGGACTGTAGCGCCACCTTAAGTAAGTAATTAAGTATTGCACGACCCCATATTTTTTTAACTGTAGCAGAAGGTCTTCTACGAGTTCAATATACATAATTTCCGGATTTCTTATTTCCGAGAAAAGTTTGAATAACAGAGACGAAAGCTGTCCAAGCCTTTAGTTCTAACTCAATCATAGAATTTATCAATTGGGTATCTTTCGTCAGTTGTCTGATTTGGCGGCCATCAAAAATACCGGCTTTAATATTTTCCATAGTGACCCGAGGAAATTTTTGGCAGATGAAAGCAAAACAGTTCCCGTCTTTATCTAGTGATTTAACAAGCTGTTTCATGATAGCCAGTTTTATATGTAATGGTGGAAGGATAATTTTGTCACGAGCTACTAATGAATTCTGGACTATGTATTTCTTTCCAGGCTCCATATTTTCTATCAACGGCCAGTTTCTCCTTATCCAATGCTCTTGCTTAGCTCTACTGTCCCAAAGACATATAAAACAGGGAAATTTAGTGTAACCACTTTGTTGACCGAGAAGAATGTTCACCATTTTTAAATCGACACAAATTTGCCAATTATGGTCATTGTATTTAATTTTGTTCAAGACTAGCGAAATGTTAAAATATTCTTCCTTCAACTTGGTACTGTGGGCAATAGGTCCCCCAGCATATTTGTTTCCATTATGTAAGAGAATACATTTTAGGCTTCGTTTTGAGCTGTCATTGAATAAACGCCAGTCTTTTGGTTCGTATTTTTTAAGCCCATTTTTAACAATAAGTTTTTGATATATGAACACAAGGTAATATCGTTTTCTTCGAAAAAATAACACCGTAATTTTTTATCTCTCTCACGATCTGAGGAAAGCACATTTTTTTGTCTTTCAATCTTGATATTAGCAGTTCTGAAGCTTGTTTAGACAGACTTAAATCCCTTACAAGACCATTTAACTTCTTTTGGGAAAAGCATTTTGACTCATTTGACATACCTTGAAAATCAGCATCAGTATTATTTTGTGATGAGCTTGGTTCTTCAATGTCTTGTTTTAAGGGTTCAGATATATTTTTACGCACTGAAGAGTCAGGTGAACGCTGCCCTGGACGTTGAACACAATTAGTACTTGGGTACTGCCATTTAGCTCGATTTTTAGTGTTTAAACCGTTTATATTCACGCTACAAAAATAACAGTCCTCGAGATGATTACGTGGTTCTCGCAAAATAGTCGGTGTTTCAAACTTGAAGGCACTTCTTTTACCACTTTTCCATAATCTTAAATATTCTACACACGACTTGCAAACACAATTAAGATCCCAGCACTTCTCATTTTTATCCAAGAGGATGCCAAAATACTCAAAATAGGTATTTTTAACAAACTCTGATATAACTTTTTAACGATTTTGTAACACATATTCTCCGCATATGTAGCAAAAATGATCTGTTTTATTTAAGCAACGTCTTTTTGAACTACTCATGACGCAAAAACTTGAGATAATTACCGCGTTTACAAGGAGAATTGAATCCGAATTGAATCAGGATTTAGCGCCGTATAGACCTGGATCGGATCGAAATAGGATTACTCGATCCAATCCCACTGAAAGAGGTGAATCGAATCGAAAATTTGTTTGTAAACCTGAATCGGGGAATCGAGTTATTGGTGTGTGAGGTTTTGCTTGTGTGCGTGCGATAAGTTTTTTCCCTCTTGTTTGTTCTAAGCTGAATTTAATTTGGCGCCCGTCTTTGTGTTGAGAGCATTGTTATAAAATGTGAAATTTATTTGAAAGTTATTCACGAAGCAGTACGCACACAAATAAAACCCAAATGTCTTTTCGATTCCATTTGAATTCGATTCCTCGATTCAGTGCCACCATATACCTGGATCGAAATCTCAATTCGATTCGATTCAATTCCTCGATCTCCTCTTGTAACCAGGGTAAATAATCTTAACACCTTAAAAAACGTCTACTATCGATTAATATACAGGGGTGGAATCGGGTAAGATGATTTGTGATAGGTGACAGTCACAATCAACAAATTCGGTCTGTGTAAGGTGATAGTCACCGGTGACAATCACGATTTGGTGACTTTTTCTGGTGACAGCTTTTTAGTTGTCACTTTCATTGGAAATTGATTTTTATTTTTAGTTGCTGAAATTTCAAGACAATATGTGTTTGTGCCTTTGATTTTACCTTCTGAAAATGCTGAAAATGAAAATATTAATCATAATAGAAATGTCCGGCTCTTGAGGATTAACCTCCGCAATAAAATAAACATTCTTGATCTTCCAAGTCCAAAGTAAGTACGCATATGTGCTATATATTTGTTCACATATAAATACCTATTTATTATAACTTGTTTTTTTTAATTTATAATTAATATTCTGAATTAAATAGATTTTTTAAAAAAACTTTCGATTGAATAAGGAAACATTTTTACATATCCTACCGCTTCTGGATTTGTCAGCTGGAATGCGGTCAACACACATTCCCCCTATTCTTCGATTAGCCGTGACTTTAAATTTTCTTGGAGGTGGTTACCAAAGGCAAGTTGGCGCTGACTGGTCAGCTCCAATGGGCCAAAGTACTGTTTGTGAGGTTTTTTCTTTGACCTTAAAACAAATGGAGAGGAAATTGTGCCCACTTACAATCAAATTTAATCAATCGGCGTCAGAAGCAACAAAAATGTTCTTCTACGAAAAATATCAAATTCCTGGAGGTAGGATTTTGTTTCTTAGTAAAAATAAACTAATTTTATTACTTGTTTTTTATTTTATTATTTGTTTCCTAGTAATCGGCTGCATTGATGGGAGTCATATTATGATTCTCCGCCCTTCGGAAAAAGAGCATATGTATTTCAATAGAAAAAGAAGACATAGTGTAAACGCTATGATCCGAATCCGAAGTCAATTTTTTGATTCATTAATTTTTGTTGCCGTATCGAATGTTTATTTTCAATCTAGATCTGCAACGAGAACAGAAAAATTCTGGCAATAAATGCAAAATATGGCGGGAGTGCTCACGACAGCTTTGTGTGGAGACAGAATGCTGAACGAGAAAAGTTAAATGCTGCCTGAAAAAGGACAAGTCTTACAATTATAAATAAATACCTACCCTTTTCCACTCAGTTAATGTTTTTGATGGTGGACCATTACCATTTAACAATCGAGTTAGTTTCTCCCAAAGCATTCTGTGGGCATCCCATGAATTCACGTTTTTTGTTGAATAGGGTTTGGCCAAATCGGGATTTTCTTCCATAAATGTGGTCTTCAGATGTATTTGTGTTTTGTTTGCTGAAATCCTATTGATAAAAATTTCACATTTTTAAATAACTAATTTATGAGTTAAGTGTAAAATATTATTTTTACTTACATTTTTGTATTTTTTTTTAAACCCTTATCAAATAGACAACACAAATCTATTTGCCGGCAGACACAAACGGTAATAAATGCCCACGTTCGCGATTGATTCACATTTGCTATCCGCATCTAAAAATTTTTCAGATTCCTCTGAGTTGTTATTGCAACAGCTGTGTTTTTACATAGTATTACAACAACACAAACTTATCCGGATAGCTTCAGATCGGTTTTTGAATACAACCACTGAAATTGTAACAAACGTCATTGAATTTCTTTTAAAGTGATACCAAATTCTAAACAAAATTTGGTGATCACCTTATACAGACGCAAAAATTAGTTTGATCACATTTTATGATCACAAAGGTGACAATCAAAAATCACCTTAGCCGATTCCACCCCAGTCTTCTCGCGAGCTGCTAAAAAAAATTTTAACGGTAAATTTGAAACAAACAAGTCATAAGTTAGTACTATCAACTACAAAATTCGCGGCCACAGACAAAAATATAAATTTTGTAGACCAGTGTTATCGACCAATATTTTAGATGTTAGAACTAACGGCACGCTGGCACAGGCACTCTATACATTTTAAAATGTCACAGTTTGAAAAGGCGTGTTCTATTATTAAAAAATGAAGTGCGTTAAGCATAATAAAATTCGATAGTTTTAAAATGAACAACATTCTCAAAATAAGTGTTTTAAAATTGTATGTGTCTTTAATGCAGGAAAAAATTGGAAAAATACATGGAAATTTCCTAATAAAAAGAAAAGATGACAATTTACTGTCGGGTATTTTACTGCGGTTCTACAAAATTGTCAAATTGTTTATGGAACAGAATTTGATAATTGTGAAGTTGTAAATTAAAAAATTGTAACCTGTCTTCTGTCACAATTATTATTGTTTATGAAATAGGCCCTACCTCTATTCACTCCTTCTGCCTTCCTACTTATCGAACCAATTTTGACCACTTCAACTCAAATAAGGAATTTTACGTTTAGCCAACAGGGCGTAGCATCTCAATGATTTCAACCTTAGAAGAAACATTTACTTTAATCTTCTTTAACTCTCTACTCTTATAAAGGGTGATTTTTTAGCTATTATCTTTTTGGCAACACTGACTGGTTTAAACAGCTGCGGCACGTTTCGTGTTTTGTTTCACTGTCAAACATCTCCAGTTTGGTTTATAATTTAACCATGAATCGTCTTACAAACGAACAACGCTTGCAAATTATTGAATTTTATTATTAAAATGCATGCTCTGTTAAGAAAGTTCATCGCGCGCTTCTTGTGTTCAGCGACGAAGCTCATTTTTGGCTCAATGGGTACGTAAATAAGCAGAATTGTCGATTTTGGAGTGAATATCCAGAAGCCAGAAGCATTGCAAGAGCTACCAATGCATCCAGAAAAAGTCACGGTTTGGTGCGGTTTATGGACATCATTGGACCGTACTTCTTCAAAGATGATGCGAATCGTAACGTTACTGTGAATGGTGAGTGCTACCGTGAGATGGAATTCAACTTTTTTTGCCCAAAATGCAAGAGCTTGACTTGCATGACATGTGGTTTCAACAAAACGGTGCCACATGCCACATGCCACACAGCACGCGCAACAATGGACTTATTGAGAGGCGAGTTCGGTTACCATTTTATTTCACGTTCGGGACCGGTCAATTGGGCGCCTAGATCGTGCGATTTAAGGCTTTTAGACTTTTTTTTTGTGGGGCTATGTCAAAGCTTTTTTTTTTTATACAGACAAGCCCGCTTCAATTGACGCATTGGAAGACAACATTGAAGCATTTATTCGTGAGATACCGGCCGAAATGTTGGAAAGAGTATGCCAAAATTGGACTAAGCGGATGGACTGTTTAAGGCGCAGTCCAAGGTCAACATTTGCATGAAATAATCTTCAAAGATTTCATGCATTTTTTTGAATTGTATGTGTTTTTTTTAAACTTTCCTATAGCTTTTAAAAAATCACCCTTTACTTTTAAGTTAGAATAGTTTTTGTTTGATCCATCTTATAACTGTTACCACTTGAACACAATGGTGTAGCTGTAGCTGTTGCCTGTAGCACTGTCAAAGTTTAAAGATCCAAAAATACTATACATCGACACAATGAGAAGCTGTAGCTGTAGCTGCAGCCCAAGTTGACTCAACTTTAACTTTTGGCGGCGCTACAAGCTGCATTTGAGATGACAGATGGGGGAAACCCATTTTATTCTTTGACTTTTCACCTTTTTTTTTGGGAACGTTCAATGCATTTGAGAATTTTTTCTGGTTTTGTAACTTTTTTATAGTATGCTATCATACAAATTCAGTTCAAATATAAATTTCATATGCGTTGAACATGCCCGATGCGCTGCACCATTGTGGGCGACCTTTGCTACATTAGTGAGCGTTTTTATTGACAGCTTATACTACAGCGATTTTTTAGCTACAGCTGCATCTCATTCTGTTCAAATGGTTATTGTTATAATTATAAGCTTAAATTAGGCAAATAAATAAAGAAAAGAGAGATATTTCCAAAAACGTGTTATCATATAATTATTATTATTTATAAAGCATAAACATACAAAACCCATTTATATTTAGAAAAACAACATTTTTTAATGATTAATAACCCAAATATTTAAATAAAATTACATTGTGAGATAAGAACAAATTTATTTGTTCCTATTTTTGTTTGTGTAACAATTAATATTATTTTAATAATATTGAAGGAAATTTCACAAGACGAAAATCACTTTATTTTTGTTTAATTTAAAATTATCAATTTGGCTTAAGTTATATTATTGCATTCTTATAGGGATAATTTTGTCAATCATATTTTTAATAATGTATAAACATATTGATGGGTTAAAATTTTATTAGATTCTGTTTTTAGTTTTAATTCAGAATATTGAGACTAATTTATGAGTATTTTTAAACCCTATTTCAGCATAGACCTCATTAAAAAATTATATAAATATTTGTATATATTTAAATAACCAAAAAACGTATGTAATTTGTCAAATAACGTCTCAAAATATGCCTTTTTGTACATTTTTTGAAATGGAAGAAAAGAATTAAAACAAAAATGTTTAAAAAAAAGAAATACTGAAATTAATACAATTATACAGACTAATTTAAAGTTCTTAATATTCTAGATCATCACTGTTTTTGTATGAATTATGATTGTTGCTTGACTAAGCATTAAGCAATCGTTATTTCTATTTTCCATCATAAAAGATATTTAATTAAAAGAAAATTTGTTTTTTTTTTATGAAAATAGTTGCCACATTTTTTCTACAATTATAATTATAATTATTTTATTTTTGTTTATAAATTCTATAATAATATTTTATAGTATCGACAAAAAATTACAACAATACTCAAATGAGCATTATAAATATTTTATTATTTATATAAAAGGTACAAATTGTGTTTATACGGACTTACAAAATGTGAGTTTTATTTTTATAAATTCACTGAGCTATACAAAAGTGTTTTTTTTTTTTGGCTACTTTATTAATTTATAATTTGTTATTTCTTTAATTATTATTATTAAACTTTGTATGATTTTATTATAGAAACTGTTACTCTTTCTATTCCTCTCTATAGCCCTGATATTTTTTAATTTATTTTAATTTTCTTTTTTTTTTAATTCAATTCGAAGAGTTTTGTATTTATATTTTTTGTTCTTAATGTCAAAATTTCAAGTTTTTGCAAATTTTAATTATTCTCCTTATTTTGCGTATCTATATATTTAAATTTATTTTAGTTAGATTAATTATAACTTTCAACCTTTGATATTTATTTTTTTGTATTTAATATTATTTATAAATTTTAGTACATTTATTCAGGTTTATTACTCTTATATTAAAAAAAAAAAAAAGATTTTATTCAAGTATAAAAAATTTATTTCAATTGTTTAAATTCGTTAACACCGATTTGACTTAGATTTTACAAATTTTTTTGTTTGTTTTATTAAAGTACAACAATAAGTTTATTACAAAATTGATTTTATTTTTGTCAAACGTTTATTATGCTCTTACTTAAGACACAGCCCTGATTTTAAAATCCTTTTTAATTATTCAATGTCATTAAATCTTTTTGTTTTCCTTACAAACTTTAGATTTTTCCAATTGTTTTGTTTTGTTTGGTTAAATTTGTATTGTTACTTGTATATTAAAGTTCGGGTTTTTTGGATTAAGTGCAATTTCAAATTAAACAAATTTATGAAATTTCCAATTTTATATGTTTTTCCAACTTACATATGTAGGTACATACATAAACGTTTTCTTTCTCTAAGAATTCAAATACATGACTTTTTCGTACAAACTTGATAATGTTCAAGATTGAAATTTTACTCAAGTTCGATCAACACATTTTATGGCTTCTCTTATGATGACATTTACTCCAAGCTTAAACAATGATGCCCTCAATCCTAAAAAACAGTTATTTTGAAGAGGAACCATTTTTACGTATTAAGGTAGGTGTTGTTTTGCCAATATACGTTTAATTTTGTTTGCAGGAAACATAGCAAATGTCCAAATATCATGCATTTTGCAACATTTCAAATTAAACGTCAAACATTAAAGGGTTCCAGAATAAATTTTGAGATAATACGTCAAATGAAAATCCACCCGTTTAGAGTTATTTGCGGTCATAATTATTTGTTTAAGTTTTCCGACTAGAAAGTTATAACGAATTACTTATACATATATAATAAAATGTATATACTTACCTCATTCCAACTAAAGTTAATATTTGATTCAAAGAAATTTTTCATGGTAAAAATAAGACACTGTGGTTTGTTATATGAGAATTATTTTTATATTAATTTATAAACCATTATAGAATGTACGTAATGCGTTTATGTAGACTTAAGCAATGAAAATGAAGTGTTTAACTCGCAATTTGATATTCTATTCAGCTTATTTGTATATTCATAAAACGCTATTAGTAAATACTCAATTGAGTGGTCTGTTTATGTCCGATTCAATGGCGGATCCAGGGGGGGGGGTCGTAGGGGTCATGAAAGATTTATTAGTAATTTAACGACATTCACCAAAAAGTGTTTTTTTTTTTTATTTTTACTCAATTTAGAATTTGAAAAAACTTTAAATTATTTTCATAAAAATTGTTTCTTAAAAAAAAAGCAAATATTCAGGTTCTTAAGAAGAAACCTTGAATAAGAGATCATCAATTTTATATTAAGTTGCCTTTAAATTCCTTAAACTAGCCTTCAATTTTATTATTACATTTTTTTGACACACATAAATAGTGATTATTGAAGTGATTTTTACTTGCGACAATTAGGAACTATATTACAAGTTTTGCATTAGTAAACAATTTGAAATTAGAGCTTTTAATCAAATATGACATTACGACGGTAGAGAAGTCGAAAAAAGTGGGTATCCCGATTCCTTCCGTCTGTCTGTCTTTCCTGGCCCCTACAGTCCAAACAATTGTGTTGATTGAAATTAAGATTTTCAGCCGATTAATGTAAGGCGTTTTTTTCATTTTATCAATACGAAAAATAACAGCAGTCCGCATACAAATTTTTTGGTTCAAACATGTGGTTTTTCTAAAACTTTCTCTAAATTTTGTGTTATTAATTTGGCTTCTTTCTACAAGAAAAACATACTTTCGTATTGCTCCTGAAGGGTACCCCTCAAAAAACCTTTATTTTGTTTTTAAGTTTTCTCAAGAACTAATGGACCGATTTCAAAATTCTTCTCTTTCTGTGCAAGCTCTTGTCAATGATCAAATTAATGATGATTTTTTATGATCAAAAATTAATTTTTTTTTATTTTTAAAAAAATACAAATTTTGTTTAAGAAACTCGATATCTCAGAAAGGGGACAACATTTTTTGACGAAATTTAAATGTAAAATGTACATACATACATATGTACATATGTACATATGTATATTTTTAAGACAAAATTTAAAATGATTTTCGAAAAAAAATAAGTATGTAAATCTAGATTTTTTGACAAATAAAATAGAATTTTAATTTTGAAAAATAAAAAGGCATTTAAATTTTTGAGAAAAACTTATTTTGCAGGTACATTTTTAAATCTTAAAATGTAAGAAATATTTTTAAACAGACTATTTGGAATAAATTAGCAAGTTTTATTGACCCAGTCGTGCATTTTATTTCTTTCAAAATTGGTTTTCTGTTGAATACACAGACATAGACTCTCGAAAATTGAGTTCGAAAAAACTATGTACGTTAAAAAAGCCCCACATTTTTACAGATCGGATCAGATCCTGTCTCATTTTCTGGATTTTTGAAATTTTGCACCGTTCTGCGCATTAATAGAAATGGAAACAAGAAAAGTGTATTTCATTTTTGGAAAAAAGCAACGTTTCAAAAAAATTTCCTACATTTCTGCGCGAAATGCACCAAAAACCCTCTAAACTATTGTGTTTTAGCTCTTAAATATGGCATATTTAGAAAACGGTTGAAATCTTGGAATGCTTTCATATGTAGAGGTTCATCCAAATTAAATAGTTAGACCATACCTTGGGACAATAGTGTTCTAAAATAATTTGATAACTTAAGTTGTCATTTTAGCATTTATTAAAATTTGTTAGCCTCTTTTACAAAACATTAAAGAACATTTTTAAGTGGTGAGTAAAAACTCATCTAAGTGTGTGACCCCTCCCTAATGAAAAGTCTGGATCCGCCCTTGGTCCGATGACCTGATAAGCCCATCCATTATTACTTTTAAATCTAAGTTCTAGCCTCTTATCACGGTTTCGCTCCTTCTGCTTCCACGATTCATAACACAAAAACGGCAGAGCCACTATGGGGAAGACGAATCTATAAAAATATAAATATTCTCAAAAAGAACCATCAACCCAGGAATGCTGGTTCTGTGAGATTCCTTTAACCATTTAACCGAAAAACTCCTAGCATCACTTCAATCGATTCAAAAACCGAATCGACTTTCAAACATCCTTAACACACATCTGACATCATCAGCACCGATCATGTAGGAAAGTCTAAAAGTAAAGTAAATGGTCAAACTACCTTGATGTCTTCAGTTCATAAAAACATTAGGACATTTATTTTGTAAGTAATTTTTTGTAAATAAATCTAAAGATAAATTATAACTAAACTTTTAAATGAATTAATTTCAAATAGAAATACGCTTTCACAAACAAACAAATCTTGCTGCGTCCAGTAATCTTTGTTATATTATTAAATCGAAAATTAATTTCTAGTTATAAGAAATATCCACGCTTAACTGAGCCTAATGGTCGGTAAGGGACTTTTACTAAACGTCTGACTAACTACAGGCCTTGTCAAACAGAACGTGGTCTGGCGGGATGGGAAACAATTTTCCCAGTCGCGTTCCCTGTTTTCTGTAGAACTATTGGTATTGTTGTTCAAATAGAACGCAATCATAGACAGCAGCGTTGAAAATGGCTGCGTTCAATCTCAGACAGATAGGGTATCCGGATACTTTTTTGTTAGTGTCTTACGTGTAAAATAACAGCTGGTCAAAAACAGCTGAGATGTCAAAAAAGGAACACATAGTTATTCAAGAATTTCTGGGGTATGTAGGTATCTGACAGAACAGCTGATTCAACACATGGTTGAATTTCAAGAAACTTGAAAATTAATTTCAAGTTTTTGTATTTGTTGGTAAACAAACAGATACAAAATGTTAGTTGAAGTTGTATTTGAGGATTTTCTGTACATACTAAATGGTGAAAAAGCTATTTGCCATCGAATTTTAGAGGGTTTAAATGTTTTATCTTACAACAATTTTGACTTCGAAGCTTAAATGTTTCTCTGCTTTTTGTGAACAGCTGAAAGTTGTTTCTATTTTTTGACAGCTATCTCAATACAGCTATCCAACTCGTTCAACAAGGTATCTAAAAATCCAACTATCCAAGATACCCTATCCAACACGAGATTGAACGCAGCCAATGGATCGTGACTGTCAAATTGAAGTTGTAGATTTTTACAAAGAACGCAACAGCCAAACGGCAAAACAGAAAAAAACAAGCAATGTTATTTTTTGAATGTCAACTCAAACGCATACATAATATGTATGTATGTATGTATATGTACATAACATACATATGTAAGTAATTCTTATTATGAAAATCAAGAAGTAACTTTCATTTTTATAAATTTAAAAATTATGTTGATGCAAGGGTCCCATCTTCACTGCTGTTGCTACTTATTTTGTTATTACTCGATTTCACGAAAAACTTAAACTCTTCACAAAAAAACATTTAATGTTTAAAAAAGTAACTGAAGTTTTTTGGATTCGCTTGCTGAATTATTTGTTGTCGCAGTAAATTACAAAAGAAAAACGGAGTAGCATTGGGCAGGTTCAGCCGACATAAGGGACTTGAAAGTAAGGCAAGTTTCTTGCATCTGATTGGCCAGCTGCCAAAAAAATGCCTTCTAATTAAGGCAACTTCATTGGAAAGTTGACTGGAAAGTAAGGCAAGAAAAATCTTCCTTACTATCAAGTCAAGTCAACTTATGTCAAAATGACAATTGATCATATTTTTAATTCAACTAAAAGCTGAACTTTATTACTCAATGATTTATTTATTATCTGCACAACTTCATTTAATGCTTTCTGTAAAAAGGTTCCTTGTAAATTTGGAAAAGAAATAAGTAATATTTCTTTAAAATACAAAATACAAATCATGATGGACTTGTAGCTTGCCTGAGGAGTGTTTTGTAGAAAATAATGATTTTGGTAATTTTTGTACTATGAACTTGAAGTAGAGGTTTGTGAAGTAAAGTTCTGAATTTTAAATTCATGACACTTGAAAAACTAACTAGTTGCCTTGGTCAAAATTTACGTTCAAAGAATGAAGTTGACTGCAAATGAAGTCCCTTATGTTGTCTGAACCTGCCCATTGACTTTTACAACTGGGACAATAGAACCCCGAAAGCGTGTTCACAAATTTCACAAATTGTAAGCATATCTGCGTTCGATAGAATGAGTATTTTCATTGGCAACTTTTAGATGTTCACAAAAAAACAGATAAAAATATAGATTTTGAGTTCGATTTTTTGAATTTTTACAAAAGAAATACTAATTTGTAATCAATTTTCAGGCTCCTTCATATTCAAATTCAGCTGTTCTTTCAGAATTCCACACATACCAGAAATTCTAGGATATTATGTAATTGGATTTATTTTTTGACAGTCCAGCTGATTTGAATTATTTGTTATTGGGCGCATTCATAAAGCTAGTGACTATTTAATTCAACTAGCTTTGTGAATGCAAAATTACACCACAAAGTCATATTAATGACAAATGCAAATATATGAAACAAGTAACATTCGTGGTTTTTGTTTTTAAATTCAATAAAATCAGATATAAGATATAATATGAGTGATTTATATTTACATTTAAATACTGAACGATTTATGTATTTCATTTTTAAATATTGTGTCTTTACCGAGCAGCTGATTGTGAAACGTCAAAATCAGTGTGCACTAACTTTGTAACTGAAAATTAAATAC
Source organism: Eupeodes latifasciatus (assembly GCA_920104205.1). Lineage (NCBI taxonomy): Eukaryota > Metazoa > Arthropoda > Insecta > Diptera > Syrphidae > Eupeodes > Eupeodes latifasciatus. Next base: position 28,394,747 of record OV049924.1, read on the forward strand.
AATAATCTGATATTGAAGACGACCATTATTGCAATAAAGCAGAATTTTTGACGTTTATGAAAATATCCCACAAACATTTAATAAGCTTCAATAATTTTAAAATTACGGTTTTTGTATGCAACAAATATCATTTGATAATTTAAAAGACCTTTATGAATTGAATCCACCAAAAGACTATTAATTGTTGACTATAAATCTTGTGAAACATAAGCAATTTATTAAATGCAATCATAAAAGGACAACGAGGACAATGAAATAAATAACGATGTAAAATAAATATAGGTGGGTTTAGATGAAATAAGACTTAAGGGCAAGGCAAGTTTTTAGTATCTGTTTGGTCACCTGCCAAAAAAGTGCTTTCCAATTAAGGCAACTTTATTGGAAAGTTGACGGGAAAATTAGTGAAGAAAAATTTTAAGTCAAGTCACTTATGTCAAAATGTCAACTGATCATGTTTCTTCATTCAACTTAAAGTGCAACTTTATAACTCTGTGATTTATTTATTTATTTAGTGTACAATTTTATTTAAAGTTTTGTGTAAAAGGGCTCAGTGTCATATTGGAAAAGGAATAATGTCTTTTTTTTTTACAATGTGTGAGGTTGTTAGTTGTTAGTAATGACATCTGAAAAATTAACTAGCTGCCTTGGTCTTGTTTTGCGTTCAAAGATTGAATTTGACGCAAATCCCTTATGTTTGAACCTGGCCATTTTCTGAAGGGCGCAAAAAGTCCTGACAGTTTGTGAACAAAAATTTGACGGTAAATTTCAAATTGAAACAAAGAAATTTCCCTGAACGCCAACAATAAAGTGGCCTCTTTTCAAAAAAAAAAAATATTTTCCCGGAAACGGAAGACATATTAAATATTAATTTTTAAGTACAACAAAAAAAGTAAATATGATATTATCGGTAAATAACCTTAACTCATAGTAAAATTATATTTCCGAAATCCATTGCAGCAGGTCGTCTTTTATTTATTTTTTGAACACGAGCATTTTATCATCGATTTTTATAAATAGAGCACTGGCTTGAAAGAACTTTATCTGGGGTAGTTGAGATGTTGCCATGATAATTTAGGATATCTATTTTTTTTATATCCTTCAATATATCCTTTTATGCACAATAAATGTTTATACATTACGTTTTCCAATATTGTTTGGGCTATAAAATCAAAACTTTAGCCTCATCATTATAAATAATTCTCATTTGTTTTTGAATTCCAATTTAAACGACACAAACAAAATAAAACTATTGTTTTTCCAAGTTGTATTTGAATTATTATTTTTTGTATTTTTTTTTTATTTTCATTAATTTTCCGTTGATTAATATTTTTTTTTTTTTTTTATTTCAATATTTAATTTCGTCGTTTCATGTGAAATTTTCTTTGTTTTTCATTTTTTGTTTTGTATACAAATTAATTAAAAGTCTTAACAAAAAAATTAAGATATGTGTGTGTTTGATGTTTTATGTTTAAATATAATGTAAAACATAAAATCGTAAAATATATAAATTTATGAATTTTAATAAACAAAACTAAGGGTCAGTCTATTCCATTTTTATATTTTATTTTTTAAATTTGTAATAAACAAAATAAAAACAACAATTATTATAATTTTAAAAAATAAGTATTAATTTATGTTTAAAGATAATTATATTCAAGTTATTTTAAAAAGAGGAAAAATAAAAGAAAACAGTTGACTGTTGGTATAAAAAGAAAACAATTCTATTAAAAAATGTTTATTTCTAGAAGAATAATAACGTAAAATAAATATATAGTATGTATGTGTATGAAAGTATGATTTTTGTTTTGTTTTTTTGTTATAAATTTTATAAAGAAAAGAACAACAATTAATTATTTTTAAAAAAAAAGAAAAGAGTTGTGTGTGATTGACAATACTTATGTATTATTTGTTTAAATTGTTTAGGTACATTTAAAAAACAAATAAAATATTACGAATTGTAATACATAGATACATTTTACATTTAAAACCTGCAATTTTTATGATTTTCATAATTCGTTTCATCAAAATACTTCTTTTCAATAATTATTAAAGTGACTTTTTTCTTAAAACTTGTATGAATTGATTACAAGAAAAATACAAATATTTATAAATATTGATTTATGTTTTATTATAATAAAAATTGGCTTTTTTCAGTTTCATGTAGATTTTGTATTTTTGTTTTTATTACTTTTGTATTTTTGTATTTGGAAAGAACAAACATTTGTGACATTTGATGAATACTTATTCTAGTACATTGTAATATGGCTTTTTCTTAAATCTTATAAAATATTTTTATATTATTATAATAATATATTTTTATATATGAAAAAACATTGTTTTTTGTTTGTTTGTATTAATGAACAGGGAAGATGTTTTTAAAACATTTCCTGTAAAACTTTAATTACTTTCTAAATTTATATTTCTGACTGACGTGAGTTTTAACAATTAATTTGTTTTTTAATTATAGTAATATTACTTGTTTATATTTTAAATATAGTTTTTTGTTTTTTGTTTTGTTTTATTTTAAATATTTTTAACAATACTAGCGTTTGTGGCGTGTATATAATAATATATATGTATATATATGAAATTTGTTTTTTTCTGTATTTTGCTCACTCACAAATTTAAACATTAAAAAATATATGATTTTTTGTTTCATGTGTAAACAACTTTTAAATATTTTGTTTGTTTTTGTAATTATGATCTTTTTTGTTTGTTTAAAAATTTTTATTATTAGCCAAGCCAACAACAACCAATCGAGTAGGAAAAAGTTTTGTTTACTGCTCCTTCTGCTCGCCATCTTCGTCCAGTTCAGGTGCTTCTTCCTGTTCGTCAAGATTTGACATTATTGACGAATTGGATGTCACAATAGATGATGTGAAATTTGTGTGACGCATCGTTATAGCTGTCACTGCTGCTGGTGATCGCAATGGTGGCGATCCAGTGGCAACATTTTCAACAACTGAAACCGCCTCGGCGGTAGTTGTTGTTGACGATGATGTCGTTGACGCGGGCGACATATTATCGGCGGCTTGTGCCACCGGTTCTTCACTACCAGCAGTAGGTGGCAGAACAAAACTCTTTCCTACAAGTTGATCTCATTTAAGTCCAGTATCAGAGGACGGTGTCCATCGGTCGAATTCAATACCGGAGTCTGGTGAGACTCCGGTTGCTTTGACATTCGCAATGAAACCACTTGTTTGCATGCATTTGCAATCGCTTGCAATGCAATTGCAGGTAAACTTATTACCACCGCGCGGATATCGGTCACAACTGCTGCTTGTTGCGTCCATTAGAGTTTCGTTGGGACTTAAACGTAATTCACGTTCGAATGAATGAAGTTGTTCCATGAAATGGAAATTTGGTGAAACATCAGGTTTGCGATCGCGTACTAAAGTAAAGGCTTCATTTAGGCAGAGGGCACGCGTATGCATTAAATAGGCGAGTGTTACGGTGACAGAGCGTGAAACACCAGCCAGGCAGTGAACCAGAACGGCGGCATTTTTAGAGCGGGCTTCCTCTGTAAAAATAAAAAAAAATAAAAATTAAAAAATACAGTTTTTAAATACGATTATACGATTATAAATCTTCTAAAAAGAACCTCGAGAAACCACTACACGGTGAAATTAAAAAAGTTCCAGAGTCGTTAAGACCATTATAAAAAGGTATTCAAAATTGAACTTATTTTGCTTCTAGTGGGGTTTTCCATGGGCAAAATAATTCAATATATTCTTGATCTAGGTCAAAACACAAATATCCGCTGTTTTTGTGTTCTATGGGGCAAAATAAATTGATTTATTTTTTATTATCACATCTGCAGAACTGCATTTTTCGGCAAATTTACCCCATTTGACAGCTCTACTGCACTTCATAACACGTACACAAAATTACACAAATAAAACGACAAACATATCCAATTGTGTTCCATGCGCCAACAAAAAAATCAACTTTTGAAAGAAATCTGAATCTACTCCATAAAATAAATAAATACAAAAATAATTAATTTTGTGGTTTCAATTTGGCCTTTCAATGGGCAGGTTCAGCCGACGTAAGGGACTTGAAAGTAAGGCAAGTTTCTTGCATCTGATTGGTCAGCTGCCAAAAAATTGCCTTCCAATTAAGGCAACTTTATTGGAAAGTTGACTGGAAAGTTAGGCAAGAAAAATCTCCCTTACTATCAAGTCAAGTCAACTTATGTCAAAATGACAATTGATCATATTTTTTAATTCAACTAAAAGCTGAACTTTATTACTCAATGATTTATTTATTTTCTGCATAACTTCATTTAATGCTTTCTGTAAAGAGCTTCCTTGTAAATTTGGAAAAGAAATAAGTAATATTTCTTTAAAATACAAAATACAAATCATGATGGACTTGTAGCTTGCCTGAGGAGTGTTATGTAGAAAATAATGATTTTGGTAATTTTTGTACCATGAACTTGAAGTAGAGGTTTGTGAAGTAAAGTTCTGAATTTGAAATTCATGACACTTGAAAAACTAACTAGTTGCCTTGGTCAAAATTTACGTTCAAAGAATGAAGTTGACTGCAAATGAAGTCCCTTATGTTGTCTGAACCTGCCCAATGAAGGCAATTGTATTGGAAAGTTGACTGGAAAGTTATTCAAGAAAAATCTACCTAACTATTAAGTCAAGTCAATTTATGTCAAAATGATAACTGGTCATGTTTTTTTTATTCAACTGAAAGCTGAATGATTTTTTTATTTTCTGTACAATTGCATTTAACGTTTTGTGTAAAAGGGATCCTTGTAAAATTTTGAAAAGAAAAAAGTAATATTTTTTACAATACAAAATGCAAGTCGTGAAGGACTAGTTGCTTGCCTGAGGAGTGTTTTGTAGACAATAATTGTTTTGATAGTTTTTGTACGATGAACTGAAGGTATAGGTTAGCGAAGTAAAGCTCCAAGTTTAAAAGTTGTAGTTGCCTTGGTCAAAATTTACACTGCAAAAATTCAGTTGATTGCAAATCAAGTCCCTTATGCTGTCTAAACCTGCCCTATGGATATGCAAATAACGATTATGGTCGTCAAAATTGACCGACAACAAAATTAATCTGTAAAATGTAAAGAATATACCCTGGCAGCATTTCTTGATATCGAGGGTGCGTTTAATAACGTTAAAACGGAATCGATCAAGACTGCCTTAGTTGAAGTTGGGGTTGAATCTGTCATTGTCGATTGGATCTTCACCATGTTAAATGGCAGAATTATCAACTCTCAAATAGGAGTTAGCACTATCGAGAAAACAGTTACTAGAGGCACACCACAGGGAGGAGTCATCTCACCCCTGCTCTGGATCCTCGTAGTCAACAAAATTCTCACAAAGTTCAAAGATCAGGGCACTAAAATCGTAGCATATGAATATGACATAGTGGTTTTGGTATCAGGCAAGTTTCTTACCATCATTGAAAACATTATGGAAAATGCATTAAAGGATTTATCTTCTTGGGCAACTAAGAACGGTCTCGGGGTCAACCCCACCAAGACAGAGCTAGTCTTGTTCACGAAGAAACGGAAACTAAATGGTATTCCTCTAAAACTTTCTAAGGAAGCTAAATTTCTAGGAGTAATCCTTGACTCCAAGCTTACATGGAAGCGTAATACGGAGGAAAGAATGAAAAAAGCATTATGTGCATTCTACACATGCAAAAAGACCTTCGGTGTACGTTGGGGTATGCGACCGCAAGTCATCCAATGGATGTAGCGATTGTCAGACCCATTCTTACCTATGGCTCTATTGTATGGTGGAAGGCGATGAAAAAATCAAGCTATCTCAAGAACCTGAATAAGGTACAGAGACTAGCCTGCCTGTATAGGAATAACAGGCTCAAAGATCCACACCACAAGCTGGATTGGAAATGATCTTGGACCTCCCGGCTCTGGATGAGTTCATAAAGTGCACGGCAGCCAAAACTGCAATTCGTTTAAGAAAACTGAGTTTTTGGAGGCATAGCACTTATGGCCACGGGTCAATCTTACTAAGATATGACACGATTCCAGGACTGATGGGGACCACCAATTACATCCCCCCTTTACTAGATTTCGATAGAAAATTTTCTATATTCATACCAGAAAGACAGGGTTGGGATTCCAATTCACTTATAAGTAAATAGGGTATCTCTTTGTACACTGAAGGTTCAAAAATGGAATCAGGAACAGGTGCTGGAGTGTTTTGCCAATCTCTCAACATCAGAGCGTCATATAAACTCCCAGCTGACTGTAGTGTCTTTCAGGCCGAAATCTTTGCCATTGGAAAAGCAGCTGAATTGGCACATCACGAAAAGCTAAGCTCTTTAGAGATTACTTTTTTCGTGGGCAGCCAGGCTGCTAACAAAGCCTTAGCCAGTGAGACCATAAGATCAAAAGCAGTTTTAAACTGTAGGAAGGAATTAAACAAAATCTGCCACACTAACCAGGTAAAGCTCTGCTGGGTTCCCGGACATAGCAATATAGAAGGGAATGATATAGTAGATGAACTAGCCAGGAAAGGGTCAGAAGCAGACACAAGTAGTAGCGACCATTCAGTTAGGGGACCACTCGTCCCGATTGGGGTACTCAAGAGGAAGATAGACCTTAAACTAAAAGAGAAAATCAATATCTCCTGGAAATCCAGGGACGATTGCGTAATCTCTAGAAGTTTATGGCCTAACAAAAATGAAAAGGAAACTCGGTGCATTCTACCGCTGAGTAAAAAGAACATTAAAATCTTGATAGGTGTACTAACAGGTCATTGCGCCATTGGCACAATGGCTAACAGGATAGGGGCTTTTGCATCCGATTTTTGTAGGAGCTGTCAGGATGAAGAGGAAATGGAAACCATTAAACACCTGCTCTGCGACTGTCCGAACCTCCAAACCAGCCGACTCCGTCATTTCGGAAACAGGTTTGTTGGAGAACTGTATGATCTAGCACAGGTCTCAATGGCAAGCATGAGGAAATTTATAGATAGCACAGGCTGGTTCGTTAACGAGGCAGTCTACTCTAATCGACAGAATTGAGGAGCATCGATGCTAAATTTTTACTTTTACAGGGGATCACAATGGACCAGTAGGCCCCCGTGTACGCAACAGCTTCATGCTGTTCACACCCCTTATAACCTAACCTAACCTAAAAAGAGTGAAAGCGTTATTAATGTCGTAAGGCCTGTGCCTGACAAAATGTCTGCTGTAAGTGTGAATGCTTGGGTTTGGGATAAAATAGAAGATCATGACTTGGATGATATGGTTCCAACAAGCCAAACAACATGATCAATTAATAGCTTTATTGCATGAGAAGATCTGATCGCTTAGTTTTACATTTAAGCGACGTCAATTGGTCACCAAGATCGTGCGATTTGATAACAATCGATTTTATTCCTAAGGCGGCCATTCCAATTATATTTTTCTTCACACAAAATGGCAAAGTGAAAAATTAACCATAAAACGTATCGCCATATTAAAATAAAATTATAGATCCTATAGTATTCACATGTTCAAGACCTAAATTGAAGCAAAATGTTAACCGGAATCAAAAATTCTAAGACTCGTAAGCCCCCATTCAGTCGTTATATTTATTTAAATTAAAAAAAAAATTAAAATCACAATTAAAAAATGGAAATTTATAAAATTTCATATGACAATAAAAACTATCCCAATTTTAATGGCGACATTATGTTAAATGTGCAATTCAAGTGCAATTCAATAACGGTGATAAAGAACATAATAGTGCAATAATAGCTGAAAAGCTCAATAACTTTTTCATTCAAAGTATAAATGATCTTAGTAATTCTGTGATATTTTCTGATTATATTAGTCTAGTTGACGAGTGCAATATAGAGTTTAAGTTTAGCTTAATTGACACCGAAGAAATTAGCAATACCCTTTCTGTGATAAATCAAAAAAATGACTTCAACTTTATGAATGCAAAAATACTTAAAGATTCACTGGAAATAACCGGTCCTGTGTTCGTGCGTATAATTAACAGCTCATTTAGCTCTGGATTCTTCCCACAAACCTGGAAAGAGTCACTTGTACTTCCAAAAAAGAAAGTGATAAATTCAATTAAGTGTAGTGACTTACGACCCATCAACATGCTCCCTCTTTATGAAAAAATCATCGAAAAAATTGCATCAAAACAACTACAAGCACATCTAAATAACAATAACATCTTGAGTAAACACCAATCAGGCTTTCGTTCAAATCATTCGTGTGAAACTTGTGTAAATTTTTGTTTAGTGATTGGAAGAAGGAAATTGACAACAAAAATTGTGTCATAGCTGTTTTCTTAGACCTAAAACGAGCTTTTGAGACTGTTAATCATAAAATCCTAATACAAAAACTTGAAAAATATGGTGTAAAAAATTCTGAACTTAAATGGTTTAAAACTTTTATAAGTGACAGAACCCAAAGAACTTCGGTTAACAACAAAACATCTTCCTCGTCTTCAATTAATACAGGAGTTCCTCAAGGAACAATATTGGGAGTGCTTCTGTTTTTGATATATATAAACGATATTGAAAAAGTAATAAAGTACTCTAAACTTGTGTTGTTTGCAGATGACGCCTTAGTTTATATAGCGGGTAAAGATGTCAATTCCCTAAAAAACAACATTGAAAATGACCTAAGTGCGATTTATTCTTGGTTAAATATGAACAAACTTATACTAAATGCTAATAAAACAAAATTTATGATAATTAATAAACCATACACTCATCAACAAATAAATATCAGTATAAACAATATCCACTTAGAAGAAGTTACATCTATTAAATACCTTGGTATAGTGCTTGATAACAAGTTGTCCCTTAATGATCACGTTGACAATATATGTAAAAAAGTGTCTAAAAAACTTGGAGTTCTTAGCAGAACACGTAATAATATTTCAAAAAATAGTGCAATAAAAGTGTTTAATGTGACTGTTAAGCCCCATTTTGAATATTGTGCGAGTCTCCTATATGTCTGTAACAACTCACAAAAATCAAGACTTCAAAACAAAGCCATGCGAACAATTTTAAAATGTGACCGTTATACATCAATTTCAAGAATGCTTCAATCCTTAAACTGGCTTAATATTAATCAAAGACTTTTTATGATGGCTATGGTGTTTGTCTTCAAAATAAAACAAAACATGTGCCCTGAATATCTACAAACAAGTATACCTGAAAGAAGAGTGGTACAATACAACCTGAGAAATATTGAAGAGTTCAATATCATCCGAACCAGAACATCTAGAGCGCAGGCTAGCATACTTTACATGGGATTAAACTCTTTCAACAACCTACCACAACACATCAGAAACATAAATGAACTCAATCAATTTAAAAATCAAATGATGTTATATGCAAAATCTTATACTAGCTAATTGTTAAAATTCCTAGAGCAAACCTAAAATGTTTATATTTTTTTTTTTTTTTTTTTTTTTAAATGTTAACTTATGTATTTTGTAAATTGATGGCTCTTGAGCCAAATAAATAAACAAATTAAATTAAAAATTAAAATGGAGAGTGAATGATTTGAGGTTCAGCCTTAGATAAGAAATTATATGACCTGAGTAAAAATATGGTTTATTGTAGGAAGCTTTTGTACAAAAGTTTTATAAATATAACTAAACTAAAAAAAGAATTTCCGACGGAAAAAACAAACTTACCAATAAATTGTATAGCTGCTGGAAAATGCATAGCCAAATCTTGTGAATAATGATCCGTTATTGGAATTTGTAAATACTGTATACCTCCGGAAGCCTCAAATACATTTGGAAGATCAGGTGTTACATTCAAAACATACTAAAAATATTAAACAAACAAAAATATTATTATTATTAAAATAAAACACTTTTTTAAAAATATTTTTAAAACATACCTTAATATTATATTTTTGTAATGCCCTCGAATCACCACTATGTGATGCATTGCCCAAAAACAGTCCCGGCACTATTTCCACTGGTGCTTCATTGAAATTATGATGTGTTGTACTTTCACAATCTGACGATTCAGCTGAACTGCTACAAGCTGAATCTGAATGAGGTGTTGATATCCTCAATGATCTATTTTCAAAATAAAATAAAATTGAATTTCATTTTATTTCCTTTGAAAAATATAAATAAAATCCTTACCTTAAACCCATTAGTTGATCAGCTTGTGTACCACGACTAGATTCCATTTCCTGATTCTGGTTGCTATCATCCTCACACCATTCCGGAAATGCATCCCGGAAACTTGAAAATCCATCTGTAATAAAAGAAGGAAAACAAATAAATATTTAATAAATATGTATTTGAAAAGAGAAGGTATTTTTATATTTTTTCTTTTACTCTGAATGAAATGTGAAAGGAAATGACAATAGAATATTAAAAAAACAAAATTAAAATCACAAAAGCGACATCCGTTGCCGTGTCGCTAACCGTTTTGCTTTGAAATTTTAGAACTAACAACAACAACAACAACAACAACCAAAGAGCCAATATAGTAATATAATGGTAAGCTGAATGACGATGGCGATAGCAATGGTAAAATAGCCTGGCGAGCAATGGTGGCGTGGCGACAAACAAACGCAACAGGATGTACAAGAATATACAGAATAGAAAAAGAGTTTTTATTTTGTCTGTTTTTGGATATCACTTTTGCAATTTAAATGGCAAACAATAAACGGAAAAAGGAAATTGGCTTTTCCTGCGTCCACAATAATAACTACGTGCGTGTTTTATTATTTTAGTTTTGTTTTTGATAAAATGGAAAAAACGTGAATTGCAGATATTGAAGAATAAACAATTCTTTGAATTTAAAAAAAAATATTACTATTTGTAATGCACTCATATTGATTGCGATAACAAAACAATAAGTTGAGATTGGAGAATTGTGTTGAATATTTAAAAAAACTTATTGTTTTTGGATACTCTCTTAGTGATTGGATGAATCTTGTAAAGAACGAATAAGGTAAGCAATTTCCTGTCATTTGAGTTATTGTTGTACAGGATTTTCCAATAAGAGGTTTCATTGGGAGCGTATCGGAATCCCGCTTTTTAAAATCCCGTTTTTAAAAAATCCCGAAAAAAAAGTTTTAAAATCCCGTCTTCTAAAATGCCGATTTTTTGAAATCCCGTCTTTTAAAATCCCGCTTATCCAAAATCCCGATAAATTAAAATCCCGCTTTTTAAAATCCCGACAATCCCGTTTTTTTTTACAAAATACGCGCATTAAACTAAATAACAAAGGTTTTTATGCTAAATTACTTGACTAAAATATAATAATATCGTAATTTGTTTTGTTTTTACTGTACATAAAAATTAAGTTTTGTTTACAATATTAACTCTTGCACAATTAATATGCATTCTACAGCAAATCTACCTTTCGATAACGATTTTATTGCAATCGTTGACTTTGTTAATTAATTTAACTTTGTTTTAAAAGAATACTTCTTTACTTTATATTTTGCAATAAAATTAATCTAGAAAAATATCTCATTTTTTATTTTGTTTTAATTTTTTTCTAATTTCGATTTTGCGCGATTTTTTAAAATTAAACAACTAGTTTTGATTGCAAAATCGGGATAATAAAAAAACGGGATTATAAAAAAAGGGATTTAAAGAAACGGGATTACAAAAAGCGGGTTTATAAAAAATAGGGATTATAAAAAGCAGGATTATAAAAAACGGGATTTTAAGAAACGGGAATACAAACACCGGGATATTGAACCCAACCCGTTTCATTTTGATATACAAATGAGCAGTTTCAAAAGATATCAGTAAATATTTGTTTGATTTTCGAGAGAAAAGTATGTCATTAAAAATGGAAAACCATATCAGCTAAAAGTGTTTTGGTTTTGGAAACTGGTGACTGTAAAATTTTCACCAATTTTGTAGTGAATTTCAAATATTTCTCTTCGTTGTTGAAACGTGGATCATTCCATTTTTAATAATAGCCGTGTTTTTTTGTCGGATTCCATGCACAGTACAGTACATTGTTTATTCCATTTTGTAAACTGAAGCTGATTTAAATAAAAACTATAGGAAATCTTCTTTTGTATAGTCTTACTGTGTAGATGTTTACGTGCAACAGATGGCGTTAAGTTTGTTAATACTAACTTTTTACAAAATAGTAAATACATAAATATTACAGCCTAGGTATATCTTTGTATTTCCCTATGATTATAAAATTTAGATAAGCCAGCTTCCAAAAACAAAACTTTATTTTTATTTAGTTTCACAATTACATAATTATAAAAAAGAATTCAAAGATAGAATTTATGCTGAGCAACCTTGAAAACCAGAATGAGAAGGAAGATTTGAATATTAAGTGTGTTTTTTTCGTATTCCATATATAGTAAAGTGAGAAATTGCCAACAAAACAATCCGCAGTAGTTCGGTTTTTATATTTGAAAGTTGATACAACTGAATATTTAGCAGAATAATTTATCAAAAAATTCCAAAAAAAAAAATAGCGAAATTCAGACCAGCAGGGGTGAAATCGTGTAAGCTGATTTATGATAGTTGACTATCAAAATCAAGAAAATACGTCTGTGTAATGTGAAAATCGATTTCAAAGTTTTAACCAAACAATTTGAAATAAAATAAAAACTGCAACAAGGGATTTGTTCGTAGACTACTACATTAACTAGTGGTGTTGAAGCGAGCTTGAAGCTCGCCTAAATTCTTTATATACCTGAATCGAGTTGAAATGAGCTTGATTCGCTGGATTCCGGTCGGGAATCGGAAATTTGTGAAGAAAAACCTGTGTGGAGGGGTTGGTTTTACAGATAATGCGTTATGGTCTGTTTATTTGCATGTTTGTGTACAAAAAATACAGTTTTGTTTTAATCAAATAAAAAAAAAAATTGCACATGGAGTAGGTAGCATATTCCTATATGGTGCTGAACTATTCAGTTTTTCATTGTTTAACACGAATCAAACTATCTCACTTGCACTGCATAAGAAACATCGAAACACCATTTGCATTTTAGAAAGTGCTGTCAAACTTAATCATTTTTAAATCTTCTTGTGCGGTGGAAACACCAAAAGAAACTGAGATAAACCTTTGGTGGAAACATAGCAAAACATAAATAATCTTTTCTATTGTTTTCTCTTGCAAAATAAGCCCAGTTAGTCCATTTTCACTAACAAAACTAAATAATATCAACAGTATTAGATTGATTTTTTTCCCCAATGGAAAACACACATGATTCCAAATGCACAACTACTCAATGAACACAGCCATCGAGATACAAATGCAATATCAATCGTACCAACATTTAAAAACGAAATCACATAAGATCCATTCGAGACTCGCATACATGTCAAAAACCTATCCATAGTGAGATTCTACTCTAACTTTTATCGGTGTTATTCATACTATGGATATTGTTTTTGTTATTCGTGTAAAATCCTACTTTACTATGGATAGATTTGCCAACAAAACACGGGTATTTTTATCTGAATTTTTTTTTTGAATACTTGCTAAGATAATTTTTAGGTTTTATTCGGGCTAAACTTTCCATTACCGCAGCACGAATTTCGACATATTTTTTTTTATTTGATAGATATGTGCAAATAAATAATAATTATAGCAATTTTAGAGCGAGGAAACTTTTATTTCTATTTTAAATTAATTTACAAAGTTCACTTTTTCACATACAGGGTGGGCCGTTAATAAGTGCACTTTTTGTCTCGCTCTAACTCCCGAACGAAATAACCGAGACGCGCGGGGATGGTATCTCCTTGCAGCTCGAGATCTAAATTTTTAGTCGCAATGAGTCCGTTCACGGGAGAGCAGCGCGCTTTCTGCGTTCGCGCCTTTTATGAAAACAATCGCTCATACGTGACTGTTCGTCGGCTTTTTCGGGTAAAGTTTGGATTACGCAACATCACCGAGTGTCCAAGTACGAATGTAATCAAAAAATGGATCGTAACATTCGAGGCAACGGGATCAACGCAAAAACTTCGACCTACAGGACGCCCACGTTCCAGGCGGACTGCAGAAACAATTGAACGCGTACAACCTTCTGTGCGCGAGGATCAAAGAAGCTCTACACGGAAACGCGCTGCGGCCCTGGGAGTACCCAGAACGACTTTACGTCGCATTTTACGGGATGATTTGAAGTTATACCCTTACAAAATTCAGATTGTCCAAGATTTGAAAGAATCCGATTTTATTTTGTTTTGTTGCGGAGATTCCCTCACTTCAATAACATTATCTTCTCAGACGAAGCTCATTTTCATGTCAACGGATTTGTTAATCGACAAAATTGTCGATACTGGGAAACAGAAAATCCACGCTTAAAACATGGACGACCGTTACACTCTCCGAAAGTGACCGTTTGGGCCGGAATAGCCAAGTGGGGGATCATAAGGCCGTATTTTTATGAAGATCGATACGGGCGTAATGTTACTGTTAATTCAGAGCGTTATGTTTCGATGCTTAGAGATTTTTTAGCTCCAAAACTGCAAGAATCGAGTGGTTACACTATTCACACCTGGTTCCAGCAAGATGGCGCTACCTGCCATACAAGTAACGACTCTCTGGAGGTCGTTAGAGAAATGTTTCCTCGAAGGTTGATATTGAGGAGGGGTGATATTGCTTGGCCACCCAGGAGCCCTAGCTTAACGCCACCGGATTTCTTTTTATGGGGCTATCTCAAGAGTAAGGTGTACTCTAATAATCCTTCAACGACGGCTGAATTAAAAGCGAACATTGAAGAAGAAATCCGCTTAATCACTCCGCAACTTTTGACAAAAGTGTTCCAAAATCTCAGAGTCAGATTGGAAGAGTGCTGTAGGCGAAATGGACAATATTTGGATGATTTAATTTTTAAAAAATAAAAATTCATTTCGTTTTGTATAATTTAAAATAAATATTTCATTTAAAAGCGCTACAGTTGTATTAATATAATTTTTTTTTAAGTGCACTTATTTACGGCCCACCCTGTACAAAACACGCAAAAATGGTTGATTTTGACATTTCTTCCCTGTTTTTTGTTCAGTATTGCCATACTTGACATTTTTTGTTGGGGATTTCTTTAATTTTAGTGCTCAAATGCAAAAAGTATTTTGCATATCTACCCAAACTCGCACCCACCCCAAATCATATAGTGATCCAAACAGGGGGGTTGCAGGGGGGCGCAGCATGTCCCCACCTTACATATGTACCTAGCTGTTAGTACGCCGCCGCGCCGTACTATCAATTTAAAAAAAACTTGTTTTAGGCTCAAAAAACGAAATACAAAAAAAGTAGGGTTAAGTCCGAAAAAGAATATGTTTTTTTTTATGACTTAGAGTTGTTTCCTCGCCTTAATATTTAAAACATGTTCTATTGAGACCCTACATAACTGTACAAAAAATCAGAAGGTAATTCGTGCTGCGGTAATGGAAAGTCGCCCCGAAATAGGAAAACCCTTTATAATGTCTGTTTCTTTTCTTTAATTAAGAACTCCCCCTGAAATTTAAGGTCTACTCTACCTTTTTACTTTATTTGGTTAACCACAAAAAGCTTTATATACATTTTGGCACGCGCCCAACACGACCACAAACCGAAAGTTGGCATATCGCAATTCCACGCTTTTTGTGCTATCAAAAAACAAGACCAAACATATTTTGATTAAAACAAACAAATAACTTTTGACACTAAATAATACTGATAAAAAATGTATAATTTGATAAAAAAAAAGTAAAGGTTCATAATAATAATAACTAATAATTTTAACAAAATAAAACGTATTTTACACATATGTACATTTCTAATTTGTTCTTTCCATTATAAAAAAATCAACATGCAATGTATTTTAAATTGTAATGAATTAAATTTTACTGTTTTTTAATTAAACGCCAGTTTATAATTTCTAAGAATTATATCATTTTTTTTTGTTTCATTTCATTAATATATTATTTTTCTTGTTTTTAAAATATGCAAAAAAATTTTATCACTCGTCGCTCGTCGAGATAATAAAATCGATTCATTTGGCAAGCTTTACTCTGTATGTATGTTATTGTATTTGCACATAATATGCAAGTAAAGACATATTTATATGATCATTAAGTTAGAGATACATATTTTATCGTTTGAGATGGAAAATTGAGTCAATTTATACAAAGAACGTATACAAATACTTTTTGCCTATACTTTTCATTCTTTTTATTTAATAATTTCTGTTATGAAATTGAACGTGGTTGCCACATTGATAAATAAAAAAAAAACTAAATACTGTCACTGGCAAGACTATTTAAATTGATGACATTTTTGAATTGAAAATTACACTTGTTTGTCTTGATTAAAAAGAATTGGCTAGAGACACTCGCACAAATGCATTGTCAATTATTAATATTTTTCAAGAAATCAGGGTAAAAAAAAAAGAAAAATGACATTTAAAAAATGTTGGCAAGCAAGAAAAAACCATTTCATAAACGGGGAGTGAAAGGCGAAGTGTTAGCTAAGACATCTATTTTTTTTTCTCATAACTTTTGTTGAGTCCTATTTTACCACAACTGTCAAAATTCATGGCAATAATTAGCCATATTGGTTTGCCTACAAGCTAAAACGGAAATAAGACTCATAAACTCATTTAAGTATGCGTGTCATTTCTCCTCTAATTTTATGAAATTCCCCTAAAAACTCAGTAGTTAATTCTATGCATACTAAAAACAGCCTTATCACGGCGAGTGCGCTCTGAGCTGAGTTTAATCAGAGCTCTCCGACTTGAAAAATAAACTGTCAAAAGTTTTAGAATTTACCATGTGCATCTGTCATACCACACGAGACAAACGTGAAGTTAGTCGCGCTTGCCTGTTTACTACACAACCCGAGTTAAAATAGAAACACAGATCCTTTTTTACAGCTCAGTTTTCTGCTCTGAGCTTGAAAAATAAAATTAATTATAGGTAATAATAATGGCAACTTAATTTAACATTTCATCTCGCTCCAACCTCTCCAACCTGCGAAATGATGCATAACTTTGAGTGGAACTGAAACGTCAGAATAAGTCAATTTCAGTGTGAACACATTTTATTCCAAATCCAAAACAATATACACAAAGCTTTTTTTTTCTCCATATCTGGCAATATTGATTGTAAGTTAAGATCATCGTCACCCCATAAAGAAAAAATGGAAGGAACAAAAATAAAATAATTTATTTGCGATCCGCGTCTCAATTTATCATGATCGAGCAATTAAGCGCGCAAAACGATCAGAAAAAGAGTTGAAGATGAACATAAAATATAAAATAATGCATACCAAACAAATGTAAAGAGAAAAAAGAAAAGAAACAAACAAACAAATCTTAACTGATAAATCGGTCAAATTAATTGAGGTTTATTGATATCATACACTCTACAAAATCAAACAAAGGTATTTCCAATTTATTTGTGAAATAGAATGAAACAAAATTCCCATTAGATTACAAATCGAAACATTTTTATTTCCATGAAATAAGTCTATTGCAAAAATTTATATTTATCGCCTTTAAGTAGGTGAGAAAATTAATTAGATTTGTAATGTTGCAGTTTATTATAAATGACACCCTATCAATAACATTATAATTATTTAATATAATTATGTGTTAAATTTGGTTGGTATTCGACAATTTGTGGCTTTTGAATACTCATTCATAATATGAGTTCATCAGTACCTATTAAAAGAATATATTAGTAATAAGTTGAAAAGGATTGAATGGCACACCTCCTACACGCGCGTAATTTATTTTTAATTTATTCAAAGAAATAAATTGTAATTTTGTTTGAGAGAATTGTAAATTAAACGATGAAATACAGAGGATTTGAATGTAAGATATTTAGGTCAAACGATTTGAAACAATAAAAATGAGTGCGTTCAGTGCAGTACAGGAGTTTAATTTTGTTAAACTGTCACAGGGAGTTTATCGTTTTTAGCTCTGGAACAGATTCCGAGCATATGAAGCATGCTTTAAACATTCTATGAATAAGGTGATCTCAAAATTATTTTTTTAACACACCTGAACACTTAGTTGTAAGTATTTGACTTTTATCAATTTACTAGTCATTTTCTCCTGCAGATACAAGAAATAATATTAAAAACTTAAATTCAAATGGAAAAGCAATTATTACCAAACAAGAATGCAATATTCGATTACATTTTTTTCACTTTCACCTGTCAAATGCTTATGTTCAGCTTTCAACTCGGTCAAGCTCAGAACACGTTCAGAACGAAAAAAAAAGAAACAAGAAAGATAATTTTTCGTTTGACAGTTCAGTTCATATTCTGCTCTGAACTAAAAAAGTACAACGCCTATAAATAACGATTACATATATCAATATCGATAAGGACCAGTTTAATGGTAATTTTGGTTTAGACCAAAAGCCAATCCGAAATTTGTGGTAAGAGTTTTTAAAGTATTTTCAGCGCGCATAAAACTAAATAAAATTTGATGTATTTTGGTAGTACTCTCAATTTTCAGATAAGGGATGTGTTGATCAAACTTTTCACTTTATGTTAATTGAGGCTAGTTTGAGTTTCTAAAATTATGAACCAATGAAGAATTAACAAATTTATAAAACAAAATTTCATGGTTAAGGGTCATTCAATTTTTGATTTCAAAGGTAGCGCTTAAAAAAATTATCATCATAAAGTTCGTACTTTGACATTAAGTTCAAGAAATATATCAATCAAATGGTTGCCTCGGAAAGATTGGCAATAGCGTTTCTTTTGATGTTATTTTTAACCACTTATTCACTCATTTCGGACGGAAACTCGGTCATAACTTAATAATGTGTCTCCTAGTCTTAATTTCAAGGATAATTAACGTATCACTTAATTATCGTCAAACATTTTCAACCGATCTATGTTATGACATTTTAAATGACAGCTGAATTTGAAAGCTGAAGATGCAAGTGCTACCAATTTAAACGAAATGTATGATCCTGTAGATTTTAAAAACCTCGAGAATATTAAAAGTTAATTACACCTGATATCGATTTAGCAGACGCAGACGTTGAAAACTTGGTATACAAACGTAACCCTCAAAACATTAATCGGAGGGGAAATATGTTCATCAATATTGAATGGCAATTAATCAAATAATTAAGTGTGATTTATCTATCACAAACATTAATTAAAATAAAGTCTATTTAAAATTATCACTAAATCTTAACAAAACAGTTAATATTAAACTTGTTTTGTTTTATAAACAGTTTTGAAGTGAACTTTATTAAAAATATCACGATAGAGTTAACCCGAGTTTAAATTAAACTCAAGAGTGAAAACCTGATTCTAAAATTAATTCCATTACTTTAAAATTTAATACTTCAAGAGTATCAATATTTTCAAAATTAAAGCAAAAAAAAAAAACGGTGCGTATTCAATTTCTTAGAACAAAATATGAATTCTTATGTAAAAATTGATAAAGCCAATAATAATTATTTTCTTATAAAACTCTTTAGAATTCAAAAAAGAGGAGAGGGGAAACACATCAATTTATACCATATATACCTACACCGACGTAGTCGAAAGTTGAAACAAAACAAAGCTGTTAAAAAATAATAAAAACAACTCCATAGAAATTCACAAAAATAAAAAAAGGAAGATGAAAATCTTACATAAATATTAAAGGGAACATTTTTACAAAAACAAAATGATGACTGACTTTAAATTTTGTTCATCTTTTATTTCATGAATTCTGATTTTGTTTCAGATTTTTGTTTTTTTATTCGCACTTTTGAATCAAAAAGGATGAGTTCCTTGTTGCCCAAATTATATTCCTCCAAGCTTCCTCCATCTATCATACACAACATAGCTATGGTAGATATCTCTTTTGTATATGTTATTCTGTTGTGCAACATCAGACTCGAGTGCGAGTCAAAGAATTAAAAAACAAAAATAAAAGCACTTCATTCTTCTTTTAAAATTCGATATCACATATTTCTCTGAATGAATGAAAAAGTTCGTTTTTTTCCAGTTTTTTATATTTTTTATTCTGATTTTATGCCTAGTTTCATTTCCAAAAATAATCTTTTTCACCGAAGAAGCATCCCATAAAACAAAAAAAAACAAGAAAAGTAAATAAATAAAATCCAGCGCACGCTAGCTAACTTTAGGTATTCGAAAATGAGAGGAAGTTCAGAATTTATATACAATATTTCTTGTTTTATTTGTTGTTGTTGGTTTCTACATTTAATATTCAATATAAAAGGTTTCGACTGTGGAAATATTTCATCCAAATGATAGATGGGTTTTTTCTTGTGTATGTATACGAGTGTGCCCAAATGTTGTTCATGTATGAGGTCGGTTTAAAAATGTAATAAATGGATGGATGAGAAAATAATATCTCCATAGTTTTTCAAAACCCTTACTAATTTTATCCTTAAAACTTTGTATTCCAAACTGATTCGAGTAAAGGAATATAAATTGAATTAATTTTATTAATTTTCTGCACAAAAGTATTTTTTTTTTTTGCAAACAGTTCAATACGAGAAGATTCGATTATAAAAAACTGTATTTTGGGAAGATTTTTTTATTTTGGCAGCACTTTTTTTCATCATGGTTCTACAATATGAACCAAAAACACTCCATTACCAAGACCGGAATCTTTCGTACGTTTCACTCTCCAAAACCCGTTTGTTTACATTGTTGTATTTGTAATTTTGACAATTAATCCATGAATAGATGTGAGCACAAACAAAAAAAAAACGATGCCGTGGGCTAGCTGCATTTTGCACAGCAAAAACAAAATGGAGGGGTTAATAAGTTTTTTTCAGGTTTTTCTTTTTACTTTTTTTCGATGAAGAAGTCAGTTTTAAGCTTTAATTTTGCAGTCATTTTGTTGATAGCGAACCAATGTACCTTTTTGTCTTGAAAAAAGCATGTTCAACATCAGTTTATTATAATTAATTCACTAATTTACAGTAATCACTACGACATTCTTTAAATTTCATAATAAACCTCGGATTTTTGTATCAAAGATGCGTTCGAAGAACCATCAAGTTAAGGGTGCGAGCGCAATTTTTGTATTGAATTCTAATAAATTTTCGTTAACGAACGGCCCAAATATTTTGTTTGCAAGTAATTAAAATCTGTATCAATTTAATTATCCAAGTATATTTATAGTTTGCTTTTAATGATTTAAGCTTGCAACTATTTTTCAATTCCATTATGATTAATAAATATTAAATTTAAAAAAAAAAAGAGTTATAATCGAAAAATATCTTATCCATAACATTCTTGATTGATGGAAGCATACATGTATTTGCTATCAAAAAAAAAACTATGCATCAAAGGAACACCAATGTTTTAAAAAAGTAATCAGAACGATTATAGCGAACCTGTTATAAATGCAGAGCAAATAAAATGCAAATTTTGACATATATCACAAAATGAAAACGTCTTAAAATCGTTCTGAATTCATGCACAACTAATTCAATAGAACATGTAATCGTCATGAATGTTTATTGTTGACGTACAGAAGTTTTTTTTTAGTGAGTTTCCACAGTTTAACGCAAAATAAAATTTTCATTCATTTCTTAAAAATGTTTAGTTACCAAAGTTCAAGCTTACTTATTATTGTTTGAAGGGTATGTTTAGTAAAAGTGCTGCTAAAAATGAAACAAATTAATGAGTTTTACGTACATGTTTTTCTTAATATAGTAAATACTTCCATAGATTACATTTTATAAATGCAGAACATAGAAAAAAATATACATAAACAATAGTTTTCAGGTAAAGCAGAGGTTAGTGTAGAAAAATATTTTTGAGAAAGCCAATAATATTTTAGGTATGTTCATTAAAGAAATTTCCGCTTCGGCTAACCTTCATCAACTTTTTAGAAAAAAAAATTAGCATTAATAGCAGCCAATTATTTCATAGCATAATTAATTTTTCAGGTTTTAAAATGTCTAGAAATTTTCATACGCTACAAAATTCGTAATTTTATGCGTAAACATAGAAGATAACATTATTTAGTCAAGAAGTATGGATTTTGGCGCGTATACCGTTTTTTTTCTATTGGGTGTTCGGTTTCCCCATACTGGAATAAAAAAAAGTTACTTAAATCTATTTATTGCACTCATTTAGTTGGTATTGTGTGTAAACATATTGCCTCTTTCTATTCCTTAAAGATGCTTTACACAAAGCAACTTATTTTTAAAACATGGTTCCCTCAAATTTTTATTCCAAAATCTAACTACAAACAAAATTCTAACTCTAACATTGTCCTTAAAAAGAAATTTTCAGGAATATTTCTGCAACAAACAAAACTAAAATTTGGTCTTGCAACTACCGAACTGCTTAAATGATGAAAATACTAATCTAATTGAGGAATCTGAACTAGCTAAAGTTGGCAATGGAACTTCACAAGTATGCTTCTCGTAGCATTGTCTGTACAAAAAAAATACGGAGGCACCCGCCTATTGTTTCCACCTGAACTTCTAACGTCGCCAAAAAAATGCTCTAAGCAAACTACAGCTGAAAAAATTGTCTGTTTTGTTGTTTTACAAAGTATTGAGTTACACTTTTATCCATTTGCAATAATTATACTTAACCAGTTGCAGCGCATGTTGCGTTCGCAAATAATTTAAGTAAACAAAATAAATAATAATAAACTAATAAATCATTAAATAATATGTATCTGGTCAATTTTATTTTATTTAATATACATTTACAACATTTATTTGGATTGGAATTAAAAAGCTATACAAATCTTCCAATTTAAGACCATGTCAGCACTCCAGATTCTGTTGGTTTGTTTAGTTTTTGAACGAGGCCATGAAACATTCAAAATGAAGCATTTAGATGGGGCTGATTACTAATAATGAAGCATTTTGATGGGCCAAAGCACTAATTGTGAGAATGTGTTTGGTTTTTTGCATCATTTCACGCACACTTTCTCACATTTAGTGCTTTTTAGCTTGTAGGCAAACCGAAATGTCAGTCTGAGATTCCGGTCTTGGTAATAGAGTGTTTTTGATATGAACTTTCAACTTAAATTGTCGGCACTGTAGTTTAATACAGAGTTGAACTGTAATGAAAACTTACTACAAAAATGGTGATTCTGCCAAAGCCACATATCGTGCTTTAAGACGAGATTATGGTTTAAATAATCAAGCAATTGGCAAAATTGTGAAGAAATTTGAAGAGACTGGATTAGTTACAGATATTGTAAGGCCTGTGCACAGTGCATCATCGTTTCGCTCGTACCACTGAAAATGTTGCCGAATACCCGAATGTGACGGTTCCTCGACGTTCTCAGAAATCAGGATTGTCTTACTGTCCTGACTGTCTTATGGGGTATTTTGCATTTGGATCTACACCTTCATCCATGTAAAGTCCAGCTTACACAACAACTGAAGCCAGCTGACCATTCACGACGTCGGTCGTAGATACGTCGAATGGGTGCATTTCCTGGCCGCGTAATTTCTCGTCGTGGCGATATCAACTGGACACCAAGATCATGTGATTGGACACCGCTGAACTTTTTTTTGTGAGGCTTCGTGAAAGACCGCGTTTATGCAGATAAACCTTTAACTCTGAGCACTTAAAATATGTGTCAAAAAGTGGTCGAAAATCAAATGATGTATATAGTGTTTCACATATTCAAAATGTGGAAAAAAAAAGATATATAAAACTATTCCTTCGCATACTTTTATTTTTATTTCGAATTGCCAAATTTTGGGTCAAAGAAATATGTTCTTATTTCACTTTCTCAGTGTCACATTAACCCCCAACACACATACATAATATATTGGCATAAATTGTATATAAAAAGAATTATAACTAATCATAAATATTTTCATGTATAAAGTGTAATACAATGTCAAACTATATGTGGGAAGGGTTGTCATGTCAAATTGTGTGGGAAGATGCTTTATATTTCCTCCACAAATCATTGACAAGATTTAATACTAAGCTAGAGCGAGTAAAAAGGCTATTTTTAAAACACTAATGAAGGTGTGAACTTAATTATTATTTAACCTTTTAAGTACCTTTATTAATTTTTGTTCATGATCTTATACACAAATTATTTGATACGAGTATACAAAAATACAATTGATATCAAATCATTAAATAGCATCATTATCTAACACGTTCTATATTTATTGCAATCGATTATTTATCATCTCTCTCTCTCTCTCTTTCAGAATTAACCTTGAATATTTTTCATTCAAAACGTCATCAGCATCCAAGTTTATTCGTCATTCTCATACGACGACGACAACGAGTACAAAGCACACGACCGACAACGACATAATAAATCGTTGACCATAATTTCGACCAATATAAAAAAAAAACATCACTAGTAGATAGCCTTCATTTACGTGATGAAAACGTCATTCAAATTCATTATCACAGAGTAAGAGAGATAGAGAGAAGGTGACATACATCTATTGAAAGATGAATAACGACAAAATTGGCTAATACACACACACACAAATCTCATTGTCTTTTTGTACCCCAACAATGTGACAGCTAATGTGTTGACATTCAAAATATAACAGAAATTAAAATTAAAAACAAACACAAATTATTCTCTCAACCTTCCATATACCATAACAGTTTTTGATATGTCACTCGCAACTCGCTCGCAAGTGATGTGTGTCATGCACAGCACAGCACATGCATGATGTGAACTAAGCCAAACTCATTCGAAAGCGATTTTCATTCACAAATTAATCGACCGGAAGTGACATATTTCTCAAGTGGTGATTGTGTGTGCTGGTGTGTTTCTTTTTTTTTTGTTTCGTTTCTATGATGGCTATATGGCTTACCTTTCTCCGTGCCTTTAAGTTTGTGCCTCACCCACTCTAATCTATATTTTTCTAGTACTATGAGAGCTTCTAATGCTTTTCGATAGTGGGTGCAAGCAGGGTTGCCATGCCCTGAACTAGCTCGATAGCCCAATTTGAATTTTTTATTTAGCTCAAAAGTAGACCAAATAATAGCCTAATTTCAACAATTTCAATGAACAATGTGGTTAATCGATTTCTTGTTTTTGTTTGAAAGAAAAATGTCTTTTGACCTTAGAGTTGCTGACGCTTAATTTTAATAATTTGATACACATGTTTTGCTTATATCATTTCATTTGTGCGAAACATGTCACTTAGAATAAGATTTGGGCTACTTATAGCACAATTTTGATTGGGATGTCATACTACTTTTTGTTGGCATTTTTGGAGAAAGATAGCTCAATTTCCGATAAATAGCCCAATCTGGCAAGCCTGAGTGCAAGTGGTCTTAGATTCTCCCCTACTAAGTACACACAACTAGAATACACAAAAATACTACCAACATCAGCCATTCATCAAAGAGGCGCACACGGATGGCTATTTCCTGTTTGTCGTAGTTTGCCAAAAAGAAAACAAAAAAACGACAATACCGCCACCTAGATCGTATTTTTTTCCTTCTATGTATAGGTTATTGAATCGACAAGCTTTCAAAAAATTGTGTGGTGAAGGTGAAATGAGGTGGATTAAAGCAAACGGATAAATGATTCATTGATAAGATGTCACAATTTGTATTTTTTGCTCATTCGGTTCTACTTCTTTTATTGCCTATCACAAGAATTTAAAGTGTGAGGTTACACATTTCGAAAGAAATGAATTGTGACAGAAAGCATTACCTTTGTACCTATAGATATAAGTATTTGGTGTGTTTCTCAATTTAATGGTTAGATAACATCGTGTACTAGCGTACACATATCATATATCTACTTTGTCTACTCGTTCGTATAATGATGAACAATTGAATTTTTCTTTGTTTTTGTTGTTCTTTTTTTTTGCTCATTTTCAGTCAATGAACGTGTACCTGTAGATAGTAAAACAACGCCAATGTTAACCTTAAACAGGAAGTCAATGAGTTTAATTGTTGTTCACTTGAATGTAAAAATGATGACAGCACAAAATATTGTAGTGTGATTGTTATCATTTTTTTTTTTTTTTTTTTTTTTGAGGTAACAATATTTCCTGCCTGCAATGTGAACTTATATTAATAAATGTTAATTGTAAGTTTAACCTAAATAAGGATTTAAAGTAAATGTTACACTTGACAGATTTGTAAAATGACATTTGGAAAATCTTGAGGGAAAAGAAAAATTTGACAAGTAAATTTTGATATAATGATTTTCAGTTCATGTCACATTATTTGTGTGAAATGTCAAACATGATGTAAAGAATTAAGGTAAGATCCTATATATACATATATTTCATTTTGAACTCGTGAATAGTGCTTTCACAACACTAATAGATGACACAGTAATAGAGACAGGAAATAAACTTTGACAATATTTTTGGAAACTAAACTATTGTTTTCTTTGTCTGAGGCACTTTTCGCATTATACATTTATTTAACGGGAATTGAGGCCGAAATGTTAAATGATTTAAAAAAAAATGGGACATAAAAATTCTCTTTTAAGGGTTTCCGTGTAAACAGCGCCTAATAAAACGGAAGTGAGATGAAAGTTTTTTGAAAGCTCTTAGCAATTATTGCGTTCAGTTCGATTATGACTAAAGGTTTGTTTGATTTATTAAATTCTTGACTTTCTTAAGTTTAAACAGGATTACTTCAATTTTAACAAAAATCAGTAATAATGATCACAATACATAGGAATGTACAATGACGAACGTTGAACTTCCTTTTCTATTTTTATTGCTTCAATTATTGAAATTGTATGACATTAGATAATAGCTACTCACTTGTTATCGAATTATTTTATCATTTCCTTCATTCAAGTGGTCAATTCTGATAGCGTTATAGCGTTATATCGATTTATCAATCATCACTAAGCAAATATAATTTACAAAATTATTAATAAACAATTACACACTGTTTCACATATATATTTCACTAATGTAGGTATGTATGTATGTATGTATGTACATATGTACGTACCTCCTATCTAATATAATTATGACTTTTCATTTACGCATTTTAGGTACCTTGTTGCAAATGGATTTGATTTATTTTTTTTTGTTTTTAATATTATCACCCCATAGATATTGAAACCTACATTTTATGTGATATATTTTACAAATTGACATTAAAAATAAAAGTTGACAGACAGTTGATGGTTCAACTACTAAACTATCCAACACACTTAGCTGTCATGTCAACTTAATTTGTTTACTCTTGACGTATACAACAAACTGTCATCTGTATAAGTACTGTTTTCTGCTCACAATGATTATAATAATAATAAATGCTCTCTGTGCAATGTTGCTGCGGTTGTCGACTGGATGGACGGACTCTGATGTGTGCAATTTGTGGTGTGTGCGGGTACACAAAACAACTTATGTTTATTAGGATTTCCTGCTAAATTTCAATTTCCTCTATATTTTTGTTTAAGTTGTTTTATTTTCTTTTTTGCTTTGAGCTCTGCAAACAAACGAGTAGGTATACGTACTTACTCCTCCGCTTTTGATATAATATAAACTAAACATACAATTATACTTAATACAGTTCCTGCAAAAAGTAGTGGGCTACAATAAGAAGTCATTTTTGCCCACCGAATATGCCTCGAGTATGCCTCGCATCGTCTTTCAGTCGACAAATTTACAAGAGTCCGTCAGAATATTGTAATACCGAGATCACATTTTTCCGCTTTCTGAAGTAGGTAAGGCAGTTTGCATGTGATGTTGATATGTCAAGTATGAGTCCACTGTAGCGTGTCAATCTATTACTTTGTAAATTTTTTTTATTTACTTTACTCAAAAAAAAAAAAAAAAAGAAGTAAGAAAAACTTGAATGTCTTACGCCACCGCGCCGCGCCGCTACTTGAAGGTACGTAGTTTAGTTGAGGTAAACTACATATATGTAGATTATACTATGCATGTTGTCTTGAATATATGAAATTTCATTCATAGAAAGTTTGTTTTGCTTTTCTTTTAAATTTAATTTATGATTATTATAGTGTTCTGCACTACTGTTGTACCGTGAATATTGTGAATGAGTGCGTTCAGCGGTGTACCTTGAGAAAAATGCATCTTGTATACCCATTCATTTTCTTCGTTCATAAGTTATAATTTTTTTTTTTGTTGCTTTGCTCATACAACATTCGTGTGTGGGAATAAATATTTTTAAAGATTTATGCACATAGTTATAAATTAGCTGCAACTAGTTGTTTGATAATAATTTTATATTTTTCTTTGCTATTATTTCTATCGATGTTATGCATATTTTTTTTTTTTCATTTTACAAAGTTACGTCATTATAGTTATACTTAGTTTAATGAGGAGTTTCCATGTGCATGGGATATTTTTCATTTTAAATTACTGTTCCGCATATTTATTTTTATTTTTCACAAGTATTTACTAAATGAATGTAGCTCTTTCATTCATTAAATTCAACAACAACGCCATAGAAAAATAAATATTATATGGAAAAGTATAGAAGGCTCTTCTTGTGCTATAATAATGTCCGTAGCCGTACCTATCTACCCTTGGAAATAGAAAAAATAAAAACCTAAACATGAACGCGCTTCGCTAGAGAATATGCATTCATTCTAATTGATGCATAATGAATGACTGCTTCATAAAAGGTATGATATATAGTTTGTTTGTGATATTACTCTTGGTCATGCTAGGTATATGAAAAACTTATGGATGTTTTTTTTGTGTAATTAATAAAAAGTTTATGTCTTACGTTTGGTTTTATATGAAATAAAAAATAAAAACACTTTACATAAATGAAATAAAAGTTGGAAACAAAAGAGGAAAAGGTCTCAAGGTCATATGTTTTTGCAAAAAAGAGATTATATTTGATTCTTTTCATGCATTTTTAATTTCTATTCTTTAATATCAAACATAATTAATCTTTGTCTACCAGATATGATAACTATATTAATTTGTATACTTAAAAAAGAGGCTGGGATGCGACCCACACTGATAACTTCCCATCCCGTCTATCGATTTGTCTTGCTTAAAAGTTTGTCTAAATGTATCAATTCTTACCAAATTTGCGTTCTATTTTTTGTAGATTTTATTTTTTTTATTAAAAAACGGAGTGTTGGATTTTTATAAAAAAAATTATTGAATATAAAAAACAATATTTTCTGTGAAATAAAATAAGTTTGAAGCCAATATTTTTAATTTTTGAAAAGCTATTTGAGCCGAAAATCAATTTTTACCAACTTTTATTAATTTTTTTGTTTAGGTTTTTATTTTTTGTAAAAAAACTGTCAATTCGATTTTTCTCAAAATTTTTCCTAATGTTGAAAACAATATTTCTTATAAGTTAAAGTTAGTAAGAAGCCATAATCTCAAATTTTTGAAAAGATATTTAAGTCGAAAATCAATTTTTACCAACTTTTGTTAAATTTTTTTTCGGTTTTTAAGTTTTTGTAAAAAAAATGTCAATTCTATTTTTTTCAAAATTTTACTGAATGTTGAAAACAATATTTTTTGAAAGATAAAAGTAGTTTAAAGCCAATATCTCAAAGTCTTGAAAAGATATTTGAGTCAAAACTCAATTTTTACCAACTTTTTTTTTTATTTTTTTTTAGGTTATTATTTTTTGTAAAAAAAACTGTCAATTCGATTTTTCTCAAAATTTTATCAGATGTCAAAAACATTATTCTTCGTTGCACAAAATTGTTTTGGAAATGAAATCATATTTTAGTCGTAAAATTTTCGAAGTGACAAATTTTTTTTTTCAGTTTTTTTGATTTATAAAAAAAACCGTTAATTGATTTTTTTTCCAAAAATATAATTGTTTTGTATCACGTTACAATATATAACATAAAATTTAATTCAAGTCTCTAGCGTCATTGGTTCATGAGATATTTAGGGTTAACCAAAATTTTCACCTTTTTTTTAAACTGCTATGGTAAAAAAACCACCCACGCAATTTTCTTGAGAGCCCTTTCTGCATCTTTCTGCCTTATTATCTGTATAACAAAATTTATTTGAAGTCGATATCTCTTCTGGTTCTTGAGCTATGGACGACGAAAAAACGTCGCGAACGTACGGACGTACGTACACACGCACGCACAGACATTTTTCTAAAAATCTTTTATTTCGACTCTAGGGACCTTGAAACGTCGAGAAATGTCAAAATTTTCAATTTGACAAATCGGACCCATTACAATAACTTCCTACGGGAAGTTAATTAAGATATTCTGACACAAAGAACGTCAAAATTTAGCAAGGACCAAATATGTTTAAACACTTACATATTATATTCTCATATTTATCTCTTGTAAATGAAAAGTGACAACTAAAACTTTGGAGAACCAAAGGGAGACAATCAAAATATTTGACACTAAAAATATATTGATGTTTCTTCAAAATCACGATGTGACGTTTAAAAAGAAATATTTCTTCACTCCAATGGAATTTCACTTGTATATATTTCTTTGCTAAAACTACATTTTATTAGATGTAACAGGTCCATTATGTACGATTTTGTGAGCCACTCTCTGCTTAAACTATCAATCAAACAAAAAATGTGACTCATATGCATATCCCTACTTGATTTCAAATTTTAGGAATTTCTTTTGTTTAGTATGTAATTATATTTTATATAGGAATTGCATTTCATCTCTGAGGTCAATGCAATAAAAATGTTAATAATAGAAATACAAAAAATAAAGATGACTACTTTTTTCTTATTTTTGCGTTTGTCATTATAGGAAATTGAATTCACAATTCCCGCAAAATATATCTATGACTCACAAAAGCTTTTAAATTTATTGACTTTTTGATGGAAACAGAGACACTTTGTCTTGAAATTTATTTTATTTGTCACTGTCAACACCTGAATGACAGTTGATGATGGCAAGTGAAAATGCCATATCATAGTCGTTGACAACCAACGATCAAGATCGAATGATGTAAACAAGCTATTATCTGTATCAATACCTTCGTTTTTTTTTTTCTTAAATTTATTTCATTTATATTTATGTTTTGTGTACTTTTTTATCGGTTGACTTAATTATTCGCCATTCCTTTCCGGTCTATTTTTTATTTGTCTATTTTATTGTGTGCAAAATTACCACTCATTGTTGTAAAATACATATATCTATGTACATAAATTACTTGGGTGGGACACACCATCATCATGTCGATTTATATATTAGTATAGTAGATGAATGGGTTGAAATGCCATAGAATGGCGGAAGTTGTGGGAATTACGCGCACGCGAAAAATATTGAATGACATATTGTGAGAGTTAAACAAAAACACTGCTATATTGCTACTAAAGGAATTGAGTTATCTTTTGCGGCATAATTATGTTAAGTAGGTTTATTTTATTTTGTATTGAATTTCCCGTAGATATGTAGCTATTTCATTATTTATATTAAATATCAAGGCTTTTGAAGGGTAGGTGCTTAACAGCTAAATTATACCTTTATTTTTGGATTAGAGAAATGTTTCCCACACATAAAGTTATTTTTAATTAAGCTAATGTTTGAATGATTTTAATTCAACTTAAGCCTTGTAATTAAAGTTTCTGAAACTCAAGAGAACTTTATGACCTTGCAAGAAAATTAAATCTAGAAAAAAAAGTTATAAAAAAACGGTTAAAGAGTTCGTAGGGAAGACTTCCTTGTCATTTGGGTCTTTTAGT
Organism: Eupeodes latifasciatus; assembly: GCA_920104205.1. NCBI lineage: Eukaryota > Metazoa > Arthropoda > Insecta > Diptera > Syrphidae > Eupeodes > Eupeodes latifasciatus. The sequence goes on from OV049924.1 coordinate 28,426,243, forward strand.
AATGTCATTACAGCTGATGTCAATAATTTATGATCTGTTTGATTTAACATTTCCTATATCTCTATATCAATACATTTTTGGATATCATTGATTTGATGTTACCTGACTTGAAATGAAGTGGTGTTTTCATTATAGGAACTTATACAAAAAAAACCATTTGGATAATTTAACGAACGTGCTCAATTTCCAATGAACATTTCTACACTATTAATTTGGTTTTAATATTTTAAGCTTTTGTAGTCGTTTAGTATTGATTTAGTGTTAAAATATTTTCAAACATTAGAAATCTGACATATTACTGCATCTGCAATTGTCGCAGTCTCAACAAACGTCATGGTTGTCACTTTTGACATTGAAAAGTGTGAGGTTATCCACTAAGCTTTAATTTAAAGGGTGAATATACTCTCTGGTTTATTTATAAATATCAATCCCTTGACTTCTGAGAAATGTCAAAATCGGTGTGAAATATTTTGCAACCTTCCCTTCCATTCGACAATGTTTAAGCTGTGACTTTTCATTGACAGATATGTCATTAGTAATGTTTCCTGTTACTGATTTGTTTATTTTACTTATTTAAACATAATTTAAAGTAAACCACCCTAACTTTCCCAAACGTATGTATGTATGTGTGTTAAGCTTATCTTACTTTTTATTGTTTTTTTTTCTCCAAAAAATAAAAATAAACCTGTTAGACAACCTAAAAGAAACCTCCATCGAACAAAGATTTAATTTGAATAAACAAGAATTCTCAATGATTACAAGCACTGATGAATGAATTTAATACTTAAAGATAAAGTTCTTTTTTTAAGAAAAGAATAAACATATTTCCGGTGCCCACTTTATGTTTCAGAAATTTATTGCTGTCGGTATATAATGTATCTTGCATCCGGCTACTACTGCAGTAGTGTCATCTTCAGTCTTATTCAACCCACATTCATTGATTTACATTTTTTTTTAATTCTTTTTCGATAACATTGAATAAAATATATATATTTTTACATTCTTACATTCATAAAAAAAGAATTCTTTGAGCCAAAAATTATAATCATTTTATAAATAAAAGAAAAAAAAGAGGAAACAAAATGTCGTAAGATACACCCACAAACATATCAATCAGTCGCCCAACCGGTACCGGCTTATAAAAATACAAATGTGGGAAATTTCACATTGAAACTACTCGTACAACAACTGACAACATCCTTTTTTGGAAAAAAGTAAATATATAGGATGACAGCAAAGGCGGCAAGTAACATGAATTTCGTTTTTTCGCCATCCGGTGGCGCATCGGTCGCGGTCGGTATAGGTCGAATTGTCGGTATGGCAGGTATATGAAGGTGGACTGTTAAATTCCAACAAAAGTAATATCAAAAGCTTGTAGGAGTAGAAAACATACATACATATGTGCAGTTTGTTATCCATTGCTTTATCTTATACTTTTTTTTTGAAAATGCAAATGTTGTCTCGCCAAGTAGGTAAATCCAAAATGAAACTATCTTAACTACCAAACAACTTTAATGGTTGCTCTTGGCTTGACACATCACAGCCGAAGTTGGTAGATTTATATTTCATTGATTAGTGCTTAGTGCGGGCGTTTTTCGTTTTCCAGAATTCAATAAATTTACTGTTGGAAAAGCGCATATTGTTTTTCTTTTTTGCACATGATAGCGAAAGTAATTGTTTTGATGAGTTTTTGAATAGAAACTTTGGATGTAAAATAAAATATGTTCACCTTGACTGCTTGACACTGAATTCCGCTCTTTGACTTTCATCCATTAGAAAAGAACGATGGCTGTGTTTTTTGGTGAAAAGTATTGACAGTTCAGTAAAAAAAAAAGTGTCAAATATCTTCTGAGGAGAATATGTTCCATAGATGTGATTATTCACTCTCACCACCTGATTGAAGCTTTCAATTTGCGGTCAAAAAATTCTTACATAAATTATCTAATTCCATAGTCATAGAATGCGTCAAACGCTATGTCTTAAAATTAAATTAATTCACTAAGAATATAAATCGGCATTAAATCAATGAAATTCATGAATCATAAGCATAATCATTAGAAACATATAATGCTAGTGATTCTAGGAAAAGATTAAGACTTTGTTTTTATTTGAATTTATTTGTTTATCGTTAATTTTTATATTCTTTAGATTGTTCAAAATGATAACTGTCTGTCATTAAAATAACTTTGTTCATATTAAAAATTATTATGATGAGATGACCATTAATGCTGTTTTATTTATAAATATCTATCTAAAGGGTGTTTTTTTTGTCAAAGGCAAATTCAACTAAAAAAATATGTACATTCAGAAGTCCAAATTCGTATGACTATTATCAATAATTTTTGTTTTTTTTTTATCCTGAAATTATTAAAGGTTTAAGAGCATAGTTAAACTACAGTTCAACGTAAAATACATCATTTGACAGATGTCAAATATAATTTAGTTTGAAACAGTGCTGCCATTTTGCATTTTATAACTGCATAATTTGCATTAAGAATGAGGAAGACATTTTTTTAAAAAGCTAAGCTTGTAATCTTATACGTATTTTTATTTTCAAAATAAAAATTATCTCCATATGTATTTTTTTTTTTCAAATCTTACGCAAAACATTTTTCAAGAAGTGGTAACGCCGGAAACACCTTTAATGTTTCGTTGTGTAACTATATTCCTTATCTCTTCTTTTTCTGTGATTTATAATAAATAAATAAATGAGTATAGATATACCAAGTAAAATGCCCCAAAGTTCAATTATAGGATATGTATGTAAGTGTCAATTATACGTGAATGTATATTTTTTTCGCAAACGCATATTTTCATATAATATTACAAAAGTGTAATCATCAGCGAAAAGATTGGTTACCTGACATCATTAAACTCTCATAAAATAATAATTTTCTTCCTAGAAATCTCTCTTTTTCTTTAAGGATATTTCTCTTATTTATTTATTCTGTTAGTGTCTAAGAATACAAGAAACCGAAACGACAACATTATACTAATTAAATAATCACATCTAATCATAAATTCTGCTTTACTTTTCCATCTAATGTAACCTCCATCACCGCACTCCACTCAATAAGGCAACATAAATATTATATTTGTTCAATATAAATATAATGTAAGTAAGGCCAACAATATGATTGCTTATCAGGGTTGAATTCCATCTATGGTTAAACCTACATATATCTTTCTATACACTTTTTCATCTACCTATCTCGATTGTGCGGGGGATTAAACAAACTATGCTATGATGATGTGATGATAATTATACAAACCGTCATAAACAACACAAAGAGATCGAGACTCGAAAACAAAATACCAAGTTATATTTCATGGCCACTATAGAAATACACTTTTTATACTCCCACACACGAAACTTGCACTGGTACACATACCCCCTCTTCCCCCCATCCTGCGAGACTTTTTCCCCAACATAAATAACAGACCCTTGATGGGTATATAATATTCTTGTGAATGAATGAAAACCATTGTCCTAAAAAAATACACTCGCATACATTTCACCACCCCTTGTTGAATGTATTTTATTATTATAAACAAAGAATAAAAACGATTTCCATTATGCCATGGCAATGGCAAGTCACGAAGAGAGGTGAATTCTATGTATACTTTATTTTCACCTTTAAGTATATAGGACACGGGTGAAATATCCTGCCCTCTGTCCTGACACTGAACTGCAAAAGTTTTTTAAAAACAGTACATATTTTGTGACAGATGTCAGTGTATTTCCGTATCGCGTTTTGAGAGCGCGCATGAATTCTCAATTTAAGACAGACAGAGAAAAAGAGAGAGAGAGAGAGAGAGAGAGTATATATTATTCTGTTAAAGAGGATAACGGTACCAAGCTGTCTATCGCTAAAGGTGTGCTACTCGTAAAGTCTTTCTTCAAAACTTCGAAGCTATATAAATTTCAATGTAGGTAGACGAGAGAAGAAAGGTACTATACCTATAACAAGGAAAATCCCAATGGAATTACAAAATAACCAACGCGCCCGTTAAAAGCAGCCCAACCCAAGCCAAAACCTAACGAACACACCCCACTCGGCACTCGCCGCTTTCGATTCCGAACTCCTCAGCTGAAAGCTGAACCGACCCCAACAGCCAACATACCGACATACCGACATACAGAGCACGGGAAGTATTGGATATGAGGCGAATTTGAGGTCAAGTTTAAATGATGTAACCTTCACTTCAAATGGGGTGGGTTGGTGAATTAAGCGCGGCGGACAAATGAAGAAAATGAAGAATACAAAAAATAATAATGATTATTCCGGGCTGCTCAAACAAGTTGCCCTCCCTCCCGGCTTCCAGCTCGCAACTCACGGAATCCGAACTACATATACCTAAATCAAGGAAATTTGAAAAACAGATAAGATTGTTCTTTATTTTACTTTTTTAATTTACTTTAATGGGATTTTTAGTGATGATGTTGTACATAATATTCTCGGGTACCTATACAACCTACATATGTACATAAAGGTGGTATCCATGACATCCCTGTTTTCATGGCTAGATTACTCTGGAAATAAGTACATACTACCTATATAACATTACTCTTGTCTGTACATTTCGAGCTTATTGATTTTTTTGTTTTGTTTCACTACAGGGTTCTGGGGGTGTATAGCGGCGAACCATGTACCTCAGCGCAGGTAAATATCCTGTATGCAAATAACTTTGCTGCTGTTCCATTCATCAATCATCTCAAGCTTCGGATTCGGATGGTTAACACGAGCCCATTCTGAAGCTGGTTTGATTCGTGGGGTTTTTTTAGTCAGGTCTCGGGTCTCGGGTGTTGGTTTTGGTTTTTGGGTCTGGTCGGAAAGAAGAAACTCTATCGATCGATCATTTCACGAAACAAGAATTAAAAGCGAGGAGAGGCGCTAAGTAACGAAAAGAGCAATCAATTTTAGTGTAATGTGATGAAAACAAGTAAAGTTTACTTTACTTTATGAATGTGCGGTTTCATTCATCAAAGGATGTGACGAAGTAATTGAGGGAACGAAAACTTATTTCACCATGTTTTTTATTTTTATTTTTGTTTTCTTTAAAACTTTAAAATATAATATATTTGGGTAGGTACGTACATATATATGTATATGTACATAAAATTTTGTGTCAACACACAACAATATGTATACAAAAGGTAAGGGAGGAAGGTTAAGAGGTCAATATTATTTAAAATGAAACGTGACTCAATGTATAGGGTTTAAGAGATCAACATTATTATGGCACTCCGTATATATGCGAGTTGTTATTCTTCCTTAAGTTTTTCTTTTTGGAAATTTAATTTTTTAGCCAGTTTTTGTATAATTAAAGCACACCCACGCTCTGGGTTGGGCGCGTAGTCTGCCTACAATTTGTGTGTATAGTACAAAATTTTGTTTAGATGGGACTATTATTTCCTTAGAATAAGTTGGATTTTCTTGTTTGTTCGAATAAGGGATACAATGCAAATAGCATAGATGTGACTTATCAATTTTTGAAAAGAGACAAAGATAACTTTATCTACAAACGTCAGAATGAAAACCTTTAAAAAACAGTATTATTATAATTTACATAGAAATTTTATATTTAGGAGAAGTTATCGAAGTTTTAATTCAACAATAATTATGTGGATTAGACAGTACTTCAAGGTAAAATTTATGTAGAAATAGCCATTTACATGCTTTAACCTTTATTCAATCTCAGTTGAACTACGTTTGTACATGTGATCCTAAGTTTTGTAGATACATATATCGGCCTTTCTTACACACAAAATATACTTAACAAAGCTTTCTACATTTTTCTAATAATACTCCAATTGAAAATAAAAATTAGTTCCGCATACTTTTGATCCCACTTCAATTCGTATAGGTACTATTTCAACTCCAAACCAAATCCAAACTAAATCATATACTCGTACTTTAAACAAATAAATCCGATTCTCTAACTGTCATCTAATTGCTACATGTTTGGTATTAGAAATTAAAATTTAAAAGAAACAAACAAAATAAAAGAAATAAGAATTTCTCCCAACCATAAAAGTACCATTTGTAAATATTAGAAACCCTGTCTTTGCTAAGTTTATCGCGTAATAAGCCAACAAGTAAAATGAAACGATCGCTCAACATGACAGCCAACAACTATAACGATCCAAAAAGGTGTGGCGGTCAGTAGCAAGAAGAAATAGCATTACAACAACATTACTCTCGTTGTCGAACGTCACATCGCCTTGTGCGTGCGTCGCGTCGTCGGTCAGTCGAAGCAGCATTTAAAATCAACAAACAAAATCACTGTTCGTTGCAGTAACAGCCCAGACCAGTACAGTATCCAATCCAGTGCAATGTTCGAGCAAACCGAACCGGTCACCGGTTGTAGACTAAAACTCACAAAATGCCTAAAAAGGGCAAGATATTTATTTCATGATCATTTTGGATTGCAACGCTTTTGTTACGCGCGCGTACAAGCGCGCTTTAAAAGTGTGCTTCCTTGAAACGAGTAAAAATGCCCTCCATTTGCACCGCGATAACAAGTCATAAACGAGCATAGCAACAATCCACACTACTTATGGTAACGGGTGATTTTTTAAGAGCTTGAGAACTTTTTTTTAAAAAAAAACGCATAAAATTTGCAAAATCTCATCGATTCTTTATTTGAAACGTTAGATTGGTCCATGACATTTACTTTTTGAAGATAATTTCATTTAAATGTTGACCGCGGCTGCGTCTTAGGTGGTCCATTCGGAAAGTCCAATTTTGGGTAACTTTTTCGAGCATTTCGGCCGGAATAGCCCGAATTTCTTCGGAAATGTTGTCTTCCAAAGCTGGAATAGTTGCTGGCTTATTTGTGTAGACTTTAGACTTGACGTAGCCCCACAAAAAAAGTCTAAAGGCGTCAAATCGCATGATCTTGGTGGCCAACTTACCGGTCCATTCCTTGAGATGAATTGTTCTCCGAAGTTTTCCCTCAAAATGGCCATAGAATCACGAGCTGTGTGGCATGTAGCGCCATCTTGTTGAAACCACATGTCAACCAAGTTCAGTTCTTTCATTTTTGGCAACAAAAAGTTTGTTAGCATTGAACGATAGCGATCGCCATTCACCGTAACTTCGCGTCCAACAGCATCTTTGAAAAATACGGTCCAATGATTTCACCAGCGTACAAACCACACCAAACAATGCATTTTTCGGGATGCATGGGCAGTTCTTGAACGGCTTCTGGTTGCTCTTCACTCCAAATGCGGCAATTTTGCTTATTTACGTAGCCATTCAACCAGAAATGAGCCTCATCGCTGAACAAAATTTGTCGATAAACACATTTCGAACCGAACACTGATTTTGGTAATAAAATTCAATGATTTGCAAGCGTTGCTCGTTAGTAAGTCTATTCACGATGAAATGTCAAAGCATACTGAGCATCTTTCTCTTTGACACCATGTCTGAAATCCCGCGTGATCTGTCAAATACTAATGCATTAAAATCCTAACCTCAAAAAAGTCACCCGATATATATCCACAGGGGGTGAGAGAGAGAGAAGACCTTTGTATTTTGTTAGCTTCAATTTTTATTTTGTTTAGTTTAGTTTGTTTGTATACTTTTTTTGGTCTGCCCATTATTAATGATCGCATCGCACTCTTCCCCGTTGTTCCAGTTGAAGATCCTGTCAGAGTTGGCAAAGTTAAATTTGACGTCTTTAAGAACGATGAATGATGAACAAAAGGCAAATAGAAGACAGTGAGCATGTTTGTTGCATGTTGTATATTTATATGAATTCGAAAATAAAAATAGATTTTGTGTATCCACATGGAGTTGAGTGTATAACACGATCTTAACTTGATTTATATTGGAAATTCTAAGGATAATTAACGGATTCGACAGAAAATCTAAAGTTTTCCAATAAAAACCTAAACAAATCACTATCAAATTATCCAATTCACGCATTTTCTATAACAAAACAATAATGAAGCTTTGGCAGCACCTAACAAAATGTCAATTATATTTCATTCACAAATGAATGCATTCAGTGTCATATTGATTGCTTAAGGTTTGTACAATTTACAGAACTAACAATTCTGGTTGTGAGCAAGTGTTTACGACCATATGAAGAACTTTTGTTCTTAATTGCCGATAAAGATGAGGATATTGGAGCAATAGAGCGAAGACGAAGACGCTTCTTCTAAACAACAATTCTCTAAACACGATGAGAATGCGTACACATCATTTATGATGAAATCAAAAGGCCCATATTGTGCACAAGCAAAGAAAAATAAACTCAATGTATCCGGTGCGGTGCGGTGTGGTTTGAATCAGTTCAAAAGGGGAGATACATAAAATACAAGATCTAGAAAGAGTGCGAGGGGTTCTGAGCACACTATACAGAAAAAAAAAAAAAAAAAGAATCATCAAACAGAAAAAAATATTATGGACGTGTCTGGCTTTGAAAGACATTTTTTATTTAGGTGCATATGGTATTCTATAGGGGGATATGTCTGCCCTTTTTAGTTTTGAAAACAGTTTTATAAAAAGTCGAAGTTTACTAAGCTTTGTTGAGATCAATTATAGGATACCCTATTTAAAGGTTTGTTTACAATATTAAAGCAATTTACTGGCCTTAAGCGTTTTTTACTTTGTATAACAGACATTGAAATGACATTTGACAAATGTTCTGTATTACCGACACATCATACGTCCTTCTTATAGATATTTATATTTTGTTTGTAAAATTAATTCTGTCTGCATTACTAGACTGAAATGTCGTTTTATATTAATTGGTATAAACTAGTCTAATTTATAAAACTGTAAAATACCTAAAAATTCACTTAAAATTGTAACAAAGTGTCATACATTTTTACTTTTATTGTTGGTACAAAAATCCCATTATACCCTAAAATTGTAAATTTATCCAAAAAGAAAAATCTAAAAATTATAAAGAAATCATTGTAAAATTTAAAATTAGAAATTGCAATTTGCTGGTGTTTTGGAGTTTTCAAGATACGTATAAACTAATGCTATAAAACGAGATACGTACAAATGATGTTCATAAATAAAAACCCAGAAAGATTTAAAGATACTGTAGATACGGTCTCGACTTGCGTCTGCATACAATTTTTAAATAGGTCCCTATGAGGATCATTTCCTTCTAGAAATCATCATCAAAAAGACCCACCAATAAGTAATAAAAAACTTATACTCTGTGCGTAAAAAAATATACAAAAACCGAAGAAAAATGTTGCAGATCTTTGTGCATGTTGTCTTGGGAGTCTTTCTGTTGTCTGTATCATAGCTCTCTATAGTTTCTATGAGTGCACGCAATGTTTTTATTGCACAATTAGTGCGGTAATGATCATTATTGAAGCAATACTTTCATCATGTGCACTCATAGAATTTTATTTTTAAATTTTGTTGTTTACATTTGATGGGGGTATTGAACACATTTTTACAATTTTTCGAGTTGGAACATTAGTATATTGTGCTTTTTTTAAAGATGAAAGATAGATTTTGAGTCATCTTTATCTCATCATCATTTAAGAATGTCAGAATGTTGAAACTGAAAAGGAAATGGTATTTAAGAAAATATAAAACTTTTTTTCTTTCAATTTTGTTCTTTTGAAATGTTATGATAAATAATATCGAAATTGTGATGAGAGACGTTTAGCTTTAGCGAATTTATTCTTTGTTTACATTTTAACTTCCGCTTTAAGCATCTCATCCGGTTAAATATATTTACACAAGTGCTTTTATTTTAAGCAGCAAGAAAAAGTTCTTTTGATTTTTTGGAATGTTCTTAGCACTCCGTTTTAACTGTCAAACAATGGGAATCCGATTTTTTGATTTATATAAATTTTAAAAGTATTTCTGTCAATTTTTGATTAGGTTTAACATTTTTTAACCCAATTTAAAGGTCAGCAAGTAAAAACTGCAACGTGTGAACATTGTGATCAAAATAAATAGTGTTCACGAACTCAACTAAAACCACATGTTTAATAAGCGACAATTGACGTGTTTCTTTTTAGCTGATCAATTTGTATCCAATTTTTTTTTATTACAATAAACAAAAATTAAACTACACCAAAATATTTAGCCTTCCTAAATACAAAAACTTTTTTGCAGAAATGCCTGCTTCGTGAATGAAAAGAATACGAAGAACGACTCAAAAGCGTGCGGGCGTTTTTGACTTAAAATCTGACGTCAGCTTGAATTTGTTGATATAAATACCACAACACAATTATATCATATTGGAGATGAAATCGTCAGCTATAGCTTCAGACCCCCGGCACCTTGGCAGCGTCAGTCATTTTTATTAATGATTTTGACTACTAATAAAAAATAAATGAATGATGTTTTATTTTCATGATATACAAAACTAACAAAGTTTGTTTATTTTTTATTTAATTGTTTGTGACAAAACGTAGGTATGAAATGAACATATATTTAAGCTAATGCCGCCCCAACTATATAACCGATAACGCCCTCGAACATGACCAAAAATATGTGTATTTTGTGATGTTTGAATTGTTTTTCGTTGTTGGAATTATAAACTTTTTAAGTACATATGTATATTCTTATATGACTGCATTTTGTTTGAAAAAAAAAACCTTGAATATTACTCGCTATTCTGACTTTTGAAGCGTTGGTGTAGACGGAGCCTTATTATATGACGCCACCGCTCAGCGCCGCCGCCGGCTCAGCCGTTTGTCGCCTTGTAATAAACGATCTGTTTGTCTGATGACAGTTGAATATCGATACCGATAGACGATTTATTTTGTTTTCTTCTCTTAATTGAATAATTTGTATTCATTTAAGCTATACGTACTAATACATTTAAAATATTTACTTTGAATTATTTTATTTTTGGATACGTCGGATTTTTTTCAAAAAGAAGTTCAAAATAAATGCGCATCTTAGTTAAATCTAAGTATGTTTATTTGTATTTATTGTAACGTTTAACGTGGGTCTTAAGCATCATTCACATGAGCGCGACCAACGAACGACGAATGAATTACAAAATGTGAGTTTATATACGTTTGAAGACATATTTCCACACAAATTCTTAACAAAACGATAGCAATATAGTCTCTATTTGATTTATGATGCATAGTTTTACTTTTCAATATCATATATTAATAAATTTAAGAAAACAAATTTATTCGTCGCGAAAAAAATTATAGTTGATACGAACTGTCAAACTTTATTCGCGTTCCACATTATCCACACTCGCAACGAATAAAAAAATCGTGCGTACTTAACCTAAAAAAATCGTTCTTGTTTTGGTTTCGGTGGTGAATGTCAAACTTAATTCGCGACGAATTAAAAACTCTCATATGAAAGAAATGTCAAAATCGACAAATATTCGTTCATTCGTTGGTCGTTGGTCGTGCTCATGTGAATATTGCTTTAGAAGTATGTCAAGCTAATTGCCTTTTTATTTGGTGTCAGAATGACAGGCCCTGTTTTTATTTTTAAAATCGGAATAAGAACAGTTCATATGTTCGCTGGAAATTGCTGTTTGTTGGTTCATGATTACTAATCAAATCCCTCATGCATCAATAGAAAGCTGTCAAAAATTTTTCTTTTTTGACATTTCATTTCCATAATTGTTAGGTGTTAGCTGCGAATTCTCATGTCAAACACACGATTTTGTATTAGTAAGTGAAACTCGCCCTTTAAGGGTGGATTGCGAATTTATATCTGACAATTCGCTCAATATATGTACATACATATGTGTCTTACTGTTGTTTAAACTTTTTTAAGGCAGACAATTCATTAAAATATTTATTTGTATTCACTTTACATAACAATATTGGCAATGATCCAACAAACAATTTTTTCTGTAAGTATATATAACTATGAACTCTGACAGGTAATGTTAACCAGCAACAGAAACAAAAATACAATCCATGTTTTCGTATGTTGTTATTTTTAAACGAATGTACCTTCGTTGAGACTGTGTTATTGTTTCCTGACTTTACGTATAATCAAATGTGTGTAGATACTTTATGTCTTTCCAACCAAATTGTGTCGCATAATAGTTTCTCAAAAAAACAAAAAAATCTCCTTTTTGTTCTATCCTTGACCTTTTTGAGTTACCATTTGATTGGTGGTCAAAGTTATGTAACTCAATTTGTTTAAAAAAAAAACAAAGAAAAAAGTTTTAGCATCATCTTCTTAATTCGTACCGTTAACTTGTTAAACAAATTATAGGTACCTACATATGTATATTAATTTATTTTTTTTTGTAATGATTTTGGGTTTAATATGTATCAAGTTTCTGATGCGGGTGTTACCTGTCAAACACCACCATCAATACCAAAACTGACATTCCGAATCACCTTGAGTTCTGATGGTTTACACCATGCGTTCTGCTTGCGTGATGTGTGTTACATTTCAAAAAATGTCAGTTTACTTATCAAATTAATGAGAACACAGAATTCCTGTCAACCGCCTCCTCCATAAATAAAATGAATTACGCATAAACGAATTGTAAAAACAACATTCATATCTACATACATGCATGTTGAAGTAGATATGTAAGTTACATGTAGAAATATGTTTAGTTAATGTCTGCGAACTTGATGCAACGATAGGCAGATATCTATAACGTCGACGTCGAGCTTAACAACAATATCCACCACACTATACATGACTACATCCGCCTGTCAAATTTAATGTTACAAAATGAGGGAAGATATCTCTTCTTTTATTTTATTTTTTCTGTCCCAATGTTTGCTGTTTGCTGGAGCATGTTCGTTTGTTCGTTGGCGCGCTCCATTGCGCATTAGTTGCGGTGCATCAGGCAGTGCTAGTGCTGGGGTACAATTCCTTTTTGTTTTGCTATTCCCACACATCTATGTACTATGTTTATTTGTGCGGGAGGAAATGCGAGAACCCCTCATTGAACCTTTCTTAACCCGACTCCCGACCGTAATTTAACTTGTTTGTTACTTTGCTATTGCTGGCCGTTTCGGTTTTCTGCTGCTGCTGTTACTGCCGTTCTTAGGTAAATATATCTACTTCTAGATGTAACACTTTTGTGATATTCTATCGTTCAACGTCAACGTCCAGTGTGTTTTTCTTCGCTGTCTTGAATTTCCTATTGCATCAGCTTCAGCTTTCAACATCAACATGATTCTGTCCTCCTCCACTATCCTCATATGTATATGCCATACAAAGGAAACTCACGCTAACACAACTTCTACATGTGATTCAATGCAAATGCGCGCGGATGTGCAATTTAACATTCATCCATCTTTTCATCCCACCCTATTCACCACAGTAAAAGTCATATCGTGTCATTGTAATTCTCCTGTATGGGCATTCACTGCACAATGCACATGTGGTGTGTTTTTTCTAAATCAAGAGACCCTAGAAAATGTCCGTCTTTCTTGAGAATTGGAATACGCTAAAGCCAAACCAGCTTAAGAGAAGAAGAACCACAAATAAAATACCAGAAAGCGTCTTATACGAACTGCATTGACTACACAACACATGTGCGCAAAAACACCATACAAAACATAAACGAAAAGCTAAAGCATGTCCAAGTCTTCTTTTATTCCCAATGCTCCCTCCTCTTCTGCGTTTTCCTCTCTTTCTGACATTTTTAAGATTGAAATGCTTTGAGAGAAGACCTGCGTAAAAGCGACATAATAATATCCGTGTGCACGCGTATTAGTTGAACTCGCGGTTGTTGACTCCGCGCGCAGCTTGTCTCGCCACCACCATCGCCACCACCACACGGCCTTAGTTTAGTGTGCTGTTGCTTAAAGTTGAAGCGATGCGCGCTAGCGCTACCATCACAACATTCACTGCGACAGCGACAACATTTTGTTCGCTTTCTGCCCTTTTTTCCCTAACAAACTCTGTTTCAATTTATTTATTTTTTCTTCTTTCTAGATCGGAAAAAAGATCTCATTTTTATGCTTTCGTTGAAAGAATCATGGGGAAAAGGGAACTGAAGAACACAGAAACTAAACAACACTTAAGATCGAATTGAAATAATGAAAAATTGAAGCTGATAGTCCAGGAGGCGGCGGTAAAAGTACCTACCTCATCGAGTCAATGGAAAATTTGGTCATTAACGAATGGTAAATGACACGAAGATTACAAAACCGCTGGTCGGACAGACTTTTTCCGGGCCTTTTGGCCGCAAAATGGTCACTTCCGGTTGCGTTTTTTGGTGTTAGGGTATACCATCAGGTCAATGGAAAATTTAAATAGTAGTTGGTAGAGATCTGGTGGTAGATTTAAAATCATTTGGTCGGACAGACACAATCCGGGACCAACCCTTTGTCCGACCATCTCAAAAAACTGTATTTTTGGTGTTGACCTACCTCATCGGGTCAATGGACAAATGGGGTATCAAATGAAAGCTTGGACCGTCTACTTTAAGAATCTACTGGTCGGACAAACTTTTCATGGGCCAAACATACGTCCGACCGCATTTTCCCCCAAAAAATGCTTTAATCTTTTTTCATTTTTTTTCATCTTTTTTCAACTCAATATCAAAAATTTTTAAGTCAAAAAAATATAAAATTTGTATCAGTTAAAAGTTAACATTGACACCTAAATAAATTATATAAAAAAAGTTTAAAAAAAAATTACAAAAAGCCTTAACAAAATCTATTGATCATTTTTTTCTCAGGAAATTACATTTTTTTATAAATTAAATAAATGACATACTTACCGACGAGCTATCTACTTCCAGCAGGGATAAGTTAATCTAAATTATTAATTAAATGTTACACATATGTATGTCTATATAGGGTATATTTACTTTATTTTTCAAATATAACATGAATTCATTTTTTCAAAAAAGATATACAGTAAACAGAATATCACATAAATAAAAAAATAAACTTTGCATATATCCCAGTAATTATTCAACGACAATTAAAATAATAAAAAATTAAGAAATATTGTCTTCATCAGAATCTTCCTCACTCAAATATTCCAATTCTTCTTCTTCTTCATTGTCTTTTAAAATAATATCATCAACATTAAGCGGAGTGGGATCCCCTTGAAACCAAAGTGGTATTAACTTTTCATCTTTCAATACCCACCCAAAATCTTCTGCCCTCAGTTTGACGCAGTCTGCTTCTGTGGCATTAGCCCACATAGAACTTACAAAAATTGTTCTTTTAATTTTTTCTTTGAGTGATTTAAAACATGGGGGTATCAAGCTAGAATCAAAGTTTCTTATATTTTTAAAAAAATTACCTACCGACGTATTTTTAGAAGCATATATGTTTTGAAACCTTTGAAATCTAGCTTCATTTACACTTTTGCAGTTCCGTAGACCATACATATGTGAAGTAAAGTTTTGAATAACTTCTGTATCTTTTTCCAGTAAACGATCAGTTTTTTTACTCAATGCTTCAAAGGCAGCTTTATAACAACCACTTTTTTGAAGGATATCTAGAGGTTTAGATTTTCCTTTTCTAAAAAAACTGGCCGTATAGTCGCAACCTGTAAAGGCATGAAATGCTGGTAGCGCAGCACATAAACTCACTCCCAATGTCGAAGCTAGTTGCGTACAATTTATGCAATTGAAATTATTTCTTTTCGAGCTGCCACTTGCTAACCAAATCTCTAAGTTCTTGAGTTTGTGCATATTCCCCAGTAAAATAACGAGTATGTCTGTGTCAGATGCTCGAACCATAATTTTGGAATTAGGTTTTGATTTGCTTATATGGTAAATTAATCTGGTATCGGCTTCTTCATGGCTACAACTATATTCATATTCCTCACGTTTACAAATACATTGGTTTTGAACTTCATAGGAAAAACACTTGTCATCTACCGTCAAAAAAACTTTTTTGTCTCCTAAAATTGGAATCAAGGAACTATCCTCCCAGTGCAGCCCTAAAAATCTTACAAGTGATTCTTTAAATTTGGGGTTTTTAAGGCATTTAAGAAAATCATCTGTTCGTTTTTGAAGTGGTCCAGAAATCGTGAAATTTGAGACTTCTACTTCATTTCGAACGCAATGTTCAGAGTCTTTGATGGATGGGTGTAAATAGCGGTCAAAAACAACATGAACTTCCGGGGCATTCGTGTAACATACCCTTGTTAAAATCATCTCGGATATTTTGTTAAATGTTTGAGGAACTAATGACCCTAAGAGATGGATTAAGTAAAAGCCATCAATTAATTCAATATCTTTTTTTAACGGCTCGGACGGAGAAATTCTAGATTTCAGTTTTTTTGCCAAAACTGCTTTGTCAGTTTTGTGCATCTCACCAGTATAGTGACAAAGGGCTGGGGGGCTGGAGACAATGGATATCATAAACAAACCTCCATGTCAATTTTTTTTTCTAAAGCTATTGCTAATAGTCTCCCAAAGGCATCCCGTTCCATTTTTATAAGGCTCTGTTTTGTACCATCTCTACTTTTTTGATATTTTTTTAAGCATTCTGATGCGAAGTTTAGAATATTGTTGCGCTTTAAAGGTTTTTCAAATCGACCAATGTTTTCAGAACACTCTTCAATAAATGTTATCTTTTGCTTTTGCCCTGTTTCATTGACATTTAGAACAAAGTCAGCTGTCTGTTGACTTGTCGCTCTACCTGTTGTTATGTTAAAAAGAAATTCTTTTCCCAAGTTTTCATCAAAAGGATTTAAATTTTGTTTGAAAACATTAACGATATCAGTTAATGCTTTCTTGTCCTTTTGAATTCTATTTCTGGCAAGCTCATGACATATATCATCCGATTGTCCGATTTTTATTTCAGTTAACATTTTGGAAATAATTTTTGTTCTTAGGTTATGACTTAGTGCCCAGCGTTGTCTTGCTGAAATTGAATTTGAAAAATGGGTAACACCAGTCAACGAGTTAGCAGCATCCGCATTAATGGTTTGTTCGAGAGTTAGGTCAACTGGTGACCTAGCAAAACTTTTTGCTGTACGCCTTATTCCAAAAGCACCACGCCTAAATTCGTTTATTAAATTAGAATTTTTTATTTTTAATCCAACTAAATTAGAATGATATTTTAATATCCACCTTGCATAATTAGGTTGGTTAAACACAAAAAATAAATTGGAAAGTTCGAAAATAGAATCCACATACAATTCAAAATCACTCGTTCTTATACTCCTTGAAAATCTGAAAAAAAACGTTCATGAACTCAATATATTGCATGAAAAACCGAGGAGTATTACCATGATCTCCTTTAAGTGTGAGATCTTTATACGCTGTGTATTTGGTAAAAATATCATTGAGCAATGGGCTTAAATTAGGGCTCTCATTTGGTTGCAATGGGCTTTGAAAAAAGTGTTGTAAATCATCAACGAAATCTTCGGAAATGTTGATGTTGTTTTCTAAACAAAACCGTTCAAAGTGCAATGTCTGAATGGCCCCGGTCAGCAAAGGATGGATTCGTTTACATCTATTAAAGTGCTTGCCATCAATAAATCCGTTTACTGATCCTTCAGCCAAAACTTCAGATTGTACTAAAATATCGACTATTCCAGAACCATCAATAAATTTTCCGAGGGCTTTAAAAAAAGCCAAAAAATTGATTGTTCATAACACTTATCGTTTTCATGCGTACAGTGACGGATTAAGAGGCGAATAATGTAGGTGATCACTAGAGAATGAAGTGCTCCAAAAGGGAAAAATGTTTGATTTTAAAAATATTTACCTCAACTCAATCAGAAACGTTTATTAAATGTATTAATTAAAAATAAAATTTTAAAGGTAATAAATAAAAACCAAAAACCTCTGTGATAAGAATGTTTAAACCATTTCGCCTCAAACCACAAAATACCTTAAGCCGGTCATGATATGCATTTGGCGTTGACTTGAAATTTCATTTTTTTTTATTGCTTTAACCATTTACAAAAACAATATTGTACTTACATTTGATTCAATGTGAGATGTTTTGATACGTTTCTGTGATGTTACGTCAGGCGCATTTATATAATTTCTTTTTAAAGTAATTTTACGGTAACACTTTGTATGGTAGCCAAACAAATCTTTAGAATCAGGTAATAATTCAATATCGCCGTACTTAAAACCCTTAATTTTTCGAATCAATAAAGCATCAATACTTTTTTTAAGTATTTCGTCTGTAAAATTATTAATTTTTGGAAAATCTTCCCCACAAACAAAACACTTTTTAACTTCTGATGCCATAATATTAGAAATTAACACAAAACAAAATATTGATTATAATAATTCAAACAATTTTATTTTATTTCTTCCACACTTTAAATGAGCCACTCAAACTTTCTACCAAAGTGTTTTTGTTACAATTGTAATGATGAATTGTTTAAGCGGTCAGCAGGGAAGAAAAGCATTTTAAATTAACAGTAAGTTCTCATAAAAATTAAGGCCACTTACATAATCCGTGCAAATTTTGGTATCGGTCCACAAGAAATACTATTATTTATTATGTATTTACATATCATGTAGGTTTGTTTTGAGAAAAAAACTTGCAAGAAAATGTGTTGAAAAAAATTCTTGTCTTTATTAAATATATCCTTATTAATTTTTATCATTAGAACCAAAACATGTAATTTTATTAGATACCTGCCGCAATTTTAAGTACAGAAACAGGATTGCATTTTAATTAGTTAGTAGTTCGTCAGTAAGTATGTCATTTATTTAATTTATAAAAAAAATGTAATTTCCTGAGAAAAAAATGATCAATAGATTTTGTTAAGGCTTTTTGTAATTTTTTTTTAAACTTTTTTTATATAATTTATTTAGGTGTCAATGTTAACTTTTAACTGATACAAATTTTATATTTTTTTGACTTAAAAATTTTTGATATTGAGTTGAAAAAAGATGAAAAAAGATGAAAAAAAATGAAAAAAGATTAAAGCATTTTTTGGGGGAAAATGCGGTCGGACGTATGTTTGGCCCATGAAAAGTTTGTCCGACCAGTAGATTCTTAAAGTAGACGGTCCAAGCTTTCATTTGATACCCCATTTGTCCATTGACCCGATGAGGTAGGTCAACACCAAAAATACAGTTTTTTGAGATGGTCGGACAAAGGGTTGGTCCCGGATTGTGTCTGTCCGACCAAATGATTTTAAATCTACCACCAGATCTCTACCAACTACTATTTAAATTTTCCATTGACCTGATGGTATACCCTAACACTAAAAAACGCAACCGGAAGTGACCATTTTGCGGCCAAAAGGCCCGGAAAAAGTCTGTCCGACCAGCGGTTTTGTAATCTTCGTGTCATTTACCATTCGTTAATGACCAAATTTTCCATTGACTCGATGAGGTAGGTACTTTTACCGCCGCCTCCCATACTATGAGGTTAGATGACGCAGAGGTTGATAGTTTTATTTCTTTTATTTTTGTCGTACTTTGTACATACATTTTAAGTTCGTTTTCGTTTGACCACGTGCCAAAATATTTGTACCTGTGTCTACTGGAAGTTTTTGTTAAAATATAGTTCAGTACACAACAGTGTGTACTCCACTTTAAAATGGGTTAGGCAAGTAAGTACATACATATTTTACTAATGTCAGATTAATAGAGGTTTACCAGGGTACAGCACAAGTAACTATATGACAAGTGCAACTAATGGTAGTATTTAAACTACCTTACCGATCACACAACTAGGCGGATATCCCTCCATTTGACTTTAGAAAAATCTCAATTTCATTTTGGTGAGAAAGTTGTCAGTCACTTTCCGTTGGCAGATTGTTGAATTCTTAACTGACGTTTAACTTTAATCTCTGCTAACTCTGTTCAGTGTCAATTTTTATTATGGAATCCTTAAGTATTATTAAGAACTTAGATTACAACCAAACTCCTCTTAGAAATGATAATTGCACATCAATAAATTGTATAAACTCATAAATATTATATATTTTAAAAATCCGTTTTTAAAAAAATAATCAATAATACATATAAGCCATTTTGTGAAGGTTTTTAAGATCTTAGGTAAATATGCACACACCTGATATTCTTTTTCCCAGAGGTTTATATTGGGAGAGAAAACTTCAATCTTCAAAGGACATGTAGGTATATGAAATTTAACAAAAAAAAAAGTTAACTTCACACAAATTCACCCTTGTAAAATAATATACTCGTTCTCATTGTAGCTGACTGGAAGTAGTGTTGTTGCGATATTTTTGTAACAAAGCACAAAATTTAATTAAAAATGTATTTCTTGTTTTATGGATGCATCGTTGTTCGTGTTGTTTTTGTTAGAATACCATGAACCTGGCATAAGTATTTAGAAAAACGATGACACCGACTACGAACAACGACGACGACGATGGGGGATGCAAAGTGCAATCTATTTAAATTAACTGGTGCAGGGTAGATATATGGAATATAGCTTTGGAGAAGATTAAAGGAATAAAGAATAAGGTTGGATCTTCCTTGTTGCCTTTAGGGATTGATTTATTCCACTTTACGAGACATTTTGTAAAATATTATTGCAATACAAAGTGAATATAGGCAGTGTGAAGATATGATATGGGGTTGATGATGGCGATGGCGGGCCAATGACATTGTCAAGAGCAATAAGTCTATATGACATATTATAATATAGAAGATTTGAGGAAATAATATCTATATATAGTTAAATATTCCATAAAGCATCAATAATTTATTTGAATTTCCTAAAGCCATTTGTATTTAATTATTATGTGATCCACGCGTTTTGGATGAGGACTTGATATATCATTGAAACAGAACAGATCGTTTATACTTTCTTAAAATCGAACGTAGGTACCCTTAACATCAAACTGAATGCATTCATTCAAGTCATATAACAATGTAGAACAAAAATTAAAAACAAATATTTTGACATATAATATCTGAATAACGTCATTTGTTTGTATCTACAACTGTCAAGATAATTAGAAGATAAGGCAAAAAATTAATTGTTTAATGAACTCTGACTTTGACGTTTCTAAAACTTCAAAATGTTTGATCTAATGCATTGGAATAGTTCTAGAAAATACGGAAAACTTAATTATATTTGTTTTAAACAATAAACTTGCATGTATTTTTAAACAAGTTCTTTTACTACAACTTTTGACATAAATATAATATAAAACATAATAAATTATATAAAATTTAACGAAAAATATTCCATTCACTCTGCGCTAAAGGTGCTTATGGAATATACATACATAATTTAAAGACATATAAAAATCCTATAAAAATGACCCACATCTGTTCCAGTTCTACACCATCTGTCACCCATAACTGTCAGTAACAATTTTATAATAGCAAAGAAAAAAATATAAAAATATAAAGCCACACTTTACTGTCATCATCACCATCAACGTGTATTTCTCTGTATACTGTTTGATCATCACCCACGGAAATCCAAATCAAATTAAAATAAAATTAAGACACATACAACAAAACAAAAAAAAAAGAGAATCACAGATCGTGCCTACCATATGTAACGTTCTACTTTTCATTTTATTATTCAAAAACTGTTGGCGGTTGTCTTGTGAATGAGTGTGAGGCGGCAGCCATAATATCCGACGGGGTATATTTTATGGCTTGGGTGGCCACATCCGATCTATTTAATTTGGACGGCTAAATATGAGCCCCCACAACCATATGCGTGACAGTTTGAAAGCATTTTATTTTTCTTCATTAATACATTAATAATTCAATTCATAACTTGTTCATTCTTAGAAAAGAGGGCTTTTAAGATTCTGAATGAATCAACACTTCTCAAACGAAAAAATGAGTACAATTGTGTATATACATACCTTAAGCATATTAAGGTCCAAACATAGACTGTTTCCTCAGAGTAGTAATATACCGTTATTTACATGATCATAGGAATAAGAGTAAATACACCTTGGCTAATTGTCTGTGAATGTCTTTCTTTCGATTTATTTCAACTGGAAATTAAAGAAGAGCAAATATTTCCCTAAGTTTCACAGACCACAGAAAAAAATTTCAGGCCTCCTGTTTGATTTGGTGAATGAGAGATTGTTCATGTCACGAAAAAAGATATCATCAGTCCAACTTGAATTGACTCGCAATCGAATTTCTGCTGGGTCCCTCTCTTCTTTCTACGTTGTACTTATGGTTGTTATTCTTTTCGTTTCGATTTATTTGTGTAATTTGCATAATAAAATTTTAATCAACAATTTGCCATTGAGAAACGTGTTCGGAATTCTGGACGGTTAAAATATAGACGGATGCGCTGCGCTGCGCTGCGCCGCGCATTGGGCGCGAACGCAAAACTTCTATACAAACAAATATCGGTTCAAATAATATACAAAAAAGCCAACACGAATGCACTCTTACTTGAGGCTCTTCTGGATGGCTATAAGAATCAAGAATCAACCTACCGTCGTCCTCATCATCGACTGCAGTTTTTTAGTTGTGCCTGGTTTGCCTTGTGAAGGCAAACCAAAAGAATTAAATCGAATTCCAGGAAAAATTCACGCGTCCGACCGGAAATCACCGACATGAAAACATTCCGTTTGCCGTTTGACGTTTCGTTGTACGGATGGTTTAATTTTTGAACTTATAGTGGCTTTTAAGACTTCAGAGGAATTAATTAATCATCCGGAGTGCATGGTTTTTTTTTTTTTTTTTTATTTTTGTGTTTCGTGTAGGATATTTTTGATTTGCATTTTATTGGTCACGGTTATTTGATGTTTGTCTTGTTGTTCGCTTCCTCGCATGTTGTACCTACATACATCCATAAATATTTTCTGATTGAAGAGGAGCTTGATTTCTTGGAAAAGAAGGGTCAACATTTTTGTTGCACACAAGCATGTGTTGTTTATGAATAAACTTGAATTTGGATGTGAGGGTTCTTTTTCATCTTGTTTCGTAGAATTCATTTGATTTGATAATTTTAAATTGTTTGTTTATTAGGTTTCGCATGAAGTCACATCAAAAAGACAAAAATAAGAACGAAACAGTGATTTAATTAACAGGTACCTATCGTCCCGAATAAAATGTAGACAGAAATCTAAACATGCCCATTACAGCATCTTGTTAGCAGTGCTGCCAGCTCGAAATTGGGAACCTAGTCAGATCTGACTTGTTGACTGGATTTTGATTTTATTTAAATCCAGTAGAAAAAAAAAACAGTTAAACACAATTAAAAACGAAAAACAGTCAAAAATCAAGTCAAATAAAAAAAAACATTTTAACAAACAAATAACATATTTTATTCTGTTTTATAACAAAAACTATAATAGAAAAATTAACAAAAAATAACTTATTTTCTATAATTCACAGCGTATAATGTACTCATGTTACTAAATTTATGATAATAACAATAATTCTTTTCAGGTAATTAAAATATACGAATATGTACTTATTCCGAATCGGAACTCGAGGTATTGTTTTCCGTATCAATATTTTGTTATATTACATTTGTTCCAACTTTTTTCGTAACTTCATTTGAAATGATGAAATTATGGCAACATTTTACCTACCCCTCGCAAATTGTTTCTTATAATTAAAATAGCATTTGTAGAAATTAAATGCAACCTGTTTCTTTGCTTGGTTTTGACCAAGTTTAATTGGCAAAAAATTCGTTCTTACTCAGCGGTACCAATATCGAAATAGCGAACTTTGCCATTTCTTTAAAAAGATTTTCTCCACTATAGCATCTTTATAAGATTAAACTTCACACTAAAATGGTACTGTTTCTCTATGTTGTTTCATCTTAAAAAGTTTAGATTGTCCCATTGACTAGAAATTTTGTCAGCTAAAATCGCCTCGACATTCATTGCATTCCAAAACAGGTTGCAGTTGTAGGGAGGATTTATTTTGCGAAAGGCATTCGCTTACCGAATCATAAGTCAACTTATGATTCTTATCTGCTTTAAAATGTTAAGATTTTTTGGCACTCTCTGCTGCAACTCTTCTACTAGCTTTATAATAAAATGATTACAGTTTTGTCTAAATACATCAATATCTTCCTTGCTTACTTCCAAATTTATTTCTAATTCATTTAGTTTTTCTTCGCATTCGACTCCAAGGTAAGGCTTTGTTTGTAGCCTTAAGCAACTTAATAATTAAAGAAAGTTTTTCGGATTTTTGACTTGATTCCAGTCAAAAATAAATATTGACTGGATCTGTATTTTATTTCCAGCTAACGAAGAAAAAATCCAGTCAAATCTGACTGGAAACAAGTCAAAATGGCAACAGTGCGCTGTCAGTTTCTTTTGATTGAACGCTGAATCTGAATGTTTCGAAAGGTTTGTTTGTTTAGTTTTTCCTGAAAATGCAAATTATTCTTGTGAAGTTAAAAATAAAACTTGCCGTTAGTTGTTCTTCATAATAATTAAATAAATTATTTCTGTATACTTTGTAAATTATATAAATAATTGTAAAATTTCATTCATTTTGAACGAGGTACTAACAAGTTTTTCGTAAAGTTATTGATCTGATCACATAAAACTAAAGTTTTAAGTAATGTTACAGTAAAGTAGGATAGATACATACATGAACCTCTATTTACGATCCCTACTGTTTCCATAATACGAGTATATAGGGTAAATCTAGCCATAAAATGATAAAAACAAATAGTGTACAACATCCATCATCATAAAATGTCATATAAATTCAAGTGAAATGTGTTACGCATTGAGAATTCTTAATGAAAAGGATTATGAAGTATATTTACGAGTAGGTAACAAAATGAAATTTCCAACAAACTGAACTAATCACTTTGGCACCTCTCTCTCCATTCGGTGTGTGTCCCTTCACAAATACAAAATTGTATGGAATACTTTGTTTGTTTTTTTTTCTCGTAAAAGGATCTTTCATTACCCAAAAAAGACCTGCTGTCACTCTGCTGATCTTTCTTGTTCGCAATGAACCCGACACAATTTCTATTGTTTGATGCCATGATGCATTGTTCATCTTTGAAGTGTCTTTTTCGTCTACTCTTTTCATACACATATGTATCTAAACAATATGCTGTACATATTTGGAAATCAATTGTTTGACAGTTGAGGCAGTTAAATGATTTTTACTTTAGCTTGATGATCAAGGGTTTATGGTATCGTTTCATTTTTCTTTTCCAGCTACATATATAATTATCATCAAAGCATAACATCAGCAACAATAATATACATATGAACAAATACTTGAAGGGAAAATAATGAAATCAGAACAACGATGGACGCTATTATTTTTTGTTTTGTTGGTTTCTCTATCTTTGCGTTGTTCTACTCTAAATACTAATTTTCTTTTTCATAGTATTATTCTACTGTTTTAATTTTAGCAACACAGAATATTGACACTCGAGCAAAACAAATTCACTCTCCCTCTCTCTGTCTGTCTGTCAGTGTCAGTATCTTATCTTTTGTCATTGAAAAAACAGTTGGTGGTGAATGACGATTTATCTTTTATATTGTTTGTTTCGCTATTTCTTTTATTGAATTGCCATAGTTGATTCATTCATTCATTAAAAAATATAAGAATACAATTCAATAATATAACAACATTATAAAGATGGGTGTTTAGGTCTGACACTTACTTTAACCCCACCAAAAATAGCTTTGACAGTTGTTGGTTGATCGTGGTGAATATCGATAAAATATGTTTTCATATAATGTTATTTGTTTAACGAATGAGGTACATAAATATTTATTTCTATCCCTTTGCAATCAAGGAATAATCTTTGATATAATTGAGATTGTTCAATGTTACAATCCCTAAAGCAAAAAGAATATTATTTTATTTCTAGATATGTTAATGACAAATAAAAAATTAGAATACAAGCAGATAAAAACAAAGTTCAGAGACGAAACATGAGCATGATAAACTTTTCATGTTGTTGTTTTGTTGTTGTTCTTCATTCAAATATTGTGAGTTTTTATTTTATTATTTGTGTATACAAAACAGGAAATCGAAAAGCGATAAAAATAAATATGAACTAATAGAGGAATATACACAGGTCTACATATGTTTGCAAGAGTATGTTGATTTGAGAGCACAATACCTCAACCTAATATAAGAAAAATACAAATATTTAAAACGAAGGTGGTTAACTGTAGATATGCTATGTGGTGATTTTATGTAAGGTTTGGGTGAATTTACATTTATGTAGATATTTGAGATTACAATTCTTTTTTTTTTTTAAGAAAAACGTTCTTAGATGATAACGTCATTATTATATGCTATGGAGGAAATGACAACGATGAATGGATTATTTATTTAAGTTAGGAAGATAATTATGTTTCCTATGATACCTTTATCTAAATTATTATTTTTAATAAGAACATAATAAGGAAAATTCGGAAAGGGAATTCCCGTGTCACGAGTTTAACAGGCGAGAAGACAAACATGAGTTAGCAAAAAGTACTTTTGACATTAAATAACAAAGTGATTGTTTGTTTCTTAATATTTAGGTAAATTTATTGATCCCGTAATTAATTACCGACAACTTGTTATTTTAAACATTTGAATAATAATTAAATGAATTTCTAATTTTTCGTAAAATAGCCTACTACTAAATCAATAATATTGCGTTTTGGATTTATGTTGACTTATGATGAACTTTTTAATAAATTCACTCAATTTAGTAATACTTTTATGATTTAAAATGGTTGCATTTTATAAGTTTAGTGTTAAACTACCTCAACAGAAATCCATTGATATAGAATAACTTTACAGCCTTTATGGCTGAATCAAAAACACGCTTCAGCTTCGGCTTCGCCTGACGTTTACGAGTTCAGCCATAGGAATTCAATGCACGCTATCACAATGGAGCTTCGACCCCACGTTTCGTTTGACAATCGTAAGGAAAAGAACGTAATGTGACTCCAAACGGAAGCTCTAGTTTAATTGTCTGAGCATTTGCTTTGTCTGACTGCTCAACAGCTGTAAAAAAATGTCAACAAATAAAATATTTGCTCTTTGGAGGGATGATATAACAGAAATGTCATTCAAAGCAACCTCGAAGCAGGCCCACCGTAACGCAGACGAAGCTGAAGCGTGTTTGTGATTCAGCCATTAAGCCCATACAAAATTGGTATATTGACATAAAAGTCCGGTATTCTCACTTGGATTTATCAGTTAAGGAGTGTAAAAACCTTTTTAATACCTATGTACATATGTACATAATTTTGTTCGTCAAAATTTTTTTGTGAATCATATGCAACCAAATTAAAGTTCTTAGTCGTATCTGCTGGAAAAGGTTCAGGTTTGTGATTTCATAACTTTTTATAAAGACCTAAATGATCTTAAATTATGAGATTTGATCACCTGTTATATATTTTATTGTAGCTACCTAAATTATTTTCTAATTTAAAAAAAAAAATCACATCTTGTGCTTAAAATGATTACATACCTTTAAATAAATCTGAATGAACCAAACAATTAGGTATGTTCGTTTAACTTTACAATGGTTGACTTATGTTTTCTTGACAAGTGCAGAAGTTGTCAAACAAAAAAAGGATGACATAAGAAAACTTCAGAAAGTTATGTGTCAAAACTTACATATATTGGGCCAGTTCATATTTCTAAGGTCTTAGAGATTCACGTGTTCTCAGAGATATAAAAAAAATTGTCTCATTGAAATTTCTCACTTTTGTTTTCAGAAATCCGGGAATGAAATTTGAATTATTCTCAAGATTTCTCTATCGTAAAATTTAAAAAGGAAGCAATGCATAGCTAATTAGTTTGCAAGGTGAGAATTAATAGTTAGCTGTGTTTATATTTCATTCTTCTGCTCTGTCAATATGTTTTTAGAATCTTAAATATATAAACTAGCCAGTTATCAACGTTTCAAAATAAAGTGTTGAATACTATTATATTTCTATTTAATAAAAAATGCAAACCTGTTAACACGGTTTAAGAAGAGTTCAAGGGGGCCACAAGCACAATTAAACAGAGAATACGCTCGCTATCGAGTAGGTAACTGCGGGTTTTTCAAAACGCTTTTGGCATCGAGGTAAGGAAGAAACCCAAAAGTAATTATCTAGTTTAGTTAACAGGCATCAAAACCAAACTAGTACACATGATTTTTTGAAATAAAAATTATAATAATAAATCATTGTAAGTTATAATTTTTCTCATTAAAGTTTTTATCACCTTTTAAATCGATGCAACAACTTATCAATATTTTAACCTATGTTGAGTTTTCTAATTTTAAATTCATTATTTATATATTTAGGATATCTATCTGATACATACCTACCTTTTCTTTTATTGAATTAAAAATTAAATTTACACAAAAAAAAATCCCCAAGCAAACAAACACACCAACAACAATTAACAACCAAACTAGGATAGGAACTCTATGATTTTATTCAACAACAATTTCCAATTTCAACAATAACCCAAAACGCCTAGACTTTAAAGAACTTACCTTGCAATGTAACCACACGACATCCATCTTGTTTTAATCGACGATGCAACACGTTGATTGTCGCATCACTACCATTGCTTGCTGCTGCTGCTGCTGCTGCAGCACCACCACCACCGCAACCACCAATGTCCATTGCAACTCCACTGCTTCCGTTGTTGCTGCTTCCATTGCCACCCCCGCTTTCAGGTGACGACGAAGATGTTGATGATGATGCCACACCACTGCCATTACCTCCAGTCAACAAATTACTGTCATTGTACAAAATGAATAAACTAATTTTGTATCCATTTTGAATGCGTTCCTTCAAGTCCGGTGACTTAATTGTTGATAATAAATCAATTTTTCCAGCTGCTAAACGACGCATCATAATGCTAGGTATAGAAAAATTCACAGCAGATCTAATATGTGATTCACTGAATTCATTTGAACTGCGACAGTCTAATAGGATCAAATCTTTGACATCCGAGCGCAGCTCGGTTTGTAGCCATTCCTTGGAAACAAAATCGTAATCCGTTTCAGGCATATTTGTTTTGTTTGTTTATATTCACCACAGTAAAATTTTACCAAAAACAACCAAAATTTTTACCTATACTCTATTTCACAAGTTGTTATTGCCGATAACAAATAAAAAACAAAAACCAAAACACGAAACTGTCCCGCACCAAACTGAATACTGAACCACAAATAGAAAAAGCGTGCGTTAGGAATAAATTTGTTTTTGTTTATTCAATTTTGTTTCTATTCACCAAAATTCATTTAAATTCACCACTTAAAACAATTTGCACTTGAACCATGTTCGTTGGGTTAAAATAAAATAAAAATCCAGGAAAGAACGTTCCTACTAAAACCTTTTTCGCTCTGTTTGTTTATTTTTATTTATATTTATTTTTTTTTCGGGTTTTCTCCTGGTGCTGGTCATTCACTGTTTTTGTTACCTTTTTCGGGGATGTATAACAACACAGAGATACAATTTGAGAGGAAGATAATGGAAATATTGAGGAAATTTTCACTTTTTCTTTGAATATAGGTACACAGCGCCCTCTTGAATTTTTATTTTTTCTTTTGTTGACACATGGGAGTTATTTTTTTATTTATGTTAAATTAAATTTTATATTATAATCCGACGTTTGGTGTTATCTAAACGCTTTTATACAAGTTTATGGATCTTAAAAATATGGAAAACTTCAGTAATATAGAAACTTAAAAGAGGTTTCTATGAAATAAAATAAATTTTTAATTTTTATTTGACAGGCCCCGCAGAAAGAAAAGCGATAACACGACCAACCACAACGACCGACTAACAAAATCTGATGATGAATTTATCTGAGATTTTTTCGATGTGAAAAAGTTCTGAAATTTCCCTGGTGGATTTTTCTTGTGTGTGTGTGTGTTGTGTTTGTATACATACATAAAAGTCGTTTATGGACTTGTATTTAAAGCTGTTTGTGTGTGAGTTTCATTGTGTTTTTTCTTCTTTTTAAGTACATAAAGAGAATGAGAGAAGAAGTAATAAATACAAAAACGAAAACCATGTGTGGGGAAAATCGAATTTTTATACAAAACACCTTTTAGATTGTTGCGCATGTTGGTTTATTTTTTCTCAGCATTAATTTGTATGTATTTGTCAGGCTTTGATGGTATTGAATTTGCTTTATATACACAGAAAACAATTTTTGTATTGAAGTTAAAGCTAGATGGTGTTTGGTTCGATAAAGAGAAAGAGTGTTTTGTTTGGCTTTTGAATGAAAAATTTTGTACATATTTGTGAATTGTGATTGTGAATATTGTTGTTGACTATTTTGATGAGAACCTAGAGAGGAAGACGAAGAAAGAGAAGGTACGTATAATTACTTTCCTAAATGTATTCGTGATCGTGGGCGTTGTATTTGGGTATTGGTGTGTAGAATATTGAGAGTAAAAGGATTTATTTTTTTGTGAAAATTATTAAATTTTGATTATTTAAGGTGGGTGGAATTTTCTCTTTGGAAGATTCTCTTTATTCAAAATGTGGCACTGCCAGGCTATGTGTACTCGTACTTAATTTCCTACAAATTAAATGTTACAAAAAACTCAGCTTCTTGTCGTTTAAGGGGTCCTACATAGATACATAATAAAAATCAGAAAATTCCAATTAACATATCCACTTACTAATTATTCTGAAAAAAATCTATGAGCCGTCAAACCATGAAATTACCCAATCAAACAAATCTACCAGTATTCTGGCTGTCAAAATTTGTAGAAAATTTTAAATCATTTTTTGACTTGGACCATGGATTAAAAATGAGTCACTGTGAAAAAACTAGCCCACTGGCTCTAATTTCAAGCTTGGCCAAGTCTAGTGATTTACTGCAATCATAACAAATTTCATATAAAAACAATTAAATTTACAAAATCTGAAGTTAAAATTCACAGAAATTCAGAGTATAGAACAGACCTATTGATGAAACGTGTTCGCTTCGCTCATCCCTAATGTCAAATTCGAAAAGCTGTTTTTTACTAATCTGTTTCCGAACGTCTTTGACAGTGTTCAGATTTGAACCTTTTAAGGTGACGTTTCATCATTTGACATTTCATTATTTGAATTTTATTCATTTGACTTTTCATTTTATTATGGATTAAATAAATAAATTTACCTGATGGATTCTTTTATCTTATTAAAAAGCTTTAAGTTAAGTTTGAGCTTTAAATGGTTTTCTTTTTTCTTAAGGTC
The DNA here is from genome assembly GCA_920104205.1 of Eupeodes latifasciatus. Lineage (NCBI taxonomy): Eukaryota > Metazoa > Arthropoda > Insecta > Diptera > Syrphidae > Eupeodes > Eupeodes latifasciatus. The sequence goes on from OV049924.1 coordinate 28,457,229, forward strand.
TACTTTTTTAACTGAGTATGCGAATTATGAGTCAGCCAGAACAAGCAACATCTAGAGACTCAGATTTATTCCTTATCTTTACATAATACCTACCTTCCTACCTTTATGAAATGGACATTCCAACACGTGTACCTGTAAGGCCTTAGGTATATCATATCTTTCTTATGGTAACAACAGAAAATCTACCTGAGGGAATTCTCAAATACTAAATGAGAATAAATTTTCCAACGTTCGTCGAAGTTGTCGTCTTCGTCGTCGCTTTGTTTACCTGTACCCAAACCCAAAAACCCAACCCATGACTATCTATGTACATAATAAGTTTTAGCTCCTGAATTGATAGTACCTATAGTTGAAACCCCTATAGGTACTCCAAACCTAAACTACTAAGCCTTACATTTCACTAGATTAACTTGGATCCAACGTAACGCATATCCAAATAGCATTCAACAACATCGCCCACACATAGCACGCGTCACTTTAGTGCGCATGCCAAAAATGTTATGAATGAAATTTCAGCTCTAGCCCCACACCATTCCTATTCCTCATCATCATACTCATTCTCAACGAGCTCTAGATAAATAGATAACATATCTAACTGCTAAGCTTTAGCTTCAGGGTGTTGTTGTAGTGTAGGTTTTGAAATCTATCGTAGTAACTTTTAGATATGTAAATACATTGTACGAGTAGATAGATATATTTACTAAAGACTAAACTAAACCAATATGGCCAAATGGCTTTTATTGAGTTTATTGCTTTTGCTACCTTAAAAGAAAACTGTAAGGTACATTTATTTGGAGTGGTTATTCCGGTGGAACTGATGGCTCGGCTGGAACAGCGAACTGGACTGGTGAATGGCGATTATGGTGGCGATGGCCGGTGGGTATACATAACCTACTCCATCCGCACTCAAACCTCTGTATCTTTATATTTCAGCCTACACATCTTTTATGCTTGTTCCAGTGCCAGTCTGTGCACGACAGATGGCGTTCGTTGCTCATTTTTTGTGATTTTTATTTTATATGATATAAATATTTGAATGGCCCGGGTTGTTTGTTTTGAATGTTCAAGCTTGTTGGGATTTGAGCCGCATGAGGGCGAGGGGTCCTCTTTATCTTTTCAAGACAAAATACTTAGTTACTGTATGGAGTTGGAGTGTATTAGGCATGATGAGGTGGAGGTGGTTATAAAGCCGCAATATAGCAATAGGTAGTGGGTATTTTGAATTTGTACTCTTGTTACCGACATATATGTATGTCTTCTATACGTCAAGCCACTTTGGAAGAAAAATGTGAATGGTGACACCCACGTGCAGCCTGTCGCAGGAGGGAAATACTTGTTTTTTGTTTGTTTGTTCTTTAGGTATTTACGAGTACCTTTACTCTGAGTAGGTGCACATATTTCTGAAGGCAGCATGCGTGTGTTTATTTTTCTTTTTGCAAATAAAATTTAGATATACAAAAGTATACTATGCATAGATATCTCGCTTCCAAAGCATATCTACTTGATTTTGCAATTATTGTGCAAAACAACATGGATAAGCTTGAAAATTGAAAATGGGGGTGGTGTGTGTTAAATAGAAAATTGAATTTTTGTTACAAAAATAAGTTTTAGGTTTATATTTTTAGCAAAAGGTTTTTTTTGTGGGAGGGGGGGTTAAGAAGTCGTGTAGGCGAGTGAAAGATAGAAAAACAAATATCTTAATATAAGAAAGGTTTTGATAATTGAATTGATTCAATATAAAATCTGTCTGATGTTCAGAAACATTTGATTATGGCATCCGTTTCCAGAAATGTTTTCAAAAATAAAGTCATTATAATATTGAGAATACATTTTGTAGGTGGTTTGAACAAAAAGGAAAACAATCTGAAGAATTCAATACGATTAATAGAAATTATAACTTTTTCAAATAATTTTAGCACATATAATAATTGTAAACAAACTGTCAGGTAATGACAGTTGAGTTTGACAGATGTCAAATTTCAGCGCAACCAACCTGCAAATAAGAAATGAATAAGCCTGCAAGTATTATGTATGTTGGAACGGAACTGCAGCTGTTTATTGATCATTTTAATTGTAAGGAAGCGATGGAAATTGATACAAGACAAATAGATGTCATTGGTTTTTACTATCATCATTGAAACCGATAATTGAATTCTTTTGACAGTTCGCTTAGGTTAGGTTAGGTTAGGTTATAGTGAATGTCCAAGATGGAAACGGACACACTTAGGCCAGTTTAATGGCCCATTGTGATACCACATGAATCTTGAGGTTACTTCCTAAGCTCAATGGAACCAGTTTGAGTCTCTTACGAAATGTAAGAGGCTGATTATGCCGATATGATTTAGATCGTTTAGATCGTTAAAGAAAACTCTTGCGTTTTCGAGCCAGAGCAGGGCATGTGCAGAGAAAATGAAGAAGTGTTTCTTCCTCTTCCTCGTCCATACAGCTTCTGCAGAAATCATTTGAGAATACGCCTAATCTCGTGGCGTGCTTTCCTATTAGACAGTGTCCGGTTATGACACCTATTATCGAGCTTATATGCGATCTGCTTAGAGAGAGCAAGCACCTTGAACGTTTTAAATCCAGTGTGACAGTTCGCTTATGTCATTGACAATTTCTATTATTAGAAAACTGACAGTAAAATAGAACGCCTTTAGAATTCTATATTCAGCAAAATAATGTCAAGTTCGAAAAACTGTTTTTATCTTTACTTTATTTCGCTCAAAATGAGGAAAATATGAAAACATAATTTCATCTTTCTACACACAAATAACAAATAATAGTCAACTTCATATGTCATGTTCGGTCAAAGTGGTCCTAAAATAATTTATTTCAACTGAAACCATAAACTAGATCCCGAAACTTTTACTACACAGAAAATATTTATTACTCAATTTTTTAGAATTAAGGCTATTCAAACACCATTCAAAAAATTGCAATAGAAGCAAATATACCAATAAAACTATTCAACGCAACACTTAACGAAAAATATATGAAATTGAATGAAAGTCCACATAACATAGATTTAATTAAACCCAAGCTAATGTAAAAAAATCAAACGAAAAGTTATCAAGAGTTGTCGTTAAATGAAACAGCTACCATATAAATGCTTCGGCTAACTTACGTCGTTTTCAATTGGCAATCTGGAAGTGAAAAAAAGCATTCTGAATGCGTTCAATTGGGCAAAAGTGACAGTTCTGATTCTGAAAAGAAGAGAATTTCCCTTCTGGTTTTAAAAACAGAATCAGAAGCAGAATCACTCACACATTCATAAATTTTAAATGTCAGATGTCACACTTGACAAATGACATTTTTTTTGTAACACATTTGTTTGCATAAATTATACCAGCAGTGAAGTGATTTCTTGAAATTGATATAAAAATTATAAAAAAATATAATCAAAATGGAAACCAATATTGAAAATATTGTAACAAGTGTTCCTAGTTTGTTAGAAACATTATTGGAGTCGTCTTCCTCATCTTCTTTATCAAGTGATGAAGATATTATTGCTGTTGATTTTCTCCTGCAGGAGTTTGCCAAGAAACCAAAAGTGCAAAACTTTGTGGAGGATGTAGTAGACAAGTATTCGGAGGAACAGCTAAAATCATATCGCAGCAATCCAAATTCACTTCCTCCATGTTTGCAGCACAAAAACAAAATGAAATTTAGCGCGAATACACATATACATATGTGACACATGTCATACTCAACCAATACATTCTCACCAAACTTCAGATTCTTCGGATTAAAAAAAAAACTGTTCAATTGGGATTCCGAATCGAAGAACAATTCCAGATTGCCAATTGAAAACGACGTTAGCCACTTCACTCGTTTTCGCTATAATCCGTGAAAGTTAATGAAATTAACGAAACAGTTCATAACCTCAAATAAGCTCAATGTCACGTAAGTATCACATTTTATAGTGTTTTGCAATAATATTGGCTGTGTTCAATCTCAGTGTTTACGTGTAAAAGAACATCTGAGATGTCAAAAAACGAATCCAAAGGTATCCAACAATTTTGTGGTTCACGTGAGTATCTGACAGAACAGCTGCTTCAACATATGGTTGACATTGAAGGAGCCTGCAAGTTTATTTCGAATTTCTATGTTCTTTGCTTAAAACTCAGTGAATTATTAAAATTATCAATTAAAAAAATTATTTTACAATGATTTTGGAACTTTAAATCTTAATGTTTGTCTGCTTTTTATGACCAGTTGAAAGATATTTTTTTTTTTTGCCATCAATCTTAATTTAGGTATCTAACTGCGTTCAATAAGTTATCTTAAAATTCACCTATCCAGGATACTCTATCCAACACAATATTAAACGCAGCCATTATAGTTATATTTTGACATTTATACTATTTGGATCATGTGACTTTGACTTTTGAGTGATGTCTCAAAATATTGTAATCTTAATCATTTATTTCAAATAAAATCCAAATAATAATCAATCAAGACTTTTTATTTTGTATGGCAGCAGCCTAAGAAAGAACTTGTCTTCTAAATTCATTGGTATTATGCCTTACATTGCATGTCATTCAATATTTTGCAATAATTGAAGTTCAAATACGTAGTCTAGTCACACCACGCGTTTACTAACAACAAAACTAATAGGTACGCTGTACCTATACATATATTTAGGTATGGGTGCTTTTGATATTAAAATCGTGCAAGGTTCAAGCAAATTTGTACATACACTGTCAATCACTAGGATGAGGCCACATATTTTTCAACCGATTTTCGGTCCGATACCTGTCGGAATTTGTTTAACCCGGAAAATTTTACTACATGAGAGTGGGTACATATTTTCTTAAAACAAAGTGATACAATTATAGGGTTAATTAGAAATAACCGTTGGAATTTCCCTACATTAATGAATGAGCTACCTAAAAAGGATATAAAAAAGTGAGTCACTAGGATGAGGCCATTGCGAATATTTCGTTGTAGAAGTTCAGATCAGCAATTTTTTTCAAAATTTGGGTTACAATATTTAAGAACGTTTTACAATTAACTATTTTTATTAAATTTCAACTACAAATGGGTTCCGGAAAGACGTTGACAGTAGCAGAAAGAGGACAAATCGATGCTTTCAAGGAAATGGGACTCTCAAGCCGAGAAATAGCAAGGAAGCTGAACAGAAGTAAGACAGTTGTAAACAACAATCTTGCTGATCCTCAAAACTATGGAAAAAACCAAAAAGGACGCACAGCCCAAGCAACAACATCCCGAGAAAAGCGGTTAATTTTACGTATTGCTTCAAATTCTACTCAATCAGCTACTAAAATAAGGTCCAAAAGCGGAGTATCAGCCAGTATTTCGACAGTCCGAAGGATAATAAGAGATGGTACTATCCAGAGAAGAAAACTCAAAAAGAAACCTGTTCTAAAGCAAGTACACAAGGAGCTGCGAGTGAACTTTGCAACAGAACATGTCTCTTGGAGCAGTCAATGGAAACGCGTCGTCTTTTCGGGTGAAAAAAAGTTTAGCCTTGACGGCCCCGATGGTTACAACTTTTATTTCCATGATTTAAGAAAAGAGGAACTAATTTTGGGAAGACATCACAGCCGTACATCAGGTGTTATGGTGTGGGGAGCTATCACCTACTATGGCAAAATCGAATTGGAGTTTCTTTCTCTAACAATGAACGGAAACAGCTACAAATACTTGTTGGAACGCTCATTTCCGAAGATGAAAAATATTTTTGGACCTCTGCCTTGGATTTTCCAACAAGACAATGCCCCCATCCACACTTCCAGGGTTGTCAAAAGCTGGATTTTATCAGAAAACGTAGAGCTTTTGCCATGGCCACCCTATTCACTGGACTTGAACATAATCGAAAACGTATGGGCATGGCTATCTCGAAAAGTTTATGAAGGCGGTAGACAATTTGAAGACAAGGACTCCTTAATTGAAGCTATCCGTGATGCCTGGGACGAGATTTCACTTGACTATTTAAAAAAAACTTTATGATTCCATTCCAAACCGTCTAATAGAGTTCATATCGAAAAATGGGGGGCATACTCATTATTAATTGAGAAAAACTTAATAAATAAATGTTTGAAAACCAAAAACTGTAAACATTTCTTTCATTTTTTTGATATTTTATAAGATTTTTCATGTGGCCTCATCCAAGTGACGCACTTTTTCATACTGTTTTTAAGTAGCTCTTTAATTAATGTAGGGAAATTCCAACTGTTTTTTCTATTTAATCCCTTAATTTTATTACTTTTTTTAAAGAAAATATCTACCTACTCAAATGTAGTAAATTTTTATTGGTACGAAATTTCCAGCAGGTATAAAGAACGAAAATCGGTTGAAAAATATGTGGCCTCATCCTAGTGATTGGCAGTGTATATAGTTACATTATCATATATTTATACATACCTACCTAAAACAACCTTTTCTAGCTTAACTCGCAACTCGAATATGAACATGAACGTATAGAAACCGATCAATGGAATGCATCTTCTTCCGTTCTATCAAACCCCTTCTCTCTCTCTCTCCCTTGCATCTTTGTTGTTCTCACTGACTCTCTCTCTCTCCCGCCAATGACCTTGACTTTAGAAGAGGTATTTGTTTTGTTCTTCCCTTAATTTTTGGTTTATTAATTAATAAAAAAAATATAAACAACAGAGTTTCCTATTACAAAGCGGGCGGCCCGACAGTTGATAAATTCCAGAATTGATGTGGTGAATGACGGCACGGACGCGGTCGGTTGGCCGGTCAGTCGGTGCGGTAGTGTACAAAGTTTCCCTTACACATTATTTTGTTTTCTTTTTTAATTCTATAAGGTAGTAAGGTAGCTATGTACATATATATGTACATATGTATAGCTTTATACACAGCGGACAGTTTTTAGTTACTTGTGATGGCATGCATTTAAATTAGCATAATTACTTCTTACATATATTCCATCAGTTGGAGTACGAGTAAGCGCTATACCTATGTATTTAGTAGGTAAGGTATATCAATTTCCTGTCATGATAGAGAGTTTAGAAAAATAAAATAAAAACATAAATATGAATATGAATACCTCGTTACCTACCTTTTTTATATAAGTTCACAAAATTAAACAGCTATGGGCAAAATAATAGGATCATGACTTAATTTTTGATAATTATGTATTTAGCACTTTTGATGCAGGCAACAAATCTATAATTTAGATATTTCATTTTTATGGTAAATACTTTGTTTATATTTCTTAATTTCGATTTCGGAGTAAATTCTCTGAGGGCTTCATGAAAGACTGGCAAACAAATATGAGCATTTGATTTAAACTTCTTAAACGACTGGGATACGACACGACACTGATAATTTCCCATTCGTGTCCATCTGTCTAAGGGTTTTACAAAATATTATAAACAACAATTTCTGCAAGATAAAAACAGTTTGAAGTCAACATAAATTAAAGGAAATACATATATTTTTTCCCATATAATAAAATGAGGTTGATTTCAATATTTGTTTCTGTTCCTGAGATATTTTAGTCGAATAACAATTTTTACAAATTTTTAGTAGCATTTGTTGAATATTTTTATTAAATTTCCATAGAAAGTCGAATTGCAAATTTTGACATTTCTCGACGTTTCAAAAGTCTCTAGAGTCTAAATAAAAGATTTTTAGAGAGATGTCTGTGCGTGCGTGTGTACGTACGTATGTACGTTCTAGAAGCTTCATCTATCGACTTCAAATAAATTTTATTCTACAGATAATAATGCAGAAAGGACTTTTAAAAAAATTGAGTGGGTTGTTTTTTTACCTTAGTTATTTAAAAAAAAAAAAATCTCACGAACCAATAACCCAAGCTACTTAAAGTTACCTCGAATATGTTACGAACCAAAAATGATTTTCTCTCCAAAATGATTTTATGCAACGAAAAATAACGTTTTTGACATCTGGTAAAACCGAATTGACAGTTTTCTTTAAAAAAAAATAAAACCTTAAAAAAAGCATTACTAAAAATTGATTTTCAACTCAAATATCTTTTCAAAAATTAAAAATATTGGCTTTTAACTAAGTTCATCTTGTAGAAAATATAGTTTTCGACATTCAGTAAAATCAACGGTCAGTTTTTTTTTTCAATAAAAATTAAAATCTACAACAATAGTACGCAAAATTGGTAAAATTGATATGCGATTATCGATATCTGTTGAATAAATGAAAGCATTGACTTAAAAATGACTTAAAATGATTTCATTCTGTGCTAAATTTTCTTGTTAACGTAAGATATTGTTCTTAGAAAAATCCGATCTGTATGTGTTTGTATAAGAAATAAAAAGATCAAGAAATTATACTAAAATTGGTAAGAATTGGTTTTCGACTAATAATCTAATTAACAAAAATAAATTTTAAAATCGAACTATTTAATCATATACAAAATATTGTTGGTAATGTTAAGTTAACCTTTTAGAAAAATTCAACTCACAATTTAATAAAAAAAAACACGAGAACCTACATAATCAACAAAAAACTGATAAGAAATAGTTTTCGACTCAAGTATTAGGAGAACAAAGAAAATCAATAGATTTCAAATTATTTATCTGACACAAAATATTGTTATGAATATTAACTTCCCATAGGAAGTTATTGTAATGGGTCCGATTTGTCAAATTGAAAATTTTGACATTTCTCGACGTTTCAAGGTCCCTAGAGTCGAAATAAAAGATTTTTAGAAAGATGTCTGTGCGTGCGTGTGTACGTACGTCCGTACGTCCGTACGTTCGCGACGTTTTTTTCGTCGTCCATAGCTCAAGAACCAGAAGAGATATCGACTTCAAATAAATTTTGTTATACAGATAATAAGGCAGAAAGATGCAGAAAGGGCTCTCAAGAAAATTGCGTGGGTGGTTTTTTTTTACCATAGCAGTTTAAAAAAAAGGTGAAAATTTTGGTTAACCCTAAATATCTCATGAACTAATGACGCTAGAGACTTGAATTAAATTTTATGTTATATATTGTAACGTGATACAAAACAATTATATTTTTGGAAAAAAATTCAATTAACGGTTTTTTTTATAAATCAAAAAAACTGAAAAAAAATTTGTCACTTCGAAAACTTTACGACTAAAATATGATTTCATCTCCAAAACAATTTTGTGCAACGAAGAATAATGTTTTTGACATCTGATAAAATTTTGAGAAAAATCGAATTGACAGTTTTTTTACAAAAAATAATAACCTAAAAAAAAATAAAAAAAAAAAGTTGGTAAAAATTGAGTTTTGACTCAAATATCTTTTCAAGACTTTGAGATATTGGCTTTAAACTACTTTTATCTTTCAAAAACTATTGTTTTCAACATTCAGTCAAATTTTGAAAAAAATAGAATTGACAGTTTTTTTTACAAAAAATTAAAAACCGAAAAAAAAAATTAACAAAAGTTGGTAAAAATTGATTTTCGACTTAAATATCTTTTCAAAAATTTAAGATTATGGCTTTTAACTAATTTTAACTTATAAGAAATATTGTTTTCAACATTAGGAAAAATTTTGAGAAAAATCGAATTGACAGTTTTTTTTACAAAAAATAAAAACCTAAACAAAAAAATTAATAAAAGTTGGTAAAAATTGATTTTCGGCTCAAATAGCTTTTCAAATTAAAAATTAAAAATATTGGTCTCAAACTTATTTTATTTCACAGAAAATATTGTTTTTTATATTCAGTAATTTTTTATAAAAATCCAACAGTCCGTTTTTTCATAAAAAAAAAATAAAATCTACAAAAAATAGAACGCAAATTTGGTAAGAATTGATACATTTAGACAAACTTTTAAGCAAGACAAATCGATAGACGGGATGGGAAGTTATCAGTGTGGGTCGCATCCCAGCCTCTTTTGTTTACATTGATTTATACCAATTTGGTATCACGTCACATAAAGTATAATATAAAATTGTATTAAAGTCACTGGCGTTATTGGTTCGAGAGATATTTGGGGTCAAGCAAATTTTTCAATTTTTTTAAATTGCTATGCAAAAAAAAAAACTACTCAATTTTCTTAAATGTCCTAACAAGAATTTTAGGCACGCGGTAAGTAATTAGTAACCCTTTAGTACAAAGCTAACACTCAAATATTTGAACATCGGTCTTATGAGGTTGGGGTTGAACGCTTCTCACAATAAATCAACCCTTTAAAGTAAATGCAATCGCACATTCTAAAAAGATTGCGATTAAGGTCAGTTTTCTGCAGTACAGGAAGACTTAACTTAAATGTCGAAAACTCTCTGCAAAAAGAGGATTTAGATTTTCTTATTAGAGTTGATCTGTCTGTTATAGTCTTTTTAAACGGAAATTATCAGATTAATTTCGATTTTTTCCATTTGTATAATATTAAGTATAACATTATTCTTGCTGAACTTCGTTCTACTTTCGCTATCAGTACAGTGCAGAGTGTCCTTTAGCATTCTACGTATATTCATTCGCGTAGTACGGCTAAAGAACGAATCTCTGCACTTCATAGTACAGAAAAACGTAGACATATATTTAAATCAATCAAAAATTTAAAGTTCTGCAGAAAAATATACTTACGCTTTAAAAAAAAAAAAAAAGCTATTGGATTGTTTTTCAAGTGTTCCTATTATTTTGACCAGCTTAATTGTAAATTTTTATAAACTAAGTGTGTACTGTATGGCACTTATTTATTTGTGTACTCAACTTATACAATTTTTAGTAAAATTGTTTGATGACATATTGACCAACCAAAAAAATGATCCTATTACTTTGGCCATAGCTGTATATTTCTATCTTATAGATAGATGTACAATGCACATGTACGAGTATGTAAATTATAAAAGGTATCAAATGCAAGCATATTAATCGTTATATTGACAGTTTCTATAAACGAAAGGTACTGGTGTACTGTACATATGTAGTACTTATCACATATTATTCATTGTTATCGTAATTATAATATGACGTGTTATATGACTGGAGTGCTAGTAGATTGCAATTAAATTGAATTAATTGATTTCATTAGAATTTTTAAATTATGAAACATAATTTTGATGACAAATAGGGAAATGGTTTCCGTTTTAGAGAATAATGACCGGAAGAATATTAGAACGTGTTGATTTTGTTAAATTTTATAGCGCCAATTATTGTCAGTTATATTTTTTTTTTAATTGAAGTTCTTAGTTAATTGGATTGATATTTTATTTACATAGTTGTTATTAAAAAAAAAAGTTAGTTAAAAAACTTAATACAATTTTTACGAGCTGTGATTTTTCTGGAGATTTGTAAAAGTAAAACAAACATTTGTTGGATTTGTTCGCTTTCACAGTTGTTCCATTGACCATATAATGGTTTTCGGTTGAATTGACATAAAGTCCTTAGTGAGATTTCATTTAGTGACAGATGATTAATAATTTTAAAACAATAGGCGTTTTTCCTTTTCAATGGATGCGTTCAATCTCAGACAGATAGGGTATCCGGATACCTTTTTGTTTATGTTTTACGTGTAAAATAACAGCTGATCAAAAACAGCTGAGATGTCAAAAAAGAAATCCAAAGGTATCCAAGAATTTCTGGGGTATGTATGTATAGGTATCTGACAGAATAGCTGATTCAACACATGGTTGAATTTCAAGAAACTTGAAAATTGATTTCAGCTTTTTGTATTTGTTGGTAAACAAAAAGATACAAAATGTTAGTTGAAGTTGTATTTGAGGAGGTTCTGTACATAATAGACGTTGAAGAAGCCTCCGAATTTTAGAAGGTAATTATGATCTTTATTTTTAAACTTCAAAATTGACTTATATTGTTCTCGTTTTGTAGATATAGAATTTCAATTAAGCTATGAGGAAATTTAACATAGAATACAGATTAAGGTTATCTCTTATTTATTAAATTGTTATGCACCTATCAATTCATTATCGTCCGACGAATCAGTTGAATTATCCATTAAATGTTTTACCTTACAATAATTTTGACTTCGAAGCTTAAATGTTTCTCTGCTTCTTGTGAACAAGCTATCCAAATACAGCTATCCAACTCGTTCAACAAGGTATCTAAAAATCCACCTATCTGAGATACCCAATCCAACACGAGATTGAACGCAGCCAATGTAAAAATACTTCTGAACAGAGTCCGAGTGTGTTTTAAGTGTGTTTTAAGTGCTGTCACTATTTGACATTTTCTCCATTTACCTGTCATTTTTATCTTCAGAAACAAGAAATAAAATTAAAAAGAAAAAACAAATTTTATTCAGACAAGTATTTAACTTATTTTTTGAAGAAAGTGAAGGATAAAGATTCGTATGCTTGCGTTCAGGAATCAACTTGGTTTGCTTAATTATTTTATTCTGAGCGCAAAGAGCACGCTCTGAAAACGTTTAGAACGATAAAAGAAATACAAATTTGAAGCTCTGAATGTTCAGAGGCATAACAGAAACACGATTTTTTTTTGTATGTTAGTTCAGGTCCTGCTCTGAACTTAAACGCCTAATATGTGCAATAAGCATAAAATTGCCATAAAACTAAGATGTAATCGGCTAAATATGTACTAAGTGTAATGAGTTGTGTGGCATGTCACATGTTGCACCGTCTTGTTGAAACCACATATTCTCCAAGTCGTATTCTTCAACAGCAGGCAAAAAAAAGTCGGTTATTATATGACAATAACGGTCCGAATTGACGGTGACAGTCGTTCCATCGTCGTTTCAAAGAAATAAGGTCCAATCACACCTCAGGACCAAAGAGCACATTAAACAGTAACTTTTTGTAGATGTAATGGCCTCTCTTCAATTACTCGAATATTCTCAAAACCCCAAAAACGACAATTTTGTTTATTGTCATACCCCCCGAGTGAGAAATGTGATTCGTCGCTGAAGAAAATTTTGTTCGAAAAATCGCCGTCCACCGCCTGTTGTTCAAGCACCCATTCGACGTATCTACGAACGCACGTTGTGAATGGTCAGATGTTGTGTGAACTGGACTTTATATGGATGTAGGTGTAGATCCAAATGTAAAATACGCCATAATGTACTGCAAGACAGTCCTAATTCCTGAGAACCACGATGAACACTTTCATTTACAGCAGCGATAATTTTGCCAATTGCTTGCGTAGTTGGACGAATATGTAAACCATAAACTCCTCTTAAAGCACGGTATGTGGTTGTGGCGGAATCACCACTTTTGTAGCAGGTTTAAACAATTTGTATGCATTGTGCGATGGTTACGCGATCCATTTTCGTAAACGTCAGACTTTTGATTGAAAAAAAATTGGTTTAACAAATTAGTTTGACAGATGTCGTATTCCAGCCCTATAACCCATCATATGATTATTTGTGATCAATTATTTTATAACTCATCAAAAAAAATATGGCGCATAATATACCATTATTTGGAAACTTTATTTAAATTTCTACAACAAAAGAACTTTGAGAAATATTTTGTTAGTTAGTTTTAAAAAGAGTTCTTCCGCACATATGCGCTAAAGTATTGACAACAAATCTTATTTAAGTATGTGTTCTTACATAACAATAAACTACCGATATTCAAGTACACTTTTAAATCCATCCTTCAAACTGTAAAAATTCATCTCAAAAATTGAGCACACAAAAATTCATTGTTTTCAAAGTAGTGAAAACGAGATTTAGAAATTTCAACCTCTTTTCAGAAGTTACTTAAAAAAATTCAAAAACAAAATATACTAACAAAAAATGTACTTTGCATACTGAAAACAACTTTTCCTTTTGTTTTCAATAAAAAAAATATTCTTTAAAGGAACTTCTAAAAGTTTGGCATCAATATTTGAAGTAGTTTTCTATCTAAACATATTTGAGATGTTCAACCGATTCAGTAGCACATTTCAATTCTTGATTTTAGTTAGTAGCACTGACATTTGACTTCTGTCAAACTAAGCTGTCATTTTTAGTGTCATAACTCATAACATTAGTTGTTTATTTTCAATTACACAAATAAGCAGAATACGTCGCCAGTTTCAGGAGAATGTCCAAAGTGCAGAGCTAGTAAGACTAAAATCCCTCTTGAGAAATTTAAAAGTTTTGTTACGCCAACAGTTCCAAAATAGTATTAACAATTATTGGAAGCAACGTGCCGAAAGTATTATAAAATCTGATTCAAGAAACATGTTTCCAAAAATAAAACAGATTTTCAAAAAAATGTAATAATGTTAAAATACATAAGCTCAAAACAGTCAACAATGCCCAATCATCGATAATTCTTTTATAGTAGATGTTGAAACTGATAAACTCAATCTAATAGGATCTCCTTTTAAGTCAATTCATGCTAAAGAACTTCCTAGCACCAAAACTGACGAGGTAAATACCGAATTGTCAAGATTTTACAGTAGCGAAATACCGACACTCCTAAGATTTACTGATAATCTTAAGGCAAATGAACTTACAGTAGAACGGACCCTGCACTACTTCATAACATAAGACGAACTGATAAACTTAATAATAAAAAATCAAGCGGTTTAGATAACATTCCGAACATTGGAGTTAGTACCGCAAAACCAATTTGGGTTCAAGAGAAATCACTCAGCAGTGCACGCAGTTACAAAACTGATTTCAGATGTAAACTGGAATCTGAACGCAAAGAGATGTACAGCTGCCTGCTTAGTAGATATCGGAAAAGCCTTCGACACGGTTTGGATCAACGGGCTTTTATTTAAACTTATACGGTACAAATTTCAATCCCATCTTGTTAAAGTAATTTCATCTATGGTGAAACATAAGAAATTTGTTGTAACTAATAGACAAAACACTACAACCAAGGTTTTTAGTATCACCAATGGTTTGCCACAGAGCACTGTGTCGGCACCTCTCTTGTTTAGTTTATATGTTTCTGACATATTAAGTAAAATCGATGACTCGATAGCGTTTGCTGACGATACCACTTTGTATGCAAGTGGATCAAGAATTTCAGATATTCAAACAGAACAGAATTTGATAAGCTGCAATCATTCTGCTCGGAGTGGATGTGGAAGCTTAAAACCAAAAATACTCCATTACCAAGATCGGAATCTCAGACTGACATTTCGGTTTGCCTACAAGCTAACTACACACCAAATGTAAGAAAGTGTGCGTGAAATGGTGCAAAAAACCAAACACATTCTTACATTTAGTGTTTCGGCCCATCAAAATGCTTCATTATAGTAATCAGCCCCATCTAAATGCTTCATTTTGAATGTTTCATGGCCTCGTTCAAAAACTAAACAATCCTTACCAACAGAATATGAAGTGCTGACATGGTCTTAAATTAGAAGATTTGTATAGCTTTTTAATTTCATAAATGTTGTAAATGTACATATATTAAATAAAATAAAATTGACAAAATACATATTTAATGATTTATTAGTGCTTTATTTTGTTTACTTAAATTGGAAATGGACAAAAGTGTAACTTAATACTTTGTAAAACAACAAAACACACAATTTTTTCAGCTGTAGTTTGCTTAGAGCATTTTTTTGGCGACGTTAGAAGTTCAGGTGGAAACAATAGGCGGGTGTCTCCTTGTTTTTTTTTTTGTATGATAAGCATACTTGTGAAGTTCCATTGCCAACTTTAGCTAGTTCAGATTCCTCAATTAGAGTAGTATTTTCATCATTTAAGCAGTGCGATAATTGCAAGACCAAATTTTAGTTTTGTTTGTTGCAGAAATATTCCTGAAAATTTCTTTTTGAGGGACTATGTTAGAGTTAGAATTTTGTTTGTAGTTAGATTTTGGAATAAAAATTTGAGGGAACCATGTTTTAAAAATAAGCTGCTTTGTGTAAAGCATTGAATAGAAACAGGCATTATGGTTACACACAATAGCAACTAAATGCTGCTATTAATGCTAATTTTGTTTCTAAAAAGTTGATGAAGGTTAACTGAAGCAGACATTTCTTTAATAAACATACCTAAAATATTATTGGCTTTCTCAAAAATATTTTTCTACACTAACTTCTGCTTTATATCTGAAAACTATTGTTTATGTATATTTTTTTCTATGTTCTGCATTTATAAAATGTAATCTATGGAAGTATTTCTTTTATTAAGAAAAACAAAAACATGTACGTAAAACTCATTCATTTTTTCATTATTAGCAACACTTTTACTAAACATACCCTTCAAACAATAATAAGTAAATTCGAAGTTTGTTAACTAAACATTTTTAAGGAATGAATGAAAATTATATTTTTCGTTAAACTGAATTCACTAAAAAAAACTTATGTACTTCAACAATAAACATTAATGCAGAGTGGAATTTTTTGGGCTTGATGTTCAAAGAAAAATGAATGCAATCAAATAAAAAGTCAATCCATTCTTTTCCCAACGTTTCTCCGGTTGTTTTTTTTTAACAGTTTTACATAACACAATTCAATAAATAACACTTAAATAAATAACACTTATTTGACAAAAAGAAAAACAAACTAGCAAAATAAAAATAAAAACTAATATCACAGACTACTTATTTCTTATGGCAACACTATATGTTGCACTTATATTATCACATATATATATATATATAACATTAATGCCGATTACTTGATCTATTGAATGAGTTGTGCATGATTTCAGAACGATTTTAAGACGTTTTCATTTTGTGATATATATATATGTCAAAATTTTCATTTTATTTGCTCTGCATTTATTCAACAGGTTCGCTATAATCGTTCTGATTATTTTTTTAAAACATTAGTGTTCCTTTGATGCATAGTTTTTTTGATAGCAAATACATGTATGTTTTCATCAATCAAGAATGCTATGGATAAGGTATTTTTCGATTATAACTCTTTTTTTAAATTTAATATTTATTAATCAAAATGGAATTGAAAAATAGTTGCAAGCTTAAATCATTAAAAACAAACTATAAATATACTTGGATTAATAAAATTGATACAGACTATAATTAGTTGCAAACAAAATATTTGGGCCGTTCGTTAACGAAAATTTATTAGAATTCAATACAAAAATTGCGCTCGCACTCTTAACTTGATGGTTCTTCGAACGCATCTTTGATACAATAATTCAAGGTTAATTATGAAATTTAAAGAATTTCGTAGTGATTACTCTAAATTAGTGAATTAATTATAATAAACTGATGTTGAACATGCTTTTTTCAAGACAAAAAGGTACATTGGTTCACTATCCACAAAATGCCTGCAAAATTAAAGCTTAAAACTGACTTTTTCATCGAAAAAAAGTAAAAAGAAAAACTTATTAACCACCCCATTTTGTTTTTGCTCTGCAAAGTGCTGCTAGCCCACGGCATCGTTTTTTTTTTTGTTTGTGCTCACATCTATTCAGACAAATTGTCAAAATTACAAATACAACAATGTAAACAAACGGGTTTTGGAGAGTGAAACGTACGAAAGATTCCGATCTTGGTAAATGGAGTGTTTTTGCTTAAAACAAACAACACTAAGTGTGAAACCATACTGTTCCGCAGCCCAATAAGACGCGGAAATTCAGATTTGAGACGATAGTGGAAAAACCTAAAAGTAATAAACTCGGAGGGTCTCCCCATAGAATCAAAGATTGTTGTGAATGTGAAGTACCTAGGTGTTCATTTGGACAAATTTTTATACTATTATGATCACATAAACAATCAATTGCAAAAGGCAAGAGCACCATTTATGTCGCTTAAACGCCTTTTCTTCTCAAACTATCTGAAATCCGATGTGAAGATTATTTGCTATCAAGCATTTATACGTCCAATTCTGACTTACGCGAGTGCAGTATGGTGGAATATTAATCCGTCGTATATGGAAAAGCTTCGCATGTTCGAGAGAAAATGTCTTAGAACTTGCATGCAAATGTACAGAAGCTCACATTCTGACTTTCGGCATTACGTTTCGAAGAAGAAACTTTTGGATGCTTCCGGTGTGTCCAGAATTGACAAAAAATGTCATTCTGAACCTTGTGAAGAATCATTTTGAAAGGTCGGCAAACGTTATTGAGAAAGATCTTGTTTCTGGGTTAGTCTATTTTAACCCCGAATAATTCAAAAACACATACGAGTGGATTCATACCTCCCGAGGCTTCCTTGTTTGTGGATGCACTGCACATGGCTATTTGTCCGACTCAATGAACGCACTGATAATATACCATATAGCAAGAAGAGCTACAGATAAAAGAATACTATATGAACCTTCTGAATTAGTAAGTGGAAATACGGACCTAAGATACTGCGTAAGCATACCTCAAAGAGATGAACAAAATTTCGACCGTTATAATGGCGAAAGATATTGGTGGCTTGACTGGGCCGTTGCAGACGCGTAGTCCCTTTTGCCATAACGTTCTGATATATGGTTTCTGATCAGTCGATAAGGCAAGCTAGATAATAGGTAACAATTGTCGATCTTGCTTATATCTCGAAAGGTTAGAGATCATATACTAGGACACCTTCTAGGTTAGTTAGTTTTTTTTAAGTATTTTAAGTATTTTTAAGAATTAGTTTTAAGAAAAAAATGAAAAAATAAAGATTTCAAAAGGTTTTTTTAAATCCCATTTTCATTTAACATGAAAAAAAAACATAGACACAGTTAAAAACAATACGAATGTAAATAATAATTAATTGTACTAAGAATGAAATATTAATTAGTATGTATACGAGAAATCGATAAATGAGTAGATACTGAGAACTCTACGTCACGTACTAACAATTTAAAAGAAAAAAATAATGTAATACGTAGTTTTTAAGTTTATTTAACTAAGATACAAATTGTTAGACTTTAAGGGAACACAAACAAACAATTAACAAACAAAAAAAATAACATTAGTTGAATGTGTGCCATCTACGATTATAGATCATTTAACAACTACAAAAATGGTGATTCAAACGTAGATACTTTCCGCGGATTATGCGATGAATATGGTAGTAAAAGTATGAGCAAATTTGAGTCTGATCTCGTGAGTCCTGTGCATGATAGTAATGCATACTCAGTTAACAACATTGTGTTGCTGATCACTCGAATGCATCGATTTCCCGGTGTTTGCAGCGGTTAAATGTTTTTTTAATTTTCAATCTGGCAATACCTTTTTTTGAGTATATCTTTTCTCCATAATGTCTTTATTTATGCTCAATTTGGTTTGCCATTTTAAAACTTATAGCAAAATTTATTGCAAAATAAAGAGGTTGGGATGCGACCCAAACTGTCGATTTGTCTTGCTTAAAACTTTGTAGGTTTTCGTGTTTTGTTAAGAAAGTTGTCAGTTGAATTATTATGGGAGATTTAAAAGTTACCAACAACATTTTGCATTTGATGAAACAGTTTGATTTCAAAATCATTTTTTTCCAATTTTAGTAGCATTTCTTAAAAGTTTTTATTTCTTTAAATAAATACAAATTGGATGAATAAAATTAATTTGAAGTCAATATCTTCTATTATTAACGAGATATCAAGAACCGAACATCAATTGTAACCAATTTTGCGTACTATTTTTTGTAGATTTTAATTTATGCAAAAACTGACTGTTGGATTTTTATAAAAAAATTACTGAATGTCGAAAACAATATTTTCTGTGAGAGAGTGTTTGAAGCCACTACTTTTAATTTTTGAAAACATATTTGAGTCGAAAGTAAATTTGTGCTAAGTTTTAGTATTGTTTTTTGTTTGGGTTTTTATTTTTTGTAAAAAAAACTGTCAATTAGATTTTACTCAAAATCTTAATAAATGTTGAAAACAATATTTGTTATAAGACAAAATTACTTTAAAGCCAATATCTTAAATTTTTAAAAAGATATTTAAGTCGAAAATCAATTTTTACCAACTTTTAGTAATGTATTTTTTAGGTTTTTATTTTTTGTAAAAAAACTGTCTATTCGATTTTTCACAAAATTGTACAAAATGTTGAAAACAATATTTCTTAAAAGATAAAATTAGTTGGAAGCCAATATCTCAAATTATTGAAAAGGTATTTGAGTCGAAAATCAATTTTTACCAACTTTCATCCATTTTTTTTTTAAGTTTTTATTTTTTTGTATAAAAACTGTCAATTCAAAATTTTTACGAATGTTGAAAATAATATTTCTTATAAGATAAAATTAGTAATCTCAAATTTTTGAAAAGATATTTGAGTCCAATTTTTACCAACTTTGAGTATCTAATGTTTTTTTTAGGTTTTTATTTTTAATAAAAAAATTTTCAATTCGATTTTTCTCAAAATTTTACCAGATGTTAAAAACGTTATTTTTCGTTGTACAAAATTGTTTTAGAGATAAAATCATTTTTTGTTCGTAAATTGTTCAAGGTGACAAATATTTTTTTTTCGTTTTTTGTTTTGTATTTATAAAAAAAACCTTAACTGGAATTTTTTCCAAAAATATATTTGTTTGGTATCACATTACAATATATAATATAAAATTTAATTAAAGTTTTTAGCGTTATTGGCTCGTGAGATATTTAGGGTTAACCAATTTTTCACCTTTTTTTCAAATTGCTATGGTAAAAAAAACCACCCACGCAATTTTGTCGAGAGTCCTTTCTGCATTTTTATCTGTATAACAAAATTTATTTGAAGTTGATATCTCTACTGGTTCTTCAGCTATGGACGACGAAAAAAACTACGCGAACGTACGGATGTACCGATGTACAAAGGCACGCACAGACATCTCTCTAAAATTTCGACTCTCTTTATTTCGACTCTAGGGACCTTGAAACGTCGAGAAATGTCCAAATTGTCAATTCAACAAATCGGACCCATTACAATAACTACCTATGGGAAGTTAATAATGGTTCGGTTCGCGTTACGTGGGTCTATGGTGAAGTCGCCTCCAAGATCGTAAGATTTAACACCGCTGGACTATTTTTGATGGGATTATGCGAAGTCACTTGTCTACGCAGATAATACCAATTCGATTTATAATTTTGAATAGAATATTCGGCGCTTTGACGCTTTGGATCATATTCGGTACGGCCCCAATTACTGTAAAAATGGTCGAAAAATAGACCTCTCGTTTGGAGCCTTTCGAGCCAGCATCATTTATTAAACATAATAATAAATCCTTATATTTAAAAAAAAAGCTGAATTCATGGCCATAACAATAAATTGTATGCATTTTATTTCTTCTCAAAAACCACACTTCTAAAAAACACTCTTTACTTTGGGGAACCTTTGACTGTTTTCCCGTTTATGTAATTTTAAATAAACCTTCTTTTATTGACCCAGTAATATTCTAATCAGTTCATATGAATTGTTTACGGGTCACTTTGGCGTATACTTGTTTTTTTTTTTAACAACGAATATTTCGCCGGTGGTGCCGTGACATAAGGGCAGGTGACATAAGACTAAATTTTAGAATTTGGCCTTATGACACTTTTCAAAAGCGTCATAAGGCCAAATTTCAACGTTTGGCCTTAAGTAGTATTCACATGAGCGCGACCAACGAACGACGAATGAATTACAAAATGTGAGTTTATATACGTTTGAAGACATATTTCCACACAAATTCTTAACAAAACGATAGCAATATAGTTTCTATTTGATTTATGATGCATACTTTTACTTTTCAATATCATATATTAATAAATTTAAGAAAACAAATGTATTCGTCGCGAAAAAAAAATATAGTTGATACGAACTGTCAAACTTTATTCGCGTTCCACATTATCCACACTCGCAACGAATAAAAAAATCGCGCGTACTTAACCTAAAAAAATCGTTCTTGTTTTGGTTTCGGTGGTGAATGTCAAACTTCATTCGCGACGAATTAAAAACTCTCATGTGAAAGAAATGTCAAAATCGACGAATATTCGTTCATTCGTTGGTCGTTGGTCGTGCTCATGTGAATATTGCTTTATGTCGCTTTCCAAAGTGACTTAAGACCAATTTGGTCTTATGTCACTTTCAAACTTGATTTTATGTCTTTTAGTTTTTGAGAAAATTGAAAATAACCACAACTACTATTTTAATTTAATTATTTTTTTTTTGCTTGAGCGGTTTTTTTTTATAGTAACAATAGTAGTTGTGAGTTTGGGTGTATGCAACAGTGGGGTGTGTGCGAATTTAGGTGTAGGCCACAACGAGGTGTGTATGGGGGGGGGCATGCTGCCCCCTTCCAATCCCCCTTCCAACCCCCCTGCTTGGGAACACTATAGGTTTTGGGGTGGATGCGAGGTGGAGTGGGTGCAAGGTGAGGAGGGTGAAAGGTGCGGTGGATGTAAGATGGGGTGCATTTAAATAAGAAAAATACCATCTGTTGTTACTCTTATCATAATTCTAACGGTAAAGACCGGTTTTTGTTATTGAAGAAAATATCAAAACAAATTTGATCTTAAGTCGCAAAAAAATTTGGCCTTATGACACTTTCTAAAAGCGACAAAAGGCCAAACGTTGAAATTTGGCCTTATAACGCTTTTGAAAAGTGTCATAAGGCCAAAATTTCAAATTTGGTCTTATGACACTTGCCCTTATGTCACGGCACCTATTTCGCCATATCTGCGAAATAAGATTAAAATAGACGATGGCATTGAATTCTGATGAAATTGACCCACCATAAACATCTTGTTTAATTACATCAAATTGTTTATAAGACAATTCTCAATAAAAAGTGGAAGATATGTATGTATGTATGTACATGTTCATACATTATGTACATATATCCCAGCCCAGGTGGCTACACATGCTATAGAAAAATAAAGAATCACAAACAAAAATTAAAAGAATGCGTCACAATGAAAATTACATCACTGAAGTAAAAATCAATCCTGATGATGCGATCCTCGCATAATGATGTGTTTTTCATTCAATTTTAATTTGTTTAAACAGCTCATATAATAGACAACCAAAACAAATATTCTTAGTTTCTTTTTCTTTTATTTCTATTAGGTCTGTTCGCGTACCCTCCTAAAACAGTTCAATTTTACGAAAAATTACGAAATTTAACCAAATCCTATTCGCGTACTCAAAAATTTCGTAGTTTTTTTGTAAAAGAGAGCGACAAGAGAGTAAAATATTTCCCCAACCTACGAATTTTAGTCCAAGAAATTTCTTTGGCGGATTTGTGAAAAGTGTCAAATTTGATAGAACTTCAAATAAATTAAATAAATGGTCGCATTCACAAAGCTAGTGGCTACGTTACGTAGTCAAAATTCAACTAGCTTTGTGAATGCAAAATTGCACTACAAAGCTAGTCAATCCGGAACTGTCATATTAATGACAAATACAAATATATAAAATAAGAAAAATTTGTGTTTTCAGAACTTTAAATAGTTTTTTTTTTCTTTTTAAATTCAATAAATACCAAAAAGAAGATACGAGTATAATATGATTGATTTATATTTGTATTTAAATACCGAAAGATTCATTTCATTTTGAATTCTTGTGTCCTTACCGAGCAGCTGATTGTGAAACGTCAAAACCAGTGTGCACTAACTTTGTAGCCGAAAATTTTACACTACGTCGAAGGGGAAATTTCAACTACTTTTGTAGTTGGATTTAGCCAATCAGAATTTCTTGACTACGTAGCCACTAGCTTTCTGAATGCGACCAATTGCTCGCTTTTGCTGTCACTTATAAAATTTCGGATTTATTTAATCGGTTGAATATTAGTAAATAAACTTTCATCTTCTTCCGAGTCCTCCAACAGAATATGTCGTCATTTCTTTCAACACATCATTCAAGCACAAATTGAAGTTCATGTTGTCTTAATTTATCCATTTACAAAAAAAAATTCTAAACACGAAATGAAATGATGATGTTTCAAAATTATTTTTTTTTGACAGTATTGTGGGAAAAATTTTTTGTTTTCCCGTTCGCTTATTTTTTGTAGATTTGTCTTTCTGTGAGAGAATTTTACCCCCACTCTTTTAAATGTATCTTTTTACGAATTTTAGTGCAGAAAGAACGTGAACAGACCTATTATTATGCGGTTGCCTTTTGAGTAGGTATAATATTGTTTTATTCCGCCTCTTTAATTTAATGTTTAGTTATTCGCACGCCTCTCTCTCCTCTTACTTTAACCCCTTTCTGACTCGCTAAAAAAATTGTTTATATATGAAAATAATATACATACATATGTATATTAATAAATGTACCACGTTTAATTGTGGTTTTGTTAATCCCATCTACAGCACAGACCATCGATTAATCACAGTATTTTTAGCTGGCCACGCAATAGGTTTTCTCATCTAATAAAATGTATGTACATATATTTATTTTATCGATTTAAATCGCGAGATGAGGTGTGAATCTACGATAATTATTAGTTTCATTCATTAAAAATAATATTCTCAATAAATTTAGTTTTTTTTTTTTTGTTGCAATTTGTATTCGACTTTGTTTGCTCGAATCACAATAAGTTGGGTCAATATTAATCATCTAAATTCTATTGAAGTTTATTTTCTATCTTTTTGTTTCTCAAATGTCAATGCAGATTTGACACATTCAGCCATTTGCAAAAATTACACCATCTAACAAAGAATTATGACATTTCGTGTAAAGAGACAACTCTAACGTCATCTCTTATAAATGCATACAAATATCACGTATGTATGTATGTATAAGAAAAACAAAACAAAACAAATTTTCTTGTTTCCAAAAACGACAAACAATACAACAATAAAATACCTATAACGGAAACAACTTTTGAAATGAATTGACTAATCTCTGACAAATATTTTATTAATAGACTCGTGTCGCTATAAAATAGTTCATTTATAATCAAAGAAGACACCACCACCAGCACTTGCATCAACTGTCATTCACCCCTTTTCTTATGATTATTATGATCCCATAAACCAGAAGCATAATAATAATAAAAATAAAATAAATTCTTCAATATATTCTTTCACGACTCATCACGAGTGCATATAATATATATTTCCCGTTCGTTTTAATTAAAGACAAATCAATTATTCACGGCATTTCAAAACGGGTTCTCTTCCGTCCGCCATTATTGTCAGTCGACCTTTGGCTTGCTACAAATTTTCTTAATTTATGAATGAACATTGAACACTTACATATCAGAGAGAGTCGATCAGGCAGAGACACCAGTTCCAGTTAAGTGATGAAGACCGCGTTTATAATCATTTGCCTTTCGTTATTATTTCTCTTCTTATGAATGAAATTGGATAAAATGTTGTTATAGTATTTCCCCCTTTTTTTCAGAAAATAAAATCATAAATTTATTCACAAGTGTGATGCTCGAGTGAGTGGCACCGATCGAAACTTGAAGTAAGTTGAAGCCATCGCACATCCAAGATGATGAACATGGCCAAAGACGCCATTAGCATTACGCGATTGCCTCGCACTATAAAATTTTTATTCCAATCTGAATTCCTATCAATGACTCTTGATTGGATTTAATGATATTGTTTTTCATTCTTGATAATGTGTGCCTGGGCCTGCTTCTGTTTGATATATCAAGGCTCGGCCAGCCAGCCTGGCCCTGATGTTGGTTGTGATCACGCGAAAGGCTAACTAAGGTTAACGTGAGACTCATTGACCGAATGGGTCAATCGGTTCGGTATAGGCAATCGAGACTGGTCCTCGTCGACTACTGTCAAATAGCCATAAGACAGCGAATGTACACTGTGCAGTGTACAGTACACCCTAAGACGGGAGCAACTTGTACATTTGGTTAATTGGATGCAATTAAAACATGGAACGCTTCTTACGACAACGACGCGACGCTGCTATGTACGTTGACGAGGATGACGCGACCGACGCGACGAGGCCAACTTCAAGCTTCACCGAATGAAATTGCACAGAGTGAGTGTTCAGACTGCATGTACGATACGAAGATATTGATCCCGGAGAAAAGAAAAGCGCAGAAAAAAGATGCAATGTTATATCATAGTCATCATAGAGGGCAATTAATTAATAATTAATGGATATGCGGGGCTTTGTTTCTCAGGAAGGGTGTATGCTGCACTTGTTTTAGTGGCTGCGATGGAACTTAATTAATCGCAATGATAAAATGCTGTTTGTCTTATAATTTAAGAGGGTGATGTCATTATATCATTACCTATACATTTTTCTTTTAAAGGCACAAGGAAATTGAAGGAGTTATCATGAGTTGAGCGAAGAATGTTGTTCACAACATGTTTTGACATGTTTATTTAATTTTTTAAATTTATTTAAGTTTGCACCACTTTGTAAAATTTTTCAATCTATAGAATATTAATTTAATATTTTAAATCAGTCTATGTTTTGATAAAGAGTTTACAAATTTAAGGCTTCGTTTTAAATATCCTGCTATTTGAGCAGATGTCACCTTTCAAGCGTACGTAACAGCATTGATAAGAGACTATCGATGTCTCAGCATGCTTACTGCAAAGGGAAATCGGTAGAAACAGCCTTGCACACCTTGGTAAGAACTATCGAATACTCCCTAGAACAAAAACAATATACTATGGTGGCCTTCCTGGATATTGAAGGCGCTTTAAACAACGTTGACACATCCGCTATCACTTCTGCTAAACGTCGAATACTCACTCTGTGAATTGATAAATCTAATGCTAAAAAGCAGGATCATCAACTTAAGATGGGGGATTTTTGTACGAAGAGGTCTGTCAGTAGAGGCACTCCGCAAGGTGGTGTTCTGTCCCCTCTCCTGTGGAACATAGTGGTTAGCGAGCTAACTAATATCCCTTGAGAGAGAAGGCTACAGAGTGGTTGCGTATGCCGATGATGTTGCTATCGCCGTCATAGGAGGACATCCTAATACACTGAGAGACCTCCTCCAAAACGCACTCAATATGCTCACTAGATGGGCAGATCACTGCGGACTTAGTATTAATCCTCAAAAAACAGACCTCGTCCTTTTTACGCGGAAATACAAGATCCCAGAAATTGTACCTCCCTCAATAAAAGGTGTACCACTAATTTTCACCAATGAGGCCAAATATCTTGGTCTGATATTGGACAAAAAATTAAGTTGGAAACCTAATATTCAGGAAAGAGTTAAAAAAGCTACAGCAGCTCTTTTCCTTTGCAAGAAAGCCATAGGAAACAAATGGGGTTTTCAACCTCGCATAACTTATTGGCTATACACATCGGTCATCCGACCAATACTTATGTACGGGGTTGCAGTATGGTGGACTGCACTGGAGAAAGTCACTTACTACGACAAACTCAACAGAGTCCAACGCACTGCATGTCTCTGCATTAGCGGGGCTTTGAGAACCACACCCTCAGCAGCGTTGGACACTCTCCTCCATCTGACACCCCTCGACATTTTCAACAAACAAGTGGCAGCGAGTACAGCCATAAGACTCAACGCCTCATCTCAATGGACCAACAACAATGTTGGGCACTCCATCATTCTGAACCTCTTTGGTTCTATACCAAAGTAAATAGACTACACTATCCCAAAACCCCAATTTGGTAAAAACTTCCAGGTATCCATTCCATCCAGGGATGAATGGGAAGACAAAAAACTCCTAGATGACGAAAGCATCCATTTTTACACAGATGGATCCAAGACAAATGAGGGAGTTGGTAGTGGTGTGTACTCAGAAAAGCTTAATTAAGCATCTCATTCCGCCTCCCTAATCATTGAAGCGTCTTCCAAGCGGAAATTTTAGCGATCAAAGAGGTTCTCTCCTGGCTAAGAGAAAACGTGATATCAATTGATATCCGCATCTTCTCTGACAGTCAGACTGCTATTAAATCTCTTCACGGTGTTTCAACCAAATCTCAAACGGCCCTCGATTGTCGATCGTCTCTTATGAATATGGCGCAGCAATTTAACATTCACCTATGCTGGGTGCCGGGCCACAGAGACATCGCAGGAAATTGTAGAGCCGATGAACTCGCTAAAAATGGAACCGCCATACCTATTTCACCTGAAAGGGAGTAGATATGTATACCAATAGCTACATACATGTAAACTTCTGCTAAAAGAAACAGCTTTTGCGATAGCAAACTCTAGGTGGCACAATTTACCAACATGCGCAGCCACAAAACTAATATGGCCTTCATTGGACCTAAAGCGCTCTAAAGATTTGCTATCCCAAAGCAGACTTCATATTAGCTCCCTAATAGGTGTCCTTACGGGGCACTGTCTTATAGGCAGACACGCAATACGACTTGGTGTAGCCTCTAATGAATTCTGCAGAAGCTGTATGGGCGAGGAAGAAGAAGAATCAATCTCTCACCTCCTCTGCGCCTGCCCTGCTCTTTCACGAAGACGCAAACTTCATCTGGGAGAATACTCTTTTGATGATCCCAGTGAACTAGCTAAAAAGGATATCAGATATCTCCTTCGCTTTATAAAAAGCTCAAAATGGTTCGACTAGTGGGAAGTAATTCCCTAGATTCATGTGGTATCACAATGGGCCTTTCTTCTGGCCTAAGTGTGTGGTTTTTGTATCCACAGCCACAGTAACCTAACCTAACCTTTCAAGCAGTCATCTTTTGACATTTGACATGTAAAAAGTGGGTTGGGTTCGATATCCCGGTTTTTATATTCCCGTTTCTTAAAATCCCGTTTTTTATAATCCTGCTTTTTATAATCCCGATTTTTTATAATCCCGCTTTTTGTAATACCGTTTCTTATAATCCGGTTTTTTATAATCCCGTTTTTTACTATCTCGATTTTGCAATCAAAACCAGTTGCTTAATTTTAAAAAATCGCGCGATTTTTTAAAATTAAACAACTAGTTTTGGTTGCAAAATCGAAATTAGAAAAAAAATTAAAACAAATTAAAAAATGAGATATTTTTCTCGATTAATTTTGTTGTAACCTTTGACAAATACAACATATCAAAAAATAAAAAATATAAAGTAAAATAGTATTGTTTTAAAACAAACTCAAAACAATTAAGAAAGTCAACGACAGCAGTAAAACTTTTATCGAGAGGTAGATTTGCTGTAGGATCAGAATGCATATTTTTTGTGCAAGAGTTAATATTGTAAACAAAAATGAATGTTTATGTACAGTAAAAACAAAACAAATTACGATATTATAATATTTTAATCAAGTAATTTAATATAAAAACCTTTGAATCCTATTGTTATTTAGTTTAATGCACGTATTTTGTAAAAAAAAAAAACGGGATTGTCGGGATTTGACCGGATTTTAAAAAGCGGGATTTTAATTGATCGGGATTTTGAATAAGCGGGATTTTAAAAGACGGGATTTTAAAAACTCGGTATTTTAGAAGACGGGATTATAAAACTTTTTTTTTAAACGGGATTATAAAAAGCGGGATTCCGATACGCTCCCGTAAAAAGTATGTCGTAACTTTAAGTTAGACGATACAACGCATTGGAATTTTTGCAGTTTACTACGAAAATTATGAAAGAATTAAAGCATTGCTGGAGGTTTGTAGATATCTAGTTGATCTTTGGAATATAAGGCATTCCAAAATATTGTACATAACTTCGTTGATTGGGTCCTTGAAATGTATCAAAATGATCCAGATTTTCATCGAAAAATCATATACCTCAGTGATGTGGACCATTTCCACCTCGGAGACTATACGTTAATAAGCTGGGTAGGAATCGGCTAAGGTGATAATTGACTATCATATTTTTGATAGTCAAATTTGACTAGCATTTTAATTCTATCTATGTAAGATGATTCAACTCCATTCAATTCGATTGAACAATTTAGATTGATTAGATTAAACATTTTATTTCTTAAAATCCAAATACCTAAATGCAATAAGAAAGAAAAGAAATAAGTGACAAAAATATTTTTAAAAAAATAGAGTTATTGGCACTCTAAGAAAAATTTTACATTTAATTATTAAAATGAGTGGGGTGACCCTTAAAAGAAAAATTAAAAAAGAAAGTTAAAATATCATAAATTTATGTAATGCATACAGAAATTAAATTAAATTTAAGTTAAACATTTCAAGAAAAACATCAGGTAGAATCATTTACAAAAAATTCAATATTTTCATTATCAAGACTAAGGAGCCAATATTTAACTTGTTTTATAAATAACAAATGAGAAGTTTGCATTCTGATAGAATGGGGGAGTCTATTAAATATCCGAATATCCGACATGAGGAAACATTATAAAAATGTCTAAATGCGGTTGTTCGATATACCGGTATAGAAACTTGGTTTAAAAAATGTCCACGTAAACTATAATTATCAATTATTCTAAAATTAAGATTACCTGATTTCTTAAAGAAAATGTTTAGAACTTTAAAACAATACATATATGTCTCACTAAAAGAATTTTCAAATCTCTAAATAGTGGAAAACTAGGTACATGCGAGTCTTACCACATATTTTCTTCAGAACACTTTTTTGCAAAACTAATAAAGGTTGTATTTTGTTATAATATGAACCTCCCCAACAAGAAATTCCATATTCTAGTTTCGAATGAAAAATGCCATAATAAATTTTAAGTAGCAGTTTGGAAGAGCAAACTTTACGCAAAAAGAAGAAGTTTCTAAGAGTGCACCGAAAATATTGTCTAAGATTCTCTGTGTGGTTATAAAAACTCATTCTAGAATCAATTATTAATCCCAAATACTTGAATTCATTAACTATTTCTAATTTAAAGCATTTATCACTACAGCTCATGGAATCCGTAAATGTTATGGAAGTAACCATAGGATTACAGGTGCAGTTATAAAGCTTAAATTTTGGACACTCAGTAGCATGGAAAAAAAGATCAGCATCAACAATCTTTTGGCCAGACAAACTGAAAAACATTATCTTGGTTTTAGAACTAATTATCAATTTGTACTCTGCAAACCAGATTCTTAATAAGCTGAGATCCCAATTTATATCAGATATAAGATTCAGACAACTATCTGTACCATACGAAAAACCAACATCATCTGCAAAGGCTGTCAGAGAACCCTTAAAAGGCAAATTGAATAAAGAATTAATGTACACCAAAAAAAGTATTGGTCCTAAAACCGAACCTTGTGGAACTCTCAAATCGAATGTCTTTATATCACTCCTAATACCATCAAATTTCACTCTTTGGGCTCTTAAATGTACATAAGATCTTAACCAATCACTAATGAATCCTCGAAACCCAGCACTTTCAAGTTTGCTAATCAAAATTTCGTGATTAACCATGTCAAAGGCTTTTGATATGTCAACAAACAATCCGGCTGTATTCTTTTTTCTATCAAGACTTACAAATATTTGAGAACAGAAATGTAACAACGCATCTTCGGTTGATTTACTGCTTTGAAAACCAAACTGAACATCACTGAAAAATGTTGTTCTCGTTTAAAAGCTCACCATTCTATTTTTTACAGCTTTTTCAAAAATCTTACTTATCGAGGGCAAGAGTGATATAGGCCTATAGTTACCCAGATCATTATTTGCTCCCTTCTTAAAAAGTGGCAAGATATTGGCACATTTAAGAGCAACCGGAAATACTCCCAAAAAAATACTTTTGTTAAAGACATGTGCCAAAACATAAATTATAAAACATGCTACATTTTTCAAACAAATATTTGAAATACCATCATAACCAGAAGAGTTTGAAGTTTTTAAAGTGCCAATTAACTTAAGAATCTCTAAACTAGTTATAGGCTCAAACACAAAACTTTGGCTTTGAGAAAGTTCATTACTGAATGGACTACAAAGTGTACAAGATGTGTGACTAGAACTAGCTTGTAGATTAAGTGAAATCGTTGAAAAGTATTCATTGAATGCATTAGCAATTGCAATTTTATCTAAGACCACACGACCATTAACATTGACAACAGATGGTTGTTTTTTGCACTGAGATTTATTAAGTATACTATTCACTATTTTCCATTCATTTCTAATATTTCCTTCAGCAAATTCAATCAATTTGCTTTTTAGGTATCAATTTGACTATCATCTTACACAGATCAAATTCCATTATTTTGACTGTCATTTATCAACAATCACTTTAGCCCATTCCACCCCAGGAATGTTGCATAAAGCGCTCTAAATATTTAAGAACGATTGCTAAACAATCTGTCCATTTTCAACGTAACACTTCTAGCTGATATTTTTGGACTAGCCGTTGCTATTAAAACTTATTTTAAAATTAAGGCTGGTACAATTGGAACGTTGAATGGAGCTACCAAGTTGTGATAAATGATTTTTTTAAATGAAATTATTGAGGCACGTTTATTTTCAACAAATGAGCAAGAAGTGATCACAGTTGGCATCCAGAATTTCCATTCATTCTTACTTACTTACTTAAGGTGGCGCTACAGTCCTGTGTGAACTAGGGCCTCACCCATTCATTCATTTTCAAAAAAATGATTTATTGAATTCTAACATTTGCTTTGTACTTATGTATATGACTTCATAAAAGTCAAGTGTAATTGTCATTGTCGCCAATTTTTTTAAATATTACCTCTACTCTAAGATGGTCGGTACTAGTGTCATAAAAACTTCCTTCTCGAAACTGTAAATAAATACTAGGTGGCGCAAAAGTCACCCATCTATCGGATTATACTTTAATTTTTAGGCGCCAGTTGTATGTAGCTATCATTGGTTTTCATCATTGAAAACAAACATTGGATAATGTCTTGGCAGGTCGTTTATATCTATCATTCAAAATTTCTGTCATTGAAAAAAATTCCTGATTGAAATCCACCGAAAAATTTTTATTGACAGAAATCTGTCATTGGAATTGTGTGAAATTGGAACACAAATCAGTGGAACGATTCGTTTCACTTTTGAACATAAAAGTATCAGCTGTTCAGAAAAATGAATTTCCGCCCCTAAAATAGAAAAATACATTTTTAGAGAAAAATAAATGCGCAATTCCACTTTTTTTTCTCAAAAAAAAATCTTTGTGTGATTTCCGATCGATCAGTATACGAGTATAATTTGCATTTCTAATCAAAGGGAAACACCGTTGTCATCGAGTCAACTCTTTGATGTTATACCATTCATCGATAGTATTATTATTATTTTAATATTTATTATTTTAATATTTCATTGTGGCAATATCTTACAAAAATTTCCTTTTTTAATTCTTTATATTTGTTATAGTTTCGTCTCTTTCTAAAGAAAGAGTGCAAATGATTTTGAATTATGCACATAGTATTTTCGTGTATATAACACGACATGTGAATTCCGATTTAGAAGAAAAAACTTTAAGGTTAGAAAACAGTCGGCTCCTGAAATTGCATTATTTAAGTCGTTGTTCAAGAATTTGTATAATCCCTATTTCTTACCAATTGTAAGTTGATATTATATGTTTCTAAAATTGTAAAGAAAACTTCATTATCATTTTTACAGAAAATATAATCACTTTATAGCGTTCGCTTGGATCTTTGTTCTTTGGATTTAAAGAAGTTTTCTTTTGGGATTTCTTCGAACAACAACCGTCAAATATTGATTCAAAAATTTTTCCGGATCGATTTCAATGATAGCTTTAACTGGTCCCTTACAAATGGTGCCAAATGTCAGTTCTAATTAAATTTGTTTTTTAGGGGAGAGTACGATAACTCAGGCGACAAAGTTTAATGACGGATTTGTATAGAACAGTTAAAAGCAAGCATTTTTTACTATGGGACGGGGGGTCTATCTCCACCCGTTTAGCCGGTAGGGGCAATTTAAAAAAAAGAGGCTGGGATGCGACCCACACTGATAACTTCCCATCCCGTCTGTCGATTTGTCTTGCTTAAAAGTTTGTCTATATGTATCAATTTTTACCAAATTTGCGTAATATTTTTCGTAGATTTTATTTTTTTATGAAAAAACAGACTGTTGGATATTTATAAAAAAAATTACTGAATATCGGAAACAATATTTTCTGTGAAATTAAATAAGTTTAAAGCCAATATTTTTAATTTTTGAAAAGCTATTTGAGTCGAAAGTTACCAAGTAGGTACCAAGTTTTAGTATTGTTTTTTTTTTAGGTTTTTATTTTTTGTAAAAAAACTGCCAATTCGATTTTTCTCAAAATTTTATTGAATGTTGGAAACAATATTTCTTATAAGATAAAATTAGTTTGAAACCAATGTCTCAAATTTTTGAAAAGATATTTACGTCGAAAAACAATTTTTACCAACTTTTATACATTGTTTTTTTTTAGATTTTTATTTTTTGTAAGAAAACTATCAATTCGATTTTTCTCAAAATTTTTCCTAATGTTGAATATTTCTTATAAGTTAAAATTAGTTACAAGCTATTATCTCAAATTTTTGAAAATATATTTGAGTCGAAAATCAATTTTTACCAACTTTTGTTAAATTTTTTTTAGGCTTTTAATTTGTTGTACAAAAGCTGTCAATTCGATTTTTTTTTTTAATTTTACTGAATGTTGACAACAACATTTTTTGAAAGATTAAAGTAGTTTAAAGCCAATATCTCCAAGTTTTGAAAAGATATTTGAGTCGAAAATTAATTTTTACCACCTTTTATTAGTTTTTTTTAGGTTTTTATTCTTTTTAACTGTCAATTTGACAGTAGAAAACATTTTTCAGAATGTTGAAAACAATATTTCTTATAAGATCAAAAAAGTTTGAAGCCTTAATCTCAAGTTTTTGAAAAGATATTTGAGTCGAAGATCAATTTTTACCAACTTTGAGTACATTTTTTTTTAAGTTTTTTTTTATAAAAAAAAACTGTCAATTCGCTTTTTCTCAAAATTTGTCATAATGTTGAAAACAATATTTCTTTCAAGCTAAAATTAGTTGAAACCCATAATCTCAAATTTTTGAAAACATATTTGAGTCGAAATTCAATTTTTACCAACTTTAAGTAATGTTTTTTTTAGGTTTTTATTTTTTATAAAAAAAACTGTCAATTCTATTTTCCTCAAAATTTTATCAGATTTTAAAAACATAATTCTTCGTTGCACAAAATTGTTTTGGAGATGAAATCATATTTTAGTCGTAAAATTTTCGAGGTGACAAATGTTTTTTTTCAGTTTTTTTGATTTATAAAAAAACAGTTAATTGGATTTTTTTTCAAAAATATAATTGTTTTGTATCACGTTACAATATATAATATAAAATTTAATTCAAGTGTCAAGTCTCTAGCGTTATTGGTTCATGAGATATTTAGGTTATAAAGTTTAAAAAAGGTTTAAAGTGTAATTTTTCAAAGTTTAAAATTAAATTTTTCAAAAACTACGCATAGTTTTGACTTGATTTAAAAACTGGCTAATAGAACAGAATGTTGGCTTTAAAAAAATGTATTAAACTTAATTGTAAGTATTACCGTTATTTTTTAATTATTTTTTTTTATTTTAAATAATATTTTTTTTAAATTGCCCCTCCCGCCTAAACGGGGGAAGATAGACCCCCCTCATATAATAAAAAAATGCTTGCTTTTAACTTTTCTTAAGAAATCCGTTATAATATCTTGTCGCCTGAGTTATCGTACTCTTGCCGTTTTTTATTTTGAAAACATGCTCGTGTAGTTGTTGCCCTCGTTAGCCAAGGTGACTAATTTGTATCATACCAGAGGTCTTGGGTTCGATCCCTGCCTGTGCCACCAAAAGTTTTTTTATTTGTACAAATCCTTCAAGAGTAATTGTTGTCACGAAAAGTACTTTCTCAAATTAGCCGTTCACCTTGAGAAAAATCCTTCTATGTAAGATCTCTTTCCATAAATTGCTTCCTTTTTCCACTCTTTTACACCATGATTTGGCATAAATCTGTAGGTCCCCTTCATCCCTGACAACATTACTCGCACACAGGAATGGTTGAGAGTTGTAAGTCACTAGGTCCTAGTTCTCAAAGGACTGTTGCCCTACCTACTTACTCCATCTTTTTAACCATAAAATGACAACTGCAGAAAATAAAGAAACGTCAAAATTAGTCTCCTCAAAATAGTCAAATGTGAACACGGTGTAAAATTTGTTTTGTTTGTGTAATGTTGATTTTGACGTAAATTTTGTTTGCTATTAAAATCGTTAGTATTTTATCGATGAATAAAGTCTTTAGAAAGACAAGAACATCGAGCTTTCTGTATTTATGTAAAGTTTTATAGCTTTAACCTGATAGTTGTGACAAACAAAACACCTCCCTATCTTAATCTTTTTCACAGTGTTGCCACTGATTTAAAAGATCTTGTAATTTCAATTTGATCCATTTACCAAAGTTCATCATTACTCAGGATAAAGTGCAAGGTTAATGTCATTAACAGCCATCGTAAACACAATAAATAATTACCAATAACCTCCAATAAGGGCAACCCTATACCGAAGTAAAACATATCTAAACTTATTAATGAACTTTTTTTCATTCTTTGTTTTATTACCTTCTGTTTACTACTCATTCATCTTATCACTCAAGGCTATTATACTATATAGAATACCTACAACAACCATCCTGCGTCCACCACATTAAAACGAAATGAAATCATATCCTTTTTGCGTGGGACATCGCCGCGCCGCCGGCCACCGGCCGTCCCGTCGGGAATGACACTCTCATTGACCATTCATTCAACATTAAAGTAAACAACCCTCGCAGTTTTATTTGCAAAAGCCTACGCTAACCAAACCATTCAGATTCAGTTAGTTCATCATCATATTGTACACCGTCTACCCCTCCCTGGGCGAAAAAATATTAAAAGAGAGAGTGGGGTGAGAGCGGCGGCCGGCGTCGGCGGCAGTAGTAAACACCTCTGCGCAGTTTGTATAGGTACCTTTTTATGTTAGAATATGACCGATGACCCACGCAATATTATACACCAACTTGTTTAACAAGAATTTCAGAAATTTATAAAATTTATCGTCCTACTCGGCTCTTATCATCAATGTGCGTGTTTACAAAAGTATAAAGTCCATTCAGTGGAACAATCATTTTGCAAAACAAAATTTAATTAAGTTAAATAAATAATGGTTCGCTGTTTTTTTTTCGTTTTTGTTTGTCCCGGGACTAAAATTGGGACTGGGACAGCAGTGTTAGGAGCAGTTGTTTGATATTGATATAAGTACCGTTATATTATGTAATTTTAAAACGTAAATATTTCGGATAAGGTATATTTAAGGACATACATAAATGTAAACATTACAGTTGCAGATAAATTGATTTGTTTTTAAATACAAAATTATAAATTTACTACGCATTCATTACATAAGGTGGTAGTACAAATAAAATATTCCTCATTTTGAAGCGTGTTTTTATTTGTTTACTTCTAAAATGTCACAGCAGAATTTGACAGTTGCAGCCATTTGCAAAAATTTAACCTTTCGATAGAATGCTATACTACAAAACTATAGAAACCGTGTTTTGGCAGCAAATAATTGTGACAATATTCATAAAGTCACCTAAGGGCCCTTTCACACCAAACGAATCCGAATCTATCAGAATCACTCTGAATCAAGTTGAATCTAATTCGTCATCTCCACTCTTTCACACCAGCTGAATCAACCTGAATCATAAATCGCACTATTTTCTTTAACATTTAAAATTAATAACTCCACGTCCATCTCGTATGGTTGTTGATTCAAGAATCAAGGAATCCGACAGGTTGAATCAAGTGCGACCTCGAATCAAACGTGATTGAACCAGATTCGTCCGGTCTGAAGGCGGGAAAAAATCCCTTCACATTTAAACGGAGCGCTCGAAGCCGAATCTTGGTCAATCAGATTCAACTTGATTCGGAGTGATTCTGATTGATTCGGATTCGTTTGGTGTGAAAGGGCCCTAAGGTAACACATTTTGGCGTCGCATAATTATTTCTCTTGTATACAACTATTAAAATTGTAAAGAAACAGAAAAGTGAGGCAAAACTGTTTAAGCATTTAAAAAAAAAAATTGAAATATGTACTTCAAATGTGTTTCTTTCTTATATTTAAACAGACCCTGACCTGTCAAATTCAAAATTGTGTTTTATTTTCTGTTCAGTGTGTTCAGAGCTTTAAAAGGTGTATTACTTTTATTGTTAAGAGGGCGATTTCTGAGTATTCAACAAGCTCGACAAAAAGGATCAGCTGTGTTGAGTATAGCAGTAAAAATAAGTAGGTTAGGTTAGGTTAGGTTAAAGTGGCTACGGATACAAAATCCACACACTTAGGCCAAAAGAAAAGGCCCATTGTGATACCACATGAATCTAGAGAATTACTTTCCACTAGTCGAACCATTTTGAGCTTTTTATAAAGCGAAGGAGATATCTGATATCCTTTTTAGCTAGTTCACTGGGATCATCAAAAGAGTATTCTCTCAGATGAAGTTTGCGTCTTTGTGAAAGAGCAGGGCAGGTGCAGAGGAGATGAGAGATTGTTTCTTCTTCTTCCTCGTCCATACAGCTCCTGCAGAAGTCATTTGAGGCTACACAAAGTCGTATTGCGTGTCTGCCTATAAGACAGTGTCCCGTAAGGACACCTATTAGGGAGCTAATATGAAGTCTGCTTTGAGATAAGTCTTTAGAGCGCTTTAGGTCTAGTGAAGGCCATATTAGTTTTGTGGCTGCGCATGTTGGTAAATTGTACCACCTAGAGTTTGCTATCTCGAAAAATGTTTCTTTTAGCAGAAGTTTACATGTAGCTATCGGTATACATATCTTACGGCTTGTTGATTCAGCGACCGTCCTCTCCAGAATGGTACCAGGCAGTGGGCCCTGGTTGTCTATTACCATACTGGGTGGGAGTAAAAATACATTTAGATTACGTTTTACTAGTATGGAGGACCTTGGGTTACCTTTTCCTGTTACATATAGCACGTAGTAGCCAGGAGTTCTCAATCCTCGAACCAGGGATTTCACAATCCAGGGCTCTTGGATGAGAACGACATCTTCTCCAGTTTTTGTCAGGCGAAGAAGAAGGGAGGCCAAAGCCGTTTTAGAGTGTTGGAGATTAATCTGTAGTATTTGCAGCATTTTGGCTACAAATTGGCAGATCAACCTTCACCACTGTTAAATCCAACTCATCCAGATCAGACGAAGAAGAACCTAAAAGTTCATCTTCTTCCTCACTGGGGAAAGCTTTGTCGTTTGAGTCATCGGTCTCCATTAGGGATAAACCTTTGACGTTTTCAGAAGAAGATTGTGCTGCGACAGAAGAGGGCCCTGCCACATTCTCATCCACATCCAAGGATGGGAAGGTGATGATAGCACTGGGACCACCTACGTCTTGCGGCACAGCTTCTGAAGAGGGTTCGGAAGAAGACCGTGCTGCGACAGAAGAGGGCCCAGGTACAACATCATCCACATCCAAGGAAGGGAAGGTGATAGTAGCACTGGAACCCCCTACGTCTTGCGACACAGCTTCCGAAAAGGGTTGTGGAGGCTCGCATGAAGCGTCTACCTAATCTTTTTTATAAATACGGAAAGAGTTATTCTTCGTTTGATTTCAGCGATGGTGTCGTTGTCTCTGTTTATAGCAGTGCCTAGGTAGACAAAGTCCTCAACTACCTCAAAGTTATAGCTGCCCATGGTGACGTTTTGTCCAAGACGTCGTTGTCCTTTTTTGATGACAGTATATACTTTGTCTTGCCCTCATTGACCACTAAACCCATCTTCTTCGCTTCCGTCGCAATGCTCAAAAACGCTCCACTGATGTAACTCTTTGATCTTCCAATTATGTCAATATCATCTGCGTATCCGAGTAATTGGATGGATCTTTGGAAGATTGTGCCTTTAGTGTTTGACGGCTGAGTTTTGCACAATTCTTTCTAGAACGATGTTGAAGAAGTCGGATGACAGTGGATCGCCTTGTCTAAAACCTTTTTTGACATCAAATGCATCGGTGAGATCTTTTCTGACCTTGATAGAGCAGCGTGCATTCTCCATCGTCATTCTACACAAACGGATAAGTTTGACAGGGATGCCAAAACTAGACATTGCTCTGTAGAGCTCTTCCCTATGGATGCTGTCATACGCGGCTTTAAAATCGATGGTGGGTATGGATTTAAAGCTCCTGGGTTTTTCCAAGATCTGCCGTAGTGTGAATATTTGGTCGATAGTGGACTTTCCTGGTCTGAAGCCACACTGATAAGGACCTATCAGGTTGTTGACGAACGGCTTCAGACGTTCACATAGTACGGCAGAAAGGATCTTATATGCAATGTTAAGGAGACTGATCCCTCTGTTGTTGGCGCAATTTAAAGGGTCTCCTTTTGTATGTATCGGGCAAACTATGCTGAGATTCCACTCATCGGGCATGCTTTCTTCCGAACATATTTTGCAGATGAGTTGGTGCATGCTCCCTACCAAGTCATCGCCTGCTGCTTTAAATAGTTCGGCAGCTATGCCGTCAGCTCCAGCAGCTTTGTTTGACTTTAGTTTAGATATAGCTATCTTCACTTCGTCTAGGTCGGGTAGGCGGAATTGTTGATTTGCGTCGCCTAGGTTGAGTGGTTCTATCTCCCTTACAGCGGAATTCGGTTCGTCATCCCCGTTATATAATTTGGAGAAGTTCAGATATGATATAAAAAAAACAAATGTGAACATCACCTAAGGTACGTGGATCTGTCAAAATGACGCTTATTTTATTTTGGATATGCAAAACGAAATTGATTTAGTTTTTAAAGCCCTCATTAAATAATTCTTACACGAAACTATTGATTAATAATAAGAAAACATTTTGACAGCTGACAACTATAGTTCCATAGACAAGCAATAACAGAAGCACAATACAAAATCAATTTAAATCTTTTTCTATTCGCAAAAAAAGATCAATTTTTGTATTGATATTATACTGATCTCCTTATTGAACGTGGAATAAAATAGATCTATTATTTATTGTGTTGGTATACTTTTTTGTCGATGAACCTATTGTGTTGTATTTTCAGTAATCAAATTCTTTCCAAATAAAATAAAAAGAATTCCAATACAAATATATTCCAGATCAAAATTAATTTCGTGTTAGTGCAAGAAAGATGTAAATTTGCAAAATCACATTTAAGTCAATTTATTTTTGAA
The DNA here is from genome assembly GCA_920104205.1 of Eupeodes latifasciatus. NCBI lineage: Eukaryota > Metazoa > Arthropoda > Insecta > Diptera > Syrphidae > Eupeodes > Eupeodes latifasciatus. Next base: position 28,497,908 of record OV049924.1, read on the forward strand.
AATAATGGAGTTACTTTTCATGGGAAAATTAACAATGTGAAAGATTTAAAAAAAGAAAAAAATAATTTATTTCATCACATATTTTGACACAATTCAATTTAAAACAAATTGATTTGTTTTACCAATAGAAAATTTAATAAATCTGGAAAATGAAAACCGGAAAAATGGGGAATCCATACGAAAAAAATTTGGAATCAATTTAATTATTGTTGCGGACGCCTGGTGAACTGCTCCTTGACCTAGAATGCAAAAAGAAAAGATTAGTTAAGAAGAAAGAAAAACAAACAAAAACATACTACCTGGTTGTGCGAAAATCCATGTGGGAAAGGTTAGATATATCCTGAAAAAGAAAACAATTATTATTAGGTTCATAAATAATCAAATGAAGTAGAAAATAATAAACAAAACATTGTTTACCCACCATGTTGATTGTTGAGATTGGGATAAAGATAAACTAAAGTAGAATGACAGCGACAACTTCTGGTTAAGACATCGAACTCTATGCGTTTACATGGGGGTCGAGTTTACATGGAAGTCGAGTTGAGATAGACCATCTCGGGCAAATGTCAATTCTGGGCCTAGATGTAATTAGGGACTTAACATTAAACACCATCTACCTGTCGAAAGTTACCCAAGCAATTTCAGTTCATTTTTGTGTTCGAATTCGAAGATAGAAAGGGTTGAGAGGGGAAATGGTGATTTATGTTCACCAATACAGACACATGTAAGCAATAGGAATATTAAGAGATGTTAATCGGGTGATGTTTTAAAGCAGTTAGACGGATCATACGATGAGTTTTTTTTTTGGTAGGGAGATTATAGCCGGCAAGAGTGTCGAAGTTGTTTTGTTTTTGGGTAGGTCTGAGTTTTTTTTGAGAAGAAGGGATTGCGAAATATAGAGCGAAGCCGTGCGGTTGTGATTTTTTTCTGGGAGTTTTTTTAAAGAAAGAAACTAAATTTACTTGATATAAACTTCATTTATTTTGAAACCAAAAAACAAACTAAAGTGGTGAAGCTTACTTTTTGAGCGGAATTGCCGCCAAAGTTGTTTAAAAAAAAAAAAAAGATATAATTAAAGATTGATTGATTTCAAGAAAAAATAAAAATTTCAAGAGTGGTGAAATAAGGCAGCTATAGTTTATTTTGAAGAAAGAACCAAAATATAATAAACTGAGTTAGAATCAAATAAAATTTATAGAAATAAACAAAAGAAAAAAATAATATTTGAACAGTGGTGAAGGAGTGTTTTTTTTTGAGATTCTGAAAAGAAATAAATAAGCAAGTTGAAATAGTGCTGCCATAGTGTTTTTGAAGAAAACAAATTTTTTTTTGATAAAACTACATTAAATTGAAATAAAAATTATTTAATTAAAATTAACATTTAAAAACAAAAAAAAAAACATAAGTGGTGAAAAATACAATTTAAATTCAGGCACAAAGTATTTAAATATCGGCGATCCCCGATCGTCCTAAAAGGACTGAGCCGCCACGCCATAAAAATTAAATTGTTTTTACAACGATTGAGAGTTCAAGTGAGGATATTCTAGTCCAACCCGTCCATCGGAGCACCCACTAACCTGGAAAAAGAAAGGAAGAGAGAAATTTAAAAATAATAAAGTCGCAAAAATTCAGACGGATAAGTCCATCTATGTGTTTGTGTTTGTCCTTATTTATTGATATTTATTTGGCGTTTCAAGTACCTACCAAATTAATTATTTATTAATTTATTAAATTTTTTCTAAACAAAATTCTAATTATTCTAAGTAACAATATTCAGTTTGTAAGCAATAAAGAAACCATTTTTTAAAAGAGTCAACGCGGGAAAGAAAAATTTGTTGTTGATTTTTTTTCTGGATAGAACCAACCTTTACAGAGCTCTCTAGGGGTAGGTGATCCTGGAACGTTTTTTTTTCTTGTTTTTAACGGTAATACCGAAAAGGGTATTTGAATGTTAGTGTTGGTTATTTTTTTGTTGACTCTAAGGAATTGTTTTTCGTTGCGTTTTATTTTTCTTTCTTAGTTTTGTTCTCTCAATTTTTGATTTGTACTTTGTTAATTTGATTTCGTTTTTTTCTTTTGATTTTTTCTTTGGTTAATTCAAATTGTTTAAATGTAAAAAAAAAAAAAAAAAAAAAAAATAAAATAAAACTTGACGCCCCGGATGAAAAAAGAATTCGTTAGTTTTTTATGTGGTTTCCGTTTCGATTGAGTGAAACGATGGTTCATTGAAGACATTTTCAGGGGTGCCGATGGTAGCTGATTTTCAACGATGGTAAGGACCTGATTTCTACTGGAACGGTAAAGTATTGGGAAAATCCAAACATGGCCAAGGATTTTCATGGTAGGGTGGGTAAAGGCCACACTGCATCAACACCGGCAGTGCCCTTGGGGGTGGTGAACGTCCGTCCGTTTTGTTTTTAGTAAACCGGCCTGATTTGTGTTTTTGGCTGCTGGTGACGTTTGCTTCCGGGAACAAGATCCCCCCCACATCCGACGAGCTGATGCTGAGCATAGCAAGCAGGCCACGTTCTCGGGAGTAGACACTCTTTCCCTTTTTCCTGGTGTTCCTCTTTCCTTTTCCAGATGTTCCTGCCACGGTAAGGTAGTTTCACTGCCTTATCGACTGTCCTCATCCGCGCTCCTCTCCTCTCCACTAACCAGCAACATTATCTTAAAGCAATTAATTTTTTGCTGACAAGATTGTGTTTGCTTAAACTTTTATTGTTTGGGAATTAAGTAAAAGAAAAAAAAGAAAATATTGCTTAAGAAATCATTTTACATCTGTGTGGAAAGTGAAGATAGTATTATATACAAATATCAAAAAATCACCCTTAAATTATATTAATATAGTAAATACATTTATTTATTGTTCATTAAATTCAACATTCTATTGTATGGCAACTTTATAAGATAAATTAATGTCAAAATAAAAAATATCGTTACACATAAACCAACACACATCAGTTAAAAAAATAAAACCTCCATATGACGTCATAAGGGTAGATTTTACAAAATCTCTGAAGAGGTTAATAAAACAGATTCGTTGCGTTGTTTGTCCTTTTTATTCACGACTTAAGATAAGACACTATATTTTCTCATTTAATTTATAAGTCTGAACTCTGTGAAGGATATGGCTTACGTAGGAGTAGATACATTCGGATCATATGTAAAAGCGTTTCTATATAAACAAAGAAATAGTCAGTATATTTTACTTAAGTTAATAATAAACAGCCCTACATATGTACATATGTATATGAGTATGTTACTTTGGCGTATATAGAATTTTATTTGCGTCTCATGCTTAATTACATTTCCTATCAATTTTCTTTTTTGTTCGTCCTTTTTGGTTAAGCATATATTTTTCTATTTAAACCAAGGTTGTCACGAACGTCAGAATGATGTGTTCATATAAAAGGTGCAGTTGATGAATGACATACGACTCGTATTATAAATATTCTGCCATTTAAGCACAATCAATTTGTGACAAGTTTGTCTATTATGTTGTCTTGACAGTTAGTCATATACCGTAGAGTCAAAAAATTCCTTGTTAGTTGTGGTTCTGGCGCGAAAAATGACAACAATGACATCATTTTGACAAATGCTTTTTTAGTGAGGACTCACCTTTAACATAGCAAATTTTAACTAAACTAGATACAAAAATAAATCCGCTAATATGGTTATATATGGTATGATTTTCGTTTGCCACTTAAATCAAACAAAAATTGTATGTAATTGGTTATATAGAGTGTTTGTTTTAGAGGAATAGAACATTAAGTTTGCAATAATATTTTAACTGGTGGCCATTTTAATCAGCTGTCAAGTGATTTTTTTTAGTTTGGTTTGACATTTCAATCAAAAATACTCCATTTACCAAGATGGGAATCTTTCGTACGTTTCACTCCCCAAAGCCTATTTGTTTACATTATTGTATTTGTAATTTTGACAATTAGTCCATGAATAGATGTGAAAACCAACATCAAAACGATGCGGGGGGCTTGCGACACTTGACAAAGCAACAACAAAATGGGAAGGTGAATACGTTTTTTTTTTCAGATTTTGTTTTTACTTTTTTTCGATGAAAAAGTCAGTTTTAAGCTTTACTTTTGCCGTCATTTTGTTGATAGCGAACCAATGTACATTTTTGTCTTGAAAAAAAAAACAAGTTCAACACCAGTTTATTATAATTAATTCTTTAATTTACAATAATCACCACGAAATTCTTTAAATTTCAGAATTCACCTCGGATTATTGTATCAAAGATGCGTTTGAAAAATCATCAAGTTAAGGGTGCGAGCGCAATTTATTGAATTCTACTAAATTTTCGTTAATGAAGGGCCAAATATTTTTTTTGCAAGTGATTAAAATCTGTATCAAATTAATTAATCCAAGTATATTTATGTTTTGTTTTTAATTTAAGTTTGCAACTATTTTTCAAATTCATTTTGATTAATAAATATTAAATTTAAAAAAAAAGAGTTATAAGCGAAAAATACCTTATCCACAACATTCTTTATTGATGGAAGCAAACATATTGTATTTGCTATCAAAAAAACTATGTAACATATGAAAGGAACACCAATGTTTAAAAAAAAATAATCAGAAAGATTATAGCAAACCCGTTGAATATATGCAGAGCAAAAGAAATGCAAATTTTGACATTTATCACAAAATAAAAACGTCAAAAAATTGTTCTGAATTCATGCACAACTCATTCAATAGATCATGTAATTGACCAAATAAAGTTCAAGTTTCCTTATTGTTTTGTTTGAAGGGTATGTTTAGTAAAAATGCTGCTAATAATGAAAAAAATATGAGTTTTACGTAAATGTTTTTGTTTTTCTTAATATAATAAATACTACCGTAGATTACATTTTATAAATGAAGAACATAGAAGAAAATATACATAAACCTTTGGAATCACCTGAAAGGATCAATAAGTTTCGGAACGGTAGGATCATGTAAGTGGGATAAGTCTAGCGATAAGTAGATTCAAAAACAAGGTACATTTTCATGTCTTTAATTTGGAACAAAGATGCAATCCATATTTTTAATTATTTTAACCACATCAGCATGGTGTTTTGATTTAATTAAATTAAATAAACATAATTATTATTTAATTTAATTTACCTGTTGTCATCAGCAGCACGGAAAGTATGGTTGAAAACTTTACAACCAAGAATGCATACGGGCTTCCTGCTTAATTTTTCCCGTAGTCGCGGTCAGTCAATTTAATGTTTGAGCACTTAGCACTTAGCACTATTTTTTAAATCTAGTTTGCTTTGAAAAAAAAAAATTTCAATAGCTTTGTGTGTTATTACACCCAGACTTTTTGTATGCTGCGTGTTTCGCATATTTTCTTTTGACACTCATCCCGTCAATCTCGCATTATTACACTCGGATTGTTTTCGGTTGCGTGTTTTTGTCACTTCTCTTTCATTTTTTGTTCTCATCCACAAAGTCAAATTGTGAAAATAATTAAAGAAAGCTGCACTTTTTACTACAGCAATGATTATTGACATTATGAATACGGATAATAATTCCGAATAATGTAAAAATAGGAATTAGATTGAAATCTGGAGAGAATCCTTCATTTTCTTGACAAAAGAACTAAAATCAAATGATAAACCATCGTTTTTAAATTATAAAAGGATGAATGAAGACACTTTTAACCTGCTTTTCATTGAAAACGACATAAAAAAAATACAATTTTGAGGGCCAAAAAAGTTGGCTATCACTTTGTTTCAACGGGTGAAACATTCCAAAGCTTAAACTACCAAGCTAGACTCTTTCAATCATTCCTTCATTTAATTTCATTATAAGGTCTTTGCTCCACTTGAATTTGTCCGGCGGAATATTTCTTGTTTACGCCAAGTACGCTGCTGATGCGAAACGAAAATTCCCATACAAAAATGACATGATGAAATCATAAACGAAAAATTTCGCTGTGTTTTTCGTTTTTCAGTACGCTGCTGAACGACGAAATGTGTCATTTTAGTGGATAGCTGTACTAGATTTCTTAGTACAATTCTCCACTCTTTTCGTTCTCAATTTAATTGACCAGCATATTAATTGCTTGCGAAATGTTGACGTTTAATTTTTTTATTGAAAAAAAAAAAATTGTTTACTCGTGACTTTCGGTGTTTTGACTTTGAATTATATTTGATTTAAAATTTAAAATAAAATGGATTTGTCTAATGTGTTCCAACATTGCATTTCTGAATCGGAAACTCAGGATGTTATTGGTGATGTCCAAGAAGTGATGAAGACAAGCAGATTCAGCTTCCAGACAGAACTCTCCACAAATATTTTTCCGCTGTGGTTTTCGTTTTCATTTCGCTCTGCACTTGGAGACCGCCGAAAAAATTCGTTTCACTTCAGCTGCGTACTAGGCTTTACTCGGTAACAATAAAAAGAATAATAAAGCAACGCCAAGAAACAAAGAAAGGCAAGAAAGAGAAACGTCAAAAACAATCCAAGAATCCCGAACCCAGAACTCTGCGGGTATTAAAGTATTTCTATTTCACCTACTTTCTCTTTCGCACTTATTTGAGTCTTTCCAAAAAAGTCTGAATGTAATAACACACTTTTATGAAAAAATCAAAATATTCGTATTAGAACTGAATTCAAAATTCAACGAAATAATTGACGTTTCATAATTCACCACGAAAAATAATAGTTAAAATTCCCTAGGATATGGGATATGTAATACAAAATAAAAAAAGAGGCTGGGATGTGATTTGTCTTGCTTTAAAGTTTGTAGGGTTTCGTGTTTTGCTTCTTAAAAATTTTAAAATTACCAACAATATTTTGCATATAATGAAATAGTTTGATTTCAAAATCAGTTTTTGTTAACGAGATCTTTAGTCGAAAACCAATTTTTACCAATTTTAGTAGCATTTCTTAAAAGTTTTTATTTCTTAAATAAACAAATAAAATGATAAATGAAATTGATTTGAAGCCAATTTATTTTTATTATTCACGAGATGTCGAGAACCGAACATAAATTTTTACCAAATTTGCGTACTATTTTCGGTAGATTTTAATTGTTTATGAAAAAACTGACTGTTGGATTTTTATAAAGAATTTACTCAATGTCGAAAACAATATTTTCTGTGAGATAAAATAAGGTAGAAGCCAATATTTTTAATTTTTGAAAAGATATTTGAGTCGAAAGTAAATTTTTACAAACTTTTGTTAATTTTTTTTAGGTTTTTATTTTTTGTAACAAAATTGTCAATCCGATTTTAGTCAAAATTTTACTCAGTGTTGAAAACAATATTTTTTTATAAGATACAATTAGTTTAAAGCCAATATCTCAAAGTTTTGAAAAGATATTTAAGTCAAAAATCAATTTTTACCAACTTTTGTTAATTTTTTTTTAGGTTTTTAATTTTTTGTAAAAAAAAACTGTCAAATTCGATTTTTCTCAAAATGTTACTGAATGATGAAAATAAGTTTAAGGCCAATGTCTTAAATTTTTGAAAAGTTATTTGAGTCGAAAATCAATTTTTACTAACTTTTATTCATTTTTTTCTTTATTTATTTTTTATTTAAAAAACTATCAATTTTTTACCGAATTTTGAAAACAATATTTCTTTTAAGATAAAATAAGTTGGAAGCCATAATCTAAAATTTTCGAAAAGATATTTAAGTCTAAATTCAATTTTTATCAACTTTGAGTAATGTTTTTTTTAGGTTTTTATTTTTTATAAAAAAAACCTGTTAATTCGATTTTTCTCAAAATTTTACCAGATGTTGAAAACGTTATTTTTTGTTGCACAAAATTGTTTTGGAGATAAAATAATTTTTTATTCGTAAAATTTTCGGAGTGACAAATATTTTTTGTTCAGTTTTTTATTTATAAAAAAACTAATTGGACCTTTTTCCAAAAATATACTTGTTTGGTATCACATTACAGTACATAATATAAAATTTAATTCAAGTCTTTAGCGTTTTGGGTTAACCAAAATTTTCACTTTTTTTTAAACTGCCGTGGTAAAAAAAACCATCCACGCAATTTCGTTGAGAGTCCTTTCTGCATCTTTCTTCATAATTATCTGTATAACAAAATTTATTTGAAGTCGATATCTCTTCTGGTTCTTGAGCTATGGACGACGAAAAAAACGTCGCGAACGTACGGACGTACGAAACGTACGTACACACGCATGCACAGACTTATTTCTAAAAACCTTTTTTTCGAGCCTATTAGCCTTAAAACGTCGAGAAATGTCAAAATTTTCAAATCGGACCCATTACAATAACTTCCTATGGGAAGTTAATAATTTAAAAAAAAAAAAAAACTATTTTAAGATTCAAAATTTTACCTGAAAAATAAGTTTGTCTTCAAAAAAATAAATGTCATTTTATAAATCAAAAAACCCTTGATTTTTCAATTTTTTTTTCGAAAATCGTTAGAGCGGTTTTTTTTTAAATTAATTTTGTATAAGTATATACAATTTTTCCATTTTGGTCTAAAAATATTTTTGGTATGCAGTTGTTTAGTGATTGTAAATATACGCTCCACATTTGAATTTCGTAAAAAAATGTTGACCCGTTTTTGAGATGTAGAATTAAAAAAAAAAAATCAATATTTTTTTTAAAAATCCAATCAATCAAATATTGTTAAAGCAATATAAGAGCTCGTTCAAAACAAAAATTATTGAAATCGGTTCATAAGTTGCTGAGAAAATTAAAAAAACAAAATAACGGTTCTATGAGCGGTACCTTTCCGGCGCAATACAAAAATATGTTTTTCTTACTATAAGAAGCCAAGTTAAAAAATAAAATTCTATAGGCAGAGAAAATTAAAAAAAAAAATCTATCGGTTTGTTTTTGAGAAAATTCGAATTTTCGTTTTTTGACCAAAAAAAATGTATGGGGGCCACTGTTAGTTATGATCTTAAAAAAAAAATTGAAAAAAACGCCTAACGCGAATCTACTCAAAACCTTAACTTCCAAGTTTGAACTCAATCGACTTAATGGTTTAGGCTGTAGGAGCGTGGACAGACAGACAGGACAGACCGGACGGAATCGCGGGACCCACTTTTTTCGACTTCTCTACCATCGTAATATCATGTTTGATTAAAATCTCGAGTTCGAAATTTTTTACGAATGCAAGACTTGCCATATGGGTGATTATACAAAAGTTGGGTAACTTTTGAGGATATTTTGTTTACAATAGTTTTTAAATCAAACTTCTATAAATTCGGGTGTATATGATAGCTAATCTAATTAATATATTGTTCCCAATCGGGCCAGTCACTTTTTTGAGTAGGTACATTGTAAGATATTTAAAAAATTTAGAATTTGACTGCCAGAGGACTGACGAGTTTACACAGTTTTGAAAGTATTATAATGAAATTAAATCAAATTAGTAAAAATTTAATAATGATCACTTAAAATCACTTAGAAACAATTAAAAATAATTATTAATATGTAATATACTAGGAGAAAATACTACATCAGTTTTCAAAACAGACTTTTGACATTTAACGTAACGTTATTCACTTATCTTTTACTACTTCCACATAGTTTTACTAAATATTTCAAAGTAATCATAATCAACAAACAAAATCTAACAATATTCATCTTAAAAGTACTAATGATCAAGAAATGAAGAACGATAACAATTTACCTGACACAGAACTGACGCCACACTACTGACGAAAAAGACGAAATTTAAGATTATAATCTGGACTAGTTTTTTTTGTAATTTCAAATTGTATCAACAAACTACATTTTAACAAATCAAAATCTAATACGAATAAATAAAAATAAACTTTAGATTAACAAAAAAAATAACGACTCACCGTAAAACTGACGTGTTGACTGACTAGGCACGTGTATGGACAACAAACATAACCCAAACTCTGGTACAGTTATGGTGGCCGTCAAATTGTGCGACCCGCAGCTAGGGTGACCAGATATAGAGTCAAGGAAAAGAGGACCCTTACCAAAATCTCAAAAAAAAAAAAAAACAGAAGTTCAATTTTTTTTATATAATTTATTTGAATAAAACAAAACAAAACATTTAATTCTAACAAAAAAGTAACAGTTAATAAAAATATCATAATATCATGTCATATTTTGCATAAAAATAATAAAAGATCGATATAAACATATAAGAATATTATTCAGGTTTTATTAGCACCGTATTTTCATGGAAATAAAAATAGTTAAGAAAAAACATTTCATAATGTTTTTTTTTTATGATTTTTAACTTCAATTTTGGTTGTATTTGTCATTAGACCTTATTTTATTTAAAGTTTCGGGATTTTGGAAAATATGATTATAAAACTCAGTACATGACATATTTTTAAAATTATGTTTACAAAATAGAATTGCTTTGACGTTTTCTATTTTTAATCTAATGCGTTCCTCAGTCCATTGATTATTTATTAATGAAAATATGCGCTCAACATTAGCATTATGAGCAGGAATAGCGAATACAAACTGGGCTATCATCAAAAGTTCACTATATAATTCAAGATTGCACATTTTTTCAAAATAATTTACCCACTTCTCGTGAATAGGTGAGTTTATAAAATTTATATTTTGTATTTCTTGTTCCAAAAACGTTTTTAAATTTTAAAATTGGTCAAACAATTTACTTTCATTTATGTTAACGCCTTTCTCTCCCAAATAGAGCAAAGAATTTTGGATATCGTTCCATTCCGGAACTTTGTTAAAATTCATCCAAATAAAGCAATTAAATTCATCCAGAGAATCACACCAGCTCTGAAGATATTTTAAGCACCTAGCATAAACCTCAATTAAATTTTGTTCAATGTTCAAAACTTCATTTCTATTTCCACCATTAGCGACTGGAATGGGTGAGTTATTTTTTTATATAAATCGAAAAACTGAGAGAAAACCGAAAAAGAGGACAAATCGCTTTTTTAAAAAAAAGTCACCGGACAAAAGTTTTTTAGGTCAACAAGAGGACATGTCCTCCATAAAGAGGACGCCTGGTCAGCCTACCCGCAACTAACCTCATTACCAACATTAAAATTCAAAGTGGGATTTGACGTTGAGTCGGCGATATTTCGCACGAATTTTAAATTTAAAAAAGAGGCTGGGATGCGACCCACACTGATAACTTCCCATCCCGTCTATCGATTTGTCTTGCTTGAAAGTTTGTCTAAATGTATCAATTCTTACCAAATTTGCGTTCTATTTTTTGTAGATTTTATTTTTTTTATGAAAAAACGGACTGTTGGATTTTTATAAAAAAATTACTGAATATAAAAAACAATATTTTCTGTGAAATAAAATAAGTTTGAAGCCAATATTTTTAATTTTTGAAAAGCTATTTGAGCCGAAAATCAATTTTTACCAACTTTTATTAATTTTTTTGTTTAGGTTTTTATTTTTTGTAAAAAAAAACTGTCAATTCGATTTTTCTCAAAATTTTACTGAATGTTGACAACAATATTTTTTGAAAGATAAAAGTAGTTTAAAGCCAATATCTCAAAGTCTTGAAAAGATATTTGAGTCAAAACTCAATTTTTACCAACTTTTTTTTTTATTTTTTGTTTAGGTTATTATTTTTTGTAAAAAAAACTGTCAATTCGATTTTTCTCAAAATTTTATCAGATGTCAAAAACATTATTCTTCGTTGCACAAAATTGTTTTGGAGATGAAATCATATTTTAGTCGTAAAATTTTCGAAGTGACAAATTTTTTTTTTTCAGTTTTTTTGATTTATAAAAAAAACCGTCAATTGAATTTTTTTCCAAAAATATAATTGTTTTGTATCACGTTACAATATATAACATAAAATTTAATTCAAGTCTCTAGCGTCATTGGTTCATGAGATATTTAGGGTTAACCAAAATGTTCACCTTTTTTTTAAACTGCTATGGTAAAAAACCCACCCACGCAATTTTCTTGAGAGCCCTTTCTGCATCTCTCTGCCTTATTATCTGTATAAAAAAATTTATTTGAAGTCGATATCTCTTCTGGTTCTTGAGCTATGGAAGACGAAAAAACGTCGCGGACGTACAGACTTACGAACGTACGTACACACGCACGCACAGACATCTTTCTAAAACTCTTTTATTTCGACTCTACGGACCTTGAAACGTCGAGAAATGTCAAAATTTTCAATTTGACAAATTGGACCCATTACAATAACTTCCTATGGGAAGTTAATAACACACAAAAAACTGACGAATAAAACTGAACACAAAATTTCTTATTTTTTTAAATAAAGTGGAGAACACTGCATTATGAAAGTTGTAGTATATATTTAACTATATACATACATCACAGATTGTAGTAAATTGATAAGTTTACTCAAATCAATGATAATGTTTAATAGACAGTCACTTAATGGTTGGTTTTCAGGGTTGTGACATGCCAGAGGACTGACGTTTTAAGAACTAATTGTGTTTTTTTAATAACTTGTATTCAAAATGAAGAACTGAAATTGGGTGACTAAATAAAGGGGCACGAGTACGATAACTTTGGCGCCAAAATAAAATAACGGTTTTTGGTAGAGGGGCTTAATACAAGCATTTTTTTACTATAAGAGGGGGGTCTATCTCCCCCCGTTTAGGCGGGAGGGGCAATTTAAAAAATTATTATTTAAAATGGAAAAAAATAATTAAAAAATAACGGTGATGCTTACAATTAAGTTTTATACATTTTTTTAAAGCCAACATTCTGTTTTATTAGCCAGTTTTTAATTCAAGTCAAAACTATTCGTAGTTTTTGAAAAATTTAATTTTAAACTCAAAATTTGAGTAAAAAAAAGTTAAAAAAAGGTTTAAAGTGTAATTTTTCAATACTTCAAGATTATCTACTATTGTTTTTATTTCAGAATTTATTGCTCTTATTTGTTTTTGATCAAAAACTGAAAACTAGATGATTTTATGCCTTTTAGTTTTTGAGAACATTAAAAATAACCACAACTACTATTTTAATTTAATTTTTTTTTTTGCTTGAGTGGTCTTATTTTGATAGTAACAATGAACTAGAACTACTACTAGAAGACATCAAGTCATCTAGTTTTCAGTTTTTGATCAAAAACAAATAAGAGCAACGAATTCTAAAAAAACAGTAAATAATTTGAAAGTTTTGAAAAACTACACTTTAAACCTTTTTTTTAAATTTTTTTTGCATAAATTTTTAGTTTAAAACAATTTTTTTCAAAAACTATGCATAGTTTTGACTTGATTTAAAAACAAGCTAATAGAAAAAAATGTTGGCTTTAAAAAAAGGTATAATACTTAGTTGTAAATATTACCTACACTTTGTCGCCAAAGTTATCGTACTCTCCCAATAAAGGTCTTTCCATTGTTTTAAAATAAATTGCAATCTCAATATACGTACTATTTTTTCGAATTTCATTCATATTTAACAACCAACAAGCATTATATTGTGTAGATATCTATCTCACGTGAGCTATCACGGTTTTCAAATTGGAGAAAAAAAAGCCCTTAATCGATTTCATAAACTTTCATTCAAAAAAAAAAAGAAGAGAGAAATGAACAATTGAAATACCCAAACGCTAGACAGTATTGTTTTTATAAAGTTGAAGTTTTCGTCATAAAGCCCTTTATTTGGATATCCTTTAACTTGAAGAATTTACGAAATCATAATAAAAGAAGGACAACATTTTTCGTATAGGTACTGCCTACATAGAAATGAAAATAAAAGCACAAAGAAAATATGTACATAGTAAATACGCTTATGTGCACAGTATACACATTATATTGTGTATACATAACACCCACATAGGGATAATCATTTTGGAAGATTTAAGTTTAAGAATATAAGGTAAGGAAGGGCAGACTTTACGCGTAAACGTGTCAACACTATAACTTTTGTGCGGGTGTCAGCATATTTGAATGTTGAATGAAAAAGTTCATTCAGAAAAAAGTCAAAAAGCAATACACACAATATACACATATGTATAAATATACTATATACATATAGAGTAAATAAGTAAATGATTTGTGTTTATGTGATGGGGAGGTCGTCGCAACGTTTATAGTATAGAGTATATAGAGCATTTTTGAGAGTTTGAGATGTATTTTTACGAATCTATTTACACTTTTATCGAGCCCTTTTCTTTGAAATGAATGAATCTATTTTGTTCTTCAACAGAAGACGCGCGTGTGTCGATTTCTGTTGTTTGCTTTTCATTCAACTTGAATATACACTTGAAATTCTATCTCCTTATTATTTTTTTTTTAGGTTTAAACTTTCGTTTAGGTCAAAAATGTACAAAAGGAATATGACTGTGGTGCGTTCTTTTTCTCTCAAATGATTATCATTTGAAACTATTTTAGTACATACATATGTCAAAAAATCATCGATCGACGAGCAAAGTGACATATTTATTTTTATCCTTCAATGCAGTTTTTTTGACAGGTCAACATTTAAATTCATTCAAGGAAATTCGTTACAAAATTGCGATAAACTTCAAAGCGTTTCTGAAAAACCCTATAGGATCAGTGCTGGAAGCTTTTTTTGACGTGAAAGGATAACAGTTAAATGGACTCCTTGATTTGAAATATGGTTTCGGCAGATGTCAAGGTGGACGTAGTTTGACAGAAAAGGTTGCCGAATGCGTTTTGTATTCTTTTGGGAACTCACCCTAGTAACAAAAAACTTCCTGATTTCTTTAACCTGGGTTCGCCCTGAAATTACCCAAAACTAGCTCTAGAAGTTTTTTAGTGCGTTACAAATTAGTTTTTTTATTTATTATTCAAAAAAAAGAGGCTGGAATGCGACCCACACTGATAACTTCCCATCCCGTCTGTCGATTTGTCTTGCTTTAAGGTTTGTCTATATGTATCAATTTTTACCAAATGTGCGTATTATTTTTTGTAGATTTTATTTTTTTATTAAAAAACGGACTGTTGGATTTTTATAAAAAAAATTACTGAATATCGAAAGCAATATTTTCTGTAAAATAAAATAAGTTTAAAGACAATATTTTTAATTTTTGAAAAGATATTTGAGTCGAAAGTAAATTTTTACCAAGTTTTAGAATTGTTTTTTTTTAGGTTCTTATTTTTTGTAAAAAAAAATGTCACTTCGATTTTTCTCAAAATTTTATCGAATGTTGAAAACAATATTTCTTATAAGTTAAAATTAGTTACAAGCTATTATCTCAAATTTTTGAAAAGATATTTGAGTCGAAAATCAATTTTTAACAACTTTTGTTGAATTTTTTTAAGGTTTTTAATTTTTTGTAAAAAAACTTTCAATTCCATTTTTTTCAAAATTTTACTGAATGTTGCAAACAATATTTTTTGAAAGATAAAAGTAGTTTAAAGCCAATATCTCAAAGTTTTGAAAAGATATTTGAGTCGAAAATCAATTTTTACCAACTTTTATACATATTTGTTTAGGTTTTTATTTTTTGTAAAAAAAACTGTCAATTCGATTTTTCTCAAAATTTTTCATAATGTTGAAAACAATATTTCTTATACGATAAAATAAGTTTGAAGCCTTAATCTCAAGTTTTTGAAAAGATATTTAAGTCGGAATTCAATTTTTACCAACTTTGAGTAATATTTTTTTTTAGGTTTTTATTTTTTTATAAAAAAACTGTCAATTAGATTTTTCTCAAAATTTTATCACATGTCAAAAATATTATTCTTCGTTCCACAAAATGATTGATTTATAAAAAAACAATATATAATATTAAATTTAATTCAAGTCTCTAGCGTCATTGGTTCATGAGATATAAATAAATAAATAAATAAACTGCTATGGTAAAAAAAAACACCCACGCAATTTTCTTGAGAGCCCTTTCTGCATCTTTCTGCGTTATTATCTGTATAGCAAAATTTATTTGAAGTCGGTATCTCTTCTGGTTCTTGAGCTATGTACGACGAAAAAAACGTCGCGAACGTACGGACGTACGGACATACGGTCATACGGACATACGAACATACGTTAAGTTATTTACACATTCACAATTATGTATATTTACCTTCCTCCAACCAGCAATGTTTTTCATAGGTGGGCCATTCGAATTTAAAATTTCAGCCAATTTTGCCCACAACTTACTAAGATCCGCCTTCCCTTGTAAAGAATTAGGTTTATACCCATTGGCCAAGGAAAGATGCTTATCCATAAATTTGATACACATTTGGAGCTGATTTTGTGTTACTGACCTATGTATGTATGTATATACAAAATTATAGTTACATTTATCAATTTACAAACATATCAGACAAAAAAACTTACATTTTGAAACTAGTTTTAGCGTCGGCGGCAACAAATAAAAAAACTAAAAGTAACAGTAATAATAACATCACAAAATAGTTGGCATGGTAACATGACATATTTTACAAATTTTCAAAATTTCTCTTTCGTTAAGTTCATTTTGACTTTCAGTCATAGTATAATGTATTTGAAGTATACTGAACGATCTACTACTGAAAGCGGACATACGGACATACGGACATACGGACATACGGACATACGGACATACGAACGTACGTACACACGCACGCACAGACATCATTCTAAAAATCTTTTTTTCGACTCTAGAGACCTTGAAACGTCGAGAAATGTCAAAATTTTCAATTTGACAAATCGGACCCATTACAATAACTTCCTATGGGAAGTTAAAAATAGTTGAATAATGTATTTATTCATTTCATATTTCTCAAGAGAAAACAGTGGATACCCTTTTACTTTAAAGTCCTAGGTAAAAAATTCGACGAGGAATCGACAAACGTATGGGTTTTCGTTTAAACACGCGTTGCTGACGTGTACGTCATTATTTTAAGTAGTAGAGTAGTTTTTACTTATGAAATGTCAAAAGATGATGGCGTACAACCTATTGTTAACGGTTTAACAAAATACTAATAAGCAATTTGCTAAATATTTAGCAATTTGCTAAACGACTCTAAAATTGTAAACTTATCTTTTCGTTTTGTTAACTAGTAAATTGCTTATTGTCTTTTATTTAAAAACAGGTATCCAAACATGTCTAAACAATGACAGTTCGTGAAAATAAACAAAGCAGATACACTTAAACGAACCTATTAATTTAAATTCTTAACTGTTGACTAGACCATTCCATCCACTGTTTAAAAAAAAAATAATTTTACACCAATAGCTTTAAAAATTAGAGTAGAAATATACTACTTTAATTACATAGTTAAAAAAATTAAAAACATTAACATTAATAAACAAAAATACTAAGGCCGCTATCTTAGTTGGCGGTTCTGTAATTGTAACTGGTATTTACCGCTTTCGGCAGCTTTTGAATTATGCAAAATTTTTTTTGTAGTCTGTATTCTAGATATCATCAGAAAAATACAAATTTGTTCGATTACCATCACTTAATTTATCACTTTTTTTTAAAACGTATAATTAAATATTAAATTCTTATATTTCGTTCTGAATGTGTTCTAAAGCAATATTCACATGAGCACGACCAACGAATGAACGAATATTCGTCTATTTTCATATTTCGTTCACATGAGAGTTTGTAATTCGTCGCGAATGAAGTTTGACATTCAATCCGAAACCAAAACAAGAACGATTTTTTTAGGTTAAGTACGAGCGATTTTTTTATTCGTTGCGAGCGTGGATAATGTGGAACGCGAATAAAGTTTGACAGTTCGTATCAACTATAATTTTTTTCGCGACGAATAAATTTGTTTTCTTAAATTTATTAATATAATGATATTGAAAAGTAAAAGTATGCATCATAAATCAAATAGAAACTATATTGCTATTGTTTTGTTAAGAATTGGTGTGGAAATATGCCTTCAAACGTATATAAACTCACATTTTGTAATTCATTCGTCGTTCGTTGGTCGCGCTCACGTGAATGATGCTTAAGCTTGTTCAGAGAGCGCTCTATGAGCTCAGAATAAAACAACTGAGCAGACCAAGTTGACTACTGAAGACAAGCATCAGAATTTTCATCCTCAAATATTTCAAAAAACTAATCAAATTCTATTTTAATTGAAGTTTTGAATCTTGTGAATTTAATTTAAGATGTTTGGAGCTCGGCATAACGAGCTTTTTTCTGAGAAATCCCCTATAATTGTTCTTACCGATAGGTACATATTTGTGTCATTGTGTCACAAATTTTCTGATCCTTAGGCGCCAGTTATAGCTATCATTGAAATCGATCCGGAAAAATGTTTGAATCGATATTTGACGGTGTTTCCCTTTGATTAGAAATGAAAATTATATATTATGTACAAACAATTTTTTTTGAGAAAAAAAGTGTAACTACGCATTTATTTTTCTCTAAAAGTGTATTTTTCTATTTTCCTTACAGCTAATACGAATCGTTCCACTGATTTGTGTTCCAATTGCGCACAATTCCAATGACAGATTTCTGTCAGTAAAATTTTTTCGGTGGATTTCAATCAGGAAATTTTTATCAAAGACAGAAATTGTTAATTAGCTATACCTGTAAAAAAAATTACAATGTTTGTTTTCAATGATGAAAACCAATGATAGCTATAACTGGCGCCTTAGGGTTGATCATTGGAAAGAAAACTGACATGTGGAAATGCAAAGAAAATGGAACGCTTTCAGTAGAACGATTTTATTCCAAATTATGAAATCAACTCAGCTGGTTGGTGAGAACGAAACATCAAAAATAAACTAAAAAATTTCTGGATTAAATTATATATTTTTTTTTTTCCTAAAGTAAATCTACAACTCATTTTCTTAATTTTTATATCAAATATATCAAACTTAACTTTCCTAACCACTTTTAAATCTGGAAACCAATGATAGCTATAACTAGAGTCTTACTATTGTTTCTTGAAAGCCAAAAAAAAATATTTTAATAATTTAAAAGTTCAGTTTATTTCATAATTTACACCATGCCGAATTGAAGAACAGTGACAGTTAACAGAATATAATTTTAGAGAAAAGGAACGCACTACTGTTATAACCTGAAAAATAAGGCCAGAAAGAGGAACACAAGATGCATAATTTTCTCAGACGCATTGAAAGAGCATAAGAGTGAAATATAAACACAATTAACTATTCATTCTCACCCAGCAATCAAATTTTAAATTTTTCAAAAGAGAATTCTTAAGAAAACATAAAAATTCTGTTCTCAGATTTCTGACAGCAAAAGTGAAAAATGTGAACAAGGAATCACTGAGATCTTAAAAATATAAACTGACCGACTGTTTCTAATGACAGCTTTGTAATAGAAAATCTATAGTATTATCATGGAACAGTTATTTTTGACGTTCGCCATAGCCACAATGTGGCGTTGGAAGTTTTGTATACAAAAGATAAGGTAAAAATAAACTGCACGAGCTAATGTCGGCGTAGCCACTTGGTCCTGACCCCTATAAATTTTATCAAGATCAAACTTGCAAAGGGTCCTATAAGGTCGATTTATACATGTAGGTTACAAAATATGATTTAATTACATTTATATCCCATTACTTTGTTTTATTCAAATTAAATAGTCAATAATTGAACTTGTCACTATATGTGACAGCATGTGTTTCTTTGCTTCTCAGTCCTTCGAATATGGTTTATTATAATTAAAGTACTAAACCAACCTTTTTTTTACGTCAGATATTTTTAAAATTTTCATAAATCTTTCTCGTTATAATAATAATTGCTATTATTTTAAATTCAAGTAAACACAAAAATCTGATTAATACAAAAAGCAAACTCGCACCCACATAAGGTTTTTCCTTCTTGTCTTATAATGTTCATGCATCGAGGGTAATCGGGAAAAAAAGGATCATAAACAGTGGCAGTTTAACAACCTTATTTCGCTCTAGGTACACTTTGGCTCATTATATATTTTTTCCTCCCCTACATATCTTTTCCACCCGCATATCCTTTTAAGCTATGCGAAGTATTTCACAATATATTGAGCATTCGTGTATTGTTCTCATCCATATTTTCGTTCGTATCCTTATAAATATATATGTATATGTATGGTATAAAATAACAATAAACCGCCCCCAGGAACACATTTTCATTTCTTATGAATGAATTCGACAGGATATACACAACAAACTCGTGAAGTAGCAAAAGTATATAGAGCACATAGTCAACGAGACTTGAAAAACGTGTCCCCGCGCAAAAGTTAATTCACCAAACATCCTTCTCACATATCCTTCCTCTATCCCACATCTGAGTCCTTTACTGTGTCTCTATACTACAGCTTGTACAGAGCATATAGAGAGAGGTACACAAAAGTTAGCTCTGGATGAATTTCGATTAAAGCTCTCCATATCTTTGTAAATAAATATGTATGTGCAAAGCAAACAAGGATATGTATGTCCCAAACCCATTCTCCGAATGCTCAGTTTTTGTTGTGTATCTAGTAATTCCATTTATCGATTTGAGCCCACATTCGGAACAGGAGCAGGAGCAGCAACAGCAACAACATAGCAACATTCTGTGCTGCCCACACAAATTTTAAGTCTTCGCTTTCTCATGGATGATGGCGCCTCTTATGAGCAGTGAGCAGGACTTTTCGTACATAAGCAATGTAAAGAGATATTGACATAGAAGCACAGCACAGAGCGAGTGTGTGTGTGTACAAGTAGGTATATGACCTTGAACCCAGCTGGGCCAAAAGCTCGTTTTTGGCCCAACATCATCATCATCATCATTGTCAATGTTTTGCCTCCCTATTTTGTATTAGCACGAGCGACGTGGGCGTGAGTATTGTTTTCTCTTGCTTCGTTGTATAATATTATGGAGGTGCAGCATAGTGGGCGTCTTATCTATTTTTTTGGTTTATTTATTTTCTTCTTTTTTTCGGGTGGAAAAGTTGGGCACGTTGGCTCTCAGATGGGTAAGGGAGTCTTTTATCCTAAAAAGACATTTAAAGGAGTCAAATTTTAGGAACCTACACGGGTGTTTATTATTGCAATCAAGAGATACATATGTATATTATAAATAAAAATACAAAAAAAAATTAAAATACATACTAATTCTGACAGTTATGATGCGTTACACAATAATTATCTCGTGTTTAAGTTAAAGCATAAGCATTTTTGAAAGAAGGTGCACTTTTTTGATA
This sequence comes from Eupeodes latifasciatus, assembly GCA_920104205.1. NCBI lineage: Eukaryota > Metazoa > Arthropoda > Insecta > Diptera > Syrphidae > Eupeodes > Eupeodes latifasciatus. The sequence continues at coordinate 28,518,915 of OV049924.1, forward strand.
CTTCATATTTGATTTAGACGTGTGAATAAACAAAAAGAAGGATGAAGTATCGATTTTCGTACATCAGTTTAAATTGGCAGCACTTAAATTGAATACAAAAGCAAATCGCCCGGGTACCCAAAAAGTCTTTGCTACCGAGTATTTCCAAGTTTCGGTGAAATTTGTTGTTCATTTCCTCATATAAATCCATGGCTCACTTTAACCATATTTATTAAGACCCGCGGATACCTAAAAACCATGAAAAGGTCACCCGACTTCCCCCTAAACTTCAAGTAGGCTGGAACCTGTTAACCGGGTATTAAGAACTTTAGTTTTGTTCATTTTAACGATATCAAGAAATAAAAAAAAAAGAGAACAGAGTTTGATCAGAGCTCTCCGCTTTATTTATGAAACAACCTGAAGAACTGAACTGTCAAAAATTTAAGAATTTTCTATCTATCTCTGTCATACTTTACGAAAAATAATTGTAAAGTTAGACGCGCTCAACTTTTTACCCCATTAGCTCGGTCATTTTATTTTAAACTCATAAAGCTACATAGCTCTAATTGAAAAATAAACACAACGCAAGGGCTCTGATATGTCTGAGGGGCCGTTCATAAAATACGTCACGCTAAAATCAGCTTTTTCTGACCCCCTCCCCCACCATTGTCACGCTTTCTGTGACCCCCCCTTAGAAATATTTCGTCACAAAAACGAAGCCCCCCTCCCCCTGAATATGATAAATTTTAAATGATACTACACAAATTTTGAGAATTTTAAACAAAAAATAAAAAGAATTTTAATAAAAAGTATTACATTGAGAAATATAAAAAAAGAATGAAAGACTAATATAATAAAATAATAAATACATGAGAAACAGAATTTTCATTTGTTACTGAGTCGAGAGCGCAATGTGCGAGGAAACGTTACTCTTTTAAGTATTGGAAAAACAAAGAAACCAATTGTGACGGATCGCAACGCCGCTAGAGCCAAGTCGAAAGACTAAACCCGCGCCACAGAGCCAGCGCTCATTTCGAAAAATAAACAAAAGTTAACATGTCAAGTTACAATTTATTGTAATAAAACTATATATGTACGTTTGAAATTCTATATATTTACTAAATACGAAATAAATGACTTTCTATCATGATGAAAATTTAAAAACAAAAATAGGCAAAAGAAATACTAATTGAAAATGTTTTAATGAATGGCGAACGTCACGTTACCATAGACCCCCCGTCCCCCCTTGTCACACTCAGCAAGAGCCCTCCCCCCGCCTTGTATGCGAACGTATTTTACTTTACGGCCCCTGAGCTAAAAAAGATACATGACATAGATTTTTTGATAGCTCAGTTCTCTGCTCTGTGCTTTAAAAAAATACGCCTATGTATGGTTGACAGTTTAAAAAGCTTAACATTTGTTTGTTTATGACATTGGAGCTTCTTATAAAAGCTTTCTAGTTTTAAATAATTATTTCTTCGTGAAAAGACAGAATGAATGAAAGTTAAGTATTTATTTATTTTGTAGATAATAATCGATAAATTATTGGAAATTTTTAACAAAACAAAACATAATTTTATTAAATTTAAATGAATAAGTGCAAACAAATGTATATTTGCAATCTAAAGTTTTTTTTAACGGGTACTTGCCATTAATTGATCAATTCTCCAAGACTAATTCTTGTCATGAAAAGTGCTTTCTCAAATTAACCTTTCGGATTTGGCTTAAAACTGTAGGTCTCCTGCATCAATGGCAACAGTACTCGCACACAGGAATTGTTGAGAGTTTTAAGTCACTAAACCCTAGTTCTTAACGGACTGTTGCGCTAACTAATTTATTTTATCATTTTTCCCTAAAAAAAGAACCAACAAATCATCGTCGAACAATATGATCAAAGTCCAACTCCGTTCTAAACTTATAATAATATAATTTAAATATGATGACCCGAGCTGTTTTGTTTTCTTGATCTGATCTGTATTAGATCATTATAGTATTAAAACACGGCCAACGTGTTTTTTAACTGCATGACAAAGTTTCAATGTTTGTTGTTTATCGTTTGACAGTTGAAAATGTCAAAGTGTGTTGACATTTCTGTGTAATTATGTAAGTTTGGTAATTCTTCATGATTCGTTTATTACCAGAACAACCCTTCCAAATTGTTTAAAATTACTTCGTCCATTTTATTATGTTTAGCTCTCCACATTTCTCCGTATGTGGGAAAAAGACAATTCTTAAACTATGAACACATCACAATTACATCCATCAAAATTGACTGTGTGGAGTAGTTAACGCACTGGCGCCATTATAAGCCCTTATTTCTTTCGAAATGAGGTAGGAATTGCCGCAATGGTCAATGGCGTGCGTTATCGAGCCATGCTGACTTATTTTTTATTTTCCAAAAACTATTCTACTTAACATCGACAACATTTGGTTTCAACAAGATGGCGCAAATTGTCATAAAACACGCTTAACTATCAATTGTTTGCAAAAACCAATTTAGTGACAACTTTATTTCCAAAAGTGCCGTTTTGTAAGCTGGTCCCCTCTTTCGTGCAAGTGCGTTTACCTCTGAGTTTCTTTTCATAAGGCTATGTAAGTTTATTACGGTTTATAAAACACGCTTAACTATCAATTGTTTGCAAAAACCAATTTAGTGACAACTTTATTTCCAAAAGTGCCGTTTTGTAAGCTGGTCCCCTCTTTCGTGCAAGTGCGGGTACCTCTGAATTTCTTTTCATAAGGCTATGTAAGTTTATTACGGTTTATGCTGACAAACCATCAACTTTTGAAGAATTGGAAGCCAATACTCAAGCCATTATTGACCCTATTCGCCCAGAAATATGTGGTGAATAATTTGACTGAAGGCAATGTCCGTGATGGAGTAGGGCACACTTAGGCCAGTTTAACGGCCCATTATGATGCCACATGAACTCGCAGCTGCTGCGTAAATTAAAAAAATAAATGTCATTCAATTATTTACCAAATTATAATGATAAAATGATCCGTTCCAACAATATTTTTTCAATCTTTCTGTCTTTTATTATTATTTTAAGTTTCAAGCTTTTAAGAAAACACTCTTAACTTAAGTGAGGTTTGCTTCTGTCCTAAGAATACAAAAGTAAATGAAAATCTTTAATTTAAAGATCAACTCCCTTTTATTTTCCTTGCACCCGTTTTATTTAAGTTTTTCTATAAAAATAATATTCCTTTTCCCACTTTAAGCTCAAGTAACGCTAATAATTCAAAAATAACGGTCTACCGGAAAAAGTTTCTCGTTTTCGTTGCTCTATTCGCCGCTAGACGTCCCAACAAAAAAAGTATAAGTGACACTTTGTAGTTTTGACAGATAATTTTGACAGTTGTGTCATCTTAAAACAATTTGCTTTCAACTTCAACAGTTTTTTGTTTATGATTTTCTTTAATCGAGCTCTTAACATAAAATAACTAAAGTTTATTTCTCAAAATACTCGCAAATTCCACATCTCAGCGCTTGTTGAATTTTCCCCAAAAACAATGGACAAAGTTGAACCAGAGAAAAAACGCTGCAAACTCGATCTCAAACCCTTGCGCAAGTTCAAGAAAATTCCAATTTTCGTCGTTGACTACCACAACGATGTACTTGAATTTATTTATCGATGCTTTGGTTCCCGCCACCTACCTCTGACCAATAATACCCTGGTCCATTTTGATTCCCATCCAGACATGGTCATCTCGAAGAACATCCCAGCGTCGTGTGTTGAGAATAAGGATTTCTTGCTGAATGAACTCAGCATAGAGAATTGGATAATGCCAACCCTTTATGCTGGACAATTCGATCATTTGGTGTGGCTTAAAAATTCCTGGTGTACACAGATTCCAGTGGGGAAGTATGATTTCCGAATTGGCGAGCACCAGGATACGATGTATGTTGATTTGCCAGTTGATTACTTTGCTTCGGAAGGAAACTACAGTGAGGTACAACATCTAGAGCGCCCAAAAACGGTTAAATTGGAAGTCTACAATGTTGATGAACAAGTCCAGCCAATCGACCTGGAAAGGTATGTCTTGGACATTGATTTAGACTTCTTCAGTACGAAGAATCCCTTTCTTGATGTCTACAAAAAGGCCAATTGCTACGAACAACTCAAGACAATCTTCAACTACGACCGGACAAAGATGTCCTTGGATTCATCGAAGGCACGATGTCGTCAACTAGATGATCTCAAAGCTGCCTTTGAGTATATCGATGAGCACAAGTCTTTGGATTCATATGAAAACAATACCATAGCAGAAGATACCTTCAAGGCTCTGAAAGAACTTGTCACCACCATGGCAGAGCACTATACACCCGATGAAGTTGAATGGTCACTGGTCTTTGATGCTGGCTGTACAGCTGATAATGATGGTCTACCCCATCATGTGTCAACTGATGACGAACTAAACGAACATTATAGACGTTTCAGAGAATTTCTTGTTAGTCTTCCCTGTCCACCGGTAATTGTGACTATTTCACGTTCTTCCGAAGATGACTATTGTCCGGTTAATCAAGTCACTGCCATTCAATGTCATGTTATTGAGATTTTAGTCGATGTTTTCGAGGATAAAATCCATTCGAAAGCGATTATGCATTACTTGAATGAAGAATGGGATGTTATGGATCTGTAGAGAAGCGACCAAGAAAGCCAAGAGCGCAATTATCGGTATAATTGAATGTAGCGTGTGTTTGGAGGTGTTTTTGAATTTTTTTTTTTTATATATTGTTTTAATATGAATTCATTATTTAATGTGAGAGTAAACAAATCAAAAATAAATAAAAACAAGCAGTAAATTATGTTAATATGAAATTGGTTTTGGTGTTTTGGCCCTTATTATGAAAAGCGAATCGAACGTTCGACTAAAAGCTAACGTTTAAGAAATCCAATATGGAAAAAAAAATTAAGAAGGGTGAATTTCGATGCTCCAATGGGTCAACATCTCTTTTTCCAAAAAAAGTTGGCTTTTGAAGTGATTATTGAAATGGGATGCACGAAATGAATGATTTCAAAAACGTTCGCTTTCAGTCGAGCGTTCGATTCGCTTTTTACAATAAGGGCCTTTATTTTATACGAATAAATTTGTTTTAGGATTTAATTCGGAATAGGATTTCTTGTTTTAGATCAAAAAGGATTTTTTCAAAAGACATCCTAAATATAAACCACGTTAAAACAAACCTGTGATTACCAAGTTTATAGTTCTAAAAAATTTAATACTTTCTATTGTGCTTTTTTCAAGAAAGTTTGGGTACGTAAAAATGTGAACTACACTCTTAAATCAAACACTATTAAGTGGTACATTGATGGCTCGAGAATATCTAAAGGGGCAGGTGCAGGAGTTTGGGTAACTCTCGTTACCGATGTGCAGTTCACTACCATCCTTCAGGCGGAAGTCAACGCTATTGGAAAATGAGCAAAATTCAATACTGAAAAGCGCTGAAAAGTTTGTATCAATTTGCGTTAGTCGTTGGTGCTTTACAACCACCATCGTTAATAAATCCACTGATCCTCCTGTCTATAAATAATCTAAGCCTAATAACAGGACTCCTTACTGGTAACTGCTAGCTGAATAGACATATCACCATCTTAATATTTAAAGCACTGTAGGTTTGTAATAAATATGCACCAAAGACATAGTTATCTGGGGCATTACCTGAAAGAAGATCCGCTCCTAAGGTACCCCAAATACTTAAGTTCATCAAAGGAACTTAATTGGAGGGTATGCTATAGAATAAGTGTTATCATCTTGTTCCTTAGGTGAGCGGAATAGATCTCCAGTTCTGAATCTAATCCCTTAGGTGGGCAAAATTGATCTCCAGTTCGGAGTACCCCATTAATCTATTCTTTCATTTGTATTATGTGCTTTTTAAATATTTTGTGAGTATTTTTACCGCTTCTTTTCAATAACAGAATAATTTTTAGAATGAACTTCCCCGAGGGAAATCAGCAAACAAAATATGTAATTAATTTATCCATCAATGATTAAAAATTGTTAAGTTGAGTTATAATAAAACTAATATTTTGTAATACACTTACCCCTTCTATCGGTATGCCAATAAAACATATGAATAATTCATTCAAAAACAAAAATGCTAACCAACTTTTTGACCTAGAATGTATGTATGTACGTACTTTATACCTAAGTACATCCTTTTTTTCTCTAAAATGACCCGTACGAAGGAACATCATCACATGGTCGACCACAACGTAAGTAGAAGTAAGTGTGTCGCAACGAAATCAATATATCGAGTTATGCTGACCAGGTCATCGTCGGCCAGTAGCAGGATATTCTTTTAGTTGTGAAAAGGTCTTCCGCGGTTAAGATTGTTTCGGTTCGGTTACGTTAGGTTGTGGGAAAGAAGAATTAAAAATCAAATATGTGCGGAACATATTCGGTAATGTGTTTTTTTTTTGTGTAATTTATTACTAATACATATTTGTAACAATATAACTGTATTTGGTTTGAGAATCTTTTAACTGGATTATAATGCTTCAATTAGAATCAATGAACCGTCAATTTTTTCAAGGAAAATCTTTAAACTACAGCCATTTTATAATTGTATAAACAAGGTGCATGTTCATTGAGCTGAAATGTCTCATGCTTTTCTTTTTTCAAGTTTTCACTGAGTTATTTTATTGATGAAAATATAACTGCTCAGTGAAAAACAAAAATCGTGTTTTACCCAATCAACTTCTATAAAATACTACTCATCGACATCAAAGTTTTGCCTTCAATTTTACACTTTCTCAAAACAAAATTTCATAAACTAATTTATTACCTACTCCGTACAATTCTTTTCATTCCATTCGCTTCAAAAAGCTTCCGATTTATAAAATTTCTCATCCTCAAACTAAAAGAAGAATAACGAAAAATCATTTTGAAAGGATACAAAATGCAATTCCCTAGCAACACGTGTACAAACCAAAGCCCCCCTAATAATTCCAAGAAACCTTTTTCAAATAATAAAACAAAACTATTTTGTTATAACACACGTGTGAAATGAAGACACTTTGAAGCCGGTTATATGTATGTACCTATGTAAATCATCATTGGGTAGTAGTTAGGAGCAAACAAAACAAAGACGCATGGCATATCTAAACAACCCCCCATTTTGAATCCCCCAATATTGTTTCTATTTGTATTTTAGTCTTTAACAATCACCTTGGCCGCATTGTATACTAAACATTTTGTATCTGGATATAAATAATGAAAAGTCGTTTTTATGTGAAAATAGTTCTTGAATTGCATGCTGTTTGTTATGGAAAGAATTCTATTCAAATTCAAAAAATAATTTTTCTTTTTGTTTATTTTTTAGATAACATGTCCTGGAGTTTGGCTTTGTACAAATGGCTATATGGAAGCAACAATCAAAACTTTAGGATACTTTTTCAAAACCGGTGCTATGGAGCCTAGATTTCCAGCCCTGTGTCATGACCAATTTCTAATGGAGGGTTATTTTAAATCTATTAAATGTATATCGGAACTGGAACAGGTTCTAGCAGCTGAAAGTATTGAGATAACATTGTGGCAGAATGGACGTAGATTGGCATATTTTGTTGGACAGTTAGCTGATGTGATGCATCCACCAATGCCAAAACTATCATGCTTCCATAATGTGAACGTTCAGATACTAATGAATACGTCACAAGCATTTCCGGTGAGTTATTAATTGGGGTGAGGTGGGGTGGGGGGTTACATTTAAAGTTTAAGGTATAAAAGTTATGTGTAGAAAATAACACTAATCAATACAAAGGCAGCAAGGTCATTCAAACTTTGACCTTTTATTTGTTTTGTGTTTTTTTTTAGGGAATCATTGCACCTAAAATGGAAATTTCAGCAAGAGCTGTCATTCAAGACAGAAAATGCTCGAAGGACACATGTAGCATGACAGGCAGCGGTAATCACTCAGTTTTGATACCGAAGTTACAAAAACCAGTCTCAAAAAATACATCACATTGCACTGATGAGGGTGCGAAGAACCTAGAGCATCGAAGACAGCAGCCGGTTTGCCATTCCAAAATCTACGAGTAACAATCTAACAAGTCTTCAAGCTAAACTTGTATAATTACTCTTAATTTATTCCAATGTAGTTCACAAGTAGGAAAACCTGCTTCGGGTAATAATTTCTCAGCGAGTTTTGACAAAGCAAATGACATATGCTTATCGAGTAAGGATTCAATATTTTCTCGGAATGAATCAAGTCTACATCAATCGAGAAGAATATCTTCCTGTTCTAGGTGAGATAAAAGAATTGCTCTCCATGTCTTTGGATAAGGTTTATGGGGCGTATACGTAATTTTTTGTATTGCCTTATTCTTGGCTCTTTTTTATCTTTTCAGTTCAACAACTAGCAACTCTTTTGGAATTCCTTCGGTTTCGAGTTTGAGCAAATGTTCACACTCATTTAGCAATCCATTGGACACTGAGGAACATCAGAAGCATTGCAACATCTGCCTTTCATACAAAAAAGCATTCAACCATTTGGAGAGTTTTTAACCCGCCTTTTAAACAAAGAAACAATTAAGTTTAAGTAGTAAAAAAGAAAAACTGTAAATACAATAATTAAAGTGTAGTTTTATTGATGAGATTATTGAATACATGAGTCTATGACTATCTATATGAATTCAGCCAAGTCCAGCTGGGCGAAGACCTTGCAAATGATCAAAATGAATAAGTTATATGGCACAGCCTTCTCGACATCTTCCGGTCCAAGTTTGTTTCTTAGTCTAATGCAAGTCTTGGCAATGTCGCGCAAAATGCTGTGTACATCCGGTTCCAAAGGCATTCGCAGACAAGCCAGAGACGAATAGATCCAAGCACCCAGCCATTGGTCTTTGCCACAAAGATCTACATCTGCGCCGTCCTGACCATCATCGTCACTCAACCATTCTGACTCGAATTCCAACAGTTTCTCCAACAGACGTTGGTCGATTCGTAGGATTGTACTGAGTAGCGGAGTGTTCTTGCGGCAGAAGGCTTCCCATTCGTTTTCGTCGTCAGTGAGTGGCAATGGAGTGATGTCGCCGGCTTGATTAGATTCTGGTTGCTTCCTCATGTTTTCTACTTTATTCATTACTCCTATGAAATCTTCAGCTTGAGCATCCTTCCATTGGACTGTTGGCCTCAATGAACTCGGTGACACATCACTTACTGTGTCCTGTATTGATTTAATTTTGTTAGGAAACGATTTTTCCATCATTGCAGAGATAACTTACCATTTCATTGATTTCTGGAATTGTAACGGTGTTGGATTTTGAGTGTTTACCCTTAGGTGGCTTAACCAGAACAGCTGGGCAATGTTTTCTCTCGTAAATGACTTTCATTAGAAATTCCTCTCCATTTTGTGGAATAGAATCTGGATCGAAGTCTTGGTCAGGTTGCCGAACTTGTAGTGCTTGTTGTTGAAATGATTCTAAGTCCATTTCTATTTGAAATTAAACTTGCAAAAATAAAAAAATGATAAAAATCGGCAAAGATGTCGGAATTAACAAACAAAACACACCGAAAAATAAAAATAACTGTCAAAGGGCAGACTGTAGGTAACATAGTTTAAGTTTACTACAATGCCGACTCGACGCGTCATTTTATAATATTGATGCACTGAATGGTGATGCCGAGAGTAGTTTTTAATAAAGTAGTCTAGTAGCTATACGAGTTGCTAAAAATGCAAAGTGAGTTAAGTCAAAATTTTATTAGCATTTTAAAATCTATTATTAATTCGGTAATATTTAATCTACAATTTATGATCGTTTGTAGTATTTATTCTTAAAACAGTAATTTTGTCTACAAGAAATTTTTTGAATCAAATTTCCACTACCGCAGCACGAATTTCGAAACGTGGTTTTTTAATTTGATAAATATGTGCAAATAAATAATAATATTAGCAATTTTAGAGCGAGGAAAAATTTATTTCTATTTTAAATTAATTTTCAAATTTAACTTTTTCACAAACAACACACGCAAAAATAGTTGATTTTGACATTTCTTCCCTTTTTTTTGTTCAGTGTTGCCATACTTGATTTTGTTTGTTGGGGATTTTCTTGAATTTAGTGCTCAAATCCAAAAAGTAATTCGCATATACCCAAACTCGTACCCACCCCAAATCCTATAGGGGATCTACGCTAGTTATTTAGTACGCCGTACTATAAATTAAAAAAAACTTGTTTTAGGCTCAAAAAACGAAATTTAAAAAAAGTAGGGTTAAGTCCGAAAAAGAAAACATTTTTTTGTATAATTTAAAGGTGTTTCCTCGCCTTAATATTTAAAACATGTTCTATTGAGACCCCTTCCTAACTATAAAAAAAATCAGAAGGAAACTCGTGCTGCGGTTTCATTGGTTTTCATCATTGAAAACAAACATTGTAATTTTTTTGGCAGGGCGTTTATAGCTTTGATTAAAAATTTCTGTCATTGAACAAAATTTCCTGATTGAAAGCCACCGATGAATTTTTACTGACAGAAATCTGTGATTGGAATTGTGTGAAATTGGAACACAAATCAGTGGAACGATTCGTTTCACTTTTGAACATAAAAGTATCAGCTTTTCAGGAAAATGGATTTCCGTCCGGAAAATAGAAAAATACATTTTTAGAGAAAAATAAATGCGTAATTACACTTTTTTTCTCAAAAAAAAATTCTTTGAGTGATTTCCGATCGATGAGTATATAATTTTCATTTCTAATCAAAGGAAAACACCGTCAAATATCGATTGAAAAATTTGCCGGATCGATTTCAATGATAGCTATAACTGGCGCCTAAACCTTGACAAAATGCGAAAGAAAACACCCGATCTATAGGAAATTCTTAAAGCCGATGCTGTTTTTAGATTATATATTTTTTCAAATGTTTTTCCACGACTTGTTGTTTTTAATTCTAAATAAATAAATATGTAATAAAATTTAATATTCTGTGTTATCTTTCAAGAAAACTAAGAAAATTATTCTCTTCCAATTAGTCCCCCAACATTTTCTAAAGTCTTCCAACTGTGTAAATAAACAAATTTTAATTGGAGGTCAAAAAATTGTCGGCAATGCTACCAGATTTTCTTACCAAAAATTGTCGAATATTTTGATATAGGTAACGAATGTAAATAATCGGACTATTTTTATTTCAGAAAAAACAGTTGTCACCTAGTTGGATGCTATTAAAAAAAACTTTTGATAGTTCGTTCAATATTTTAAGATCTATCCCGGCGATTGATTTTGATCATCTCGTCGAGAAACAAATTAGAAAGTTTTCTTCCAAAATTGCGAAATGTCACTGCACGATTTTCACCATTTTGTAGTAAAATTGATAGTTTATACCTGTCAAAAGTGTGACATTTGCCTAAAAGTAAGCAATGAAATCAAACCTCTTAATAGAATTTCTATATTATGTCAAAGTGGAATTGCTTAAAGACTTTTATTAAAAAAGTAGTTTTTAAAAATAAAATAAAAAATTAAAACTGTTAAAAGGAATTTATTTTTTACACTTTAAGTCTTTAAATATTGCAAGAAAGAGACAAAAGAAGTTGGAAAAATTGTCAATGAAATGATCGATTTGGAAAAAAATATAGAATTCAAATGTTCATTTTACAGACAGGGTTCTTTAAAAAAAAATGAAAAATGTCTGCCTCACTTCTCATCATTTTAACCATCAAAAATGTCGCCTAATTAGACTGTTAATGTTAACACCACCATGCAATTGTTTCCTTTTTAATTCAAGTCTGTGGTGGTGCATCAAAGTCTAGAGAACCTAACCTTGAATTATGTACTTAATTTGTCTAGCATGCCACTTTTTCTAAATCCTCAAAGACAAAGCTTTTATTTTAAGAGTACACTTTAAATCATATGGCAGGGAAAACTGTAGAAAATCGGATTTTGGAAGTCCATCAACGAGGTTGATAAACCTACTCAAAATACAAGGCTAGTTCAAGTCTAACCATTTATTGTTGGTAAACACCCATATTTAGTGGGTTGGACTGGGAGTACATTGATTTCTAAAATTAGTATTAATTAAAGTCTGTAAGCATTTTTGTGGTATCTTGAATAAGTTACCATCTTCTTTAATGTTCATATTCATGACAGCAAAAACACACACTGGTTGACATTTATTTAATGAATGAAAACGGGAACTACACAAATACATGCATACAGAAAGAGGCAATATATTATTTTATAAATAAAAATAGATCGGAAATAATATCTAGTCGCATGTGAGATTTCTCAAATAACATGGTGTACCTACCTAGAAATGTTAGACCGCAAGAGACGTAAAATGATTAAGTTTCATCGATGCGTAGGTACATTAATATGCACAGTACCACAGTGCATTACAAATTTATATACAAAATCTCTTAACACACTTCAATAAGCTTACTAGTACATTTGCGTATTGTAATTCAGATAAATACTTGTGAATTTTACAGATTAATTAATAATTGTTAGTCTTGTTAAAATCATTGACATAATGATATACTAGATATGGACTGCTAGTCGATTCATATTCCCATATGATTCCACCCTTTAAGCTATGTCTGCTTGTCTTGTAGATTTAGCGGACAAAATTAGAACTAATTTTTATATGTCATCTCTTGTTTCTTTGCTTTAAAATTATTTTTTTTGTGAAGGTAACTAAGGACATCTATTATTGTTTGACAAAATAAATGAAATACTAAAAATTTAGTTCTAAACTTTGTCAATATTTCCGAAAAACCTACATAATGAATAGTAGCTTAAGGGAATAAATGACATCAACGCGAAGGTGACTACTAGCAGTCTATATGAAGTACTATTGAAAAATATTGAGGTGCGAGAATTTAATTCAACTATTCTTACACCGAAAAGGCCTTAAATATGACTTGAATGTTGAAAATCACACTAAGCAATTTGGCTCATTCAATCATCAATCAACCAATATTTATTTCATTGTTAAAGCCTAGTACGCTGCTGATGCGAAACGAAAATTCCCATACAAAAATGACATGACGAAATCATAAACGAAAAATTTCGCTGTGCTTTTCGTTTTTCAGTACGCTGCTGAACGACAAAATGTGTCATTTTAGTGGATAGCTGTTCTAGATTTCTTAGTACAATTCTCCACTCTTTTCGTTCTCAATTTAATTGCCCAGCATATTAAATGCTTGCGAATTTTTGACGTTTAATTTTTTTATTAAAAAAAAAATGTTTACTCGTGATTTTCGGTGTTTTGACTTTGATTTATATTTGATTAAAAATTTAAAATAAAATGCATTTGTCTAATGTGTTCCGACATTGCATTTCTGAATCGGAAACTCAGGATGTTATTGGTGACTAGGCTTAAGCCTAGTACGCTGCTGATGCGAAACGAAAATTCCCATACAAAAATGACATGACGAAATCTTAAACGAAAAACGACGAAATGTCTCATTTTAGTGGATAGCTGTACTAGATTTCTTAGTACAAGTCTCCACTCTTTTCGTTCTCAATTTAATTGCCCAGCACATTAATTGCTTGCGAAATTTTGACGTTTATTTTTTTATTGAAAAAAAATTGTTTACTCGTGACTTTCGGTGTTTTGACTTTGATTTATATTTGATTAAAAATTTAAAATAAAATGGATTTGTCTAATGTGTTCCAACATTGCATTTCTGAATCGGAAACTCAGGATGTTATTGGTGATGTGCAAGAAGTGATGAAGACAAGCAGTGAAATTCAACTTCCAGACAGAACTCTCCACAAATATTTTTCCGCTGTGGTTTTCGTTTTCATTTCTGCACTTGGAGACCGCCAAAAAAATTCGTTTCACTTCAGCTGCGTACTAGGCTTAAGCCTAGTACACTGCTGATGCGAAACGAAAATTCCCATACAAAAATGACATGACGAAATCATAAACGAAAAACGAAGAAATGTCTCATTTTAGTGGATAGCTGTACTAGATTTCTTAGTACAATTCTCCAATCTTTTCGTTCTCAATTTAATTGCCCAGCACATTAATTGCTTGCGAAATTTTGACGTTTATTTTTTTTATTGAAAAAAAAAATTGTTTACTCGTGACTTTTGGTGTTTTGACTTTGATTTATATTTGATTTAAAATTTAAAATAAAATGGATTTGTCTAAATGTGTTCCAACATTGCATTTCTGAATCGGAAACTCAGGATGTTATTGGTGATGTGCAAGAAGTGATGAAGACAAGCAGTGAAATTCAACTTCCAGACAGAACTCTCCACAAATATTTTTCCGCTGTGGTTTTCGTTTTCATTTCTCTCTGGACTTGGAGAACGCCGAAAAAATTCGTTTCACTTCAGCTGCGTATTAGGCTTTAAGAGAAAGTTATAACATGAACAATGAAAAACAATATGAGCAAAACAGTTGCCAAGGCGAAGTTTACAGCACCTGGTCCAAATATCAAACGTCAAAATGTAATAGATTGTGGGTTCATTGAAGACCTAAAAAGGTGTTAAGCAAATAAAACTCTAGTTTTCTAAGAGTTTTATTTTACTTTTGTAGGAATAAAGTAATCTGATTATGTAAGACCTTTGAAGAAGCATGCTTTCCTCTAAAAGTCTTTTTAAGTTATCTAAACAAAATCTTATGAATACATCACTAAATCTTCATAAGTTTTTTAAATATACATTTATTTGGTAAACTTCAATTCCACTGTACATATGTACTCTGCACAATAACCCTTTTTAACCTTTGAAAGCAACAGAAAAAAGAACTAACTATAACCAACACTCTGTCACATATACGCACCCTTTCAATAGCCACACGTAAAAGTCGACGTGCCAATTGAGGTCTAAATGCGTCTCAGATGTGTGATCTTATAGATTTTTTTAATCCTTCTGCCTCCCTTTCGGACCGCAATTTATACGAAAGTATCAAATATCGGCTGCTGATTGTCAATACACCAGACATGATGATCTGATGAATATCCACATTCATGTTATATCGATCACCTCTATGGGTATGAGCTTAAGAGCCGAGAGTTCATTCGTCATAGATGGCGCGGCGATCGACTGACGTCTTTAGATTGTTTCATTCTGAAAAATCCTGCCTCTCGATCAGTATTGCATTAGTTCAGATCGTTACCGGTAACGGTTTCAAACAATAGATCGCATAATAATTGTTTTAAAGTTAATGTGCAAAAATATCTTTGGAGAAACAAACAGCTTTTACATTGGGAACATTTTGTAACTGTAAACTTTTGTTTAGCGAACAAAATAATTAAGAAGACTACAAAAGATAGTTACAGCATTAAATAAGGTAATCGGATACAAGGCAGCAGATTGAAGGAGACTTTTTTATAGAGAAAAATAGTGTGTTGTTTTTCCACAAGGGAACGGTCATTTGGGGCGCAAGTGAAATGAGTTTGAAATTTGAAAAATAATATAACCTCTGTGCGAGTAGTGAACATGAGATGAGACAACGCAACGGAGATGGAGAGCATCGGGCTCATCATATCTTCCAACTATTCTACGGGATGTAACTCTAGATGCGTTGCCTAGGAATTACGTTGCGCTTCAGCCGTCACCTATATGTACGTATACGAGTATGTCCGAAAGATCGGATGTGATGATGAACGGACTAAAAGTAGGTACCTTTCCCCAAATAGACCCATCACCGTCATTGAGACCGAGGTGACAATTATTTCATCATCGTTGTCGTCGTCGCCGCCGTAGAAGAAGACGACTTTGACGTCTATTCGTAAGCAGAAGCCCAACAATATATGTATATAGGGATTGTAGGAAGAAGAGAAGCTTCAAACGCAAACCATGGGGGTGAAAAGTGGGCAGGTCTTTTGTGAAAGATTCCTCAGCTGTAACTGGTTTTTCACATTTAAGCTCTGCACTTGCATTTCATATCACCAGTTGGGCTCAGTATGTCAATCTAAGATGGATAACCAACCAAACCAAACTGATTTTAAAGTGATTTTTTTTCCATAAAATAATAAGTGATTCAAGTGCCACACAAGGACACCATTAAGGATATCAGTCTACAGAGAAGATTCAAAATGAAGAACTGAGATCGGTTGGTGGATAGACGAATATTAGCTTGTTTCTAGCACCATTCGAAATCAGTGCTTTTGATTGAAAAATACATCATTAACGAAATTATGCAAAGTGTTTTTGAATGGAATAATTTTTAATATAATGTGACTTTATTTTTGTTGAATTAATTTTCTGTATGTATATTTTTTACGTTGGTGTCACACTGACCACAAAACAAACTTAATTGTGAAACTTTTAAGGTTTCTATCAGTGCGAGAGGTGGTTTTGTTTCTTCTTGATTTATTATTATTTTGTGGGATCAGTTACTGAAATAACAAAAACTTTGGTCATGGAAGTTCAACGCCAGAGAAGCCTGTCAAGTTGTTTTTATTTTTGCAGGTAAATAAACTTGGGACTTCGTTTGTATATTTTGTTCGTTTGATGATTTTGTTCCTGAAGTGATCCTGCTATCCCATTTTGAAAGGTGAAATTAACTAAGATTGTAACTCTAATCCAGATGTTTGGTTTTTAAAGGAAGTCTTGGAAGAAAGTTGTCAAATTTAAACCGATTGAATATTTTTTGAAAATAATTTTTTGGAAAAAAAAACTATCCCATACAGAATATTTTTTGGAAATGTCAAATAAACAGTTCCCTACAAATTTGAACTGTTAATATTAATATTAAGTCCCATGACATTTTTACATTTTCCCATAAAATGTACGTCTTTCTTTAAATTTCTATAGCTCTGTTATAGCGTCATTTTATAGTATAATCCCTGCACAGTGTATATTTTCTCTAAGATTTAAGTTCTTTAGGAAAGTGTTCATTGCGTTTCTTCCTTAATTCTCTTCAACGGGCAATACGGTTGTTTTTATAAAATTCATGTTTTGTCCCATTATTATGGCAAGAACTACAAAAAAAACTGCTTAGGAACATGTTATATAAGAAATTTAATTTCCCAACTTTTGCGATATTAGAGTTGAAGCTTAAGATATTTTCTTAAATTTGATATGACAATTTTAGGAAACTTCAAATAATGTCCACACAATTTTTTGGCCAAGAAGTTAAAGTTATTGACAAAAATGTACTTAAAACTTCAAACGCGTTTATCTCAGTACTGTTTCTTTTATGTTGGTCGCACTCATAACGCATAACAATTTTCACCCAATTCACTTAAAATGTTTAATAGTTTAAATACATTGGCGCAAAATTATTAAGGCCTTAGCACAATACTAGTTAACAATTTACTATATACATAGTAATCTACTAACTTTTCACTAATTTTAAACACTTTTTATTGTTTTGCTAACTAGTATCATGCTAAAACCAATTTATTAAAAAAAAAATACATCTAAATAGTGACAGATTGTGGAGCAAACAAAACAAACATACTTTAATATCATACTAAAAATGATTTAACAAATAAATCGTCTAAAATTTTGCGCCTTTTGTCACATTTGAGAAAAATGACATATGTCATACAGATTTAGTACGGTACTAAAAAGATAAAGTAGCCATTTGGTGATTTTAACTTTAGTAAAATGTTAAGAAGATAGTACGATACTAAACTCGTTTAAAATTATCAAAATCCTTTTTTAACCTAGTATCATACTAAAAATAATTTAACATCGTACTAAATCGTCTAAAATTTTGCGCGGCTCAACTTTCCTTTACGACAGCACGAATTTTCACACGCGGTTTTTTTAATCGATAGATACATATGTGCAAATAAATAATAACTATAGCAATTTTAGAGCGAGGAAACATTTATTTCTATTTTAAATTAATTTTTAAAGTTCACTTTTATACATACAAAACACGCAAAAATGGTTGATTTTGACATTTCTTCCCTGTTTTTTGTTCAGTGTTGCCATACTTGCTTTTTTTGTTGGGAATTTCTTTGATTTTAGTGCTCAAATGCAAAAAGTACTTTGCATATACCCAAACTCGCACTCACCCCAAATCCTATAGTGATCCCAGGCAGGGGGGTTGCAGGGGGGCAGCATGCCCCCCCCCTTACATACCTAGCTGTTAGTACACCATGCTTTCAATTCAAAAAAACTTTTTTTAGGCTCAAAAAATGAAATATAAAAAAAAGTAGGGTTAAGTCCGAAAAAGAAAATATTTTTTTCTATGACTTAAAGGTGTTTCCTCGCCTTAATATTTAAAACATGTTCTATTGAGACCCCTACCTAACTGTAAAAAAAAATCAGACCGAAATTCGTGCTGTCGTAATGGAAAGTCGCCCCTTTTGCGCCATTCTCTTTAGTAGACCGTAGAATATTTGTTTATATATTTGTTTGTTATTAATAATTATCTGACGATTTGTATGGCAAATTTTAAACTTTACATTACATTTACATACAGTAATGTATGGCAAAAATCAAACGTATATGTATAGCACTAATTTATTATATGCATTTACATATAAATACAAAACAAATCAAAAGCTCATTGCCGGATGTGCTTGGACCCTTAATTAAAAAAATGCGTTCAGACAACTTAAGGGACTTAAAAGTAAGGCAAGTTTCTAGTATCTGATTGCCAGCTGCCAAAAAATTGCTTTCCAATTAAGGCAACTTTATTGGAAAGTCGATTGGAAAGTTAGTCAAGAGAAATCTCCCTAACTGTCAAGTCAAGTTAACTTATGTCAAAATGACAGTTGATCACGATCTATTATTTATTTATTTTCTGCACAATTCCTTTTAATATTTTGTTTAAGGGAGTTTCTTGGAAATTGGAAAAGGAATAAGTAATATTTCTTTTATGATACAAAACATAAGTTGTGATGGAGTTGTAGCTTGCCTAAGAAGTGTTTTGTAGGAAACAATGGTTATTGGCACGATCAACTGTAGGTAGAGGTTAGTGAAGTAAAGTTCTAAGTTTGAAATTTATGACATTTGAAAAACTAACCTTGGTAAAAATGTACGTTCAAAGAATGCAGTTGTCTGCAAACGAAGCCCCTTATGTTGTCTGAACCTGCCTAATGTAAAGTTATCGCAAGTACGCGGTAAGCAGTCACTGGCAGGGCCGGACAAAGCATAGAGTAAGTGCGGCAAATATGGCCCACCCTTAACATTTTTTTTAAATAAAACCATAAATTTAAGTCTAATTCATTTATTTTTTTTGTAAACAGTCTAAGAAAACATTTTTAATTCAGCTTTTAAAAACTTTAACTAAAAAAAGAAATATCACAAAAAGTTAAAAACAAAAACTTAAAGCAAATTCATAAATGATATTAAAAAAGATTGCGGCAAATATGGCCCACCTGGTATTAAATATGGCCCAGGGTGGGCCATATATATAAACTTTATAAACTTTTTTTTAAATCATGATACCACACATGTTAAGAAAATATTAAACACAATTTAATTTAAAAAAGAAGTTGCTAATTTAACTCAAAATTGAATGTTAAAACACTTAAGAAAACTTACCAAAAAATTACCACCAAAGAAAAAAAAAACAAAGTGCCCTTATATCTTTCACAACCGTCGCGCCACATTAAGCACGTAAGACTGAGGCTAAACCGGTTTGAACGTGTTCGTATTGCAACATTTTTTTTTTCGCTCCAGCTTCCGGTTTGGGAAATACCGCTATAGGCCATATTAACCACGTAGGCCACATTTGCCGCACTTACTCTACATATGTGCAAGATGTGCAAAATTCTGGGGGCGCATTACCAGGAGCAAGAAAATGTAATCTGATCTTGCGCTGCAAATATGTACTACCATTTCCCATTTTTTAACCACAAATATTCTTCAAATAATCCCAAAATAACATCGATCACAACTGTGCTAAGTTATTTCGTGCCCACTAACTAACATCACTTTAATTGTTGCATTCAAAAAAATTTAACTCAAGATATCGCAGAATTAAAAATCCTACCTACTTAATTTCCAAATAGTTCGCCCTGTTCGTACAAGAGAAAATAAAAGAGGCTGGGATGCGACCCACACTGATAACTTCCCATCCCGTCTGTCGATTTGTCTTGCTTAAAAGTTTGTCTATATGTATCAATTTTTATCAAATTTGCGTACTATTTTTTGAAGATTTTATTTTTTTTTATGTAAAAACGGACTGTTGGATTTTTATAAAAAAAATTACTGAATATCGAAAACAATATTTTCTGTGAAATAAAATAAGTTTGAAGTAAATATTTTTAATTTTTGAAAAGCTATTTTAGTCCAAAATAAATTTTAACAAGTTTTAGTATTGTTTTTTTTAGGTTTTTATTTTTTTGTAAAAAAAAACTGTTAATTCAATTTTTCTCAAAATTTTACTGAATGTTAACAACATTACTTTTTGAAAGATAAAAGTAGTTTAAAGCCAATATCTCAAAGTTTTGAAAAGATATTTGAGTCGAAAATAAATTTTTACCAACTTTTATAAATTTTTTTTTTAGGTTTTCATGTTTTTTTTTAAAACTGTCAATTCGATTTTTCTCAAAATGTTTCCTAATGTTGAAAACAATATTTCTTATAATTTTAAAGTAGTAAGAAGCTATTATCTCAAATTTTTGAAAAGGTATTTGAGTCAAAAATCAATTTTTACCAATTTTTGTTAAATTTTTTTTTCGGTTTTTAATTTTTTGTAAACAAAACAGTCAATTCGATTTTTTTTTCAAAATTTTACTGAATGTTGACAACAACATTTTTTGAAAGATAAAAGTAGTTTAAAGCCAATATCTGAAAGTTTTGAAAAGATATTTGAGTCGAAAATCAATTTTTACCAACTTTTTTTTTTTGTTTTTTTATTTTTTGTAAAAAAACTGTCAATTTGATTTTTCTCATCATTTTTCAGAATGTTAAAAACAATATTTCTTATAAGATAAAATAAGTTTGAAGCCTTAATCTCAAGTTTTTGAAAAGATATTTGAGTCAAAATTCAATTTTTACCAACTTTGAGTAATGTTTTTTTTAGGTTTCTATTTTTTGTAAAACTGTAAAAACTGTCAATTAGATTTTACTCAAAATTTTATCAGATGTCAAAAAAATTATTCTTCGTTTTGGAGATGAAATCATATTTTAGTCGTAAAGTTTTCGAGGTGACAAATTTTTGTTCAGTTTTTTTGATTTATAAAAAAAACGTTAATTGGATTTTTTCCCAAAAATATGCTTCTTTTGTATCACGTTACAATATATAATATTAAATTTAATTCAAGTCTCTAGCGTCATTGGTTCATGAGATATAAATAAATAAATAAACTGCTATGGTAAAAAAAAAACACCCACGCAATTTTCTTGAGAGCCCTTTCTGCATCTTTCTGCGTTATTATCTGTATAACAAAATTTATTTGAAGTCGATATCTCTTCTGGTTCTTGAGCTATGGACGACGAAAAAACGTCGCGAACGTACGGACGTATACGAACGTATGTACATACGTACACACGCACGCACAGACATCTTTCTATAAATCTTTTATTTCGACTCTAGGAACCTTGAAACGTCGAGAAATGTCAAAATTTTTAATTTGACAAATCGGACCCATTACAATAACTTCCTATGGGAAGTTAAAAAGAAAAAATCTCAACACAAAAAAGTTCCATGCCATCTCATATCATAATGTGCAAGATTTATTTCATGCACACTGAGTCCCAAAATTAACTTAGGGAGTATGACAAAGCAAAATATACTTATTAAAATTAAAGAGCGTTGATTCAATGTGGAGTCGAATCGTTCTTGCGCAGGTAGTTTTTTTCGGAAGTTAATGACTGTTGTAACGGCTACTTTTAATGTATATCTAGTCTGGTGTCGAATGCAGATTGTTTCAATTGTTTTTTCGCTCTGTTGGTAAATTATGATTAAATAAAAAGCTACCAGTTTTTAATAGAAGTGACGTATTTTGTTACAAGACAAGACCGGAATGTGACCGACTCAGTTGATTTTAGACAAGTTTTAATTACAAGGAATTTTAATAAGTATTTATCGAAGCCAAAGTTATGATAATGGTTCGCATATGAAAGAAAAAGAAGCGGGTGTTCAGAATCGAATTCGAACCTTTGAACCAAGACCATTTTTCGTTCCATGTTGCTCGCATTCCCTAAATTTAATTTTTGATGATGCTGCTCAGTGCTCATTTTTTGCAGTTAAATTTTTCTATAAAATTCAATGCTTGTATAACATTTTTTCAAGTTCCACAACGAGGTGGGATATTAATAAGAAAGACTTCCTTTTACCCCTTATAGAAATAGGAAATCTAGAGGCGAAAAACATTGCAGAATCGTTAGGAAGTAAAATTTTTGATTTTACATTTGTTTGCTTCCTAATTTGGTTTGATATTTTAGAAAATATAAAGTAAACTAGTAAATATTTGCAAAGTCCGTCAGTTAATCTGTCAACTGTTTTAGGAAATAAAAAAAAACAGTTTGATTTTAATGCGTTCCGATGAAAAATTTAATGAGTAGGTATGTATGTATGTTCAATTAACCGAGCGTATTGCTAGTTTACTTAGAAATACCAAATATGTTTCCTGTAGCTTCATCATTGCGATCTCAACGGAGAAAAAGACTTTATGCTGATGAATGTCTTGAAACTATATTAGACCCGAAACAAAGATTTAAAGTAGATTTTTTTCTCAAAATAATTGATCAAGCCATTCAATCAATTACAGATGTTTACAATGTTTGAACAGCTTGATACGTATAGTATCAATTTTTCATTTTTAAGTAACATAAGCGAATGTTTAAAAAATAAAAATGTACGTCCTTCATGCCTTAATAGTTTTACAGATTTGGATGGAGAAGAATTGTTTCAAGACTTACTTACTTACTTAAGGTGGCGCTACAGTCCTGTGTGAACTAGGGCCTCACCCAACAAACTTCTCCATCTAGCTCGGTCCCTAGCTAGATGTCTCCAGTTTCGCGCTCCGAGTTGGGTGAGGTCACCTTCCACTTTTGCGCGCCACCTGATTCGCGGTCTTCCTCTACTGCGCTGTTCTGTGGGTGTGGATTCGAAGACTTTCCGGGCCGGAGCATTGGTTTCCATGCGCTCTACGTGACCCAGCCATCTTAGTCTTTGGACTTTTACCCTTCTGGCTAAGTCTGCGTCGCTGTACAGCCCGTACAGCTCGTCGTTCCATCTTCTCCTCCATTCCCCTTCGATGCATACGGGACCATAGATTACACGAAGAACTTTTCTCTAGATACGACCCAAGGTGCTTTCATCCACTTTTGTCATAGTCCATGCTTCTGTACCGTATAATAGGACGGGGATGATAAGGCTCTTATATAGCAACACTTTGGTCCTTCGAGAGAGGACTTTTCCACTCAATTGCTTTCTTAGCCCAAAGAAACAGCGGTTAGAAAGAGTTATTCTTCGTTTGATATCAGCGCTGGTGTTGTTTTCTGCGTTTACAGCGGAGCCTAGGTAGACGAAGTCCTTGACTACCACAAAGTTACGTCTGTCGATGGTGACGTTTTGACCGAGACGTCGGTGTTGTAGGTCCTTTCTTGATGACAGCATGTACTTTGTTTTGCCCTCATTAACCGTTAAACCCATTTTTGCCGCCTCTGCCTCAATACTCACAAAAGCCCCATTGACATCACGCTGAGTTCTTCCGATTATGTCAATGTCATCAGCATATGCTAGTAATTGGACAGACTTTTGAAAGATAGTGCCTCTGGTGTTGACGTGTGAGCTTTGCACTATTCTTTCAAGTACGATGTTAAAAAAATCACATGACAGCGCATCACCTTGTCTAAAACCTTTTTTGACATCGAAAGGTTCTGTTAAGTTGTTTCCAACCTTTATGGAGCAGCGTAAATTCTCCATGGTCACCCTGCACAAACGGACGAGTTTGGCAAGGATGCCAAAACTAGACATGGCTCTTAACAGCTCGTCCCTGTAGATACTGTCATATGCGGCCTTGAAATCGATGAAAAGATGGTGGGTGTCGATTTGGTGTTCTTGGGTTTTTTCCAGGATCTGCCGTAATGTGAATATTTGATCGACTGTGGACTTTCCTGGTCTAAAACCACACTGATAAGGACCTATCAGGTTGTTGACGATGGGCTTTAGACGTTCACATATTACGGCAGAGAAGACTTTGTAAGCGATGTTAAGTAGACTGATTCCTCTATAATTGGTGCAGTTTAGAGGGTCTCCTTTTTTCAGGATCGGGCAAACAATACTGAGGTTCCATTCATCGGGCATGCTTTCTTCCGACCATATCTTACAGATAAGTTGGTGCATGCTCCTAACCAACTTATCTCCAGCTGCTTAAAAGAGCTCGGCATTCAAGCCATCCGCTGCAGCGGCTTTGTTAGACTTCAGCTTAGATATAGCAATCTTTACTTCGTCTAAGTCGGGAGGACGGGATTGTTGGCTTTCGTCGTCTATGTTGAATGGATTATCCTGCCTGACAACGGAATTCGGTTTGTGGTCGCCGTTATGCAGTCTGCAGAAGTGGTCCTTCCATATCCTCAACATTGACTGCGGTTCCACTATGATGTTTCCAATTTCGTCTTTGCAGCCTTCGGTTCTAGGTTTATGTACTTGTGAATTTCGTTTCACCTGTTCATAAAACTTTCGAACTTCATTCCTGGCCCAAAAGTGTTGCCTGGATCTGTTGCAAACAAATGAAGCCAACGTTATTGCAACAACACGAGTTTTGCGACCGACGAATAATAACAAGACGGCCAATGTTATTGTGAAACTCAATAAAATAGAGGACGTAACACGATTGCTGGGTTCAACGATCAAACTAAAAAACACCGGAATATCCATACATAGGGATTTACCACCTGCGGCTAGAGCCCGGAGAAGACGATTGATACAACTCAAAACCGACATTTTTAGAAAAAACAAAAATCTAAAAACCAAAATTCGCGGACAAACACTGTTGGTGGAAGGTAAACAATTTTATTTTGACATCGACAACAAATTAAAATGTGAGGGCGGCGTGTGTGGAATGTCATTATTAGACCAGCTGACATAATAATGCAGTAATAATAATGTTATAACCAACCATCTACAAGTGTCACAACCTTATTTTTAATTGTAATGCCGTCTGCCCTTTAGTAAATAATATTAATTTTAATAGTACCTATGTAAACAAAAGTAATGTAAGCAAAACTGATCTCAGTATTTTTAGAATTTTATCATATAATATAGCAGGACTGTCTAATAAGTGTATTTTTAATGATTTTTATGGCTATGTTACTAATTTTGAAATAATTTTTCTGTATGAAACTTATTTAATGGATTGTAATATCGGCAACTATGTTAACAAATTTTATAATTTCGAACTTAAGATAATATCAGCTACGAGAACAAACTTAAGGGGAAGAGCAAGTGGTGGGTGTATTTTTGGGTACAAAAAAGACCTTAAAGGCATAAATTGTGAATTTAAACAGAATGGAGTTCTGACTTACTTGGATATGAGGATTTGTGGAAAAATCTACCGTATAATCCCAGCTTATGTCAACTGTAACCATTGGAACACTGACTTCGAAAATATCAAGGATTTCGTGATGTTGAAAATATATTGCTGGTGGGAGACCTAAACGCAAGAATAGGGATTGAAGAAGGGGTTGAGAATGCCAGACTCGGAATAGCAAGAAATTCAAAAGACACAATTAAGAATGCAAGAGGAAGTCAATTGCTTGAACTTTGCAACACTTTCGGCCTACGTGTAATGAACGGTGTAAGTGATGGTGATAAATTGGGTGAATTTACATTCGTGGGAACACAAGGAAGTTCGGTCATTGACTACAGTTTGGAAGGTGGTGACTGGAGAACAGTTGTTAAAAATCTGGAAATAGAAAAGAAACCGTTTTCAGACCACATGCCTCTTTGTATATCCTTTACTAACGGGGAAGAAAAAAATGAAATCAATATACAAATGCAACTGATTCCCAAACTTCGCTGGTCAAACGAATCTGCATCTAACTATAGAACACGTTTAGATGCACTTCTGATGATGGAGCAACATGACGCAAGCCTAAACATAATTGAAAAAAGCATTAAAGGAGCATATCATATGCCGAATAACAGTCATAGAAAAACTGAATATAGAGAACCCTGGTTTGACAAGGAATGCATGCAGGCGAGAAGCCTTTCTTACGCTTGGCTGAGTGCATATCGGAAATCCAATACAAACTTCACAAAAGGAAAGTACATGGAGTATAATCAGAATTATAAACTTCTCTGCCGAAAAAAGAAAAAAGACTATTCGGAAGATGCACCAATTTCAAAGGAAGAAGTGTTTATATCGATAAACAACCAAAAGGATCGAAAAGCTGCGGGCTCTGATGGTATACCAGCAGAATTCTACAGATATGGTACAGATACTCTTGTTGTATCTCTAACAGCAGTATTCAACCAGATCTTTGAGGAAGAAATCATCCCAAATCAGTTCAGCCATGCCTTGATTTTCCCAATCCACAAGAAGGGAAGCACTGAAGTTCCTGAAAACTACAGAGGAATCTCGTTTTTGAACTCGTCATATAAAATATTTACATCGATTCTGCTCAGTCGTTTAAATGAATGGATACATTCTAATAATCTGCTTAGTGAGTTCCAAGCTGGCTTCAGATCGGGATACTCCACCGTCGATCACATTTTTGTACTCCGATCGATTGCTGACTCGTTTCTATCGAGAAATAAGAAACTATTTGCATTTTTCGTTGATTTCAAAGCTGCTTTCGACACCGTGGATCGCAATGCCCTGTTTTACAAGCTTTTCCAGAAAGGAATGTCGCTTAAGTTCGGTAAAGTATTGCAAAATTTATACAAGACTACAAAAGCATCAGTGTGGAATGGCCAATGCTTATCAGAATGGTTCGAAACGAAATCAGGAGTTAGACAGGGCTGTGCACTCAGTCCAAGCTTGTTTGCACTCTTCATTGATGATATAGTCGAAGCATTACCAGCAGGAATAAAGTACGCAGGCGTTAACATTAAAGCTCTTCTTTTCGCTGACGACATTGTTCTGCTCGCTTATACTCCACAGTCCCTTCAGCTAATGATAAATAAGCTTGCTGAATATTGTAAAAGGTGGAGCCTAGTGGTAAATTTAAATAAATCTAAAGTGATGGTTTTTAAGAATGGCGGTGGTAGATCGGGTGCAAGTGAGCAATGGCACTATAATGGTGAAAGAGTAGAGTTGGTGAAGGAATACAAATATCTAGGAGTGTGCTTTACTAAGAACTTGAGCATGGAGAAACATCTCACTGACAAACTTGTTAAGGCGAAAACATCTAAAAACGTAGCATGGAAGCAATGCTTTAATAATAAGGAAATTACGCACACCAGTAAATTCAGGGTCTTCGAAGCTGTATCGGAATCAGTTATGTTTTATGCGGCGCAAGCTTGAGGAGGTCGGAAATATGAACAAGTGGAAAAACTGCTCCGATTTTACATAAAACGGATTTTCCACCTTCCTTCGAGTACGCCAAACTACATGATCATGCTGGAGACGGGTTTATCGCCTTTATTTATAAAAACACTCAAGCTGCAGGTCGATCACATCCTCAAAGCTCTGGATATGCCAAGTTATCGTCTTCCAAAGAAAGTAGTTCTTCAAACAATCCAATCCCGAAGTGGATGGTTTAAAGACTGGATAGAACTAGCCGAACAGGTAGATGTTGACCTAAACTACAGTAACCTTGCCTCTTGGAAGCCAACTTTATATCGCCTAATAGCTCGTCTGGATGAAGCCTCAAGAACACAATACACGGAGCAAGCCAAAAGCTCACTGCACCGCATGATTTACAGTAGACTAGACTACGATCTCAGGGAAAGAAACTACTTCCACGACAAATTTACCATCGAACAAATTTCGTGCATGTTCCGGCTAAGAGGAGAACTCCTTAATCTAAACTACATTCCTCACCGTGAGGACTTACCGATCTAATGCAACCTGTGTAACTTGAAGGAGCGCGAGGATGTTTTTCATTTTGTTGGACGATGTGCGATACTGAGAGAAATAAGAAGACTTATCCTAGGCAGTGACTTTCTTTCAAATACTGATATCACAAGCCTTCTACAGGAAATGGATGTCACAAAGTTATATGCATATTGCAAAACAGCACTTAATTATAGACATCAAATTTTAAATGAAGCGTTTTAATCTTAAACTGCACTTTCTTTTTTTTTAATTTATATAAAGATATACTTTTAGTTGTCAATCAGGCAGACGGCAATGCCATGCATCATATTGATTGTATTAACCAAATTATTGTTAAAAATGTGTGTTTAAATAAAATCAAATCTAATCTAATCTAAATCCTGCTTTTAAACCTCTCAACATCTTCGACCGTACGCTTCTCATGCTCTCTCTTTTTCCTTCTGAGAAGTCGGTGTTCCTCTCGCCTCTTCTGCTCATAGAGCTCATGAGCAGCTCTCGTCCTTTTATGCAGCGCCGGCCGCCTTGCGTGCCTGTTGTTTGGCTGCATTTGCCTGCCGACATTCCTCATCAAACCAGGGGTTTCTTGTTGGTGGTCGCTTGAAACCCAGCACGTCAGAGGCGGCTTCTCTGAGTGCGTCTTGGCAATGTGGCCACTGGTTTTCTATACATTGTGTTGGCGGCACAGAACTTCGAGAGAGGTTACTTGTAACTCGGTCGGAGAAGGATTTGGCGATCTCTTGCGATTGTAGCCGTTCGACGTTGTACCTTCTCCCAACATCTCCCTGTTTTGCCTTGGGCCTGGAAACCCGAAGTGCTACCTTGGCTACAACAAAGTAGTGGTCCGAGTCGATGTTAGCTCCTCGGAAAGTTCGGATATCCATGATGCTGGAAGCGTGTCTGGCGTCGATCGCAATATGGTCAATCTGGTTGACGGTAGATTGATCTGGAGATCTCCAAGTTCCTTTGTGGATGTTGAGGTGTGGAAAACGCGTACTGGCTACCATGACGTTTCGCCCCGCAGCAAAATCTATGAGCCTGAATCCGTTGTCGGAACTGTTGTCGTGCAGGCTGTTTTTCCCGATTATTCCACCAAAGATGTCTTCCCTTCCTAGCTTGGCATTAAAATCGCCCAGGACAATTTTAATATCGTAGCTAGGACACTGCTCGTATGTTTTGTCTAAGAGCTCGAAGAACATATCTTTGGTGTTGTCATCCTTCTCATCTGTGGGGGCGTGCGCGCATATCAGGCTAATGTTGCCGAATTTAGCCTTGATGCGGATGGTCATGAGGCGCTCGTTGATGCACCTATAGCTTAAGATTTGTTGCCTAAGTCTGGCTCCAATGACGAAGCCGCATCCAAATAAGCGCTGTTGGTTTTCTCGGTAGCAGTCACCATAGTAGATATCGCAGTTTTTCATCCTTTTTTTGCCCGGCCCATCCCATCGTATTTCCTGGATGGCGGTGATGTCTGCTTTATAGCAGTCTAGGGCCTCCGCTAATTCTTCGGCTGCACGTGGTCTGTTAAGGGACCTAACATTCCACGTGCATATCCGAAGTTCGTTGTCCTTAATTCGTTTGCGTTGGTTGTCAGCAGTAAATCCGTCCGTATCCGAGGCTTGTTGGTGCTTCGTTGGTCAGGAAGTCACCCTGACGGCACAACCCCCAACCTGGAGGGCCAGATCCTTAGTATAACTCCAAGGACGGGGAGCCGGATAAACCGCTCCTTATAGGCCTGGGCTCCGAATAAGTCGTAGAAGCCCTATAAGGTGTTCACTAAGTAGTTCAGCCTTACTGGAACTGTAGACGCCACCGTTGATTCCATCTCGAGAATTCGTCCGCTGCCGTCTGGATAAGGAGAGGTGCCTTAGTGGAAACACCTCTCCCCCCCTCTCTCGTTTGCTGCCCCCAACAACTTTCCACTGGGGTTAGAACCCAATCTCCAGTTGAGGTACTAGGCACCCGATGTTCACCACGGGGAGGTGAGAGTAGGAGTTGATAGACAGAGGTGGGTTTTGAGAAAAAACCTGTGGACGCTTGTGTCCTCTTGAATGCACATGTCTACCATTTGAATTGTTTCAAGAGTTAACCGTAATATCCCTGCTTGTTACACTACAAAGCTCAAGTTTAGATGTGTTAAATTTTATTTTTAGATCAAACCTTGAAGATTTTGCTCCGAATTTAGTAATTGCTCTCCAAATCCTTAATACAATCTTAATGCAGTCACGGTAGCTTCAAGAGAACGGAGTTTTTCTAAACTTAAAATTATTAAAAATTATCTTAGGACAATCATGACTTATGTAAGAGAGATTGGTAGGCTTATCTATAATGTCCATTGAAAAGAAATTATTAAATTCTTTAGACTTCGATGATCTCATTTCTGAATTTCCAAAATGTAAGGCCAGAAAAGTAAGTTTCCAAGTTTAAACGTTTCCCCTCTGCTCATTTCTTTGGTGCGTTTTAGTTGATTGTTTAGGCCTACTGGGTATACCTTTATAAAAAAAGGCTTATGCTTGTGTATCAGTTAATGTGTGAAAATATAAAAAAGTGGCGCTTTCTGCAAATCTTGCACAGGGCGCAAGTTTGACTGGGGCCGGCCCTGGTCACTGGGTAAGGGTACGTTCATACAACATAAGGGTATATTCATTTGCAGTCTTTTGCGTTCCTTGAATGCAAAATAAAACAGAGGTGGCTGGTTAATTTTTCAGATGTCATTAATTTCCAAATGATACATATGTATAAAGGTATGTCCACACCAAAATACATTTTGGGCAACATTATTTAACAAACGTTCCCATTTGTTTAAGAAACAAAAAAAAGCATTTAAAAAATGTTGTTTTTGGAATGAACGATTTGAGAAACCTTTCTGAAAAGTTTGTTTCTCTGTACCCCAATTATAAGTCCAATTTTGTACGTGAAAATTGATTGTAAGTAAGTAGCACTGATATGGACTTGCTTTATTGACATGAAGAAAGGAATTAATGTTTTCGATAATTTCAGACAAAGCGTCTCGTTTTTTTACTTTGTTTTAACAATTTTCATGGAAAAATACAAAATACAAAATTTTTAAATTTTAAACAATTTAAATTTCTGTATTCTCACGATATATTTTGTAGTAAAGGGTATTTCAATAAGGGCGTGTAGATGTTGAAATGGAATAAAACAAGCTGTGTGTGAGATACATATTAACAAAAATATTTGTTTATTTAAAAGGCGCATGTATGCCATTAAGTGTGGAATATGACATCATTCAAATGCCCGCCTCGGCTTCAATGACTCTTCCGCATAGATCCGGCTAAATTTGAGCGATGGCCTGTGTTATGTTCACCTTTAGGACATCGGTCGATTGTGGTTTATTTGTATATACCTGCGACTTCAATTAACCCCACAGGAAAAAGTCTAGCGGGGTCAAATCGCATGACCTTCGTGGCCAATTTACATCACCCTTGAGAGATAACCTTACCCTCAAATCGTTCATGCAAAATGTCAATCGTGGCGTTTGCTGTGTGGCACGTAGCGCTGTCCTTCTAGAACTACATGTCGTCTAGGTCCATATGATTAAATTTGGGCCATAAGAAATTACTTGACTGTGTATACACTGACTTTTCCTGTATATTAACGACGTATCATCATCAGAGCAGAGAGTAAATTTGAATGCGGCTGATATTATGATATTAGTTTTCTCAGTACAGTGAGCTGAAAATATAAAGTAAATATTGAAAGAAATTTAAATAAAAGATATCAAATTTGTTGTATTGGAAAATATATATTTATAATTTTGTCATTTCATGTTTTTGATATTTTTTTCTTTTAAAGAGGCAAAATTATACTTCCAAAACTTTTATAACAAAAAAAAAAATTTGAATCAAATTCATAATACTCTAACAAAATTAAAATTCATTACTCACAAAAATAAAATTACGAACATAAACTTCGACATGAAAAAAAAATTAAAAAATATCACAATTCAATACCTAAACAAAACAAACAAACTTAAAATTTAGTTCAGAATATGACAAATACATAATACATACATATGTACATACATAAATAAAAATATGTATATTAATTTATAATGTACTATATAATATTTTTCGATTTACGGAATTAAATCTTGGTTGGCATTTAAAAACAATATTTTTTCCATTCTCTTTGGTCTCAACAATGACCGCCTTTCGCTTAATATTAGACCGGATTTTGAAAAGATTCTTTCTGATGGTACTGATGTTGCCATCACAGATAAATATTTCGTTCCATTTGAATGCACTTACTAATTTAAATTTGAGATTTTCCAAGAAACGACGCCAAAGTACCTACCTAAATTCAGTTTGAGATTTTCTACTAGGTAACTAAAAAAGTAACGAACGTTCAAAATAACTAAATTCAAAAAATATCAATACTGACACAAAGTAACGGTAACATAAGTAAATGATACAAAACATACAAATTACAATAACAGCAAAGAAAGAAAAAAATACCACAGATCAGAGAAAGGGATATAGAAAACCAAACTGTCAAAATAAATTTTGCCTACAACTAGAAGCTAGTCCAGCGGAATGTTGTTTTTTCTCATTTCAATTTGAACTCCGCATTGTCTTTCTCTCATCCTATACAACCTACAACAGATACAAAAAATGAAAAGAGACAATACCCATTACAATAAAACCACACACTTAACTTGTACTACTCAACTACTTAGCTATATGTATACTCACACATATGACACACAGAGTTCACAGAAAAACGAAACACACCACACTATCACAGGATATATGGACGGTGTAATATACCACTTTCTATGTTGGTATGTAATGCGTCATATAGTATGAAATAACTACCTAAAAAAAAGTAACTAGATCATACCAGTAACGACATTTATTTTAGAGTACCGAAACGTTACTCGGTACAAACTAAAATACCCGTTACTAAGTAACGAATACATACGGCTACAGCTCTAATCGTCATGTCTACGCTCAAGTGAAGTTCTCATTTTTACTGATGACATAACAATTATTATGATAACAAAGTCCACCCATGATCGTGTCCTTTTACAAGCCGACATTACACATTTTGGTGTGGGAAAAATAGCTTTGCCCTCAACCCTTTAAAATCCCTTGAATATGCTTCGCAGGTATGGACTCCCTATTACGAAATTTTTGAGGATGTATTATCATCAAATGGTGAACCTCGAGTAGGTTTGTTTCGTCCCATATACGGCAATTTTGCTTGTTAACACAGCCATTCATCCAATGAATCCATTCATGTGCCTCGTCACTAAAGATGATTTTTCGGCCAAAAAATGAACTTTGAGCTCCTGGGTCAGTTCGATCTTGCAAGTGTGTAGGCCTAAGTCCCGACGCAAAATTCGTCAAGTTGAAGTCTGCGAAAGGCCGAGTTCTTGTTCACGGCGCTGCGTGGCGAGGAATAGACTGCCTGCTGTACACATTTACGGACCGCGGCGATGTTCTCGTGTTGGCTGACTGTTTAATGAACCGATCGTCTCAAATTTGGCCACCAAACGTTGAAGAGTTGACTGTGAAGGGCCACCACGTCTACCGTAAAATGGGCGCAATGCAATCAAAGTTTGCTTTAACAAACACTAATTTTGATAATATAGTTTTATCATTTGAAAGTGCTGTTCAATCGTGTAACTTGCCATAAAGATTTGGCATGGCATAAACGACTGAATAATAAACACAAGATTTGACAGATGACACCAAAACAAAATGGCTGCCACGGGGTGCCAAAATCTACCCGCGCCAATTGAAAAAACCCTTATTTCTGAAAAAATTATCAAAGAGACTGTTTCTTTGGCGTCTAGGGTAATATAGGGCCTTAAAATTTCATAATCGCTCATTTTGTGCATACATATGTATGTATGTAAATAAAACTTATAATACTTAAAACTACGTCAACTTAATACAACTACTTAATCTATTTGCAACCAAATATTTCATCTAATTACAACTACTAAAATTATTTACAACTACGGAAGCCTGCTTAAAAATTAAAACATTTAAAAATTGCGATTTGATGGTCTTTTGCATTCTTTATTAAAAATTTTAAAACAAATTTATACGAAATGTTATTGCTTAAGGTTTTCACAATAAACATTAAAAAAAAAGAAAAAATATTCACTTCGCAGTCGGTAGGATTCGAACCTACGCTCCCAGAGGGAATCTGATTTCTAGTCAGACGCCTTAACCGCTCGGCCACGACTGCTCCTGAAAAAATGGGGTATTGAGTTACATCAAATCTTATGTTGAGTTATGTGCTTTACGAATGCATTGTATCTGTGGTTATATGGAAAAAACGAAACATAATGACGACTTAAGTAAAGCAATATTCACATGAGCACGACCAACGACCAACGAATGAACGAATATTCGTCAATTTTGACATTTCTTTCACATGAGAGTTTTTAATTCGTCGCGAATGAAGTTTGACAGCCGAACACCATTCACCACCGAAACCAAAACAAGAATGATTTTTTAGGTTAAGTACGCGCGATTATTTTATTCGTTGCGAGTGTGGATAATGTGGAACGCGAATAAAGTTTGACATTGCGTATCATCTACAATTTTTTTCGCGACGAATAAATTTGTTTTCTTAAATTTATTAATATATGATATTGAAAAGTAAAAGTATGCATCATAAATCAAATAGAAACTATATTGCTATCGTTTTGTTAAGAATTTGTGTTGAAATATGTTTTCAAACGTATATAAACGCACATTTTGTAATTCATTCGTCGTTCGTTGGTCGCGCTCATGTGAATGATGCTTAATATATACATGAGCACCACCAACGAATGAACGAATATTCGTCGATTTTGACATTTCTTTCACATGAGAGTTTTTAATTCGTCGCGAATAAAGTTTGACAGCCGAACACCATTCACCACCGAAACCAAAACAAGAATGATTTTTTTTAGGTTAAGTACGCGCGATTATTTTATTCGTTGCGAGTGTGGATAATGTGGAACGCGAATAAAGTTTGACAGTTCGTATCAACTAAAATTTTTTTCGCGACGAATAAATTTGTTTTCTTAAATTTATTAATATATGATATTGAAAAGTAAAAGTATGCATCATAAACCAAATAGAAACTATATTGCTATCGTTTTGTTAAGAATTTGTGTGGAAATATGTCTTTAAACGTATATAAGCTCACATTTTGTAATTCATTAGTCGTTCGTTGGTCGCGCTCATGTGAATACTACTTTAGGTATGTCGAAATTAAACTAATTATAGCTTGGAATCCCAAATCTGAACAAATCAAAAGTAGGTATAGAAGTTGTTCAGGACTATAGACGTCTTGGGGTGCGTTTTACCAAGAATTTAAGCATGGAAAATCACTTAAAGGATATACTCGCATAGCAGCAAATTCCGTGTTTTTGAAGCAGTTTAAGAGTCTATCATGATTTACGCATCACAAGTATGGAGCTTTAAGCGTTTTGAAATGTTGGAAAAAATATTGACGTTCTATGTCAAAATAATATTTCGACTTCCTTCCGCCATGAAGTTGGGCAGGTTCAGACGACATTAGGGACATGAGTTACGAACTGCGAATTGTGGATGTTCGCATATTTTGACTTTTCTTTCACATTAGCTTTATTTCTATTCGCAGACAGCGACGAATTGTCAACCCTTTTCTCCATATTTTCCTCAGCCATGCATGAACATGATATTTCACACAAAAACAAAACAAGAGTGGTAATTTTGAGGTTAAGTTGAGCGCGAACAATTTATTCGTTGCAGTGTTGATGGTATGTGGAACGCGAATAGAGTTTGACAGTTCATAGCAACCACACTGCAATTCGTTACTAACAAATTGTTTTTACAAAATTGTCTTGTTTTAGAGAACAAAATACAAATTTTATTATCCTAACATTATTGTCAATTTGTGTTTTTGTTTGGAATTGACTTTTTGAAATGTGTAAAATCACGTTTGTTCGTCCATTCGTTCGTTCGTTGTTCACTCTCATGTGCAAGGCACTTAAGGCAATGGAAAGTTGACTGGAAAGTTAGTCAAGAAAAATCTCCCTAACTATATTAAGTCAAGTCTACTTCTATCAAAATGACAGTTGATCATGTTTTTTCATTCAACTGAAAGCTTAACTTTATTACTCTATGATTTATTTATTTTCTGCACAACTTCATTTAATGCTTTCTTGTCAATTTGGAAAAGAAATAACTAATATTTCTTTACAATACAAAATTCAAATCGTGATGGACTTGTAGCTAGCTTGCCTGAGGAGTGTTTTGTAGACAAAAATTTTGCTGGTACTTTTTGTACTATGAACTTAAAGTAGAGGTTTGCGAAGTAAAGTTCTGAATTTGAAATGCATGACACTTTAAAATCTAACTAGTTGCTTTGGTCAAAATGTACGTTCAAAGAATGAAGTTGACTGCAAATGAAGTCCTTTATGTTGCTTTAAGCTGCCTGTTCATCCTACGAAAATAAAACGATGTAGATCCAAGTTCATACTGTCCCTTTTTTTCTTATGTTTGTTATTTATATACAAAGGATGGAACAACTTGGCTACTATTACAAATAATCATATATGATATGTATATATGAGGTAAACTGGCAGTGGTAAACTGGCGGAGGTAAACTGGCAGAGGTAAACCGGCGCCGGCGGAGGTAAACAGTCACGTACCGCTCCAAACGTATACAAACTCACATTTTGTAATTCATTCGTCGTTCGTTGGTCGCGCTCATGTAAATACTGCTTAAGGCATACACATTGAAACTACATTACCATTAATTTGACAGCAGCTACACGCTAGTGGCTCGTATACAAAGCTGTCATCGCATCGGTTTTCACCAACAATCGGCCATTTTAGTCAAAGACATCATCGTGTACGTTTGTGCTTTTGGTAGGTTCCACGTTTTTATAATTTTTTTTTGTGAAAATAATCTCAAAATTTCAAAGCCATCCTTAAATTGAATTGAAATTTTTAACTTTCCATCAAATACTTGTACTATAATGTGATTCATTTTCTCTATAATTTGCAGTTCTTAAATTCTTCAAGAGTCCCTAATTACAATTATTCAAGATGGTTAGGGAGAACAAAACAGCCTGGAAAGCCAACTATTTCCTTAAAGTCGTTGTAAGTATTTATTTAAATTCAATTCCCTTTGCTTAAAATCCACATCCATGATGAATACCTTTCCGTCTAAACTCGAACCGTCTGGACGCTCAAGCTAGAAATAGCTGAACCCAAGTGTCCTGGTTCGTGGAATGTTTTATACCTGCCTCCTAAGGGCTGTCTGATTACTTCCAAACCTTTATACTCTGCCCATTGAAGTTGGTAGCATTTCTAAAAACAATTTTTTAATTTTTTTTCAGCAATTGTTCGACGAATACCCAAAATGTTTCATCGTCGGAGCCGACAACGTAGGTTCTCGCCAGATGCAAAACATCCGTACTTCCCTCCGTGGAAAGGGTGTCGTTCTCATGGGTAAGAACACCATGATCCGCAAGGCCATCCGCGGACACTTGGAGAACAACCAACAACTTGAGAAGTTGTTGCCTTACATCAAGAACAATGTAGGTTTCGTTTTCACCAAGGAGGATTTGTGCGACATCCGTGACAAATTGTTGGAGAGCAAAGTTCGTGCCCCAGCTCGTGCTGG
The DNA here is from genome assembly GCA_920104205.1 of Eupeodes latifasciatus. Taxonomy (NCBI): domain Eukaryota; kingdom Metazoa; phylum Arthropoda; class Insecta; order Diptera; family Syrphidae; genus Eupeodes; species Eupeodes latifasciatus. The sequence continues at coordinate 28,556,341 of OV049924.1, forward strand.
TGCCATTGCCCCACTTCCCGTCATCATCCCAGCCCAGAACACCGGTTTGGGACCCGAGAAGACTTCTTTCTTCCAGGCTTTGTCCATCCCAACCAAGATTTCCAAGGGTACAATTGAAATCATCAACGATGTGCCCATCTTGAAGCCAGGTGACAAGGTCGGAGCTTCCGAAGCCACTTTGCTTAACATGTTGAACATCTCTCCGTTCTCATACGGTTTGATTGTGAAACAAGTTTATGATTCCGGTTCGATCTTCTCGCCCGAAATCTTGGACATCAAGCCCGAGGACTTGCGCGCCAAGTTCCAACAAGGTGTTGCCAATTTGGCTGCCGTGTGTTTGCAAGTTGGTTACCCAACCATCGCATCCGCACCACACAGCGTTGCAAATGGTTTCAGGAACTTGTTGGCCATTGCTGCCACCACCGAAGTGGAATTCAAGGAAGCCGCCACCATCAAGGAGTACATCAAGGATCCCAGCAAATTCGCTGCCGCAGCCGCCCCAGCTGCTGCCGCTGCAGCTGCACCAGCAGCCGCCGCCAAGGAAGCCGCTAAGGAGGAATCCGAAGAAGAGGAAGACGACGACATGGGTTTCGGTTTGTTCGATTAAACGCACTAGAAATGCATCAACAGACGCCTCTATCATCAAGGAATGCTTTGGTATACTAATTGTAATAGTTCAGTTGCAAATTATCGTCGGACTGACATTCCAATGGCGAGTTGCAACAAACTTGACAAGTATAATAAAAGTTTTTACTTGAAATTTAAATTAAGTTGTTTTTTATTTGGTTGGGACTCGCAGATTTTTTTGTATTCCTAATTTTCAATGGGTAACTTTTTAAATAGCTCTCGAGACATGGGGTATTTTATTATTGCACTGATATTTTTAACATGACGCATTAAGGACATCGAGCACTAAGTGCAAGGTTTTAAGACAATGGCACTGAAAACTTGAACAAAATATGGAGTCCTTGAAGTACCGCAAAAGAACGAATATCTTTACTTAACAGTGCGACCAAAGTTCGTCAGTTCGTTCGTTCAGTCAGATTAACAACTATTCATTTTCACCTAGGAAACATTTATTTTTGAATTGAGCGATAAAGACTATTTAAGAAGTTCAATCATAAAAATTCTATTCTCAGATTTCTGACGAGAAAAGTGAGATATTTTGAGATTTAAGAAATATAAACGAAGTAGAAAGAGTACCTAGTGCCCAAAACCGAGCCCTATAAAATGGATTAGGTACTATGGAGTATTTTTGTATCCTAATCCTAAGCAATAGAAGTTGGCTAAAATAAGTGGACTGGTTGAGGAACATTCTTCGGTTGTAGTGTCGCAGCCAAAGCCAACATTCCCTTAAACTCCATCTACTCTTGATTTCTTTCTTTCAACTTCAAATTTTGTTTCTGTCATTCCAGACATCTGCAATTTTACATGTTCAACTGTCCCAAGCGATTCGGACCACAAAGCATTACTCCTGTCCATAAAGCTCAGCCAACCAGCCATTTTAGCAGCGAGACCTCAAGCGGACTTCATCGACTACAAGAGACTAACATCGAAGGAAACCTGGTGCTTCCACCATCGAATCGAAACCTCCAGGACAATGAAATTGATGAGTCAGTTGAGTCCATGGGTTCAACCATTTCAATCGCTCTTGATGCCCAAAAAAATCACAGGACAATGAAGGACAGATACCAACACCTCCCGGAATATGTTCAAAATCTATACTTTCACCGACAAAGGCTGAAAAAGCGCCTTCAGAGGATCCATCAGAGGGAACTCAACAGGTTGAACCCCGAATACCGGGCTATCAAGAGTGAACTGGAATGTGCTGAAACTCCATCCGACACCACAACGACATCTCTTTCAAAAAGAGATTGAGGGAGATAAAACCTGGAACAAATGCCTTCAAGGAAATTAACCGCCTCATCGGTAGGAGAAAACCACTGCCGGAAGTCATGATGAGCAACAACATCGAGCTAACATCAAAGAATGACAAAGTGGAAGCTTTTGCCAAACACTTTGAACAAAGTTTCACCCCAAAACCATTAACGGACCAAGCCTTCCTGAACGAAGTAGAAACCTCCATCCAGTTGATTCAACAGCTAAACATTGTAGTTCAATTTGACGACAATTCCAAAACCGATGGACCAGCTAATCAGCCCTATCATGAAACCGTTCGTAGTGGAAAATCTCATACAATTTTGCATTACGAACGGATTTCATAATACAGTTTTTCGGGATTCGTAAAAATTTCCGATTACGATGGAATTCATGATAGGGCTGAATAACCATAAATTCTGCAATCCTGAGGGGATAGCTGACATTATTAACAAAAGCCAAAGAAGTCAACAGGAATGTACGGGATTACCAACTATATCCTGAAAATACTTCCGCATGTTTTTATCATAATCTTGACTATTATCATAAATAACTGCATCAACAACGGCTATTTTTCAAAAAAGTGGAAGACAGCCAAAGTAGTGGGAATTCCGAAGAAAGGCAGCACCAATGTGATCTCCAACTACAGGTCGGTCTCACTCTTCAACAACATCAGCAAAATTCGTTTTTTTTTTTTAAAAAAGTTCTCAAGCTTTTAAAAAATCACCCATTATGTATTTATTGTCCTCCATTGAAAAGAGGACATTGTTTAATATAATGGGTGATTTTTTAAGAGCTTGAGAACTTTTTTTTAAAAAAAACGCATAAAATTTACGTAAAGCGCGAAACACATTTCGAACCGAACACTGATTTTGGTAATAAAATTCAATGATTTGCAAGCGTTGCTCGTTAGTAAGTCTATTCATGATGAAATGTCAAAGCAAAGCATACTGAGCATCTTTCTCTTTGACACCATGTCTGAAATCCCGCGTGATCTGTCAAATACTAATGCATGAAAATCCTAACCTCAAAAAAATCACCCGATACATACAAACAGCTGCTAAGACCGGTTATCACCTACAGTTTTCCGATATGGTTCACCATATCAAAAACTGCAATGGAAAAGCTAAAAGTCTTCGAGAGGAAGATACTAAGGATATGCACTGATCGCAATCGAAGAGTCTACGAAGAAGCTGAAATCAAGCCACTTAACCAATTCCTTGCATAGGCAGCAAAGAAGATAATCCCCCAAGTTCGCCAGCCACCCTATCCAATTAATGAGAAGGATGACCAATCAGGAACGACACCCGAACCCGAGATATCTTTGTGGTATGGATATCTTGGACAAACTCCCCACTGACGACGACCAACCGCCATCAGGACAACCGGGACTGAACAACCCGAGATGAACCTCGCCAACGACACTCTTTTTTTTTAGCCATCTACTTCATGTTAAACACATGTTAATTTTTGCAATTTATGGATGTGTAAAGTTAGGCCCCCTTTGTGTCAATTAATGTTTTATTAATTAGGCCAAATGTATATAAATTTGTTATGGTTCAATAAATTAAAATTGTATGTAAAAAAAATGGCTAAAATAAGCGACAAAGCGAAAAAGGCTTTGAAAATTCAAATAAATAAAGACGAAATTTTATATATGTATGTATAAGCATGCCTATTACGAATTCCATCATATTCGAAAACTTTTACGAATGCCGAAGAACCGTATTATAACGAAAACTGTTCGTAATGCAAAATTGTATGAAATTTTGTACTACGAACGTACATATTTTGTACCTAACAGTTTTTTTTTTAGGAATTCCGAAAAGTTTCCGATTACGATGGAATTCGCAATGGGGCTGAATATTCAAGATTTTAAATATTGTAATGGTTATAGACATGTTTTGATTTCGGTCCCATTATAAATATCTCGTGGATCCGCTTCAACATTTTGTTGAACAAAGAGTACAAACTATCATATGTGGTTCTGTGACATTTTTTGCATTAAAATCATCTTTGAAAAGAAGCAAAGAAGTACTATGAAGTAAGATAGCATTGAAATTTGGTTAGGTTCCTACTTCTTGAGATGTGTATCAATAAACTGCCAAAAAAACTAATTTTCGCTAAACAGAAAAAACGAAAAGAAATATCTTTTTTTGGCTCTTAGAAATAAGGCCCCAAACAATAAAATGAAATAAGGCCCCAAAAATTGGGTGATTTTTCATAATGAAATAAAGCCCCATTTTGAATGTGGAAATAAAGCCCCAACAAAATGAAAAAAGGCCCCAAGAAATAAATGAAATAAAGCCCCAATATTTTGTTTCCTAGTGTTTTTATTTTTAGAAATGAAATAACATGCCATATGGAAGAGGGGGATTTCGCATATTGCTTATTTTCTTCTTTAAGAACCATCGATCTTATTAGAGAAAATATTCCACCGGCAAACCGTACTTTTCTAATGGACGGTACATTGAAAATTGTACCACAAGGCTGTTTTAAGCAGCTTTTGGTGATATACGTGGAATATTTTGGTGAGGTAATATTATAACCAACAGTGACCCCAAGCAGGGTGGTTGCAGGAGGCCAGCATGCCCCCCCATACATATTCCACTGTTTTTTTATCATCAATCTGTGAAAAATCAAATGTTGTAGCAGCAGATTGATGATAAAAAAATCGCGCGAACCCCAAGCAGGGGGGGTTGCAGGAGGGCAGCATGCCCCTCATACATATTCCACTGTTTATTCGCGCAATTTTTTTATCATCAATTTGTTTCAGATATTTCCAGTTTTTGGGGTCCTATTTCATTGTTTGGAATTGGGGTAGTATTTCATAATGAAATAACACCCCAATTTCAAAAAATGAAAGAAGGCCCCAATAAGTGAAATTATGCCCCAATAAAATGCAATTTATTTTTGTTGTTGTTTTGCGTATAAGCTTTGGGGCCTTATTTCCTGGGGCCTAATTTCTAAGAGCCTTATTTTTTGCCTAAACCCGATGGTTTACAATTCTATGTCCATAATCTAAGAGAATGCTCTCGAACAAAAGCTAAAGCATCCAGCGTTGTTCATCAGTCATCACAGTTGTGGGCACTAGACGCACAACTTTTTCCATTCTTTCTTTTAACTAAATAGAATAAAAAACGAGGATAATATTCATATTGTTATGCGAATTGTTCGCCAATCATAATGATAAACGAAATGGTTGTCCATTAGTATAAATGTTCCATTATTTTGGGGGTCTATTAAGTTCTTTAAAAGTGACGAATACTTTTATTTAAAGGGTAAAATTTTGCAAATCATGATTGTGACTATCGCAAGGCCAAACATTTTCTAAACCGCATAATTTACTTTATGCTGTATAATATGATATATATCTCATTTGTGGGCAACAGGTAGACCAAAATGTCCATTCTTCTTTTAAACCCGATAGCCTCCAATAGAAAACAGAGTGAGCCAAGGACATTATAACGGTGTTCAAGCGACGTTATTGTCCCCAATTTGAATAGTCTTCTTTGAATATTATCTAAGAGCACTTAGTAAATTATAGAAGCAAGGTTCCATAGATGGGAGTTGTACATATTTTAAAGATAACCGCCAAATCAAGGGAGTGGCCTTTGTCTTACGAAACCTATATACTTTCCTACATTCTTGGTGGCATCGGCTATGTGATAGTTCCACAACAGCTGGTTGGTGATACAAATACCGAAAATTTGCAAGCGAATGCAGGTGCCTTCCAAGTTCCATTCAGGAATAATGACAAGTATGGTAAATTAGACTTTAACAACAATTTAAAACCTTGTCTGTGTATTGAAAAAAAAAATAGGAAATGAATAGAAGAACTTTATTCTGTCATGCTTAAAGCAAGTAAAAGATGAATATTTTTGCAAAAAATAGCAAGAGGCAATTACCTGAAGCAAATGTCAATATTGTAGACGAAATTTTTTACGAAAATAATATTTATTTACATAACATAGCTTTATGATTGATAGTAGGGCTTCAATCACCTTTTCCTGAATTATTTTAAAACCGTTCATATTCTTAATTTTCAAAAACTTTACGCAACTTACATTCGTCTGCTTAGATGTAAAAGTCACTAAGTGCAATTTTTTCCAAATTAGAGAAAAAGTCATTGTGTTGATGTAATCATTTCCCATAAGTATGAAAAGTCACTAAGTGAATATAACTGCTATAAATGCAAATCAGAGAATGAGAATATTCACTATTTAACCATTAACTATTGAGCGTACCTATCTCCGTTTTTTTGCTGTCCTGAAAAATTTTGATTTTGTTACTTAATGACTTACCTCCAAGCAGACGCCATATTTCTTTACATAGTCGAGTCAGGAAATCCAAATATTTCTTCATAATTGACGCCCATCTTTTAATAGTCTAACGACCAAATACATCACATCGTAACCAATTCAAGTAATTGGGTACCTTAAATAATAAATGTATGGAAAATACAAATGAAAACAAACTTAAAGTTCCTTTAAGCGTTGATATCATGTTCATTAAAAATGAAACCAACATAATCCGATATTTATCATTTTATATTAATCGCATATCAAGACTTTTAACAGAGACATCACGAGGAACTCAGGCACTTATCTAAACAAATAAAATCAGCTGACCGAAATGACGCCATTTATGTTCTCAGAGTCAGGGCAGAGCCCTTCCTACCTCAACTCTTACAAGGTCACAAGTTAGTTTGATTTGTTTCTTTTATTTGTCTTCTTTTTTTAAAGGTATTTTATAGGTACATCTTTTATTTTGTTTTATTTTTTAATAAATCAACAATTAATGTCTTAAGCAAAATAGATATATATATATATATTTGTAAACTGTAAATATATTACTGTATAGAAAATATTCTCAGAAAAGGTATTTTAACATTTTGTTTTGTGTGTTTCATATTATTTTTGTCCGTATGGTTATTTTGTTTTGTTTGTTTTAGTTAAAGGCACATTGAATACAACATTTAAAAATTTTTGGACCAAGTAGCATACAAAAAAATAAAGAAGAAGTACAAGAATTAACAGTATAACAATATAAATTTTTACAATTAAATGATTATCCTTTTAGGAGGTTTTTGTTCCCTTTAGGTTGTTGTGGTATTGGTAATTTCATTTCCCCATTCTTTGGCAATGATTAAAATTGAATGACGATTAAGGTTGGGCCCAATAAGTGGGTTCATTTGGGTCATGTAACAGCACAACCAGCTACAAATTTTAATAATAATTTAGTTTTTGTAGGGAAAGATGTTTCTAAAATTTAATTTTAAAGAAAGTATACTTACAATAACCAACAGCAGGCTGCAGTTAACATAAGACAACACTGAATTATTCTGTAGGTGAGAAAAAATATAAAAATTTGGTTTATTGAGTCATTTTTTGTATGTGGTCTCACCCTTTATTTGGTCCCTTGGCGAACAAAGGACACACAATTCCAATGAATCCCCAGATTACTGTAATTATTGAGGGTGGTAGAAATGCAGCAGCCATTTTTGTAAACGAAATAAAGTGTAATACTGTGGGGAGAAAAAACAGAAAAACTTCACGGAAATCTAGATTCTACGTGAACAAAAATAAAAAAATTGGAACTTGTTCTCGATGTTCAGTGAAAAAGTTGTCACATGACTGACATTTTATAAAATAGACAAGAAAACCAAATTTAACGAAAACGTCGCCAAATTCAGCGGTTTTAACGAAATATGGTGACAGTTAAGGGTGGGAGTGCAATGCCAAGTTGGTTAGGCCGAGTACGCAAATCGCACCTAGATTTAGTCAAGCTTATTAGCGGAGACTACCACAGATTATTACACAGCTTAAAAATAAAAATTTGCTCGCACTGTCTTGCACATATCGATCAAATTAAATTCACAATTAATTTGTGATGATTTAGCCAGGTTTGTGGTCGGATTAATTAATTATTTAAAAAAAGGTTTTTCCTTTTTGACCGCAAAAATCGTAATAAAATGGCAAAATTTGTTGTTGTTTTTAAATTTTAATTCTTTTTATTCAATACGAATGCATTTCGGTTCTCAGCTGCGGAACCATCATCAGCGGACGACAATTAAACAAAAACACCTATTACGATTTTTGCGGTCAATAAGGAAAAACCTTTTTTAAATAATTAATATCGGTCAAAGTTTAGTAGAGAAAATAAATTTTCAAAACATTAGTTCGTATGGTGAACGGATCTATTTTTGTAAGACTTTTTTGTTAAGCTTTTGTGAAACCGATTAATTTTAACATTTACCTAATGTTTGCTCCTGTGATATTGCTAAAAGAATGTTTGATGGTATTTATACAATTGGGGCGACTTTCCATTACCGCAGTCCGAATTTCCTTCTGATTTTTTTTTATAGTTAGGTAGGGGGCTCAATAGAACATGTTTTAAATATTAAGGCGAGGAAACACCTTTAAGTCATAACCGGACTTAACCCTATTTTTTTTTGTATTTCGTTTTTTGAGCCTAAAACAAGTTTTTTGAATTAATAGTACGGCGTATGTTCAAATGGTAGACATGTGCATTCAAGAGGACACAAGCGTCCACAGGTTTTTTTCTCAAAACCCACCTCTGTCTATCAACTCCTACTCTCACCTCCCCGTGGTGAACATCGGGTGCCTAGTACCTCAACTGGAGATTGGGTTCCAACCCCAGTGGAAAGTTGTTGGGGGTAGCAAACGAGAAAGGGGGGAGAGGTGCGTCCACTAAGGAACCTCTCCTTATCCAGACGGCAGCGGACGAATTCCCGAGATGGAATCAACGGTGGCGTCTACAGTTCCAGTAAGGCTGAACTAATTAGTTAACACCTTATAGGGCTTCTACGACTTATTCGGAGCCCAGGTCTATAAGGAGCGGTTTATCCGGCTCCCCGTTCTTGGAGTTATACTAAGGATCTGGCCCTCCAGGTTGGGGGTTGTGCCGTCAGGGTGACTTCCTGACCACTTAAAAATCTTATAGTTGCGAAGCACCAACAAGCCTCGGATACGGACCGATTTACTGCTGACAACCAACGCAAACGAATTAAGGACAACGAACTTCGGATATGCACGTGGAATGTTAGGTCCCTTAACAGACCACGTGCAGCCGAAGAATTAGCGGAGGCCCTAGACTGCTATAAAGCAGACATCACCGCCATCCAGGAAATACGATGGGCCGGGCAAAAAGAGGATGAAAAACTGCGATATCTACTATGGTGACTGCTACCGAGAAAACCAACAGCGCTTATTTGGATGCGGCTTCGTCATTGGAGCCAGACTTAGGCAACAAGTCTTAAGCTATAGGTGCATCAACGAGCGCCTCATGACCATCCGCATCAAGGCTAAATTCGGCAAGATTAGCCTGATATAAGCGCACGCCCCCACAGATGAGAAGGATGACAACACCAAAGATATGTTCTTCGAGCTCTTAGACAAAACATACAAGCAGTGTCCTAGCTACGATATTAAAACTGTCCTGGGCGATTTTAATGCCAAGCTAGGAAGGGAAGACATCTTTGGTGGAATAATCGGGAAAAACAGCCTGCACGACAACACTTCCGACAACGGATTCAGGCTCATAGATTTTGCTGCGGGGCGAAACGTCATGGTAGCCAGTACGCGTTTTCCACACCTCAACATCCACAAAGGAACTTGGAGATCTCCAGATCAATCTACCGTCAACCAGATTGACCATATTGCGATCGACGTCAGACAAGCTTCCAGCATCATAGATGTCCGAACTTTCCGAGGAGCTAACATCGACTCGGACCACTACCTTGTTGTAGCCAAGGTAGCACTTCGGGTTTCCAGGCCCAAGGCAAAACAGGGAGATGTTGGGAGAAGGTACAACGTCGAACGGCTACAATCGCAAGAGATCGCCAAATCCTTCTCCGACCGAGTTACAAGTAACCTCTCTCGAAGTTCTGAGCCGCCAACACAATGTATAGAAAACCAGTGGCAACATTGCCAAGACGCACTCAGAGAAGCCGCCTCTGACGTGCTGGGTTTCAAGCGACCACCAACAAGGAACCCCTGGTTTGATGAGGAATGTCGGCAGGCAAATGCAGCCAAACAACAGGCACGCAAGGCGGTGCTGCATAAAAGGACGAGAGCTGCTAATGAGCTCTATAAGCAGAAGAGGCGAGAGGAACACCGACTTCTCAGAAGAAAAAAGAGAGAACATGAGAAGCGTGCGGTCAAAGATGTTGAGAGGTTTAAAAGCAGAAATGAAGTTCGAAAGTTTTATGAACAGGTGAAACGAAATTCACAAGTACATAAACCTAGAACCGAAGGCTGCAAAGACGAAAGTGGAAACATCATAGTGGAACCGAGTTCAATGCTGAGGATATGGAAGGACCACTTCTGCAGACTGTATAACGGCGACGACGAACCGAATTCCGCTGTCAGGCAGGATGACCCATTCAACATAGACGATGAAAGCTAACAATCCCGTCCTCCCGACTTACTGCTGGAACACAATGCGAAAATCGGAGCCGCAGCCGGAGCCGGAGCCGGAATCGGAATAGCTGTCGTACGTTAACAGAAAGTACGCACACAATACGTCGTACGGCTTTTTGATGTTATTTGGTATATTTGCAGTTTACAACCACATCAAATTTCTCAGAAAATATTTTTTTGTTCACTTTTATTTCTTATTTAAATATTTTTCCACTTTTTTATTGAAAAACTATTAAAAAAAATATAATCACCAAGTTATTCACTTCAAAAATGGAAACGTCACATGTGTCGTACGTCAAAGTTAAAAGTTGGTCAACTCTTCCGACTCCGGCTGCGGCTCCGATTCCAGTTGCGTCGTGTTGTGTTCGTACATTTGCATTTGCGTACATTGAATACTTTGACAGCTATTCCAGTTACGACTCCGACTCCGGCTCCGACACCATTGTGTTCCAGCCATTAGACGAAGTAAAGATTGCCATATCTAAGCTGAAGTCTAATAAAGCCGCTGGAGCGGATGGCTTGAATGCCGAGCTCTTTAAAGCAGCTTGAGATAAGTTGGTAAGGAGCATGCACCAACTTATCTGTAAGATATGGTCGGAAGAAAGCATGTCCGATGAATGGAACCTCAGTATTGTTTGCCCGATCCTGAAAAAAGAAGACCCTCTAAACTGCACCAATTATAGAGGAATCAGTCTACTTAACATCGCCTACAAAATCTTCTCTGCCGTAATATGTGAACGTCTAAATCCCATCGTCAACAACCTGATAGGTCCTTATCAGTGTGGTTTTAGACCAGGAAAGTCCACAGTCGATCAAATATTCACATTACGGCAGATCCTGGAAAAAACCCAAGAACACCAAATCGACACCCACCATCTTTTCATCGATTTCAAGGCCGCATATGACAGTATCTACAGGGACGAGCTGTTTAGAGCCATGTCTAGTTTTGGCATCCCTGCCAAACTCGTCCGTTTGTGCAGGATGACCATGGAGAATTCACGCTTCTCCATAAAGGTTGGAAACAACTTAACAGAACCTTTCGATGTCAAAAAAGGTTTTAGACAAGGTGATGCGCTGTCATGTGATTTTTTTAATATCGTACTTGAAAGAATAGTGCAAAACTCACACGTGAACACAGAGGCACTATCTTTCAAAAGTCTGTCCAATTACTACTTACATTGACATAATCGGAAGAACTCAGCGTGATGTCAATGGGGCTTTTCTGAGTATTGAGGCAGAGGCGGCAAAAATGGGTTTAACGGTTAATGAGGGCAAAACAAAGTACATGCTGTCATCAAGAAAGGACCTACAACACCGACGTCTTGGTCAAAACGTCACCATCGACAGACGTAACTTTGAGGTAGTCAAGGACTTCGTCTACCTAGGCTCCGCTGTAAACGCAGAAAACAACACCAGCGCTGAGATCAAACGAAGAATAACTCTTGCTAACCGCTGTTTCTTTGGACTAAGAAAGCAATTGAGTGGAAAAGTCCCTTATCATCCCGTCCTGCTAAACGGTGCAGAAGCATGGACTATGACAAAAGCGGATGAAAGCACCTTGGGTCGTATCTAGAGAAAAGTTCTCCGTGTGATCTACGGTCCCGTATGCATCGAAGGGGAATGGAGGAGAAGATGGAACGACGAGCTGTACGGGCTGTACAGCGACGTAGACTTAGCCAGAAGGGTAAAAGTCCAACGACTAAGATGGCTAGGTCACGTAGAGCGCATGGAAACCAATGCTTCGGCCCGGAAAGTCTTCGAATCCACACCCACAGGACAGCGCAGTAGAGGAAGACCGCGAATCAGGTGGCGCGCACAAGTGGAAGGTGATCTCACCCAACTCGGAGCGCGAAACTGGAGACATCTAGCTAGGGACCGAGCTAGATGGAGAAGTTTGTTGGGTGAGGCACTAGTTCACACAGGACTGTAGCGCCACCTTAAGTAAGTAAAGTAAGTACGGCGTACTTACAGCTAGGTATGTATGGGGGCATGCTGCCCCCTACCACCTCCCCGCTTGGATCACTATAGGATTTGGGGTGGGTACGATTTTGGGTATATGCAAAGTAATTTTTGCATTTGAGCACTAAAATCAAAGAAATCCCCAACAAACAAAAATCAAGTATGGCAACACTGAACAAAAAAAAGGGAAGAAATGTCAAAATCAACCATTTTTGCGTGTTTTGTATGTGGAAAAGTGAATTTTTAAAATTAATTTAAAATAGAAATAAATGTTTTCTCGCTCTAAAATTGCTATAATTATTGTTTATTTGCACATATTTACCAAATAAAAAAAACACGTGTCAAAATTCGTGCTGCGGTAATGGAAAGTTGAGCCTTAAATTCTTTTGAGGTAACTGACTTTGACGTCTCGTCGTGTTAAGAAAGAAAATAGTTCTTGTGAGATAAAATAATGTCAAAATGAGTTACCTGAAATGAGTCCAATGTGAGCATAGCTTAAAACATACAAATTAAATAAAGGAACACCCTTTAATAAACTTTCGTTAAAATTCCTGTACCCCATGACCATATGATTTAATTTGCTGAATATGCTTTTGTTTACAAAAATATTGAGTGATTTTGTTTTATTTAAGAAAACCGTCCTCTTTCGTCAATGCAATGACTTCCTTTAGTTCGTTTCACAACAAAACTTTACCAATAAATAAAAATGTTAATAAACAATATGTTTGCATTAACTGTGGACAATCTGTAAAAGAACTTTATAAAAAATTCAGTACATCAGTAAAAGTAGTTCGCTGTGTAAGTAATATTTAAAAAGTCTTAGCTTACTCCTTAAAAAAGAGTTCAATTGTTAAACTTTATCCACATTGCAGGACAAATGTAATTTAGTAGTTGACAAGTACATAGAATTCGAACCAGTTGTGATATTAATTGATTCTGTTTTACTGTCAGAGACAGCTTTTCGACATATTCTCTTCAATCAGGATTTTAAGGTAAGTCTAATACAAAAGACCCACTCTTCAATGTTATATGATACAAAATAATAATTGATACTTGTAGCTCCATTGGAAATTGTCTCTTGTTCTCCTACTCTTGGAGTCTTTTGCATTGTTTCGACACAAACGACAAGACATTGGATTCGATGATGACGTCGACATGGTACACGAAAAAGGCTTTTACATCTGTTGCCTTCAGAATATTATTGGTATAATACTATTAAATGAATTACAATGCAGGCAAGATTTTTACAATTTAATCTTATTTCAGACAATATCATACTATTCACATTGTTATTCACGTGCACAGTTTTTGTGCAAAAGAATTCCTTTAATCTTAGATCGGCAATTAATATGTACAAAGGCATAACAATTGCAAACTTTTCAAAATTCTTTTTACTACCTATTATGATTTGGAGAGATAATACAACTGAATTCGGTGCTAATGTACATTATTTCCTTGTTATGGGTCACTATCTCCTTGCTTTAATATTTTTATATTCAGGTAAGGAACTCATTTAAGTTTATTATGCTGATTATCTGCTAATTAATGAGTGTGTACTTTTTTTTCAGTTGTCAGTCGATTAAGTAAAACTCGTAGCGCACTTATAGTCTTGACATTGTTTGCATTCAAAGAATACATTAAGGCTGGAATATCAATGTATACAATTAATAATATTTCTAAATAAAAAAAAATGATTTCAAACTGAAACTAAAAGTTTATATAATTTAATTTACATAGTATGTCCAGGCATGGTACATACACATAATTTCACCGATTTCGGGAGATTAACCGAGGTTAAGCAGTGATTCAGACATTAAATCTGCTATCATTACATATTTTTTTTAATAGTTGAACTTTGAAACTATGTTAATCCGAAAAACCGTTGATGAAACAAAGTTGCTGATTACACAGGTTGGCAACATTTTCTGCGCCACAAAGAAAACCATCTCATAATTTAATAACTTTTCTATAACATCAGGCTTCTCAAATAACCCTCATTTAAAACGCTGAAGATAACAAGAACCGTGTTTTTAAAGCTGTTTTATCGTAGCCTTAAAAACACGGTTCTTGTTATCTTCAAAACATATTTCTTAACAATAAATTGTATGATGATTTTGCAAAGCACAAATCTTTGTCTTGTAGATACAGTTTAAATCATTTCAGTATCATACTTTGTTTCTGAAAATTCTCATTAGTTGTGAATCTATAAGCGTTGTATTTATTGAAAAATACGTTGAGTAATTTTTAGTTCTGATTTCGAATTCAAAACCTGCTGAATATATTATTCATAAATATAACTTACAGCCTTTGTTCTTATCCTGATATGGTATCGTCGTGTACATTAGAAATGATGTTGCTTACCAACAATTTTTTACAGTTCAAATACTCTATAAAAAGATCATAATTCACCCTTGTTTCTTATATGCAAATCAAATTCTAGATTTTATAAATATGGGCATATCCACAGTATTTTTAACTTTCATGTTACCACAGTATATTAAGCCTTAGAAATGAAATTGGCACTTTCTTAGTGGATAGATTTTTGTATCATGACTTATTTCAATTATGTAACCTACTTGTGACTTGATTGGATTAAAATTTTTAATTAAAATTAATAAAAAATAGGCTTAAATATTGCAAATTTCAAGCGTACCAGATCCAAATTTATTAAGTTTTATAAACAAAAAACATTTCAACGACCTTTGAAACAACTCGAAAAAAAGGTGTGCTACCATTTAAAAAATAGTACAAAGCAATTCAATTAGAGCACCTCCGTTTTTACAAATATTAAAATCTGATCTTTTTCTCTATATAACTTTCTTAACGATCGATTCTGGTAGTATTGTATAGGCTTAAATTATTCTCTATCAATCAATAAATCAATTAAAATTTAATTGGATCATGTGCCTCTATTTAAAAATAAATAATGCCATTTTAAAGTTTAAAATTGAAAACGTGATTGGTATAAAATATGTGATATTTTTAGCGGCACACCTATCGATAAGATCTTACAGCTAAATAAATGATTGTGAATGATAATTTTACAAATAATCAATAGTAAAAAAAAGCTGTTGATCTAAATTTTGAAATTTCAAAGTTTGTACGACAGTACAAAATCAAAATTTATTATGAAATGAGGGTTTTTCATTGAATGCTTTTCATTGATCTAACGTACCGGATATTTTGTGGCGGATATTAATGATGTTTCAAAATGAATCACGCAAGTATGTTTGTTTATAGATGTGCCTCAAAATAAAAAAAAAGTTCAATTGTTGCCTATATACA
This sequence comes from Eupeodes latifasciatus, assembly GCA_920104205.1. Classification (NCBI taxonomy): domain Eukaryota; kingdom Metazoa; phylum Arthropoda; class Insecta; order Diptera; family Syrphidae; genus Eupeodes; species Eupeodes latifasciatus. The sequence goes on from OV049924.1 coordinate 28,571,907, forward strand.
TACAGTGGTGGACAAGAATTTAGCACACTTGTTAGAGAAAATAAAAACCATTTAATTTTCAATTTGTTTTCTTATTATGAAATTAGTAATATTTTATTTACATTACATATATGTACATAGCACTATGTTTTCATAGTACTTCATCGAATATGTTTAACATCTGTAAGAAGAAAAAAGTATGGAATGTAGAAACATCAATTTTTCGCCTGGACACGAATTTAGCACATTCAACAGTTTCTTGATAAAATTTTACTTACCGTTATCAATTCTAAGTTTTTCTTAGTATTTGGTAGGTAACCCTCTATTTTACAGTACAGAAGCAATTCTTCTTGGCAAACTTAAAACCAAAAGCCTCACATCGTGACTTTGGAGTTGCATACCAAGCATTTTGAATCTCCTCCCACAATTGTGTTAAATTGGTTGGTTTTTTTTGCTCAATGTGATGTTCAACATTATTCCACAAATTCTCGATCGGGTTAAGATCGGGTGATTGTGCTGGCCACTTCAAAACATCGATTTTATTCACCTCTCGTTTGTTCGTTGTCGTGCATGAAGCGCCATAATAACGGCAAATTGTCTTCTGCGTAGGGTATCATATGATCCAACAGGATATCTCTGTACACTATAATTCCAATAATCAAAATAAGTACACGTTCTGGTCCATTTTGGTGTCAATTTTTGCGATGGGGCCAACGCCGTGCCATGAAAAAGCAGCCCATACCATAACGTTGCCTCCACCGTGTTTCAGCATCTTAATGGTGTAGCTTGGATCATATTCCCTGTTTTTTGGACGCCATACATATTTTTTCCCACCCGATCCGAACCGGCAGAATTTGGTTTCATCGCTCCAGAACACGTTTTTCCAAAAACTAATTGGTTTGTCTAGGTGAGCTTTGGCAAACTGTAACCTAGATTTCAGATTTTTGTTTGATACAAGCGGTTTTCTCTGAGCAACGCACCCACGTAGATTGTTTTCATTTAATCGGCGTCTTATGGTCCTTGAGGAAACATTTACTCCATAGTTCGTTGAAAGTTCGCTTCGAATGGCACTGGAGGTCTTAAACGGATCCTTGGTCGATAACCTATAAATAATCCTATCTTCATTTGTAGTTGTCTTTCTGGCCCGGGGGTTTTGTTTAACGTTTTCAATCAATCCAAACTTTTTGAAATGACGAAGGGCATTATAAACCAGCTTCCTGGAGAATTCTAACAACTTAGAAATGTCTGTTACCGTCCGCCCTTTTGACTTCATTTTCAAGATCAGACTTCTTTTTTCCTTTGAGCACCATTTTCCTTTTGCCATGACTAATTAATTTTTTTTTATTTTTTTTTAATATATATGTATGGAGATCATTTAAGGAATATTTAATTACCTCAAAAATTATTATTTTCTTTTTAAAAAAAACACAAAAATTAAAAATACACCCTTTGATTGCAAAACGGGCTAAATTTATGTCCAGCTAAAAACAACGCAAATCACAAACAATCTTCATTTTTCGCAAAACGGTATTTTACTTTTCAATCATTTACACATTTTTATTACCATATAAGGTAATCATAGTACAACATAAAAATGAACCGTTACTTGCAAGTAATAAAGAATTGAAAGTAGAAAAATACTTGTACTCTTTTCAATGTGCTAAATTCGTGTCGTGTCCACCAATGTATATTCCAAAATCTATTTTGCTTAATATTAACATTTTTGTTATTTGAGAAAGAGTATTAATGTGTATGTTGCTTTTGATATTGCTTAAATATTTAATTATATTGGTTCTCGCAGCTAGGTTTTTCCTTAGTGATAAAAATAAGTGTTCTTTCCAATAATATTTATTATTAAAATTTTATCTTAGAATACTTAAATTATTAACTTCCCATAGGAAGTTATTGTAATGGGTCCGATTTATCAAGGTCCCTAGAGTCGAAATAAAAGATTTTTAGAAAGATGTCTGTGCGTGCGTGTGTACGTATGTATGTACGTCCGTATGTCCGTATGTTCGCGACGTTTTTTTCGTCGTCCATAGCTCAAGAACCAGTAGAGATATCGACTTCAAATAAATTTTGTTATACTGATAATAAGGCAGAAAGATGCAAAAAATGCTCGAATTGACAGTTTTTTTTATAAAAAATAAAAACCTAAGAAAACTTTACTCAAAGTTGGTAAAAATTGAATTTCGACTCAAATATCAGCCCTTCACAACTCTCTGGCAGTGAGAGTATATGCTCCTTTTGGAGTTGTGAAGGGCAATATCCTGACCAAATACACATCAGAAGCAAATCATAGGTGGAGTAGTTTAACGAGTTGCGTTATATCCAGGAAAATATGGCCCGCCTATAACAAACCAAAATCAATCAAGTTAATTTCCAAACCAAGGCATGACATAGCCAGGATTGTCGCTACTTGCACAGGGCATTGGCCTGTAGGGGAGCACGCGGCAAAATTGGGTATACCACATAACCCTTTCTGCCGTAGCTGTGAGAACCGGGATGAAAAAGAAACAGTCCCACACTTTCTATGCCATTGTCCGGCCCTGGCGAGGAAAAGAGCACTCCACTTGGGTAAGGAATTCTTCAATGGTATTGAGGAACTCTCAGAATTCAAGATCAAAGATTTGATCTCATACCTAAATAGCACAAAGTGGCTTTAACCCCCTCCCCCCTTATTTCTCCCTCACTAAATGGCACTATGAGATAATAGGCCGTAGGGTAGGAGAATAAAATTACATTTTATATTTTACATAGGACTGCACGTGCGGAACGTGCACCATCCATAGCCCATTTTCAAATCCATTCAGAATCTCACGAGGTATGGCATCAAAACGGCGCACTCAGCGCTAATTGTGTCCTGCACGAAGGCAGGACAGCCATTTCTACCTACCTACCTACCATCTTTTCAAAACTTTGAGATATTGGCTTTACACTACTTTTATCTTTCAAAAAATATTGTTGTCAACATTCAGTAAAATTTTGAAAAAAAATCGAATTAACAGTTTTTGTACAAAAAATTAAAAAGCGAAAAAAAAATTTAACAAGAGTTGGTAAAAATTGATTTTCGATTCAAATATCTTTTCAAAAATTTGAGATAATAGCTTCTTACTACTTTAAACTTATAAGAAATATTGTTTTTAACATTAGGAAACATTTTGAGAAAAATCGAATTGACAGTTTTTTTACAAAAAATAAAAACCTAAAAAAAAAATGTATAAAAGTTGGTAAAAATTGATTTTCGATTCAAATATCTTTTCAGAACTTTGAGATATTACCTTTATCTTTTAAAACAATATTTTTGTCAACATTCAGTAAAATTTTGAGAAAAATCGAATTGACAGTTTTCTTACAAAAAATAAAAACCTAAAAAAACAATACCTACTAAAACTTGTAAAAATTTACTTTCGACTTAAGTAGCTTTTCAAAAATTAAAAATATTGGCTTCAAGCTTATTTTATTTCACAGAAAATATTGTTTTTGATATTCAGTAATTTTTTTAATAAAAATCCAACAGTCCGTTTTTTCATAAAAATTAAAATCTACAAAAAAAAGTACGCAAATTTGGTAAAAATTGATATATATAGACAAACTTTTAAGCAAGACAAATCGACAGACGGGATGGGAAGTTATCAGTGTGGGTCGCATCACAGACTCTTTTTTACATTAGGAATTGATACAATTATTTACATCAAAAGTAAGATTAGGACAGTTAAGTTTTCATCAGATGTGAATTAGTTTACATTTTTCTATTGATAATTTTGAGCCGGATATTACAGACCATGTATGGATATCGTTAATGGTATCAAGAAATAGGTTCTTGCACATGGTCAAATCTGACATTTTGCTTTAAATATAAACATCGTCAACATAGAGACAGTGGTCTAATAATTTATGTTTTTCGAGTATATTGCTTATGCCGTCGAATACTATAATGAATAACATTACAGATCCCTGCGGTATACCAATTTCTAAAGGGCATGTTTTAGAAAAGTGGTTATTAATTCTTAAGCAGAATTTTCTGTTGCATAAAAAGGGTTCCACGAATCTTAACATTTTTGGACCAACATTCCATTTCATTAATTTGTTTAAAGTCAGATGTTTCCCCAATTCTAACAAAAGCCTTCTCGAAGTCTAATGACAAAATGGATACATGGTTTCTTGATGATATGGCTTTTGAGATATAGTAGTCTAGATGGAGATGGGTGTCAACCCAGCATTTGTTTGGTTTGAATGCAACCTGTTTTGGAGATATACATTTCTTAGTTTCAACGAATCATTATAAGTGTTTGGCGATAATTTTGTCTAAGACCTTTGAAAGGCATGAAATTAGTGATATAGATTGATAGCTTTCAACCAAGATTTTGTCTTTGTTAACTTCCCATAGGAAGTTATTGTAATGGGTCCGATTTGTCAAATTGAAAATTTTGACATTTCTCGACGTTTCAAGGTCCCTAGAGGCGAAATAAAAGATTTTTAGAAAGATGTCTGTGATGCGTGCGTGTGTACGTACGTCCGTACGTTCGCGACGTTTTTTTCGTTGTCCATAGCTCCAGAACCAGAAGGTATCGACTTCAAATAAATTTTGTTATACAGATAATAAAGCAGAAAGATGCAGAAAGGGCTCTCAAGAAAATTGCGTGGGTGGTTTTTTTACCATAGCAGTTTAAAAAAAAGGTGAAAATTTTGGTTAACCCTTAATATCTTACGAATCAAAAATGCTAGAGACTTGAATTAAATTTTATATAATATATTGTAACAAGTATATTTTTTGAAAAAAATCCAGTTAACAGTTTTTTTTATAAATCAAAAAAACTGAAAAAAAAAATTTGTCACCTCGAAAATTTTACGAATACAAAATGATTTTATCTCCAAAACAATTTTGTGCAACGAAGAATAATGTTTTTGACATCTGGTAAAATTTTGAGAAAAATCGAATTGATAGTTTTTTTATAAAAAATAAAAACCTAAAAAAAACATTACTCAAAGTTGGTAAAAATTGAATTTCGACTCAAATATCTTTTCAAAACTTTCAGAAATTGGCTTAAAACTACTTTTATCTTTCAAAAAATATTGTTATCAACATTCAGTAAAATTTTGAAAAAAATCGAATTGATAGTTTTCTTACAAAAAATAAAATCTTAAAAGAAAATTTAACAAAAAGTTGGTAAAAATTGATTTTCGACTCAAATATCTTTTCAAAAATTTTGAGATTATGGCTTCCAACGAATTTTAACTTATAAGAATTATTGTTTTCAACATTCGGAAAAATTTTAAGAAAAATAGAATTGACAGTTTTTGTACAAAAAATAAAAAACTAAACAAAAAAATTAATAAAAGTTGGTAAAAATTGATTTTCGACTCAAATATCTTTTTAAAAATTTGAGATATTGGGTTTTAACTACTTTTATCTTTTGAAAAATAATGTTGTCAACATGCAGTAAAATTTTGAGAAAAATCGAATTGACAGTTTTTTTTACAAAAAATAAAAACTTAAAAGAAAATTTAACAAAAGTTGGTAAAAATTGATTTTCGACGCAAATATCTTTTCAAAACTTTGAGATATTGGCTTTTATCTTTTAAAAAAAAATTGTTTTCAACATTCAGTAAAATTTTGATAAAAATCTAATTGACAGTTTTTTTACAAAAAATAAAAACCTAACAAAAAAACAATACTAAAACTTGGTAAAAATTTACTTTCGACTCAAAGTCTAAAGTCTAAAGTCTACACAAATAAGCCAGCAACTATTCCAGCTTTGGAAGACAACATTTCCGAAGAAATTCGGGCTATTCCGGCCGAAATGCTCGAAAAAGTTACCCAAAATTGGACTTTCCGAATGGACCACCTAAGACGCAACCGCGGTCAACATTTAAATGAAATTATCTTCAAAAAGTAAATGTCATGGACCAATCTAACGTTTCAAATAAAGAATCGATGAGATTTTGCAAATTTTATGCGTTTTTTTTTTTTTAAAAAGTTCTCAAGCTCTTAAAAATCACCCGATATATCCAATCCAAATAACAACGATGACTTAATATTTAAAATAAGGGGCCATATCATTAAGTTACCAACCATAAATTTAATGTGGGTTCCCGGCCATACTGGTATATGTGGCAACGAAGAAGCAGACCGTGCAGCTAGATCAACGAAAGATTCGCCCGTATACAATTTTAGTGCCTGGCAAAAATTCCTCGTTTCAAACCCTCCTAGTGGGTGCCGGGCGGTAATGATCACCACAGTTGTCTTGTATGTTGTCAAGATGGGGATCAGCTAAGGTCAGGTTGAATTGCTGAAGTTTCCTACTCCTTAATAGTAGCAAGCCTTGGCAATGCAATTTGACCATAGATACGAGGTCCCTAATTTCAGTGGTGGTGTGAGCGTTTTTACATAATCCGTGCCGAAGAATGAAAGGCTGGGGGGCAAACCAGTCGCTAACGAGCTCATTCGGATGCCTTGGCAGGGTCCGTCTTATTTTTCTGCCTTACCCCGGTATATCGGCTCTGCCGGGGCTGACCTTTTTTTTTTTCCGACCTACTCGTGGGACCAACATACAAAACCTAAACAAAATGGACGAACTTGACCTTACTGACTTAGAACCATCCGCAGACTTGGAGGATGAACTCTTGGCCTCCAGCCAGGAGACCATAAAGGGGAGCTCATTAAGCGCTGGTAGTTGCAGCACTTGTGAGCAACCCAAAACCACAGGAAGTATAGGCGGTGCTATTCATAGCACTCCTGTACTTCCTAAACCGCATACCAATCCGAAACCCTCTAGTAGCAGTGCAACTCGAGGAACCAAAAAGCCATCAGAAGGCGTTCTTCTCAAGAACCGCTTCAAAACGGCCTCTTTTATTCTTGCCAAGATTGCCAAGAATGAAGAGACCGGAGCGATTCATGAGAAGGACGCCCTAGATAAAATAAAGTACCAGAAGGTTGTTGATGAATACAACAACCTTCTGGCCAGCCGAGAAAAGGCCGTCAAGCGAAACAGATCTCAGGAAGAGATCTGCACGTCTCAGAAAAAGAGCAAGCTTGACGGTCGGATAAAGCCAGGGAAAGCACCATCTTCTGGAGCAGCGCAACTGCGTACTCTTAGTGAGGTTGTCAGGGATGACCTCCAAGTAGCAGTTGTGGATGAGCTCTCCACTAACAGCAAAGGTCTGCTGAACGTGTGGAACTCTATCGAGGGCAAGCTCTCTGAGATGGTGTTTTCATACACAATAAGTAACAGTGAGGGCCCCTACCCTAGTTTTGACTCTGGCGAGATGCTCAGGGGGTATAGGGTGATCAAGTGTGCTGACAGGTTTTCTAGGGATTTCCTTAGTGAAAGCATTGCTAAGGTTAGCAATGCCTGGGAGGGCTTGAAGCTCAAGCTTATCCCGGCTAAGGACATCCCTAGACAACCGAAGGCTCGCATTTGGTTACCGCTCATGAGCATAAAGCCAAGCGGACAGGATTTGATCCGCGGTCTTCAGAGGCAAAATCCGCTGGTCCCCATGCACGATTGGGCTGTGATTAAGGCAGAAGAACCACAGAAGACCAGCGCCTCTTACCTTCTGAGGATTAGCGAGGAAAGCCTAGGGGCTCTCGAAAAGTCCGAATATAAGCTTAGTTTTGGCATAAGGAATGCCAAAATTAAAATTCTGCAGAGTCAGGGAGCAGACAACGACAAAGCTGATGACAACGTCGAGGTTGACGATATTGTTAGCGGAGTCGAGGTCCCCAGCGAGTTGCCGGGCCCTAGCTCTGCAGCCGAAAATAAAAATTAAAAAACGCGCTGAAGGTCGTCCAGATTAATCTGAAGCACTCCAAGTGTGCTTCAGATAATCTGAGAGTTTTCCTTAGGGAGGAAAACTTCGACATTGGCGTTATCCAAGAACCGTGGATCAACGGCCTCAAGGTGCGGGGCCTCCAAGACAACCAATACGACCTCTTTTATAAAACCGCAGACCAAGACCAAGGTAATCCCAGAACTTGTATTTTAGCTAAGAAACATTTAAAAGGTTTTTTATGTCCAAATTTTAGCACTCCTGATCTGACAGTTGTCAGATTCGAAGACAAAAATACACAGGGTTTGCTGCTGGCCTCCTTCTACTCTGCCCATAATGCATCATCACCTCCGGAGGAGGTGCGCAAAATTATAAACAAAGCTGAGATCGATAAGGCAAACCTTCTGATCGGAGGCGACGCGAATGCTCGGCATACCCTTTAAGGAAGCTCTGAAATCAACGAACGAGGTGAGTCACTTTTTGATTTTATTATTGCACATAATATGACCATTTGTAACAGAGGCAATACTCCCACTTTCGTCTTTCCGAGCTCGGAAAATTATGATGGATGGGAGGATGTGCTTGATGTTACTTTAGTAAACAACCGTAATTTATTAGTGGAGAATTGGAGAGTTTCCCCTTTGAATTCGTTTTCGGATCACAAGTGGATTCTTTTTCAAATTAATTTCGAGTCGAAAAACCCTCCACCTTATAGAAATCCCAGAAGAACTGACTGGAAGAAATTCAGTCAAATTGCTAATTCCAAACTGAGCAACTTACCGAGTCTAGCAGAATCGATAGTAGACCTTGAATCAAAGGTGAAAACCTTTGAAACTTCTATAAGTAAAGCTTTTAGAGTCTCTTGCCCAGTTAAATACAGCCGTAAAACCCTTCCTTCTTGGTGGAATGAAGAACTGTCCAGTCTTAGGAAAATGACGAGGACAATTTTTAACATCTGCCACAAACATAAGTTTTACCAACCGTATAAAGACTCTCTTAAAATTTACAAGAAAGCCCTGTCATCAGCCAAAAGACAAGGCTGGAGAGATTACTGTCAATCAATCGAAGACATAAAGGACTCCGCAAGGCTCAGCAAAGTTCTATCGAAGGAACATTGTAATCCTTCATTTCTGAAAAAGCCTGACGGAACCTGGACAGCCTCTCCAGCCGAATCTCTTGAGCTACTGATGAAGACGCACTTTCCGGGTTGCGAGAGCGACAACCCCGAACCGCGTGAAACCACAGAGCTAAACGTAGCTCATGTGGAGCAAATCAATTCCGTCATAACCAGTGAAAATATTGTGTGGGCCATCAATACTTTCTCTCCATATAAATCCCCAGGCATGGATGGCATACTGCCAGTTATGCTTCAAAAGTTGCATGATGTGGCAGCTCCATGGCTGGAACAAATTTTCAAAGGATGCCTCCTTCTCAAACATGTGCCCATGTCGTGGAGACAGGTGAGGGTAGTTTTTATCCCGAAAGTGGGTAGGCGTGGTCACGAATCCGCGAAGGATTTCAGACCAATAAGCTTAACATCTTTTGTGCTTAAAACCTTGGAGCGCATTCTTGATTACCATATTAGAGAAATCCTAGATGGAAGACCTCTCGAAAGCTCTCAGCATGCCTATCTTAAGGGCAAATCTACGGAGACTGCCCTCCATGAGGTAGTGCGTACTGTAGAAAAAACAATCCATTATAAAGAATTTACTCTTGCCACCTTCTTAGACATAGAAGGTGCTTTTAACAACGTCCTAACCGAATCCATAGAAGAATCGCTCGTGAAGTTCGGTGTAGAATACTTCATTCGAGAATGGATTATCTCCATGCTCAGTGGTAGGAAGATTCAAGCCACTCTAGGCAATACAACCGCAACAAAACACGTAAGTAGGGGAACACCCCAGGGTGGTGTCCTTTCGCCTCTCTTGTGGCTTCTGGTCATGGATACAATTCTCGTTAATTTAGAGAGATGTGGAGTGAAGGCGGTAGCCTATGCGGATGATTTGGTGCTATTGGTGTCAGGAAAGTACACCTCTGTGATTAGTGAAATCACGGAGTCAGCTTTGAAGAAAGTTAGCAGCTGGGCCACTAGTTGTGGTCTAGGAGTTAACCAAAGTAAAACTGAACTGATGCTCTTTACCACCAAAACTAAAGTACCGCCTTTCACGCTACCTCGACTCAACGGTCAAATCCTTTCATTGTCTTCCAGTGCAAAATATTTGGGAGTTATACTCGACCCTAAATTAAACTGGAAGCGAAATATTGAAGTGCGGGTTAAGAAGGCCTGTGTTGCCTTCTACGCCTGCAGCAAAACCTTCGGCAAAAAGTGGGGACTTCAGTCGAAGATGATTTTATGGACGTACACAGCCGTAGTACGACCAATCTTAACTTATGGTTCGATTGTGTGGTGGCCTGCTCTTAGCAAAGCCTATAATATCGATAAGCTAAAGAAGGTTCAGAGAACAGCTTGCGTGGGCACCACAGGGGCCATGCGTACGTGCCCAACGGACGCCTTAAACGTTATTATGGATCTTCTACCAATCGACCTTTTTATTAAATACATAGTTTCCTGCAGCGCTATTAGGCTGAAGGAATCAAACAGCTGGTTGTCAAAACCTTATGGTCACAGCAACACAGCGAAATTGATTCCCTCAGATATTATCTCGGTAGACACTGACTACTGCACTCCTACTTTGAGCCTTAGTAGGGGTTTTAAGGTCTTTTTCCCATCCAGAGAGGATTGGGAGGATGACATCGTGTCGATAGGTTTCGATACAACCATCTTTACTGACGGCTCAAAGATGGAGTGCGGAGTTGGTTCTGGGATCTTTTCTGAGTCCCTAAATGTAGCTAAATCCTTTAGGCTTCCTGACTTTGCTAGTGTTTTTCAGGCTGAACTGCTGGCAATTAGGGAGGCGTGTAAGATTCTTAAACAAAGCCCAAACCAAAACCGAAATGCGGCTATCTTCACAGACAGTCAGGCAGCTATCAAAGCCATTAACTCGGCTACATTCTCATCTAAATTGGTCCAGCAATGTCGCGATGAGCTTGCGAGCCTGAACATTAACCTCGGTATCACCCTGATCTGGGTTCCGGGCCATAGTGGTATCGTGGGAAATGAACGGGCCGACGAGCTGGCCAGGCAAGGATCGGCCCTTCATAGCTCACTTGCGGAAATGGTTAACATTCCTCTTGGTGCTATGAAGGGTAAAATCTTTTCCATCTACCAAACTGAATCAAACCGAAGGTGGAGCAATTTACCCAACTGCATTATATCTAGAAAGATATGGCCCACCTATAATAAAACCCGTACAAACGATCTTCTATGCAGGCCAAGACAAGACATAGCCAGGATTGTTGCGGTTTGTACCGGACATTGGCCCATAGGAGTTCATGCAGAGAAGTTGGGTATCTCTTATAACACCTTTTGCCGTAGTTGCGGCGACCAAAGAGAAAGTGAAACGATAATCCATTTCCTCTGCAAATGTCCTGCCTTGGCAAGCACTAGAATGAAATGCTTTGGGAAAGCATTCTTTCACGAACTGGATGAGCTATCTGAGACAAAGATTAGAGACCTGATCTCTTTTCTCAATGCGACAAAATGGCTCTAATTTAATCGCTATAAATCTTCTCCTTTCTTTCACATGTCAAACGAGTTTTGGTATCAAAACGGCGCACTACAGCGCTAATTGGATCTCAGGCTAGGTCTGCCCTGAGATCGCCATTTCTACCTACCTACCTACAATTTTAGTATTTTTTACTAAACGTGACATGACCAATTTCATACGAAATTTAATGAAGACGAAACAGCTATACGTTTGGAGCCAAATACCATCACCATTATAAGGAAATCAACAGCGATAGATCTCATCCTCGATACCCAAACATCCCAAAAACGCAAATAACTAATTTTGTTCGCCTAAGACTTGAACATACTTCAATCACACACGAACATCTTCTTAAAAAGCTAAACGCTCCCGTATGCTTCTTATGTAACGTAACACTCAATTTACAACATTTGTCAAAAACTGTACCGAAAAAAAAAAACAATTAAATGCAATTTCAAAAAACTTAAATATAATAGAAATCTTAAAAACTCCAAATTTAAAAAATATCCAAATAATAAATGAACTCATACATGTATGTATGTATGTAAACTCCAATATAAAATTTAACTATGGGTGTCCCAAAATTAACGCAAGATTTCTTGCGTTAATTTTGGGACACCCTTTATAAAGACAAGTATTTTTTTAAACACTTAATCAATCCAAAAAGGTTACCATTTGATGAGATTTCGTTTCTTAATAAATATGTATATCAACTTGTTTGAAATTAACGCAAGATTTCTTGCGTTAATTTTGGGACACCCTATATGTTAAATATCAGAGCTAATAGCTTTGTATATGAAAACTATAGTACTCTCATGGGAAGAATTTTTTTGGTGAAGCGGATGCCGTGCGTCGTTGGCAGTAGAATCGAAATTGGAGAGACCTCGGGGGAAAGAGAGAAAAATATTATTTCCATTCTCATAAGCAGCCAGCAGAATAAGGAGCTCAGTTAATTTAGCAACCAAAAAGTCGACACAATTTCCTTCATTATATTTGAGTTTATCCTTGTATAGGGTGTCCCAAAATTAACGCAAAATTTCTAGGGTGTCCCAAAATTAACGCAAGATTTCTTGCGTTAATTTTGGGACGCCCTATATAATATAAAATGTAATTGCTTAATTTAATTTTTTCGTAAGATATTTGGGGTCAAACAAAATGCGACCCACACTGATCTGTATATCAACTTGTTTCAAATTAACGCAAGATTTCTTGCGTTAATTTTGGGACACCCTAGAAATCTTGCGTTAATTTTGGGACACCCTATATATGTTTTCATATACTAAACTTCCATATGAAGGGCGATGAATTTGTTTTTGTAATTTCTTTATATCAATGCATTTTTATATGAAAAACGTCAATGGCTCAATATTGTGTCTAATAAGGCGATGAATGAAGTTTTTGTATGCTTACATCAGCTGTTCAGTATTTTGTACGGATTTTTGTTTTTATTTACATTCATAAGTCTGTTCCTCCTTGCGTACGATCTTTGTATATGAAAAATGGTTTGTATTAAATATACAAAGCTACGATAGGATTTTTGTCGTGCAGATCTTTATGACGTTTGGTTATAGTTATGTATATTTTGGCTGGTGGGTAGGTATTTTGCTTTTATTTGGCATTAAGTTTTTCTTCAATAGTTGAAGATTAGATTTGTTTGAGCTTTAAAGATTTTTTTTTGGTAGATAGATATCAATTGGTAGGTGATTTTTTTTCAGGTTGTATGTGGGTTTGATTTTAAATTCAAATTTTAAATATAAAAGGTATTGGTAGGTAGGCAGGTATTTCATGAAATACCATAGGGAATTCATGCTAGTATCAGGACACTGATAATATCCGTACACTTTGCACTTTGTTTGAGATTAGTTGATAGGTAGTATGTAAGTAGGTACAGTATTTATAAATATGTACATAGTTTAAAATACAAAGAAAAATGCATTCTTTATGTTGGTCCAGAAAATTTAAATAGTTTGATAATTGAAATTTGTGTCTTTTATTTATGTTCCAATCCTACTTTTATTGTATCCCTTATAATAAATAAGTGTTAACTATACACCTTAGCGGGCACATTACAGGACATACAAATGTAGTTTATAGGTATTTAGGTAGGTAGGAAGGTACCTATGTACCTATATACGTTGTTTGTTGTTGTAGGTACCTTTAATACAATTTTGTCAGCTCGTCTATTTTAAGATGTGTGACTTTTAGGAAAATCCAATTGAAAGTTTTTTTAACTTATTAACTAGGTATTAGCACAGATAAGGAACTATATAAACTTAACTATAGTTTCTTATCTGTGCTATTAGTAAGTATAGTTTCTTAAATGTAGTGTCGAAGTAGGTATTTTTTGTATTGATTTGAAATTTTCTTTTATACGATTTCGAAGTTTTTTTGTGCCACTCACCAACCAATAATTTGTTAACATTAAACGCAAAATTATGCCAATGATAATTACTCATGTTGTTTCACAACCTTGCTGTTATAACCTTGTTAAGATGAAGGATTCTTCAGATATTTAAAGTCAATTTAAGACTATGAAAAAAGTTTTCATATACAAACATGTAACCAAAAAATATAACCACACCAAAATACAAACACAAAGAAACAAATGTGTTTTCCTCCTCACTCAGACTTTCGTTAATTCTCTATAGTCTTTCTCTATTTCAAATTATAATATTTTTAAATCTCCAAAGTCTCCCGACTGCAAATCCATTTCTCCATGAATGTCTTGACTAGACGTTCCACAAAAAATATCTAGATGCCGCCCTATTCGACTTCCACCATGAGAGTACTATAGTTTTCATATACAAAGATATAAGATAATAATAATAATATTTAGAAAGCATTTGATAGAGTTTGGCGTAAGGCTCTCTTATTGAAACCCCCAATAGTTTGATCAAAAACTACCCTTCGGACCATTCAATAGAAATAGTATTCGATTGGTTCAAGTCCGAAAAGCACAATATAAGTGCTGGTGCATCTAAAGGCTCTGTTTTGTCCCCAACAGCCTTTCTTATTTTTTTTAATGATCTCCTGCCTATAACTTCTAATCCAACTAATTGTTTCGCTAGCTATAGTACTCTTAGCGTTTCATATTCGTTTCAAGACTCACATCACTTCTCTTTGAATACATGATAAGCTCATTAAATTCCGACTTACACAGAATTGCACAATTTAATGCTTTGAAAACTCAATGCTCTACAGCGAGATTACTCTTTTCTGAAGCACCTATTGTGACGATCACACACGCGATGCAAGAATTTGTCTCTGCTTCTGATCTGGTTACAATCTATGAAACATACATATATGCGTCCAAGCCTTGAGCATAATTTCCATCTCTGGGTTGGTGTTCCAGTAACTGACTTAAGGCATTTGGAAAGTATTCAAAAAAGTGGTTTAAAAATAATTGATGACAATAACACAATTCATTCATTTAGTCACTCGGTCATCTTTATAACGTTTCTTAATTTACTCTTTTTTAACCGTTATTTTAACGGACTATTCTCTGAGTGAAACAGTCGGCCGCATTCCTCTCCTCAAACGGTTTAACCGTAATAACCTTGACACCAATTTTGGTCGTATTTAGAAGTAAAATAATTAGCTCCTTAGTAGTCCTACGGGAATATTAAAGGTCACACCACGATCTGGCTTTCCCTGTCATTGCAAAGTTCAAGAATAATATAAACCAACATACACCGACCCCTTTTTTACTAATGCTCACACTGCTCTGGTTTGTTAATGGTATTCAAAACCTTTAAGGTATCTGCTAATTATAAAAAAGGGTATATAGATTTAGAAGACCAATAATTTAATTGCAAAAAAAAGCTACTTCATAAATTTAGATAGCTTCAAAAAGCCTTCACTTTTTCAAATTTTGAAAAGTAACAATCAGCCCAATTCTAAACAATTTCCCGTGAGAATTGTTCTCCCAAGAGTAAAATTATCCTATTCTGAATTCCCCAGGAGACAATTTTTGATTAAAAAATGTTCAGTATTGCAACAAACATTTTGTTTGAAAAGGAGTTAGAAGAATATCAAAGCCCATGTGCTGTTAAAAGATCATTGAGGGACAGTTCAAACCCTGTGGAATTGCCTCGATGGTTGTTAGTACTCGTAAATTCAAAAACGTATGTATATTCTAAATTTGTTTTATAGTCTTATTAAGCAACTTGATTTTTAGGTTTCAAAAATAACAAAATTGTCTTCAAGTATTTACTTGATATTCTCTCTAGGTCCTGTGATGCAGCTAGAAAGAGTTTTGCAATTCCACCAATAATAATATTTAGTGCTTGCTTGCGTTTTTTTTTTTTATATTGTACGCTCACTCAAGGGGATATGAAAATGAATACCCTTATAATGATTATACACAGTGCGAGTAATTAGGAAGGGAGAATAGGATTTGATAGGAGATACCGATGCACATTGGTTTTGAATGCCTGCACATTGTAATGAGTGGGAAATATTGAGTCTGGTAAAGCATTCAACATTCGTGTAGTATGCCTTAAAAAAGAATCTCTGTACTTTACACTTTACACTGGGAATTGTACTCAAGTTTTGGACGAATATAGGCTTTATAAATTATAGCCAGATCAGAAGGGGTAAAAAACTTCTTGCATCGTCGGAGAAAACTTAAAGCATTCTTGGCGAGGTCAAATATATGATCACTCCACAACAAGTGGTTTGTAATGCACATACCTAGGACTGATAGCTGTTCAGTCTCTTCGATGCAAGTACCACTCATGAATAGTGGCATTGGGGGAGGGTACACGCTTTTGCGACAGTAGACAGCATTGAGTTTTCGAAGCATTATGTATATGTACATATATTCTACACGGTTTTTGATTCCCCATTGAACAGTACTGTCAAGATCAGAATTTAATGAGCTTATCATAACGCTGCCGTTGGTAGTCCACATTCGAAAAACAAGGATGAGAATCTAAAAACGAGTGTACTGTCATCAGTGAAACAATTTATTGGGTTAGAAGTTTCAGACAAAAGATCATTTATAAAAATAAGGAAGAGCGTCGGAGACAAAACGTAGCCCTGGGGCACACCAGCGTTTATTTTGTGGATATCAGATTTAAGCCCGTCCAATACTACTTGAATTGAACGGTCCGAAAAGTAATTTCTAACCCAACGAAGAAGGGATTCATCAATACCAAATGCAAAACGATATAAAGATTTATTCCACTGTTCTGTGAAATAAACCATGAGATTACCAGTGGACCTATTGGAACGAAAGTCATACTGCCGGTCATTAAGAAGCTTCCGTTCTTCAAGATATTTCTTAAGCTTAACATTGATCAGCGTTTCCATGACCTTGGAAAGAAGGGATGTATGTAAGTGCAATTGGACGATAGTTAAATGGTGACGAAGATTCGCTTTTTTTAGGAACAGGCTGGACAAATCCAGTTTTCCATCCACTCGGAAAGAGACCTGTACAATAGGACAGATGGAAAAGCTTACGCAGTGGTTTTGCCAGCGTTGAAGAACACGTCTTCAGAGCAATAGCGGGGATACTATCCGGGCCAGCGGATTTGTGTATGTCAAGGTCTTTTAGTACTCTTGCAACTGTACGAGTACGAAAGAAGATTCGTCCCATAAAATCGTTTACGCTCTCAAGAACGGGAGGATTCATGACACTCATCGGTAGCGTCGAATTAACAGCAAACTGTGCTGCAAGCAAATTGGCTTTATCAATCGAGCTCACATAGGGAGTGTCATTGTGGACTAGCGTTGGAACCGAGGATGACGTGGTGTTCCGTAGGTTTTTTACAAATGACCAGACATTTTTACTACCTTTGGGACATTGTAGTATTTTTTGCCTTAATTTCTGTTTATGCAAAAATTTGGTTCATCGAATATGACCGTTGCAGGTCTTTCTAGCTTGTTTAAACTTATTCCGGTTTTCCTCAGTGGCGTTGGCTTTATAAATCCGGAAACTTACATCTTTGATCTTAATAACCTCTTTACAGCTCGAATCAAACCAAGAGTTTTCCTTGGGTTTGATAGATTTTACCCTATTCGGAATACAATTTCTCATTCGACAAAAAATTAAATTTGTAACCATATCTGCGCTGGAATCCACGTCACTATCGAGGAAGCATAGTGACCAGTTAAAGTTCCTGAAGTATTCATCGAGACCGTCCCAGTTGACCTTCTCATATTACCAAACGGTTCTCGTAGGGGTTTAACACTGATGTGCCTAGAGGCGATAATACACTGACCGTATATTTATTATGATCAGAGGTAAGAAACAAGTCTAGGCTGTTGGCGGATTGACCTGCAACGTCAGGAATCCGAGTTGGCTCGGCAACTAACTGAGTCAGGTGGCTTAACTCAGCAAAAATCTCGACCTTCCTTCGAGTGCTGTCTAACCAGAATAACGCAGCCACGAAGAATTGTGTACATTGAAATCGCCCTTAACAACGATCTCACTGTGCGGAAAATGGGATACAATTCTCTGGATAGAGTCAGATAGCGCATCAAATTCGTTTGAAGTCGAATAACTATCCAAACTATGGCTGCTATAAATAAAACAAGTATGAACCATATATGTATAATTAAAATTTGTATTAATACATTGGCCATACTGTTGTTGAAGCTAGTAGGCAACATCATTACGGACGTAAACGGCTAGACCATGGTAAGAAAAGAATAATGGCACTAAGCTATAACCATGAAGGTTAAACTCCGTATGATCGGTGTTTTCGCCAACCTGGGTTTCACTGTTTAAAACAGTATGGACGTATACAGAACAAACATTTTTTCTTAGACCCCGAATGTTGCTATATTCGACACAAAACTTACCAGCCATCACAATACACAAAAAAAAACCAAAGCAAGACAGTTATCAATCTTCGCTGAAGGAAAATACCTAAACGGGGATGAGAACAGACTTCAGTGTTCGACTGGCCCAATCTAGTTTTAGCAAACTGCTTGTCGAAGTTCTTAACGTTTTGGAGGAGCAACTATGTCCAGAATGAATACAAGTATGCAAAACGTCAGCAGAAAAAAGTAAAGTTGCGCTGGTCTTCTACTCTAAACATACCTTCCCTGGCAGTGTGGGGTGCTTTGATGGAACGCACGTTCAATCAATTCCCCTTCAGTAAACACACATTTATTTTATAACAGATAAGGAATGATTAATTATTTAAATTTTAATAAAAGAAATGACTAAATTTGTGTTCAAATTTAAATGTCAAAACAATGTCACTTTTTTCTTTTGTTTTCTTGTGAAGCCACACGCAATATCGCGTTGAGTAATCATCGGGCAGGTTCAGCCGACATAAGGGACTTGAAAGTAAGGCAAGTTTTTTGCATCTGATTGGCCAGCTGCCAAAAAATTGCCTTCCAATTAAGGCAACTTTATTGGAAAGTTAGGCAAGAAAAATCTCCCTTACTATCAAGTCAAGTCAACTTATGTCAAAATGACAATTGATCATATTTTTTAATTCAACTAAAAGCTGAACTTTATTACTCAATGATTTATTTATTTTCTGCACAACTTCATTAATTGCTTTCTGTAAAAAGGTTCCTTGTAAATTTGGAAAAGAAATAAGTAATATTTCTTTAAAATACAAAATACAAATTATGATGGACTTGTAGCTTGCCTGAGGAGTGTTTTGTAGATAATAATGATTTTGGTAATTTTTGTACTATAAACTTGAAGTAAAGTTCTGAATTTTAAATTCATGACACTTGAAAAACTAACTATCTGCCTTGGTCAAAATTTACGTTAAAAGAATGAAGTTGACTGCAAATGAAGTCCCTTATGTTGTCTGAACCTGCCCATCAAATTTAAGAACATTTGAACCTTTTAAGCATTATTCACATGAGCACGACCAACGACCAACGAATGGACGAATATTCGTCGATTTTGACATTTCTTTCACATTTTTTTTTTTTTTTTTTTATAATAAGCAAACACTCAAGGGGATATTACTACCCTTATTATGCAGATGCACAGTGTGAGCACTAGGAAGAGGAGAGAGGGTTTAAAAGGAGATGTCGGTGCACATTGGTTTTGAATTCCTGAATATTGCAATGACTAGGAAAGACAGAGTGTGGTAAGGCATTCCACATTCGCGTAGTACGGCTAAAGAACGAATCTCTGTATTTGACAGTACGGCCGAAGTTGGGCTCAAGGGTATACTAATGAGCATTCCTAGAAGCGCGAGTATTACGGTTGAACTGTTTAAGGGGAGGAATGCAACTGGCTATTTCACTAGAGCATAAGCCGTTAAAGTAACGGTAAAAAAGAGTCAGACAAGAGACCTTACGACGATGTTCAAGCGTAGTAAATGAACTTATGATGATATTGTCATCTATCAATTTAAATGCTCTACGTTCAATACTATCCAAGAGGCTTAAGTAAGTTGCAGGAGCACCAGCCCAGAGATGGGAGTTATACTCAAGCTTTGGACGTATATAAGTCTTGTAAATAACAGCCAGATCAGAGGGGAAAAAAAACTTCTTGCATCGCCTTAGAAAACCCAAACATCTTGCGGCATTTTTGGCGACATCGCGTATGTGTTCGTTCCACAAAAGGGGTGATACACATACCGAGAATATCGAGATGTTCAGTCTCCTCGATGCAAGTGCCATCCATGGATAATGGCAATTGGGGTATATCTCGCTTTAACGATACAAGACAGCATTGCGTTTTCGAAGCATTAAATTCCACGCGGTTTCTTAATCCCCATTGTAGAATGCTGTTTAGGTCGGAATTTAATGAACTTATCATATTTTGTCGTTGCAGTTCCACATCCGAAGAAGAGGGATGTGAGTCTGAAAACGAATATGAGAGTTTTTAATTCGTCGCGAATGAAGTTTGACATTCACCACCGAAACCTAAACAAGAACGATTTTTTTAGGTTAAGTACGCGCGATTTTTTTATTCGTTGCGAGTGTGGATAATGTGGAACGCGAATAAAGTTTGACAGTTCGTATCAACTATAATTTTGTTCACGACGAATAAATTTATTATTATATGATTTTGAAAAGTAAAAGTATGCATCATAAATCAAATAGAAACTATATTGCTATCGTTTTGTTAAGAATTTGTGTGGAAATATGTCTTCAAACGTATATAAACTCACATTTTGTAATTCATTCGTCGTTAGTTGGTCGCGCTCATGTGAATGATGCTTTACCCTTGTTTGTTGTTTTTGGCCTACAAAATAATTGAAATGCTATCAATAATGTGATGTTGGAGTCACATTTGAATTACGACCAAGAACCAATCAGAAAAGTGCACTTTGATTACCAGGAACTGTGAAAAAAACTTTAAAAAATCTGGAACAACAAAAATCAATACAAAAATTTGGTTTATTAAAATCTCTTTTATTAGATGATTTCTTGTTGTAGTTTTGTTTTAATTATATACCTATTTTAATATACATATATGTATATATATATATATGTAAAATGTCCTTAATATATCATGTATATTCAGGCGCATTCAGACGACCTCATGAATGGACAAATGAAAAATTAAGAAAAGAAAAACAAAACAATATAATAAAGAAAGAACATTATTTAAAAAGAAACGCTCATTTTGTTTAAAATTTAATTATAATTAATAATTTTTCTGCAAACCTATTTTAAATTGTATATATATGTATATATACGTTAAAACTTGTCTCTCTTAATTATTCGTAATTGCTGTTGTATTTTTATTTTGTTAATATTTCACTTAATAAGAATTCCTAATTGTTTTTTATTTTTATTTGTAATTTTTGTAATTATAATTTTATTTCTTGTTTTTTGTTTTACTATCTTTATTTGCAATTTTTAATATTATTTAATATTTATATAATATTTCTTTGTTGTTTTGTTTTGTTTTTATAATTTTTAGGAGAAAAGAAAATTTATTATAATTTCTATTGTTCTAATTATGTATTCTCGAAGACAACACAATTTGCGTATATAAATATCTGTTTCTTATTTTTGTTTTATTAAATTTATTATATAATTTTCTTTTTGCTTTAGAATTCTAATATATATATATTTTTCATTTTCATATATCTATTTTTGTTTGTTTTTATTTTATAACTATTGTTTAACTATTTATTACTATGACCCATTTATATGTTGTTTTATTTTGTTTGTTTGCCGATGGTTTTTGTTTGTTCAATAAATTTTATATTTTATTTATTTTTGTGGTTTTCTTTTATTTTTGTAAATAAAAAGAATTTATTTGAATTGTTTGTAAATGTTTAAATTGTTGTTATTGCTGTTTTGTTAAGAGTTGTATTTGTTGTTAATATATATATATATATATATTGTATATACATCATACATATATACTAATATATATATTTATAAATTCTTTTCTATATATTCATATACTGTGAATTAATTAGTTAAACAAAAAACAAATTAATTAAAATAACATCAATTAGATAAATGGTATAAAAGATTAAAACAAATGCTTGTTGTTCAAAAACAAAGGTAGGATGATAGAAGTAAGCTTTTTTTTTGTTTTGATGTTTTTTTCTTTTTGTTTTTTCGTACAAATTAACTTCCTAAATAATTAAACACTAATTTTTAATGGATATATTTTTGTTATGGGGAACATAATAAATTCCCAATTGTAGTCACACGCACTCACTCATAAGGAAATGGTAGAAAACAATATAAAAAGAAAAAAAATATTGCAATGATTTTTGTATATGCTCAGCAATCGATAAAAAGAATAAGAAGAGGAACAGGAGACAGAAGAAGACGAAGAAGAAATTGAGGATCAGGAGAAAAAAATAATTAACTTTATTATGATGTCACATTCCATGATGATGATGAAGAACAAGATGAGCAGTCATCACTCTCGGGTGAATTATTGAGTGTTTGTGTCTTGGGGCCCCAGATTCGTATGGTTGCATCATCGGACGCCGATGCCAACATGGACGGAAATACTGGATTCCATGAGACACAGTTGACGGTTTTTGTGTGACCAGAAAGCTTAGCTAGAGGCTCCTCGCGCTTGATGTGCCATATGCAGACTTTGTTGTCTTCGCTGCCACTCGCAACGAAACTCTCATTGATGCCACCAAAACACGAATGTATGGCAAAATTACTCTGACGCATTCCTTGAAAACGACGAACTAAGGTCTTATCTTCTAAATCCCAGAGATGCAGACCCTGAGTGGCAATATTTAGAAGGGCAAAACGCTCTGTTGAATTGATTGTAAATGTCATTATGGGATGTGCTTCTTTAATTATGTCATAATCGGTGCGTGGATTGTCGAATACATAGCTACATAAAATAACAAAAACAAAACAAGGATTACATTATATTTAATAAGTCTTAAGAGAATTTGTATCTTACCCTCTAATACGATAATGATTATCTGAAGCTAGAACAGTTTTATTATCTGACAAAAAGGCCAAACAATTTACACGAACTCCCTCCCAGCTATCCAAAATGGTCCCTTTTAAGTCACACAAATAGAATTGACCCTTCAGGCCACCCGTTACAAAACGTGTCCCATCCGGATTGAATGCACCACACGATAAACTATCGTCCATGGCATGTGACATCTTCACAATCAAATTGCAATCTTCTACATTCCATATGAAAATCTCAGGCGAATCATCAGGTCCACCGACCAACAACAGCTTGGAATCTGGACTCCAGCTAAGGAATGACACACTCACCTGTACATCGAGTGTACGTCGATGTTTTAGCTGCAATTTATAGGGGTCAACGTCCCATATTATGACGCTAGCATCCTTGCTGCCTGAAGCCAATTTCAAGCCGTTCGGTGAGAATTTTATGAACCACACTTCATCGCAGTGTTCGGTGAGTATCTGGAGCGTTTGCATGGGGAAACCTTCTGTTGAACAGCAATGATCCGAGAGCAAAGAAACTGTCTCTAAATTGGTCTCCCATCCCACATCGTGGCATGGACAACGCTGTGTTTGTAATTCAACAGCTTGTGTTAGCAATGAACGCAAACGACGTGGTGGCAGCATTACGGAAGGTGGCAGGAATGCCTGCAGACGTTCCATGACATGGGAACGCGACACAATGCCTTTGCCCTCCCATTTAGCACGTTCATAGAGATCGTGATTGTTCGAACACATCATGTATGAGGATAACTGGTGAACACGTGTGATATTGTGCTGTTGTGGTGTTAATTCGTTGCGAAGGACATGTAAGGCATCCAAGGGGCAACCGTCTTCCAAATACTCGAGGTATTTTTGTTCGAGTATTATGAATTTCATTTCAGTGATGTTCACGTGCTTTGCTTCGATTAAAGGCTCAAGCTCCTAAAATTAAATTATTTGATATAAAAAAAATGTATTTATTTTTGCCAATGATTGCATTTTAATTTAAGTTTCATAAGAATTTTGTATTAGTTTCATGTGGGCACATATTTGAGTATTAAACAGGGGAAAAATAATAATTAAATACACAACTGCAAGCTACTCTATGAACATTTGTGTGTAAAAAGTTACCTGTTGAAAATAAGATAAGGACAAGCTTTAATATGTGGACACAATAGAGAAATCAACTGAGGAAGGAAGAGATCTACAATTAATCAATTTAGCTTGGTCAAGTGTTCTACAACTTAAAGATCGATTGTGTTCCCTTCTAGAACTGGACTAGACACTTCTTCCTCTTGGTTAGAAAATGAGATACCGCCAGAGAGAGAAGGTTGGTAGGGTCTAGAGTGTTTTCAACTTTGGTGAGTACTTCACATTTTACCAAAATTTGCCCAGTGTTTTGAAGTGTTTATTAGACCAGGGATGCTAAGATGTCTATTCATTAGTAGGCTTGTTACTAGACTTAGGTTATTCCTACTTGAGCTTATACAGTCTTTGAAACATTTCCATTGTAAAGGAAATTTTGGTTCTAGGTTACTTTACTTCATAAGAGAAATAAGTTCCACATGAATTAGTTTGAAGCCAATTTTAATTATAAGAAATTTTGTGGGGTAACATTTGCATTGTAATGTGTTCCTCATATGTGTACTTTAAGAAAAACGTATTTTGAGTTTGTTGGGCTCGGAATAAATTCTAAATTTAACAACTCACATCTATAAAACTGAGTATCAAGGCTTAAACTCTGTAGGTAAGTTTAACACTTTGACTGCGGCATGGTTTGACCTAAGCGAATCCTCTGTGCTGAAATTTTTTTTGTCAAAAAGGTTCCTTTTACTCTACTTTACTTATATCAGTGCTTAATTTTACTAATATTTTGTTTTTTTGACTTTTGACTATAAAAAATGATTGTCGCGTAGTTGACGTCAGCATCATAGTATGGCGTTTTTCCCGGATGCGGGGTGTGCGGAGGCATTGGAAGTGGTCAGTAATAAACATGTTGTCGACGTCCGCCGCATAGAACAAATACGTTTTGTCGACGACGCGTCGACGTCAGCAGTCAAAATGTTAAGTTAACTGTGGTATCAAATAGTAGAAAATATGATTGTTGGGGGGAATTAAGGTTTTTCAATCAAAAAACCATTTATTATGTTTCGTACAAAATTGACTGCTTAATACTGAAAGCTTTGTACTGTTATTAAAGCGATACTTTTTCGCTGGTGCAAAAATGGTGAAAAATTTTCAGCCACAGTTCGCAGTTTTGCTAGATATATTTCCTGAATGTGTTTTTTCTCGAAGAGCTGATCACAATTATTGGCTACCGAGATCTTGTAACTTAAATCCTTAATGGCCAATTGCTTGACAAAGTTCTAGTCTCTTAAACTTGGTTTATTAAAAAATTGGAACTTGGTTGAGTTCTAATTCATTT
This sequence comes from Eupeodes latifasciatus, assembly GCA_920104205.1. Taxonomy (NCBI): domain Eukaryota; kingdom Metazoa; phylum Arthropoda; class Insecta; order Diptera; family Syrphidae; genus Eupeodes; species Eupeodes latifasciatus. The sequence goes on from OV049924.1 coordinate 28,597,020, forward strand.
CTTCATCAAGGTCTCGAGCATTAGAACTCTGATTTAGATCTCAGCTTGAGATAAAACTTCGATTTGTTAGACCCTCAAATTTAAAAAAATACAAAATATGTGTATGTACATATATAAATGCATGTAGTTTTTAATGTTAAGCTTCGGAACTTTAAGACTACACAAGAGAACATAAAAACCATAGACAGTTTGTCAATTAATAACTTTAAATCTTAAACGTGCAATATGTCCATAGGTAGACATTTTGTTTTCTTAAAGAAGTCAAATCGTCTGTGTGGAAATAATGACCTTTTAAGAAGCCATTATGTTTATTTAGTTATACTTTGTGTTGAAAAACGATACACACAAGTTTCAATGACTCGCGGCCCCTTTACCATCGCCACGGTAACTTTAATTCTATGAAAGTTCCAAGGAAGGCATAGGATTCATAGACCTTGCTTCAACTTCTGTAACCCTAAGGTCCATGGACATTCTAACCGCAGATATAATGTAAATTAATAATGCCACAGGTCTAGTCACAGCGAGCACTTCGAAAATTTATTAGAACCAAATAAGCAAAAAATCTTAAAAGCAAACAATAGAAAATAATATTAAAAGGAAATTTTAAATTTTCTAAGGAAATTATAGAAAGTAAAGAAATGCTCGAGTTACAAATACTTTTAAAACCAAATCTTAAAGATAAACCAAGAGTTATCAGATTGAGTTTTAAATTGATTTTTGAACTTTGTAAAGAAATTGACTGTAAGGCCTCGGCCACGCAGTAAGCGGCTGAGCGGCAAAAAAAAATATAAAACATATGAAATCACATAGAAGCGGCCACGCAATGAGCGAGCGGCGAAACAAAATTCTAAGCGGCTAAGCGGCGCACAGTGGTGCGAGAGCGGAAAAAAGTCTTTTGAAAAAGTCATATTTATCCTTTTAAACTTTATGTTTAAGTACTCTTAGATAACCCGAGCGTATGATTCAAAAGTATTTTTTAACATATATATTGTATGTTCTGACTTACAAGCCCTCAAAGTTGAAAAATAATTTTACTCAAATCGCGAACCGTATTTTCAACAAATTTTGAGATTGTTTTTTCCGAAGTTCCTTTAGATAAATTCTCTATCTTCTTAAATAATTTAATTGTTCTATTTTCGATTATCTAAAAAAAAAAAAAAATTGATTATTTATAAAAGATAGCTTCTATAAGTAGTCTGAAGCTTTAGTACTAGGAAAAAATGCGTTTTTTTTTAAACTTTTTGATTTCAAAAAAAAGCTCCAAAAGACTTCAAGAAAGTAAGTATGCCAGCATATGCTCCATACATTCATGTTAAAGCACAGAAAAAATCAGCTGCAGATACTTGCAGATGTGGAAGTTATGATCAAAAATGTTTCACTGAATCGGATTTCAAAAAACTGCGTTTTGACGGTGGTGTTTACCAAAAAGTTTGATTTCTTCGTTATTAATTGTCAGAATGAACTGGTTAAGCCCATTATTTTAAGAAAAAATGTCAAACTTTATTTTAAAAACAAAACAAAATTAATACATTGACACAGGTCTGAGAATTTCGATTTTTGCGAAACCATTTATTTCTGCCCGGAAAATGTTTTCAACTTTGAACTCAATTTTCTTGCAAACAACACACGAAAAGCAATATAGTTTTATGATATTTTAAATTATATGATAGAGCTTAATAAAAAATAAAGAAAAGGATTAGAGATTTTATTTATTTTATTTTTTTAATTTTTTGCTAAAAGTAGGGCAGGTAGAAATAAAAAAGGTGTTATTTTTAAAGTTTTATTGCTTTGTTTTTGTTGTGTATTGCTTAATTGTTTATTACCTGACTTATTAGAATAAAATCTCTTACTTAAATCTATATATATAAAGGATTAATTAAAAAAAGTCAGTATTGAGTTATTGAGCATTAGTGCAAGGTTTTTAAGAAGAAAATACTTCCAATCAGCGCAGACGCTAAAAACCTCATTTTAGCGTTATAAAATTACTACTTCATTGTTTTTTTATTTATTTTTTGTATGTATTTATCTATTTATTTATTTAATTTTATAATATACATAGGAAGTAATACTATTTTGTTCAAAGTAAAAAGTTAAGATTTTACTAAAAAAAACTTTTATTTAAATATAACATCAAAAGCCTCAAATTTTAGAAAAATGTCAATAACTTTTTTTCAAATAATTTTTTCTTGACCAAATTTTGACCAAGCATGTATAAGACTAATCTTAACATGTGTTTCAAATATCATTAAAATTCGTTTTATAGTTCAGATTTTACAGACTTTTTTCTGCTCTCCCATACAAAAATCAAAAACCCTCAAATTTTAGAAAAATGTCAATAACTTTTTTTCTAATAATTTTTTCTTGACCAAATTTTGACCAAGCATGTATAAGACTAATCTTAACTTGTGTTTCCAATTTCATTAAAATTCGTTCAATAGTTCAGATTTTACAAATTTTTTTCCGCTCTCCCATACAAAAATCAAAAACCCTCAAATTTTAGAAAAACGTCAATAACTTTGTTTATAATTTTTTTTTTTCAACCAAATTTTGACCAAATATGTAAAAGATTAATCTAAACATGTTTGCCAAATTTCATTTTAATCCGTTGAACCGTTCAGATTTAACAGACTTTTTTCCGCTCTCCCATACAAACCGAACCACTGTGCGGCGTCGCTCAGCAACCAAACTTGTTTTATTTTTCTGAGCGGCAAGAAGTAAAGATGGTCGAAGTAAACATTGAGTTGTTAATTTCGTGTGTGCAATCTCGACTTTAACTACTAATCGCTCAAAAGCGTCGCTCAGTGCCTGGCCATACGTCGCTTAGAGTTGCCGCTCAGCCGCTTAGCCGCTTACTGCGTGGCCGAGGCCTTAGGCTAAGCGGCTGAGCGGCAACTCTAAGCGACGTATGGCCAGGCACTGAGCGATTAGTAGTTAAAGTCGAGATTGCACACACGAAATTAACAACTCAATGTTTACTTCGACCATCTTTACTTCTTGCCGCTCAGAAAAATAAAACAGGTTTGGTTGATGAGCGACGCCGCTTAGCCGCTCAGAATTTTGTTTCGCCGCTCGCTTATTGCGTGGCCGCTTCTATGTGATTTCATATGTTTTTTTTTTTGCCGCTCAGCCGCTTAGCCGCTTACTGCATGGCCGAGGCCTAAGACTTTGTTCTTTGTACAGTAATTTTGTCGATATTTGTTGAGTTGTTTATAATGTTAATTGATAATCTAAGTTTTCGAAACCGAGCGCAAAACGCAACATGAACAAAAATAAAAAAAAAAACATTAAATTCAAGCAGTTTTTACGTTCTTGGGTTATTTATGCCTAAGGGACGACTTTTTTCTATAATTTTAAGGCTAATAAATTGACTTTAATATAAGACTAAGGTTGTCTCTATATGTACATTTATATATATAAAAAAAAAAAAACAAATTGCCATGAGGTGTACCGGATAAAACTGGAGCATTTAAAATGAGGCAAAAAAAAACAAAAATACAATGGAATGCGGGTCTTTTTCAACTGAAAAGTGAGTTGACCTTTTTTTAAAACAATTTTTATTAATTTCCTACATCATTTAGCATTGTTTTAGTTTTTCTTATTCAAATACAAAAGCGGTATTCCAAAAGTGAATTAATAAAATGTTTTTTTTTTTTTGACGAAAATGATAAGTTAAATGATCTTGTTTTTGTGGAAATGGTAAGATAGCTTAAATCGCTGAAATGATAAAGCCTGTTGGGGCTACCACCAATGGATGTTATTCCTATTTAATTTTAATTTTACATTTTAAATGGATACTCCTTGATATTTCTTGATGTTCGCTTTGGAGGAGCACATTCATTTAATTGCCAATAAAGCAATGGCGGATCCAGGTGGGAGGGGTCATGGGAGATAATTTGTTTGTATTTTTGTAGGAATTCCCTTCAATTCAAAACTAATCGTATTGAGTTAATGGAATTGACCCCCATTATATTTTAATTTTTTAATTATTTATTTTTTTTGATATGATACCTAACAAAATTTGTATTTTACTTCCTAAAACTTTGTTCCCAAAGGTACCCTTTTAACTGAGAACTGGACCAAGAACTTCAGCCCTATTCCAAAAACTTAGCACAATTTCATCAAATTTTGAATAATGGACGATCCAGGGGCTCATATGAGCCTTAAAGCTTATACAGTTAAATTGTATAAGCAAAGATTTGTTAGTAATTTAACGACATTCACCAAAAAGTGGTTTGCTGTCAAAAACAACTTAAATTTTTTTTAAATTTAGTAATGCCTTTAACTTAATTCCTGAAACTAGCCTTCAATTCCATCTAATTGTTTTGATGCACATAAATAGTGAACATTGAAGTGATTTTTACTTGTGACATACATATATGTATGTACATACATGAACTATATGCCAAGTACTGCATTCGTAAAAAAATTCGAAACAAAATGACATTACGATGGTAGAAAAGTCGAAAAAAGTGGGTCTGTCCTGGCCCCTTCAGCCTAAGGCATTGTGCCGATTGAAATTAAGGTTTTCAGGCGATTAGCTTAATGTGTTTTTTTTTAATTTTTTTAATACGAAAAATAACCCAGTCCCCATACAAATTTTTTGATATAGAATCGAAAATTCTATTTTTTTCAAAAATGAACCAATACCTAAATTTTTTTTTAAACTTTCTCTAATTTTTTTTTTCTTAGTTCGGCTTCTTTCTACAAGATAAACATATTTTGGTATTCATAAAACCGTTATTTTGTTTTGTTTTCTCAAGAACTAATCGATCGATTTCAATAATCTTCTCTTTCAGTGCAAGCTCTTGTCGATTATCAAATTTTCAAATTTATGATGATTTTCGATGATTTTTTTGATTGATTTTTTAAAAAATAATTGTTTTTACAAAACTTGATATCTCAGAAAGGGGCGAACATTTTTTAACGAAATTTAAATGCAAAATGTATATTTATAAGCACTAAATAACTGCTTACCAAAAATATTTTAATTAAAAATATATTAATCGTATACATATATAAAAATTCCTTTAAAAGAAACCGCTTTAATGATTTTCGAAAAAAAAATAAGTTAATCTAGGTTTTTTTGAGAAATAAAATGGCATTTAAATTTTTGAGAACAATTTATTTTGCAGGTACCTACATACATTTTTAAATCTTAAAATATAGGAAATATTTTTAAATAGACGTTTTTGGAGAAATTAGCAAGTTCTAGCGACCCAGTCGTTCATTATACTTCTTTTAAAATTGATTTTCTGTTGAATAAAACTTTTAAGATCTTAAAAAATTAAAGAAATCTATTTTTTGAAGTGAGTTTGCTTAAATTGTTCTAGAACTGAGATTTAAACACGAATTTCAAGAATATAAATGTCCCAAAAACAGCAAAAGTGAAACTTTTGTTAAACTAACTAACCAACATATTTTTCTCCACAATATTTAAATTTTGTTAACTCATATAAAATCAAAATGTTTTCTAGCATTAGCTCTAATCTACGAGTAAGCAGACTTATAGCAATAGTATTGAAATGTAATGAAATTGAGTCCGAAAAAACTACGTCCAAAAAAGCCAGAAAATTCTTGATATCAGATCTTTCTCGTTTTTTGGGTTCTTGAAATTTTGTAGCGTTTTTAGCATTATAGAAATGGCAACAAAAACATATGTATGCATATATTCTTTTTGAAAAAAGCTACGTTTCAACGTTTCTTACATTTCTGCGTGAAAGCAACAAAAACCCTCTAAACTATTGTGTTTCATATGTAGAGAGTCGACCAAATTAAATAGTCAGACTATATGTACCTTGCTGAACAACAGCATTCTTAAATAATTTAAAAAGTAAAGTTGTCACCCTTGAAATGTGTACATTTAAGGTTAAGATACATATTATATTCGTATTATTTAAATTTTGTTAGCCTCCTTTACAGAACATTAAAGAACATTTTTCAGCGGTGAGTAAAAACTCGTCTTTATGTTAATCGTGTGACCCCCCCCCCCCTGATTAAAAGTCTGTAATAAATAAAAGTCCTTGTAATAAAGAAAATTGTATGATTGGTTTTATAAAATGCTCGGCAAAGGAATTCAATGATCCCTATGGTACTCTTTCTTTGTATATAATATAATAATTGCCTTATTCGTCCTCATCTTGAATATGCTTCACAGGTATACAATCCATTTTACGAAGTTTATAAAACTCGTATTGAAACAATTCAACATAATTTCATTCGCTTTGACCTTTAGGTTCATCCTTGAGGTGAACTTTATGATAAGTCTACTTATAAACATTGTATTTAGCTTCTTCAAATGCAATCTCTCAACCAAAGGCGTTTTAATAAGGACTTAATTTTTCTTCACCAAATGAATGGGGAAATTGATGCACTTCATTTTTTATCCTGGGGGGGGGGGTCATTCCGTAATTTTCAAAACGATAATCGTCAAACGATTATCATTAACGATATCGTCAATAATTTACTTCACGTAACTTTATCGCTATCGTCTCGTCAATCGTTTTCAGTAGTAGATCGTTCAGTATACTTCAAATACTAAAGGGTGTCCCAAAATTAACGCAAGATTTGAATTAAATAGAAAACGCCGTTTTTAGTCTTTTGATAGTTATATTTTTATTGACTCGTAAAGTACATAGGATAGGGTTATGTATGGAATAACACATCGGACAAATGGCCTCCACGGCTTTGCATGCACATGCGCACTCTTTTGTTGAAATTTTCCATGACCATTTAGCATAAATGTGGCTGAATTTCGTTGATGCAGCGTTGAATCTCCTCCTTTAATGCACGGGTGGTTGTGGGCTTGTTGACATAGACTTGTGATTTCAAATAACCCCATAAAAAGAAGTCTAATAGTGTTAAATCACACGATCTAGGAGGCCAATTTTGATCACCGAAACGAGAGAGTACACGACCTGGAAATGTCTCATGCAGTAATTGAATTGTTTCACGGGCTGTATGACATGTGGCACCGTCTTGTTGAAACCACATATTGGACACATCAATATCATCCAATTTTGGCAGAAAGAACTGGGTAATCATGTCGCGATATCGAGCACCAGTAACAGTCACTGCTTGACCAGCATCATTTTCAAAAAAATATGGCCCAATTATGCCTCCAGCCCAAAATCCACACCATACAGTCACGCGTTGTGGATGCATTTGTTTTTCGACAATCACATGTGGGTTCTCCGAACCCCAAATGCGGCAATTTTGGCGATTTACAAAGCCATCAAGATGAAAATGTGCTTCATCGCTTAGGATGATTTTGCTCGAAAAATCAGGGTCCATTTGTTGATGTTCAATAATCCATTCAACGAACTCTCTTCTCTGTCCATGGTCATTAGGCTTCAATTGTTGTGTTAATTGAATTTTGTAACCATGTAGACACAGATCTTTGGTGAGTATACGCTGTAGAGAGGTTCTTGAAAATTGCAATTCTTGACCAGTGTGTTTGGCGTTTCCAACGGATCCAGTCTCCATGAATTTTTCAATTAATCTCTTCACAGTTGACGAAGTTAAAACACTATTCCGACCAAATTTTGTATGAAATTTTCGAACTGCAGCCGCCAAGCTTTCACTATTTTTGAAATATTCTTTAATAATGAAGACACGTTGTTCTCTCGTGTAACGCCCCATTTTTAATAACCCTATACTGTTAGCTGTCAAATTGCTTTTTTTCAGGGTTGCCAACACTTAACTGCACAAATGGCGGCAAATTCAAATCTTGCGTTAATTTTGGGACACCCTTTATTATACTATGACTGAAATGTCAAAATGAACTCAACGAAAGAATATGTTTGTTCAATAACTTGAAAATGTTATTAAACTTGGTTTTTCTATATGGGAAATTTTAAAAATTTGCAAAAAATGTATTGTTAGTAAACATGCCAACTATTTTGTGATGTTTATTGTTATTGTTACTTTTTGTGTTTTCATTTGTTGCCGTCGACGATAAAACTATAATATCAAAATGTTTTGTTTATGTCTGATATTTTTGTAAATTAATAATACTAATTATAATTTAGAGTATACATAAGTCAGTAACAGAAAATCAGCTGTTATGTTAAACCCAATTCTGTTCAAGGGAAGGAAGATAAGACTCCATTTTATTCACAGGGGAGAAAAATTGCCTTAAACTGCAAGTATAAAAATTTCATACAAAACCCCTCAGAATTGTTAAATTAAAATCTTGACCAGCGTCAAACTCTTTCGCCTCATCTCCCTCCTCATACGAATCCAATCGAATTGTTGGCTTATGAAAAAGAGAGGAGATAATAGAAAGAACCTGAATAAAACAACAACAATTACTTGTGTGTACTTAGAAAAATGCTAATCGGTTCAGTATAATTCGATAGAACGAAAAAACCTGTAATTGGCTTACAACTTTCATGTGGGTGCGGTGGCGTAGTGCGTAGTGCACTAGCTCCTCACACGCTAGGTCGCTTGTTCAAGCCCAGCTCGGGCAAAAGTTCTTCAAAAAATTAAATTGAACATAAAGCGATTAAGCACCACTAAAGGAGTCTGATGATCGGGTTGGCCCCCGTGAAATAGCTATAACTCCAGCCTATGAACTTGGTGGTAGCACACACAAGTTGTTGTTGTTTCATTCTAAATTTTCAATTGTAAATCCGGCAAGCAGCTGCCTTAAACTGCAAGTATAAAAATTTCATACAAAACCCCTCAGAAAAATATTTGTTGTTTCCGAAACTACTTTGGATTAGTGCTTTGTGCAAGAGCGATACTAAAAGCGTTGCCTTTCGAACATAATAATATTCCTCCGCCCCCAAAGTTTTAATGGTTACAGCAAATATTAATATGGAAGGTACGTATGTATGTATGTAGAACGACAACCGTCTGACAAATTTATTGTTTCCAATATCATCATTATCCTCTTTTGCAATTCCAAGACTGAACAAAACTACAATTGGTTTATATATTTAACAACAATTAAGAAAGATTGCTTATGTACATATTTATGTTTTGTATATAAAAAAATACTTACATATGGGTTAGAATAGATTGAAAATCCGATAAATGTCTTAATTTTCTACGTAACCGTATTATTTGTATTTTTTTGAGTTTTTATTTTCATTTTGTAACAAAACTAAACTACGCCGAAACATTTTTGCTTCAATTTGTTTTGGTTATCAATGGAAATTAATAGCAGACGATACCTACTTAGCTATCCTGCAAACGCTATCGTTTTGACGATATCACTTTGACGATTATCGTCTTACGGGAAGTGAGACTATCGTCGAAACGATATCGTCTAATGATTATCGTTTTACGAAATGACCTTCCTGTATTCATTTGAATTATCAAGATTGAGCTCATCACCCGCATACATTTGAATTTTTACATGATGGCTTCTGAAGAACTACAAGAATGAAGCTTTTAATCACAACTATTCGCTTATCGATTTAAAATCTAAATAAAGGGAAATTAAAATCAGGGTTTAGGACCAGTGCTACACTTTTCGAAACTTCTTTTATAATTTTTATTTTATTAGTTCATGTTTTCATATTAATTATGCTTTCAATTTTGTGCATGTGTTAGGCTTACAAACAACTAACACCAAGGGCTGATCCAAACTTTTAATCAAGGGGGGTCACACGCTTAACATATAGACGAATTTTTACTCACCGCTTGAAAATGTTCTTTAATGTTCTGTAAAGGAGGCTAACAAAATTTAAATAATACAAGTATAATGTGTATCTTAACCTTAAATGTACACATTTCAAGGGCGAAAGTGACATCTTTAGTTTTTAAATTAATTAAGAACGCTGTTGTTCATCAAGGTACATACATATAGTCTAACTATTTAATTTGGTCGAATCTCTACATACATATGAAAGCATTCCAAGATTCCAACAGTTTTCTAAATATGCCATATTTAAGAGCCAAACACAATAGTTTAGAGGGTTTTTGTTGCTTTCACGCAGAAATGTAAGAAATTATTTTGAAACGTAGGTTTTTTACAAAAAGAATATATTCTTTTTTGTTACTTACTTAAGGTGGCGCTACAGTCCTGTGTGAACTAGGGCCTACCCAACAAACTTCTCCATCTAGCTCGGTCCCTAGCTAGATGTCTTCAGTTTCGCGCTCCAATTTGGGTGAGGTCACTTTCCACTTGTGCGCGCCACCTGATCCGCGGTCTTCCTCTACTGCGCTGTCCTGTGGGTGTGGACTCGAAGACTTTCCGGGCCAGAGCATTGGTTTCCATGCGCTCTACGTGACCCAGCCATCTTAGTCGTTGGACTTTTACCCTTCTGGCTAAGTCTACGTCGCTGTACAGCCCGTGCAGCTCGTCGTTCCATCTTCTCCTCCACTCCCCTTCGATGCATACGGGACCGTAGATCACACGAAGAACTCTTCTCTCGAAACGACCCAAGGTGCTTTCATCCACTTTTGTCATTGTCTATGCTTCTGTACCGTATAGCAGGACGGGGATGATAAGGGTCTTATATAGCGACACTTTGGTCCTTCGAGAGAGGACTTTTCCACTCAATTGCTTTCTTAACCCAAAGAAACAGCGGTTAGCAAGAGTTATTCTTCGTTTGATCTCAGCGCTGGTGTTGTTTTCTGCGTTTACAGCGGAGCCTAGGTAGACGAAGTCCTTGACTACCACAAAGTTACGTCTGTCGATGGTGACGTTTCGACCGAGACGTCGGTGTTGTAGGTCCTTTCTTGACGACAGCATGTACTTTGTTTTGCCCTCATTAACCGTTAAACCCTTTTTCGCCGCCTCTGCCTCAATACTCACAAAAGCCCCATTGACATCACGCTGAGTTCTTCCGATTATGTCAATGTAAGTAGTAATTGGACAGACTTTTGGAAGATAGTGCCTTTGTGTTGACGTGTGAGTTTTGCACTATTCTTTCAAGTACGATATTAAAAAAATCACATGACCGCGCATCACCTTGTCTAAAACCTTTTTTGACATCGAAAGGTTCTGTTAAGTTGTTTCCAACCTTTATGGAGCAGCGTAAATTCTCCATGGTCACCCTGCACAAACGGACGAGTTTGGCAGGGATGCCAAAACTAGACATGGCTCTATACAGCTTGTCCCTGTAGATGCTGTCATATGCGGCCTTAAAATCGATGAAAAGATGGTGGGTGTCGATTTGGTGTTCTTGGGTTTTTTCCAGGATCTGCCGTAATGTGAATATTTGATCAACTGTGGACTTTCCCGGTCAAAAAACTACACTGATAAGGACCTATTAGGTTGTTGACGATGGGCTTTAGACGTTCACAATTTACGGCAGAGAAGATTTTATAAGCGATGTTAAGTAGACTGATTCCTCTATAGTTGGTGCAGTTTAGAGGGTCTCCTTTTTTCAGGATCGGGCAAACAATACTGGGGTTCCATTCATCAGGCAGATATGGTCTTCCGAACATATCTTGCACATAAGTTGGTGCATGCTCCTAACCAACTTATCTCCAGCTGCTTTAAAGAGCTCGGCATTCAATCCGTCCACTCCAGCGGCTTTATTAGACTTCAGCTTAGATATCGCAATCTTTACTTCGTCTAAGTCGGGAGGAGGGATTGTTGGCTTTCGTCGTCTATGTTGAATGGATCATTCTGCCTGCCAGCGGAATTCGGTTCGTCGTCCCCGTTATGCAGTCAGCATTGACTGCGGTTCCACTATGATGTTTCCACTTTCGTCTTTGCAGCCTTCAGTTCTAGGTTTATGTACCTGGGAATTTCGTTTCACCTGTTCATAAAACTTTCGAACTTCTTTCCTGCTTTTAAACCTCTCAACATCTTCGACCGCAAGCTTCTCAGGCCCTCTCTTTTTCCTTCTGAGAAGTCGGTGTTCCTCTTGACTCTTCTGCTCGTAGAGTTCATGAGCAGCTCTCGTCCTTTTTTTGTTACCATTGCTATTAATGCGAAAAACGCTACAAAAATTCAAAAAACCAAAAAATGAGAAATAATCTGATATCAAGAGTTTTCTGGCTTTTTTGACGTAGTTTTTTTTGACTCAATTTTCGGGAATGTATTTTTACTATCGCTATCAGTCTGCTTACTCGTAGATTGGAGCTGGTGCTAGAAAATATTTTGAACTTAAACGAGTTAACAAAACTTAAAGATTGTGAAGAGAAAAATGTTAGTCAGTAAGTTTAACACAATGTCACTTTTTGTGCTGTTTTTGGGACATTTATATTCTTGAAATTCGTGTTTAAATCTCAGTTCTAGAACATCTTGAGCAAATTCACTTCAAAAAATAGATTTCTTTAATTTTGTATGATCTTAAAATTTTTATTCAACAAAAAACCAATTTTGAAAGAAATATATTACACGACTGGGTCGCTAGAACTTGCTATTTTTTTCAAAAAAGTCTGTTTAAAAATATTTCCTATATTTTGATATTTAAAAATGTACCTGCGAAATAATTTTCCTAAAAATTTAAATGCCATTTTATTTCTCAAAAAACCGAGATTAACTTATTTTTTTTTTTTCGAAAATCATTAGAGCGGTTTTTTTTAAAGTAATTTTTATATATACAATTTCTAAATTTAGTCTTTAAAATATGTTTGGTAGCAGTTATTTAGTGCTTTAAAAATAAAAAAAATTAATTACATTACAAATAATCTAACAGGGGGGTCATGATCCGCCCTGGATCCGCCATTGACTAACACATGCACATGATGAGCCTGATCGTAGATTAAGGCTTGCTATAAGCTAACTAATTTCTAGAATAATTATTGCTCCATAATCGATTTAAGACCTTAAATATGTAATTCGTGAAGTTATCGAGCAAATACAGCGGCAAACGTGCGAATTGCCCATTGAAAATTTCATAAAAATAATATGGTGTTGCAACCGTAGTCACGACGGGCTGATATCATTTTCAATTCTTAATAGGTATTATACCTTCCTATTGACAATTAGATAAACATCCATAGATTAAACTAAAAAAAAACACTATTTATTTTTATGATCAAAGTGAAACCTCTTATTGAAAACTCTATAAATGTATATTTGACATTGACCTCGTATTTGAATTTTTATATCAAAATTAAATTAAAAACTACCTACAAAAAAAAAACCTATTCAAATCTTACGCACACTTCACGAAGTACGAGTTATAAAAATGCAGTTAAAACAAATTCTACAAAAATCTCTCATTCACTATTATTATCTTCGTTGTCTAACACCACACAAAAAAAAAAGTACATAGTACCTAAAATATAATCTTATGTCGCAAGGAGCACATTGACTCAAAGACCTATCAACAAGAGCTTACAATGCAAAAGAGAAAGCTTATCACAAGGTCGCAATGTTCGTAGAGATATTCAAAGGTCACACCAGGCACTCGTTGAAAAAAATCAGTCAACTAAAAACCCCTCTCCTTACTAAAACAAACATTTCTTTGCATTAATTAATTACTTAATTTAGAACACTTAACCTACAGCATACCTACGAGTATTTATTAAATTGCGTTTTATGCATAGTTACCTACAAAAACAAACACATATTAATCGACATAACATAGAGCAGCTGATAACGATTTGTGTTGCTTTTGCTTTGCTAAAAAGCTATCTCCCATTACGTACGCACTAATGACACAAAAAAAACACAAAAACAAACACAAACACAAAAATTAAATAAAGAAAACAAAGTGATTATGATAATTTTCTGTAAAAATTTCCCTCACCCCCTTTTTCTTCGTAAAGATGAAAATAGAAAAAGAAATCAAATGCGTTGGCGTATAAAAGGTATTTGATTTGAATCTTCCTATTCCTATTCCCAATCCAACTCCACCCACCCTTTCTTATTTCTATTTTCATGTTTTATTTTATCTTTTTCTTATGTGCTGCTTCTTGCAGTGCGTCGTCGATTCCAATCATTGTTTACTTTATTTATGGTATTTTGAAAATTCAACTCAAATTGAATACAAAATAAAAATATATATATAAATGCTTAACTATTTGCTTTCATCAGCAGCAGCGCCCGTGGCCGCAGTCGATGAAGATGAAATTATAATTTATAAACCAAACCAAACCAAATCAAACAAACGCACATACGAGATACGCGACAACCAGAAAAAAGGCAAATGAACTGCTTTCTTTGTCTTGAAATGAACGAATTTCATTGATTGAGCAAGCAATGGGTGAATCGTTTGTTCTGTGGATTTGTTATCCAAACAAACACGCATTAGTTAGGTAGGTAGGTATAACAAAGAAAACAATAACAAGAGAAGCAATAGAGACACAATAACACTCACCTTTAAATCGCTATCAGCTTTTGTCCAATCGCCAGACAAAACGTGTTCCCGAAACTTAGTTGCGGCCGGATGCTCCAAAAAGCACCCAGATTCTTGCATCAGCAAGTCGGCAGTCCTGTCCAGTCCGACATTCTGCAAGTACTGTCCGATCAGACGTACCGTCTCCTGGTTGGTCTTATCAAGATGAAGACGATTCGTTGAAGAACTATACGGCGGGCCACTAAGCGTGCCATTAGTCGTTGTGGTGCGTGATATCGGTAGCGCCGAAGAGACCGTTGTGCCATTCTGGGCTGGCTCCGCGGGTCCACCAGAGATGTGTCCGTTTGTGGATTCACCACCGCTGCTTGCACCCCCGCCTGGTCCTGGCCCACCGCCACTAGCTACTGATGACGAGTTGTTAGCGTGTTGCATGGCAGTGCCACTGGCGCTGCTATTACTGCTGTTGCGACGTTCTATTCTGGCTTCTCCAATCGTTGTTTCCGGAGATTGTGACTCCGCTTCTGTAGTATCAACACTGCCTTTGGAGTATCCGCGACTCCGACGACGACGGTGTTCGGTTTGCTGTTGAGAGATATCTATTGTTGTAGTGCTCTGTTCGCGACTATTGCGCTGCGTTTGGGCAGATCGAACAACTGCTGTTGCTGCTAATGATGCTGTGGTTGCTGCTCTGGCGGCTGCGGCTGCTGAACTGCTTGAAGGCTGATCACTGTCTGCTAAAAGTACACCTGAAGACGAAGACGACGACGGTGTGGAGTTAGAGGCTGGTGTGGCACTTGAATCCTGTTGTTGTCCTGCCGAACGTCTTCCTTTCTTGCGCGGCGGCTGGTCCTCAGATGAGGCACCAGTTGCAGCAGCTTTTTTGTTATTTCTATCAATTTTGAGTCTCTTTGTCTAAACGAGGAGGAGGAGGGCTAAGGGGAGCTTGGAAGGGGAGGCAGTGGCGGTGGCAGCGAGAGAGGGACTACTCTGCTGTTCTCGCTTCGTGTATGTTTTCTTCGTCTTGCTCGTCTTTCTCCTCGTCGTTGTACTCTTTTTGTTCGTCGTCGTTCTCGTTGTTGTTCTCGTCGTGCTCGTGATTGTTTTTCTTCTTCTTCTTCTTGTTGTTGTTGTTTTATTGTATGTTAAATGTTTTATTTTTGAGATCAGCTGAATTAACTTGCGTGTGATTCTCTTTTCTCTTCAATTTCTTTCTAGTCGAGGACGAATTTGAAAACGACTCCAACTCGAGTATGAATATTATTTTAATATTTTTGTTTTTAGTTTTTCTCCTCACAGAGTTCTACTTTTGAATATCTAGATTTTTGTTTTCGTTTTCGATTTGATTTTTTTTTTTTTCGTGCATTTCCAAAAATAAGAAAATTAAAAATGTTGGAAAAATATTCTCCCCCTCACTATACAAAAATTAAAATTACCTGCTGATACGTTCTCTACTCAAATCCACTGACAATCTGTGTAGCGAGAAATTTTTGACGTTTCGTTCTTCGAAGAGCACACAAAACGGAACGAGCAAATAAAAAAAATGAAAGAAAAAGAAAACCAACGAAAAAGAAAAGAAAAACCCCAAGGAAAAGTGGCTTTTTTTCGTTTTATACCAATTATTTTTTGGAATTCTGGGCCAACACTTTGTTTTTCAATATTTTCGCTTAAATAGTTTTGAATTTTGTCTGTAATTTGGCCATTTTTCGATGCGATTTTGAGAATCAGAAACAGAATACTCGAATTGCACTTGCTATTGCTTTGCTACTTCCTGCACTGCACTATAATTATCAATTTTTTTCCCTTCTGTGTTCTATTTCTATTTCTTTTTCTTCTTCTTCTTTTGCTGTTTTACTGCTTCTACTTGAGTTTTGATGATAAATGATATGATGACGACAAAGACGAAGAAAGTGATGAATTAATGAATAAAAAAGATTATTTTCCTTTTCTATTCTAACTTCAAAGTAGCTATTTTTATTTTTATATCTTTTTGTGACTTCCAAATGATCCAACGAACATAGGAAAACAGAAACGGAGTTTGTTTCATGAGAAACAAAGGAGTTTTTTCTTTTTTAGTACGGATGCGTTGAAACAATACTTGTTATGTTAATGCTTAAATGCATTGGGGGGAAGAAGATGATGAATGTGTTATATGAATAGAAAGAGCAAAAGAGTGAGATTGATTACAGATTGCAGTTTGATGTTATGTTTACTTCTTTCTGTTGTATTTGGTTGAATTGCTGTTTATGTGGAAGTGTGGAAGGCTATGTTTTTAGAGCAAACAGAAATATCGAGTTGATAAATGGAGTAGAGCGAGAGAGTGATTATTTGTTGTTTTGTTTTTTTTTTTTTTTTGTAAAACAGATAAATCTTGACATATGGTTGTTAAGGTGGTGCTACAGGGAAGATTGATTACAAAACAAAGGTAGTAGTTACACTATGACATTAAGTGTGCGAATTTTTAGAATGGTTATGTCAATTCGTAGATGTTTCAAGTATAATTAATTTTCGGCAAACACTTATAAAAGGGCGAATTTTTTTTTTTACAGTTAGGTAAAGGTATCAATAGAACATGTTTTAAATATTAAGGCTAGGAAACACCTTTAATTCATAAAAAAAATATTTTCTTTTTCGGACTTAACCCCACTTTTTTGTATTTCGTTTTTTGAGCCTAAAACAAGTTTTTTTTAAATTTATAGTACGGCGTACTAGCTAGGTATGTAAGGGGGGTTATGATACCCACCCTGCAACCCTCTGCTTGGATCAGTATAGGATTTGGGGTGGGTGCGAGTTTGGGTATATGCAAAGTACTTTTTAAAGGGTGTCCCAAAATTAACGCAAGATTTGAATTTGCCGCCATTTGTGCAGTGAAGTGTTGGCAACCCTGAAAAAAAAGCAATTTGACAGCTAACAGTATAGGGTTATTAAAAATGGAGCGTTACACGATAGAACAACGTGTCTTCATTATTTAAGAATATTTCAAAAATAGTGAAAGCTCGGCGGCTGCAGTTCGAAAATTTCATACAAAATATGGTCGGAATAGTGTTTTAACTTCGTCAACTGTGAAGAGATTACCAAAGATCTGTGTCTTTATGCTTACAAAATTCAATTAACACAACAATTGAATCCTAATGACCATGGACAGAGAAGAGAGTTCGTTGAATGGATTATTGAACATCAACAAATGGACCCTGATTTTTCGAGCAAAATCATCCTAAGCGATGAAGCACGTTTTCATCTTGATGGCTTTGTCAATCGCCAAAATTGCCGCATTTGGGGTTCGGAGAACCCAAATGTGATTGTCGAAAAACAAATGCATCCACAACGCGTGACTGTATGGTGTGGATTTTGGGCTGGAGGCATAATTGGGCCATATTTTTTTGAAAATGATGCTGGTCAAGCAGTGACTGTTACTGGTGCTTGATATCGCGACATGATTACACAGTTCTTTCTGCCAAAATTGGATGATATTGATGTGTCCAATATATGGTTTCAACAAGACGGTGCCACATGTCATACAGCCCGTGAAACAATTCAATTACTGCATGAGACATTTCCAGGTCGTGTACTCTCTCGTTTCGGTGATCAAAATTGGCCTCCTAGATCATGTGATTAAACACCATTAGACTTCTTTTTATGGGGTTATTTGAAATCACAAGTTTATGTCAACAAGCCCACAACCACCCGTGCATTAAAGGAGGAGATTCAACGCTACATCAACGAAATTCAGCCACATTTATGCAGAATGGTCATGGAAAATTTCAACAAAAGAGTGCGCATGTGCATGCAAAGCCGTGGAGGCCATTTGTCCGATGTGTTATTCCATACATAACCCTATCCTATGTACTTTACGAGTCAATAAAAATATAACTATCAAAAGACTAAAAACGGCGTTTTCTATTTAATTCAAATCTTGCGTTAATTTTGGGACACCCTTTACACTTGAGCACTAAAATCAAAGAAATCCCCAACAAAAAAAAATCAAGTATGGCAACACTGAACAAAAAACAGGGAAGAAATTTCAAAATCAACCATTTTTGCGTGTTTTGTACGTGAAAAAGTGAACTTTTAAAATAGAAATAAATGTTTCCTCGCTCTTAAATTGCTATAATTATTATTTATTTGCACATAAAAAAAGCGCATGTCAAAATTCGTGCTGCGGTAATGGAAAGTTGGGCCAATATGGTCTGTTCCCAAACTTTTCTAACCTAAAACTGCCAATTGTCAACAAATTTTGCCCAAATGCTGTTGCACACTACACAAATTTGATAATTTTGAAATTTGAAGAAAGCGCTGACAAGAAAGTAAAATAATTTTTCCTCCTTGTAAATTCTGCCCAAGAAATATCTTTGGACAGACATTTTGGGTCCATCAAATGTAATATTGCGGTACGTAAAGCAACTGATATTAGTGTCGTTCGTTCGTTTTGATTCGCATTGGCTGAGTGGCAGATAATTTTTGACAAGAAACCGTTTCATACTTTTTTGGCAGTTTTCCTCTATCTCTGACAGAATTTCATCCGATTCTTCAAAATTTGACAGACCAACAATTTCTACCTAAAAATCTTGGGAAAAACCTATGGAAAATCTCCTAAATGTGGTTGCTTAATTATTGTACACGTTTGCAACTAAGTAAGTGAGTAATTTCAATTAATCTGCAGTTGTCAGCAACTCAAGTATTTAGAACCTCTTAAAACACTTAAATGAGGAATTTAAAATTGCAGAATCATGGAACCTCCAGTTGTTTAAATTGATGATATTTTTGTATATAAAACTATCATGGTGGGTTTTTATGGAGGTGGCACATAGCGGCTACGGCGATATTAGCTATTGCAGTTTTGTTTGCTTAACTTTTCTATACTAACGCCATCTTAAGGCTACGGCGAACTTAAAATAGCAACATGATAATACTATAGATTTCATAAACAAAGAAGATATGAAATTAAAAATCGAGTTGCTTAAAAAAATTAATTGATGTTTATTTAATTTTAATGATGAAGTTATATATGCTAGTAACAATGGAAATCGAAATCGATGAAGATGTGAATTATTTTGCTGCACTTTAGGCTTCAATCAAAATATTGTTTGATATCGTTCGGGGCTAAAAAAGCCTTATTCAAAAAATCACCTAGGAATCATTAGAAGGTGCTAAAATGTTTGAACTGCTACTCACAATTTTTTTAGTCAATTTTAATAAATTCAGTTTATTGTTGAAGCGTGCATCGTTCGATTTTTAGTACTTTTTACTTGTCTGATATAAAAAGATGACAGCTTTAAAAGTGACTGCTGGATATTCGAAATGAAACTTCTTATTGAAAGTTACTTTATTTCAACCTTATCAATAATTATCGTTTGATTTTTAGTAATTTTTGCTTGTCATATATCAAAAGATGACAGCTTTTAAAGTGATAGCTGGCTGTTCAAAATGAAACTTCTAATTGAAAGATTCTAAATTTCAACCTTTATCATAATTTATCATGCATCGTAATAAAGTTCTTGGGCGCGTACATAACTTAACATTAGTCTTACTGCTTATTTTGTTTTATGTTAAAACTTATATTAATTTTATCTAAACTACCATATTGGCTTTGTTGATATCATTTATTCAATACTAGTTTTTAGGATATTATAACTTGCTGTTTGACTAATTCAAAAATTATAAAATACAATAAATAAATAAATTCGAATTAAACTTCAGTTAAATAATTAGCCAGTTTATTTGTATGAGAATTTTCTTAGTTACATAGCTTGACAGAACATGAACAAGCTTAAACAAAATTTATTATTTATTTTTACGAAACAATCAAATTAGCTTTGCATTTATTTTCTTCCTTTTTGAATTTTTCGATAGAGAATACTTGAGAAATCGCATCATACAAATTTTGTTCTCAGAACTTTGACAGTAAAACGAGACATTTTGTATGAGAAACGTTGTTCTGTTTCTGAGAATGCAGACATATCTGAAATCTAAAAAACTCGATAAATTCATCACGATGTCTTCTTAAACTAAAACTCAAAAAGCATTCAAACAAATTTATTATAATCTGAAATGTACCGATTACAAAACCTAGCGAATATACAATGCAGGTAATTAAAAAAAATGCCAGTTTTGACATTTGTACCGTAGTAAGAATGTCAAAATATAAAATCAAATAAAATAATTAATGTATCGAATTTTGTAATCGGAATGACTACTTTTTGAATAAAACGACTCATATCTTATAATGCAGAAAAAGTAGTTGCTACTATTTGAAAGAGAGTTTGAATAATAGACATCTTGGCATCACTCTTCGCTTATCAACCTATTTCGAAATTTCTTTTCAAACCTTTAAGAAAAAAAGGACAACTAATTCGCAAATTTTCATACAATAAAAAGAAACAAACATATGACACATTTTCGAAATCAAACATCGAAACACCCGGTTGTTCGTGTTTGAAATTCTCTTTCAAAGTTTTAAACGGTTTTGTGTCGTTCTATCTAACAGCAACTGCAACTCTACTCTCGACAATTTTTCTTGTTTTCGCTGGTCGTGTGCTTTATATTAATTTTAAATTAATTTTATCTGTTTAACTTAAAGAAAAGAACCGTTTTCTGTTTTTAAATAATCATTATTTCTTTTTAATAAAAATCAATATTTATATTTATAAAGTATTTTGATTTTACCGTCACACTAAAAACTAATAAAAAGAAAACGACCGAAAGAACAAGGATCGATCATTGCATTGAAAAAAAAAAATTAAAAACTAAGAGAATAATTATTTTTGTTCGTCATTATTAATTTGGAAAAAGGAAGGCTGCCGCTTTTGGGAAAATGGCCTCGTCCAGAATTGATGATAAAGCTAGTGATATCCCTGATAGACTCTACGATGCTGGCACAAACCGCACTTATAAAAGAATGCGATTTTTTGGCAAGGTAAGGATTAATTTATTGAGACTTGAAACCACCTTTTTTTATAATGTAGTTATGCAAATTGACAATTGTGTAAACTCTGGGCGGGCGCCGACAGAAATTTCACGTGTGGTTTAGAATTTTTGCCGAGTATAATTAAAAAATATAATTTGCAATTCTTTTTTAAGTATTTTAACATTTTTCTCTTCGAGTTCGGTTTACGTTTTCTAAGTAAAACACAACCCCTTTATGGTCCTCATTAAGAGATCCTTTAAACACCTGTAGCTCTATTGTTGATTTTTTTCTTTTTCTCTAATAAACGTTCTAAAAAAAAGGAAAAACTTAATGAAGTTTGATGATAAATTGAAACCAAATCTTAAATCTAATAGAGGAAAGGGAGGTAGGTATACAGGAATTTGGGATGCTGTTTGTCCGAAGCTAGAATTTTACATACCTATGGTATAACACCATCTGGAAAATGTATGGCATTAGTTAGAATGTGTGTACCTATGTGATCTTTTACGCCCTCTCCTCATCCTTGTCTTTCTTGTATTCAATTTTTGCACACATATACAACAATTGGAATATTGATGGTTTTTTAGAAAAATATTCATACAATGTATGTATTTGATGTTGTTTCATTAAGAAGTGATAGAAAAAGGACCCTTTCTTCGTTCGTTTGTTTTCAATTCGTTTTCGTTTTTTTTTCACTTAACTTGAGCTAAAGACGTTCTCAACTCCCAGAAAAATAAGAAATTGGCATTGGCAGTTGTTCCAAAAAAATGTACAATGCTCCTACCAGTTATTCATCATCGCTTGATCTATATTCAAAATCTACCAATTAATGCCATTAATGGATTTGCTTGTTGTTTGTTTTAAACGTGTGGTTTTCAATAAGAAAAAAAAAACGCATGCAGATTGATATAATGGCGAAGAATTTAGTTTCATTAAAAAGATAAGGTTTTGTAGTTATGTTTAAAAAACTGGCAAGTAGCTAGCTCGAGTAAAATGCAGACCAGAGGTCCAATTTTCGAAGACTTTTTGCAGCAATTACATCCGTATGTCACCAAAAGTTCCCTTCCATAAATCAATTTTTTTTTTGTTTGGTTGTATGGCATGTAGTGCCGCGGTCCAAATTAACATCCTTCAATTCAGACACGAAAAAGTCATTACTATATAGCTTTTCCCATACACTGTAACATTATAGCCGGCTTCATTTTTAAAGAAGTTAACCAAACTGTGACTTTGATACAACAGTTTTGCTTATTAACGTACCCATTCAACCAAAAATGAGCTTCATCGAGCTTTTTGGTCTTTTTTGGCTTCAATTCTGGCAAGAGTTGGATTTTGTAACCTCATAAAACAAGATCCTTCCGCAAAACCTTTTATAAAGAGAATTAAATCAGCACTAATTGTTGCGCGCGATGATTGATAGACCCTTTTGGGTCTTCTTTGATGCTCTGCTCTACAGCAGCAATAGGATCTTCAGAGCGCACTTTCCACTAGAGTAAAGGTGGTGCGAAACCGATCCATTGTTGCTCGGCTACATAGATTAAAAAATGGAAAACCAAATGACAGCTGTTGAAAAGACCAGCTCCTAAAAAAAGTATTGTCAGATAGAAAACGACACATCTAAAAAACATCCATTATGTAAGCAAATGTACAATAAACAATACCTTTAGGCAAAACTGCAAATTTACAAGGAGTCTTAAAAGAAAAGGTGAAAAGGCGTTTGTTTGTCAGCATGTTGTGACAGCTTTTCCGAGAAAAAGTGCATCAAAAGCAGATTTGTTTCCAAAATTTTTTTGTTCGTCAAATTTTCAAGTGGAAAAAACAATAAAGCTTCCAGATTAAGCGGCTAAAGACCTCTTCTCACAATTTTCTAAACAAGAACATAGACATATATTTTTTTTTTATTATCTTTATTTTTTCATTTCAAAAGTTTACGAGATTTATAAGTTTATATAGACATATTTATCGTTAGCCGAACGGCAACCAAGGTAATCTACGCCATTGTCACAAAGCCCAAAACTGGTTAGACAGTCCTAAGGCAGATACCAACTAACAGGGTTCAGTTGCACTATCCATAGTGGTATTCGGCAAATACAATGGCAGGAAAATCCTCCGAGAGTCAACACAATCATAGACCCCTACCTTTCAATAGGAATTAATTCTCAAACTATGGACGGATTCGGATCACCATATTTATCCATTGTATATTTTCGACATGAAGTGCTTCGCTAGCAAGAACTCATTCTTCCAAAAAGCTAGATTGAGCAAGCAAGCATGCCATGATACCTTGGCCTGGAAACGTTTTCTTTTCTGCTGCCATAATCAGCCTCGTACGAATTGGACAATAACGTATAACTGCTTCATATGAGTCAACCAATTTAGCAATGATTTATACGTTAACCAAAACTTCCTCGAAGCTGCAAGTAGCATATAGTCAAACTTTGAAGTAAGCTAAGTTTCAAGAATTCTATAACAAAATATTAAAAGAAAACAAGATACCCTTTACAACTAAGTAGGCCTCAATTATCCCTATTGATTAGTATCATAAGAGGTCACAGTTCAATGGGTACCCACATGAACAGAATGGGTACCACCTACTTACTATCTTACTTACTTAAGGTGGCGCTTCAGTCCGGGGCGGACCTGGGCCTCAACCAACATGCGTCTCCAGCCATCTCACTCCCTAGCTATCTGTCTCCAATTTCGCACGCCAAGTTGGTTGAGGCCTTCACCCACCTGCGTGCGCCACCTGAGTCGCGGTCTTCCTCTACTGCAACGTCCCTCGGGATTGGATTCGAAGAAATTCCGGGCTGAAGCGTTGATGTCCATTCGTTCTACATGACCTAGTCATCTAAGTCGTTGGTCTTCAATTCTGTTAACTAAGTCAGTGTCGCTGTACAGCCCGTACAGTTCGTCATTGTGTCTTCTCCTCCATTCTCCATCTATGCATATGGGACCAAAAATCACCCGAAGAATTTTTCTCTCGAAGCGTCCTAAGACGCTTTCATCTTTCTTTGACAGGGTCTAGGCCTCAGCGCCATAAATGAGAACCGGGATGATGAGTGTCTTATAGATGGTGATTTTAGATGCTCGAGAGAGGACTCTACTTTTCAATTGCCTTCTAAGTCCAAAGAAGCAGTGATTTGCAAGTTATTCTTCGTTTGATTTCAGCACTGGTGTCGTTGTCTGTGTTTATAGCGGTGCCTAGGTAGACAAAGTCCTCAACTACCTCAAAGTTATAGCTGTCCATAGTGACGTTTTGTCCCAGACGTCGTTGTTCAATGTCCTTTTTTGATGACACCATATGTTTGGTCTTGCCCTCATTGACCACTAAACCCATCTTCTTCGCTTCCGACGCAATGCTCAAAAAAAGCTCCACTGACATCACGTTTTGATCTTCCAATTATGTCAATATCATCTGCGTATCCGAGTAATTGGATGGACCTTTGAAAGATTGTGCCTCTTGTGCCTCTAGTGTTGACGGTTGAGTTTTGCACTATTGTTTCCAGAACGTTGTTAAAGAAGTCGCATGACAGTGCATCACCTTGTCTAAAACCTTTTTTGACATCAAATGCATCGTTGAGATCTTTTCATACCTTGATGGAGCAGCGTGAATTCTCCATCGTCATTCTGCACAAACGGATAAGTTTGGCAGGGATGCCAAAACTAGACATTGCTCTGTAGAGCTCTTCCCTATGGATGCTGTCATACGCGGCTCTTAAATCGATAAAGAGATGGTGGGTATCGATTTGAAGCTCCTGGGTTTTTTTTCAAGATCTGCCGTAGTGTGAATATTTGGTCGATAGTGGACTTTCCTGGTCTGAAGCCACACTGATAAGGACCTATCAGGTTGTTGACGAATGGCTTCAGACGTTCACATAATACGACAGAAAGGATCTTATATGCAATGCTAAGGAGACTGATGCCTCTATAGTTGGCGCAATTTAGAGGGTCTCCTTTCTTATGTATCGGGCACACTATGCTGAGATTCCACTCATCGGGCATGCTTTCTTCCGACCATATTTTGCAGATGAGTTGGTGCATGCTCCCTACCAAGTCATCGCCTGCAGCTTTGTTTGACTTCAGTTTAGATATAGCTATCTTTACTTCGTCGAGGTCGGGTAGGCGGAATTGTTGATCTGCGTCGCCTAGATTAAGCGCCGTTATATAATTTATAGAAGTGGTCTTTCCATATTCTCAACATAAACTGCGGTTCTACTACGATGTTCCCCTGATCATCCTTACAGGCTTCGGTTTTTGGCTGGTACCCTTGGGAGTTTTTTCTGGGTACCACTTCCTCTGATTAATGTGTAGAGGTGGAAAGACGAAGAGACAGAAAAGGATGCCTTAAAATTTCTATTAGAATGCCCTGTGGAAGCCTAGCAAAAAGACAAAAAGATAACACTACATATTTCTTCGATGGCCTACTTGCCTTTGGCATTAAAAGACATTCTGAAATTTCAAATTGACCACTGACCCCGTTTAACTCAACCTACTCGTAACTTGAGTTTTAATAATTTTTGTGTTAGAAAAGAAAGAGAAAGTTTTGAAGGAGATATCCGTTTAAATTGGTTTTGAATTCCTGAATATTGCAACGAACGAAAACTATAGTATAGTAAACCATCCCACGTTCGCGTAGTGCGGCTAAAGAACGAATCTCAGTTTCAGTTTTTGCAAACAACATTCACATCTTCTTGATTATACATTTTGATTCTCACTTATATAAAAATTTAAATTAATTTTATTTTCCCAAAATAGGGTGGTTTTGCAAAATGTTACGAAATCATCGACGTCGAAACGAACAACGTCTATGCTGGAAAAATCGTATCCAAAAAGCTAATGATGAAGCATAATCAAAAAGAGAAAATGACTCAAGAAATTTCCATTCACAAATCATTAAATCATAAAAATGTAGTTAAATTTCATGGATTCTTTGATGACAGTTTAAATGTTTATATTGTTTTGGAATTGTGTAAGAAAAGGGTAAGTTTGTGTTTAAATTTCAAGCACCCATAAACGATCACTATATATATATTTCTTTTAGTCAATGATGGAACTGCATAAACGACGAAAAGTCATAACAGATTACGAATGCCGCTATTATATATATCAAATAATCGAAGGAGTCAAATACCTCCACGATAATCGAATTATTCATCGTGATTTGAAGTTAGGTAATTTATTTCTCAACGATCAACTTCATGTGAAGATTGGTGATTTTGGTTTGGCCACACGAATTGAATTTGAGGGCGAACGCAAGAAGACCCTTTGTGGTACACCGAATTATATAGCCCCTGAGATTCTCACAAAGAAAGGACATTCATTTGAAGTGGATATTTGGTCGATTGGTTGTGTTATGTATACATTGCTGGTGGGTCAGCCCCCGTTCGAGACAAAGACCCTCAAGGATACTTATACTAAAATTAAGAAATGTGAATATAGGTGAGTTTTGAAGACGACCGAAATTTGTGATGATGGAGAAATTTCTATTGATGGTTTTGTTTCTTGTTTGTCTCTTTGAAGAGTTCCAAATTTTATGCGCAAAAGTGCAGCAACTATGGTCATTGCAATGTTACAATCAAATCCCGATAAACGTCCCACAATTCGTGAATTGCTTAATTTTGAATTCATCAATGCAAGTGAGGTGCCATCTAGTTTGCCTAGCTCTTGTTTGACAATGGCACCACGATTAGGATTGAATGAAACAATAGAGGCAGAAAGTGAGCTCCGGCGTAAACCACTTATTGAAACAAATGGAATGAGTAAGTTTTTCTCTGGAGGGTGTTTTGATTTTTAACACTTACTATTTTTAACACTTACTATTTAATAATTCAAGGAGACGATACAAGATTAGAGTCGACATTCCTTAAAAATAACTTACACGATGCCATCACTGCTTCGGCGCAGATTGGTAACTTAAATGAAGATTATCGCGCCGACATTCAGAGTCTCCATGAACAATTAACAACATTGATTAACAGCAAGGTAAGTTTTGAAAATTTTGAGAACATACAAATAAGGACATGGAAAATCATTTCATTTAGCCACGAATGATGCCAAATAATTTGGGTGATGAGAACACAGATCCAGCTGCTCAGCCTCTATTTTGGATCTCGAAATGGGTTGATTACAGTGACAAATACGGCTTTGGATATCAACTATGCGATGAAGGTATGGGTGTGATGTTCAACGACACAACAAAATTAATTATGCTGCCGAATGGACTGTAAGTTCTTCATTTCTTTAAAATGTCTTTTTTAATTTTAAAAACTTGTTTTTTTGTTTTAGTAACGTGCATTTCATCGATAAAGATGGCAAAGAAACGTACATGACCACAGCCGAATACCCCAAGCAACTGGACAAAAAAATGAAACTACTTTCATACTTCAAACGTTACATGACCGAACATTTAGTCAAGGCTGGCGCCAACAATGTTCTGTTCGAAAACGATCAAATCTCAAGATTACCCCATTTGCACTCGTGGTTTAGGACAACGTGTGCGGTTGTAATGCATCTAACAAATGGATCTCTGCAGGTTTGTAAAAGTTCACAAGTTTTCCACATAAATCGCACTTAACACACTCTGTTTTTGTGCAGCTAAATTTCTCCGATCACATGAAATTGATCATCTGCCCTCGTATGAGCGCCGTTACCTACATGGACAGCGAAAAGAACTTCAGAACTTACCGATTTGCCACCATCACAACGCATGGTTGTTCAAAGGATCTATACCAGAAGCTGCGTTATGCCCACGAAAAACTAAGGAAAATGTTGGAAAAGATGTTCTGAAGAGAAAAGACACAATTGAAATAATTCTTCACAAAACGATTCATAATTTATTGTGTGTTTAATTTAAATATTATTATAAAAATAAGATGAAGTTGGAGGCAAAATGGAAGAAAGAAAAGTAGAGAGAGAGAGGGGCAACAAGCGAAAGAAGAACAAACAAACGAGCGAGCATACCAGCGAAACATATTTTTCATCATTATCACAATACATTCTTTTTTGTTTATTTTTGTTGCTGTTTTGCGTTTTAAAATATTATTATTATTTTTTTTTTATCATTTAACATCAAACGTCAAAAAAGAGGAAATAAAATAATTTCCATTTTATTTTTGATAAATTAGAATTTACATACATATACCTACATTTATACGCATTGTTAAAAATAAGTACACGTTTCATGTTAAAACAAACCGATATCAAAAATACGAAAAAAAAAACAGTGTTAATATGACTGAGATTAATTTTAAGGCACACAATGCAAGGAAATTAAAATTTAGTCCCAGACAAAGTATTTTAAAAGGATTTGTTTTACTCATCCTCCCACAAAATTATTTTTTTAAAAACACAAAATCACAAAAAATAGCATAAATAGTGCGGGCGCAAATTACAAAGTAGTTGGTAAATTTCTAAATTCTTTTTATTTTGTCAATCAAAATCAAAATTCAGTGTGTTTATTTTTTTTTTTGTAATTTTATTTTAATATTTTTCCCCTTTTTTGTTTTTATATAAAATACCTATTTACTTTCCTTATTTTGTTTATATTTTATTTCCTTGGATTTGTGTGGGTTAGTCTCGATTAAATAAATTTTTAAAAAAATATTACTGGCTTTTTAATTCAAAAAATTAAATTTTTTTATTCAGACAATTTCCTTGAATATTATAAATAAAAATAAATTAGGTGGCGCAACAGTCCTTTGAGAACTAGGGCCTAGCGACTCGCAACTCTCAACCATTCCTGTGCGCGTACAGTTGTCAGGAATGGAGGGGACCTACAGTTTTAAGCCGAATGCGAACGGCTTATTTGAGAAAGCACTTTTCATGACAAGAATTACTCTTGGAGGATTTGTCAATTCCTCGCAAGAGGCAGTACCCGTGACAAAAACTAGATGGCATAGGCAGGGATCGAACCTAAAGCATCTTGCACATGAGCTACGAACTGCGAACTGTGGATCAGAGTTTTAAAAACTGCAGTCTTTTTGGGACTGCAGTTAAGTCACGAATAAGACTTTTTTTCATTAGTCTTTTAAGTTACAAAAGTACTTTAACTGCAAAAAAAACAGTCAGCAGTCAGTACTTACTTTCTGACTTGGCAGTTAAAAAAAGCAGTTAATTGACTTAAAGTTAATTAACTGCAGTTCTTTTAACTGGTTTTAGTCTTTCTTTTGTACTGGGGTATTAGAATTTTTAGTCATTAATTCTTTTCACTGCAGTTAATTAACTTTAAGCCAATTAACTTTTTTTTAGTCTTTTGACTTCTTTTAGTCTTTATAAGTCCAAAGAGTATTAAGAGTACGTCGTTTGAGAGTATATTGTAAATCGAAAAACAAAGTAAAGAGATGAATATAACAACAAGAAATACATCTGTATTTCGGTTTTTTTTTTTTTTTAAAGTTTGAATACTAATGCGTTTTGAAAACGCTTTTAAAGATGTTGTTCAGATTTGTGATACATTCATGTATACATAGTATATGTATAATATATTGTTGTAATAATTAAATAATATTTTGGTTTTCCAAATGACCTGATATCATTGAAATATGCTGATTCAGTTTTAGAAAGAAAAAAACATGAGCAGATTAAGTTGTAATCAAATAGTTTGTGAAAAATTGATTATCAAATCCAAAATTAAAAAAGAGGCTGGGATGCGACCCACACTGATAACTTCCCATCCTGTCTGTCGATTTGTCTTGCTTAAAACTTTGTCTTTATGTATCAATTTTTACCAAATTTGCGTACTATTTTTTGTAGATTTTATTTTTTTATGAAAAAAAAGGACTGTTGGATTTTTATAAAAATAAATTACTGAATATCAAAAACAATATTTTCTGTGAAATAAAATAAGTTTGAAGCCAATATTTGTAATATATGAAAAGCTATTTGAGTCGAAAGTAAATTTTTAAAAGTTTTAGTATTGTTTTTTTTTAGGTTTTTCACTTTTTTTCAAAATTTTACTGAATGTTGACAAAAATATTTTTTGAAAGATTAAAATAGTGTGAAGCCAATATCTCAAAGTTTTGAAAAGATATTTGAGTCCAAAATCAATTTTTACCAACTTTTAAAATTTTTTTTTTGGGTTTTTATTTTTTGTAAAAAAAACTGTCAATTCGATTTTTCTCAACATTTTTCAGAATGTTCAAAACAATATTTCTTATAACAATATTTCTTATAAGATAAGTTTGAAGCCTTAATCTCAAGTTTTTGAAACGATATTTGAGTCGAAATTCAATTTTTACCAACTTTGAGTAATGTTTTTTTTTTAGGTTTTTATTTTTTATAAAAAAAAACTGTCAATTAGATTTTTCTCAAAATTTTATCAGATGTCAAAAACATTATTTTTCGTTGCACAAAATTGGTTTGGAGATGAAATCATATTTTAGTCGTAAAATGTTCGAGGTGACAAATTTTTTTTTTTCAGTTTTTTTGATTTATAAAAAAACCGTTAATTGGATTTTTTTTTTCCAAAAATATAATTCTTTTGTATCACGTTACAATATATAATTAAAAATTGAATTCAAGTCTCTAGCGTCATTGGTTCATGAGATATTTAGGGTTAACCAAAATTTTCACCTTTTTTTTTAAACTGCTATGGTAAAAAAACCACCCACGCAATTTTCTTGAGAGCCTTTTCTGCATCTTTCTGCCTTATTATATGTATAACAAAATTTATTTGAAGTCGATATCTCTTCTGGTTCTTGAGCTATAGACGACGAAAAAAACGAAAAAAAATGTCCTTCCCACCCAAAAGATTGTAAATAGACCCCCTCCCAAAAAGTCTAGTCCCATCCCAGTCTGCATGTGTACCGAATTACCCTGTGCATTGGAGCGGCTTTTTTCCATTGCTGGGCTTATTGCCACCCCTAGAAGAGGAGCACTTTCAGACAGCAATTTTGAAAAACTGCTGCTACTGAATGTTAGCTCTTCAATAGTTAAAAATTAATTTTATTTATAAAAAAAAAATTGTTATTAAAAAATTTTGTTTTTTTAGAGTACATAGACATAATTTAAAAAGAATAAAATATTTAATTTTGCGAAAGAACAACTTTTATTTCCTAAAAATATTATTGTTTTGTTCGATATGCTCAATAAACATTTGCCACACAAACACTGCAACAAAGAACTGATGCCAAAAACATTCTATAGCAAACCTCATTGTTGTTAGCCAAACAGCATTGTTACCTCATTGCATATAGGTACCTCATATCTAGTAGTATCTTAGTCAAAAGACTAAAAAAAAAGTTAATTGACTTAAAGTTAATTAACTGCAGTGAAAAGACTTACTGACTAAAAATTCTAATACCCCAGTACAAAAGAATTTGTACTAACTAAAAAGACTAAAACCAGTTAAAAGAACTGCAGTTAATTAACTTTAAGTCAATTAACTGCTTTTTTTAACTGCCAAGTCAGAAAGTAAGTACTGACTGCTGACTGTTTTTTTGCAGTTAAATTTTCCAGTCGCAGTATTAACTTGCATTAAAAAAATTAGTTAATTAACTGCGACTTAATTGAATGCATTACCCAAAAGACTGCAGTCTTTACAACTCTGCTGTGGATGTTCGCATATTTTGACTTTTCTTTCATATGGGCTTTATTTCTATTCGCAGACAGCGACGAATTGAATTACCCTTTCCTCTATATTTTCCTCAGCCATGATCTTTCACACAAAAACAAAACAAGAGTGGTATAGTTTTGAGGTTAAGTTGCTCGCGAATAATTTATTCGTTGCAGTGTGGATGATATGTGGAACGCGAATAGAGTTTGACAGTTCGTAGCAACTACACTGCAATTCGTTACTACCAAACTGTTTTTACAAAATTTTCCAGTTTTAGAGAACATAATGCAAATTTTATTATCCTAACATTAATATCAATTGGTTTCTTATAATTTAAATGTGTTTTGTTTGGAATTGACTTTTTGAAATGTGTAAAATCACGTTTGTTCGTCCATTCGTTCATTCGTTGTTCGCTCTCATGTTCAAGACCTCTAGCATGACAGTCCAACGCACTTTTTTTCTTTTTTTTTGACGTGACAACGTCTTAAATTAGGTTGCGGCTGGGAGTCACTTATGAAAAAGTGTAACGCCCGGTAACGTAACGATGAGTCACCGAACGAGAGAGAGGCCCGCCGAATGCCTTGCGTCTCTCTCCCACTCAACTATGATCGGTCTGCCGCGCGCGCAGCACTAGAGAATTAGGCGCATTGAATCGGCGCATGCTTGTGTCTCTGTCTTTGTCTTTCTCGAACGTTCTTGGCGTTGGAAAAACAAGAAAGCGTCATAATACAAGTTCACACGTGTGGTTAAAGTATCGTCAGCTGTGTCTGTAGTGAAAATGTGGAGTGCTTAGATTCGTCATTTACAACAACTACAACAATAAAGGTAAATAATTGTACACTGATATTTCATTATCGTAAACTATGATTGATTGATTAATTGTTAGATTGACACAAAAGTTGAGAAACTGAGTTTATAGGTTATGTCATACTATTGATAAATGTTGATAGTGTTAAGTAAATTATTAGTTTAAAAAATTTGTGCAATTCTTATTTTCATTCAATTCCTTGTTCCTATTGTGCAATTTAATTATATTCATATCAATAAATATTCTACCGAGAAAAAGACGTTGTCACGTAAAATCTTCGCCCGTAAAACCGACTTTACAGGCAACCATTTTTTTTTAATTAATTTTTATTAATTCCATCTTAAAACTTAATAGGTTATTCCAACTAAAGCTAGACAAAAATTCATAAAACTAGCCTAATTAACCATAACTTACGACTAACTTACTGGTCCCATACGGACACTCTAAGTTAAACAAAAATACTTAATTCTTTTGCCTTTCGGCCCTAAGATCTATTTTACTGTAATTCATTTTATTTATTAGAAAATTAAAAAAAAAACTAATTTCAATATCTTTTTTCATTTTTACTTAAAAACTACTTAAAATAAGGTCCTTAAAATAAAACTTAAACTACCTATAAACTACTTATTAGAACAAGCACAGCAACAAATTAACTACTATATAACAATGTTTTGTTTTTGATATTTTGTTAACCTGTTTTTTTTTCTTATTCCATGTTTTTTTTTATTTTATTTTATTTTATATATTTTTTTTTCTATTTTATATTATTTATTTTTTTTATTTTATTTTATATATTTTTTTTTTATTTTATTTTATATATTTTTTTTTATTTTATTTTATATATTTTTTTTATTTTATTTTATATATTTTTTTTATTTTATTTTATATATTTTTTTTTATTTTTTTTTTGTTTTGTATATGTTTTTTGTGCCACCATGCTTATTCTACTTAAAACTAAACCCTAAAACTATAAAACAAGTATGAAAGCCGGCCAAGGCTTAAAACCCCATCCCGACTACCCAGTATCAAGTGCCGATTGAAGCCACCAAAACTGCTTCACTCTATCAGTTCGGTCCCGTTCGGACACAGCTCTACGGTCTTGTGCCATGACGTCCCGATAGGAGTCGCCTATCCACGGATCGTCGTCTGACGTGGTAGATTAGCGGAACTGCCAATCTATCCTGTATCAGACCGCATCTATCTAAAAAGAGGAATGCCTCTGGTGGAATGAAGCCGCTCAAGCGTGCACTTTCAAAATACTCGTCGTTCGGATAGAACGCCCCGAAAATTAAATTGTTGGTCGAAGACATATGTAGCTCTTGCAATGTGACCTCGAACGAGTTTTATCACGAAATTGTCAATTCTGTTGATTCGAGCCCCGTTGTATAGGACCTCGTTAAAATAGTAATGCACGTAAGAAGATTCGGCTGTTCGATATAACCCGGTACAGTGTCGTAAACACTGCCGCTCGAACACCCGAAACTTCTCCATCTGGAAAAGGGCAACGTTGAACCACACAGGACAACAATAAACGATCATCGGCCGTATGAGGGCCATGTAGCAAATTAACTTCACTCTGGGGTAAAGCCGACTGCTGTAAAACAACCGTTTCGTCAGAACGAAGGCTCCTCTGGCCCTGGTCAGAGCAACATTTATGTATGTATATGTCTGTCGAAATATAAATACTGATCTAACCAGATACCAAGGTACTTCACTACACTTTTGTTCGCTAATCGCTGCCCGTGAAAATCAACGATGACCATCTTGCGCCAATTCTTGCACGTAGGTATCCCTCGTGGCCCTAGCGAACGGAGTCTGGAACAGAATTGTCTCCGACTTCTGGACATTTATTTTCAGTTTCCAGTCGTCGCAATATCGCTGAATCTTGTCGAAATCGCATCAAATGCAAGAGAATTCTAATAACCTCAACTTTTCGGGCCGTTTTGAACGCAATTACCATTGTAAGACTACCTATCAGATCGCTGGTGTAAATTTATTTATTTATTGAATTCGTTAAACAAACTAACGTTAGAACTTAAGACTAATATTACATTTATTCTTAGATTTATAGATTTACAATGCAAAACCATTAAAAAAAAAAAAAACAAAACAAAAAAAATGCTAAACTGAAGTATTGAAAAAATTTACTTTAAATGTTTTACTTTTAAAATCATCGCTTACGGAATATACCAAAAAGTAATACTTGTTGTAAACTGAAATCAATTGGTTGAGGGGACTGTTTTTACCATAGTTCGATCTGCTTGATATAGGACGTAATGGAACTTGTCTTCTAATACTTGAACGGCTATAAATAAAGTTTAATTGTTCCAAAATTGATGGTGATATGACTGACCCATTGATTAATTTTATAATAAAGCACAGCTGAGTGTACTCTCTGTGTTTAGAAAGCGATGGAAGATCTATGAGCATGAGCCTATGATTGTACGGTGGAAGTTCGAGCCTATTGGACCATGGGAAGAAACGGAGGCAGAAGCGCATGAATCTTCTTTGTACTCTTTCTATTCTGTTTATATGGACTGAATAAATGGGAGCCCATATTATGCAGCCATATTCCAATATTGGTCTCACAAATGATATGTAAAGAAGTTTAAGAATATAAGGGTCGCGAAAATCATGTGAAAACCGTTTTATAAATCCGAGTGTCTTATTTGCTTTTTTAATAATATAGTCATGATTTGTAAAAGTTAATTTTGAGTCAAGAATAATACCTAGGTCAGAGAATGTAGAGAGTTTAGTCAAATAAGAAGAGTCTAATTGATAATTGAAAGTCAAAACATTTTGTTTGCGTGTAAAACACATTGATTTACATTTGTCTATGTTAAGTGAAAGCTTATTTATAAAACACCATTCGCGAAAACTATTTAGATCATCTTGTAGGAGTAAACAGTCGTCCAGTGAGTCAATACGTTTGAAAATTTTAATGTCATCAGCGTAAATTAAAACAAATGAGTGTTTTATAATAGAGGGTAAGTCGTTAACGTACAAAATAAACAGTAAAGGTCCTAAGTGGCTACCTTGTGGTACGCCAGAGTTGGTATAAAAATATGATGACCGCTCATTCCTAAAAACTACGCTGTATGATCTATTATATAAGTACGACGAAACCCAACTAAAGCTTAAGCTAAGTGTACACGATTGCCAGATCTGCAAATATTGCCAGATCTGTCACTGAACAATTTGTCTCGAATGGCTGACAATCGTGTACACACCAAATTAATTTGCAGACAAATGGTTTGGCTCCTAATTTGCAGACAAATATCTGCCAATTAATTTGTAGATATCTGGCAATCGTGTACACGCAAGCTGACAACCGTCTACACACCAAATTGATTTGCAGAAAAATTTGTTCATCAATCATTTTGAAGACAAATTAATTTGCAGATGTGGCAATCGTGTGTACACAAAATTCATTGGGAGATCACCAATTTTTTTTTATTTTCTGACGTTTCTGCAAACGTCTGACAATGAATAAATTTGCAGATGCCGTTTGAGGAATATTTGCAAATTTATTCATTGGCAGACAAATTTTCTGACTGATGCGATGTGTGACAATGAGCTGAAAATAAATTTGCACATCCAAAATTTGATTTGGTGTGTACACGGTTGGCAGAAAATCTACAAATGTTTGCAAATCTATTGCTAGCTATTTGGCCAAATTAGTTTGTCGACATTGTCAGACAAATATTTGGCAACAGATTTGCATATGTTTGTAGATATCTGCAAACCGTGTACACACAAATTAAAATTTTCAGCTCATTGTCAGCTCATTTTCACACATTGTCAGACGTTTGCAGATCTGACAATGATTGTCAGACGTTTGCAGAAACGTCAGAAAATGAAACAAATTTGGTGATCTCCCAATGAATTTTGTGTACACACGATTGCCACATCTGCAAATTAATTTGTCTTCAAAATGATTGATGAACAAATTTTTCTGCAAATCAATTTGGTGTGTAGACGGTTGTCAGCTTGCGTGTACACGATTGCCAGATATCTACAAATTAATTGGCAGATATTTGTCTACAAATTAGGAGCCAAACCATTTGTCTGCAAATTAATTTGGTGTGTACACGATTGTCAGCCATTCGAAACAAATTTTTCAGTGACAGATCTGGCAATATTTGCAGATCTGGCAATCGTGTACACTTAGCTTAACAAATTTATCGTTAAAGCCTTGGGATTTAAGTTTGGAAGTTAATGTTTTATGGCACAATTTATCGAAGGCCTTACTGAAGTCTGTGAAGACACAGTCAACTTGTTTCCGTTTTTCAAACGAATCTAAACAAAAAGAACTGAAATGAAAGAGGTTAGTAACTGTTGACTTATTTTGAACAAAACCATGTTGACTGTCACAAATTATAGACTTACAATTAAACGATATGACTTTACAAATAATGGACTCAAATAACTTAGGGATGACGGAAAGTTTTGCAATGGGACGATAATTTTTTATTTCATTTTTACTACCCTTCTTATGTATCGGTGTTATTTACGAACTCTTCCAAATTTCAGGAAAAATTGTAAATTTGAGCGATTCATTAAAAATAATATGAAGAGGATAGGATAAATAGGATGCGCATTTTTTCAAAATATAAGAAGGTACACCATCTGGACCAGGACTATAACGAACTTCAAGTTCTGAAGCTTTGCGAATGATTTCATCTTCAGAGATCCAAAGACTAATTGAATTCAAATGAGGGAAATTTCATGAGAGACCCAATAACTCAGGCGTTTGACAGGAGTT
Organism: Eupeodes latifasciatus; assembly: GCA_920104205.1. Lineage (NCBI taxonomy): Eukaryota > Metazoa > Arthropoda > Insecta > Diptera > Syrphidae > Eupeodes > Eupeodes latifasciatus. The sequence goes on from OV049924.1 coordinate 28,634,256, forward strand.
CGTTACTTCGAAAGCATCTTTGAAAAAGTTTGCAAACATATTTGAAATTTTTTCAGAGTCATGGCTAAGTTCGTTGTTGAAAGACATGCAGTTTGGATACCCGTCAGTATTTCCCTTACTATTAACATAGCTACAAAAGTTTTTTGGGTTGTTTTTTTATGTCGGTTTCGGTATTTAAAATAAAGTCATTATAAAGAACATCTGAATAGTCAATAGTCATATTTCTTAGCTCATTGTATATTACCAAGTCATTATCAGCTTTTGTTTTATTATATTTAATCCAGGCCTTGTTTCTTTTATTTTTTAAATTTTTTAGGCAAGAGTCAAACCCTAGAGGAGATTTCGAAATATTGCGCGGTTTTCGCAATGGTGTGGTCTCATTAAAAAAGTTAAAGAGAACACAGTAGAATTTAGAGCACATAGCATTAATGTCACAGTTCTCAAACAAATGATTCCAGTTAACATTACATAACAGGTTGAAAAGTTCATTAAGTCTGCATTTTTTAAAGTTAAATTCAAGATTTTCTTTGGAGCAATTACATACATTTAAATTAAACGATAGGTCTAATGCTGGGTGATGTCGGTCTTCTTCGACAAGTAGGGTATTGGCTGAATTTACAGCAATGTCAGCATTGAGTGTGTCAGAGAAGAATACAAGGTCCAATATTTTGTTGAAGTTGTTGGCAATCCCATTAAATTGGCTTAGTCCACATGAGGAAAGACCGTCAATTGCCAAGAATTCGTTGGTAGAGGAGATGTTAATAGGAGATAGATAGCTCTCACTCGACTGTTTAGTCCAGATCAAGTTTGGAAGATTGAAATCTCCTAGGACTAGTAACTCGTCTTGTGGCTCAATTTGATCGTTTATTTTGTCTATGCAATTAATTAAGTTTTCATAAACGTTGTTAGGAGAGCTTGGAGGTATATATGTGGCGATAATGTATAGCAGACCTGTCGCAGTTTTAACTTTTATGCAAATTATTTCAACATCAGATTGATGAAAGTCGTCAACCAAAGTGCATATCAAGCAATTTTTTACGGCAAACAAAAGTCCACCTCCTACAGTGCTGATATCATTTAAGCAGTGTCTATCACGTCTGTACACTTGATAATTCGAATCGAAGAGTTCCGTGTCCAAGAATGTATTGTTTAGCCAAGTTTCAGTCAAAATAATTATGTCGTGTGGTAAATGCTGAAGAGAATCGGCGAATCCACAGCTCCCTGTTGAAGACCATTGTTAATTTGGAATGTTGTGGTAGAAGTTACATTGTCATATATAAAGTATATACAACAATGGTTTGCTTATGCCAAGCCTGCTCAGTTTTAGGTAAAGACCCTCTAACCATACGGTGTCAAAGGCCTTTTCCAAAATCTGCTATTACACGATGCCTCACGACTCACATGAGTGCGAAAAAGAAAGCAGCTGTGAGAAAATGAGATGCAAAAAAAAAAAAATTTCGGTGAGTCTCGGGAAAATTTTTAGTAGACTTACTTTGACGTTTCTTTTACGAAGGATTTATATCTTCATATAGAGTGTTTTTGTTCAACAGCTTTAATAAATTTTCGGAATACACTTCCAAAATCCTATTTATTGTGTTTTATAAATTTTACTCAACTTTAAAAACTATCGAAAAATTAAAGCCAACGAGAAGGAGCATTCAAAACAAAACAATTTTGTCAAATTTGAGGCATGGGGCACGAGTCAACGTGTAATAACGTTTGCCTCACCGAATACAAATTTATAAGGAAAGTCAAAAGTGAGTCGTGAGTCAACGTGTAATAGGGGACAAATCAACCAGAACAGCAACTGTGCATTGTTGTTTTGATTTTTGTTTGCCATTGGATATCAGAAACGAGTTTAGAAGCAGCATGAATTGTGTCATGACTCATGAACCGCCTTGAACCCGAACTGTTTATCCGGAATTATTGTGTTGTCCGCAGCCCACTTAGTCAGAGCCCTATTGATGATCTTTTCGAAAACTTTGCTGATGCTCGGAAGAAGACTTATCGACCGAAGATTTGACGGGTTGGAGTTGTCCTTTCCCTTTTTCGGGAGAGGATGAACCACAGCAGTCTTCCAATGCACTGGATAATATGCATTATTCAGTGCATTGTTGAAGAGTGTAGTGTAAATCGGTAAATGTCTTAGTACAACGTTGGATATACCATCGAGACCTGCTGACTTCGTTTTTTATTGAGTTGAAGATGAGCTGAAGCTCAACTTTCGTCACTAACAAGGGACTTGGTCCCGTTTGCTCGTCGATTATGGCATTTGCCAAGGAATCGTCATTGAACCGCATGAAACCGCGGTTCTCAGATCGCCATTGTGTCATATCATTTCGAAGGTAAAAGTGATTAAGTAGGGCTCTGTTTTCCAGGTCGTGGTTTTGGCGAATGCTAACATTCACCTTGTACAACAGTCCAACGCACTAACCACCATGCCACGCGGGTACTACCCTTCAATATTACAATTTCAATTTGATCGGTACCCAAAACCGTTCTCGACCAACTAAAAAGCTTAGGCGGTCAATTATGAATTTCGATTCTACTTTCAATTCTACTGGAAACCTATTTCCAATTCTACTTTCTACTTTGGTACTACGTAGAACAGAATGTGAGTAATGCCAATTCTTTTTCTTAAAATGCTTAATTAAAATAAACCCGTTTTCTTGGCGACTCAATCTAAAGTTTATTGAAATTATGTTTTGGAGAATGAAAATGTTTTCAATGAAAATACATTTGTTAACAATTGAATGAATTTAAAGCTATGGCATTGCCGTCAGCTCGGTAAGCAATTTGGTATAAATGTATATAAAAAGTTCTTTTCATTACAAAATAATAAATAAGTATGTATAACTATTCAAATTCAGATATTAGCAACATCCTATACTTGGAAATATCTTTCAAGAATGATGCGAGGGGTTTCCAGTTCGTTTCGTTCAAAAGTTTTATTGTTTCTTGCATTGATGTTCTTTGTCCGCAATTCGATATCCGTTGAGATGTAAAAATGGGACATATACTGATAAAATGAAAGCAGTCTTCTTTGGATTTAAGATTACATAAGGAACAAAATTGGTTGAAACTTCCATTGTAGGGTGCTCCGTTAAGTCCTAAGAGTTCGCATCTTGCTTTAAAAATTAGGGGGATTTCGTTGAAGCTCAGTGAGTCTTGGAAGTAATTTGCTTGATTTAAGCTCATATTGAGTTGGGAGTACAACATTCTACTGAGGGAATCACGAGCAGTAGCTTTAAAACCATCCCGAACAGAGTTTTCGTGCTTTCCAATTATGCGATAGAGCTGCTCCATCAAATCAACGGAGTTTTTTTCTTCCATCAAAACTTCTTCATCAAAACTGATTGCCATATTTTTCCATTTCCTCATCCACCAATCCTCATTTCTTATTTCGTAACGCAACATTTTTTTGGATAGGCGCTCATCTGGTTGATTAAAAATTTGTACGATATAATCCGCCTGAGTCTTTAATGTACTGGTAAACAGTTTGAGAAGACCTGTTCCTATGTATAAAGCATAGCTTGGAGTTTTCAGAGGCAGGTAAAAAGTTTTTTTTTTTAAATTTCGGTGGAATTTTTCAATTGCTTCGTTTTCTTCCATACCCCATACTTGAGCAGCATAGCAAAGTGTAGTCTTCACAATAGCGTCAAAAATTTTGTATTTCGCAGAGAGTGGGACTCGTTTGTTTGAGAAAACATTTTTCCATGATATATTTAGCATACAACTATTGGTTTTCTCAACTAAATGTTCGTTAAAGTTCATCTTCGTATTAAGTTTCACTCCTAAGTATTTATATTCGTTAACCACTTCCAAGAGGTTACCATTGAAGTACCAATTATAACGAATCTGACTCCTAGAAGATCTGGAAAATACCATGATCTTGGATTTGTCAGTGTTTATAAGAAGATCCCATTTGCAGCAATATTCTGATAGACGATTTATCATCAGTTGTAAAACATCGGGTGACTCTGAAAGTAAAACCAAATCGTCGGCATACAACAGTACATTTATTGACATTCCAGCGATCCGAATTCCACCAGGAAGGAAATTCACTATGTCATTGAAAAGTGAAAACAAAAGGGCACTGAGGAGACATCCTTGTTTGACACCATTGTCTGTTGGAAACCATTTTGAATAAACTGACCCATCCCAGACAGATGCTTGAGAGTCAAAATACATTTCTTTTATAACATGGATAAATTTAGTTGAAATACCTATTTGCGAGAGCTTATAGAAGAGAGCATTACGATTCACCAAGTCAATAGCTGATTTAAAATCTACAAAGAATGCGTAGACTTCCTTGTTCCTGGCTTGGAAAGCTTTGACAATCGAAGTAATTGAGAAAATGTGGTCGGTGGTTGAATAGTTTTTCCTAAAACCAGCTTGAAATTCGGAAAGGATATTGTTGACGTCAACCCATGATTCCAATGTGTCTGCAAGAACTCCACAATACAATTTCGCCAGGATATTCATAAAAGAGATTCCTCGATAATTTTCAACCAGGTCCTGATGAATAATTCGCAGTTTTCTGTAAAAGATAAAATTTTCCAGAGGAAAAAAACACAACCAGTCGTCTTGAAGTTCGTTATAAAAAGGCACAGTTTTAATTTCAAAATTCAATAATACCAAATAGCTTAAATAATGTTTTTACAAAAATGATACCAAAACAACATCCCCACTAAAAACTTATTTCATTAACAAACCAATTAATACAATAAACTTTTTGATAATAGGAGATGATAAAGGCTTCGTTAAAATATCTGCTGCCATTTCATCGGAGCGGACTGATTTCAGCTGGATCTGTTTTTCTGCCACTATGTCTCGGACGAAATGATGTCGGATGTCGATATGTTTCGTGCGAGGACGATAACATTCATTCGATGCCAGATGAATGGCACATTGACTGTCACAAAAGATTTTCATAGATGATTCAACTCCTGTTAGTTCCTTCTGAATTCCTTTCAGCCACATTGCTTCTTGTACAGCGACTCCCATAGAGATGTACTCAGCTTCGGCTGTAGACAATGCAACGGTCGCCTGTTTGCGTGATCCCCAGGATATTGCTCCTCCTTGAGCCAGAAACACGTATCCACTTACTGATTTCCTTTCATCTAAATCATTCGCGTAGTCAGCATCACAAAATCCAACAACTTCTGAATTTCCATTTCGATTATAAGAAAGTTTCAGGTTCAAAGTTCCCTTCAAATACCTCAAAATTCTTTTTGCTGCCAACCAGTGAAGTCGACCTGTATTTTTATTGAATTTACTCAAAAAATTTACGGCGAAGCAAATATCTGGACGACTGATTTGGGCCGCAAAAAGCAAACTTCCAATTAACTCTTGATAGGGCACATTCGACATTTCAAGTTTTTCCTTTTCAGATTTGGGACAATTTTCCTTGCTTAACTTTACATTGACATCCATAGGACTTGACACTGGATTACAATTATTCATGTTAAATCGATTCAATAATTTTAAAATATATTGTTGTTGATTTATGTTTAAATTTCCATTCTTTCTATCATAGTCTATGGTCATACCCAAAAACGAACTAACTTCTGGTATCTCTTTCATATGGAATTCTGACTTTAAATAAGACTTTAATTTTTCGGATACTTTAATGTCTTTAGAAAAAATTAACAAGTCATCTACATAAACTGCCAAAAATAAAATCGATTCAGTATTTGTATCATTATAATAAATACATGGATCATATCTTGATTGCTTTAAATTAAATACTTTTAAAGCCTTGCTCAACTTAAGGTTCCATGTCCTTGAAGACTGTTTGAGTCCGTAAATGGACTTCTTTAACTTTAAAATTTTATTTTTAGGTATATCTAAACCTTCAGGTGGATTAATGTAAACATTTTCAGATAACTCACCTTGTAAAAAAGCGGTGACCGCATCAAGCTGCTCGATGTGAAGACTCATTTTTGTTGCAAGAGACAGAAGATATCTCAATGAGCTGTATCGAATTACCGGTGAATATACTTCGTCAAAATCGATACCTTTCCGCTGTGCACATAGCTTCACCACTAGCCTTGCTTTGTAACGGATCACTTCATCGTTTACTCCTCTTTTGGTCTTGAATACCCACTTTGAGTTCAACGGTTTTATTCCATGGTGACGATCGATAACATCCCAAGTGTTATTTGCTTTCAAAGAATCACACTCGTCACTGATTGCGTTTTTCCATTTCAAACCATCTGATCTTGAAACCGCCTCATCGTAAGTAACAGGATCATCAGATGAACAGACTTCTTTTTCGTTGACAAACGCTACGAAATCTTTCAAAATCTTAGGTTTCCTAACACGACTTGAACGTCGCAAAGATCCATCAGCAACATCCCCACTAGATGATAAATTGGTTGACGGTTCATAACTTGAACAAGTTTTGATATAACTTTCGTCCACATCAGCGCTAGCATCGTCGAACATCTCATCATCCGAATCATCAGCGAACATCTCTGTGACATTGTCAACATCATCACATGAATTTTCAGATGAACAAATCTTTTCACCAACAGCAGGCTCAGTCTCAGCAACAACAACACGTTCATCCCCAACAACAACAGCATCATTCTCAGCAACAAGAATAGGATTTGCTCCAGCAACAACAATAGGTTCAGGATTTCTTCCCAAATTCCCCACTAAATTCTGACCGTCAAAACGCTTGCCTTCCATGAATTTAACTTCTCTGGTTATATGCAGTTTCTTATTCACTGGATCATACATTCGGTAGCCTTTCGAGTTTTCAGAGTAACCGACCATTATACATTTAATGGCTTTTGAATCCAATTTTGTTCTCTTTTGCTTTGGAACTAACACCATTCCAACAGAACCAAAAACTCGCAAATGTGTAATGTTCACTTTTGAACCAGTCCACACATCTTCTGGGCAACGATTATTTAATGATTTGATTGGAGTTCTATTTATCAAATAAGCTGCTGAATACACTGCTTCACCCCAGTAACTTTTGTCTAAACCAGCATCGAAAAGTAGACATCTCGCTTTCTCGACCAGCGATCGATTCATCCTTTCCGACTTCCCATTTTGCTCAGGACAATAAGGTGTTGATGTTTGATGAATTATCCCCGATGATTCAAAGCATTTTCGCATCTGGCTATTTACAAATTCGCCAAATGTCTAGTTTTCGAACCCAACAGAACTTCTTGCCATGTGCGATGATGCCCCAGAGTCCACGAACCACAAATGATCAGCTTCCTGCACAGAAAAAGATGCAAATATAGCAAACTTACCGTGCGTGTTTACATTCTTGGGGCAATCTTTCTTGAAATGTCCAAAGCCACCGCAACCAAAACACTTGACTCGGGTTTTGTTCTTGTGTTTGCCTTTGATTGCTGCCATTGCCTGACATTGACGACGAGAATCACTCCCATCAAGCATTCCATTGTAGCATTCAAAGTCCTGCAACAACTTGGACTTAATTGAATCACCTGTGATTTTTATTCCGCTACTCTCGATTGCCATAATCATTGGCTGGAATCTGTCTGGCAAACCACTCAAGAGCAAACTACCTATCCATTCGTCATCGACTTTCATTTTGATGGCGTTAAGCTTGTGGGCCGTCCCAATGATCTTGTTCACATACTCTGTGATTGATGAACATTCATCTAGGCGAGTAGTCGTCAACTCTCTCAAAAGCCCAACCCTTCTCGTCAGTCCAGAATCGTCGAATGCTGCGGCCAATTGGTCCCATACTTCTTTTGCAGTCTTGGCTTCCTTGATATGAACGTACAACGATGGTTCAACCAGCAATACCAACTTTGCCTTTGCTATGGCTTTCTTTTCTTCCTTGACTTCGGTTCCTTGGACAGATTTCCACAGGTCGTCCAACACCAGATAATTTTCAACCGCAAATTTCCAGCTGTCGTAATTTTCACGACCCTGAGTCTCTCAATCGTCGGAATATTCGCCATGGTTTCACCAAATAAAAAAATCGAAAATACAGCAATTTATTTTTCGTTTTAAACTTTATCTTTACTTAACTTGGCTCATCTGGGCCCATAACCTGATGAATAATTCGCAGTTTTCTGTAAAAGATAAAATTTTCCAGAGGAAAAAAACACAACCAGTCGTCTTGAAGTTCGTTATAAAAAGGCACAGTTTTAATTTCAAAATTCAATAATATCAAATAGCTTAAATAATGTTTTTACAAAAATGATACCAAAACAACAGGTCCAGGGCTCCTTTTTTTGTGAATCGGGAAGATCACTGACTTTTTAAATGGACTGGGGATGTCCTCATTTATAAACGCTTTATTAAAAAGGATCTTCAGTTGGTTGATGAAGTTCGGAGGAGCGTTCTGAAAAATTCGTATGGGATTCCATCTTCACCCGGGCTTTTCCATTTTTCGCTCTGTGAATAACAGCATATATTTCAGAAGCTGTGATTTCCTTGTCCAAGCAATCGTTGGTTACCATAGGTTCCGCAAAGTGGTAGTTTAATAATGATTTGCCGTAAAGGAGATTTTTGAAGTGCACTGATAGGTCTTCAGCAGAGAGTCCAATGCCTATTGCAAAGTTGGATCCATTTATCTCTTTTGTAATCTTCCAGAATTCTTTAGAACTTTTAGTTTGACCAAGTTTACATGCTTGATTATTTTCATATTCACTTTTTTTTTCAAACACATTTCTTTGTACCGTGAGTTTGCTTCAACGTACGATTTTCTTAAAGCTTAGCAGTTGGAGTTCCGCATAGCATTAAAAAGTGAAAAGGATTTTTTACGACTTTTCATGCATTCATAGTCAAATCACTTTTGTTTGAACTTCAAGATTCCATTTGGTGCCATAGATGATGTGGAGTTTCTAATGTAACGCACAAGTTGGTTTGATAGTAATTCAGTTGAATCATAGTTAACATCTACCGTTGATAGTTGGTGTTCTAAGTTTTGTTTGTATTTTTCCACATCCTCCTGCTTCCATTTCAATCTAGGGATAATTTTTAGGATTTTTTCTTGATTGGATTTTTGTCCGGTCCAAACGACGGTAATGGGCATGTGGTCAGAAAAGTTTTGGTGCTGTACCTCGAATTTAGTAATTAGGTTGACCCAATTGTTATTTGCCGCGCAGAAGTCAATGACAGAGTTGCCCTGTCCACCATAATAAGTAAAGTTACCATCGTTATCACCTTTCGTGCATCCATTTAGCACCAGGCAATCATACAACTGAAGCATTTCCAGGAAGTTTGTTCCATTTTGGTTGCGAATATTGTCTTTTGATGATCTGTTATCAAGATTTAGTAAGGAGTTGTTAATACTTAGAGACGTGGTGATTTGTAGATTGTTGATTCTCGCATTAAAATCTCCAATTAATAGAACGCTTTTTCCTGCAAGGTGCTGCATAATGGTGTTCAAACGTTCGTGATCTTCATTCCAATGATTGCAGTTTATATAGAACGGGATAATGTACATATTATTTTCATTTAAAAGTTTCACAATCGTAACTCCTTCATGTTCCTCAAAGCTGTAGTTTCTTAATAAGGTAGTTTTGATCCCAAAGACACTGCCACTACTTGCTCGTCCTTTATGTATGTACGAAAGCATACTTGATATAAAGTTGATGATGTTCTGCGGTGCTATGTTTTTGACCGCGGCTATTTGTTAATGAATTTTGTTGGATGTAAATAAAACACAAAATAAATACTATCCTCTTGCTTATTTCATTTTGGATTTATTTATTAAATTTTATTTAAATTTATTATAAAAAGAAAAAAAAAACATCCTTTTATTACAATTTTATTTATAACTATTTTTTAATGTTTGGGTTTCCTGCACTTTCTTTTCTAATTAAAAAATAAAATAATATAATATTATTGTTATTCTTTTTTTAAATTGGTAAAAATGATTAATGGTTTTTGTTTACTATTGCAATTCGTAACAAGACTTAGCAGAAGGAAAGAGAACAAGTTTGTTGTATGTAGGTGTTGTAATTTATGGAAATAAAATTAGGAAAATATTTTAGTTATTTTTAAACAACCAAAGGGTAGACTATGAAGAAATACAAAAATAATAATAATTATAATAAACTTGAATGCGGAACCCGAAAGAAAAGTAAAAACAAACAAGAATTTCTAGTATAATAATAGTAGTAGTACACAATAACTTCTTCTTTTTCACTTCTTTAAATATAATTATAATAATAATAATAATATTCTTTTTTTTTTTGTTTTGTTTGTATAATAATAATAATAATAATCAAAATCAACACGAGTTAATTTTATTTATCTTCGCTAGCCATAATTCATATTTGTACTATGCGATGTTTGAAAGCTGCTAGATATGTTTTTCTGTTGTTGACTTTGTGGTTGCGTGAGAAAATTGTTTTCATTACACCATTCGACAAAGTCATCAATAAGTACAGGCCATGCACCTTCTGAATCATAATTTGTCATATTATCGTCAATATGAGTGGCAAAATCTAGCAGCAGATTCCATGTGTCTTTCGGTATTGATCGTTTGTGTTTTTCCTAAATAAACAAAGAAAACAAATATTTTATTATATGCAATGTTAAATAATTGGTTTTATATTAAAAACAAGGTGTATAGTTTCTTTTTTGAAAATGTTCCATTTTCCAGGTACCAATTATCAATCGATCTTACTCGCCGGCAAAAATGAGTTAAAAAAAAAAATGTTTAAATCGTTGTTTGTTGTCATATCAGTTTATAACTTTCGACTAATAGACTACATTGGGCAGGTTCAGTTGACATGAGGGACTTGAAAGTAAGGCAAGTTTCTAGTATCTGAGTGGCCAGGTGCCAAAAAATTGCCTTCCAATTATAAATAAAAAAAAAATAAATTAGGTGGCGCAACAGTCCGTAGAGAACCAGGGCCTAGTGACTTACAACTCTCAACCATTCCTGTGTGCGAGTAATGTTGTCAGGGATGGAGGGGACCTACAATTTATATGCCGAATCCGAACGGCTAATTTTGAGAAAGCACTTTTTCATGACAAGAATTACTCTTGGAGAATTTGTCAATTCCTCGCAAGAGGCAGTACCCATGAAAACTCTTTTTTTTAATTAAGGTGGCACAGGCAGGGATTGAACCCAAGACCTCTCGCATGACAGTCCAACGCACTAACCATCATGCCACGGGTACTACTTCCAATTAAGACAACGTTATTGACTGGAAAGTTAGTCATGAAAAATCTTCCTATCTATCAAGTTAAGTCTGTGGCGCTAGGGCTTAGTGTAGTGACGTACAACTCTAAACCATTCCTGTGTGCGAGTCAAGTTAAAAATTAGTGATCACGAAACGATTACATTTAAAATAATAACGACAAAACAAGATAAGTGTGAAAAGAGAAAATTAATAAGATATTTAAAGTATAATAGATTTCAATTTGTTCAAAACATAAGAAGAAGTGCAATTAATAACTTAAGCATAATTACACAAGTTAATAGTCAAACAAGCAATATTTTTGAAAAAGAAATGTTAAGTGTCATAGAAAAATTCATAACTAAGAAGTATATTAAATCTAATAATAAAATAAAATGGTTTAATGATGATCTGCGAACATTAAGGACCCATAAAGTTCAGAGTTATTTGAAGTTTGTATCTACTAGGTCTATGGAAGATTGGCAAAATTATAAAAAAATAAGAAATAAATATAAAAATAATCTCAACAAAGCAGAACGATTATACATTAAGAATAAAACAAATGAATCAGAAACCCAAAAATCAATGTGGAAGACAATTAAGAACTTAGTGCTGGGTCAAGTGCAAACAGAAAATCAAAGTATTGTGTTTGAACAAAAAGAGATTTCAAATGATAAAGAGCCAACAATTTTAACAAATACTTCGTAACGAGTGTAAAAGAAATAAATAATGACATTCCAAATGAATCCTGGCTAAACTATGATCAACAAAGTGAAGTGTGTTTTAAATTTAAAACGTTAGATAGTATTGATGAACTCTTAAAAATTATAGAAATGATGCCAAATAAGAATGATTGGTCGCATTCAGAAAGCTAGTGGCTACGTAGTCAAGGGATTCTGATTGGCTAAATCCAACTACAAAAGTAGTTGAAATTTCCCCTTCGACGTAGTGTAAAATTTTCGGCTACAAAGTTAGTGCACACTGGTTTTGACGTTTCACAATCAGCTGCTCGGTAAGGACACAAGAATTCCAAATGAAATGAATCTTTTGGTATTTAAATACAAATATAAATCAATCATATTATGTCTTCTATTTGGTTTTATTGAATTAAAAAAAAAACTATTTGAAGTTCTGAAAACACAAATGTTTCTTATTTTATATATTTATATTTGTCATTAATATGACAGTTCCGGATTGACTAGCTTTGTAGTGCAATTTTGCATTCACAAAGCTAGTTGAATTTTGACTACGTAGCCACTAGCTTTCCGAATGCGACCAGTTTCAATTATGTTGGGCCAGCTTTACTAAAAATAATAAATTATTCATTAACTAATGGGATTTCCCCTGACAATTGGAAGACATCTGTGATAGTTCCAGTTCAAAAAATTGCTAACTCTAATAAATGCGAACATTTTAGACCAGTGAATATGCTACCGTTACTTGAAAAAATATTAGAAAATTTTGTACAAATACAATTTGAGAAATACTTGGAAGACAACAACATTATAATGGAAGAACAATCTGGTTTTCGTAATAAACATTCCTGTGAATCTGCGTTGAATTTCGTAATTGCTGATTGGAAAGAGAAGATGCATGAGAAAAAGAAAATAACCGCAGTGTTCCTGGATCTCAAAAGAGCATTCGAAACGGTTGACAGGGGTATATTATTAAAGAAACTATACAACTATGGGGTAAGAGGAATGGAATATTTATGGTTTAAATCATACTTGGAAAACAGAAAGCAATTAGTTAAGTATAATAGTGAACATTCGAACAGTATTTCTGTTGAATTAGGAGTACCACAAGGGGCAATGTTAGGCACACTGTTATATATATTATACATAAATGATTTTAAAAAGGTTATAAGTAACTCACAAATAGCATTTTTTGCTGATGATGGACTGTAATATGTAAGTGATGTTGATGTAAATGTTGCTATAGAAAAACTTAAAGATGATATAAAAAATGTGAAAATGTATCTGAATATGAACAAACTGAAATTAAATACGAAAAAAAAGAAAGTATTGATTTTGCCCAGTAATAGTGAAATAAATTATATTGAAGAATTCGAAGGTGTAAAGGAAATTAAATATTAAGGAATATTAATAGATAGTAATTTAAACTTTAAAAGGCATTTTGAAAGTATGTATAAAAAGATATCTAAAAAAATCGGTTTCTTTCGAAGAATAAGAATGAAATTAAGTACTTCAATGGCAATAAAAATATACAACACTATAATTAAACCACATTTTGAGTATTGTCCAACAATACTTTTATTGGGGACTAATGGTATGATTCAAAACCTTCAAATATTACAAAATAAAGCTATGAGGTCGATATTGAAATGTAATAGATATACACCCATAAGTAACATGTTAAGTATTCTAAACTGGTTAAGTATTAAACAAAGAATAATTTTTTGCACATTACTGTTTATATACAAGATTAAAAATAATTTAACGCCAAACTATCTTCAAAGAAAATTGACGAGAAGAGCTGATGTTCAGCCCATATAACCTTAGAAACAATAACAATTTAAATGTACAATTTTTCACAAATAATTGAACCCAAAATATGTTGTTTTATAAAGGATTACAAATGTTCAATAGTCTGCGAAATGTTGTACAAATCGAAAACAATATGCTAAGATTTAAAAATAAAATATCACAATTTGTCAAACACAACTACTAAGTTATCATAAAACATTGTATATACTTTTATTAATTAAATTATTTTGTACTTTTTTTGTATTATGTAAGTTGTTTTAAGTATTAAAATTGTAAAATACCGTTATTAATGCTAAATAAACATCAATCAATTAATCAATCAATTTCAGGGATGGAGGGTACCTACAGTTTGTATACAGAATCCGAATGCTAGCTGCCTTGGTCAAAATTTACGTTTAAAGAATGCATTTGACTGCAAATTAAGTCCCTTATTCATTCTCTTCATTCTACTAGATATACAGTGATGGAAAAAATAATAGAAACAAGCTTCATGTTCATTCTTTTTAGATAGATTTTTTTTTTAAATATAATATTAGGAAATAATAATAAAAAGTAGACTTGTGATTATTATGCTGTTTCATCCTGGAAAAAATAATAGAAACAAAATTAGAATGGTACTCTTTTTGTAGCGAGAAAGTAACTTAACGGTAAAAGCATTTCAAATTCCGTGAATATTTTGTAGTGGCACCTTTATTATTAATAACTGCCTCCACTGTTCGCCCCATCGGATTTAACAATTTGGCAAATGTTTCTACGAGTATGGAGTACCATTTCCTTTATATTTTCGACCACAACTCGTCTTTCTTTTTGGTTTTACAATCTCACATCCTTCGATTTAGGATTCCCCATGAGTGCTCAATAGGTTTAGGTTCGGGGGATTGGGATGGCCATTCCATAACATTGATTTTGTCTTGTTTTAAGAATTTGTTAGCCAATTTGGAGTCTTTGCTTTGGGTATTTATCCTGCATGAACTCTCGTTTGATTCGCACCCCCTTTTCTCCCTTCTTCTATTGATGGAAGCATAATTGAATTTAAGATGTGGACATAGTTCACATGCACATCTTATCTTTGATCCAAAATATTTTACCTACACCAGATGCTGAAAAGTTCCCTCACATCATTATATTCCCACCACCGTGCTTCACTGTCTTCTTTGTGTATTTTGAGTTAAACTTCTTGTCTTTTGGCCTACGTGAGAAGGAAGTAAACAAATTGATCTTCTTTTCCTTTGACCACAAAAAGTTATTCCAATAAGAACGGTGTAAGTGTTTGTTTGCAAAGGGAAGTCTTTGTATAATGTTTTGCTTGGTCAAAAAATGCCACTTTTCGTGGACCTCTACCAGGAAGACTTGCTGCAAAAGTTGGTTTCTTATTGTTCTAGCTGTCAACGATCAGTTTAATTCATTTTGAGTTCTCTTAAAGAATGAAATGGTTTCTTCTTACATATTCTTAATAAAAGTGTATCAAAACGCGAAGAAGTTTATCTTTTTCTACATCTTGTTTCTTCTTTAGGCGTGAATGTAATGTTTTAAATACTTTTTTCTTCGAACAGTTTAAGGTTTTTGCAATTTCAACCATCATTTTTCCAGCTTGTCTTAGTTTTTTATCACTTCGCTTTCAAAATGAGTACAATGTAATTATTCACGACCCATATTTATTAAAATTATAGATGACTTTTAAAAATTTTCTTTAGTATCGTATATGAAATATCTAACAAACGTGTAAACAAACTGTTCAAATTTCATTCGAATTTCATTCAAATTTCGTTTTAACTTTTTTTTCTTTTTACCTTAAACCATGCGGCCAGTAGTATTGTAAGGCCAAATGGATCATCTTAACTTGTAAATCATTTTTGCATAGGTGCAACAAAATATTATTTTCTGTTATTAATTCAAGTGTGTGACCAGTTGAAAACTTTGTAGTTCACGCTTCTCGTGTTCCACTTTTGATATTTGCCATTCATCTGTTCTCAAGCTTGGAATTTTTTATTGCATAGTTGCACTTTTCATAATTCATCATTTTCATGAAATGTAAATTCTATTAAACAATAAAGTCAGTTTTGTGAAAACCTTCAAACTAGTTCGTCGTCTTCTCCTTGAGTTATTTTTCGTCTATTTTATTTTTTTGATTATTTGTTCATTTTCGTTAAGAACTTAACACAAACTCAAAAAGCCTATTTGCATAAATTAAAAACTGACCCTTAAGTTAGAATAACAGTTTAAATAGCTTGTTTCTATAATTTTTTTCCAGGCGAAATCATCATTGGCCTCCAACTTTTTACCGTTAAGTGAAAACAAAAAGTTGTTTCCACCTGCCATTTGAGAGCATTATTAGGTACGATTAAAACATAGCTGAACAAATATTGTGTATCGAAAATGATGAAGACACTTGTTTTTATTATTTTTTCCAGCACTGTAAATCATGGTAAACAACAAGGATTTATTAGAATTCATCGTTCTGTCACAAATATAAAGCACCTTTAGATAACTAGCTTTAATGCCAGGTCTTAAATATTTTGTCCATTACAGATAGTAATTATGTGGCTGTAAACTCAAATTTCTACCTTATATTGATGAAATCTATACTGTTATAAAAGTATAAAAGGGAAACCATTTCAAAGTTTGTTACGCACGATTTCAGAAAGTAGTCAACCGATTTATTTGAAATATATTTTATTATTTTCTATATTGTTATGAGAGTGTTTATGGCTTTAATTTTTTTTCATTAGTTATTTGTCAAACTTAAATATTATTAATTTTACATTTTTTGTCCATTTTTTGTTTCATTAGTTGACTTATACAATCACTCATATCTTAAAACCTATACAATAATCGATAAAGATTAGCATTGCTTCATAAAGTCAATATTGTTGCGCAAATTTTAAGCCTAAAATCACTTCTAAATTAAACATACAACCTGAGAAATAAATAAAAACAAATTATAAAATTATAAACTTTTTGAATTTATTTTATCCAGGAAATTAGATTCCATCACAATCGCGAGGTCACTGCTTTGTTTCATTTCATTATCATTCCAACATTTTTAATTTTCTTTTCTTCTCCAAAAACAATCGAAGGTGAACTAGCGGTTGGTGGACCTGGGACATCGTCTTCTCTCTTAACAGAGGGTGTCGATGCACCCATGCCCTCTCCAATAGCGACTTCACCCTCTACAAAAGTCGTAGACAGTCCATCCTTAATGGAGACTGAGGACGACCTCAACATGATCCTTTTGAGCGAGGACGAATTCTTGGGTTCATCCTCAGACTCAGAGGATCAGAACAAAACCGTGGTGGAGGTTGATCTGCCTAATTGTAGCCAAAATGCTGCAGTTAGTACAGATTAATCTCCAGCACTCCGTAAAGGCCTCGGCCTCACTTCTTCTCCGGCTGGCAAGAAACGGGGAAGACATTGTCCTGATCCAAGAGCCATGGATTGTGAGATCCGTTGTTCGAGGACTCAGGACTCCTGGGTACTACACACTGTGTGTGACAGATAAAGGTGAACCTAGATCTTGCATACTAGTGAAACGTAGCATTAATGTATTTTTACTCCATCATTTCAGTGACAAAGATACCACCGTAGCTAGGCTGGAAACAACCAAAGGAAGTTTCTGGCTAGTGTCGGCGTATCTTGGCCATGACCACCTTGGCCCTCTCCCTGGAAAAACCCTGGAGAAAGTCGTCGCTGAAGCGGAAAGGCAAAGGATCCGCCTAATTATTGGGAGCGATGCTAACGCTCATCATACGGTATGGGGAAGTACCAATATCAACGACAGAGGTGAGTCTCTTTTTGATTATATTCTTGGTACTAACCTCTTAGTAAGTAATGTTGGAAATGAACCAACCTTCATAACTAAAACTCGACAAGAAGTCTTAGACATAACTCTTGTCTCAGATACTATACACCATATGATCTTGGACTGGAAAGTATCCAAAGAACACTCGTTCTCTGATCATAGATATATCCAGTTCAATATCAATGTGGATGATAACCCGAGTCCATTGACTTTTCGAAATTATCGGAAAACTGATTGGGCTTCATACAGGAACTCATTACAGAGTTTACTAAAACCTGGACTATCTTGTCCTTCCTCTAACGCTAATGAACTTGACAACAAAGTCAATGAACTTACCTCAGCTATGAACAGATCGCTAGAAATTGCTTGTCCACTTATACACATAAGAGGAAAGAGGAAACCACAATGGTGGGCCTCAGAGCTTGACTCGCTCAGGAAAGAATGCAGGAAACTCTTCAACCGAGCCAAAGCCGCAAGACTAGCCTCTCACTGGGATTCTTACAAAGAATCCCTAAGAATTTACAAGAAGGCACTAAGGAAATCTAAACGATCTTCTTGGAGATCCTTCTGTGGCACGATAGAAGAAACTTCTGAAGCCTCTAGGTTACGGAAAATTCTTTCAACTAATCCAGCGATGCCAAGCTGCTTGAAAAATGCAGACGGCTCCTGGACAAATTCAAGTAATGAATCGCTGAACTTACTACTGGATACTCATTTTCCTGGAAGTTCTCTTACCGAGACTTGCAACGGTTATATACGTTCAAGTCCCAATACAACATATCCACAAGGTCTGATCACAAGGGACAAGCTACAATGGGCTCTCAACAGCTTCAAACCATTTAAATCTGCAGGACCAGATGGAATAATACCAGCCGAGCTACAAAAGACTTCTGACATAATTGCACCAATCCTTGAGGCAATTTTTACTAGCTGTCTTTACCTGGTCCATGTTCCCTCGGCATGGCGAGAAGTTAAAGTTGTTTTTATACCCAAGGCAGGTAAATGCTCGCAAGTTAATCCTAAAGATCTACGACCTATAAGTCTATCATCATTCCTTCTTAAGACCTTGGAAAGATTGATTGATATCCATTTAAGGGCAAGTATTGATACAAGACTTCTGTCTTCGTCTCAACATGCCTACTGTAAAGGTAAATCGGTGGAAACAGCGTTACACACCTTAGTACGCACCGTCGAATATTCCCTCCATCATAAAGAGTTCACTATGGTTGCTTTCCTTGACATCGAAGGTGCCTTTAACAACGTGGACACATCTGCAATCACATCTGCACTAACATCTCTAAATGTAGAGAGTTCGCTTCGGGAGTTAATTCATTTAATGCTTACTAGCAGGATAATTAACTCAAAACTGGGCAACTCTTCTGGCAGACGATTCGTTAGTAGAGGGACACCGCAAGGTGGTGTTCTATCCCCTCTCCTCTGGAACCTAGTGGTGAATGAAATCCTAACTAGTCTGGATACGGAGGGTTTCAGAGTGATAGCCTATGCAGACGACGTTGCTATAGCAGTTTCAGGAAAGCATCTTAACACGTTAAAAGAACTCTTACAAAATGCCTTAGACAGACTAATACTTTGGGCTGATCGGTGTGGACTGGGTGTTAACCCACACAAAACCGATTTGGTCTTATTTTCGAGGAGATACAAAATTCCATTTGTCAACCCTCCCCATATTAAAGGAATCCAATTAAAATTCTCAGACGAGGCTAAATACCTGGGTCTTGTCTTAGATAAAAAACTAAATTGGAAACGCAACGTAGAGGAAAGAGTCAAAAAAGCTACTGTAGCTCTCTTTTCTTGCAAAAAAGCCATCGGTAATAAATGGGGCTTACAACCCAGAATCACGCATTGGCTATACACATCGGTAATAAGACCGATTTTAATATACGGTGTGGCAGTATGGTGGACTGCTTTAGAAAAAGGTATAAACCGAGATAAATTAAATAAAGTCCAACGTTCAGCTTGCCTATGTATAAGTGGATCGCTTCGCACGACCCCATCTGCGGCACTGGACACCTTACTCTACCTAACACCTCTTGACATTTTTAGCAAACAAATAGCTGCAAGCTCTGCTATTCGCCTCAAAGCTTCGTCGCAGTGGACTAACAACAACATTGGCCACTCCGTAATTCTTAGTTATTTAGAATCAATTCCAAAGCACACAGACTACACCATCCCCCAACTGCAATTCGACAGAAATTTCCAGATTTCTATACCTCCCAGATCTTTTTGGGAGGATAGGACATTCCTGGAAGATGAGTCGATCCATTTCTATACAGATGGGTCAAAAACAAAAGAAGGGATTGGTGGAGGTGTGTACTCTGAACGACTGAAATTAAGTCTCTCTATCCGCCTTCCCAATCATTGTAGCGTGTTCCAGGTGGAACATTTGGCGATAAAAGAAGTCTTGTCCTGGCTTAAAGAAAACGTGATATCAACATCTGATATCCGTATTTTCTCAGATAGTCAGGCCGCTATCAAATCTCTGGATTCTGTCTCTACAAACTCTATAACAATCCATAACTGTCGATCATCTCTAATGGAGATGGCACAACAGTTTAATATTCACCTTTGCTGGGTGCCGGGCCATAGAGACATTCCAGGTAACTGTAAGGCAGATGAACTCGCCAGGAACGGCACAGCACAGCCCATCCTACCACGTTTGGCACGTACTGGCATACCAATCGCTACTTGTAAACTTTTGCTAATGCAAGACGCTGTGAGGAGGGCAGGCACCAGGTGGAACAACATCACCACGTGTCAAGTCACAAAAAACATCTGGCCAACACTGGATTTAAAACGTTCAAGGTGCTTGCTCTCTCTAAGCAGATCGCATATAAGCTCGATAATAGGTGTCATAACCGGACACTGTCTAATAGGAAAGCACGCCACGAGATTAGGCGTATTCTCAAATGATTTCTGCAGAAGCTGTATGGACGAGGAAGAGGAAGAAACAATTCTTCATCTTCTCTGCACATGCCCTGCTCTGGCTCGAAAGCGCAAGAATTACCTAGGAGAATTCTTCTTCAACGATCTAAACGATCTAAATCATATCGGCATAATCAGCCTCTCACGTTTCGTAAGAGACTCAAACTGGTTCCATTGAGCTTAGGAAGTAACCTCAAGATTCATGTGGTATCACAATGGGCCATTAAACTGGCCTAAGTGTGTCCGCTTCCATCTTGGACAGCCACTATAACCTAACCTAACCTAGTAATTTATAAAACCAAATCTGCAATACGTTTTGTTAAAAGATGGTCTAAAGAATTTTTTAACCCTTACTTAACCTGATCGCTTCACAAGACGTTTGTCCGACCTCTACTTGAATATGCGTCTCAGGTCTTGTCTTCATAACGAGATATACAAATATCAAGAATAGAAAGCATCCAACGAAGATTCCTTCATTTTGCACTTTAAAATCCTTTGATCCCTTTAAGGTTATCGCCTCCAACTGTTGAACCTCAACTCATTACATGAAAGTGGAGAAATTGCAGACATACTTTTCATACATCGGCTTCTCCTTGGTTCAGTTGATTTAACCGTTTTCTTTCACCACTTACACCCGTAACCTGGGAAACCTTCACATCACAACATATCCTATGGCCCTAACAAACCCTTGATTCGTATGCTTGGGTTAGTGAATTCGAATCCAAGTTGATTTGATTTCAAAATCAGCATCTTTACGTCAAGCTCCTTTTGACCTACACCCACTCATAGCTGTGAGCTTAGATTTGAGTTAGTTTTTAGGTCATACTTATAGCTTGAATTAAGCGGAATAAATGGGGGTTAAACCCCACTCCTATAGTGGTTCGCACTATTTCTATCGATATTCTTGACACTTTTTCGGTTAACTCTATCTTAGGAATTTAAAAATTCTTGTTAGAGGTCTCCTTCAGCCACGCTCTCCAATTCGCCAATCTTATGCTTCTCTAAAACCTAAAGTATTGATTATAAGGCACTTTTGTGTTCCCCTACCTTTGTTTGTCTTACTAGAAAACTGTAGAAGAATCCATTATATCAACTTGAACAGTTGGTCAACAATCAAGATAGCGGAGCTTGAATTTAAAGTAATGGAATCCTTTAAATACCGATGGCCAATAGTAGCAGTCGAGAACAACATAGAAGAAGAAATACGCGAATGCTGCTTAAACTCTACAGAGCCTACCATAGTCTATCTTACATAATATCTAAGCTGTTGCTATTCAGGACGATGGTTCTGCCAGTACTCACATATGAATCCGAGACTTGGGTGCTCAGTTAAAGAAACCTTAACCTCTTATGAGCGTTCGGGAGAACAAATTTAAGGAGGAACGACGATTTCCGGAGGCTACAATCATAAACTGTGTAAAATCTACACCTCGATCGCAAGATCAAAGAGGAATAAGCTGGGAAAATTCTTTGTAGTACATTTTTTGGTAGGCAAAAGCGCGGCAGACCACTCTTAGGCTGAAGAGATGGCGTGAGCAATCGGATGGATGGCGTCGACTCGCGATCGGAACAGATGGAGATACTTATTGAACAAGGCTATTACCGGATCTTGATTGTCTAGTCGATGTTGAATCATCTGGTTTGAAAATATTAAAAAAAAAAAAAAAACTGAGCTTGGTAAACATTGCCAATTAAATTAAATATCGCACACATGAGTCATCATTTGCATAAATGAACAATTCCAAGAAAAAACAAATTATTCGGCCAATGAACTTTAGAGAAAATTCGAACCCCAAAATATTTACTCCGGGGTTTCGATTGAATGAAACTGATATGCTAATTAAATGCTTCTCATTTACATTAGCAGAGAACTTTTATTATTGTTATTATTATTTTATGATAACAAAGTAAAAAGCACAATTTGAAACTTAGCATGTTGCGCTCTTTTTTGGCGCCTGGAAAACTTAGAAAATTTATATAAATCGTTATGAATCAATTCCTGGTTGTGCCACTTAAAAATAAACTTTCGAAAAAAATTCTTATCATGAAAAGTGATTCTAAAATTAGCCGCTCTGATTCGACATACAAACTATAAGTTCTGTATATTTATGATTTAACCGCACACAATAAAGCTTGAGAGTGTAAGCCACTAAGGCATGGTCCCTTAAGTGCCACAGCGCCACAGAATTTATTAACCTTTTTTTTATTTATGAATCGGTTGAAAACCTTCACGATTGCAAACATAAACAAACAATTAATTACTTACCGTTAAAAATTTGCACCAAATGTCTAAGAACTCAAATCTTCCTTGCAGCACAATTCGCCAATACGCAATGGCCATATCCAAATCGATTCCCTTCTGTCCCGGATCCTTCGCATAGTTAAACGTAAACTGATAGAAATCCTTAAATTTTCCCGCATCATTCAGCTCCTGCTCGAGCAGTGGCAATTTGGATTTCAATTTATCTACACTATCCACACCCAAATCGGTCATCCCATTGCAGAACTCGACGTGGCTGAATTCACATTGAGCCTCTGCACGAAATTTCCATGCAATAATCAGAACCAGTTTCGAGTCTGCACTCAGTTCGAGATCTTCGAGAAATCGAATAACTCCTTCGGATGTGATTTTTTGGGGATCGCATGGATCCCGGTAGCGATTGAATAATGCTTCAATGCGTTTCCGATCTAGCTCGCGGTAATAGAGTTCTGGATTTTGGAAATAGTTGTCACTGGCCTGATCCAGTTTCCAGTCATTGTTTGTTAGGCAATAGATTGCGGTTTGTTCTCCCGTTTGTGTTAGCGATATAAACTTACGCACTTTGTCTTTTTGTGTTGATTTTAATTTATTCTGCAATTTATGATAAAATTAGAATTGTTTCAAACAATACAATGTTGCTTTATTAGATTAAATCATTCAATAGCTATGGCAAACTACCAAAAGGAAACAACAAAAATTAAAAAAAAAGAAAGAATAATGCAAGGAAAAAAGAAACTCGCAATAACGTAATATTTGTGATGGAATATTTGGGTTATTTTTCTGAGGAAAAATGCACAGCATTTGTAAATTAATAATTCTGCATTGATTAAGGAAGTTTATTCTAAGGAAATTTGTTAAAATTTGCACTTTTAAACTTACCATAATTGAATATTTCTGAAATGAAAAACCTTTTCCTAAAATATTTTTCTTCTTTTTGAAGGGGAATTTTGACGGACAGTGTTTGACATTTGAAAGTTGAGTCCAAGAGTGCGAGTGAAAGGGATAAATTTGTGAGAAAGAGATGAGAGCTGCTTCGAATTTGACAGAACAAGGTGTGTTTGAAAAGTTGGATCTTTACAATGGAACCGGATGTAGCATATTTGAAGTTTAAAATTAATATATTTAACGGAAAATGGAAGTTTTTCTAATTTGACATGTTGCATTGAGAGAATCGGTTGATTTTTATCAAAAAAGGGCATTTATTTCATTATGTCACAAAAGTGGAGCTTAATAAAACGCACACTGTCATACTTTTTAGTGAACTTTTTATTCCATAAATTTGTGAGAAAGAGATGAGAGCTGCTTCGAATTTGACAGAATAAGGTGTGTTTGAAAAGTTGGATCTTTACAATGGAACCGGATGTAGCATATTTGAAGTTTAAAATTTATATATTTAACGGAAAATGGAAGTTTTTCTAATTTGACATGTTGCATTGAGAGAATCGGTTGATTTTTTTATCAAAAAAGGGCATTTATTTCATTTGGTCACAAAAGTGGAGCTTAATAAAACGCACACTGCCATACTTTTTTAGTGAACTTTTTATTCCATTTAAAAGTTTGGAAGTTCCAAAAAATAAAAGTAAAGTGACAGTTCAGCTAGTTGGAGCCTAATCAGCAGATACAATTCACATTACTGTTTCACAATAATTGGGTAGATCAAACTAGAAGTTAATGGCTGCGTTCAATCTCGTGTTGGATAGGGTATCTTGGATAGGTGGATTTTTAGATACCTTGTTGAACGAGTTGGATAGCTTTATTGAGATAGCTGTCAAAAAATAAAAACAACTTTCAGCTGTCGGTCATCTACAAAACGAGAACAAAATAAGTCAATATTGAAGTTTAAAAAAATAGATTATTATTACCTTCTAAAATTCGGGGGCAATTAGCTTCTTCATCGTCTATTATGTACAGAACATCCTCAAATACAACTTCAACTAACAATTTGTATCTTTTTGTTTACCAACAAATACAAAAAGCTGATATCAATTATCAAGTTTCTTGAAATTCAACCATGTGTGGAATCAGCTGTTCTGTCAGATACCTACATACCCCAGATGGATACCTTTTTTGACATCTCAGCTTTTGATCAGCTGTTATTTTACATGTAAAACACTAACAAAAAGGTATCCGGATACCCTATCTGACTAAGATTGAACGCAGCCAATATGTCATGACGTGTACCTAATAGCACAGATAACTGACAGTTAACAGTATAAAATGTGATATCCTGAAAAACAACGATCATCGTTACTTCTTTTTAATCAAAGTTGATGTTGTTTTTGAAATCAAGATAAGTTTTTATACAGCATTATTAACCCCTTGAACACAATGGTGTAGCTGTAGCTGTTGCCTGTAGCACTGTTAAAGTTAAAAGATACGAAAATACTATACATCGACACAATGAGAAGCTGTAGCTGTAGCTGTAGCTGTAGCGCAAGTTGACTCAATTTTAACTTTTGGCGGCGCTACAAGCTGCATTTGAGATGACAGATGGGGAAACCCATTTCATTCTTTGACTTTTCACTTTTTTTTTGGGAACGTTCAATGCCTTTGAGAATTTTTTCTGGTTTTGTAACTTTTTTATAGTATGCTATCATACAAATTCAGTTCAAATATAAATTTCATATGCGTTGAACATGCCCGATGCGCTGCACCATTGTGGGCGACCTTTGCTACATTAGTGAGCGTTTTTATTGACAGCTCATACTAAAGCGATTTTTTTAGCTACAGCTGCATCTCATTCTGTTCAAGGGGTAAGGCGCGAAGAAGTCGCATATTTCAGGGGTGGATTTGGCTAATATGATAATTGACTGTCATAATTTTTGATAGTCAAATTGACTATCACCGAGTTTTCTGTCTGTGTAAAATAATTCAACTCAATTCGATTGAAAAATTTAAGATTAGAAATGTCACAATTAATTGTTGCTATGGTTAAATTTGAAAATTAATCTTATAAAACATCTAAATAAAATTATCAAATTGGCTGTGTTTTATTACAATTCTTACTTTTCTTGTGTTTTGTCGAATGTCACCATAGTGTTTTTTTTACCTAAAAAAGCTAACTGACCAAATTTTCCATTTGTTTGTGTAAGCGTCTGTAAGCTCTTTTCAGAAACGATATATTTATTGGAAAATGACTATCACATTTTTGTTGTGACACCTTTTTAGCTATCAATTTAACTATCACCTTACATATGTAGATCAAATTCGATTGTTTTGATTGTCATTTATTAACAATCACCTTAGCTGATTCCACTCCAGATAAAAACAAGGAAGAAATATTGAACCAATTTGTTTTTTTTTAAAAACAATTGAATAAAGTCGTAATTGTGTAAAATGATAAATACACAATTATAGTTTAATGCTGTGTAATTTAATCATTATTATTAACATGTAAATAAACATTTTAAGAAGGAATACTTTTAGCAACTGTGTAAGTTTAACATTTGGTTACAATGAACTGTCAAAATTTGTATTGTAAATGATTTACATTACATGATTTTATTTATCTTTGTACTTATATAAATTCTACAGTATTATCACGGAGCAATCTTTTAACGTTCGCCTTAGCAGTAATGTAGCGTTGGAAGTTTTATAAAGACAACGTGGCCACTAAATGCTGCCCATTCATTTACAACTTACAACACACTTTGTTCCAGTAATGTCATGGACAGAGTAGACTTACAGTTCGTATCCTAATTCCAAACGGATAATTTTAAAAGCAGAAGACAATTTTTACTTTGTCAAAAACAATAAAAATAGAAGTTTGTAAGCATTATTATTATTTCAATCAAGAATCAAAATGATAAACAAAGAGAACAACAAGCAACACACATACAAAATTGACGGCTGTTGAAAAAATTTAATTTTCATAAACTTCTTTTTCAGTTCTAAATCCAAGCTTATTGACCTTCTGAAAGCTCTTCGATAATGTCAATGAGTTATAAACGTTCAACTAGAGAAACTGAAACTTATAGCATATTAAAAAGTGGTAAAATATACAATCTGTTGTAAGCTTTCAATATACATATGTATGTATACATAAATGTACCAAATTTTTAGGCAAAAAGAAGAATAAAAATAATTTCAGTGATGATGATTCGATTCCAACCAAAGAATTAATTAATAAAATTGATATAGAACTCAAGCATCTAATTGGACAAAGAAAAATTCTTCAACGAGCAAAAGAGGGAAAATCTTATAGACATACAGTTTCCTCGAAAGTATTTACAAATAATAGAAATAAATGTAATATCAATTGTAGTAATTTATGCAACATGTTGCAAGGAATTTGTACTTGCAAGACTATCAAAGTTGCTGATTCCTCTACTCAAATTGAGTCTCCATTAAAGAATTTAAATTCGAAGAGAATTTGTAGAGAGGCTTGCAAAAATGGACATTTGCACAAGTACACAAATGACAATTCAAATGTTGGTCAAAAAGAGACCCTTGAAAGTTACGATACGCCAATAAACACTAAGCAGAAAATTTATATAAATAGGTCCCCAGTTGAAAAAGTTCATTTCATCGAAACCAAGACCAATTCAACTAATAAGAATTCCCAAACTTGCCAAAATATAAACAAACAAAAACTGCGAAAAGCTATTGCACCTGATTTCAATTTCATTCGACATTCTAAAAAATTATTAGAATCCAATAAAAGTCAAAAAAATGACAGACCAAAAAAATGTCAAACATTTCAAAAGAACGAAGATCGAAACTTGGAAAAAACAAAAAGTTCGATAAGAAGGCATGCTAAGCTCTCAGAGGAAATATTTAATTATGCAAAGCACAGAGGAAATCATTACGAACATAAGACAAAATTGTTCGGTCAAAAATTAAAAACTCAAAATAATAATTTGACCGAAACTTTAATCACATGGCAGTCTCATAATGTCAGTACTATAAAGCCAACAATTATCGACGACAGTACTTATACATGTCCTGATAACTCTGAAGAAAACAGCTATTTAATTATTCCTTATATTGGAAATACTAGCAAAGAAGAAGAATACTCAAAAATTTCGGTGAAACCGACAAAAGAGTTCTTAAATTATCGGGAAAGTTTTGTTGAAGAAACCACCTCTAAGTCGGACGTTCTTTTAAAATCTCCCTCATTTGAAATTGAGAGAGAAGCAGAAGAAAATCAGATCTCCCATGAGTTTCAATTCTCTCAAAAAATTGTGAATCAAGAGATCAAGCGAAAAAGCAAATTGTTTAAAAGCTCGCATGATTCGCATGATTTGGAAAACACTTGGGAATCTCATGTCAATCGTGAAGCTCCACTAAGTTCAAAATTTGATACGTCTCATAATAATCGCACAAAAATAACCTCATCAGGCTATAGACCGGATTGTCATAATTCCAAACATTATCCAGTTCAATCACTTGCAAAACAGACTCTAAATTTGAAGAGAAATTCTATTTACAAAGACGATATTTCAAAACCATTTCTTTCTAATCAAAATTATACAAACAAATATAGTCCAACCAAGTTATCACCTAAAACAAAACAAGAAATACGGATGTTTAAATTTAATCATTTACAAAAACAAAGTATAAATGGATCTTCTGGAAGTTCTGATTCCTCTAGCATTACTAAAAAGAGTAGATGTTCAACACAATCATTTTCAAACAATGTCCTAGTACAAAATCAAGCTTTTCCAATTGCATCAGAAAAATCGGATTTACCAGTTAAGTTATTACATCCATCAAGCTCAAATACTACCATTAATTCAGAAACTAAAAATTCACTCACTTCACTATCTTGGCAAAATGAGAAATCAACAAATTCTTTTGGATCGGGAAGAAATGCAAGTAGTAAAATTTCTGTAGAAGTTCCAAGAGTCAAACAAAAAGAAGAGT
Source organism: Eupeodes latifasciatus (assembly GCA_920104205.1). Taxonomy (NCBI): domain Eukaryota; kingdom Metazoa; phylum Arthropoda; class Insecta; order Diptera; family Syrphidae; genus Eupeodes; species Eupeodes latifasciatus. Next base: position 28,662,762 of record OV049924.1, read on the forward strand.
TTGGTATCACTTTAAAACCTCATAATTTATTGGAGTCTCGCGAAGTATCGAATTTGGAAGCTTTGAAAACTCCAAATAAAGACAGTATTGACCTTCAACAAACTACAAATTTGAAAATGGAAAGCAGCACAATTTCAAAAGACTCCAGTTCAAATCTTAATTTGTTTGATGGTAAAATTTTACAACAAAAAAGAAGTACGGAGGAAATAAAAAACTATAGATTGGTATCAAAATCATTGGATTTTAAAGCCGGTGTCATTTCGAAAAAGAATATTCACATAGATAAATTCAGTTCTGAAAACTACCTAAATCACAAACCATGTCCATTACCTATTAATAACAAGGATTTAAATAGACTAAATGAACCAACAAGATCAAATACCTCCGAGTTGGGCGCCATTTCTGCTAAGACAAAAGAATATGGTGTAATGTCTAAACAGGTTGACTCTGATCAAAGGTCTCACAATCTCGTTTCAGTTGTAGGAAAGTTTGAATCGAACTCTGAACTTAATGATTACGACACTAGCATCAATTCGAAAACCAGTTCAAATGAAAAAGAAAAAAGTTTGCCAAAAAGTCAGAATGTTCCTCGAAAGATTTCGTCAAAAATTAATTCTTCATCCACTTACACTTCCTTAAAATATCAACCCAAAAATCATAAAGTTGATGAAGAATTTCTACCGCAATATTCAACAAAACACAATGAAACGTCTTTGTCAATACTTGCGCAATTTAAAACACAGGAGAATCGGGATATTTCGAAAAAATCGCCCAGAATAAAACCTAAGCCATATGCTTCATTAAGTACCTTTAATGAGAAAGAGAAACCTGAATCTATTTCAAAACTATTTCGATCGACGTTAAATGGCTCAGAGTTGGGCGCCACTTCAAAACATATTCCGAATGAAAAGAAATTAGGCGATGAACTTAATAAAAGGCGTAAAAAATCTAATAATGAAAGCACGGAACCAGGTTTAAAACCAACCGATGAAGCAATATCAAAATCAACAAAATTAAACACTTCAGAATCAGACATCAATGAAGAGATTAATCTTTTTGAATCAAGTCAAATCAATTTATATAATTTGAAAGAACAGGATAGAAGTTTGATATCAAATTCAAATCAAGATTCGGAATCTGCAACAAGTTCTAAAAAAATACTTTCCCTAGAAAAAATCCAACAATCCCCTGCTAGTCAAAACTTAGACCGTGTATCAAATAACAGTGATGAAATAGAAAAAAGTGTTCGAAAACCAAAATCAAAATTAAAGAAAAATATAAATTCTCCAGTATCATCCAAATCTTTTCATGGACCTTACAACCAAAACCCAATCGAAATTCAACTAGATACTCCATCATCAATTATATTCAATTCAGTTAATCTTGAAGAGAGTGATGCATCTAACCGTAGTAAAAACAGTTTGATTTCAGCTCAAAGCTTAGAAAAAGGTAATTCATGTCGACTTTTTTCTTCTTAGATCCAATTTAATAGATGATCAAATTTTACAGTGTTTACAAATGAAACGTTCTCTGAAAAAAGTATACATAATTTGAGTGAAATGAAGCCAACGATCGATACTAATAAGTCATTTAAATTTGCTAAACCTAAAGAAAAAAGATTATCTGTCAGCTCAAAGTCAAAGAATCAATTTGACAATGAATTGAATGAAAACTCTGATCAAGATTCTTCGTCAAAAAATAAAAATCTCGGTTTGCTCTCAGGCACTTTCAATCAGAACAATATCCAAATTGAAGGTGTTTCTCAAGATGTTTCGAATTTAATACAATATTTGGATAATCGAGTTAGGGATTGTGATCAGCATGTCAAAAATAAATCCCAAGAACTTGAAGAACTTAAAGAGAATTGTAGAACAATTTTAGCCTTAAATAATGAAGATAAGAAGAAGCTTGATGGTTCGAAATGTACAGAAGATACCCCAGATAACGACGTCAGGGATGAAAGTAGCTGTAAATAGTTTTTAATTCAACTCGTTTTGTTCTCTATAAAAATTCATAAACTGTTACATGGGGCGTATACGCAATTTTTATAATTTTTTTTTTCTGATTTCAGGTCATTGTATTTTCTGCGAAGAGGAAAATTCTACTTCGGAGTGTTCTGAGGAAATACCACCATTTACGGGTTGTGAATGTATGAAAGAAGATTACTATAAAATAATGCAAATAGCCTACAACTTATAAATATTGAAATTAAATTGAATTGAATTATTAATTAAAATAAACTTATATTTCACCACATAAGCTTAAATGTCTGTTTCACTTTAGCATAAACTCTAAATTTTAATTAACCCTTCCTATTTTAAAAGGTATTTAATTAAAGTTCTCAGACGAGACCCCACAATTGTCAATTGTTGAACATTATATATGTATATTTTTTAATTTGTTAATTTATATACATACATGCATCCGCTACTAGTCTTCTACTAAAGGATGCATCCTTTATTATTTCCACTAATAAATTTGTATAATCAATCTGTTAATAATTTTATACAGATACTCGTATTAGGAATTATTAGATCTACACTTATTTTACAAATTGTGTGATTTAATTTTATTTATTTCATTATTTACTAGAAATGTTGTATTATTTATCTTGGATATACAAATCTAAATCCAAATCTAAAATCTAAGACTTAATTTCAGTCGTTCAGAGTATCCAGTGCCGCAGATGGGGTCGTGCGAAGCGATCCGTTTATACATACATGCATAGGTAAGCTGAACGTTTGACTTTGTTTATTTTTTTTGCGGCTTATAGCTTTTTCTAAAGAGATCCACCATACTACAACACCAGAGAGTAAAATCAGTCTGGTTACCGATATGTATAACCAAAGCGTAACTCGGGATTGTAAGCCTCATTTATTACCACCAAATAAAATAAGACCCAAAATATTTGGAGTCGCTTACAACCCCGAGTTACGCTTTGGTTATAGATATCGGTAACCAGACCGATTTAACTGCGTATGGTGTTGCAGTATGGTGGATCTCTTTAGAAAAAAGAGGCTGGGATGCGACCCACACTGATAACTTCCCATCCCGTCTATCGATTTGTCTTGCTTAAAAGTTTGTCTAAATGTATCAATTCTTACCCAATTTGCGCTCTTTTTTTTGTAGGTTTTATTTTTTTATGAAAAAACGGACTGTTGGATTTTTATAAAAAATTATTGAATATAAAAAACAATATTTTCTGTGAAATAAAATAAGTTTGAAGCCAATATTTTTAATTTTTGAAAAGCTATTTGAGCCGAAAATCAATTTTTACCAGCTTTTATTAATTTTTTTGTTTAGGTTTTTATTTTTTGTAAAAAAACTGTCAATTCGATTTTTCTCAAAATTTTTCCTAATGTTGAAAACAATATTTCTTATAAGTTAAAATTAGTTAGAAGCCATAATCTCAAATTTTTGAAAAGATATTTAAGTCGAAAATCAATTTTTACCAACTTTTGTTAAATTTTTTTTTCGGTTTTTAATTTTTTGTAAAAAAACTGTCAATTCTATTTTTTTCAAAATTTTACTGAATGTTGAAAACAACATTTTTTGAAAGATAAAAGTAGTTTAAAGCCAATATCTCAAAGTCTTGAAAAAATATTTGAGTCAAAACTCAATTTTTACCAACTTTTTTTTATTTTTTTTAGGTTATTATTTTTTGTAAAAAAACTGTCAATTCGATTTTTCTCAAAGTTTTTCCGAATGTTGAAAACAATATTTCTTATAAGATAAAATAAGTTTAAAGCCATAATCTCAAGTTTTTGAAAAGATATTTGAGTCGAAATTCAATTTTTACCAACTTTGAGTAATGTTTTTTTTAGGTTTTTATTTTTTATTAAAAAAACTGTCAATTCGATTTTTCTCAAAATTTTATCAGATGTCAAAAACATTATTCTTCGTTGCACAAAATTGTTTTGGAGATGAAATCATATTTCAGTCGTAAAATTTTCGAAGTGACAAATTTTTTTTTTCAGTTTTTTTGATTTATAAAAAAAACCGTTAATTGAATTTTTTTCCAAAAATATAATTGTTTTGTATCACGTTACAGTATATAATACAAAATTTAATTCAAGTCTCTAGCGTCATTGGTTCATGAGATATTTAGGGTTAACCAAAATTTTCACCTTTTTTTTAAACTGCTATGGTAAAAAAACCACCCACGCAATTTTCTTGAGAGCCCTTTCTGCATCTTTCTGCCTTATTATCTGTATAACAAAATTTATTTGAAGTCGATATCTCTTCTGGTTCTTGAGCTATGGACGACGAAAAAAACGTCGCGAACGTACGGACGTACGGACGTACGTACACACGCACGCACAGACATCTTTCTAAAAATCTTTTATTTCGACTCTAGGGACCTTGAAACGTCGAGAAATGTCAAAATTTTCAATTTGTCAAATCGGACCCATTACAATAACTTCCTATGGGAAGTTAACAATATGCTAATTACATAGATTTTGTATTGTTTATGAAATTCTATATTATTATTGAAAAATGTTCTGTTTAACAATATTTTTTTTAAGTACATTCGCTTTTTTTATTTTTAAAAGTATTAATTTTGTATTTGATGTGTATATTAAGTAGATTATTATTAAGAGCAAAAGTAAACAGCCATAATTTTATTTTTTTTATTAAATACATATAATGAACGAATGCTACGAATCTCAAGAGGTAGCTTGTTAAAAATTATGGGTGCTACTGAGGAGTAAAAGTTTACAAAGCAACGATTGTTGTGAGGTGGTAATTGAGCAAGCAAACTTTCCTGACTTCGAAGCCTGTAAGAAGTTAAGTTCTGATTAAAAAGGTTACCACTTCTAAAGAAAAAAATTTGTAAGACTATAAAAATAAAGGTGCTTAGAGCCCTATTATGGTCATCAAATATCAACACGATATTTGATAATAGTTGATAATTATCAACAAAATTAATGAATCGGTATTATGGTGATCAATTATCAATATTTTTGATAAATAGTGAATTAAAAGATCTATTGTGAATAGCTTTATTGATAAACTCGGTATTACGGCTATCAAACATATTGATACCCATCAAATATTCTATCAGCTACAAAATCTTCGTTGACAAATGTATCAAATATTCGTAAATGGTAAAGAATTGTAATTTAAATACGATTTATAAAAGTTTTTTTTTGTAGTTTTTATTGAATATACAAATTGAAGAACGAAATGCTTTCACTAGAATTGTTGTTTGCAGGCAATTGTAAAGCTAAAATAAACAGTATTACGAGATGCTTCAAATAAACAAAATATTATTAAGAAAAAAGAGAAATTTATTTAATGAAAACAACTTACATAGGTACGTCATTATTCCGCCGAAATTATTTATAGACCAAAACACAAGAACTCAACACAAATGACAAACGTCAAACACTAAACAAAACCTATTCACAATCGTATATTGATTAGTATTCACAATGGGTGAAAAATTATCATTTGATACTCATAATACCAAATTATCAATAAATTGATAGAAGTTATCAGTTATCAAATAATTGATAGTTGATAGCCATAATAGGGCTGTTAAGCGGAAGAATCTTTGATCTTAAGAAAAGTTTAAAACTATGCTCACGGCGTTTTTTGTTCCAGATAATCCTAAGAATATGTTTCTGTACAACAAATAAAGGTTGCATATTATAGTTAAACGAACGTCCCCAACAAACAAGCCCATATTGCAACTTCGATTGAACCAAGCTATAATAAATTGTTTCAAGGTGTTTTCGCGAAGCGAATTTTCTAAGATGGTACATAATAAAAGTCATAGACAAAAGATACTTTTTTCAATTTTGAAGTATGAACATTCCAATTCAATTTATTATCAATCAATAAACCGAGATACTTATACTCAGATACATGTTCGATTGTAAAGCATTTAGAAGAGCAGTTAAGACTCAAATTGAAACTCCGTCACTGTTGGATAAAGTGCATACATTTTTGCTAACTCCAAACTTTTTACAATCCGATCTATGGAATATGAATTTAGGGGAGGAAAGCGAAAAATAGGATTCTTTAAAGAACATTAGCTTAGTTTTATCACTTATGACAAGCTTATGTATACCGAACCAATGCCTAACAACCTCCAAATTGTAATTAATATCAGCTGTTAAGTCTACAATGGAATTATTCGAATATGAATTCGAATATCATAAGCGAAACCTGTTACAGAACCCTTCAAGTCGAGGTAGAAGATAGAATTTATATATATTAAGAATAAAATAGGACCTACAACGGAGCCTTGGGGAACGCCAATAGCTTTATCTAAAGGTCCACTGATCGAATCTCTTATTTTAACTTTTTGTCTTCTACCCTTAAGATATGAACAAAACCATTTCATAATGAATCCTCTAAACCCAAGTTTTTCAAGTTTAATTAGTAACAGATCATGATCCACAGTATCAAATGCCTTGGTTATAACAATATACAAAGATATGTATAGACTGGTATAGATCTGGCTGCAAAATGAAGAAGTGCGTCTTCCGTTGATCTGCCCGATCTAAACCCAAACTGATTGCTACTAAAAAAGTTACCTTTATCCAAATACGATACAATTCTGACTTTCATCACTTTCAAAAAGTTTAGAAAAAAACAGGAAGGAGAGATATTGGCCTATAATTATTAAGATTTTTAAAATCACCTTTCTTAAAAATTGGTATAACCTCAGCCATTTTTAAGCTGTTTGGAAAAATTCCGCTATAAACATATGGGCCAATCATTATCATCAACGACATTAAAAGTGATACTTTTCAAAAAAATACCTGAGCAGCAACTTCTATTGATAACTCTGAATATTTTTTCTGCAGACAAAGATTATTATGTTGTTTTCTACATTTATAGTGCAACTTATTCTTCCTGTGTATTTTACCTAATAAATTATCTGACATCCAAGGTTTCAATTTATGCAGTCTACGAACTTTTTCTGTATTTGATTTAAGGCATATTTTAACATGATCATCTAAAACCTTAGAAAACAAATCAAATGCAAGAGAAGGATCATTTTGTCCGTAAATTTCTGACCAATTTTCATGAAGTAATCGATTATTTAAAGAACCAAAATCAATTTTTTGTGATGTTTGAGTATTAAGGCTACGAATATTTGTTTTCGGTTCCACAGATTTAAGCTGAAATAAGAGACTTGTCATACAATGATAAGTTATTTTAATGTCTGATATAGAACTCGTGATAGCAAAAACTGATTTTCTATCCAAAGGAGCAAAAATATGATCTAAACAAGTTTTTGAAATTTCCGTTAATCTTGTAGGTTCATTATTGTATAAAACTAAGCCATAAGCCGACATTAAAGAAAGATAATTATCAGTAACTGAATTTGTAACGTACCTCGAGATGTTGTCGAGTGAGGGATGAGAACAAAAACTTCAAACCCCTATAACCATACACTCCGTACACTACCAGTAAGCCTTGGAGCTTACAGGGACTCCAAAACTGTCCTGGCAGTAAAGTGTATGGGCGAATATGAGCTGCGTAAGCGTAGTGAAGCTCCACCTAAACCAACTTCTGTTCCTACTCCCGTTCAGCAAGAACGGCAACAACAAAGACAGACTTCGTCTTCTGCTTCACCGGTTTACACTTCACCAAACGCATTTTTAGCACTATTCGAAAACCTGAGACTAAGTGATCCGTCTATTATAGCTTCTGGGACAATCCCACCAACTTCCAAAGCTAATAATCCCTCTTTTGGTAGATTTTCTGGAACATATGCTAAATTCCTTAGCTGTCATAAATGGGGACTTAAATTCGATAGTACTAATATGACCGTTTATGAGTTTCTGTTTCGGTTAGAGCGACTTAAGGATTGCTACGGTGTAAGTTGGCAGGATATTTTTCTACACTTTCACCAATTCGTTAGTGGCTTTGCTGAAACTTGGTTTTGGCTTTATATGAAAGCCCACCCGTCCGCTGATTGGTCTGCGTTAGGGATAGCCCTTGTGGACCAATTTAGAACGTTAGAAAATGATGCTGAATTGTCTAAGAGACTTTATGACAGATGTCAGGGACCAACCGAGAAATTCGATGACTTTTATGTAGATCTACAAAAGTTAAACACAAGGCTTGCTGTTCCCAAACCTGATTTTGAGCTCATTAGCTTAATAAAGCAAAATGTGCGTAGAAGAATGGGTGAGTTACTTCTAACATACCAAACTCATAACCTTAAAGAAATGGTCTACGTATGTAGAAAGATGGAAAAGTACATCTACGATCAAGATGCCCTTAAAAGTAAGGAACAAACAAGTATAGTTCCTCAGTTTCGGAAATATGTCCATGAGATTGACCTTGATACAACAAATCCGTCAATAGAATCCGCCTTGTAGAATATAATCCTGCGAGAGATAGAATTTTCGGATCTAAGTCTCCGCCAGTTTCCAAAAACGTCCATAGGATCCGTCAAAAGATTAAATCCAAAAAAAAACATCATAGAGCTAAAGAAGCAACCACTCTTTGCTTAAATGGAGATCCTCGTCCTTACGCGGAAGTTACCATTTGTGGTGACACCCTGTTGGGTTTGCTTGACAGCGGTGACAACATTAGCTGTTTGGGACAGGGTGGACAAGAGTTGTTAAAGAGATGGGGTGTTTCACCTCAGAAGTGTTCAGCAATGGTAAAAACTGCTGATGGTAACAAACAGGCAATAGAAGGGAAGTCTAAAATTTCAATTACGTATAAGGGTATAAGTAAGGATATAGAAGTTTTTGTTGTTCCATCCTTGAAACAGAAATTGTATTTAGGTATAGATTTCTGGATCGCCTTTAATTTGGCACCGCAGGTTATACCACAAGATATATCTGAAATCACAAAAGAAAAAATAGATAAGATCAATTTACATAATTGTTTTGAACCACATAAGTTGACAGATGATCAGTCAAGACGACTTCAAGCCGCAATAAAGATGTTTCCATCGTTTGCAGTTCATGGTCTAGGTTGTACAACCTTAGAAGAGCATTTCATCGACACCGGTGATGCCCTGCCCATAAAGCAGAGACATTATCCCGTTTCCCAGGCAATTCAAAATTTAATGTACGAAGAACTAAATCGTACGATGAAGATGGGTATTATTCAAGAGAGTAACAGTGCATGGAGCTCTCCTGTAGTCCTAGTACGTAAACCTGGCAAAAATCGACTGTGCCTGGACTACAGGAAGGTAAATGCTGTTTCCAAGAATGATGCCTATTAGCCCGGGAGCCAGCGTCACTCATTTTTGAAAAATTTGATAATGGATGAATTTATTTTTTTCGGGCAGTTTTTACATTAGAAAAACATAAAATCGATGCCTGCAGGCGCACCCGTGGTGCATTAATTTACAGTTAATTTTCAAAGTTGTAAAAAAACCGAAGTCACATGTCTAACATGATAAGACTTGAAACCGGTCTAGAACGTTAGTTGGCACTGCCTTGAGAAAGAAAAACCATGCCTGCCACCTGGACAGTGGGGCGAAGTTATCCTGCCGCTGACCTAAAGTTGTAAAAAAAACCGTCAAATTGTTATATGTGATAAGGGCTGAAGTATGTTTAGATAGTTAGTTTGACATTTGAAATAGAGGAAAAACCATGCCTGCCGCTTGCGTCCCGGGGAGAAGTCGCCGGCAGGATCGAAAATAGTCGCACTGTCGCATACTGTATACAATCCAAAAATATTTTGTTTTTGGGTAGAAATCTGGGAAAGAAACAATGTTTTGATGAATTTTGTAGACCGTTTAATAAAGAACACCGAAAAAATAATATCAGCTCTAAAAGTCTTTTATAACTCCAAAGCAAAGGAGTAAAAGGGGTAAAAATACCCATTTTAATCTATTTTATTAAAACGTCTAAAAAAGTAAAAGTATATTAAAATATACCTATACTTTGCATTAATATATACCTCATAACAATTATACCAGAAAAATGGTAAGGAGGGGGGGGGGAATCACCTTTTGCTGTTACCTGGCATAAGATCTTTACAAAACAAATAAGTTTCAAAACATTTTTGTGTGTGCTTTTAGTTTTGGTTTTAATTTGTTTTCAAAACGTTATAAGATTATAATTTAGTCAAAAATCCTCTTCATCCGATAGAGGGTCTTCTATCTCGTGTTGAAGATGCTGTTTATATTTCGAGCATAGATCTCAAGGATGCTTTTCTACAAGCATCCCACTTGAAAAATCTTCAAGAAAAAAACGGCTTTCACGGTGCCTGGTAAACCCTTATTGGAGTTTGTAGTTATGCCTCCTGGACTAAGCGGTGGTGTTCAACGCATGTGTCGGCTCATGGATAAGGTTATGACTCCAGAGCTAAAACTAAATGTATATCCTTACGTTGATGATTTGCTTGTGATTTCTCGTACCTTCGACGAACACGTCAAAATCTTGATGCAACTTGCCAGTAGGTTGAATGTAGCTGGACTTACAAATTCTGAGTTAAAATGTCAATATTCATATCACCCAAGATCACAAGATTACTACAATAAATGAGAAAGCTCTTCCACAAAAACATCCTTACTTCCATCATGAAGTCTATAGATACACATAAAAACAAATTTTTGAGCATTTACAGTGCAATTAACTCTTAATATGTCAGAACTCAACAACACAGGGGTAAAAATTAAACAGTTCTCACAAAAACCATCCCTTATAAAAACTGCAACACCTCCCGAAGCATATGAGTTATTACACTTAGTATGAAGTTAGTATCTTGAAATATTAAATCTTAGATCCAGAATTCCAATACAAAAATTAAATTAGGCTTAAAGCGAAAAGATACTAAATGTGTCACGAATAGATCAACATTTTTTTTTATACTTCTAATATTCATGTAGGCGTATGATTATAAAATTAAAGTTATTATTTTCACTAGAAATTATCTTATTTAGAGCTTTTTTATCATAATGAATGCAAAAAGAATTTTTTACAATATAATCAAAATTATTGTTTGCTGAATTAAAACTGTCTCCCAATCATTGTAGCAAGTTTCAGGAGGAACTTTTGGCGATAAAAGAAGTATTGTCCTGGCTTAAAGAAAACGTGATATCAACATCTGATATCCGTATTTTCTCATTCTAGCACAATCGCTACATGTAAACTACTGCTTATGCAAGAGTCTATGAAGAAGGCAAATATGAGGTGGAATAATATCACCACGTGTCAGTTCACAAAAAACATCTAGCCTCGACTAGATTTAAATCGCTCAAGGTACTTGCTATCTCTAAGCAGATTGCATATAAGCTCGATAATCGGTGTCATATCGGGCATTATCTACTAGAAAAACACGCCACGTGGCTGGGCGTATTCTCAAATGACTTTTACAGAAGCTGTATGGATAAGGAAGAGGAGGAAACAGTTCTTCACCTCCTCTGTACATGCCCTGCTCTAGCTTAGCTGGTGAATTATGCACTGATAAGATATTAGACCTGCATTCTTCTCTCCTATTCTCTTTACTAATCCTTTTTCTTTGCCAATCATTGCTGGTTACCAGTCAATTGAAAGGGACACTAGTTTGTCGTAACTCATGTTGGATTTTATTTTGAATTCATCAAAGGTCTTGAATAAATCTTCACCGCGAGTGTTACCTTTCAAGGGCAATATTGCTAGCAATTCTTCCCTGAATATTCGAGTTTTAATATCAAAAACTCTGACGAACATAGACAGTTATTCATCATCAGCAATGTCACATGATTCACCAAGTGCTATGGCGTAGCAAGGTGCCTTTTGCAGAAGTTCAAGCAAAGTGCTTTTGATGTCAGCAGCCAAAATTTCGGTTCTTCTTGTATTGCTTCTTGCCGATAATGGGATACCACGAAATGCAGTGACAACATCCTTTTTCTCTTCAAAAAGTGCCGTGGCCAATTCCAACATACATTCTTTTACCATCTCAGAATCTAAAAATGGTTTTGGTGTTTATTTAGCGCCCAGCACAGCCGTAAAGCAGGTTCAGCGCATTTTCCCTGCTCGCTCATGTAACGAACTAATAAGTTCGTGCTTTTCTTGTAAGAAGTTAAATATGCCTTCAGTTTTTCTTTACGAGCTTCACTGCCAAGAGGAAAATTTGTGTGGGATTGCTGATGAGTTGTTTCGTAATGTCGCTTTAAATTGGCACTTTTAACAATAGCAACAGATTTATTACATATGAGGCATATTGGAATCGCTCGAGGCTTATCAGGCAGCGTAAAACAATATTGTTCAGTCCACTCGGCCAGAAACTTCCTATTTTCACTGTCTACTTTTCGCTGGACAAATAAATCAAATTGAAATACAAAATTTAAAAAAGAGGCTGGGATGCGACCCACACTGATAACTTCCCATCCCGTCTATCGATTTGTCTTGCTTAAAAGTTTGTCTAAATGTATCAATTCTTACCAAATTTGCGTTCTATTTTTTGTAGATTTTATTTTTTTTTATGAAAAAACGGACTGTTGGATTTTTATAAAAAAATTATTGAATATAAAAAACAATATTTTCTGTGAAATAAAATAAGTTTGAAGCCAATATTTTTAATTTTTGAAAAGCTATTTGAGCCGAAAATCAATTTTTACCAACTTTTATTAATTTTTTTGTTTAGGTTTTTATTTTTTGTAAAAAAACTGTCAATTCTATTTTTTTCAAAATTTTACTGAATGTTGAAAACAATATTTTTTGAAAGATAAAAGTAGTTTAAAGCCAATATCTCAAAGTCTTGAAAAGATATTTGAGTCAAAACTCAATTTTTACCAACTTTTTTTTATTTTTTTTTTAGGTTATTATTTTTTGTAAAAAAAACTGTCAATTCGATTTTTTTCAAAATTCTATCAGATGTCAAAAACATTATTCTTCGTTGCACAGAATTGTTTTGGAGATGAAATCATATTTTAGTCGTAAAATTTTCGAAGTGACAATTTTTTTTTTCTTCAGTTTTTTGAATTTATAAAAAAAACCGTTAATTGAATTTTTTTCCAAAAATGTACTTGTTTTGTATCACGTTACAATATATAATATAAAAGTTAATTAAAGTTTCTAGCTTCATTAGTTCATGAGATATTTAGGGTTAACCAAAATGTTCACCTTTTTTTTAAACTGCTATGGTAAAAAAACCACCCACGCAATTTTCTTGAGAGCCCTTTCTGCATCTTTCTGCCTTATTATCTGTATAACAAAATTTATTTGAAGTCGATACCTCTTCTGGTTCTTGAGCTATGGACGACGAAAAAACGTCGCGAACGTACGGACGTACGGAAGTACAAACGAACGCACACACGCACGCACAGACATCTTTCTAAAAATCTTTTATTTTGACTCTAGGGACCTTGAAACGTCGAGAAATGTCAAAATTTTCAAATTGACAAATCGGACCCATTACAATAACTTCCTATGGGAAGTTAACAATCGCTTTTTTTGTAAGTCAAATTCTCTCTGGTCTGCGAAAAATTATAAACGAATCGATATCCAACGAAAGCTCCGTAATTAGATCGCACAATATGTTAATAAATTGAATCGGTAGTATGGCCAGAGAGAAAAGAACTAATAGAGAGAACCAACTTCGACGGTTGCTCTCTTTTTGCCTACAAGCTGTGATTTGCACACCAACTTGCATATGTATTAACTCAATATAAAAAAAAATGTGGGGAACAAATACTTATGCAAGTTGGTGTGAATACTCACCACCAGAGAGAAAGAACTTTTCTCTCTGCTCATCGCCTTTTAAAAATGGCGACCACCTTTGAAAAATGGCGGATGTAGTCAGCTGTTTAGAGGTGTTCAAAGAAAATTCAAAATTGTGTATGAACAACTTTTTGGTACTCTCATTGTGTTCGTTTGAGAGTAATATCATTCGAATATGAAGTGAAATTAATTACTCTTGTTAGGTGCCAGAACAATGAAGATTTAGAAACAATTCTAAATTACGCATTTAGAGAAATATTAGTTAGTTATTTGAAGCCTGTTTTATTCATAAAGTAAGTAAAATAAATTAGGTGGTGCAACATTCCAATGAGAATTAGGACCTAAAAAAATACAACTCTGAAAGCACTACTACTATTATTTTTTATTATAAGCTGCCTTTATGCGTTTAATTTTCGGTCAGACAGTTGAAAAATGCAAACAAACTCAGATTTGTTTCAATTTTCAGAGGTTATCGATGCGAGAGTTGCAGGAAAATTGAAAACGAGAGTTACAGAATAAGAAGAAATAAAACAACGCAGGAACATTGAAAACATTTTTATATACTCATCTCTTTTTTCCATTCCTATTTTATTTGTGTGTACTCGTTGTTTATTTTCTTTACATTACTCACGACATTTCCAAGATGCTGAAAATAATTGATTTAAGTAAAGACTATTGCCAATTTTCATTGCATAAGATTTGTGAATAGGTGATAAGCTATTCTTACTGCTTTCCCCTAAGGTAGTGTGTGTGCTTTTAAAGGCTTAACTACATAAGCCGAAAAGTACTTCTGTACTAAAGTAAAAATATTTGTATTATCGCTAGGTCAGTGGTTTTGTGAAAAGAATATACAAATTTGTTCTTCAACCAAAATCTAAGTCTTATGCATCATTTTTATAAGCTTTCCAGTTCTATCTATTTTTATCTTATCTTTCAGTTATATAGCGACAAGGAAAAATCTGTGAGGGAAAGTCCTAACTACAGTTATTCATAGCTTATTCATAGGTGTTTGCTAATTTTTTTAGGCTATTCATAAATAAATAAATAAATGAATAACTATAAACATAGAAAATGCTGTGTTCAAGTAATTATTATCGCAGCCAAATTTCATAATTGATTTTTTTGGTGTATACAAAAGCTGAAAAAGTAATTCATGACAAATAAATGTTACGTTAACACTAAGTTCTAGAAAATATCGATTGATACCGCAATTGCAGAAGATATGGATATTTTATATAAATATTCCCGGTAAACTGTAGAACTTTATTATTTCCGCCTTTTTTAATTCAATGTAGTATATTTTAGATAAAACAGTAGTAAAGTTATTAGTTAAGGTATTACTATTGAAATAAACACAACATGCATTTATGAAAAACATGTACTCGTTCATATATACAAATAAAGTCTAGTCTAAAAAACCTTAACCTTGTTACACTCTTTCTGCACACATCCTTTCTTGTTTTGGTTGTTAATGCCATCTATCTGTAACTTAGAGAAAAAGAAGAGAAAAACAAATTCACCACGATATAACTTCTCCCGTTATTTATT
The DNA here is from genome assembly GCA_920104205.1 of Eupeodes latifasciatus. Lineage (NCBI taxonomy): Eukaryota > Metazoa > Arthropoda > Insecta > Diptera > Syrphidae > Eupeodes > Eupeodes latifasciatus. Next base: position 28,677,944 of record OV049924.1, read on the forward strand.
GACAAACAAAAATGTTTTGCTAGAATTAATTTGAATTATAGGAGTATTTTTGTAGATATAAAAACGACAAGATGTTACGAGTAGCAAAATTAAAAGAAAGAAATTCATGAGAATTACAAATATTATAATGAGACCTTATGAAACATAGTCTTCTTGGCTATCAATAAACAAAAATGAGAAATGTCGCATTTCCCGGAACTGATGTTTTTTTGTGTACTCTTCTCCGAGGTGAAAACATTTATACACCGATACGAATTCAACACGCTATAAAAAATGAGAGTAAGAGGTTTCGAAGGGACGGAGACGAGGAAATTTGGCTCTCTCGATTAGTTTTTTCTCTCTGGTATGGCGAAGTTTGACCTTTCGTGGTTTCGCAGTCCGCCGCGTCGCCTGTCCGCCTGTTGCTGACCGCTGATTCTAAACAATCACAATCATATTAACATAATCAGACTCTCACGTTTTGTAAGAGAGTTTCATTGTGCTTGGAAAAAAGCCTCAAAATTCATGTGGTATCACAATGGGCCATGTAACTGTGTCCTACTCTATCACGGAATAAGATCTGGGATTTTAATTAAGAAACACAAATTAAACATTACGAATAGTACGAAATTAAAACGATAATATGAAGTGATTCTATTTAAATTTATTCTTAATTTTCTAAAGATTTTAACATCATTTATATAACTCTTTAAATAAAATCAAATGGAATGAATAAATTGAAAAACGCTTCCAGAACAGAAAATAATTTCACATCGTTGTAAATTTGGGACTTTGTTCTCTGCTCCTGGCTTGTCGAAATCTTTCATCAGTTATATTGTGTCTTAGCTCCTTGACCTGAACGTCATACTCACGTGCTAAATTTTCATGTTGACGCCTTTTATCGCGTTCTTCTTTAAGTTGTTGCTGAAATAAAAATAAGAAGAAAATAGAATACGAGTTTGGTTTTTGTTTTATTTTAATATCTTACCAACAAATCTTCATTTCTTTCCTTCATTCGAATAAGTTCTTGACTAAGTCTGCTATCAACCTTTATTTGCTCTTCGAGTTCCCTGCGGGTTTTACTTAGTAAGTCTTCAAATGTATCGGCTGTGGCTTTTGTACCGTTTAATGTTCGATCATTTTCAGCTCTTAGCTTCTCGTTGTCCCGCTCAAGCTAAAATTATACGTTCAAGAGACAGCTTTTAACATTTATAAAGATAAATGGAAAATAATGTAAACACCGTTTTTACCTTCTTTCGAATTTTATTTAGTTCGAAGACTTCTGCATTCAGCTTGTCTCGTTGAATATCTAATTTGTCACACAGTTCCTTTCGAGCGGCTAAATCTACTTTAAGAAGCTGTTGCTCATCATAAGCTTCTTCAATTTGATTTTCCAAAAATGTGTTTTGTGTCTTGAGAGTATCAATCTTCAAAAATTAAAAAAAAGACGTTTTTCTATTACAGATCTCAAACCCTACGAATACAAAAAAAAAATAAAACTCTAACCTGTGCTTCAAGCTTGTCAATGATATCTTTACGCGTTGCAAGTTCCTTCTTAAGCGCTGCAATTTCATCTTCGGCTTCACATAGCTGTCGTCTAATTGAATTTTTATTTAACAACAAAGCAAAATAAAGTAAAACCGAAAAAACATAAATGGTCATAGCAAATAAAACAAATAATACAAACTACTGACGACATTGGCAACAACATCTAAAGATAGATGAGGTCAAAATTTGTAAATGTATATTCAAATAAAATCAACCTTACACTTGGACTTACTTGCATTCAGCTGCTTCAACTTCAAGGCTTTGATTATTGCCCTCTAATAGTACAGCATCATGCGATAGGCTACGATAATGATCCAACATTTCTTCGCGCTCTTTTTCCTGTCAAAAAAAAACACACACACACACACATGCGAATTCAATATTATCAATGTTTTATTCTGAAGTAATTAGCCAAACCTTGTGTAATAGCAGATCTTCGGCTTTTTTAACTTCCTGCACATACTGTTTCAATTGTTGCTTAAGCCGTTCAATTTCAACTTCAGAGTCTTTGAGGCGGCGCTTGAGTGTCGCGATATCAGCTTGACTTTCGGCCAAATCATTTGACAGGCGGCTAAATATAAAAAGGAATGAGTTTCCAAATTAAAATGTAAAAAACAACAGAGTGTTGGACAGACAGACAGCCTGACGACCGACGCACGCACAACGACAAAGCAAAGGTTCAGTGCTGGATATGCTATATGCATGTAAAATTTAAAACAGTGGGCGGCTGTCTGGAGAAAGCCATATTCAATCCCTGTTTTAGACAAATCAAACATACCTAAGTAGGTAAATGCTCTGCCTCTGACACTTTGCGATGATGATGTAAGTGCAATGTTTTATTTTTCAGTTTTAAGTTTGATTGATCTCTTTATATCTATGTACTACGAGTACTGTGTACCCTATATGGAATTTGATCGATTTTTATTTGGACGCATAACTCACCCATTTTCTTCGATTGCTTGTTCACGACTTGATTTTAATGCGGCAATTTGTTGGCGTAAAGATTTACTTTCAGTTGAGGTATCTTGCAATTCCGAATCTCGCTTGAGGCTTTGGGTTGAAAGAAACCTATAATGGAAAAGGGAAACAAATTTAAATATTGTTGGAAAACTTTTTTTCAAAAGGCTGAAATGAATGAATATATGTACAATATTGATATTGCACCTCAGGTATAATGTTATTTGATGGTGATTATAGGAGGAATATCTAAAGCTAAACTTTTTCGATCTTTCAATCTTTAACTGTAATTGTTTTAACCTTAATTTTAAAACATAACGAATATAAATTATTTGAAGCCAACCATATTTTTATTTTAACTTTCGTAAATAAATTATACAAGGGTGGAATCGGCTGAGGTGATAATTGACTATCATATTTTTGATAGTCAAATTTGACTATCATTTTCATTCCTTCTGTGTAAGAAGATTCAATTCAATTCGATTGAACAATTTCAGATTAGAATTGTCACGATTTATTATTTGGCTGTGTTTTAATAAGATTCTTACTTTTCTTGTCTTTTTTTCGAATGTCGTAAGCTTTGTCCGTCACATGAATGTGTTTTTATACCTAAAAAAGGTAACTGAAAAAATGTTCCATTGGTTTTTTGTAAGCGTCTGGTAGCTCTATTCAGAAACGACATATTTGCAGAAAAATGACTTTCTTTTGTGTTTCAAATCACGTTAAAATTGATAATATTTTAAAAATAGCTAATCATAACTGAATTGTGTATTATTTTGTGTTTCAAATCACGTTAAAATTGATAAAAATGTTTATAAACAATTAATCAAATTAATTAAATTGTGTAATATTTTGTGTTTCAAATCACGTTAAAATTGATATCATTGTTTTATATAAATATATGTCTTCATATCTTTTGCTACTTATTTATTTTTTATATTTTAAAATTTTTGCTTTTTTATTATTTCTTTTATTTTTAAATCATATATGAAATGTCATCTCAGGCAGACGGCAGTATTGCCATGTCCTTATTCTTAAGTATAAAAATTTGTAAACTTTGTGATGAAAAAATAAAGAATTTATCTATCTATCTATCTATCTAGAAAAATGACTATCACATTTTTGTTGTGACACCTTTTTAGGTATCAATTTGACTATCACCTTATATCGATCAAATTCGATTATTTTGACTGTCATTATTTATCAACAGTTACCTTAGCCGATTCCACCCCAGGTTTATTAATTGTGCGGTTTCTTTTTTATTGTAAAGTTTAGGCGTTGAAATTTTCGCCCATGTTCCGAATTCCAATCGAAAGTAAATTGAAATCACTTTTCAATGTCACGTGAAATGAAATTGCATGTTCTTCAATTCAATCGATTTCGAAAACTTCGAAATTGCTTCGAACTGTCAGAACTTAAGGATCATCCATTTTTATTTTGTTTCTAAAGTAAAATTTTTGCTGTTTTGAAGATGGATGCAATATTATTGGCAATTTTAAGTGAAAAAGGAAGCAGAATTCAAGAGAAAAAATAAAAAGACACAATGTAAGTGTGTGAAAATTATGTTCTGATAAATAAAGTAAATTCTTGATGTCCTCTTTTAAGCTATCATTGTAATTTTAGATTAAGCAAAGATGCTTTTGTATATGTTCTAAGGGAAATATAACCTTTTATAATATCTTCATTGATTCCTTCAATTCAAAAACTTGCTGCAACCCTTCGATTCCTAGCAGAAAGAAGCTATCAAAGATCAATTCACAGAAATAAAAAATGTGATTTAAGTGTGTTCAAAAAATGGAACAAACCGAAATATAGAACATCCATTTGCATGTTCGAAAATCCAATTCACAATAACGAATTGTGGAACACCCAAATTCACTTTCGTAAAGTGTATTCACAATAAGTGAAATGCCGAACATGGGCATATGTGTAAAACACTACATTTCTTTCGAATACCTTTTGACACATATTGGGCGGTATCTCAGCTATAACTTGACGAATGTTGGTTTTTAAGTACTCAATAGTGAAAGGTTTATCTGTATAAACACGGTCATTGTCGTAGCTCCACAAAAAAAAGTCCAGCGGTGTCAAATCGCATGATCTTAGTGGTCAGTTGATATTACCACGACGAGAAATTACGCGGCCAGGAAATGTCTCTTGCAATAAAGCCATATTCGCTTGAGTTGTGTGGCATGTAGCACCGTCTTGTTGAAACCACATATTCACATAAAGTCAGTTATCATATGACCATAACGCTCCGAAATGACGGTAACAGTCGTCATATCGTCGTTTTCGAAGAAGTAAGGTCCAATCACACCTCCGAACCAAAACGAGCCACAAACAGTGACTTCGGCAACACTATCACTTAGAGCAGCGATATTTTAAGTGGTACGAGCGAAACGATGATGCACAGGCCTTACAATATCTGTTACCAATCCAGTCTCTTCAAATTTCTTCACAATTTTGCCAATTGCTGCGTAGTTGGACGATTATGTAAACCATAATCTCCTCTTAAAGCTTAATATGTGGCTGTGCCAGAATCACCATTTTTGTAGTAGGTTTTAACCTGTAGCGTGATGGTTAGTGCGTTGGACTGTCATGCAAGGGGTCTTGGGTTCAATCCCTGCCTGTTTCACCTAACTTTTTTTACGGGTACTGCCTCTTGTGAGGAATTGACAAATCCTCCAAGAGTAATTCTTGTCATGAAAAGTGCTTTCTTAAATTAGCCGTTCGGATTCGGCATATAAACTGTAGGTCCCTTCCATCTCTGTTGTGCCACCTAATTTTTTTTTTTTAACAAAATGTATGCGTTGTGCGATAGTTAAGCGATACATTTTCGTAAATGTCAGACTTTCAACTGAAAAAAAAATTGGTTTATAAACTTAGCTTGAAAGATGTCGAATTCCAGACCAATAGTTTTGAAACCGCAAAATGGATAACCCGCTATGAATCTGTGTATGTATTTTATATAATCCAGAACTTTACGTTAGGATTTAATACAACAATTTTATAAGATAATTAATTAATGCGATTGAAGTTTTTGTATACATTTCCGCTTCAACACGTTGTGTTTTATGAGAGTTTACATGGAGGTTATCTGTCAATATGTATCTGTCAAAAATGTGATCAGTGGTAAAGAGCTGTGGCCCTACTCTGTAATGCGTTTCGAAAGCAAATATTTTCGAAAACGAATATTTTGTACTCCCTATTTCTAATGCGGATAAGAAATCTAGTACTTGCGGAATGACAAATCCGCATTCGGATTTTTCCGAATGTCATTAGCGTTCGAAAACGAAAATTTTGTTTCTACACCAACAGAGGTAACGAATTGCAATTCGAGGGTCGTTTTTAAAGGACACAAAAGGAAAATTGTGTTAAGTTGTGTGAAATAGATAAAATGTAAGTAAGGAAATAATAATTTTATTCAAAATCTAAGCAAATAAATTTCATTACAAGGAATCATCAGCGAAAAAAATCTATCAAACATTTCAAAAATATTTGATTTATCGCGTATTGTTCTACGTTCAACTCGTTCTTCTCTATTTTCTTCATCCATCCACAGCGCAACCGAATCCATTTTATTATCTTTTTATTATATTTCATATTTTCTCTTTAAAAATTAATTTCAACTTAATCGTCTTGTTTGTGATTTGTTTTGATTTATTTTTTTTTTGTATTTTTGCTTTGACATATCTCATGAGAAATACTTAGAAGACTCGGCAAATCTATTCTATAAATAGAAAAAGTACTAGATGATTGTTTTGTTGGATTCGAACATTTTACAGAGTACGAATTCATAAACGAATCGAATATCAGATTCGAATAGGATTGGCTTTCAAAACGCATTACAGAGTAGGGCCCCTGGTACTTAGCTCCATGTATATGCTACTCGAAATTTCTTCTTGAGAACTTTGACATTTTTTTTATTTGACATATGTACATGTGTTAATAGGTTTCGTAATGTCATTGTTAAAAAATAAAGATAAGCTATGCTTTTTTTAATTCCATGTTAACTTCGTTCTAACTCAACTTTAAATTACTTTAAACATAGTTTAAAACACTTGGCTAAAAAAACTATTAAATCAAAACGAAGTGAAAACCTGTTGTTTATTTTTGTTTCTTTAAATTAGTTTTCTACGTTCTATTTGTTGTTTATTTTTACAGGTTAGAATTACCGATAACACATTCTAAGTTTTACACTAATAGATAAGAATTAGGACGGAAAAACAATAATTTAAACGTCAAAATTATTATAAACTTAATCTTGTTGTGCAAAAATGTTTTTTTTTTTTAGTTGAAGTTATTAATCTTATCTATTTAACCTGAAGTATTTTGGCCTTTAAAACTATCATAGTTACATTATTCTTCAGGGCAGTTATTTTTAAACTTAACTATTTATTGTTGTTAGTAGATTGTAGATATGTACATAGTTTATACCAAGTAAGTGCCATCAGACAAACGAAATAACTTCCTTCATAAAATTAAAATTGGAGATTGAAAATATATCTTATTTGGCTTAATGCCAAGGTGAATGCAAACTATTGTATTTGAATTACTAGGTGGAGGATACATTTAAAATGGTTATTAAAAAGACGTGCTAGGTAGGCATAATACAATGAATAGTTACTTGGAATTTTATTTGGATGTACAGTATTTATATGCCAAATGAAAAAATAAAAATACATTGAATGCATTTGAAAAATAAAGGCGTGTTTGACATTTAAAAAACATTTTTTTTGCATATGCATACCAAACAGCATTGCATTTCGACTTTAAGGCTCTTAAATACATATGTATGTAAGTTATTCTGAATTTTGTGTGTAAAAATATTAAACAAGACAACAGGGCTTCAATGTTTTATAAAGAAAATCATTTACATATTTTAAATTTAAATCAATTTTTTCTGTTGGAAAAAAAAATTGTTTTAATTTATTTAAATTTGATCTACATTTTTGAAGAAATTTTCCACTTCTTTCATCAACGCTAATAGAATTTGTAAAGGGTGTCAAAAAATTAACGCAAGATTTGAATTTGCCGCCATTTGTGCAGTGAAGTGTTGGCAACCCTGAAAAAAAAAGCAATTTGACAGCTAACAGTATAGGGTTAATAAAAATGGAGCGTTACACGAGAGAACAACGTGTCTTCATTATTAAAGAATATTTCAAAAATAGTGAAAGCTTGGCGGCTGCAGTTCGAAAATTTCATACAAAATATGGTCGGAATAGTGTTTTAACTTGATGGCTTTGTCAATCGCCAAAATTGCCGCATTTGGGGTTCGGAGAACCCACATGTGATTGTCGAAAAACAAATGCATCCACAACGCGTGACTGTATGGTGTGGATTTTGGGCTGGAGGCATAATTGGGCCATATTTTTTTGAAAATGATGCTGGTCAAGCAGTGACTGTTACTGGAGCTCGATATCGCGACATGATTACACAGTTCTTTCTGCCAAAATTGGATGATATTGATGTGTCCAATATGTGGTTTCAACAAGACGGTGCCACATGTCATACAGCCCGTGAAACAATTCAATTACTGCATGAGACATTTCCAGGTCGTGTACTCTCTCGTTTCGGTGATCAAAATTGGCCTCCTAGATCGTGTGATTTAACACCATTAGACTTCTTTTTATGGGGTTATTTGAAATCACAAGTCTATTTCAACAAGCCCACAACCACCCGTGCATTAAAGGAGGAGATTCAACGCTGCATCAACGAAATTCAGCCACATTTATGCAGAATGGTCATGGAAAATTTCAACAAAAGAGTGCGCATGTGCATGCAAAGCCGTGGAGGCCATTTGTCCGATGTGTTATTCCATACATAACCCTATCCTATGTACTTTACGAGTCAATAAAAATATAACTATCAAAAAACGGCGTTTTCTATTTAATTCAAATCTTGCGTTAATTTTGGGACACCCTTTATCTGTCAGTTGATGTGATCTGTTCGATTAACTTAATTCCTTTTTTCTTCTTGAATCAAAATTTGACAGCTACATCGACAAGAAAAAACTCTGTTGTTTTTGTTTGTGTTGAAATAAAAACAAAAATATTTTTTTGTTGGCTTTTTGGACAGTGTATATTTTCAAGAACATTCTGTGAACATTTCAAGTGGACAAAATACTAAAATCTTAAAACGCGAAATCTTGCGAATTCGATAGCTTTGTATTATGAGTATCGATTCGCTTAAATTAAATTCGCTTCAAATGTCAAAACATTATCGAATTTGGTTATCGCTAAATTATCATTAGCGAACGTTCGCTAATTCAACGGGTCAAAACGTCAAATTCTATCGAATCAAAATATTCAGTGATAACTCTAGCGAATTCAAAGTTTTCCGTTTGTTTGTTAAAATAAGTGATAAAAGAAAAGGTAGTATTTGCAAATAATTTTTTTATTATTATAACAAAAAAAGAAAATGAAAAATTACATTTCCAAGGACAAATGCAAATCAATTTGCTAGGCTGGTGCAATTGATGGAAACGAATCCCGATATGGCTAGCGCCATAGGAGTATCCGGTTCATCAAAAAGGAACCAAAAAGATTATTGGCAGAGTTTTGCAGAAGAACTGAACACTCTTGGACCTCCGTTTCGTGAAGGAAAAGATTGGCATAAGGTTTGTTGATAAAATTAATTTGTAGTTTCGAGCTTTAATAGGTTTCTTTTTTTCTCCAAGACTCTAAACCCAGCCTAGTGTAGGGTTTGTTGAACTTGCTTACTGTTTTGCCTATCTGTGCAAACTAGTGCTGCTGCATTTGAAGCCGAATTTGCTTCCCCTGTAGCAAGATGTCTCATAACTCGTCGAGTATCTGCAGGACTCAGTTTTCTAGGTCTTCCTCCTTTAAATTTATGTATGTCTTATTCTCTGCACAGAGCTCTTGCTTACCTTCAATATTTGTGCAATTTTCCTAACGGAATTTCCTTCAATTCATTTAATATTGTATTATTTAAAGCTTTTGCAAGTGGTTTCATTTTCACATTTATTTAAATTGTATTTAAAACCTAAATCAACTAATATGGAATTTTAGTTTAAATTGATGTAATTAGCAAAGTGTTAAACAGAAATATTCTTCTTATCTCGGTCGTTGCATAACGCTCAATGAAATGCTTTCTCTATTTCTTGAATTTTGCAGATAACGGTTAGCTTTTTAACTTCCCATAGGAAGTTATTGTAATGGGTCCGATTTGTCAAATTGAAAATTTTGACATTTCTCGACGTTTCAAGGTCCCTAGAGTCGAAATAAAAGATTTTTAGAAAGATGTCTGTGCGTGCGTGTGTACGTACGTCCGAACGTCCGTACGTTCGCGACGTTTTTTTCGTCGTCCATAGCTCAAGAACCAGAAGAGATATCGACTTCAAATAAATTTTGTTATACAGATAATAAGGCAGAAAGGGCTCTCAAGAAAATTGCGTGGGTGGTTTTTTTACCATAGCAGTTTAAAAAAAGGTGAAAATTTTGGTTAACCCTAAATATCTCATGAACCAATGACGCTAGAGACTTGAATTAAATTTTATATTATATATTGTAACGTGATACAAAACAATTATATTTTTGGAAAAAATTCAATTAACTGATTTTTTTATAAATCAAAAAAACTGAAAAAAAAATGTGTCACTTCAAAAATTTTACGACTAAAATATGATTTCATTTCCAAAACAATTTTGTGCAATGAAGAATAATGTTTTTGACATCTGATAAAATTTTGAGAAAAATCGAATTGACAGTTTTTTTACAAAAAATAATAACCTAAAAAAAATAAAAAAAAAGTTGGTAAAAATTGAGTTTTGACTCAAATATCTTTTCAAGACTTTGAGATATTGGCTTTAAACTACTTTTATCTTTCAAAAAATGTTGTTTTCAACATTCAGTAAAATTTTGAAAAAAATAGAATTGACAGTTTTTTTACAAAAAATTAAAAACCGAAAAAAAAAATTAACAAAAGTTGGTAAAAATTGATTTTCGACTTAAATATCTTTTCAAAAATTTGAGATTATGGCTTCTAACTAATTTTAACTTATAAGAAATATTGTTTTCAACATTAGGAAAAATTTTGAGAAAAATCGAATTGACAGTTTTTTTACAAAAAATAAAAACCTAAACAAAAAAATTAATAAAAGTTAGTAAAAATTGATTTTCGGCTCAAATAGCTTTTCAAAAATTAAAAATATTGGCTTCAAACTTATTTTATTTCACAGAAAATATTGTTTTTTATATTCAGTAATTTTTTTATAAAAATCCAACAGTCCGTTTTTTCATAAAAAAAATAAAATCTACAAAAAATAGAACGCAAATTTGGCAAGAATATCAATTCATTTAGACAAACTTTTAAGCAAGACAAATCGATAGACGGGGTGGGAAGTTATCAGTGTGGGTCGCATCCCAGCCTCTTTTTGATATTTGTTATTGAGCCATTAATGACGTATGTATATTATTATAACAGTCTTAATTCTCTCTAGACCAAAAGAAATACCACCTGTCACAAAAAATACCTATTGCTCGTGACATTTTTACACCTACATATGTAACTGTACATATTGTACATTTAAATTACTACAAATTCAAAACATCAATGTGAAATATTTCTTTTGATAGCAGCTGTCAGCTGTTTTGTTTATATTTAATTGAGCGCTGAATGCTTTGAAAGGTTTGTTTGTTTAGTTCGACATGTTTTACATAAAACTTGTGGTTTACGAAAACTTATGGCTTACGAATAATGGACGGGAAAACTAGAGTTTTCGATGTATGTACTTTAGTGTTCGGCAAAAACCCATAATTTTGCGAAAACTGGGTTTTGGGTTTGGTTTGAAAAGCCTATAACTCAAAGAGCAATTATCCGATTGATTTAAAATTTTAATTGAGTATTCTTGAATATGTTAACTCTACGATGACGTATGATATTTTTGATTGGATGGAATTTGATGCTTTGACATTAAAATTGCGATTATTTTTTACAGGCAAAAAACAAACGATTTTCTAAACGGCGGCGGCGACGCAATATTGTTAGATTTAAATTCATTTATGTATATTCCAACGTCCAGAATCATGTCACAGTGGAGAACATTTTGTTTTATTTGGTCCTTCCGAAATAAACGTCACTTATAAATTATGAAATATGTACACGTTTATAAACAAAAATAATTAAGTTTCAAAAAACAAAAATAATTATGTCATGTACATATGTATGTATGTATGTAAGTAGGTACTTTTCTTTCCAGAAAAACCCCTCAAATTTCCAGCGCTTAAAATTGGTATTGCCCTTTAAATCGAAATTTTCTTATGGTAAATCCCACACACAAATCATAAACCACATTCAATTAACTGACAAATGATTCAGAACATGGATATTTAATTAAAAATAAATCAACTTATTTTGATTATTATTAGTTTATTACATTAAAATATAAAAATGAAGAAAATCGGCTTTTTGAAAGATATGAACAATAAAATATATACCATTTTTTTTTATTTAAAAAACTAAGTAGACGCGCGAAATTCCTGCTTATCCTGTCTTGGAAACGTCAGAATTTTATTTTTAACTTCATATGAAACAAAACTGGTGCCGAAGCAAGATATTTTATCTGATGTACATATACTTTATATTTGATTTTTAACAAGTCATTAAACTTGTTTTAGCCCATGCACTGTTTATGTTTATATGTAGTTTAAAACAATCTGAACCTGCATTGCAAATAAAAGAACTTACAAATATGTATGTATGAGTCAGTTAAATGCGTCTGTCTAATGTGACAGTTAAGCAATATTCACATGAGCACGACCAACGAATGAACGAATATTCGTCGATTTTGACATTTCTTTCACATGGGAGTTTTTAATTCGTCGCGAATGAAGTTTGACATTCACCACCGAAACCAAAACAAGAACGATTTTTTTAGGTTAAGTACGCGCGATTTTTTTATTCGTTGCGAGTGTGGATAATGTGGAACGCGAATAAAGTTTGACAGTTCGTATCAACTATAATTTTCTTCGCGACGAAAAAATTTGTTTTCTTAAATTTATTAATATATGATATTGAAAAGTAAAAGTATGCATCATAAATCAAATAGAAACTATATTGCTATGGTTTTGTTAAGAATTTCTGTGGAAATATGACTTCAAACGTATATAAACTCACATTTTGTAATTCATTCGTCGTTCGTTGGTCGCGCTCATGTGAATGATGCTTTAGAAAAATTTAATCAAAATCAATAAGGTAGGTACTCTGTTATGAACGACGATGACGTGACCTTTTCGAATATTGATCTAACCCAGCATATTAAATAAAAGCAATACTCGTATTCTGATCGCCGAGTATTTCAATTTGTTTTTAGAGTCAATAACCATACCATCTGTTAGTCATTATTATATTAACAATTTGTCATCACTGATTGTTGTTGTTTTTTTTGTAAGGCAAACAATAAAATATAAACAACAGATATTCCAAGGTTGCACATTCTAAGTCACTCACGACGACGTACATACTCGTATGTACGAGCAAAAAGAACGTCCAGGTAGATTGTGTGTTTCGGTCGGGTTTCCAACATTGAAAATATCCTAAACGATCGTTTATATCGTTGTTCGCTTCGCATTCAAAACTTCAGCCGCGCGTTTCTTTTTTTTACAAAAACAATAAATGTGCTGTCCAGCGTTGCCGCAGGGCACATTTTTTTTTTAAAAAACGTAACAAAAGCGAAAAAATGTAACAAATTGAAAAAAAATGATTTAAAATGATTTAAAAATGCTCTTGAACTCAATTTTTTATTTTTAATAGGAACATAAGTTTTCTTCATCACAGTTTTTAAATTCAGTACAAAACTATACATTAAATAATAAGTTAATAAATTATTATAAGTAAGACACATTTTAAGTTTTATATAAACCATGTTTAGGCAAATTAAGGGAATTGATTTTTTAAGCAGCATTCACATGAGCGCGACCAACGAACGACGAATGAATTACAAAATGTGAGTTTATATATGTACGTTTGAAGACATATTTCCACACAAATTCTTAACAAAACCATAGCAATATAGTTTCTATTTGATTTATGATGCATACTTTTACTTTTCAATATCATATATTAATAAATTTAAGAAAACAAATTTATTCGTCGCGAAAAAAAATTGTAGTTGATACGAACTGTCAAACTTTATTCGCGTTCCACATTATCCACACTCGCAACGAATAAAAAAATCGCGCGTACTTAACCTAAACAAATCATTCTTGTTTTGGTTTCGGTGGTGAATGTCAAACTTCATTCGCGACGAATTAAAAACTCTCATGTGAAAGAAATGTCAAAATCGACGAATATTCGTCCATTCGTTGGTCGTTGGTCGTGCTCATGTGAATAGTGCTTTATTTGTTTTGCAAACATTATTGATTCAATGGTATATTCAAGTGATACCTATTTGTTAAATTGGTTCGATCGAGTCGAATGAAGGTGATTTCAACTCAATTTAGGACGTAGGTGTACAAATAGGTGGAAGTGTTGTTTAAGCGCACTTCACACTGATTAAAAAAATCATAAAGTAAATTAAAAAAAAAAAAGTTTGGAGAAAAAAGTGTAACAAAAAGAAAAAAAAAGTAACATAGTAACAAATACAAACAAATTAAGAAAAGTGTAACACGTTTGTTACACTTGTAACATTGTGGCAACGCTGGTGCCTTCTGAAGAAACCTATGATCACATGGACAAGCGAATTGTACAAACAAACTATTGATTGCTTTCGCACAAGGCAAGGCATAGAGACAGTAGTTTAAGTTTAGTAGTACAATAACCTCCAAAACGACACGTGCTTCATCTTCTGTGGCGTCAGAATGAGCAAGCAGACAGCAAAAATTGTTATAATCGGTGCTGGTGCTTCGGGAATAGCAGCTGCGACAAAACTTTGTCAATCTGGTTTCCAGAATGTTATCATTTTGGAGGCCGAAGATCGAATTGGTGGCCGAATTCATACAATTCCATTTGCTGAAAATGTTGTCGATCTGGGTGCGCAATGGTGTCACGGCGAAAAGGGGAATGTAATCTACAAAATGGTGGAGAACATGGATCTCTTGGATACGAATGGAACAATATACGACGATTATAAGTGTATACGATCGAATAAGGAAATTCTCTCGGACTCTGTTAATGACGCATTGAAATCAATTGTCTTTGGTACACTGGAGAGTCGCTTCGAAGAGTTAATTGGCTATGAGGGTTCCTTTGGCACATATCTCACCGAGAAGTTCTATAGAGAACTCGAGAAGCCGGAATTCGCTGATATCGACCGAGCAGTGGCAAAAGAATTCTTTGAAAACTACAAGAAAACCGAAAGTTCTACTGAGGCTTCGGATAATTTGTTTGAGGTTTCCAGCATTGGACACTTGGTGTACCAGGCATGTGATGGAGACCTGTTGTTGAATTGGAAAGACAAGGGTTTTGTGAAGCTTCTCCAGCTCTTGATGCAGTCAACTGAGAAAAATGAATTGGGTATACTTGCGGGAAGAGTGAGACTGAACAGACGAGTCGAACGGATAACGTGGGATCCAAGTGGGAAAACGAAGATTCTTATTAAGAATTGGAATGGGGAACTCATCAAGGCCGATCATGTTATATGTACTTCTTCATTGGGCGTACTCAAGGAAAATCACCCAAATATGTTTTGTCCACAACTACCGGAGCCGAAATGTCGGGCAATAGAGGGTCTAAATATTGGTACCGTGGACAAATTGTACCTTGAATTCGAAGCGCCTTTTGGCCCCGAGGACTGGTCCGGATTCTGTCTTCTTTGGACAGAGCAGGATTTAAAAGAATTGCGAAATTCCCATCGCTTTTGGTTGGAAAACCTCTTCGGTTTCTACAGAGTTTGCTATCAGCCAACACTTATGGCTGGCTGGATAATTGGCCCAAATGCTCGTCACATGGAAACACTGCCTGAGGATGAAGTTCTTGAGGGAATAATGTGGCTTTTGCGGAAATTTCTCTCCTTCCAAGTTCCTATGCCGAAGAGTTTCCTACGAACCCAATGGCAGAGTAATCCGAATTTCAGAGGTTCCTATACTTTTCGCTCGATGCTGACTGAAGAAATGAAGACTGGAGCTGCCGATCTAACAAAACCACTTGCTGACCCAAATGGGATGCCGATTTTACAATTCGCCGGCGAAGCGACTAGTCCGTATTATTATTCAACGGTTCATGGTGCTGTGGAGAGTGGTTGGAGGGAGGCAGATCGACTGATAAATTATTACTACAGAAAAAGTTGGGAGCTTTGTTGATAAGAAAAATACAGTTTCTTATGTGTATTTTTATATTTTTAGAAAACATAAATGTATTGTTGATGAATGTGCGAAAATTCGTTTGTTGTTGTTAGTGGAATTCAATAAGCGAGTGTGTTGTGTTAAGATGATGAATAAATACAAATGTTTCTGCTATATTGAAAATGTTTGTTTTTTTTTTTTTGTTGTTATCTTTATTTAATTTATCTCATTTTCAAGACGCTTTTACAGTAGGTAGTTTGTTTATAATTTTAGTTGATTGTTGTTGTTAAATACGTTGACGGGTAATAGTTTTATTTAAGTGACTATTGTTTTATTGTTTTTAGTAGTTCCAATTTATTTTGTACAAAAATAACTGTTTTGGGTTTTGTAGCGGTGACATATCATGACGTGTTGATGATTTTGACACATAAGGTTGTACCTCAAACGTATTTAAAAGAAAGAAATTATGTTCGACGGGCATTAAAATGTCAAATTGTTTTGAAAATCATCAAAAAACTATAAGATTAAGGAGTGTTTCACACTTAACTTTAAACTAAAACGAAGATTCAAAGTTAAAGTCGGAAATATTTGTTGGCATAAGATTCATTGTTTCTTTTTATGGTTAACTATAGATATAACTTTGTTGAAATTTAATTTTTTTAAATGTTTGTATATGACTTTGTATCGCAAAACGAATAAAAAAGGAAAAATGTTTGCTACTTTTAACTTGTTTGAGAAAATAAATAATAAAACTGACGAGCTAAATAATGATGTAAATGTTGTTCTTTGTATTCTGGCAATACCTTTTTTTAACTATTCAAAGCATACTTGGCAATGCCATCAAATATAAACAATATAAGCCCAGTCCAAATAGTTACTGTTTGACACTTCACCAACGAGTTTATAAATGAAGGGATGTGTCATATTTTAACAAATCGTTACAATCTTGGACTTTAGAAAAAACAAAAGCTTAAAATGTTTGATTATCGTGAGGAAAAATGCACCGTCCCAAGTTTTATCAATTTGATTTCTTTGATAGGACTCTGGACTTAAAAACACAAAAAATCAAAGACTAAAATTGGATTTACACGTCTCTGCGTCTGCATCTGCATAATGCAGAAAAGAAGAGGGAGGCATATATTATATATGTACATATGTATGCATGTGGAAACCCGAAAGTGGTAAAGAATGCACCAGTAGTAACTCTTTTTTATTCAATATAAAATAAAAATACTATTAGCCCTATTATGGCTATCAACTATCAATTATTTGATAACTGATAACTTCTATCAATTTATTGATAAATTGGTATTATGAGTATCAAATGATAATTTTTCACCTATTGTGAATACTAATCATTATACGATTGTGAATAGGTTTGTTTTGGTGTTTGACGTTTGTCATTTGTGTTGAGTTCTTGTGTTTTGGTCTATAAATAATTTCGGCGGAATAATGTAAGTTGTTTTCATTAAATATTTGCTTATTTTAATTCATGAATTTATAATTTGTCCAGTGGGTTTGAAGCATCTCGTAATACTGTTTATTTTAGCTTGCACGATAAACCTTCGTTCCTCAGTACAATTGCCTTCAAACAACAATTCTAGTGAAGGCATTTCGTTCTTCAATTTGTATATTCAATAAAAACTTTTATAAATCGTATTTAAATTACAATTCTTTACCATTTACGAATATTTGATACATTTGTCAACGAAGATTTTGTAGCTGATAGAATATTTGATGGGTATCAATATGTTTGATAGCCGTAATACCGAGTTTATCAATAAAGCTATTCACAATAGATTTTTAATTCACTATTTATCAAAAATATTGATAATTGATCACCATAATACCGATTCATTAATATCGTGTTGATATTTGATAACCATAATAGGGCTGTATAACTTTTTGTCACTACAGTGTTGCCGTAAGCCTTCAAATCAAAAAAAAACGAACAAAAGCTAATAAACGGAAAATCGAAAAATATTTTCGGAAAACCAAAAACTATTGCTTCAAAAGAAACAAGTTGGCTCTAAAATGATATACATACATACATATACACAATTCTTCATATAGTAAAAATTGCATTAGAATTCGAAAAGTTATCCCACATATGCAAGACAAATTTTGCAATTAGTTGCATGAACCTCACAATTAAGAGAATATTTATACTTGTCAAATCAATCATATTAATCAACCGAAAAGGAACAGACCTATTAGTTGTGTTTGCTCGCTTCGAATCTTTGTAAACCTGTGTCTAGTTGAAATGAGCTTGGGTCGAATCGATTTTATTCTATTGAATGTTTGTGTATAATTATTATAGTCCAAG
Source organism: Eupeodes latifasciatus (assembly GCA_920104205.1). Lineage (NCBI taxonomy): Eukaryota > Metazoa > Arthropoda > Insecta > Diptera > Syrphidae > Eupeodes > Eupeodes latifasciatus. The sequence continues at coordinate 28,695,995 of OV049924.1, forward strand.
AGCCCGGGCCTGCCAGACATACCTTTTATCATAAAAGCTGAAAGTTTGTCTATGTGTGCCTCTAGTACAGGTAAGAACGATCCCCACCCATGATACCTGAGTAGTGGTTCCTTTGGCAGCTAACAGGTAGCCAAGGTGCATAAAATTCCATCTAACTTACCTTATTTTATAAAACTAATTTTTTTAATATTTCATTCGTAACAACACCAAAATTCGCTTTACTCATTGCCAGACACTTGATATGGTTCCAACCCCCTGCCAGACACCAAACTATAATATTTTGTAATTCAATTTACGTTATATTATAAAAGCTAAATTTAATATATGTTTTTTGGGGAGCTATTAAACGATGCTTCCTTAGCAGATAGACATTTTCGAGGGTTCTATCATCCTGCCAGACACTTGAATTGAGCAGAAGTTGCGAGAGCATGGAGCATATGTAGTAGACGGTGCGAGTGAAACAGAGCATTCGGTTTATTGCGATCTTTGGGAAGAGTACGATAACTCAGGCGACAAATGACTGATTTGTATAGAACAGTTAAAAAGAAGCATTTTTTACTATGGGAGGGGGTCTATCTCCCCCCGTTTAGGCGATAAGGGCGATTTAAAAAATAATTGTTTAAAATGAAAAAAAAAACAGTTACAAAATAACGGTAACACTTACAAGTTAGTAAGTTAGTTAGTAAGTTACTCAAAAAAATTGCTTTATATGTCTCAGATGTGTTAAGTTATATATTTAACTTAAGTGTTGAACAAGGTTGTTTTCCTCAACAATTTAAATGTGCGGAGGTAATCCCTCTTTATAAAAAAGAAGATAGAACAAATATGTCAAACTACAGACCTATTTCTCTTCTTCCCACCTTCTCAAAAATTTTCGAAAAACTAATGAAAAAAAGAATTACTTCTTTCTTAGATAAAAATTGTTTTTTTTAGCGAAAATCAATTTGGATTTCAGTCTGGAAAGTCAACCGAAGATGCAATTCTTCGACTTTGCAGTCAACTCTATGGCAGCTTGAATCATAATAAACCGACTATGGCTCTTTTTATTGATATGACTAAAGCCTTTGACATGGTTGATCATGATTTACTGCTAAGTAAATTATATAATGCAGGATTTAGAGCAGTTCTTTTTCAATGGCTTAAGTCATATTTAAAAGAAAGAGTTCAAAAAGTAGTAGTTAATGGTGTAATGAGTGAAGCTCGATATCTAAAATCTGGAGTACCTCAGGGCTCCGTTCTCGGCCCCTTATTTTTTCTGGTTTATACCAACTCTCTCTTTAGGTTGCAGTTGAATGGCCTTCCTACGGCTTTTGCGGATGATATATCGTTTACCTACCAGTCAAACTCAGAACATAATTGTAACATTCAAATTGAAGAAGATCTCGAAATTCTAAGAACTTGGTTCTCTGTTCATAAGTTAATCCTTAGTGAAAAAACTAAAATAATGTCATTCAAAACTTCTAGTCATCAGCTTTGCAATTACGATTTTATATTTCATGGGTCGAATTGTAAACAATTCACCTTTCCTTTACATAGTTGCGGTAGACCTAATTTTCAAGCAGCTGGTTCTTGTTCAGATTCTTGTTTCAAAATTGATTCAGTGTACAGTTTTAAATATCTAGGAGTTACAATTGATTTTAATCTTAACTGGAAAGATCATATTTGCAATATAAAAAATTATTTGATGCTCATTACTAGAAAAATGTATCTGTTAAAACCATTCTGCTCAAAAAGAGTTTTAACTTCAATATACTACGGACTTGCACACTCTAAAATACAATATGGTTTATCCAGCTGGGGTGGTTCATATGCTAGTACTTTAAGACCCTTGTTGATTGCTCAAAAACATCTAATTAGAATCATTTGCAACAAAAATCGATTAACTGAAAGTTGGCCCTTATTCAAGGATTTAGGAATTCCACCTTTGAGACACCTTTACATTTTTAAAGTAGATAGATAGATAGACAATTGACTTAAATTGTATACATAATTATTGTTAAAGAAACATTGATGTTTAAAAACTGAGTATCTACTTTTTATTATATTTCTTTTTCTCTTAATTTATATGAATATGTTCTAATTCTAATTCTTTCCTATTTTGTATTTAATATTTGAAATAAAAAAAAAAAAAAAAAAAAAAAATAATAATAATAACTTATTTGATCACCTGCCTTAAACAATTTAGTATCATTGCAGCTCTGAGTCACCCCACATCAGTTTTTAATTTATGTAAATTTAAATTCGCTTTGTATCATTCAACACTAGCTTGAAGCTAAAGGATGATAACTATTATTTATTCTTTATTTATTGTAAATTTTTGTATTAACTAGTTGTAAAATGAAAATGAATAAATAAAATGTATTTCTAATTCTAATTCTAATTCTAAAATTAAGTGTTTTACATTTTTTTAAAGCCAACATTCTGTTCTAACAGCCTGTTTTTAAATCAAGTCAAAACTATGTGTAGTTTTTGAAAAATTTAATTTTAAACTCAAAATATGAGTAAAAAAAGTTAAAAAAAAAAAGGATTAAAGTGTAATTTTTCAATACTTTAAGATTATTTACTATTGTTTTTATTTTAGAATGTATTGCTCTTATTTGTTTTTGACCAAAAACTGAAAGGTAGATGATTTTATGTGTCTTAGTTTTTGATAAAATTGAAAATAACAACAACTATTTTTTTAATTTAATTATTTTTTTATTATCTTATTATTATTATTTATTATTATAATAATTATTATTATTACCTTCCATCGTTCTTACCTGTACTAGAGGCACAGGCACACATAGACAAACTTTCAGCTTTTATGATAAAAGGTATGCCTGGCAGGCTCGGGCTCTTGCTCTATTAATTTTTTGCGAAGTTAATAAACAATTATATTTTTCTTTTTTAATTTTTTTCGAATTAAAATTTTTCTAATCCCAACATTAAGTGTAAATTGAAGCACAGAACTTCAAGTGAACAAAAAATGTGAGTTCGAACTAAAAGTTAAGTTTTTTTGTTCAGAGTTCAGAATTTCGACAATTGCAGGTTGAAACTTTGAAAGCATGTTCGATTAAACAGTTTCTATAAATATATTTATAATAACGAATATTTTTTTTTTCTTTTGGTAAATCGTCAAATAATTCCACACAACATTTTATAACGCAACGAGCTATAAAAAGGATGGAAAAACCCTTTAGCCTAAGTTAAAGCTATAAGTAATAATTATTGTGTCTGGCAACTGACGTCTTTGACCTTCAATTGTATTTATAAATACTTAATTTAATGCCTAAAAACACAAGACACATGAATCTTGTTTTTGTTGTTTTCAGCAGAAATGAGGATCCTGACTTTTTTCCTAAGAAAACATGTTGCAATTATTATTTGTTTAAACCAAGTCCCGATTTATTATGCAATGTATGCAATACTAACCTGGGTACGTTTGAGTCATACTGAAGTAGGTTTACACACTGCGATTCCATGACTGCACATGCACAACCACAATGTACTAGTTCAGTTCAGATTCAGATTTTTAATCAAATCGGGAAGGAAGTGCTTTCAGTGTTTAGTGTCTTTTGTGTGGATTGTATACGATTTTACGATGTAAAAATAAAGTCGACTGTCGTGATGCCTGCCAGTCAGTATAATCTTCTTTTTTTTTTTTTTGTTTTTACTCCCGCCACAGAACATGACATTTTAATATGCAACTTTAAAGTGCAATTTAATCACATATCTAAGAAAAGGTAGTGATCGTGAGTTGAAATATGAATACGAAAACCAACAACTTAGAGAGACCGAATAAAATCGAAAGTCAGACATTTAACGGTTTAGTATAGTCAAACGATGTACATATAACATAGGTACAACAGTAAACTTCAAATGCTGGTTTTTGGAGGTTGATTGCATATTTTTATTATTACAGTGGGACAAATTCGTGTAAGGTGTTACAAACACTTAAAATATATCAAAACAATATGATTGACATTTGTCGAGCTGTCAAGTAAGTTGTGAAAATAAGAGTTCTTAGATAAATTAAAAGAAAGTGAAATTAGTTCAGTCTTTAAATTTCTTTTTACACTGAAATTGAATGTTTAAAACCTCTGCTCAACGAAAACGTTAAAAATCTGAGTAAGTTTTAGAAAATAAGACACTAAATTCGCAAAATAAAACAACTGCATCGAAGCCTAAACTCTAACCTCAACAAATGAACAAGAGGGGACTGTCAGATACTTCTCCAGAAAAAATAGTAGCTGAAAAACGAGGGCCGAGCTATTACCACAACATGGCAAATGACAATATTGTTTTTAATAGGGATTTACTAAAAGAAATCCTCCGTGAAAATAACGCCGAACTTGTTAGGGAACTTCCCACCAAAAACGACTTCCAGCATCTGTTCACAGAAATAATATCATTGAAAACAAAACATGCAGAACTGTCAGCTAAAGTTTCGCAGCTTGAAGACAAAAACAAACAATTAGAATCCCAAATTGATAAGCTCATGCAAAAAAATACAGACAAAAATCTCATCGTACGTCTACCTGTTGAGAACAATGTTGACATGACAGAAAAGGCTAAATCTGTTTGCTTGAGTCTACTAAATCTTAACACAAACAGCGAAGTTGAAAGTGCCTTCAAAATACAAGGCCAAAATCTAGGAAAATCAACAATAATTGTACAAATGAAGACCCGTGAAGTAGCTTCTAGTATACTGCGTAATTCTGGCAAACTTAAGTCTACAGGTATCACAATAAGTAAAGACCTTCCATATAACGTGCGCCAAAGAAGGGCAAAATTGTATGCGCTGATGAAACCACTGCGAATGAAAAATCCGGAGAAAAAGATTGTCTTGAGGGACGATAGGTTGCATGTTCAGGATAAAATATTCACATGGGATACGTCGGAAGGTTTAAAATGTGGAAATCTAGACGGAACACAAGTTTTGCAACAAATATTAGGGAAACTATCAATAGGTGTAAAAAATGTAATAATTGAATTAATGAATGGCAACGTAAACAATGTGCAAACACAAGAACTGTCACTGTCAGGTTCGAGACAGGCTTCAAGTTCAGGGTTGTCAGGAGGCAAACTTGCAAAAACCAAAACATCCGCTGTACACACAACTGGGAGTTCAGATGAGCCAATTTTCTGAGAAACTGCCGTCTACCTGAATCATGAAAATAAAACATTTAAAATTTTAAGTTATAATATTGCTGGAATGAAAAATAAATTAGCTATTGTAGATTTTTTTAACTATTTAAATGAATTTGATATATTTCTATTATTTGAAACGCATTTATTAAATTATGAAGAAAGTAGGTTTAAAAATATTTTTATGAATTATGACCTTAAATGGATACCTGCAGTAAAAAACAACGTATTTGGAAGAGCGAGTGGAGGAGAACTTTTTGCGTTGCGTAAAAATCTGGGAATCAATTTGGAATTTGAATTGATAGGTGATACTAACATCATAAAACTTGAAGTAAACAGGAATAATTTGTATATATTACCCATTTATCTTAATTGTAATCACTGGCAACGCGATTTTGATACTCTAAGTGAACTGTTAAATACACTAGATTCAACAAATCTGATACTAATTGGGGACTTTAACGGCCGAATAGGTCTTTCTCAAAACAACTTTATATCTGGGACAAACTCTGCACTTTTATATTCCAATCGTCAATCCAAAGATGAGTTATGTGATAACAAAGGAAATAAAATAATCGAGCTCATAGATTCCTTCGACTGCCAAGTTTTGAACGGAAGTTGTGACGGAGATGTTTCTGGTGAATACACATTTTTAAGAGGTACATCGTGTTCTGTTATAGATTACTGCTTTGCTACTGGAGGTTGGCACGATCTCCTTTCGGACTTCCGAATAGGAAAACAGATTTTTTCGGACCATATGCCCTTGGAAGTAAAATTTGTATTAGCAACTAATGGAAACATGAATAACACACACGAGCTTACTCCCTTGCCGAAGTTATACTGGAATGAAAAAATGTTGAACTCCTATCAAACAAATTTAAAGTTCGAACTTCTCCATCTGTATACAGTCGAGGAAACTCCGAGTATAGATCAATTGACTGAAATTATCAAAAAATCTGCAACGTATCCTACACAATCTCGTGGAAGTAATGGACAAAATAAACAAAAGTGGTTCGACAATGACTGCATGAAGGCAAGATCGAAATCATTTGCTTTTCTTAAATTGCTTAGAAAATATAATACAGATATTTTTAAAAACCTCTATAGCAAAGCAAACAAAAACTTCAAAAGTATCTGTCATGCTAAAAGAATAGCGTATGAGCAACATAATATTGCAAAGATAAACTGTTCCCGATCTGCGTCAGACTTTTGGAAAGCAGTAAAACTTTTAAACGGAAGAAAAAAATCAGATTTCAGCTGGTCTTCAAGCTCAAGAATTACATATACACTTTAGAGCACTTTTGAACACGCCACAAACATCACCCAGTATCCACTACGCAGAACCCCAAATTATCGATGAGTATCTAGATGTACCATTTGAACTAGCTGAAGTAATTCAAGTCATCAAGAACGCCAAATATAATAAAGCACCAGGAGAAGATGGAGTGCCTTTCGAATTTTATAAAAATGGTTGTACTGAATTCGCCCAAGCCCTTACAGATGAGTTTAACCGACTTTTCGAGAGTGCAGACTTTCCACAGAGCTTTAAAAAAACTATTATATACCCGCTTCATAAAAACGGAGATTTTACAAATCCAGCTAATTATAGGGGGATATCCTTCCTTAACTCTGTATCCAAATTGTTTACCGCTTTAATCTTCAGCAGACTAACGAAATGGATTCAAAACAAAAATATTCTACACGAATTCCAAGCTGGCTTTAGAGAGAGTTATTCCACAGTGGATCAAATCTTCACGCTGCTTAACATTGCGCAAATATATAAGCAAAAACATAAAAAACTTTATGGTTTGTTCGTAGATTTCAAATCAGCTTTTGATTCCATTCCACGGGAGGCACTCTTTTTCAAACTCTACAGGATGGGGGTAAGCAGCAAATTGGTTAATATAATAAGAGCTCTGTATGAGAACAATAAAGCAGCGGTATGGGATGTATTCTTCTTGTCTGATGAATTTCCAACGTCGATGGGTGTGAAACAAGGTTGTATTTTGAGCACGCTACTTTTTATACTGTTCATCAACGATATAACGGATGAAATTGGGGGTGGAGTGGAAGTTAGCCGTATAACAATACCAGGCCTTATGTATGCTGACGATATTGTCTTCCTAGCCGATACAGTTAATAGTATGCAAATGAAGATCAACAAGCTTGAGAAGTACTGCAAATCCTGGAATCTAACGATAAATCTAGAAAAAAACAAAATTCTGGTGTTTAGAAACGGTGGAGGGCGATTCTCGAGAAACGAAACCTGGACTTACCAAGGGGACCCTATCGAAGTTGTTAGAGAGTACAAGTATCTCGGTGTTTTAATAACATCTAATTTAAATATGGAAAAACATCTAAAAAGCAAATTATCGGAAGCAAAACGCGCAATAAATTCAGTTTGGAGTACATGCATTCAAAACAAATATGTATCCCATAGCTCAAAGCAAAAAATCATACAATCAACTGCCCAGTCCATACTTTTGTATGCCGCGCAAGTTTGGGGATATGCCAACTTTGACCAAGTCGAAAAGTTCCAACATTATTGTATAAAGCGTATATTTAGACTTCCTATTAATACGCCAAATTATATGATCCATATAGAAACAGGATGTTCACCCCTTATTTTGGTAACGCTAAAGTTGCACTTTGACTATATAGTAAAAGTTATGGAGATGGAAGAAAGGCGCTTACCAAAAATTGTAATGAAGCATCTGCTAGCAAACAACGCAAACTGCGTCAAGGAATGGCAAGAACTTGCAAATTGTTACGGATGTGACCTCAATTTTTATGCTAATGAAGGAGCAATTACTCTGAGGAGAAAATTCCAGAGCATTATGGAAAAATCTGGCCCGTACCTATACAACAGATACGTTAATGAAGCTCAGTCTTCATTACACAGGCTTCACTACAGCAGCGTTAAATATAATTTACAAGGAAACACATACTTCTTGGATAGAAATAATACTGATATGATAAGAACTATATTTATGGTAAGAGGTGAACTTATAAATCTTAACTACATGCCACATCGTCCTGAGCTGCCTATATTGTGCGATCTATGCAACCGCGAGGAGAGGGAGGACGTCTACCATTTTATTGCTGTGTGCCCAGTTTTAAATGAAATTCGTATATCGTACTTTGGAGAAAGGACACTTGAAAAAGAGGATTTGAAGGGTGTGCTGAATGGCGATCGTGGTTGGGATGTTCTTTACAGATACACAAAAAGTGCAATAGATTATAGAAGGAGAATTAGAGGTGCTGATTTTTAGAAAGAAAAAAGATTGTTTCTATTTCCGATAAATTAAATATAAACCTTATTTTTACTAATTGAATATACAAAAATGTCAGTCAGGTAGACGGCTTATAGCCAAACCTAAAGACTTTAGCAAAAAAAAAAATATTGTAAAGTATTGTATTGTATTGTATTATTTATATTTGAATAAAAAGTCATTAAAACTAACTAACTATCAAAACAAAATCACAAAAACCGGTAATCTGGTAGTCTGTAACAAGATGTACTTTGAACTAAGTAGGTATCTGCCTTGTTGAGAACATACATTGTATGCTTTGGATAAGTGATCAATTTGATAAACGCTAAATAGGAGAAACAGATTGACACAGCAACTTCAATAGCAACTTTAACTGCAACGAAGACTTCGACTTCAAAAGTCATGTGAAATATATTAAAGCGCTTTTGCTTGCATAAAAACGAATAAACAAAATAGTTGCAAATTTAAAATGATTTTTCATATTTTGTTTAACTAATTCTATAAGATGTTCTTAAATTTTCAAAACCAAAATAAATAGGAGAAACAAAAAGATTGTTGACACATTTCGATTTCAGTGTTGATAAACCTGAAAAATGTCAACTGAAAAATTGGTAGCATTTACACAGCGACATCGAAATAATCGGTGTAGATGTTGCTGTGTTAATGTATTCAAAGACATTGGGTAGGAACAGACAACATAAGGGTGATTATACAAAAGTTGGGTAACTCGATGTCATCAACCAATATATACAAAGTCTGATTATATTTTATTGAGATTGCAATTTATTTTAAAACAAAGGAAAGACCTTTATTTAGTCACCCAATTTCAGTTCTTCATTTTGAATACAAGTTATTAAAAAAACACAATTAGTTCTTAAAACGTCAGTCCTCTGGCATGTCACAACCCTGAAAACCAACCATTAAGTGACTGTCTATTAAACATTATCATTGATTTGAGAAAACTTATTAAATTAATACAATCTGCGATGTATATAGTTTAATATATACTACAACTTTCATAATGCAGTGTTCTCCACTTTATTTAAAAAAATAAGAAATTTTGTGTTCAGTTTTATTCGTCAGTTTCTTGTGTGTTGTTTAAATTTAAAATTCGTGCGAAATATCGCCGACTCAACGTCAAATCCCACTTTGAATTTTAATGTTGGTAATAAAGTTAGTTGCGGGTCGCACAATTTGACGGCCACCATAACTGTACCAGAGTTTGGGTTATGTTTGTTGTCTATACACGTGCTTAGTCAGTCAACACGTCAGTTTTACGGTGAGTCGTTATTTTTTTGTTAATCTAAAGTTTATTTTTATTTATTCGTATTAGACTTTGATTTGTTAAAATGTAGTTTGTTGATGTTTGAAATTACAAAAAAAAAAAAAACATTAGTCCAGATTATAATCTCAAATTTCCTCTTTTTCGTCAGTAGTGTGGCGTCAGTTCTGTGTCACGTAAATTGTTATTGTTCTTCATTTCTTGATCATTAGTACTTTTAAGATGAATATTGTTAGATTTTGTTTGTTGATTACTTTGAAATATTTAGTAAAACTATGTGAAAGTAGTAAAAGATAAGTGAATAACGTTACGTTAAATGTCAAAAGTCTGTTTTGAAAACTGATGTAGTATTTTCTCCTAGTATATTACATATTAATAATTATTTTTAATTGTTTCTAAGTGATTTTAAGTGATCATTATTAAATTTTTACTAATTTGATTTAATTTCATTATAATACTTTTAAAACTGTGTATACTCGTCAGTCCTCTGGCAGTCAAATTCTGAAATTTTTAAATATCTTACAATGTACCCAAAAAAGTGACTTGCCCGATTGGGAACAATATATTAATTAGATTAGCTATCATATACACCCGAATTTATAGAAGTTTGATTTAAAAACTATCGTAAACAAAATATCCTCAAAAGTTACCCAACTTTTGTATAATCACCCATAAGGGACTTCATTTGCAGTCAAATGCATTTTTTGAACGTACATTTTGAATAAGGCAACTAGTTAGTTTTTCAAGTGTCATAAATATCAAACTAAGAAGATGAAATAAGTTTTAAGTCAACATCTATACATTAGTTCTAATTCAAGTCGAGTATTGATTTTTCAGTTTATCTTACAAAAACTACCAAAAACATTATTAAGTGCGTTTTTTTCGTATTCCATATATAGTACAGTGAGAAATTGCCAAAAGAACGATCCGCAGTAGTCCGGTTTTTATATTTGAAAGTTGATACAACTGAATATTTGCCAGAATAATTTATCAAAAAATTCTAAAAAAAAATAGCAAAATTCAGATCAGGGTTGAAATCAAGAAAATACGTCTGTGTAAGGTGATATTCGATTTCAAAGTTTTAACCAAACAATTTGACATAAAATAAAAACTTCAAGAAGGGGTTTGTTCGTAGACTACTACATTAAAGCAGCATTCACATGAGCGCGACCAACGAACGACGAATGAATTACAAAATGTAAGTTTATATAGGTTTGAAGCCATATTTCCACACAAATTCTTAACAAAACCATAGCAATATAGTTTCTATTTGATTTATGATGCATACTTTTACTTTTCAATATCATATATTAATAAATTTAAGAAAACAAATTTATTCGTCGCGAAAAAAAATTGTAGTTGATACGAACTGTCAAACTTTATTCGCGTTCCACATTATCCACACTCGCAACGAATAAAAAAATCGCGCGTACTTAACCTAAACAAATCATTCTTGTTTTGGTTTCGGTGGTGAATGTCAAACTTCATTCGCGACGAATTAAAAACTCTCATGTGAAAGAAATGTCAAAATCGACGAATATTCGTCCATTCGTTGGTCGTTGGTCGTGCTCATGTGAATAGTGCTTTATTTGTTTTGCAAACATTATTGATTCAATGGTATATTCAAGTGATACCTATTTGTTAAATTGGTTCGATCGAGTCGAATGAAGGTGATTTCAACTCAATTTAGGACGTAGGTGTACAAATAGGTGGAAGTGTTGTTTAAGCGCACTTCACACTGATTAAAAAAATCATAAAGTAAATTAAAAAAAAAAAAGTTTGGAGAAAAAAGTGTAACAAAAAGAAAAAAAAAGTAACATAGTAACAAATACAAACAAATTAAGAAAAGTGTAACACGTTTGTTACACTTGTAACATTGTGGCAACGCTGGTGCCTTCTGAAGAAACCTATGATCACATGGACAAGCGAATTGTACAAACAAACTATTGATTGCTTTCGCACAAGGCAAGGCATAGAGACAGTAGTTTAAGTTTAGTAGTACAATAACCTCCAAAACGACACGTGCTTCATCTTCTGTGGCGTCAGAATGAGCAAGCAGACAGCAAAAATTGTTATAATCGGTGCTGGTGCTTCGGGAATAGCAGCTGCGACAAAACTTTGTCAATCTGGTTTCCAGAATGTTATCATTTTGGAGGCCGAAGATCGAATTGGTGGCCGAATTCATACAATTCCATTTGCTGAAAATGTTGTCGATCTGGGTGCGCAATGGTGTCACGGCGAAAAGGGGAATGTAATCTACAAAATGGTGGAGAACATGGATCTCTTGGATACGAATGGAACAATATACGACGATTATAAGTGTATACGATCGAATAAGGAAATTCTCTCGGACTCTGTTAATGACGCATTGAAATCAATTGTCTTTGGTACACTGGAGAGTCGCTTCGAAGAGTTAATTGGCTATGAGGGTTCCTTTGGCACATATCTCACCGAGAAGTTCTATAGAGAACTCGAGAAGCCGGAATTCGCTGATATCGACCGAGCAGTGGCAAAAGAATTCTTTGAAAACTACAAGAAAACCGAAAGTTCTACTGAGGCTTCGGATAATTTGTTTGAGGTTTCCAGCATTGGACACTTGGTGTACCAGGCATGTGATGGAGACCTGTTGTTGAATTGGAAAGACAAGGGTTTTGTGAAGCTTCTCCAGCTCTTGATGCAGTCAACTGAGAAAAATGAATTGGGTATACTTGCGGGAAGAGTGAGACTGAACAGACGAGTCGAACGGATAACGTGGGATCCAAGTGGGAAAACGAAGATTCTTATTAAGAATTGGAATGGGGAACTCATCAAGGCCGATCATGTTATATGTACTTCTTCATTGGGCGTACTCAAGGAAAATCACCCAAATATGTTTTGTCCACAACTACCGGAGCCGAAATGTCGGGCAATAGAGGGTCTAAATATTGGTACCGTGGACAAATTGTACCTTGAATTCGAAGCGCCTTTTGGCCCCGAGGACTGGTCCGGATTCTGTCTTCTTTGGACAGAGCAGGATTTAAAAGAATTGCGAAATTCCCATCGCTTTTGGTTGGAAAACCTCTTCGGTTTCTACAGAGTTTGCTATCAGCCAACACTTATGGCTGGCTGGATAATTGGCCCAAATGCTCGTCACATGGAAACACTGCCTGAGGATGAAGTTCTTGAGGGAATAATGTGGCTTTTGCGGAAATTTCTCTCCTTCCAAGTTCCTATGCCGAAGAGTTTCCTACGAACCCAATGGCAGAGTAATCCGAATTTCAGAGGTTCCTATACTTTTCGCTCGATGCTGACTGAAGAAATGAAGACTGGAGCTGCCGATCTAACAAAACCACTTGCTGACCCAAATGGGATGCCGATTTTACAATTCGCCGGCGAAGCGACTAGTCCGTATTATTATTCAACGGTTCATGGTGCTGTGGAGAGTGGTTGGAGGGAGGCAGATCGACTGATAAATTATTACTACAGAAAAAGTTGGGAGCTTTGTTGATAAGAAAAATACAGTTTCTTATGTGTATTTTTATATTTTTAGAAAACATAAATGTATTGTTGATGAATGTGCGAAAATTCGTTTGTTGTTGTTAGTGGAATTCAATAAGCGAGTGTGTTGTGTTAAGATGATGAATAAATACAAATGTTTCTGCTATATTGAAAATGTTTGTTTTTTTTTTTTTGTTGTTATCTTTATTTAATTTATCTCATTTTCAAGACGCTTTTACAGTAGGTAGTTTGTTTATAATTTTAGTTGATTGTTGTTGTTAAATACGTTGACGGGTAATAGTTTTATTTAAGTGACTATTGTTTTATTGTTTTTAGTAGTTCCAATTTATTTTGTACAAAAATAACTGTTTTGGGTTTTGTAGCGGTGACATATCATGACGTGTTGATGATTTTGACACATAAGGTTGTACCTCAAACGTATTTAAAAGAAAGAAATTATGTTCGACGGGCATTAAAATGTCAAATTGTTTTGAAAATCATCAAAAAACTATAAGATTAAGGAGTGTTTCACACTTAACTTTAAACTAAAACGAAGATTCAAAGTTAAAGTCGGAAATATTTGTTGGCATAAGATTCATTGTTTCTTTTTATGGTTAACTATAGATATAACTTTGTTGAAATTTAATTTTTTTAAATGTTTGTATATGACTTTGTATCGCAAAACGAATAAAAAAGGAAAAATGTTTGCTACTTTTAACTTGTTTGAGAAAATAAATAATAAAACTGACGAGCTAAATAATGATGTAAATGTTGTTCTTTGTATTCTGGCAATACCTTTTTTTAACTATTCAAAGCATACTTGGCAATGCCATCAAATATAAACAATATAAGCCCAGTCCAAATAGTTACTGTTTGACACTTCACCAACGAGTTTATAAATGAAGGGATGTGTCATATTTTAACAAATCGTTACAATCTTGGACTTTAGAAAAAACAAAAGCTTAAAATGTTTGATTATCGTGAGGAAAAATGCACCGTCCCAAGTTTTATCAATTTGATTTCTTTGATAGGACTCTGGACTTAAAAACACAAAAAATCAAAGACTAAAATTGGATTTACACGTCTCTGCGTCTGCATCTGCATAATGCAGAAAAGAAGAGGGAGGCATATATTATATATGTACATATGTATGCATGTGGAAACCCGAAAGTGGTAAAGAATGCACCAGTAGTAACTCTTTTTTATTCAATATAAAATAAAAATACTATTAGCCCTATTATGGCTATCAACTATCAATTATTTGATAACTGATAACTTCTATCAATTTATTGATAAATTGGTATTATGAGTATCAAATGATAATTTTTCACCTATTGTGAATACTAATCATTATACGATTGTGAATAGGTTTGTTTTGGTGTTTGACGTTTGTCATTTGTGTTGAGTTCTTGTGTTTTGGTCTATAAATAATTTCGGCGGAATAATGTAAGTTGTTTTCATTAAATATTTGCTTATTTTAATTCATGAATTTATAATTTGTCCAGTGGGTTTGAAGCATCTCGTAATACTGTTTATTTTAGCTTGCACGATAAACCTTCGTTCCTCAGTACAATTGCCTTCAAACAACAATTCTAGTGAAGGCATTTCGTTCTTCAATTTGTATATTCAATAAAAACTTTTATAAATCGTATTTAAATTACAATTCTTTACCATTTACGAATATTTGATACATTTGTCAACGAAGATTTTGTAGCTGATAGAATATTTGATGGGTATCAATATGTTTGATAGCCGTAATACCGAGTTTATCAATAAAGCTATTCACAATAGATTTTTAATTCACTATTTATCAAAAATATTGATAATTGATCACCATAATACCGATTCATTAATATCGTGTTGATATTTGATAACCATAATAGGGCTGTATAACTTTTTGTCACTACAGTGTTGCCGTAAGCCTTCAAATCAAAAAAAAACGAACAAAAGCTAATAAACGGAAAATCGAAAAATATTTTCGGAAAACCAAAAACTATTGCTTCAAAAGAAACAAGTTGGCTCTAAAATGATATACATACATACATATACACAATTCTTCATATAGTAAAAATTGCATTAGAATTCGAAAAGTTATCCCACATATGCAAGACAAATTTTGCAATTAGTTGCATGAACCTCACAATTAAGAGAATATTTATACTTGTCAAATCAATCATATTAATCAACCGAAAAGGAACAGACCTATTAGTTGTGTTTGCTCGCTTCGAATCTTTGTAAACCTGTGTCTAGTTGAAATGAGCTTGGGTCGAATCGATTTTATTCTATTGAATGTTTGTGTATAATTATTATAGTCCAAGAGCCCGGGCCTGCCAGACATACCTTTTATCATAAAAGCTGAAAGTTTGTCTATGTGTGCCTCTAGTACAGGTAAGAACGATCCCCACCCATGATACCTGAGTAGTGGTTCCTTTGGCAGCTAACAGGTAGCCAAGGTGCATAAAATTCCATCTAACTTACCTTATTTTATAAAACTAATTTTTTTAATATTTCATTCGTAACAACACCAAAATTCGCTTTACTCATTGCCAGACACTTGATATGGTTCCAACCCCCTGCCAGACACCAAACTATAATATTTTGTAATTCAATTTACGTTATATTATAAAAGCTAAATTTAATATATGTTTTTTGGGGAGCTATTAAACGATGCTTCCTTAGCAGATAGACATTTTCGAGGGTTCTATCATCCTGCCAGACACTTGAATTGAGCAGAAGTTGCGAGAGCATGGAGCATATGTAGTAGACGGTGCGAGTGAAACAGAGCATTCGGTTTATTGCGATCTTTGGGAAGAGTACGATAACTCAGGCGACAAATGACTGATTTGTATAGAACAGTTAAAAAGAAGCATTTTTTACTATGGGAGGGGGTCTATCTCCCCCCGTTTAGGCGATAAGGGCGATTTAAAAAATAATTGTTTAAAATGAAAAAAAAAACAGTTACAAAATAACGGTAACACTTACAAGTTAGTAAGTTAGTTAGTAAGTTACTCAAAAAAATTGCTTTATATGTCTCAGATGTGTTAAGTTATATATTTAACTTAAGTGTTGAACAAGGTTGTTTTCCTCAACAATTTAAATGTGCGGAGGTAATCCCTCTTTATAAAAAAGAAGATAGAACAAATATGTCAAACTACAGACCTATTTCTCTTCTTCCCACCTTCTCAAAAATTTTCGAAAAACTAATGAAAAAAAGAATTACTTCTTTCTTAGATAAAAATTGTTTTTTTTAGCGAAAATCAATTTGGATTTCAGTCTGGAAAGTCAACCGAAGATGCAATTCTTCGACTTTGCAGTCAACTCTATGGCAGCTTGAATCATAATAAACCGACTATGGCTCTTTTTATTGATATGACTAAAGCCTTTGACATGGTTGATCATGATTTACTGCTAAGTAAATTATATAATGCAGGATTTAGAGCAGTTCTTTTTCAATGGCTTAAGTCATATTTAAAAGAAAGAGTTCAAAAAGTAGTAGTTAATGGTGTAATGAGTGAAGCTCGATATCTAAAATCTGGAGTACCTCAGGGCTCCGTTCTCGGCCCCTTATTTTTTCTGGTTTATACCAACTCTCTCTTTAGGTTGCAGTTGAATGGCCTTCCTACGGCTTTTGCGGATGATATATCGTTTACCTACCAGTCAAACTCAGAACATAATTGTAACATTCAAATTGAAGAAGATCTCGAAATTCTAAGAACTTGGTTCTCTGTTCATAAGTTAATCCTTAGTGAAAAAACTAAAATAATGTCATTCAAAACTTCTAGTCATCAGCTTTGCAATTACGATTTTATATTTCATGGGTCGAATTGTAAACAATTCACCTTTCCTTTACATAGTTGCGGTAGACCTAATTTTCAAGCAGCTGGTTCTTGTTCAGATTCTTGTTTCAAAATTGATTCAGTGTACAGTTTTAAATATCTAGGAGTTACAATTGATTTTAATCTTAACTGGAAAGATCATATTTGCAATATAAAAAA
Organism: Eupeodes latifasciatus; assembly: GCA_920104205.1. Classification (NCBI taxonomy): domain Eukaryota; kingdom Metazoa; phylum Arthropoda; class Insecta; order Diptera; family Syrphidae; genus Eupeodes; species Eupeodes latifasciatus. The sequence goes on from OV049924.1 coordinate 28,713,151, forward strand.
TTATTTGATGCTCATTACTAGAAAAATGTATCTGTTAAAACCATTCTGCTCAAAAAGAGTTTTAACTTCAATATACTACGGACTTGCACACTCTAAAATACAATATGGTTTATCCAGCTGGGGTGGTTCATATGCTAGTACTTTAAGACCCTTGTTGATTGCTCAAAAACATCTAATTAGAATCATTTGCAACAAAAATCGATTAACTGAAAGTTGGCCCTTATTCAAGGATTTAGGAATTCCACCTTTGAGACACCTTTACATTTTTAAAGTAGATAGATAGATAGACAATTGACTTAAATTGTATACATAATTATTGTTAAAGAAACATTGATGTTTAAAAACTGAGTATCTACTTTTTATTATATTTCTTTTTCTCTTAATTTATATGAATATGTTCTAATTCTAATTCTTTCCTATTTTGTATTTAATATTTGAAATAAAAAAAAAAAAAAAAAAAAAAAATAATAATAATAACTTATTTGATCACCTGCCTTAAACAATTTAGTATCATTGCAGCTCTGAGTCACCCCACATCAGTTTTTAATTTATGTAAATTTAAATTCGCTTTGTATCATTCAACACTAGCTTGAAGCTAAAGGATGATAACTATTATTTATTCTTTATTTATTGTAAATTTTTGTATTAACTAGTTGTAAAATGAAAATGAATAAATAAAATGTATTTCTAATTCTAATTCTAATTCTAAAATTAAGTGTTTTACATTTTTTTAAAGCCAACATTCTGTTCTAACAGCCTGTTTTTAAATCAAGTCAAAACTATGTGTAGTTTTTGAAAAATTTAATTTTAAACTCAAAATATGAGTAAAAAAAGTTAAAAAAAAAAAGGATTAAAGTGTAATTTTTCAATACTTTAAGATTATTTACTATTGTTTTTATTTTAGAATGTATTGCTCTTATTTGTTTTTGACCAAAAACTGAAAGGTAGATGATTTTATGTGTCTTAGTTTTTGATAAAATTGAAAATAACAACAACTATTTTTTTAATTTAATTATTTTTTTATTATCTTATTATTATTATTTATTATTATAATAATTATTATTATTACCTTCCATCGTTCTTACCTGTACTAGAGGCACAGGCACACATAGACAAACTTTCAGCTTTTATGATAAAAGGTATGCCTGGCAGGCTCGGGCTCTTGCTCTATTAATTTTTTGCGAAGTTAATAAACAATTATATTTTTCTTTTTTAATTTTTTTCGAATTAAAATTTTTCTAATCCCAACATTAAGTGTAAATTGAAGCACAGAACTTCAAGTGAACAAAAAATGTGAGTTCGAACTAAAAGTTAAGTTTTTTTGTTCAGAGTTCAGAATTTCGACAATTGCAGGTTGAAACTTTGAAAGCATGTTCGATTAAACAGTTTCTATAAATATATTTATAATAACGAATATTTTTTTTTTCTTTTGGTAAATCGTCAAATAATTCCACACAACATTTTATAACGCAACGAGCTATAAAAAGGATGGAAAAACCCTTTAGCCTAAGTTAAAGCTATAAGTAATAATTATTGTGTCTGGCAACTGACGTCTTTGACCTTCAATTGTATTTATAAATACTTAATTTAATGCCTAAAAACACAAGACACATGAATCTTGTTTTTGTTGTTTTCAGCAGAAATGAGGATCCTGACTTTTTTCCTAAGAAAACATGTTGCAATTATTATTTGTTTAAACCAAGTCCCGATTTATTATGCAATGTATGCAATACTAACCTGGGTACGTTTGAGTCATACTGAAGTAGGTTTACACACTGCGATTCCACTGCACATGCACAACCACAATGTACTAGTTCAGTTCAGATTCAGATTTTTAATCAAATCGGGAAGGAAGTGCTTGCAGTGTTTAGTGTCTTTTGTGTGAATTGTATACGATTTTACGATGTAAAAATAAAGTCGACTGTCGTGATGCCTGCCAGTCAGTATAATCTTCTTTTTTTTTTGTTTTTACTCCCGCCACAGAACATGACATTTTAATATGCAACTTTAAAGTGCAATTTATTCACATATCTAAGAAAAGGTAGTGATCGTGAGTTGAAATATGAATACGACAACCAACAACTTAGAGAGACCGAATAAAATCGAAAGTCAGACATTTAACGGTTTAGTATAGTCAAACGATGTACATATAACATACATACATAGGTACAGTAAACTTCAAATGCTGGTTTTTGGAGGTTGATTGCATATTTTTATTATTACAGTGGGACAAATTCGTGTAAGGTGTTACAAACACTTAAAATATATCAAAACAATATGATTGACATTTGTCAAGCTGTCAAGTAAGTTGTGAAAATAAGAGTTTTTAGATAAATTAAAAGAAAGTGAAATTAGTTCAGTCTTTAAATTTCTTTTTACACTGAAATTGAATGTTTAAAACCTCTGCTCAACGAAAACGTTAAAAATCTGAGTAAGTTTTAGAAAATAAGACACTAAATTCGCAAAATAAAACAACTGCATCGAAGCCTAAACTCTAACCTCAACAAATGAACAAGAGGGGACTGTCAGATACTTCTCCAGAAAAAATAGTAGCAGAAAAACGAGGGCCGAGCTATTACCACAACATGGCAAATGACAATATTGTTTTTAATAGGGATTTACTAAAAGAAATCCTCCGTGAAAATAACGCCGAACTTGTTAGGGAACTTCCCACCAAAAACGACTTCCAGCATCTGTTCACAGAAATAACATCATTGAAAACAAAACATGCAGAACTGTCAGCTAAAGTTTCGCAGCTTGAAGACAAAAACAAACAATTAGAATCCCAAATTGATAAGCTAATGCAAAAAAATACAGACAAAAATCTCATCGTACGTCTACCTGTTGAGAACAATGTTGACATGACAGAAAAGGCTAAATCTGTTTGCTTGAGTCTACTAAATCTTAACACAAACAGCGAAGTTGAAAGTGCCTTCAAAATACAAGGCCAAAATCTAGGAAAATCAACAATAATTGTACAAATGAAGACCCGTGAAGTAGCTTCTAGTATACTGCGTAATTCTGGCAAACTTAAGTCTACAGGTATCACAATAAGTAAAGACCTTAAATATAACGTGCGCCAAAGAAGGGCAAAATTGTATGCGCTGATGAAACCACTGCGAATGGAAAATCCGGAGAAAAAGATTGTCTTGAGGGACGATAGGTTGCATGTTCAGGATAAAATATTCACATGGGATACGTCGGAAGGTTTAAAATGTGGAAATCTAGACGGAACACAAGTTTTGCAACAAATATTAGGGAAACTATCAATAGGTGTAAAAAATGTAATAATTGAATTAATGAATGGCAACGTAAACAATGTGCAAACACAAGAACTGTCACTGTCAGGTTCGAGACAGGCTTCAAGTTCAGGGTTGTCAGGAGGCAAACTTGCAAAAACCAAAACATCCGCTGTACACACAACTGGGAGTTCAGATGAGCCAATTTTCTGAGAAACTGCCGTCTACCTGAATCATGAAAATAAAACATTTAAAATTTTAAGTTATAATATTGCTGGAATGAAAAATAAATTAGCTATTGTAGATTTTTTTAACTATTTAAATGAATTTGATATATTTCTATTATTTGAAACGCATTTATTAAATTATGAAGAAAGTAGGTTTAAAAATATTTTTATGAATTATGACCTTAAATGGATACCTGCAGTAAAAAACAACGTATTTGGAAGAGCGAGTGGAGGAGAACTTTTTGCGTTGCGTAAAAATCTGGGAATCAATTTGGAATTTGAATTGATAGGTGATACTAACATCATAAAACTTGAAGTAAACAGGAATAATTTGTATATATTACCCATTTATCTTAATTGTAATCACTGGCAACGCGATTTTGATACTCTAAGTGAACTGTTAAATACACTAGATTCAACAAATCTGATACTAATTGGGGACTTTAACGGCCGAATAGGTCTTTCTCAAAACAACTTTATATCTGGGACAAACTCTGCACTTTTATATTCCAATCGTCAATCCAAAGATGAGTTATGTGATAACAAAGGAAATAAAATAATCGAGCTCATAGATTCCTTCGACTGCCAAGTTTTGAACGGAAGTTGTGACGGAGATGTTTCTGGTGAATACACATTTTTAAGAGGTACATCGTGTTCTGTTATAGATTACTGCTTTGCTACTGGAGGTTGGCACGATCTCCTTTCGGACTTCCGAATAGGAAAACAGATTTTTTCGGACCATATGCCCTTGGAAGTAAAATTTGTATTAGCAACTAATGGAAACATGAATAACACACACGAGCTTACTCCCTTGCCGAAGTTATACTGGAATGAAAAAATGTTGAACTCCTATCAAACAAATTTAAAGTTCGAACTTCTCCATCTGTATACAGTCGAGGAAACTCCGAGTATAGATCAATTGACTGAAATTATCAAAAAATCTGCAACGTATCCTACACAATCTCGTGGAAGGAATGGACAAAATAAACAAAAGTGGTTCGACAATGACTGCATGAAGGCAAGATCGAAATCATTTGCTTTTCTTAAATTGCTTAGAAAATATAATACAGATATTTTTAAAAACCTCTATAGCAAAGCAAACAAAAACTTCAAAAGTATCTGTCATGCTAAAAGAATAGCGTATGAGCAACATAATATTGCAAAGATAAACTGTTCCCGATCTGCGTCAGACTTTTGGAAAGCAGTAAAACTTTTAAACGGAAGAAAAAAATCAGATTTCAGCTGGTCTTCAAGCTCAAGAATTACATATACACTTTAGAGCACTTTTGAACACGCCACAAACATCACCCAGTATCCACTACGCAGAACCCCAAATTATCGATGAGTATCTAGATGTACCATTTGAACTAGCTGAAGTAATTCAAGTCATCAAGAACGCCAAATATAATAAAGCACCAGGAGAAGATGGAGTGCCTTTCGAATTTTATAAAAATGGTTGTACTGAATTCGCCCAAGCCCTTACAGATGAGTTTAACCGACTTTTCGAGAGTGCAGACTTTCCACAGAGCTTTAAAAAAACTATTATATACCCGCTTCATAAAAACGGAGATTTTACAAATCCAGCTAATTATAGGGGGATATCCTTCCTTAACTCTGTATCCAAATTGTTTACCGCTTTAATCTTCAGCAGACTAACGAAATGGATTCAAAACAAAAATATTCTACACGAATTCCAAGCTGGCTTTAGAGAGAGTTATTCCACAGTGGATCAAATCTTCACGCTGCTTAACATTGCGCAAATATATAAGCAAAAACATAAAAAACTTTATGGTTTGTTCATAGATTTCAAATCAGCTTTTGATTCCATTCCACGGGAGGCACTCTTTTTCAAACTCTACAGGATGGGGGTAAGCAGCAAATTGGTTAATATAATAAGAGCTCTGTATGAGAACAATAAAGCAGCGGTATGGGATGGATTCTTCTTGTCTGATGAATTTCCAACGTCGATGGGTGTGAAACAAGGTTGTATTTTGAGCACGCTACTTTTTATACTGTTCATCAACGATATAACGGATGAAATTGGGGGTGGAGTGGAAGTTAGCCGTATAACAATACCAGGCCTTATGTATGCTGACGATATTGTCTTCCTAGCCGATACAGTTAATAGTATGATACTGAAGATCAACAAGCTTGAGAAGTACTGCAAATCCTGGAATCTAACGATAAATCTAGAAAAAACCAAAATTCTGGTGTTTAGAAACGGTGGAGGGCGATTCTCGAGAAACGAAACCTGGACTTACCAAGGGGACCCTATCGAAGTTGTTAGAGAGTACAAGTATCTCGGTGTTTTAATAACATCTAATTTAAATATGGAAAAACATCTAAAAAGCAAATTATCGGAAGTAAAACGCGCAATAAATTCAGTTTGGAGTACATGCATTCAAAACAAATATGTATCCCATAGCTCAAAGCAAAAAATCATACAATCAACTGCCCAGTCCATACTTTTGTATGCCGCGCAAGTTTGGGGATATGCCAACTTTGACCAAGTCATAAAGTTCCAACATTATTGTATAAAGCGTATATTTAGACTTCCTATTAATACGCCAAATTATATGATCCATATAGAAACAGGATGTTCACCCCTTATTTTGGTAACGCTAAAGTTGCACTTTGACTATATAGTAAAAGTTATGGAGATGGAAGAAAGGCGCTTACCAAAAATTGTAATGAAGCATCTGCTAGCAAACAACGCAAACTGCGTCAAGGAATGGCAAGAACTTGCAAATTGTTACGGATGTGACCTCAATTTTTATGCTAATGAAGGAGCAATTACTCTGAGGAGAAAATTCCAGAGCATTATGGAAAAATCTGGCCCGTACCTATACAACAGATACGTTAATGAAGCTCAGTCTTCATTACACAGGCTTCACTACAGCAGCGTTAAATATAATTTACAAGGAAACACATACTTCTTGGATAGGAATAATACTGATATGATAAGAACTATATTTATGGTAAGAGGTGAACTTATAAATCTTAACTACATGCCACATCGTCCTGAGCTGCCTATATTGTTCGATCTATGCAACCGCGAGGAGAGGGAGGACGTCTACCATTTTATTGGTGTGTGCCCAGTTTTAAATGAAATTCGTATATCGTACTTTGGAGAAAGGACACTTGAAAAAGAGGATTTGAAGGGTGTGCTGAATGGCGATCGTGGTTGGGATGTTCTATACAGATACACAAAAAGTGCAATAGATTATAGAAGGAGAATTAGAGGTGCTGATTTTTAGAAAGAAAAAAGATTGTTTCTATTTCCGATAAATTAAATATAAACCTTATTTTTACTAATTGAATATACAAAAATGTCAGTCAGGTAGACGGCTTATAGCCAAACCTAAAGACTTTAGCAAAAAAAAAAAATATTGTAAAATATTGTATTGTATTGTATTATTTATATTTGAATAAGAAGTCATTAAAACTAACTAACTATCAAAACAAAATCACAAAAACCGGTAATCTGGTAGTCTGTAACAAGATGTACTTTGAACTAAGTAGGTATCTGCCTTGTTGAGAACATACATTGTATGCTTTGGATAAGTGATCAATTTGATAAACGCTAAATAGGAGAAACAGATTGACACAGCAACTTCAATAGCAACTTTAACTGCAACGAAGACTTCGACTTCAAAAGTCATGTGAAATATATTAAAGCGCTTTTGCCAGCATAAAAACGAATAAACAAAATAGTTGCAAATTTAAAATGATTTTTCATATTTTGTTTAATTAATTCTATAAGATGTTCTTAAATTTTCAAAACCAAAATAAATAGGCGAAACAAAAAGATTGTTGACACATTTCGATTTCAGTGTTGATAAACCTGAAAAATGTCAACTTAAAAGTTAGTAGCATTTACACAGCGACATCGAAATAATCGGTGTAGATGTTGCTGTGTTAATGTATTCAAAGACATTGGGTAGGATCAGACAACATAAGGGACTTCATTTGCAGTCAAATGCATATTTTGAACGTACATTTTGAATAAGGCAACTAGTTAGTTTTTCAAGTGTCATAAATTTCAAACTTAGAAGATGAAATAAGTTTAAGTCAACATCTATACATTTGTTCTAATTCAAGTCGAGTATTGATTTTTCAATTTATCTTACAAAAACTACCAAATTATAAAATTCCATATATAGTACAGTGAAAAATTGCCAAAAGAACGATCGGCAGTAGTCCGGTTTTTATATTTGAAAGTTGATACAACTGAATATTTGCCAGAATAATTTATCAAAAAATTCTAAAAAAAAATAGCGAAATTCAGATCAGGGTTGAAATCGTGTAAGCTGATTTTTGATAGTTGACTATCAAAATCAAGAAAATACGTCTGTGTAAGGTGATATTCGATTTCAAAGTTTTAACCAAACAATTTGACATAAAATAAAAACTTCAAGAAGGGGTTTGTTCGTAGACTACAACATTAAAGCAGCATTCACATGAGCGCGACCAACGAACGACGAATGAATTACAAAATGTAAGTTTATATAGGTTTGAAGCCATATTTCCAAACAAATTCTTAACAAAACCATAGCAATATAGTTTCTATTTGATTTATGATGCATACTTTCACTTTTCAATATCATATATTAATAAATTTAAGAAAAGAAATTTATTCGTCGCGAAGAAAAATTGTAGTTGATACGAACTGTCAAACTTTATTCGCGTTCCACATTATCCACACTCGCAACGAATAAAAAAATCGCGCGTACCTAACCTAAAAAATCATTCTTGTTTTTGTTTCGGTGGTGAATGGTGTTCAGCTGTGCGACGAATTAAAAACTCTCATGTGAAAGAAATTTCAAAATCGACGAATATTCGTTCATTTGTTGGTCGTTGGTCGTGCTCATGTGAATAATGCTTAACATGTGGTGTTGAATCGAGCTTGAAGCTCGCCTCAATTCTTTATATACCTGAATCGAGTTGAAATGAGCTTGATTCGCCTCAATACCGGTCGGGGATCGGAGTCGAGTCAAAATTTGTGAGAAAAAACTTGTGTGGAGGAGTTAGTTTTACAGATAATGCGTTATGGTCTGTTTATTTGCATGTTTGTGTACAAAAAATATAGTTTTGTTTTAATCAATTTAAAAAAAACTTGCACATGGAGTAGGTAGCATATTCTTATATGGTGCTGAACTATTCAGTTTTTCATTGTTTAACACGAATCAAACTATCTCACTTGCACTTCATAAGAAACATCGAAACAACATTTGCATTTTAGAAAGTGCTGTCAAACTTAATCAGTTTTAAATCTTCTTTTGCGGTGGAAACATCAAAAAGATTTATCTAATCTAAACTGAGATAAACCTTTGGTGAAAACATAGCAAAATTTAATTGTCTTTTCTATTGTTTTCTCTTGCAAAAGTCCAGTTAGTCCATTTTCACTAACAAAACTAAATAATATCAACAGTAAAAGATTGATTTTTTCCCTAATGGAAAACACACATGATTCCAAATGCACAACTACTCAATGAACACAGCCATCGAGATACAAATGCAATATCAATCGTACCAACATTTGAGAACGAAATCACATAAGATCCATTCGAGACTCGTTTAAATGTCAAAAACCCATCCATAGTAAGATTCTACTCTAACTTTTATCGGTGTTATTCATTTTATGGATATTGTTTTTGTTATTCGTGTAAAATCCTACTATACTATGGATAGATTTTCCAACAAAACACGGGTATTGTCTACAAAACAATTTTCTGGCGAGACAACAGTCCATCACGATTTGTATTGTGTATTGTTAAGTATTTTTAGTTATTTCTCTTCAAAATTCAGACGGAACCCTTCTTTACAAAACATTAAATGAAATTCTGCAGAAAATAAATATTCATTTATCGATTTTAAAGCAGCCCTTGATACAATCGATCGTGAGACAAGGGAGTGAGACAAGGTTGTACATTAAGCCCTACTTTGTTTGCACTATTCATAGATGACCTTTTAGACTTCCTGCCGGGTGGAGTGGATTTAGCAGGGATGCGGATTAAGGCACTTCTGTTTGCAGATGATTTAGTCATGTTTGCGCATTTACCGGAAACTCTGCAGCTCATGATTAACAGGGTTACCCATGTATTGTCAGCTATGGAATTTAATAGTAAATATAATTAGATAAATCGAAGGTTATGGTTATTAAAAATGGTGATGCTTAAAGTATTTGAAGCAGTAGCTGAGAGCGTACTTTTATATGGATCGCAGGTATGGGGATGTAAAAAGTACAATTCGGTTGAAAAACTCCCAACGCACTTTATAAAAAGAATATTTCATTTGCTGAAAAATACGCCAAACTACGTAAACAGGTCTTTCTCCTTTGTTTATAAAAACATTAGTGGACTTCTTGCTTAACGTTTTTAAAATGAATGATTCACAGGTCGTGAAAAGAGTGGCCATAAAAGCCATACAAGATCATAACAGTTGGTATCGAGAGTGGCAAGATCATGCTGAGAAATGTCACATTAATTTTAATTTACCCATCGAGGATTTAACAACCGCTAAAAACATCTTATATGAAGTTATTTTAAAGGTTGATGAGAAAAGTAGAGCTAAATATATTGCTGAAGAGTCTTATTCCTTGTAAAGAACAACTAACAGCAGAATAAATCATAACCTTGCAAAGAACATGTATTTTAAGGATTCCAATAATGTCCGTGTGATTTCTATGATGATAGTGAACTAATAGATTTAAATTTCATTCCACACAGACCTGATTTACCCCTAGAGTGTAATATGTGCAACCTATCAGAAAGAGAGGATACTGTCCACTTCTTGGGAAAATGCCCCATTCTCAGAGAAATCAGAAGGAATGTATTTAGAAAAGACTTTTTATCGGAAGATCAAGTGATAAGTTTATTGAATGAAATGAATGTAGCCAATCTCTTCGAATTTTACAAAACTGCGCTTTTTCGGATTGTGTTTCTATTCACTGGTTTTTAAATTATTTTTAATCTATATCATAAACTGTACATTGTTAAAAAATTATAAATACCTTTTTTAATATTGAAAAGTAATTATATTGAGGGCTTTTTACATTCATTGTGTTTTGTTGTCAATCTGGCAGACGGCAATCGCCATGCTATAATGATTTTTGTAAACATTTTTGGTGTTTAATGTAAATTTTACTTTAACACTAAAAAAAAAAAAAAAACATTGTTGTCCGAAGAATTTTCCATTCTTGTAACATTGTAATTTAAAAATTGTTGGCTCAACAAATAGTTGTTGAAACAAGAACTCATTTTTGATTTTTCTAGAATCAAAAAGTCAATTTAAAAATAAAATTCTTGAAAAAACTATTTAAACATTTTTAAGCATTTTCAAAAATGGAAAATTGTTAGTCTAAGAATAAAATTTTTGTTTTAAATATTTTTTCATGCAAAATATGCTATTAAGAATCAAATTTTTGAGCCAACAATTCGTTCTTCAGCTAACAATTATTATCAAGAATGAAAACAGTTGGAATAACAATAAAAGTTGTTAGCACAAGAACTGCATACTTGAATCGTTTTTTGTGTATTATAATTGCAACTGTTTATTTAACAATCAATTCTTGCGATTTAAGTATAATTTGTTAATTTTCCAACAACTAGTTCTTGGCACAAGAATTTGTTCTTGGAACAACAATTAGTTTTTGGAACAACAATTTATTCTTAAACTCTTGCAAACCTAACTGTAAAATTGTCTCGTAGAAGAAATGCAAAAAGCAATGGAAATCATTGTCTTGTGAAATGCGATCGGTACAACATTAAATAAATTAAAGTAAAAAAAAGAACAAGTAGTGATAAATTATATCGAAGCTGAAATCCTGGAACTTTTTTTTTAGTTGGGGATTATCCTGCGCCGGGATATCTGCACTAGAGGAGTGCCGCATAGCTTCTTTTGATGTTATTAAAATTCTTAATGGACATGACATTGAAAATGTGTTCCAAAAGAGAGAGCTTATGGCGGACCGAATTAAATTTAGGTACGTTCTAAATAAATGGAGGGAAGCTAATCATGTAAGTACGAACTCATATTATGAAATAATAAAGGTAACTATGCAATACTTTAGGTCGACGTAATACCATGCTGCCAAAGTGACAAAACACTTTCCATGGTATCACAATGGCTTTCATCGGATACATTACATGCCAGCTCTTCAACGTCTACTCAAAATGTCTTCGAATTTCGAGAAAAAACAAATACAAATATTGCAAAAAACTGTTTATGGCGGCGATATGATTAAAGCATACCAACAAATGCCAAACCTATCTAGCACTGATCAAACCATCATATCTAGATGCATTGTCGACCATTTTCATCACAATGGTCTAAAAATGTGTCCAAAAACCATGAAAAGTGTAGCTAAGGAAGGGTTTTTAAAGAAAAAAGAATTTCTGTTTTATAACTCTCCTGAAAACGCAAAATTTTTGTGGGAAGAAACATCTAAAATGAAAATGAAGGAAGAAAAATATCCAATTTCTTCATTTTTAACTGCATGGCCACGGTATAAGGACATAAATGCCGAACAGGTAATTAATGTTGACTTCAACATATTACACCCGGGAAAATCTAATAAACTCTTGGAAAAGTTCTACGAGTTAGAAAAAAGGACAAACAAGGTTTTTCCCATCATCAATCAAGGAGAAACTCTTTCTTGAAATGTATAAGAAAATGGTTTCCCCCGAGCTTTGTGCCGGTATTTATAGTCATAAATAAATTTGTATAATTTGACTGATAAAATTCTTTTTCAGATTCGAAAAACTTTTTCTTTTTTAATTTGTTGCACACCATCTTAATTCCGCCAAGGATTAGCAAAACTTGCAAATCATCATTTTCTGATGCACAAAAAGATATGTTTGTTCTCTTGGTAAGCTTAAATAACTTTAAACATAAGGAGGATGAGCTGCAACTCCAAGCTGTTTCGGAAAAACTTAAGTTGCAGCCAAAAATTTTTGTCATTGGGGAGTCTTTGGAAAGCTTGAAAGAATTTTATGTTTATTTGCAAGGTATACGCTATAAAGTTTCAACGTGCTCGATGTTATAGATTTAGTTGTTAAGATTTGTTTCGGTTTTTAATTTAGATTATACTCAAAAAAGCAAATATGTGTGGTTAAATACACTTTATGCATAAAAAGCTCGCTTCAATTCTCACATACGACTCTACAAAATTTATTTTTTCAGCACGATTTTTCCAAATTTTGCAACTGTTTGCCTATTGATTTAACGAAACTACCGTATTACCTTAATCTTTGCACACATTTTTCTTTCGGTAGCCAAGTTGAAAGTTTGATTTTCAAAGGAAACCTTTTTAAAATTATTTGCTTTGTGAAATTTGAAAGTTCAGTATTAAAAAGATTAAACATCTTTTTGGATTCAGACAAAAATATTTTTTTATTATGTCAACTAGCTGACCCGGCAGACTTCGTACTTCCTCAATCAATAAATAAAAGACCTAAACTTTTGTATAAATTAATTTCAAAACAAACAAAACGTATTGAATAAAAAAACATTTTTTTAATGAAGCATGAAGTTTTATTATTATTTTCGACACATCATGTTGCTTACATAAAAAAACAGAGTTTTTCTGAAATACTGGCTATTGTATAAGGTTTAAATTTTTATTAACAGACAGACACTGTTATGATACAGTTTGTTAATCAATTTAAAGCTTTCTCATAAACTATATTTTTTGTTTTGTTTTGTGGTGCGTAAATAAACAAAGAAGATGGTTTTCCGACTCGCCAACACGCGACGTCCATGTGCGAAACAGGGAAACTCCAAGTTGATTCCGTAAACTTCTAAAGACTGTCATTGCCATTTATTTATTGTCATCGCAAAGGCCAGACGTACTGGAAATTGTAAGCGTTTAAAATCGAATGGTAAATCCGTTGGAATCATCGGTATTCGCGGGATCAAGACATCCTCTTCTTTGTAATTTTCACATACATGTCAACTGCAAACTGATGAAAAAGTCATTGACACATCAAAATATGATTTATTTCACCTTGACGGATCATGAGTCTGTATGAATAGAAATTCATAGCACTAACTTTTTTGTTGGTTTCAGCACCTGCAATCAAAAATGATAAATGTTACTTATATGAATTGAGTTTAAAAATATTATTTAATCCTGCTCAATTTATTTACCTGTTACTTCATTTACCATTTTAATATTTAAATGGTATCCATCTTCCCCCTGCCAGAAGATCAAAGGATATTCCATCATAGCTCCTGTGTGTTTCAGATACACGTTTTAAATCACTATTCCGACGATGAAGGACAATATCTCTAGATTGTAAATTTTCTCCCACAATGACAACAGCCACTTCATCAATGGTAGGTGAATTAAACCTCCTTGTGTGTTCACCGGCAGGTGTTTTGTCAGCTCGAATGATAATATTATGGCTATCAGATGGCATCCGATCCAATGCAATTTTGAATATGTTTACTAAATTGTTCTTCTCATGAAGAAACATTTGTAATTCTTGGACAATGGTTCTCTTCACTGTTGGATTGTGAGCACAACGATTATCAACTTCCGCATCTGAATTGCCCATAAAATAAATTTGTAAAAATTGATGATCTGTATCAGGTAGTGGTAACAGTGCCCCAGTAAGTGATAAATTTGTCCTTGTATCTGTAATATTTTAAATTTTGTTTCTTAATTATTTCATATATAAAGCGTGTAACGGAAGAGGGGTATCAACCCTGAAGGAGGTGAATGTGCTCATGAAACTCAACAACTTTCCCCAAAGAACATAGGTCGAAATATGAAAAAAAAAATTTGGCCCTCCCTTACAAAATTCACTACCAGCTGATTGATTTACTATGGGAGGGCCAAATTTTTGTTTCATATTTCGACCTATGTTCTTTGGGGAAAGTTGTTGAGTTTCATGAGCATATTCACCTCCTTCAAGGTTGATACCCCTTCCGTTACACGCTGTATATATATTTTAGTACAAACTTGAATATTATAAAAAAATTCTGGTATAATACCTTGAAAGTGGGCATGAAATTGTCCTGTATAATATGTGTAGCGCCAAATGATGTCATCTGGAACCAGTTGTTATATTTCTGATTGTTGGCCAAGAAGTGCTTAGAATCATTTCCAATCCCAGAAATTAAAGAGCGTAAAGGATTTGTTGGTGGGACCAATTGTGGCAATTTTACTTTGCCTCCAGCACAACATAATCCAGTAGATTTAATAAAACAAATGAAACGATATACGAAAACTCTTATACATTTAAACAATAATAATAAATTAAAAACACACATTAAATTGAGTTTTCCGTTTTTTCAAAACAACAAATTTTTTATTGAGTCAAAATAAATTTTTTAGAATGCATTTCAAGCAGTTTACTGCCCATCATCAGCAACACGACTAAAAATAAATTGGTTTCTGTATATAAATATACAACAGCAAAGTAATACACATCATCAACGTGCGTCGTCGTCAGCGGCAACAGCAGCAGCATCAACATCATCAACATAATCATCACTGAGAAGGAACAAGAAGGTTAAAGCGGAGAACCCCCACGGGAGCAAAGTTCCATTTTTTCCTTTTGCACAGCACAGTTAGTGTTAGACCCACAAGTATTTGGAGATTGCAATATCAATGCAGCAAGAACAAATCAGACTGTATGTTGCCTTTGTCCAAGTTCAAAGCGGTGTTATCTTTGTATATATACATACTTTCATATGCGTCTAACTTTCTATCGTCTTTAACGCACTTCACAAGGTGTATTTCACTAGTAGACAAAGGCAAATGTTGTTTTTCCAGTATATGTCTACTAGTGAAATACACCTTGTGAAGTGCGTTAAAGACGATAGAAAGTTAGACGCATATGAAAGTATGTATATATACAAAGATAACACCGCTTTGAACTTGGACAAAGGCAACATACAGTCTGATTTGTTCTTGCTGCATTGATATTGCAATCTCCAAATACTTGTGGGTCTAACACTAACTGTGCTGTGCAAAAGGAAAAAATGGAACTTTGCTCCCGTGGGGGTTCTCCGCTTTAACCTTCTTGTTCCTTCTCAGTGATGATTATGTTGATGATGTTGATGCTGCTGCTGTTGCCGCTGACGACGACGCACGTTGATGATGTGTATTACTTTGCTGTTGTATATTTATATACAGAAACCAATTTATTTTTAGTCGTGTTGCTGATGATGGGCAGTAAACTGCTTGAAATGCATTCTAAAAAATTTATTTTGACTCAATAAAAAATTTGTTGTTTTGAAAAAACGGAAAACTCAATTTAATGTGTGTTTTTAATTTATTATTATTGTTTAAATAATCCAGTAGATTCACCAGTGTATTTTAACGTCTTACAATATTTACAAATTATTTTCATTTCCCCAATTGTTACCGATTTGTAGGCACAATAATCAATTGCCAGATCATAGTGGAATGCAGCTCGTTCAAGAATCACAGGAGCACTGCGTCTGCGGATTATTCGCTCAATTTCATTATGTCATGCTCGCTGTTGTTGTGTTTGATGTGCACGAAGACGAACTCGTTGCATTCTAAGACTATCCACATCATTGTCACTCAATAAATAACGCAATTCTGACAAAGCAATACGACTATTTTCTTGATCTGTCTCTCTTTGGTCATCAGTGCGGTTAGCACGTGAGGTAGCCCTTCGCACATTTGATTGACTGCGACGGCCTAAGTCAGGTCGTCTTCTCTTCGGCATCGTAACGTAATTAATCAAAGTGAGAAAATTTCTCGCTCACTTAACAGTAACTTAACAGTAAAGTGTTACTATCACAAAATATCAACAAAAAAAGAGCACACTATTTGGAATGTCACTATCACAAAGGATCACAAAAGTAAAGAAAGTTCTCGCGCACGTAGCGGTAATCGTCACTCACAAAGATAGAAGGATGCACTCATAGAATATCGTAACCATGATCGTAGCACAATATCGTCAATCGTAATACTTTTTTCCGTGTTCTGATTTTTTTATTTATTTTTTTGGAATTTACCTTTAAGCCATAAATCTCTGTGTTCTGAAGTGCGACAGAATGATTGACATATTAGTTGGTTGACAAATCTAATGTCAAATATTATGGTTGTGTTCAGAAACTTAATTTGTGACAAAACTTAAGATTTATCAAACTTAAAAAAATAATCTCATACAGTTACAACTGAAGTTAGCTAAAATTAAGTTTCGCGAAGCCGACTAAATTAATTGCAAATCAGTACTACTAATAGTTTATTACAATTTTTGTCGCGTTCGCGATTCACTTTTGTTTATTTTCGGAACGCGACATTAGATCCTCCAAAGCGCACGCGAAGACTATTTTCATAGATATGATTGAATTTGAACTTTATGCAGCGGTAATACATTGCAAATTGACTATTTGACGTTAAGAACACACCTAAATTGCTTAGACAACAGTGAGTGATTATAATTTAATATGAACTTTATTGAATAGCAATAAAGTTCAAATTGACTCTAGAAAACGTTTGTATGTGAAATAGAAAAGGGCTGTTTTTAAGGTTTACAAGGAAATAATTCGATTTTTTCTCGCCTTTTAAACCTTCCCTAGACCTCCACGAACATTTCAAGACTAAGATAAGATAAATCCGTTCAGCCGTTCTCGAGTTTTAGTGAGACTAACGAACAGCAATTCATTTTTATATATATAGATTATACAAATGTTTGTATCTAGAACAATTTCAGGCATATAAAATAGAGCAAAATTTAAATTGCTTTTATATGAAACATATTGTTAATTTTTCGACGTGTGTAAAGAGTGTCACTTTAAATAACTCGGAAGAAGTTGTCCGTTTTTATTAATACCGACTATATTTTGCATTAAATTTAATATTTATATACATAATTTTTAAGTTATGCTAATATAAAAAAAAATAAAATATGAAATTCGTTATATTCGAAAACTTTTAGCGTTTTTTCTTTTTTGTTGAAGAAAAAAATCTCCATTTACTGAAACCAAGGGGTGTTTTAAAGGTAAGTTTAAATTTAAACCATCTTTCACAATATTACTCGCACACAGGAATGGTTGAGAGTTGTAAGTCACTAGGCCCTGGTTCTTCATGGACTGTTGCGCCACCTAATTTATTTATTTTTATTTAAATTTGAACCTACACATTTTTATATAGAAATCAACTTTATTCTTAAAGTAATTTGATGAGCAATTTTCAACACAACAATTTCCGGAAATCTCATATTTTTAGTATTTGACCCAACAATTTCATTTTCATTTTTTATTGACAATTTGTTCTTGGGTCAACAATCTATAGTTTTAAAAGTCTGACATGTTTTGTTCTTGATCCAACTATTAAATTGTCAATTTTTATTAACAATACATTTTTCTCGCAACAATTTTCGCTCTTGAAATTTTAAGTATTTTAGTATTTGGCCATACAATTTTAATTGTTGAGCTTTTTTAACAATTCTTTCTTGAGGCAACAATGTAAATTTTTGAAATTTTTACATTTTTTATCTTTAAAACAAGAATAAAAGTTCTTGTTGCACGTGTTCAACACTTGCATTCTTAAGTTAAGAATTTATAGTACTTGGGTTCATTTTAAAGTACGAAAATTGTTGGGCCAAAATATAAAATTCTTGATATTACAATTTTTTTTTCTGAGAGAATACAATAAAATCTGTATCTATCTATCTAAATAATTCATAGATTAACTGGAGAAGTTCTAATTTTGGATGCTTCTAGCATTCGAAAATTATTCTCGTAAACAAGGTCTTTGGTGATCCATTATCATAAATACAATCATTAAACTAATGTTATGACACTTTAGGTAACAGCTGAGTTTAACAAGCGCTAACTATACTTGAAAAGAATAACCCGACAGTTGTAATAGAACTAGGCTTGTGTTAAACAATATAAATAAAATCAAATTTGAATCTAGCAAAATAACTTTAAATGAGAAGTCAGCCATATTGCTTCCAAGTGCAATCTGTCAATTTTTTTTTACAAATAACAAATAACTGTGAAAATCCTACGGAAATGCCAATTTATTCAAATGCATTGACTTTAAGCTTTATAGCACTCAAGACTCAAAGTAAGACAAGGAATAGATGCCTTTATTGTATTTGCTTTGACCTATAAGTTAACTTAGCCTCGTTTGGTTAAATAACTTTATTAAAAGTTTGGTCAATGGTTTCATGACTAAATAAAGTAGGTAGGCATGCCTAAATATCTATTTGTATAAATGTAGGTACATATATGGTTTTGCAATATATTTGACATTAATTTATTCAAAGAACTTAAATATGTGTGAGCGGTAAACTAAACAGTGGCGTACTTGTCGTCAAGGTTCTTTAAGTTGTGTTTCTAGATCAAGGTAGTGTAAGCAATAAGTAAAAAGATAACTGAAAAGTTGAAGTATTTTTATAGTTAAAGTCTATTTAGCTAGACTAGAAGAAAAAAGTAAAAATACTGAGGATGATGAAATACTTAGAGTATTTAGTTTTGGAAGAATAAGGTCTCATATCGAAATAGAATTAGAAAGCTAAAGATCTTGATAGGTACTTAATTTTAAGCCTTTGTCTTAATTTATTGCAATTCATTCTTGAGAATGTTAGTTTTAATGATGTTTTATCTTATTTCACAAAAAGAAAAGAAATCGCTTATATTGCACATTGATGCCCTTTAAAATGATTCTTTTTTGCAATAAGCTATACATTGTCACTCAGGGAACTTCAAAAAGTATAGTTAGTTAGTTATTTGACTCATTTTATTTCAATATAATATGTATGTATGTATAACATTTTCATATAATATATAAAAAAATATAATATAATATATTTATCTTATAAGTCGTATCGGTATGGCTTATGGCCATCTACCAGACTGACGTTTTCGAAAACAAATACATTTTATTTGACAAAATAGGAGTAATAAGTTACATTGATAAATATTTTTCTTTATTTTTTTATATTAAAAAATCTTCTTCGATTATAAGTTTTCTATATTTAAGAGCAGCAATAGAATAATTATAAAGCGAGTCCCAGCCTTCTAAAGGGTGTCCCAAAATTAACGCAAGATTTGAATTTGCCGCCATTTGTGCAGTGAAGTGTTGGCAACCCTAAAAAAAAAGCAATTTGACAGCTAACAGTAAAGGGTTATTAAAAATGGAGCGTTACACGAGAGAACAACGTGTCTTCATTATTAAAGAATATTTCAAAAATAGTGAAAGCTTGGAGGCTGCAGTTCGAAATTTTCATACAAAATATGGTCGGATGGCGATGAAGCACATTTTCATCTTGATGGCTTTGTCAATCGCCAAAATTGCCGCATTTAGGGTTCGGAGAACCCACATGTGATTGTCGAAAAACAAATGCATCCACAACGCGTGACTGTATGGTGTGGATTTTGGGCTGGAGGCATAATTGGGCCATATTTTTTTGAAAATGATGCTGGTCAAGCAGTGACTGTTACTGGTGCTCGATATCGCGACATGATTATACAGTTCTTTCTGTCAAAATTGGATGATATTGATGTGTCCAATATGTGGTTTCAACAAGACGGTGCCACATGTCATACAGCCCGTGAAACAATTCAATTACTGCATGAGACATTTCCAGGTCGTGTACTCTCTCGTTTCGGTGATCAAAATTGGCCTCCTAGATCGTGTGATTTAACACCATTAGACTTCTTTTTATGGGGTTATTTGAAATCACAAGTCTATGTCAACAAGCCCGCAACCACCCGTGCATTAAAGGAGGAGATTCAACGCTGCATCAACGAAATTCAGCCACATTTATGCTGAATGGTCATGGAAAATTTCAACAAAAGAGAGCGCATGTGCAGGCAAAGCCGTGGAGGCCATTTGTCCGATGTGTTATTCCATACATAACCCTATCCTATGTACTTTACGAGTCAATAAAAATATAACTATCAAAAGACTAAAAACGGCGTTTTCTATTTAATTCAAATCTTGTGTTAATTTTGGGACACCCTTTACAAAAAAGATGAGGTAAACGCTTCATGCGAGCCTCCACAACCCTTTTCGGAAGCTGTGTCGCAAGACGTAGGGGGTTCCAGTGCTACTATCACCTTCCCTTCCTTGGATGTGGATGATGTACCTTGGCCCTCTTCTGTCGCAGCACGGTCTTCCTCTGAACTCTCTTCAGAAGCTGTGCCGCCAGACGTAGGGGGTCCCAGTGCTAGCATCACCTTCCCATCCTTGGATGTGGATGAGAATATGGCAGGGCCCTTTTCTGTCGCAGCACAGTCTTTCTCAAAAAACGTCAAAATTTTATCCCTAATGGAGACCGATGACTCTAACGACAAAGCTCTCCCCAGTGAGGAAGAAGATGAACTATTAGGTTCTTCTTCGTCTGATCTGGATGAGCTGGATTTAACAGTGGTGGAGTTTGATCTGCCAATTTGTAGGCAAAATGCTGCAAATACTACAGATTAATCTCCAACACTCTAAAACGGCTTCGGCCTCCCTTCTTCTCCGCCTGACAAAAACTGGAGAAGATGTCGTTCTCATCCAAGAGCCCTGGATTGTGAAATCCCTGGTTCGAGGATTGAGAACTCATGGCTACTACGTGATATATGTAACAGGAAAAGGTAACCCAAGGTCCTGCATACTAGTAAAACGTAATCTAAATGTATTTTTACTCCCTAATTTCAGTGATAAAGACGTCACCACAGCCAGTATGGTAATAGACAACCATACCTACTGGCTGGAATCAGAGTATTTGGGCCACGACCACCAGGGCCCACTACCTGGTACCATTCTGGAGAGGACGGTCGCTGAATCAACAAGACTTAAAACCAACATAATTATCGGTTGTGACGCCAATGCGTACCATACTACGTGGGGTAGTACCGATATAAATGAAAGAGGTGAGTCTCTTTTTGATTATATTTTAACAACTAATCTGGTAGTATGTAATGTAGGTAGTGAACCAACCTTCGTTACTAAAAATCGACAAGAAGTTTTAGATATGACTCTTGTCTCTTTACATTTCTCAAATAAAATATTGAATTGGAGAGTATCAAAGGAGCACTCGTTCTCCGATCATAGATACATCCAATTCACACTTATTGAAGAGTTCCCAAAACCGATCCAATTCCGAAACTATGGGAAAACAGATTGGCCAAAATATAGGGCGACTCTGAAGAATCTGATTAAACCAGAACTTTCTGGTCCGCCCTTGCGCGCTCTTGAACTCGATCAAAAAGTCGACGAGCTTACAGTAGCCCTTAATAAAGCCATGGAAACTGCCTGCCCCCTCACTACAGTGCGGGGAAAGAAGAAACCATATTGGTGGGCTACTGAACAGGGTATACTCCGGAAAGACTGTAGAAGGCTTTTTAATCGTGCAAAAAAGACTAGACATCCACAAGACTGGGA
Source organism: Eupeodes latifasciatus (assembly GCA_920104205.1). NCBI lineage: Eukaryota > Metazoa > Arthropoda > Insecta > Diptera > Syrphidae > Eupeodes > Eupeodes latifasciatus. The sequence continues at coordinate 28,734,987 of OV049924.1, forward strand.
CTCCTATAAGGAATCCCTCAAAAAATATAAACAGGAATTGAGAATAGCCAAAAGATCCTCTTGGAGATCCTTCTGTAGCTCAATAGAAGAATCCTCGGAGGCATCAAGGATAAGGAAGATTCTCTCGACAAATCCAACCATGCCTAGTTGTCTTAAAAACTTGGATAGTACTTGGACTAACTCTTGCGAAGAAACGCTAAACCTGCTACTTCACACCCACTTCCCTGATAGCTCCAAATACGTTAATACAACAAACCATCCTGGGTCGGGTATTAACTTAACTTTTCCTCAAGGCCTTGTTACAAAAGAGAAGTTGACTTGGGCTCTGAATAGTTTCAAACCTTACAAATCTCCAGGGCCAGATCACATCGTACCAGCTGAGCTACAACTTACGATTGATATAACTCTGCCCATCATTGATATGATCTTTAAAAGTTGTCTTGATATGGTCTATATACCTCAGCGATTGAGAGAAGTAAAGGTAGTATTCATTCCCAAGTCGGGTAAATGTTCGCATGTCAACCCTAAATATCTTAGACCTATTAGCCTATCATCATTCATTCTCAAAACTCTGGAACGTTTGATTGATATCCATGTACGTAACAGCATTGATAAGAGACTATCGATGTCTCAGCATGCTTACTGCAAAGGGAAATCGGTAGAAACAGCCTTGCACACCTTGGTAAGAACTATCGAATACTCCCTAGAACAAAAACAATATACACTGAAAAAACAAACGTGCATTAATATAAAAAACGGCGTTTATTAACTGCTTATTTATTGTCACAACAAACTTTTTCTTGTCAGAGTGAACGGTTTATTAAAAAAAATTTCAGCGTTTGATAATCGTTTGTTAATACTATTAACGGCCGTTTATTAAATAAAAAATAAAGCACTTTATCACCGTTTATTAAAATTAATAACTCTATTAATTGCCGCAAACATTTTAGTTATTAAAAATGATTAATCGTTTATTGCGACAATAAACAAGATGTTTGAAAAGGGATTGTTAAAGATTATATCCCAACCTTCATCCAATATCACAACCAATTCTCAAATTTACAATAAGTTTATTATTTTGTATAACCTTATTCACTGACACATACAAATTTGGCAATTGAAAAATAATAAACCGTTTATTGTTGCAATGAACAACATTATTAAGAGACGAATTGGAAAATTTACAAGCAGTTTATTATTTTTTATAACCTTATTCACTGACACAATACACTTTGGTAATAGTGAACCATTTATTGTGGCTATGAACAACATTATTAAGAGGCAAATTGTTAAATATTATATCCCAACCTCCATCCTACATACATATAAAAAAAATGTATACGGAAGATTGGGCAAAAATAAAATTGATTCCTTGACAAAAAAAAATTTAAATCATAAAGATAACACTGCACTCAAATTCAGCGCAACTAAACTTCATGACACAGAAAAGCATTATTTGTATGAAATTGTATGACGTATATCGCTAAACTTCATATCATTTCATACGAATTCTTGTGAATCGCAGTAACGCTGCAGTCAAAATAAGTAAAATGATCAGTGATGAGTTTTAGTTATATTTTTAACTCGTTCTATAAGAGTAAAAGTCTAGAGCTTAATATATCTATCTTTTATAATTGTTTTTAATTCTATAAAGGTAATAATTTTGGCTAATTACTTTTATAAATAAATATGTTATGACGCATTACAAATCTACAACGAAAACACGAACAAATTACATGCATTCTGTCACTGCACGGATCATTGTGTTCACACTCAGCTCAACTTGGCCAGAACTCGGTGACATTAATTTGCAAAGGTTATTTTGTCATTCGCAAGGATATAATTCACACTATGTTGTTACCAAAAGGTTGCCTAGTAGAACCGAACAAGACCAACAAAAAAGTACTAGAAGCAGAAAAAGAGAAGTAGAAGCAAAAGAAATAGAAGTAAGGAAGTTGAAAAGAGTGAACCAGACCGCAGAAACCAGTTGGACTTCGATCGCCGCTAAGCAAGGATCAGTGGTAAGTAAGTTGGATATTAACAGAGGCTTCCCCCCACCAGAGGTATAAGCGGAAATAATAAACATTTGTTTATATTTATGAACGCATTTATTAAAATTAATAAATTCTGTTCATTGGGATTATAAACAGGTTTATTAATATTATAAACGGAAATAATAAACGGTTTTTTATATTAATGAACGCATTTATTAAAATTAATAAACTCTATTCATTAAGGCTATAAACGGGTTTATTAAAACTATAAACGGAACTAATGAACGGTTGTTTATGTTTATTAATGGATTTATTAAAACCAATAAACTCAGTTTATTGTGGTTATAAATGAAAATTTTAAATTGTTTGTAAAATTTTCACCCGGAAATGGAAAATAATAAACAATAGTTCACTGACACAATTAATATGTTTATTGGACAAACTCAATCATTTTATTCATTGTCTCAACGAACTTTTTTATTATATTTACGTACCTTTTTGGTTCAGTGTACTATGGTGGCCTTCCTGGATATTGAAGGCGCTTTCAACAACGTTGACACATCCGCTATCACTTCTGCTATGACGACCCTAAACGTCGAATACTCACTCTGTGAATTGATAAATCTAATGCTAGAAAGCAGGATCATCAACTCTAAGATGGGGGATTTTTGTACGAAGAGGTCTGTCGGTAGAGGCACTCCGCAAGGTGGTGTTCTGTCCCCTCTCCTGTGGAACATAGTGGTTAACGAGCTACTAATATCCCTTGAGAGAGAAGGCTACAGAGTGATTGCGTATGCCGATGATGTTGCTATCGCCGTCATAGGAGAACATCCAAATACACTGAGAGACCTCCTCCAAAACGCACTCAATATGCTCACTAGATGGGCAGATCACTGCGGACTTAGTATTAATCCTCAAAAAACAGACCTTGTCCTTTTTACACGGAAATACAAGATCCCAGAAATTGTACCTCCCTTGGTCTGATATTGGACAAAAAATTAAGTTGGAAACCTAATATTCAGGAAAGAGTTAAAAAAGCTACAGCAGCTATTTTCCTTTGCAAGAAAGCCATAGGAAACAAATGGGGTTTTCAACCTCGCATAACTTATTGGCTATACACATCGGTCATCCGACCAATACTTATGTACGGGGTTGCAGTGTGGTGGACTGCACTGGAGAAAGTCACATATTACGACAAACTCAGCAGAGTCCAACGCACTGCATGTCTCTGCATTAGCGGGGCTTTGAGAACCACAACCTCAGCAGCGTTGGACACTCTCCTCCATCTGATACCCCTCGACATATTTATCAAACAAGTGGCAGCGAGTACAGCTATAAGACTTAACGCCTCATCTCAATGGGCCAACAACAATGTTGGGCACTCCATCATTCTGAACCTCTTTGGTTCTATACCAAAGTACATGGACTACACTATCCCAAAACTTCAATTTGGAAAAAACTTCCAGGTATCCATTCCATCCAGAGATGAATGGGAAGACAAAAAACTCCTGGATGACAAAAGCATCCATTTTTACACAGATGGATCCAAGACAAATGAGGGAGTTGGTAGTCGTGTGTACTCAGAAAAGCTTAATTTAAGCATCTCATTCCGCCTCCCTAATCATTGTAGCGTCTTCCAAGCGGAAATTTTAGCGATCAAAGAGGTTCTCTCCGTGATATTAACTTCTGATAAACGCATCTTCTCTGACAGTCAGGCTGCTATCAAGTCTCTTGACGGCGTCTCAACCAAATCTCTAATGGCCCTCGATTGTCGATCGTCTCTTATGGAGATGGCGCAGCAATTTAACATTCACCTATGCTGGGTGCCGGGCCACAGAGACATCGCAGGAAATTGTAGAGCCGATGAACTCGCTAAAAATGGAATCGTCATACCTATTTCACCTGAAAGGGAGAAGATAGGTATACCGATAGCTACATCTAAACTTCTGCTAAAAAAAAAAGCTTTCGAGATAGCAAACTCTATGTGGTACAAATTACCAACATGCTCAGCCACAAAACTAATATGGCTTTCACTGGACCTAAAGCGCTCTAAAGACTTGTTATCCCAAAGCAGACTTCATATTAGCTCCCTAATAGGTGTCCTTACGGGACACTGTCTTATAGGCAGACACGCAATACGACTTGGTGTAGCCTCAAATGACTTCTACAGGAGCTGCATGGACGAGGAAGAAGAAGAAACAATCTCTCACCTCCTCTGCACCTGCCCTGCTCTTTCACGAAGACGCAAACTTCATCTGGGAGAATACTCTTTTGATGATCCCAGTCAACTAGCTAAAAAGGATATCAAATATCTCCTTCGCTTTATAAAAAGCTCAAAATGGTTCGGCTAGTGGGAAGTAATTCTCTAGATTCATGTGGTATCACAATGGGCCTTTTCTTCTAGCCTAAGTGTGTGGTTTTTGTATCCGCAGCCACATTAACCTAACCTAACCTAACCCAGCCTTCTTCTCCATTTAATAACCCAAAGAATTCAGTTTCATCGAGATTGCTTTTATTGAAGTAGATAATCCGGAATTCTTTTAGGACTGGACACACCGCAATAAAGTGAAAGGTATCTTCCCGTGCTTTCATATTACAAAGGCTACATAATATAGGCAGATCGGGTCGATGTGATGGCATATAATTAAGGTTAAGTAATTCTCCCCTTGCTTTAAGAATAATACTAATTTTATCGATTGTGTTGTTATTTATCAGATACGATCTATTCTGCAAATTAAAATTTAAACGACTGTAGTAGTTCCTGAATATCGATGATCTAGCTTCAGACTCATATCTTCCATACAGTACTCTTCCAAATTTTTCCAAAATCATGTTTAATTTTGACTCTAATAGGGCGGGTTGTACATTCATTGCTATTTCAAGATCGATACCGCATATTGAAGCAAGGCTCTCCCACTCTTCTACCATAGATCCTTTTGCTTTTGGATAACTGTTTTAAGAATGATTTTTGGAATTCTGCTGTCTGCCACATTCATTACTTTGACCAGAGAGAAAAAACTAAATGAGAGAGCCAAATTTCCTCGTCTCCGTCCCTTCGAAACCTCGTACTCTCATTTTTTATAGCGTGTTGAATTCGTATCGGTGTATACATGTTTTCACCTCGGAGAAGAGTACACAAAAAACCATCATTTCCGGGAAATGCGACATCTCTCATTTTTGTTTATTGATAGCCAAGAAGGCTATGTCTCATTATAATACGAGTATTTGTAATTCTCATGATTTTTTTTTTTAATTTTGCTAACATCTTGTCGTTTTTATATCTACAAAAATACTCCTATAATTCAAATTAATTCTAGCAAAACATTTTTGTTTGTCAATAAATAACGGAAGAAGTTATACCGGTAGTTCGTGGTGAATTTGTTTTTCTCTTCTTCTTCTCTAAGTTACAGATAGATGGCAGGAACAACCAAAACAAGATAAGATGTGTGCAGAAAGTGTGTAACAAAGTTAAGGTTTTTTAGACTAGACTTTATTTGTGTATATGAACGAGTACATGTTTTTAATAAATGTATGTTGTGTTTATTTCAATAGTAATACCTTAAATAATAACTTAACACTGTATTATCTAAAATATACTGCATTGAATTATTTCACATTGAATTATAAAAGGCGGAATTAATAAAGTTTTACAGTTTACCGGGAATATTTTTAAAAAATATCCATATCTTCTGCAATTGCGGTATCAATCGATATTTTCTGGAACTTAGTGTTAACGTAACATTTATCTGTCATGAATTATTTTTTCAGCTTTTTTATACACCAAAAAATCAATTATGAAATTTGGCTGCGATAATAATTACTTGAACACAGCATTTTCTATGTTTATAGTCATTCAGGTTTAGCTCTTAACTTTAATTTGCATTTATTTATGAGTAGCCTAAAAAGTTTAGCAAACATCTATGAATAAGCCACAATGCACTTTCAGAAAAAACTGTAGTTAGAACTTTCCCTGACAGATTTTTCCTTGTAGCTATATAACTGAAAGATAAGATATAAATAGTTAGAATTGGAAAACTTATAAAAACGATGCATAAGACTTAAATTTTGGTTGAAGAACAAATTTGTAAATATTTTTACTTTTGTACAAAAGTACTTTTCGGCTTATGTAGTTAAGCCTTTAAAAGCAACATACTACCTTAGGGGAAACAAGTAAGAATAGCTTTTCACCTATTCACAAATCTTATGCAATGAAAATTGGCAACAGAAGTAACAAGTTGACGGTCTTTTTATTTAGTGTCTACTTAAGTCACTTATTTTCAGCATTTTGGAAATGTCGTGAGTAATGTAAAGAAAATAAACAACGAGTACACACAAATAAAATAGGAATGGAAAAAAGAGATGCGTATATAAAAATGTTTTCAATGTTCCATGTTTACATTCTGTAACTCTCGTTTTCAATGTTCCTGCAACTCTCGAATCGACAAAATTAAGTCGATAAACTCTGAAAATTGAAACAAATCTGAGTTTTTTTTTTGCATCTTTCAACGGTCTGAGCGAAAATTAAACGCATTAACGCAGCTAATAAAACAAATAATAGTTGTAGTGCTTTCAGAGTTTTATGTTTCTAGGTCCTAATTCTCATTGGACTGTTGCACCACCTAATTTATTTTACTTACTTAATGATTAAAACTGGCTTCAAATAACTAACTAATATTTATCTTAATGCGTAATTTAGAATTGTTTCTAAATCTTCATTGTTCTGGCACCTAACAAGAGTAATTAATTTCACTTCATATTCGAATGATATTACTCTCATACGAACACAATGAGAGTACCAAAAAGTTGTTCATCCACAATTTTGAATTTTCTTTGAACACCTCTAAACAGCTGACTACATCCGCCATTTTTCAAAGGTGGTCACCATTTTTCAAAGGTGGCAAATAGCTAACTAGTAAATTGTTAAATCTTTAACAACAGGTTCTTTAAAATTTTGCGGCAATGTATTGTAATGTTTTTTTTTGTTTTAAGTTTTAATTGTAATGACAATTAAAACTTATTCAAACTTCGTAAATAAAAACACAAAATCACTTTATTCAAATTACTCACAAAAATTCTTTATTCAAAACTTTCAATTATTACTTTGTAAACACAGTCTTTACTTTCAATTATTACTTTTCAAACACAGTCTTTACTTTATCGCAATTCACAATCAATAATCATCCGCTTCGCTTCCGAGCGCCTATTTATATACCTCAAATCGGTTCGAGAATCTACTAGGTTGTTCTCGATGCTTAACGAAGCTAGTTCTCCTCTTAATCACTAGATGTTGCCCTTATTCTACTTTAACACGATTTAAAAGAGATAAAGAGTGTATACACATTACAATATTTTAATTCTTCTGTAGAAGCTGCATGGACGAGGAGGAGGAGGAGACAGTAAAACACCTTCTATGTACATGTCCAGCAGTCTCCATTAGAAGGAATAAATTTCTCGGTAATCCTTTCTTCGACAATACCAGTGAACTGGCAACGATTGACACAAAATGTCTCTCTAACTTTATTAAAAGCACAAAATGGTTTGTTTAATTTCATTACTCTCCCATGAGTAACCTCATTAGTGGTATCACAATGGACCCTTGAGGTCTAAGTGAGTCAATGACATCTGGACAGCCACTCCAACCTAACCTAACCTAACTTTTACTGGTAGTTTTCTTAGTTTTTTTTTTTTGTAGTACATGTAGCGTGATGGTTAGTGCTTTTGACTGTCATGCAAAGGGTCTTGGGGGCAATCCCTGCCTGTGCCACCTAATTTTTTTCACGGGTACTGGCTCTTGCGAGGAATTGACAAATCCTCCAAGAGTAATTCTTGTCATGAAAAGTACTTTCTCAAATTAGCCGTTCGGATTCGGCATATAAACTGTAGGTCCCTTTCCATCTCTGACAACATTACTCGCACACAGGAATGGTTGAGAGTTGTAAGTCTCTAGGCCCTGGTTCTTCATGGACTGTTGCGCCACCTAATTTATTTTTTTTTCTTAGGTTTTTATTAATTGTACAAAAAAATTGTCAACTCAATATTTCTTAAAATTTTACTAGATGTCAAAAACTTTATTATTCGTTCCTTAAATATTCGAAGGTACAAATATTGTAGTCAATTTTTCAATCTCAACTATAGCAAAAATAAGTTCGTTCAAATTCTATGTATGAGGTCACAATGGATGATATAAGTTTTAATTAAAGTCGATAGGGTAGTTCATTCGTTAGAAATTTAGAGTCAACTAAAATTTTTAACTTTTTTTTTTAAATTATAATAGTAAAAAAAACCCACAGGTTTTTTTTGAAAGTCCTTTCTACATATAAAACAAAATTTATTCGAAGCCCATACTTTGTTTTTTTTTTTTTAGATCTGGCTGACGCATAGACATCTCTACAACCCATGAATTAAGATGACAGGAATCTTCAAACGTTAAGAAGTGTCAAATGTCAATTTGAATTATATAATACCAAATTTGATTCGAACAAGTACCTTTTCTATAAAATTTTAAACGGATGGAATTTGAACAATTTTCTAAAAATATGTGACGAAAAAAATAACGATTTACAGTTCCAGAGCCAAAATACCAGTTCTTGCAATCATTATCAATTCAAACGTCACCAATAGATTACTTTTTCTTTGGGGAGCAAATCTATTGACTTATTTATTTATGTATTTAAATTATGCCCATTACCTATAACATAATGTTACACATTTACCTTTCTTATATTCCCACCCGCATTTCAACTTTAAAGCTTATGCTAGGTAGGTTTTAGATTATATTTTTTAATTTGTTACTTTTATAATTTACATATATGGGCTATATTAAAGTTGATGCAATAGATTACAACTTTTTCGAATTTTCAAAAATAAATTAATTCATATTACAGTTATTGTTCAACTATGTGCTTATAATTTTGACACCTATTAAAACTTGTTTAGTTTTACTTGTCGTTGAACCCAAATAAATAAAAAACAACCTATTAACAGTTAAAAGAAAATGTATGCTGAATACATTTTTGGAATGATGAACAATTTTATACAAAAGGAGCACTTTCCATTAAAATATTTTAACATATTGCTGAAATTTATTTAACCTATTTGAAAGGCAAATTTTTCAATGTCTACATTAACTCCGCCAGCATTCAATGTTGGTAAGTTGCTTTCAAATAGACCAACGAGGGACGGTTGATAGTCTTATATTATCCATAACAACTTTGAATATATTTAAAATGTTTGCGAAGAATAATTTTACATACCAAACAAAATTTGCTATCTTGACGTTAAATTTGCGGGATCTATATATATATGTATGTATGTGGAAACGTCAAAAATTGACTTCAAACAAAATGTCTACCAGTAGAGGTGCAAAAAGAACTCCGACTTCAGAAATTGCTCATTTTTTTACATTCTAGTACTTAAACCTCAACCTCATCTTGTGATTCATCAATGTTTGATCAAGAAATGCATTTAACTAAGGAAAAAATAACTTAAAATTACATGCAAAGCACGCGTAAATATCCGTCGGAACATGAGGAAGTGTCAATGAGAGAATAAGGTGGTACCTATAACGTATAAGAACAACAATACACAAGAAGAAGCAACCAACAAAAGAAAAAAGAAAACAAAGTAAAGAATTAAACATGCTAATATAAGAACAAATTGTCTTAAGTTTGTTCACCTCAAAATTTTATAGTTAAAATTAAATTGTCGTATAAAGACGCATAATATTTGTTCGTCGTCTGTATGATTTGCCGACAGCGCGACTTACTACGAGGACAACGCTGACGAAGTTGACGACATTGCAATTATACATGACGCACCCAATAGCGTTACGTTGTTTAAATGTACAAGGTGACATATTGTTTACCTGCAGATATACCTATACATATGTATGTATGTACATTATTTTTCTAAGGTTTTTTTTATTTATATGACAGGAAAATGACATATTGGGAGCTCAAATTTCGAAAAGAAAGACACGAAACGAGCGCAATTCTTTGCAATATTTAATTTAAAATAAGATAAGATCAATGTAATGCTAAGAGGAAATATGTAAGTCCATAATGATTTTAGTTACAAAATGTTTCTTCTGTAATTCTGTAAAAAAAAAAACTGAAAGTATTTTGGTCAAATTTGACTTTCAAAGTTGGTAAGTGTATCAATTTGTTCAGACTTGGTAGGTACCAATATTCTTAAGCCATTTGTAAGCAATTCAATTTTTTTGTTACGTTTTCAAAAGTCTCCGCTTAATTTTTCAGAAAAAAAAAAATAATTTTTAAAGTATTATTTTGCGAGAGAATTTTTGACAGGTTTCACAACAAACGTGATCAATTTTTGTCGTAACTGTATATTTCTTAGAGCATTAAAAATAAGACTTCTGTTTATTTCTCCAACTTCAAAATTAATAAGTAAATTTTGGAGATGTTTGTAGAGATACAAATAATTTTTGTTTTTTTTTCAATCTTTAAGCCTAGTACGCAGCTGAAGTGAAACGAATTTTTTCGGCGGTCTCCAAGTGCAGAGCGAAATGAAAACGCAAACCACAGCGGAAAAATATTTGTGGAGAGTTCTGTCTGGAAATTGAAGTTCACTGCTTGTTTTCATCACTTATTGCACATCACCAATTACATCCTGAGTTTCCGATTCAGAAATGCAATGTTGGAACACATTAGAAAAAATCCATTTTATTTTAAATTTTAAATCAAAGATAAATCCAAATCAAAACACCGAAAGTCACGAGTAAAGAATTTGTTTCAATTTTAATTTGTAAACAATTTTGTTCAATAAATAAATTAAACGTCAAAATTTCGCAAGCAATTAATATACCGGGTAATTAAATTAAGAACGAAAAGAGTGGAGAATTGTACTAAGAAATCTAGTACAGCTATCCACTAAAATGACACATTTCGTCGTTCAGCACTCGAAATTTTTCGTTTATGATTTCGTCATGTCATTTTTGTAGCGTACTAGGCTACTTTGAAAACTTAAACAAATAACTGTTTTTTAAATGATGAAATGTTCGATTTTTAAGGATTACAAATTACAAAACATAATCATCGAACAAATTCAGAAATAAAATTCGTTTAGTTTTGGACACTTTAAAACGACAAATAATAATAGATGTGTTACTAGAAACTGAATTGGACAGTTTATATTTCTAAGATTTCTAAAAATTCTGTTCTCAGATTTCTGACAGCAAAAGTGAACATTTTTTTTATAATTTTGAATATTGAAATCTCGAAGATCCTAGAAATACATATAAACTGTCCAAATGTCTGCTATTTTCCAAATTATTTAATTTACAGTTCTGTCTAATATCAGAAATTCAGAAAAAAGAATACATATAGATATAAACTATATTGATTTAACGATAAAACATTTACATTTCATTAAAAAAGATCTAAATGAATATATATGCACTATGTTCGGAAATCAGAATTTGCAAATTTAAGGAAATAATACAAAACAAATACTAAAATATAAATTTTAAGTACTTTTTTGCATTTCCGACAGGTTTGTTGATAAGTTATATATAAACTGACCTTCAACAGAACTTAATGCATTTTAAACTAAATCTGAACCATGTTGTCTATGAACAAGTTTAAATCTCTCTTGCAGTATAGTTAGATAAACTAATAAAATTTTCTCATGGTCATTTATTAATATTTTTCTCTTCCGACTTATTCAAAATTCATAAATTATTTATTATTAATTCATGTTTTTCGTTCAGCTTGAATAATCAACATACATATTAGGAATAGTCTAATAAAAATTCTATTCAGCAGAAATGTCATCAATCAATTAATTGCGAATGCTGTAATTTGTTTTGACAGCTGTCAAACTTTAACAGGGTCATATTTTATCTACACTCATCCAAATGTATTGTATTCGGATTATAAACTAATATGTGAACCTTCAAATGTGTCAAAGTCGTCTGTATCAATCGATTTACATCTTTGCGTAAATAACACACACTATATTAACATATGTATTCATAATGTATTTAAATCATCTAAGTTCAATGCACCGACAGTGATGTCGGTTGTCACCTTTTTGTAAGTTTTTTTTGGTGTGCGTTTTAAACGCCACCGGTTTATTAGGTAGCTGTTTATATACTCATCTGTCTGAAAATTTGACACTTTATGACCATGACCCCTGACATTCACATTCGAGTTTATCTTTTGATTTACTATTTGAACTGACTTCATCACATCACTCACTGCTAAGAACCAGTAGATCCACTTAAAAGTTAAAACAATGAAGATGATCTTTAAATTCAGGCTTTAGTGAAGCCCGCACATTTTTTCAAAGTTGCATAGAAACAACCCATGGTGTGATATAACACAATGACCGTACTCACTTAAATTTGCTCAGAGACGTCTCTCAGATGAAGTCAGGACACAAAAGAAAACCCAAAAAGTCATCTATGTTGATTGGGTCTGGGTGATGTTTGTGTCTCTTTATAGTGAACACAGAACGCAGAGCTCTATAGAAATAAAGGTTTCGTCTGCAAATCAAGTATATAATGTAGGTTTATCTATAGTTTCGCTACCTAGACATATGATGGTTTAAGAGTAGGTGGCAAAGGTATAAAGCGGCTTACCAATAATTTGTTTTTTGGTTTCTTTTCCTTATCATTGTTCGTTGTACTTAATACTCTTGGCTAAATAACCTGAGCTTCTATATATAAAATAAACAATAAATAAATAGGTGATCTGTGAAGGCGCACAAAGTTGCTTATAATTGGTTATCTATCATTAAAACAGAAGCTAGGCAAATAGATTGATTAAAAGTCTTTCAGTTACACTTTTACATAAAAAGCTTTTTTAAAAGCAATTTGTTTCAAAATTGACAACACTGACTACTTGAAATGAATAAATAGTTTGACAAGCAAATAAAAATGGAACCATACACGTTTAAAAATGCATTGGCTGTGTTCAATCTCAGACAGATAGGGTATCCGGATACCTTTTTGTTAGTGTTTTACGTGTAAAATAACAGCTGATCAAAAACAGCTGAGATTTCAAAAAAGGAATCCAAAGGTATCCAAGAATTTCTTGGGTATGTAGGTATCTGACAGAACAGCTGATTCAACACATGGTTGAATTTCAAGAAACTTGAAAATTGATTTCAGCTTTTTATATATGTACATATGTTGGTAAACAAAAAGATACAAAATGTTAGTTGAAGTTGTATTTGAGGATGTTCTGTACATAATAGATGATGAAGAAGGTATTTGCTTCCCAATTTTAGAAGTTTAGTTTCTCTGCTTTTTGTCAACAGCTGAAAGTTGTTTTTATTTTTTGACAGCTATTTCAATACAGCTATCCAACTCGTACAACAAGGTATCTAAAAATCCACCTATCCAAGATACCCTATCCAACACGAGATTGAACGCAGCCATTAAAATTGTTTAAATTCACTACCAAAAATGGTACAAAATTTGCAGTTACAATTTGGGTTATGTATTTCTCGAAAAATGAAGAAGTGATCTCAGTTCTCAGAGACACGTAGATCTAGTGATTTATCATCCATCATACTTTTTCTTTAGAGATTGAAAGATAAATCGTAGGTTAATGCTCCATACTCGAATAAGGATTAAAGATGGAATTGTTGAACTTATTGATGAAATAAAGCCGCAAATGTGTGAATCGTTTATGAAAAATTTACTGAAAGTAATAGCCGCTGCAACCATACCTTCTTAGTTACCTTACAATCATATACAAATCTTTTTATTTCTTTTTTTTTTTAATATATACATACATTCAAGATTCTTTTAGACGGTGTGCACAATAAACTTATTTAAGGGCACTTATTCACTTGGACGCATTTAAGGCAACTTATTTTGAAGTCACATCATTTCATCTCGACGCACGGCATGAATAAGACCATAGACATTTTAAGTTTTTTTTTTGGAATAAAAGTAAAAGCAAGATAAGAAGTCAACATAAACCTTCTGAAAGAAGGCAAATGTGAACACCGCCTTACATTACTTGTAAATGAACGATCACTGCGTAGTGTTCGATAGATTGCCGCACTTGTCAGTTATACAAATAAATTATATTTTTCTTTTTTTTAAATGTCAAAACATTGACTCGTCACTAAAGCTGCGTAATATTTCTTTTTTATTTTCAACTTTACTATGAAAACAATACACGTCCTAAAGTGGCGTGTACACACAAAATATCAAAGAGTAAAAACAGTAGAGGCTATCATCAACCTCTATACAACAGGGTTTGGGCTGCCACCACGGAGGCACAGGTACTCCAGATGAATATAAACTCTGGTTGCGATCGGTTCGGTGGTCGTGGTGGTATTTAACGAAGAATCAAAACTCGAGTTGTTTTTCTGAGAAAACAAAAAACAATTTTTGTATACAAAATCTTGACTGTGTGCTTCGTGTGATATATGACAAGATACTCGTATTTTGAACAAAAGTATCTTTTGGGTTAAAGTTGGTCTGGAATGGAGGAGTGTAAGCACTCAAAGGAGTTTATTTGCAGGACACTTGAAATTGGTTAACCCAATGCTCGTTGTTAGTATTTTTAAATTACAAACCAGTGTCAGTTAAGAGAGTGATAAAGTGTTGTTGTGAGGTAAACAAACAGAAACAAACAAAATTAAAAAAAAACTAATGCGGGTTGTTTGATCGATGACATGACCAACCTTGGATTTGATTCGTTTTCGTCGCATTCGGAATTGGAATTTGAATCAGAGTCGCGGTCGTATAGTTGTTTATCGCCTCTCTTGATATTATAATAATCAATGTTGTGTCTGACTGCGTCTGGTTTTGATTCTTGAGTCAAGGCTATAAAATCACTATAGTATGATAATAATTTTAATATTATGTGCTTTTACAGTTATTTAAAATTTTAGTTTATTTACTAATTGGAATTTATGATTTTTTTTTCAGTTATAATAAAGTGTTAAGTGAAATAATAATACAAAATAACAAAAAAGGTGATTGCTTGCGAAGAAGGATTTTTATGGATTAAAATTAAACACTCTAGATAAGGTAAGAATGTAGTTTTTAAAAAAAAGTTTGCCTCAACTTTCCATTACCGCAGCACGAATTTCGACACGCGGTTTTTTTTTATTTGATAGATATGCACAAATAAATAATAATTATAGCAATTTTAGAGCGAGGAAACATTTATTTCTATTTTAAATTAATTTTCAAAGTTCACTTTTTTACATACAAAACACGCAAAAATGGTTGATTTTGACATTTCTTCCGTGTTTTTTGTTCAGTGTTGCCATACTTGTTTTTTTTTCGTTAGGGATTTCTTTGTTTTTAGTGCTTAAATGCGAAAAGTACTTTGCAATACCCAAACTCGCACCCACCCAAATCCTATAGTGATTCCAAGCAGGGGGGTGAGAAGGGGGCAGCATGCCCCCCTTACATACCTAGCTCTTAGTATACCGTAGTATCAATTAAAAAAAACTTGTTTTAGGCTCAAAAAACGCAATACAAAAAAAGTAGGGTTAAGTCCGAAAAAGAAAATATTTTTTTTTATGACTTAACGGTGTTTCCTCGCCTTAAAATTTAAAACATGTTCTATTGAGACCCCTACCTAACTGTACAAAAAAAAAAAACAGAACGAAATTCGTGCTGCGGTAATCGAAAGTCGCCCCAAAAGTTTTTCAATTAACTAATGGAAACGATATCAGAAGTTAAAATCGTACTGGCTTTAATATTCATGCATCTAAATTGAACAAAAATCTAAAGGTTTTTTTTATAAAAAATTTGTTAAATCATTTTTAATTGAAACAGAATTAAAATTTATCATGTAGATACAAAATTTGTTACTTTAATCAGTACTTAAAAAAAAATTCTTTTTAAAATGTTGACCTTTGAATACTAACTTCTTTTGTACCAATTTTAATGACATTCAATAGGGACATACAAATACGATGTTTCATTTTGAATAGACCTCTATTCGGGAAGCCGTCATCTTTTGACATTTGACAAGTAAAAACAATTAGGCATTGGGATTGTTAAAATTTACTGCACAAAAGACGAAAATAAATTGATTTCTCTTAAAAATACCCTTTTTCTAACTGTAAAACCCCTATAAATTTTGATGGATTAAAATCGGTTCAGCTGTCTTTGTCTGTTTTGTTGTCATTTTTCTGCATGAATATCAATTATCCTGCATATTTTATCTTCGAACAAATTTCTGCAGGTGTTTATTGTTTAATTCTTTAATATGTGGCAAAACAATTTACTTTTCTTTTAAATTAAAAGAAACTTCACTCTCATTCTTTCTTAAAACTTACTTTTAACTCTATCAACACTTTCATGAGCTTCATAAAAGTAAAAACATTTAATTGTTATAGTCAACTTAAACAAAAGCGTAGGCTGGTTTTTACTCAGTAAATTTAACTACTTTACATGACTTTTGCGACATCTACACTTGTACCTTTAATAGGAACATAAACATTTCTACTTTAGGTTTTCATCTTGAATAACTCTTCTATCCGTTTTATTTATATCAAGTTCATGTTACAAATAAAAAAAAGAAATTATAGAGGACAACTAAAATTAACCAAAATATAATTGAAATAAAAATAGAATAGGTAGTAGATATATGTATGTATGTATGTCAGTAGATTTGTACAATGGACATGTTTAAATTCATATCAATCATTTTAATCTGTTTTCGTTCTCTGTTACAACAACAAAAATAGAAAAGAAATTAATATTTGAATTTTGATTTAAAAAAGGGTCAGTAAAGCAACCATTATGAGCGCTGGTAAAAGAAAAAAATAAGAGCACTTTAACATTGTGCAACATTGTTTTTTTTATTTAGATAGAACTTAAGAAATTTGTCGGGATAAATATCCACCAATGACAAAATGCCCCAATTATTTTTACTTACTTTGTTTAATATCTTTTTCGAATGAAAATATGATGAGGAAAATTAGAACAAAAATTTCAGAAATTAAGATACAGATCTTTTTATGGTAAATAAACATAAGTATACTTAGAAAGTGTCAAAATCATACGTTAATATTTGTTAAATTAATTGACGTTTTTGAATTCTAAAACATTTCCTATAACTCTTTTTTAATTTCACTTGCACTAATTAAGCAAAATAAAAACGTGTTTCTAACTCCTTTTTCTTTTTTTAACTGTCAAGTGGAAAGGAGATGCAAATTCACCCTTATTCCGATAGGCGTTTTATTTAAACGCCAATTGTAATTTTTAGAATCATGTCCAAAAACACTCTATATAAAGATCCGAAACCATTTTGTTATTCTGGTTCAAAAACACTCCATTACCAAGACCGGAATCTCAGACTGACATTTCGGTTTGCCTACAAGCTACTGAGGACTAAATGTGAGAGAGTGTGCGTAAAATGATGCAAAAAACCAAACACATTCTCACATTTAGTCCTCAGGCCCATCAAAATGCTTCATTATAGTAATCGGCCCCATCTAAATGCTTCATTTTGAATGTTTCATGGCTTCGTTCAAAAACTAAACAATCCTAACCAACAGAATCTGAAGTGCTGACATGGTCTTAAATTGGAAGATTTGTATAGCTTTTTAATTTCAATCCAAATAAATGTTGTAAATGTATATTAAATAAAATAAAATTGACCAAATACATATTATTTAATGATTTATTATTATTTATTTTGTTTACTAAAATTATTTGCGAACGCAATATGCGCTGCAACTGGTTAAGTAAATTTGGAAATGGACAAAGTGTAACTCAATACTTTGTAAAACAAGAAAACACACAATTTTTTTCAGCTGTAGTTTGCTTAGAGCATTTTTTTGGCGACGCGACGTAAGAAGTTCAGGTGGAAACAATAGGCGTGTGCCTCCGTATTTTTTTGTACAGACAATGGTACGAGAAGCATACTTGTGAAGTTCCATTGCCAACTTTAGCTAGTTCAGATTCCTCAATTAGATTAGTATTTTCATCATTTAAGCAGTTCGCTAATTGCAAGACAAAATTTTAGTTTTGTTTGTTGCAGAAATATTCCTGAAAATTTCTTTTTGAGGGACTATGTTAGAGTTAGAATTTTGTTTGTAGTTAGATTTTGGAATAAAAATTTGAGGGAACCATGTATTAAAAATAAGTTACTTTGTGTAAAGCATCTTTAAGGAATAGAAATAGGCAATATGTTTACACACAATACTAACTAAATGACAATACAATAAATAGATTTAAGTAACTTTTTTTTATTCCAGTTTGGGAAACCGAACACCCAATAGAAAAAAAAACGGTATACGCGCCAAAATCCATACTTCTTGACTAAATAATGTTATCTTCTACGTTTACTCATAAAATTACGAATTTTGTAGCGTATGAAAATTTCTAGACATTTTACAATCTGAAAAATTAATTATGCTATGAAATAATTGGCTGCTATTAATGCTAATTTTTTTTCTAAAAAGTTGATGAAGGTTAGCCGAAGCGGAAATTTCTTTAATGAACATACCTAAAATATTATTGGCTTTCTCAAAAATATTTTTCTACACTAACCTCTGCTTTATATACCTGAAAACTATTGTTTATGTATATTTTCTTCTATGTTCTGCATTTATAAAATGTAATCTATGGAAGTATTTACTATATTAAGAAAAACATGTACGTAAAACTCATTAATTTGTTTCATTTTTAGCAGCACTTTTACTAAACATACCCTTCAAACAATAATAAGTAAACTTGAACTTTGGTAACTAAACATTTTTAAAGAATGAATGAAAATTATATTTTGCGTTAAACTGTGGAAATTCACTAAAAAAACTTCTGTACGTCAACAATATGACGATTACATGTTCTATTGAATTAGTTGTGCATAAATTCAGAACGATTTTAAGACGTTTTCATTTTGTGATATATGTCAAAATTTGCATTTTATTTGCTCTGCATTTATTCAACAGGTTCGCTATAATCGTTCTGATTACTTTTTTAAAACATTGGTGTTCCTTTGATGCATAGTTTTTTTTGATAGCAAATACATATATGCTTCCATCAATCAAGAATGTTATGGATAAGATATTTTTCGATTATAACTTTTTTTTTTAAATTTAATATTTATTAATCATAATGGAATTGAAAAATAGTTGCAAGCTTAAATCATTAAAAACAAACTATAAATATACTTGGATTAATTAAAATGATACAGATTTTAATTACTTGCAAACAAAATATTTGGGCCGTTCGTTAACGAAATTTTATTAGAATTCAATACAAAAATTGCGCTCGCACCCTTAACTTGATGGTTCTTCGAACGCATCTTTGATACAAAAATCCGAGGTTTATTATGAAATTTAAAGAATTTCGTAATGATTACTGTAAATTAGTGTAAATTAATTATAATAAACTGATGTTGAACATGCTTTTTTCAAGACAAAAATGTACATTGGTTCACTATCCACAAAATGCCTGCAAAATTAAAGCTTAAAACTGACTTTTTTATCGAAAAAAGTAAAAGGAAAAACCTGAAAAATTGTTTGTGCTCACATCTATTCATGGACTAATTGTCAAAATTACAAATACAACAATGTAAAAAACGGGTTTTGGAGAATGAAACGTACGAAAGATTCCGGTCAAAAACACTCTATATGAAGATATAAATCCTTCGTACGTATCACCCTTTAAAACCCATTTCTTTACATTGTTGTAATTGTAATGTGGAAGAATTCAACGAGTAAAATTGACGTGTTTTCACGCATGCATAGACACATTTACTGAGTTTTTAGGGGAAATTTCATAAATTAGAGGAGAAATTACATGCACACTAAGAAATACTTTATGAGGCCAGTTTCCGGTTTAGCTTGTAGGCAAACCAATATGGCTACCGAGGATTTATATCTTTACTAGAGTGTTTTTGATTCCGATCTTGGTAATGGAGTGTTTTTGTTCTGGTTAACCTACAAGCTAATATCAATTCCCCACTGCTAATCAATTCACCACTGCTAAAGTCAATTCACCACGAACTGATGAGAAAATAGAAAGTATGAATTGTATAGTGCTTACCTGACCTTAAATAGACAATTTTGTTGCAACATTGGTTGATAAGGAAAAATGTATTAAATCTAATGCAGAATATAGTGATAATAAATTAAATCGGGTGGGCTGAAAAGTGTGTTGTATTTTGTGATATTGTTTCGTATACATATGTATGTATGTTTTTTGTAGGTAATAAATTTGAAAAGAAAACTGATGTAATGCTAATAAGAACAAATGGGTCACTAAAATATCATGTTTTTAAGTTGTTTCAAAATGTATAATTACATATATATTATATAATGTTAACTTATAAAAATAAATAATTTGCCTTTCTTATTCTTTATAATTTGTTTAAATTTATATGTTAAAAAAAGAATGAAGTAATATTGGCGAAGTATTTCGGACGCAGTTATACATAGCTACTATACGTTTACAAATACATTTTTAGCGTAAAATAACCTTACAAGTAAACTTCTTTCTGAAACAAAAATGGGACTAAGAAACAAGAGATAGTGTTTTAAAATTAAATAAAATTTGTTCCACCAAACCAAACATACATACTTTAGTAGGTGGAATCTTTGGATATAAAACCTATAGGGCAACGGCCTAGTCACTGATAAAGCTTCGGTTCCCATCGATCACCGAAATCAAGCATCAGTGAGCGTGGTTAGTAGAAAGATGGGGGGGGGGCGTCTCGAAACCTACCGCGCGCTGTTGTCATGTGTTCTTTCTGTATGTTGTTCTTTCTCCTCTGTCCTTCTGTCTTGTACTAATGTCTTGTGTTGTTATCACCTTATATAGTCTAGTCGCTCAAGGTGCTGTGTTCTCTACTCTGTACATTTATGTGCTGAGTAGTGTGAAATGTAATGTAATGTAAAACCTATAGTATATATTTTCGTGATTCTTAAGAGGGCGGCACCTAGTGGCCTAGAGGTCTTTTTGATTGAAAGTGTTAACAAATTTTTAATTTGTAACTTCACTACATTTAAAAGTGTGTACTAAGTAGAATTCACTCCCCAATTCAATAAAAAGTTATAATTGTCAATGTCAATTGAACAAGACAATTGTTGTATTATGTAAAGAAAACTTGAAAAAAATATTAGCAAAAATGTAAAACATAGTTTTTTTTTTAATTTTAAACGTAATATAAAGAGTTGTGATCCAGGTAAAACTATACGTTCCATGTTTTGAATGTTCTAATAATTCTTTTTTTTTTTGAATTTAAAAACGATGACTATTTCATAAAAGTATTTTGACAATTATAAAAAAAATTGAACAAGTTTTAACAATTTCACTATAATTTAAGTTTTTCAAACTTGAAAAAACGCATAAAAGTGTGATATCACCTTAACTAAGAAAATCTAAAATCCTCACCACACAACTTAATAAAAAAAACAACAATATCTGTCAAAACAAGTAAATACACCGCATCGAATTGTTGTTGGACTTTCATTATTCATGGCCTAATGTCAAAATTACAAATACAACAATGTAAACAAATGGGTGTTGGAGGGTGAAACGTACGAAAGATCCAGGTCTTTATATGGAGTGTCTTTGGTCATGTCGTTTTACTGGCGTTTTATTGATCGTATTCCATAACTTAAACGGCCGCATTTCTCTCGCTCTTACATTCCACAATATGATCCACGAAAACAGCTGAGCTTTTGGAACCAGAAAAAAAAATTAAACCCAACAAAATGTTTGTAGCTATAAACCTTTCATTTTCATATCTTAATGGAGGTAAAAGAGAATTCAAATTCTCTGACAAAGCTCCCATTTAGCATTCCTGCTTGTGGTTGAAAAGACACATATCTCATTTTGCTCCATGAGTTCAACAAGTTTTTTCATCAGATTTTTAAAATTATAAAATCAAAAACTAGCGAAAAAATCTTACATTTTAGTGTATTTTCGTTATACCTAGTCGTTATCAAATTTTTCGAAGACAGAAATTGGCGTAAATGCAAAAGTTTTTGTATAAAAACGAATAACAGAATACCAAACAAAAATATACGAATGCGTCTCATAAGAGAGAAATGACAAATAAGCTTTGAATGCCTTAAATAATGTCAAATTCGCTTTGTCGTTTTGGATGTGGCATTCAACGCCTTACGGAATAAGGGTGATTATAAGATGACAAATTCAATACCGTTTTTTGAATTTTGATATTCCCATAACTCCCACTCACTATAAAAAAAGTCTACATTAGTCTCTTGTCTCTTTTTAAATATCATGTGGCAAGAAGATACAATATCCAAAAATCTAATTTTTTATTCAAATGTCAGATTCACATTAGACTTTTTTGAAACAATTCATATTTAGGTCTAACAAGTGTATATCTGTTTTCCGAATAATACAAAAGAGAGGAAAGTCGTATTTTTTTTAATTTAAAAAAGAATATTGGTGGGAGCGAGATACAAAAAAATAACTGTCAAAATGATTTACCTCAAAAAAGTTAAATGTCAAATAGAAATTCTTTGACAACTTCCTCCTCTAATGTTTACTCGATTTTTGAAAGCGTTCAAAATAATGAAAGATGAATTTATTTCAGATAAATTTTGTCATAGGTACATAATTCGTCTTTAATTTTTTGTATATATCTATATATATATATATGTCGTATTTATAGTTTATAGCTGATCGATTTTCAGATCTTACACTATTGACAGCTCATTGCCAATGATATGGCAATGAGCTGTCAATAACCAATTCTAATTGTCTTTTCAATCGTATTTGGCAGGTTTTATCCCAAAATATTAAATGATTCCTGACCAAGGGTTTATTGACTTAAGTTTATGTCTGCATCGAACATTTATTGTATACGAAATATAAAAACTAAAAAATTGTTAGCTATTTATTAGATGCTCTTAGCAACAACATCTGACAATTTCAAACGTTGTATAGTCTGACAATGACGTTTCTGGCAATATTGTCAAACTAAATTGTAAGTTCACACGATTATAAGACATTTAGGACAGTTTTTTACTGCCGATCTGAAAATATTAGACGTTTTTTTTTTGGTATTCCATATATAGTAAAGTGAGAAATTGCCAAACAAAAAACGATCCGTAGTAGTCCGGTTTTTATATTTGAAAGTTGATACAATTGAATATTTGCCAGAATAATTTATCAAAAAATTCCAAAAAAAATAGCGAAATTCAGACCAGGGGTGAAATCGTGTAAGCTGATTTTTGATAGTTGACTATCAAAATCAAGAAAATACGTCTGTGTAAGGTGATATTCGATTTCAAAGTTTTAACCAAACAATTTGACATAAAATAAAAACTTCAAGAAGGGGATTTGTTCGTAGACTACTAACATGTAGTGTTGAAGCGAGCTTGAAGCTCGCATACATTCTTTATATACCTAAATCGAGTTGAAATGAGTTTGATTCGCCTCGATTCCGGGCGGGAATTGGAGTCGAGTCAAAATTTGTGAATAAAAACCTGTGTGTAATCAAATTAAAAAAAAAAATTGCACATGGAGTAGGCAGCATATTCTTATTCAGTTTTTTATTGTTTAACACGAATCAACTATCTCACTTGCACTTTATAAGAAACATCGAAACACCATTTGCATTTTAGAAAGTGCTGTCAAACTTAATTATTTTTAAGTCTTTTTGTGCGGTGGAAACACCAAAAAGATTTATTTAATCTAAACTGAGATAAACCTTTGGTGGAAACATAGCAAAAATATCTTTTCTATTGTTTTCTCTTTCAAAATAAGCCAAGTTAGTCCATTTTTACTAACAAAACTAAATAAAGTCAACAGTAATAGATTGATTTTTCCCCAATGGAAAACACATGATTCCAAATGCACTAACAAAACTAAATAATATCAACAGTAATAGATTGATTTGTTTCCCCAATGGAAAACACATGATTCCAAATGCACAACTACTCAACGAACACAGCCATCGAGATACAAATGCAATATCAATCGTACCAACATTTGACAACGAAATCACATAAGACCAATTCGAGACTCGTATAAATGTCAACAACCCGTCCGTAGTAAGATTCTACTTTAACTTTTATCGGTAGTATTCACACTACGGATATTGTTTTTGTTATTCGTGTAAAATCCTACTATACTACGAGTATTGATAGATTTTCCAACAAAACACGGATATTGTAAAAATGTCTTGGAGATGCCAAAAGACTCAATAAATAAAACAAAATTTTCTTTTACTAATGATTCCTTATTATAAAAAAAGGCTTTGAAAATTTAAATAAAATAGTAACGAACAATAACCAAAACGACCTCAATAGTAAACAAAAACACTTTTATTAATAACTTCTGATTCAATCAAACTCTATTTAACCCAATTATTCAACGCGACTTACTATCACTATAACCAAATGAAATGAAACAAGAGACTTCATTGCTTTTTCTCTATCGACGAAGACGAACGACCTACTGACTCAATCCACAAATAAACTACTTTTGTTTTGTTTATACTTGGAACCACAACAATAAAATCAAAATTACTTGTCTTGAATAAACCTCGTTACCTCTTCTATAATAATTATGCCTCGTATAATAATAAAACAAATAAGCTTCCAGTCAATAAACATAAACAAAAAGAAATATTTATATTTAATTCATATGCTTTTCATGTTCGGAAAACACCCATCCATAAGTTCAGATAGCTTCATGGAACAACCGCAATAATGTGCTGCTTCGGCTTGGGTAAAGTAGCATAGTATAAATCAATCACATGAATATTCACTGACAAAGTTAAAAATAAGACTTCTGCAAAACCTTTGTAACTTAACTTGCAGCTCGGAATAAAATCGCTTTAATATACAATAGCAATAGTTCACCATTTATTATTACAAGAGTACGTGTATAATATTATTGAAGTCTTGCGTGTTGGAAACTTATTTCAAGTAACTTTATTTCACTAGTGCAGTGTTTCGTAGTGTTTCGTTACTTTATTTCATAGTTTTTCGTTGATTATTATGACGAAGTTTGAGTCTTACTCTAAGCCTTTTGTAACGAAATAATAAATACAGTTGGCACTTTGAAATGTTGATGAAAACATTAATTTGAAAACTTACTAAAAGCTAAGAGGATGAGGATTATTATAATGGTTATACATAATAAGAAAAAAATAAGCTTTGGTGTTCACACAGAAGTACGGCATTTAAGAAATATTCATCAAAAAATTAGGTATTGCTTTAATTTTTTATTGTTGTTCCTGTTAACATTGTTCCTGATGATGCTGTTTCACCTGATTATCAAAGAACGCTAAGTAAAAGTATAGATAGTTTATCTTATTATTACCAAAATGTTGGTGGGCTAAGAACAAGACTAGATCATATTTTACTTTCATTTTCCTCTTTAACTTATGATATAAAAATTTTAATTGAAACTTGGTTATCTGATAATCACTTAACAACTGAATGTTCTTTAAATTATTATGCTATTTTTAGAAAAGACAGATGTTATTTTAAGACATGCATGGAAAGAGGTGGTGGAGTACTGATTGCGGTCCGTGCCACTTTGGCATCATGTAGGCAAATTGAATTGGAATCAAACACCACTATTTCTGACCTTGATATTGATCAGGTTATTGTAAGTGTTAAAATGGGTGAATCTGAATTATTTGTATTTGTAAGCTATATTCCTCCAAAGAGCAATTTGGATTATTATAAAATTCATTTAAATAACTCAAAATCCATTTTAGAAAATTTAAAATATTCACAACATGTATTATTTACAGGAGATTTTAATCTTAGTCATATTGAATGGATATTTGACACCGAGGACACAAATGTTTAGTTCCTTTTAACGTTTCATCTGAAATAGAATGTGTAGTTATAGACTTTTTTGGTCAATATAATTTAATCCAAATCAATTCTCATTATAACGGTCTTAATCGAATTCTTGATTTGATTTTTGTTGATAATGATTTTCTTATTTGTCTTGATAAATGTAACTTTCCAGTTATTGCAAATTCAATTCATCATATAGTCATTGATGGAAATATTCATTTCTATCATTATTTAAAAAAAGGTATCTAACGACCAAAATATTTTTTATGATTTTCGAAAAGCTAATTAATCATCTGAATTAGATAGCGTGTATTCTTGTTTTTTAAGTGTTTTGATGGGGGCAGTTGATGAATTTGTACCTAAAAAGCTTTCTAAAAATAATACTTGCCCTATCTGGTATAATAAAAGGTTGACCAATCTTAAAAACAGAAAAAATAAGGCATACAAATTGTATAAATCTGACAAGAATAATTTTGAACTGATGCGTTTAAACTATCTAAATTGTCAACGAGAATTCGATTGTCTCAATAAATTCTTATATCGTAATTACTTGTTTTCTGTCGAAAGTGACCTCAAATTAAATACCAAGCGTTTTTGGAATTTCATAAGCTCAAAGCGTAAATCCAGTGGATTTCCTAGTAGTATGAAGTATCAGGATACAATCACAAGTGATATACCTACAATTTGTAATTTATTCGCTGACTATTTCCAATCAGTTTACTCTACAGATACTCCCCCTATCCAGAGGTTACCTTATAATGGGTGATTTTTTTGAGGTTAGGATTTTCATGCATTAGTATTTGACAGATCACGCGGGATTTCAGACATGGTGTCAAAGAGAAAGATGCTCAGTATGCTTTGACATATCATCATGAATAGACTTACTAACGAGCAACGCTTGCAAATCATTGAATTTTATTACCAAAATCAGTGTTCGGTTCGAAATGTGTTTATCGACAAATTTTGTTCAGCGATGAGGCTCATTTCTGGTTGAATGGCTACGTAAATAAGCAAAATTGCCGCATTTGGAGTGAAGAGCAACCAGAAGCCGTTCAAGAACTGCCCATGCATCCCGAAAAATGCACTGATTGGTGTGGTTTGTACGCTGGTGGAATCATTGGACCGTATTTTTTCAAAGATGCTGTTGGACGCAACGTTACGGTGAATGGCGATCGCTATCGTTCAATGCTAACAAACTTTTTGTTGCCAAAAATGGAAGAACTGAACTTGGTTGACATGTGGTTTCAACAAGATGGCGCTACATGCCACATAGCTCGCGATTCTATGGCCATTTTGAGGGAAAACTTCGGAGAACAATTCATCTCAAGAAATGGACCGGTAAGTTGGCCACCAAGATCATGCGATTTGACGCCTTTAGACTATTTTTTGTGGGGCTACGTCAAGTCTAAAGTCTACACAAATAAGCCAGCAACTATTCCAGCTTTGGAAGACAACATTTCCGAAGAAATTCGGGCTATTCCGGCCGAAATGCTCGAAAAAGTTACCCAAATTTGGACTTTCCGAATGGACCACCTAAGACGCAGCCGCGGTCAACATTTAAATGAAATTATCTTCAAAAAGTAAATGTCATGGACCAATCTAACGTTTCAAATAAAGAATCGATGAGATTTTGCAAATTTTATGCGTTTTTTTTTAAAAAAAAAGTTCTCAAGCTCTTAAAAAATCACCCGATATAAGTAGAGTTGTCAATATCGGTTCTTTAGTTTTTAGTCCATTTGAAATTGAAAAGGTTTTATCTAAATTGGATATTAATAAGATTGAAGGACCTGATGGGATTCCTGTTATTTTGTTAAGGAAATGTTGTATTGCATTAGCTCAACCACTTTCGTGGATTTTTAATCTTTCATTAGCCAAAGGGCTATTCTTGGATTGCTTTAAGGTTTCTTATTTATCACCAATTTTTAAATCCGGCTCAAAACAGGATATCACCAATTATAGACCCATATGTAAAATTTCTTGTATTCCAAAAGTATTTGAAAAACTTGTCTGTAATAAGTTGACTGAGCTATTTCATAATCATATTTCAATTTTTTAAACATGGGTTTGTAGCAGGGAAAGCAACGGCAACAAACTTAGCATTATTAAGCAATAACATCATAACAAATATGGAAAATGGTTTCCAAACTGATGTTATATTTACTGATTTTGCTAAGGCATTTGACAGAGTCAACCACCAAATCTTGTTAAATAAATTAACTTCTCTAGGTATCCACTCTTTTCTATTAAAATGGGTTGAGTCATATTTAGCTGGTAGAGTTCAAATAGTAAAAGTTGATAATTCGCTCTCAAAATTTGTTTCTGTTCCATCTGGTGTTCCGCAAGGAAGCCATTTGGGTCCATTACTTGTTTTGTTAATTGTAAACCATATACCTGATCTATTTCAAAATTCAAACTGCCTTCTTTTCGCAGATGACCTCAAACTATACCGTAAGATTTCTTGTCAAACTGATTGTTTTCTTCTTTTGGAAGATCTGTCGAAGCTTGACAATTGGTGTAAGCAAAATCACCTTCTCTTAAATGTTTCGAAGTGTCAAGTTTTGTCGTGTTTCCGAAATTCTAATTCTATAGTGTTTGACTATAATATCAACTACACAAATTTAGAACGTGTAACTAGGAAGAAAGATCGAGGAGTAATTCTAGATACAAACCTTTCTTTTTTACCGCATTATGATTTGGTTGGCTTGGTTTTCTTAAAAGAAACACAAAAGAATTCTCAGATTCATATACTTTAAAATCCCTTTACAATTCTCTAGTAAGATCAGTTCTTGAATATTGTAGCATTGTTTGAAACCCTTATTATAATAATTAAATTGACAGAATTGAAAAAGTTCAAAAGAATTTTACAAGATATGCGTTTTATAAGCTTAATTGGAGGATTGCAAGGCCTTCTTATGCATTCTCTTTATGATCGTCGGGTTTATTTTTCAGTTATGTTTATGAGAGATATAGTTACATTTCATATAAATTGCCCTCCTTTATTAACATTAGTTAATTGTGTTAACGTACCCTCTAGAACTACACGCTATCGGTTTCAATTTTATGAGCAGTTTCATCGTACAAATTATGGCCGTAATGAACCAATCGCGCGTTGCACTAGAGAAGTGAATTTAATTTGCAATAAGATTGATTTTAATATTGATGTTTCGAGAGATTTATTTAAAAAATATTTGTTAAATAATATTAAACTGTAATTTCCTAATAAATTTAAAGAATTAATCTTTTTTTTCATAAACTTATATTTATTAATTGTAAAATTACGAATAGTAATGTATAACTTATAGTAATATTTATTTAATTTATTTATTTATATAAGCATACAGCCCCCAACAATTATATTATTTAGTATCTAGTCTATAAAGATTGTAATCTGATTAATGAAATTTAAAAAAAAAAAAAAAAAAAATATTTTTAAAGAAAGAAAAAAGCATCCCTAGTCATGATCTGTTTAGATAACCTGAAATAAAATTTTAAAATCACTTCAAAATAGGTATTAAAACCCCGATAAAATCGAATCTTTATTTTAATACAATTTCCAAGCGAACTTACAAAAGCTTAGACATATGTACATATGTACACTGCCGGTCATAAGATTAGAAGCAGGCATTTTCGAGGAGTAAAATCGTCATTTCTCCCGTTACATGATGGATTAGAAAAAAACAACTTTGGTAAATGAGGGACTATTTTGTTAACAACAAAATATAAAAATTGGATAAAGGAGAGATTTAGCTAACGGAACTTTCATGGCAAATTGTTAATTGAGTCAAGAATATGCGAAAATAATTCGGGTCATTAGATTAGAAGCACATGAAATAAATGGAAATAAAATGCAAGCATTTGTATTTTGTTATGTTTTTTAGTTTTCATTAGTAATTCATTAATAATGTGTGCTACCACCAGCCTTCAAAATAACTTAAAAAATTCTACCTTTTAAGGATTTATAAAGAGATTCCAAGTAGACCAAAGAAATCTCACCCCAGGCCAATTTGATACCATGCATTAGCGCTTCCTGGTCACCGTGTATTGCTTTCTTCCCTCATGTACCTTACGTGTAAGTTAGCCCCACACATTTTCAAATATGTTAAGGTCTGAGGAATATGGTGGCCAAGGCAGCGAGTGGAAGTTTTGGTTTGCAATAAGGGATTTTACCTCTCAGGCTGTGTGTATGGAGCGTTTTCCTGCTGAACAATCCATGAATTTGTTTCAAAAAGCTCGCTAACATTGGGGAATACTGATTCCAGGAAGGCTTTGTATGTTTTCCTATTCATTTGGTATCTTGGACCATCAAGTTTATAGCGCCACACAATAAAATTGAGCCCCACACGACAACGCCTCTTTTTTTGCTATGGTGACGGTTTAAAAACCACTACTCTTTCCTCAGGTGATGGAAATAATAATTATAACCATCTGGCCCATCTATGTTAAATTTTTCGTCGGAAAAAGATAACCTTTCGCCAATCATTTGCGGTCATTCCATTTTGCACATCCCAGCTAATGTGATCTTTCTCGAAACACAAGCGTTGCTTCTTCCTTGCGTCATTAAGTGGTGGTTTTTTTCATAAGCTTCAGGTGCTTTAAGTGTTTAGCATGGCGAATCGTTCATTTAACTGTAGATAAACTGGCCTTAACATTAGCTTTCTCCCTAGTTTTAGCTGCCGATAAAGCTTAATTTGACGCTATTCTAATGATACTTCGCGTTTCGCGAAGTCTTAAGGCAGAGCAAGTGTTTTTTTTATAATTTTTCGAATAAGACGATGGTTTTTTAAATCATTGCTGACACAATTATCACTTCGATTTTTTGTTCGGGCTATAGCAAAGCATTAAAGACCTTTAGAGCAATAAACATCAATTCAATTCAATTCAATTCTTTTATTGAGGCTTTTGAAACACAATTTTCTCTTATGTATATAAACATATAAATGAATTAATAATTATGAAGTCGGCTTGTAAATATGCCAGACAAAGCAAATAAATAAATATTTTGTATATAATATTTAAACAATTAACTAAATGTTACTTAAGTGTAAAGCAAGTTGTGGAGTACGCTTGCTCCCGGCGTACGTTGCGCAATAAACATCTATTCTTGCCCTTTCCTCCACTGTCAAACATTTTTTGTGGCCCGATTCTGTTAACACTCAAACAAGAACATTTCATTTATAAATTGTACTGTTTTTCCGAAAAAAAAAAAAATGTACGCACTTCACAAAACAACGTCGATTTATTCACTGCTTCTAATCTAATGACCCGATTTATTTTCGCATATTATTGACTCAATTAACAATTTGCCATGAAAGTTCCGTTAGCTAAATCTCTCCTTTATCCAAATTTTATATTTTGTTGTTAACAAATGTTTTAAATAATCATCCCGATTACACAATTATTAACATTTACATTTTTACTATGTTTGAAATGTCATTTGATTCACTCTTTGGTCATCTCGTCGGATTCTGTATAATTAAAATAAATTTGGTGGCACTGCAGCTCTTTGAGAACCATGTCTAAAGATATATGTATATATATCAAGATCCAAATCTGTCCTAAACATCACCATATAACAACCATTTGTTGACATTGTTTGTAACTTTGATATTAATTCCATTAATATTTTTGAAATCCAACAACAATTACTTCCCGATACGCTAGTTTTCAATTTAACAGGTGATATGGTTTTATTTTGACAATTCAATCGGTGCTCTTACAATTTGAACTATAATTTTGTTACAAAACAATTTAAAACATAAACAAAGTTAAGTATTATTCTCAGCATTGACATCAGAAAAATGCATGAAGGATGTGTTCGAAAACAACACATATTTGCTGCATAAAAACTAACAAATAACATTTTATGTATATCGCTTTAAGAAAAATTACCTTTTTCTACAAGAATCATAAGCTTTTCGTAAATTTACAAATCTGTCACTTTTGTAATTAAAAATTCCAAGGCGTATAATTCGGCTTTGGTGATAACTGATAATCACATGATTGATAGTCAATACAATTCGATTGAACAATCAATAATACGCCTGAGCATTGTTTGCCAAAAGGTGACATTTTTGAAATTGCCTGCCATCTGATGATAATGATCAAACATTTTAATGATAGCTCTATTTTTATTGCGACATTAAACGTCATGTTCCTTGAAAAATGACATTTACATTTATGTTGTGACAGCAATTTAGATATTACTTGTGGCTGTCGCTTTACACAGACCAAATTGCTTGATTTTATTTGTCATTTATCTTTTATCACCTTAGCCGATTGCATCTGAGATGTTGAACTGTGAAATGGACCTAAAACAATTTGTATTACTTTAATTAAGCTCAAAAGTATCTATTTCTGCTTTTCAAGTTAGTATCATACTTAAAAAAAGTTTCTCAACAAAAAAAAAAACAAGAAAAAAACCTAATGTAATATAATTTAAAAAAAAAACAATCACAGAGAATTAAACAGAAATTTTCAACTTTTCGTATTTAAATTATAATGCTTACATTTTGAATCAGAATTTATAATTACATTTTTCATTATTAACCAATAATTGTTCTAAAAATTTTGTCCATTTTAGGGTAGATAGGCACTTTTAAATACGCATTTTTTATTTTAATACTTTTTGAACGCTGCCATTAATTTCTGACAAATTCTTGGAAAATTGATCCCAGCATTCAATGTGTGCGTTAAATTTATCCCAGCAAAAGATGTATACGTGTCAGATGACATTTCAGCTTGTAGGCAAACCAGAATGGCAGCTAGGATTCGGGCCTTTTTATGATCTGTTTTCAACCACAACCTAGTGACTAACAACTCTCAGCTCTTCGAGTAATGTCAGGAATGGAGGGGACCTAAAGTTTTATGATTGAATCCAAATAGGCAAAATAACTCTTGAAAGATTTGAAACTTAGTTATAAAAATTATGTTAACGGGATTCTCTTATAGACGGTAAATTTGTTTGTTCCCTATTGACATTAACCACGCTTTCAATCATCACATGTTTTAGCCAACAGTTTAGCCTGACTGCAATCGGGTTTTACTGTTGATTAATTTCGCCAAAAGGGTTTTGAATGAATCAAGTCATTAAAAAGTTTGAACTACGAAAATAAATGTACAAGGTATATGATCTTAATTGAAACTGACAGTTCTGCAATCAAATTCCATAATAAGGTCAGCCATTAAAGTCCAGGTTTAAATTTAACTTTACTCCTTGCATCCATATTTTTCAAAATGAATTAGGTATTAATCTGCAGTGTGTAAATGAGGGTTTTATTATTCATCTATGCAAGTTAAGGAGAAATTCTCACAGCTAATCGATCAAAACAAAACCACTGCTTATTATGTTTCTATTTCTATCTATATGCATATAATATTCACAACAAAATCGAAAGGTATTGTGTTTTTACTTTCTCAACATTCCCTATTGCAAAAATGAAATGAAAACCAATCTTGAATAATATATTGTTTGTTATATGTAATTAGTTTATCGTTCAATCAAATCAATACGTCATTAAACTAAACTCACTCATTAAGATTGTGTTTCAATGTTAAATGCAGAGGCATCAACAAACAGCAAACAACTTATTTTGCATGTCATGATGAAGAAGCATCCACATTCGCATGCCACATAATGACGCGGCGCGGCGCATTTTTATTGCAAAGAAGATAGTAAGTATGTAGCTTCACTTTCAATGTCATGCTCTAGAAAATGTTTCTCTTCAATCTTCGTAAACGATATTATAAGTGCCTACTCTTTTAGCTACTCATAAATTGTGCTAATGCTCCGTGAACAAAAATGAAGAAGAAATTGTCTATATGTACCTACGTCCAAGTCGTAGCAGTATAGAAGTTGTTGTTGCTGTTGCCTAAATTAAATCAAACTTTAGGAAACCTGAATGACGCAAATTTCCTGATCGGTACGTGTAATTCGGTATGGTGAAGTTTAAAACCTAAAAGACCAAAAATTAAACGTTGTTGAAGTCTGAAGAACATTTAACAATAATTTTAACTTATTCACTCTGGTCTTCCCAATGGCGCCATCTTAGGGGAATTTTGCGTAAACAATGAAGAAAATATACATATAAACGTTCAACGAATTTCAAATTTTTGTTTAATTTTGTATTCTTCTTTATAGGAGCAGTTTTTTCTAAACACACTGCGGTTCAATAAAAACTGACAGAAAAACATATCCCGGTAAAAATTTGAGTAAAGTTTTTAATGCGTCTAGAATTAGTAATTTGCACGAACACAGGCTTTTGCTTAGCCACACAGGCAAAAATCTAACAATGTCAAATAACAAGATCTTGGTGGTTAATTTACATTGCCAAAAAGTGACATTACCTACGCTGCCAGGAAACTGCTCACGCAAGAAGCCATTACCCGTGTTTTGTTGGAAAATCTATCCATAGTATAGTAGGATTTTACACGAATAACAAAAACAAATGAATAACACCGATAAAAGTTAGAGTAGAATCTTACTTTGGATTGGTTTTTGACATTTATACGAGTCTCGAATGGATCTTATGTGATTTTGTTCTCAAATGTTGGTACGATTGATATTGCATTTGTATCTCGATGGCTGTGTTCGTTGAGTAGTTGTGCATTTCGAATCATGTGTGTTTTTCATTGGGGAAAAAATCAATCTATTACTGTTGATATTATTTAGTTTTGTTAGTGAAAATAGACTAACTGGGCTTAAAAAATAGAAAAGATAATTAAGTTTCGCTATGTTTCCACCAAAGGTTTATCTCAGTTTAGATTAGATAAATCTTTTTGATGTTTCCACCGCAGAAGAAGATTTAAAAATGATTAAGTTTGACAGCACTTTCTGAAATGCAAATGGTGTTCGATGTTTCTTATGAAGTGCAAGTGAGATAGTTTGATTCGTGTTAAACCATGAAAAACTGAATACATAGTTCAGCACCATATAAGAATATGCTACCTACTCCATGTGCAATTTTTTTTTTAATTGATTAAAACAAAACTATATTTTTTTTACACAAACATGCAAATAAACAGACCATAACGCATTATCAGTAAAACCAACTCCTCCACACAGGTTTTACTTCACAAATTTTGACTCGACTCCGATTCCCGACCGGAATCGAGGCGAATCAAGCTCATTTCAACTCGATTCAGGTATATAAAGAATTTAGGCGAGATTCAAGCTCGCTTCAACACCACATGTTAATGTAGTAGTCTACGAACAACCCCCCCCCCCTTTGAAGCAATTGTTAAATGAACTTTTTTTATAGAATCTCAATTTCCAGATGTTTTCTTACCATTTCTTCTTGAAAATTGTCCATTTTATTAGTTTTAGTTAGTTTTTTTTTTGCTAAGTTAATTTTAACATTTGATTTTCACAAAACTTTCTTCTAATTGTGTGTTTTTTTTTTATTATTATTCTGACAGATATATCTTCTTTCAGTTGTACCAATTTTTAAATACAAAAATCTAGCTACTGAGGATCGTTTTGTTGGCAATTTCTCACTGTACTATAAATAGAATACCAAAAAAACGCACTTATTATTGGTTATGTTGTTTGGCTTGTTGCCCCGTCTTGTTTTCGCTGGTAAAATAAAATTGGTTATCATTCAATAATATTACACATTGGCATTTTCGAAGGAACACAGACCAATGACACCAAACAGTAATTTTGTCTCGACGGAACCGATTCGATCACTTGTGGATTTTCTGAGCCTTTTATGTGTTTTGTATATATTGTATTTTTACATACCCACAAAATAATACCAAGGCGTTGTTCGATTGTTAAGTGATCTATTATCGTTATGTCAAACATTCAACAAAAATTACGACACTTAAAATGACAGCTGAGTTTGACGGTTGTCAAATGCCGGCACTGCCAACTTGAAACCGCGAAATTAATAACGCTGTTTTATATTCAAGTTAAATAGGTGTCTTTTAAGATGAGTTAAGAAAAATGTAATTTAAACTTGATGTTAGCCTGGACTTAGTCTTAATGTACATAACCAAGGGAACTCCACTGTATTACCAGTCATTGGTCTTTTTATTATTATTGCTTCTTTTTTGTTTTATTTTATTTTTATTTATTTATTTCTTTTCTTTTCTTCTTTTTTTTTGTTTTTGAGTGACCACTTCGTGCTTGTGACGCGTCATCGTCGCTGTCGCTGGTGTTATTTTTAGGTCAGGGTTATTGAATCACGTTTTATGCGGTCAGTTGCAGTGCCAAAAAAACAAAAAACTACCAAGCTTAAGATTCCTACATTATAGAGGACTGATCAATTTCAATGACAGCGAATGGTGTAATAAGCATTGCATTGCTTTTTTTTTAAATAAATAAAAATGTTTTTCTTTTGCTTTTGTAGTATTTTACAAAAATATTCATGAAATTGATATAATCTTTTTTTAACTGCATGTTGATTAAGATAATTGATGTTGTACACCAAAAATTTGCAATATTAAGCGAAAATTTGCATTGTAATAATAATAGAAAATGTCGCAAATAAAATTCTCTCGAAATATGGGCATTCAGTGTAGGCATCGATTAACTCCATTTTAAGATTTGTTTAATCTTAATTTAACTGTCAAAGCACTTGGTGTGGCGAGAACTATTTAAATCTATAATAACTTCCCTGAATAGAAATAAGTGATGATCACCACTAAACGGCAAATTTGTGTTGGCCATTAACATTATATTTAAAATATACCTATTTCTTTAATATGACCACCACTGTTAGCTCGGACACAGTTTGATGACTTTCTACGAAATTTTTAATCTTAGATCGGAAAATACACGGCGACTGTTGTCCTCCAAGTGGTCAATCGTTTCGAGCTTATCAACGTAGACCAGCGACTTTTTTTTACGAAAAAAAAAGGTAACTGAGAAATTGTTTCAGTCGTTTGTGTAAGCGTCTGGTAGCTCTTTTCAGAAACAAACTATTTTTTGGAAAGAGACTATCACATTTTTGTTGTATTTTAAGATATCAATTTGAATATCACCTTACATAGATGAAATTCGTTCATTTTGATTGTCATTTATCAAAAATCACCTTAGCCTATTCCACCCCAGTTCTGAACAGTGTCCGAGCATTACGAGCATCCTCTGAACACCCTCTGAAAAAAGCGTTTTCTGAGCGATCAAAATTATTTTTAACACACCATAAATCAACTTGTGATGTTCTTCTACTGAAACAAAAAAAAGATTTGAAACATATGTATGTACAAAATTAACTATAATCAAATCAATTTAAGTCTCCACACAAATTTGAATCTCTGAACATTCAGAATCAAAGGTGAAAAGAAACACAATTTTATGTTTGACAGTTCAGGCTTTTCTCTGAACTAAAAGGAAAACCAATTATTTCACCAACCCATAAAGCACACCAAACAGTCAGTTTTTGTGGATAAAACGGAGTCTCAACATACACTTGAGGATTATCATTATTCCAAATACGGTAGGTTTGTTTATTGACAAATCCATTCAAACAAAAATTGAGGTTCATCGCAAAACAAAATTCGCGCGATACGTATTTCGAAAAGACCCATGATTTTCGAAATAAATTTTCACAATTTTCAAGCGTTGCTCAGGCTTTAATCTATTCGTGTTAAAATGCCAAACCAAATTAAAAACAAATCACTTGACAGCTGACAAAATGGCCGCCAATTAAAATAATGTTTCGAACATAAGCCTAGTACGCAGGTGAAGTGAAACGAATTTTTTCGGCGGTCTCCAAGTCCAGAGCGAAATGAAAACGAAAATTTTAAATCAAAGATAAATCCAAATGAAAACGCCGAAAGTCACGAGTATTTCAATTTTAAGCCTAGTACGCTGCTGATGCGAAACGAAAATTCCCATACAAAAATGACATGACGAAATCATAAACGAAAAATTTCGCTGTGCTTTTCGTTTTTCGGTACGCTGCTGAACGACGAAATGTGACATTTTAGTGGATAGCTGTACTAGATTTTTTTAGTACAATTCTCCACTCTTTTCGTTCTCAATTTAATTGCCCAGCACATTAATCGCTTGCGAAATTTTGACGTTTAATTTTTTTATTGAAAAAAAAATTGTTTACTCGTGACTTTCGGTGTTTTGACTTTGATTTATATTTGATTTAAAATTTAAAATAAAATGGATTTGTCTAATGTGTTCCAACATTGCATTTCTGAATCGGAAACTCAGGATGTTATTGGTGATGTGCAATAAGTTATGAAGACAAGCAGTGACATTCAACTTCCAGACAAAACTCTCCACAAATATTTTTCCGCTGTGGTTTTCGTTTTAATTTCGCTCTGCACTTAGAGACCGCCGAAAAATTTCGTTTCGCATCAGCAGCGTACTAGGCTTTAATTTGTAAAAAATTGTTTTCAATAAATAAATTAAACGTCAAAATTTCGCAAGCGAAAAGAGTGGAGAATTGTGCTAAAAAATGACATGACGTTTTAAGTATTCTCTGTTGTTACTTCTTATGTGTTAAATTTTTGTAAAAATGTTATCAATATAATATTTAGTACTAAATGAATTAAGTTTATTTCTCAAGTCACTTGAGCCGAAAATCAGTTTTAACTAGTTTTTAGTTGTTTTTTGAAGGTTTTCGATTTTTGTAGGAAAATATTGTACATTGGATTTTTTAAGAAATTAACATTTATTAATGTCAACAACAATATTTTGCATAAGAAAATATAAGTTCAATATTAATCAATTATTTTATTTAAAGCCAATTTGGGGCGTATTCATAGAGAATTACTAAAGTCGTGATTTCTTGATCTATAGTTTAAGACTTGTTGACTAAATAAACACAGCTCTCATTCATAGTTAATTTTCCAGCTGTGTTTAGTAAAACCCCAGGTTAAGGTTGTATTCTACTACAATTATACTTCAAATGACAGGTCAAGGCAAAAAAATACTGTTATATTTTCAATCTGGTTATTTTGTGCTGTCATTCCTCAAATTTGATGTGGAAAAAAGTAATTAAAACAAAACTATTTAATAAAATTTATAATTAAATTTAATACTGTTAAAACCTAGAGACTGTCAGAAACGAGTAATCCTCTTTTACTTGGTAGTTCTCCAATAATAAGTAAATTTATAACAAATGTGACTGTTTCTTTATCCAAACGATATCTTTCGTACAAATCCTTGTCGCTTAATTCAAATGAATTGAACAGTGTTTTATGTATTTTTCTTTTTCTTGGTGACATATTTTGTAGATCACCAAATAACTCAAACTTCTCTAAGATATTCATATCTTCTTCAATTGCTTCAACAATCGTCATTTTTCTGGCCAGCAAGTTTACGTAAAATTGATTTTTTATAATATACTTTTCGAGCTTTTCAATTCACAAACAAAAATCAAATATGACATTTGGCTAAGATAATAACTACTTAAACACAGCATTTCCAATGTTTATAGTTAAACCACAGGTTTAGCCCTAAACTTAGGTTTAAATTTATTTATAAATAGCCTAAACTCTGGACTTGCTTAATAACAACTTAGCAAGAGTTCAGCAAACATCTATGAATATGCCCCATTCTAAGTAATTTTTAGTAGTGTTTTTATAGGTTTTTATTTAACTAATGTTAACAATATTTTGTATGGAATTTAATAATTTTGAATCTATTTACTCTCGAGATATTCAATTAATTAGATTTTTTGTAAATTAAACCAAATATTAACATTGTTTTGAAAATTATATATAATAATTTTAATACCATTTCATTAGGTTTTTATTTTTTGCAAACTGAAAAAAAAACTGTCAACTGTCAAAAATTTCCCAGATGTCAAAAACGTTATTATTCAATGCATACAATCATTCTGGAGGTTATTTCGTATCATGTCACAATTTACATATAGTAAAGGGTGTCCCAAAATTAACGCAAGATTTGAATTAAATAGAAAACGCCGTTTTTAGTCTTTTGATAGTTATATTTTTATTGACTCGTAAAGTATAGGGTGTCCCAAAATTAACGCAAGATTTCTTGCGTTAATTTTAGTTGTCCCAAAATTAACGCTAGATTTCTTGCGTTAATTTTGGGACACCCTTTATAAAGACAAGTATTTTTTTAAACACTTAATCAATCCAAAAAGGTTACCATTTGATGAGATTTCGTTTCTAAATAAATATGTATATCAACTTGTTTGAAATTAACGCAAGATTTCTTGCGTTAATTTTGGGACACCCTATACATAGGATAGGGTTATGTATGGAATAACACATCGGACAAATGGCCTCCACGGCTTTGTATGCACATGCGCACTCTTTTGTTGAAATTTTCCATGACCATTATGCATAAATGTGGCTGAATTTCGTTGATGCAGCGTTGAATCTCCTCCTTTAATGCACGGGTGGTTGTGGGCTTGTTGACATAGACTTGTGATTTCAAATAACCCCATAAAAAGAAGTCTAATGGTGTTAAATCACACGATCTAGGAGGCCAATTTTGATCACCGAAACGAGAGAGTACACGACCTGGAAATGTCTCATGCAGTAATTGAATTGTTTCACGGGCTGTATGACAACCGTCTTGTTGAAACCACATATTGGACACATCAATATCATCCAATTTTGGCAGAAAGAACTGTGTAATCATGTCGCGATATCGAGCACCAGTAACAGTCACTGCTTGACCAGCATCATTTTCAAAAAAATATGGCCCAATTATGCCTCCAGCCCAAAATCCACACCATTCAGTCACGCGTTGTGGATGCATTTGTTTTTCGACAATCACATGTGGGTTCTCCGAACCCCAAATGCGGCAATTTTGGCGATTGACAAAGCCATCAAGATGAAAATGTGCTTCATCGCTTAGGATGATTTTGCTCGAAAAATCAGGGACCATTTGTTGATGTTCAATAATCCATTCAACGAACTCTCTTCTCTGTCCATGGTCATTAGGCTTCAATGGTTGTGTTAATTGAATTTTGTAAGCATGAAGACACAGATCTTTGGTGAGTATACGCTGTAGAGAGGTTCTTGAAATTTGCAATTCTTGTCCACGACGTCGAATTGAGGTTCCTGGATTGTCAGCAACACTCTCACGCACTGCTTCAACATTCACATTTGAACGGCTTGTTTTTGGACGACCAGTGTGTTTGGCGTCTCCAACGGATCCAGTCTCCATGAATTTTTCAATTAATCTCTTCACAGTTGACGAAGTTAAAACACTATTCCGACCATATTTTGTATGAAATTTTCGAACTGCAGCCGCCAAGCTTTCACTATTTTTGAAATATTCTTTAATAATGAAGACACGTTGTTCTATCGTGTAACGCTCCATTTTTAATAACCCTATGCTGTTAGCTGTCAAATTGCTTTTTTTCAGGGTTGCCAACACTTCACTGCACAAATGGCGGCAAATTCAAATCTTGCGTTAATTTTGGGACACCCTTTATAACATTTAATTAAAACCGCAAACGTGTTTGGTTTATGAATTATTTTTGGTTTATGAGACCAAAATTTTCAACTTATTTTTTAAACTGCTATAGTAAAAAAAAAACACGCACTGAAATTTTTTTTTTTAAATTCTTTCCGATTCTTTTGATGTAAAACAAAATTTAATTAAAGTGAATTTCTCTGTTGGTTCTTGATATATGCCTGACGACGCATGTAGGAATGTACGAAAACACATAACATCTCTCTTAAGATCTTTATTTTATTGAACTATTGACCTTGAAACGTCGAGAAATTTCAAAATTTTCAATTTTTCAAACCGATTTCAATAGCTTCTTATGAGAAGAGTTAGCATTCAGGTTTTCAATTTCGGAAGATGGGAAAAATCACCAGCTACATACCTTTCTTTCACGATATACAACCAATATATCAAAAATGTTTCTGTTCATCAAAATTCCAAAACAAAATTGTCCAACATTGTTTAAAACAAAAAATCGTTATGAAAATTATCCTAGCCTTCAACTACAGTTCCTCAAAAAGCTCTTCAAATCAGTTTACTTTGAAGCGAGTCTTTGCTCTCCTATCAACAACGCTTAATTATTTGCTTAATATCGAAACAGGTTTGCCACCGCTGTTCATCGACACGCTCAAGATTAATTTCGTTTACGTTATCAAAATACTCCGATTGTATTCATCAAGGCTGGTCAATAGAGTATTAAAATTTATCATCATAAATCGGCTTAATTTTGTACAAACTTGGATCGATCTTGCTAATTTGACGGGTGAATCGATCGAATTTGATTTGGATAATCTAACGGGTTTTAAAGGAAGTCTTTAGTCCTTTGTTGCGAAATTGGATGAGAAATATCGGCAAAATTTCATCAACCAGGCCAAAGCATCGCAGTATAGAGACTTCTATAGTAAGTTGGAGTTTAATCTTGGAGAATCAAACTACTTCGGCGACAAGAACTCAACGGTTATGATTTTTTCAATTCTACGAGCCAGAGGTGAGATACTTTCTCTGAACAACATACCTCACAGACCAGACCTGCCTATCGAGTGCCAACTCTGCAACACCCATGAGAGAGAGAATATCGGACACTTTTTAGGATTTTGTCCAATTATCCAAGAATGTCGTCGAGACATTTTTGGGAAGAACCAATTTGAAGCTGAAGATGTATTCTAAGCCGTTAATGGAGCGAAAGGCTGGGATAAACTTTATAAATTCCTCCAATGCGCAATGGCTTACAGAAAAAAATTTCTTAAGGTGCGTGT
This sequence comes from Eupeodes latifasciatus, assembly GCA_920104205.1. NCBI lineage: Eukaryota > Metazoa > Arthropoda > Insecta > Diptera > Syrphidae > Eupeodes > Eupeodes latifasciatus. The sequence continues at coordinate 28,777,379 of OV049924.1, forward strand.
CCATTTGAGAGTAAACGTGCTGCGAGTCGCTCTCAAGCTGCTCTCGAGAGCGATCTCGCAAGAGGACATAGTCTGGAGAGTAGCTCGCGGAGAGTTGACTAATTACTCTCGACATTCGATCTTTTTGAAAGTCACTCGCAAGTGGACACATGTGTTTACCACTATCGTATTTTGCGAGTAGCTGTCGAGAGTAAACATGGCAAAGCAGTGGAAACTATGTCTTTTTTTCATATAAATTTGATTTGAAAATACATTTTTACCTTCCCATATGAAGTTATTGTAATGGGTCCGATTAGTCAAATTGAAAATTTTGTCATTTCTCGACGTTTCAAGATCCCTAGAGTCGAAATAAAAGATTTTTAGAAAGATGCCTGTGCGTGCGTGTGTACGTACGTTCGTACGTCCTTACGTCCTTACGTCTGTACGTCCGTACGTTCGCGACGTTTTTTTGTCGTCCATAGCTCAAGAACTAGTAAAGATATCGACTTCAAATAAATATACAAATAATAATGCAGAAAGGGATCTCAAGAAAATTGAGTTGGTGGTTTTTTTACCATAGCAGTTTAAAAAAAAGGTGAAAATGTTGGTTAACCCCAAATATCTCACGAACCAAAAACGCTAGAGAATTGAATTAAATATTATATTATATATTGTAACGTTATACCAAACAAGTGTATTTTATGAAAAAAATCCAATTAACTTAAAAAAAATTTAAAAAAAAAATAAAAAAAATTTGTCACCTCGAAAATTGTACGAATAAAAAATGATTTTATCTCCAAAACAATTTGGTGCAACGAAGAATAACGTTTTTAACATATTTTTTTAACAAATTTTGAGAAAAATCGAATTGGCAGTTTGTTTTATAAAAAATAAAAACTTAAAAAAAACATTACTCAAAGTTCTTACAAATTGAATTTTGACTCAAATAACTTTGCAAAAATTTGAGGTTATGGCTTCCAACTTCTTTTATTTTATAAGAAATATTGTTTTCAACATTAGTTAAAATTTTGAGGAAAATCGAATTGACAGTTTTTTAACAAAAAATAGAAACTTAAAAGAAAATTTAACAAAAGTTGGTAAAAATTCATTTCCGACACAATAATCTTTTTAAAAATTTGAGATTATGGCTTGCAAATAATTTTAACTTATAAGAAATATTGTTTTCAACATTCAGTTAATTTTTGAGAAAAATCTAAATTACAGTTTTTTTTACAAAAAATAAAAACCTAAAAAAAAAAACAATACTAAAACTTGGTAAAAATTTACTTTCGACTCAAATAGCTTTTCAAAAATTAAAAACATTGTCTTCAAACTTTTTTTTATTTCACAGAAAATATTGTTTTCGATATTCTGTAGTTTTTTTTTTTTAATAAAAATCCATATTTTCAAAAAAAAAAATCTACAAAAAATAGTACGCAAATTTGGTAAAAATTGATGTTCGGTTCTCGATATCTCGTGAACAATAGAAGATATTGACTTTAAATTAGATTCATTCATCCAATTTGTATTTATTTATTTAAGAAATAAATTTTTTTAACAAATGCTACTAAAATTGGTAAACAAATTTTTTCGACTAAAAATCTCGTTTACAAAAACAGATTTTGAAATCAAATTATTTCATCAAATGCAAAATGTTGTTGGTAATTTTTAAATCTTTTAGAATAATTCAACTAACAAATTTTTTAACAAAACACGAAAACCTACAGACCTTTTAAGCAAGGCAAATCGACAGACGGGATGGGAAGTTATCAGTGTGGATAAAATACACTACCGGTCAAAAGTTTGAGACCACATTCAAAGGGTTGCTTTATTTGTACCTAGCGCTTTGGTTTATGAATGAATATAGGATTTTTTTACCTGCATTGTTAACTTAGACCATTCATAAAAGGTGCAAGTGAAAAAACCCCAGATATTAATCCTTTTCTGTAAATTATGAGGAATTTTGTGAAAAAAGGTAAAAAAAAAACAATATTGGGTTTTTGGCTTCTATTTGGATTTCCCATAGTTTTTATTTTTTATGACTTTTTACATTCAATTTGGAATTTTTTTATGACTGGGGTAATATTAAAGGGTAAAAAAATGTAAAATTTGAATACCTGCATATTCAGGATTTTGCATATAATGCTCGGTTTAATTTAATTTAAATTTATTTGAGACTGTGATCTTCTCCAGTAAACAAAGTGCGCATCATGGGAAAAGTTAAGGAATTAGCTATTGAAACTCGATCTGCTATTATTACCCTTATTGAAGAAGGCTATTCGCAAAGAGAAATCGCCACAAAACTGAAGATATATAAAGGAGCAGTTCACAGGACCATACAGCGTTACTCTAGTACCGGCGGTTTTAAGGATAAACCGAGGTCAGGACGACCTAGAGTTACGACAAAAACCGAAGATCTGCATATCATCACCATAAGCAAGCGTTCTAGAAAGAAAACAGCACCAGAAATACGCGCCGAGTTCAATGAAATCCAGGAAGAACCATTATCTGTATCAACGATACAACGAAGGCTAAGGCATGCTGGACTTTTTGGGCGTGTTGCAGTGCGGAAACCACTTCTACGACCCCAAAACAAGATCAAACGGTTGGAATGGGCCAAAACCCATAAGGATTGGACAGATAAAGACTTCAACAGAGTCTTATGGAGCGATGAGTCCAAGTCTGAGATATTTGGCTCAAATCACAGAGTGTACGTCAGGCGCAGTGCTGAACAGAAGATGCCACCAGACTGTTTGGTCCCAACTGTAAAGCATGGAGGCGGTTCAGTAATGGTGTGGGGATGTTTTTCCTTCGATGGAGTAGGAGATCTAACACGAGTGATCGGAAGAATGGATAAAGAAGCCTATAAAACGATATTGGAAGACCACGTTTTGGTATCTGGACTCCGATTAATCGGTGAAGGTTTTATATTCCAGCATGACAATGACCCGAAACACACTTCAAAATTCTAAAAGTAATGGTATGGCCACTGCAGTCTCCAGGTATTAACCCCATTGAGCTCTTATGGGAAGAGCTTGACAGAAATGTCCGGAATCATTACATAACATCGGAATCTGCTCTTTGGGAAACTCTACAAAATTGCTGGAATAATATTCCACAAGAAAAAATACAAAACCTTGTAAGAAGATTGCCCAGAATTGTAAAAAAAATTATTGGGGGAGAGTACGATAACTTTGGCGACAAAGTTTAATGACGGATTTGTATAGAACAGTTAAAAACAAGCATTTTTTACTATGGGAGGGGGGGTCTATCTCCCCCCGTTTAGGCGGTAGGGGCAGTTTAAAAAAATATGTACATTAAATGGAAAAAAAAAATAATTAAAAAATAACGGTAATACTTATAATTAGGTATTATACCTTTTTTTAAAGCCAACACTTTTGTCTATTAGCTTGTTTTTAAATCAAGTCAAAACTTTGCATTGTTTTTGAAAAATATTGTTTTAAAGTCAAAATTTGTGCAAAAAAAAGTTAAAAAAAAAGGTTTAAAGTGTAATTTTTCAAAACTTTCAGATTATCTACTATTTTTTTTTTATAATTCATTACTCTTATTTGTTTTTGATCAAAAACTGAAAACTAGATGACTTGATGTATTCTATCGGGTGATTTTTTAAGAGCTTGAGAACTTTTTTTTTTAAAAAAAACGCATAAAATTTGCAAAATCTCATCGATTCTTTATTTGAAACGTTAGATTGGTCCATGACATTTACTTTTTGAAGATAATTTCATTTAAATGTTGACCGCGGCTGCGTCTTAGGTGGTTCATTCGGAAAGTCCAATTTTGTGTAACTTTTTCGAGCATTTCGGGCGGAATAGCCCGAATTTCTTCGGAAATGTTGTCTTCCAAAGCTGGAATAGTTGCTGGCTTATTTGTGTAGACTTTAGACTTGACGTAGCCCCACAAAAAATAGTCTAAAGGCGTCAAATCGCATGATCTTGGTGGCCAACTTACCGGTCCATTCCTTGAGATGAATTGTTCTCCGAAGTTTTCCCTCAAAATGGCCATAGAATCGCGAGCTGTGTGGCATGTAGCGCCATCTTGTTGAAACCACATGTCAACCAAGTTCAGTTCTTCCATTTTTGCAACAAAAAGTTTGTTAGCATTGAACGATAGCGATCGCCATTCACCGTAACGTTGCGTCCAACAGCATCTTTGAAAAAATACGGTCCAATGATTCCACCAGCGTACAAACCACACCAAAGAGTGCATTTTTCGGGATGCATGGGCAGTTCTTGAACGGCTTCTGGTTGCTCTTCACTCCAAATGCGGCAATTTTGCTTATTTACGTAGCCATTCAACCAGAAATGAGCCTCATCGCTGAACAAAATTTGTCGATAAACACATTTCGAACCGAACACTGATTTTGGTAATAAAATTCAATGATTTGCAAGCGTTGCTCGTTAGTAAGTCTATTCATGATGATATGTCAAAGCATACTGAGCATCTTTCTCTTTGACACCATGTCTGAAATCCCGCGTGATCTGTCAAATACTAATGCATGAAAATCCTAACCTCAAAAAAATCACCCGATAGTTCTTGAGAAAATTGAAAATTACCAAAACAAAATATTTTAATTAAATTACTTTTTCCTTGCTTAAGTATTAACGTAGTCTTATTTTGATAGTAATAATCGAATATGGATTAAGAGGTAAATTAATTTTTCTTAAATCCAGCTTATTTAAATGCAAAAGAAACTTTGCATGCACCCCATCTTGCACCCACCGCACCTTGCACCCTCCCCCTTACAGATGCCACTGTTGCATACACCCAAACTCGCTCACACCTTACTGTTGCATACACCCAAACACGCATTACGCATACGCAAATACCATTATTACTATCAAAATAAGACCACTCAAGCAAAAAAAATTAAAATAGTAGTTGTGGTTATTTTCAATTTTCTCAAAAACTAAAAGACATAAAATCATCTAGTTTTCAGTTTTTGATCAAAAACAAATAAGAGCAATAAATTCTGAAATAAAAACAATGGTAGATAATCTTGAAGTATTGAAAAAGTTATACTTTAAACCTTTTTTTAACTTTTTTTACTCAAATTTTGAGTTTAAAATTAAATTTTTCAAAAACTACGCATAGTTTTGACTTGATTTAAAAACTGGCTAATAGAACAGAATGTTGGCTTTAAAAAAATGTATACAACTTAATTGTAAGTATCACCGTTATTTTTTAATTATTTTTTTCCATTTTAAATATGTAATAACTTCTTTAAATTGCCCCTCCCGCCTAAACGGGGGGAGATAGACCCCCCCTCCCATAGTAAAAAATGCTTGTATTAAGACCCTCTACCAAAAACCGTTATTATATCTTGGCGCCAAAGTTATCGTACTCGTGCCAATTATTGAATTTAAAGGAGGGTTTTTTGATGAAAACTCAATTTAGAGCTTTTATTGGTTTTTTTAAATAAATAATTTATATTTAGTACAAAACTAGTTTACATATATTTTTCTATCATTTACAACTAGACATGCTCTTCACTTTTTTCACGTATTAACTTTTTTCCTAAAACTTCAGTTTAGGGGTTAAAACTCGATATTTCTCAAATTTCAGAGGTGTTCTCAAACTTTTGACCGGTGGTGTACATGTCCAACTGATAATATGTTAGCAGAAGAAATCTATCAAGTGAACACGATTATGAGAGTACTCTCAGCAAGAAAACTCTCAATATTCTAGCAGAGATCTCGCGATAGCAAAACTTCTAAAATTTGGCTCGCAAATGGATGGATGAATGGTCTCCTGAGAGTTGCTCTCGAGATTTAACTAGCAGAAGTACTCTCAAATGGACACGCACCTTTACAGAGAGCTTTTAATTTTTCCAGTGCATTTAAATTTGTTTTGTTTTTTTGTTTTGCTTTATCTTTTCATTGAAATTTAAAAATTTAGTTTTATATAAACTTATTTAAAATTAATTTCCAGTAATTTAATTTTAATAATCCATTTAATCTCACATTTTATCTTAATTGTTTTGTTTGTTTTCGCTATCAGAATTCACATTCTGTCAATCTGACAGACGCAACGGTTTTAAAACTAGGTCTTAATAGACTTGTAATCATTTATTGTATAACTGAATTTTGTATATAAATAAAGTAATTTCTATTCTACTTGAAAATGTTTCAATTGTAATATATTTTTTTAATTACTAAACAAAATATTCAAGTTGTTTTAAAGTAGATTCCAAATGAAGTCAATATAAAAATGACCGCAAAGTTTTTCTGATCTCATACATATATTTCCTCTCTAGACATGAAGCTATGTAATTTTATTATTGAAAATTATCTTTTCAAGTTATACATACATATACATATGTAATGTATACATACATATGTACGTTTTGACCTAAAAACTTAATTTTTTTCAAACCGATCTCATTTCAATTATTACTTTTGTTTTCTTTTTTGTTGTTGTTGTATTACTTTCGGTGTTAATTTATATGTTTTGCAAATTTATGTTGCTATTCGTACAAAAACATATAACTCCAACAGCATCTAACCGCATTTGATAAATAAACAGGAAGAAAAAAAACTAACCATTTGACAATAAATAAAAAAAAATTACATAACCAACCATAGACGATAGACCGGCATGCAGCAGCCGAGCCGCTTTGAGCCATAATCTCGACACCGTCAATGGTGGTGTCTCGTATAGTGTATAGATAAGTCTGGTTTCTTTAAGCCGGTCTTACATCTAGTAATGTGGTCTTTTGGATATTATAGTATATTGACAAAACTTAAGCACCCCGGGTTGTAGCTCTCTGCGATTGTGGTGTGTGTGTGTAACCCGAAGAAATGGTTTGGGCTTAACCATGTTGTAAGTCGTCAACTTACTACTGGCCAAGATTAACTAGGGTAGTGTGTAATGAATCAGGCTTCTCTAATGGGCTTTATTTTCAAGGAAGTTGTTATTTTTGTTGGAATGATTTTCCTTTTTTGATTCAAAATTGATTAAAATGCAACATTAAGTTGCAGCTGTGCTTAAAGATTTCAATTATATGATTTTATTTAGGTTCGTGTTAGGGCGTTGAATTATGTCATGAAACAAATTTAATATTGGATATTTTCTTCTGGGACCTACTTAATGCTGATATTGCTGTCAATGGAAGACCGACATCACTCAACGTTAGACTTAACACTTAACTGAAATTTGTGTAATGTTCATATTTGCTCCAATGAAAACTTAGAATTCAATTTTAAAAATGCAGATTAAATGAATTTTGTAATATATTATGTAATGTAAACTGGAATCATTTTATGAATTGTTATTAATAATAAATAAATTAGGCGGCGAAACAGTCCGTTGAAAACTAGGGCCTGACTTACAACACTCAACCATTCCTGTGTGCGAGTAATGTTGTAAGCAATGGAGGGGACCTACAGTTTTAAGCCTAATCCGAACGGCTCATTTGAGAAAGCACTTTTTGTGACAAGAATTAGGGTGTATTCATAAACGTCAGCCTAACTAAGAACTGCGTTATCTGCATTCATAAAGTTAGATTTTCGATCGAACTAACCTAGTCGAACTGTAGTACCTACCGTTCATAAACGTCAGACTGTCATCAGCGTCGGGCAGATTGTGCAGCTGAATTTGTTTGGCTGCAGAAAGAGCGGGAATTATTAAAATAATTTTTACAACAACAAGAAGGACGAAGCGGCACTGACTCGTAAAGAATGTAAGTAATGGCAAATATTTTGTTAATTTTTTGGTAAAAATAATTTAAATTATTGTTTTAAAAGGTTCAACAAAATTTGTTTGGCAGCCATTTTTCTCTGACGTTTATGAAATCTGTTTACATACAAATCGGACTAAGTCAGACCTTTTTGTTTACTGCAGACATTCTGCATTGGGAGTGCGTTCACACCCTTACTCTTGGAGGATTTGGCAATTTCTCGCAAAAGGCAGTAGACACCTCTAAAAAAAACTTTAGTTGGCACAGGCAGGGATTGAGCCACGGGTACTACAGTCTGACATTCTTCATCATGACTTTATTTTTAATACTGAAACCGAGTTAATAAATAATTCTAAAAACTTTTGGATTTATGTTAATAGTAAGAGAAATACTGATGGGTATCAAAATTGCACGTCTTTTGGTAACAATCTTAGCCATGACTGAAAAGATTTCAAACATGTTTGTAAATTTGTTCAATGATAATTTGGAAGTAGGGAACACCATTATTCTTCTCCCACCATGGTCTCGCCATATATATTAAGAATGATGTTGCCTATCAACTTTTACCACAATACGGTCATTGTACCAACTCCTTCTTTAATTTCATGTGGTTTAAACTTTTCGTGAATAAGCACATCATTCACAGAGTTTCGACTTCTCAGGAATTTGATGCTCTGTCTGACTCCATCCAAAGAATTGTCTCCCTAAATCCTCAAATTGAAATCGATATTACGGGCGATTTCAATGTTCACAATTCTTCGTGGCTTCTAAATTCGGGCCAGACAACACCCGAAGGAATGTGTGCTGAGGGTTTTGCTGAGTTCAACCATCTTACTCAGCTTGTCAATAAGCCTACTCGAATATCTGACGTTAATGGCCGAGCGGAAAATACACTTGACTTATTTCTTACTTTTGATTCTAATAAGTACATAATCAGTGTATTGATGCCTCTAGGCACATCGGACCATAGTGTCATATCTGCTAATTTCTCGTGTTAAACAAATCCAGTTAAAGAAAGAGCTCCAAAGATAACCGTTTGGCAGTACGAAAAAGCCAACTGGGACGGTCTCAATAATTTCTTCAGGGTATGATTACTAGTATGAATTGTTTGGGAATGGAAACCTTTATCCCGAATAGGGTTAAAAGTATTAAACCTGAGACTAAATCATGTTTCGATTCGAGCTGCAAAGAGGTTATCAAGGAGAAAGCGGTGAGCTTCCGATGTTTTAGAGCCAACCCAACTGAGGAAAACCGGAAAAGATTTAAACAAGCCTGCAACGCCCGTATTCGAAGGACCAAATTTTTGCATGACCAAAAATTACGGCGAAAAATACTGCAATGTCCCAAAGGCAGAAAGAATTTTTGGTCATTTGTAAAAAACATGAGGAATTCTTCCTCTTCCTTGGTTCCTACGCTTGTTGTCAATGACACTAATTAAGTTAGCTTTATTGATATAGCTAACTTGTTTGCAAGGCTGTTCGCCGAAAATTCCACCTTACCAGATAGTGTCATGGCTCCCCCAGTTCTTGAACGCGTAAATGATTCTATGGCGAGAGTTCTTAAAGATCTCAACATTCATAAATCCGCTAGTCCGGATGGTATCCCCGCTATTATTCTGAAGAGGTGTTCATCCACGTTACAAAAACCATTGCGTAAGCTTTCCGAGTAGTTGGAAAACTGCCAATACCAAAAAAAAGCGAATCTTCTTCTCGCGCAAATTATCGACCGATAGCACTAACGTCCCTTCTTTCTAAGCTCATGGAAACTCTGATTAATTATGAGCTTAAGAAATATCTTGAGGAACGAAAGCTTCTTAATGACCGGCAATACGACTTTCGTAGCAATAGGTCCACTGGTGATCTCATGGTTCATTTCGTCGAACAGTGGAACAAATCTTTACGTCGTTTTGGAGAAAGTAAGATTATTGCACTTGATATTTCAAAGGCATTTGATAAAGTTTGGCATCTTGCTCTCTTATCGAACATGCGTGCTTTCGGTTTCCTTCAATATCTCTCTTTAACGATACAAGGCAGCATTGGGTTTTCGAAGCATTAAATTCCACGCGGTTTTTTATTCCCCATTGTACAATGCTGTTTAGGTCGGAATTTAATGAGCTTATCATATTTTACCCTTGCAGTTCCACATCCGAAGAGGAGAGTTGTGAGTCTGGAAACGAATCTGAAAAGCTAAGAGTGCTATCGTCAACGAAACAATGTATTGGATTAGAAGTTGCAGACAGGAGATCATTAATAAAAATGAGAAAGAGTGTTGGAGATAGAACAGAGCCCTGGGGCACACCAGCATTTATTTTATGGTTTTCAGACTTGAATCCATCCAATACTACTTGTATTGAACGATCCGAAAGGTAATTACTAATCCAATGAAGCAGGGATTCGTGAAAACCGAAAGCACGCAATTTCGATAAGAGAGCCTGATGCCAAACCCTATCAAAAGCTTTTGAAATATCAAGTGCAATAATCTTACTTTCTCCAAAAGGATTCGGTGTCTCCACTGTTCGGTGAGATGAACCATGAGATCACCAGTGGACCTATTGCTGCAAAAGCCGTACTGCCGGTTATTAAGAAGCTTTCGGTCTTCGAGATATTTCTTAAGCTAATAATTTACCAGCGTTTCCATGACCTTGGAAAGAAGGGACGTAAGTGCAATCGGTCGATAATTAGAGGGTGAGGAAGATTCGCCTGTTTTGGGAATAGGCTGGACAAATGCAGTTTTCCATCCGCTCGGAACGAGAACAGAGGAGTAGGACTGATGAAAAAGCTTACGCAATGGTTTTGCCAGCGTTGAAGAACACCCCTTCGGAACAATAGCGGGGATACCATCCGGACCAGCGGATTTGTGTGTGTTAAGATCTTTTAGGACTCTCGCTACAGTACGAGTACGAAAAAAGATTTGCCCCATAGAATCACTAACGCGCTCGATGACAGGCGGAGTCATAACACTCACTGGCAGTGTTGAATTGGCGGCGAACTGCCTAACGAAGAGATTAGCTTTCTCTAAAGAACTTAAAAATGGAGTGTCATTGACAACGAGCCTAGGAACCGAGGAAGAGGAAGAATTCCTCATGTTTTTTTCAATTGAACAAAAATTTGTACTGCATTTGGGACATTGCAGTTTTTTTGCCGTAATTTTTCGTCATGTAAAAATTTGGTCGTTCGAATATGGGCGTTGCAGGCCTTCCTGGCTTGCTTGAACTTATTCCGGTTTTCCTCAGTTGGATTGGCTTTAAAACAACGGAAACTTATGTTCTTGACCCTAACAACCTCTTTACAGCTCGCATCGAACCATGCGTTTTCCTTAGGTCTGATGTTTTTAACCCTATTCGGGATAAAACTTCTTATTCCCAGAAGAATCAAACTTGTGATCATATCTGCACTGGCGTCAACGTCACTATCGAGGAAGCATAGTGACCAGTTAAAGATCCTAAAATAATTATTGAGACCGTCCCAGTTGGCTTTCTCGTATTGCCAAATGGTTCTCTTAGGAGCTCTTTTCTTAAACTGGAGAGTTTTGACACGAGAAATTTGCGGATATGACACAAATATCAGATGAGCCTAGAGGAGATAGAACACTAATAGTGTACTTACCAGGGTCAGAAGTATAAGAAACAAGTGAAGAGTGTTTTCTGCTCGACCTACCACGTCCGATATTCGAGTGGGCTCGTTGACCAGCTGAGTTAGGTGGTTCAACTCAGCGAAGATCTCAGCACACACTCGGATTCATAAAACGTTTTTCGCATGTCTTCCCCGACACATACATATGTCTTTAAATTTCTTTATTTTTATAATTTGTAAGGCTAATACTATTCAATTGGTCGATTATACGCCATCTATATTGGGTATAAACCTTACTCGAACAAATATAAGGAGACAACATCCAATACGTTCTATTTTAAGTAGAACAAACTGTGGCAAGAATAGCTCTCTCAACGAATTGATTTCAATGTAAAGGGTGTCCCAAAATTAACGCAAGATTTGAATTAAATAGAAAACGCCGTTTTTAGTCTTTTGATAGTTATATTTTTATTGACTCGTAAAGTACATAGGATAGGGTTATGTATGGAATAACACATCGGACAAATGGCCTCCACGGCTTTGCATGCACATGCGCACTCTTTTGTTGAAATTTTCCATGACCATTCTGAATAAATGTGGCTGAATTTCGTTGATGCAGCGTTGAATCTCCTCCTTTAATGCACGGGTGGTTGTGGGCTTGTTGACATAGACTTGTGATTTCAAATAACCCCATAAAAAGAAGTCTAATAGTGTTAAATCACACGATCTAGGAGGCCAATTTTGATCACCGAAACGAGAGAGTACACGACCTGCAAATGTCTCATGCAGTAATTGAATTGTTTCACGGGCTGTATGACATGTGGCAACGTCTTGTTGAAACCACATATTGGACACATCAATATCATCCAATTTTGGCAGAAAGAACTGTGTAATCATGTTGCGATATCGAGCACAAGTAACAGTCACTGCTTGACCAGCATCATTTTCAAAAAAATATTGCCCAATTATGCCTCCAGCCCAAAATCCACACCATACAGTCACGCGTTGTGGATGCATTTGTTTTTCGACAATCACATGTGCGGCAATTTTGGCGATTGACAAAGCCATCAAGATGAAAATGTGCTTCATCACTTAGGATGATTTTGCTCGAAAAATCAGGGTCCATTTGTTGATGCTCAATAATCCATTCAACGAACTCTCTTCTCTGTCCATGGTCATTAGGCTTCAATTGTTGTGTTAATTGAATTTTGTAAGCATGAACACACAGATCTTTGGTGAGTATACGCTGTAGAGAGGTTCTTGAAATTTGCAATTCTTGTCCACGACGTCGAATTGAGGTTCCTGGATTGTCAGCAACACTCTCACGCACTGCTTCGACATTCATATTTGAACGGCTTGTTTTTGGACGACCAGTGTGTTTGGCGTCTCCAACGGATCCAGTCTCCATGAATTTTTCAATTAATCTCTTCACAGTTGACGAAGTTAAAACACTATTCCGACCATATTTTGTATGAAATTTTCGAACTGCAGCCGCCAAGCTTTCACTATTTTTGAAATATTCTTTAATAATGAAGACACGTTGTTCTCTCGTGTAACGCTCCATTTTTAATAGCTCTATACTGTTAGCTGTCAAATTGCTTTTTTTCAGGGTTGCCAACACTTCACTGCACAAATGGCGGCAAATTCAAATCTTGCGTTAATTTTGGGACACCCTTTATAACCAATACAACTTTTTAATTTTAGCTCTTAGTGATAATTTTAAAAGCAAAGCATTTAAATTGAATTTTTTAAACACTTCACTTTAGCTTATATCGGGTGATTTTTTTGAGGTTAGGATTTTCATGCATTAGTATTTGACAGATCACGCGGGATTTCAGACATGGTGTCAAAGAGAAAGATGCTCAGTATGCTTTGACATTTCATCATGAATAGACTTATTAACGAGCAACGCTTGCAAATCATTGAATTTTATTACCAAAATCAGTGTTCGGTTCGAAATGTGTTTCGCGCTTTACGCAAATTTTATGCGTTTTTTTTTTTAAAAAGTTCTCAAGCTCTTAAAAAATAACCCATTATGTATTTATTGTCCTCCATTGAAAAGAGGACATTGTTTAATATAATGGGTGATTTTTTAAGAGCTTGAGAACTTTTTTTTAAAAAAAAACGCATAAAATTTGCGTAAAGCGCGAAACACATTTCGAACCGAACACTGATTTTGGTAATAAAATTCAATGATTTGCAAGCGTTGCTCGTTAATAAGTCTATTCATGATGAAATTTCAAAGCATACTGAGCATCTTTCTCTTTGACACCATGTCTGAAATCCCGCGTGATCTGTCAAATACTAATGCATGAAAATCCTAACCTCAAAAAAATCACCCGATAGTTCAAATTTTCATTTTGTATTTCAATTAAAATAAAAGAATTAAATTTAATTAAATTTAATTAAATTTAATATTAGTTTTAATTAGTTGTTTAACGAATTTCAATAAATAAGGAAAAATTATATTCTTTTTTTTTGTTTATTTACAGAATAAAATGAAACGAAGAAAACTCTCCTCCCCCCGTTGGGAGCTACAGGCCTCCCTCGGCCTCATAACCTTCACATTCCTCAATTTGGTCATAATAAGTACAGATCGGGCAGATAGTGCTATTGTCCCTCCACCATGGAGTGACCCACAGAAAAACCCTTGCGCAACAATGCCTGGCGGTTGGCAGCTGCTCTACTGGCCGCCATTGAAGAAATGTTTTAAAATATTTCAAGTTGGCTTTCCATGTCCAGAAACTATGGAATTGAGTCCGGCAGCAAGTTCAAAATACACCTCGAAAAATGGTCCAGCCGCTGAATGTCGTTGTCCACCGGGAACAGCTTTAAGTGCCGAAACAAATAAATGCCATTCGGTTTTCGAAAAAGGACCTTGCAAATCTGGACAATTTTTCAGTCCAATGCCAGAAGGACAACAAACACAAAAGAAGTAATGACTAATTTAAATCTAGATATGTGAGATATTTATGTATATGTACATTTGTTTAATTAGGACAGGAAACCGTTGGGGAATGTGTAAACAACCAAGTCAGTGTCCGGCGGGTATGTTGTTTTGGCCAAGAGATGGAAAATGCTATTCAATGTACACAAAAGGACCTTGTGCCAAGGGAAAGCTCTTGATCCAAGATGAACATGGCTTGGCCCAGTGTAGGGTAAGTCTCTAATCTTATTTTATACTAATCCTTAACTAACAATCAAGAGTTTGTTTCTTTTATTTAGTGTGATAGGATGGGTGAACTTGGAGAATATTTCTACGAAACTGATGAAACTTGCCATGAACATTTCACTAAAGGGCCATGTCCCAGTCCTGGGCACCTATTTCTTCCAGGCGGAAGATGTGATTGCATGCCAAATCTACCTCATTACCATGAAACCAACCGAATGTGTTTCGAATTAGGTAAGTTAACAACTAAAACATTCAAACTTATTTTAATATCGTTGCACATTTTAATAGGCTCTCCTGGACCATGTCCACCGGGACATATATTTATTGTTCCTGACAATAGAACCGACAATTTCAAACGGGCAAAATGCCAATGTAAGGAAGGCTATGTTCTATGGAACGATGGCATATGTTATCGATTGTACACACGGGGACCATGTGCCCCCAATGAATTCCTCCTGAATGCGACATCGTGTGTTCGAAATTTTTGTGGAAAGAATCGCTTGTATTTCCCAGAAGAAAAATCTTGCTATCGAATAGGTTCTCAAGGACCTTGTGATCTTTATCAAGTTGTGGTCTTTGATTTCACTGCTAGACCTTCAATAGATGGCGTTTCGTATAACGGCATGTGCGGTTGTTCCGGAGTCATCATGAATTTGGATCAACAATGTACCCATTCCAACACAGATCCCGATGCAAATACATGTGAATCTTCACCGGGAATGGTTGAAATGGACGGAAATTGCTACAAACTCTACAGTCGAGGTCCATGTGGCCCGGGACAATGGCTAGAGCCTATCAAAAGCTCACCGTACTCATCAGATGAATATATTATTGCACCAATGACCAGTAAAGCCAAGTGTGTTTGTCGACCGGGATATACGAGTTATGAAACTTCGGACAAAGGTTTCACCGGATGCAATGCACCAACAGTTGGATTGGCGAGGTATTTAAATCGACAAAAGTATCAATTTGGACCGATATCAATTATGACAGCGCCAGAGGCGTAGTAGTTAATAATAATATAAGTGTTTTAAGGGGTTGTCTAGATGCATAAATACATATATGTATATGTTATGTATGTTTGTTGTATATGGGGACTTTTGTGTGTAAAATGTAAAATATACCTCTTCTTCCAAAGACTGATTTTGTGTTAGCTGTAGAAGTATTGTAGAACTTTTAAATTATTAAATTTTAGCATGAAAAAAAAACAAAAACAAATTATCAATTATGTAGTTAAAATTCTTATAACAATTTATCAATAAAATTATTGATCAAAAATTAAGTTTTTTGTTTACGAAAAATGTGAAAATCCTTGTATTTTGGTTTGTAAATTTTTAGTGTTGGTAATTTCAGAATTGTTTTTCAACTAAATTTACTGTTAATTATTTTCTTTTCATTTAGCTCATGCTTTTAAGTTACAGTGTATCAAAATAAAACTCGTACATAAAATTCGTTTTTAGAAAAACGAAGAAATAAGTAATATGGAACCATTATATTTCAAAATTTATATAACTGTCTTACAGTTAAGAGGGTCACTCTTTGATTTTTTAAAAAAAAAGTCTTAAAAAAGCCACCTTTACCTTTAACAAGGCAAATATTTCCTAAATTATTCGAAAAAAAAAACACCTCAAAGTTAAACTCGTACAGTGTTTTCTTTTTAAAGTTAGCCATGTTTAGTAATGATGTAGCAACAAATTAAGTTTTATTATTCATGCTGTCATTACTGTGAATAATTTCAAACATAAAATTTTTGAATCTGAAAAAATGGGTAGACAAAACGGCCAAACCTCTGTAGATGTGCGAAATCTTGCAATAATGCATTTCAAGAATGGGAAGACCATGCGAGAAATTGGTCATTTATTGAATCGAAGTCACTCAACGGTCCAATACATCCTTAAGCGGTTCAAAGAAGGAGCAGTTCACAATAATAAAAAAAAAAACGGTAGGAAAATTTTTAATATGCGGATGAGCGATGGATACTTCGAAAAGTTAAGGACAATTCCAAAATTAGTGCTCCTAAACTAGCAGAAGAGGCTGAAAAGTATCTTGGTAAGAAAGCATGTCCAGAAACTATACGATTAATACTTAGAAAAATAACTACAATGGACGTGTAGCCAGGAAGAAGCCGTTCATTAGTAAAGTAAACAAATTAAAAAGAATTGCTTTCGCAAAGAATTTGCTCTGCAAAGATTTTGCATATTGGAAGATGTGCATGTTTACTGATGAGAGCAAATTTAACCTTTTTGGCTCAGATGGCAAGGTCAATATTTGGCGTAGGCCCAATGAAGAGCTCAAAGAAAAAAATTTAAGGGCAACCGTTAAGCATGGTGGTGGGTAGGTCATGGTTTGGGGTTGTATAGCAGCATCAGGAGTTGGAAACCTGCATTTTGTTGATGGCAAAATGGACCAACATGCATTATGTATCTCAACATTCTTAAACTGAATTTACATGCTAGTGCCGATAGACTTGGTATAAGAGACGGTTTCCAATTTTACCAAGATAACGATTCCATGTACAAAGCTTACAAAGTGCATTCGTGGCTGCTGTACAACTGTCCAAAAGTGATTGAGACACCTCCGCAATCACCAGACATTAACATAATTGAAAATTTATGGAGTTATTTGGAAGACCGGGTAAAATTGCATCATATAACAAAATACCACCCTCTTACTGTGAAAAATTGGTTCGATCTTTGCCAAACAGGTTAAAAGCTGTTAAGGACAGTTTTTGTTTACCTTTTTTGTTTACTTAAATGCACTTGTACGAGTTTAACTTTGACGTGAATTTTCAATTTTTTTAATAAATGTTAACCTAAAACTTTGTTGCATTAGTTATTTTTATTTAAATTGAATATTTACAGATAACATAGATGTGTTGAAAAAAATAAAAATGATTGCTACAAATTTGGTTACCAATAGAAAAAGTTATTAGCAAAATACAAAACATAAACATGCTGTACGAGTTTTACTTTGATACACTGTATTTACACTGCGCTTCAACTAAATGAGCACAAACATTTTGTGAGGTTGCTGTTAAGTTAAGGAATCGGTAAGACTTTTCAAATAGTCCCGTACTTAAACCAACGGCCAGACCTTCCCTATGAATTTTCAATATATGTACATAGTTTAGTTGGAATGAGTAGGTAGAAGAGTAATTTTAATCGTTTGTAGTTTTCATGAAGTAAGTAATTCATTTATTTACATTAATTTACAAAATTTTATACAATATTTTGAATATAAATGCTATGGCTATGCCGTCAGCCAGGTTGACAAAAAAAATTAAGAATATTTAAATTTTTGCATGTACTCGTATGTTTTGAATTTAATAACATTTTGTTATTAATAACAATCTATACTTGTAAATATCTTTCAAAAATGTACTTAATGTTTTCCAATCATGCTCGTTAAGGATGTCTATAGTCTCTAGTAGGGTAAGAGTAATTTTCCCGAAAAAGTAGCGTCTTTGAGTTTTGAATATTGGACAGATACCAATGAAATGTAGACTTGAAGTTGCACAGCGTACAGAATTGGTTAAAACTACCATTATAAGGACTTCCATTTAAATTGAGAACTTCACATCTTGCTTTAAAGATTAGGGATATCTCTTCATAACTCATTGAATCCTTGAAATAATTTCTGAAACCAAGAGTGTAGGTGAGCTGACTGTAGATTAATCTATTGAATGAGTCTTGAGCTTCTTCTATCAGTGAATGCCTCATTATGTCCTCATTTTTCTCTATGATGCTGTACATTTGTTCTTTCACATGGTTTACATTGATGAAATGAAATCATCATCCAATCTCACTCCACACTCATTGCCAACAGATTGCCATCTTGCAAACCACCAATCCTTGTTTCTCAGCTTATATAAAAGAAGTTTTTTCGAAAGTCTTGTGCTCTGATGGTTGCTGCAGACTTTGATGATGTAGTCAGCTTGAGACTTCAGGGTGCTTGTTAGAAGTTTTGGAAGTCCTGTTTCTAAACATATGGCATAACTAGGCGTATTCAGAGGTAGGTTAAAAAGTTTCTTTATAAAATTCCTATAAAATTCCTTCTGATCCCCAAACCTGAGCAGCATACAAGAGAGTAGATTTCACTACTGAATTAAATATTTTGTATATTGTAGATAAATTAATTTGTTTGTTGGAGAAGATATTTTTCCATGTTATTTATCAAACTTTGTGAGCTTTGGGCTTTCTCCGATAAATGAATTTTGAAATGTAATGTTGGATTCAATTTCAAGCCTAGATATTTGATCTCTTTTGATACCTCCAGTTGCGTAGCATTATATTTCCAGCTTCTTCCATTATAAGCGCTTTGTGTACGGGCAAATATCATTATTTTGGATTTTGTTGTGTTGATAGAAAGTTACAATATGCAGATAACCGATTTATCATCAACTGTAAACCTTCAGGTGATTCTGAAAGTATAACGAGGTCATCGGCGTATACTAACACATTTACGGTGCAGCTAGCTATTCTTATTCCCCCAGGAAGTTCATCCGCAACATCATTTATAAATAACGAGAACAAAAGAGCGCTAAGTGGGCAAGTTGTCTAGAAGTTTGTCCATATAAACTTTTGTTGCATTCGTGTGAAAAGAATTTACGAATTACGAATAAAAAGTGTGTTTCAAAATTTTTAGAATTGCATGTTTGTAATTAGAATTAGAACATTCCTGTTTTCTTTTTTTATTTGTAACTTTCATTAAAATACTTACCTTTTTTGGATTAAAAGAAGAAAATGAAATTTATATAACTAAATACATTTTAAAATATAGGTGGATCGTGAATTTTTTCGGATATTCGTGACAGGAATTGCAGAAAATGAGAATAAATAATTAAAGAAGTCATACTCTCATATTGCACCAGTTTAAAGAGTTTAGTTAGTAACTAATTGCTGTATATGTATTTATAATATAATTTAAAACTTATTGAATTTATTTAATGTGCCATGAAGAGAAGGAAATAAAAATAACTAATTTTATTTTATTAAACAAAAACGACTTACTCGAGTTTTCTTTCTAGTTCTTTTACTTGTCTTTCCAGGTCATTTCGTTTATCTTTTGTAGCCTTTAAATCGAATTCAAGTTGATATACTTTTTCTGTTTTTGCATCGAGCTCAGCCTAAAATAAAATAAAATTAAGTTCTTTGTTTTTTGTTTTCTAATGAAAGAAGATTTTAAACTTACAACAATCTTATCCTTTTCATTTTCCATTTTGACATAAGTTGACTTGAGGGAAGCTATTTCATTTTTAAGCGTTTCAATCTCATTTCGAGATGCATCTCGATTGGTGCCATAGTTATTAAGTTGACTTTCTGCAGATTCGAGTTGGGCCTCAGCAGCAGCTAATTTATTTTGGTATTCAGAAAGTGCTCGTTCAGTTTGGTCCTGAAGCAATCTTAAAAAAATATATACATCAAAGCACAAGCAGTGATTTTTTAGTAAATTTAAAGGAAAATCTCACTTCAGCTGATTTTGGCTAGATTTAAGTTTACAATTCTCTTCTTGCAGTTCAAAAAGCTTCTTCTTAAGTCCATCGATTTCTTCTTTCAGAAGAACAATTTGTGTTTGTGATGGAACTCGTGCTGAATTCAAATCACGATTGTCACATTCCAAAGCGGTTATTTTATTTGTAAGTTCATAAATTTTCTCTTGATATTTTTGACTACTATCGGCTTGAAGTAGTGTAAAGCTTTGTAGTTTCTCACGCAGAGTATCGCGTTCATTACGTATTCGCTCCAATTCAACTTTGACAACGTCCCGTTCACGTTCGGCGCGAATTACTATCGCTTGAACACATTCACTATTGGAAGACTTATCCGATCGTGCACTTGGATGCTGCTGTCGAACACACAATTCCGAACGTAGAAGACGAAGTTCATCGTCTTTGGATTTTATTTGAGATTGAAGGAATTCAATTTCCTAGAAGAGAAATAAAGTTCTAGAAAATGAAAATATTCAGAAAAGAACGCTTTCTGGCCATAGCATTAAAAAGACAACTGCAACCCGAAACAAAAAATTACCAAAATATTAGCAAAACGTTGTGTGAATGAAGTCGAAAATCAAAACTTTTTTTTAAACTGTGTACATTAATATTTTGTGGTTATAATAATCAATGAAAATTGGTCAAACCCACGCTGAATTTTGTCCACTTAAGTATACTATATCCTGAATTGACAGGAATGTGCTAAACATAAACTAAATTTTAGTTCTTGGTTTATACAATTTAACTTTAAGAAAATTAATTTGCAACGTGAGTTTGTTTAGTGTAATGGATTGTAATGAAGTTTATTTATGTATTGTAAACTTGTATCATATTTTGTCTTAATAATTAATAATAAAAATTGTCTTAATCATTGGTTTTTTAAGAATTTAAGAAACCTTCAAATGAGAAGGCGCTTCATGCCATACTATACTTTAAACAAAATAATCAATTAACTGAAGGAAACTTTTGGTAAGCGTATTATCTCGCGTTCGTGCGATTTAACACCGCTAGACTAAACTCCTAAACAATATGTTTATTGTCTGAAAATGTCTACAACAAAGAATCTTCTATAATTCACAAATCAAATTAATATTATTAAAGCGTTTCGAACAACTCCCGTAAAAAATTTGCTAGCCGATTTTGGCCTTCCTTCCATCTAAGAAAGATTCAACTACCTAACATCTCTTCTTATTCCAAAGTTAATATCCACATCTAAGTCTCCAGTTACAAAATGATGCTAAACGAACCCTATCCCGGAAAAGAATTCCAAGTGTTTCCTCTACAATCTACAATGCGCTTAATATCGCTCGAACAATGGACATTTCGCTTGACATTCGATCCCAGAAAACAACAGTTCACCCAACTTGGCTACTTTCCGAATCATCGTTAATTACTGACCTCACCTGCACCGACAAAGACTACACACACAACCAAACTTACCGAGCACTGTATAATGCTACAGCACACAAATACAAAAGTGAAAATTGGACCTTTTTGTTTACAGATGGCTCTAAAACAGAACATCTCACTACTACATCTTTGCTATAGTCGACGAAAATAAAAACCTAATAATGAATGGACTTCTGCCACAATATTGTTCTGTTTTTTCTGCTGAAGCTCTTGCAATTTACGAAGCTACAAAAATCAAGAATTTCAAAAAAATTGTTATCTGCACTGACAGTCTATCCACGTTATCTGCAATAAAAAAATGTCAACAACAAAACTCCAATTGTACAGTATATAAGAGATTGCCTTATACAAAATAAAACTAAATTAAAAATTATGTGGGTACCCGGCCACGTAGGGATACTTGGTAACGAGGAAGCCGACATAGCAGCTAAAATTGCAGCTGAGAAACCACTTCTCTCCTTTGACCCTCAAAACAACAGAGACTTAAAAGCACTTATTCGAAAAAATTGGTTTAGTAAAAGGAAAGAGAATGGAATAACTATAACCATCATTACTCAAGACTTAACCCATTATTAGAACATATACTTTATCCACTGAACTGCTCCAAATTTATGATGAGATGTTTTCTTCGACTTCGCATGGGACACACTAACTTAACGCATAGCCACATATTTAACAAAACTTCACCTTTACCCCGTCATCTTTGCAATACAAATACCAGTCTTACCATGGATCACCTCCTCGTACGTCACAAGGTCAACCAAATTACTAACACTCTACAAAACTGTACATTTATTGATTTACTTAAAACACTTTCTGATTCTAATATAAACACTACCTTTAAGATACTTCGATTACTAAACATTGATAATTTAATCTAATATATGTAACACATATTATCACATTTATCTTCGTACTTTAACTCCTACAACTAACACACATTATCCTAATTTTCTATATACAACTTATGCTCTATTTTTCCGATATATTTACGTATCTAGCTGATAGTCCTGGTAACTAGGCTTTATACAAATATTATTATTGTAATTTATTTTACTTGATAATAAAGAAAAATAAAAAATAAAAATAAATTAATATTATTACGTATTTTACGCTGATCTAAGCAAAGCTAAGCTTTTGCTAAGAGACAGAGATACAGATTTCCAGAGTGGATAATGACTTGAATCAAATCGCATTTAGTAAACCGTATACTATATGTAAAATGTTAAGAACTATATTTCTAAAATTAATAATGTGTTGTATGGAGTTTCTAAAGGCAGGCAGAGGTGGCCCCTGCTGTTTTTAGTGTTCGTTAAAGACATTGGCAAAGGATTACTTTACTCAAAAATCCATATTTTTGCAGATAACTTTAGCTTATCAAATCCAAGTAGATATCTTTTAGGCAGGATGATATTGACTGAGCCTTTAAATGGTGCTCTTCAAGGAGAATGATACTCAATAAAAGAGATTATGAAACTTATTAGGAGTAAAAAATTGAATGTCTCGATAAATGCTTACTAAATCACATGGAATTATCTTATGATTTGTATGTCTCCCACATTAATGTCATCTCAAGGCAAAAAGCGATTTTATTTTAATTAAGAGGTTTCAATCAATTAAATTATTTCTTTATTTCAAAAGTCTAACCAGCACAGACAATTAACACATCTTCAATCCCATATCCTCTAGGATTGCTCTATAGAGCCTGAAAGATCTCAAAACTCCTGGTTTGGACAGAATAGCTTATGAATTCTATAAAAATACGAGTCCATCCCTGGTTGTGGAAATACACAAGCTATTTACCGAAATTTTCAAAAGTCAATCATATACTCGATTTTTAAGAAAGGAAATTCTAATGTGGTATCGAACTGGGCTGGCCCAGGCTACTGAGGGATACAACTGTCCGAAATTCTTCAAAATTTAAATGATTCTCCTTCCAGAGCTAGGGTTGTACTTTGCACAGATGTAGGGATATCGCAAATACAACTAAGTTCAAAAACTGCATTCATTTTATATAAAGAGATGTTTCCTGCTTTGCAAATCGTTACTGGTTTACCTAATCTTCTTGCGTCTCTACAGTTTTCATAAATAAGAAAAACCTTATTTCTTTCTAATGATACCTAGAATCTTATCTGAATCTATTATTAAGCGTTGATATGTTTTTCTTTCGACAAAAGTTTACTTAATTGGTATGGCATCTTCGTAGCCCGTTTTGATCTTACTTATTTTATTGGAAGAGCGCTTTAGAGAGATACTGATGTTATATGTTAACTTTGTTATATGGATGCATCGAAAAATACCTTTCACTTCGTCAGAGTGATTAAATTATGGCTATGTAAAAATACAATTCCAGTAGGTCTATTTTAATTTTTGTTTATACCTTACACTTTCTATTTCTATACTTATTTAATATTTACTTATTTAAACAACGTATTAATAAAATTACCTTATCGGATCCGGATTTACCGAGCATTCTCAGATATTCCTTTTGGAAGAAATCTCTTTCGGATTTCAAACGAATTCGCTCTTCGTCTACGCACTTATGATCGTCCTGGACATTTTTATAAACGTTTTCTTAAAAAAAAAAAACTTATTAATATTCTACTTAACTCAAAACTAAAATAAGTACCTTTTTGACAAGAGGTAAGCCTGCACTTAAGCTTTTGGTTTTTCTTCATTAGCTTTTCATTCTCGAGTTCAAGTGCCGATTCTAAGAGTATTAAAATAAGATAAAATTTAAAAAGTTTGAAAAATCTCACCTCTCTGAGTAAGTTCATTTAATCGTTCGTTAAATATTCTCTTCTCTTCAGCTGATGACTTCGAAGGAGCTGAAGAAAATTCCCTTGTTTCAAATTTATCCTTTAACTTTTGCAAATCTGCTTTCAAATCTTCGATTTCCTTTTCACGTTCAGCAATCTCGGTATTCGCTTGACTCTCTATAGCTAAGGCAGCTTCCTTTAACTCATCCAATTCTCGCTGAAGTTTCTTATTTTTGCTCTCCAAATCCATTGCTCGTTGCATTGCCTCATGCATTTTATCTTGATACTCACGTATCTTGCAGAGACTCTCTGATTTTTCTCTTTGCAACAATTCAATATCTTCCGAAAGAGTTCCGATATCTTTGTAGCAGCAATCTTTGGCCAGGGCTGCTGGTGGTCGTCCACCAGCGAGCAATTCGTTCAAACGTCGGATTTCTCTATCTCGTGCTTCAATCTGAAAAAAAAAAAAGAATACTGTTTATAATTTGTATCCAAAGAACTTTTAGAGGGTTTTTACTTTTCTCTTATAGAAGGCAACTTGGTCATTGAGATCTTTGATGTTGTTTTCCAATTTGTCCATTTGTACTTCTGGTGCCGATGCATTTATAGAGCCAGCTGAAAATTGTTTGCAGAAGCCTACACTGCATTTTGTGCATTTAATCGATGCATTCTCGGAAAAGGCATTGGGAATATACTCGCCAGAGCGGACAGTGCTTACGAAAGGCTTTTTATCTTAAAGAGCAAATATATATTATATTCGATTTAAACTCTAAAAACCAGAACAAGCTTAGCTAGAAATAAGAACATACTCATGTTGACTCCGTTCTTGTTATTTTTCAAGGAGTTTGAATCGATACTCTTAAGAATAAATGCTTTGATTTGTGCTTGCAAATGTTGGCAGTGTTCATCGAGATAGTTTTTGTCACATTCCAGATTTCTTACTCTTTGATTTAACTCTAAAAAGAAAAATTTTACCCACATGCCAATAAAATGTAACTGCATTGACCTACCACAAATCTTTTCTTCGGAATCTTCTTTTTGTTTTATTAATTCCAAGTGTAGTTGATTACACTCTGCCAATAGGCGAGAATTATCACATTTGTACGGTTCGACATCAAGTTCCCAACACGATTTTTCCTACGACAACGCACAGTGAAAATTAAAGAAATTAAATATTGATTGGAATTAAGTCAAGACACAAATGGTTAGGATTGTATGGTTTGTTGTGGTCGGATTGTCATAATATGTCCCTGAGGATTTAACTATTGTATTGTAGAGAAGGATATGTGCCGTATATTACCTCGAGTAAATTACATATTTTTAGTTTTGAATCGCGCAAACTCTCGGTGGTCTTAACAAGGTCCTCGAAAAGTGCTCCAACAAGTGTTATTGCTGCCAGTGGAAGTGGTTGCGTATAGCCGAGAACGTCAAGTTTTTGACGGAGATTATTATAAATGCAAT
Source organism: Eupeodes latifasciatus (assembly GCA_920104205.1). Classification (NCBI taxonomy): domain Eukaryota; kingdom Metazoa; phylum Arthropoda; class Insecta; order Diptera; family Syrphidae; genus Eupeodes; species Eupeodes latifasciatus. The sequence continues at coordinate 28,802,916 of OV049924.1, forward strand.
CAGCACTCATTTTGTCATAGTTTTCTTTTTGTTTTTTTTTTAGGAAAAATATCAAATTTAGAAGTGTTACAATTTTAAAATTTTTTAAATACTTTAACAACTTGTTTGTGTTTGGCCATCGGCTTTTGCTTTGTTGATTTTTTGGTGGCTGTCAAAAGGGATTGGAGAATTGTTGTAAACAAATGTTAAAGTGGTGCCAAGTTTTATTTTAATGCGTTTTGTATTCGCTAATGCTCAGTACTATTTAGTACTTTTAAATGGATGGATATTTCAAAGAGTGAGGTTTTTCATGGGTAAATTCAGACTTCGTCAAAAATCCATTTGTTTGGTCTTTCCGAAATATATGTTATTAAATTATAAGGAACATAACAACCAAAATTTGTCTGGCCAGGAAATACTTGGCCAAACTCATCTTAATTCTACTACTATTGAAGTTTCATTTTTAAAGATCAACTGACGGCACCTGGAAGAAACCTTTTCTATTATGTATTTCAAAATACTGTACATTTAAAATACTGTGTCTCAAAATGCTGTATTGTCAAAATACTGTATCTCATAGTACTGTATAATACTGGAAGTTTTGACAGATTAATAAGTGAAAACCGCATCTTGTTTGGAGGCTTGGTTGAGGAAATAGACCAACCAAAAGATAATTTGTGATGGGCTGGCTCGAAGTTCTGTAATTTTACTTTTTGATGAATTTTTCCGAAACGAGAGCTCGCACAACCTTTTGGTTTGCAGTTGGGGGTAGAGCATATGTTATTGTTCAAGGGAAGTATATTACAACATTATGCTAATTAAAAATTATTATGATGTTTTCTTAAAAAAAAGGGAATCTGTTTTCAAACTTCTGTATTTCAAAATGATGTAAATAAGGCTAAAAAATAAAAATCGTTTTGATAATGTAAAAAAGTGCGCACTTTTTTACACAGTATTTTAAATACAGTATTTTGATCCATACAGAATTTCGACCCCAACCCTTTTTTTTTTTTTTTTTTTTTTAAACTATTATTTAATTAATGTATTTTATTGTTAAAAAAAAGAAAAGGAAAAGTAAAATATCAGTTTATAAAATTTTCCTTGGCCAATTCACAAGTTAATGGTGCGATTGACATAGAAGACATGGACTGTTAATCAATACTTATTATCATACAAAACCCCCCTTAAAACTTATTCACCTCTTAGCTATGCTTGGCCTCTTGTAAGTTATGCGGAAAAAAATAATACATATTTTTCAAACTTTATCTGTTTTCCTTTGCTTCAAAAGACTTTTTTGTCAAAGAAACTAAGGACATCTATTATTAGTTTGACAAACTAAATACAAAAATCAAGATCAAAAGTTTCTCCATATTTCCGTTCAACCTACAGAAGGGGGCTAGTAGCGTTAAGGAATATATGTTACCAAAGCGAAGTTGGCTACTATAGCAGTCCATAGGTAAAGGGTTATTCAATAAGGGCGGGTAGATGTTGAAATAGAATAAAACAAGCTGTGTGTGAGGTATTCACAAAATTATTTTTTTATTTGAAAGGCGCATGTATGCCGTTAAGTGTGGAGTATGCGACATCATTCAAATGCCCGTCTTGGCTTCTTACGGTGGCACAGATCCGAGTGGTCCAATTTTTAATTACTCTTCCGCATAGATCCGTCTGAATTTAAGCAATGGCCTGTGTTATGTTCACCTTTAGGGCATCGTCGATTGTGGTTCATTTGCATAGACCTGCGACTTCAATGCGCCTCGTCACTAAAGATGATTTTTCGGCCAAAATTGGGGTACTCTTCCAAACGATTCGAAGCCCAGTCAGCGATCAAATGGCGTTATCTATGGTCATAAACTTTGATCTCCTGGTTCTTGTGTACGGCGAGGAATAGACTGCATCGGGTTCTGTTGTACACTTTCACGGACCGCGGCGATGTTCTCGGCCGATCTTGCGTTCTTGAACGTACGGCGGGTGTTGGCTGATTGTTTACTGAACCGGTCGTCTCAAATTTGGCCACCAAACGTTGAAGAGTGGACTGTGAAGGGCCACCACGTCTACCGTAAAATGGGCGCAATGCTCATTTTGATAATAAAGTTTTATCATTTGAATTTTCTGTTCAATTGTATCACTTGCCATGATGATTTGGCATAAAAAACTAAATAATAAACAAAAGATTTGAAAGATGTCACCAAAACAAAATGGCCACCATGGGGCGCCAAAACTTACCCGCGCCAATTGAAAAACCCTTTAGTAGGTCAATGTATGGAGCATTGACATAGACATTATCTTTCGCGTGCTCCCAACAAAAGTATAAGGATTTTAAATCACAAGGTATTGGTGGCCAATTGAGATCACCTCTTTGGGAGAAAACTAGGTTAGGAAACTGTGACTGAACATTTTTTTTAACATCTTTTCGGTGAAGAATATGTGGTACCATTTTTAATAAATTACAATAAATTAAAATGATCCTGATAGAGGGCTGTTCAAAATGAAACCTGTTGCGGGATAACCGGTCTTTCACGTAGCCTCCAAGAAAAAAGTACAGCGGTGTCAAATCGCATGATCTTGATAGCCAGTTGATAAACACAACGAGAAATTACGCGGCTAGGAAATGTCTCTTGCAATAAAGCCATATTCGGTCGAGTTGTGTGGCATGTGGCACTATCTTGTTGAAACCACATATTCTTCAAGGCGTATTCTTCAATAGCAGGCCAAAAAAGTCGGTTATCATATGACCATAACGCTCCGAATTGACGGTGACAATCGTTCCATCGTCGTTTTCGAAGAAGTAAGGTCCAATCATACCTCCGGACCAAAACGAGCCACAAACAGTGACTTCGGCAACACTATTACTTAGAGCAGCGATATTTTCAGTGGTACGAGCGAAACGATGATGCACAGGCCTTATAATATCTGTAACCAATCCAGTCTCTTCAAATTTCTTCATAATTTTGCCAATTGCTTGCGTAGCTGGACAATTATGTAAACCATAATCTCCTCTTAAAGCACAATATGTGGCTGTGGCAGAATCACCATTTTCATAGTAGGTTTTAACAATTGTTATACGTTGTGCAATAGCTTAGCGATCCATTTTCTTAAATGTCAGACTTTCAACTGAAAAAAAATTGGTTTATCAACTTTGTTTGACAGATGTTGAATTCTAGACCTATACTTTTGAAACCGCAACATGGATAACCCGTTATTACCATATTCAATAAAAAGAACAGGCACCTAGCTCGCAAAAGACGTAAATTTGTCCATTGTCGACAATAGAAAATCAAATATACTTTTTAGGATTTTTCTTTGCTAAAAACCATTTTGAAAGTTATTGAGTTTTTTTTTCGAAACTATTTTTACTGCACAACTATATTTCCGAGTTTTATTTTTTCAATATTTCAATAAAATCAAAATAGTTTTTGAATCATTATAATTTTAAAAACATTTAAAAACTGATTTTTCTGTAGAATAGTTTTCAAGAAACTCATTAATTTGGGCGTTAAGTTTGCTATCGGATACCTCTCCAAATATGGGATGAATAAACTTGTATGATACTGAAATATTAAAAAGAACTTTTATGTTTTTATATTTATTAAAAGTGGTAAAAAATACATGATAAAATAGTTAAAAATCATGGATCATAGTAATGTGAACACAATGGTACTTTCTAATCCATAACTTGGGGTCTCCATTGAACATTTCCGATGACAGGACTATCGGCCTGTCATCAGATAATCCAATATAGACCAACAATCCAACATCCAGTCCATGATCCGGTCATCGCAGTTTGGATTTTTCGAGCGGATCAAAATCCTGTCATCAAATATGACATTTGTGTTGTATGTAGTGGTGAGCGTCCATTTTCCACAGTCTTTTTGACATTCACATTTCATTTCGTTTAAATTGTGGTCGAGTGCGGTCATGCCTACATATTTGTTATATTAAGTAAGTGAAATTAATTAAAGAAAAGTGAAATATATTTAATTTATTATATTGTTGTTGTTTACCTACATATTGCTTACCTGTTTCAGTTATAATGAACGATTGACGACTAGCTATCGGTGACACGCTGAATTTGATAAATGTATACAAAACAAAAGAATGTTTGTGGAACTTCAAAAGCGGGGAGAGTACGATAACTTTGGCGACAAAGTTTAATGACGGATTTGTATAGAACAGTTAAAAACAAGCATTTTTTACTATGGGAGGGGGGGTAATACTTACAATTAAGTATTATACCTTTTTTTAAAGCCAAAATTTTTGTCTATTAGCTTGTTTTTAAATCAAGTCAAAACTATGTATAGTTTTTGAAAAAAATTGTTTTAAACTAAAAATTTATGCAAACAAAATTTAAAAAAAAAGGTTTAAAGTGTAGTTTTTCAAAACTTCAAATTATTTACTGTTTTTTTTTATAATTCATTGCTCTTATTTGTTTTTTATCAAAAACTGAAAACTAGATGACTTTATGTCTTCTAGTTCTTGAGAAAATTAAAAATTACCAAAATAAATATTTTAATTAAATTACTTTTTCCTTGCTTAAGTATTAACGTAGCCTTATTTTGATAGTAATAATCGAATATGGATTAAGATATACCTAGGGTAAATTAATTTTTCTTAAATCCAGCTTATTTAAATGCAAAAGAAACTTTGCATGCACCCCATCTTGCACCCACCGAACCGTGCCCCCTCCCCCCCCTTGCACGCACTCCAACTTGCACCCACCCCAAATCCTATAGTGTTCCCAAGCAGGGGGGTTACAGATCCCACTGTTGCATACACCCAAATTCGCACACACATTGCTGTTGCATACACCCAAACTCGCACCTACCATTGTTATTATCAAAATAAGACCACTCAAGCAAAAAAAAAAGAATTAAATTAAAATAGTAGTTGTGGTTATTTTTAATTTTCTCAAAAACTAAAAGACATAAACTCATCTAGTTTTCAGTTTTTGATTAAAAACAAATAAGAGCAATAAATTCTGAAATAAAAACAATGGTAGATCTTGAAGTATTGAAAAATTACACTTTAAACCTTTTTTTTTTAACTTTTTTTAGTCAAATTTTGAGTTTAAAATTAAATTTTTCAAAAACTATTCATAGTTTTGACTTGAATTAAAAACTGGCTAATAAAACAGAATGTTGGCTTTAAAAAAAATATATAAAACTTAGTTGTAAGTATCACTGTTATTTTTTAATTATTTTTTCCATTTTAAATAATATTTTTTTTAAATTGCCCCTACCGCCTGAACGGGGGGAGATAGATCCCCCCCCCTCCCATAGTAAAAAATGCTTGTATTAAGACCCTCTACCAAAAACTGTTATTATATCTTGGCGCCAAAGTTATCGTACTCGTGCCTCAAAAGCAATTTATACAAAAGGAACAACCTGAAAAGAAAAGCTTGAGAAGAAATAGCAGATCAATTTCATGAGGATCCAGCTGATATCAACAAAAAACTGAAGTGCCTACGAGCAGCGTATGTCAATGAAAACATTGTTGTGTCAAATGTGACATTTGGGGTTGCTCATGGCAAGACATAATATGCCCAGTCAAAAAAAAAACACTGGATTGCGGATGAGATTGCGGAACAGAAGTTGGATTGGATTTTACTCTTGTGGAGCCTCAGGGTCAACCTCCTGAATGTAAACAAGGCCACATAGTGACCGGGCACTTTTAAAATTTCACGTTACCAAACACATTTCTTTTTCCAGAAGTTTGGATTTAAATTTAATCAGTGCTGTCGGCTCCTGAAAAACTTCAGTAACAACTGAATTGATACTAGAAATACAACAAATTTGTATTATAACAATGAAATAAAAGCATCCGGTTCCGTTATTGTTATTATCAATTAATAAAAAAATACACAGGTGTTCAGAATAATAGGGAATTACTTTGACAAGACAAACGATGTTTCGCAAAATTCATAGAAGTGATGTAACAAAAAATCTATTTGGGTCAAAAATTGATTTTTGATTTTTATATGAAATTAAAATTTTATATTAACTTGACAAACAAATTTAGAACTTCTCCCTTTGAGCCTTTATCCAATAATTTCCTTGAAATGTCCTGAAGTTAGTAGGTACATGTTTATTAATTTTTTGACAGTTTCTCTAGAAAGTCTCCAGTTTTCTCGAAACTATAAAAAATAATTTATTATAAAATCAGATTTTGTGTTTATCACTTGTCTCCCTCGGGATATTTATTTACAACATCCTTTGAAAAGTTTGGAACCCAATTTTTTTAAGATTATGAACATAAAGTTGATGAGTCTATCAATTTGTTTGAGATTTCTTCCATATACCTATGTATTGTTAAATCTGTTGGTTTAATAGCAGAGTATTTTTGACCGAAATCGTTTTTATATAAAAAATTATATAAGGATTAGTGCAAACTTTCTGAAAAATCCAGATGTGCAGATTTGATCTTAAATTAAAAATAAATTAATTTATTTCAACCCATGAAATGCGAAAACAAGGGAAATTTGTGTTTTGAAAGATCTAGATCAAAAATAATTGATCTATTTTACCCATGGAAAACCCCATAAGATTAAAAAAAACATTCTATACATTTTTATAGATTTATTATTTTATCTTACAATCAACATTCAATAGGTATAAAATAAAACAAGAATTACAAAAAAACATCATGTCTATCTGAGTCTTTACAAATTGTTTTGTTTTTTTCTTTTTTTTTAAAGAAAAAACATGAATATTTTTAATAAAACATTAAAAAAAAACGGGCGATATCCGCCCACACAAAAATAAAACATTGTAAAAAATAAGAAATTTCTTCCATATACCTTCTCATAAATGATAACAGAATTAATATATAATTGGCCTTTGTGGCATGCACATGTTATAATAAGATTTCTTATCCCAAAATTCCGGACCCTTCCAACCGCACCAACCCTTCGCCTGTATTGTGGCCAGATCATCGGCACCAGTGTAATGAGGATCCAGGATGAGAAATTTGATCTGTCCTGTCTGGCTGTTGTAGTCGATTCCGAGAATTGTGTGCGCCAGAACACCTCCTCCGATCATGATGGGGCTGCCTTGAGATTGGAAGTGCATGGCCAAGTCTGAGCCCATGGTTGCAAGATCAGCGCCCGATGAACAGTGCTGAATTTTTGAGTCTACATTCAGAAAGCCCTGCAAGCACATTGAAACCTCTGTCGAACCGATCCACTGCGAAGATCCCACAAAGGACTGGGGCTTATCGCCTATATGGACCAAGTACTTCTGAATCTCTAAGTGAGTTGGAGGACTGCGCTCAGTATAGCCTTGCCATCTGAACCATGAACACAGCGTTTGCAGTGAACGGTAGGCGCAGCCCCAGCCATTGTCTCGCATATCCTGCTGCAAATAGTGGTAGTAACTGTAGTTGCCTTGAACGAGATACTGTCGACCATCCTTCACGCCACTCGGACGCAAACCGACATGTGTGTTTAGCAGTGGTTCTTTAGGGTCGAGCTCATCGCGGAACAAGAAACAATTTGCACGTCTGAAGTACGGACGAGAAATGGGCAGTCCAAAATGGTAGTGCAACTTTTTCCTCTGCTGCTGCATATTCGTTTCGTCTTCTGATACTCCCTCCGGATAGACATATGTCAGAAAATGACCAAACTCTGGCGGGAAGAAGTGGAAGCAGCGTGGAATCGTCGGTTCCAGACCTTCTTCCAAGCGCTCAGTGATGGCATATTCGAATAGGCGCAACGACCTGCAAATACTCTCGATAAGGATGTCGTAGAACCTCGTCAGTTTGGTCTTCTTGTACAGAATCGCCATCGCTTCCACATTCAAGGGTATCGCAATCTTTTTCTCTTCTCGGTTCAAGCGCATTGAACCAGCTGCGGCTGGTGGGTCATTCTTGTTCGGCCTCTCCCTCGTTTTATTCTTTAGGACGTCGATTGTTATGATACTAAACTCCGTTGGAACAGAAGATGATGTTTCCTTTGTGGATTTCTTTGTCGTCTTATTATCGCCTTCGCCACCATTTGAGTTTCTCGAAACCATCTGGACAATCGACGATATACTCGATTCTGTTGTGATGTTGTTCGCAGGATAATTGCCCGCTCCTGTAAGATACACCTTGGTGTTTTTCACATGGAAGGCAGTACTTCCTCCAGCTACGTTTTTCCGCAAAACATGCATGTTCTTTTTCACGGCATCCTCTGTTGACTCAGTGTACAACATAAGATTGCACTTGATGCGACTGAAGCAAAAGTCTGTATATAACTCCTCGGCTTCCATAACTTCGTAAGGGATTTGTTCGAGCTTCTCGTGCATGAATATCGATGCTTTCATGCCCATAAGTGTGCCCAATTCGAGCTGTAACAATATCGGATTATCTGTGATGTCAACATCCTTGAGAATCACATTAATGTGAGCCTCAGCATCGGTGCAGTCTCCAAACTTCACCAAGCCACACAAATCCAGCTCAGCTGGAAATTTGTACTGAATGTGTTTGTAGTTCAGCTGACCAATTGTTGATTCAATATTGAATCCCAAGAGCAGGAGGGTTCCCTCGCCGTAAATCACTCCAAATAAACAACCACTGGATTGCTGCTTGATACGTTCCAGGCGCTGTTTTGATGGGATATTTTATGTTTTTTTAGAGTCGATTCTTCTTTGTGGGAAAGATTTGGGAAGTATTTACTTACCTTGAGTAGGAAACAGGAGATTTTTAACTTGGGATTCATTTTGTGAGGAGAAAAATCTTATAAAAATTTACGCGTTGGCAAAAAAATATGATGGCTTTTGGGACCCAGTTATGGAGTAGGAGTCCTCCTTCTCTTTTGCTAGGTACGACAAAGATGACGTTTGTTGTTTTGACAGCAGAAATGACGTTTATGAAAAAAAAGAGGTGCAGTCGGGACAGTGTTCGGAAATCTGTTAGGATTGTTTGATAGTTTGAGAATACAAATACAAACCGGCACAAATATAGTTCTGTTTATCTGAAATAACATTGTCCGATTTCTCTGCTTAGTTTTTCGCTGAAAACGGTTGGAAAGTGCTCACTGAACTATTTTTTCATACCTAACTTTGTTTTAGTGAAGCATGAATTTTCATATGCGTTTTGGTCATATTAATTACGATCTTAGGGTGAGGAAACCATTATTTTTGTTTTTAATTAGTTATAAAAGTTAACATTTTCTAATAAATTGATTGTTTTGGGATGTTATTCATACATTTTATTGAACTATGATTTCTTTGTACTCGAAGAAAAGGTACTTTTGTGTAGGAAAGTTTTTGATTATACTGTATTTGGAGCACCAAAAGTTGTCTGAGGTGCAGGATGGAAAAACGGAGCTTAAATCCTGAGAACTAGCAAAGGAAGGTGCTTTTTCGAAAAGGATACATGTTCCATATGCACCTTTTTAAGAAAATAATCGTTTTTAGAGTTCAAAAAACTTTTTTTCAAAGAAACTAGGGACATCTATTATTTTAAAGTTTGTTTAAAAAAAATACAAAATACAAAAATCAAGATCCAAAGGTTTCTCCATCTTTCCGCTGAACCTATAGAAGGACTACTTGCGTTGAGCAACAGATGACATCAACGCAAAGCTGGCTACTAGCAGTCCATAATCTAAAAATTCATTGACACGTTCAAATAAAAATAAGAATTTTCTCAACAATTCCTGTATAGGTTTTTTTGGCGTGGGTAGATTTTGGCGCCCAGTTGCGGCCATTTTGTTTTAATGATATCTATCAAATCTTATGTTCATTATTAAGTTGTTTATGCCAAATCATAATGGCAAGTTACATAATTGAACACCACGTTCAATTGATAAAACTTTATTATCAAAATGAGTGTTCGCTAACGCAAACGCCCGTATATGATACAACAGACCCAGGAGCTCAAAGTTCATGACCATGGGCCGGCGGCGTAATTGGTCTGTACTTTTTTAAAAAAGGACGTTAGTGAGGCGGTCACCGTCAACAGCGAGCGCTACATAACGATAATAACTAATTTCTTATGGCCCAATTTGAACCATATGGGCCTAGATGATATGTGGTTCCAGCAGGACGGCGCTACATGCCACACAGCAAACGCCACGACATCTACACACAACATCTACCCGCCCTTATTGAAAAACCCTATATATGAATGTAAAGAGAGATATTACATTTCTAAGAGGATACAAGGGTTTGGCTGGAAAATTTCCGACCCTGTGGAAGTTTTTTATTTAATTAAGTAATATAGTTTCATTGAAAATAAAATGACCTTTCATTCAAAACAAAAATAATTAGTTTTATTTTCGGGATTTCGGCTTTTCTGGATTTTGGATTTTCGGAATTGTAGAATTTCGGAATTTTAAATGTTCGATTCTTAGTAATTAGAATTTTCGAGATTATGAGTTTTTGGGATTTTTGTTTTCGAGATTATGTCAGTCTCAAGTTCAACACAATTATTTTGATGATGATAGTTTAATTAATTGAGACTATCGGAACGAACCAATTTGCTGTGTTAAGCTTCTCTTTGAAGGGCAATTTGAATATTTGACTATGACCGGTTTTATCAATTTTTGTTTGAGTTTTCGGTACACTGGCAGCCATCAAATTGAAACTTCTCAAAATGAATGATTTTATGTAAGAATATTGATCCAACGATCTACATTAATTGGAAAAATTACAAATATGGTTTCTGATTTCATTAATTCCATGCGAAAAAAGGTGTAGGCTGAATATTCACATTTAATAATCTGCACAGGTTCAGAAAACATAAGGGTCTCGTTTGCATCCAACTGCATTCTTTAGACCCAAAATAAAACACCAAGGCAGCTTGTTTGTTTTTCAGAGGTAATTGATTTCAAGCTTGGAACTATACTTCACTATCTTTTGCCTTGAGTAGATTGTACAGAAAGTGCCAACATTATTAACATAAACAAAACTTCTTACACAAAGTACAAGTTCATAAATAAGTTGTTTATTTTATTATAACGAGAAATTCCCTTTTCCTTTTGCAATATGACAGGCAACCTTTTTACATTTAAATTGGAATAAAATTGTATAGAAAATAAATAAATCACAGAGTTATGAAGTTCAGCTTTCAGTTAAATGAAAAATAAACATGATCAGCTGACATAAGTAGACTAGACTAAGGCTAGGGGCGCACATGCAACTTTTAGTTTCGAGACTGTTTGGTTTCTAAACTGAGCACTATAAATTTAGTCAAGGTGAATAAATGTTTCCTGTGTATTGGTTTATTTCGTTGATTACTTTCGGAGTTGCTTATGTGCGCGATGTTTGGGCGACTAACGATCGAACTATTTGGTTTCGAAAAAGTTGCATGTGCGCGCCTAGTTTAAGGGGCCGGTTATAGCTATCAGTAAAATTCATCAGTAAAATTTGAAAAAGGAGGAATCTGAAATGTTTTACTGATTTATTTATATAGCAATCAACATTTTTGAATAGATATTTGACGGTGTTTCCCTTCGATTAGAAATGAAAATTATATACCGATCGATTGGAAATCACACAAAGAATTTTTTTTTTGAGAAAAAAAGTGTACTTACGCATTTATTTTTCTCTGAAAATGTGTTTTTCTATTTTCCGGACGGATATTCATTTCCTGAACAGCTGATACTTTTATGTTCAAAAGTGAAACGAATCCATCCACTGATTTGTGTTCCAATTTCGCACAGTTCCAATGACAGATTTCTGTCAGTAAAAATTTTTGGTGGCTTTCAATCAGGAAATTTTTTTCAATGACAGAAATTTTTAATGATAGCTATAAAAATGTTGTTTTTCATCATTGAAAACAAACATTGGAATTTTTTTGGCAGGTCGTTTATAGCTATAACTGGCCCCTAAACATTTTTCGGTGGATTTCAATTAGGAAATTTTTTTCAATGACATAAGTTTTAAATGATAGCTATAAATGACCTGCCAAAAAAAAAATGTTTTTATTTCAATGATGAAAACCAATGATATAGCTATAGCTATAACTGGTGCCTTAGCTAAGAATTGTCCACTTGGTCTTAGAGCCAATTGGCTCGGTCATGTTTGTCCAGCTTAATGGAGAAAAAAGTGTTAACAGTGCTTGATGAACACTTGCTTGTAATAAAAAAAACGGTGTTTAGTATTACCCGTGGCATGATGGTCAGTGCGTTGGACTGTCATGCCAGAGGTCTTGGGTTCGATCCCTGCCTATGCCATCTAAAGTTTTTTTTACGGGTACTGCCTCTTGCGAGGAATTGACAAATTCTCCAAGAGTAATTCTTGTCATGAAAAGTGCTTCCTCAAATTAACCGTTCGGATTCGGCTTAAAACTGAAAACAGTACTCGCACACAGGAATGGTTGAGAGTTGTAAGTCACTAGGCCCTAGTTCTTAACGGACTGTTGCGCCACTCAATTTATTTTTTTAAAGGGTGTTTTTTTAAATGTGTAGTTTTCAGGAAAAAATCAAACGCATATAATTTTTTTTCATGACAAAGACCTTAGCTTTATTATAAAGATAAAGTTTGCTATTATGTTTTTAAAATGTTTTCGGGCGAGTGGCTTCCGCGGCTGTCTTGAATAAATTCCAGTCGAAAGGCCCTAAATTGCTAATTACTTAAATAAAGAACAACATCCTACATCAAAATCACTAGTATGGCGATAAATCACGACATTTGACGGTTCTGTTGACAGCACTGGTGCTGCTGCCTCAAGGTTAATTATTATGTAGATATCTGCCTACAATTTCTCCCAAAAAAGGGATGCTTCATGTTAAATTAAAGTCTATCCGTTACAAAAGACATTCATTTCTGCATTGTAGGAAATTCGAAAAATGCAGATATCAAGATTACAGTGAGAACCAAAAAACTCTATATGAAAATATAAATCCTCTGTAGCCATTTTGGTTTCCCTACTAGGACAAGCTAAATCGAACACCTGATTTACAGGAGTTCATTAAATGTGTGCGTTAAAAAACTCACAAGTTAATTCTATGTACGAGTATGTAAGCATGAAAAACAAGCCAAACATTGTTATTGGAATTCACATAATTTCATTGGCATCTTTGTATTTAAAATATATAGTAATTTCATCGCGAAATTATGCGGGGGCACCACCTTGTGGCTAGTCTACGTCTGCATTAGTAATGCTAGTTTAAAAAAGAGTAACTAATAGTGCATTAACTCCCACTTTCGGGCTTCAACTTTTACACTTCTCTTTTTACTTTTCTGCAGAAATCCGTGTTATCCACTTTTATTTAGTTTCACTATTAACGCAACCCATTTGACCCCCAGTAAATGTGTTGTTTCAACGGATTTGTATTTTGTATGCCATATAGGATTAAAATCGTTCCAAAAATTTTAAATCCAAGGTCCTCCAAATACTGATGACTCAGCAAAAGTGTAAAATTGACTCGTTAATTTATTAATGGCTTGGTGATGTAGGTTTTTCAAATTATGAAATCTTTCTTCTAATTTCCAAGCTATCAAACAGACCTTAATAAGTAAAGTTTTTTGGCATCACTTTGTCATTATCGTTATACAAAAAAAACGAATATTCTCGTTAATACCATTAAATATTTTGAATTTAAAAGTTCAAGTTCGATTATAAAACCTTCTGATTTCCGGACATTTTTATAAAAATAAAAAGATTTAAGAATGTTTTTAAAACGCGAAATTATCATCCCATTTGTTTTTAAAGATGAAAAAAAATTTATTGAAGTTTCTCCGCTAAACAAATATATATATTTTAAAGATATTGAAAACGCCATTTATTTAGGTTTTGAAAATTTAAAAAACAAATGCAAATTTTTCAATCCAAAAACTGATATGGAAATACCCAAAGAACTTTTGATTAACTATTTGGATCAAAATAAAAATTTGACGAACTTTCTGTTAAAAATTGTTGAAACTGACGAGTTAAGACAAAGTTCTTTGTCATCGTCGTTGTCGTTATCAACATCGCCGGAACCACACACTTCAACCAAACTGACTGGCAGTGATATTTCTTTAAAGCAGACTAAGAAACTAAAACTAGACAAGATCGATTTACATTTGGGGAATATTCTTTTATCATCTACCAAAGGTATAGCAATTTGCAATAATTTTGAAAATACCAATGAACTAAGTGAAGAAGAAAGAATGGCTCTCGTAAGAGTCGTTGTAAATTTCGAATTCAAAAACCTCATAAATTCTGAAAAACCAATTGCTATTGCTACATCAAGACTATCCAACTTGGCGGATGCTATTGTGAGTAGGTTTCCTAGTGAAGATGTCGAGTATTATTTTGTTGAACATTCCAAAGAATTTAAATTCATTGCCGGTGGAAAACTCTATGATTATTTCCTTGAACAGAAAATACATCACATTAAACAAAAAATCAGAAAAAATCCAACTGATCTTAAAACGAAAGAGGCTACCAAATTGGACTTTCCAGAGTTAAAGGATTTGGAAGAAATATCAGATGATTGGCAAGCTTTCTTCCCAGCTTGGCAGTATACTTTTGACCTACGTTTGGCTTACCTTGGCCATACCTACACCTTTTCAGATCCCTTAAAGTACTTTGAAAAACTCTTCTCAAGACATTACATTACAGCCAACGTTCAGGTTGAGTATGACTTCGAAAAACTTCATCCAAACAAGAGCAACAATCTGTTTGATAACTGGGATCATTTAAGTGCAAGAATTTTTTCTGCGGTTTATTTATCAAATTACAAATGCCATGAAGTAGACGACATCCTTGATATGTATGGACACACATCTGAGTTATCGGCGTGCATGTTGATAAGTTGTTTCTTCAAAGACTATTCTGATGGGAACTTGGTAATTCATTTAAAGCATGTGGATATTCAAGATCTTCAAGAACACATCACTACCGACTATTACCATGAACCTACGGTATTAGTTTTAGGGGAAAAAATAGAAGAATTTAATTTCTATGTTGTTGTTGGATTATATTTTTTTCCCATGGAAACTGTATTGAAAGCAGTCGACTTCTGTTTTAAATGCTACACAATTTTGAAAATACATTTTTGCAGAATACAGGAATCGTGCTGGGAATTGATAGAAAATGTATTCTATGATATTTATACAAACGATGATCGTTCAATAACTGATAGGTTTTTCAAATTTTTAGAAAATCCATACAACTTTAATAAATAACCTTTGCTTTAAGTTGTTTGTTTTGCGTCTGTTTCTTATTGACTTACTATGATTGGAAATCATCTGTGCAAGGTAAGATAAGTTTCCCAAGGTAACGGTACTGAAACTTTCAATCGAAATGAAATTGAATTCGATACAAAATAAAAATTGTTGTTCTAAAATTCACTTTGATCGATATCGATTTAATTTTTTTCGAACTTAAAACGAAGTGAATTTACGTGTTCTACAATTCGATTTGAACATTTGCGATTTTCAAGTGATTTGATTACGACCATATTTAGTAAGTATGATTTGAATTCGAGGAGATTGTTCAAAAACAGTTAATTTTTCAACACTCTAAATGTCTTCTGTATAAAATCGAATAAAACAAGTTTTTTTTTCGAAAAATTGTGAACAAACATTCGAAAACTAGACTTCAATACCAGAGTCTTTCCCAACTGATATTTGAAAACTGCTTATCGCATCAACAAAATAAAAATAAAAATAGTAATACTTTATATTTATTTTATTAAAAAGCTCAGAACAAATAAAGGCATGAGACATTGGGCAGGTTTAGACGACATAAGGGACTTGAAAGTAAGGCAAGTTTCTAGTATCTGATTGGCTGCCAAAAAATTACCTTCCAATTAAGGCAACTTTAATGGAAAGTTGCCTGGAAAGTTAGTCAAGAAAAATCTCCCTTACTATCAAGTCAAGTCTACTTCTGTCAAAATGACAGTTCGTCATGTTTTTTTCATTCAACTGAAAGCGGAACTTTATTACTCTATGATTTATTAATTTTCTGCACAACTTCATTCAATGTTTTCTATAAAAGGCTTCCTTGTCAATTTGGAAAAGAAATAAGTAATATTTCTTTACAATATAAAATACAAATCGTATTGGACTTGTAGCTTGCCTGAGAAGTGTTTTGTAGACAATAATGTTTTTGGTAGTTATTTTATACTATGAACTTGAAGTAGAGGTTTGTGAAGTAAAGTTCTGAATTTGAAATTCATGACACTTGGAAAACTGACTAGTTACCTAAGTCAAAACTTACGTTCAAAGAATGAAGTTGACTGCAAATGAAGTCCCTTATTTTGCCCGAACCTGCCCGTTTTAAAAAGTATGCTAATGAAATATATAGTTTATTGACTGATGTGGTATACATATGTACAATATGTCAGCTGCTTTAGTTTCATTTAAAGTGATTTCGAAATTTATTTGAAGTGATGAAATCGATGGAATGATAGAACCCTGAAAACCATTTCACTCGATTTTCAATTTAGATTTAGATTTCATTTCACTCGATTTTGGGAATTGATATTGATATTGATATTTATTGATTAAAAAAAACAGCTGTAGGTACATCAAGATTGACTTATAAATAGTACAGGATATAATACAATATTTATTAAGAACAATGCAAGTATGCAAACACTATATTTAAAACAATTGTAGCAAACTATTAATAATTTATATAATAACAATCAATTAAAAACAAAATCAAAAACTAAAGTCGCAAGAAGAAGAAATTACAATAATTACAAAAAAGTTACCTCAGTTCAAATTAGAGAAATATTCAAAACAAAGTTGATGAAACTGTTCTAGATTTTGTTTAGAATGTTCTTTATTCATTTTGACATTGACAGTTTAAGCTAAGTGGAAAGTGCTGCCAATGCAACATCCCCCTTTAGATATTAAAGTTTATATAAAATTAAAGTTTAATATTTCATTAATTAATTAAAATTCAAAATAATTCATAATAGTCTTATGTTTTGTTTTTAGAATTCAAATTAAATACAATTTTTACCATTCAGGTTTTTTTTTTTTTTTTTTTTTAAATTATATTAAATTTAAGTTTACTATTCCAAGAAGTAAATTAAAAGAAACTAATTGAAATGTTTAGCTATGACATTTCAAATATCGCCATAAACTTTTTTCCCGGATCTGGTAATTAAAGCATCACTAGAACATCGACGAGCAGGAATCCTCACAGTTTTTGTAGGGCCCGTAGATGTTTCTTTTGTTTCCGTCGTTGATGTTGGTGACTTGACGTCAGGTCCTAGGTATACCTCAGTAGAGGGTTTCATCTGTAAAGATTTTAAATAAGGAGCTTGAATTAAATGAAATCTATTTCTGCGGATAACTCGCTTATCAGTTTCGACTAAGTAAGACCTATGTTGTACTTTT
This sequence comes from Eupeodes latifasciatus, assembly GCA_920104205.1. Lineage (NCBI taxonomy): Eukaryota > Metazoa > Arthropoda > Insecta > Diptera > Syrphidae > Eupeodes > Eupeodes latifasciatus. The sequence continues at coordinate 28,820,159 of OV049924.1, forward strand.
TTAATAATTTTCCCATGTCTCCTAAGATCAGTTACCCACACAAACTCTCCTGCTTTTAGTTCTACCAGTTCTTTTGCTCTGTGTCGTTTATCGTAATTTGATTTATATTTGTTTCTGTAAATTTCTTCCTTTTTTATCAAGTTTCGGAAATCTGGTTTTTCCGTTAAATTTACGTCCGGAAGGTTGTCACGTAGTCTCCGTCCAAAAAGTAATTCTGCTGGGCTAAGTCCATTCGAAAGTGGTGTATTTCGGTACGCTAGTAATGCCAGATCGACGTTTCCTGGATTTTTCTTCATTATATTCTTGGCTACCTTCACAGCCGCTTCTGCGGCTCCATTCGCCTGATGAAATTGAGGGCTGCTCGTGAAAATAGTAAAAGACCATTCCTTCATAAAACGTCGAAACTCGGATGAGTCGAGGTTTTGAAATTGCGTTCCACTATCAGTGAAAATACTTTGAGGTACTCCGTGTCGACTGAACGTTGCTTTGCATACTTTAATCACATCTCTCATTCGCATGCGGACCAATTCTTCAACTTCAAAATATCTGGAATAACAATCAGTTATAATGATATACCATTTATTTTCTAACTTAAATAAATCCATTGCAACTTTTTGCCAAGGGTAATCGGGCAAACTTGATGCAACTAACGGCTCCTGTTTATTTCTTGAGTTCTGGACACATGCTGGGCAGCTCTTAACTTTAAGTTCAATGTCTTTTGAAATTCCTGGCCACCACATGGTTCTTTTAGCTCTTATTCTTGTTTTAGTTATACCTAAATGTCCTGCATGTAATTTATTTAACATTATAGGCCTCAAATTCTTTGGAATAACCATTCTATTACTTCTTAACAGCAAATCATCAACTACACTAAGTTCGTTTCGAACAGAATAATAGTTTTTAATATCGGAAGTCAGTTTAATCTTTGTTGGCCATTTAGTTCTCACAAATTTTTTTACTTCTTGACATTCCTCATCCAATATTTGTGATTGGATAATTTGAACGATATTTTCGTCTTTCGTATAAATATTCTGTAAGGATATCTGATGTATATAAGCTTCTATTTCCTCCTCTAATTCTTCTGAACCAGAACTATCATCAATGGGCATTCTCGAAAGACTATCAGCTGCTATTAAATTTTTACCAGGAATATAGTTTATGGTGTAGTCATACCTCATCATTCGTATGCGAATGCGTTGCAACCTTGGAGTAAGATCGTCCAAGTTTTTTGTTTTTAAAATTTGTAAAAGGGGTTTGTGATCCGTTTGTACAGTAAAATTTCTGCCGATCAAATATATTTTTAGTTTTTCACATGCCCATGCAATAGCCAATGCTTCCCTTTCTATATTTGCATAATTTTTTTCTGCTCCAGTTAAGGTCCTTGATATATAAGCGATAGGAAATTGATCTTTTCCGTGTGTTTGCAAAAGAACAGCGCCTAAACCTCGCGAAGAAGCATCGCACGACAAAGTTGTCTCTTTTCCAGGGTCATATATTGTTAGGCAGGGGGGCGAAATCAATTTTTCTTTAATTTCCCTAAAAGCTTTCTCCTGGGTAATTCCCCAAACGAAAGCATTTTTCTTACAGAGTAAGCTTGAAATTGGTTCTATGATTGATGATTTATTGGGGATGTATTTCCCAATAAAGTTAACCATTCCAAGAAATCTTTGTACTTCCTTAACATTGGTTGGTGCTGCCATTTCTTGAATAGCTTTTGTTTTTTCACCGTCAACTTTTATCGACCCTTCCGAAATAATGTGCCCTAAAAAATGTATTTTTGTTTTACCAAACTCCGATTTTTGTTTGCTTAGTGTAACACCTCCTTCTCTTAATTTTGTCAGCACCACCTCTACTAACTCCTCAAGCTCTTGCAAATTTTCCGCCCAAATAAGGATATCATCAACATGGACAATACAATTTTTAACTCCTAACAGCACCTTTGACATTCTTTTTTGGAAATACTCAGGAGCAGAAGTAATTCCGAAAGGCAACCTCGAGAACTTAAATGTTCCAAAAGGAGTAATAAATGTCGTCAACTCTTGGGATTTTTTCGATAACGGTACCTGCCAAAATCCGCTATTTGCATCGAGTTTTGCAAAAACCTTGCCTCCAGCTAACTGTGACAACCAATAATCAATTCCATGTATAGGATGCACCTGTCTTTTAACACATTTATTTAGCTCTGTTAAATCAACGCAAATTCTAATCCCTTCCTTTTTAGGAACCACAACCATTGGCGCGCACCAGTCGGAAGCTTTTTCCACAGGTGTGATTATTCCGTCTTTTTCCATTTTCCTAAGTTCTTCCTGAACTTTTAGTCTCAGATGAATTGGCACAACTCTAGGAGTCGAAATAGCAAATGGTGTGACCTTTTCCTTTAGTTCAATTTCGTATTCTTCTTTAAATTTACCCAAACCTCCAAATACGTCCTTAAATTCCTCAAACCAATTCCGTTTTGATACTCCAAATAATTTTTTAACTAGACCTAATTTTTCTATTCCAGATGTTCCCAACAAAGGAATTATTTTATCCGCGGTTATGTATACTGTTTCCATAATTGATTTGTTCCATAATGTAGATTCACAGTCGACTTCCCTACAACATCAATTGCCTGGTTTACGCTAAATAGTTTTGCTGCTGTTTTTTCTACTTTTATTCCCTTCATATTTTTAACTGCATGCCATGGTACTAACGTGACATCAGCACCCGTGTCGACCTTGAATTGTATACGATCTCCGTTTAGTCATAAATTAACTGACCAGCTCTTAGTCACAGCACCTACAACATATTCCTGATCATCATCTACCTCGTCTTCATCCTCCTCTCGTACCTCATTTACTTTCCTTGTTCGACACTGCTTTGCATAGTGCCCTATTTTTTTGCAACTTTTACAAACTACATTTTTAGCTGGACACCTATCGTAATCATGACGCTCATACCCACATCGCATGCACTTCTGAGTTTTATTTTGTTTATTTCTATCCTGAACTGCTTCACTTTTATTAGTTTTTGATTTATTTTCAAAACGTCTAACTCTATTGACTGCCGCAGGTGAAGTTGATGAGAGATCTTTTTTCTGCCGATTTAATTCTTCTAACTGCCTAAATGATGTAACAGCCTTCTCTAGAGTGAGACTTGAATCTAGTTGTAATCTATCGCTCAACGCTTCATCTTTCATCCCTACTATAAGAGTCAATAAAAGCATATCATCGTGCAAAACTCCCTATTCGCAATGTTTAGAGAGAGTATGTAATGCTGTGATGAATTCTTCACCTGTCTCATCGCCTTGCTTTCTTTTAAGAAATCTTGCACGTTCATAGATAACATTTCGTTTCGGTATAAAATATTCCTCAAATTTTTTCTTAGTATCTCCATAAGTTATTGGGGATGGCGTGAATGAAGTAAAAATCTCTTCGGCTTTTTCACCCATGCAATATATTAAAATATTTACCTGAGATTGATCAATTGTCTCGTGCAATCCATTTCCCATGCGGTACCTTTCAAAGCGCTTAATCCATCTCTCCCAGTCTGAAGGTACAAATGAAAATTCCTCTGGAGGACTTAGTGTCATCGGTCTACTGGAACTAGCCATCGAAGTTGGTGTCGAATTACCTTGCAGCTTCTTATCGTCTTCTTTCGGCGGCATGACACGTGCTTTGCGGTTACGATGTGGGTGTAGTACTCGATAGGAATTTTAGTTAATGTATGTTTTATTAGAGGTTTTCTCTTTTTTAATTTGAAGTTCGATTATTTTACCTTTTTTGTTTTAATACCTTATAATTTTTATTAGGTATTTTACATTCGTTTTCGTTTTGGTGTTTTTTTTTTCCGTTTTTAATATGAATTTTAAGCTGTATATTACTTCTTGTTGTAGAGACCTAAATTTCCGCTGCCACCATGTTCTAGATTTTGTTTAGAATGTTCTTTATTCATTTTGACATTGACAGTTTAAGCTAAGTGGAAAGTGCTGCCAATGCAACAGAAACCTTCTATGTTCGATTCCAGACCTCATGTGACTGGGAAGATTATTCCACAGTCTGACAGCATAAACGAAAAATTGCCTCCGTGGTGTCAAACAGGTAAACCTGGGGGAGCGCAACAAGGTAAAACGATTTGAAGAGCAAAAATCAAGCTTAATAAACAAATAATTTGGAGTCTTGTTCAAAATTATTTTGAAGAGAAGCAAACAACACCGATATTTAAAAAAAGATTCCAAGTTGCAATTTAAAAGTTGACGAGCCTGAGACGAAACGTGATCGTATCTTCGGAGGTTGAAAACAAACCGAGCAATGACATTGAATGCTACCTTTAGCTTACGAAGCGAGTTGGAGTCAGGATCTGCAAATATCTCACACCCATACGTTACTATTGGTATGATAAGTGATTTAACTAGCTTTAATTTAACTTGAGTAGACTGAATTGATCTAGTAACGGATAGTCCTCGGAGTGAAGCATAAATTTTGGAGATAACAGTATCGATATGGGTGTCCCACGTTAGCCTACTGTTGAAAGTTATACCTAGGTTTTTAGCATTTGTGACATATTCGATTTGGCAGGCGTTTAAGTAAAGAGGTGGAAAATTTTCAAGGTGGGGTTTATTTTTACATATTGGAATAGCTTTTGTTTTTTCTGGATTAAGCACAAGTTCATTCCGATTTGACCAATCGAATATTGAGCATAAATCAATGTTCATTTTTTCTATCGCATCTTCAATCATATACCGATAGGAAAGCTTATATATAATTGTACATCATCAGCGTAGATGTGAAACTGGCAGTAAGATAAAACAGATGGCAAATCATTAATAAACATAGAGAACAGTAAAGGACCAAGGATAGATCCTTGAGGAACACCTATATTGACAGGAAGAAACGAAGACATTTTACCGTTACACGATACGGCTTGCATGCGATAAGTCAAGTACGAATAAATACGATTTTTGGTTGTGTCAGAAAAATTGAAATAAGTCGTCAGTTTATCACAGAGAAGGCTAGAGTTAACGCAATCAAATGCTTTGGAAAAGTCAAGTAGGGTTATCACAGTTGTATAATTATAGTCTAAATCTTGTCTTATATCTTCAGAAACTTTTAAAAGTGCTGAGATGCAGCTGTATCCAGATCTAAATCCCGATTGGAGAGGGTTGAGAAGACGTGTATCTTCAATATAATTTTTGATTTGGTTACTTAAGATAGTTTCAAAAGCCTTAGATAAAAAAGGAAGGATAGCATTGGTCTGTATTCCATTTTCTTTCCTCGTTTAGGGATGGGTATAACTTTAGATTTTTTCCAGGAGGTGGGATAGGTGGAGGTCATTATGATGGTGTTGAAAATGTGGGTTATGTGAGGAAGTATGAAAGGAAGAAGGATTTTTAAAAAGTCTGGGTATATGTTGTCAATTCCAGTCGATTTGAATTTAATAGAAAATATTGCTTTGCCTACTTGATATTCATCTACTGAACAAACAAAAAAAGCATCGACTCTATCGTTTTCCGAAACACCAGATTGCCCAGTTGGGAATTGGGTTGTGGGAGTAGAGAACTTTCGATTTAACTCCTCTAAATCAATGTTGTCATCGGAAATAGAAGAATCTCCTCTTAAACCAATACTCTTGATTTCTTTCCAAAAATACTTAGAGGAACGATTTGAATTGAACCTGTTGTTATAAAAATTGTATTTAGCTGATTTTATTAATTTAGTTACAAGGTTCCGAGATGTTTTGAATTGCCGAAGCATTTCTAGGCAACCAAATCGTTTCCAACGTCGGTATGAAACGTCTCTTGTTTTCATAGCATTAATGATCTCAAGAGAAAGCCAGGGACAACTACGCGATCTAATTTGACGAGTTTTAATGGGAACGTGTTTATTAAAAAGATAAGTAATTGCAACAGTAAGACATTCAATTTAATAATCAACGTTTGATGTTGCAAAAATTGAGTACAAGTCAATAGATGAGCAATCACTAAATAAAGATTCGACATTTATGTTACGAAAATCACGATACTCGAAGTATTGCGGAGATTCGTTTTCAAGATATAAATCAAAAGTTGCAAAAACCAGATCATGATATGAAAACACTGGGACGGATAACTGACTAGAACATTTAATAAGACTAACATCGCTTACAAGGAAAACATCAAGAAGGGAAGGGACACAGTCAGGCTTAAAATGTGTTGGTTCAATATTATTCACAAAAGAGAGTCCCAGAGAATTCATTGAAGTCTTAAAACAATTAGAGGAGGGTTGAAGGAGATTAATATTAAAATCTCCGCAAATGATTAATTTTGGTACTCGATAACACATTTCTTCTATTATCGGTGTTATTAGACCGGAACTTGCAACTCTAGGTGGCATATATATAGTATCGATACTGCATTAATTGTCGCCGTCGAGTATATCAATAAAATAATAATCACATGCCTGGGTACCATCAGAACACTTAACATGACTTGACCGGATATAGTTTTTCACAAATATCGCGACTCCCCCTCCACCAGAGTGAGTTCGATCAGCTCTGTAAGGTTTTTTAAATCCATTTAACAAAAAAAGACTACTACTCAAGGACGGGTAAAACCAGGTCTCAGACACGCAAATAATATAAACTAAGCTATCTTCAAATATCATTTTAAATTCATCTAATTTGTTAACAAGGCTCTGTGCGTTAATGTGGCAAATATGCAAACCATTATGATTTTTACAGAGAGTATTTAATAAAAATTTGTTTTTTTTCGTTTATGCTGTGGAAGTCAGCATCATTGTTGCTGCCCATTACGACAACAAAAGTCTAAAAAGAGGCTGGAATCGAAAACAGAAATGATACACACATTTATTTCACAATTAAGAGAGAATGAAAAAAATAGAGAAACATTTTGAACTGAAAGAACTTGAACATAAAATATAAATAAATAAAGTGAAAAATCAAATTGCGGCAAAGAAGGAAAGTTGTAAATAAACAAAAGAGAAAATAGACATCTTGCATTGAAATATAAATTTTAACTACCATAATTGTGCAGATCATTGTTAACGTCAGGCCCGACGGCATTTCTCAGATCATCGAAGTTATAGATGATGAATGGATTTTCGTTGTTAGGTGTGCGGATGAAAACTTGACCATTGAATGTATGCACCGTTGAGAGTAGAGATTTTCGTTTCAGTCTTAATGCAAAGCGCTGCAGCTGGTAACACCGTCAAATATCGATTCAAAAATTTTTCGGGATCGATTTCAATGATAGCTATAACTGGGCGCCTAACTTGTATTTATTGGAAAGCAATTTTTTGGCAGTTGGTGAGTCAGATACTAGACATTTTTCTTACCTTCAAATCCTTTATGTCGTCTGAAGCCGACCCAATGTCTAATTTTCTAAAATTCTGGTGCTATACCGTTAAATTATTTTACAGAGCTAAATAAATAATGGCTGGAACTTTATTCATATTTCAAATGCAACGAACACAAGTTTCTTATTTATGGTATCTTGTTAAGCGAACCTGCTTTTATTTCAATTTTTTAGCACTGAATTTCGAAACCTATACATTCTTTCTTAAAATTTCGTATTTTCAAGGAGCTAAAACGGCAAAGAAAACAAAACTGTAAACGAAATCAAAAACAGATCGATTAGATATTAATTTTAAACTTTCAAAATCATTAATTTGCTCATTTAAAATGTTGGTCAGTTAATCTTCAGGAGCGCATACTTGGTTATCGTCATATTTATCTTGTATAATACAATAAGTTAAAATTGGAGATACAAAAAATGTAACGCGATTTTTTTTTCAGCAAATCTTATATTTTCTCATTCAACTATGCAATTGAATCAGTGGCTTTAGATAGGGTTTCATTTATTAAAGACTTAGGAGTTATTCTTGATTCCCAAGTTTCTTTTAAAAGTCATTTTGATTATTTGGTTCCTAAGGCCAATTCGTAAGTAGGTTTTATGAAACGTAGTGGGAAAGATTTAAGAGATCCTTTCGGTTCAGACAACATAAGGGACTTCATTTGCAGTCAACTTCATTCTTTGAACGTAAATTTTGACCAAGGCAACTAGTTAGCTTTTTAAGTGTCATTAATTTCAAATTCAGAACTTTACTTCACAAACCTCTACTTCAAGTTCAAAGTACAAAAACTACCAAAATCATTATTTTCTACAAAACACTGCTCAGGCAAGCTACAAGTCCATCAGGATTTGTATTTTGTGTTGTAAAGAAATATTAGTTATTTCTTTTCCAAATTGACAAGAAACTCTTTTTCAGAAAGCATTAAATAAAGTTTTGCAGAAAATAAATAAATCAAAGAGTAATAAATGAAAAAAACATGATCAACTGTCATTTTGACATAAGTTGACTTGACTTGATAGTTAGGGAGATTTTTCTTGACTAACTTTCCAGTCAACTTTACAATTAAGTGGCCTTAATTGGAAGGCAATTTTTTGGCACCTGGCCAATCAGATACTAGAAACTTACCTTACTTTCAAGTCCCTTATGTCGTCTGAACCTGCTCTAATCCTTGTTTACATCTCTTGTCAGATCAATTTTGGAATACGCGGGGGTTATTTGGAGTCCTATTTATAAAGTTCATTCTGAGACGATTCAAGAAATATATATTTGAAAAAATTGATTGGAACTTTAGTCCTAGTTATGAGGCTAGATGCCAATTATACAATAAATAATATGGAATAGTCTTTAGAATCAAGAAGCAAAATTCATAGTATACCTGCTACCATATCAAATGTCCATCGCTTCTTTAATTAATACCAATCTACAGCCCTGGCCATATTATTAGACGCACTTTAGATTTTATGCAAAATCTCAATTTTCAGCCATTTTAATCAGCTTTTCGAATATTGTAATGCATTTAAATTATTTTGTATGCAGCATATAAACTATTTCCTACTTTTTTATAACAATAAAACAGCAGATTTATAGAATTTTTTTTTTATATAATATTTAAAAATATTGCGTATAACCTATAATACGAGTAACAGTTCTCTACTTTCTCTGCCTTGCTTTAGCTCTAAACGTAAGACCTACCTTGGAGCATTCTTCTTAGATACACTAACATCAGGAACGTCAATTGGTTAAGATTAATGGGATATCGCAAATTTCCAACAACTGGCCTAAGAATGTCTTTATTCATCACAGACAGCCACTTCAACCTTACCTAAAGTAACATTTAACTCACAGCACGATTTAAAGGAATACAAGAGTAGTTATTTCGTTTCCCTGACATACAGTACTGTGCAAACAATTTGCAACTAGAACCTCCAACATTTTTTATTAAAAAAAAATTGTTTAGAAAATCAAACAGGCAAATTCTTTCTTTAGTTTTTTAAACTTTTTTGATATTACGTTATAATTGTTAGAAAAACAAATTAACACTCTTCACTTAAACGAAAAATAAATCACTAAATACTTTAATATTTGGTAAAATTGCTGTGCAAAACATTTGCAACTTAGACGTCACAACTAAATTTCAAACTATTTTCTTACTTTAAGACAAGGAAATGTTAATATTTATTGCGTACCCTATATTTTTTATAACGGCTGTATATCTTCTGGGTATCGAAGCTATAAAGTTATTAATAACCGTTTTTGGAATGTCATTTCACTGCCTCTGAATTTCAGCGAATAGGTCCCTTTTGTACTTAAAAATGTTGCTCCCAATTCTTCTCTATTGGGTTTAGGTTGGGTTTAGGTCTGGGGATTGGGCTGACCATGGTAAAACCTCAATCTTTTTTTTTTGTAGGTAATCCACTTTGTGGCCAACTTCGACTTGTGTTTGGGATCATTGTCGTGTTGGAACTATCATTTCCCAATGGGCATAAGGCAGCATGGTGTTACAAGATGTCTACATAGTCTTCAGACTTTATTATGCCCTACACTTGTCCAATTTGCCCGATTCCTTGGCCAGAGAAGCAGACCAAGACCAAAATTGAACCACCTCCATGTTTGACCGTCCCTTTAGTGTATTTTTATTATTTTATATTTTTAGGGTATTTATTCTCTCACCTCTTGGCCTCCTGACATGTTGTTTTCCAACCGATCCGTGCATATTGAACTATGATTCGTCAGAAAACAAGACCGTTTCCCATTTTTGGGGATGAGTTTTTGCAAAATCCAAACGAGCTTTCAAATTTTTTGTTAAATAAATGGCTCTATTGCTATCTGAAAACCACGCAATCCGGCCTGCAGTGCGCGGCGTCTGATAGTTGATGGGTCAATTGGTAACCTAAGTTTAATCTTTGCTTCCCTGGATGATGCCGTGGGGTTTCTTCGGAAGAAATTGGTAATTTTTCAATCATCTTTGGCTGTGGTGCTTCGAGACCTTCCACCTCTATGATGGCATAACACCTTTCCACTTTTGATTATTCTACAAATAGTTGATTTGTGAATGGAATATTTCTTTGAAATTTCTTTTTGTGATGCTACTTTTAAAAAAAAAAATCAAAATTCTAGATTTTACATCCGATGAATATTTATTTCCCGCCATTTTTAAAACAAAATCCTTTTTTTTTTTTCAATTTAAAAAGAATTTATTTAAAAAAAAAAAAACGTTTTATCGATCAAAGTCCCAGTAAAAACTAACTAAACAAATCAAGCTACACGTATAAACTTACCAACCTCAAAATAAATCAAATATCAAATTAACCGTTATCAAAATGAGACGAAAAGAGAAATGGCCACTAGTTGCAAATGTTTTAAACAGCTGAAATCATTATTATTTTTGTAAAAGCAGTGCATTTGTAGAATTTGCCTGTGGATCAGTGCTTTAAGATTATGAACAGTAAGGTGACACATACAAAAGTCTAAAGCAATTCATTGGAACAACGTTTATACATACGAATGTTCGCGGTGACAGTTGCAAATGTTTTGCACAGTACTGTATATTGCTCATTTCCTGTACAGTGTTATATGTTGTGGGATGAACTCTACAATTGCCAGCATAGAAATAGAAGTGAATTATACTCTGTTCAACAAAAATAGTCAGTAAAGGGAAGATACGACGTTTGCCTCTCACTCCAATTTGGCTTGCATAAACGTTTCCCTTTTTAAAGTTCTGACAGGTTTTTTTTTCTAAAAACCTTCAAAACCCAAAACCTCCTTGATAATAATTGAATAAGATTTTTAATTACAATTGAGAGTGATGGTAAACTCTGTTGAGATGTAGATAACAAGAGAACGATTGTATTAACAGTATCCCCCATTAGCAGTGGGATAAAAGGGTCATGTTGGGTGTACAACTTTTTGTAAGGAATTGCAACAATTCTGTTTTCCTAAAGCTCGCACTGTTTTTAAAATTTAAACATGTTAAGGGTATTAATAACCCCTTGAGTGCCCGCTAATTATAAAAAAAGGAATGTCAGTGGTTTGTTCATTTCTTAGGGGCATTTTCCTGACAGTACATCAGGCGTAGCACTCGTGGCATGGTAGTTAGTGTATTGGATTGTCATGCAAGTGGTCTTGGGTTCAATCCCTGTTTGTGCCATCAAAGATTTTTTTCACGGGTACTACCTCTTGCGAGGACTTAACAAATCCTCTAAGAGTAACTCTCGTCATGAAAAGTGCTTTCTCAAATTAGCCGTTCGGAATCGGCTTAAAACTGTAGGTCCCCTCCATCCCTGACAACATTACTCGCACACAGGAGTGGTTGAGAGTTGTAAGTGACTAGGCCCCAGGAGCCTGACTATGAGGTTCGCGGCGAATCATTTTGCTAGCGAGTTTGCCATTTTTCAATTATTGCTTTCGCTTTCGCCTTCTTCGTTTCGAATTCGACCAATTAACGAATTCGAAGGCGAGTTTGAAGCGTCATAATGTTTGTTAGCGAGTTGAATCCGATAGCTTTTTTTTGGCGGATTCACAGGCGAAAGAGTGTTTATTATTATTCAGTGTTCTATTTCTTGGATTATTTCTTTATTTTAATTTAAAAATGTGAGTTAGCTTTATTTTAATTTTCTTATAATTTATCCACAATAAAATATAAAATTTTAAAATTCATTCAAGGAACGATGTTCCTGTTCATTCATTTCAAAATTTATCATTTTTGGGCACAACTTTCTCTCAAGAATTTTAAGAGTTTTAGACAAAACGTTTGAGACTGTTGGTTGTGCCATTCCAAGGAGTACGTCTTGTCCAACTCCTTTTTGGTACGATCCCTCAGCAAGAAATATCATAGTAGCGGCAAGCTTTAAAATTGAAGGAATGCCGTTGCTGTTCTGATCCTTGAATTCCTCACTGATCTCTTGCATAAAGAAGACAAAAGCTTGTTTCGAAAGTCGAAATAGTTTGATAAATCTATTAAGACAAAGTGTGTAGATTAATTGATTTAAACTAAAAGGAAACAATACTTACTCAGTTGAAGGGAGATCCAGAGGAGAAGATTTGCTTCATAGTAGTCTCCTGGACACCCGTAATCTTGAGGATTCCAGGGATTCCTCAAATTCCTCGCTTTCAGAATAAATACACACCATAATTGATTCCATTTTTTAATTTTAATATTGTTTATTAAAATCACCGCAAATTTTACAAATTCAATCAAAACAAATCAAAATTTGTGGAAAGCTGTCAAACCAAAAGTGTCAAATCACTGGAATATAGAGAGAAAAAGTCAAACCAAAGTGTCAAATCACTGGAATATAGGAAGAACTACTTTCGCTTCGCCGCGAGTTCGTTAATAAGGAAATACGAAGCGAGTCGAATTTGAAAGGTCGAATTGAAAACGATCCGCCGCGAACCTCATAATCAGGCCCCAGTTCTCCATGGACTGTTACGCCACCCAAATTATTATTATTTATTTATATCAGGCACCACTGCTTTGGGAAAAGCTCGCCCATAAGGCCTGAACTGACTATTTCTGTTGAACAGAGTACAGAATATTTCAAGTTTAGATCACATTTAAAAAAAAAACTTTTGTTGGTTGTTGTTTTTTGTTTTTATACAAGTATCTTTGTTTTATATATTTTTGTTTTTAAATTCAAATTTACATTATTTCTGGAGAAGACAAAAAATCATTAAAATATAGAGTAATCTACGTTACATTAAATTCAATTAAAATTAATAATAATTATATTTGCATTACTTTGTTTTTGTTTTAATTTTTAATTTGTTGTTCTTTTTTCTTTTTCAAGGGATAAAGGTAAAGATGTATATTGCAGGCTTATTGTTTATGCCCTAAAAATATGAGATATGAACAAGATAATGACAAAATTTGATTCATCACTTTAGAAGGCTGATCAAATTGTTGCTGAAAATAAAATTAAAAAAAAAAAAGAAAAACTTACAATAGCAATCATTATGAGTGCTTTACAAAAATGTTTCTACTTGTGTTTCTTTTTCTTTTCTGTTTACTTTTTAAGACTAAATAAATAAAAGCTTGAATGAGTTGGTTTTTGTTTTTGTTATTTCTTTCTTATAATTATTATTTTTTTAGTTTTCTTTTCTTTTTTTTTGTATTGAATTATAATAGAGAGAGAATGAAATTGAACGATAGAGATAGACAGAATATGAACATCAAGGAAGGGGATGAATGCTTCTTTTTGTTTTTTTTTTTTGTTTTTTTTAATTAACTTTGTATTTGTTTTGTTTTTTTAAGGATGCGTATACACAAGACACACACTTAAAACAACATTAAAACTAGAATAATTCTCTTATTTTTTTTGTTTTGTTCTATCCCCTCCGCTTGAGCTTATCCGCAGCATAAGCAAGTCATTACGGTGGGAGATTATGAAGTTTCACCTTTGCCGCTGTCATCGCCATCGGCATAATCTGACTCTTCGGCATCGTCATCATCTTCGTCATCATCATCGTCATCTGTCTGTTGATCGTCTTCTGTTTCCAAATCGAAATCATCATCGTAGAAACTTGTCATATCCAACATTGGCTCTTGGGAGGGCTTTTTAGTTGGTTTGAGGCAGTAATCTTCGAGTGTCGTTGGTACAGTGATTCCTTCCTTTCTGGCTTCAGCATTTGCAGCAAGAGCTTGTTTTCTGATTATGTTTGGGTACTCGTTGTCTTTACCCTGGAAATTTTGTTTTTCATTTTAAATTTAAAATTTTTTACCTTATTTGAGATTTTTTAAAGTTTGAAATAATATTTTTTTAATATAATGAACAAATCAACTCAATCTCCCACTTGTAGCTATTTGTATACAAGAAGTGCACACGTTTTGTCTAAGAATTTGAGCCTCTTATCTCCCATAACCTTTTATACCAAGAACTTCTCCTCCTACGTATGTCTATTACACTCATTTAAGTTCAACAGAATTGTATATTAATATCATTTCTTTTTTCAGAACGTGGGTCATTGCCAATAGCAGTTTAAAATTTTGAAGTTATATAACTCTTTGAAAGGACATAACGTGTAGGTAGAAGAATAAACTTATCATAAGAATTATTCTGCACAATTTTTATTTTTTTGTTATTTCCAACAGGAGAACAAAAATGTTTCCTATGAATTAAAAAAGGGGACCTAACAAAGTGCTTGATGTAAATTTTTAAAGGGTATAGTTCGTTGTACCTATATTAAAACTCTTTCTATGTCAGACTGAACTTAAATTGGGAAGTCGGATAGGAACGTGAATTGGTCAAATAAATTTAAGGAACTTTTATGACTCTCAAGGTCAACTTTATGAAAAAAGAGCTTAATATACGACACGAATCGACCGTTAACCTACAAAAAACCAAACAAAAGACACGACAAGCAGTGCACGAACTCGCACGCACACAAGCATAACCTCACACACCAATAAGTGCGTTTTTTTCGTATTCCATATATAGTAAAGTGAGAAATTGCCAACAAAACGATCCGCAGTAATCCGGTTTTTATATTTGAAAGTTGATACAACTGAATATTTGCCAGAATAATTTATCAAAAAATTCAAACAAAAATAACGAAATTCAGACCAGGGGCCCTACTCTCTAATGCGTTTCGAAAGCCAATCCGATTCGAATCTGATATTCGATTCGTTTATGAATTCGTACTCTGTAAAAATTTCGAATCGAATAAAACAATCATCTAGTACTTTTTCTAATTATCGAATAGATTTACCGAGTCTCGAAGCATTTCTTATGAGATTTGTCAAAGCAAAAATACAAAAAAAATCAAAACAAATCACAAAGACGAGGAAAAAATTAAAATTAAAATTTAGACATTATTAACACTTAAAAAATAATGGTAATGACTTTTTTTACACTTCACTGCTTTGCAATTGCCACACCTCTCTTTTTATTCAAGCTTAGAAAGTTAAAGCTGATGTTTTTTATAGTCATTTCGTTTTTTGTGTTGAAATTTGTCTTTTGCTAAGGTATACTTTTTTTCCTTCAAGTCATACGAATTCCACCATAATTTCAAATTGCTTTTGTTTGGTATGTACATTTTTCTCTGATGATTCCCTGTAATGGGATTTATTTGCTTAAATTTTGAATAAAATATTTTTATTTCCTTACTTATATTTTATCTATTTCACACAACTCAACACAATTTTCCTTTTGTGTCCTTTAAAAACGACTTTCGAATTGCAATTCGTTACCTCTCTTGTTGTAGAACCAAAATTTCCGTTTTCGAACGCTAATGACATTCGGAAACGAATTGCCAGGTACGAAAAGTCCGAATGCGGATTTGTCATTCCGTAAGTACTAGATTTCTTATCCGCATTAGAAATAGAGAGTACAAAATATTCATTTTCGAAAATATTTCCTTTCGAAATGCATTACAGAGTAGGGCCCAGGGGTGAAATCGTGTAAGCTGGGGTGGAATCGGCTAAGGTTATAGTTGACTATCATTTTTTTGATAGTCAAATTGACTATCATTTTCATTCCGTCTGTGTAAGATGATTCAACTCAATTCAATTCGATTGAACAATTTCAGATTCAAATTGTCAAAATTCATTGTTGCCTTGGTGAAATTTTAAATTGATTCGTATAAAATATCTAAATAAAAGTATCAAATTAGCTGTGTTTAAATAACATTCTTACTTTTCTTGTGTTTTTTTCTAATTACGTAAGCTTTGTCGGTCACAAGAATGTGTTTTTGTACCTAAAAGAGGTAACTGAAAAAATTTTTCATTCGTTTTTTGTAAGCGTCTGGTAGCTCTATTCAGAAACGACATATTTGTAGGAAAACGACTATTACATTTTCTTTTGACAGCTTTTTAGGTATCAATTTGATTATCACCTTACACAGATCCAATTCGATTATTTTGACTGTCAACAATCAACAATCACCTTAGCCGATTCCACCCCTGATTTTGATAGTTGACTATCAAAATCAAGAAAATACGTCTGTGTAATGTAAAAGTCGATTTCAAAGTTTTAACCAAACAATTTGACATAAAATAAAAACTTCAAAAGGGGGGTTTGTTCGTAGACTACTACATTAACATGTGGTGTTGAAGCGAGCTTGAAGCTCGCCTATATTCTTTATATACCTGAATCGAGTTGAAATGAGCTTGATTCGCTCGATTCCGGTAGGGGATCGGAAATTTGTGAAGAAAAACCTGTGTGGAGGAGTTGGTTTTACAGATAATGCGTTATGGTCTGTTTATTTTCATGTTTGTGTACAAAAAATATAGTTTTGTTTTAATCAAATTAAAAAAAAATTGCACATGGAGTAGGTAGCATATTCCTATATGGTGCTGAACTATTCGGTTTTTCATTTTTTAACACGAATCAAACTATCTAACTTGTACTTCATAAGAAACATCGAAACACCATTTGCATTTTAGAAAGTGCTGTCAAACTTAATCATTTTTAAATCTTCTTGTGCGGTGGAAACACCAAAAGAAACTGAGATAAACCTTTGGTGGAAACATAGCAAAACATAATTATCTTTTCTATTGTTTTCTCTTGCAAAATAAGCCCAGTTAGTCCATTTTCATTAACAAAACTAAATAATATCAATAGTAATAGATTGATTTTGTCCCCAATGGAAAACACACATGATTCCAAATGCACAACTACTCAACGAACACAGCCATCGAGATACAAATGCAATATCAATCGTACCAACATTTGAGAACGAAATCACATAAGATCCATTTGAGGCTCGTATAAATGTCAAAAACCTATCCATAGTGAGATTCTACTCTAACTTTTATCGGTGTTATTCATACTATTGTTTTTGTTATTCGTGTAAAATCCTACTATACTATGAATAGATTTTCCAACAAAGCACGGGTAATGACTCGATTCCCCTATTCAGGTTTACAAACAAATTTTCACGAAAATTTGTTTGTGGGATTGGATCGAGTAATACTAGCCGCGTTTTATTATCACCGTGATCTGATCCGGATCTTGGATTTACATGCATTACAACAACAACACAAGATCCTGCTTTGTGTTTGGATCTCAATTTGAGATCCAAAATTTAATTCTTTTTTTCACAACAAGGAGCGCTTTCTCATTGTAATTTCACATGTAAATGTTGGTATCATTGCAAACAAATTAAATAAAACCTGTATTGCCATATAAACATTTCTATTTGACTGAAATAAAATATTTTTTAAATAGAAAGCGAGAAGCTTTATATATAAATAAAATCGAGAAAGCTGCAGCACAAATGCGAGAAAAGATGTTCATATAAATTGTAGGTAATCTCTAAATTAAATTATTTAAGTGTCACATTTATTAAAAGGTCAAAAAGAATCTGGACTACATGTGAGACCAAAGCGTTTCTGGATGCTTTGAGTTTGAGAGTGCAATGGTGATTTGCAAAAACATTTTCAAAAGTTGTGGAGCTTCCATTTTTGGTATGTGTTTGTTTTTTTTTTGCTTCGAAATGTCACTTTTGAAAGATTGAATTTGACACTGCTACCAAACTTTAAATAATAAAAAATATGATGATCCAATGCTGTTTTATTATCATGATCTGATCCGGATCAGAAAAAAATTTTCCACCGTCGAACATAGCTGACTTCCATCGTTAGGGCATTACAAGCACGGAATAAGAAAGTTTATGCGTTTTTCGTTGACTTTAAGTCTGCTTTTGACCTGGTGAATCGGAATGCACTTTTCTACAAACTTTCTCAGCTAGGTATATCTACGCAGTTTATTCGAATTGTAAAGGAAATGTATTCCGAATCAAAAGCAGCTGTATGGGATGGTTCAACGTACTCGGAATGGTTTGAAACGGACTCTGGTGTAAAACAAGGATGCCTTTTAAGTGCTCTTCTATTTGCACTTTTTATTAATGATGTAGAAGCTCCTCTACCTGGAGGTCTCCGCATTGCTGACTTGAAAGTAAATATTCTTTTATATGCCGATGACCTGGTATTACTTTCTGAGTCTCCTGAAAATCTCCAACTAATGATAAATCGCCTAGCTGATTATTGCGCTAAATGGGGACTTGTCATTAATATAGATAAATCCAAAATAATGGTGTTCTCGATATCTGCACGTAACCACACTGCAAACAATTGGCACTTTAATGGAAACCCTCTACAGATTACTAATAAATACAAGTACCTGGGAGTGATTTTTAATAAAACCATAGATTTTAAAAATCACGTTAATGTCAAAGCCAAGACTTCACAAAGCTTGTTAAATCTAGCCTGGAGGAATATATTTTCAAACCAGCGAATAGTACTATCTGCGAAATACAAGATATTTGATGCTGTTGTAAAAAGTTCGCTTTGTTATGCTGCCCAGGTATGGGGAATCAATGAATACGAGGAGATAGAAAAGTTTCACAGATGTTTTTTGAAGAAACTTTTTAATTTACCCCTAAAAACACCTAACTTTGTATCTGGAAACAGGACTTCCAAAAATATTTACTAGCACGCTTAAATTACAAGCAGACTACATTTTAAAGGTTTTATCCCATCATGATGACCGACTGACAAAACGAATGGCACTATATGAGCTAAGAAACGAGGACTGGTGGATGTCGATATGGAAAGTTCTGGGAAACACGTGTGGAGAAACAATATCGCTGAATCCAGCAAATTTGAATCATCCTAAAGAGATTTTTTACAAAATCATACAAAGCTATGAAAATTTGGAACGCGATGCTCTTATGGAGGAAGCTCGAAAATCACAAAGCAGGATTCTTTACTCACAACTGACCCTGAATCTTATGGAATCAAACTACTTTAATGATTCACTGAATTACAATCAAATATCCTTAATATTTAAAACAAGATGTGAAGTCCTTAGCTTAAACGGATCACCATACAACGGCAGATTTAATCAGTTTTGCACGCTATGTGATTTGAAAGCAAAAGAAGATTGCTTCCACTTCATGAGTATATGTCCCGTTTTTTGTGCCTACAGAAATGCAAGCTTTGGAAAAAAAATCTCTGACGCTACAAGAAACAGTAGAAGTGTTAAACAATTTTGAATGGAAAACACTCTCCTTTTTGAAAACCATTTATACATATAGGATGTTAATTATAACCGAATTTGTTTAAATTTATGTATTTAATTTTAGTTTTTAATTTTTGTTTATCATTCATACCTAGAAAATTATTTATTTTGATCTACTAACCGAGCTGACGGCAATGCCATAGCTGCCAAAATTCATAAAAATTATAAACAATGTACCAAAAGCAAAACGAAACAATAAATGAATGAATTACTTACTTACTTACTTACTTGTACCTACCTCCCTACATACATAACTGACTCAAAATTGAATTTCCCTACCTAACGTATTATTTCTTTCCAAAAATTAAAAAAAAAAAAAACAACAAAAATCTATTGCCAATTTTAAAATATGCACAGCACATCCACACAACTATGTACAATATTCAAAATTTGACAGCATTGTAGGTATTGAGAAAATAAATTTGAATTATCTTAATAGGGCCCATACACTACGCAAACACGTTTGTTCAAACGTGTGTTTGAGCAAACATAAAGGGTGTCCCAAAATTAACGCAAGATTTGAATTTGCCGCCATTTGTGCAGTGAAGTGTTGGCAACCCTGAAAAAAAAAGCAATTTGACAGCTAACAGTATAGGGTTATTAAAAATGGAGCGTTACACGAGAGAGAACAACGTGTCTTCATTATTAAAGAATATTTCAAAAATAGTGAAAGCTTGGCGGCTGCAGTTCGAAAATTTCATACAAAATATGGTCGGAATAGTGTTTTAACTTCGTCAACTGTGAAGAGATTAATTGAAAAATTCATGGAGACTGGATCCGTTGGAGACGCCAAACACACTGGTCGTCCAAAAACAAGCCGTTCAAATGTGAATGTCGAAGCAGTGCGTGAGAGTGTTGCTGACAATCCAGGAACCTCAATTCGACGTCGTGGACAAGAATTGCGAATTTCAAGAACCTCTCTACAGCGTATACTCACCAAAGATCTGTGTCTTCATGCTTACAAAATTCAATTAACACAACAATTGAAGCCTAATGACCATGGACAGAGAAGAGAGTTCGTTGAATGGATTATTGAACATCAACAAATGGACCCTGATTTTTCGAGCAAAATCATCCTAAGCGATGAAGTACATTTTCATCTTGATGGCTTTGTCAATCGCAAAAATTGCCGCTTTTGGTGTTCGGAGAACCCACATGTGATTGTCGAAAAACAAATGCATCCACAACGCGTGACTGTATGGTGTGGATTTTGGGCTGGAGGCATAATTGGGCAATATTTTTTTGAAAATGATGCTGGTCAAGCAGTGACTGTTACTGGTGCTCGATATCGCGACATGATTACACAGTTCTTTCTGCCAAAATTGGATGATATTGATGTGTCCAATATGTGGTTTCAACAAGACGTTGCCACATGTCATACAGCCCGTGAAACAATTCAATTACTGCATGAGACATTTCCAGGTCGTGTACTCTCTCGTTTCGGTGATCAAAATTGGCCTCCTAGATCGTGTGATTTAACACCATTAGACTTCTTTTTTTGGGGTTATTTGAAATCACAAGTCTATGTCAACAAGCCCACAACCACCCGTGCATTAAAGGAGGAGATTCAACGCTGCATCAACGAAATTCAGCCACATTTATGCAGAATGGTCATGGAAAATTTCAACAAAAAAAGTGCGCTTGTGCATGCAAAGCAGTGGAGGCCATTTGTCCGATGTGTTATTCCATACATAACCCTATTCTATGTACTTTACGAGTCAATAAAAATATAACCATCAAAAGACTAAAAACGGCGTTTTCTATTTAATTCAAATCTTGCGTTAATTTTGGGACACCCTTTAGTTTCGCCACACTACACAAACATGTTTGAGAGATATTAGTTGCGTGACAAATTTTTACACACCACAATACCGGTAAACTTTTATAAAGTTCAATTAATTCAGTCCAAAAAAAAATTGTTCCTCTTGTTTATTCATGTTAACTCTATGAAAATTGGCATTGGTTTGAGCAAAATTCAATACACACCACACAAATATGTTTGTGCAGGCACGGAAAATTCAAATTTTTTTGATTTTGTTTAAACCGCTTGCGCAAACACGCATAATCGCTACACACTACACAAACAGTTTGCACAAACATTTTTACAACAACAAAATACATTCGTTTGCTCAAACAGTTTGTGTAGTGTATGGGCCCTATTAGATTTCATAAATTTGAAATCAAATCCAACAAAAACAAAACCCACATAGTTCAATACCTACATATGAATATCTCCATGACAACACACAAAAAAAAAACATAAGCAAATGTATTATTTGTTTGCCTCTCTTACTCCCTTAATTTCTTACAAGAGAGAAAATAATACAACCACCTCTTTTCCTTAACTCGGTTTTTGTTTTAACTTCTGTAATCTGCACAACAAATTTTCAATACTCCGAGCGCCGCCTGTCAACTATCAATGAACTAAAAATTCATGTTCCATAAGAGTACTATAGTTCATATATGGGTGATTATACAAAAGTTGGGTAACTCGATGTCATCAACCAATATATACAAAGTCTGATTATATTTTATTAAGATTGCAATTTATTTTAAAACAATGGAAAGACCTTTATTTAGTCACCCAATTTCAGTTCTTCATTTTGAATACAAGTTATTAAAAAAACACAATTAGTTCTTAAAACGTCAGTCCTCTGGCATGTCATAACCCTGAAAACCAACCATTAAGTGACTGTCTATTAAACATTATCATTGATTAGAGAAAACTTATTAAATTAATACAATCTGCGATGTATATAGTTTAATATATACTACATCTTTCATAATGCAGTGTTCTCCACTTTATTTAAAAAAATAAGAAATTTTGTGTTCAGTTTTATTCGTCAGTTTCTTGTGTTATTTAAATTTAAAATTCGTGCGAAATATCGCCGACTTAACGTCAAATCCCACTTTGAATTTTAATGTTGGTAATAAAGTTAGTTGCGGGTCGCACAATTTGACGGCCACCATAACTGTACCAGAGTTTGGGTTATGTTTGTTGTCTATACACGTGCTTAGCCAGTCAACACGTCAGTTTTATGGTGAGTCGTTATTTTTTTTTGTTAATCTAAAGTTTATTTTTATTTATTCGTATTAGACTTTGATTTGTTAAAATGTAGTTTGTTGATATTTGAAATTACAAAAAAAAAAAAAACATTAGTCCAGATTATAATCTCAAATTTCGTCGTTTTCGTCAGTAGTGTGGCGTCAGTTCTGTGTCAGGTAAATTGTTATTGTTCTTCATTTCTTGATCATTAGTACTTTTAAGATGAATATTGTTAGACTTTGTTTGTTGATTACTTTGAAATATTTAGTAAAACTATGTGAAAGTAGTAAAAGATTAGTGAATAACGTTACGTTAAATGTCAAAAGTCTGTTTTGAAAACTGATGTAGTATTTTCTCCTAGTATTACATATTAATAATTATTTTTAATTGTTACTAAGTGATTTTCAGTGATCATTATTAAATCCTTAGAGATTTTTACTAATTTGTATTAAATTTCATTATAATACTTTCAAAACTGTGTATACTCGTCAGTCCTCTGGCAGTCAAATTCTGAAATTTTTAAATATCTTACAATGTACTCAAAAAAGTGACTGGCCCGATTGGGAACAATATATTAATTAGATTAGCTATCATATACACCCGAATTTATAGAAGTTTGATTTAAAAACTATCGTAAACAAAATATCCTCAAAAGTTACCCAACTTTTGTATAATCACCCATATACAAAGTTAGATCTAGAAGCAGAAATAAGGTTTGAAAGTTTAACGAGCAGGCGAAACGAAATTTACAACCGCATAAACCTCGATCTAAAGACGGCTGCAAAGACAAAAGTTGTAGGAATCAATGCTAGAGGAAGAACCACTTGTGATATCAAAAAAGGCTTTAGACAAGGTAACGCGCTCTCATGAGATTTCTTTAACATTATCCTTGAAAAAATAGTGCAGAGATCCCATGTCTTTTAAAATTCTGTCCAATTATTTGCATGTGCATAATATAATCGGAAGAACTCAGCGCGATGTAATGAGGCATTTGTGAGTATTGCGACTGGCTTAGCAGTTAATGAGGACAAAACAAGTACATGCTGTCATCAAGACGTCTCAGTCAAAACGTCATCATCATCAGATTTAACTTGGAAGTAGTCAAGGAGTTTGTCTACCTGGGATCCGGTATGAATGCAGTAAACAATGCCAGGATCCGGTATGAATGCAGTAAACAATGCCAGGGACCGCTGGTTCTTTGGGCTAAAAGAGCAATTGAGTAGCAAAGCCCTCTGTCGAGCAAGCAAAGTGTCGCTATATAAAATCCTCATCATTTCCGTCTTTCTATACCAATGGACCATGACAAGAACGGATGAAAGCACCTTGGGTTGTTCCCAGAGATTAGTTCTTCGCGTGATCTACGGTCCCATATGGATAGAAAGTGAGTGGAGGAAAGAATGGAACAACGATCTGTTGACTTAGACTTAACCAGGAGGATAAAAGTCCAGCGCCTGAGATGATTAGGTCACATAGAGCGCATGACAACTTGGACTCGAAAAGTTTTCGAATGCAACCCAATAGGGCAGCGGAGTGCAGAAAAATCGATCATGTTGCGCACAAAATTGGAAAGTAACCTCATCCAATTTGGAGTCGACAACTGCAGACATCTATTTAGAGACAGAGATAGATGGAGACATTTTTTGGGTGAGGGCCCGTTCACATGGGGCTTTAGCGACCACTTATTATAAGCAAGTAATATGTAGGAAGAAAAGACATTTCTATCATCCAATAGACTTCATTAAGAAAAGTTAAAGTCACCGATAGTCTTAAAAGAGTCAAGGATACCTGTGATTTCAAACAGGGACTCGATTTTTCCCACAGCTTACTCATAAGCTTGGGAAGGCTGTAATGAAAACAGAATAAAACAACATGTAGAGTAAACACTTACGATATTTCGGCACAAACAAATTCAAAGCGGTTATGTACAGCTGGAAGGACATAACGGACAGAATAATCATTTTCGATACTAACTCGCCCTCAACCCGAAAGACAATGAATTTAGAAGAAACAAATCTTGAAGGAGGATTAAATTGCAAAGGTTCGTTTCAGTGCGTAGGGCCGTTATGCTAAAACTCTACATTCAATTTCTTCGTGTGCCAACTATAAGATTTTGTTCATTAAGTAATTAAGAGTAATTGACAAATCCTCCAAGAGTATTTCTTTTCATCAAAAGTGCTTCTCAAATTAGACGATTGGAATGGGCATAAAAAAAGTAGGTTATCTCCATTACTATTAAATTGACATTACTCGCACCCAGAATTGGTTGAGAGTTGCAAGTCACTAGAACCTGCTTCATGATCTTTGGCCTCACCAAATATGTTTTATTATTTTGCAAGTTTCTGTACTAAAAACGAGAGACAAGTTGGACTAAGTTTGACGTCTCTAAGGCCCTCTTTAACAATAACAAATTGAAAATAAAGACTTAAAAAGTTTCCGTTTGGAAAATTAGGTTCTATAACATTCAGAGAAATGTTTTTCGACTTTAAAACTTTTACCTTTTGAAGTAAACATAAAAATGGGAATGACAAATTCACTGATTTGAGTTGAAAGTTCTATTGACTATTCATGGTGAAGGCCTAAGACGCACATTACTACAAGGGCGTCAAGTTTTCTAGAACAAAAGGCAACCTTGATTGTGATAGAAATAAATAACTGAACAAAGCCCCGAAAAACTACTTATCAATGCCATGAAAATAAATAAAAATATAATAAAAACAAACAATAGTTAAATCACCTGCGAATCCCTCCATCTCCTGTACATGACTGATGCATCGACATTTGCTGGCGAATACGTATTTGGTTCATTTAACAACGAAATAACCGACAGCAAGATCGTTCGCACATTCTGTGTTGGATTCCACCTCTCGCACGGCAGCTCCCCACTCTGTGGATCATCAACCGGTGGATGGAGAATGGAAATACACAAGTCTCCATTCTCATAGACATTTGGATGCCAGACTTTGGTGAGAAATCTAATGGAAGGAGGTGAATACGGATAATCTGGAGGGAATTTCATGTGTGCCTTAAAATAGCCACCCTGGTAGAGTGTGTCCGGTGGCCCGAAGATTGCAACCTCCCATTCAAATAGATTGTCCTCATTGCACAATTTTACACGGAATCCTTCGACGGGTTCCTCTTGCAATGATTTGTATTCAAGTGCCAAAGCACGAACAGCTGAGCTGCTTGGTTGGGATTGAGACATTTGTTAGTTGATGTCCCTCCTTCCTTCCTTGAGTTGGCTGCTGCTGTTCGAGATGTTGTTTAGTTTCTTTTTTCTTTGTTGAAAATTCACAAAAACACACAGGGACTCCCGTTTGGCTTCTGGAAAAAGCAAAAGAGCAATCCGTTGTTTGTGTTGTGTTATGTTATGTTATGAAGGAAGAAGAAACCCCATGATTTGTGTGGGACTTACCTTATTCTTGAGTTGAGTTTTATAATTTAATTTGATGGATACCAAGAATACAACAAAAAAGAATTTCTTTCTAATTTAAATAAAAAGAAAAAAGAGAACTTTTTGTATGGGGACGAGAACTACGACAATCGACAACTACGATGATGGCGGCGGCGGCGAAGACGGAACGGACGAAGTGGTGTTGCCTGCTGCTGCACCGTGCACACAATAGCCCAAGCAAAACGAGAGCGAGCGAGAAGAAACAAAGAAAATGAAAATAACAGAGCTGAAAAATATTGAGTGGATGTGATGGACTGGATTTAGTTTTGGATTTAGATTTAGATTCGGGATTTGGATCGAACAAAAATTTTGTAAGATTTTGAAGGGGATTTGTTTCTAGAAATGGATTTTTGCCACTCAAAACGTTTGGGAATTGTTTTTTGGAATTTGAAATCCTTATTGGAATAATTACCGAGATGATTTTTCCGATTTAGTTTATTACAAAAATTTATGATTGCACAAAATTGAATTTCTTTCTCGTAGCAAGATGTAGACTAATCACAAATGTCAATGTCATATAATTGATGTGAAGTTGGTTGTGTTTATTTTTATGTAGCAATGACAAGAACCAAAAACATAATGAAAGTTCTACATGAGATATTTTTGAGAGTTTTAGTAAATATTTTAAATTATGGTGTTCCTGCATGGAGATTTCCGTTTATTTTTCAAACTTTTAAATATGTATTTATGAAGAAGTATTTTTTATTGGTAGAAATGACCTTTTATTGTAGGAAGATACCATTTCATTCAAATAAATGAATGCAGTAAAGACACTGCACATCATAGACACACCATATAAAGACCGGAAACCTATCTGTCATTCTGGTTTTGCCAAAAAGCTGAAACATCAATTCTCACCAGCGTTGCCGCGAAGACAAAAATTGTAAGGGCAATTTTGAGGGCCATTTCCAAAATGTGCGGGCCACTATCCCACTACCCTGGAAAAAATTTGTTTAAGAAAATAATAACAGTTTGTCTTTTCTAAATAAACTTATTATATTTCAGGTCTTTTTGTTTACGGTATTAGTTATCACACTTGTACAAATTCCCGATCGGGCACATTGTGGCAACGCTACTTCTCACGCACCCTTATTTCTATTTCTAACATCAATTCACCACGGCTAACATCAATTCACCACCCTCTAACATCAATTCACCACGAAATAAGGAATAGTGATGAGAAATTCTTTAGGGGGGGCACCTAGTGGCTACATCGACATTAGCTATTGCATTTTTTGGGAAGAGTACGATAACTCAGCCGACAAAGTTTAATGACGGATTTGTATAGAACAGTTAAAAACAATCATTTTTTACTATGGGAGTGGGGTCTATTCTCCCCGTTTAGGCGTTAGAGGCAATTTAAAAAAAATATGTGCGTTAAATGGAAAAAATAATGGTTATACTTACAACTAAGTTTTATAAATTTTTTTAAAGACAACACTTTTGTCTATTAGCTTGTTTTTAAATCAAGTCAAAACTATGCAAATTAGAAAAGTTCGTTGAGATATTCAGCCTTATTTTGACATTCTCTTTCGTTCGAAAGTTATTCGAATTCGTATGATACGTATTTTCACTTTCTAACGATTCGAAAGTTCATTTTAATTCGAAACTAAAGCAAACTTTGACTTTCTAATCATTCGAAACAAACGTCATTTATTAAGCGTTCACATCTTGATGAGAGAATTAAAAGAAAAACATGTTTTCTTTCCGAAAAATAAAGAAAATGGAATATATTTTTATGAAAATCTGTTGATGTTTTTATTAAAGGTCACAGACACACTCAAATTGAACAACTAGAGAACAAAAGGAAGTTCTTATAAAATTAATGGAAGAAAACCATGAAATCGCGAGAGGTTTTCTTACAAATCGAATCCCAAATGGATTTGATGCATCCTTAATTCTTCTTCTATTTATGCTGTTTTGATTTTTCATAAATAAAACAATTTGAATTTTTGAAAGACAATTTAAACGATTTTAACGACTGTGTTACTTTTTGATTCTTGTTGACAATTGTGAAGTGTGACCAGGTGTGATTCAAATAAAGAGACTTTAAAGTTATATTTTTTGGTAATGCATGTGGGACAAAAGCAAATCAAATTATAAGTACATTAATTATTTTATTAGATTTAAAGGTGCTGAGTTAGCTGTACAAAATTTGTTAATGTATTTTTTTTACTTTTCATATCAATAAACTTAAATTTATGTTCCCATATTCAAAGTGTCATTGATGGTTTTTTAAATAATTAACATCACTAGCACTTAGAACTTTATTAATTTAATTTTTCTTAAGTTAAGGTATTTTTTATATTCCATCCAATTGTTTCAATGAAATTGAAAGTTTGTGAAACAATTTTAAATTTTGTTACTTTGGTCACACTAAATAAGATCGAAACTTCAAACAGCTAACTTCGAATTCGAGTTCATTCCTGTTCATTTAATATATTTATTCAACAGTGAACATTATTCGTTAGAATGTCAAAATACGGAAATTTCATTCTAATGAATAGATCTATTCTAACGAATTGGCTATTCATTAGAATGTATTATATTTTTAATAAGTATTTATTAATCCGATCTTCTCAGATGCCAACTTAAGACTTAAATCGAAAAACATTTTTGCTGTAAACTGTCATCAAATATGGTTAAACAAAGAACTTTTGGTTTCTTATACATGAATCACTTATTAGGAAAACAACATGGTCCTACGTGATTGTATTGAAATGTAACATAATATTTAATATCATATTTTATGATCCAGAGGATCGTGCTTATTGCTTATTATTATATTTTGGTTCATATTTTCTAATTACTAATGGAACAGACGTGTGTTAATTTGCATAGTTTTTGAAAAAAATTGTTTTAAACTCAAAATTTGGTCAAAAAAGGTAAAAAAAGGTTTAAAGTGTGATTTTTAAAATTTTAAGATTATTTACTATTGTTTTTAGAATGCATTGCTTATATTTGTTTTTGATGAAAAACTGAAAACTAGATGATTTTATGTCTTGTAGTTCTTGAGAAAATTACCAAAAACAAAAATATTTTAATTAAATTATTTTTTCCTTGCTTGAGTATTTACGTAGTCTTATTTTGATAGTAATATTCGAGTATGGATTAAGGTATACCCGGAATAAATTATTTTTTCTTAAATCCAGCTTATTTAAATACAAAAGAAACTTTGGCTAGAAAACTTTGTGATTGAAAGTGGCAAGAAATTGTTAATTTTTAACTTCACTATATTCAAAAGTGTGTACTACGTATAATAGACTTTTTAATTCAATAAATTGTCTGAACAAGGTATTTGTTGTAATATGTAAAGAAAATTTGAAATATATTAGCAAAAATGTAAAACATTGTTGTTTTTTTTAAATTTAAATGTAATATAAAGACTACTAATTCAGGTAAAATTATATACATTCCAAAAATTATCTTTTTTGAATGTTATAATAATTCTTTTTTCTCGAATTTAAAAACGATTACTATTTCCTAAAAGTATTTTGATAATTACAAAACAGTGACCAAGTTTTAACAATGTTACTATAAGTTAAGTTTTTCAAATAAAAAAATGATAAAAGTGTGACATCACCTCAACATCACACATAACATAAGTGTTTTTTTCTTCGAGGTGAGTTTGAAAACGTCAACAAAAATTCTGATTTTTTAAATCTTTCGAAAAGCAAGATTCGTTTTTGCATTTGTTTATTTATTCGGTCGTGTCCTTGGTACAATAATGTACCTACAGAAATGGTTTATACCTTCCTGGAATCCTTGAAGTGTGAGTAAGAAAATTGCATTCACACTTTTTAGTTAAAATCAAAAAAACTTATAAGAACACGTCCAAGTGAGTTCAACTATTTGTATTTTCCTATCAAAAATGTTAAAAAATGCAAACATTAGAACTCATTCGGTCGTGTCCTTGGTACAATAATGTACCTACAGGAATGGTTTATACCTTCCTGGAATCCTTGAAGTGTGAGTAAGAAAATTGCATTCACACTTTTTAGTTAAAATCAAAAAAACTTATAAGAACACGTCCAAGTGAGTTCAACTATTTGTATTTTCCTATCAAAAATGTTAAAAAATGCAAACATTAGAACTCATTCGGTCGTGTCCTTGGTACAATAATGTACCTACAGGAATGGTTTATACCTTCCTGGAATCCTTGAAGTGTGAGTAAGAAAGTTGCATTCACCAGCGTTGCCGCAAGTGAGTTCAACTATTTGTATTTTCCTATCAAAAATGTTAAAAAATGCAAACATTAGAACTCATTCGGTCGTGTCCTTGGTACAATAATGTACCTACAGGAATGGTTTATACCTTCCTGGAATCCTTGAAGTGTGAGTAAGAAAGTTGCATTCACACTTTTTAGTTACAATTACAAAAACTTATAAGAACACTTCCAAGTGAGTTCCAATGTGGTGCGGAAATTGGTTCAATATTGTGTCTACTTGCAAATTTAAAAATTTGAATCGATATTTGACGGTGTTTCCCTTTGATTAGAAATGAAAATTATATACTGATCGATCGGGAATCATACAAAGAATTTTTTTTGAGAAAAAAAAAGTGTAATTGCGCATTTATTTTTCTCTAAAAATGTATTTTTTATTTTATTTCTTATTTTGACGGAAATTCATTTTCCCGAACAGCTGATACTTTTATGTTCACCATAGCAATTAAATAAAAAAAACATTGTCAAAACAAGTAAATACACCGCATCGAATTGTTGTTGGATTTCAAATTTCAAAATGGACGTAATGTCAAAATTACAAATACAACAATGTAAACAAATGGGTGTTGGAGGGTAAAACGTACGAAAGATTCCGGTCTTTATATGGTGTGTCTATGCTGCACATGCTTAGACCATCAGGCGATACGACCAGGCATTTTTATAAGACAGAAAAACAAAATAGAAAGAACAACAACAGAAAGAAAACAAGTAATAACAGCTCGTTGTAGATCTAAGATGGCCCTCCACAATTCTATTTATCACATATGATTCTTGATGTCAGTTATCAATGGAAACCGATGTTTTCTCAGTGACTATTTCGTTGCCTAAGAATCAAAACTAAAACAATAGTTCTATATGGGATTTGATGTAAAAAAGGTTTTGGACAAGAGTGTCATGCGGATTCTTCAACACCGTTCTGGAAACAATTGTGCAAAACTTAATTGTCAACACTAGAGACACAGTCTTCCAAAAGTCTGTCGAATTACTCATAGACGCCGATGATATGGACATAATCGAGAAGATGGGATAAGTCTTCAATGAGGACAAAACCAAGTGTATGGTGTCATCAAGAACAAAAGTTTAGCAACGACGTCTTAGACTAAACGTCACCATGGATAGCTATAACTTTGAGATAGTTGAAAACTTTGTTTACCCAGGCAACGGTATAAATTCAGACAACGACAACAGCGCTAAATTCAAACGGAGAATAACTCTTGCAATTCGCTGCTTCTTTGGACTTAGAAGACATAAGTAGTGAATTGCTCTCTAGAGCGTCTAAAATCACATTCTATAAAACACTCATCATCACGTTTCTCATATATAGTGCTGCGCTGCCGCCTGTACAGCGACACTCATCTAGTCAAAAGAATAAAAGTCTAACGACTTAGACGCCTGGGTCATATTGAGCTATTGGAAATCAACTTTTCAGCCGGAACGTCTTCGAATCCAACCCCTAGAGACGGCGCAGTAGAGGAAGACCATGACTTAGGTGGCGCACGCAGGTAGGAGAGAGCCTCAACCAACTTTGCGTGTGAAATAAGAGATAGCTTCTTAGGGACCGCACTGGCTGGAGAAACTGTTGATTGACATCTAGGTCCGTCCCAGATTTTTTCTAAAAATGTATTTTTCTATTTTCCGGACGAAAATTCATTTTCCTGTACAGCTGATGAAACGAATCGTTTCATTGAATTGGGTTCCAGTTTCAGACAACTCCAATCACAAATTTCTGTCAGTAAACATTTATCAGTGGATTTCAATCGGGAAATTTTTTTGAATGACAGAAATGTTTAACTATCGCTATGAACTATCGCTGCCAAAAAAAATCCAATGATTAGGGTACAACAGAAGGTGATGAAAACGAAAGAAGAGATATAGTGAGACAATTCAAGGACAAGACAAAAAATAATAAAGGAAATCAAATACTTGATCTTTGTAACTCTTTTGGATTCCGAATTCTCAATGGAACAGGTGATGGAGATCCACTTGGTGAACATACTTTTGTCGGAAAACAAGGAAGTTCTGTAATTGACTATGGACTCGCAGGAGAGAGGTGGAACTCAGTTATTACTGATTTTGAGGTGGAGCAAGTACCGTTTTCGGATCACATGCCAATAGTCATACACTATAACAGTGGAGGAACTGCAAACAGTCAACATCAAATACTTACAGAAATCGTTTAGATATGTATCTGGGGACAAATGAAAACATAAATTTGAACACCATCGAAGATTGCATTAAAAAAGCAGCTGCAAGGCAGAATAACTTTGACAGAAGAGGAAAATTTAAACAGCCAAGGTTTGATACTGAGTGTATGTTGGCAAGGAAAACAGCATATATTTGGCTTAATAACTATAGGCGAGATAACTTTGAATCTTCTAAACAGAAATACCTTCAACTGAATCGGAAATTCAAATTGTTGTGTAGAGAGAAGAAAGTAACTCACTATGAAAACGAAGCGAAAAGCTTGGCATTATGCAAAAGTACGAGAGATTTTTGGCAAAAAGCTCAAACAATAAACGGAAAGGTACATGTCATCAATAGACACCTGAATTGTGAGACGTTAAGAGTACATTTTAATGAACTGCTCAATCATTTGCCTACCACTAATGATATTGTGCAATTTGCTCAACCAGCCTTTAGCAATGAAATATTGGAATCAGCAATCGAGAAGGATGAGGTTTGTACAGCCCTAAAACGTCTCAAGGACGGCAAGGCAGCTGGAGCGGATAGAATACCTTCCGAATTCTATAAATATGGATCGGACATGTTGATAAACCGATTAACGGACATGTATAATATAATCATGGATACTGGAGTTATATCGAAAAAATTCAAGGAAGCACTTTTTTTCCCATCCACAAAAAAGGCAATACACTAGACCCTGCAATTTATAGAGGGATTTCCTTCTTGAATGCATCCTACAAAATATTCACTTCAGTTTTGCATAGTAGACTTAGATTGTGGATTGATTCATACAAACTGTTGAAAGAATTTCAAGCAGTTTTCCGACAAGGGTATTCTACTGTTGACAACATTTTTGTACTTCGAAGTGTCGCTGACTTCTTTTTGGACAGAAATAAGAAGCTATATGTCTTTTTTGTCGATTTCAAAGCAGCTTTCGATACGATAGACCATAATGCACTGATGTACAAGATGTACAGATTGGGAATGACATACAAATTCGGACGTGTACTGCAGAACCTGTATCTAGAAACAAAAGCAGCAGTGTAGGATGGCGAACATATTTCTCAGTGGTTTGAAACGAAGACAGGTGTAAGGCAAGGTTGCATTTTAAGTCCAAGTTTATTTGCACTTTTTATCGACGATATCACCGATTGTTTGCCGGGAGGAGTAGAATATGCTGGGACTCTCATCAAGGCTCTTCTTTTCGCAGATGATTTAGTGTTGTTTGCTAATAACACCAGAGTCACTACAGCTTATGATAAATAAACTTGGTGTGTATTGCACAACTTGGAGACTAGTTGTTAATCTAGGGAAGTCGAAGGTGATGGTTTTTCGAAAAGGTGGAGGTAGAGCAAGCGGACAAGAACAGTGGTCATTCAACAATGAAAGAATAGAAGTAGTCAAGGAATACAAGTATTTAGGGATCACTGTGACCAAGAATAACAGTATGGAAAAACATCTAACCGAGAAACTACAAAAAGCCAAAACTACAATAAATATTACGTGGAAAAATGTTTTTAGTAATAAAAATGTAGCTCATAGCAGTAAATATAAAGTATTTGAAGCAGTAGCGGAATCAACTTTAATGTATGCAGCCCAGGTTTGGGGTAGTAAGAAGTATGAATCTGTTGAAAAACTGCTTCGTTTTTACATCAAAAGGATATTTAGACTACCACCAAACTCTCCAAACTACATGCTCATACTGGAAACGGGTATCTCTCCTCTATTTATTAAAACTCTGAAATTGAATATTGACTATGTATGTAATGTCCTTGAGATGTCAGATAAACGTCTCCCAAAAAAAGCAGCACTTCACACAATACGAAGTAAATCAGGTTGGTTTAGAGATTGGTTGAAGCCAGCGGAAGAAGCAAATATAAATTTAGCACCAGATGAGTATCAAAGGTGGAAACCCGCTCTGTACCACTTGATTTCACAAGTAGACGAAAAATGTAGATTGGGATACGCATTACAGGCAGAAGAATCCGTCTATAGAATGTCATATAGCAAGCTGAACTACAACCTCAACCAAAGGAACTACTTCCGAGATGATTTACCAACGGAGCATATATCTTTGATATTTAGACTAAGAGGAGAATTTCTCAATCTAAATTACATACCTCATCGCGAAGACTTGCCTTTACTGTGTTAATTATGCAATATGGGTGAAAGAGAAAACATTTTTCATTTTATGGGTAGATGTAGATGTCCTGTTCTACGAGAAACAAGTAGACATGTCTTTGGTAGTGACGTCTTATCAGAAGAACGTATAACATATTATCTTAATGAAGTTAATGTTCCCTTATTATACAAATATTGTAAAATAGCATTAAAGTATAGGAATGGAATTATAAATGAAAATTTTTAATTTAGTAATAATCGAACAAAGTTGTCAATCGGGCAGACGGCGAATAGCAATGCATTATTGTTGTAAAAATTGTATGTATGTAATTACTTATTTGTAAATAAAATTACTTACTTAGTTTCAATAATGAAAACCAATGATAGCTAAAATTGGCCCTTAGAATCAAACATTTGAGGTTATAGTTGATCTATGAAAGTGAAACTGACAGGTGGGAATTCAAAGACTGTTCGAACATACAGGGATGCCAAACGGAGAGGCGTCGGCGGTGCGAACATAAAATAGATACGAACAAACCTTGGAGTTACAAATGCGTTCCACACGATCCACAAGGAAAGTCATAGAATTGCTTGTCATTCTAATTTATAATAAAGAATTCGATTGAACAAAGAAGTTGTGTTTTTTCCTTTGTCTTAATAATTCTACTTTACATATTTATCGATATAGAAGAATCTTATTATTTAACACAATTCCTAATTAATTTGTATTAATTACATACGGAAACATTGGTCCTTCGAGCCGGATTTGCAGATTTCCCATGTTTAGGGACAGACAACAGACTAATTAATGCTGAGGCAGCGACAGACCCCGTCTAAACATTTACGAGTTAGGGTTGCGAGTTCATGAGGGGTTTGAAACAGTTCCTCTTCTAGAATGACAATGAGACATATTTGTGCACTGAAATATTCATACATTGTATCGGTTCGGAATGGAACGCTTTCAAAGGCGCGATTATGTTCATAAAAACGATGTCATCACTGAAAAATTTAAAATGAAGTAAAACAAGTTTTGGGTTAAATAACGTATTTTTGTTAGTATAGATAAAATCTTCAACTCATTAGCTTCATTTCGACACCAAATCATCAAACCATATTTCACTTTCTTACAAGGTTTTAAATCTAGAAACAAAAATTTCAATTATGGAAACCAATGATAGCTAAAACTATAGAAGAAGGCATTGTGCAGGCTCAGACCAAATAAGGGACTTGAAAGTAAGGCAAGTTTCTAGTATCTGATTGGCAAGCTGTAAAAAACTTACCTTCCAATTAAGGTAATTTTAATGGAAAGTTGATTGGAAATTTAGTCAAGAAAAATATCCCTAACTATCAAGTCAAGCCTAATTCTGTCAAAATGACAGTTGATCATGTTTTTTCATTCAACTGAAAGCTGAACTTTACAACTCAATTTAATGTTTTCTGTAAATGGTTTCCTTGTCAACAATACAAAATACAAATCGTGATGGACTTGAAGCTTGCTTTTGCGGACAATAATGTTTTTGGTAGTTTTTGTACTATGAACTTAAAGTAGAGGTTTGTGCAGTAAAGTTTTGAATTTGAAATTCATGACACTTAAAAAATTAGCTAGTTGCCTTGATCAAAATTTACGTTCAAAGAATAAAGTTGACTACAAATGAATTCCCTTATGTTGTCGGAACCTGCCCATTGTTGGCAAGTAAAACTGATATTACCACACCTTTATATGAAAGATATTTGAAAAAGAAAAAAACAATAAAGATATTCGAAAAAATAATCAGCCTTATTGTGAGTTTCGCCCGAACAACATTCCACCCGGAAAATTTGACTTTTCACTTTTCGCCTATTGTGAGTTTCACTCGAAAAATTATTCATGTTCGAAAAATTCCCCTTATTGTGAACGATCATTTCGGGCGGAATGATATGCTATGCCGTTAACAGTGATAATTTTCACTTATTTTTATGAGGCGAACGAGAGCACAATAAGGCGGAAAATGTAAGTTGTTTGTTTATTTTTTTAAGATAAGAAAAGTTTAAAGTCAAGTTTTTTGTTATAATGCAGGAGCAAAGCAATAAAAAAAGACCAAAGTGATATGCTGCTTAGTAAAATGCAGGAGAATCCAGAAATTGCCAAAGGCTTTACTAAAGCAAATCGAGAGAAAGTGGCCGAATTTTGGAAGAGACTTACCTTGGAATTAAATAGTGCAGGGCCGCCGGTGAAGAGTGAGTTTGAATGGAAAAAAGTAAGAATCAATTTTATTGTGCTTGCCACCGATTAAAATGAAAACATGCATGCTTTTAGGTTTGGACAGAACAGAAGCGATACGTTAGAAAAAAGACATCAGCAAATAAAATGCATCAAAAAGGTACAGGAGGTGGGCCAAATAAAACGCAAAAGTTTTCACCTTCGGAAGAGGCCATATTCCAACTTGTAGGAATGAAGGAAGCAGTGGAGGGATTAGGAAGTTCGCTGTCCTTTGGTTTTGCTCGCCCACAAAATGATATACAAAGTGCCAAACAATGCGAGTATGATGCTACATTGCACCCGAATGAGGTAGAGTGCGTTGAAGCTGCTGATGATTTTCTTTTTGAAACGGAACTCATACAGGAAGACAACAGTGTGCAACCAACTCCTACAACATCTCAAGCCGCAAAGAAAAGAAAGATGAGTACCAACGATATCATTGTGGAGGAGCTACAGACACAAAAAATACTTTGTAACAAAGTGACCGAGGGGGAGAGACCACAACACTGAAGTCCAGAGCGGCATTAAGAAGATGTACAGATCATTGGACCGCCTGGGTGATATTAACAAAGAATTATTGAAAGAACAACAGAGGCATAATAAAGAAATGGAAAATCTTCGTAAGTCTGAGCTGGAAAACAAAATTGAGAAAGACCGAAGAATGTTAGAGTTGGAAGAACAGAAGATTGAAATCATGCGAAGAAGAGATTAATGACCCAGCATTTTAAAAATAAGATATTCATACAAAGAAAACTTAAAAATGCATATATAAGACAAAAGCTGTGAATTTTTTTTTTACCTAGATAATAAGTTGACTGAATTTGAAATGAAAGCTGTGAGATTATTTATTTACTAGAATTAAGATAAAAACTGAATTTAAAATCCAATTTTAATTTTAAGACAAGAGCTGTGAATTTTTTTTAATAGCATATAAGAGCAAGTTATTTTTTTTTTAATAAAGGAAATCTACTTTAAAGTTATAAAAAAATTATTTTATTGCAATATAAGAATACTACAAATTAAAACATTTAAAAATTAAAGAGAATTTGTGATGTCTGTGCGAATGAGCTGGCTTATTGTCAGATAGCTTGAGTTCAATCTATCGGATTGCACGTTTTCGAATGAGTCAACCATAAAGCTTTGACCATCAGGCATAGAGTTTAAACAGGCTAAGTCACTTTTATAGTAAATGCATATGTTGTGCAGTGCTGCACAAACATTAATAATTTTGACAGCCTTTGTAGGAGCGTAATACAGTTCTCTCGCACTCAGTAAACATCTCCACCTGTTTTTAAGAACACCATTAGTTCTCTCAATTATATTACGACACCGTGAGTGAACTTCATTATATTTTTCTTCATTTGAACCACTATTCGGCGTTCTATAAGGAGTTAAAAGCCACGGTTCCAAGGGATAACCAGCATCTCCTATAAAACAAATAATTTAAATACAAATTTAAAAGAAATTTTTTTGAAAGTTACCCAACAGCCAAACATTACTACGGGTTTGTAAATATTCCTGCTCCATTTTTGCTCTGAGATCACTAACATTCCAAATGAATGAATCGTGACAGGCTCCGGGATGTGTTGCATCAATGAAGCAAATCCTTAGTTCACTGTCGCATACCTATATTAAATGATGTTAGTATACATAGGTATTATTTAAGAATACTTAAATAAAATAAAATTAACTTACAAGTAAAACATTCAAACTACAATTTCCCTTTCTGTTGTAGAATAGATGTTTGTTTGCTGAAGGAGATATGATGTTCACATGCGTCCCATCAATACAGCCTATAACACCGGGTAGCTTATGTACTTCGTATAAAAATCTTGAGCGATTTTTCGTTGTTCCTCTTGCGTTGGCCATTTTATCCACTGCACGCAAAGTCCTTGTTCAAAAACCTCTAGGACTTGAGCGAGCACCAGGCTAAAAGAGGATTGTGCCAAACCAACATCGTGGTCCTTGCCAACTCCTTTTTGGTACCCACCCTCTGCAAAGAAACGTAAACATGCAGCGAGTTTCACAATTGGTGGTATAGCAAATTTATGTTTCGCGGAGTGTAAGGAGCTGGTAAGCACATCCAACAAATACTTAAATGCTGGTTTGTTAAGCCTGTAGTAATGATGAAATCTGGAAAAAATAAAGATTAATTCCTTTTCACATACATTAAAATAATTTTCATTCATACAAGGACTCACGCATCTCTAAAGGATTAGAGTGATCCCTCAAATTCCTTCGAAGTGCTCGCTCCTCAATTATTTGGTCTTCCTCAGATAAGATGCGCAGAGCTATGCTATGCATACTTACAAAATAGTAATGACAATTATCCTTTCTTTATTAAAAAATAACAATTTAATTTTCTATCCTGAAATTCTTATTTTACAATTGTCAAAACAAACATATATTTGTCCCAGCTCACAATAAGGCCTGTTCATTTTCTGAACGCAATAAATCCGCTGTCTAAAAAAAGGTGTGCAAATTATTCGTTTTAGATAATCCAATTAAGAATTGGTAGCCACAATGAGTGAATTACTAGCGTAGCCACAATTTTATTTCTATTGTAAGTATTTTCGACAAATAACTGATGCACTAAATTCAATTATAGTATTATTTAAGTTAACAGAGAACTTGCACGTTGCATTTCATTCTCCGTTTCCATCATAGTGGAGGGAGAATTTATTGCGCTCCTCACTTTTCTGAACGTGCCTATTTTTCGAACTGTCACTCCTGATTCGAAGTGAAATTTTCATTCGGGCGAAACTCACAATAGCTTTTAAAATTTCGGGGGAACAAAAATGTTTCGGGGGAAATGTTTTCCGGGCGAAACTCACAATAAGACTGAATAAAAAGTGCAGGAGAATTTTCGAATTGGTCTATACGTCGAAAAATCAAATGCTGTGTTCATATTATTACCCGTTATTTGAGGAATTCATTATAATACGGGAAAAACTACAAATGAAAAATTACCAGCACCATTAACATCTAGGATAGGAGACCGAATAGGCGTGGGGCTTTTTTTATTAATTGTTTACATGATATCAATAAAGCTGAACATTTGACGCTTATAAATCTTTAGAAAAACCACTTCATGACAGGAAAGAATAGCACTTGTTTTTCGCCAAAGAGTGAAAGTAATCTTTTTGTAAAGAAAAACAAGTTCAGATGTATGTTATAATTATAATTTTTATATGAACCATTCGAGTTAAACTTTGGACATTATAACGGTGAAAACATCCGTTTTACTTGTCAAAATGCCTGGTCATGACTTTAGTCTGTAATATTTATATTTTACGAACTGACAAGTATATGTGGCTTAGTGAATCCCAAAGAAGACCACATTTTCGTTAACAATTCTCTTAACACTTGACAGTCCCATTTTTAAAGCCATTGAATAGATATAATGGCTTGCTAACTCCATGATCCAAATACCTTTGAAAAAGAAATCAAGAACTATTTGCTCTTCAATTTTCGTTGTAGCAAACCACACGACTGATTCTTCACTCTTTTTCAACTGAAATGAAACTTCGCATTTGAAAGTCAAGTTGAGGATTGTTTTTCTTCACTTGATTAGCTTTCAAATCAGATTTTAAAACTTAAAAGTTGATCTTTTGAAATCAGATTTATTTAAAATTGGAATAAAATGTACAAAATTAAATGTTTTCCATACATCGGTGGATTTATCGTGAGGTTTTATTTTCAATACGCTTTTTTGACAGATCACGTATTGTCACTTTTGTTCAGTATCATTTGGCAAGTCATCAAGAAACGATGTACACCAAAACCTGTCTCCCAATGTGATCTGGAATAACACAATTTAAATCCAGTGTTTTACTGTGCAATTTTGTTCAGGGATGAATCCCATGTCTTGGTATAGTGTGGCTTATGGGATGGTGGAATCATTGTTTCATATTTTTTAAAATTGAGAAAATCAGAATGTTATCGCAATAAACTTATTGAGAAATCATCTTGGTTAGAACTTAGTTTTACGTTTTGCTACGCTTATAATCTTTTATTATTATTTGAAAATTAAAATTTGTAAAGAAACTTTCTTATTTCTTTTAAGTTGAGAAATGCGTTAAGTTGAAAATCTTGAGTTGAGAATGACAAGGTCTGGGGAAACAAAAAATCGAAAGTCAAGAAAAAATCCTCATGTTTATTTAAATTTCGAAATAATAATTGAATCTCAGCAAAAGCTGAATATTCCCACTTCAAAGAAGCCTCGGAACCTGACCATCCTCTCAAATAAATTTTTCTTCGCAACCGGTGGAAAAAGTGGAGAGCTTTCAATACCTTGGAAGTATTGTGTCCATCGAGGCGAAACCGAACAATACGTCATCTGCCGCATCGGCAAAGCAAAAGCGGCGTTCGGTATGCTGTCGTAAATTTGGAGGAATAAATCTATTAGCTTAAGAACAAAGCTGTGACTGCTTCGCACAATATGCAGCACCTGGAAGGTTACTTCATCTATAACAAGAAAGCTACAAACCTTCGTGAATAGATGTCTTCGCAACATCCTAAAGATTTTCTGGCCAAACCGAATATCCGATGAGGTCCTTCATAGGAAAACAGGTCAGGAACCTATAGACTCTATTATACGAAGGCGTAAGTGGCAATGGATTGGACATACGCATAGAAAAGGTAACGACTGCATTGCAAGCCAAGCAATGCAGTGAAATCCGCTCACACAAGAAGGAAGAAGAGCTGCACGACCGAGAAGCACATGGCGCAGGACAGTTGAGGAGGAATCAGCGTCACTAGGCAAGAGTTGGAGGGAGCTGAAACACATCTCCGGAAACCGTACACGATAGCGCGTAGGCGTAGTAGAGGCCCTATGCCCCTTAAGGGGTTCCCAATGGACTTAACAGGTCTGAGGACCTAAGTAAGTAAGTAAAGAAGTTGATGACAGGTCTCTTGTTGGGCGCCACTTCCATACACATTTACGATATTAATAAAAACAAAAGAAGACAACAAATTTTAAGTATAAGTTTAACTATATTTTTTTTGTGGTAATTTTGCATTAGAAAATGTGAATGATTAGACATAGATACATTAATTTCGAACACAAAGAGGAGGAAAACACAGACTTTTATATCAGCTATATATAAAACATGCTTAGATCGAACCGAAAAACAAAATGAAAAAGGCTAAAATACTTCATAAGGTTTTTTTTCTTTATATATCTATATAAATAATAATAATTATCGATGCGCTTTACAAGCAAAATTACAGTCGCTAAAATTAGGAATAAACATTTTTATTCGCATATTATATAAAATCAATCCCTTAGCTGCCGGAACTTTGGCACTGCATTTGCACCCGTTCTAGTTTGAGTATTAACGCTGTCAACACGCAGGCACCGGTCTCTTTGG
Organism: Eupeodes latifasciatus; assembly: GCA_920104205.1. Classification (NCBI taxonomy): domain Eukaryota; kingdom Metazoa; phylum Arthropoda; class Insecta; order Diptera; family Syrphidae; genus Eupeodes; species Eupeodes latifasciatus. Next base: position 28,862,142 of record OV049924.1, read on the forward strand.
TGAACCACGACATGTCTTTCAGAGAAGTCGTCTGTGGTGTAGTAGATGAGGGACCAGGTTGAGATTGCTGTTGCTGCTGTTGTTGTTGTTGTTGTTGCTGCTGCTGATCATCTTCATGCTGATCTTCTGAGCTCTTTTGTTGTGTGGCACACAAAGATTGCCGTCTCACGTATACCTCGAATGCGGTACCAATTGTGTAGCTTTGCATAGCTGCCGTGTACTTATGATGGGAATTGCTGAGGTGAATTGTCGGGGAATTTGGCGAGAAATGCAATTCTAAGTGTGTTCCGGGTTCGTCTTTCTGATTGACCCCGGAATGCGCCTCATGAGTTTGTTCGATAGGAAGCGGTTGGCCATAGTCGAGAATAGCTCGAATCTTGTCTACTCGTGTCATGTAGTACAACGGAACCCAATCACCCGAATCGAAACTCTGCACGGTTCCCGAAGTATTCACCGCTTGTTGATTTAGCTTAAAATACACCCAACCACTTAGCTTTTCCGAATTAGAAGCATGACACTGCTCACAAAAGCAGATCGCCTGACTACTTGGCTGTTGGAAAAACGTGTGGGGCAGGACCAGGGAGCTTTTGAAGCCCCGCACTAGCTTCAGATATTCACAGTCTTTAGTGGAATCGAGACTAGGCAACGATTGGATGGAATCGAATTGTGTATCAGCTGGAATTGGATCTCTGACCGGCGGGATTGGCGGCTCCTCATCATCGTCCGGATCGTCTTCCTGTTGGGCTGGTATCTCATCAGGCACTTGATTGATGTCCAGGAATTGTTGTTGTTGCTGTTGATGCTGCTGTTGAAGATTTTGCTGAATAGCAGTATTACTTTCGTCATTGTATTCTAAGAGATTCTCTTTGGAGTTTGTCATTACCGGTTGAACAACGTCGTCACATGGTGGCTCTACCTGTTCCCTGTTTGTGTCGGTGCTGCCACTAGATGTTGACGGATTATTTGTGAAACGCTGAGTACTCTGACTCCGCTGAATGTTTAAATTTGTGTTGTGCTGCAGCTGAAGAGATTCTCGAAGGCAGCTGGAAAGCAAAAACAAAAAATATTAGAACTAAGAATTGTAAGTTACCTCGCTCACCAGGACGATGAAGATGGACTGGTGTCATTCCTGCCTTCCTTTGATCGATATTTTATTGATAGATTGATTAAGAGGTTCCCAGTGAAATTTTGCATTACAGTTCGAGCTCTTCAAAAAAAAAAGGAAATTATGTAGATGTCAAACAGATGGATTTGAAATGCTTTATAAATTACGTATTTGATGTGCTGGCACCTTCAGTCTCCTTTTCATGGACTTCCAGATCGGCTTTTTCACACTGTGGCACACTATTATCACCCTCAGCCACTTGATCGTGTTCAAGGAGTACTTCCTCAACTATAGGTGTTCCATTACGAAGCTCACTGTTAATGATCGAAATCTTCTCACATTTCCCGTACAAATCGAAGACAGGATACACGTGATTTGGCAAACCTGCCGCCAGATCCTCAAGACTATTTTGTCCAACCATAATTGCTAAAGACAGAAGACATTATTTAAAGAGTTTTTTTTTGTCTGTATAATATTTGAACTCACTCAAAGCTCCAGCATGAGATAGCGACATTGTGATCACAGTTCCAGGTTGAATCTGTTCCAGAGCCTCACCATACTTAGAAGCTATACGACTGCCATTTATATTGATGTAATCATGAGTGGCCACCCAGCAGGGACGTTTACAGAGTACAATAGATGTTGGTAGCTGAACGTTTGCCAATTGTGGACATACGCCAAGAGCTCCAACGCCAATTGTACCCTTCCACTTGGTGTTGATTGCATCAATTTTAATCTAATGGGTAAAAAAAAAGAAATAAAACAAACTCAAGGAACATTCCTCTTCTCTTCTAAGCTTAACTTACACTGATACTGTGTCCTTTACAAAGCGGTTTGGCAATATAGACCAATGCCTGATTGAAGGACTGTGTACGAACTGCACTGCGGTGTTCGTCGGCCAAACGTACATTTTTACCATGAAAATCACTAAATTCAAAAGCTTGAGATTCAGAGTCTATGGATTCTAACATGGAATCTTGTTTATTGAGGGGATCAATTCCGAATTCAAGAGAATCTTGCAGTCGCAGGCTACACGGTCGCAGAGGGGAAGTTGGACCTTGAGTTGAGATCACTTGAACGGCCATAGTGGAACCTTGTAGCTCTACAACAACGTAGACATCCTAATTTATAAGTAAAATTTGTATAAGTCATGTTTTAATATGTATGTTTAATTGTTTTTGTTTGCGGATTCTATGAACTATGTTATTTTTAAAAATTGTTTGTGAATTGAAATGGAACGAATGTTGTGAATCTCTAGACCTGCAATGTGCGATATTATGAACAACAACTAGTTGCACGGTGTGCGAGTTAAAATGAGTTAAAATTAATAATGTGATTCCTTACACATGCGGTGTACATTAAATTTGAGATAATTATGTAGGTATTAAATATAAAGGTTGTTTTTTATATCAAATATGTTATAAGGATAAATGAAAAGATGTTTATGATATGAACATACTTATCTGTTTTTCGTTAAGATTGACTTAGATCCTGAGCAAAAATAACAAGAAAACATACAATATCCATACAAAACAAACTAAAAACCCTGTGTGCTCATCAACAATGTTCTTTTAAACTTAAATATCAAAATCTCTGATCTAAAATAATGAGATTTTCTGATCATTCTTTTAAAAATTCATAAAAACCGTTGATAGAGGATTTTTGAATTTGAGGAAGGTTCTGTTGAATTTAGATTCAGAATGGTTTTCAATTAGTGGGAAATGCAAAAATCGTTTGGTATTTTTTAATGGTAGATTAGGTCTGAGGGATTAACACATTTTTGGGGAATAAGTATCAAATCCAGACGATTCCAGAATTTTTAAAAGATATTAAAACATCTGGTTGAATAAATTAATTTGCATCATTTTATATAAATAAATTTTATATAAGGAGCATACAAAATAAGCAAAAAAGAGGCTGGGATGCGACCCACACTGATAACTTCCCATCCCGTCTGTCGATTTGTTTTACCAAATTTGCGTAATTTTTTTTGTAGATTTTATTTTTTTATGAAAAAACGGACTGTTGGATTTTTATAAAAAATTACTGAATATCGAAAACAATATTTTCTGTGAAATAAAATAAGTTTGAATCCAATATTTGTAATTTTTGAAAAGCTATTTTTTTATTTTGGTATTGTTTTTTTTTAGGTTTTTCTTTTTTTTAATAAAAACTGTCAATTCGATTTTTCTCAAAATTTTTCCGAATGTTGAAAACAATATTTCTTATAAGTTAAAATTAGTTAGAAGCCATTATCTCTAATTTTTGAAAAGATATTTGAGTCGAAAATCAATTTTTTCCAACTTTTATTTTTTTTTAGTTTTTTATTTTTTGTAAAAAACATGTCAATTGGATTTTTCTCAACATTTTTCAGAATGTTGAAAACAATATTTCTTATAAGATAAAATAAGTTTGAAGCCTTGATCTCAAGTTTTTGAAAAGATATTTGAGTCGAAATTCAATTTTTACTAACTTTGAGTAATGTTTTTTTAGGTTTTTATTTTTTATAAAAAAAACTGTCAATTAGATTTTTTTCAAAATTTTATCAGATGTCAAAAACATTATTCTTCGTTGCACAAAATTGTTTTGGAGATGAAATCATATTTTAGTCGTAAAATTTTCGAGGTGACAATTTTTTTTTCAGTTTTTTTTGATTTATAAAAAAAACCGTTAATAGGATTTTTTTTCCAAAAATATACTTGTTTGGTATCACGTTACAATATATTATATAAAATTTAATTCAATTCTCTAGCGTCATTGGTTCATGAGATATTTAGGGTTAACCAAAATTTTCACCTTTTTTTAAACTTTTTTTAAAAAACCACCCACGCAATTTTCTTGAGAGCCCTTTCTGCATCGGGATACCGACATAATGCCTAAAGCAATATTCACATGAGCACGATCAACGACCAGCGAATGAACGAATATTCGTCGATTTTGACATTTCTTTCACATGAGAGTTTTTAATTCATCGCGAATGAAGTTTGACATTCACCACCGAAACCAAAACAAGAATGATTTTTTTAGGTTAAGTACGCGCGATTTTTTTATTCGTTGCGAGTGTGGATAAAGTGGAAGGCGAATAAAGTTTGACAGTTCGTATCAACTTCCATTTTTTTTCTTGACGAATAAATTTGTTTTCTTAAATTTATTAATATATGATATTGAAAAGTAAAAGTATGCATCATAAATCAAATAGAAACTATATTGCTATCGTTTTGTTAAGAATTTGTGTGGAAATATATCTTCAAACGTATATAAACTCACATTTTGTAATTCATTCGTCGTTCGTTGGTCGCGCTCATGTGAATGATGCTTAAGTGCAAAATCTCCAAAAACAAAATCCAAAAATTAAATCGCACGCGCAATTTAATCGCATGATTCACTACTTGAACATAATTGTTTTGAATATATTAAATTTCATTTATATTGCATGAAATGCAAGCAAAAGATTTGGAAACAATAACACCATCCATTTCAATTTTTATTCCAAAATTAAAGAAATACTCGACACTACAAAACAACACTTAAACAGCACTAAACAAGCACTACGAATACAATGATTCTCTATCAATACTAAAGTCAGACTGAGAAGTGCATGCCTTCATAGTGATTTTTTGTTTAGAAACTGTTTATCATTATCATTTATAAATATCACAATAAGAGAATTTCATAAGAGTTCTTCTAAAAACTGCATGCATAAATGAAGATATGCACGGATACTGGGGATTTGGAGATTTCGTGGGGATTTTGGCAAAATAAATTATTTAGTTGGGGATTTTGTCCATTTGTCTTATGTCTCTGGGGATATTATCAAAATGGATTAAATTTGTTTGGGGATATTATCCCGTGGGGATTCTTTTTTTTGGGGATTCAATACGACACCCTTTTTTAAATCCACAAAATCGTTATCACCAAGTACAAAATCTCCAAAAATAAAATCCCCAGGATCTAAATCCCCATGCCGATAATCTACAAACGAAATCCCCAAATCTAATTTTTTCAAATACGTCAATGCATGTTGGTTTTCATCATTTGAGTGAACTTTACTTCTGGTTCAAAACCTAATTTTCTGGATGCATCAAAAAGAAAACATGAACCCGAGTTTAAGTCAGTTGCCGATTGTCTAAAAAATTATTTTCCTCGCACACAAAATACAGCGCAGCATGAATTTCGACACGCGTTTTTTATTTATATTTTTATTTGATAGAGTGCAAATAAATAATAAATTATAGCAATTTTAGAGCGAGGAAACATTTATATCTATTTCAAATTAATTTTCAAAGTTCACTTTTCACATACAACACACGCAAAAATGGTTGATTTTGACATTTCTTGCCTGTTTTTTGTTCAGTGTTTCCATTTATTTGATTTTAGTGCTCAAATGCAAAAAGTACTTTGCATATAACCAAACTCGCACCCACCCCAAATCCTATAGTGATTCCAAGCAGGGAGATTGCATGGCGGCAGCATGCCCTTCCCTTACATACCTATCTGTTAGTCCGCGCCCGCACCGTACTATCAATTATTCAAAACATTATTATTGGAAAAACTTGGCATTGGGATAAATAAAGATTGGAAACCATTACCTTGGGAATGAAAAAAATTGAAACATTACATTTTTGAAAAAATGGACATTGCGGGACACACGGATTGGGAATTTTGTCCTACAATCGGAAATGATAGATGTTGTTACCACAATTAAGAAAATAAGCAGCGGTGAAAAACGTAAATTGAAAAACATAGATAGTATTAATTTCTTATGTTTTTGTTGAATAAAAAGATAAACACAACTTAACTTTATTCTGAATTATTCCCAAAATCAAAATCCTTAAGCACAGATTCACCATATTTGGAATATATTTAAGAAATTATGTTTGGCGCCAAACATAATTTCTTAGATATGTATACTCGAAATATGGTGAACCTGTGCTTAAGGATTTTGATTTTGGGAATTCTGGATTTGGGGATTTTGGTTTTGGGGATATTGGTTTCGGAGATTTTAGATTTGGGGATTATGTTTTGGAGATTTTGTTTTGGGGATTTTTACTTTGGGGCTAGGGTACCTAACCCTTCTGCATCTTTCTGTCTTATTATCTGTATAACAAAATTTATTTGAAGTCGATATCTCTTCTGGTTCTTGAGCTATGGACGACGAAAAAAACGTCGCGAACGTACGTACACACGCACGCACAGATATCTTTCTAAAAATCTTTTATTTCGACTCTAGGAACCTTAAAACGTCGAGAAATGTCAAAAATTTCAATTCGACAAATCGGACCCATTACAATAACTTCCTATGGGAAGTTAAAAATTAATTAAGTGGCGTTCGATGTGAACAAGGTCCTAGTGACTCACAACTCACAACCATTCCTTTGTGCAAATAATGTTGTCAGGGATGGAGGGGACCTACAGTTTGAGAAAGCACTTTTTATGATAAGAATAACTTTTGGAGGATTTGTCAATTCCTTGCTAGACCTCTGGCATGACAGTCCTACATACTAACCATCACGCCACGGGTACTACAGAAAGAGGGAGCATGACATGCCAAAATATGTTTAATCTCAAGAGAAGAATTGAAAAATTATTCAAGAGTAATTCTTGTCATGAAAAAGTGTTTCTCAAATTAAATGTTTTGATTAGACATCCCGATATTACTCGTATACAAGAAATGGTTGAGAGCTGTACGTCACTAGAGTCTAGTTATTCACTAGCTGCAATGCCGATAAACTTTTTTAGATAGTCGACAGCAGCAAACTAATAATATTTGGAGAATGTATACAGTCCAAGCCGAACAACTTCTCAGATTTTATATATGAAGGATATTTCTACTACTATCAAATGCTTTGTATCTCTCCTCTACTTTAGTCTAAGTGTGTTGGACGTCCCAAACCAACAGCCACTTTAACCTAACCTAACCTAACCTCCTCTATTTATTAAAACCCTTAAATTGCAAAAAGTAGCATTTCAGGCCATAAATAGAAGCTCGAGTTGGTTTAGAGTTTGGATGAAGCTAGAGGAAGAATCTAATGAAGATCTTGCGCCGGATGAGTATTTAATATGGAATCCTCTCTGTATCACCTAATCACAATTATAGACAATCATTTGCATTAGAAGCAGAAGAATCCATCAACAGAATTTCAAGCAATAACTTGCGTGATAACGATAGACCAAACATCAATGGTCGCATTCACAAAGCTAGTGGCTACGTAGTCAAGGGATTCTGATTGGCTAAATCTAACTACAAAAGTAGTTGAAATTTCCCCTCAGACGTAGTGTAAAATTTTCGGCTATAAAGTTAGTGCACACTGGTTTTAACGTTTCACAATCAGCTGCTCGGTAAGGACACAAGAATTCAAAATGAAATGAATGGGCAGGTTCAGACAACATAAGGGACTTCATTTGCAGTTAACTTCATTCTTTGAACGTAAATTTTGACCAAGGTAACTAGTTAGTTTTTCAAGTGTCATGAATTTTAAATTCAGAACTTTACTTCACAAACCTCTACATCAAGTTCATAGTACAAAAACTACCAAAATCATTATTTTCTACAAAACACTCCTCAGGCAAGCTGCATGTCCATCACGATTTTTTGTTTTGTATTTTAAAGAAATATTACTTATTTCTTTTCCAAATTTACAAGGAACCTTTTTACAGAAAGCATTAAACGAAGTTATGCAGAAAATAAATAAATCATTGAGTAATAAAGTTTAGCTTTTAGTTAAATTAAAAAACATGATCAATTGTCATTTTGACATAAGTTGACTTGACTTGATAGTTAGGGAGATTTTTCTTGACTTACTTTCCAGTCAACTTTCCAATTAAGTTGCCTTAATTGGAAGGCAATTTTTTGGCAGCTAGCCAATCAGATGCTAGAAACTTGCCTTACTTTTAAGTCCCTTATGTCGACTGAACCTGCCCAATGTCTCGGTATTTAAATACAAGTACAAATCAATCATATTATATCTTCTATTTGGTTTTATTGAATTTAAAAAGAAAAAAAAACTATTTAAAGTTCTGAAAACACAAATGTTTATTATTTTATATATTTGCATTTGTCATTAATATGACAGTTCCGGCTTGGCTAGCTTTGTAGTGCAATTTTGCATTCAAAAAGCTAGTTGAATTTTGACTACGTAGGCAGTAGCTTTATGAATGCGCCCAATGATATTTAGCTTAGACGGTGTACTCCCAAATCACAACTTCATTCCTCGTGAAGAGTAAGAGTTTCCTTTTCTGTTCGAATTGTGGGCGAAAGAGAGAAAAAAAAAACGATATTTGTACATGTGATTTTCTATCAGAAGAGTTTACTATATTATGTACATCATCTTAATTAAATCGATTTGATTTGACTCTCAAAGTTGTAGTTAACGGTACAAATATTGTAAAATAGCATTAGCTTACAGAGACAGAATTACGATTACAAATTTGGAATATTTATTTGATTAATATTTTATACTTAAACTCGATCGACTTAACGAATTTCACAGGGGTTGGGTTCGAAATCCTGTATGGATCATAATACTGTATTTAAAATACTGTATCTCAAAATACTGTATTTCAAAATACTGTATGTACAAAATACTGTATGATCAAAATACTGTAGCTCAAAATTCTGTATCTAAAAATTCTGTATACCAAAATTCTGTATTTCAAAATGCTGTAAATAGGCTAACAAATAAAAATCGTTTTGATAATGTAAAAAAGGGCGCACTTTTTTACATTATCAAAACGATTTTTATTTATCAGCCTATTTACAGCATGTTGAAATACAGAATTTTAAAAACAGATTACTTTTATAAAGAATACATCATAATATTTTTTCATTGGCATAATGTTCTAATATACTTCCCTTGAACAACAACATATGATAACTCTTAAGTCTTCGAATTTTTGTTGTTGTTGTAAATACATTTGTATATACAATTCATAGATTGTTACTTACATATAAATATTATTGCCTATTGTTATTTACTTATTTATGATATGACTTATTAATGTATTCTGTTTTTTTACTTGTTTGGAGTTTCAATAAATGATATAATGTACATGCGGAAATCGAGTTCCGCTTTTGTTGTTCTCTATAATGGAAGCTTAAGAGCGGAATTTTGCAAAAATACAGTATTTTTATATAATATTTTGCTCATACAGCATTTTGAGAAGAAGAATTTTGAGATACAGTATTATCAGATACAGTATTTTGACAACACAGCAATTTGAGATACAGTATATTAACCATACAGTATTATGAATATACAGTATCATACAGTATGATACAGAATTTTAACCATACAGTATTTTAAAATACAGGTGTGATTTGACTCTGTAGAATCATTTGCAAATACTCGAGTTTTCGAATTGCTGAAAATAACATTGATTTGAAAAACCTCAGTCATCAAATAGTCCAGCCGAGCCACTTAGCTTTCCTGAAAATTATATTTCCACCGAGTCAAGTTGTTTCGGAATGGTTTAGGAACACATTTAGATTGTTGTATGATTGCAGAAATTATAAATAAAACAAATAGAAGTGACCCTAAATAACTGCCCTGCGGAACTTCAGTTTGACAATGAATGCCAGAATATAAAGTGAAATTTAATTAATGTAAAAGAAGTATCAATATCTCTTTCATAGTTCTACGTCAGTTGAGTCCCTATTTATACAAAATAAGTGTAGTGTAGTCTTCGTCTTTATGCGAGGGCAGGGCATGAGCATAGAAGCTGACAAACTGTATTCTCCTCCTCTTCATCTATGCGAAATTATTTTCTGGAGTTCCAAGTCGAAATAAATTCCTACCCAATAAAACAGTGTCCTGTTAGGACACCTATAATAGAGCTATTGTGCAATTTACCAAGAGAAATGAGTTGCTTTGAGCATTTGGCATCAAGCTTTGGTCAAATTAGTTTTGTTGACAGAAATGTGAACGACATGACATTTTTTTTTTTGAGCCAGAGAGAGGATCTATTTGATCTCCAGAAATTTTATCTACTCTACAATAATTGTTAAGGCGAAAGGAGAAAAACTCTTGAGCGAAAAAAAATCTACTCGAAACCCCTGCAGTCGATAGTCACATTTCAAAAACAGTAAAATAAATTATTGTATCTTTTTTAGTAAATCTTAAAGTTGATTGTTTGAACTTCAAAATGACATAAAATTTTATACTGTTTGTTGCTCTCACAGTCCAACAATAGGTAACCACCTTTTTTATGCTTGTTTAAAGTAGTGCTAATTAGGCCTAACTGAACGTTATAAAAAGTTATCTACCTGACCTGAAAATGGAAACAACAAGTGATTAAGCTTGCTCAAACGGCCATCCTATTGCGACAAGGCAAGAGTCAGAGAGAAGTGGCCAGTGCTCTAAACATGAGCTAATTTGCTGTTCCTAGGGTTTACCATCGTTACCAAAAGGTTAGTAGTTTTCATCGAATCGAGTAGCCCGTCTACGATTTGTGTACAGAACACGTTAACTGGACTGAAGAACAATGCGGCTCCGTTCTCTTCTCAGACACGAACAGAGTGTACCTTCATGGTAGCGTTAAAAGACGACAAGTCTACAGAAGACCTTGAAAAAGATTCACGCGGTGTTGCATAAAAGATAATGTAGCTTTTGGAGGAGAGTCCTGGATGGTTTGGGCAGGAATTTGAATGGAAATAGAAACCGAGTTCTATTTTATTGATTAAAAAATCGCCGAACCGATACCTAGAAAAAATTTAAGGGTCGTTCCCTAGGCAAGTTTTATCGGCGAAAATTTCGTCTTTAACATAGGATACTGTCCGGCCATATACTGAAGGGGTTCCGTACGGCAGTATTTACAGGATGTCGAAATTGCAGCTATGAATTGGCAAGTGCGTAGCCCGGACTTAAATCCCATTGAGGCATTTATGGAATGAACTTAAGAGACAAATTTGGCCTAGAAATTAGGCATCAGCCACAAAATTGGACCTCAAAACGGCGCTAACTGAAGAATGGGAGGCTTTTTTTAAAAAAAAAAAAGCTAAAACTTAAGGCTTTAAGATGCTAAAATCAGAAAAGCTACAGAATTTGTGTTCACGAGTGTAGATTTAATCTATCAGAGTATACCAACTTCAACATCGGTTTTAGATCCATTTGAATATATCCAATTGTATAGAAGTGAATCTTTCGTTTGCTAAAATTACTATTTTTCACAGGGCGATCTGGAAGGAATGGACTCTGAATTTTGTTTGAATCCTGGTCGGAAGATGATGTAGTCGACGACGTTACTAGCTACAGATCTGAATGAGTTTTGAACAGTGGAGTGCTCAATGTCATAAGCCAAATTGCTGTATTTGCAGCGAATTGTAGTATAAGATGATATAGAATATAAATTATGGCGAAGGGCGTTCATTGGACTACTATCACGGGTTGTTCTTTAGACTTATTGCGATTTGTTGCTGTACCTATTGCTTTCTATCATACTGTTACTTTGGAATTCATTGTAAGGATCGGTCTATTGACTGAGATGTATAGCCAGAATAAGGCTACTGTAGCTTTATTGATTCCTTGAAAATTAGATTTCCAGCTTAATTTATTATCTAAGTTTAATCCCGAGTATTTTGTTTTACCTAAGAATTTAAATAATACTAATGTACTCGATACTCATTTATGGAGTTGTCGTATGGTGGACCGCACTAGACAAGATGGTAAATCTAAATAAGCTCATCAAAGTCCAGCGGTCAGCAGGTATGTGCATCACAGGAGCACTTCGCTCAACACCAACTGCAGCCCTGGATGTGCTTTTAAACCTAACACCTCTTGACATCTTCTCCAAAATGGTGGCAGCCAACTCATGTGTGAGGCTTAGAACCACCTCTCAATGGAACAGTAATAATACTGGACATACTACTATTCTAGACAATTTCAGATCTATCCCAGATCGCTTAGACTATACCACCCCAAAAATGGTATTCGGTAAAAGCTTCCATGTGTCCATCCCTTCAAAATCCTCCTGGGAAGAAGAGAGACCCCTGAAAGACAATGCGGTACACTTCTATACAGACGGTTCAAAGACCGATTACGGAGTTGTAAGTGGTATCTATTCGGAAAAACTGAATCTCAGTCTATCATACAGACTTCCCAATCAATGTAGTGCATTCCAGGCAGAAGTAATGGCGATTAAAGAGGCATTATCCTGGCTCAAAGAAAACGTTATATCTTGCAAGGATATACGAATCTTCTCGGACAGCCAAGCCGCTCTTAAATCTCTCGCGTCTGTCTCCACAAACTCTCAAATAGTCCACGATTGCCGATCATCTCTGAATGAGATGACGGAACAGTTTAATATTCACCTCATTCGGGTGCCGGGACACAGAGACATTCCGGGAAATTGCAAAGCCGATGAGCTCGCCAAAAACGGAACACTTCTGCCTAATGTTAGATAAAAACATAACATAGGAACACAAATGACTTCTGTAGAAGCTGCATAGACGAGGAGGAAGAGGAAGCAGTCCAACACCTTCTATGTACATGTCCAGCACTCTTCATTAAAAGGAATAACTTTCTCGGTAATCCCTTTTTCGATAATACCAGTGAACTGGCAACGATTGACACAAAATGTCTCTCTTACTTCATTAAAAGTACAAAATGGTTTGTTTAAGTTCATTACTCTCCCATGAGTAACTTCATTAGTGGTATCACAATGGACCCTTGAGGTCTAGGTGAGTCAATGACATCTGGACAGCCACTCCAACCTAACCTAACCTAATGTACTTGGCAACCAAGGTTAGGTTAAAGTGGCTGTTGGTTGGGACATCCAAAACACTTAGACCAAAGTATGGTCCATTGTGATACCACATGGATCAGTTAATCAGCTTAACTCGTTGAACCAATTGGAGCTTCGAATGAAGCGTAGGAGACAAGTAATGTCTGAATTTTTTAGATCGCTGGTATCGTTAAAGTAGTGTCTCCAAGGTGGATTCTACGTCTGTGTGATAAGGCAGGGCATGTACACAGAAGATGAGAGATTGTCTCCTCTTCTTCTTCGTCCAAGCAACTCCTACAAAAATCATTTGCAGGGGCTCCAAGTCGAATAGCATGCCTTCCTATTAAGCAGTGCCCAGTCAGGACACCTATAACGTAGCTAATGTGCAATCTACTCAGAGAGATTAATTGTTTTGAGCGCCTGGCGCTAAGAATAGGCCAAATTTGTTTTGTTGCGACATAGGTGGTGGTGTTATTCCACCTGAGGTTTGTTTTCTCTATGGTATCTTGCTTTAGCATAAGTTTACATGTAGCTAGAGGGATACCTATGTTAGCATTATGAGCCAGCAGAGGTAAAGTTGTTCCGCTTTTTGCAAGTTCGTCAGCTTTGCACTTTCCTGGAATGTCTCTATGGCCCGGCACCCAGAGAAGGTGAATGTTGAACTGTGTAGCCATCTCCGTAAGAGATGATCGACAATTTATGGCTGTTAATGAGTTTGTGGAGACAGAGTCTAGGGACTTTAACGCAGCTTGGCTATCCGAGAAGATGCGTATATCATTAGTTGATATAACGTTTTCTCTAAGCCAGGATAGGACTTCTTTTATAGCCAGGATTTCAGCTTGGAACACGCTACAATGATCGGGTAGACGAAAGGAGAGACTTAAGTTTAGTCTATCTGAGTATACGCCTCCACCAACCCCATCCTCCGTTTTTGATCCGTCTGTATAGAAGTTTATAGGACCATCGTTCAAAAATGATGTATTCTCCCAAGAAGACCTGGGAGGTATAGTCACTTTGAAGCTATAGTTATTAAACTGAGGATGGGGTATGGTGTAGTCAATATTACTGCTTATAGTTCTGAACGAGTTCAAAATAGTGGTGTGGCCAATTCCATTATTGATCCACAGAGAGGAGGCTTGAAGCCGTATGGCAGTGTTAGCGGCTGTTTGCTTGCTGAAAATGTCCAGCGGTATTAGATGGAACAGAACATCTAGTGAGGCGGAGGGGGTGGAGCTAAGTGCTCCTCCCATGCACAGGCAGGCTGTTCGTTGGACTTTGCTGAGTTTATCGCGATTTGTCGCTGTATCTAGCGCCGTCCACCATACCGCTACTCCATAAGTAAGGATCGGTCTTATGACCGAGATGTATATATAGTATAGTGTAATGCGGGGCTGTAGGCCCCATTTATTACCAATGGCCTTTTTACAGGAGAACAGGGCTACTGTGGCCTTGTTTATTCTCTCTTGAATATTAGGTTTCCAACTTAATTTCTTATCTAAAATGAGACCCAAGTATTTTGCTTGTTCAGAGAATTTAAGTGGTACACCGTTTATGAGGGGAGGGTCAATGTGTGGGACTTTGTATTTCCTTGTGAAGAGGACAAGGTCGGTTTTTTGTGGGTTAACGCCTAGTCCACACCGATTAGCCCATCTGGTGAGCTTATTTAAAGCGTTTTGTAAGAGGTCCTTTAGTATATTGGGGTGTTTACCCGTTAACGCAAAAGCAACATCGTCCGCATAGGCAAACACTCTGTATCCCTCTTTTTCTAGAGTAATTAGTAATTCATTTATTACTAAGTTCCAGAGGAGAGGGGATAGGACACCACCTTGTGGCGTACCTCTACTGACACCCCTTTGTGTAGTAAAATCGCCCAGTTTTGAATTGATAATCCTGCTTATCAGCATTTGATTAATCAATTCGCTGATCGACTAATCTACCTTCAGAGATGTCAATACACGTGCAATTGCAGATATGTCGACATTGTTAAATGCACCTTCTATATCTAAGAAGGCAACTAAGGTGTACTCTTTATGATGGAGGGAATATTCGATTGTACGTACTATACTGTGTAGAGCCGTTTCAACTGATTTCCCTTTGTTGTAGGCGTGTTGAGCCTTTTAAAGGAGGAACTTATCAATACTTGCCCTTAAGTGGATATCGATCAAACGTTCAAAAGTTTTGAGAAGGAATGATGATAAGCTGATAGGTCTTAGGTCTTTAGGGTTAACGTGGCTGGATTTTCCGGCTTTTGGAATAAAAACAACTTTAACTTGTCTCCAAGACATCGGGATGTATGCCAATTTAAGGCATCCCTTGAAGATGTTTTCTAGGATGGGTATTAGAAAACTTGCATTTTCTTGCAGTTCGGCTGGAATTACACCATCCGGACCAGCAGATTTATATGGCTTAAAGCTGTTAATAGCCTATTTGAGTTTTTCCCTAGACCTTGTGGGGGATGTAATATATTGTCACCACTATTAGGTGCAATGTTATTAATAATATTAGAGCTACCAGAAAAGTGAACGTCTAGTAGCAAGTTGAGCGATTCTTCGCTTGAATTGGTCCAGAGGCCAGAGGCGTTTTTCAAGCAGCTTGGCATGATTGGATTTTTGGAGAGGATTTTGAGCAGCCTGGATGCTTCGGAGCAATCTTCCACGTTGCTACAGAAGTTTCTCAAAGACGATCGTTTGGTTTTCCTCAGTTCTTTTTTATAAATCTTCAGTGATTCTTTATTTGAATCCCAGTCTGACATGTCTCTAGAAGCTTTCGCTCTGTTAAAGAGTTTTCTGCATTCTTTTCGAAGTGGATCCAGCCCTGAGTTCCACCAGTGTGGCTTCTTTTTACCTCTTACTTGTATTAGAGGGCATGCAGTATCTAGAGCTTTGTTTAGGGCTAATGTTAGAGTATTGACTTTGTCGTCAAGATCTTCAATTTTGGAGGGAGTATTAAACTTGGCAACCAAACAAAAAACTAAAAGTTAAATATCACTCAAAGATGTATAAGTTGAGTGCCACGAAAATGTCTAACCCCACGAACTCAGTGATTCTGCGGTTAGTTCTCCGACTACCTATCAGTTTTTCTGTAACTCGGAGGCCACTTTAATTCCGAGTTCCATGTTATTGGTAGGGTTTCATATTTTCAAGGAGCTTTTATTTTCTGTTTTAACGTTATTTTAAAACAAATAACTCGATTTTATTGAAATCTCAAAAAAAAAAAAAAAAAAAAAAAAAACGACTTTAAATCTTTTTAAAAAACGTACATTATAAAAATTATGTGTTAACCATGCTATTTTTTGGAAAAGAACTCATTCAAAGTGCAATATTGATTAAAAACTTCAACAATCTATTATTGTTTTGTTTATTCATTAACTTATTTAGTTACTTTTGAAGGCTTGAAGGTATCTCCAGTCCAATAGGTCTTTGAAACACACACCAAAATTATTGCAAACAATAAAAAGAATTTTAAATTTTAAATGAATTCCAAACAAAAGAATGTGTGAATAAAATGTCGATGATGAGAATAGATACACTCAAATGTGATGTGGCCACAACAAATGGAAGGTAGGAAGAATACAATAAAAATAAGAGAGAAACAAAATGTGAATTGATTGAATATTGTTTGTGGAGAGGTGCTTCAACACAAATTTTTGCAAAATTTTACTTACACTTGATACATTTTGAAAATTAATATTCATATCCTCGGAATTGAGCAGAATTCTCAAGGTTCGTGTTTGGGTCATCTCGAGGGCGATACGATCACCAACTCGAAGCCATTCCAACGATGCCATCGAACGTTGCATCAGCATCGAGTTGTGTCTCACTTCGTTGCCAGAAACGTACCAAACATTCGCCGGAATACGTTTCATGCTACTTGGAATGTTTTTGCGGACATACTCGTCGGAGAGATTCAAATCAGTGATTCCAATATTGAGACAACCTGAGTTGTTCGGAAGATGGTTTGTTTAAAATGTTTTTTTTTTTTTTTTTGGTTTTAATGAAAAAGGAAACCTTACCAGCAAAGAGTGGATTATGTGAAACAATCTTCACCTCGAATGGTGACCCGACCGAGAGCGGATGCTCTGAAAACACCAAACAGCGTGATAGAGCCGCTGAAGCTCCTGTGACCCTCGAAGCCACAGTCCAGTTCTGGGAGAGTGTAACATTTCCCGAAATACACGTCCATCGGTGCTTTGTTTCGGGTGGAGGTTGAATTACCGAAGTCGCTTGGAAACTTTGTGAGTTCTCACTCGTTGCGTAAGGGGCTCGCATATCCGGTTGAGCCAAAGTCAAGCTCACTTGAGCACACTGCCCATAGAGATCAATTACTGCCCAGACATTGGGCAAACGACATTCACACGCTGGACCCTGGTCCACACCGTCGATAAAGAAATGAATAAAGTCTCCGTTTCGCATCACGCCAACCCTCGTACCAGCCGTCAAGGTGTCCAGATCGAACAGAATATTACTCCGAATGGTTTTGCGATTTTGGAAGACCATAGACCCGCACAGAATGATTGTGTCGCCTTCCAAATCTGTCGCATTCGCCGTAAGTATGACTTCATCTGGGCGACTTCCAGTTATCCCGATTTCTATATTTCCCGACCAATGACGCACCATTGTTTCCAGAGCCACTTCAAACAGCTCCCTCTGCCTTAGCGGCCTGTTACTGAACACAATGGCATCATTGAATTCAGCCAGCGAATTGGGTCGACTTGCAGTCAGGCCACCATTTGAGATTCCGGCATTCTTTCCATGAATCGTATGGAATCTCAGAGGTGGCTCGCTGTAGAGGGTGGTGTTGGAGATCGTTGAGTTACCAGTATCGGGACTGCCACACTCGGACGTATCAACAATACTGGCTTGTGCTGCTTGGCCGTACAGATCAATGACACCGTAGACTTTCTCGGGAACGTTGACGGCGGCTGCACCCTGATCAACACCATTCACCCAAAAGTGTAAGGTTCCATCATCTTTGCGGACAACACCAACACGATCGCCCACTTGCAAACGATCTAGATTCTGGCCGTATTGCTCAATGACAGTGATGCCATTGTGCATAACACCATTTCCTGTCATCATCCAAGTTCCAGATCTAAAAAACACGTCATATTTGGGTACAAGAATAAATTAGGAGAAGCTACAAAATACCTACCGAACATTTGTCATGGTGAAGGGAAAATCTAGTTCCTCGGCACTGTGAGTTGTTACGCCCATCTCTACGGATCCAGCCCATTTAGTAACAACTCGCTCCAAGCGCACTTGGAATAATTCATTCGGCCGCAGTGGCCTTTTAGTCAACACCACTCCATTGTTGAAGTCATCCGAAGCACTGAAAGGCAAAGAACTCATTATATACACAAAAGTTCCCTCTCGGTTAAATGGAAACCTACTTTGGCCTCAAGGCAGTCCTTCCACTGTGTGTAACTGTCGCTTGAGATCCGCAAGTGGAATGGAACGTCAAACGATCATCATTCTTTCCAGTTCCACTCACAGATTCAATCTCTGGGCTCAGAGCAGCCGACAGCTCATGATTCACAATATGCCCGCCGCCACCGCCACAGCTCGAGCTGGAGCTCGTTTGAATTGACATTAGGTTATTTCGACGTGTGACCAGATTTTGCTGCTCCCGTTCATCACGATCCACAATTGTCACTTTAATGGTCATGCCATAAAGATCAATGACTCCCCAAAGTGTCTGAGCGACTCTATTCGACGCCACGCCCTGATCTTGCCCATTGATGAAATAATGGAGATTTCCATTTGTCTTTCGCATCATTCCCACTCGATCGCCTTCCCGTAACTCATCCAAATTGAACTCTCCATACTGTCGACGAGTTCCTTTGCCATTTGTCAGGATTCCACAACCAGACATCATTATCGTTCCACTTCGCATATTCGTCATAGTTGCTGGGAAGTGTAAGACTGCTGGATTGTGTGTGGTCACTCCGACTTCTATAGATCCCGACCATTTGTCGACTAATTTATCAATTCGAATCTCAAAGAGTTCATTGTCTTTCAACGGTCGATGGGTCATAACCACGCCGTTGTTGAACTCGTCGAGTGGACGACGCCTCTCAGCTGATCGACAGTTTGGGGATAACTTAACCAATGAGCCACATCGAGTGTGGAATCGCAAACGATCGTTCATATCGAAATAGTCTGCGATGTTAGTTGCGGATTGTATGGACGCAGCGCCAGTGCCCCCATTGGAACTTACTGTGACGTCGACACACATGGGAACATCAATTGACTGGACGATTTGAGGGGACTCTGACATGAAGTCCTTGTGAGAGAAATTCAAATATTATAGTGATATGGGTCAAGAAGGGAATATGCGCCTTCTATTCTTACCAATGGCTCCGATGGACAAATGGATACTTGGACGCACCTGCCGTACAAGTCTACCAGAGCATAGACGACTTTTGGGATATTTGTAGCTGCCACTCCTTGTGATTCTCCATTTATATAGAAGACCAACTCGTCCTGGGAAGTCTTCAGCACTCCAACGCGATCTCCCTCGTTGAGAGATTCTAGGTGAGTGCCATAGAATTCAACCAGACAGATGCCATCTCTTCGAATATCAATGCCCGACATGATCCAGGTTCCATTTCTCATAGCCGCCGCACACGAAGGTAGCTCCAATTTGTCGGGATTCTCCGAGGTGACTCCAATCTCAATGCTTCCTCCCCATGAGTGATTCTGCAAAAGAAAACTTCATTAAAAAAGAGGGAAATACATGGAAGGCACTTCGAAGCTAACCTTTTCTTCAATGACCACTTCGAAGAGTACATCATCTTGAAGAGGCTCTGCGCTGAAAACCAAAGCATGGCTGAAATCTCGAATACTTCGCATAGCAGTTCGGTTGTTATTGGTCAAAGTTATTCGACGCCCGCATCGTTGATGGAATGAAGCCATTGCTGCTGCTGCTGCTGCCAGGACCTGCACTTGTGTACCTACCTACCTGCCAGTCAGTTCTTTGTCCCAGAGGAGGCGAGAAATTTGTATTTATCGTTTCACTTTTTTAGAAGGAAAAACACGATTAATATAATTTTCGTCCTTAATGCTGCTGCTTTTTCGAAAGGCAATGAAGAAAGGAATCAAATGAAGAATGTCATAATGGGCAAAGACAAATAATTAAATTGTTGTGTACATGCGTAGAATGGGATCAGGTAAGTTTTGTTTTATTTTATTTTTTATTTGTTTTTTGGTTTGGCGAAAAATTCACTTGGTTTTCATTGTGAATTTTTAAGGGAATTTATTTAATATTTTAACTTAAAACTATAATAAAAAGGTTAATTTGAATGTTAAGTGTAGTTTTGGGATGTTTTCAGTTTGATTTTAATTTATTTTAACAATTTAAATACGGTTTTTAAAATAAACAACCACGAAGACAAAGCAGAGCAGACGACGAGCCCCAAAGCCAAAGCCCAGTTGACGTTTAACGAAAATTATTTTTTGACAACTTTGATGGAACAGCTGTTTTCGTTGATTAGGTTTGTCTGATTTTGTTGAAATTTAAGGCATGTTTAGATCACACATAAATGGGAATGTTTTGGATTACTTACAGAACGCTAAATCTAAATTCGTTATTTATCTCAAAACGAATATGTATTTGCATTTTGATTGCTTTTTAGATCACAGCCGCTCTTCGGTTTTGCTTTATTGAAAAGAATAATTTTCACCAATATTAGTTTAAAGTGATATTATACAAATAAGTGACACTTGCATACAAGCTTTTTTCAAGACAAGCAAGTAGAACAGCAGATGAAGAATATAAACTTCAAATTCGAATTTTAAAGTGAATGTGTGGATTTTTATTTAGACAAACAGAATCATCTGATTAGCTTCATCCATGATTAACGTAAAATTTTATGGATTCCTTTATTAACAATCTCATATATTATTACATATGAAGGAAGATCTTGAAATTTAAAAGGTTGTTTTGAAATTCCAATGGAGGTCTTGACTTTCCAAAAAAGGTCTGGAAATATCAAGGGATGTCTAAAAATTGCAAGGGAGGCGTGAAGATTATAATATTGGGCCTTTAAATAACAAAAATATATAAGCATGCATGGAGTTACCAAGGGAGGTCTTGAAATATTAAAGCGATTTGGAGATTCTGGGGGTTTTGAAATTTCTGGTCTGGAGTTTTCTATTATTTTTAATGAGTTGGTTATTGAATTGGAAAGGAAATATCTATTTATTAAATTAAGTCAACAAACACAATCATATAACTTCAATAATTATAGGTTTAAATCCATATTTTTTCAAAAAATTAGCTATCGATTTGTCTTGTTTTACAATATACGCTTTGTATCACATGAATAGGGACAATCTTTTTTCATATTTTATTTAACGATATTTTTCAAACCATTTTTGGAAAAAAAAAATACAATTTTCATGGCGGTCAAGGTCATAAAATGTTTTTTTGTGTCACACGAATAGGGACAAGATCTTAATTTACCTTTTACCTATTAGATGATACTCTGATTGTTTGGGAGCTTAGTACGAGTATTAATTTGATAGAATCAAGAAGTATGGGTAGAGCTTAGGGCCTAACCAGTTAGGAAATAGGCCAAATTCGAACTTACTGAGATCTCGGTAAAACCATCCGTTTTATAGCCTGCAAAATTATAAGAAGTTCAAATGTTGTATACAACTACCTCAAGAACCAGAGGTATGAAAAAACCACATGGGAAGAGTCAAGAAAGCCACATCATTTCAGGAGAGGCGGGTGATAGTGGGAGCTGCTTCAAATTCAAGGCTTTCTATTAGCAAAATCAAGGCAGAAGCTGGGGTAAATGCAAGTAGATCGGTGTTGCTTGTGTTATACAGAAGGCAGAAGGCATATATGACACCAAAAAAATGAAGAAAATACCACCATTGAATGTTGAAAGCAAGAGCCAATATTTTAATTTTGCAAGAAATCACATCAGGTGGAATCAAACTTGTAATACCGTCGTCTTTTCCGATGAAAACAAAAAATAATTTGGACGGACCTGATGGATATAGCTGCCAAATCTATGATTAAAGATAGGAAGAACACTATCTTGAAAAACGGCATAGCAATCACTTACAAATAGATTCTGGAACGAGCTTTGTCGCAATTTTCTGAATTATTTGGTGGACAACGATAGACTTTACAACAAGATCATGCACCGAACGGACAACAATACCTTTCAGGGGCAAAATATGAACATGTTATGATGACTCTTGACCTAAACATCATGGAAAACGAATGCGGATGGCTTTCAAGAAAAGTATACGAAGGGGGATGGTAATACCAACAAACCGAAGAGATTATTAAAGCCATAAAACGGACCTGGGCCCATATTTTGCTCAATTATCTGACAGCACTCAATGAATCCATACACCATAGGTTACATAAAGAAATTCAGAAATCAGGAGGCAGCACACATTACTAAAAATTATTTTAATCCATTTAATAAAGCCAATACTTTCCTAAACCTAAGATTTTTTTGTTATTTTCTTTACTTTAAATGGTCTTACCTACAGGTAAATTTAGATCTTGTCCCTATTCATGTGACACAAAAAAGGTACTTTTTGTGACCTTCTACGGAAAACCGCCTTTAAACTTGTATTTACCAACTTAATCCAAAAATTGTTTGCAATATAAACTTAATACATACCCCATTCATTTCAAATTTGGGTTTTTCTAAAAAAAATCTAAGGCTAGGCGCGCACATGCAACTTTTCGAAACCAAATAGTTCGATCGTTAGTTGCCCAAAAAAGGCTAAAGTTTGTTTGCAACTCCGAAAGTAATCAACGAAATAAACCAATACACAGGAAACATTTATTTACCTTGACTAAATTTTTCTCTTTCTTGCACTTACAGAAAATTATTCGACGATTTAGTTGAATTTCCGCGCAGTTACCTATAATTCCTTGTAACACAAACTAATATGCTTTTCACACCAAACCCAAAACCCGGTTTTCGCGAAAATATCATTTTTAGCCGAAAACCTACATCGAAAACTTAAGTTTTCCCATACATTTTTGTTAAACCACAAGTTTTCGTAAACCACAAGTTTTATATAAAACCTCTCGAAAACTAGTTGGAATTAAAAGTTGAACAAAACAAACAAACCTTTTGGAACATTCAGCGCTCAAATTAATGTAAACAAAACAGCTGATGGCTGCTGTCAAAACAAATATTTCATTTTGAAATAAATTTGGTCGTGGTAAGTAATATTATTTATACAATTTCCTTACGAAATAAGAATTATTGCTTTTTGTTTTTTATTTACAGAATATGGACAATTTGCCAAAGTCGAGAATAAAAGCCCCGTTGACTATTTGCGGCACTGCCGATTCTTTTATGATCCTCCAGAGTTTCAAACGCTCTTTGTTCCAACTCGTCGCCACAAATATGTTCGACGCTTTCTCTTTCTACCGGAGAAAGACTTTTTGGTAACCGTGCACCACAAGGGTTTGGGAGATATGAGAAAGCCGATAAGTTCATTTGTGGAGGAGAAAAAGCATGAAAGGAAATTTCACAATGTGGAATTGTTGTTCCAGTGAATAAAACCACAACAGTGGGCTATCCCACCTTGATTGACAGCGATGCCAACATCAAGAAAATCCTCAGTGCTTTGGACAAGCCAGGCTAGTCCCCAAAGAAAGAAGCCAAAGAGATAGTCATGGAGAAATTGCAGCCTATCATTACAGCTTCAGAGATCGCTCTTGATGAATATGGTTTTGGTACGAACTAGGAATTGACCTTTTCTGCTCCGGACACAACGAATTGCACGAAATGATTTAGAATCTTCTCAACCCCGCCTATAAGCTGCTTGGACGGCCACAATACATGGCGATTCTGTAGGCACATTTGGCCAACAGAAGCAATAGTAATAAACTCAGTATTTTAGAATTAATGTGTTGTGAAAGAAACAAGAAAATGTTTTAAATAAAATGAATTTTTGTTGTAACAGTTTTGTTTGTTGTTTATTTTATGCTATATTTTCAAGACAATTAACTGCTCCTTGGTGAATTGTTCGGACCGGTTGAAATGAACAAAGAGGATAGCTGCAGCCAAGCAAGCTTGCAGTTCTTGTTAGTTCATGTCGTGAGCCCATTCCACGCGTCCCCAGAACTTCAGTTGGAACTTGTCTGCGCTGATATGCTGCTCTATCACAGCACAGGAAAGGATTATCGATTTCAGGGTGTCGACGGCAAAGATAAATCCTTAGGGGAATGTTTACAATTCAAGAATTTTCAAAAAAGGAAACTGAGGCAATACATACCATAAAGAACATCGTCACTGTGTGAAAGGAAATACTTGGATATTTTCATTTTATCAGCATCTGAGACGGTGGGTGGTGATATGCTAAGAGTTTTTTGCATGTTTGTATCAAAACGTTTATTAAACCACTCAATGACGGGATCCCATTCGTTCTTTTGGAGCTCGTATAGATCTTTGTCATCCTGAAAAGAAACTTGACAAGTACCTACATAAGGCTAAAGTTTGTATCTTGCATTTCCAGATCCTTTAGTTCATTGCAGAGTATATCGAACGTTCTGCGGCTCGTTCTGAAATGTTGTTTGAATTTTGAAATACTCATCATCATTTACTAAGATTTCTTGTTCCCAAAAAGTGCTGGTACGTACCTGCATAAAATATTAGAATTCATTTTATTTTCAAAAATAATTTGAGAAAAACAAAACTTTTTACTCACAAATTTTTCCATCAATACAAAATTTGACAGCCGGTGTCCAATGAAAACGTGTAAATGTTCGGTGTGAACGATTTTCGGATTTTCGAAAACTTTTGGCCGAAAACTCGGTTTTGGGTTTGGTGTGAAAAGCCTATAAGGAATTGGTTCGAGGTGATCGTTTAGTTTGTGTCAAAACACAAACTAAAAAGTTGCTCGAATGGGCGACAGAATGGTTTCTGCATGTGCGCGGACTCTCATATAAGTCTATAGTGCTCAGTTTAGAAACCAAATAGATTCGAAACTAAAAGTTGCATGAGCGCGCCTAGCCTAAGGCTAGGCGCGCACATGCAACTTTTTCGAAACCAAATAGTTTGATCGTTAGTTGCCCAAACACCGCGCACATAAGCAACTCCAAAAGTAATCAACGAAATACACCAATACACAGAAAACATTTATTCACTTTTTCTATCTCATATACACGAAACAAAATAGTTCCATATTTGTCCTACTCTATTATGAAAGAAAAGAGTAGATATATTGTTGAAATACAAAATTATATAAAATATATTTTTTGTTTTTTGAAAGAGATTTCATAAGTCAATACAAATTTCTGGATATGGATTTTTACGAATTGGCACTGATATGTGCCTTTGAATTAAAAAGACGGAAGAAACCTGTAATCAAAAGGCAATATTGGGTTCACCCGTTGAACTCACAACGCCTTGTGAAAGGGCAATTTCAAAAAATTTGTCTTGACCTCCGATCCCATCCAAGAAAGTTCTTCAATTACTTCCGCATGAGCGACAGAAGTTTTGATGAACTTCTGTTTTTGATACGGCCTTTGATAACTTTCAAAAATACCAGGTGGAGGAAAGCAATATCTCCAGAAGAAAGACTGACGGTTACACTGAGGTAAATAAATAAAGATTATGTTTTAATTTGAAAAAAAAACAAAAATAATTTATTAATGCAATAAATTAACATAAAATGAAAAAAGGAATTTAGAAAAAAATGAATGGTTACACGTTAAAACTAACTAATTTGATTCGGAGTCCGAATCGTTCCTTGAATACGGATGATGTCGTTTGTGTGCTTCTTTCTTTTTAAAGCTCTCTTTGTTTTAGCCTTTTCGTTTCAAAATGCGCAAAAATTCAATTTTGACATCAAATTTTTCGGTGTCGTTGAGTTTTTTAACTATTTAGTTGAATGTGGGCGCAGTTACGTGTATCACAATAGGATACAGAATTTTTTTCGGTTTAAGCAACTAAAAAATTTTCGCAATCAATGTATGAAAGAGAAAACTAGTGAAATTGAGATGTAAGGTGGTACTCTTTCCTCAGAATTTTTTTGTGAAAGGAAAACATTGACTAATTTTTTTTCTCTCTTGCACTTAAAGAAAATTATTCAACGATTTAGTTGAATGTGCGCGCAGTTACCTATAATTCCTTGTGACAC
This sequence comes from Eupeodes latifasciatus, assembly GCA_920104205.1. Classification (NCBI taxonomy): domain Eukaryota; kingdom Metazoa; phylum Arthropoda; class Insecta; order Diptera; family Syrphidae; genus Eupeodes; species Eupeodes latifasciatus. The sequence continues at coordinate 28,888,095 of OV049924.1, forward strand.
AAACTAAGGAATTGGTTTGAGGTGATCGTTTAGTTTGTGTCAAAACACAAACTAAAAAGTTGCTCGAATGGGCGACCGAATAGTTTCTGCATGTGCGCGGACTCTCGTATAAGTCTATAGTGCTCAGATTAGAAATCAAACAGTTTTGAAACTAAAAGTTGCATGTGCGCGCCTAGCCTAAGGGTTTGAAAAATATCGTCAGATAAAAACGAAAAAAGTGTGTCCCTATACATGTCCCACTAATTGTATATTTATATTAAAAAGCATCTTATAAACCCTTTCAGACACCAATTAAAAACAAAAACTGAAAGTAAATTTACTCTGATCAAAATGAAGGTTTAGAAAAACGTAGCAAGTGATTACGCGCTTATATCGCCTCTTGAAAACTTTTTTCAATTTTTGACTCTGAACTCGTTCATCTAATTGTTAGATTCCTTAAAAATTTTGAAGCAAACAGTCCTAACTTCAATAATCCGGCTGTGTATGGAAACAAAAATGAAAAAACGTCAAAAATAAATAAATAAAAGCAGAAAAGTGTTTTATTTTGCTGTGATTGCACTCACAACAGTTTTTCCCTTTTTTCCAAATAAAACCTAATTTCCACTCAAATGCAAATACAATTCATCTTAAAAAAATATGTCTGAATCGAAATCAGGTAAAACAGGCTGCCTTATTCCGAAGCCAGAAAATCTAGAATGCAAAAATCTACAGGACTATCTGAGAACTCGAAGTCACGATGTGCTCGAGAAACTTTATAATTATCCAACTATTTGTTTGGCTGTTTACAGGTAAAACAAAATCTCATCTTCATTTCGAGTAACAACTAAATTATCATAAATACATTTCACAGAGAACTCCCCGAGATTGCCCGCCAGTTTGTTATTCGTATATTATTTGTGGAACAGCCAGTTCCCCAAGCAGTAGTCGCTTCATGGGGATCACAACATTATGCCAAGTACACTTAAAACCTTTTATCCAGCCAAACATTTGTTTAAACGGACCTATTTTTTCTTAGGGAACAAGCAGCATCAACATCCTGCTTGACAGAATTGAACATCTGGAGAGTGACGGCGATTCCAGGCGGACTTTCAGCCTGGGAACTCTGTCCGACGTTCAAAAAGAATCTTAAAATAGCTCTACTGGGTGGTGGGAAACCATGGTCCTTATCTCATCTGATGGACAAAGATGCCAAACCCAGAGACGTAGCATTCCTCGATAATTACGCTATGGCGCGATGGCGATGTGTACTCCATTACATGGTTGGTGGAGGGACAACTAGCAAAGGCCAAGACAGCGAAGGCATCAGTCCAGATGCCGTACGAATTCTTCTTCATGCAAATCTTATGAAGCGGGACGAACGCGATGGGACTCCAAGTATTACCCGACAGGGATTCCAGTTCCTTCTCCTCGACACACGATCACAAGTAAGGTTCTCATTTCATGTGACAAGTTTTTAATCGACTAAATCTTATGTAATATATTAACAGGTCTGGCACTTTATGCTTCAATATCTAGACACCTGCCAGGAGCGAAATCTAAGCCTCCCAGAGTGTCTTTCGATGCTCTTCCAGCTGAGTTTCTCGACTCTTGGTCGTGATTACAGTTCCGAAGGTCTCAATCCTAAGATGCTAACCTTCCTGCAGCATCTGCGTGAATTTGGCTTGGTGTATCAAAGAAAACGAAAAGAAGGTCGCTTCTATCCCACCCGCCTGGCGCTAAACGTAACCAACAAAAACGGACCCGTTCCCACTGTTTCCAATGAGGAAGACAAGAGTCAAGATCCTGGCTACATTGTTGTCGAAACCAATTACCGAGTATACGCCTACACCGACTCGAATCTTCAAGTCGCCCTACTCGGTCTCTTTACCGAATTGCTCTATCGATTCCCCAATCTAGTGGTTGGCGTTCTAACACGTGACTCGGTGAGGCAAGCTCTCCGAGGAGGAATCACCGCCGATCAGATAGTCAGCTATCTCGAGCAGTATGCCCATCATAATATGAAAACCACAGAATCGGCCATAAAATCCCGATCGCCACTACCTCCAACCGTCGTCGATCAAATCAAACTCTGGGAGAACGAACGGAATCGGTTTGTCTACACTGAGGGTGTAGTCTACAATCAATTCCTGTCGCAGGCCGACTTCATAACTCTACGTGACTACGCTCAGTCCATAAATGTCCTGGTGTGGCAAAGTGAAAGAAATCGCACAATGGTAGTCACGAAAAATGGCCACGACGATGTGAAGAAATTCTGGAAACGATATTCCAAGAACGGTGGTTAAGGAAACAAAAAAATGTATCTATGTTGTTGTTGATTGAACTTAAATATAGAATCATGTCACGATAAAATCTTCTATTTTCTGTCCATGTTTTCTTTTATTCATAGAAAAGCGAAGAACGAGAAATATGTGATGTGTAATGAAAAGAAAGAAACAAACAAACATTTGTTTAATTAATTAATTTTTTAATGTTAAAGTTGTTTAGTTTTCATAATCTTACATAAAATTTTAAATTAAAATGAAAAACAAATGAATTTGAAGGGAAAAAGTAAGAATTCTTAAAATTTAATCAATTTACTATCACGAACTAATGCACACAGCTCTTTGGTCTGCTTCGGCTTTACATAGCATCAAAATGGAATCTGTGTGCCTCTTGCAACTTCTCTTGCTTATCCTCCTTCTTCTCTTTGATATACAGAACGAGAATGATCAAAATAATGACCAAACAAGTGCCACCCAAAGCCACGACACTCATTAGAATCAATTTACTTGGAGTGACAAAGAGCTGAGCCTTCCAACGTTGAGGTTCTTCGATTGGCTGTGGCACTACGATAATTTGGGAGTTGGGAATCAATTGGGTCCATGTCCTGGACTTATTTGCCAGGCCCACTATGAGAGTGTCTACGAAATTAGGTGTTCGTCCGAGACCAAATATTGTGTAGGGCATTTGTAGGGCGAAGTATGCCGACTGTGGTAGCTGGACACTTGATCCACGTTGAATGTCACCTTCCTGAGTGGTGGTGAAATATTCGATGCGTGGTCCGGGTAGGTTGGTTCCGTAGGTACGTTTTTTACGACCCAATGCGGTTTTTTCTGTGGGATTGAACTTGTTTGTCAGAGCGGTGAGGACGATTACCTTGACGAAGTTAGCATCATAGTCGAGAGTATTGCGGAAAGCCAGAGGACGGTATTTTCCATTTTTCTTCTCAATCAAAATCACATCCAGGACACCTGTGAAAAAGGAATACCATTTAAATAATCACTCGTTTTTGCGCTTGACGAAGAACTCTCGCCAAAAACTTACCATCTTGATAGAAATCATAGAAAGCTCCAGCAACAGTGTCGTTGCCCATGGGGGAGAGAGCATTCCATTTGACCTCGAAAGTCCGCTTGAGTGGACCATTACACACAGTACAGGGAACATTCTCCAGCAAATATGTCTGCATTCTAGCTTGCGGTCCAGTGATTGCCTTGAGGGTGACCAACAAGTCCGGATAACCATCCATGTTGTAGTCGCCAGCACGAGCTGTAATCGTCTTCAAATAGACATCATCCTTGACCGGTTGGATAAATCCCCACTGAACACCTTGGGGATCCTTGAAATTCACATGAATGTCCCGGAAATGGTGTCCATCATGAGCCAAGATTGTGGAATTAGTGCAATCGTCGTGGAAGCACATTGGCAAGATCTGATTTTGGACACCTTTCAACTCCAAGTCAAGGAATATACTCTGTCCTACATGACTATTCTGCAGTCCAATAATGTTTATGTCTATTTTGTGATTGAATAAGAATCCCTGTTTGTCATCGTCGGTCTTGCCATACCAAACCTCGAAGAACTTTTCTGTCTGCACAAACAGGTCTGCGGTGAAGTCATGGTTAATGTCCAAATAGGCATTTGCATGGGGTGTCTGAATGACGGCATTTAGGTTTTGATTATTTGGAGCCGGGGTTTGGGTGACAATTTGAGGAGGCAAACGGTTCTTTTGGAATATCCAGAAGGTGCGTTCTGATTTTTCGTTAACTCCAAAAAGATCTATAATCATGTCGCGATTGTAGTCGATGGCTAGGGGTTCGCCAGTGGTGTTGAGTGTTGTTTCATTGGCGCAAATAAGGGTGTCCGATGCACCCCAATTGATGTACACATCGAGAAGGTTCTCCTTCGATCCACGGGTGGTTACTAGCACGTCCATTAGAGCATCGCCGTCGAAGTCTCCTGGAACTACACTTGTAATTTCCTTGCCTTTGAAGGTGCAGAACGGCCCAGGATGGAGGAGAGGCTCAGTGTAAGATCCTAAGAGGAGGAAGAATATTGTTAGTTTTTTTCTTTTGTTCAAAAAAAAACCTTTATCTAGATAACTTACCCAATAGAATTTGAAGGGTTGTGAACTCATTGGTGATAACAAAAACATCGGTCAGCTCATCCGAATTGAAGTCCCCGAAGGCTGCAACCACCCCCTCCTTAACTGAACCAAATACCTTTGGAGTTATATCATTTGCGTGCGAAAAATTTGCAATTCCTACGCAAATTATGAAGATTATCGGATGAAAAAGCTTCATTTTCATTTAGAGGTAAGTATAGTTTGATTTTATTTTCGATTTCTTTCTTTATTCTCTTCTTTTTTGTTGTATTTTGCTTAATAATTTGTCGTCATAAACAAATAACTTATCATCATCATCGTTGGCGATTTGTTTTTGTTCTTTTGTAATGGAAATCGATTTTTGTTTCGTAGGTAGAAAAATGATTGTTTAACAATGAATTGATGATTTATGTGTACAAATGTAAATATGTTGTTTAATTATGTTTTTTTTTCGATAATATTTTTATGTTTTTTTGATGATTTATTGTATTTTTTCAAATGAAAGTGACTCAGAGAAACTTTGCAACAAAACTATTTTTGTGTGTTTTTGGGAATTTTATGTCAATTGTCAAATTCTTTAAGATGAAGTTGGTAGCAATTGAGATTTGGGTATCGTTATTTCGAGAATCGATTGATGATGAAACTTTGAATGCTGCCGTTAAAGAGGTAGTTATATTTGAAATTTTGTTGCTATTTGCATCTGGTAAGTTGCTTTCCACACCACCTGGAATTCAGTTCATGTACTGAGAAATGGAGATAGGGTTGTTTTTATTTGTTTTTCAATGCATTTCTCATAAGAAAAAAAGTAAAAAGTGCCTCGAAATACATTAATTTTACCAAATACTTTTTTATATCAAAAACATATGTACTTCAAACTGTCTAATAGTAATTCTTTCAATAAGTTAAGCAAATCGGAAGAAAGCAACAATAACGTTCATTTTTTTAACTTCCCATAGGAAGTTATAGTAATGGGACCGATTTGTCAAATTGAACATTTTATTTCTCGACGTATCAAGGTCCCTAGAGTCCAAATAAAAGATTTTTAGAAAGATGTCTGTCGTGCGTGTGTATGTACGTTCGTACGTCCGTATGTCCGTATGTCCGTATGTCCGTATGTCCGTATGTCCGTATGTCCGTATGTCCGTATGTCCGTATGTCCGTATGTCCGTATGTCCGTATGTCCGTATGTCCATATGTCCGTATGTCCGTATGTCCTTACGTCCGTACGTCCGTACGTTCGCGACGTTTTTTTCGTCGTCCATAGCTCAAGAACGAGTAGAGATATTGACTTCAAATAAATTTTGTTATACAGATAATAAGGCAGAAAGATGCAGAAAGGGCTCTCAAGAAAATTGCGTGGGTGGTTTTTTTTTACCATAGCAGTTTAAAAAAAAGGTGAAAATTTTGGTTAAACCTAAATATCTCATGAACCAATGACGCTAGAGACTTGAATTAAGTTTTATATTATATATTGTAACGTGATACAAAACAATTATATTTTTGGAAAAAAATCCAATTAACGTTTTTTTTATAAATAAAAAAAAACTGGACAAAAAAATTTGTCACCTCAAAAATTTTACGACCAAAATATGATTTCATCTCCAAAACAATTTTGTGCAACGAAGAATAATGTTTTTGACATCTGATAAAATTTTGAGAAAAATCTAATTGACAGTTTTTTTTTATAAAAAATAAAAACCTAAAAAAACATTACTCAAAGTTGGTAAAAATTGATTTTCGACTCAAATATCTTTTCAAAACTTTGAGATATTGACTTTAAACTACTTTTATCTTTTGAAAAATATTATTGTCAACGTTCAGAATAATTTTGAGAAAAATCGAATTGACAGATTTTTTACAAAAAATTAAAAACCTAACAAAAAAATTAACAAAAGTTGGTTTTCGACTCAAATATCTTTTCAAAAATTTGAGATTGTGGCTTCCAACTAATTTTAACTTATAAGAATTATTGTTTTCAACATTCGAAAATGTTTTGAGAAAAATTGAATTGACAGTTTTTTTTACAAAAAATAAAAACCTAAACAAAAGTTGGTAAAAAATTGTTTTTCGACGTAAATATCTTTTCAAAACTTTGAAACATTGGCTTCAAACTTATTTTATCTTATAAGAAATATTGTTTTCAACATTCGGAAAATTTTTGAGAAAAATCGAAATGACAGTTTTTTTACAAAAAATAAAAACCTAAAAAAAAAACAATACTAAAACTTGGTACAAATTTACTTTCGAATCAAAAAGCTTTTCAAAAATTAAAAATATTGGCTTCAAACTTATTTTATTTCACAGAAAATATTGTTTTCGATATTCAGTAATTTTTTTATAAAAATCCAACAGTCCGTTTTTTCATAAAAAAATAAAATCTACAAAAAATAGTACTCGAATTTGGTAAAAATCGACAGACGGGATGGGAAGTTATCAGTGTGGGTCGCATCCCAGCCTCTTTTTTATGTTTATATTGTTGTTTTCTTCCGATTTGCTTACCTTACCTCTTTGTGAACAAATTACACAGGTTGAATTATTAACTTCAGGAAGTTATTGTAATTGGTCCGATTTGTCAAATTAAAAATTTTGACATTTCTCAACGTTTCAAGATCCCTAGAGTCGCAATCAAAATTTTTTAGAGAGATGTCTGTGGATGCGTGTTTACGTACGTTCGTACGTCCGTCTGTTCGCGACGTTTTTTTTCGTCGTCCATAGCTCAAGAACCAGTAGAGATATCGACTTCAAATAAATTTTGTTATACAGATAATAATGCAGAAAGATGCAGAAAGGACTCTCAAAAAATTGCGTGAGTGGTTTTTTTTTACCATAGCAATTTAAAAAAAAGATGAAAATTTTGGTTTACCCAAAATATCTCACGAGCCAATAACGCTAGCGAGTTGAATTTAATTTTTTATTATTGTATATTATGACGTGATAACAAACTAGTATATTTTTGGGAAAAATTTCCACTAACGGTTTATTTTATAAATCAAGAAAAACTAAACAAAATATTTGTCACCTCGAATATTTTACGAGCAAAAAATGATGATTTCATCTCCAAAATAATGTTGTGCAATAAAGAATAACTTTTTTGACATCTGGTAAAGTTTTGAGAAAAATCGAATTGACAGTTTTTTTATAAAAAATAAAAACCTAAAAAAAAAAACATTATTAAAAGTTGGTAAAAATTGATTTTAGACCCAAATATTTTTGAATATTTGGCTTCAAACTAATTTTGTCTTATAAGAAATATTGTTTTCAACATTCGGTAAAATTTTGAGAAAAATCGAATTAACAGTTTTTTGACAAAAAAAGTTCGTAAAAATTGATTTTCGAATCAAATATTTTTTTTCAAAAATTTGAGATATTGGCTTCAAATTAATTTTATCATTTAAAAAATGTTGTTTTCGACATTCAGTAAATTTTTTATAAAAATCCAACAGTCCGTTTTTTTTTATAAAAAAATAAAATCTACAAAAAATAGTACGCAAATTTGGTAAAAACTGATGTTCGGTTCTCGATATCTAGTGAACAATAGAAGATATTGACTTCAAATTAATTTCATTCATCTAATTTGTATTTGTTTATATAAGAAATAAAAACTTTTAAGAAATGCTTCTAAAATTGGTAAAAATTTGTTTTTCGACTAAAAATCTCCTTTACAAAAATAGATTTTGAAATCAAACTATTGCAAAATATTGTTGGTAATTTATAAATATTTTAGAATAATTCAACTGACAATTTTTTTAACAAAACATGAAAACCTACAAACTTTTAAGCAAGACAAATCGACAGACGGGATGGGAAGTTATCAGTGTGGGTCGCATCCCAGCCTCTTTTTTTTGTTTATATAATTTCCATCTGATTTAGTAATAGACAAATAAAACACAAAAATAGCAATTAACACCTAATCCATATATGTATGTAGGTCATCTTGCGAAAATAAACAATGTACATATGTAGATCCAAGCATCCAAGACATAAAGCTTTCATACAGCTATCTCTTTTTTTCTTATGTTTGTCAACTTTTCAACTGAATATATTCAGAACAAATCTTGACAGTTCTTTTAAGCCAATAGGAATTTCTTTGGTCCATTAGAATTACTTCTGGTTCCATCTTTTATATGGTTTCTCTTTCCATCTACCTTAATCCCAGGTCGATTACTTAACGGTCTTTTTATAACAGTTTATTTACAAAATGGCTGCTGTACTATTTTGACATTTATGTATAAATGCTTGAAAAAAATAATTTAAGAACTCTATGAGGTGCGTTTAGTTGAATAATATAATATTAGCGAACATAAATTATAAATCGAATCCCGTTTGACACCAATACTACGCAAAGAAAAAAAATTATCTTCAAAGATAACTACACAAAAATAGAAACTTTTATTTCATCAGAAAATAGATAATGTATACGTCACAAAAAAATAGAATTTTAAAACAACACGTTTAAAAAAACGTACATAAATATTTTTATGTTAATTAAAAGTAATCCACTACTCAGTGTATGAATATTGAAATAATGTGGCTGAAGGTGCTCGAACCGGTACCAATTGATTGATACCATTTGTATTCTTATAAACCATATAATCACGTCCATTTATAAGCCTCCTCACACCCTTTGACTCATCTTTATTCTTTGATACAGCTTGTTTCCATTTATTCATGTCGACAACTGCATTTTTACTGTGCTTAAAAATGCTCGCATACGCCGGCGGAGGTGTCACATTACTCAGAATGATGCCTTCATTTAGTCGATTGCCTAGACTTTCCCTGTGATTGGTCCTTCCGGCAGCCCATCCATGCAAACGGAAATTCGACGAACGTTGAAGCTCATTTGCACCGATAATCATATTATTTTTGCCAACTTGTCGTTGATTTATGAATCTGAATAACATTTCTGTGGTAAATACCACGATAGAGGTAACAAATCCAGCTATCATTATATAATAGGTCATCATAAGATCGCCATTTTGTAGTTGACGTTCGGTGCCGCCCAAGTCCTGAGGGCAAATTTCTGCATTTGGTAGTCCCTTTGCCAGGAGATGTTTGATTATTCCCGATTCCACTAAGTTAAGCAGCCTGAAAAAATCAAACAGTTAAAAAATTGACAAACATTTTGTTGTTTATAATTCGTACTCTGGATCAAAGAGTGTGCTCAAGTTGGATTGGAATGGATAGGCAAAGGTTCGTTTCTTCTTTAAAAATGGTTCCTTAGCCATGGCAAATGGACAGTGAACTTTTTCATTATCAGCGCTTATTAATTTTCGATTGCGATAGTCCAGGTACAAAAGATGATTAATTGCAGGACGGTCTCTAACAAAGACATATCCGTATTTTTCTACGAAAGTTGTCAATGTCACTGTGTCATTTTCGTTCTCTGTAAATGTTGCCCGGTTATTTAAGACCATGTTGCTTAGAATTGAAAGGCTTTCATTAGTCTAAAAGAATAGGGAAGTAGTAAAATGTTGTTAAATGTGAAATTTTAAGCTTTTTTTTTTAAATATTTTTTGACGCTCTTCATATTGTAAGAAAGATCAAAAATGAACAGATCAGGATACCAATTGACAATTATTAATCTCGAAGTTATGTTTGTTTTTCATTAAAAGGCACATATTAAGCTTTCTTTTATGTAACTGAACAGATCTAGAACTGTCAAACTGAAAATTGTGTTGTATTATATTATACTTACCAAATTTCAAACGTGTATCGTATTAAAAACAATTAAAATGGTGGGAAGGGAGAATAATTTTTGATCACAAATTTCAATTCATCAATTTTATGGCTGAATCACAAACACGCTTCAGCTTCGGCTTCGCCTGACGTTTACGGGTTCAGCCATAGGAATTCAATGCATGCTATCACAATGGAGCTTTGACCTCACGTTTCGTTTGACAATCGTAAGGAAAAGAACGTAAAGTAACGTAATGTGACTCCAAACGGAAGCTGAGTTCAATTATCTGAACATTTGCTTTGTCTGACAGCTCAACAGCTGCAAAAAATGTCAACAAACAAAATATTTGCTCTTTGGAGGGATGAAATAATAGAAATGTCATTCAAAGCAACCTCGAAGCAGGCCCATCGTAACGAAGACGAAGCCGAAGCTGAAGCGTGTTTGTGATTCAGCCATTAAATGCTTAAATGGCTGCGTTCAATCTCGAGTTGGGTAGGGTATCTTGGAAATGTGGATTATCAGATACCTTATTCAATGAGTTGGAAACCTAAATTGCTATAGGTCGCAAAAAATAAAAACAACTTTCAGCTGTTCACTAAAAGCAGACAAACATTTAGATTTCGAGGTACAAAATGATTGTAAAATAATAATTTCCTTGAATAACTTGAGTATTTGATTTTTAGGGAAAAACATACAAATTTGAAATGAATTGTCGGTTTCCTACAAATTCAAACATATGTTGAATCAGCTGTTCTGTCAGATACAAATATATACCAGAAATTCTAGGATACCTTTAGATTCCTTTTTTGACATTCCAGCTGTTTTGGATCAGCTGTTTCTTTACATGTAAAACACAAAAAAAAACCTGTCAAACTGCGTTTTCAACGTGGACATCAACCATTAAATCCGATTAAGAGATGTTCCATTGGTATTTCATCTTCTAGGTAACGAATTAAAAGCACCATTAATTAGTATGGTACATACATGCACAGAATTCGATAACATACAAAAATTATACATAATGGTTTTAAAATTATTTTCAATTGATATTATCTTGAAAATTAAACAAAATTCTATAGGGAATAAAAAAGCTATCACATATTCCAATCTGCACTGCATTTTTACTTACAGTTGACAGGGATGAGTAATATGTCTATAGATTTTGTATATTGACAAAATAAATACAAGTTTGACATATTGCTTGTCAAATGACAACTATAAACTCGTTCACACATATGTACATATGAAAATTTCTATTTTAGTTTGTATACTTACATTTTTTATTGAATATTCAATTCCGCCACCGCGTGGAGTTACGAAATGCTTTTGCTTTGCAAGGATATCATTGACCGTATTGAAGGGTAATGTGAACTTGGATAGCGTGAGGAAAGCAGTTAAATTAGCAGTATAAAATGATGTTAGAATGGTGATAAAAATCCACCATGTTGCGAAGAGTAAACGCGTAGAATCTGAAAAGAGTATGAGTTGCGAGTATATATTTTCGATCTAGTCATATAAAATCCAAATTATATACCAAGGTCTAAGAGTTTAATTTTTTATTCAAACATTATAATTTTGATTGGATATAATTGTTTTACCTGCAATAGGGGAGAGGGTACTTCCCTGTTTCATTAGTGCTCCATAGACAAACCATGCACAATGGCCCAGTGAATATGGTTGTTGTGAGTCGTCACCAGTGATTTTATTTCGAATAATAATGAGTACATAGATGATGGGTCCGACAGCGAGTAAAGAGATGAATATTAGGATCCATACCCAGAATTCGAATGGGGCTAGTAGACCTGAACCGGTGGCTGATTCTTTGGGACGTTGCATAACCATTATCCATTCGCCTTCATCCAAAACTGTGGTTGAATAATCGCATTTTACCCGCACATCGGCTAAGAGGGGTAAAAATGCTGCTGCTAAATCGGCTTTCTATACAAAAATTAATTAAAATGCAAAAATGATAAATACTTTTTATTGAATCTATTATATTGTGCGTTTGAATATTTAGCGTTGAAGTTAAGTAGCTTCTAAAAACAACTTAGTATAAATTAAGGAATTATTTTTCAGTATTTCAAACATTCTGAATTATTGGGAACATAAAAGAAACATTAAAAAATATTCAAATTCAAGAAAGAAGAATTAAAAACTGTTCATGAGTAAAATAAACAAGGTTTTTGTCTGTGAGTGGAACGTTCTTGCTTTAAAAAAAATTGGTATTGAAGTATTTTTCAAAGTAGGAACTCTCTTGAAACATGAAATTTTAGTACAAGGAAGTTGTTCTAATGGCGTTGGTGACCTTTCCCCAATTCTCAACTTAACTTAACTTCTGTGACAGCTTCCAAAGTGTTGCTTTGGTGGTTCCTCTTTATAATGTTGACATCTCTGATATCTAAGGTGGTGCTTACATTTGATTCTTTTAAGTCAACTCATTTTGACGTCTTGTAAGTATTGTTAATTTTGATAATAAAAAAAAACAGTAAAATAAGTTAGACATTTTTTTATTTTTATAAGTTTGAACGAGAAATGAAAAAATATCAAATTGAGTCGCCTTAAAAGAGTCCAATGTGAGCACCCTCTTAGATTCCTGAGCATTTTTTACATTTCGTTAGGCCTTACCAATGCTAAATCGTTGAACAGATTTTTAGGCATCATTGGGTTAAATTTTAACAGCGACTTAAGTTGCGTTTATACTAATAAATAACATAAACATGTTTTTTTTAATTTTTAGGCTTCTTTTTCATTATCTACTACATTCGCTTTTAAAAAGACAGCATTAAGGTGACATTATGTGTAAAGTAAAAGTTAGTTAGTGTTTTGAAATGGATTATTTAAGACATAAACATCTTGAAAGATGTGGCTTAAGCAAGGTAGAAAAAATTGTATAAAAGTTAAGTCATTTATAAAATGATGGACATTTATAAAAACACATTTAAATATTAAAACAAGTATTTTTTCTTTTACTTTTTTTTATAAAATATTATAAATCTTAACTCTTTTTTCCTGACAAAATGTCAAAATGACAGTGCAAACCGTGAAGTTATACTTAACCATAAGGCGTTAGTCATTAACCTGACTATTAAAATGGTTATGGTATGGCAAACAAATTAAGAGCCCAGTTAAATATTAAAGTGAGCTTAAATTTTGATTATTGGTAAAGCCCATTGCCAATAGGTAGTCCGTTTAATGAATGTTTGAATGTGAGACTTTTAAGTTAGTTCATTAAATCGTTAACTTGGCAAACATCTTTCAAAGCAAAAAAGAGGTGGGTTCGACCAAGTCAAATGCAGGGTTTTCCAACAAGTCGTTCAATTAGGATTTTTCAAGAGAAATAAATGGGAGTTTATTCCATTCTAAAGGGGAAGGTGTGTCATTAACAATAAATACAAAAATAAATTAGGTGGCGCAACAGTCCGTAGAGAACCAGGGCCTAGTGACTTACAACTCTCATACATTCCTGTGTGCGAGTAATTGCAGGGATTGAGGTGACCTACAGTTTATATGCCGAATCCGAACGGCTAATTTGAGAAAGCACTTTTTCATGACAAGAATTACTTTTGGAGAATTTGTCAATTCCTCGCAAGAGGCAGTACCCGTGAAAACTCTTTTTTTTTAAATTAAGGTGGCACAGGCAGGGCTTGAACCCAAGACCTCTCGCATAACAGTCCAACGCACTTTTTTTTTTCCAAATTCATTTTTATTAATTCATTCTTAAGACTATCTTAAAGCTAGACAAAAATTCATAAAACTAGCCTAATTATCTGTAACTTACAACTAACTTACTGGTCCCATACGGACACTGTAAGTTAAACAATAATACTTAATGCTAATGCCTTTCGGTCCTAAGATCTATTTAACTTCAATTCATTTTATTTATTTGTGTATTCATTAGAAAATTTAGCAAAAACTAATGTCAATATCCTTTTTTATTTTTACTTAAAAACTACTTAAAATAAGGTCCTTAATATAAAACTTAAAGCTAACTAAAACTACCTATTCTACTTATAAACTACTTAAAACTAGAACAACCACAGCAGCAAATCTAACTATCTAACGTTTTTTGTTTTTCATATTTTGTCTTTTTTTTTTTTATTTTTATTTTTTTTGATTATTCCATGATTTATTTTTAATTTTTTATTTTTTTTTTTATTTTTTTGTATTTTTCTTTTTTGTATTTTTTGTATTTTTTGTATTTTTTTTTTATGTTTTTTTTTTGTGCCACCATGCCTATTCTACTTAAAACTAAACCCTAAAACTATAAAACAAGTATGTAAGCCGGCCACGGCTTAAAACCCTATCCCGACTACTCACTATCAAGTGCCGATTGAAGCCACCAAAACTGGCTCTCCTGCTTCACCCTATCAGTTCGGTCCCGTTCGGACACACCCCTACTGAACCGAAGGAGCTCTGCTCCGTCGTGTGCCATGACGTCCCGATTGTACAGGAATCGCCTATCCACGGTTCGTCGTCTGACGTGGTAGATTAACGGAACTGCCAATCTATCCTGTATCAGACCGCATCTATCTAAAAAGAGGAATGCCTCTGGTGGAATGAAGCCGCTCAAGCGTGCACTTTCAAAATACTCGTCGTTCGGATAGAACGCCCCGAAAATTAAATTGTTGGTCGAAGACATAGCTCTTGCAATGTGACCCCGAACGAGTTTTATCACGAAATTGTCAATTCTGTTGATTCGAGCCCCGTTGTATAGGACATCGTTGGAATAGTAATGCACGTAAGAAGATTCGGCTGTTCGATATAAGCCGGTACAGCGTCGTAAACACTGCCGCTCGAACACCCGAAACTTCTCGATCTGGGAAGGGGCAACGTTGAACCACACAGGACAACCATAAACGATCATCGGCCGTATGAGGGCCATGTAGCAAATTACCTTCACTCTGGGGTCAAGACGACTGCTAAAAAACAGCCGTTTCGTCAGAGCGAAGGCTCCTCTGGCCCTGGTCAGAGCAGCATTTATATGTCTGTCGAAATATAAATACTGATCTAACCAGATACCGAGGTACTTCACTACACTTTTGCTCGCTAATGGCTGCCCGTGAAGATCAACGATGACCATCTTGCGCCAATTCTTGCACGTATCCCTCGTGGCCCCAGCCAACGGAGTCCGGAAGAGAATTGTCTCCGACTTCTGGACATTTATTTTCAGTTTTCAGTCGTCGCAATATCGCTGAATCTTGTCGAAATCACGCTGCAAGAGAATTCTAATAACCTCAACCTTTCGGGCCGATCTGTACGCAATTAGATTGTCGGCATACGCAATTGCCTTTGTAAGACTACCTATCAGATCGCTGGTGTAAATGCTGAAGAGAATCGGCGAATTCACCGCTCCCTGTTGAAGACCATTTTTAATTAAGAATGTTGTGGTAGAAGTTACATTGCCACTTTTGACAACAAACTTTCTACCGTTAAGCATATCATAAAGTATATACAACAATGGCTTGCTTATGCCAAGCCTGCTCAGTTTTAGGTAAAGACCCTCTAACCATACGGTGTCAAAGGCCTTTTCCAAATCAACCAGAACAGCACCTGTGCATTGTTGTTTTGTTTTATTCCATTGGATATCAGAAACGAGTTTAGACGCAGCATGAATTGTGTCATGACCCACCTTGAACCCGAACTGTTTATCCGGAATTATTTTGTTGTCCGCAGCCCACTTAGTCGGAGCCCTATTAATGATTTTTTCGAAAACTTTGCTGATGCTCGGAAGAAGACTTATCGACCGAAGATTTGACGGGTTGGAGTTGTCCTTTCCCTTTTTCGGGAGAGGATGAACCACAGCGGTCTTCCAATGCACTGGATAATATGCATTATTCAGTGAGTCCAACGCACTAACCATCATACCACGGGTGTCATTAACAATGGAAAACGATATTATGAACATGTATTTCCTTGGTAACATCACGAATTGCACCTTTAAAGTATTCAATTGATAGATGCTTTTCACCAATCATTTTTGATTTTCCAATCCTGAAACATAACAATAAAATATAAATATTAATGAAAACGGTTACGGTTTAATGTCACCTGTGAAATGCCTAATTTCAAACCCTGGGTTTTTATCAACACCACGCGTCACAACAACAATATTCTCTGTTGTTTCAGAGTGACGCATACGGTTTGTTTAGATGCTTCACATAATTAACTTGACTTGACAGCTCAAATTTTTGACCATCAGGTTAACTATTTTGGGCCTAGAAAGTTCTTTGGCTTTACAAACTGTGAATGCAAATTGTTCACTATTTTGTAGTAAATTTTAAAAATTTCAATGTGAAAGCATTTATTTTTATTAATGGCGTCTTTGTATATAAAGCCAATAGTATCATCTTTCGTTTTTACGGAGGCGGCACCTATTGACTACGGCGACATTAGTTAATACGGCTTTTTTTTGTACTCAACTTTTGTATATAAAACTTCTTTCAATTTTTTCGTATTCCTATTGTCAGTTTTGCTTTTAACTCGAAATTAAAATTCTAGTTTCAATCAGGAATATATGTATACATACATATGTATGTATAGGGTTTGGTCTATAATTTAACCATAAATGGTCTTACAAACGAACAACGCTTGCAAATTATTGAATTGTGTTATTAAAATGCATGCTCTGTTTAGAAAATTTATCTTGCGCTTTTTTTCGAAAAATTGTGTTTAGCGAAGAAACTCATTTTGGGTAGAATGGATACTTCAAAAGCTAAACTGCTGTATTGGCGATGAAGGGCAGCCAGTAGCATTACAAAAGCTACCAATGCATTTAGAAAAAGTTTCTGTTTGGTGGGGATCATGGGCTGTTGGAATTATTGGACCGCACTTCTTTAAAGATGATACGAATAGCAGTTATTGTTATCGTGTGATGATAACATACTTTAATTTGCGGAAAATGGAAGAAAAGCATGAATTGAAAATGCATGATATGTGGTTTAAACAAGACGGTGCCACATGCCAATTGAGAGGAGAGTTCGGTGAGCAGTTTATTACACGTTTGGGCCGGTAAATTGGCGATTTAACGCTTCTATCGGATGATTTTTTAAGAGCTTGAGAACTTTTTAAAAAAAAAAAACGCATAAAATTTGCAAAATCTCATCGATTCTTTATTTGAAACGTTAGATTGGTCCATGACATTTATTTTTTGAAGATAATTTCATTTAAATGTTGACCGCGGCTGCGTCTTAGGTGGTCCATTCGGAAAGTCCAATTTTGGGTAACTTTTTCGAGCATTTCGGCCGGAATAGCCCGAATTTCTTCGGAAATGTTGTCTTCCAAAGCTGGAATAGTTGCTGGCTTATTTGTGTAGACTTTAGACTTGACGTAGCCCCACAAAAAATAGTCTAAGGGCGTCAAATCGCATGATCTTGGTGGCCAACTTACCGGTCCATTCCTTGAGATGAATTGTTCTCCGAAGTTTTCCCTCAAAATAGCCATAGAATCGCGAGCTGTGTGGCATGTAGCGCCATCTTGTTGAAACCACATGTCAACCAAGTTCAGTTCTTCCATTTTTGGCAACAAAAAGTTTGTTAGCATTGAACGATAGCGATCGCCATTCACCGTAACGTTGCGTCCAACAGCATCTTTGAAAAAATACGGTCCAATGATTCCACCAGCGTACAAACCACACCAAACAGTGCATTTTTCGGGATGCATGGGCAGTTCTTGAACGGCTTCTGGTTGCTCTTCACTCCAAATGCGGCAATTTTGCTTATTTACGTAGCCATTCAACCAGAAATGAGCCTCATCGCTGAACAAAATTTGTCGATAAAAAAGCGCGAAACACATTTAGAACCAAACACTGATTTTGGTAATAAAATTCAATGATTTGCAAGCGTTGCTCGTTAGTAAGTCTATTCATGATGAAATGTCAAAGCATACTGAGCATCTTTCTCTTTGACACCATGTCTGAAATCCCGCGTGATCTGTCAAATACTAATGCATGAAAATCCTAACCTCAAAAAAATCACCCGATAGCTATGTTAAGACGCATGTTTATAGAGTTAGCCCGCTTCAATTGACGCACTAGTAGGGAGCATTAAAGCAATTATTCTTGAGAAACTGTCCGAAATGTTAGAACGAGCATGCCAAAATTGGACTAAACGGATGGACTATTTGAGGCGCAGCCGTGGCAAACATTAAAATTACATCGACCATTTTTTTTTATTTGCACATGTTTTTCAAATTTTGTAATTTCTGATGGTTCTTAAAAAAACACTATCTATTTTTGAGTTAAAGAAATTTTCAATGATCACTAAATAATCAATCTGTCAAAAAATGCCAATGATTGGTTTCATTGATGAGCACAAATTATATAGTTATAACCGACCCTTAAAAACAACTAAAAAATTCTTAAGTTCCAATGGTAGCTTCAACAACTTACAATTTGTTCTTATTCCCTGCAGGAAATACAATTATCTACAAAATAAAGTCTGCAATTCAGTTCGTTCTTAAGTTATTGCGGCCCAAGGTCCTTTTTGCCTTAAAAATGTTGTTTGAAAACATTGAATTCTTCTATAGTATCTTAAATATAACGGGCAAAAAGGATATTGCGGTTTCAAAAGTAAAGGGCTCGAATTCGCCATCTTTTTTTTTTATAATTAGCGAACACTAAAAGGGCTTTGTATACCTTTAATATGCCAAAGACACAGTGTGAGCATTAGGAAAAGAGGGAAGGGTTGGATAGAAGGTGTCGGTGTACATTGATTTTGAATTCCTGAACATTGCAATGACGGCCGAAGTTGGGCTCAAGGGCAAACTGATGGGCATTCCTAAAAGCGCGGGTATTACGCTTAAATTGTTTAAGGGGAGGATTGCAACTGGCTATTTCACTAGAGCATAGTCCGTTAAAATAACGGTAAAAAAGGGTGAGACAAGACACCTTGCGTCGATGTTCGAGTGACGTAATCGAGTTGATGATTTTAATGTCCCCAATCATTTTAAAAGCTCTTCTTTGAATACTGTTCAAGAGGCTTAAATAAGTTACTGGAACACCAGCCCAGAGATAAGAGTTATATTCAAGTTTCGGACGTATATAGGTTTTGTAAATTGTAGCCAGATCAGACGGAGAGAAAAATTTCTTGCAACGTCTCAAAAAACCTAGATATCTTGCAGCATTTTTGGCGACATCGCGTATGTGATCGCTCCACAAAAGGTGGTTGCTGATGCACATTCCGAAGATGTCGAGATTTTCCGTTTCGTTGATGCAAGTGCCAATCATAGATAGTGGCAAAGAGGGTTTATCTCGCTTTAACGATGCAAGACAGCATTGCGTTTTCGAAGCATTAAATTTCACACGATTTTTTATTCCCCATTGTACAATGCTGTGTAGGTCGGAATTTAATGAGCTAATCATATTTTGCCGTTGCAGTTCCACATCAGAAGAGGAGGGTTGTGAGTCTGGAAACGAATATGAAAAGCTAAGAGTGCTATCGTCAGCGAAACAATGTATTGGATTAGAAGTAGCAGATAGGAGATCATTTATAAAAATGAGGAAAAGGGTCGGAGACAAAACGGAGCCCTGGGACCAACCAGCATTTATTTTATGGGTTTCAGACTTGAATCCGTCCAAATCAACTTGTATTGAACGGTTCGAAACCGAAAGCACGCATTTTCGATAAGAGATCAAGATGCCAGACTTTATCAAATGCCTTTGAAATATCAAGTGCAATAATCTTACTTTCTCCTAAACGATGTAAAGATTTGTTCCACTGTTCGGTGAGATGAACCATGAGATCACCAGTGGATCTATGGCTACGAAAGCCGTCATTAAGAAGCTTCCGTTCCTAAAGATATTTCTTAAGCTGATAATTAATCAGCGTTTCCATGACCTTAGAAAGAATGGACGTTGTGCTATCGGCCGATAATTTGTGGGAGAAGAAGATTCGCCTTTTTTTTTTGGATTAGCTAAACAAATGCAGTTTTCCAACACTCGGAACGAGCCCAGAAGAATAGGATAGATGGAAAAGCTCATGCAGTGGTTTTGCTAGCGTGGAAGAACACTTCTTCAGAATAATAGCGGGGATACCATCTGGGCCAGCAAATTTATGAATGTTAAGATCTTTAAGAACTCTCGCCACAGTTCGAGTACGAAAAACGATTGGTCCCATAGAATCATTTACGCGTTCAAGAACTGGGGGAGTCATGACACTATCTGGTAAGGTGGAATTTTCGGCGAACTGCCTTGCAAATAAGTTGGATTGATCAATAGAGCTAACTAAAGGAGTGTCATTGACAACAAGCGTAGGAACCGAGGAAGAGGAAGAATTCATCATGTTTTTTACGAATGACCAAAAATTCTTACTGCCTTTGGGACATTGCAGTATTTTTTGCCGTAATTGTTGGTCATGTCAAACTAAATTGTTAAACCAATTTTTTTTGTCAGTGGAAAGCCTGACATTTACGAAAATGGATCGCTTAACTATCGCACAACGCATACAAATTGTTAAAACCTACTACAAAAATGGTGATTCTACCACAGCCATATTTCGTGCTTTAAGAGGAGATTATGGTTTACATAATCGTCCAACTACGCAAGCAATTGGCTCGTACCACTGAAAATATCGCTGCTGTAAGCAAAAGTGTTGCCGAGAACCCGAATGTGTCGATTCGTCGTTCTCAGGAATTAGGACTGTCTTACGGCACATTATGGCGTATTTTGCATTTTGATCCATATAAAGTCCAGCTCACACAACAACTGAACCCAGCTGACCATTCACAACGTGTCGTAGATACGTCGAATGGGTGCTTGAACAACAGGCGCGCCCGTTTATGCAAAACTGCTTGCAATATTCATTTTTCGAGTGGGTCTATAATGCAAAACTTTTTAGTTCACTGGACTCACAAATGTTTGGAGCTTGAGTAATCGAAAAAATTATTCAATTTGGGTTATTGGTGTGCCTTATACAGCAGGCCAAAGTTGAACATTTTTTATGATGATCATTTTTTTTTTATTTTTTTATATTTTTTCTTAACTTTGAATGTAAAAACTAGAAAAAGGGCTTCCAAACGCTTTTCGTTTTTGTTTTTATAATATGCTTTGCCATTATTTAGATCGGTAGTTAAAACAAAAAAAAAAAATGTTTAATTGTTTAATTTAATGTTTTTGGAAACACTACTTTTTGCACACTTTTTCGACTTCAAATTGGATAGAAAAAAAAGATTCAACGAGTGGTGCTAAGATCTCAACTGATTAAGAATCCATATACATTCCTTTACATAAATCCAAAAGATCAACTGCGTCATTTTGCATCGAACTGAGCTAGGGAGATTTGAAGTGATGAAGTCAGTCATTTGTTTCCCCTCTTTTTTTATGGAATTTTTTTTTTATGGTTTTCTTTGTTTTGTGTGTGGTGGATTTACAAAAGATGATTTTATTTTTTATTTTTATTTTATTTTTTGTTTATTACCTAAGATTTTCAAGAGTTTTAGAGCTAATTTTTTTAATCCTGTAATAAAATTTTAAATAATGCATTTGTTTTCGGGTATGATTGAATTATGATCAGGTACTTTTATTGATAAGGTTTAAGATTAAGAATTTATTGATAAGATTTAAGGATAAAACAATTTTGGAATATGTAGACAGACTGGTAGTTTGATTGGGGTGTCTTTAAGTATAATTAATATAAGGATTAAAGAGACTTGAGTGCAGGTATTTACTCTAAGGTATAAGAAGATGAAACATTTGACTAAAATAATCATTTAGAATTTAACTATGATAGACGGAAGAGTATTAAACGAATTAACGGAAACAAAGTCTACGCGGTCATGTCCGATATGCAAAAGTTCACAAAAGAATTTCAATAAAGATGAATCAATTGAGGACGAACATAATTACGAATATGGAATCTCTCCACTGCACGCTAGAATCAGATACATGGAATTTATTTTGAAGCTTGCGTATACTCTTCGACAAGAAGGAGAAGGTACTGATGAATCGGTTGGGACCAAGGAGGCGGAAAAAAGAAGAAAACAAGAGATCCAAAGGCGTTTTCGCGATGAGCTTGGCCTTGATGTGGATAAACCAAAGCAAGGGTTTGTAAACACTAATGACGGAAACACTGCAAGAAGATTTTTTGAACAGTCAGATGCAACCGCTCGAAAAACTGGAGTCAATGGAGAAGTTATAATGAGGCTCAAAGTAATATTGAACGTTTTAAATTGCAGAGAAGTAGTGAATACAGTTAAATTTGGGGAGTATACAAAAAAAAACAGCAGAGCTTTTAAAACAAAAGTATCCTGAAAAACTACTCACACCTACACTACACAAAATATTGGTTCATAGTCAAAATATCATTGAATATCAATCACTACCACTTGGAGAACTGTCAGAAGAAGCCCAGGAATACAAAAATAAAGACTACAAGAGATATTGATATCAGAATACGTGTAAGGTTTCAAGGATTCGGCAGAATGAGGACCTATTTAACATGCTTGCAACCTCTTCGGATCCACTTATTTCTTCCTTAAGGCTTGTGAGAAGCCAAAAAGATCTGAAAGAACGATACTCTCCAGAAATGATGAGTTTATTACACATTTCCCCGGACTTAGATGATAGTTTTCAAGAAATTTAGTATTTATATATTAATTTGTTTTGTCTTTATTTCTTTTTACACTGACTTTTGATATATAACCAAAATACATTATGTACTCTTGAATACTGGAAAATAAAAAAAAAAAAAAATGCCTTAAAATTAAAAAAAAATACTTTTTTCCCCACTGTTTCACTCGAATTGATTCTTTTTCTTTTTGCTCCACTGTTTCAATTCACTCGGATTACTTAAAAAATTGATTTTGATGATTGCATATTAAAATACCGCTATGTTTATGACCTTTGTTAAAACTTCTTATTTTAACACAAATTTCTGAAACACCCTGTAAACAGTTTTTTTGCTCTACTGTTTCAATTCACTCAGATTACTTAAAAAAATGATTTTGACGATTGCATATTAAAATACCGCTATGTTTATGACCTTTGCTAAAACTTCTTATTTTAACACAAATTTCTGAAACACCCTGTAAACAGTTTTTTTTGAAAGTCACAATTTTTATAGCCTTAGAAATTTCCTTCAAGATAAAAAAAAAATTAAAGCAATATCTTTATTCGTTTAGGATATATGATTTTTGCAACCAAAAAAGTCAAAACGGGCCACTGTGAGGCGGTGGACGTCGATTTTTCGAACAAAATTTTCTTCAGCCACGAAGCACATTCCTCACTTGTTGGGTATGTTAATAAACAAAATTGTCGTATTTGGAGTTCTGAAAATCCTCAAGTAATTGAAGAGAGGCCATTACATCCACAAAAAGTAATTGTTTGGTACGCTCTTTGGTCCAGAGGTGTGATTGGACCTTACTCCTTCGAAAACGACGATGTAACGACTGACACCGTCAATTCGGAGCGTTATTGTCATATGATAACCTACTTTTGTTTGCTGCTATACTTGGAGAATATGTGGTTTCAACAAGACTGTGCCACATGCCACACAACTCGAGCGAATATTGCTTTATTACAAGAGTCATTTCCTGGCCGCGTAATTTTTCGTCGTGGCCATATCAACTAGCCACCAAGATCATGCGATTTGACATCGCTTGACTTTTTTTTGTGGGGCTACGCGAAAGATCGTGTTTATGCAGATAAACCTTAAACTTGTGAGCACTTAAAGACCAACATTCGTCAAGTTATGGCTGTGTTCAATATTTGTAAAAAAGTGGTCGAAAATTACCTCAAAAGAATCGATACTTGTAACAATTCTTTTGGTGGTCATTTAAATGATGTAATGTTTCACACATAATGTCAATGTTTAAAATTTAAAAATAAAAAAAAATATCATGAAAAAAAAAAATATTTTATTTGCGTTTACTTTTTAAACCGCAAAATGGATAACCCTGTACTTTTTTCTTCTTTTTTTTGGATAAGACTTTTATTGAAGTTGTAATTGCACTTTGTATAGCATTTGGATAATACCTTTTTATAGTTGTAATTGCATAAACTTTTCACAATATTTGCGGATATTTGTTTTTTTTTTTTTTTTAATTTTACGGAACTGAATTCGAAATTAAATCTTTTTTAAACACTTCACTATTAACTCCAATTAAGGGAATCGTATTTTATAAAAAAATTAAACGTGTGTTTTGTCGTTTTTTCACTAAAGTTTGTTTCGTTTTTTTTTTGGAACACTGAGGCGTATACGTACTTTTTCAATATTGCTTCAGATCTTGGAGCCAATTATACATGGTGAATAAGATATTGCGGTTGAACTTTCAGTTCTTTTAGTTCTCATATTTTAATATTTAGTATTGCAAAGTCTCTAACATCTTTAAAAAAAAGTAACTTTTTTAAATACGTTTATGCTAGGCTCAATTTACCACGTTCTTCCTGCAGTCTTTACTTTAAGAAATAGTTTCTTCTGAATTCATACGAGCGAAGTTAATTTTATACTTCTTCAATAGGGTTAGAGTATGGAAGATTGTCTGGGAGTTTTAATTGCTTTGAGCTAATAAAACAGCAAGGATTCACCGAAAATATGGGCTTTATTTTAAGGATAATAGTAGTATTTTAATAACCTTTAAAGGGTTGCATAATTTTTCTGAAGGAAGTAAGTTTTCTGGAACCGAAAGAAGAAAGATGGTTTGGCGAAAAAGTAATGAAAAGGTTAAAAGCAAAAATTCGAATCAGACTTAGTCAATTATATTAGTCTGATATAAAAAGTGAATTAATGTCATATTGTATGCGCCATTTTCTTTACTAACTTTACGACACGTTGCGAAATATTGTCTGTTTTCATCCTCTTGTTTTAAAATTTGCTAAACGTCTTTTGTGTCACAATTTGAGACAAATATTGGTCAAATAAAATTAGTTTTTACAAGCATTTTAAACACAAGCATAATATGACTTGGTAAATTTATAATTTTTAAATTTTTAAAAAAAATTATGTACGATGATTTTGAATGTATGTATGTATTATTACACATTTTATTGAAGAAAAACCCCATGTATGTATGTCATATATACAAAATAAACATTTGTTTATGTTTGGAACAGAGTGGAATTTTTATCGCTTATATTAAAATGGACTGGCTGATTATATCGGGTGATTTTTTAAGAGCTTGAGAACTTTTAAAAAAAAAAAACGCATAAAATTTGCAATATCTCATCGATTCTTTATTTGAAACGTTAGATTGGTCCATGACATTTATTTTTTGAAGATAATTTCATTTAAATGTTGACCGCGGCTGCGTATTAGGTGGTCCATTCGGAAAGTCCAATTTTGGGTAACTTTTTCGAGCATTTCGGCCGGAATGGCCCGAATTTCTTCGGAAATGTTGTCTTCCAAAGCTGGAATAGTTGCTGGCTTATTTGTGCAGACTTTAGACTTGACGTAGCCAAACAAAAAATAGTCTAAAGGCGTCAAATCGCATGATCTTGGTGGCCAACTTACCGGTCCATTCCTTGAGATGAATTGTTCTCCGAAGTTTTCCCTCAAAATGGCCATAGAATCGCGAGCTGTGTGGCATGTAGCGCCATCTTGTTGAAACCACATGTCAACCAAGTTCAGTTCTTCCATTTTTGGCAACAAAAAGTTTGTTAGCATTGAACGATAGCGATCGCCATTCACCGTAACGTTGCGTCCAACAGCATCTTTGAAAAAATACGGTCCAATGATTCCACCAGCGTACAAACCACACCAAACAGTGCATTTTTCGGGATGCATGGGCAGTTCTTGAACGGCTTCTGGTTGCTCTTCACTCCAAATGTGGCAATTTTGCTTATTTACGTAGCCATTCAACCAGAAATGAGCCTCATCGCTGAACAAAATTTGTCGATAAAAAAGCGCGAAACACATTTCGAACCGAACACTGATTTTGGTAATAAAATTCAATGATTTGCAAGCGTTGCTCGTTAGTAAGTCTATTCATGATGAAATGTCAAAGCATACTGAGCATCTTTCTCTTTGACACCATGTCTGAAATCCCGCGTGATCTGTCAAATACTAATGCATGAAAATCCTAACCTCAAAAAAATCACCCATTATTAATAAAAAAGAAGCTTAGATGCGACCAACACTGATAACTTCCCATCCCGTCTGTCGATTTGTCTTACTTAAAAGTTTGTAGGTTTTCGTGTTGTGTTAAAAAAGTTGTCAGTTGAATTATTCTTAAAAATTTCAAAATTACCAACAATATTTTTCATATAATGAAATAGTTTAGTTTCGAAATCTAGTTTTGTTAAATAGATTTTTAGTCGAAAACAAATTTTTACCAATTTAGTAGCGTTTCTTAAATTTTTACAAATTGGATGAATGAAATTAATTTGAGAAATATCAAGAACCGAACATCAATTTTTACCAAATTTGCGTAGTATTTTTTGTAGATTTTATTTTTTTTATGAAAAAACGGACTGTTGGATTTTTATAAAAAAAATACTGAATATCGAAAACAATATTTTCTATCAAATAAAATAAGTTTGAAGGCAATATTGTTAACTTTTGAAAAGCTTTTTGAGTCGAAAGTAAATGTTTACCAAGTTTAATATTGTTTTTTTTTAGGTTTTTATTAACTTCCCATAGGAAGTTATTGTAATGGGTCCGATTTGTCAAATTGAAAATTTTGACATTTCTCGACGTTTCAAGGTCCCTAGAGTCGAAATAAAAGATTTTTAGAAAGATGTCTGTTCGTGTGTACGTACGTCCGTACGTCCTTACGTTCGCGACGTTTTTTTCGTCGTCCATAGCTCAAGAACCAGAAGAGATATCGACTTCAAATAAATTTTGTTATACAGATAATAAGGCAGAAAGATGCAGAAAGGGCTCTCAAGAAAATTGCGTGGGTGGTTTTTTAAAAGGTGAACATTTTGGTTAACCCTAAATATCTCATGAACCAATGACGCTAGAGACTTGAATTAAATTTTATGTTATATATTGTAACGTGATACAAAACAAGTATATTTTTGGAAAAAAATTCAATTAACGGTTTTTTTATAAATCAAAAAAAAACTGAAAAAAAAAACATTTGTCACTTCGAAAATTTTACGACTAAAATATGATTTCATTTCCAAAACAATTTTGTGCAATGAAGAATAATGTTTTTGACATCTGATAAAATTTTGAGAAAAATCG
The DNA here is from genome assembly GCA_920104205.1 of Eupeodes latifasciatus. Taxonomy (NCBI): domain Eukaryota; kingdom Metazoa; phylum Arthropoda; class Insecta; order Diptera; family Syrphidae; genus Eupeodes; species Eupeodes latifasciatus. The sequence continues at coordinate 28,915,249 of OV049924.1, forward strand.
AATTGACAGTTTTTTTACAAAAAATAATAACCTAAAAAAAAATAAAAAAAAAAGTTGGTAAAAATTGAGTTTTGACTCAAATATCTTTTCAAGACTTTGAGATATTGGCTTTAAACTACTTTTATCTTTCAAAAAATGTTGTTTTCAACATTCAGTAAAATTTTGAAAAAAATAGAATTGACAGTTTTTTTACAAAAAATTAAAAACCGAAAAAAAATTTAACAAAAGTTGGTAAAAATTGATTTTCGACTTAAATATCTTTTCAAAAATTTGAGATTATGGCTTCTAACTAATTTTTACTTATAAGAAATATTGTTTTCAACATTAGAAAAAATTTTGAGAAAAATCGAATTGACAGTTTTTTTACAAAAAATAAAAACCTAAACAAAAAAATTAATAAAAGTTGGTAAAAATTGATTTTCGGCTCAAATAGCTTTTCAAAAATTAAAAATATTGGCTTCAAACTTATTTTATTTCACAAAAAATATTGTTTTTTATATTCAGTAATTTTTTTATAAAAATCCAACAGTCCGTTTTTTCATAAAAAAAGTAAAATCTACAAAAAATAGAACGCAAATTTGGCAAGAATTGATACATTTAGACAAACTTTTAAGCAAGACAAATCGATAGACGGGATGGGAAGTTATCAGTGTGGGTTGCATCCCAGCCTCTTTTTTTTTGTAAAAAAACTGTCAATCAGATTTTTCTCAAAATTTTATCAAATGTTAAAAACAATATTTCTTATAAGATAAAATAAGTTAAAAGCCATAATATCGAAGTTTTGAAAAGATATTTGAGTCGAAATTCAATTTTTACCAAGTTTGAGTAATGTTTTTTTTTAGGTTTTTATTTTTTTTATAAAAAAAAACTGTCAATTTGATTTTTCTTAACATTTTATCAGATGTTAAAAAGGTTATTTTTCGTTGCACAAAATTGTTTTGGAGATGAAATCATTTTTCATTCGTAAAATTTTCAAGGTGACACATTTTTGTTTCAGTTTTTTTTGATTTATAAAAAACCCGTTAATTGGTTTTTTTACAAAAATATACTTGTTTGGTATCGCGTTACATTATATAAAATTTAATTCAAGTCTCTAGCGTTATTGGTTCATGAGATATTTAGGGTTAACCAAAATTTCCACCTTTTTTTTAAACTGTTATGGGAAAAAACTATATACACAATTTTTTTGAGAGTCCTTTCTGCATCTTTCTGCATTTATTATCTGTATAACAAAATTTATTTGAAGTCGATATCTCTTCTGGTTCTTGAGCTTTGGAAGACGAAAAAAACGTCGCGAACGTACCGGACGTACGAACGTACGTTCACACGCACGCACAGACATCTTTCTAAAAATCTTTTATTTCGACTCTAGGGCCTATGAAACGTCGAGAAATGTCAAAATTTTCAATTCGACAAATCGGAACCATTACAATAACTTCCTATGGAAAGTTAAAAAGAAGCTAAGATGCGACCCCCAATGATAACTTCCCATCCAATTTGTCGATCTGTTTTGCTTAAAACTTTAACAAAATGTTTACAACAATATTGTGTGTGAGATAAATATTTTGAAGTCAGTATATTTCTATTTTTTTCTTAATACTTGCGTCAAAAACCATTTCTTATCAGTTTTTTGTTGTTTTTGTAGGATTTCGTCTTTTGTTAAAAAAGTTGTCAGTTGAATATGATAAAATTATTTAATTTTAAAATTTATTTTTGTTAACGAGATTTTTAGTTGAAAACCAATTTTTACTAATTTTAGCAGCATTTCTTAAAAGTTTTTATTTCTTATATAAACAAATACACATTGGATTTTTCTAAGAGAATTTAGCACAGAATGAAATCATTTTTAAGTCAATACATTTATTCACGAGATATCGAGAATTAAACATCAAAAAAAATTGGTTGAATGTCGAAAACAATATTTTCTACAAAGATGCTATTAGTTTAAAGCCAATATCTTTAACTTTTGAAAAGATATTTCAGTCGAAAATCAATTTTAACCGAGATTTAGTAATGTTATTTTAGCTTTTTAGTTTTTTGTAAACAAAACTGTTACTTCGATTTTTCTTCAAATTTGACCAGAAGTCAAAAACATTATTCTTAGTTGCCTTAAATTATCTTGAAGATAAAATCATTTTTTGGTCTTAAAATATTCGAAGTGTCAATTATTTTTGTCAGTTTGTTTGATTTATCTTGCATCTTTCTCTGTTATTAAATTGAAGTCGATATCTCATCTTCATCTGTTTGTTGAGATATTGACGTACGAGTACGTACACAACACACGCACACACAGACATCTCTCTAAAAATCTTTTATTTAGATTCTAGTGACCTTGAAACATCGAAAAATGTCAACATTTTCAATTCGACAAATCGAACCGATTACAATATCCTCCTATTTAAAGTTAACAAACTGACTCAAAGTTCTTCGCATTTGGGTTCACCATTTTCCTTTTTCCAATGTTTTTTTTTTTTTTGAGCTGTCAAATTCAATTATGAACCAAGCAACCGCAGAATCCCTCTTGTAAAGTTTTAACGAGACTTAACTAATAGCATCTGAATTGTAAGGCCCAACTATAATAGACTTAACCGAAAGTAAGCTAATGTCAAAACCGAACGAAAAGTTATCAGAAGTTATCGTTAAAACAAAAAGTAACCATGATGGATTCAAGTAACTTAAGCAAATGCGTTTCAAATTTGACATTTGCTTAAGTTCGAGATATTTAAATGGCTCTTGCGTAATTTCGCGAACGTTACCGAAATTTAACGAAACTGAGCAGAACGTCTATTATGGTTAGTGACATATAAGGCTGCGTATTGGTTCGTTTCCTTAAGCTGGCTTAGGCTCGGTTAAGTCTATTATAGTTGGGCCTTAATTTGGTTAAGTTAATTCTATTATTAGTGTAAAGTTTTATTTAAAATATTTCAACTACATATTTCAACAGAAAAAACTTTCTTTGACGTTGGTTTCAAATTTAACTGACAATATGCACTTCAAAATTGTTAAAACAAACAAGCTGTCAACAAAATACAAGAAGATTATCAGCAGTGAAAAGTTAAATTAATCTTTTTTCTCAACTCCTCCTTATTTCAGTTTCATTCGGTTTTGTATGACCCAATATTTTCATTTATCTAACCTACAAACAGCGTCTCCTAAGACATTATATCTATGCAGATTTTCTAAGAACATCAAATTGCATATTTTGTTGCCATTTTTAACCTCTGTGCAGATGTGTTTTTAGCAAACGAGTTCAAATACATATATCATAAAACGTATCCATACCCCGTCATAAAGCAGCTCAACCAGACTGTTTTTATAGTCTCCCGTCGAACCGATTATATTGCCCTGCGGCACAACCACCTCATAAGTAAAATTAAATTTTTCCGCCAAAAAGTCAATTAATTCGAACGAAACTCCTACGCCAACAACTGTGCCATCTGCCTTCTTCTGCGTATAGCTCAATGGATAATCCTCAATTGTAGCGATGCGAAAATGATTTCCATTTACATACTGCCTCATTTTCTCCATATTTTCCCGTTTCGTTCGATAAATCTCGAAATTGCCATTATTATTCAGGTCAGGTGAGACAGCTGCAACGTCAGTTCCATTGACGGAGATGACAACAGCCGTCGTTTGGCCTTGGGGTGATGGATCCGTAACATTGCATCCGAAACAAAGGATGGCCGATAGAATTAAATCAAAGCCCGTAGTCATAATCTATTTTCCCGTCGCCGCCGTATTGTCTTCTTCTGCTGCTTTTTTGTTGTCTTGCTCGTGCGTCGGACTCGTCGGTATTCTCGGTTTTAACGTTTTTCAAATTCACTCGGAAATTTGAAATTCAATTTTAATTTGAATCGTTTCATAATCCGAAAATAAGGTACGTCGCCGTATAAGGAGGGAAGTTCTGTTTTTAGACCCGAAAATGGTTCCAAAACAAAACCACTTTAATTCTCGTTTCCGATTTGTACTGCCGCTACCGCTACCGCACCGAGTGTTGGCTGAAGAAAAACTGACTAAGAATTATTATGAAATGATTACCCACAGTCCTGATGGTGACAAAAAAGGATATCCACTTCCACGTACATATGTGATGGCAGGAGGAGGGGCAAGAAGGACGAGTTCACGTTATGGGGATATGGTGGTGGTGGTTAAAAAGGCTCCCGCTAAAGCCTGGAGATACCTTGCATTCCCTGGCCAGCCGCAGCCGCCGCCGCCAGGACATTGTGCACTTCATGACTTATGATTTGTGGTCAACTCGCGTGGTGTGCTTAATGTTTACTTTGTAATTAGCTCGAGTTGATTTTTGTTTAGATTATGTTTCCAGTTGACTTAGGAAGAAAGAGGTTTCGAGCCCAGCAACTAAAGCCCGTCGTCGTCGCCGTTTCGTTGTCGTTTTCGTCGTCGCTATCGTTGGAAGTTGGTTAAATATTTGTGCACGCTTGAGAGGATTATTTGTGCCATAATAATTGGAAGCTAACAGTGGTGGTTTTAGAAATAACCTAGCGCCCCTAACCATAATTTGAGTTAATACGAAATACGAAAAACTTATAATATTTAACTTATTAATTTCCAATAAAAAGATATGTTTGACAGCATGTTTTACGGATGTGAACTCTTAAGCAATATTCACATGAGCACGACCAACGAATGAACGATATTCGTCGATTTTGACATTTCTTTCACATGAGAGTTTTTAATTCGTCGCAAATGAAGTTTGACATTCACCACCGAAACCAAAACAAGAACGATTTTTTTAGGTTAAGTACGCGCGATTTTTTTATAAAATAAAGTTTGACAGTTCGTATCAACTATAATTTTTTTCGCGACGAATAAATTTGTTTTCTTAAATTTATTAATATATGATATTGAAAAGTAAAAGTATGCATCATAAATCAAATAGAAACTATATTGCTATCGTTTTGTTAAGAATTTGTGTGAAAATATGTCTTCAAACGTATATAAACTCACATTTTGTAATTCATTCGTCGTTCGTTGGTCGCGCTCATGTGAATGATGCTTTAAGGGCCTTGCACATGAGAGCGAACAACGAATGAACGATTGGAGGAACAAACGTGATTTTACACATTTCAAAAAGTCAATTTCAAACAAAAACACATTTAAATTTATAAGAAACCAATTGATACTAATGTTAGAATAATAAAATTTAAATTTTGTTCTCTAAAACTGGAAAATTTTGTAAAATCAGTTTGGTAGTAACGAATTGCAGTGTGGTTGCTACGAACTGTCAAACTCTATTCGCGTTCCACATATTATCCACACTGCAACGAATAAATTATTCGTGCGCAACTTAACCTCAAAATTATACCACTCTTGTTTTGTTTTTGTGTGAAAGATCATGGCTAAACCAAAATATGGAGAAAAAGGTAATTCAATTCGTCGCTGTCTGCGAATAGAAATAAAGCTCATGTGAAAGAAAAGTGAAAATATGCGAACATCCACAGTTCGTAGCTCATGTGCAAGATGCTATATGGTGTGTCTATGCTTTATGGTTTCAATATGTCAACTATTCATCAATTTATATCTGTCAAATATATTTGAGAATGTGGATTGATTATGGTTAGGGATTCCCCGTACGTAAAAGCCTATGCAGCGCTCCCATCGGGTGTTTAGGACACTCATTCCATTCTAGTGCTGCCAACTTCACTTTTTTGTTAAATTTAGGGAAGTTATGAGCACTCTAAGGCCACTTTTGTTTAAAATTGACAATTATTTGACAATGGAAAATACCTAAAACTTGCTTTCCTAACTTGCTGACAATTCGACAGCAAAATTTAGAAAAAAATTAGGTATGTGAACAAAATTGATGTATAAAAATTCCAATAGTTTGACGAAAAAAAGTTGAATCAAGAATTCATTGATAATGATAAAACATTTACTTGAACATTGTAAACTTGTCTTACGTCAGCTTTTGAAGTGAATTCGCATTCTTTTAAGAGTAGTAAATTAAGCCAAAGTTGATGGATAATTGACGAAAAATTCAAGGAAATATATTTGTCCAATACACTTTTGTTAAGCAAATTTTATTATTAGGGTAAGTAGTTCTCACCTGTCTTGGGCAGTGGCCCAATATCTTTCCACCCTAAGGCCGCTCTGGAAGTAACACACAGTATGTCTGCAACTATTGCAATACACATAACAAGCAATACATCTCACACAAGAATAACGGATGACCAGTTAATAATTTATTTTCTTCAAATTATCGTTAATGCATATGCTGGGGTTGGCGTTTCTGTTGGCGCTGGCGTTTATAACGCCGCATTTTGTCGAAGAAGGCAACATTTTTTAAACACTCTAATGAGGAATGTTGTGAATTGCATGCACAAAGACACTTTGTCTTTCGTTTTGACTCAAGCGTGATGTAAAACTTCAAGTCAGATTAAAAGTATTATAGAGATATTCATAATTTGTCACGGTGAGGCTCGATGATTTAGAAATAGAAAGTACCTAATACAATTTTGGAAAAATAAATTGAAATATATTGATCGTTACATTAAACAAGGATACATTAATTGACCTTGATTTTTGGGCCATACACCCTCATGACAAAATGTTGTTTTACTACTGATAACATAAATGTTGGTTTAAGGGTAAAGTTACACTTATTATGTTTATTTAACCTACTCTTGTAATCTTTGTTGATCAGTTTCACCATATAGATAGTGTAGACGCATTCAGTAATTTTAAAGTTGTTTAAGTAACCAGCTTTTTCCATCTGAAATTAAAACTGACAGCTGTTTTTATTTTTTTAATAACTTGCGTATCTGCTCGTACACGTACAAATGTCTCATTTTGAACAAAAAGCTATTTAGGCAGTTGTCATTTGGAACTGCCATTTTTTGACATTTGACAAGTAAAAACTACGCCACAACCAAAAATAGAACACTACGAGTTAACATTGAAATTCTTAAAATTTTCGGGGTCAAGTAAACTTTTAAATGTGTGCCCTTTTGGAAAACCCTTTCAAGCGTGGAAAGTTTACTTGCTGAAAATTGTATAAACATTTGAATTTAAAGATCCTAAAAAACTTTCCAATCTGATAAAGTGATAAAGCTAACAAAATCTTTCTTCTTTTTTCTTTCGTTTTCTTTCTCTCGTTTTTATTCATGTCCTTCTCACCAACATTCTCAGTTTTTAAGTCTGAGCGCAGTCTTTATTATTATAATTTATAACTAATGTGTAACATACATAAATTAAATGTATTGTTTTGACAGTCGTTTTTTGAATCTGTCATGACAAAAACATGTCAAATCACAAATTTAAATTTTTTTTTTTTTTTATCCGATGGAAATCTTCAAAAGACACTCGGTAAGAATCGGTACCGAGTGGTGTGGGACTCTTACCGCACTAAAACCACCGGTGAATCAGGACCAATCTATGAAAGATCGACAAATGATTTTTATTTCTTAATTTTTAAATCGCATTGGGAGAAGTTTAAGGTTATAACACTTTCCCGTAGCTTTTAGACCATCAGCTCATGAGGCTTGGTTCTTCTTAATCTCCGAACATTGTCTCGTACATTTAATACGGTCTCCATTTCAGAGTTAGTATGACTTTGCAATCGCTGATTGTGTGATACAGCGTGTTTCTTAACCACTTCTGTAACCATTTCAATTTGAAGGTCACGATGTAGATCGCTATTTCTTATATACCAAGGGGCATTTATTATTCCACGAAGGACCTTGCTTTGGAATTTTTGGATGGGTTCAGCATTTGTTTTCTTTGTACAGCCCCATAGTTGGATGCCATATGTCCAAACGGGTTTCAATACTTGCTTATATAACATTAGTTTGTTCTGGATAGATAGGTCAGAGTTCTTTCCTATTAACCAGTACATTTTTCTGTACTTCAAGTTTAGTTCTTCTCTTTTCTTTTTGATGTGTTCTTTCCATTTAAGCTTTGCATCCAAATTCATTCCAAGGTATTTGGCGGTATTGGAGTAAGGTACTTCTGTACTGTTTATAAAAATTGGAACATTGTTTATGTTTTTGTTTGTAAAGTTTATATGCGTCGATTTTGTTTCGTTTAATTTGATACGCCATTTGTGCGTCCAATCACTAACTTTATCGACTGCATTTTGCAATTTTTGTGTAGCCTTCGTAACGGATTTATCTGGCACCAATATTGCAGTATCATCAGCAAAGGTGGCCATGATAGCGTTGATGTCCACTGGAATATCCCTTGTATATAACAGATACAGGGTTGGTCCTAGGACACTTCCTTGTGGTACACCGGCTTCAATTTTCTTAAGTTCCGAGTAATTTTGATCGTACCGTACTCTAAAGAGTCGGTTCGTAATGTAGGATTTCAGTATTTCGTAGTACTGCCTGGGGAAGTCCCTATGCAGTTTGTACTCAAGTCCCAAGCGCCAAACCTTGTCAAAAGCTTGAGCAACATCTAAGAATACAGACGAGCATACTTGTTTTTCTTCAAGTGCCTTTTCCACAACATCCGTAATTCGATGCACTTGGTCTATCGTGGAATGTTTATTTCTAAATCCAAACTGATGGCTCGGAATTAGTCTTCTTTCTTCAATTATTTTGCTAAGCCTTTTCAGTAGCAGTTTTTCAAAAACTTTTGCCATGATTGGTATAAGCGATATTGGTCTGTAAGATGTAACTTCTGTTGGTGGCTTACCTTGTTTAGGTATAACAATGACTTCTGCAATTTTCCAATGATGTGGCACATATCTTAGTTTAAGGCATGCGTTTATTATAAATTGGAGTTTCTTGAAGGCTATAAGAGGCATTTCTTTCGCAACCTGAGCAGTTATAAGATCGTACCCTGGTGATTTTTTGTTTGACAACTTATGTTGACACATGCTTCTTACTTCTTTGAGCGTGACAAAAGGTATTTCACATTCGTGTAAGGGATCTGTAGCTGTGCTTGCTGGGAATGGCTTGAAAACATTCGCGAGATGTTCAGCGAAGAGATCAGCCTTTTGTTTCGGGTTTCTGATCCATTTAGCATCTTGAGATTTTATCGGCGGGTTTTGTGACTGAGGTCTTTTTAGGCGCTTAGCTGCTTTCCATAAGGAGTATTCTGTAGAAGCATCCGTCGTCAGACTTTTCAGGAATCTACTTAGTGAATCATTTTTAAACTCACAGATTCTTTTTTTTAATTCGTTGTTAAGACGGTTAAAAACTACCTTATCATCTGGGAATCTCGTGGATTGCCATTTTCTTCTAGCTCTTCTTTTTTCCAATATCAACTCCTTTATTTCGATAGGATATTTTATTTCTTTTTCTCTCGCATTCGAAATAGTTGGAGTACTTTCTTCTGCAGCCTGCTGCACATCAGCAATAAATTGTTCTACTTCATGATCAATTTGTTCAATTGTTTGCATAGGGGATCTTAGGTTTATAAAATTTTCAAGTTTGTCTCTGAATTCGTTCCAGTTTGTTCTGTTATTCACGAGCTTGGGATTACTTTTTTCTATTATTTCTGTTTCGCTCAGTGATAAAATTACTGGAGTATGATCTGATGATAAATCGTAATTACCTTCGACACTTATATGATTTCGTTTAATACCTTTAACTACGAAAAAGTCTATAAGGTCTGGTATTTTGTTAGTATCAGATGGCCAATATGTTGGCGAACCAGAAGAATAAAATTCGCAGTTGTATTTTCGGCATGCTTGGTATAGCCGTTTACCTTTTGTTGTTATGAGCCTAGATCCCCATTGGGTGTGTTTAGCATTGAAGTCGCCACCAACAAGGAAGTTATGTCCTAACAAATGTAGGAGTTCTGCATAGTCTTCTTCAGTTGGAGAGCGCCTCGGAGGGCAGTATATAGCTGCTATTTTGAATTCTTTCTTTTTTATACCAATACTAATTGTTGTTACTTGCATGTTTTCTTTAGTAAATTTTGGTTTTTCATAGTGTGTTAAGCACTTTTTTATAAGTATTGCTGATCCTCCCCTAGCTTTGTCAGCTGGGTGCGGAGCGTGATAACATGTATAGTTTGGTAATTTATTATCAAGACTTTGTTCAATAGATAGGAGGTGGGTTTCGGACACCAAACAAATGTCTATATGCTCTATGTCTAAAAAGATGTTTAGTTCTGATACATGCTGTAAAAGACCGTTTGCATTCCATGTTGCGATTTTGAGTGTTCTGTCCATCATTGTTTTTTAAGAGCGACTTCTTCGCTTAGCTGTTTTATGTTTAAATCTTGTTGTACAATCCTTTTCAGGATGAGTTCCAGCATTTCTTTTATAGAAGTTTCCTCATTCTTCCGCACATTTTTTACAATCTGGGAATAGGATTTATTTTCATCACTTTTGCTTAGTGCAATTGCTTTTCCCGGTTGATTTTTAGTAATGTTATCGACCGTTACTTTTTTGCTTTCAACTACTGGTTTTGTGTTGGTTGAGTTTCTAAACTTGTTCCCAGTTTTGTTTTTTCTTTTTGTATCTTGGAACTTTTTTGCTACTGGACATTCTCTGTAACTTGCAGGATGATTGCCTTGACAATTAACACATTTCGCTTTCTGTTCTCTGCCCATGGGACAGTTTCTAGTTGCATGTTGGCCTTCGCATTTAACACAAGCGAACTCGCGATTGCAGTATTTTTGTGTATGCCCAAAGGCTTGACAGCGCTTACATTGTGGAACAGTTTTCGACTTTCGCAGTGGTTCAATTTTGACAACTATGCCCATAATTGATTTAATACTGTAAATCTTATCGAGACTTTCTTTATTTTCAAACGTGAGCATAAATAAAGGTAGAGATCTCTTTTTTGTCGTTGATACCCCAGTGGAGTCTTTTACTATCTCATTTTTAATAAGATTATTGGCATCGAGAGCTTGAAAGCCTTTTTGTATAAGGTCTTCGACAATTTTTTTGGCAACACATGAAGAGTGAAGGCCTCTTGCTACTACTTTTATCGATCTTGTAGCTTTATTTTCGTACGAGTGCCACTGAATTTTCTTTTTGTTGAATTCTTCAGTGACAGATCTATACGCATCGGCATCTTCAACAATGACTTTCCAATTGTCTTTATTGTATGATGTATATTTACATGCCTTATTCGTGCATTTTTCTACTATGCTCTTTAGCTCGCCAAAAATTGCCAATCCGGAGATCATAATTGGAGGTGGGGCAGTTTGCCTGGTACCTTTAACGTGAGACTTATTTTGGGGTAAATCTCTTATTTCTTTATTGGATGCTCTCATTATTGTAGCAGTATCTGATTTTGAACCTGTTTGCTGACATTTTATAACAGCCTCTGGGCTACTCTCTGCTTTTCGTTTCTTTGACTTACGTTTATTTCGGTTTCCTTCAGTTTCAAGGAGGAGCTCTTCCTCATCAGTATGAAACTCATTAGCAGTTTTTTGTGGGCTTTTCACTACTGGTGAATTTTGACTTGATATGTTGTCTTTCACGGACTTTTTGTCGATCAAGCTGACTTTTTCTTCGAGTCTCTTCACTTGTTGCTGAAGATTTTCAACAAGGGCTTCAAGTTGTTTTCTGGCTAAGATTTCTATTTGCCATTTATCGAAATAATTTTCGGATTCAACTTGGTGGATCTCTTTGTTTTTTGTGAAACACTGCTGATCTTTTGTTTCGATCTTTTCATAGATGGTTCCTTTTTCGTTAATGACTTCTATGTCATTTGATTTTTGCGTTGGGGTTTTCAATGGAGTAACCCTTGGTGATATTTTTGGTGGAGTTCTTAGTGTTTTTGAACTCCGTCTATTTCCTAGAAGCAATAATTGGTCCTCCCCAGAATCCATAGGACCGATCTCCGAAGAGAGTGGATTTACCAGTTTATCTGGATTGCCACCTGGGGTATTATATCTATTTGTTTTACTCATTGCCATATTTGTTTTTGTTTTTGTAACTTTTGTTTAGTCCCATAAATAGCTCAGTTACCTCTTCTATTTAGGTTTCTTGGAGAGCTGGTTCTTCAGAGCGATTATCTTATCTTTTGCTCCTAATTCCTGAGAAGGTAGCTCAGGTGTCTCAGCTCTTAGATTCAATAGATCCAACGCTCGTCGTTAGTTCACCTTACGGTTATCCAGCGGGCACCACTTGGAGGTGACGATGCGATTTTGCTCCGCCAAATTTAAATGAATAATAAAATAATTTACTCCTATTCTTTAGAATTCATTTTACAATGTTAATTCCAAAAGCAATAAATAAATACAAAATAAATATTTTTAAATATTCGTTGATGAAAAGATTTCCTAATAAAAAGTCTAGAATCACCCTTAAAACAGGATATACAAGAGCAGCCATCAAATTGCCAAACGAAAGTTTGGGTCAGTTTCGATTTCCGATTACATGAAAATCGGTAAAGTCCAATTTGATAACAGCACTACTTGACCTTTTTGGCTTTCTCAGTCAAAAAATTCGTTTGTGTATGGCAAACTTTAGGAATAAATAAATATAAATTATTTGAAAGCTAAACAATTGTGCATTTTTATAAAAATATTATCCTTACAACATATTTTGCTTGGAGGTCATGTTAACTTATTGTCAGCACGATAACCATTTTGCAATGCAAATAAGTAATTTGTTTAACTAATATATATAACGAGAAGATAGTAGATACTGGCCTATGTAAGACTGTAATTTATTGCATGCTTTTAAAGTTGATTGCATGATTTTAAAACTACGCACCACATTTAATAGTATATGGACGTAAATTTTTTAGAATGTATTATTTTGTAATTAAGTTTAATTAACTTATAAATAATAAAAAAGAAAGTTAATAAATATTTGTCGAAGACAGTTTAACAGCTGGATAATAAATTAAGATCAATGAAGTCATATACAAGTGGAATTTATTTTAAAATTCATTAACTTTTATCATTGTAACTATAATAATACGATTAAAAAACTATTTACTTTTCTCCGCTTTCATTATCTCGAGTAGGAACATTATTTCTGTTTGATTCCGCCCTCCATCTTCTTGCAATATTCTGTAAGCTTGAACAGCTTCCTTCTGAACTCGAAAAACTATCCCTATCCCTATTCACTTGCCGATGCTCACTACGCGGAATTGGAGGTAGAAGAGTTTGATGCAACCGGTTTGAAAATATTTGGTTTCCATCGAAACTACTTGACGACGAAGATGAGCTGGTGGAAGATGCCCAAGCTGAACGTTGATTTCTTTTTCTCATTCGTGCAATTCCAAGAACTGTTCCAACAACGAGATTTCCTTGAAGTGGAGATGATCTTTGTGATGATATTGCAGAAGCTACATGAGGAAAAAAAACACAAATTCAACAAAATTTAATTTCACATAGAATTGAATAAAGGTTTTACTTGACATTGGTCGTCGTTGTGGATGCACAATTGTAACATTGCAATTTCCTCCACTTGTTGATGGTCGTTCATCAAGCGTGGCCGAGGCAATGCTTACCAAGCTATCCGAACCCGCTGAATAAACCTCATCTGATAATGAAGATTCAGCATCTGTTGTATCATCTCCTACGACAGCCGCAGCGCCACCTGTCACAACATTATCATCCGTAAATGGTTGACCATCAAGCAACTCCAATGTCGGTATATTCCTTTGTAGAGTTCGTCGGTACAAAATATAATTTGTCACTGGATTTCCTTGTAAATCGACATCAATCAAATTCGAACACATTCCCAAAAATGTCAACATTCGTAAATCACTTATTCGGTTATTCTTTAAACTAAGCTTTTTCATCATCAAAAGAGTTGACAGTGGACCAACTAACTGAATCATATTTCCATCAGCAATGAGTACTTCAATTGTTGGAATACAACTTGTTCCATCAACACTGCTCAATCCGCAATTACTGACATTTAAATGTGTCAAATGAATAAGACCACATCCAAGATCTCTCAAAGAATTCAAAACACTTCCACTAAGATCCAAATGTACTAAACGGGGCATGAAAAGGGAGAGTCTACACAAGCTGACCATATAAGAGATGACACGCAATTTGACAGTGTCAACATTGTGAATATCATTACGCCCGGTTACACGTCTCTGTAATAGAAATGTCAAACTTATGATGAAAAAAATGATTAAATTGGATATTTTTAAGGACTTACCAGAAGCTCATCAAGTGTTGGCTCAGTGACATTTGGCAATACAACAGGCAGCAAATAAGCTTGAGCTGGATAATGGTCGTCTTCTTCGATTTCAGCAATATCCAACGAAATGTTACTCAACGAACGACGTAGAAAAATTTGTTCAACATTTGGATTTGGATTCACATTTAAATATGGTGCTGGAAGTTCTGGAATTCCACCTGGCGCTTCACCAGACTGTGAAGACTCTGGAGAACTTTCAAATTTTTCAGATGGTGCCTCAGTAATTGGCATTGTTTGAAAATATTTTGTTTTTCATTGGAAATTACGTGTATGAATGTTGTTTAATGTGGGATTTTCTTGTTTTTATGAGTTTTATGTAGTATTATCGATCAAACAGTTAAAAAGTTACCGTAGAGATGAAAATATCTTGCTGATTGACGTTTTAGATTCTTTGAATGCAGCCATTTTGGGATTTACACGTTCACTTACTTTCTGTGAGTAGGGAAATCATTATTTTTTTTCCGTGACAATTTACAACATTAAAAAAAAGTGATTTTAAAATTAACGTGAGTGCATTTATTAATGTTTGAATATACAGACATTTATGTACAATGTGCAAAACCTTCAAATTTAATAACTTCGATACAAAATTCAGCTGGCAAGAAACCATTTGCACTACATTTCAGGAAGTTTAAACTAAAGGTGTTTTTGTTTTTTTTTTTTTATTCTGCTTGAATATCGCGTGCTATGGACTAAATTTAAAGTTAGCAATTTACAATAAATTACCAGTGATTAACTTTTTTTTTTATTTATTTGGTTCAATTTAATGGCGGTAGTATATATGTATGTGTCCTTTTAATATTTTTATTTGTTGTTTCCGGCATTTTGTTGGGCGTTTATGTATACATTTATAGAAAAGATAAACATCTTGATAGTAGAAAATTTAATGAAACTATATGTTCTAGGTTAGCTAAGCAAGCTTTTAAATCATTGTTCAAGGAAAAAAAACTAAATTAAAATTAAAAATAGTACCACAAAGAAATATAATGTTGCCATTACATTTACATGGTAAATTACTGATGAGATGACTATCTTATTAACATTAGATGCAGTTGTAGAATTTGCACGCATTTGCTTTTTGAATTCTCATTTTTGTATTCAAACATTTGTTTGCTTTGCTTATGGTCATTTGAAGTATATTGACAAAAACCTAGATAAATTGACACACAGTTTTCAATATAAGCACAATTTGATGCATTTTAAACAAAAAATGTCAATCTGCAACTTCGATTTTATTACAAACGTTGGGCGCCATTTAAGGTAAATCTAGTCTTGTATACGAAATAAGTAAAGAAATACAAGAACAAAAGATTTAGAATGATTATTTTCATCCTCTTTTTTTTTTACTGGTGGACTTTATTTTTCTAGACACGAGGCGCATTATTATCTGTGAACTTGTAAGGTGTAATCAGTGTAGGTCATTGTCAAAGCATGTAACACATATTTGAAATAATACATCAATTTATGGCAGAGTTACATATTCTGTCTGTCGGCTTCGGATTTGATGTCGTCTACTCGGCTCGGCGTGGTGGTGTCATGTCCAAAAGAAAAATCACTTTAACACCCACTTTACATTTATCTAACAAGTTGGATATACATATAGGTAATTACCGCACTCCCAACTTTGACAGTTCACAGTTTGATTGCAGCTTAACAACGCCATTGCCAGCCGTCCCCACAAACTCTCCTCATCAAAATCAACCTAACAATTTATTTCTAGATACAGGATAACAAAACAACTTCGAGTATTAATGCGCTAACTGAAAATTCCAATTTATTACTACCATTCAATAATTTTGTTTATCCTTAAACAATATTTATTTATTTTTTCCTATTCGTCGTTATCCAGTGCTGTCCTTGTGCTTTTGGTTTGGTTTTCTTTTCTTGGGTGTGAGGTTGTGTGTTGATTTAGTCACATGATTACTCTTCTATCGATAAACATGTCAGGGACAGGAGTGATTATTTTTGGTAATGAATTGTTATCCCTGCTTTGTCGTGAATTTATACTCAAAAAATATGTAAAAATATCCTTGAATCATTATGTTTGTTAAAGTTGAATGAAAATAGATAGGAAAAAGAGTGCTTATGGAAATTCTGGTGCTTTCTCTTTGACAATAAGAACAAAAGGATTTATATTCGGTTAAGGTCAAAATTCTTGTGGGCATTTTTATGCGACACGTTTGAATGAATATAAAAAGGGTATATACACCCTTTTGCTGTTTACATATATGTTTGTACATATTTATTTATATTTGTATGTTAAAGATCAAGAAACCGAAATTTAGATGAAATCGAATTCAATAAATTGAACTTGAATACATGTTAGCCATAAGATGTGATAAGAAAGTAATTGCATATTAATATTAGGATTTGCTTGTTGTCATTTTCCATAGATTATTTTGTTTAAATAAAATCATAGGTGTTATAAATAGGTATGTGTTGCTCAGTGCTTATTAACTTTGATTCTTTAGCTTTTATATATAGTGTAGTGGGTCATTCATTTTTCGGTTTCGAAAGTAAAGCGTAACAAAACACACAGAGGAATGAAGTCGTGCGAATATTTTATTTTATTATAAAGTCTGGACTTTGACACTTTGTTGATGTTTGAAAAATATATCAATCCTCTTCGGGATGATTAGCGGCTTGCGATTTTTTTTTATGTAATTTTAAACCTTTTTTTCTCACATTTTTAAGAATGTTGGTTTTTAATTCTTCTAGAGTTTAGAGATTATACACGGTCTTTGGCGTGGCTTCCATGAAAACAATTCTAATGGTGTCAAATGGAATGACTTTGTTGACCAAATGACGTCATCAACTCCTTAAATTATATTATTGTCATGCAATAAAACAATAATTGGTAGTGTTGTGTGGCTTTTTTTCTCATCTTGTTGGAACTACATATCGTCCTATTCATGATCTTCTATAGCCCGATAAATAATTGGTTATCGTTCGACTTTAACTGAATCTTTAAAAAATGACGGACTAACTACACTTTTCGACCATAGAACACACAAAACAGTAACTTTGTTTGATTTCAAAGGCACCTCCCGAACCCTTGTGAGTTTTCTAAGTGAAAAATATTACTTACCTACTTACTTAAGGTGGCGCTAGAGTCCTGTGTGAACTAGAGCCTCACCACCCAACAAACTTCTCCATCTAGCTCGGTCCCTGGCTAGATGTCTCCAGTTTCACGCTCAAAGTTGGGTGAGGTCACGTTCCACTTGTGCGCGCCACCTTATCCGCGGTCTTCCTCTACTGCGCTGTTTTGTGGGCCTAGATTCAAAGACTTTCCAGGCCGGAGCATTGGTTTCCTTGATGTATCGTGACCCAGCCATCTTAGTCGTTGGACTTTTACCCTTCTGGTTAAGTCTACAGCTCGTCGTTCCATCTTCTCCTCCACTCCCTTTTTATTTATAAGGGACCGTAGATCACGCGAAGAACTTTTTCTCTCGAAACCACCCAAGGTGCTTTCATCCGTTTTTGTCATAGTCCATGCTTCTGCACCGTATAGCAGGACGGGGATGATGAGGGTCTTATATAGCGACACTTTGGTTGCTCGAGAGAGGGCTTTGCTACTCAATTGCTTTCTTAGCCCAAAGAAACAGCGGTTAGCAAGGGTAATTCTTCGTTTGATCTCAGCACTGGTGTTGTTTTCTGCCTTCATAGCGGAGCCTAGGTAGACAAAGTGCTTAACTAAATCAAAGTTACGCCTGTTGATGGTGATGTTTTAACCTAGACGTGCGTCGGTGTTGTATAGGTCTTAATGACAGCATGTACATACTTTGTTTTGCCATCATTAACCGTTTAACCCATTTTTGACGCCAATGTCAATGTCATAAGCACATGCTAGTAGATGGACAGCCTTTTGAATGATAGTGCCTCTAGTGCTGACGTGGGAGTTTTGTACTATTCTTTCAAGTATGATGTTAAAGAAATCGCATGACAGTGCATCACCTTGTCTAAAACCTTTTTAAGACATCGAAAGGTTATGTTAAGTTGTTTCCAACCTTTATGGAGCAGCGCGAATTCTCCATGGTCATCCTGCACAAACGGACGAGTTTGGCAGGGATGCCGAAAGTAGACATGGCTCTATACAGCTCGTCCCTGTAGATGCTATCATATGCGGCCTTGAAGAGATGGTTGATGTCGTTTTGATGTTCTTGGGTTTTTCCAGAATCTGCTTTAATGTGAATATTTGATCGACTGTGGACTTTCCTGGTCTAAAACCACACTGATAAGGACCTATCAGATTATCAAATATTACGGGAGAGAAGATTTTGTAAGCGATGTTAAGTAGACTGACTTGGGCATGCTTTCTTCCGACCATATTTTACAGATAAGTTGGTGCATGCTGCTAACCAAAATATCTCCATCTGCTTTGAAGAGCTCGGCATTCAAGAGCTATCTGCTCCGGCGGCTTTGTTAGACTTCAGCTTAGATATGGCAATCTTTACTTCGTCTAAGTCGGGAAGATGGGATTGTTGGCTTTCGTCGTCTATATTGAATGTATCATCCTGCCTGACAGCGGAATTCAGTACGTTGTCGACGTTATACAGTCTGCAGAAGTGGTCCTTCCATATCCTCAGCATTGACTGCGGTTCCACTATGATGTTTCCACTTTCGTCATTGCAGCCTACGGTTCGTGGTCTATGTCCCAAAATTAACGCAAGATTTGAATTTGCCGCCATTTGTGCAGTTAAGTGTTGGCAACCCTGAAAAAAAGCAATTTGACAGCTAACAGTATAGGGTTATTAAAAATGGGGCGTTACACGAGAGAACAACGTGTCTTCATTATTAAAGAATATTTCAAAAATAGTGAAAGCTTGGCGGCTGCAGTTCGAAAATTTCATACAAAATATGGTCGGAATAGTGTTTTAACTTCGTCAACTGTGAAGAGATTAATTGAAAAATTCATGGAGACTGGATCCGTTGGAGACGCCAAACACACTGCACGTCCAAAAACAAGCCGTTCAAATGTGAATGTCGAAGCAGTGCGTGAGAGTGTTGCTGACAATCCAGGAACCTCAATTCGACGTCGTGGACAAGAATTGCAAATTTCAAGAACCTCTCTACAGCATATACTCACCAAAGATCTGTGTCTACATGGTTACAAAAGTCAATTAACACAACAATTGAAGCCTAATGACCATGGACAGAGAAGAGAGTTCGTTGAATGGATTATTAAACATCAACAAATGGACCCTGATTTTTCGAGCAAAATCATCCTAAGCGATGAAGCACATTTTCATATTGATGGCTTTGTCAATCGCCAAAATTGCCGAATTTGGGGTTCGGAGAACCCACATGTGATTGTCGAAAAACAAATGCATCCACAACGCGTGACTGTATGGTGTGGATTTTGGGCTGGAGGCATAATTGGGCCATATTTTTTTGAAAATGATGCTGGTCAAGCAGTGACTGTTACTGGTGCTCGATATCGCGACATGATTACACAGTTCTTTCTGCCAAAATTGGATGATATTGATGTGTCCAATATGTGGTTTCAACAAGACGGTGCCACATGTCATACAACCCGTGAAACAATTCAATTACTGCATGAGACATTTCCAGGTCGTGTACTCTCTCGTTTCGGTGATCAAAATTGGCCTCCTAGATCATGTGATTTAACACCATTAGACTTCTTTTTATGGGGTTATTTGAAATCACAAGTCTATGTCAACAAGCCCACAACCACCCGTGCATTAAAGGAGGAGATTCAACGCTGCATCAACGAAATTCAGCCACATTTATGCAGAATGGTCATGGAAAATTTCAACAAAAGATTGCGCATGTGCATGCAAAGCCGTGGAGGCCATTTGTCCGATGTGTTATTCCATACATAACCCTATCCTATGTACTTTACGAGTCAATAAAAATATAACTATCAAAAGACTAAAAACGGCGTTTTCTATTTAATTCAAATCTTGCGTTAATTTTGGGACACCCTTTACTTGTGAATTTCGTTTCGCCACCTGGCTTATAAAACTTTCAAGCTTCATTCCTGCTTTTGAATCTCTCAACATCTTCGACCGCACGCTTCTCATGCTCTCTCTTTTTCCCCTTTTGAGAAGTCGATGTTCCTCTCTCTTCTTCTGCTGATAAAGCTCGTGAGTAGCTTTCATCCTTCTATGCAGCGCCGCTTTGCATGCCTGTTGTTTGGCAGAATTTGCCTGCTGACATTCCTCATCAAAACAGGGGTTCCTTGTTGGTGGCTGCTTGAAACCCAGCAAGTCAGAGGCGGCTTTTCTGATTGCACTTTGGCAATGTTGCCACTGGTTCTCAATACATTGTGTTGGCGGCTTCGAAAGAGGTTGAAAAATGTTGCTTCTTGCTAAAAAAAAAGATCGGTATTTGTTGTCTGTTGTTCCAACACTAATTAAGCTTTGTGAAAGGTCAACAGGTTTTAATTCTTGCTTAATTTGAGCTTTATAAATCTGGAGATTTAAAATAATGGATAGTGAGGTGTAATATACTAATTTGTATTATCAGTAACACTTCCACACTTGATGCACAAACTTCACTAAATTAGTAACCTTTCCATTCTCTAAATTTAACAACTCTTGCAGTATAATTTAAAAATTTCAATACTTTGTTCGATTACTAAGCAGCAAAATAAAATGAACTAAATAGCAAACATTCAACTAATATTACCAATGACATTTCAAATTTAAGCTGAGTTTGACAGTTGTCAAATACTGCAAACTTAAAACCACGAAATTATCCTTGATTCATCGTGATAAAACTATGAACAAAAAAGACAATTTTATATTTAATACAAACTACAAAAAAGCCCATCCATAGTAATAAGTTTTTTGTATTTGAAAGTTGCATTACAATTTATTAGAAAATAAAATGCACGTGTGGGGCGCATGAACTTGCTCATGTATCAAAAAAAGTGTGTTTAAAAATATTTCCTGCATTTTAAGATATAAAAAATTGAATGCCATTTGATTTCTCAAAAAAAATTTATTTGAAAATCGCTAGTGTTTTTTTTTTTTTTAATTAATTTTGTATATTCAAATGAGGCAAAAAGGCAGGCAATAAGCAAGGGATTTAGGATTCAGGATAGGTTAGGAGCGTGGATGATTCAAGACCACCACATAAGGGTATAGGCCAGAACTAGGATGAGAAGAGGGGGTATGGGAGTGGGGATAGAATGCCCACTACGAAGGCGGCGGCATGCTTGCGATGCTCGACTAAGCTCGCCGTATAAGGGGGGATCTTACCTTCGCAGATGGACCTCACCTCTTTCAACACTAGAATTTCATGCCATTATACTTAAACGAACCCAAGACATTACATACACATAACTCTAAAAGAACAAAAATACCAACCGGCATACACACGACAACCAACACACGACTTCGAAACATGCATACCAAACACAGGATAACCTACAAACCGCCACCAGACACAGGACTATCAACACACTACGACCGACAAACCATCACCAGACACACTATCACCAGATAACACGACATTCACGCTCTGGACCTGACACACCTCGGGAATGCTGCGGCTGTTGTTGCAGCTTGGCCATACCCACCCAACCTGGAGTTCGACTGGCCTCTTCTTTCGAACTCCCCTTTATAGACTGTGAAGACAGACTTATAACAAAAAAAATGGAATAAAAAAAAATATAAATAAATAATGATGATATTGAAATTTAAAAATTAGAACATAAGAAATAATTTAAATTTTAAATGCAAAAAAAAACAAAATTTCTCCTTAGAAGTATAGTACCTAGTGCACACTAATACAATAGCAACAAAAAAATAGGGTCTTTCTCCGTATGGAGAAGACTTAAGTTCCCTTGTTCTCCCCGAAAATCTATTCCGTCTTCCTTTTATGAAACGGCTGTATAAATTCCTTTTTTATCCTACCTACCAAGGGCTCTCTATAGGTAGCTAAGGGGACGCAAAATGTTGCCTCTACCTCGACAAGGAGGGGCCTGGGGAACTTACGCCGCGCGCGCCGCCCCGACGAACTCTACCCGTAATTCTTATTTCGACACAAGAAAAAATAACGACGCACTCTAGACACATATACCGATAAAAGGAGTTACAAAATAAGGACGTTATAAAGTTCTATTTTTTTTTCATGATGTCACTTTACTAATTATTTTTCTTTGTTATACATTGTAATAATATATGTATGTATATGTGACATATATACGAATCCTAGAAACGATTCGCCTGGAACCGAATCCTTTTTTCCTATCCCACCGGATTGGAGTTGATTTTAAAATGAATGCACGTACATATAATATAGATACATATATAGGTATACATAGATAACACTTGTACAAAAAAATAGAGGTGAGATTGATTTTGGGGCTAGTATCACTACTTGTTGACCCGGGTCTATCGACGGATCATTCCTTTGTTTAGCACAACCTTCACAGCACCTTGGGACAGGAGATGAAATTTGCTTTCAATATATGGGACCGTTCGTTCGCTCCTACTCCAACCACCGCGTCGCCGGCTGCCAAATCTTAATCTCTCTCTCTGCAATTACGTGTTTTTTTCTTTCGTATTTGTTTCTAACATAATAAGTCTTAACTTAAAAGTATAACTCACCCTCAGCTATCCTTTTAAACCCTTTTCCTTTTTTTTGTATTATTTGCTTTCCGAAATTTCTTTGTTCAGGTACCTAAGTATTTTTCTGTTCACTTATATCTTAGGCTTTAAACCTTAAAAAAATTAATTTAAATTCTTTATGCGTTAAAGGGACATCTATCCTATTTCCTTTTTTCTTTGTCTTACTTTTTTTCACTTAATTCACTTCTATATTTTTTTTTCCCACCCACTTTGAACTACAAATGACTTCTAGTCAAGTTCTTTTAGCGGTTGCGATTGCGATCTTCAAATACCGCATAGTTTTATTATTTCCCGCAATGTTCAACGAACTACTTTTTCTGCATTGTCTGGACCCTTGCTTTAAAGCTCAATGTTCACTCCTATCTAATCCTTTCTTACTTTCCTCAACTTCCCCATTTCGCCTAAACATTTAAATAAATATTTAATTTTATATGTATTGCTGTTCTTTTCATACTCAAAAACATAATATATATCGATCGCACCTACAATTCCTTCGTCCTCCTTTTCTACCATATTCATAATCCATATTCTTTTCTTTGGTCTCTTTTTCATGAATCAGTATGTCTATTTCGTCCCTAGTTGTGAATATAACTACCAAAAATATTCTATATGAAGATATAATTCCTTCGTACGTATCACCCTCCAAAACCCATTTGTTTACATTGTTGTATTTGTAATGTGGCCGAATTCAACGAGAAAAATTGACGTGTTTTTACGCATACATAGAATCAACTAATGGGTGATTTTTTTGAGGTTAGGATTTTCATGCATTAGTATTTGACAGATCACGCGAGATTTCAGACATGGTGTCAAAGAGAAAGATGCTCAGTATGCTTTGACATTTCATCATGAATAGACTTACTAACGAGCAACGCTTGCAAATCATTGAATTTTATTACCAAAATCAGTGTTCGGTTCGAAATGTATTTCGCGCTTTTTTATCGACAAATTTTGTTCAGCGATGAGGCTCATTTCTGGTTGAATGGCTACGTAAATAAGCAAAATTGCCGCATTTGGAGTGAAGAGCAACCAGAAGCCGTTCAAGAACTGCCCATGCATCCCGAAAAATGCACTGTTTGGTGTGGTTTGTACGCTGGTGGAATCATTGGACCGTATTTTTTCAAAGATGCTGTTGGACGCAACGTTACGGTGAATGGCGATCGCTATCGTTCAATGCTAACAAACTTTTTGTTGCCAAAAATGGAAGAACTGAACTTGGTTGACATGTGGTTTCAACAAGATGGCGCTACATGCCACACAGCTCGCGATTCTATGGCCATTTTGAGGGAAAACTTCGGAGAACAATTCATCTCAAGGAATGGACCGGTAAGTTGGCCACCAAGATCATGCGATTTGACGCCTTTAGACTATTTTTTGTGGGGCTACGTCAAGTCTAAAGTCTACACAAATAAGCCAGCAACTATTCCAGCTTTGGAAGACAACATTTCCGAAGAAATTCGGGCTATTCCGGCCGAAATGCTCGAAAAAGTTACCCAAAATCGGACTTTCCGAATGGACCACCTAAGACGCAGCCGCGGTCAACATTTAAATGAAATTATCTTCAAAAAGTAAATGTCATGGACCAATCTAACGTTTCAAATAAAGAATCGATGAGATTTTGCAAATTGTATGCGTTTTTTTAAAAAAAAAAGTTCTCAAGCTCTTAAAAAATCACCCGATACTAAGTTTTTTGGGGAAATTTCATAAATTAGAAGAGAAATAACATGCACACTGTATCGAACGCGCTAAACACATTCAAGTCAATTGTCTTATTCCTTTGTATTAGTAAAGTTATATATTTATTCTTGTCTTAATGTCATTGTATGCGAGTGCAACTTGGAGAAATAAGTTCACTAATTTTTACTTTGTTGAGTTAGAGTTAGTTCGTTAGTTGCCCAAAAACACTCCATTACCAAGACCGGAATCTCAGACTGACATTTCGGTTTGCCTACAAGCTACTGAGGACTAAATGTGAGAAAGTGTTCGTGAAATGATGCAAAAAACCAAACACATTCTCACATTTAGTCCTCAGGCCCATCAAAATGCTTCATTATAGTAATCGGCCCCATCTAAATGCTTCATTTTGAATGTTGCATGGCCTCGTTCAAAAACTAAACAATCCTAACCAACAAAATCTGAAGTGCTGACATGGTCTTAAATTGGAAGATTTGTATAGCTTTTTAATTTCAATCCAAATAAATGTTGTTAATGTATATTAAATAAAATAAAATTGACCAAATACATATTTAATGATTTATTAGTGCTGTATTTTGTTTACTTAAATTATTTGCGAACGCAATATGCGCTGCAACTGGTTAAGTAAAATTGGAAATGGACAAAGTGTAACTCAATACTTTGTAAAATAAGAAAACACACAATTTTTTCAGCTGTAGTTTGCTTAGAGCATTTTTTTGGCGACGTTAGAAGTTAGAAGGCGGGTGTCTCCGTATTTTTTTTGTACGGACAATGCTTCGAGAAACATACTTGTGAAGTTCCATTGCCAACTTTAGCTAGTTCAGATTCCTCAATTAGATTAGTATTTTCATCATTTAAGCAGTTCGGTAGTTGCAAGACCAAATTTTAGTTTTGTTTGTTGCAGAAATATTCCTGAAAATTTCTTTTTAAGGGACTATGTTAGAGTTAGAATTTTGTTTGTAGTTAGATTTTGGAATACAAATTTGAGGGAAACATTTATGAAATGTAATCTATGGAAGTATTTATTATATTAAGAAAAACAAAAATATGTACGTAAAACTCATTAATTTGTTTCATTTTTAGCAGCACTTTTAATAAACATACGCTTCAAACAATAATAAGTAAACTTGAACTTTGGTAACTAAACATTTTTAAGAAATGAATGAAAATTATATTTTGCGTTAAACTGTGGAAACTCACTAAAAAAAACTTCTGTACATCAACAATAAATATTCATGACGATTACATGTTCTATTGAATCAGTTGTGCATGAATTCAGAACGATTTTAAGACGTTTTCATTTTGTGATATATGCCAAAATTTGCATTTTATTTGCTCTACATTTATTCAACAGGTTCGCTATAATCGTTCTGATTACTTTTTTAAAACATTGGTGTTCCTTTGCTGCATAGTTTTTTTTGATAGCAAATACATGTATGCTTCCATCAATCAAGAATGTTATGGGTAATATATTTTTCGATTATAACTCTTTTTTTTTTTTTAAATATAATATTTATTAATCAAAATGGAATTCAAAAATAGTTGCAAGCTTAAATCATTAAAAACAAACTATAAATACATTTGGATTAATTAAATTGATACAGATTTTTATTACTTGCAAAAAAAATATTTGGGCCGTTCATTAACGAAAATTTATTAGAATTCAATACAAAAATTGCGCTCGCATCCTTAACTTGATGGTTCTTCGAACGCATCTTTGATACAAAAATCCGAGGTTAATTTTGAAATTTGAAGAATTTCGTAGTGATTTTTGTAAATTAGTGAATTAATTATAATAAACTGATGGTGAACATGCTTTTTTGAAGACAAAAATGTACATTGGTTCGCTATCAACAAAATGACTGCAAAATTAAAGCTTAAAACTGACTTCTTCATCGAAAAAAGTAAAAAGAAAAACCTAAAAAAAACTTATTAACCCCTCCATTTTGTTTTTGCTGTGCAAATGCCGCTAGCCCACGGCATCGTTTTTTTTTGTTTGTGCTCACATCTATTCATGGATTAATTGTCAAAATTACAAATACAACAATGTAAACAAACGGGTTTTGGAGAGTGAAACGTACGAAAGATTCCGGTCTTGGTAATGGAGTGTTTTTGTAGTTGCCTCTCGTTCCGTACAGGCCGGCCTCGGAGGAAATATAAATAAATAATTATTGTAAAGAAGCTAATATGGTACAGAGAACTGATTGTACAAAGAAACCTTATTAATAAAGATAATCAATAGTCGGGTTTTTTAACCACTTTTCCCGACTCTAAAGTGCCGTGTTTTATTTTTGCCTATGATTTTACAGTCCGCTTTATACACACACTATAAGAATAAGTTTATGAGGCTGATTTCCGGTTTAGCTTGTAGGCAAACCAAGATGTCTACCGAGAATTTGTATCTTCATATACAGTGTTTTTGATAACTACTTGTCATGTCAGTTGTTAGAAATAGAAGTTGCGTGCGCCGCGAAAATAAATAAACAAAAAAAAACAACTCAAAACGAAAACATAACAAAACTAAATATAAAAGAACTAATAGCGCTGAATGCAAACCAGAGTGCCCCTGGTAAGTTATTTCCCTGCCTATTCTGACCAGAACCATCGACCTGTGTCTTGCCCAGTCCATGTTCCTGGTCAGCCTTCTAAATTTTCTTTCGGTTTTGCTGCAGCGTCCATTCCTTTTTTTCAGGCTTCTGGCCTATTGGTTGGCCACAACATATTATATACAATTTTTTAATACCTATTTGTTTAAAAACATTTTTGGTATGCAGATATTTAGAGCTTATTGAATACGTTTTCCATTTCAATTAAGTAAAAAAAGATAATGATAAAGATATCAGATTTCGAAAAAAATGTTTAATATTTTTTTTTAAATCAAAAATAAAAACAATAACATTTTTTATCAACAAGTTTTATTGAGACAGTAAAAGAGCTTGAAATTGAAATCGGTTGATTAGTTCTTGGGAAAACTTAAAAACAAAACAACTGTTCTGTAGGGGGTACCCTTCTGGAGAAATACAAACACACTTTTCTTTATATTGAAGGAAATCAAATTAAGAAAAAAAAATTAGGGAAAATTAAAAAACTCTATCGGTTTTTGAGAAATTTTTGCTGGCCAAAAATTTGTATGGTGACTACTGTTGTTTTAAGTCTTAAAAAAAGCTTAACGCCAATCGGCTCAAACCTTTAATTTCTAAATTTGAAGTCAATCGACGCAATGCTTTGGTCTGTAGGGGCCAGGACAGACAGACGGGCGGAATCGGGAGACCCACATTTTTTTGACTTTCCTACCATGGGGCCGTTCATAAAATACGTCACGCTAAAATCAGCTTTTTCTGACCCCCTCCCTCCCCATTGTCACGCTGTGTCACGCTTTCTGTGACCCCCCTAGAAATATTTCGTCACAAAAACGAAGCCCCCCCCCCCCCTGAATATGATTAATTTCAAATGATATACACAAATTTTGCGAACTTAAATATTTATTTAGTTTTTTTGATAAAATTTAAATAAAGTAAAATAAATACATATCTTATAAAATGAATAAATAAATATTGTTTAAACATATTAAACATTTTTATTAATCAGAAGTCCAAGGATTCTGTAAATGCTCCGAAATATCTATAATCGGTATTGCAGCATCTTTTTCTTCGTTTATTTCAAAACTTCCGTCCACTTCATCGTCATCTATCCATTCTGCATTTTCCGTGCCATCTTTTTCATCTCCCAATATGCATAACAGCTCTCGAGCTCGTCGAGCTGCGATGCGAGTTGGTTGTATGCGTCGAACTACTTCATATTTTCTTTTCCGTTTTGGATGTATATTTTTTAAGTGCTGTAGTAGGGTTTTATTTGACGTGTGATATAGACTACATTCTTTGCATGTTCTACTTGCTAATTTATCGTGGACTGACGGACAAAACCAATCGTAAGGAATTTGTAGAAAATCTGCAGTTTCAGGCTGAAGTTTTACTGCAAGACGAGTAAATAAATTAAGATATGTACCATCTTCAGAATTCACTTGCGATACCATTAACCCGTTTTGAGTTTGTTGTAATTTAATTGGTGGAGGCAAAAATCCGTTCGGAAGTAAACTTCTCAAACTACTTCTAGTTTGGCCACAGCAGTCTTCGTTTGAGCATTTCAAAATTTGTAATAAATATTGTGATTCACGAACATGTTTACAGTACCAATCATCGATTAATATTTGTGCATTGTCACCATCATCTTCTTTTGGTGCAATATACTCTGCATCTACATTATAACCATCGACTTTTAATGACTCCCAAACACTAGCCAAAGTTGTCCCTGCATATTCAAAGTTTTTTTTCTCCAAATCTTTATCTAGAGTTTTACCGTAAGAATCTAAATGCGATCCATAATGCTCGTAAGGCAGAATCAAGCCAGCCAGCTCATGACTTAACGGAGCCATTCTCCTTTCCACACGATTGTAAGCACTCCTACCCGGTGCATTTGTAACAACAAATAAAGCATCCAAATTAAAATCCCGAAAATGCTGTATAGCATAAAATATTACTTTTCCATAGCGAGGATTTTCGTCGGGGCCCCCATCAACAGAAATGATTACTACAGGTTTTGTAGATCCAGTGTTGGTGTAGGCCAAACTTTTAAATGATTCCAGTTCAAAAATTTTTTTGAAATCATCGGCATGTGTCTTGGCTGTCGAACTAGAATGTTTGCCACTTCGAATAGCTATAAATGTTGGTCCTGAATAGGTTACTTTTGAAGGATTTCCAAAACCATTCGGTTCAATAACAATACCAGCGTATACAGACGGTATCAATTTATGTCCAGCAGCCACTACCCAGTCATGGTCTGGAAGAGAAACTCTATATTGCATGTGCATTAATAATGGTGCTTGTTTTGAAGCTGCTGTGAGTCCGATAGGAACTCGGGCTTTATCATCCTGCGAAAGGAAAAATACTTCATTAGGTCCAAGAAAAGAAGCAAGACTCTCTAAATATCTAATTGAAGCTGTGGCAAACTCGGTGTCAATATGTTTTTTTTTCAAGTCATTTTGAGCACGAATTAATTTCACTGGAACTGTAGATACATGTCTCTTTCCTTCACGAGAAATTGAATTTCGTGGTAAAAGTCGTAAGTACGTGGCACTCCTACTCAGTTGAAAACCTAAAATTTTTAATTGCTCGTGTAGCTGATCTAAATTTTTACAGCTTCTTACTGTTTCAGTTCTACGTCTTTCATCAGCAGAGCTACCAAAGATGGCAATTTTCATGATAGTTTGCAATATGTCTGGTTGATCCTCTTCTAAGCTCGGCCGACCGGGATTGCTTCTTATTTTTAATTTTTCTGCGACTTCCGGATGCTCAAGACAAACATCCTCAAGCTTTCTTTTTTTTATTGCACGGGACTTCGATGATCTTTGTTGAGCTAATTGTTTACGCTTAAGAGATTTTTTCTCAATTTCTATTGTGTCTTTTAGTTTTTTTATTTCTTTATCAAGTCCAGCTGTAGACAATCCAGAATCTCTTTGCAGAAGCAATGAATTTAAACTTGATTGCATAACTGAAATTTTTTTTTTGCTCTCATCTTGGGCAGGTGTAGCTGTTTTTGAACTACATATTTGTTCTTGAGGAGGTAAAATGTTTTCAGTAGAGACTGTTTTTTGTGATGGAAGATCTTCTTTACTGGTTGAGGCTTGAGGGCCAACTTTGACTGTATTGTGTGGCTAAAAAACAAAGAATTGATTTTATGTAAGTCTAGATTAAAATTGATTCAATGAAATAGAGACTTATACAGGCTCGTTTACACTATAATTCAACATAGAAATTATTCAGAATAATAAAATAATATAAACCGCGAGTAATATTGATGTAATCCGGATAATAATATATGTATAAACGAGGTACAAAAAACAGTTTTTGACTTGCCTTAAGACTTGTGAAAAACGTTAAATTTCTTGCTTTGTTCTGAGTTATCTTTTGATTTAAAGACTCAATATTATTTTGAATATTCACTTCAAATTGCTTGCCATCACTTTTGTATTGTTCCTTGAGATCATTCCAAATCTTGTTGACATTTTCTTGTACCAATGACCGTTTTTTGTCCGGATAACACATTTTATAAGTGTTAAATAATTTTTGATATAGTTCACCTCTTATCGATGTCATTTTTTTCTAATATATACATATATATTTCGACCATTAAATTCAAGCTATAAATTTCGGTTTTAATACCTATTTTTTTAAAATTGGGAAAGAAAAAAGCGTCCGAATTAGTTCACACTAGATTCACAATTGAGCAAATCTATTGTCACCGAGCGACAAACATATGAGCCATCCTAACATCCAACGGGACACCCAAAAACATCACCAAGTGAAAATTCTATTGCACATAAACCATATGAGCAGAGCAACGGCGGCGCTGACAAGAAATTATTCTTCGTCCAGCAGATTTTTGGGCACGAGCGCAACAACAACCACATTAACGCTGCGCAATCCTCATCATCGACAACGTTGACGATGGAATCGAAATCAGACCATCAACATACACGTGCGCAGGCCACACACTTTTTCATAGTGTCCATTTCGACAATTAAATTCAAGCTATAAATTTCGATTAATATTTTTTTAAAATTGGGAAAGAAAAAAGCGTCCGAATTAGTTCACACTAGATTCACAATTGAGCAAATCTATTGTCACCGAGCGACAAACATATGTATGAGCCATCCTAAAATCCAACGGGACACCCAAAAACATCACCAAGTGAAAATTCTATTGCACATAAACCATATGAGCAGAGCAACGGCGCGGCGGCGCTGACAAGAAACTATTCTTCGTCCAGCAGATTTTTGGGCACGAGCGCAACAACAACCACATTAACGCTGCGCATCCTCATCATCGACGACGTTGACGATGGAATCGAAATCAGACCATCAACATACACGTGCGCAGGCCACACCCTTTTTCATAGTGTCGTGATAAGCGGTACTTGCGATCGAGAACGACGTCATCGAAGGAAAATGACTTTCTATCATGATATCATGATAAAAATTTAAAAAGAAAAATAGTCAAAAGAAATACTAATTGAAAATGTTTTAATGAATGGCGAACGTCACGTTACCATAGACCCCCCGTCCCCCCTTGTCACACTTTGTCACACTCAGCAAGACCCCTCCCCCCGCCTTGTGTGCGAACGTATTTTATGAATGGCCCCCATCTTAATGTCATGTTTGATTAAAATCTCGAGTTCGATTTTTTTTAACGAATGCAAAACTTGCCATATATATGTAGTTCCTTTATGTCGCAAGTAAAAATTATGTAACAAATTAAATTAAATTGAAGCTATAAATAGTTTTAACTTAATAAATAAACAAAAATATTAAAAATATCAGAAATAATTTATGTTTATTTTGTTTTCCATTTTGCAGATTAAATTTAAATGAATTAAGAACTTGAGGAAAGGGGTTCGTTCGTAGATTATGGTCTGGTCTAAATAAAATTATTCTTCGCGTACAACAGATGGCGTTAGTAAAAACTGTATTTTTTTCTTGTTGAAACTGACCGTTTTTTGCAAAATAATAAATAATAATACAGGGGGGTCATTCCGTAATTTTTATTAACGATATCGTCAATAATTTGCTTCACGCAACTTTATCGCTATCGTCTCGTCAATCGTTTTTAGTAGTAGATCGTTCAGTATACTTCAAATACTAAGTCTAGTCTAGTCTCTCATTACAGACGGTTCTTACTACAGACTAAAAGCTTTTCTTTATAATTCACTTTTCATTGTTTTCATTATGGATATCCAATGTTCCGAATGTAATTTCTCGGCTTCTAAGTGCGATTTAATATTTTGCGGAGTTTGCCAATCCGGTTTCCATTTTAAATGTACAAAATTGACTAATTCCGATCGTGCTACGCTTGATTCTAATGAAAATATTTTCTGGAAGTGCGGTTTATGCATTAACTTTTCTTCTATAAGCTGCATTCAAATTGTCAAAGATTTTTATCGCATTTTTACTGAGCGCAAATCTGATATTGATAACATTGTGAAACCAATACGCATGACACGCTCCCAAATTAAGTCAGTGCTTACGGTTCAAAACAAAAACAACAAACAACTCTTAAAAGAAAAAAACATTTCTTCCTCGCCTCGTTTTGTTTACTCGCCGCTATCAAAATCTTCTCTATCTCCGTCACTTGCATCGAAGTATGGTTCCAACAACAAAACCCTAGTAAAAAAACCGGTTTCATGTAAGAAAAGTTCAAAGGCAGCAAGTAATTCAAACTCTTCTACAAGTAATGATCATGCTAAACCATCTACATCAAAACATACGATGGCTTCGTCCGTTGCTGCTGGCCCAACATCACTATCCGATGGCTCCGATGAGACTCACTGCTGGAACACAATGCAAAAATCGGAGCCGCAGCCGGAGCCGGAGTCGGAATAGCTGTCGTACGTTAACAGAAAGTACGCACACAATGCGTCGTACGGCTTTTTGATGTTATTTGGTATATTTGCAGTTTTCAACCACATTAAATTTCTCAGAAAATATTTTTTTGTTCACTTTTATTTCTTATTTAAATATTTTTCCACTTTTTTATTGAAAAACTATTAAAAAAAAATATAATCACCAAGTTATTCACTACAAAAATGGAAACGTCACATGTGTCGTACGACAAAGTTAAAAGTTAGTCAACTCTTCCGACTCCGGCTGCGGCTCCGATTCCAGTTGCGTCGCGTTGTGTGCGTACATTTGCATTTGCGTACATTGAACACTTTGACAGCTATTCCAGTTACGACTCCGACTCCGGCTCCGACACCATTGTGTTCCAGCAGTAATGTGAATGTTGCTGTTGTTGATGCTAATGCCGCTGCAGCTACCAACGTTGCTGGCTCTGTTGCTGTGATTCTGGATGGTTGTGTTGATGCTGCTGGAGGTGTGGAGGAGAAAAGTAATTCAAACTCGTCTACGACTACGAGTAATGATTTTGCTAAAACATCTACATCAGAACATGAGGTGGCTCCGTCCGTTGTAGCTTGCCCAACAATACTATTCGATGGCTCTGATGAAACTAATGTTGCTGCTGTTGATGTTGTTGGTGCTAATGCTGCGATTCTGGATGGTCGTGTTGATGCTGCTGAAAGTATGGAGGAAGTTGATATGGAAGATGATGTAGGGGTTGCCAATGTTGCCTTTAAGGAGGTTGAAAAAGGTACTTTCACCAAAAATTTAAAGCAAACAAAAAATGTAAATGATCATCGTTCCAAAAAAACATTGTTTGGTACTGCTGCTGTTAGTGATGGTGAATTTACACTGCAATCTGTTCCCCGGCTTCGTTTTCTACATCTTTCTCGGTTGGAGATCAAAGTTACTGAGGAAAATGTTAAAGATTATGCTGCATTTAAGCTAAATATTCCAAAGAGCTCTTTGCGTTGTACGAAGCTTATTAAAAAAGATACTGATTCTAGTTCACTTCGTTATGTCAATTTTAAGTTGGGTATTCCTGCTAATATCTTCGATTCGGCCTTAGACCCAAAAATTTGGCCCGTGCATGTACAAATCAAAAAATTTGTAAATTTTCCCAAGAAAGAGGACAATTCCAAGGTGAAATAAGTTGTAGCTCTGCAATCCCAGCAAATATCGACATACCTCAAGTAAACTACAGTACATCACCATCTGCGTCTAAATTGAGAGTTTATTTCCAAAATGCTGGAGGTATAAGAACTAAATCTCATCAATTATTTACTTCATCATCACTTCATGAGTTTGACGTCATCGTTATTGTGGAGACTTGGCTGAATCCACATTTTTTCTCAAATGAATTCTTTGATAATTATTATCAAGTATACCGGAAAGACCGACCTACCTCAACAGGAATGGACCGAGGTGGAGGTGTGTTGATAGCTGTAAATTCGAAGTTCAACAGTAAGCAATGTAAATTGTTAAATGATTCTGATGATATCGAGCAAATCTGTGTGTGTGTCAGCTCTAAAGGTCTTAGTTCTAAGGATTTTTATTTTATCGCAAGCTATATAAGACCACGTAGTACAATAGATTTATATTCTGTTCATATTATTAATATAAATTCTTTAATTAGTGAATTGACAACTGATCAGTATCCTTGCGTACTAGGCGATTTCAATCTTGGTGAAATCGACTGGTGCTTCATAGAAAATGAATTCACATTAGTTCCGTTCAATACATACAAAGAAATTGAAAGTTTAGTTGTCGATTCATTATCTTCACTTAATTTATTTCAAATTTATCATATAACAAACTATCTAGGCAGAATACTTGATCTCGTTTTTATTAATAATGATTTAAAATATTGTATAGAGACTGTTCAATGTCCATTATTAAATAACTCGGTTCACCATATTGCTTTTGAGTTAAATCTTGAATTTTATGAATTCGCACTTCTTTCCCCTACTGAAGACAGCAATTTCAACTTTGTGAATGCCGATTTCATTGCATTGAATAGTTTTTACATTGCATTTGATTGGGAAAATATTTTTCAAAATGGTTCCCTCAAGGACATGTACACAATTTTCAAAAGTATTCTTTTTGAAGGTATAGAACTTTTTGTCCCTATTTCAAAGAAAAAAACATCATTAAAACTGCCATGGCATAACAAAAGACTAAAAAATCTGGAAAATGTAAAAAATAAAGCCTTCAAGCGTTTCAACTTGACTGGGCAAAATGTTGATAGATTTCGTTTCCTTCAATTTAGAAGAGAATTTGATTTTTTAAATCGTTTTTTATATAAACAATACATGAATTCTACTGAATCAAATATAAGAAAAAATATTAAATCTTTTTGGATTTTTATAAATTCAAAACGAAAAAATGTGTCTCATTTTCTACAGTGTATGGAATATGGAAATGAAAAATCTAATGATTTACAATCTTCTACCGACCTTTTTGCTAAATTTTTTAAATCATCTTACAATAAAGATATAATCGAGGATCTCAATTCTAAGTATTCAAATTTCAATGCCGTTATAAATTTTGTTCTTCCGCATTTATCGGTGAATGAAGTCTTTGAGGGTTTATGTGAATTAGATGTTTCTAAAAAAGCAGGCTATGATAAAATTCCACCCCTTCTCTTATCAAAATGCTCCTCATCTATCTGTTTTCCTCTCACACTCCTATATAACAAATCACTCTTGTCAGGAGAGTTTGTGGACGAGTGGAAAATATCATTTATCAACCCTATTTATAAAAGTGGCCCCAAACAATTAATTAAAAATTATAGGCCAATCTCTAAAATTTCAGCTATTCCAAAACTTCTTGAAAAAATTATTACTGATAAATTCTATGCATCCGTGAAACAGTTTTTATCGCCTAGTCAACATGGCTTTATTAAAGGTCGCTCATCGGCCACAAATCTCGTTCTTTTCACTAATTTTTGTTTAAATGAAATCGAAAAGGGATTCCAAGTAGATGTACTCTATACGGATTTTATTAAAGCTTTTGACCGAGTCCACCACGGTTTACTACTCCAAAAACTTAAGTTGTTAGGTTGTGATAGATATTTTCTTTTATGGTTAGAGTCATACCTATCTGATAGAAGTCAAATCGTCAACATATCTGGATATTACTCTATTCCTATTAGTGTTGACTCAGGTCTTCCTCAGGGAAGTCACCTTGGTCCATTGCTCTTCCTCATTTTTATTAATGACTTACCCTTAACCTTTCATAAATCTAAATGCTTAATGTATGCTGACGATGTAAAAATTTTTTATCCCATTCGCTCTTTAATTGATTGCTTAAGTTTTCAGATGGAAATTGATCTTTTCTTAAACTGGTGCGAATACAATCACCTAGAGTTAAATTATTTAAAATGCAAGATTTTTAGTGCAACTAGGTCAATTAATGCTATAAATTATTCATATAACTTCAATCATGAACCACTTTCAAGGGTCGAATTGGTGAAGGATCTTGGTGTGTTTGTAGACTCAAAATTGGATTTCAGAGCGCACATTGATTTTGTTGTATCCAAAGGTAATTCAATGCTTGGTTTTATAAGACGAAACTCGAAAGAATTTAGAGACGTATATACACTTAAAACCTTATTTAATTCATTAGTTCTTCCCTATCTTGAATATTGTTCTATAATTTGGAGTCCATTTTATGCGAATGGTGTACAAAGAATAGAACGAATTCAGAAAAGATTTACCAGATTCGCACTTCGAAAACTAAATTGGACTGATGATATGCCGAACTATATTTCAAGATGTGCACTTATCGGTTTGAAAACGCTTGAAGTTAGAAGAAATACTCAAAGCATAATATTTATTAAAGATATTTTATGTAATCGTATCGATTCAATTGAATTATTGTCTCTTATAAAGTTCTATGTCCCGGAAAGATTACTTCGGAACAGACGTGTCCTTTTTTATGTGTCTAATCATAGAACCAACTATGGCTTAAATGAGCCTATCTCGCGTTCCTTGACATTGTTTAATTCCGTCTGCAATGAAGTCGACATTGTAGTGAGTAGGGATCAATTTAAACGACAAGTATTAGACTTTTTAACTTATCATATGTAAATCTGTATAATCATACCGTTAATTAATCAATTAATTGTTTTGTATCAAAGCTATGTTTTAATATCTATTATTATCTTGTAAGCTTATTTATCGTATTAAATGTAATCAGCAGACTATAGTCCATTGATGAAATAAATAAATAAATAAATAAACTAAATACTATTATACTATAACTGAAATGTCAAAAAGAACTCAACGAAAGAAAATGCTTGTTCAACAACTTGAAAATGTTATTAAACTTGGTTTTTCTATATGGAAAATTTTGAAAATTTGCAAAAAATGTATTGTTAGTAAACATGCCACTTCTACCTGAGCGTCGAACTTGTCGAGTTGTAGAAGCTGAGTAAGGTCAACAATTCTCGGGAATTATTTCTCCAGAAGAGTCCTGAAACCAAAGGTCACTGGACATTGGCCAAAGGACAGCTGGCCTTCAGTTTTGTCGAGATCATGTCTGACAATCCGGGACCACCGCCCATTACAAAAGATGGCGGTTGGCATCAGGGACACATCAAGTTGATGGTCTGTGATGATCAGAGGTCGTGCGACCTACTGACGCTGGCGGTCAGCCGACTTGGAGAGGTCTGGCCTGGTGCTAAGCTGGAGGTTGTAGCAAAGGAGGATATTCCTTGCAGACCAAGAGCTCGCATCACGGTTCCGGCCATATTCAAGGAAGCAGACCACGTATTGAAGGTAATCCGCCTCTCCAATCCAACCCTTCCTACTCACAACTGGAAGGTTGCGAAATTGGAGGATCCAAAGGGACCCTACAAGGGTGCAATTGTAATCATCAATGCAGAGTCCCTTTCTCCTCTGGCGCAATCAAAAGGTGTGATTAGGTTTGGGTTCGATGAAATTACGCTGAGGGTCTATAAAAAAGATGGGATCGAGGCACAAACCCTTCCCCCTCCCCCACCCACACAAGCGGAAACTGCTACTAAGGAACCTGGTGCATCGGTCACACTTCCTTCATTGGAGGACGATGCATCTCAGGTATCCCCAGTAACAGAGGAAGCTTCTAACACCGACCAAGGTTTTTCCGCAATGGAGGCCGAGGTCTACGACAGCGGAGATGAGGACATTCTTTTAGAATCGTCCTCTGATATGGATGACTCCGACATTACTGTGTTGGAGGCTGATCGGGAGTGCAGTAGCAAAAATGCTGCGGTTACTCCAGATTAACCTCCAACACTCCATAAAGGCTTCGGCCTCCCTTCTTCTTCGCCTATCCAGCAGCGATGAAGATATTGTCCTGATTCAAGAACCCTGGATTGTTAAATCCATTGTTCGAGGAATCAGGACTCCCAGATACTGCGTGCTGTATGCATCAGGTGAGGATGAACCCAGATCTTGCATACTAGTAAAACGCAGCCTAAATGTATATTTGCTCCCTAATTTCAGCGATCGAGATATCACCGCCGCAAGTCTGGAAACAGCCAGAGGAACATTCTGGCTGGCGTCGGCGTATCTTGGCCACGACCATCTTGGCCCTCTCCCGGGTGACACTCTGGAGAGATTGATAACTGAAGCACAAAGGCTCAACATCGGCCTCATCATCGGTAGTGACGCTAACGCCCACCATACAGTATGGGGTAGCACGGATATAAACGACAGAGGTGAGTCTCTTTTCGACTATATTCTTAACACTAACCTACTCGTAAGTAACGTTGGTAATGAGCCAACCTTTATTACTAAAAATCCACAAGAAGTTTTAGATATAACTCTTGTCTCCGACTTCATTAATAATAATATTTTGAACTTGAAGGTATCTAAAGATCACTCCTTTTCCACCTTGCCAACCGATCTTTCGAAATCTGAAAAGAACAAATTGGCCAAAATACAAGAGAACGTTAAATAGTTTAGTAAAACCTGAACTTTTTAATACTCCCTCCAACATTGAAGATCTTGACGACAAAGTCAATAATCTAACATTAGCCCTAAACAAAGCTCTAGATACTGCATGCCCTCTTATACAAGTAAGAGGTAAAAAGAAGCCACACTGGTGGAACTCAGGGCTGGATCCACTTCGAAAAGAATGCAGAAAACTCTTTAACAGAGCGAAAGCTTCTAGAGACATGTCAGACTGGGATTCAAATGAAGAATCACTGAAGATTTATAAAAAAGAACTGAGGAAAACCAAACGATCGTCTTGGAGAAACTTCTGTAGCAACGTGGAAGATTGCTCCGAAGCATCCAGGCTGCGCAAAAT
Organism: Eupeodes latifasciatus; assembly: GCA_920104205.1. NCBI lineage: Eukaryota > Metazoa > Arthropoda > Insecta > Diptera > Syrphidae > Eupeodes > Eupeodes latifasciatus. The sequence continues at coordinate 28,954,385 of OV049924.1, forward strand.
CCTCTCCAAAAATCCAATCATGCCAAGCTGCTTGAAAAACGCCTCTGGCCTCTGGACCAATTCAAGCGAAGAATCGCTCAACTTGCTACTAGACGTTCACTTTCCTGGTAGCTCTAATATTATTAATAACATTGCACCTAATAATGGTGACAATATATTACATCCCCCACAAGGTCTAGTCACTAGGGAAAAACTCAAATGGGCTATTAACAGCCTTAAGCCATATAAATCTGCTGGTCCGGATGGTGTAATTCCAGCCGAACTGCAAGAAAATGCAAGTTTTCTAATACCCACATCCTAGAAAACATCTTCAAGGGATGCCTTAAATTGGCATACATCCCGATGTCTTGGAGACAAGTTAAAGTTGTTTTTATTCCAAAAGCCGGAAAATCCAGCCACGTTAACCCTAAAGACCTAAGACCTATCAGCTTATCATCATTCCTTCTCAAAACTTTTGAACGTTTGATCGATATCCACTTAAGGGCAAGTATTGATAAGTCCCTCCTTTAAAAGGCTCAACACGCCTACAACAAAGGGAAATCAGTTGAAACGGCTCTACACAGTATAGTACGTACAATCGAATATTCCATCCATCATAAAGAGTACACCTTAGTTGCCTTCTTAGATATAGAAAGTGCATTTAACAATGTCGACACATCTGCAATTGCACGTGTATTGACATCTCTGAAGGTAGATAAGTCGATCAGCGAATTGATTAATCAAATGCTGATAAGCAGGATTATCAATTCAAAACTGGGCGATTTTACTACACAAAGGGTTGTCAGTAGAGGTACGCCACAAGGTGGTGTCCTATCCCCTCTCCTCTGGAACTTAGTAAATAAATTAATTACTAATTACTCTAGAAAGAGAGGGATACAGAGTGTTTGCCTATGCGGACGATGTTGCTATTGCGGTAACGGGTAAACATCCCAATATACTAAAAGACCTCTTACAAAACGCTTTAAATAAGCTCACCAGATGGGCTAATCGGTGTGGACTAGGCGTTAACCCACAAAAAAACGACCTTGTCCTCTTCACAAGGAAATACAAAGTCCCAGACATTGACCCTCCCCTCATAAACGGTGTACCACTTAAATTCTCTGAACAAGCAAAATACTTGGGTCTCATTTTAGATAACAAATTAAGTTGGAAACCTAATATTCAAGAGAGAATAAACAAGGCCACAGTAGCCCTCTTCTCCTGTAAAAAGGCCATTGGTAATAAATGGGGCCTAAAGCCCCGCATTACACACTGGCTATACATCTCGGTCATAAGACCGATCCTTACTTATGGGTTAGCGGTATGGTGGACGGCGCTAGATACAGCGAAAAATCGCGATAAACTCAGCAAAGTCCAACGAACAGCCTGCCTGTGTATGGGAGGAGCACTTCGCTCCACCCCCTCCGCCTCACTAGATGTTCTGTTCCATCTAATACCGCTGGACTTTTTCAGCAAGCAAACGGCCGCTAACACTGCCATACGGCTTCAAGCCTCCTCTCTGTGGATCAATAATGGAATTGGCCACACCACTATTTTGAACTCGTTCAGAACTATAAGTAGTAATATTGACTACACCATACCCCATCCTCAGTTTAATAACTATAGCTTCAAAGTGACTATACCTCCCAGGTCTTCTTGGGAGAATACATCATTTTTGAACGATGGTCCTATAAACTTTTATACAGACGGATCAAAAACGGAGGATGGGTTTGGTGGAGGCGTATACTCAGATAGACTAAACTTAAGTCTCTCCTTTCGTCTACCCGATCATTGTAGCGTGTTCCAAGCTGAAATCCTGGCTATAAAAGAAGTCCTATCCTGGCTTAGAGAAAACGTTGTATCAACTAATGATATACGCATCTTCTCGGATAGCCAAGCTGCGTTAAAGTCCCTAGACTCTGTCTCCACAAACTCATTAACAGCCCTAAATTGTCGATCATCTCTTACGGAGATGGCTACACAGTTCAACATTCACCTTCTCTGGGTGCCGGGCCATAGAGACATTCCAGGAAATTGCAAAGCTGACGAACTTGCAAAAAGCGGAACAACTTTACCTCTGCTGGCTCATAATGCTAGCGTAGGTATCCCCTTAGCTACATGTAAACTCATGCTAAAGCAAGATACAATAGAGAAAACAAACCTCAGGTGGAATAACACCACCACCTGTGTCGCAACAAAACTAATTTGGCCTATTCTTAGCGCCAGGCGCTCAAAACAATTAATCTCTCTGAGTAGATTGCACATTAGCTACGTTATAGGTGTCCTGACTGGGCACTGCTTAATAGGAAAGCATGCTATTCGACTTGGAGCCCCTGCAAATGATTTTTGTAGGAGTTGCATGGACGAAGAAGAAGAGGAGACAATCTCTCATCTTCTGTGCACATGCCCTGCCTTATCACACAGACGTAGAATCCACCTTGGAGACTACTACTTTAACGATACCAGTGATCTAAAGAATTCAGACATTACTAGTCTCCTACGCTTTATTCGAAGCTCCAATTGGTTCAACGAGTTAAGCTGATTAACTGATCCATGTGGTATCACAATGGACCATACTTTGGTCTAAGTGTGTTGGATGTCCCAACCAACGGCCACTTTAACCTAACCTAACCTAACCTAAACATGCCAACTATTTGGTGATGTTTATTGTTATTGTTACTTTTGTGTTTTCATTTGTTGCCGTCGACGATAAAACTATAATATCAAAATGTTTTGTTTATGTCTGATATTTTTGTAAATTAATAATTCTAATTATAATTTAGAGTATACAAAAGTCAGTAACAGAAAATCAGCTGCAATATTAAACCCAATTCTGTCCAAAGGACTCCATTTTATATACCTACAGGGGACACAAATATTTGTTGTTTCCAAAACTACTTTGGATTAGTGCTTTGTGCAAGAGCGATACTAAAAGCGTTGCCTTTCGAACATACCAATGTTCCTCCGCCCCAAAGTTTCAATGGTTACAGCAAATATTAATATGGAAGGTACATATATAGTATGTATGTAGAACGACAACCGTCTGACAAATGTATTGTTTCCAATATCATCATTATCCTCTTTTGCAATTCCAAGACTTTAAACAAAACTACAATTGTTTTATATATTTAACAACAATTAAGAAAGATTACTTATGTACATATTTATGTTTTGTATATATAAATAAAATGCTTACATATTGGTTAGAATAGATAGAATGTCCGATAAATGTATTAGTTTTCTTCGTAACCGTATTATTTGTATTTTTTTGAGTTTTTATTTTCATTTTGTAACAAAACTAAACTTCGCCGAAACATTTTTGCTTCAAATTGTTTTGGTTATCAATGGAAATTAATAGCAGACGATACCTACTTAGCTATCGTGCAAACGCTATCGTTTTGACGATATCACTTTGACGATTATCGTCTTACGTGAAGTGAGGCTATCGTCGAAACGATATCGTCTGACGATAATCGTTTTACGTGAAGTGAGACTATCGTCGAAACGATATTGTCTGACGATAATCGTTTTACGGAATTACCCCCCAGATTATTTCTATTTCCTTATAATTAAAAAAATTAGTGAAGTCAGTTTATAAATATAAAAATATATGTATTTCTAATTGTGTTGTGGTACTCGTGGCATGATGGTAAGTGCGTTAGACTCAATTGACATTTATACCACACTTTTCAATAATGCACTGAATAATGCATATTATCCAGTGCATTGGAAGACCGCTGTGGTTCATCCTCTCCCGAAAAAGGGAAAGGACATTTCCAACCCGTCAAATCTTCGGTCGATAAGTCTTCTTCCGAGCATCAGCAAAGTTTTCGAAAAGATCATCAATAGGGCTCTGACTAAGTGGGCTGCGGACAACAAAATAATTCCGGATAAACAGTTCGGGTTCAAGGCGGGTCATGACACAATTCATTATGCGTCTAAACTCGTTTCTGATATCCAATGGAATAAATCAAAACAACAATGCACAGGTGCTGTTCTGGTTGATTTGGAAAAGGCCTTTGACACCTTATGGTTAGAGGGTCTTTACCTAAAACTGAGCAGGCTTGGCATAAGCAAGCCATTGTTGTACATACTTTATGATATGCTTAACGGTAGAAAGTTTGTTGTCAAAAGTGGCAATGTAACTTCTACCACAACATTCCAAATTAACAATGGTCTTCAACAGGGAGCGGTGAATTCGTCGATTCTCTTCAGCATTTACACCAGCGATCTGATAGGTAGTCTTACAAAGGCAATTGCGTTCAGAACGGCCCGAAAGGTTTAGGTTATTAGAATTCTCTTGCAGCGTGATTTCGACAAGATTCAGCGATTTTGCGACGACTGGAAACTGAAAATAAATGTCCAGAAGTCGGAGACAATTCTGTTCAGGACTTCGTTGGCTAGGGCCACGAGGGATATGTACGTGCAAGAATTGGCGCAAGATGGTCATCGTTGATCTTCACGGGCAGCGATTAATGGGCAAAAGTGTAGTGAAGTACCTCGGTGTCTTTATATGTCGACAGACATATAAATGCTGCTCTGAGGAGCACTTTCTCTGACAAAACGTCGGTTTTACAGCAGTCGGCTTGGCCCCAGAGTGAAGGTAATTAGCTACATGGCCCTCATACGGCCGATGGAGAAGTTTCGGGTGTTCGAGCGGCAGTGTTTCCGACGCTGTACCGGCTTATATCGAACAACTGAATCTTCTTACGTGCATTACTATTACAACGTCGCTCGAATCAACAGAATTGACAATTTCGTGATAAAACTCGTTCGAGGTCACATTACAAGAGCTATGTCTTTGCCCAACAATTTAATTTTCGGGGCGTTCTATCCGAACGACGGGTATTTTGAGAGTGCACGCTTGAACGGCTTCATTCCACCAGAGGCATTCCTCTTTTTAGATAGATGCCGTCTGATACAGGATAGATTGGCAGTTCCGCTAATCTACCACGTCAGATGACAAACCGTGGATAGGCGACTCTTGTACAATCGGGACGTCATGGCACAAGGCGGATCAGAGCTCCTTCGGTTCAGTAGGGCTGTGTCCAAACGGGACCGAACTGATAGGGTGAAGCAGGAGAACCAGTTTTGGTGGCTTCATTCGGCACTTGATAGTGGGTAGTGGGGATGGGGTTTTAAGCCTTGGCCAGCTTACATACTTGTTTTATAGTTTTAGGGTTTAGTTTTAAGTAGAATGGTGGCACAAAAAAAAAAAAAAAAAAAAAAAAAAAAAAATGGAATAAAGGAAAAAAAGTGAAAAACAAAAAATTTTAGATTATTAGATTTGCTGCTGTGGTTGTTCTACTTTTAAGTAGTTTATAGGTACAATAGGTAGTTTAAGTTAGTTTCAAGTTTTATAATAAGGACCTTATTTTAAGTAGTTTTTAAGTAAAAATGGAAAAAAGATATTGAAATTAGTTTTTTTTTTTAAATTTTCTAATAAATAAAGAAAAAAATAAAATGGAGTTATAGTAAAATAGATCATAGGGCCGAAAGGCATTTAGAATTAAGTATTTTTGTTTAACTTAGAGTGTCCGTATGGGACCAGTAAGTTAATTGTAAGTTATGGTTAATTATGCTAGTTTTATGTATTTTTGTCTAGCTTTAAGATAGTTTTAAGATGGAAATAATAAAAATTAAATAAAAAAAAAAGTTGTACTGTCATACCACAGGTCTTGGGTTCAATCGCTGCCTGTGCCATCTAAAGTTTTTTTTTACGGGTGCTTGTCATGAAAAGTGCTTTCTCAAATTAGCCGTTCAGATTCGGCTTAAAACTGTAGGTCCTTGAGGAAATAATGTTTTGTATGTTGGACATTACTCTATGCATAATCACAACCCTCGAGTATTAAACAATACCAACGTCTAAGAATTAAAACCTCGAAAAAACTTTCGATACTCGAATAAAATTCACATCATCACGCGCAGTAGGATTTTACTTCAACTTTTATTGGCAGTGATTCTACTGCGGATGTTGTATTTGTTATTCACATACACTTCTACTGTACTACTTATACGTATGACTTGTCTCCAAAACTAAACTCTGGTAATATCTTAGTGCGTTTTGTTCGCATTCCATATATAGTAAAGTGCGAAATTGCCAACAAAACGATCCGCAGTAGTCCGGTTTTTATATTTGAACGTTGATACAACTGAATATTTGCCAGAATAATTTATCAAAAAGTTCAAACAAAAATAACGAAATTCAGACCAGGTGAAATCGTGTAAGCTGATTTTTGATAGTTGACTATCAAAATCAAAAAAATACGTCTGTGTAATGTAATAGTAGTCGATTTCAAAGTTTTAACCAAACAATTTGACATAAAATAAAAACTTCAAGAAGGGTTTTTTTTGTAGACTACTACGTTAACATGTGGTGTTGAAGCGAGCTTGAAGCTCGCCTAAATTCTTTGTATACCTGAATCGAGTTGAAATGAGCTTGATTTGCGGGGATCGGAAATTTGTGAAGAAAAACTTGTGTGGAGGAGTTGGTCTTACAGATAATGCGTTATGGTCTGTTTATTTGCATGTTTGTGTACAAAACACATAGTTTTGTTTTAATCAAATTAAAAAAAAAATTGCACATGGAGAAGGTAGCATATTCCTATATGGTGCTGAACTATTCAGTTTTTCATTGTTTAACACGAATCAAACTATTTCACTTGCACTTCATAAGAAACATCGAAACATTATTTGCATTTTAGAAAGTGCTGTCAAACCTAATCATTTTTAAATCTTCTTGTGCGATGGAAACACCAAAAAGATTTATTTAATCTAAATTGAGATAAAACTTTGATGGAAACATAGCAAAACATAATTATCTTTTCTATTGTTTTCTCTTGCAAAATAAGCCCAGTTAGTCCATTTTCATTAACAAAACTAAATACCTAGTATCAATAGTAATAGATTGATTTTGTCCCCAATGGAAAACACACATGATTCCAAATGCACAACTACTCAACGAACACAGCCATCGAGATACAAATGCAATATCAATCGTACCAACATTTGAGAACGAAATCACATAAGACCCATTCGAGACTCGTATAAATGTCAAAAACCCATCCATAGTAAGATTCTACTCTAACTTTTATCGGTGTTATTCATACTATGGATATTGTTTTTTGTTATTCGTGTAAAATCCTACTATACTATGGATAGATTTTCCAACAAAACACGGGTAAGGTAACAGGTTAGGAATCTGTCAAAGCTTAAACTTATTTTACATTTGAATAAGGTTTTTTTTTTAAATTTAAGTCTAGTTCTATTTTTAAGAATTCAATTTATCATAATCATGCCTACTGGATAACCCAAATATTCTAAACCAAAGCACGCAACCAAAAAAATAAGCATTTTTATTTCTATAATCACAACATAAAACGCCAACATCCAATCAACACATAAACTTATATTTACGTCATAACCTCCAACGCACAAAATTCTTAAAGAGAATATTTTTGTGACGTATGTATATTCTGTCGAAAGTACCTCTGCGAACACTTCAAATTCAACTCATTCAACTTTTTTCTTATCTTTATTTATATTTTTTGGATGACGTCAGAGCCAAAAAGGTAGAAATATATTTCATGTCATTAACATTTCCACAAAAACCTTAATAAAGTTATAAAACTGGGTTCTGTTACTGTTATAGGTACGATTATTATACTCGTAGATACTGCAATATATTACATATTTTATTAATCCACACAGATTAATTAAATCTCCTAGAAACGAATTGCCTCATTGACATTTTCACATCAAGAACCGGAGAAAAATTTCCAGAAATGTTTAAATGTTGAGTTCATTCGTAACTTTTGTTGAAATTTATAATTCCACTCACAAAATGTATATAAGGGGTGATTTTTTAAGAGCTTTTTTTTTAAAAAAACGCATAAAATTTGCAAAATCTCATCGATTCTTTATTTGAAACGTTAGATTGGACCATGACATTTACTTTTTGAAGATAATTTCATTTAAATGTTGACCGCGGCTGCGTCTTAGGTGGTCCATTCGGAAAGTCCAATTTTGGGTAACTTTTTCGAGCATTTCGGCCGGAATAGCCCGAATTTCTTCGGAAATGTTGTCTTCCAAAGCTGGAATAGTTGCTGGCATATTTGTGTAGACTTTAGACTTGACGTAGCCCCACAAAAAATAGTCTAAAGGCGTCAAATCGCATGATCTTGGTGGCCAACTTACCGGTCCATTCCTTGAGATGAATTGTTCTCCGAAGTTTTCCCTCAAAATGGCTATAGAATCGCGAGCTGTGTGGCATGTAGCGCCATCTTGTTGAAACCACATGTCAACCAAGTTCAGTTCTTCCATTTTTGGCAACAAAAAGTTTGTTAGCATTGAACGATAGCAGTGCATTTTTGATGCATGGGCAGTTCATGAACGGCTTCTGGTTGCTCTTCACTCCAAATGCGGCAATTTTGCTTATTTACGTAGCCATTCAACCAGAAATGAGCCTCATCGCTGAACAAAATTTGTCGATAAAAAAGCGGATTTTCTGCCAACATTTCTAGGGCCCATTCACTGAAAATTCGACGTTGTGGCAGATCATTCATTCATTCATGATGAAATGTCAAAGCATACTGAGCATCTTTCTCTTTGACACCATGTCTGAAATCCCGCGTGATCTGTCAAATACTAATGCATGAAAATCCTAACCTCAAAAAAATCACCCATTAGTTATGTAGGAATGTACAAAGGAATCTCCTCTTCTTTAAAATTTAATTTAAGTTGAACTCTGTATGCGATGGATGGCATTATCACCTTTAAGTTTGACCTTCAAAAGTTAAGGATTTTTGTTTTTGTGTATTTATTGTTGTTGGATTTCATTATTTTAAAAGAGGAAATAAAAGTAAAAAAGCATCATTCTTGGCGTCACAAAAATGCCACAGTGTGTTCCTTTTATTTTTATTTTCCTGTAAATTTTCAAATTCACTTGAAAAGCAATAACAAACCCTTCAATCTTCTTCTCCTTCCACCCACATATTACATATGTACCTATATTCTAAAGCCGAGAAAAAAGAACACAAATCACATTGAAGTACTTTCACCCGTTACCCTTAAAATTGCATCATGCCTCACATCTCCCTTTCTCATTCACCTCGCCCCACTTCCTACCTTCCTTCATCTTCAAGAACCACCACCCATTCTCATCCTCATCGCGTAGTCAAGTCTAAGAGTCTTTCGAACCACATCACGTTTCCCCTATACTATACATGCCGAAGCATAGCTAGAAGTCGAGCGACGACTGTAGCCCAAAAACTTGAACTTTAAAAATAACCTTTCTTATGATAATTATGCTACAGAGCACATAAAAACATCCTTCGTTTTCCAGTCCTACGACTTTTATACCTTCCATGGCCAATGTTCTCAATTTTACCAATACACACACTGACTCCTCAAACTCACACAAAGAAACATGCATGAGCTCTTATAAGAACTGAAAGGGATTTATTTTCTGCGGTCGTACACAGCGGTATAAAGCCCCACTACCCTACATAATATAAGTAGGGTTCTCATACCCTACTGCCCTGCTATGCGAATGATAGAGACAAATTTCGAAACGGTTCGTGTGGAAAGATTGAGATGACTCTCGCTTCGCTATATACATAGCTTGAGGACGAACTTAAGTAGTAATATGCATGCAAACTCAAACTCAAACCTAAAACTGAAAAATAAAAACATATCACCCCCACACTTAGAGCAAGGCTGGCTGGTGATGTTATGTCAGCTGGTTGATAAAAAAGGTCATAAAAGAGAGGGAGGGGGGGTGTGTGTTGGTGGGGAGGATGGGTGGCGTTGGATGAACATTGAACATATATGTATGTAGATATCCATTGTACACAAAAAAATTTAAATTTTCTTTTATTATATTTTTGTCTTTATGTGTTTTTGGTAGGATTTGTTCACGCTAAGTGCTTGACATAACAAAGTTACAACAGTCCGTATCTGTACTGTATACAGTGCGGAAAGCAAGAAACTGGAAAAGTTCCAAAACCTAATAGTGTCAAGATACATATAGGAATACATTTAGATAAATAAATAAATAAATTGGGTGGCGCAACAGTCCGTTGAGAACTAGGGCCTAGTGACTTACAACTCTCAACCATTCCTGTGTGCGCGTACTGTTGTCAGAGATGGAGGGGACCTACACTTTTAAGCAGAATCCGAACGGCAAATTTTGAGAAGCACTTTTCATGACAAGAATTACTCTTGGAGGATTTGTCAATTCCTCGCAAGAGGCTGTACCCGTGAAAAAAAACTTTAGATGGCATAGGCAGGGATCGAACCCAAGACCTCTGGCATGACAGCCCAACGCACTAACCATCATGCCACGGGTACTACAATAATATACATTTAGATAATAATAATGGTTCTGAAAAGGCAAACACTTTAGCCAAAATCATTAGTTCTGCAATCATTGCATTCGATCAACTCCAGCATCTTAAATGATCAGGAAGAGTATATTACAATTAAGGAAGTTATTGATGTAATCCTTGGATTGAAAACGCGAAAGTCAGCTGACTTTGACAGCATAAAAAATCTTTTTTTTTTAAAAACCTTCCAAGGTCAGGTATAAAATTTCTTTTAAATTTGTTCAATTCTTGTATTAAGACAAGCTACTTTCCAATAGATTGGAAAAATGCTAAAATTATTTCAATTTTGAAACCTGGAAAAAACGCAAGCAATCCTGTAAGTTATCGTCCTATAAGTTTACTAAGTTCTGTAAGTAAGTGTTTTGAAAAAATAACTAAAAACAAACTAATGGCACACATTAACAATAATAATATTCTGCCTCCTGAACAATTTGGATTTCGGCCGTACCATAGTACAATCCACCAAATTGATCGAATAACCAGAATTATTAAAACCAATTTTACCAATGGTAAAAGTACCGGTATGGTTTTACTTGTCGTTGAGAAAGCATTTGATTCTGTTTGGCATGACGGGCTTTTACACAAGCTTTTAATGCTCAACTTTCCCATGTGTATAATAAAAATTGTGAAGTCCTTTCTGTCATCAAGAAGTTTAGTTGTTTTTGTTAACAAAAATCTTTCGGAAATCTTTGAATGTACTGCAGGCGTGCCTCAAGGATCCGTTCTTGGCCCAATACTCTATAAAGTTTGTACTGCTGATTTTCCTGTTTTGCAAAATTGCAAAAGCCTGTTTTTTGCCAAGTTATTCCCTCTTAATCAACGGCGTAGAAGCAAACTGGAAATCAAATGTTAAATACCTTGGTGTCCACTTGGACAGTAAACTAACTTTTGGAATGCATGTCCAAGAAATCATAAAAAACGTAAACGTTACCATTAAAATTCTCTATCCTTTTATTAATCGTAAATCAAAGTTAGGTCATGAAAATAAACTAATTATATTCAAAGTTATTTTTCAAGCAATTATTCTATACGGATCACCTGCTTGGGTTAGCTGCGCAAAAAGCCATATCCGAAAGTTGCAAACTTTTCAAAACAAGTTGTTAAAAATGATGTTAAACCTTCTCTGGCAATTTTCAACCAACGAATTACACATGTTAGCTAATGTTGAATATATTTCTGATAGAATTACAAAATTAAAAGAATGATATAAGGTTTCCTGCGAAATATCCGACAATGCTTTAATTTCAAATTTAGCTTCATAGTCATAATTATATCTTCTTTGCTGTGGTTAATTTATTAATTTATTTATTTTTGTTGATTAATTTATTTATTTGTTATTTATTAATTTTATATTTATTTGTTAACTTATTTATTTATTTTTTAATATTCTTATTAGTTTTGTATTTTTTTTATTCGATTCTTTTTATACACATTTATTTATTTACTCACTTATTTATTTAATTACTTATTATATTTGTATTTATGTGTTATTTGTTTATTTATTTATTTATTTATTTATTGTTATATATGTATACATTTCTAAATGCTATTGATTTGTGCTCATTTACACTCTATCTGTTATTAACTTCCCATAGGAAGTTATTGTAATGGGTCCGATTTGTCAAATTGAAAATTTTGACATTTCTCGACGTTTCAAGGTCCCTAGAGTCGAAATAAAAGATTTTTAGAAAGATGTCCGTACGTCCGTATGTCCGTACGTTCGCGACGTTTTTTTCGTTGTCCATAGCTCAAGAACCAGAAGAGGTATCGACTTCAAATAAATTTTGTTATACAGATAAGATGCAGAAAGGGCTCTCAAGAAAATTGCGTGGGTGGTTTTTTTACCATAGCAGTTTAAAAAAAAGGTGAACATTTTTGTTAACCCTTAATATCTTACGAACCAAAAATGCTAGAGACTTGAATTAAATTTTATATAATATATTGTAACGTGATACCAAACAAGTATATTTTTTGAAAAAAATCCAGTTAACAGTTTTTTTTATAAATCAAAAAAACTGAAAAAAAAAATTTGTCACCTCGAAAATTTTACGAATACAAAATGATTTTATCTCCAAAACAATTTTGTGCAACGAAGAATAATGTTTTTGACATCTGGTAAAATTTTGAGGAAAATCGAATTGATAGTTTTTTTATAAAAAATAAAAACCTAAAAAAAACATTACTCAAAGTTGGTAAAAATTGAATTTCGACTCAAATATCTTTTCAAAACTTTGAGATATTGGCTTGAAACTACTTTTATCTTTCAAAAAATATTGTTGTCAACATTCAGTAAAATTTTGAAAAAAATCGAATTGATAGTTTTCTTACAAAAAATAAAATCTTAAAAGAAAATTTAACAAAAGTTGGTAAAAATTGATTTTCGACTCAAATATCTTTTCAAAAATTTTGAGATTATGGCTTCCAACGAATTTTAACTTATAAGAATTATTGTTTTCAACATTCGGAAAAATTTTAAGAAAAATAGAATTGACAGTTTTTTTTACAAAAAATAAAAAACTAAACAAAAAAATTAATAAAAGTTGGTAAAAATTGATTTTCGACTCAAATATCTTTTTAAAAATTTGAGATATTGGGTTTTAACTACTTTTATCTTTTGACAAAATAATGTTGTCAACATGCAGTAAAATTTTGAGAAAAATCGAATTGACAGTTTTTTCTACAAAAATTAAAAACTTAAAAGAAAATTTAACAAAAGTTGGTAAAAATTGATTTTCGACGCAAATATCTTTTCAAAACTTTGAGATATTGGCTTTTATCTTTTAAAAAAATTGTTTTTAACATTCAGTAAAATTTTGATAAAAATCTAATTGACAGTTTTTTTACAAAAAATAAAAACCTAACAAAAAAAACAATACTAAAACTTGGTAAAAATTTACTTTCGACTCAAATAGCTTTTCAAAAATTAAAAATATTGTCTTCAAACTTTTTTTATTTCACAGAAAATATTGTTTTCGATATTCAGTGGTTTTTTATAAAAATCCAACAGTCCATTTTTTCATAAAAAAATAATATCTACAAGAAATAGTACGCAAATTTGGTAAACATTGATGTTCGGTTATTGATATCTCTCAAATTAATTTAATTCATCTAATTAGTAAAAATTTAAGAAATGCTACTAAAATTGGTAAAAATTTGTTTTTCACTAAAAATCTATTTAACAAAACTAGATTTTTAAACTAAACTATTTCTTTATATGAAAAATATTGTTGGTAATTTTAAAATTTTTAAGAATAATTCAACTGACAACTTTTTTAACCCAACACGAAAACCTACAAACTTTGAAGCAAGACAAATCGACAGACGGGATGGGAAGTTTTCAGTGTGGGTCGCATCCCAGCCTCTTTTTTATCTATAATTTGTATACTGATACAGATTTGTTAAAGTTATAATTAAAATTTCGCACTGTTAGCTTTTGAATGCACTCCACCACTTCTCTCTGTTTTATAGACATATATTAATGTATGTATTTATTTAAACTCTTTTGTTATGCTCTTTAATGAAGGTTTTTTAAGTAGCTTTTCCTTCAACCAATACTTTATCTTTGATTTTTTTGTTAAAAACTCATTTAAACTTGGCAGTAGTAAGGAGATAATTTACCAATCTCTGTTAATTGTGCAATATATATTTAAGATAAAGAAATAATGTAATATTTTTAGCTACAATAAAAATCAAATCATTAAATTTCTATTGAACAGAAATGTCAAGTAGATTTTTCTCTTTTATGTTTGTACAAAATCAATTTAGCTGTTTATGAGATAGTTTATACTATTCCGTGCGTTCAAAACATCAAATTTAGGTATTGAATACTTATGCAGTACTTACTTCATTTTTAGAGTGATTTCTTCCATATTTCAGGACGCTTAATTACTAACTATAATTTTACACAATTTTAATATCCGAAAAATTCACAAATCCCATCAGTCAAAGTGACAGAAACATTAAGATGCACAACTTTGATTTCATATACAAAAATGATCAATTTATTTTACCCAATAAAACTTGAAATGAGGGAAAATGTTTTATATATTAAAACCTTAAATATATTACTATTTAACCAATAAGTGGAACTGAAATGTCTCGACAGCTATTTGACATTTAAAAAATAGTTGAGGTTCCCTTTGCACTTGTATGAAATTTGGAGCTTCATTTTCAAGCAATATCTCCAAATAGCTAAAAGCCTTAAAAAAATCTCGAATCAAATACTAGTGCTTATGAATTATCTAAATAAAAAAGACTTTAAGCTAAAATGGGATGTGTGACTTCTAGCAGAATTTTAAACTAAAATATAACAATTTTGTGAAGCACAAAAGTTAGAAGACAAAAAGCACATTTTAACTTTCCTTCGATTATCAAATATTCAAAAAGATTCTGTATACTTTTAATATGTCAGAAATACAGTTCAAGGATTAGTAAAATAAGAAGAGGTTAGAAAGTAGTTGTCGGTGTACATTGGTTTTAAATTCTTGAACACTGCAGTGACAGGGAGAGACAGAGCTTGGTAAGCCATTCCACATTCACGCAGTACGGCCAATTAACAAATCTATGTACTTCACAGTATGCCCAACATTAGAATAAACTGATGGGGATTTCTATTAGCTCTAGTATTACGGTTAAGCCCGTTAAAATAACTTAAAAAAACGGTGATACAAGTAAAATTTCAATAATGTTCAAGTGACTGTGAAATTTAGAAGTAGATACTATAAATATTTTAATTGCAAAGTATCTGTCAGAGGTCAATTTACAAATTCAAACAATCATCAATGGAAGTGAATTGGAGCCATGCTTCAAAAAGGTAATGACTCCATTTCAAGCAGACAAGCGATTCGGGATACCAAAAACATCACCTAAAACCGTCCACGGTAGAGAAAACACACGAATGTTACAGAGGTCAAAGGTCATAAGAAAGTAAGAACATACAAATCAAAATCAGTAACACGGTGTTTTCCATTGACTATTCTCTGCTTTTATCAATTTTTTCGTATCGAATTGAAAATTATTAACTTCAAATAGAAAGTTATTGTAATGGGTCCGATTTGTCAAATTGAAAATTTCTCGACGTTTCAAGGTCCGTAGAGTCGAAATAAAAGATTTTTAAAAAGATGTCTGTGCGTGAGTTTGTACGTACATACGTCCGTATGTCCTATGTCCGTACGTCCGTACGTTCGCGACGTGGGTGGGGTTTTTACCATAGCAGTTAAAAAAAAAGATGAACATTTTGGTTAAACCTAAATATCTCATGAACCAATCACGCTAAAATCTTGAATTAAATTTTATATTATATATTGTAACATAATACAAAACAAGTATATTTTTGGAAAAAGATCCAACAAACGGTTTTTTTTATAATTAAAAAAAAACTGAAAAAAAAATTGTCACCGCGAAAATTTTACGACTAAAATATGATTTCATCTCTAAAACAATTTTGTGCAACGAAGAATAATGTTTTTGACATATGATATAATTTTGAGAAAAATCTAATTGACAGTTTTTTTTACAAAAAATAAAAACCTAAAAAAAATTATAAAAGTTGGTAAAAACTGATTTTCGACTCAAATATCTTTTCAAAATTTTGGAATATAGGCTTTAAACTATTTTTATCTTTCAAAAAATATTGTTGTCAATATTAAATAAAATTTTGAAAAAATTGACAGTTTTTTAACAAAAAATTAAAAACCGAAAAAAAAAATTAACAAAAGTTGGTAAAAATTGATTTTCGACTCAAATATCTTTTCAAAAAATTGAGATAATGGCTTCGAGCTAATTTTAACTTATAAGAAATATTGTTTTCAACATTTGATAAAATTTTGAGAAAAATCGAATTGACAGTTTTTCCTACAAAAAATAAAAAAACTAAAAAAACATTACTAAAAGTTGGTAAACATTGATTTTCGACTCAAATATCTTTTTAAAAATTTGAAATAATGGCTTCTAACTAATTTTAACTCATAAGAAATATTGTTTTTAACATTAGGAAAAGTTTTGAAAAAAAATCGAATTGACAGTTTTTTTACAAAAAATTAAAAACCTAAGCAAAAGTTAGTAAAAATTAATTTTTGACTCAAATACTCGTATCATTTCAAAACTTAAAAAACCTGGCTTCAAACTTATTTTATTTCACAGAAAATATTGTTTTCGATATTCAGTAATTTTTTTATAAAAATCCAACAGTCCGTTTTTTCATAAAAAAAAAAATAAAATGTACAAAAAATAGTACGCAAATTTGGTAAAAATCGATACATATAGACAAACTTTTAAGCAAGACAAATCGGCAGACGGGATGGGAAGTTATCAGTGTTGGTCGCATCCCAGCATCTTTGTTTCCTTAGTCATTGTATTGATGCTTTTTCGTTAGAACAAATAAATTTAAATAAGAACTAAAAAGGTGTCAAATCGCTGCATTGATGGATTTTAATCAAAAACAAATTAATTTATTTTATTAAATTAAAATTCCCTTAATTCCCGACTGAATAAATGACTATACAAATAATGTGCCATAAAAATAAAAACAAACTACCTCTGTTTCCATTTTAATTAAGTAATTAATTTTTGCCATAAATTTACCAAAAGTGACATTTACTCCTATAATTTATGTAAAACCTTATCAAATGTCATCATAAAGCTTCATTTCCAAATGTCAACTTTGTTGCCATCGTTACTGTGTGCACTATTCAAATCGATGAAAAGATGCTTTTATATGCACATACATAGATACAAAACTACAGTGTGTAGATATACTCGTATAGGTATATCCTATTAACCTTTTAAATTCTATACCTACTACAATGCGAACATACAAAATGGCAACAAAACAGGATAGTTTGCAAAAAAAGAAAGACAAAAAGAAAAACAAGCAAAAATTTGAACTTTCAGCATATCAAACTAAAACTACATAAAACAAGTTTTAAATATAGTGGAGACTTATATTTTTATCCACCCGCCATGCCACCATGCCATTACCACTGCTGTACCTTTATAGCGAAGCGTCCCGTTGACTGTGTAGGTATCAGTATCGGTATCATCAGCACTATATAGCTCGCATCGCCATCACCATCACCACCTTACAACATAACTGATTTTAATATCTATACGTAACGCTAAAAGTCTGTTATATTGTATCTGGTATCTCTCCTATGTCCTATTATGTCCTATTCTATCCAATCCGTTTGGCATTTCGATAATTGTATGCCGAGAAACTTTTCTCATCACTGCTATTGTCGTCGTCGTCGTCGCTCGTCGATCTATTCTATTCACGTTGCGAAAGCGTGTGATGCTACCTACCCATCACCATCACCATCACCACAAACGCCAAGCTTGAAATACCGAACGCCGAACACCAAGCGCCCACTTTTACAGTCATCCACCCAAAAATAGATACAAAAACAACGACACCAGCTAAAAGAACATTCCCGGAGAAAAAAGAATAGATTTTTATTCGAGCGTCCGATTATATTAAAATAACGCCCCGAAAATAAAGCAGAACTGTGCGCCAGAGGCCGGAAGCTGAGGGTGATGGTGATGGTGACGGTAGGTAAGGCGCAGGGTGGAGATGCTTGGCTTGGTGTGGCTTGGCACGCAAGGGAGTCCCTTTTTCATGACCGAAAAAAATTGGCAAAAATTCAGTATCAGTTGACGTCAGTAGCTGGAAAAGCATTGACGTCACGCCAGAGAAATACAAACCATAACTTTATACCTATTGCGATAGCAAATTGTCTTTACAGCTCAGTTCACAGAGATGACATTTACAACAGAATGTGGCGCCCCCTATACACCTCATCCTATCGTTATTGCTATCGTGTTTTTGTGGTGTTGTGCTGATGCGGTGCTTGGTATATACTCCTACGCAAATTTTCATGAATGGCGCGCTTTTTCTCCAGCAGAAAGTACACTCGCTTCTCTCCCTCTGCCACTACCACTAACTCTGCCCTGACAGATGCTGGTGGTAAGAGATTTGCGTTGTCAGGATTAAGCAAGGATGTGAGTATTGGATTGTTTTAGTAGCTTGTAGTACGTACGTACAGATACCGGTCTGATGGTCGGTTCGGTTCGGTTCGGCAGATGCGTGAATACGATGAGTGGTGGGTAGATTTGTTGTTAAGGATGCAGGTTCAGACGAAGAACGACGTTAAGGACGTGGACGTTCAATTGACGTCATCGAAAGACATGCGCTTCAGACAGATGGTGGAGTGGAGAAAATCATATTGAAAAGGGGAAGAGCGCACGTGGAAAGCTCAAGTTATATTTGTCCCTTCATCTTGTACAATATTTGAAATATAGTGGAGAGATTTATTATGTTTCGAATGTGGGCTTGGTTTTTGGGATATGCGGTGGTTATGATTAATATATACAAACATACTAACTTATATGATCTACATATAGTATAGGAATGCAGTAAGAGAAAGAGTTTTAAAATTCACCTCCTCCTTTCATACGGCGCGGGGCATCGGTGGCGTGGCGATAAAATCAAATAACACTGATGGCACTCAAGAAAAACGCATGCCTGACCTATGGTCTATTGAAAAGTAGCCATAAGCTTCATATTCCTACATCGCCAAAAGATTGAAAACTATTTTTTCTTTGTTGATAAATTTTCATCTCTCTAGAATTTTTCATCATCAAATCGCAACTCTACACACCCCGACCCGTAGGTTTATATGGGATGTATTAAACGACTGACAATGGCAGATGGGATAAATTATTTCAGTTATTTGATTGGAAGGATCAATGATGATGGTATTTGGTTGGGATTTACATAATTTGATGCCGGGACAGGGACTGTTTGCGATTGCGATGGTGCTTTGCACGTGGGTTATCTATTTTTCAAATACCTATATAAATAAAATGGCAAAGTTCAACAATAGAAAATTGAATTTATTATGAAATTCTATTTAACTAATTGGATTTGTATACATAGACTAGAGTATAAGGACGAGTAGGTATAAATGGAGGAAAATAAATTAATGGAACATGTTGAATGTTAAACTTGAAATCTGAATTCAAAGTAATTACTTAAGATGACTAGTGGTTTTTATCTAAATGTCATCTTGAATAGTTAGTTGAGAAGAGTTCTTCTACTAGAGTGCTCCGCATTTAAGTAGGTGTCATTTTTTATTACACCGTCAATTGGTGATGAGTTTGAAAATTTTTTGTGAGGGATATGAAGCCATTTGTTTTTGAATCCTTCTATAGTCCCTGTTTTTGAAATATCGCAACATTTATACTTAGAGCTAGCTGGGTTGGCAACACTGTTGTGAAAGTAGGTGCTTCTATTTTTATATCGCTCCTGCGAATTTTTTAAATTTAAATAAGTTAAACTCACAAAAATACTTAAAAAGTCGTTAACATCTAAGTTTGTCTAAATATTTTCAAAAAAAAGTGATAATATAACAGGTAAACTTAGTTATATAAGCTTTTGATCAAAATAAAAATTGGTCGTGGTTGTCAAATGCCCGAGAACAAAAGAAATTTAAGCGAAACCTCATTAGAGGAAGAACGTACTTCGGAGACCCTGATTATAAACAGAACACTATCAACTTATACAATTATACATCACAAAAACCCATGTCAATTTCAAGTAGTGATCTTCTAAAAATCAAAACAATCATCGATGAATCTTTCGATACAAAATTGGAGAAAGCAATCGCACAGCTAGCGACAAAAGAAGATTTTACACAGCTTAAAGCCTAGTACGCTCCGCTGCTGATGCGAAACGAAAATTCACATACAAAAATGACATGACGAAATCATAAACGAAAAATTTCGTTGTGCTTTTCGTTTCTCAGTACGCTGCTGAACGACGAAATGTGACATTTTAGTGGATAGCTGAACTAGATTTCTTAGTACAATTCTCCACTCTTTTCGTTCTCAATTTAATTGCCCAGCACATTAATTGCTTGCGAAATTTTGACGTTTAATTTTTTTATTGAAAAAAAAAATTCTTTACTCGTGACTTTCGGTGTTTTTACTTTGATTTATATTTGATTTAAAATTTAAAATAAAATGGATTTGTCTTATGTGTTCCAACATTGCATTTCTGAATCGAAAACTCAGGATGTTATTGGTGATGTGCAAGAAGTGATGAAGACAAGCAGTGAAATTCAACTTCCAGACAGAACTCTCCACAAATATTTTTCCGCTGTGGTTTTCGTTTTAATTTCGCTCTGCACTTGGAGACCGTCGAAAAATTTAGTTTCGCATCAGCAGCGTACTAGGCTTAATGAAGAAATAAAAACACTACGGCTTCAAAACAAGAATTTATCCATTCAGTTTCGACATTTTAAACTAGAGATGCAAGCTCTTGAGTTAAAGGGAAAAAACATCATCCTCACGATACCAAATGAATATATTGAGCCACAGGTGAAAATTCAATCCGTCACCTAAATCTTGCTAGGCGAATCATTTCGAATGACAGAGACAACAAAATTAACAGAAAATCAAAACATCATTAAGCTTAAGCTCAACACTGGTTGCAATGAAAATGCCACAAAAATGCTGCAAAACTGCTTCAAGTTAAAAGGCACAGGTGTTTTTATACAGCGTGATCTCAAAAAAAATCACAACACAAACGCTGAATCGTTCTTAACTACAGAAAAATATTTAAAAAAAAGAAACCAACAGAAAAAGTTTTAATTACAAACAACAATTCTTTAATTGTTTCAGAAAAAAAACGTTTTATTTAAATAACAATAATACACTGAAATATAAAAATTAAGACGGAGAAAACCACTTGCGCGAAATGTTTGAACATCTTCATTTTGAAGCCGTCAAAACCTTAGCAACAAATAGACGTCAGAGCGAATGGACTAGAGCAACTGATACTTGTGCTCCAGGGATGCCACTTGTTCGAAATTCTAGTACTTTATCACAAAATTGAAATTGTAATGTCGTCAGTTCTGCATACAATTGGCACTTTAATGGAAACCCTCTACAGATTACTAATGAATACAAGTACCTGGTTGTGATTTTTAAGAAAACAATAGATTTTAAAAATCACGTTAATGTCAAAGCCAAGACTTCACAAAGTTTGTTAAATCTAGCCTGGAGGAACATATTTTCAAACCAGGGAACAGTATTATCTGCGAAATACTAAAAAATTGATGCTGTTATAAACAGTACGCTTTGCTATGCTGCCCACTGCCCAGGTATGGGGGATCAACGAAAACGAGGAGATAGAAAAGTTTCACAGATGTTTTTTGAAGAAACTTTTGAATTTACCCCTAAAACACCTAACTATGCCTTGTATCTGGAAGCAGGACTTCCAAAAATATTTATTAGCACGCTTAAATTAAAAGCAGACTACATTTTAAGGGTTCTAACCCATCATGATGACCGACTGACAAAACGAATGGCACTTTATGAGCTAAGAAACGAGGACTGGTGGATGTGGATATGGAAAGCTCTGGAAAACGCGTGTGAATCCATCGAATTTGAATCATGCTAAAGAGGTTTTCTACAAAATCATACATAGCTATGAAAATTTGGAACGCGACGCTCTTATGGGATGGGATCACCACACCATACACTGGCAGTTTTAATCAGTTTTGCACGCTATTTGATTTGAAAGCAAAAGAAGATTGCTTCCACTTCATGAGTATATGTGCCGTTTTTTGTGCCTTCAGAAATGCAACCTTTGGAAAAAAATCTCTGACCCTGCAAGAAACAGTAAAAGTGTTAAACAATTTTGAATGGAAAGCTCTCTATTCCTTTTTGAAAACCATTTATACACATAAGATGTTAATTATAACCGAATTTGTTTAAATTTATTTAATTTGAATTTTCAATTTTTGTTTACCATTCATGCCTAGAAAATTATTTATTTTGATTTGCTAACCGAGCGGACGGCAATGCCATAGCTGAAAAATTCATAAAAATTATAAACAACGTACTAAAAGCAAAACGAAACAATAAATCTTACTACTTACTTACTTACTTACTTACTTATTTACTTGCTTACTTAGATCTACATAGCTCTAAAATTTCAATTAAAAGTTTTGGGACAAGTAAAAGGAGTATTCTGATATTGGTACTTTTAAGTACTTGATTAAGCCTAGTACGCAGCTGAAGTGAAACGAATTTTTTTCGGCGATCTCCAAGTCCAGAGCGAATGAAAACGAAAACCACAGCGGAAAAATATTTGTGGAGTTGAAGTTCACTGGCTTGTCTTCATCACTTCTTGCACATCACCAATAACATCCTGAGTTTCCGATTTAGAAATACAATGTTGGAACACATTAGACAAATCCATTTTATTTTAAATTTTAAATCAAAGATCAAATCAAATCCAAATCAAAACACCGAAAGTCACGAGTAAACTTTTTTTTTCAATTTTAATGTGTAAACAATTTTTTTCAATAAATAAATTAAACGTCAAAATTTCGCAAGCAATTAATATACCCGGCAATTAAATTGAGAATGAAAAGAGTGGAGAATTGTACTAAGAAATCTAGTACAGCTATCCACTAAAATGAAAAACGAAAAGCACAACGAAATTTTTCGTTTATGATTTCGTCATGTCATTTTTGTATGGGAATTTTCGTTTCGCATCAGCAGCGTACTAGGCTTTACTCAAAAATAAAAGTATTAAAAAAGTTTTGACAGCACTATATTCTGATTGAATAAAGGTATGTACATACATATATTTGTATGTTTTCTAGCTCTGTTAATTCGTAAGGTATTTTACGTAAGTGACATCTTTTCAGAAAAACATTATAAATTGCATTTATATTTTTCACAGACATTTTATTTACTGATCACCAAATGAAATTCTACGCCCCAAAACTGTACTGTTATAGTTTCATTTATTTCGTGGTTTCAAATTACCATCGCTGGCATTTGACAACTGTCAAATCATTTGTCATTTCAAGTGTCATAATATTAGTTAAAAGTTTGCCATTTACAATATTGACTCACACAACATCCGAACAATAAGTAAAACTTATTTAAAGTTATTACAAAAATGTCGTAAAGGCTTCGAATTGTATAGCACGCTCAGTCAAAAAAATTGACGCTCCAAGTGTATGTGTTGCTGATAATACATCCTTATGAAATTTAAATAACGTAACAAATGCTGCCCATTTATATCGGGGTTGATCCACTTCTTGAGTGTTGAAACAACGCACAATAAACACTGATTTTTCGAACAACATTACATTACATTTGTTTTTTTTTATGTATTCGGGTTTTTATATTTCAAGGTGCAACAGTCCATACGGATTACGGAGTCACCACTAAATTTTGCACACACAAGTAATTAAGTTAAAGGTTGCAAATCACTAGACCCTGGTTTTCTCTGGACTACAGTTCCTACTAAACAAGTTCCTACTTTACAAGAAACTCTGTAAAAATGTTAGAGTTCTTCTTGAGCGACTGCATAGTGTTTTGTATGTTGAACACTAAAGTGCCCTATACACGATCATTGATACTTCTCAATTTTACTTGAACAAATCTCGATTCAAATAATATTGATCATTCTTAAGGCCATCAATTTATGTTAACCACAATTAAAATTGACACTCTAATTTTAGTTTCTTTAATTAAAAATACTTGACAGAACTATGTTGGTATGGTTGGCATGTACATCAATGTGAAATTAAATGAAATTCAGCAATGTTCATGAGATTTTTTGAGCAAAAATTTATAAATGTTTACAGAGAAAATGAGTGCTTAAAGCAAAATTAATGTACATGTTAATTGATACGTGTTAATTTGTATCCATGATAATTGACTGAAAAAAGCTTCAATAATACGTAGCAATAATAATTGATCGTTTGTGGGGCTTTAACGATCACAGCTATCGAGTACCAACAAGTGCGTTTTTTTGGTATTCCATATATAGTACAGTGAGAAATTGCCAAAAAAAACGATCCGTAGTAGTCCGGTTTTTATATTTGAAAGTTGATACAACTGAATATTTGCCAGAATAATTTATCAAAAAATTCCAAAAAAAATAGCGAAATTCAGACCAGGGGTGAAATCGTGTAAGCTGATTTTTGATAGTTGACTATCAAAATCAAAAAAATACGTCTATGTAATGTGGTAGTCGATTTCAAAGTTTTAACCAAACAATTTGACATAAAATAAAAACTTCAAGAAGGTTTTTTTTTTGTAGACTACTACGTTAACATGTGGTGTTGAAGCGAGCTTGAAGCTCGCCTAAATTTGTATATACCTGAATCGAGTTGAAATGAGCTTGATTCGCCACGATTCCGTTCGGTGATCGGCGTCGGAGTCGAGTCAAAATTTGTGAAGAAAAACCTATGTGGAGGAGTTAATTTTACAGATAATGCGTTATGGTTTTTTGTTTTGCATGTTTGTGTACAAAAAATATAGTTTTGTTTTAATCAAATTAAAAAAAAAAATTGCACATGGAGTAGGAAGCATATTCTTATATGGTGCTGAACTATTCAGTTTTTCATAGTTTAACCGAATCAAACTATCCCACTTGCACTTCATAAGAAACATCGAAAATTTGCATTTTAGAAAGTGCTGTCAAACCTAATCATTTTTAAATCTTCTTGTGCGATGGAAACACCAAAAAGATTTATTTAATCTAAATTGAGATAAAACTTTGATGAAAACATAGCAAAACATAATTATCTTTTCTATTGTTTTCTCTTGCAAAATAAGCCCAGTTAGTCCATTTTCATTAACAAAACTAAATAATATCAATAGTAATAGATTGATTTTGTCCCCAATGGAAAACACACATGATTCCAAATGCACAACTACTCAACGAACAGAGCCATCGAGATACAAATGCAATATCAATCGTACCAACATTTGAGAACGAAATCACATAAGATCCATTCGAGACTCGTATAAATGTCAAACACTCATCCATAGTAAGATTCTACTTTAACTTTTATCGGTAGTATTCATACTATGGATATTGTTTTTGTTATTCGTGTAAAATCCTATTATACTATGGATAGATTTTCCAACAAAACACGGGTAACTTCTAAGAATAAAAACCTCGAAAATTGCTTTCGATTCTCGAATAAAATTTCTATCCACAGGAGAATATAACTTAAACTTTTATTGACAGTGATTCTATTGACGATGCTTTATTTGTTATTAACTTCCCATCTGAAGTTATTGTAATCGCTCTGATTTGTCGAATTGAAACTTTTAAAATTTTTAGAGAGATATGTCTTTGCGTGCGTGCGTACGTACGTTCGAACGTCCGTACGTTCGCGACGTTTTTTCGTCGTCCATAGCTCAAGAACCAGAAGAGATATCGAATTCAAATAAATTTCGTAATACAGATAATAATGCAGAAAGATGCAGAAAGGACTCTCAAAAACTTGAGTGAGTGGTTTTTTTACCATAGCAATTTAAAAAAAGGTTAACATTTTGGTTAACCCTAAATATCTCACGAACTAATAACGCTAGGGACTTTATAAATTAATTAAATTTTATATTATATATTGTAACGTGATACTAAATAAATATCTTTTTTCCAACTAACGGTTTTTTTATAAATCAAAAAAAAAACTGAAGAAAAAAATATTCGTCACCTCGAACATTTTACGAACAAAAAATGATTTTATCATAAAAACAATTTTATGCAACGAAGAATAACGTTTTTGATATCTGGTAACATTTTGAGAAAAATCGAATTGACAATTTTTTTTTTATAAAAAATAAAAACCTAAACAAAACATTACTCAAAGTTGGTAAAAATTTTATTTCGACTCAAATATCTTTTCAAAAACTTGAGATTAAGGCTTCAAACTTATTTTATCTTATAAGAAATATTGTTTTCAACATTCTGAAAAAAGTTTAAAAAAATCGAATTGACAGTTTTTTTTACAAAAAATAAAAACCTACAAAACAAATTTATAAAAGTTGGTAAAAATTGATTTTCGACTCAAATATCTTTTCAAAACTTTGAGATATTGGCTTTAAACTACTTTTATCTTTCAAAAAATATTGTTGTCAACATTCAGTAAAATTTTGAAAAAAATCGAATTGACAGTTTTTTTACAAAAAATTAAAAACCGAAAAAAAATTAACAAAAATTGTTAGAAATTGATTTTTGACTCAAATATCTTTTCAAAAATTTGAGATAATGCCTTCTAACTAATATTAACTTATAAGAAATATTGTTTTCAACGATAGGACCAATTTTGTGAAAAATCGAATTGACAGTTTTCTTACAAAAAATAAAAACCTAAAAATTGTTTTCGACATTCAGTAAATTTTTTATAAAAATCCAAATTTGTTTCATCAAAAAATAAAATCTACAAAAAAGTACGCAACTTTGGTAAAAGTTGATATTCGTTTCTCGATATCGCGTAAACAATAGAAGATTTTTACTTCAAATTAATTTCATTCATACAATTTGTACTTGTTTATATAAGAAATAATTTTTTTTAAGAAATGCTACTAATAATATAATTGATAAAAACTATTTTTCGACTAAAAATCTCGTTAACAAAAATAGATTTCGAAATCAAACTATTTCATTATATGCAAAATGTTGTTGGTAATTTTAAAATTTTTAAGAATAATTCAACTGACAACTTTTTTAACAAAACATGAAAACCTGCAAACCTTTTAAGCAAGACAACTCGACAGACGGGATGGGAAATTATCAGTGTGGGTCGCAATCCAGCCTCTTTTTTAAATACATTTCCACTGTACTGCGTATGTAAAGTATTCTCCAAAAAAACACGGGTATTTTCTTCGTTCTATTAGAATGTAAACCAACAAGATTGTCGCTTATGAGATTCCAAAAACCGACAAGTCGTCGAGCAGACATATTCGAAAAAAATTGACTGTTTGCCAACATATCTTCCAAGAGGCCAATGTGCAGACGGTTACAGCAAATTTTGAGCGATATATTATCCAATGCTAAGCTATTTTTGGCAGGAGATAGCAGACTAGGACAATATTTAGTACCAGAAAGACGGGACAACAAGCCATATAACACCAACAAATTATGGCTTTATTGAGTGATCTTATGCTTTGGCGACACGTTAATTATTGACTACAAAGATCATACGATTTGGAATGGAACGCAACTGACCGCGCTTATGCGAATAATTTAAAACTTATTACGTTACTCAAGTTCTGGCCAAGATACCGCCAGAAATGTGAATAAAATTAAATAAAATGTCTATTAAAAATATCTACAAAACTGAATAACCCTATATACTAATTCGAACTAGAGACATTATTTTGAACTTTATTAAGTCGTTTAACCGAAAAAATCTACTACAATAACATCAACAACTAACTCCAAACTTCCAATTTTATACATATATTTTATTCGATGCGTATTGATGTTGAACAAAAGCTTATACATAGGCATATTATTCAGCTACCTCTGTCATTATAATAAAACTTCCTATAAAATAAATATTCATCATAAAATCTCGATTTAAGTAGAATTTACCATTAAAGCAAAAAAGCTTAAATAACCGGAAATCCGCTTACTGTTTTGAAAAAATACTCTGAAAAACAATATTGTAAACCTTTAACCTTTCCACTCAAATAAAATTGTTAGTTCCTATATATTTCATTATTATAGTTGTTGTATAGTCAAATTAAAAACATATACATACATATATATGTAACTATACCGTGATGTTTATAAGTTCCTTAAATGAAACACACAGATTCTATTGCGATTTCCCCTCCATAATATGAGGGCATACAATGTGGGTGAAATGCCACAGTAGGATGTCATAAGTACGCTTCCAGCCATAGCATCAGTTTTACCAAAGACCCGATTTTCAACGACGTAATAGTTTGTTCGTACGTATATAGGTTGTTGTTGTTGTTGTTGTTTCTATGTTTTCAAAGGACGTTTTTTTTCTCAAAACCCCCACACATTCACAAGCTTAAAATATCGATTCTAAAACTATTTGTTTTTGGATTTCATATTTCGCAAAAAAGCGAGGGTGGATGGCTATGAATGTTTGTGCAACAGTGAAAGCATTCGCGATGCTTTCTAGTTTCTACACTTGATGTGTGTTACGTTATAAAGGATACGCATGCGTTTAACAAGGATTTATCAATATCCTAGGAGAATAAAGAAGCTTTATTACACACAGAAACATCAGAAAACAACAACGAAAAAAAAGTACATTTCTGAATGTTCTTACGTCATCAACCCTACATTGATTTTTTCGTCGTTGCCTTTGCTTTGCGAATCGACTGTGTGTTTTGGGGCAAGCAGCCATCCAGTCGAAGCTAACCACTACAGTTTGGAATAACAGCTCAAACATATTCCACGGGCTAAGCGTAGTCGTTTGTTTGAATAAAAACAGTCTATCCTTTGGGAAACAATTTGTCAAAAAAGAAACTCACCTAACTATAAATTTTGCAGTATTTTTATACTTTAAGTAAAATATAGAAAAATGTACGCACAATCTTTTCGGTGGCCAAAAATTCTGTGATCATTTTCTACCGTTTGTCCCATTTTCGTTGCAACTCAAGGAAAATCAAAAAGCAAAAAAGTCAATAAGGACCAAGGCCCAAAAGTGTCACAGTTTTGGTTGAAGTGTTTGTTTTTTTATTTTCGATTTTCTTCCTTCAATAGAATCGAGATCCTTTTGACGCAATTTGAAAAAAAAGTGAAAACGAGTTAATTTTTATTTCGATAATTTGAAAAAAAAAAAAAATATAAGTGCTACCGTTATTTTCGTGAATTTTCGATTCTCTAACGTCATTTGTTGTTCGAAAAAACAAATAACATTAAAAAACATAAAAAATATACAAAGAATTGTGCAGAATTCCAGAGTTGAGGTGTTGAGGGTGGTAGCTGTGCTGCTGCTGCTATTTCTACCGAAGCATTTTTAGGTCACATCACTTATGAGGAAAGCGCAACACACTAATACCAGTATAAGGATTCATTAAACATACATATTTAGAGTGCAGTGTGAGCTACTTTGTTGTTTTTCTCGTGCAAAATAAATAGGACTGGAAAGTAGAGTATTCGAAAACGAGAAAAAGGAAAAACAACATAAAATACAACAAAAAAAAAAACTTACAGAAATTACAAAATGGAAGCAACTCCGAAGGTCCATCGTCATCATCATAGACGTGAGAGGCGTTCAAGTTCTCGAAGAAACGAACAGCGTACAAATCAAGAAGACACTTCTACGGAACGTCGAAGAAGTGAACCTGCAGCTAGAACAACAACAACAGCAACAGCAACAGTATCATTAACAACAACAACAACAACGACAGAAGCGACACCTACAATAGTACCTCCAGTGATAATAACATCAGATGCAATTACGAACGATCAACCAACGACCAGTACCGCAACCGGAACCGGAAGAGTTGTATCAGCTCTGGCGGTGGCAGCCGCCGCATTCATTGAGTCATCATCATCAGCCCAAGTGTCAAATAATAGTACGTCAATTCAAATTGAAGACGAAACTTCTTCATCATCGCCAGCAATCAACAATCCCGAGGTTCTAGTTAACGGTCATGTTATGGAAGATGAAATCGAAGACAAGAAAATTGCTGCTGCTGCTGTTGAAACACCGACAAATAATCCCGAAACCTCCTCAATTCGGGACACCGCTAGAAGTTCCATAGATTCTATAAGTCTCCGCAGTGCTATAATGCAACATTCTCGTCGAGCATCGCCCCACGCAATTGGCCTAACGCAATCACAACCTCAGCCGCACGCCCATTTGCATCGTGGAATTCTGGGATTTATGGATCGAGAGTTGAAGGCGGGTGCTCAAAAGAAAACCCAATCTCTGTCGGATCCTCAGGCCAGTCCGGCACAGCGTTCGACTCGGAGTCGGAGTAGTTTAGAAAAAAGTCCGCGTCGGAAACGCAGTAAATCGGAATCGCGAAGACGACGCGAACGAAAACTAATCGCCGCGGGAGAAATGGAAGTACGACAGGCTAACGA
Source organism: Eupeodes latifasciatus (assembly GCA_920104205.1). Classification (NCBI taxonomy): domain Eukaryota; kingdom Metazoa; phylum Arthropoda; class Insecta; order Diptera; family Syrphidae; genus Eupeodes; species Eupeodes latifasciatus. The sequence goes on from OV049924.1 coordinate 28,984,646, forward strand.
AACTTTGATGCGTTATTTGAAGCAGTGCTCCGAAATGAACGACGCCTCACTGTCTGGCGAACTAGAAATCGATCACAATTACGACGAACGAAGAGTGCACCGAAAGACGAAATCGCAAAGGGATAAACGGGGTCATCTAATAAGTAAGACATATGGTCAGTTGTTGTTGTGTATTTTAATATATTTAATCTACATATAAGTCTGTTCGTTTATTCATTTTTGAATCATTAGTATTCGTTACCGTTAGTTAACATTGTCCTTATTCTTATTGGAAATTCCTTTATTGATGGAATTTTTGAAATCGAAACTTTTCTGTTTGTTTTATTTTATCTCTTCGTAAAGAATTATTTAATCAATTATTTTTTATTCATTTTCAATTCTCTTGTATAAGGAAAGCATTATTGTGAGTGACATTTCAAACTTCCTTTAGTTTTTATTTTTCCTGACTGTCAATCCAATGAACCAAAGATAATCAAATAAAAGTTTTGTCCTAGAGTCCTAGAGGCATACACATACATATGTAATTTCTTTTTCGAAGACAAAATGGCGACATACAGTTTTTGTATATGAGTATGTACGTTTGTTTTTGATGTTTCAGTCCTTATCCTTAACTTTATAGAACTTTATTTGTAAGGAAGAATTTTGTTAACCATTGAGAAGTAAGGCTATTAATTAAGTTAGCTAGGTCGGGTTTGTTATAAGTTTGTAATCAATTACGTTGATAATAAACTAGAAACGTTTGGTGGCGATACAACTCGTAGAGGGTTAGGCCCTATACAGACTTTTACAACTTTCAACCAAAGGATGTATGTTTTAATAATAAAGTCATTAGAAGAAAAGGCTTACATTTCAAGCTTTTTTTTTGGGGTGGTAATTGTCGCAATTTGAGCTGATTAATTATGTATGTGTGTGACCTCAAAAAACTTTTAAGGTCAAAACTCTTCTTGGTTTGGTTTACTTTTTTTTTTTTCGTAATTCTGACGTATTTTTGGAGACGAGTTTATGCACGTAGAACATAACACATTTGGTTAAAGTTTGTTTTCCTTCTAAAAATTTGATTAATTATTATAATAAAATTAAGATTTAGTCTAATTTTGTGTATACAAATTGGACCTTTCATTTAATGGTTTTGTTTTTTAAATACTCGAGAAAAGAACTACAATTGAAGAACTACAATTGAACGTCTGTCGATTTGTCTTGCTTAAAAGTTTGTTTATATGTATCAATTTTTACCAAATTTGCGTACTTTTTTTTGTAGATTTTATTTTTTTATGAGAAAACGGACTGTTGGATTCTTATAAAAAAATTACTAAATATCGAAAACAATATTTTCTGTGAAATGAAATAAGTTTGAAGCCAATATTTTTAATTTTCGAAAAGCTATTTGAGTCGAAAGTAAATTTTTACCAAGTTTAAGTATTAATTTTTTTTTGTAGGGTTTTATTTTTTGTAAAAAACTGTCAATTCTCTTTTCCCCAAAATTTGTCCTAATATTGAAAACAATATTTCTTATAAGTTAAAATTAGTTCGAAGCCATAATCTCAAATTTTTGAAAAGATATTTGAGTCGAAAATCAATTTTTACCAACTTTTTTTAATTATTTTTTAGGTTTTTAATTTTTTGTACAAAAGCTGTCAATTCGATTTTTTTTTTCAAAATTTTACTGGATGTTGACAACAATATTTTTTGAAAGATTAAAGTAGTTTAAAGCCAATATCTCAAAGTTTTGAAAAGATATTTGAGTCGAAAATCAATTTTTATTAACTTTTATTTATTTTTTTTTTAGGTTTTTATTTTTTGTAAAAAAACTATCAATTCGATTTTTCTCAATTTTTTTCAGAATGTTGAAAACAATATTTCTTATGAGATAAAATAAGTTTGAAGCTTTAATCTCAAGTTTTGAAAAGATATTTGAGTCGAAAATCAATTTTTATTAACTTTTATTTATTTTTTTTTTCAGGTTTTTATTTTTTGTAAAAAAACTATCAATTCGATTTTTCTCAATTTTTTTCAGAATGTTGAAAACAATATTTCTTATGAGATAAAATAAGTTTGAAGCCTTAATCTCAAGTTTTGAAAATATATTTGAGTCGAAATAAAATTTTTACCAACTTTGAGTAATGTTTTTTTTAGGTTTTTATTTTTTATAAGAAAAACTGTCAATTAGATTTTTGTCAAAATTTTATCAGATGTCAAAAACATTATTGTTTTGGAGATGAAATCATATTTTAGTCGTAAAATTTTCGAGGTGACAAATTTTTTTTTCAGTTTTTTTGATTTATAAAAAAACCGTTAATTGGATTTTTTTCTAAAAATATACTTGTTTTGTATCACGTTACAATATGTAATATAAAATATAATTCAAGTCTCTAGCGTGATTGGTTCATGAGATATTTAGGGTTAACCAAAATTTTCACCTTTTTTTTAAACTGCTATGGTAAAAAAAAACAACAGACGCAATGTTTATGAGAGCCCTTTTTGCATCTTTCTGCCTTATTATCTGTATAACAAAATTTATTTGAAGTCGATATCTCTTCTGGTTCTTGAGCTATGGACGACGAAAAAAACGTCGCGAACGTACGGACGTACGTACACACGCACGCACAGACATCAACGTCGAGAAATATCAAAAATTTCAATTTGACAAATCGGACCCATTACAATAACTTCCTATGGGAAGTTAATAAACTCAAATTAAAAATAAAAATTCAAACTTAAATTTCAACATTTAATTTAAATCCAGGAACCAAAGAAAAGTTTAAACAATCAAAATTTGAACAGAATTAAAAGTTTCTCTAAAATCTAAAACTTCGACAAATTTTGGCTAAATTATTTTCTGAGTCTAATTATAATTAATATTTTTTTGAATAATTCATTAGCGTATTCCTGTTTTTAGAACGTTTTATCCCGACTCCTGTAAACTATCCCAGAAGAAAATGGCCGAAAAGTATTTATATGAAAAGTTGGCTTTTTCCATACGTAGTTCATATTCTGCCTTTTTGTTCTCTAAATTTTCTGTCATTTCTCTATTCTAGAAAACGACATAAGAGCCAGGAAAACTAGAGTAGGAAAAAGCCAGAATAATAATTCTTATTTTGTGGAAAACAAAAATCTAGTAAACTTTTGTACATACACGGTGTCCCAAACTGTAGATATATGCTGAATGGTCAAGTCATGACCTACCAGAATTTGGTAACTTGTCTATACCGCATCCCAACGGTTTTCGAGTAGCGGTTGTTGTAAGGAAATTTTGAAAAACACCTACTTTTAGTCGGTTTTTCAATCACCCTATCCACAAATGATTTTTGTTTTTACTATATAATAATATTTTACAATTTCACAATATTTTTAATAAACATTCAATATTTTTGCATTTAACAAATTTCAATTTTCGGCACTCTTTTGCAAAATATTGATAGTTTAAATCATATTCTTATAAATCTTAATTTTTACATCGAACTTTAAAACAGTTTTATTGAAAAAAAATCATATTACACAATACTGGTTATCGGATTTTAGGACAAGTGCGAGGTTAGATGAATGCATAGTTTCATAGTTTCTATTTATATTTGTGAAATAAAATTCTTCAAATGCAAAAGAAACTTTGAATATACCCAACCTCGCATCTACCCCAAATCCCCAAGTGTGCCCAAATAGAGGGTTGCTTTTTTTTTTTTTTTTTTTTTTTAGGTGGCGCAACAGTCCGTAGAGAACCTGGGCCTAGTGACTTACAACTCTCAACCATTCCTGTGTGCGAGTAATTGGCAGGAATGGAGGGGACCTACAGTTTATATGCCGAATCCGAACGGCTAATTTGAGAAAGCACTTTTCATGACAAGAATTACTCTTGGAGAATTTGTCAATTCCTCGCAAGAGGCAGTACCCGTGAATAAAACTTTTAGGTGGCACAGGCAGGGATCGAACCCAAGACCTATCGCATGACAGTCCAACGCACTAACCATGCCACGGGTACGGGTAGAGGGTTGCTTATCTACACTAATAATCTACAATAATATTATAAAGAGGAAAGATTTGTATTTTTGTATGTAACGAATAAACTCAAAAAGTACTGGAACGATTTTAATAATTCTTTTTCCATTAGAAAGCTACATTATCACTGAGTAACATAGGCTATATTTAGTAGTAGATTACTATAGAAATCTTTAGAAATTCCTATTAAAACCAACCAAAGGTGTAAAAAAATTAGCCATAAAATGTATTTCATCGCATACGCTGCGAAGAGTATTAATGATAATACAAAAAAATGTTTTCTAATTTAGTGATTCATGGTTGTTTTAATTAGATTGCTTATAACTTGAATATCTGTACCTATTTATGTCTACCCGTGCGAAGCCGGGACGGGCCACTGCGCTAGTAGAATATATGTATCTTCTGGCTTACAATTTGTAATGCATAATTTTGGATTTAGAAAGTAAGCAAGAAATGTAAGTTATTTGATTTTTAGGCCTTATTTTTTATTAACTTCCCATAGGAAGTTATTGTAATGGGTCCGATTTGTCAAATTGAAAATTTTGACATTTCTCGACGTTTCAAGGTCCCTAGAGTCGAAATAAAAGATTTTTAGAAAGATGTCTGTGCGTGCGTGTGTACGTACGTCCGTGCGTCCGTATGTCCGTACGTCCGTACGTTCGCGACGTTTTTTTCGTCGTCCATAGCTCAAGAACCAGAAGAGATATCGACTTCAAATAAATTTTGTTATACAGATAATAAGGCAGAAAGATGCAGAAAGGGCTCTCAAGAAAATTGCGTGGGTGGTTTTTTTACCATAGCAGTTTAAAAAAAAGGTGAACATTTTGGTTAACCCTAAATATCTCATGAACCAATGACGCTAGAGACTTGAATTAAATTTTATATTATATATTGTAACGTGATACAAAACAATTATATTTTTGGAAAAAAATTCAATTAACGGTTTTTTTTTATAAATCAAAAAAACTGAAAAAAAAAATTTGTCACTTCGATAATTTTACGACTAAAATATGATTTCATCTCCAGAACAATTTTGTGCAACGAAGAATAATGTTTTTGACATCTGATAAAATTTTTAGAAAAATCGAATTGACAGTTTTTTTACAAAAAATAATAACCTAAAAAAAATAAAAAAAAAGTTGGTAAAAATTGAGTTTTGACTCAAATATCTTTTCAAGACTTTGGGATATTGGTTTTAAACTACTTTTATCTTTAAAAAAATATTGTTTTCAACATTCAGTCAAATTTAAAAAAAAATAGAATTGACAGTTTTTTTACAAAAAATTAAAAACCATAAAAAAAAATTTAACAAAAGTTGGTACAAATTGATTTTCGACTTAAATATCTTTTCAAAAATTTGAGATTATGGCTTCTAACTAATTTTAACTTATAAGAAATATTGTTTTCAACATTAGGAATTTTGAGACGAATCGAATTGACAGTTTTTTTACAAAAAATAAAAACCTAAACAAAAAAATTAATAAAAGTTGGTAAAAATTGATTTTCGGCTCAAATAGCTCTTCAAAAATTAAAAATATTGGCTTCAAACTTATTTTATTTCACAGAAAATAATGTTTTTTATATTCAGTAATTTTTTTATAAAAATCCAACAGTCCGTTTTTTCATAAAAAAAATAAAATCTACAAAAAATAGAACGCAAATTTGGTAAGAATTGATACATTTAGACAAACTTTTAAGCAAGACAAATCGATAGACGGGATGGAAAGTTATCAGTGTGGGTCGCATCCCAGCCTCTTTTTTTGCTTTCTGACCGTCTTTTCTTTTTTGTGTCTGGCACAATTTTTAATATTTATAGTTTCACAAAAATTTCTAACGTTTTTTTAAAACTAAAAAATTTTTGTCATCTTCTAAACCAATTTCTATCAAGGACTGCAAGCTAATGAGTCTCAAAAGGGTGGATTGATAAGTTTCCGGCCTGACCAAGAAAAACAACGTTTTTAAGAATGTTTTTTTTTTATTTCTCAACATAATCTCCTCCAAGGCTGATACATTTCTCATAGCGGTGTTCTAGTCTAGTAATGCCATCTCTATAGACTGATTCATCAGGCTCCTCAAAATACCCATTTACAGCTTCGATTACTTCTTCATTGTCCGCAAATCTCTTACCACCAAGCCATTTTTTGAGATTAGGAAACAGATAATAGTCACTCGGGGCTAGGTCTGGAGAGTAGGGAGGATGCGGCATCAATTCAAACTTCAGATCGTTGATTTTAGCCATCGCAACGATTGACTTGGGCGCTGGTGCGTTATCGTGATGAAACAAGATTCTTTTCTTCACCAGATGAGGTCGTTTAATTTTCACCTCGTGGCTCAAACGTTGCAATAAGTCTGCCTAGTATTGACCAGTGATAGTTTTACCCTTTTCAAGGTAATCAATGTATATAATACCTCTTGCATCCCAAAAAACAGTAGCCATAACCTTGTTCGCCGAAAAAATTGTTTTTGCCTTCTTTGGGGTTGGTTCCCCTGGTCCAATCCACTGTTTAGACTGTTCTTTGGTTTCAGGAGTATAGTTGTGGACCCAAGTTTCGTCAACGGTTATGAATCGACGCAAAAATTCGCTTGGATTACGCTTATACAACGTCAAATTGGCGGTAGAAATGTTTTTTCGAATCAATTTTTGGTCGACTGTTAGCAAACGCGGCACCCATCTTGCGCAGATCTTTTGTATATGCAAATGTTGGTGCAAAATATTTTGCACACGTTCATATGACATCTTACAGGTCTTAGCTATCTCATGCACTTTTAATCTGCAGTTTACCAGCACTATTTGATGGATTTTTTCGTCATATCTGGAGTTGTGACCTCAACAGGGCGTCCTGAGCGAGGCTCATCAGAGGTGCTCACACGACCCTTTTTAAACTCGGAAACCCACTGCTTAATGGTTGAATATGATGGGCAGGATGTCCCCAGTGTTGAGTCCATCTCTTCTTTGATTTCCTTCGGCTTTAACCCCTTCAAATAGAAGTATTTGATGACAGCACGATTTTCCAACTTTTCCATTTTTAAGAAAAACACAGAAGCGTCTTGTTCAGTGTGCTCTCAAAACTTAACTAACATGGCGATCGGGCTGAAACTATAGCTACAAGCTATCTAAGGATGGTACTATAGAACGCCACCTCAAGTTAGGCCTAGTGGCGCCATCTCTTGATCAGACCGGAAACTTATCAATCCACCCGTATTACTATAAAATACTAGCGGCCCAATACGTGCTTCGCTACGTATAAGGAATAGTAATAAAAAAAAGATTATTAAGTTCATTTATTCAAACAAAAAAATATTTTAAATTGCTAGCTATTTAAAAGTCCAAATGACCCAAATGATACTCGTATATTGTTTATATTATATTTATCAGCAAAGAGTAAAAACTAAAAAATAAAAAGAATTGGGTACTCTTACTATGGTAGGTCTATATGGGTTTGTCTAAAACAGTGGTATAAACAATATTTTTTCTTTTTCCATTTTGAGCATGAATAAATAAACAGGGGTATCGGCTCTGGAACAGGCAATATAAAGTTGGCCATGTGAAAACATGATTCCTCCAAATTGACACCACAAACTTGAAGTGTTTACCCTTGGGCCTTATTTATGGACATCGCAAATGATAAATGCACATGATATTGTAATCTTTTGAATTAAAATGGCATATCAGTTGGAATCATAGGGATACGCGGTATCAAACACACTTCTCCTTTTGATTTACCAGTTAAGATTTTAGTTCAATCAAATTTGGCAATAACTTTTTCACTGCCAATCTGGTGCCATTACACAGTTTTGGTGGATTAATATTTCGCAATAATTTAATCAAAGAACCAATTTTCAGATTCAAGCAATGCGGTGGTATACCAGCCGGTTCCAATGAATTTAAAAATTCAATTGGATAATTCATTGCCTCATCTTGATTTAAAACACTGTCAATTGATTTATATGTCGGGACTACACCTGACAGTTTCGCTTGAATTTGAAAATTAATGGCATTAATGGCGCTAAAATGGCGCGTTCTCTCAACCAATCATGATTTCTTTAATTCTTAAGAATATTCGGAAAAACACATTCAAGCAACTCATCTATAGATTGTGCAGTTGTACAAAAATTGTTCGGTAAAGTGATCAATCCGTTGGTACTGTCGATTGGTATTTTGCATCACCAAATTCTAACAATTTTTTTGAAAACTCATGGGCAGTTGCATCATTATGTAGGTGAATACGCATATTAATGTTCAGTTTCAATTTTCGTACATATTTCCAAAGAACTGATGACTTCAAACAGCCGTGACAGGCAGTGTTTGATGAAAGTCCCCTGACAGCAATATCAGAGCACCACCAAAAAGCTGTTGATTACCGGGTAAATCTTGCATTGTTCGATTAAATGCTTATATTGAATTTTTATTCGCCATTGTGCACTCATCCCATAAAATAATTGGCGTTAATCGCAGAACTTTTGCCGTAGCAGAATTTCTCGAAATATTGCAAGTTGGAGTTTCAATTACCTGTACATTCAAAGGGAATTTTAATGCAGAGTGTGCGGTCCGACCACCTTCTAATAATGTAGCAGCAATTCCCGAAGATGCAAGTGCCAATGCAATTTTCTGTTCCGATCGAATAGTCGCTAAGATCAATGATCCAACGAAAGTTTTGCCTGTACCACTAGGTGCATCCAAGAAATATAATCCACCTGCATTATTGGAAACGGCTTGCATGATTGTGTCATATATGTACATGTTTTTGTTGAATATTCAATTTGGTGCTATTACAATTTTGTGATTATCAGATGGCATACGATCAAGAGCAATTTTGAACAATTGAACTAATGCGTTATGCTGATGGAAAAACCTTTGTGGCTCACGAATAATTTCACGTTTTGTATTTGAAACTATTGAACAACGTTGATCCAATTCACGATTTTCATCACCAATAAAATAAATTTGCAAAAATTGATGATCAGCGTCGGGGTATGGCAATAACGAACCATCTTGATGACAAATCTCGCCCTGAATCTGTAACATGTATGCAATTTAAGGTAGATGTTGAATCAGAATTTTTAAGACTTTATGATTCAGATTGATATAAACATGGGACAATCCTGTTGAGGTGTTTACCTTAAAAGTCGGCATAAAATTATCTCTAATAATTTTAGTAGCACCAAAAGAAGTCATTTGAAATGCCGAATTGTATTCTTGAATATTACTCAAAAACTGCTTCTACGTTTGAGATGTCCCAAAAATAAATGAATACAATGGTTCGGGTGGAGTTTCCAATGTTGGCAATCTCACTTTACCATTAGCACAACACATTCCGGGTGTTTCACCTGGAAAGTTAGCCGCATCACAATGTGGACATATTGCGTCCATCATTCCAATGTATCCGTACATACTATAATCAATCTAACTATTGTAATTATTCGTGATCGCCGTGCAAGATTAAGTACAGGTACCTAATTAAGGTATTGCTAAAATGCATTAGCTTGTGCGCGTTCATCTGTAGTCTGAGATCGTCTTAATAATACCACTTGATTTACATCACGCGTTCGCCGGCCTATGTTTGGTCGTCTTGCTCGTGGCATTTTACCTTCACTCAACAACTCAACAATATTTTGGTAAATATAAACACAACAAAGCAATAATTATCGCTGATAAAATGAAATGACATATGATGACATTAAATTTGTTTGACAGAACTAACGTTACTTTTTTGTCTTCGATTGTTTTGTCAAAGGTTCAAATTGGCTTTTAAGTATTAGTACAAATTGTTTGTATATGGGAGTATAGAAAGATGTTGATTTCACACTTTTTTAAGATTTTTTTTAATTTTCTCTACGTACAAACCTTCTCTGGACTTCCACGAATAATTCAAGACCAAAATTAGCTAAATCGGTAAAGGCATTGTTGAGTTATAACATTACAACGAAAAGTGGCATTGATTTTTATATATATAGATTAAATATTTAATCATTGCTCTGTAATACATTTCATTTGTTTTCTTAGCACACGTTTTCTTGTGAAATTTTTGAACCAATAGGTGGCGCTTTTTGAACCAATAGGTGGCGCTGTGGAAGGGTTATAAATAAATTTAATATATCATCATATTAGTTTGAATATGATTTCATTGATTATAAAATCAATACTGTTCACTCGGGCGTATACGTACTTTTTTTTCTTCATATTTTTGTGTAAAAGTTTTGTTGATTGGCATTTTTTTACATCGAAATTTGACATTTTAAATCGTCAAATGTCTTGTGTCAAATGAAAAAGTTGTAAATACGTGAAGTTTACCATTATGTTGTTCCAAGAAATTTGTTGAGAGTCAAAAATATAGAAATATGAAGAATTTTGTGGTCCCTCAAATAAAGAACAAATAAAAAATATTGACTTAAATTGTGGTACTGTCCTTTTTATGTACGACGGTGATAGGTTAGGTTAGGTTAGGTTAAAGTGGCTGCGGATACAAAAACCACACACTTAGGCCAGAAGAAAAGGCCCATTGTGATACCACATGAATCTAGAGAATTACTTCCCACTAGTCGAACCATTTTGAGCTTTTTATAAAGCGAAGGAGATATCTGATATCCTTTTAAGCTAGTTCACTGGGATCATCAAAAGAGTATTCTCCCAGATGAAGTTTGCGTCTTCGTGAAAGAGCAGGGCAGGTGCAGAGGAGGTGAGAGACATAAGACAGTGTCCCGTAAGGACACCTATTAGGGAGCTAATATGAAGTCTGCTTTGAGATAACAAGTCTTTAGAGCGCTTTATATCCAGTGAAACCCATATTAGTTTTGTGGCTGCGCATGTTGGTAAATTGTACCACCTAGAGTTTGCTATCTCGAAAGCTGTTTCTTTTAGCAGAAGTTTACATGTAGCTATCGGTATACCTATCTTCTCCCTTTCAGGTGAAATAGATATGACGGTCCATTTTTAGCGAGTTCATCGGCTCTACAATTTCCTGCGATGTCTCTGTGGCCCGGCACCCAGCATAGGTGAATGTTAAATTGCTGCGCCATCTCCATAAGAGACGATCGACAATCGAGGGCCGTTAGAGATTTGTTTGAGACGCCGTCAAGAGACTTGATAGCAGCCTGACTGTCAGAGAAGATGCGTATATCAGAAGTTGATATCACGTTTTCTCTTAGCCAGGAGAGAACCTCTTTGATCGCTAAAATTTCCTCTTGGAAGACGCTACAATGATTAGGGAGGCGGAATGAGATGCTTAAATTAAGCTTTTCTGAGTACACACCACTACCAACTTCCTCATTTGTCTTGGATCCATCTGTGTAAAAATGGATGCTTTTGTCATCCAGGAGTTTTTTGTCTTCCCATTCATCTCTGGATGGAATGGATACTTGGAAGTTTTTTCCAAATTGGGGTTTTGGGATAGTGTAGTCTATGTACTTTGGTATAGAACCAAAGCGGTTCAGAATGATGGAGTGCCCAACATTGTTGTTGGCCCATTGTGATGAGTCGTTGAGTCTTATAGCTGTACTCGCTGCCACTTGTTTGCTAAATATGTCAAGGGGTATCAGATGGAGGAGAGTGTCCAACGCTGCTGAGGGTGTGGTTCTCAAAGCCACGCTAATGCAGAGACATGCAGTGCGTTGGACTCTGCTGAGTTTGTCGTAGTATGTGACTTTCTCCAGTGCAGTCCACCACACTGCAACCCCGTACATAAGTATTGGTCGGATGACCGATGTGTATAGCCAATAAGTTATGCGAGGTTGAAACCCCCATTTGTTTCCTATGGCTTTCTTACAAAGGAAAAGAGCTGCTGTAGCTTTTTTAACTCTTTCCTGAATATTAGGTTTCCAACTTAATTTTTTGTCCAATATCAGACCAAGGGAGGTACAATTTCTGGAATCTTGTATTTCCGTGTAAAAAGGACAAGGTCTGTTTTTTGAGGATTAATACTAAGTCCGCAGTGGTCTGCCCATCTAGTGAGCATATTGAGTGCGTTTTGAAGAAGGTCTCTCAGCGTATTAGGATGTTCTCCTATGACGGCGATAGCAACATCATCGGCATACGCAACTACTCTGTAGCCTTCTCTCTCAAGGGATATTAGTTAGCTCGTTAACCACTATGTTCCACAGGAGAGGGGACAGAACACCACCTTGCGGAGTGCCTCTACTGACAGACCTTTTCGTACACAAATCCCCCATCTTAGAGTTGATGATCCTGCTTTTTAGCATTAGATTTATCAATTCACAGAGTGAGTATTCGACGTTTAGGGTCGTCATAGCAGAAGTGATAGTGGATGTGTTAACGTTGTTGAAAGCGCCTTCAATATCCAGGAAGGCCACCATAGTATATTGTTTTTGTTCTAGTGACTATTCGATAGTTCTTACCAAAGTGTGCAAGGCTGTTTCTACCGATTTCCCTTTGCAGTAAGCATGCTGAGACATCGATAGTCTCTTATCAATGCTGTTACGTACGTGGATATCAATCAAACGTTCCAGAGTTTTGAGAATGAATGATGATAGGCTAATAGGTCTAAGATCTTTAGGGTTGACATGCGAGCATTTGCCCGCCTTGGGAATGAAAACTACCTTTACTTCTCTCCATCGCTGAGGTATATAGACCTTATCTAGACAACTTTTAAAGATCATCTCAATGATGGGCAGAGTTATGTCAATCGTAAGTTGTAGCTCAGCTGGTACGATGTGATCTGGCCCTGGAGATTTGTAAGGTTTGAAACTATTCAGAGCCCAATTCAACTTCTCTTTTGTAACAAGACCTTGAGGAAAAGTTAAGTTAATACCCGACCCAGGATGGTTTGTTGTATTAACGGATTTGGACCTATCAGGGAAGTGGGTGTCAAGTAGCAGGTTTAGCGTGCCTTCGCAAGAGCTAGCTTCCTTATCCTTGATGTCTCCGAGGATTCTTCTATTGAGCTACAGAAGGATCTCCAAGAGGATCTTTTGACTATTCTCAATTCCTGTTTATATTTTTGAGGGATTCCTTATAGGAGTCCCAGTCTTGTGGATGTCTAGTCTTTTTTGCACGATTAAAAAGCCTTCTACAGTCTTTCCGGAGTATACCCAGTTCAGCAGCCCACCAATATGGTTTCATCTTTCCCCGCACTGTAGTGAGGGGGCAGGCAGTTTCCATGGCTTTATTAAGGGCTGCTGTAAGCTCGTCGACTTTTTGATCGAGTTCAAAAGCGCACAAGGGTGGGTCAGAAAGTTCTTTTTTAATCAGATTCTTCAGAGTTGCCCTATATTTTGGCCAATCTGTTTTTCTATAGTTTCGGAATTGGATCGGTTTTGGGAACTCTTCAATAAGTGTGAATTGGATGTATCTATGATCGGAGGACGAGTGCTCCTTTGATACTCTCCAATTCAATATTTTATTTGAGAGATGTAACGAGACAAGAGTCATATCTAAAACTTCTTGTCGATTTTTAGTAACGAAGTAGTAACATACTACCAGATTAGTTGTTAAAATGTAATCAAGAAGATGTCATCCAGTTCTCATGTGTTATATGTACTAAACTGTTTAATTTTGTTTGTGTCTATAGACTTCATTCCCATAGTTTAGATTCATTTTTGGATGAATTTTCAACTTTGTTAAACAATATCAAATCACCTAATCTTGTAATACTAGGTGATCTGAATATTGATATTTTAACTTCTTGTACTGTTTCTGATTCGTATCTTTTTCTGATAGCTGAGCATGGTCTTACGTCCTTAATTAATGAACCTACAAGGTCAGCCTCAGGTTCCTGTCTAGATCACGTTTTTGCCCGTTTTAAAGATTTGTCTTTGAGTCAATGTTATGGTGTTAACTTTGATCTTCATATATCAGATCACTGTATGACTGGGATTTTATTCAGCACCATGAAAAACTTGGAACGTAGGGAAAATGCTTCATCTTCATCTATTAAAACAAGGTTACATTTTGATCTACTGAATAATGCCCTACGCTTTGAAAATTGGGATACAGTCTTTGCCGAAAGTAATGCTTCCAATGCATATAATTTATTTCAAGAAATTTTACAATCTTATATAAGTACCTATAGCTTCAACCTAGTGATTAAAAAATCAGAAATGAATTTGAAGCCTTGGATAAACCGCATTATATTGAAGAAAATTAAAATCAAAAATAAGTTACATAAAAAATGTTCTCAGCATCCATCTAATAATGTTTTAAAAAATCGTTACAAAAAAATGTGCAAAAGGGTTAACTACGAAATTAGATTGCATCGTGTTAGATATTATTCCTCTTTAATGAGTAGTTCGCAAGGCAACCCTAAAAAGGAATGGAAAGCCATAAACAGTATAATTAACACTAATTCATCAAATATCTCCAACTCGATTGTACTTAATAATGACGGTGTAGAATTTGAAGATCCTTTAATTGTTGCTACCCAATTCAATGACTTTTTTGGTTCTGTAGGTCAAACTTCGGATTCATTTGATTTCTGTAATAGATGTGAAGCCGACGTTGGATTAGTAGATAGCACATATCATAGTAGTTTCTTTTTTGACCCAGTTACTGGATCTGAGGTATATAGCTTTATCAATTCTCTCAATAACTCGTTCTCGTGTGGTGATGATTGTATTCCAAATCAAACTCTAAAACAAATCGCACTGAATGTATCTGATATCCTAGCTCATCTTATTAATTTAAGCATTGGAACTGGGATTTTTCCATTTAAATTAAAATGTGCTAGTGTTATTCCACTTTTTAAAAAAGGTAATAAAAAAGAAGTCAATAATTATAGACCTATTTCATTGCTATCCTCCATATCGAAAATATTTGAAAAAGCTGTTAAATATAGAATGTTACGTTATCTTAACAAAATAAATTTCTTCAATAGTTCTCAGTTCGGTTTAAGAGAAGGGCTCTCTACTGAAGATGCTCTTCTTGAATTTTGCACTTTAATTAATAAAGGCTGTAGACATAAGCAAAGCATTTGATACAGTCGACAACAGCTTTCTTCTTAAAAAATTACATAATATCGGATTCCGTGTTTTTTTTTATAACTCGCTTGTGTCCTATTTAAAAGACAGGACCCAAAGAGTGAAAATTGGAGATTTTTTAAGTAACACTAGGGTTTCAAACCTTGGTGTTCCACAAGGGTCGGTCCTTGGTCCTATCCTGTTTCTCGTCTATATAAACTCTTTGTTCAGCCTTCCATTCGTTGGTAAGGTTACTGCTTTTGCTGACGATCTTGGTATAGCTTATGCCTCACCTAGCCCTCTTAGCCTTGTGGCTGATCTAAATTTTGATATCCACCTACTGCGTATCTGGTTTGCAAAACACAAACTTAATGTAAGCAACAAAACTAAATTGATGTATTTCAGTTTAAGAACACAAGCGATTCCAGATGTAAATATATTATTCCATGCTCAAAACTGCCAACGTTATAAAATGTTAAACTGTACATGTAATGGTGGTGGTGCTCTATCGCGATTTGATGAAGGTAAAGTCTGTTGTGACAATTGTTTTAATGTTGAAATTGTTAATGATTTTAAATACCTAGGTATTTCTTTTGATCAAAATAGGAGTTGGACAAATCACATTTCAACTTTGAAGCATTATCTACGTTCTTCAATCCGTAGTCTTTACCACCTCAAAAAATTTTGTGATCTCAAAACCTTAAAAACAGCTTATTTTGGAATTTTCTATTCTAAACTTCTGTATGGGATTAGTTGCTGGGGTGGTGCTTACCTAACTAAAATTCAGCCTCTGGTCATTTTGCAAAAGTGTGCTATGAGAAAAATCTGCGGGGTAAACCGGTTGTATGCTTCTATGGTGCTATTTAGATAACTGAACATTCTACCGGTGAGACATTTATATTATTTTAAAGTTTCTAAAATATTCTTTATGAGATGTGGATATCTACAGAGTCCAAACTCTGAGGTCCACAATTTGCGAAGCAACCATGACAGCTATGTATCCGTCCCCTCATTTCGAACGACTCACTTTAGAAACTTCTACTCCATTGTGTCCTACAAGCTCTTTAATATGTTTCCCGAAAATATTCGTTGTATTCGAACCTTAAAATTATACTTGCAAAAAATTAAAATATGGCTTCTTGAAATTGATCATAACCAAATCGAAGTTTTGTTGACCTACATCAATTAGTTTTAAACTTAATTATTTGTCTTTTATAACAAAAATAATGTTTTATTCTTGTATTTAATTTTTGTATTCTCGTTATATTATGTTCCTTAATATTGTTCACCCCACATAAGTCATTTAATTATACTGAGTGCCATTTATCACTATTTAAATTGTTAAGTAAAAAATGTCACTATAACTATTCTTTTTTTATAATATTTCTTTTAAAACTTGTATAATTATCCTTTGTTATTTTTATAAATGTATTATTATAATAAGAATAATGAAAATAAAAACAAAAAAAAAAAAAGAGACTCACCTCTGTCATTTATATCGGTGCTACCCCACGTAGTATGGTGCGCATTGGCGTCACAACCGTCACAACGGTGATAAATAGTATAACATTTTTTTTTAAATTAATAGAATCAAAAACGAGCATCACTCAATGATATACATATCTAGATATTGTCTTAATTTGTAATTCAATATTTGTTAATGTTTTGTTTTTAAATTATTTGATATTTTTAAACAATTAAAGGGGATGAGGCTCTTAGGTGGCATTCTGTGTTATTTTGTATACTTCACCTAATACTTTAAACTTTAAAAAGAATTCAATGTAATTTTCAGGATATTATAAAGAAACTTTTAGGATTTACTTATGTATCAATATACCTTTTAATATTTCCTGGAAATTCTGATTATTGTTTGGTTCTTAAAATATTAAAAGGTTAATGAAACCTTTTATTTTAGTTAACCTATTTTCTCCCTACTTATAAATCCTTATCTTATACACCCACAGCTAATAAGATTTAACTGAACAATGGATTCATTTGCATAAATTAAATCACAAAATAACCTCATTAAAGTTCAAAGTTCTATCAGTTGAAAACCTGAGAAAACCGAAAGTAAAGTTTAATATTCTACTCAAAAACCTTATGGCTCCTAAATAAATATAAACATCATTTACGATGAAATCGTGACGTCAATCTTAAAGAAAAATCATTTTATTTAGGTTTACCTTAATTTTGTACATGTTTAATTAAGAGATCGAGATAAAGTCTTAGGCTATCATCATATTGTGTTTAATCATCATTCCTCATATAAAGAACGGTCCCTACCCTTTTATTCAAAGAACAGAAAGCAAATCACCTACCTACTACATACTTTAATCCGTATAAAATCTTTTCTTCCATTATAGGAAAATTGTATACGGCTGGTGGACTATCATCTATTCTTAAAGAGCTCTCCGATGACATTGTTCCAGCTGATGGAGAAGAAATTTACAATCCATTTACCCCAGTTGTATCGCCAACGGAGGAACAATCAACACGAATTGACAAAATGTTCATCCAGACTGCGTCCGGATATCGACCCGTTGATCATTGTTACTACAAACATCCAATTGGATCGGATCCAGAGAGTAATAGGTAAGTCCACACATACCGCCTCCAGTTTGATATGTGTTTGATGGTTTTGCTATATTTTTGGATGATGCGGGGTGGATTAGTTTAGTACCTATGTATATATCGTATGCCATACGGAATTCCAATATCCCACCAGCAGGCTCTACACCGCATATCCATTATACAACAACAATCCCAATATGGGAACTCTATAGCCCTCAAATTGCGTGTGATGAGAAGTCTTAGTGGTGGGTTGTTAACTTTTTTCTTTTTTGGGTCTGGTTGGGAATAAATTAGCGACTCCAGAGGACGAGGACGACAACGACGAGGGTACAATAAAAGGAGAATTTATTTTTGTGGTTTTATGCATAAATGGTGGGTTGGTTCCCGAGAATATTTACGTACATATTGTATAGGTCGTTGTATATGATGTCTATTGTGGTTTTTACGGTTATTTTTAGAATTTCATGATGTTTTTTCTTTTCTATGTTTTTGGTGTTTTGTGGTTTAACTTTTTACTTATATATGACGAGTACAAGTACAAGTAAAGGAATAACCCAAGGGAACCTTGAATCTGTTTTTCGTAAGGAAATTTCTTGTTTATGAACCTTTTTGTTATGAAGTTTTGGGGGTGGAATCAGTGTTGCCAGGTGGGGTTTCTTAAATTCAAAGACAAACCTAAACCTACAAACATAAATAAACTCAACATATCTTTGTGCATCTTTTAATAAAATAATATGAAATACAGGGTTATCCACTTTACGGTTTCAAAAGTAAACGTAAATAAAACACATATAAAATATTTGTTTCATAATATTTCTTTATTATTATAAAGTTTTAACGTTGAAATTTATGTGTGAAATACTACATCATATAATTGACCACCACGCGAGTTGTTGCAAGCATCGATTCTTTTGAGGTAATTTTCGATCATTTTTTGTCGAACTCAGCCAAAACTTGACAAATATTGATTTTTAAGTAGTCAAGAGGGGCATAGGTTTATCTGCATAAACATAGTCTTTAGCGTAGCCCTACAAAAAAAAATCACACGGTGTCAAATATAATGATCTTGGTGTCCAGTTGGTATCACCAAGACGAGAAATTACGCGGGCAGAAAATGTATCTTGTAATAAAGCCATTTTCAGTCGATTTGTGTGGCTGTGGCACCTTCTTGTTGAAATAATGTATTCTCCAAGTCGTATTCTTCAATAGCAGGAAGAAAAAAATGGTTATCATATGACCATAACACAAAATGGATAACTCGTTATATTCTTTGACTTGATGAAAGTAGAAACTTGAATAAATTTATGAGTGCCCCTTGTCATAATAACGTGATTCTTACTCTAAAAAAAGAGGCTGGGATGCCACCCACACTGATAACTTCCCATTCCGTCTGTTGTTGTTGTCAGTTGAATTATTCTTAAAATTTTTAAAAAATTACCAATAATATTTTGCATAAATTGAAATAGTTTGATTAAAAAATCTATTTTTGTTAACGAGATTTTTAGTCGAAAACCCATTTTCACCAATTTTTTTGTAGCATTTCTTAAAAGTTCTTATTTCTTTATAAACAAATACAAATTGGATGAAAGAAATTAATTTGAAGTCAATATCTTCTATTGTTCACAAGATATCGAGAACCAAACATCAATTTTTACCAAATTTTCGTACTATTTTGTGTAGATATTATTTGTTTATGAAAAAAATAACGGACTGTTGGATTTGTATGAAAAATTTACTGAATGTCGAAAACAATATTTTCTGTGAGATAAAATTAGTTTGAAGCCAATATTTTAAATTTTTGGAAATGATATTTGAGCCGAAAGTAAATTTTTACCAAGTTTTAGTATTGTTTTTTTTTTTTTAGATTTTTATTTTTTGTACTTACTTTTTGTACAATTCGATTTTTCTCAAAATTTTACAGAATGTTGACAACAATATTTTTTAATAGCTACAATTAGTTTAAAACCAATATCTCAAAGTTTTGAAAAGATATTTGAGTCGAAAATCAATTTTTACCAACTTTTATTCATTTTTTTTATTGTCAATTCGATATTTCTCCAAATTTTTCGCAATATTGAAAACAATATTTCTTATAAGATAAAATTAGTTGGAAGCCATAATCTCAAATTTTTGAAAAGACATTTGAGTCGAAAGTCAATGTTTACCAACTTTTAGTAATGTTTTTTTAGGTTTTTATTTTTTGTAAGAAAAACTGCCCATTCGATTTTTCTCAAAATCTTACGAGATGTCAAAAACGTTATTTCTCGTTACATAAATTTATTTTGGAGATAAAATCTTTTTTTATTCGTAAAATATGCGAGGTGACAAATATTTTTTTTTCAGTTTTTTTTTTTGATTTATAAAAAACCGTTAGTTGGAATTTTTTCCAAAAATACACTAAAATTTAATTCAAGTCTCTCGCGATATTGGTTCGTGAGATATTTAGGGTTAAACAAAATGTTCACCTTTTTTGAAATTACTATGTTAAAAGAAACCACCCACTCAATTTTTTTCAGAGTCCTTTCTGCATCTTTCTGCATTATTATTTGAAGTCGATATCTCTACTGGTTCTTGAGCTATGGCCGACGAAAAAAACATCGCGAACGTACGGACGTACGGACGTACGAACGTACGTACACACGCACGCACAGACATCTCTCTAAAAATCTTTTATTTCGACTCTAAGGACCTTAAAACCTCGAGAAATGTCAAAATTTTCAATTTGACCAATCGAACCAATTACAATAACTTCTTATAGGAAGTTAAAAAGAATAAATTCTAAAGAAAATTCTATATCCATTACATTTCTGTCAAATCAACAGAAAAAAAACTTCAACAGCAAAGGTTGAGATTTAATTTTTCATTTTAATCAATTTATCAATTAAAAAATAAAAATAAATACAAAAAATGGTAGCTTTGCTCTTGAATTTTTTTTATTTTTAAAATAAG
This sequence comes from Eupeodes latifasciatus, assembly GCA_920104205.1. Lineage (NCBI taxonomy): Eukaryota > Metazoa > Arthropoda > Insecta > Diptera > Syrphidae > Eupeodes > Eupeodes latifasciatus. The sequence continues at coordinate 29,005,064 of OV049924.1, forward strand.
AGAAAAAGGTCAAATAATGTTCTTTGGGTATGTGATGGATATGTATTTGTCAGGATATTGTTGAATTTTTAATATTTTACTTAATATTCAAGTACTAGTACTTTACTTTTTTTATTTTTATGAATTCATCTGAAGTTGTGTTATATTTTTGAAAACATAAATTTAGGATCAATTTTAAAGAGAAGAGATATAAGGTTATTTTCGGCTCAAGCTGATAACTTTATTTAAATTTTATTATTATTTTATCTTCATGGCTTATAATAAAATGACATACTCGTATATACTTCATATTGATACCCTTGATTTTTGATTTCTTTTAAAGAAAGAAGAAATTCAGGATTTATGGAAAAGCATATTATGATGGAAAATAATGTGCTTGACAAAAATGGTGTAATTTTGTATTTTAAGTTTATAAAAATTATTATATAAATATCACCAAAAAAATGTTTTGAAACAAATGTTCAGCTTATTTACCAGCTTTAAAACAATGAATTCAATTTACCGACTAAACATATCACGGTACTTAAAAGACATGCAATACTTTTAATGGGACATTTAATAATTTCAAAACAAAAAATCATTTCGGTAGCTGAAAGAACAGATACATAGAGAAAAAGTTAAACTTTTTAAGATAAGATTAAAGGCAGAATTGTAACTTTGATGCTGCCTTTTTATTTCCGACATATTGGAACTACATATATGGCATGTATTGAATTTGTAAAAAATTTCGATATCGAGAATTTAATCAAATATGACATTACGATGGTAGAGAACTAGGAAAAATGTGGGTTCCCCGATTCCGTCTGTCTGCCTATCATCGCCCCTACAGCCCAAACCATTGGATCAATTGACTTCAAATTTGGAAATTCAGGTTTTAAGCCTTTTTTAATTTTATTTAAAGACTAAAAATAACAGAAAACTCTAATTGTCTCCAAAACATTTTTTTAACTATAAACTACTTAATACTAGAACAACCACAGCAGCAAATCTAACTATCTCACGTTTTTTGTTTTTCATATTTTGTTGTCTTTTTTTTTTATTTCTTGTTTTTTTTTTTTTTTTTGTATTTTTTGTATTTTCCTTTTTTTGTTTTTTTTTTGTATTTTTGTATTTTTTTTGTGTATTTTTTTTTTGTACCCCCATGCCTATTCCACTTAAAACTAAACCCTAAAACTATAAAACAAGTATGCAAGCCGGCCAAGGCTTAAAACCTCATCCCGACTACCCACTATCAAGTGCCGATTGAAGCCACCAAAACTGGCTCTCCTGCTTCACCCTATCAGTTCGGTCCCGTTCGGGCACAGCCCTACTGCACCGAAGGAGCTCTGCTCCGCCTTGTGCCATGACGTCCCGGTTGTACAGGAGTCGCCTATCCACGGATCGTCGTCTGACGTGTTAGTTTAGCGGAACTGCCAATCTATCCTGTATCAGACTGCATCTATCTAAAAAGAGGAATGCCTCTGGTGGAATAAAGCCGCTCAAGCGTGCACTCTCAAAATACTCGTCGTTCGGATAGAACGCCCCGAAAATTAAATTGTTGGTCGAAGACATAGCTCTTGCAATGTGACCTCGGACGAGTTTTATCACGAAATTGTTAATTCTGTTGATTCGAGCCCCGTTGTTTAGGACCTCGTTGGAATAGTAATGCACGTAAGAAGATTCGGCTGTTCTTCATAAGCCGGTACAGCGTCGTAAACACTGCCGCTCGAACACCCGAAACTTCTCAATCTGGGAAGGAGCAACGTTGAACCACACAGGACAACCATAAACGATCATCGACCGTATGAGGGCCATGTAGCAAATTACCTTCACTCTGGGGTCAAGCCGACTGCTAAGAAACAGCCGTTTCGTCAGAGCGAAGGCTCCTCTGGCCCTGGTCAGAGCAGCATTTATATGTCTGTCGAAATATAAATACTGATCTAACCAGATACCGAGGTACTTCACTACACTTTTGCTCGCTAATGGCTGCCCGTGAAGATCAACGATGACCATCTTGCGCCAATTCTTGCACGTATCCCTCGTGGCCCTAGCCAACGAAGTCCGGAGCAGAATTGTCTCCGACTTCTGGACATTTAGTCCTACGCACTAACCATCACGCCACGGGTACTACTCTTTTACTGTTTCAATAATATTTGATGATCAAAATTGTCATTGTTTTTATTTTTGATTTTTATACATACATGAGCAAGTTTATGCGTGGGTGGTGTTTTTACCATAGCAATTTAAAAAAAAGTGAAAATGTTGGTTTGCCCTAAATATCTCACTAACCAATATTATGACGTGATACCTAACAAATATATTTTTGGAAAATATTCCAACTTACGGTTTTTTTATAAATAAAAAAAAAAACTAAAAAAAATATTTATCACCTGAAATTTTACGAACAAAAAATAAGTTTTCAACATCTGGTAAAATTTTGAGAAAAATCGAATTGACAGTTTTTTTTTATAAAAAATAAAACCTAACTCAAAGTTGGAAAAAATTGAATTTCGACTCAAATATCTTTTCAAAAATTTGAGATTATGGCTTCCAACTAATTTTATCTTATAAGAAATATTGTTTTCTACATTTGGTAAAATTTTGAGAAAAATCGAATTGACATTAAAAAAAAAAAATAAAAACTTAAAAAAAAATTAATAAAAGTTGGTAAAAACAGATTTTCGACTCAAATAACGGGTCTATGAAATAACTCCCACGAAATAAGTCCCACTTTTAAAAACGAAATAAGTCCCACCAAAAATTGCTATTTTGAAAGTGGGAGTTATTTCGTTTTTAAAAGTGGAACTTATTTCGTCAATTGGTGGGATTCGTTACGCGTTTTTATTTTAAGTGGGACTTATTTCGTTTTGAGTGGGAATAAATTCGTTTTGTAAAGTGGGAGTTATTTCATACCCCTAAATTTATATTTTGGTGGGATTTATTTCGTTTTAAATGGGACTTATTTCATTTTCATAATTTTTTGTTGTTTCTCATTGAATTTCATAATGTTCTTTTTATTGCTTTTTAAAAAAAATGTATTGTATTGTAGAATATATGCTTTCGAAAAGTTCCGTTATTTCTTGCTCTTTACGAAATGAATGGTATTGTTTTAAATTTGTTGTTAAGTGTGCTAGTTTACAAGACCTTATCATTATATTGATTAGTTAAGTTTGTGAATTTCAATAGTGAACATGAGTGAGGAATAACAGCAAGCTTCTTTATATTTTTTTGAGAAACAATTATATATAGGGTGTGTAAAGTCGCCAGGCAGGCGCCTATATCAACAACTTCTTTCAATAAAAGCACCTGTGGGTGGCCCGCTTCGCGGGTTCTCAGGATTTTAACTCCCTTTTTCGGGGTCACACCCGCTCACGCAACTCCGTTGCTCCGCTTAGGGTATGTAAAGTCGCCAGGCAGGCGCCAATATCAACAGCTTTTTTGAATAAAATGTCATTATGGCTTTATTTCGCAAAAAGTTATATATTGGACATTTCGTAAAAGGGACAACCATAATTTTGTGTCCTTATCTTTAATGGCTCTCCTTTTTTTGTTATTAATTACTTTATACTTACTATAATAAAAAAACTTTAAAGAAATGTGTACAAATAGGTACCGAACTTAACTACTGGAAAAACAATATTATATTTTTATTATATTTTTAGTAGGAAATTGGAATTCGTGTTCCATGTTTTCTAATATCACCATTACAAAATACAACTAATCCCAATGCCACGTTAAAACTATAATACCGTCTACCATGCACTGGATCTTCAAGCCATTTATAAAGGTCGATAATTTTAATCTGATGGTCCTTCCGAAACGGTTTCCATCTTAATAATAAGAACAATTGATATGTACTTAATCCATTTACGAATCCAAACGTTGTTACTAGTGGGACATCTTTCGTTTATGAAAGTGGGACTTAATTCATTTAAGAAATATATTATTCAAGGGGGAGTTATTTCATTTTGAGTGGGAGTTATTTCATTTCAAGTAAATTTTTACATCATTTTATTTTGGTGGGACTTATTTCGTATTCAAAAGTGGGACTTATTTCGTGGGAGTTATTTCATAGACCCCAAATAACATTTCAAAACTTTGAGACATTGGCTTTAAACTAATTTTATTTTTTTTAAAATATTGTTGTCAATATTCAGTAAGATTTTGAGAAAAATCGAATTGACAGTTTTTTACAAACAATTAAAAACTTAAAAAAAATTAACAAAAGTTGGTAAAAATTGATTTTCGACTTAAATATCTTTTCAAAACTTTGAGATATTGGCCTTAAACTAATTTTATTTTTTTAAAAATATTGTTTTCAACATTTAGTAAAATTTTTAGTATAATCGAATTGACAGTTTTTTTACAATAAAATTAAAAACTAATAAAAAAATTAATAAAAGTTGCTAAAATTGATTTTCGACTCAATTATCTTTTTAAAAACTAAAAATATTAGCTTAAAATTAATTTTATTTTATAAAAAATATTGTTTTTAAAATTCAGTAATTTTTTATAAAAATCTAACAGTAACTTTTTTCATAAAAAATTAAAATCAACAAAAAATAGTACGCAAAATTGGTAAAAATTGATGTTCGGTTCTCGATATCTGGTGAATAATAGAAAACATTGGCTTCAAATTAATTTCATTCATCTAATTTGTATTTGTTTATATTAGATATAAAAACTTTTAAGAAATGCTACTAAAATTGGTTAAAATTGGTTTTCAAATAAAAATCTCGTTAACCAAAATAGATTTTGAAATCAAACTCATATGCAAAATATTGTTGGTAATTTTAAATTTTTTTAGAAGAATTAAACTGAACTTTTCTAACAAAACACGAAAACCTACAAACCTTTTAAGCAAGACAAATCGACAGACGGGATGGGAAGTTATTAGTGTCGCATCCCAGCCTCTTTTCTAGGTTTTTATTTTTTATAAAAAAAAAACTGTCAATTCAATTTTTCTCAAAATTTTACCTGATATCAAAAACGTTATTCTTCGTTGTACAAAATTGTTTTGGAGATAAAACCATTTTTTATTCGTAAAATTTTCGAGGTGATACATTTTTTTTCCAGTTTTTTTGATTTATAAATTACTAATTTACATGCTACGACTTAAAACATGAAAAACCGATGTTTTGTTAAGATAATAATTCCATTCATCTAGAAAGAATTCTTCACCAATCAGACAACAATGAAATAGTGACATTGAAAGAGAATAAATGTTAATTGTTCTAGAATGATAAAGTATTTGAAATTTTTGTATATCACAACTTCTGTGTATTATGTCAAAAAATTGTGAAAGTGGTGAAAAATGTACTGATAAAATTGCAAACTGTCAGAAATTTTTGTTTTCTTTAATCCAGAAACAAACGAAAGTCCTAAAGTTCTAAATATCAAGATCTCGATAGCTAATTGGGATCAGCTCAGAACATTCTTGAAATTTTATTTCTTTTGTGGCAAGTAACTCCATCTTGATAAAAAAAACAACTTTGTCTACATCAACTTCTTTTAATTCTGGCCATGAAATTAATTAATCATAGTTTGGTAGCGCAATTTATTCACTGTAACCGTGGGACCAGCCTCATTTTCGAACAAGTAAGGTCCATTGACACGTTGAGTGTGAACATGCCTTCAACAACCATTCTTGGATTTTTCTAGCCCCAATTGTAACAATTTACCTCATGATTAAGTAGCGCCGGACTTTAAAATAGGGTTTAAAACTCAAGATGATTTTTCGACAAAAACTGGATCATTTTGACGCATTTCAAGCATTTCAATAAGTGAACTTTAAAATCTAAGTGTGAAATACGGTGTAAACTAAAAAAGCTGTGATTATAAAAGTTTAAGCAATTTTTGTTTGTAATACATTGTTGATACATATATTTTTCCATATTTAGTAATGGCGTAGTTTTTACATGTCAAATGCCAAAATATGACAGCTGACTAAAAATTCAAAACCAAACCACTTATTTAAGAACTAATTACAATTAAAAAAAAATAAAAATTACTAATTATTTTCAAAACTTGTAAAATGTCAAAAAATTACAGCTTTTAAAGTGACAGGTGTCGAAATGATGGGCAAACCGAATACAATTTAAAATAATAAAGTTTGTCTTATAGGCTGCGTTCAATATCGTGTTGGATAGGGTATCTTGGATAGGTGGATTTTTAGATACCTTGTTGAACGAGTTGGATAGCTGTATTGAGATAGCTGTCAAAAAATATAAACAACTTTCAGCTGTTCACAAAAAGCAGAGAAACATTTAAGCTTCGAAGTAAAAATTGTTGTAAAATAAAACTTTTAATGGATAATTCTTGTTATTGTCTAAGATAATGTTGTAGCGCTTTTTCGTATTTTTTAATTTTATTTCTAATTCTTTCTCATCAAAAATTGACACGGGTCAACTTTTGCAATTTCTTGAAAAATTGTTCTTCGCCGGGTTTTTGGGTCTCGGAGCTGGTCCTTTCTCTTTCTGCACTCCTCCAAGAATGGATTTATGTTCCCAACCTTAAAAAAAGGGAATAGAGTGGTTCTTCTTTAGGGTTTTGAATCATCTGAAAGAATAACTTACATTTCCTTTCAGCGACCTTAATTGCTTTTATATGTACATAAAAACAAAAAAAATAAGATTTATTTATTTCCACAAGATTAATATACATATGTATATTTGCTTGTATTTTGTTCTACCTCTGGAACAGCATGAGGTTCTTCAACTTCAGAATGCTGGACACTAGACTGGAGGTAAGACCTAGCAAACTGGTCATCTACAAAACGAGAACAAAATAAGTCAATTTTGAAGTTTAAAAAAATAGATCATAATTACCTTCTAAAATTCGGATGCAAATAGCTTCTTCATCGTCTATTATGTACAGAACATCCTCAAATACAACTTCAACTAACATTTTGTATCGTTTTGTTTACCAACAAATACAAAAAGCTGAAATCAATTTTTAAGTTTCTTGAAATTCAACCATGTGTTGAATCAGCTGTTCTGTCAGATACCTACATACCTCAGAAATTCTTGGATACCTTTGGATTCCTTTTTTGATATCTCAGCTGTTTTTGATCAGCTGTTATTTTACACGTAAAACACTAACAAAAAGGTATCCGGATACCCTATCTGTCTGAGATTGAACGCAGCCATAATGTTTGTGCTTATAAAAACATAAGTAACTTTGTGCAGAAATGTCTTGATATTTCTTACAAATTTTTACATTGTACTTTCAAAACCCAAATAATTTAATATTTAATACGTATTATATAAATTTCTTTCACATCGATACTTTGACATACTTTTTTCTTGTAAAAAAAACAAACAGATCTTAAATATGTTCGTTTAATCTTAACACAAAACTTTCTGTTAACAGTTTTCCTGAAATATCATATATAAAATGTCAACAATTGCATAAAAATATTTTAAATTTTAAACATGCCTCATTTTAATTAAATTGGAAAATATAAAATTTAAGCAATTTGTATTCTTCACAACACAATTAGTACATTATTAGATAACTTTTTATGGCACCAGATTAATTCCTAAAAACAAAAAGAACTAAAACGAAACAAATAACGATTAAGGAGAGGTCCTTAAAATTCAACTATGTATTTTGATTATTGTTAACTTAAATTTATTAATTTAATATAATTTTCTCATTTTAAAAGCCATAAACAATAAAAATTGTACCTTTTATACCCAAATAACCTTCTTGGGATTCAATTAATATTATTCTAGCTTTGGCATTGTAAACATTATCAATAAAGAGAAAAACGCCTGGGTGATGCTGTTGTATACGTTATTTTGTGATTTTGGGTAATGCGTCCGTTTATCCTTTTTGCGTCACTCCCTCAAAAAGAAAGCATTTTACCCCAAACCTAGCCAAGATATAGCTTTATTTTACCAAATCGTTTCAAAATCAGCACACGATTCTACCTCAAAAACATATACAAAAATAATAGAAAATACATAAGTATGTATGTAGTAGAGTAGACGAACTTAAGCCCTGACATTTATAATGAAAATGTCAAACTGCCACACTACTCTCCATCTCCATCCTCTATTGCATGCAAAATCATCATTATCAAAACATTCTAACTTTAGGTTCATTTCATATACCTACATAACATACATACATACCTAACCTATATCGAACCTAGAACGAAGGAACCGAAACCATTAAAGCTAAACTTCATTGTTTTTGAAGAGATCTTTCAAGTTCCAAAAAGGCAAAATATTCATTCAAAAGAATTCCATTTCAAAGTAGGTACATACAAACATACTCTTCTATATATGTGTATGTACGTCCAACGCACGCCTGACGACCGAACCGAACCGACACAGACACCGACACCGGCGAAGATGGGGACAGTTCTCGGTTTGTCGGAAACCCACGCATCAATTGAAGCACCCCGCCCGCGCACCTCCTCTGCTAGAAAGTCAAATTCCAAAGGCAATTCACAAACTGTTTGCCTTAGTCGTCCTTAATTCAACAACCAATGCCAATATGCGTGGGTGTGAAGTAATTTCCTTTTGTATAATCAACAAACGTCCCGATTTCATCCCTTGTCCCAGCTCCATTCCTGACTTTCTCCGAAAACAGAGTCTCAATTTCTAATTTTAGAAATACCTAACGTTGCGTTGGTTGTGTTCTCCTCACATACACAGCCTCTTCTGTCACATCAGAGATTAATCGATGAAGCAACTGTCTTGGTTTATTTTCTGTACCTTTAAAAAAAAATCATCTTTAAACCTACGTTATGATGGTTACTTTTGTGGGTTTTAGGTGACTTTTCATTGTATATATGTATAGTATAGAATTATTTTTATAATCAGTTGTAGATATACATACATAAATAAATTTATTTGCGTCTTTTGTTCCATTTCTAGACATGACATCTCCAACAACGTCCAATTAGCCTGTTCTTTCCATCGAATCTGGATAATGGTTTCCAACATTTGTCATGGCCTTTTAGGTGGGCTGGCATTGGCGCACCTGCTTTTCGTGACCACAAGTAAACCATTGGACTGGCCAGATGGCGCCATACACCATTATTCGTCCTTTGCCGAAGCGTACGCAAACACCTTCTATTGCTTGGCCATAATTTGTATGGTGTCTGTTTTTGACCGGTAAGTATACTAAATTATACCTTAAGTATTTTTCTTTTCTAGCTACCTCCACATTTCATAAAGTTCTATTCATATTTATAAATTTAGCTAATAACAATAATAACAAAAATAAATATAGAAAATTGCACGGTTCATTAGGAATTGCTAAAAGTACGAGGTTTTATAATATATAGAAGTCTATGACGTTCATGGTTTCTATTTATAAATCGAACGAATAAAGGATATCATTTTATTTATGTGTCGTGTCGGTATATTATATTATATTATGAAGTCAAAGTGGAGGGGGGGGGTTAGGTACCTATTTTTCGAAGAGTAGGCACATTTATAGTCTGAGGGGAATTTAAAAGAAAAAATCAATTTTTTGTTTTTAAATTTAAGAGTTTGATCTTACAGAGGACGTATGTATGTGGAACATTTGTTTCCTTGTTTTGGATGAAAGAAACCTTGAGAAAAGTATTAACGGGGTGCAATTAAGCAATATTCACATGAGCACGACCAACGAATGAACGAATATTCGTCGATTTTGACATTTCTTTCACATGAGAGTTTTTAATTCGTCGCGAATGAAGTTTGACATTCACCACCGAAACCAAAACAAGAATGATTTTTTTAGGTTAAGTACGCGCGATTTTTTTATTCGTTGCGAATGTGGATAATGTGGAACGCGAATAAAGTTTGACAGTTCGTATCAACTACAATTTTTTCGCGACGAATAAATTTGTTTTCTTAAATTTATTAATATATGATATTGAAAAGTAAAAATATGCATCATAAATCAAATAGAAACTATATTGCTATCGTTTTGTTAAGAATTTGTGTGGAAATATGTCTTCAAACGTATATAAACTCACATTTTGTAATTCATTCGTCGTTCGTTGGTCGCGCTCATGTGAATGCTGCTTTAAGATGATTTATGAAAAATGACAGCATTCAGCAATATATGCGAAATTTTATTTCATAAGACCATTCAATCCTTTACATCTGCACCCTTAAGCCACAGAAACTTTTGTGGTTTTTGGTTTAATCAAAAAGTTGACCTTTGTTGGGATCTATGGTTGACCTTTATAATGTTTTTTTTTTTCCTATTGGTAAAATAAATCAATTGATTTGAATCTGTCGAAACGTCAGTTTCCCCCTTTTTTGTGTTTCATTGGGTAAAAAAAATCGATTAATTTTTGATTTAAATCAATTTTCTGAATTTTTCGACGAATTTAACCTTTTTTATAATGCACCAGTTTAATATATGTAAGTGGTTTGTGATTTATTTTATTTGTGTATAGGGTTTCCCACTAATAGTTTCCATTTCGATATTAGTGAAAAACGAATATTTTTTTTTGTAAAAATTCAATGGATTTTTGTTTCACTTTACATTGAAAAAGGCATGTCATTAACAATAGAGAACGATATTAGCCAAATGACAGCCACAGATGTCATCTTTTAGGTGCAACAAGAAAAAAATCTAAAATTTATTGTTTATTCTCAAAATCTTGGTGGATAAATGTGATCACCTCTTTAAGAAATATGACGTGACGTTGCTGGTGACCATCAGCTTGATTTTTCTGTTCACGTTAAAATCATCAAATCCCAAGTTTTTATGCGAAATATGTCATGTCGTTTGTGTAATATCTTATTCCAAACATAAACGACAAATTGAAATCGACAAACCAACAGCAATATTCTTAATTGTTTAAATGACACACACAGTTTTGATTTTTAGCACCACTAAATTGTGCAAATAGTTCAAATCATTCGGCCGACGCGACGCGACGAGGTGATTCATGTGTTGTTCAATTTTTAGTAATTGTGTAGTTTCATTTGTCAAGTGTCAATAAATGACATTTTCTAAAAAAGCGCATTACAAAGACACTCCATATGAAGATGGAATCATATCTGTCAATCTGGTTTGCCTACAAACTTTCGATTTACACGCACACATCTACAGCTAATATTAATATACCGCACACGTTCACAGCTAATATCAATTTTCCACTAATTTACAATAGATTCATGACAGTGTTCAAAAAGTATAAAAAAAATTAAACAACGAATTTTAAAGTGCTTACCTTACTTTACTAATATAGAGTGTCTTTGGTTTTAGAAATAATTTAAGTATAAAAGGACTTTGAAATTAGTTTATATTAACATGGCTTCTTCGTCTTCCAACTGCTAAAAATGTACTTAAAGTTCGCTTCATTGTCCTTGCTTTAAAAATGTCAAAACAGGCAAAAATTGGAACCAAATTTTAAAATGGTCACCACTGTTGTTGAGCTTGATTGAAGTCTAATTGTTTAGTAAAAAAATTGAAGCTTACGAAACTTGATAATACTTTTTTTATTATTTAATCAAGCATATTTACTCGTAATTTAAATATAAACGGAGTGGAACACGAAATTGTATTACACTGTCAGTAATGCTGGCAACTATGCCCGAATAAGTTCCTTGAAAGCTATCCGGATGTCCCTTCGGCCGTTCTGTTCTATGCACAATGAAATCACCAATGGAAAACGTGTATCTCCAAATGTCAAAATTCTAACTCATGAAAGTGACAACTACCAATGTACTCGCAATTCTATTGCCTAATTTGAAAAGAGTGAATAATTTTACGTGCAAAATTTGTATTCAACCCCTGTGTATAAATTTGCTTAAATACGTTTTTGTCTCAGAAAATCGGACAATTCGTTGCACGGTTCGTTTTTACACCGATAAAACTACCATTTGTGGAATTTGGGGCATCTTGTTCATATATAAACGTCAAATTATTCACATAAAAGAAAATTCAGTTTGAGTTTTGTTGGCATTCATCTGTCATGTTTAATTAACATTTATTATTTTGAAAGCTAACTAAGCTTTTGGGAATTCCCGTTTTTGTTAAAATTTCCTTGAGTACATTGAATTTGTGACATTAAGGATATGATGACATTAGGAAATATTTATTTTTTATACTGAACTAGCTTTAACCACACTCCTCTCTAATCTATCATGCTTTTTAAAAATATTCTCTCATGTTTATAAATAATACAATTTTATATAAATTTACATTTTATTTTTTCTAGCATGGATTTATGCCATTTAGATTTTTCTAATGCATCAGAAGTAATATCATTTCGATGGATAATTATAGCAATGATTTACATAGCGACAATAATCCTCACATTATGTGCGGAATCTATGAATGAAAAAATCTACTTGACCAAAAACTCAAATGTGACAATGATGAGAGAAGATATGGTAAACACAAATTTCGAAAAAGCACAAATTAAAAAATTTATTTACAAAATATTACAATTTATTTAATTTTATAGGAAAGTCATAATCAAGCAATAAGCGTATGGAGTAGTCTATCGATGGCACGAAGCATTGGTGGTATATTTGGTTGGATAATGATTGGTCTATCACCAGCCGAAGATCTACTTTATAGCCATTTAATGGACATGGATAAATATCAATTGACAAATAATTAAAAATAGAAAAAAATGTATATTTGACAGATGTCAAAACAAAAAATATATAAACATAAACATAAATAAAAGCATTATTTAGAATTAAATGTATTTATCAATAAAATAACAATAATAATATAAAAATAATATATAAAAGAATAATAATTATTTAAACCAGAATGTAAACAACAACCGAACAAGTGATATATTTACCCACATATTTATTATTGTAAAAATAAAACAAGATAGAAAAACAAAAATCATATACTTAAATATATAAAAATAAATATAAATTATTATATTCATGTTTATTACGTTTTATTTATTTGCCTTTATATACTTTGAAAATAAAATATAAACAAACAAAATTGTAATAATATGTAAATACGACATTACTACCTACAAACAAATAAAAACAATTTAATATTTAGCAAAATTAATTTATATTTAAAACTAAAATAATTGTATGATTGTCCGACAAAATATATATACCTAGTCTATAATTATACTAATATTAATAAAATATTGAAACAAACTAGTTTGTTTTTATTTTTTGAATAAAATAAATGTATAAAGAATAAATGTGAGCAGAAAAAAAATAGTAATTTATTATAAGCAACGCAATTTTAAATTTTTAATTTTAACGAATTTTAATTTTAATTTGAGAATTTATAAATAAACAAAAATGTATATGAATGTACTATATTTAATTTCTTTTGAATAAAATTTTAATCAATTTGTTTTATTTGTTAAACAAAATCTCTACTTATTGGCTGCTAATAAATTAAAAACAAAACAGAAAATTATATATTAATATATTTAATGCAAAATTTAAATATTAACAAACAAAAAGAAGAAAAGTAAAAAAAGCAATGAATGTCTATTAAAAAAAAGAGAAACAAAAATTAAACAGAAAAGAAAAATCAATAAGGAAAAGAGACTACGAAAAGAGGAAGGAAGGTAGATTGATAGAATAGATTGACGTATAATTTAATAAACAAAAAAATTTAAATATATGAGACTTGATAAAGTGATCGCAATAAAATTGAATGAGAATAATTATAAAATTATATTGATTATTATAAAAAATGATATAGTTTGTTTTATTTCGAATTTTAAAATGAATTCTCTATAGTCCAGTCATTTTAGCTATTTTAAACCCCAATCTTCGGAAAAATTCCTAGTGAGCTGAATTTTTGTATACACCTTTATTATGGCATTGTAATGAAGATGTGAAAAATCGACATTGATATCGTGCCGGCTAAAAAAGTTATAAAGGTCAAAAGGTCACGAAAATCAGTTTTTCGCAAATATCTCGCGATCTATTGCTCAGAGGTCAATAAAGGTCATTATAAAAATTGTTCGTCGTGAAATTGTCTACAAAAAATGTCTTTTGCATTTTTCTGTAGAATTAACCGTTTTTGAAGTAGAGACTAGAATACACTCACATACGGTATTGTACACCGTACGGCGCGTATACCAGGCGTAAACCCTATTGCTTTTTATTCATTATTGTAAGTGTGTTGTTAGTAAAATCTACTACATGCAATTTGTGAAGAAATTGAAAAATTTTGCCACCATTCATTTGATACCACAGATCAACACGTAGACTCAAGAGATTCACGTATTGAAAGATATAATAGTATAATACTGACATTAAAAAACTTGTAGAGTGGTTCGGTTTGTATAATCCTTTTTCAAGTTGCAATCAACTAGTTTCTGTATCAGCAGGAATTGTTGGCAATAATAAATTGTTATAATACCATACAAAATGGTCTGCAGTCAATTAAAAAAATTATAGGAGTGATATTTGACGAAATTAAATTAAAACGCTCTGACAGAGTTCTTTCATTATCATCAGTAAACACTTCTATCATGACTGCAAGGTAATGATCGATCCGTTATTGCTATTTCAACGAATTAGTTTAAATAAAAAATTTGAGGAAAATCTTTGTGAATATTTACAATACGAATTAAGTCCATACCCAACAGCACTATTTGATAATGTTGGCATGGGAAAAACTCAAAAATATACGACTACTTCGGGCCAATTAATTATCAAGTAGTTTTTGATAATGCACCATACATAATCGATGGAGGTGCATCGTGTCGTATGGCAAAAAAAAAATGATACATTTCATATTATCATTCACAAATATATTAATTATTTATCAAATGATTTCGGAATAAATACTGTTGTCATTTTTGATGGTTACTCTGACACCAGTAAAAATATCAAAGCGATGGAACAACTAAGACGAACCGCTGCCGTTTCTACATCTTGTGAAATGCACTTTAACGAATCGATGGGAGTTCATATCATTCAAGAAAAATTCTTATCTGATCGATTTAAGAAAAGAAAATTAATTGAAATGCTTATTGAGAAGTTCGAAGAAGTTGGTATTGGTACAAGACAATCACGTGATGATGCTGACATTTTAATAGTTGAAATAGCGATTGAAAAATCAATAAATAATACTACAATTATTGTTGCAGAAGACATAGATCTATTGGTACTTCTCATAGCACGCAAACAAATACTTGATAAACTACATCATTTTTTTTTAAACCAGGAGAAAACAATGTTGAAACAAAAATATACTCGACTGATAGCCTTAACAAATATCCACATTGCAAGAAAAAGATTCTGTTTCTACATGCCATGACCGGATGTGATACAACTTCAGCATTTTTTGGAAAAGAAAAATTGAAAATCATGAAGATGTTTGAAAAAAGACCCGATTTAAACAATTCTGCAGAAATATTCCAACAAGAAAATTACTCCCAAGATGTCATTCTCAATGCTGGAACACATTTTCTACTAGCAATGTACATTGTACGGTGCTCCAAAATCAGAACTTTCGATAGATAATTACAGATACTGTAGCTTTGCTAAACTATCAAGGCAAAGTGCAGCTGTATTTCCATTATAACCACCTACTTGTTCAGTAGGTCAACAGCATATTTATCGAGTGTTATCAAATACAAACCTGGCTAGGAAGAGAAATTGATCCAGAACAGAACTTTATTACCACCAGCACCCGATAATCTACTAAAAACATCTTCTGTAATTATTGTACAAAAGGTTGCAGCGGCAAATGTGGATGCAAAAAAAATTGAATTAAGATGTTCAAAAATTTGTGACATTGCCGTGGCCAGCCATGTTCAAACGCAGAGTCAGCCAATGATGAAAATGATGAAGATGTTGATTTAAATATAGGAATAAGTCCCTCGACGTTTTGTCAGCAACTGTTGATGACACAGAAACTGAAGATATTGACAATGAATGTTAACAAAAATTATTTACTAAAGTTAATTTTTCTGTATTCAAATAAAAAATTATTCACTCGTAAATACAAAAAACCTGTTATTACATATTATTATGCCTACGGTTGGTGAGGAAACGAGTGCAGCGTTATAATATAGTCGCTTTCTCGGCGCTCTACTCCGAAAACGATTAATTTTACAGAAAAATGCAAGAGACATTTTTTGTAGACAATTTCACGACGAACAATTTTTATAATGACCTTTATAAACCTCTGAGCAATAGATCGCGAGATATTTGCGAAAAACTGATTTTCGTGACCTTTTGACCTTTATAACTTTTTTAGCCGGCACGATATCAATGTCGATTTTTCACATCTTCATTACATTGCCATAATAAAGGTGTATACAAAAATTCAGCTCACTAGGAATTTTTCCGCAGATAAAACCTAAAATGACTGGACTACTATTCTTTAGTTCAGTTGACGAATGGAACACGATCAATTATTATTTTTTACTCTGTTGGTTTCCTCAAAGGTGTAGCTGTCAAATTTTTATTGAATTAAAAAACTAAATATGTTGTTAGATTGTTAAAATGGCAGTCCTTTTAAGTTTGTGACATTGATCTTAAATTGATAAATTTCTTGTTTCCATTGGTAATTTTTAATTTCAATAATGCATTTGGCATTCAAATGCCGTTGAAAATTGCTTTTTGTTGTATAAGAACTTTTTTTTTAAATTAATAAGAAAAATCAATTTACCTTGTCCAAGGGAACGTTAAAATGGAAAATAGGTTATTTTGAGAAAATAAATTGAAACATGATACAAATAAATATCCCCATTAATAGGAAAAGAATTCGATTGGAAAACATCAGCACTCATGTTTGACAATAGATTTTCTATTAATAAACTTGAATTCCAATAAAATCTATTTTAATTTCGTGGTAAATAGAATACAGTGGTAAGTTCATGTCTATATGATATTATATTGTGTTGGTGTTGTGTTGTTTTTGTCAGTAGTTCGCGTAGCTGTCATATTTGAATACATTTTTTTTTTCGATTTATTAGAAAGAGAAGTTTAAGTTTGACGTTTCGAAGTTCTTCCATTTTAAATGACAATTTTTTGAAAAATATTTTAAATACAGTTTTTATAATCAAATTATGTTAATTAAAAAATATAAAACTCAGACTGACGTACATAAATAAATAATATTACATTTATTTCAGCACGTTTAAATCTATCGATTAATTAAGATCTGCAAATTTATTTTTAAACAAAAATAATCCGATTTAATAAATATAATTTAAAATTGAAAATAATCCAACAAACCGAGTATACTAAAATAAACTTATTGTTCACGCTTACGAAATTATGCCCAGGTACTGAGAACAAAGGGGGAAATGTCATTTTTAATCAATCAATCTTGGCGTTTTCAAATAAACGTTTGTCATTGGTGGTTAAAACCGAGTTAATGATGAATGACAAAAAAAAGTACAGCGCTGTCGAATCGCATGATCTTGGTGGCCAGTTGATGTCTCTTGCAATAAAACCATATTTGCTTGAATTGTGTGGCATGCACCACCGTCTTGTTGAAACCACAAGCCGTATTCTTCAATAGCAGGCAAAAAAAGTCGGTTATCATAAGACCATAACGGTCCGAATTGAGGTTATCAGTCGTTACATCGTCGTTTTCGAAGGAGTAAGGTCCAATCACACCTCTGGACCAAAGAGCGATCCAAACAGTTACTTTTGTGGATGTTATGGCCTCTCTTCAACTACTTGAGGATTCTCAAAACCCTAAATACGACAATTTCGTTTATAAACATACCCACCGAGTGAGAAATGTGCTTCGTCGCTGAAGACAATTTTGTTCGAAAAATTGCACCCATTTTGACGTATCTACGACGACGTTGTGACGGTCAGCTGGCATCAGTTGTTGTGTTGTGGACTTTATATGAATGCACATATGTAGGTGTAGATCCAAATGCAAAACACGCCATAATGTGCCGTAAGACAGTCCTAATTCCTGAGAAGGACGAGGAATCGACACATTCGGGTCTTCGTCAACACTTTCACTTACAGTAGCGATATTTTCAGTGATACGAAAGAAACGATGATGTACAGGGCTTACAATATCTTTAACCGGCAACTTAGGCGACAAGATATTATAACGGAATTTTTTAGAACAGTTAAAAATAAGCATTTTTTACTAGAGGAGGGAGGTCTACCTTCCCCCCTTTTAGGCGGGAGGGGCAATTTAAAAAAATTATTACTTAAAATGGAAAAAATAGCTTAAAAAATAACGGTGATACTTACAATTAAGTTTTATATGTTGTTTTAAAGCCAACATTCTGTTCTATTAGCCACTTTTTAAATAAAGTGAAAACTATGCATAGTTTTTGAAAAACGTAATTTTAAACTCAAATTTTAAGTAAAAAAAAGTTAAAAAAAAATTCAAACTTCAATATTTCAATATATTTTTTTAATAATTTGTTGCTCTTCTTAATTATTAATTAAAAACTGAAAACTAGATGATTTTATGTCTTTTAGTTTTTAAAAAAATTGAAAATAACCAAAACTACTATTTTAATTAAATTATTATTTTTTTGCTTGAGTGGTCTTATTTTGACAGTAACAATAGCAGGTGCGAGTTTGGGCCCTTAAACGAGGGCTCGATAAAATATGGATTCGATACCATTAAAATTCGAGTCTACAAAAAAGATGAGGTTAACTCGGAAAGCGGGCCTCCAAAAACAACCGAGGGTGAACTAGTGGTTGGTGGGCCTGGGACATCGTCTTCTCTCCTAACAGAGGGTGACGATGCACCCATGCCCTCTCCAATAGCAAATCCACTCTCTACAAAAGTCGTAGACAGTCCATCCTTAATGGAGACTGAGAACGACCTCAACATGATTCTTTTGAGCGAGGACGAACTCTTGGGTTCATCCTCAGACTCAGAGGATCAGAACAAAACCGTGGTGGAGGTTGATCTGCCTAATTGTAGCCAAAATGCTACAGTTAGTACAGATTAATCTCCAGCAATCCGTAAAGGCCTCGGCCTTACTTCTTCTCCGGCTGGTAAGAAACGGGGAAGACATTGTCCTGATCCAAGAGCCATGGATTGTGAGATCCGTTGTTCGAGGACTGAGGACTCCTGGCTACCACACACTGTAGTAACAAGCTAGTAGTAGCTGGAAACAACCATAGGAAGTTTCTGGCTAGTGTCGGCGTATCGTGGCCATGACCGCCTTGGCCCTCTCCCTGGAAAAACCCTGGAGAAAATCGTCGCTGAAGCGGAAAGGCAAAGGATCCGCCTAATTGTTGGGAGCGACGTTAACGCTCATCATACGGTATGGGGAAGTACCAATATCAACGATAGAGGTGAGTCTCTTTTTGATTATATTCTTGGTACTAACCTCTTAGTAAGTAACGTTGGAAATGAACCAACCTTCATAACTAAAACTCGACAAGAAGTCTTAGACATAACTCTTGTCTCAGATACTATACACCATATGATCTTGGACTGGAAAGTATCCAAAGAACATTCGTTCTCTGATCATAGATATATCAATGTGGATGATAACCCGAGTCCATTGACTTTTCGAAATTATCGGAAAACTGATTGGGCTTCATACAGGAACTCATTACAGAGTTTACTAAAACCTGGACTATCTTGTCCTTCCTCTAACGCTAATGAACTTGACAACAAAGTCAATGACCTTACCTCAGCTATGAACAGGTCGCTAGAAATTGCTTGTCCACTTATACACATAAGAGGAAAGAGGAAACCACAATGGTGGGCCTCAGAGCTTGACTCGCTTAGGAAAGAATGCAGGAAACTTTTCAACCGAGCCAAAGCGGCAAAACTAGCCTCTCACTGGGAATCTTACAAAGAATCCCTAAGAATTTACAAGAAGGCACTAAGGAAATCTAAACGATCTTCTTGGCGATCCTTCTGTGGCACGATAGAAGAAACTTCTGAAGCCTCTAGGTTACGGAAAATTCTTTCAACTAATCCAGCGTTGCCAAGCTGCTTGAAAAATGCAGACGGCTCCTGGACAAATTCAAGTAATGAATCGCTGAACTTACTACTGGACACTCACTTTCCTGGTAGTTCTCTTATCGAAACTTGCAACAATTATATACGTTCAAATCCCATTACAACATATCCACAAGGTCTGATCACAAGGGACAAGCTACAATGGGCTCTCAACAGCTTCAAACCATTTAAATCTGCAGGACCAGATGGAATAATACCAGCCGAGCTACATACAAAAAACTTCTGACATAATTGCACCAATCCTTGAGGCAATTTTCACCAGCTGTCTCTACCTGGTCCATGTTCCCTCGGCATGGCGAGAAGTTAAAGTATTTTTTATACACAAGGCAGGTAAATGCTCGCAAGTCAATCCTAAAGATCTACGACCTATAGGTCTATCATCATTCCTTCTTAAGACCTTGGAAAGATTGATTGATATCCATTTAAGGGCAGTATTGATACAAGGGTTCTGTCTTCGTCTCAACATGCCTACTGTAAAGGTAATTCGGTGGAAACAGCGTTACACACCTCCATCATAAAGAGTTCACTATGGTTGCTTTCCTTGACATCGAAGGTGCCTTTAACAACGTGGACACATCTGCAATCACATCTGCACTAACATCTCTAAATATAGAGAGTTCGCTTCGGGAGTTAATTCATTTGATGCTTACTAGTAGAATAATTAAATCAAAACTGGGCAACTCTTCTGGCAGACGATTCGATAGTAGAGGGACACCGCAAGGTGGTGTTCTATCCCCTCACCTCTGGAACCTAGTGGTGAATGAAATCCTAACTAGTGTGGATACGGAGGGTTTCAGAGTGATAGCCTATGCAGACGACGTTGCTATTGCAGTTTCAGGAAAGCATCTTAACTCCTTAAAAGAACTCTTACAAAATGCCTTAGACAGACTAATACTTTGGGCTGATCGGTGTGGACTGGGTGTTAACCCACACAAAACCGTTTTGGTCTTATTTTCGAGGAGATACAAAATTCCATTTGTCAACCCTCCCTATATTAAAGGAATCCAATTAAAATTCTCAGACGAGGCTGAATTCCTGAGTATAGTCTTAGATAAAAAACTAAATTGGAAACGCAACGTACATGAAAGAGTCAAAAAAGCTACTGCAGCTCTCTTTTCTTGCAAAAAAGCTATTGGTAATAAATGGGGCTTACAACCCAGAATCACGCATTGGCTATACACATCGGTAATCAGACCGATTTTAATGTACGGTGTGGCAGTATGGTGGACTGCTTTAGAGAAAGGTATAAACAGGGATAAGTAAAATAAAGTCCAACGTTCAGCTTGCCTATGTATAAGCGAATCGATTCGCACGACCCCATCTGCGGCACTGGACACCTTACTCTACCTAACACCTCTTGACATATTAAGCAAACAAATAGCTGCAAGCTCTGCTATTCGCCTCAAAACTTCGTCGCAATGGACTAACAACAACATTGGCCACTCCGTAATTCTTAGGTATTTAGAATCAATTCCAAAGCACACAGACTACACCATCCCCCAACTGCAATTCGACAGAAATTTCCAGATATCTATACCTCCCAGATCTTTTTGGGAGGATAGGACATTCCTGGAAGATGAGTCAATCCATTTCTATACAGATGGGTCGAAAACAAAAGAAGGGGTTGGTGGAGGTGTGTACTCTAAACGACTGAAATTAAGTCTCTCATTCCGCCTTCCCAATCATTGTAGCGTGTTCCAGGCGGAACTTTTGGCGATAAAAGAAGTCTTGTCCTGGCTTAAAGAAAACGTGATATCAACATCTGATATCCGTATTTTCTCAGATAGTCAGGCCGCTATCAAATCTCTGGATTCTGTCTCTACAAACTCTATAACAGTCCATAACTGTCGATCATCTTTAATGGAGATGGCACAACAGTTTAATATTCACCTTTGCTGGGTGCCGGGCCATAGAGACATTCCAGGTAACTGTAAGGCAGATGAACTCGCCAGGAACGGTACAGTGCAGCCCATCCTACCACGTTTGGCACGTACTGGCATACCAATCGCTACTTGTAAACTGTTGCTAATGCAAGACGCTGTGAGGAGGGCAGGCACCAGGTGGAACAACATCACCACGTGTCAAGTCACAAAAAACATCTGGCCAACACTGGATTTAAAACATTCAAGGTGCTTGCTCTCTCTAAGCAGATCGCATATAAGCTCGATAATAGGTGTCATAACGGGACACTGTCTAATAGGAAAGCACGCCACGAGATTAGGCGTATTCTCAAATGATTTCTGCAGAAGCTGTATGGACGAGGAAGAGGAAGAAACAGTTCTTCATCTTCTCTGCACATGCCCTGCTCTGGCTCGAAAACGCAAGAATTACCTAGGAGAATTCTTCTTTAACGATCTAAACGATCTAAATCATATCGGCATAATCAGCCTCTTACGTTTCGTAAGAGACTCAAACTGGTTCCATTGAGCTTAAGAAGAAACCTCAAGATTCATGTGGTATCACAATGGGCCATTAAACTGGCCTAAGTGTGTCCGTTTCCATCTTGGACAGCCACTATAACCTAACCTAACCTAACCTTGGGCGTATGGAAAGTTTCTTTTGCAAAAAAATGAAAATACATAAATACTCATTAAAAAACAAAAATTATTAAATTTAATTAATAGTAGTTAATCGTACTCTCCTTAAAGTTAATATTAGCGAGGTGGTACTGTATTGTTTTATATTCTTTTGTATATAAGTACAACACATATATAATGCAATTGATAATATATACATATGTACCTACAACTTAGTCATAGATCATAGGAAAAAAGGCACAAACATTCATATTTTTTTCGCCGTTATTTTTTTCTTCATGCATGTACTGTGGTACATATAAATTTATAACTACGAAGGTCATTCTTTGATCAACCTCCGCTTTGGTAAAGTGTAAATAAAAATGGCCGCTAAACACCCATTACTTCATCCGAAATTAAATAATTTCTCGATTTTCTGTTCTTTTGGGGATTTGGTGTCATCCAACGAAAAAACAATTACATTTTTGGAAGAAATTGGACTCATTCCATCAAAGTTTTCAATTGCATCATTATGTTGCAACGTTCTAATGAATGTAGAAAAAACAATACAAATAGTAATTTTGGCTGGATTTAAAGGTGCTCTTCAAAAAAAAAAGGGGTACAAACATGCAGAAAACCCTTTAACACATCCATGGGAACATTTTTTCATGGAGCACAATGTCGTTTGGAGATTCGGGAAGTTCTTGCCCTAATAATTTCTTTCATTATTAAAATTCCCGTGAATACAGCTTTCCAAGTAAGCCTAGTACGCTGCTGATGCGAAACGAAATTTCCCATACAAAAATGACATGACGAAATCATAAACGAAAAATTTCGCTGTGCTTTTCGTTTTTCAGTACGCTGCTGAACGACGAAATGTGTCATTTTAGTGGATAGCTGTACTAGATTTCGTAGTACAATTCTCCACTCTTTTCGTTCTCAATTTAATTGCCCGGTATATTAATTGCTTGCGAAATTTTGACGTTTTATTTATTTATTGAAAAATTTTTCGAATATTTTCGTTTATGATTTCGTCATGTCATTTTTGTATGGGAATTTTCGTTTCGCATCAGCAGCGTACTAGGCTTAAAATTGAACTTCAACTTCCAGACAGAACTCTCCACAAATATTTTTCCGCTGTGGTTTTCGTTTTAAAGCCTAGTACGCTGCTGATGCGAAACGAAATTTTTCGGCGGTCTCCAAGTGCAGAGCGAAATTAAAACGAAAACCACAGCGGAAAAATATTTGTGGAGAGTTCTGTCTGGAAGTTGAATTTCACTGCTTGTCTTTATCACTTCTTGCACATCACCAATAACATCCTGAGTTTCCGATTCAGAAATGCAATGTTGGAACACATTAGACAAATCCATTTTATTTTAAATTTTAAATCAAATATAAACCAGAGTCAAAACACCGAAAGTCACGAGTAAAAAATTTTTGTTTTCAATAAAAAAATTAGACGTCAAAATTTCGCAAGCAATTAATGTGCTGGGCAATTAAATTGAGAACGAAAAGAGTGGAGAATTGTACTAAGAAATCTAGTACAGCTATCCACTAAAATGTCACATTTCGTCGTTCAGCAGCGTACTGAAAAACGAAAAGCACAGCGAAATTTTTCGTTTATGATTTCGTCATGTCATTTTTGTATGGGAATTTTCGTTTCGCATCAGCAGCGTACTAGGCTTAATTTCGCTCTGCACTTGGAGACTGCCGAAAAATTTCGTTTCGCATCAGCAGCGTACTAGGCTTTAGTAAATAAAAACCTAAACTTAAATCGTTATTTATTAATTAAATCTATAGCATTTACTCGCTTGGCGCCACCATGACAACAAAAATAAGCTAAGTACATCTACAATAGTAGATTACTACAATTATTGCCGGGAGATAGCGGAGATAATTGCATCTCACGCTGATGTCAACATCGGTGGGGAAGGTAAAACTGTCCAAATCGATGAGACCTTTTTGACGAGGTGCAAATACCATCGAGGCCGCTTAACAGATCAAATGACAATCATGGTGCTGGGATTGTACTGCAAAGAGGATAAGGTTGGACTCTTTTTCAAAGTTAATTCAAAATGTAAAGCAGATTTGTGACCCTATATACACAAATATGTGAACCCGAAAACCAGCCGAATTGGCACAGACAGTGCTCGCCAATATATTGGCGTGGACAAAATATTCCCGGGATGCAGCCATGAAACAACAAACCACAGCAAAGGTGAATATGTAAATGCAGCAGATCCAAAAACCAAAACAGGCTTTTGTCGATGGAATCCAATGTGAGGGTCTGCAATTAAAAGATTTCGATCCACCCACCATTCAAAGTGAAAGTCTAGAGGATGTTATTCCACCAAAACAACCTAGACTCCTAACCATCAACAACGAACTCAACGAACTTTACGAATCGGACAGTGACTACGCTACAGATAATGACTTTATTGATGAAACTAACATACATTTTTAATATACTGACTAACTGACCCACTAAGTGACTAACTAACAAACTGACTCGACTAGGACGTGGAATGCAATGTAAGTCTACCTCCTCGTGGTGCATTCTGGGTAACGCCAAATGACTATTGAATTTTTCTTTTCTTTTTTTCCTTGCTTACATAAATATAGGGCAAGCATTGAGTATAACGGTGAAGTTTGAACGGTGAGGTATATATGAGAATTTACTACCCCCTAACAACACCCTGGCTTGGGCAAATTATGCAATTTGGGGTAGGTTGCGAAGTTGGGTGTATACCACACCGTTGTATGTATGGGGGGCATGCTGAACCCTGCAATTTAAGAAGAATGAATTTAGCCTAGGTATATCGTAATCCATATTCGATTTTTAGTAATTTTCAATTTTCTCGAGAACTAGTAGACATAAAATCATCTAGTTTTCAGTTTTTGATCAAAAACAAATAAGAGCAATGAATTCTAAAAAAAACATATTAAATAATCTTTAGGTTTTGAAAAATTACCATATTAACCATATTTTTAACTTTTTTTTACCAAATTTTGAGTTTAAAACAATTTTTTTCAAAAACTATGCATAGTTTTCACTTGATTTAAAAACAAGCTAATAGACAAAAGTGTTGGCTTTAAAAAAGGGTATAATACTTAATTGTAAGTATTACCGTTATCCCGCCTAAACGGGGGGAGATAGACCCCCCCTCCCATAGTAAAAAATGCTTGTTTTTAATTGTTCTATACAAATCCGTAATTAAACTTTGTCGCCTAAGTTATCGTACTCTCCCCCACAGTAGGTTTTAACAATTTGGTTTAATAACTTAGTTTGACAAATGTCGAATTCCAGCTATATACTTTTAAAACCGCAAAATGGGTAACCCGTTATTTTGAATAAAATTTTACACTGCCAAATTAAATAAATTGTATTTAATTTCTTTCAGAAGCGTTTAAATCCATCGATTAATTATGATCCGCAGATTTATTCTTATATAAAAAATAAACTTATTTAATAGATATAAAGGGTGTCCCAAAATAAACGCAAGATTTGAATTAAATAGAAAACGCCGTTTTTAGTCTTTTGATAGTTATATTTTTATTGACTCGTAAAGTACATAGGATAGGGTTATGTATGGAATAACACATCGGACAAATGGCCTCCACGGTTTTGCATGCACATGCGCACTCTTTTGTTGAAATTTTCCATGACCATTCTGCATAAATGTGGCTGAATTTCGTTGATGCAGCGTTGAATCTCCTCCTTTAATGCACGGGTGGTTGTGGGCTTGTTGACATAGACTTGTGATTTCAAAAACCCCATAAAAAGAAGTCTAATGGTGTTAAATCACACGATCTAGGAGGCCAATTTTGATCACCGAAACGAGAGAGTACACGACCTGGAAATGTCTCATGCAGTAATTGAATTGTTTCACGGGCTGTATGACATGTGGCACCGTCTTGTTGAAACCACATATTGGACACATCAATATCATCTTATTTTGGCAAAAAGAACTGTGTAATCATGTCGCGATATCGAGCACCAGTAACAGTCACTGCTTGACCAGCATCATTTTCAAAAAAAATATGGCCCAATTATGCCTCCAGCCCAAAATCCACACCATACAGTCACGCGTTGTGGATGCATTTGTTTTTCGACAATCACATGTGGGTTCTCCGAACCCCAAATGCGGCAATTTTGGCGATTGTCAAAGCTATCAAGATGAAAATGTTCTTCATCGCTTAGGATGATTTTGCTCAAAAAATCAGCCGCCAAGCTTTCACTATTTTTGAAATATTCTTTAATAATGAAGACACGTTGTTCTATCGTGTAACGCTCCATTTTTAATAACCCTATAATGTTAGCTGTCAAATTGCTTTTTTTCAGGGTTGCCAACACTTCACTGCACAAATGGCGGCAAAAAATTAATGCTGATGATAATCAAAAAATGTATTTATTTTGCCTAATGAAACACTAAATAGGTCCGTTCGCGTATCCTCCTAAAACAGTCAAATTTTACCAAAAAAATACGAAATTTAACCAAATCCTGTTCGCGTACTCAAAAATTTCGTAGTTTTTTGTAGAAGAGAGCGCTCACGAAAGAGTAAAATATTTTCCCAACCTACGAATTTTAGCCCAAGAAATTTCTTTGGGCTGATTTGTGAAAATTTCAAATTTGATAGAAATTCAAATAAATTAAATAAATTGCTCGCTTTTGCTGTCAGTTATAAAATTTAAAAACAAATTTTCAAAGAACAGCAACAAGACCGTAATATTGTGGGAAAAATTTGTTGTTTTCCCGTTCGCTTACTTTTTTGTAGTTTTTTTTTGGTGAGAGAATTTTTCCCCCACTCTTTAAAATATCTCTTTTTACGAATTTTGGTGCAGAAAGTACGCGAACGGACCTAATATTGTGGGAAAAATTTGTTGTTTTCCCGTTCGCTTACTCTTTTGATATTTTTATTTTTTTTGGTGAGAATTTTACCCCCACTCTTTAAAATATTTCTTTTTACGAATTTTAGTGCAGAAAGTACGCGAACGGACCTAATGTGTGTTGTTGCCCCGTTTTGTTATTGATCTTCAATTGACAAATGAAAAATACGATATAATAAGTTATACGACAAATTTAATTGACGCATACACACGCTTTACGAGATCAGTAATGTGTCCACTTTTTTCATAATTCTTCTCAATTTTACCGATTACTTGCGTAGTCCATTAACTGTGAAGACCAAATTTAAATCACCATTTATGTAATAAGATTAATTTAATTTTATATTTATTATTATTATTGTCGAAAATGGCAAACATATTTAATCAAACATTTAGACACTTTAAATGGCAGCTGAGTTTGACAGGTGTCAAACGCCAGAACTAATATCTTGAAACCACGAAATGAATGAACCTATGTTAAAAAGAAATATTTTAATTTAATTGAATCTAAATCAGCGGTCCCCAATCTTATTTAGTCGCGGAGCACTTTTTGCGTCAAAAATTTCACGCGGAGCACTTAGTTGCGCATATGGCATTTTTCGCAGTTACATGTAGCAAATAAAATAACGGCAGAAGAATTATGTTAGCTTTTTTTGACAGTAAACTGAACTCGTCTGGAATTCGTCTGGAAAATAGTGGAGAAAGCTACCCAGCAAACCTACTGGGTGGATATGAAACTCATTTAAAATATCATCGGGAATGTCCAAATCTATGTCTTCTTTAAATTCTTTGAGCATTGATGGGAAGCTGTCTAGGTTTCGTTTTTTTATAGATTCAGCCCAAAACTGGATTTTTTTTTTAAATGCTTCTATTTTGTCACTGGCATCGAAAACAGTTATTGCCTTTCCCTGAAGTGATACACTTAAATCATTTATTTTTTTAAATATATTTGACAGATATGCCAATTTCAATAACCAACGCTCATTACACAACATGTCCCC
Organism: Eupeodes latifasciatus; assembly: GCA_920104205.1. Taxonomy (NCBI): domain Eukaryota; kingdom Metazoa; phylum Arthropoda; class Insecta; order Diptera; family Syrphidae; genus Eupeodes; species Eupeodes latifasciatus. The sequence goes on from OV049924.1 coordinate 29,033,341, forward strand.
CAAAACAAATTTGGCGTCAATGAGGAAGTTCTAACTTCAGCTCCTATTTCAAAGAGCCGCGTCAGTGTTTTTCCGCGAGAAAGCCACCTTACTTCTGCGTGAAGAAGTAAAGACATATGTAGACTACCCATGTCATCACACAATTCTTTAAAAAGCCTTGTATTCTTTGGCCGTGATTTTTAATAAAGTTAATTTTTTTCACGCTTTCGTCGAACGCCTCTTTAAGGGAGACCGACATTTTTTTCATTGCGAGGGCATGGCGGTGTAGAACGCAATGTCTACTGGTGCATCCTTTAACAATTTGCTTTATTCTTGCGACGGCACCGGACGTTTTTCCATTCATGGCCTTGGCACCGTCCGTGCATACTTCCACGCAGTTAACCCATGGTACGTACATATGTCATTTACAATACAAAAATTGTCAATCAAATTAAAAATCACCACCAGTTGTAGTAGTTGGCAGCGGCTTGCAGAAGAGCAGATCTTCTTGAAGGGACTGTAGATATTGGTAGGGCACAAATACTTTTGTTATTGTGTTATTTGACAAAGGAACAGTGTCTAATTTTTTGGCCTTTCACCCAACAAACATTCAACAATGTCTTTAAAACATGGCTCTATTAAGTTTTCAGGAATGTGATGGGCTTCGGAAACTTATCAAGTATGACGCCATCAACGCATTTTCGTTCACTGTCTTTGAGTGATAAGTAATAATGGTTTAAGATTTAGTAAGTTGAGCATACTTTCTTTTGAAGAAATCTGGATGCATCCCTGCAAAGTGTTCGGCAACACTTTGTCGCAAATTACGCACTGAAGTTTGTTGTCACTTGTCTCAGCAAATCCAAAATTCAAATATGATTCGTGGTACTTCCTGTTGACTGATTTTTTTCTGCAGCATTTATCACCGTTGAACTAGTACTAGGCAAAATATCAAACTCAAAACCTTTAGAAATCTCTAAACCCGTGTCTCTATTGCGTCATTTTACTTCACACTAAAATAAGTATATATGGGAAACCGAAATTGAACAAACAAAATAAAATCATTGAAATCATTTTGTGCGGCTACATGCTTAAAAAGCAGAAGTTATTAACCAGGGATTACTATTTTACGTAAATTATGATTTTCTTTGGAAATACCCGTCAGTTGGTGATTATTCGGCAGCTTTGGGTGCTATTGCGGAGCATTCACTTGCTTTTTTCGAAGATCCAGATTTAAGCCAACGATCCATTCGAAAAAGTTATGTATAAAAACAAAATAAAGTAAAACTCACGCACTAAAAGCAACTGCAAATTAACTTCACCATACTTACTTACTTACTTAAGGTGGCGCTACAGTCCGGGGCGGACCTGGGCCTCAACCAACATGCGTCTCCAGCCAGCTCGGTCCCTAGCTAGCTGTCTCCAGTTTCGCACACCAAGTTGGTTGAGGTTCTCACCCACCTGAGTGTGCCACCTGAGTCGCGGTCTTCCTCTACTGCGCCGTCCCTCGGGATTGGATTCGAAGACCTTCCGGGCTGGAGCGTTGATGTCAATTCGTTCTACATGACCCAGCCATCTAAGCCGTTGGACTTTTATTCTGCTAACAAGGTCAGTGTCGCTGTACAGCCCGTACAGTTCGTCGTTATATCTTCTCCTCCATTCTCCATCTATACGTACGGGACCAAAAATCACCAGAAGAATTTTTCTCTCGAAGCATCCTAAGACGTTCTCATCTTTCTTTGACAGGGTCTAGGCCTCAGCGCCATAAATGAGAACCGGGATGATGAGTGTCTTATAGATGGTGATTTTAGATGCTCGAGATAGGACTTTAAAACTCAATTGCCTTCTAAATCCAAAGAATCAGCGATCCTCAAGTTATTCTTTGTTTGATTTCAGCGCTGGTGTCGTTGTCTTAGTTTAAAGCGGAGCCTAGGTAGACAAAGTCCTTAACTACCTCGAAGTTATAGCTGTCCATGGTGACGTTTTGTCCAAGACGTCGTCGACAGCATATACTTGGTCTTGCCCTCATTGAACCTCACTAAACCCATCTTCTTCGCTTCCGTCGCAATGCTCAAAAACGCTCCACTGACATCACGCTTTGATCTTCCAACTATGTCAATATCATCTGCGTATCCGAATAATTGGATGGACCTTTGGAAAATTGTGCCTCTAGTGTTGACGGTTGAGTTTTGCACAATTCTTTCCAGAACGATGTTGAAGAAGTCGCATGACAGTGCATCGCCTTGTCTAAAACCTTTTTTGACATCAAATGCATCGGTGAGATCTTTTCCGACCTTGATGGAGCAGCGTGCATTCTCCATCGTCATTCTGCACAAACGGATAAGTTTGACAGGGATGCCAAAACTAGACATTGCTCTGTAGAGCTCTTCCCTATGGATGCTGTCATACGCGGCTTTAAAATCGATAAAGAGATGGTGGGTATCGATTTGAAGCTCCTGGGTTTTTTCCAAGATCTGCCGTAATGTGAATATTTGGTCGATAGTGGACTTTCCTGGTCTGAAGCCACACTGATAAGGACCTATCAGGTTGTTGACGAACGGCTTCAGACGTTCACATAGTACGGCAAAAAGGATTTTATATGCAATGTTAAGGAGATTGATCCCTCTGTAGTTGGCGCAATTTAAAGGGTCTCCTTTTTTATGTATCGGACAAACTATGCTGAGATTCCACTCATCGGGCATGCTTTCTTCCGACCATATTTTGCAGATGAGTTGGTGCATGCTCCCTACCAAGTCATCGCCTGCTGCTTTAAATAGTTCGGCAGCTATGCCGTCAGCTCCAACAGCTTTGTTTGACTTCAGTTAAGATATAGCTATCTTAACTTCGTCTAGGTCAGGTAGGCGGAATTGTTGATCTGCGTCGCCTAGGTTGAGTGGTTCTATCTCCCTTACAGCGGAATTCCGTTCGTCATCGCCGTTATTTAATTTGGAGAAGTGGTCTTTCCATATTCTCAACATAGACTGCGGTTCTACTACGATGTTCCCCTGATCGTCTTTACAGGCTTCGGTTCGTGGCTGATACCCTTGGGAGTTTTTTTTTACCTTTTGGTAAAATTTACGAACCTCATTCCTGTTGTAACATCCCTCTATCTCCTCGATGGCGTGCTTCTCGTGCTCTCTTTTTTTCCATAAGAAGTCGGTGTTCCTCTCTCCTCTTCTGCTCGTAGAGCTCGCGAGCAGCCTCTTGCTTCGCTGCGTGCGCTTGCCGGCATTCGTCGTCAAACCAGGGGTTTCGCTGTTGTGGACGTGTGAATCCTAGCACTTCAGAGGCGGCATCTCTGATGGCTGCAAGGCAATGTTGCCACTGGTTTTCAATGCTTAATGCATGCAGCATAGGACTCCTTAAGAGGTTACTAGAGACTCGATCGGAAAAGGACATGGCAGTCTCTTGCGATTGTAGCCGTCTAACGTCGAAACTTCTCACAGTACTTCCTTGTTTGGCTTGGACCAGCCGTACCTTGGCTACAACGAGGTAGTGGTCCGAGTCAATGTTGGCCCCTCGGAAAGTTCGGATATCCTGTATACTGGAGAAGTGTCGTGCGCCGATCGCGATGTGGTCAATCTGGTTGACGGTTGATTGATCAGGAGATTTCCATGTCCCCTTGTGGATATTGAGATGTGTGAACTGCGTACTAGCTACCAGAACGTCGCGCCCCACAGCGAAATCGATCAGCCTGAATCCGTTGTCGGAGGTGGTGTCGTGCAGGCTGTATCTCCCGATTGTGCCACCAAAGATGTCTTCTCTTCCTAGCTTGGCATTAAAATCTCCTAAGACAATTTTAATGTCATAGCCAGGGCACTGCTCATATGTCTTGTCCAAGAGCTCGAAGAATATATCTTTGGTGTCCTCATCTTTCTCCTCTGTTGGGGCATGCGCACATATTAGGCTTATGTTGGCGAATTTAGCCTTGATGCGGATTGTCGTGATGCGCTCGCTCACACTGTTGAAACTCAAGACTTTTTGCCTGAGTCTAGTTCCAACAACAAATCCACACCCAAATAGACGCTGCCTTTGTCCTCGGTAGCAGTCGCCGTAGTATATATCGCAGTCTTTTAGTTTGCGTTTGCCCGGTCCATCCCGCTAATTGTTCGGCTGCACGTGGTCTGTTAAGGGACCTAAGATTCCACGTACAGATCCGAAGTTCGTTGTCCTTATTTCGTTTGCTTAGGTTGTCAACAGTGAATCCGTTGAACAAAAACTGTTTCTACATATTTCAATCGTCACTCTCACTAGTCTTCGTGGTATTGTATGAACATTTATACGAGCAATAGGGCCCATACACTACGCAAACACATTTGTTCAAACATGTCTTTGAGCAAACATAGTTTCACCACACACTATACAAACATGTTTGAAAGATATTAGTTGCGTGACGTTTTTCATCGAGTGATTTAGCATAAGCAGCTTTGATTATTGCCTTGGCAATTAAAAAAAAAACAGAAAAAACAAAGAAAAAAGAATTTGGTGTAAAGAGTGGTACAAAAAAAGATCTATTTCAGTCCAAAAAATTTGTTTCTCTTGTTTATTTATGTTAACTCTATGAAAATTTGCATCGGTTTGAGCAAAATTCAATACACACAACACAAACATGTTTGTGCAGGCACGGAAAATTCAAAATTTTTAACTTCCCATAGGAAGTTATTGTAATGGGTCCGATTTGACAAATTGAAAATTTTGACATTTCTCGACGTTTCAAGGTCCCTAGAGTCGAAATAAAAGATTTTTAGAAAGATGTCTGTGTGTACGTACGTCCGTACGTCCGTACGTCTGTACGTCCGTACGTCTGTACGTCCGTACGTTCGCGACGTTTTTTTCGTCGTCCATAGCTCAAGAACCAGAAGAGATATCGACTTCAAATAAATTTTGTTATACAGATAATAAGGCAGAAAGATGCAGAAAGGGCTCTCAAGAAAATTGCGTGGGTGGTTTTTTTACCATAGCAGTTTAAAAAAAGGTGAAAATTTTGGTTAGCCCTAAATATCTCATGAACCAATGACGCTAGAGACTTGAATTAAATTTTATGTTATATATTGTAACGTGATACAAAACAATTATATTTTTGGAAAAAAATTCAATTAACGGTTTTTTTATAAATCACTTCGAAAATTTTACGACTAAAATGTGATTTCATTTCCAAAACAATTTTGTGCAATGAAGAATAATGTTTTTGACATCTGATAAAATTTTGAGAAAAATCGAATTGACAGTTTTTTTACAAAAAATAATAACCTAAACAAAATAAAAAAAAAGTTGGTAAAAATTGAGTTTTGACTCAAATATCTTTTCAAGACTTTGAGATATTGGCTTTAAACTACTTTTATCTTTCAAAAAATGTTGTTTTCAACATTCAGTAAAATTTTGAAAAAAATAGAATTGACAGTTTTTTTACAAAAAATTAAAAACCGAAAAAAATTTAACAAAAGTTGGTAAAAATTGATTTTCGACTTAAATATCTTTTCAAAAATTTGAGATTATGGCTTCTAACTAATTTTAACTTATAAGAAATATTGTTTTCAACATTAGGAAAAATTTTGAGAAAAATCGAATTGACAGTTTTTTTACAAAAAATAAAAACCTAAACAAAAAAATTAATAAAATAAAAGTTGGTAAAAATTGATTTTCGGCTCAAATAGCTTTTCAAAAATTAAAAATATTGGCTTCAAACTTATTTTATTTCACAGAAAATATTGTTTTTTATATTCAGTAATTTTTTTATAAAAATCCAACAGTCCGTTTTTTCATAAAAAAAATAAAATCTACAAAAAATAGAACGCAAATTTGGCAAGAATTGATACATTTAGACAAACTTTTAAGCAAGACAAATCGATAGACGGGATGGGAAGTTATCAGTGTGGGTCGCATCCCAGCCTCTTTTTTGATTTTGTTTAAACCGCTTAAGCAAACACCATCATCGCTACACACTACTCAAACAGTTTGCACAAACATTTTTACAACAACAAAATACATTCGTTTGCTCAAACAGTTTGTGTAGTGTATGGGCCCTATAAGATAGAATAAAAAATAGAACTTGTCCATGAATGTGTGTTTTACAGTTTTAAGTGGATGAAAAAGTGTTCCTTACAACTACAAAATTATATTTCTTTTTGTCTTTTCTCGGTATTCGACTGATTGTGATTGCCTGCAGGCCTACTATGGCTGCCGTTGAAAAAACAAAAAAGTATTTGAAATTTGTTTGTAGTTACCTATGGTGATTTTTTCTTAAATATGAATTTCAATTCGAATGCTGTGATCAAAATTACAAGATCAGAAGCCAAAAATGAACTAGTTACTATAGTCCGTCTTGGAATTTTGATATTTTTTCAAATATTTCCGCGGAGCAGTTGAATATTCTTCGCGGAGCACACTTTGGGAAACCCGGATCTAGATTATCCAACAACACTTTTCATGATTCTTTCTTCCAAAATATTTCAACGTTCGTAACACTGAACTAACATTTACTTTTTATATAAAATGCTTAGGGAAAAAAAAACAAAGAAAATATTCATTTCTTCATCATTTATTCTCAAAACTTTAACTAACCACCAGCCACCCTAGTATTTTCCACCAAACGATGACAATGATCGTAGGCAAATATTGGTGTCTCACTGGCTAGCCATACAGATCCTTGAACTCCGAAAAATATCTGTTTTATTGGCAACGAACTCAATGACAAAATCTCATTATCTTCCGTCGAAAGACCCATTCTGGGGAAACACCGTATCACTGCTCCAAACTTTGGCACCAAATAGTACATTATGCCAACATCATCGATAATCATCCCTTGCGGGGATCCAATTAGATTTCCCATAAATTCCGCCTGAATTTCAGTTCCATTGCCACGTGAATTGGCCAAGAACAATTTGCCACATTGTTCACCAATTAACAATTGATTGCCATAGCCAAATGCTATATCTTTGGGATGAACAGGAAATGATTGTTGAATGTTGTCGTATTTCCGACTAGAGATTGGTAACTTCTGCCAGGTATGCCGTAGCAAGTCGAACGTTAGGAGATATGGCTTATGAGCAACGACAAAGTAGGCCTTCTCTTCGACCTGACAGCAAGTGGGTGTTGGACCAAGTTTCATTGTTATAACTTCATTTCCTCTAAATTGATCGATTTCAATTCGAAAGACCTAGAAAAATAAAAGCGATTTGAAAGAAAAGAATTTCTTACTGGCTATACCATCAAGCTTACCTCAAGGTTATCTCTCAAAAGATCGTAAACTATAATCTTGGGCTTACACGATCGACTTCCCTTATCCAACACCCATAATCTGTTCCAGCTGTCGATCTGGGTGAGCATAGCTTGTTGAATTAAACTGCAATCTTTAGACTTGTCTCGTCTCCTATGGGCGAGTTTATTGGGAAACACTTTTGGTGCTAGTGCGAAGAAATTCTCAGGCCAATAAGACTCCACCAAAGACGGATGGTATTTAGATTGGGTTTCGATGCACACAAAAGCCCGGATATAGTAGGTGGAGACGTGCATCAATCGATAGGTGGTGTCGTTCAACCCCAATGAAACAAAATTCCATGAGTGAACTTCAGAAACTACTACAAAAACCAAAAACAAAACTGAAGAACTAGTGATGTTCATTCTTAACGAAGTCGGGTGAATCACTGGCAGCAGTGGCTTAATTCAAAATCTTAACCAACTCATGACTCAATTTGTATAGGTTTATTTTGTTTTTCCTCTTTGCTTTTTTGTTTATAAACATTGCAATAAGACTTAAAACAGAGCCATGAAAACTAACCTTATAAGTTGATTATACCAACAACTTTGTTTGGGGTCACTATTTTGATTCTTTGAAGACATAAAATGATGATTCCGCTTTTTTTGGTTTTGATGAGAAATAAAATAATATTTGGTCTGGTCATGAAAAGTGGCTATTTAAAGACTGATTCATTGATAAAGAGAGTTATTGTAGTTCCATGGCTATATGTAGGAAAGGAAATTAAAGATTTCAAAGAGAAATGCTATATTCTGCCCGATATAGTAAAACAAAGAATGATCCATATTCACTTATATGTTAGTTTTAATTACCGAAATTGAGGCGGGCAGGTTGAGTGAGAGGTGCTTTTCTATGCAAGGAATCACTCTTGTAGGATTGACATTCCAGACAGCAACCCTGAAAAATGGGCAGGTTCAGACGACAATAGGGACTTGAAAGTAAGGCAAGTTTCTAGTATCTGATAGGCCAGCTGCCAAAAAATTACCTTCTAATTGGCTGCGTTCAATCTCATGTTGGATAGGGTATCTTGGATAGGTGGATTTTTAGATACCTTGTTGAACGAGTTGGATAGCTGTATTGAGATAGCTGTCAAAAAATAAAAACAACTTTCAGCTGTTCACAAAAAGCAGAAAAACATTTAAGTTTCGAAGTCAAAATTGTTGTAAGATAAAACATTTAATGGATAATTCAACTGATTCGTCGGACGATGATGAATTTATAGGTGCGTAACAATTTAATAAATAAAAGATAACCTTAATCTGTAGGATCTATGTTAAATTTCCTCTTAGCTCAATTGAATTTACCTTCTAAAATTCGGTGGTAAATAGCTTCTTCATCGTCTATTATGTACAGAACATCCTCAAATACAACTTCAACTAACATTTTGTATCTTTTTGTTTACCAACAAATACAAAAAGCTGAAATCAATTTTCAAGTTTCTTGAAATTCAACCATGTGTTGAATCAGCTGTTCTGTCAGATACCTACATATACATACATACTCAGAAATTCTTGGATACCTTTGGATTCCTTTTTTGACATCTCAACTGCTTTTGATCAGCTGTTATTTTACACGTAAAACATAAACAAAAAGGTATCCGGATACCCTATCTGTCTAAGATTGAACGCAGCCATTAAGTCAACTTCATTGGAAAGTTGACTGGAAAGTTAGTCAAGAGAAATCTTAACTATCAAGTTAATTCTAGTTATGTCAAAATGACGGCTAATTATTATTTTTCATTCAACTGAGAGCTGAACTTTATTACTTTGTGATTAATTTATTTTTTGCACAGTTCGATTTGATGTTTTATGTGAACCCTGGAAAAAGATTTAATAATATTTCTTGAAAATACAAGTCAATATGGAATTGTTGCTTGTCTGAGGAGTGTTTTGTAGACAATTATGTTTTTGGTAGTTTTTGCACGATCGAATTTGAAGTTTATGACACTTAAACAACTTACTTGTTTCCCATGGTTAAAATGTACGGTTAAAGAACGCAGTTGACTGCAAATGAAGTTCATTATGTTGTCTGAACCTGCCCAATATTTTAGGGTGGCAGAGACTTGGAATCGAAGCTAGGTGCTACAGTCTAACGCACAGGGCTACTACTTTTTGCCAGTTTAGTTAAAAAAAGGAAGATAATATTAATGCATACCCATGGAATAGCTTTTGATGCCGATTCACTTACAGCATTTATATGACTTAACCAACACAATTCCAAGGAAAAAAAGAGGCTGGGGGATGCGACCCACACTGATAACTTCCCATCCCGTCTGTCGATTTGTCTTGCTTAAAAGTTTGTCTATATGTACCAATTTTTACCAAATTTGCGTACTATTTTTTGTAGATTTTATTTCATTGAATATCGAAAATAATTTTTTTCATAATTTGTTTCCTAATGTTAAAAACAATATTTCTTATAAGTTAAAATTAGTTAGAAGCCATTGTCTCAAATTTTTGAAAAGTTATTTGAGTCGAAAATCAATTTTTACCACCTTTTATAAATTTTTGTTTAGGTTTTTATTTTTTGTAAAAAAACTGTCAATTCGATTTTTCTTAAAATTTTTCCTAATGTTGAAAACAATATTTCTTATAAGTTAAAATTAGTTAGAAGCCATTATCTCAAAGTTTTAAAAAGATATTTGAGTCGAAAATCAATTTTTTCCAACTTTTATTAATTGTTTTTTAGGTTTTTTTTTTTAACTGTCAATTCGATTTTTCTCAACATTTTTCAGAATGTTGAAAACAATATTTCTTATAAGATAAAAAAGTTTGAAGCCTTAATCTCAAGTTTTTGAAAAGATATTTGAGTCGGAATGCAATTTTTACCAACTATGAGTAATGTTTTTTTTTTTTAGGATTTTATTAAAAAAAAAAAAACTGTCAATGTAAGTGAAGTAATATCTTATGGGAAGATATTTGATAAAAAAAAGGAACTTTCTTGTCTAGAAAATGAAAACGCGTCCGTTGTCGTTGGAACTAAATTCAAAAATCATCTTTATTCCAGGTCTACCAACTTAAGATATAAATAAAGTAGGTGTTGCCATTAAGGCGAACTAAAAGGTTTAAATAAATGACATTGAGATGTCGTGGTTACAGTCAATTAGATTTTTCTCAAAATTTTATCAGATGTCAAAAACATTATTCTTCGTTGCACAAAATTATTTTGGACATTAAATCCTATTTTAGTCGTAAAATTTTCGAGGTGACAATTTTTTTTTCAGTTTTTTTGATTTATAAAAAAACCGTTAATTGGATTTTTTCCAAAAATATATGTACATGTTTCGTATCACGTTACAATATATTATATAAAATTTAATTTAAGTCTCTAGTGTCATTGGTTCATGAGATATTTAGGGTTAACCAAAATTTGCACCTTTTTTAAACTGCTATTGTAAAAAAAACCACCCACGCAATTTTCTTGAGAGCCCTTTCTGCATCTTTCTGCCTTATTATCTGTATAACAAAATTTATATGAAGTGGATATCTCTTCTGGTTCTTGAGCTATGGACAACGAAAAAAAACGTCGCGAACGTACGGACGTATGAAAGTACGTACACACGCACGCACAGACACCTTTCTAAAAATCTTTTATTTCGACTCTAGGGACCTTGAAACGTCGAGAAATATAAAAATTTTCAATTTGACAAATCGGACCCATTACAATAACTTCCTTTGGGAAGTTAATAAATGTGTAATTTTTACTTTAAACACGGGTATAAGACCTGGCCCTAAAGCGCTAAATATGGACTGCATTCGATGTGTTAAGTCTTTGGTAAGTGTAGAAAATGTATCCCATTTGTTATGTAGTCGGTTTTGGTCTCAAATGAAAAAGTATTTAATTCTTTTTCTAACAGTATAAGGTTGCCTAACCAAAAGTTGGCATCATAATCCAGGGTTGCCTTAATTTGAGATTTTTAAGTTTTAAAAATAAATCACATTAACTGTATAAACGGTGGCTTTAGAATTATCGCCTACATTATGCCTTGCTCTCCCAGTTTTCCACGCATTTACGGTTTGTGACTAGACTACACGGCTGCATTTTATAGCAAAGGAAAAGTAAAGCCCATCAAAATATTTTCCAAAAGGAAGGATATAGGTATAGGAAATTTCTGCGTCATTAAGTTATCAAGTAACTATAGATGTTTTCATCAATGCAATAATCTACTCAATAAATATTCTACTCTTACCAAGGACTTATTTTTTCAAATGCAGGCAATCCTTAGTTGGGCAAACTTTTGGCTAGGCAACCCTTTGTTATCAGATGGATATTTGGATGCACTTTCATTTTAAACAAAAACCGACTCAATAGCACATAGGATCAATTGCCTATACTTACCAAAGTGTTCAAATTAAAAATTTAGGTAACCCTGAGTAGTTCGAACTTTAAGATACATTCTCTACACTTTCCAAAGTCTTAACACTTCAAATGCAGGCAACCCTGGGTTATGAAAGGTTTAGGTAAGGTAACCCTATATTGTTTGAACGAGAGTTAAATTACCTTTCATTTAACACCAATATCAAATAAATAACAGGCCAGGATATAAGTAGGCAACTACCTATAGTTTTTTTTCATCTTTGGGTCATGTACTTTCATCATATACGCCATTTTTGTAAAAAACAGATGGGGCTAATAGAACTCAATAATGCACTTATATCTTCCAATATTTAGCGCCTTAGGAGGACCAGTTTATAGCTAGGCAACCCGAGCGCAAATTGTTATTCAAATTGATATCTTTGATAAAATATTGGTCATTATTAAATTACATAACATTATTTTTAAATAAATGATCTACGGATGTAACTTTGAGATAGTTAACGACAATGGGCAGGTTCAGACAACATGAGGGACTTCATTTGCAGTCAATTTCATTCTTTGAACGTGAATTTTGACCAAGGCAACTAGTTAGTTTTTAAAATGTCATGAGTTTCAAATTCAGAACTTTACTTCACAAACCTCTACTTTAGGTTCATAGTACAAAAACTAACAAAAGCATTATTTAAAAAAAACATTCATTTGGCAAGCTGCATGTCCATCACGATTTGTATTTTGTTTTAAAAAGTAATATTATTTATTTGTTTTCCAAATTGACAAGGAACCTTTTTACACAAAACATTAAATGAAGCTGTGCAGAAAATACATAGATAAATCATATCGTAACAAATTTCAGCTTTTAGTTGAATGACAAAACATTATCAACTATCATTTTGACAGAAGTAGACTTTGACTTGATAGTTAGGGAGAGTTTTCTTGACTAACTTTCCAGTCAACTTTCCAATGAAGTTGCCTTAATTGGAAGGCAAATTTTTGGCAGCTGGCCAATCAGGTACTAGAAACTTGCCTTACTTTCAAGTAACTTATGTCGCCTGAACCTGCCCAATGGATAAGTTCAGGTTACATAAGGGACTTGAACTTAAAACAAGTTTCTAGTACCTGACTAGCAAACCCGGCGAACTCCGTTTCGCCACCAGATGGCTTCGTTTTTTGTAACATTTCGTTTGGGGATTAAAAGATGAAGACAAATTATTTTTAACTTCCCATAGGAAGTTATTGTAATGGGTCCGATTTGTCAAACTGAAAATTTTGACATTTCTCGACGTTTCAAGGTCCCTAGAGTCGAAATAAAAGATTTTTAGAAAGATGTCTGTGCGTGCGTGTGTACGTACGTCCGTACGTTCCCGACGTTTTTTTCGTCGTCCATAGCTCAAGAACCAGAAGAGATATCGACTTCAAATAAATTTTGTTATACAGATAAGAAGGCAGAAAGATGCAGAAAGGGCTCTCAAGAAAATTGCGTGGGTGTTTTTTTTACCATAGCAGTTTAAAAAAAAAAGGTGAAAATTTTGGTTAACCCTAAATATCTCATGAACCAATGACGCTAGAGACTTGAATTAAATTTTATGTTATATATTGTAACGTGATACAAAACAATTATATTTTTGGAAAAAAATTCAATTAACGGTTTTTTTAATAAATCAAAAAAACTGAAAAAAAAAAATTTGTCACTTCGAAAATTTTACGACTAAAGTATGATTTCATCTCCAAAACAATTTTGTGCAACGAAGAATAATGTTTTTGACATCTGATAAAATTTTGAGAAAAATCGAATTGACAGTTTTTTTACAAAAAATAATAACCTAAAAAAAAAGTTGGTAAAAATTGAGTTTTGACTCAAATATCTTTTCAAGACTTTGAAATATTGGCTTTAAACTACTTTTATCTTTCAAAAAATATTGTTGTCAACATTCAGTAAAATTTTGAAAAAAATAGAATTGACAGTTTTTTTTACAAAAAAATTAAAAACCGAAAAAAAAATTAACAAAAGTTGGTAAAAATTGATTTTCGACTTAAATATCTTTTCAAAAATTTGAGATTATGGCTTCTAACTAATTTTAACTTATAAGAAATATTGTTTTCAACATTAGAATAAATTTTGAGAAAAATCGAATTGACAGTTTTTTTTACAAAAAATAAAAACCTAAACAAAAAAATTAATAAAAGTTGGTAAAAATTGATTTTCGGCTCAAATAGCTTTTCAAAAATTAAAAATATTGGCTTCAAACTTATTTTATTTCACAGAAAATATTGTTTTTTATATTCAGTAATTTTTTTATAAATATCCAACAGTCCGTTTTTTCATAAAAAAAATAAAATCTACAAATAATAGAACGCAAATTTGGTAAGAATTGATACATTTAGGCCTCGGCCACGCAGTAAGCGGCTGAGCGGCTAAGCGGCTGAGCGGCAAGCGGCTGAGAGGCAACTCTAAGCGACGTATGGCCAGGCACTGAGCGACTGCTTTTGAGCGATTAGTAGTTAAAGTCGAGATTGCACACACGAAATTAACAACTCAATGTTTACTTTGGCCATCTTTACTTCTTGCCGCTCAGAAAATTAAAACAGGGTTGGTTGCTGAGCGGCGCCGCTTAGCCGCTCAGAATTTTGTTTCGCCGCTCGCTCATTGCGTCGCCGCTTCTATGTGATTTCATATGTTTTATATTTTTTTTTTCCGCTCAGCCGCTTACTGCGTGGCCGCGGCCTTAGGCCTCGGCCACGCAGTAAGCGGCTGAGCGGCTAAGCGGCTGAGCGGCTAAGCGGCTGAGCGGCTAAGCGGCTGAGCGGCTAAGCGGCTGAGCGGCTAAGCGGCTGAGCGGCAAGCGGCTGAGCGGCAACTCTAAGCGACGTATGGCCAGGCACTGAGCGACTGCTTTTGAGCGATTAGTAGTTAAAGTCGAGATTGCACACACGAAATTAACAACTGAATGTTTACTTCGACCATTTTCTACTTCTTGCCGCTCAGAAAAATAAAACAGGTTTGGTTGCTGAGCGACGCCGCTTAGCCGCTCAGAATTTTGTTTCGCCGCTCGCTCATTGCGTGGCCGCTTCTATGTGATTTCATATGTTTTATATTTTTTTTTTTGCCGCTCAGCCGCTTACTGCGTGGCCGAGGCCTTGGGCTCAACTATAAAAGACGTAACCGAGCTTAAGCCAGCTTAAGGGAACGAACCAATACGCAGCCTTATATGTCACTAACCAGAATAGATGTTCTGCTCAGTTTCGTTAAATTTCGCTAACTTTCGCGCAATTACGCAAGAGCCATTTAAATGGCTCGAGCTTAAGCAAATCACAAATTTGAATTGAATTTGCTTAAGTTACTTGAATCCATTATGGTTACTTTTTGTTTTGACGATAACTTCTGATAACTTTTCGTTCGGTTTTGACATTAGCTTACTTTCGGTAAAGTCTATTATAGTTGGGCCTTTTAAGCAAGACAAATCGATAGACGGGATGGGAAGTTATCAGTGTGGGTCGCATCCCAGCCTCTTTTTGTTTGTTTTATATTTGAAAGTTAAAAATTGTATTTCATTTCACAACAGTAATAAATTCATTTCGATTACAAAAATGAAGTGTAATTTAGTTGAACTTCTCTAAGTAAAAAATGAAAGTGAATCCAAAGTAAATACTGAATAGAAGCGTTATACATGTCCGCAAATTATCCGTTTCATTGAAGTGCTCTTTGGTAAACCACATTTTTTGTTTTTTAGTCTGACGCTAACACAAACAAAGCGGATGGTTTCCCAACTCGTGAACACGCAACGTATAGGTGCCCATGTGAAAAACAATGATTTTCTAAATTTATCCCACAACCACTAAGCGATTGGCCTTGCGACTTGTTAATTGTCATTGCGAACGCAAGGCGAACCGGAAATTGAAATCGTTTGAAGTCAAACGGAAGATCAGTCGGAATAATTTGTATTCGTGGAATACATACCACCTTCGTACTTTCCGTTAATAATGGTTGCATCAAATTCGGCATACCCCAAGTTGAGTTCCGTTGCAAAGTCGCGGTGTATTCCAATTACGCAATATAATAATAACTGAACTTTGAATTGCAAGTTATGTGGTGGAAATCCTGGTAACTCCAGAGAGTTCAAAAACTCCGTTGGATAATTTACTACATCATCGGGATTTGTTATGGAATCAACGGATTTGTTTGTCACCAAATCGCCAGCGATTTTTGATTGAATGTTGAAATTCAGTGCGTGTTTGCGGTTTATTGTGTTTATTGTTTGCGGCGAGAATTGCTCGTTGACTTAACCAAGCATAATTCTGATAATTCTCACTAAATGTTTAGGAAAACATTTTCAGTAAGAGCTAATAGAGAGTCTACAAATCGGCAAAAGTCTTTGATAAGAGTAATTAATCCAGTTGTCGAATCAACTGGCACTTTTGAAGTTGAACTCTCATATTAGTGGTTAGAGATAATGTTTTTACGTTATTCCACAAAAGTAATGCCTTCAGGCAAGAATTCAATTCATCTGCAGGCGTTCCACGGGGAATTACTGGCAACGTCTGCCTAATATCGCCTGCAAAACAATGGGCAGGTTCAGCCGACATAAGGGACTTGAAAGTAAGGCAAGTTTCAAGCATTTGATTGGTCAGCTGCCAAAAAATTGCCTTCCAATTAAGTCAACTTTATTGGAAAGTCGACTGGAAAGTTAGTCAAGAAAAATCTCCCTAACTATCAAGTCAAGTCAAGTACAAGTTATGTCAAAATGACAATTGATCATGTTTTTTAATTCAACTAAAAGCTGAACTTTATTACTCAATGATTTATTTATTTTCTGCACAACTTCATTTAATGCTTTCTGTAAAAAGGTTCCTTGTAAATTTGGAAAAGAAATAAGTAATATTTCTTTAAAATACAAAATACAAATCGTGATGGACTTGTAGCTTGCCTGAGGAGTGTTTTGTAGAAAATAATGATTTTGGTAGTTTTTGTACTATGAACTTGAAGTAGAGGTTTGTGAAGTAAAGTTCTGAATTTTAAATTCATGACACTTGAAAAACTAACTTGTTGCCTTGGTCAAAATTCACGTTCAAAGAATGAAGTTGACTGCAAATGAAGTCCCTTATGTTGTCTGAAATTGCCCAATATCATCAAGCCGCCAAAGAACTTGTTACTTCGTCGAAGATCCTTCAGTGTGAAGTTAAGTGCTTAAAGTGATTTCTTATGTGCCATTGTGCACATATCCCAAAAAATGAGCTTGCACTTGCATTGCATAAACAATTTTCCCATTTCACTGGATCGGGAAATATTGCATGTTAGAGTATCAATTTTGTTTAAATTGAGTGGCAACTTAAACGCAGAATGTTCACTACGACCGCCATCTAGAAGAGTTGCCGCAATTCCAGATGATACTAACGCCAAAGCTTTGTCACATATTTATCCAATAGTGGCCAAAAACAATGAAATGACAAATTTTTTCCCTGTACCTCCAGGTGCGTCCAGGAAGAATAGACCACCAGTATTATTGTCCACCGCTTGCATTAATGTTTCGTATACTTGTTTTTGCTGTTCATTCAGCAACGGCACATTATTTCGAACGAATTCCTGCAATGTATCAACATTGTATTGCAGCTCTCGATTTAATTCTTGGTTCAATGCATCGTACATGGATCGATTTGGCGCAATCATTCCTACTTCAATCAGTAGCTTGTTTGCAATAGTCAAGCATTGATCCTCAATCAGAATCATTCCTTCATTGTAGATTTCATCGGTTATTTGCATGTCGGGATTATTCGTTCGAATGCGCAAGCGATGTAAGATATGTATGTTCCCATATGTCGTCTTCGTATTTGTTCCATAACTAAATTGGTTGTAAAGGGAAACATGTGGTGATGATGATTGCGAACAGCTTTCGTATTTGGTACTCATAAAAACACTCACTAAATTTTTTTAAAACAAACGTTATTTAAAGTCGATATCTCTGACGTTTCTAGATATATGGTTGACTAAAAAAGGTTCCCAAAAGTAAGCTTTGGTTTAGAATATAGAGCCCTTGAAACGTCAAAAAATTTTCAATTCCACAAATCGGAAGTTTTACAATAGCTTTCTATGGGAAGCTAAACGGAGTTCACCGCTTTTCTGTTGCAATTTTTCCTGAATTTTGTCTGCTATAAACCTCACGGAGCCCGAGACCTTTCCAACGAATACAAAACTGTGGAAATCGGTTCGTGCGTTCTGGAGTTATAGCGTCAGGAAGGAAAACCCAACTTATTTTTATATTATAGATTAACAACCTGTCAAAAAATGTACTTCCAATTAAGGCAACTTTTTTGGAAAATTGAATGAAAAGTTAGTCAACAAAATTCTCTCAAATTATCAAGCCAAGCCTACTTATGTCTACTTACATTCAAGTGAAATCTGAACTTTATTATTCTATGATATATTTATTTTCTACACAATTGCATTTTATGTTTTGTTTAAACGGCTTCCTTGTCAAATTAGAAAAAAAATAAGTAATATTACTTCAATACAAAACACAAGTCGAGATGAACTTGTAGCTTGCCCGAGTAGTGTTTTGTAGACAATGTTTTTGGTATATTTTGCACGATGAACTGAAGGTAGAGGTTAGTAAAGTAAAGTTTCAAATTTGAAATTTCTGACACTTAAAAAACAAACTAGCTGCCTTGGTCAAAATGTACGTTCAAAGAATGCAATTGACTGCAAATTAATTCCCTTATGTTGTCTGTGGAGTTCCTGAAAATAAATTTGTTTGGGAATTTTCGTTAGAGCTATATGTGCAGTTGCTCCATCTTGGTGTAACCAAATGCTGCTGTTAAATGGGATACGTGCCCATTGACAGTAACGGTTACAAAGTTTTTTTCAAAGAAGTATGGCCCGACAATACACCTTGATGAAACTGCGCACCATACAGTTACTCGTTCTTGATGATTGTTCCGTCTCATGGAGCATTTCTGGATTTGATTCATTCCAAATACGACAACTTTGCTTGTTTACATTGCCGTTTAGGTCAAAATGGTCCTCATCAGACATGAACAAACAATTAATCAACGTGTTGTCTTCTTCGGCCATTGCAATGATTTTTTTAAGTTTAAGTCATCTTGAAGTAAGTATCCGCTGTAATGACCGTCTGCTAACTCCAATTTACCCCGACAAGTTTCTTGTCGAAACGCTTGGATTTCCCTGTTGGCAAGATTGTATCGTAAACACGAGCATTGGGATCTCGATGGTACGGTCTTCGTGCGATGCTTCCAGATTCGGCAACCATGTTCACCACCCTCGTAATTGTCCATCTACTCGGGGGAGTACCGCCAAACTTCCGCCTAAATTCCTCTTGGACGGAAATGACGGACTTCAACGCATGGTACCGTTGCACTATCCAATTTTTTTTCAGTATCCCAAGCATTCATTTTGATAAATCTAAATAGCCGATTACTTTCACAAAAGAAGTTATTATGTTTTATTTTTGTAGCACGATTTGGGCGCCACCCTGTAGTTCTCAAAGTTTTTTATATTATTTTGGATTTACTTAAGCGGTATTTTTGTAGTTCTTAAATACTTCTTAGCAAAGTATAAATTGCACCATTTAACATTTTGTCATTTCCCGTGGCGTAATGGTTAGTACAACTTAATCTGTACCTTGCATTTCAGCTTTGAAACAATTTAAACTTTTTCTTCAAAATTGCATTGCATCTATTTTACTAATATGTTAAAAAAGATAGATTTTAAATTTTATTTTTAAAACTGTTCGTAAAGACGATATTGTTAAAAGCGATATTCGATAAGTGCAATTTGTATGAATCTCCGCCGGGACTTAAAGATTAGTTTGCAATAACCAATATTTCGTTATAAGCGATGTGGTCATAAGCACAACTGATTTAGACTGTATGTACATGTGTATATCAAAAACTTGACAAAAAGAAAACTTACTTTTAAACCGTTCCGCCTTTTTCTGGGGCCTGGTTATGGGATTCGCGGCGAATATATGTATGTATAACCTTGCTATTTTTCAATTATTGCTTTCGCTTTCGCCTTCTTCGTTTTGAATTCGACCAATTAACGAATTCGAAGGCGAATTTGAAATGCCAATGTTTGTTTTGTTGGCCAGTTGAAATCCTGCAGCTTTTTTTTGATGGATTCACAGGCGAAAGAGTGTTTATTATTATTCACTGTTCGATTTCGTGGATTCTGTCTTGATTGCAATTATATAAAAAGAGGCTGGGATGCGACCCACACTGATAACTTCTCATCCTGTCTGTCGATTTGTCTTGCTTAAAAGTTTGTCTATATGTATCAATTTTTACCAAATTTGCGTACTATTTTTTGTAGATTTTATTTTTTTATGAAAAAACGGATTGTTGGTTTCTTATAAAAAAATTGCTGAATATCGAAAACAACATTTTCTGTGAAATAAAATAAGTTTGAATCCAATATTTTTAATTTTTGAAAAGTAAATTTTTACCAAGTTTTAGTATTGTTTTTTGTTAAGGTTTTTATTTTTTGTAAAAAAAAACTGTCAATTCGATTTTTCTCAAAATTTTATCAGATTGCAAAAACGGGAGCGGGTCGAAATGCTGTATTTTAAAATACTGTATGGTTAAAATTCTGTATCATATTGTATGATACTGTATATTTATAATACTGTATGGTTAATATACTGTATCTCCAAATGCTGTGTTGTCAAAATACTGTATCATACAGTATTATGATCCATACAGGATTTCGAACCCAACCCGTCAAAAACATTATTCTTCGTTGCACAAAATTGTTTTGAAGATGAAATCATATTTTAGTCGTAAAATTTTCGAGGTGACAAATTTTGTTTCAGTCTTTTTGATATATAAAAAAAACAGTTAATTGGATTTTTTCCAAAAATATACTTCTTTTGTATCACGTTACAATATATTATATAAAATTTAATTCAAGTCTCTAGCGTTTTTGGTTCGTAAGATATTTAGTGTTAACCAGAATGTTCACCTTTTTTTTAAACTGCTATGGTAGAAAAACCACCCACGCAATTTTCTTGAGAGCCCTTTGTGCATCTTTCTGCCTTATTATCTGTATAACAAAATTTATTTGAAGTCGATATCTCTTCTGGTTCTTGAGCTATGGATGACGAAAAAAACGTCGCGAACGTACGTACACAGTACGCACAGACATCTTTCTAAAAATCTTTTATTTCGACTCTAGGGACCTTGAAACGTCGAGAAATGTCAAAATTTGACAAATCGGACCCATTACAATAACTTTCTATGGGAAGTTAAAAATGTGAGTTATCTTTATTTTAATTTTCTTATAATTTATCCGCAATAAAAAAAATCCATTTTTCAAGTTTAATATTGTTTATTGAATAAATCGCCGCATATTTCACAAATTCAATCAAAACAAAACAAAATTTGTGGAAAGCTGTCAAATCACTGGAATATAGGAAGAACTATTTTCGCTTCGCCGTGAATTCGTTAATAAGGAAATACGACGAGTCGAATTTGAAAGGTCGAATTGAAAACGATCTGCCGCAAACCTCATTTTATTCCGAAATTCTTGGTCTTGTTTTCATAATTTTAATAGATCATGATTTTGTTGCCACCAGGGGCCTGATTATGAGGTTCGCGGCGAATCGTTTTGCTAGCGATTGCGAGTTTGTCATTTTTCAATTATTGCTTTCGCTTTCGACTTCTTCGTTTTCAATTCGACCAATTAACGAATTCGAAGCCGAATTTGAATTGTCATAATGTTTGTTGGCGTCTTGGCGAGTTGAAATCCGGCAACTTTTTTCTTGGGTTTTTGGCGGATTTACAGGCGAAAGAGTTTTTATTATTATTCACTGTTCGATTTTGTGGATTCTTTCTTGATTGCAATTATATAAAAATGTGAGTTAGCTTTATTCTAATTTTTTTTATAATTTATCCACAATAAAATATAAAATTTTGAATAAATCACCGCAAATTTAACAAATTCAATCAAAACAAAATTTGTGGAAAGCTGTCAAATCACTGGAATATAGGAAGAAAAAGTCAAACCAAGTGTCGAATCACTGGAATATAGGAAGAAATATTTTTGCTTCGCCGTGAATTCGTTAATAAGGAAATACGACGACGCGAGTCGAATTTGAAAATTCGAATTGAAAACGATGCGCCGCGAACCTCATAATCAGGCCCCAGCTCACAAAAAACTTGTGTCGAAAATCAATCAAAAGTGAAATTTTTTTACCTCAAATTCTCAAAATAAACAAAAATCTTCCTTTCTTAAAACATTAAAAAATAATGTCCATTTCTTTTTTTATTTATTTATATATATATATAAAATATAATCAAATCATATCTATAACATCCTGACACGCCTAAACTCCTTTCGCTCACTTCCTCTTCTTGTCGCGCTTCGACTTCGTTTTCACTGCTCGCTTGTCCTTCTTCTGCCTTGGATCGACAACTCGGAAGCGTCCCTTTACTCCAGCCGGTCGTCGCACTCGCTTTCCAGACAAATGCTTTTTCGCCACCACATAAGTCAGATCCTTCTTCTTCTCTTCGGCCTTCTTGTAGATTTTCTTCAATTGTCTTGACTTTTCTTGTGCGCTGGCATCGGCATTGTTCATAATCTTCTCGGCATTCTTCTTTGCCTTTTCTAAACGTTTTGTGGCACGACGTCGCTTTCGTGCCTTGGCTTCCATGACCTTCTTAATTGGACGTACATTCAACTCCTCGACCTTGCGCCTGTATTCTTCTTCGATTTCTCTAGGAACTGGAACTGGTTTCTTCATGTGTACTTCTTCGTCTTGAGTGAACCAATGGGGAAGGTTCTCATCGTTGAAGGCATAACGATTCCAAGCACTGTCGACCAAGTCGCGGCGAGTTTTCTTTCCCTTTATCATCATGGCTCCTAGAGCGAGTTCCTCCTCTGATAGACGGATTTTCTTGACTTTAGGTTCTAAAAATAAAACAATGTTAGCATATGAAATATCTTCAAATAAGTACCCATTTTTAAAAACATACCTTTGCTCATATCACCATTGACTTTCTCTTCATCGATTTCCTCCTCGGAATCGCTGCTCTCCGAACTGGACGACTCCTTTTCTGCGGCATACTTTGCCTTACGCTTGGCCTTCTTGCCCAAAGGCTTGGTTCCATTCTCTGTCGCTACCGGTTCGCTATCTGCTCCCAACACTGCGACACCTTTAGCCTTGTATTCCTTTGCCAGACGATCCAAATCAAAGTCCTCATCATCGTCGGAGTCGATTTTTTGCAAATTATCCTTCTCAAACCACAGCTGAACCCTTTGTTGACGTTTTGTGTCCTTGTCTCTGAAATCTCCAGACTTGATCAGAGGATGTTCATCACGCTTCTTCTTGTTTTTGTTTTTGGATTTTCCACCGGCATTCTCTTTGTCATCTTCGTCTCCACTCAGACCGAGGCCGTCCTTGCCGAGATCACTCTCCTCATCCGACTGGGAGACTTCGGATTCACTGTCGTTCTCATACTGAGCATCATCGTTAAGCCTCTGGTCATCTTTGTCATACTTCCTGTACTTGGGAAGCTTTTGACGTTCCACTTCAGGACCCTCGACATCGAAATCTGGAGAAACGTCCAACAAAGCGTCTAACTCATCAGCGGTTTTGATGTCTCTCAGTTCGAAAACTTCACTTTCGAAGCCTTCTGTTGGTCCCTCGTCACCCTTAATGACCATATTCAGGTTCATCTTTTCATTCAGCTTTGTCTTGGCTTTTTGTGTCTTCTTCTTCTTCCTCTTTAAATCCTTTTTTTCCTCCTCGGCCAAAGTGTGCACAAGATTATCCAGCTGCTGCATGTCCAGTTCATTGATTTCTTCTTCTGTCAGTGGCTTCTTTGGCGCCTCCTCTTCTATTACTGCTGTTTCTTGCTCTTCCGGCTTCTTGAATAGATCTTCCTTGACTGCTTTCCACCAGGCCAAAATACCTTTGATGTCCTTCCTCCCCAGAACTTTTATATCCTTACAACATTCGAGGATTTCTTCGGTGGTCTTGGGATGTTTCAGGACTGCGGGGTCATCAACTGTTATACTACCGATGCCCTGCAAGGCTCCCAAACCACTCGCGCTCTCCATGAAGTCCTTGACGGAGATGTCATTCCGCAGGGCAACCTCCTGCTCTGTGTATCCCTCGGCCTTGATGCGCTTCTGTTTGTCTGGATGCAGAAGACTGCTTTTCTTCTTTCCCTCCAAGTCGAGTTCCTCGAAAACGTACTTGGGGTCCAAGAGACGTGCATCGATTTTATCTGGAGCCAGATATCCTTGGCACACAATGAAGATTTCAGCTGACTCTTTACGGGAAGCACTTGGCTTCGTGGCATGGACCTTCTTGAAGAGTTGCTTCAGCACCCACAGCAAGGCATTGTAGTCCTTGGAACGGAACACTTTTGTCACAAACCATCCATTGCCTCGAAGAAAATGTGTTGCCAGTTTAAGGGCATTCAAAGTCAAGCAGATCTGTTGGTAGGCATCGAAGAGCCAGTTCTTTCCGACATTTGGAGCACCATCGTGCAACACTACGTCGGCTTTCCACGATTGCAGTTCCTTTGTCAAAGAGGTCTTACACTTGCTTGTGGTGATGTCTTCGACGAGACCAATGCATCCGGGAATGGGTCGGATCGGGAAGAGATCCACACCAACTACGATCGAGGAGACCGGCATGTTTTGTTTGGCCACTTGCATCCAACCTCCGGGTGCGGCACACAAATCGATACATACTTGAGATTGCTGAAGGAAGCCAAATTTACGATTCAATTGAATTAACTTGAAGGCGGCACGTGAACGGAAACCTGGCAGTGTGAAAGGAAAAATGATTTAAAGACAAGTCGTTTTTGGGGATTGATTTTGAGTGACTTACCTGTTTCTTTGGCCAACTGATAAAACTTATCCTTACGGGCCTTTCCAACTTTGGTCTTTTTACCCATTTTTTTGGAATTGTTGTTGGATAATTATGGGTAAAAATTAGTTTTTTCCGTACAAGTATTTGGAATAAAATTTATCAACAATTCAAGACGCACGTGTAAAAAAATACCAGTGCTAATGACAGTTGTGATGACAGCTATGTGAAAAAAGGGAAGCGTTCAAGAATAGAACACTTGTATTCGAGACTCATTTCACATGTCGATAGTGTAGATTAGTTTGTAAAGAATTGCCGTCTATAGTGAATAAAAGTACAGTCTTATCTTATCAGTCTTAAAAAGGGAATTAGTGCCCACATAAAGTTATATGCTTCTTATAAACAAAACATATACACTCGAAAATTAAATTTATAAAACTAATGCAACTTTGCATAGAGCAATACTAAGCTAAGCGCTTTCAGAGATTAAATACGTTTCATGAGGAAAGAATTTTGAACAAATGTTTAGATTGAATTTTTTGTCTTTGAATGAAATTTTTGGATTTGACTCTGAGAAAAAAAATATTAAAAAATAAAGAGATTAATTAATTTTGATATCAAATTCTTTCCATTGGACTTCGTTTTCCTCTATATTTGTTTTATTTAATTAATCAGAACCATAAACATACATTTATTTTACTTTTTTGGTACATTTTCGACGAACTTATGAAATTATATATAGAACTTTTCTATATAAAACCTTTAGTACAATCATCGAGAGAATCTAAGATGGCGAAACCTAGTGACTATGGCTCATGTAGTTTTTTGACTTAAACTTTGTTTATAAAACCTCCAACGCCACATAGCACCTACGCTAAACGTACCAAATATTGGTCCATGATAAAGTTAAGTAAGGAAAAAGTTTTATATACTTAAACTTCGATATTTGAAGCTCGGTTCAAGTTGAGCTAAAAGTATTTACTTAATTAAACCACCGTATTTAAACATCTTAGCAATTTATTTTGCTTATATTAATTTTGATTAAATTTAAAAATGTCTGACTTCTTAATAATTTTTCTCGAGCTTGAATTCCATGAGTTTTTACCTGCAAGCTAAATAAAATCCTTGGTCGAAGTCAACTAAGGGGCCCGTTTGTGTTTGAAGACAATATAAATTAGTACAACAATTCACGAAGAAGTAAAACTCACATCCTAACCTAATAATCATGATGGATATACACGACCGAGTCAATTTGTTCCAAGGCATTTGAACCCTTTACAATGAACCAGACAAATAAAAAGAGGGAAAGAGACCTTAAGGATTTGTTTTCTTAAATTATTGTATAAAATATACCGAGATAGTTAGATAGTTTTTAAACTTTGAGATAAGATTATGTAAACAGACATAACTACTTTGCTCGTTATTTCCCCACTCACGGCAGAGTTGAGCCTTGGCTCGTTGGCTTGGCCTCTTTTATTTTTGACTTGCTGAAAATCTAAATGGATCGACAGAGCCAAACAAAACAAAGGTAGGACTTAATGGAATTCCTGCAGAGCTTTTACAAGCAGCGCCAACGTCATCAAGCGAACTGCTTCATCCGCTAATAAAAGAAGCCTGGACCACCAAAAGCTTCCCCGATGAGTGGAAGAAGGGAATGATCGTCAAGCTCCCAAAAAAAGGAGATCTTACAAAGTGCGAAAACTGGAGAGGAATTTGCATTCTACCTACCGTTGCCAAAATAGTAGCAAAAATCATACTGGAACGCATCAGAGAAAACCTTGAGGCCACACTCGATGCCGAACAAGCAGGATTCCGCGCTGGATCCTCCTGTATTGATCATATCAACACCCTGCGGATTCAGCAGTGCGTTGAATATCGAACAACAAAATAAGGCAACATATGATAAATCCAAGTGTCACGTTCTGCACAATGGTAGGTTGTCAGAGGATTTTGAAATGATTTTGAGTCAGACAGTCAGAGAAAAACAATATTGGCGACAGAATACAGTCGCCAATATTGTTTTCGTTGGTTATAAGCGATGTACTGCGCACAGCTTTGTCAGGTAGCGGCGGGATCCAATGGACTTTGACATCCTATTTAAAGCACATGGATTACGCGGACGATGTTTGCTTACTTTCTCATAGGATCATGAATCTTCATCAAATGACAACAAGTGTGGAGAGAGAAGCGGAAGTCGTGGGGCTAAAAATTAATTCCGGCAAAATAAAAATGATCAGCCTCGGAGCCCGACCATCCTCTCAAATAAATATTTTCTCGCAACCGGTGGAAAAAGTGGAGAGCTTTTAATACTTTGGAAGTATCGTCTCCATCGAAGGCGGAACCGAACAAGACGTCATCTGCCGCATCGGCAAAACAAAAGCGGCGTTCGGTATGCTGTTTTTCAACTCTATAAGCTTAAGAAAAAAGCTACGACTGTTTCGCACAAATGCCGACTCTGTGCTTCTTTATGGGTGCAGCACCTGGAAGGTTACTTCAGCCATAACAAGAAAGCTGCAAACCTTCGTAACATCCTAAGGATTTTCTACCCAAACCGTATATCAAATGAGGTTCTTTATAGAAGGACAGGTCAGAAACCTATAGACTCTATAATACGAAGGCGTAAGTGGCAATGGATAGGACATACGCATTGAAAAGGTAACGACTGCATTGCAGGCTAAGCAATGCAATGGAATCCGCTCACACAAGAATCAAGAAGAGCTGGACGACCGAGAAGCAGGTCGGATTACCAAAATAAGTAAGTAAATAAAGCCAACTCAGTCGACTTCATATAACCTCACAAAAAAAGTCACGCCACAGACGAGATAATGCTCTTCAAAATATCTTTCAATAATTTAATTACGCATTAATCTGAGTCAATGTTTAAGTAGTAAATTTGCACGATTTGCAAACGTATTCAAGAGTAATAAGCTTTTCACATCAAAATCCTGTTTTCGCGAAATTATCGGTTGTGGCATAAACTACATCGAAAACTCAAGTTTTACCATACATTATTCGTAAGCCACAAGTTTTAGTAAACTTACTTACTTACTTAAGGTGGCGCTACAGTCCGGGGCGGAGCTGGGCCTCAACCAACATGCGTCTCCAGCCAGCTCGGTTCCTAGCTAGCTGTCTCCAGTTTCGCACGCCAAGTTGATTGAGGTCTTCACCCACCTGCGTGCGCCACCTGAGTCGCGGTTTTCCTCTACTGCGCCTTCCCTCGGAATTGGATTCGTAGACCTTCCGGGCTGGAGCGTTGATGTCCATTCGCTCTACATGACTGTACAGCCTGTACAGTTTGTCGTTATATCTTCTCCTTCATTCTCCATCTATGCATACGGGTCCAAAAATCACCCGAAGAATTTTTCTCTTGAAGCATCCTAAGACGCTCTCATCTTTCTTTGACAGGGTCCAGGCCTCAGCGCCATAAATGAATACCGGGATGATGCGTGTTTTATAGATGGTGATTTTAGATGCTCGAGATAGGACTTTACTACTCAATTGCCTTCTCAATCCAAAGAAGCAGCGATCCTCAAGTTATTCTTTGTTTGATTTCACTTTACTACTCAATTGCCTTCTCAATCCAAAGAAGCAGCGATCCTCAAGTTATTCTTTTTTTGATTTTCGTTGTCTTAGTTTAAAGCGGAGCCTAGGTAGACAAAGTCCTCAACTAACTCAAAGTTATAGCTGCCCATGGTGACGTTTTGTCCAAGACGTCGTTGTTCAATATCCTTTTTTGATGACAGCATATACTTGGTCTTGCCCTCATTGCCACTAAACCCATCTTCTTCGCTTCCGTCGGAATGCTCAAAAACGCTCCACTGATATCACTTTGATCTTCCAATTATGTCAATATCATCTGCGTATCCTAGTAATTGGATGGACCTTTGTAAGATTGTGCCTCTAGTGTTGACGGTTGAGTTTTGCACAATTCTTTCCAGAACGATGTTAAAGAAGTCGCATGACAGTATATCGCCTTGTCTAAAACCTTTTTTGACATCAAATGCATCGGTGAGATCTTTTCCGACCTTGATATAGCAGCGTGCATTCTCCATCGTCATTCTGCACAAACGGATAAGTTTGACAGGGATGCCAAAACAAGACATACGCGGCTTTAAAATCGATAAAGAGATGGTTGGTATCGATTTGAAGTTCCTGGGTTTTTTCCAAGATCTGCTGTAGTATTTTGGCGATAGTTGACTTTCCTGGTCTGAAGCCACACTGATAAGGACCAGGTTGTTGACGAACGGCTTCAGACATTCAAATAATACGGCAGAGAGGATCTTATGTATATGCAATGTTAAGGAGACTAATGCCTCTGTAGTTGGCGCAATTATGAGGGTCTCCTTTTTTATGTATCGGACAAAATATGCTGAGATTCCACTCATCGGGCATGCTTTCTCCCCACCATATTTTGCAGATGAGTTGGTACATGCCGTCAGCTCCAGCAGCTTTGTTTGACTTCAGTTTAGATATAGCTATCTTCACTTCGTCAAGGTCGAGTAGGCGGAATTGTTGATCTTCGTCGCCTAGGTTGAGCGGTTCTATCTCCCTTACAGCGGAATTCGGTTCGTCATCGCCGTTACATAATTTTGGGAAGAGGTCTTTCCATATTCTCAACATAGACTGCGGTTCTACTACGATTTTCCCCAGTTTTAGTAAACAATCAGTTTTATATAAAACATGTCGAAAATTAGTAGCAGTTTAAAGATGAACTTAACAAACAAATCTTTTAAAACATTCAGCACTTAATTAAATGTCAACAAAACAGCTGATGGCTGCTGTCACTTTGATATTTAAAATTTTTGTCCACAACTCCAGAGGTTCGAATTTAAATATACCTTGACTTTGTTGTGGAGGACAGTCGTCCCTCAGTTAAAATTTAAATTAAATAAAAAAACACTACTTATTTTCGGCGAGAGGTTAGCCCACGATTTTTTCGAAATTTTTGAGATTTATACAATATGTTCATATTTATTTTAAATTTTATAGATATCAATAGATACGTTTTCGGGTTCTGGTGACCCCAGCAGGTTTTCTTCAAATCAATACGAAGATAATGCTGATACTCCCTCCAGGAATTTGAAGAAGACGCAAAAATGTTTAGTGAAAATATTTGAAAAAAAAAATTAAATTGAAAAATTGTCTTATGTAAATGTTTATTCTAAGGGGTTTTGTATGAAATTTTTATAGGTACTTGCAGTTTAAGGCAGCTGCTTGCCGAATTTACAATTGAAAATTTAGAACGAAACTACAACAACTTGTGTGTGCTACCACCAAGTTCATAGGCTGGAGTTATAGCTATTTCACGGGGACCAACCCGATCATCAGACTCCTTTAGTGGTGCTTAATCGCTTTTATGTTCAATTTAATTTTTTTTTGAAGAACTTTTGCCCGAGCTGGGCTTGAACAAGCGACCTAGCGTGTGAGGAGCTAGTGCACTACGCACTACGCCACCGCACCCACATGAAAGCTGTAAGCCAATTACAGGTTTTTTCGTTCTATCGAACTATACTGAACCGATTAGCATTTTTCTAAGTACACACAAGTAATTGTTGTTGTTTTATTCAGGTTCTTTCTATTATCTCCTCTCTTTTTTCATAAGCCAACAATTCGATTGGATTCGTATGAGGAGGGAGATGAGGCGAAAGAGTTTGACGCTGGTCAAGATTTGTTTAAAATGTTTATTTTTTGTGCTTTATTTAATATTGGAAATAATAAAGGGCACTTTGACCCATACTTATATTAAAAGCTGTTCATATTTTGCATTAGAAGAGTAGGTGTTTGTGATTTTCTAAGCACGTCAAACTTCCTGACAAAATATTTGCACAATGATGCATATCGTCTAGCCCCGAAGATAGCTGAAATAGTCCTGTATTCAGATGCTGTTCTCTGTATATATTGAAATGGCTATTTATTTTATTTTTGTAGTGGTATAAGGTTTGTAGCGTGCATTTCCAAATCCATTAGTTCATTGCTGAGTATGTATATTAAAAGTTCTGCGGCTCATTCTGAAATGTTATTTAAAATACTCACTATTGTTTGCCAACATTTTACGTTCCCAAAAAGTGTTTATACGAACCTGCAGAAAATATTTAGGTATATAGTTTTCTTCTAATTGAATTTTTATAACAAGCTTACCTTTTTCCGAATATTTCTTTTCGATTATGATTTTTAATTACATCAATTAAAGCTTTTCTTTTCTTTCGAAGTTCCAGAATTTCATATTTTGTTTAAGTTTTATTTTCACAAATAATAATTGAAGGACTAAATTTGTACTTACCAATTTTGCATCAAAACAATATTTGACAGTCGGTGTTGCGAAAACTAAAATGTCAAACGAAAACGTGTAAATGAGTGTAAAAGTGTGAACGATGTTTGGGTTTTCGAAAACTTGATGCCGAAAACTTGTTTTTGGGTTTGGTGTGAAAAAGCTTGTGGTAAATCAAACTGAGAATAAATCAATTGACTATGCTGACAAAAACAGTTATTACGAAATAAGTATTGGCAGATTGAAAACCACACGTATAAAACACCCATTAGTTACCAATAAATAAAGTTATGAGAACTATAGAAGTGAAAGGAAAAATTCGGTAACCCAGGGTATATAACTGGAATGAATTTAAAGTGGTGGCTAATTACTTAAGCTAAGTGTACACGATTGCCAGATCTGCAAATATTGCCAGATCTGTCACTGAAAAATTTGTCTCGAATGGCTGACAATCGTGTACACACCAAATTAATTTGCAGACAAATGATTTGGCTCCTAATTTGCAGACAAATATCTGCCAATCTGCTAGCTATTTGGCCAAATTAGTTTGTCGACATTGTCAGACAAATATTTGGCAACAGATTTGCAGATGTTTGTAGATATCTGCAAACCGTGACCACACAAATTAAAATTTTCAGCTCATTGTCAGCTCATTTTCACACATTGTCAGACGTTTGCGGATCTGACAATGATTGTCAGACCTGGCAATCGTGTACACTAAGCTTTAGAACTTTAGTTTTATATTGTGGAACAGACCTTTTTGGTTCCATGTATGAGATAAGATCTGTGTCAATATTCTTAGTCGTATAAAAAAACTTAACGATACAATTCGCGAAGTAATTGAGGACATATAGCCGAAAATGTGTGACTTGTTCATAAAAATCGACATGTAAGAATATGACACTACTATCCTAGTCTTGGCTGCCATTTGGCATACGTTTCCATTTCCATTATTAATGACATACCTCCCCCTTTACAATTTTGTAAATATTGATTAATTTATCTTGAAAAATACTCGTCTTTTTAAAAATCCTGTTCTTAATAGTCAGATTGGAGATTTCAAAATTTGCTCAGAAAACATTCACGCTGTATTGTGTTTGGTAATGCTTCAATTTTAATCAATTCCCCTAATGTGTGAATACCCTTATTTTTTTGACATTCCTCTTCCCACTGATATTTGTTTGACATTCGAGTCTCGATCAATCAGTCAGCCGCCTATGCAGAAATAAAATCAAGTTCCATAAAAAAACTGCATATTTTGTGTAAAATCTAATCGACAAGTTACGAAAAAAGACCACAAAACTGAAGGAATTAGCCGAACCTTCTGGTCGAATCAGGTAAATTCTTATTTTGTTAGCCTTGTTCGCGTGCAATGTACCATAAAGTTGTAAAAATAAAATAAAACAAACATCGACGCACATAGAATTAAATGTGAGTCAGATTGATAAAGAAATTCTTTTTCTTTCTCAAAAAGAAGTTAATTTTTTCTATCGGAAGGAAGACTAAAAAACGTAATCCACTTCTGAATTCTAATGCGTGTGTAGTGTCAGCGACAGAAAACGTAACGAAAAATTCTGCGCAATAAAATAAAAAAATATTTAGTATTTAAAACTATTGTCACAAAAGTGCAATAGATCCAAAGGTCCAAATCACAAAAACAAAAATCCGAAAATGTTAGAAAGTTTTCTCGGTTTCATTAGAAAACGTCGTCGGGTTGATGGGGTGGCGGGGACGGGAACGGGAACGGGAACGGCGACTCCAACTTTAGCGTCTTCAAATCAAAACAATAACTATTCCTCTTCACAAACAGAAGCAACATCCGCAGGGTTGGAGTCGTCGTTTCCATATCCCCGAACTTCTGCCATGTTTAGCGGTTCCGATTTCGATGGAGATTCTGTAATGGGCCGAGCGCTCGATAGGTAAATGCATCTGAAGAGTGTGTTTTGCTTAAAGCGGTTTTTTGCTTTTCTTTCGTTTTGTTTCAGCTTCAAAATTTGAAAAAAAGAATAAAGTAAACCAAAACCAAATCCAAAAACAAAAAACAATCAGTTCTCTAAAATCTTTTGTGAACTTAACAAAATCCTGGATTCAGAAGCAAATCTATTAAGTGCTCCTCATTCGTTCGCAAACAATTCCCAGCCCAGGCAACGGCATCGAGCACCAAGCCATAGCAGTTGTGAAGAAGCGATGGAAATAGATTCCACCCCAGTGCCACCGCCACAAGAGTATTCCGATAGTCCATCATTCCAACAACAACATTCTGAGTCGTCAATGAACTTCGACTATTTGTCTAGTTTGCACTCTGCCACTGGTGGAGGATATAGCTCTGGCGGCGGCATGGACAACACAGCCCCAGGATATTCCTCATCGTACAGGAAAACAACAGACAGTCTGGCTTATGTGGATGACCGAGCTGCGGAAAGGTCAATATTTTTGCTAACAAAATGAAAAACCTTCCAAAAATATGTTACCATTAATTTTTATATTTATTGCTTTTGGTTTCTTATGCAACAAATTTTTTAATTTTAATTTTTGTTTTACTAATTTTTATTGTTTTGTTTTTGTAGTAGTCAAGCATTGATAATTAATTAGTCGAATTTTTTCTTTCTTTTTTTCTTCTTTCTTATTATTGCCCGATTCATTTTCATACACAAAACAAAACAAAATATATTTTATATCAAACATTTTCCCTTCTATCATCGTTCCGTTGTTTATAAAAATGGCAGACCTTTTAATTTAAACGAGAGGTACATTAAAATAGATCGTTTTTATTGGGTGGACTCACGAATTTGCGTTGACTAACTGTTGATTGGTTTTGCAGATTTGTTGGGGTCTTGGATCAGCTAGATGCCAGGGTGGAGAAATTTCGGAAGGATGCCATGGGCCTGCAGGAGAAGAGAGACTTTTTGTTGATGTCAATTGATTTAATTAAAACTAATGATCTGTTACAAGGAATGAATGAAGGTAAGTCAAAGTAACTCAAGATATCAGCTTGGTCTTGAGATCCACTAAAAAAATCTGTACACAAATCAGTACAAGGTTGAGATATATGTATATAACCTGCCAGACTTTTGCTCACTCTCGATATCCTAAAATTAGCTATCGACCTTGAACTACGCATTTATTTTCGATTATTTTTTTTTGTTTCTATCAGCCGAACGAGAAGAAATCACATGCTACATTCAGCGCGTCAATTCGAGGCTATCTACAGTGGAACTCAATGTTCGCACAGTACGTGACACATCACAAGAGGATTCTCTTAGCCAAATTAATATGCTCATCGATATGATGATAACCCTGGGTGATCCAGTTCTCTCGCGGCAACGATGTCAGCAATACCTAAACGCATGTGGTTCATTTGACGGCAGCATCAATATGGGATCCTTCGCGGAGCACGGCATCGGCCAAGATGTTATAGTTGACAAAAAATTCGAATGTGCTTTACTCGGTTGCACACTCGATGACCAAAAGAATGTCAAAAAGAGACTGCTAGCTCTAATGGGTTACCTCAATAAGCAAACAATTCGCGATTAAAAAAAAAAAACACTTTTATCTCCTCAATTATTTCATTGCCTGAAACATACATTTAAACAAAACAACATTTTTTTAAAAATATTATATTAAAAAGAAAACACTAAATTAATATTGTTACTATTCAACAAAATTCATACTGCATCACACAGAGCAAATAATTAATTTGCGGTGAAAATACTCGCAAGAGACACTTGGTCTATTCATAAACAAAAAAGATGAGATTTTTGTTTTTCGAAAACGCTCAAAGTAAAATTTACTAAACACTTCGAAAATATAATCAAATTTAATACATTTTCAACAAAAAGAAAATTGAAATCACAATTCGCATATATGTAACTTTTATGTTCTCGTCGATTAAAAATCATCAAATCGTCCTATTTATGAATTTAACGAACATCAAAAAAGATAAAAACAAAAACTTCTTGTAAAACGAATTAATTAAAAAAAAAACTATACTAACTGGTAACTGTGCTAAATTTTAACTTTTTTGTGTACTTCTTTTTATAACTACCTACCATAATGTCGTATGTGTCATGAGAACCAATCAATTTGTCATTTTATTTTCTCTGCCTTTTTGTTTATTTTAAACTATCTATTATTGTTCTTCGTCGTAGATAAATAGAAAGAGAAAGAAACCCAGGATAAAAATAATGGCACAGAGATAAATAAAAATAAATGAATGTTGAAAAGCTTTCGGATTTATCGAATCAAAATTTTTATTTTAGAACAATTTTTATATTTTAAAATTAAACCTATTTAAGTTTTTAATAATATGTATTTGATAAAATGAAAACAAAATATATAAAATTCATAGAATAAAACTATTTGTTAACATTACCAATTTTAAATGAATTTTGAACAAACAAAAAAAAAATAAAAAAAATAAAAACAAAAATAAAAAAATGAATAAATCAAATAATATAACCAAAGCTATGTTGTTTAAACTTTTTAATGGTGCAACTGCTTTTTGTTTGGATCATATTTGTAAAGCATTATAGTGTAATTCAGTTGTATCACAGGCCCCTTTCGGAGACGATTCGTACTACCAATAGATAGAAACTCAAAGCATCGGGCTTTGTTGTAATTAAAGTTTTACTTACAAATTCGAGACATTATACCGTTTTTCACAATCAAGGGTTGGTTAAAGCGCGTTTGTATTTTTTGGGACAGTATCATATGCTTCAACTTAAGAGCCGTCATCGACCTTATTTTTCATTTTGCCTTCTTTTATTTTTAATTAAATGTTGTTGGGTATTTTCTAACGTTTTCCCTTAAATATGTTTGCTAAGATGTTGATCGAAACATTTATGTTAGTTTAACACAAACATTATAGTCCGGGAGCTAGCAACGTTTGGAAAACAAGAATTTTAGGTCGGTCAATTTTTTGATATGTTGTCTTACTTGATTTAACGGTTAGAGTCTGGGCAGTCTGGTTGGCGGTAGTGGTTGCGTTTGGGGGGCAGGGGCAATTTAAAAAAAATATTACTTAAAATGGGGAAAAAATAGTTAAAAAATAACGGTAATACTTACAATTAAGTATTATACCTTTTTTTAAAGCCAACACTTTTGTCTATTAGATTGTTTTTAAATCAAGTCAAAACTATGCAAAGTTTTTGAAAAAAATTGTTTTAAACTCAAAATTTGGTAAAAAAAAGTTAAAAATATGGTTTAAAGAGTAATTTTTCAAAACCTTAAGATTATTTACTATTTTTTTTTTTAGAATTCATTGCTCTTATGTGTTTGTGATCAAAAACTGAAAACTAGATGATTTTATGTCCACTAGTTCTCGAGAAAATTGAAGATTACTAAAAATCGAATATGGATTAAGATATACCTAGGCTAAATTAATTTTTCAATTTTCTCAAAAACTAAAAGACATAAAATCATCTAGTTTTCAGTTTTTGATTAATAATTAATAAGAGCAACAACATAGATTTGACTTGATTTAAAAAGTGGCTAATAGAACAGAATGTTGGCCTTAAAACAACGTATAAAACTTAACTGTAAGTATTACCGTTATTTTTTAACTATTTGTTTTCCATTTAAAGTAATAATTTTCTTAAATTGCTTCTCCCGCCTAAACGGGGGGAGATAGACCCCCCCTCGCATAGTAAAAAAATGCTTATTTTTAACTGTTCTATATAAATCCGTCATTAAACTTTGTCGCCTAAGTTATCGTACTCTCCCCAAACTTTTTTTACTTAATTAATTTTTTATTTAAAAAATTAAAAAAATCGCGTATGACACATAATAAACAATCATAAAAATGTCTGGCAATAATAAATGCATATTTAGGAGACCTATTTAAAGGTGGAAAATTAAAAATTAAGCTTTAAACAAATCTTTTAAAATTCAAAATTATCACCTGTACAGGTAGGTTGCGCACTAACAAACACAACCGCTACCGCCAGCCAGACTGCCCAGAATCTAACCGAAAAACCAAGTAAGACAACATATCAAAAAATTGACTGACCTAAAATTCTCGCTCGAAAACGTTAAAAAAGTTAAAAAAAAAATTTCAACTTCAATATTTCAAAACCATTTGTTTATAAATATGTTTTTTTTTTAATAATTTGTTGCCCTTATTAATTATTAATCAAAAACTGAAAACTATAGATGGTTTTATTTTTTAGTTTTTGAGAAAATTGAAAATAACCACAACTACTATTTTAATTAAATTATTATTTTTTTTTTGCTTGAGTGGTCTTATTTTGAAAGTAATAATGGTAGGTGCGAGTTTGGGCGTATGCAACAGTGAAGTGTGTATGGGGGCATGCTGCCCCCCTGCAACCCCCCTGCTTGGACTCACTATAGGATTTTTGTTGGGTGCAAGGTGGGGTGGGTTCAAGGTGGGCTTGGTGCAAGGGTGCATGCAAAGTCTCTTTTGCATTTAAATAAGCTGGATTTAAGAAAAATGAATTTAGCCTTATTCGATTTTTAGTAATTTTTAATTTTCTCGAGAACTAGTGGACATAAAATCATCTAGTTTTCAGTTTTTGATCACAAACACATAAGAGCAATGAATTCTAAAAAAAAATAGTAAATAATCTTAAGGTTTTGAAAAATTACTCTTTAAACCATATTTTTAACTTTTTTTTTACCAAATTTTGAGTTTAAAACAATTTTTTTCAAAAGCTATGCATAGTTTTGACTTGATTTAAAAACAAGCTAATAGACAAAAGTGTTGGCTTTAAAAAAAGGTATAATACTTAATTGTAAGTATTACCGTTATTTTTTAACTATTTTTTCCCATTTTAAGTAATAATTTTTTTAAATTACCCCTCCCCCCTAAACGCAACCACTACCGCCAGCCAGACTGCCCAGACTCTAACCGTAAAAGCAAGTAAGACAACATATCAAACAATTGACCGACCTAAAATTCTCGCTCGAAAACGTTGCAAGCTCCTATACTATTATAATAATGATAAATCAAAGACGGGTAACAGTTATTCTTTTTTAGACATTTTAATATTGAAGGGCATTTATTTTTTGTGTAGATTAAAAATACCAGAGTTGTAAAGACTACAGTCTTTTGGGTAATGCATTCAATTAAGTCGCAGTTAATTAACTAATTTTTTGAATGTAAGTTAATACTGCGACTGGGAAATTAAACTGCAAAAAAAAAAAACAGTCGGCAGTAAATACTTACTTTCTGACTTGGCAGTTAAAAAAAAACAGTTAATTGACTAAAAGTTAATTAACTGTAGTTCTTTTAACTGGTTTTCGAATGTTTTTGGCATTAGTTCCTAGTTGCAGTGTTTGTTTGGCAAAGGTTTATTGAGCATGTCGAACAAAACAATAATATTTTTAGAAAATAAAAGTTGCTCTTTCGCAAAATTAAATATTTTATTATTTTCAAATTATGTGTATGTACTCTTAAAAACTTAATTTTTTAATAACAATTTTTTTTATAAAATTAATTTTCAACTATTGAGGAGTTAACTTTCAGTAGCAGCAATTTTTCAAAATTGCTGTCTGAAAGTGCTCCTCTTCTAGGGGTGACAATAAGCCCACCAATGGAAAAAAAGCCGCTCCATTGCCGCCGCCGCCGATGACGGGATCGGGGGGAGAGTACGATAACTTAGGCGACAAAGTTTAATGACGGATTTGTATGGAACAGTTAAAAACAAGCATTTTTTACTATGGGAGGGGGGGTCTATCTCCTCCCGTTTAGGCGGTAGGGGCAGTTAAAAAAAATATGTACATTAAATGGAAAAAAAATAATTAAAAAATAACGGTAATACCCTCAATTAAGTGTTATACCTTTTTTTAAAGCCAACACTTTTGTCTATTAGCTTGTTTTTAAATCAAGTCAAAACTATGCATAGTTTTTAAAAAAAATTGTTTTAAAGTCAAAATTTGTGCAAAAAAAGTTAAAAAAAAAGGTTTAAAGTGTAATTTTTCAAAACTTTCAAATTATTTACTGTTTTTTTTTTTAGAATTCATTGCTCTTATTTGTTTTTTATCAAAAACTGAAAACTAGATGACTTTATGTCTTCTAGTTCTTGAGAAAATTGAAAATTACCAAAATAAATATTTTAATTAAATTACTTTTTCCTTGCTTAAGTATTAACGTAGTCTTATTTTGATAGTAATAATCGAATATGGATTAAGATATACCTAGGGTAAATTAATTTTTCTTAAATCCAGCTTATTTAAATGAAAAAAAAACTTTGCATGCACCCCATCTTGCACCCTCCCCACCTTGCACCCTCCCCACCTTGCACCCTCCCCACCTTTCACGCACTCCAACTTGCACCCAGACCAAATGCTATAGTGCGCCCAAGCAGGGGGGTTGCAGGGGGGCAGCATGCCCACCCTTACAGATGCCACTGTTGCATACACCCAAACTCGCGCACACCTTACTGTTGCATACACCCAAACACGCATTACGCATACGCAAATACCATTATTACTATCAAAATAAGACCACTCAAGCAAAAAAAAAAAGAATTAAATTAAAATAGTAGTTGTGGTTATTTTCAATTTTCTCAAAAACTAAAAGACATAAAATCATCTAGTTTTCAGTTTTTGATTAAAAACAAATAAGAGCAATAAATTCTGAAATAAAAACAATGGGAGATAATCTTGAAGTATTGAAAAAGTTACACTTTAAGCCTTTTTTTTTAACTTTTTTTACTCAAATTTTGAGTTTAAAATTCAATTTTTATTTTCAATTTTCTCAAAAACTAAAAGACATAAAATCATCTAGTTTTCAGTTTTTGATCAAAAACAAATAAGAGCAATAAATTCTGAAATAAAAACAATGGTAGATAATCTTGAAGTATTGAAAAAGTTACACTTTAAGCCTTTTTTTTTAACTTTTTTTACTCAAATTTTGAGTTTAAAATTCAATTTTTATTTTCAATTTTCTCAGAAACTAAAAGACATAAAATCATCTAGTTTTCAGTTTTTGATCAAAAACAAATAAGAGTAATAAATTCTGAAATAAAAACAATGGTAGATAATCTTGAAGTATTGAAAAAGTTACACTTTAAACCTTTTTTAACTTTTTTTACTCAAATTTTGAGTTTAAAAGTAAATTTTTCAAAAACTACGCGTAGTTTTGACTTGATTTAAAAACTGGCTAATAGAACAGAATGTTGGCTTTAAAAAAATGTATACAACTTAATTGTAAGTATCACCGTTATTTTTTAAGAATTTTTTTCCATTTTAAGTAATATTTTTTTTTAAATTGCCCCTCCTGCCTAAACGGGGGGAGATAGACCCCCCTTCCCATAGTAAAAAATGCTTATTTTTAACTGTTCTAAAAAATTCCGTTATAATATCTTGTCGCCTAAGTTATCGTACTCTTGCCGGGATCGGGGTATTGTATTTGATAAAAGCTTTTTTTATGTTTGGGAACTTTTCAAGAGAGTCCAAAGATGAAGATTTTCGGGCAAGATATAAATCGTAATTCTCGTCTTCGTCAGCTTTGATCTTAGATGAACAATTTTCCATATCATCTGCTAATTTTTGTAAATACATACATATATGTATGTATGTGTGATCGTCTTTTAAAAAAAAAGATTTTTAAAACTTACCTGATAAACTAAAATCAAAGAAAGAATTTTCAGGCACTGTTGCAGATGATGGATTTCGATTCTTATCTGAGAACATATTGACCTTCGATCTTACGATCGAATTAATCTCACAAATTTTAGCTTCTTTGAAAGCGGGATTAATTGTTGTGATCCACTTTAGCTTAACAGACGGACAAAGCATAGAGGCAACATTTACTTCTGGTGTGAAATTGAAGTAATCCTTAAACCTTGTCACCAAGGAACTTTCCAATTTTAACATTACTTCTATTGGAATGATCCTTAGGTTATCGTTAAGCTGTAATTTTCGCAACTTTACCCGAATTTGTATGTCTTTATTTAGAGGTAATTTAGGCCTATTCAACACGAACTTTTTATAACGACCACCCGTAACATATCAATCAAGCAAGAAATAAAAGCATCTGCTCATGTTTTTTTCTTTCTAAAACTGAATCAGCATTTTTCAATGATATCAGATCATTTGTTATTACAACAATATATTATAGGTACATACATATACTATGTACATTAGGGTGTCCCGACAAATTTTTTTTTGGATTTTCCGAACAAAAGACCTTTCAAAACTTGCGTAATTGGACTTAGATTACAAAAATATATACAAAAAATATTAAAATTTGTCTAGGGGGTTGTACCGACCCTCAAAATTTTGACAAATTGATATTTTTATGCTTTTTTTCCCTTCCTTAATTTCTGTTTCTGAGCTACTATTTATTATAAAATATTAACTTTTTGATCTTATTAGGTTTATATTTGCATGCAACAATACGTTTCCAGCGGTTCCAAATTTATAAG
The DNA here is from genome assembly GCA_920104205.1 of Eupeodes latifasciatus. Lineage (NCBI taxonomy): Eukaryota > Metazoa > Arthropoda > Insecta > Diptera > Syrphidae > Eupeodes > Eupeodes latifasciatus. The sequence continues at coordinate 29,074,372 of OV049924.1, forward strand.
ATTTTAAGCTAAAAATACCCCCAATATGTGACCAAAATTGAATTTTTTTAATTTTTGGCGCATATTGCTATTATCATCATTTTCCTGGAACTTGAAACCACTGCTCTATAAATCTGGCACAATTTGAATTAAAGTTTCTATACCTATCCGATTTTGAAGAAAAATTTGTTTATAAATTTGAGGCTTACCTGCACAAATGGCTTAATTTATTGATGTCCTTTAAGGATATGGGTTTTTACCTGTTTCCTACCTTTAAAATACACAACTCAATTCGGTAATAAAGTCGGATTTAAAACTGAAGGCTGTTTTCTACCTGGCAATTATCTACAAAATTCAATCCGGCAATAAAGTCGGATTTAAAGCGCAAGGATTTGAAAAGTGGGCGTTTTGTGGACAAATATGGGAAACACCACAAATGTGGTTTATTGAGGAAACGTAGAGGTTTTTCATTCACCATTTGTTTATGACTAAATGGGTTGTTGAACTCCATAACTTGTAGACCTGATCTTATACAAAAGCCACACTTTGAAGTCCTTAGTATTCATTCAAGATCCTCAACGGGTTGTGTAAAGTGCGTTGTAACAGTTTTAAAAGCAATTTTTGTGATTTTTTTTTTTAAATAATGAGTTCAAGGCGTAGTGGGACTACTTGTGCTATATTGGGATCATACAAAAAACTTGACGATCTGCAGCTACCAACTACAAGAGATGTCATTAAATTCATTTTGTTTGTAAGGAACGAACTTAAACTTAAATTCAACGGAAAGGATCCTTCCCATGCAGAAATATATGCGATTGTTTTTGAAGAAATCGACAATATTTGGGCTACAGCTTCGATTCCAATTGTAACTAAGGAAACAGTTATTCAATTACTTAAATCCTGTTTCGAAAGGTACAATATTGTGAAGCGATACCCCAAAAGCAAACAAAATGCTAGTTTCGAAAACAAACTGAAGTGTTTTTTAGAGTCATCTGAGAAGCTTTTCGATGTTGCTGCTTGTAAATGCACTTCATTTGAAACTTGTTCGTGTTTAAAACCAAAGAAAGTTCCCATCCATGAGAGAAGTTTTTTGTTGGATCAAAGAAATGAAAGGAAAATGGTTATAAGCGGCGTTGAAAAGAAAGAAACAAATATCTTGAAGAAACGACAGCAGAGCCAAATTGAAGAGTCAAAGAGGAAAGCAAAAAAATGGTCTACGCAGGAAACGGATATTGTCTCAAGAAACTGCAATGAAGAATTGGTGCGTGAATCTTCCCCAGAAACACATTCGGTAACAGAGGCATCCCCAACAAACCCCCTTTGACAGAGGCACCATCGACTTCAAGAGCTTATCGCAATAGATTGATGTTGCCAACAGTTGCCAAGGTATGTGATCGATACGGTTTATCGACGCGATCTGCTGCTGCTGTCGCTTCTGCTGTTTTGGCTGATGTCGGCTTGGTTTCTTCCAAAGATTCAACTCTTGCTATAGACAAAAATAAGATCCACCGAGCTGTATCGAAATCACGTAAAGAAGCTTTAGAAGATATTGAATGTATTGATATAAAAAGCATTTACTTTGATGGAAGAAAGGACAAGACCCTGATAAATGAGAAAATAGGGTCGCGTTATCACCGTAAAGAAATTTTTGAAGAACACATCTCAATTTTGGCAGAACCTGGATCAATTTACTTGGGACACACAACACCAGGTCGTGGCACCGCAAAAGGGATTTTTACTTCCATCACAACCTTTTTAGAGAGTCAAGGTTGGAATTTAGATGACGTGTTTTGCATTGGATGTGACGGAACTGCAACTAACACTGGTTGGAAGGGAGGCGTCATTCAATATTTAGAAGAGTTCTTGAAGAGACCGCTGCAATGGTGTATTTGCATGCTTCACGCCAATGAGTTACCTCTTCGTCATTTATTCATGACATTAGATGGTTGCACTTTGGGTCCTAGAGAATATTCTGGACCTATTGGGAAACAATTAGCTGATTGCGAAAGTAAAACCAGCGTGAGCTTTTGTGCAGTGGCTGGTAATATGCCTGACTTGCCGAAAAATGTGGTTGATGAACTGAGTACGGATCAAAAATATCTTTATCAGATATGTCAAGCTGTATCTACTGGTTTCTGTGTTCCTGAGCTGGCAAACCGTCAACCTGGAAAAATGGCGCACTCGAGATGGCTTACTTCAGCTAATCGCATGCTGAGACTTTATGTTAGTACTGAAAATATTAGTGCTGAAAATATCAACAAACGCAGGATATATAAACCACCAAAGATCAACTTCTCTGCTAAAGATTATACCGAAATTATTTTGTGGAGCAAATGTCAGGTAACATCACCCCCGGTTCTTCGACATATTTCTTTTGAAGACCTTCACATCATGGCAAAAGATAAGAGCTTGGAAATTGTTGACTTTCCCTGTCACACCCAATCTGTGGAAAGATGTGTTAAACTGGTAACAGAGGCATCACAGAGTGTAACTGACCCTACTTCTAGTGATGGCTTTATTAAAAACAAGTTGAAATCTCGTGCAGAAATGCCAAATTTTGGACACAAAAATAAGTTTAAATTCTAAGGTTATGTCATTAATTAAAAATTATTTCTTGCTTATTTTGTTTTGTTTGTATGTGTTTAAATAATATTAATAATAAAATACGTTTAAAACTTAATTTTTTTATAGTTTTATTCAAACGGTTAAAGTATGTAAAAACATGAAATTTAAAAATCTTCAAAGCCCGGTACTACCCCCAAGATAACATGTTCTTTCAGTTTTTTTGATGTTTTCTTTATCTGTAATTATAAAATTACGCAAATTTTGATACCCCTTTTGATAGTGTAGCTAGAAAAAAAATTTCTCATACATCGACGGGACACCCTAATGTACATACATATGTATGTATACATGAATGTATGACATATGTGAACATCTTTAAAGGCGTTTTCAAAACGCATCAGTATTCAAACTTTTTGAAAAAAAACAGATATACAGATGGGTGATTATACAAAAGTTGGGTAACTTTTGAGGATATTTTGTTTACGATAGTTTTTAAATTAAACTTCTATAAATTCGGGTGTATATGATAGCTAATCTAATTAATATATTGTTCCCAATCGGGCCAGTCACTTTTTTGAGTACATTGTAAGATATTTAAAAATTTCAGAATTTGACTGCCAGAGGACTGACGAGTATATACACAGTTTTGAAAATATTACAATGAAATTTAATACAAATTAGTAAAAATCTCTTAGGATTTAATAATGATCACTTAAAATCACTTAGTAACAATTAAAAATAATTATTAATATGTAATACTAGGAGAAAATACTACATCAGTTTTCAAAACAGACTTTTGACATTTGACGTAACGTTATTCACTTATCTTTTACTACTTTCACATAGTTTTACTAAATATTTCAAAGTAATCAACAAACAATATAAACAAAATCTAACAATATTCATCTTAAAAGTACTAATGATCAAGAAAAGAAGAACAATAACAATTTATCTGACACAGGACTGGCGAAAAAGACGAAATTTGAGATTATAATCTGGACTAATGTTTTTTTTTGTAATTTCAAATATCAACAAACTACATTTTAACAAATCAAAGTCTAATACGAATAAATAAAAATAAACTTTAGATTAACAAAAAAATAACGACTCACCATAAAACTGACGTGTTGACTGACTTAGTGTACAGACAACAAACATAACCCAAACTCTTTTACAGATATGATGGGCGTCAAATTGTGCAACCCGCAACTAACTTCATTACCAACATTAAAATTCAAAGTGGGATTTGACAGTGAGTCGGCGATATTTCGCACGAATTTCAAATTTAAATAACACACAAGGGACTGACGAATGAAACTGAACACAAAATTTCTTATTTTTTAAAATAAAGTGGAGAACACTGCATTATGAAAGTTGTAGTATATATTAAACTATATACATCGCAGATTGTATTAAATTAATAAGTTTTCTCAAATCAATGATAATGTTTAATAGACAGTCACTTAATGGTTCGTTTTCAGGGTTGTGACATGCCAGAGGACTGACGTTTTAAAAACGAATTTTGTTTTTTTAATAACTTGTTTTCAAAATGAAGAACTGAAATTGGGTGATTAAATAAAGGTCTTTCAATTGTTTTAAAATAAATTGTAATCTCAATAAAATATAATAAGATTTTGTATATATTGGTTGATGACATCGATTTATTTCTTATTGTTATATTTATCTCTTTACTTTGTTTTTCGATTTTTAATATACTCTCAAACGACGTACTCTTAATACTCTTTGGACTTATAAAAGACTAAAAAAAACTTAATTCACTTAAAGTTAATTAAGTGCAGTGAAAAGACTTATACTGACTAAAAATTCTAATACCCCAGTACAAAAGAATTTGTATTGACTAAAACGAATAAAACCAGTTAAAAGAATTGCAGTTAATTAACTTTTAGCCAATTTACTGCTTTTTTTAACTGCCAAGTCAGAAAGTAAGTACTAACTGCTGAATGTAAAGTTACAGTTTAAGTACTTTTGTAAATTAAAAGACTAAAGAAAAAAAGTATTATTAGTGACTTAACTGCAGTCCCAAAAAGACTACAGTTTTTACAACTCTGATAAATACATATTTTTAATCTGTAGGCGTTTTGCATAATTTGTACCCACTGACTATTAACATTGGTACATAACTGATATCCAAAGATTTCTATGTATTTAAATCTAGAAGACTGAATGAGACTTAGGGTCCGGCCACGCAATGAGCGACGAGCGACTGAGCGACCGAGCGACGAGTCGCTGAGCGACGCAAAAAAATTAGAACACATGAGATCGTATGGAGGCGGCCACATAAACCATAAGCGACTGAGCGATTTATTAAGCGACAGAGCGACGTCGCTCTGTAATCAAATCTGTTTTAATTTTTCAATCGATCGCTGAGCGACGTAGAAAAAAGATGTGTACAATAAACACTGAAAGTTTAATTTCAGCTGTCCAAAAGCTGTTCGATTTTTCTCAAAATTTTACCAGATGTTGAAAACGTTATTCTTCGTTATACAAAAATGTTTTGGAGATAAAATCATTTTTTGTTCGTAAAATTTTCGAGGTGACACATTTTTTTTTCAGTTTTTTTTTTTGATTTAAAAAAAAAACCGTTTATTGAAATATTTTCCAAAAATGTATTGGTTTGGTATCACGTTACAATAAATAATACAAAATTGATTTCGAGGGTTAACCAAAATGTTCACCTTTTTTAAATTGCTATGGTAAGAAAACCACCCACGCAATTTTCTCAAGAGCCCTTTCTGCATTATTATCTGTATAACAAAATTTACTTGTAGTCGATATCTCTACTATTTCTTGAGCTATGGACGACGAAAAAAACGTCGCGAGCGTACGGACGTACAAACGCACGTACACACACAGACATCTCTCTTAAAATCTTTTATTTAGACTCTAGGGACCTTGAAACGTCGAGAAATGTCGAAATTTTTAATTCGACAAATCGGACCGATTACTTTGTATGGGAATATAAAAATGTCACCGATAAAGGGTGGGAAAAAGTTGGACAAATTTGTAATTGTTTTGTTAAGTTTTTATTTATTTAATCTTTAATTACAAATAGTGTTTTTTGTTCAAAAGATGGTACTGACATACGACAATATTGCAAAATCGATCTGGAAATCTGCGAAAATTCAGAAATAAATGATGAAATTCACCATAATTTCCCCCTTTCACGATTTATGGGGTGTACACCAAATCTACGGAACCTCGATCTTATTACAGATCTATTTTTTCCAACTAATCGCTCAGCGACGTGTCGTTTAGTAAATGGCCACCCATCGCTCAGATTGGTCGCTCAGCGACTCGTCGCTCGGTCGCTCAGTCGCTCGTCGCTCATTGCGTGGCCGAAGCCTTACAATCTAGGTGACTGAATATCACCTTTTTCATTTTATTGTACATAATGTATGCTAAATACTAGTGTTATGTTAATTATCCATTTAAGGCATACTCGTTCGCTTTATTAAAATGTAAGTTTTGATCTTTGCAATGATAGATAAATATCCACTAGCGTTAGGTTTATATTTCCCATCCATACTTTTGTAGGTTGGTAGGTACAAGGTTGTTTCCAACTTGTGCCAGTTAAAAATATGAAATATTAATTATGAGTAACATTATGCACAACCCTAATATGACGAAAAGGTACAATGTTGATTTAGGGTGTTGCGCTACAAAACTGTTATTTAGACAATTGGGCAATTGTATTCTTTTTCGAAAAGAGTCCAGATTAGTAGGCTTTTAATTTTTTTTTGTATTGTATTGTACGCGCACTCAAGGGGATATGAATACCAGCTTATAATAATTATACACAGTGCGAGTAATTAGGAAGGGAGGATAGAATTTTAAAGGAGATACCGATGCACATTGGTTTTGAATGCCTGCACGTTGTAATGAGTTGGAAATATTGAGTCTGGGAAAGCATGCCACATTCGTTTAGTGCGACTAAAAAAAGAATCTCCGTACTTTACAGTACGACCGAAATTGGGCTCAAGGGTAAACTGATGGGCATTCCTAAAAGAACGAGTATTACGGAGGAATGCAACTGGCTATTTTATTAGAGCATTGTTTATGGAAGTAGCGATAAAATAATGAGAGACATGAAATCTTACGACAGTGCTCGAGAGATGCAAACGATTCAGTTAGACAACGGTCAACTATCATTTTTAGAGCTCTCTTTTTGAAGTCTGTCCAAGAGACTCAAGTGTGTTATAGGAGCATCTGCCCAAATATGGGAATTATACTCAAGTTTTGGACAAATATAGGCTTTATCAATTATAGCCTGGTCAGAAGGGGTAAAAAACGTTTTACATCTTCGGAGAAAACCTAAACACTTAGTAGCATTTTTGGCGATGTCAAATATGTGATCACTCCACAACAAGTGGTTTGTAATGCAAATACCTAGGACTGATAGCTGTTCAGCTGTTCAAGTACCACTCATGGATAGTGGCATTGGGGGAGGGTTACGCTTTTGCGACAGTAAACAGCATTGAGTTTTCGAAGCATTAAATTCTACACGGTTTTTGATTCCCCATTGTACAATGCTGTCAAGATCAGAATTTAATGAGCTTATCATACGCTGCTGTTGGTAATCCACATGCGAAGAACAAGGATGAGAATCTAAGAACGAATATGAAAAGCTGAGGGTACTGTCATCAGCGAAACAATTTAGTGGGTAAGAAGTTTCAGACAAAAGATCATTTATAAAAATAAGGATATCAGATTGAACTTGAAGGCAAGCAAATATTGGTTTAATCAGTACAACAGTTCTTAGCGAATTTGAAAAATTTAATCGGTTGTGCAAATAATCAGGTTGACGAGACTGTATAATATTGTGCAGCTGAATGAGAGTTTCAAATTTTATAAGGTTATCAAAAGTCAGAACCGTTATTTGTTCAGAATAACATGAAATATGGTCGTAATATCTTATATTGAAGATGTATCTGGCAAAGTTGTTGTATATAACATTCAGTTTTCGCCTTGTATTTGAGTCAACGCTACAGCACACTTCACCATACAGCAGGGTAGGTAATAGAAGACATCTTACCAAAAACACTCCATTACCAAGACCGGAATCTTTCGTACGTTTCACTCTCCAAAACCCGTTTGTTTACATTGTTGTATTTGTAATTTTGACAATTAGTCCATGAATAGATGTGAGCACAAACAAAAAAAAAACGATGCCGTGGGCTAGCGGCACTTTGCATAGCAAAAACAAAATGGAGGGGTTAATAAGTTTTTTTCAGGTTTTTCCTTTTACTTTTTTCGATGAAAAAGTCAGTTTTAAGCTTTAATTTTGCAGGCATTTTGTGGATAATGAACCAATGTACCTTTTTGTCTTGAAAAAAGCATGTTCAACATCAGTTTATTATAATTAATTCACTAATTTACAGTAATCACTACGAAATTCATTAAATTTCATATTTAACCTTGAATTATTGTATCAAAGATGCGTTCGAAGAACCATCAAGTTAAGGGTGCGAGTGCAATTTTTTATTGAATTCTAATAAATTTTCGTTAATGAACGGCCCAAATATTTTGTTTGCAAGTAATTAAAATCTGGACAAATTTAAGCAATCCAAGTATATTTATAGTTTGTTTTTAATGATTTAAGCTTGCAACTATTTTTCAATTCCATTTAAATTAATAAGTATTAAATTTAAAAAAAAGTTATAATCTAAAAATACCTTATCCATAACATTCTTGATTGATGGAAACATACATGTATTTGCTATCAAAAAAAAACTATGCATCACAGGAACACCAATGTTTTAAAAAAGTAATCAGAACGATTATAGCGAACCTGTTGAATTTGTTGAATGCAGAGCAAATAAAATGAAAATTTTGACATGTACCACAAAATGAAAACGTTTTAAAATCGTTCTGAATTCATGCACAACTCATTCAATAGATCAACTAATCGACGTTAATGTTTATTGTTGAAATACAGAAGTTTTTTTTAGTGAATTCCCACAGTTTAACGAAAAATATAATTTTCATTCATTCCTTAAAAATGTTTAGTTAACAAACTTCGAATTTACTTATTATTGTTTGAAGGGCATGTTTAGTAAAAGTGTTGCTAATAATGAAAAAATGAATGAGTTTTACGTACATGTTTTTGTTTTTGTTAATATAATAGATACTTCCATAGATTACATTTTATAAATGCAGAACAAGAAAATATACATAAACAATAGTTTTCCGGTATAAAGCAGAGGTTAGTGTAGAAAAATATTTTTGAGAAAGCCAATAATATTTTAGGTATGTTCATTAAAGAAATTTCCGCTTCGGCTAACCTTCATCAACTTTTTAGAAAAAAAATTATTATTTCATAGCATAATTAATTTTTCAGATTGTAAAATGTCTAGAAATTTTCATACGCTACAAAATTCGTAATTTTATGCGTAAACATAGAAGATAACATTATTTAGTCAAGAAGTATGGATTTTGGCGCGTATACCGTTTTTTTCTATTGGGTGTTCGGTTTCCCCATACTGGAATAGAAAAAAGTTACTTATATCTATTTATTGCACTCATTTAGTTGGTATTGTGTGTAAACATATTGCCTATTTATATTCCTTAAAGATGCTTTACACAAAGCAACTTATTTTTAAAACATGGTTTTCTCAAATCTCTATTCCAAAATCTAACTACAAACAAAATTCTAACTCTAACAAAGTCCCTTAAAAAGAAATTTTCAGGAATATTTCTGCAACAAACAAAACTAAAATTTGGTCTTGCAATTATCGAACTGCTTAAATGATGAAAATACTAATCTAATTGAGGAATCTGAACTAGCTAAAGTTGGCAATGGAACTTCACAAGTATGCTTCTCGTAGCATTTTCTGTACAAACAAATACGGAGGCACCCGCCTATTGTTTCCACCTGAACTTCTAACGCCGCGCGCCGCCAAAAAAAATGCTCTAAGCAAACTACAGCTGAAAAAATTGTCGGTTTTGTTGTTTTACAAAGTATTAAGTTACACTTTTGTCCATTTCCAATTATACTTAACCAGTTGCTGCTCATATTGCGTTCGCAAATAATTTAAGTAAATAAAAAACAGCACTAATAAATCATTAAATATGTATTTGGTCAATTTTATTTTATTTAATATACATTTACAACATTTATTTGGATTGAAATTAAAAAGCTATACAAATCTTCCAATTTAAGACCATGTCAGCACTTCAGATTCTGTTGGTTAGGATTGTTTAGTTTTTGAACGAGGCCATGAAACATTCAAAATGAAGCATTTAGATGGGGCTGATTACTATAATGAAGCATTTTAATGGGCCAAAGCACTAATTGTGAGAAAGTGTGCGTGAAATGATGCAAAAAACCAAACACATTCTCACAATTAGTGCTTTGGCCCATTAAAATGCTTCATTATAGTAATCAGCCCCATCTAAATGCTTCATTTTGAATGTTTCATGGCCTCGTTCAAAAACTAAACAATCCTAACCAACAGAATCTGAAGTGCTGACATGGTCTTAAATTGGAAGATTTGTATAGCTTTTTAATTTCAATCCAAATAAATGTTGTAAATGTATATTAAATAAAATAAAATTGACCAAATACATATTTAATGATTTATTAGTGCTGTTTTTTATTTACTTAAATTATTTGCGAACGCAATATGAGCAGCAACTGGTTAAGTATAATTGGAAATGGACAAAAGTGTAACTTAATACTTTGTAAAACAACAAAACCGACAATTTTTTCAGCTGTAGTTTGCTTAGAGCATTTTTTTTGGCGGCGCGCGGCGTTAGAAGTTCAGGTGGAAACAATAGGCGGGTGCCTCCGTATTTGTTTGTACAGAAAATGCTACGAGAAGCATACTTGTGAAGTTCCATTGCCAACTTTAGCTAGTTCAGATTCCTCAATTAGATTAGTATTTTCATCATTTAAGCAGTTCGATAATTGCAAGACCAAATTTTAGTTTTGTTTGTTGCAGAAATATTCCTGAAAATTTCTTTTTAAGGGACTTTGTTAGAGTTAGAATTTTGTTTGTAGTTAGATTTTGGAATAAAAATTTGAGGGAACCATGTTTTAAAAATAAGTTGCTTTGTGTAAAGCAACTTTAAGGAATAGAAATAGGCAATATGGTTAATACCAACTAAATGAGTGAAATAAATAGATTTAAGTAACTTTTTTTATTCCAGTATGGGGAAACCGAACCCCCGATAGAAAAAAACCGGTAAACGCGACAAAATCGAGACTTCTTGGCTAAATAATGTTATCTTCCATGCTTACGCATAAAATTACGAATTTTGTAGCATATGCAAATTTCTAGACATTTTACAATCTGAACAATTAAATATGCTATGAAAAAATTGGCTGCTATTAATGTTAATTTTTTTTTTCTAAAAAGTTGATGAAGGTTAGCTGAAGCGGAAATTTCTTTAATTAACATACCTAAAATATTATTGACTTTCTCAAAAATATTTTTCTATACTAACCTCTGCTTTATATCTGAAAACTATTGTTTATGTATATTTTCTTCTATGTTCTGTATTTATAAAATGTAATGTAATACCCTTCAAACAATAATAAGTAAACTTGAACTTTGGTAACTAAACATTTTTAAGGAATGAATGAAAATTATATTTTGCGTTAAACTGTGGAAATTCACTAAAAAAACTTCTGTACGTCAACAATAAACATTCATGACGATTACATGTTCTATTGAATTAGTTGTGCATGAATTCAGAACGATTTTAAGACGTTTTCATTTTGTGATATATGTCAAAATTTGCATTTTATTTGCTCTGCATTTATTCAACAGATTCGCTATAATCGTTCTGATTACTTTTTTAAAACATTGGTGTTCCTTTGCTGCATAGTTTTTTTGATAGCAAATACATGTATGCTTCCATCAATCAAGAATGTTATGGATAAGATATTTTTCGATTATAACTCTTTTTTTAAATTTAATATTTATTAATCATAATGGCATTCAAAAATAGTTGCAAGCTTAAATCATTAAAAACAAACTATAAATATACTTGGATTAATTAAATTGATACAGATTTTAATTAGTTGCAAACAAAATATTTGGGCCGTTCATTAACGAAAATTTATTAGAATTTATTACAAAAATTGCGCTCGCACCCTTAACTTGATGGTTCTTCGAACGCATCTTTGATACAAAAATCCGAGGTTTATTATGAAATTTTAAAGAATTTCGTTGTGATTACTGTAAATTAGTGAATTAATTATAATAAACTGATGTTGAACATGCTTTTTTCAAGACAAAAAGGTACATTGGTTCACTATCCACAAAATGCCTGGAAAATTAAAGCTTAAAACTGACTTTTTCATCGAAAAAAGTAAAAAGAAAAACCTGAAAAAAACTTATTAACCCCTCCATTTTGTTTTTGCTTTGCAAAGTGCCGCTAGCCCACGGCATCGTTTTTTTTGTTTGTGCTCACATCTATTCATGGATTAATTGTCAAAATTACAAATACAACAATGTAAACAAACGGGTTTTGGAGAGTGAAACGTACGAAAGATTCCGGTCTTGGTAATGGAGTGTTTTTGCTCTGAACTTAAAAAGAAAAACGCCTTTTGTAGTTGCATATAGCCAATCAGAATGCCTTGACTACGTACATAGTCGCTAGCTTAGTGAATACCCCCATTGTATTGCGAAAATTAAGTGCAGAAATGTTAGATCTGACACATTGGAAACTAAGCAGAAATGAAAAAAAAAAATGTTAACATTTCGCCCAATCACACAGTTATTAATATTATAAAATTTGTAAATAATTTGAAATACGTTGCCACTAATTTTAGCACGAGATGTGAATGTTAATTTTGAAGCATTTTAGTGGACAAATCATCTTTAGCGATGGAGGCTTCATTTTTGGATGAATGAGTATGTGAATAAGCAAAGCTGCCGGATTTGAGACGGTATCTTGCATCGTAGCGACGTGAATTGGCCACCAAGATCGCTTGCTAATAAGCCGCAAGCCACCAAAAAGACAACAAAATAAATGCCATCGGTCAAAATTTGTCAAGATCATACAAAACTGGACCAAAGGCGGATCCAGACTTTTAATTAGGGGGGTCACACACTTAACATATAAGCATTCCAAGATTCCAATAATTTTCTAAATATGTCATATTTAACAAAGGATATTTGAGGGGGTTTTTGGTGCATATCATGCAGAAATGTAAGAAATTGTTTTTAAACGTAGCTTTTTTATAAAAAAGATATATTCTTTTCTTTTTTCCATTTCTAATAATGCAAAGAACAGTACGAAAATTCAAAAACCCAGAAAATGAGAAAGAATCTGATATGAAGAATTTTCTGGATTTTTCATTTTAAATTAGTCAACAAAACTTAAAAATTGTAAATAGAAAAATGTTTGGTTCTTGTATTTGAGGAAATAGGTGTATTTAAGTACATAATTTCTCTAAAAATTAAAAAAAAAAAAACAAATTAAGGTAAACACATAAGTTGGGAACAAACTTTGTGTGGCACTTACAAATTACACGTTTCAGAATCTCTTTTCAATTCAGTTCTCAAGAGATTCGAAGCTTTTATATTAATAATAATGAAACGTTTATTATGTTTTTTCAATTAGCTATTAGTTTAACAAAAGTTGTTGTTTTTGGGACATTTATATATTTGACATTGGTTTTAAAAATTTTAGTCCAAAGCAAATTCACTTCAAAAAGTAGATTTCTTTAATTTTTTAAGATCTTAAAAGTTTTAGTATTCTACAGAAAATCATTTTTGAAAGAAATAAAATGCACGACTGGGTCGCTTGAACTTTCTTATGTCTCCTAAAAAGTCTATTTAAAAATATTCGTATATTTTAAGGTTTAGAAATGTACCTGAAAAATTAGTTTTTCTCAAAAATTGTATTTCTCAAAAATAATATTTTTGGTGTGTAGTTATTTAGCGCCTTATAAATATACATTTTACATGGTGACTTCTTTCTGAGATATTGAATTTTGTAAACAAAAACTAATATACTAATAAACTAAAATAATGACATTTTTGATTATCCAAAATCATCATCATCAACAATTTGATCATTTGACCATCGACAAACGCTGGCACAGAAAGAGAAGACTATTGAAATCGGTTAATTATTTCTTGAGAAAATTAAGAACAAAATAACGGTTTTATAAGAGGTACCCTTCTGGAGCAATTCCAAAATATGTTTTTCTTGTAGAAAGAAGCCAAATAAAGAAAAAAAAAATTGTAAAAGTTTCAAAAAAATGTATCGGTTTATTTAAAAAAAAAATCGAATTTTCGATTTTTAACCAAAAAAATTGTATGGGAACTGCTATTATTTTTCGTATTGAAAAAACGAAAAAACACCAAACGGCTTAAAACCTTAATTTCCCAGTTTGAACTCAATCGACGTAATGGTTTGGGCTGTAGGGGCCAGGACATACAGACAGACACACCATCGTAATGTCATGTTTGATTTAAAGCTCAAATTCGAAATTTTGTACGAATGCAATACTTGCCACTTCAATATTCACTATTTACATATGTGCGTCAAAAAAAAAAATAAGATGGAATTGAAGGCTTATAGTTTTAGGAATTTAAAGGCAACTTAATATTAAATTGATGATCTCTTATCCAAGGTTTCTTCTTAAGAACCTGAATATTTGCTCTTTTTCTTAGAAAAAATTTTTATGAAAATAGTTTAAAGCATTACTAAAGTTTTTTCAAATTCTAATTTGCTGTGAATGTCGTTAAATTACTAACAATTCTTTAGATCAAATCTTTATACAACTGTATAAACTTTATGTCTCATATGAAATCAATCCCCCCCCCCTTGATGGTCCATTGGTCCAAAGTTGATGAATTTGGGCTGCGTTATTTGAATAGGGCTGAATGTCCGATTCATATTATGTTCTTGGTCCAGTCCTCAGTTAAAAGTAGTAATTTTAGCAACAAAATTTAAGGTTAGGTTATGTTAGGTTAATGTGGCTGCGGATACAAAAACCACACACTTAGGCCAGAAGAAAAGGCCCATTGTGATACCACATGAATCTAGAGAATTACTTCCCACTAGTCGAACCATTTTGAGCTTTCCTGCAGAAGTCATTTGAGGCTACACCAAGTCGTATTGCGTGTCTGCCTATAAGACAGTGTCCCGTACGGACACCTATTAGGGAGCTAATATGAAGTCTGCTTTGGGATAGCAAGTCTTTAGAGCGCTTTAGGTCCAATGAAGGCCATATTAGTTTTGTGCCTGCGCATGTTGTTAAATTGTACCACCTAGAGTTTGCTATCTCGAAAGCTTTTTCTTTTAGCAGAAGTTTACATGTAGCTATCGGTATACCTATATCTTCTCCCTTTCAGGTGAAATAGGTATGAAGGTTCCATTTTTAGCGAGTTCATCGGCTCTACAATTTCCTGCGATGTCTCTGTGGCCCGGCACCCAGCATAAGTGAATGTTAAATTGCTGCGCCATCTCCATAAGAGACGATCGACAATCGAGGGCCATTAGAGATTTGGTTGAGACGCCGGCCGTCAAGAGACTTGATAGCAGCCTGACTGTCAGAGAAGATGCGTTTATCAGAAGTTAATATCACGGAGAGAACCTCTTTGATCGCTAAAATTTCCGCTTGGAAGACGCTACAATGATTAGGGAGGCGGAATGAGATGCTTAAATTAAGCTTTTCTGAGTACACACCACTACCAACTCCCTCATTTGTCTTGGATCCATCTGTGTAAAAATGGATGCTTTTGTCATCCAGGAGTTTTTTGTCTTCTCATTCATCTCTGGATGGAATGGATACCTGGAAGTTTTTACCAAATTGGGGTTTTGGGATAGTGTAGTCTATGTACTTTGGTATAGAACCAAAGAGGTTCAGAATGATGGAGGGCCCAACATTGTTGTTGGTCCACTGAGATGAGGCGTTGAGTCTTATGGATGTATTCGCTGCCACTTGTTTGCTGAAAATGTCTAGGGGTGTCAGATGGAGGAGAGTGTCCAACGCTGCTGAGGGTGTGGTTCTCAAAGCCCCGCTAATGCAGAGACATGCAGTGCGTTGGACTCTGCTGAGTTTGTCGTAATATGTGACTTTCTCCAGTTCACCACACTGCAACCCCGTACATATTTTATTGAGGGAGGTACAATTTCTGGGATCTTGTATTTCCGCGTAAAAAGGACGAGATCTGTTTTTTGAGGATTAATACTATGTCCACAGTAACCTGCCCATCTAGTGAGCATATTGAGTGCGTTTTGGAGGAGGTCTCTCAGTGTATTTGGATGTTCTCCTATGACGGCGATAGCAACATCATCGGCATACGCAATCACTCTGTAGCCTTCTCTCTCAAGGGATATTAGTAGCTCGTTAACCACTATGTTCCACAGGAGAGGGGACAGAACACCACCTTGCGGTGTGCCTCTACTGACAGACTTTTTCGTACAAAAATCCCTCATCCTAGAGTTGATGATCCTGCATTTTAGCAAATTTAAGCAAGTAAAATACAAATTTTGTTTTCATATATAAAAAATAGTCATATCCATTAACGCAATACGATTAGTTTTGCATTCAAGAGAATTCCTATGAAAATACAAAACAAAATGATGATGACCTCTACGACCAAAAATCATCAATATTTTTTTTTGAAAGGTTTATTTTGTTTACCAGCGTTATTAAAATTCCCATTACTTTGCTCATAATTAATTATTAACTAATTAAAATAATGATCTGCGTGCTCCCGTACTTTTTTAATAAAAAAGAACAGTCTTATTATTTCAATAAATATTTTATTTCGTTTTTATTTAAATTATTATTATTATTGTTTTTCAAAATTAGAAAATAAAAATGTTTAACATTCATAAATGTGTAATTTCCATTATTATCAAAAATGTACTCATATGTAATTCTTTTGAGGTACCTCAAAGCTTAAAAATTAAATAAATAAATAAATTATTAAAAAAAAATTAATTATGTTTTCAAAACATATAATATACATATGTTGTTTTACGTAAAATGTTTACACTTTCATATTTTTCTTTGCTTTGCAATTAACTAGATAAATTATTTCAGAAAAAAGGCACTTAAATCACATTTAATGTTTTTCATTTTTATAAAAAAAATATAGTATATATATATTTTCCATTTTTCTTATATTTTTATTAAATATATTAATTGATTATAAATATTCATAATATATGAAAGTATGAAAGTTTTATTATTATTATAATTATTAAAAAAAAAAATAAAAACAAAAATTAGGTTCCCAACACAAAATATGTAAAATCATAAAAATAATCAAAAAATAAATTACCAACACCCATATTGTTTTTTCCATAAATATATAAATATTAATTATTTTATTTATTTTCTGTTAAATAAATAGTTGTTTTCTTGTATAATTTTTTTTTGTTTTTTTTTTCGTAAGGAAAAAAGGAAACAAAAATATGTAAATATTTAAAAATTTTATTTCAATAACGAATAAATTTTTCTAATAAATAAATCGTGCGTTCGTCGATCGTATTGTTTTTTTTTTCAAAAGGGGTTTATTGGAAAAAATCATAGTTTTGAGTTCAAAATAAATAAAAACATATATTATTAACGTACATATTTTTGTTGTTATTTCAGTTGGTGTTGTGTTTGTTTGTTTTTTTTAAATAAATAAATAAATATTTTTGTTTTCTCCTACTGAATTCTTCCAATGAAGCCCATTGGGCTCATATTCACTCTCAATTGAAAATAATTGATTTTAAAATGAGTTTTTTTTTCAATGTAAAACATTTACGAATAATATATTGCTTAAGTTTCCTTTTTCGTTTTGTAATTATTTTGCATCTTTGCGAGTACCTTTTGACTCAAAATTAGCCCAGTATACCGCTGTCAAAGATATACATATATATATAAGATTTATTAATCCCCAAGAAAAAATTGGAGATTAATGCTTAAATTACTAATAAATTTATGTTCATAGAACGTATATTCTATATATCATAGATATATGTTATCTTAATGGAAGAACTACCGGCCGACCTTGCCGGTGTACGGAGCTTGCACCTTGCACAATAATCTCCTCCGACGAGATCGGTTACGGCTAGTTCAACCTTTCTAATTTTTATATGTGTAAAGTAAAAGAACGCTTGAATAAAATAATATTAAGCAAAATAAAATAAATACGTAAATATATAATATTAAGTATGATTTTATGCATTTCCCGGTTGGGCGCCATTCGCGTTTGGCAATTTTTTCTCAATACGAAAAAATTACCAAAAGAATTGTTCTTTAAAAAAAAAACGCTCCAGTCAATGCGTCTTAGGTGGATTGTATGTGTTTCAATTTCATTTAATTTGATTTGATTTGTTTGTTTTGTTTTGTGATGATTTATGTAGATGCACTTCTTTTGATATTTTTGCAATTTTTAAAAATTTTAAAAATTGACAGAAAATACCAAAGAGTACCCTTTAAGTTACCTCCTTAGATTAAATCTTATTTTTAAATAAAGAAATGCGCGCGCATTCATTCATTCAAAATAATTGAATATTTAAAAAAAAGCATTCACACTAAAATTATATATGTAAGTTGTCATATAAATATATAAATAAATAAATTATTGTTGTTTTTGTTGTTGCTTTTGCTTTTGTTTTTGTTTTGTTTTGATTGGTTGCTTTTTGTTGTTGTTGTAGTTTCATAAATATATAAATAAATAAATATTTAAGTGCCAGTTCTGTCAAAATATTTTTGACATATTTGTGA
Source organism: Eupeodes latifasciatus (assembly GCA_920104205.1). NCBI lineage: Eukaryota > Metazoa > Arthropoda > Insecta > Diptera > Syrphidae > Eupeodes > Eupeodes latifasciatus. The sequence continues at coordinate 29,092,628 of OV049924.1, forward strand.
GTTCTTTTTGTTCGTGTGTCAAATGTCAAATTACAAACAATATGGATGACAGAACTGATAGACAAGTCGTTGTGAACGTTCTGTTTTCTTCATGATTCCCTTTTTATAATATTGCCTAATTGAACGTGACAGTTTATCGTAGTTCATGGCTGGTCGATTCTTACGACGACCCCATAGCTTTGCTACACGTACCGAGTCTTCGATTTTGAAAACACCCTTGCTGCGATCTATCCAACGGATTGCTGTGCCATTGACATGTGGAGTGGCTAGCAATTCTTTGAGGAATTGCCATAGATGTATGTGCGAACCACCTGTACGTCCAGTTGGAGTTTTAGTTGTTGCGGCGGCCGCGGCGGCGGGAGAAGGTGTTGATGTTAATGGGACACTGTTGTTATTAGTGACCGTTGATGCCATAGCCGGGGAGCTAGTCACTGTGCCGGGGGGAAGAGTTTCTTCTTCATCATCTGTATAAAATGAACAACAAAATAAAAGAAAAGATTATTATGTGAAAACAAATAGAACAAAATTTTAAAATTAGTAACTTTTTAATGGATTTTAAGTACTCTCTTAAACACAGATAAATAAACTAGACATTACTTAAAGCTGTTTTAACTTGGACAAATTACCATTGCACTGTTCAAATTTTTGGTGACATTTTCAATAAACTTGCTTTTTTTCTATGAGTTCTGACAACAAAATGTGTAAATTTTGAATAATAATTCAATTAACTTAAATTAATATTGCGCTGAATGCATTCCTTTTAAATATAAGGTTTGTTTGATTTTACACAAGGTAGACCAGAAGTTTTCTCGACAGTCCCAAGAGTTTTAAAAATAAAATTTTCTGTTTTCAAAAAAACACAAAAAAATCGTAACTGCCAATTGTTTTGCTGACATCAAACAAATCTTAAGATGAGTATGAAAACTTAAAACCCCTTGTTAAGTTCCTAAAACTTATTTAAATTATAATTGTTTGTGTTTCCATCTGTTTTCTTTTATATCTATTTTGGAAAATAAACAATAATTCACCAAAATTAGGAATTAATTTTGGGTTGATGCTCAAAAAATAGATTGTATTGAAACGAAAACGGTTTTCGAGGATTTCAGAGATCAACGAACAAACCTAATAAGGATTGAGAGCAAACATTTTTTAATTTCACACGTTTGACATTTCTCTTAATTCACGTGTTTGAAGTTAAAACTAAAGTTTACATTGTTTAACATTACTTTAAAGATATGTGTTTGACATTTATAAACGAACAAGATATGATTAAACTGATTATTTATTGGTGATTGCTAAGTTTACAAGCAGTATAAAGAGTTTGAGTTGAAATGAGTTTTGATTTTCAACTAAGGTTTTATACTACGTTTCCACCGGGCACTAAACCGAGATTTAGTTAGATTTGTCACAAATCTCCTTGAAATCTCGAAGATTTACCATACAAATTTTAATCTCCTCAAATGAAGATTTCAAATAAAACTCATTGAAATCTACTTGGAAACATTAGTTTGTCAAATCAAACAAACTTTTTTTTCGGAGAATAATTGTTGAACCGACCCATTTAAACGCCAATTTCGTTAATTGACAGATGGAAATGTCACAAAAACTATCTGTCTCACTTCCATATGACTCAAATTCAAAACAATAAACAACTTTCAAGAAATCACAGACGAAATAAAATGTAAGTATTCAAAAATAATAAATATGTACAAGAATAAAATAAAACTAATTACTTAGAGATGATGAGTGAACAAATACATTTTTTTTTCTTTTTGAAAGGAGAATAATTTGAAGTTTGGTTGTAATGACATGAACCAAACGTCAAATTAATCTCATTTTCTTTGGTGGAAACACCTCATGATTTATTTTAAATCACTTGCATTAAATCTCGGATTATTTGTTGGTGGAAACGTACTATTACAAATTAAATTGGGATCTCGAATTGAAGTTGAATTTTATTTCAACTCGATGCAGGTTTACAAAGAATCGAAGCTACCTTTAAGCTTTAACACCACGTATACACGTAGCAAATGCTTTAAGAGTTCCAGTTGACAGCTACTTATAACAAGGTTATTGCCCCTCGAGAACCGTCAAATAATATAGTTAACTTTTTACTATCTGTCAAACTGAAAGCATTGATAGCTGTCTGTTGAATACATATATTTAAGAAGATGTTTACAAACTGCGTCATTTTACCTGACAGTGGTTATAAAGCTGCCAGAAAACATGTGCATAATTTTAAGGGAGATAAACTTTAAAGGTCATCTCTGCAATTTAATATATGTTTAATAGAATATGTTGTTGTTAAAACAAACAACAAAAACTATACATCAAATCATACTTAGGTACAGAAATAGAAAATTAACTTTGGAATCTCAGCAGTGCCAATGAAAATAATTTAAAATGGGCTTTTTGTTTTCACAAAAAGAAAATATATAATTTTCACAGGGATTTCTTTTAACTATTCATTCCAAACCTTCCTCAATCACAAGTATTAAAAACAAACATTTAGCGTCATTCTTCATTTTAGAAACAAACACCAAAATAGCTATAAATTAACTAACACCTAGAATTCGAAGAAAATGATCAGACTGCAATTTATTTTTATCAACTTACATCAGAAAATGGAACTTTTGTTTACACTAATAAAATATTAAAACAGCGTCAGCGTCTCTCTGTCATTCAGAAAACTCACCACAATTTACGTGTGATGAGTTTTTAATGAATGAATATATGATTTTTGTTTTCTAATAATTATTGTAAGAACGTCATCTGTTTTAGTTTATTGTGCATCATTTATTTTCTATTAATTTATCTAATGACGTTTAAGTTAGAAATTTAAAACAAAAATAAAACTTACCATCACTGACATCCATATCCATACTTTGAATACACTCAGAATTCCAAATGTCTGTGACGACAGATGGCGTTGCTGATGTTGTTGGTGTTGATAATGCAGTTGAATTTGTTGCTGCATTCACTTCTGTTCCAACAATATTGTTATTTGGATTTGCTGTGTTGAAATTATTTGAGAAATTATCACTGCAGGCTAATTTCCAAATTTCCAACTGTGCATGAATTGTACTTCCAGCCTTAAAAATAGAATAATAATACACAAAAAAATAAAGTTATTATAATTTTAAACTTAATAAGCTTTATAACTACATATTTTGAAATAAGTTAAGATACTGTATTCATATATAATTTATTCCAAGATTATGATGATGTCGATGTTAAGTGAGGAAAAAAAATTGGAAAAAGAAAAACAACAAAAGGCGATATTTATCGTAAAATTAATTGCTTTGAATTCTCACGATTTTTATTACAATAATCAGAATTTTCCGCACAGACTGTGGAAAACCACAAAAATCGCAGCAGGGAAGTCGCTATCTATTAAAAAAAAAAGACAACAACATATTTAATAAATACAAACAAATATAAATTGTAATCAGGTTGCTAGTGGAGCGTTGTCACGAAGTTGTTCAACAATATTCTAACTAACATTGCATGCTTTACTCTTGCGCACATGCATGACTAGATTGTCCTTAATAAATTCTTAATAAAGATTGCTTAAGAATATTATTTATTATTTATTTAGTTATTGTCTTGTGCTTGTGCACAAAGGTAGCAACGTTAATGAATTGTCATCACATTAACTGACATGACAGTTGGTGGGTTTGTGTTTTTTATTTTTCACCAGACTTTCATAATAGATAAAATAACAATATTGTATGGTGTTGGAGTTATAACACGACAAAATATGATTGCAAAAGGCTAGACATAATTTTTGTGTTGAAGTTTCATAATCTATACGAGATTAGAATTTACACAATGGTTTTAGATGTTTTGAAATCGACTTAGTTAAAAACTGAGGTTAGAATTCGTTTTATTATTTACTACAATGATTTTCTTATAAAAATCAGTCAAAACTTTTTTCTATTCAAACCGACAAAAACTGAAACATATGAAAAACAAAAGAGCTGAGGTTCAAGAGCAATGTTAGTGTAAAATCTTCATTAAGTTACGAGAAAGGTTTAAATAATTAAATAATTTTCTAGATTACTTAAGAACGTCCCATACAAAAATTTATGAAGTAAAATATGTTCCATTTTTCATCACATGGCAGCTTTGCATTTCGTTTGACACATCTTGACAGGGTAATGTTCTGTTTGTTTAATGAGTGATGCAATTGACAATAAAATGCTTGTCACGTTGGGTATATATTACAAAGCACGTATTCAGTGGAGACCGTTTGATAAGCTACAATACCTCTAGACTATGCGGATGATATCTGTCTGCCTACGAATAGAATTATACTGACTTGGAACAAATATGTCAATCGGTGCAGGTTAATGGAGAGTGATATTCATATAAGCAGTTAAAGAGTAACTCTGAAATGGAGAGAATGTTGACAGTAAAAGAAATAATATGCCGTTTGGAAGCATCAGACTATAGCTTAGAAGACCTGCCAGAAATAATTTAATCCAGATATGTGCCAACAAAAATGGTCTCCTAATCGAAGTTAAAGTACAGCCAAAAATCTTCAAAAATCTTACCAGCTGTCATAATAGTTCAATAATAATTTCATAATAGGATTTAGGCTAAAACAAATAGGGTGTGAGATCATGCAGTACCATGCTTACAGTTCCCTAATTCAATGTAAAAGGGTTTTTTGAGTGTGTTTATGGAACACTTCTGAGGATGAACCTCTTAAGACGATTAGAATAACATGACTTTAATTTTTCGAGTTGGTGATATTTAACTATTGTTTCCAAACTATTTGTTCATTGAACTTTTTTTAGGTTTTGAATCACTGGCCTATTTCACTAAATTAAAAGTTGTAACCACAAATGTGTACTAATAATATAAAGCTACAAATTTGTGATTCAGTTTTTTTTTTGTTTCACTAACAACAAGTTCTTATTTCAAAAACTTGTGATGAACGTGGACAAAATTGTTGCTGTAGTCTAATACTTGTACGACTAAAACTAAAATTAAACTGACTTAGAACTTATGAAGATGACATTGACCCATTAATAATTCTAACTATAAAATAAAATTGAAAATAATTTCTATGACTGGTGAGCGTTGGAAGGTTTATTAAAGCGAGCCTTTGAAAGTAAGGGGGAAGTATATGTTTATGTGACCATGGTAGAAAACGAAGGTAAAAACGCATAAATCTTCTCTGAATTCCTATATTCAAGTATAGGTCCTACAAATGAAACAAAGAGAAGCTTAATAACGTAAGGGTTACGGAAATCTCTTTATAATTAAACTATGTAGTTTAAGTACTCATGAAAAGTTAACTTCGGATCAAGAATAACACTTTAATCGGAAAACACAGAAACTTTACTTATGACATGTATCAAACGTATAATTAAAATCAAAGGGAAGTTTTTTGCATGTTTATGGTTTTACACTTGTCAACATTCAAAACGAAACTATTTTTACTGCACCATTCCCTAAATATTATCAAGTCTTTTTGTAAAAATAAACAGTCAGAAATTTGATTTTATACTTTTGAAGAGCTTAATGTCATCAGCATCAATATCCATACTAATATTATAAATGCGAAAGTAACTCTGTCTGACTGTCTGTTACTCAATCACACCTAAGCTACTGAACCAATTTGCATGAAAATTGGTATGGAGATATTTTGATACCCGAGAAAGGACATATGCTACTTTTTACCTCGGGAAAATGACGCATTCCCATAGGAAAATTCAGGTGGGCCGATCGCTTTTACGTCTAAGCTACTGAACAGATTTAAATGAAATCTGGCAAGGAGATAGTTTGAGACTTAAGAAAGGACATGAGTTACTTTTGACCTCGAAAAAACAACGCATACCCATATGAAAAATTACTGTCCGGGGAATCTGATCGCTTTCACTCCTAAATTACCAAAGATTTGAATAATATTTGGATAAAATTGGTATTACGGGAAAACAACGCATTCCCAACCCTTATGAAATAAGTTGTCGAACATGTTAAACTTATCATTCACGTATATTAACGCGGGCTTCGCGCGCCACGTGCTTCAAGCCCTCAACGTTAGACGCAAACTGTGGCGCCCATCAAGTTCCACAAATAATAATTTTAAACCTAAACTTTGCTATGTTCAACCTTTCATCGCCAAACACGAGCCGTACAACAAATAATTCACTGGGTCTGTTTTCTACTTCTGACAATTCTGTTTCGGCTAAGGCGCGGTGCGATTGCGCGGGCGGGGGTGTCGGCGGTAGTGCGGCGCGGGGGGAGGACATCACTGAGTGGGTCTACCCGAACACACGTGAGGGCACACGCCGCCGTTGCCTGCAAATACATATTTTATTTGTCGTGTAAATTTAATTGTTTATTTAATACTTAATGATTTACTCTGTTCGTCTTGATCATTTAATTTACCAAACTTAGGTAATGCGGACGAAGTCTCAGGTAAAAGCTAGTAAATAATAATTATTATATATAAATGTACAAAACAATACTTTAAAGCTAATAGCTACCAGGGCTTCTAGATTAAGCATAAATAAGGACCGACGAATGTTGTATGATCGAAACCAAATAAAATAAATAGAATTGGACCTAAATGGCTTCCCCGAGGGACGCCAGACTTTTCAAAAAATTGATCCGAATACTCACTACGAAATACAACACTAGAAATTCTATTTTCTAAAAACGATGAGATCCAATTTGTTGTTAAAACATTGATTGTTTAGTCTTGTGACACAACTTGTCAAAGGCTTTACTGAAATCAGTAAATATACAAATGACTTGTCCAGGTTTTTCAAAACCATCTAAGCTAAAGGACGTGAAATTGAATAAATTAGTAACTGCAGATCTCTTTTTCACGAAACCATGCTGACTATCACTAGCCAGATGGAGAAGTTTGTTGGGTGAGGCCCTAGTTCATACAGGACTATAGCGCCACCTTAAGTAAGTAAGTATGCTTACTATCACATATAATTGAAGTAATGGGTGATTTTTTTGAGGTTAGGATTTTCATGCATTAGTATTTGACAGATCACGCGGGATTTCAGACATGGTGTCAAAGAGAAAGATGCCCAGTATGCTTTGACATTTCATCATGAATAGACTTACTAACGAGCAACGCTTGCAAATCATTGAATTTTATTACCAAAATCAGTGTTCGGTTCGAAATGTGTTTCGCGCTTTTTATCGACAAATTTTGTTCAGCGATGAGGCTCATTTCTGGTTGAATGGCTACGTAAATAAGCAAAATTGCCGCATTTGGAGTGAAGAGCAACCAGAAGCCGTTCAAGAACTGCCCATGCATCCCGAAAAATGCACTGTTTGGTGTGGTTTGTACGCTGGTGGAATCATTGGACCGTAGTTTTTCAAAGATGCTGTTGGACGCAACGTTACGGTGAATGGCGATCGCTATCGTTCAATGCTAACAAACTTTTTGTTGCCAAAAATGGAAGAACTGAACTTGGTTGACATGTGGTTTCAACAAGATGGCGCTACATGCCACACAGCTCGCGATTCTATGGCCATTTTGAGGGAAAACTTCGGAGAACAATTCATCTCAAGGAATGGACCGGTAAGTTGGCCACCAAGATCATGCGATTTGACGCCTTTAGACTATTTTTTGTGGGGCTACGTCAAGTCTAAAGTCTACACAAATAAGCCAGCAACTATTCCAGCTTTGGAAGACAACATTTCCGAAGAAATTCGGGCTATTCCGGCCGAAATGCTCGAAAAAGTTACCCAAAATTGGACTTTCCGAATGGACCACCTAAGACGCAGCCGCGGTCAACATTTAAATGAAATTATCTTCAAAAAGTAAATGTCATGGTCCAATCTAACGTTTCAAATAAAGAATCGATGAGATTTTGCAAATTTTATGCGTTTTTTTAATAAAAAAAAGTTCTCAAGCTCTTAAAAAATCACCCGATACAATGAATGGAAAGAAAATTAAATGCAATAGACTCACAGTTTCGGCATCACAGATAATAATTTAGCTATGGTTCTGTAGTTCATTACTTTTTTTTTGGGACCTTTCTTGTGGAGAATGCACTTTTCGAGGTATTTGTAAAAAGCGAACTATTTAAGGACTCATTAAAGAGAACACATAACGGATATGATAAATAAGCAACAAATAAGATGGAGGATGGTCAGGGTCGAGACTAAAACACTCATTCAATTTCATGATACTCTGCGCAACAGTATCCTAGTTTATTTCAAAATTAATTGAATTCAAATGAGAAAAATGTATTTCAGAAGAAGAGGAGTAAGAGTAAGTAATTGTTGTCATCGTTTGTATCATGTTTGCGATTATCTTAGGCTCGTGATTAGTTAACGAGGAATTTGAAAAGAGTTAGGGTAGGGTAGCCAATAGTTTTCTTGTGATATTATATAATTTTATCGCAATATTTTTGAACTTTGTGCTGAAATGATCGAGTTGAAGAATCAAAATAAGTTTTTCTAAAAAAGGCTTTACATCGAACCTAGAGCACCTATGTAGGAAGCTCAAGGCACATAATTTATTATCACAAAAATTGTATCTATTCTTTATTGTTCATATTTGAATAAAGGGACATTTGTCTAAAAGTTTTTGAAACTTAAATAATTGTTTTGAGATTTTTTGAACTTACATAAGTTAACTAATAGAAAATGACTGTTAGTCAATATTTCTTATTAATAATATAATGCTGGGTAAGTAGGTTGCTGCCTTTGCTTTTTTTTTAACGATTTAAGCATTATTAAAAAAAATAAAATAAAAGTTTTAAAAGTTAAAGAGGAGATAAGTTCTCCTCTTTTTATTTAGTCATCCCAAAAAGAAATTATTTATGAGTAAGTTCTCCTAAACCTAAGTCCATTTAAGCTAAGTTTGCAAGCAATGAGTTAAAAAAGAGTTTTAAACCAAATTTTTCATATTTGCAGAGTTTGAGCAAGAAGTTTTACTTCACTAAAATATGCATAGAAAAAAATCGAAGGAGTTCTTAAAAACAATAATTTAACTTAATTCATGCATTTTTGTTTTTTGTTTTACTTTTTCTCAAATTAAGATCTACATACATACAAAAAAAGTTTGTAAAAATTTAAATAAATTTTTAATGGAATATTTGAACTCGCTCTACCTCTTTGCCCTTATTCTAAATTCAACAATACAAAATCCATGCAAATAAAAAAAAACATCAACAAAAATCTGATTATATAATCAATACGAAACAAGTTACTCTGCGTCTTTTAGGCCTTATATTACTCTTATATATATTTATGCAGCATATTGTTTTATTTAACAAAATGAAATTCTATTTATTAATTGGTCAATCATTTGGTGATGCATACAAATTATGGCCTGCTTTTTTGTTCGATCTTCTTTTATTGTCAATATATATATATTATTACAGATATGTATATTAGTTATATTTTGTATATAATATAAATTTAATTTCATCATTTTACGAGAATTTCAACAATAACACAATAAAAACAAAAAAGAAAAAAAAAAAAAAAACAAAGTTACTATAGGTATAGCCATGGCCACAGCCAATAAATGTTATCGAACGTGATTTGAAGCTCGAGCGCATGCCAGTTGTTCATAAGTCTTTTGTCTTTTGTGTATTTTCTTTTATTCTATAGACACCATCTATACCAACCAACTAACCAACCTCCCGGTATAAGGTTGATAAAGTTTAAGGAATGTGAAGGTTGGAAACGCAAAATATACATAAAGTAATGTAATATCACAACCAACAACAACAAGAACAAAAAAAAGACTTCGAAAAATAACAACAACAACAATAACAACGATATCGTGGAAGCCTTTAAAGAAAAGAAACGGCATTGCAAGGTGAAAGTGACTTTTCAGTCACCACAACAACAAAAATCAAAACACGAAGAAAAAAAAAATTACCACAACCATCACCATCATCTTCATCAACGACTTTATACCAAACCCCATCATCGTTCAGCGCAAAAGCAAAGCCAAACATCGCATAGCCATCGCCGCGCCGCCGCCGCCCGTTCGTCGTCAGTATGGTTGCAGTCAGTGAGTTAAAAAAACTTAAAAAACATATCACCGAAACCTACTTTCTTCCCCACAAGAGCGAGACACAATCAACAGAGAGTCAACCGCACAGTGAATTTCTTAAAAACAAAAATTACAAAATAAAGAATTTTCTCAAAAACAGAAAAAAAAAATAAACTTTTGGTTTTTCTTTCCCATTTCGCATCATCATCATCATCATCATCATGATCTTCTTCATCAGCATATTGATAATCTACTCAGTCGAGCTCAGCCTCTGACGTCACTCCCTTGAGCTCACTTAACATCTCACTATTTCCACTCTGTTTCTTTTTGTCTCTATTTTTTTTTTTTAATTTTGTTTTTAAAAAGAAATACAAAAAAAAGCACTCACCTCAGGTGCTCTGCGTACGAATTCTTCTTCGGTGAGTAATGACAAGGTCGTACCATCTTCGGGAAACTTTACTTCCAAATCAACGATTGGCGGCAATTTGAATTGATCAGCAGTGGATCGTAGCCATGCGTGTACTTGGGGTGGAGTCCATTTTTGTGGATCTAAAATAAAAAATAAAACAAGATTTTAGATAAATTTTATTAACTTCATCGACTCAAATACTCGTATAGTTTGATTTGGATGAAAAATATGAAATCAAAAAATAATGAGTATTTGTTGTTGGTTGTCGTACCTGGTGGTCCCAGGTGCCGCAAATAGATTTGTTTATTCTTGGAATCATTTATAAGAATATACAAATTGAGTGGTTGTATATTTTTAGATGGCAAATTATTAATAAGAACAAAAAGACGACCGACGACGCACGGTACCAGAGATGATAACATTTTTGGTCAACATGGTTTTCTTTGGGCTTGAACATTAATCTCAAGAACTTATTCGAGGGATTGGACAAAAAGACTACATGAAATTCACAACAAGTAATCAAAATCTGTAACTAATTGATTTGTAAATTTAAAATTTTAAAAGCAGGGCTTTTGATAATTTGCAGTATTTATGGGAGAAGAGATTTAAAACGAAAGACTTGAGAAGCGAACTCGAATTTAAGAAAATTTATCAAAATAAAGGTAATGCCAAGGGTATACGATTTTGTAGAGTACTATTAATCTAGATGTGTGGGTTTTAGATGTGATTGATGATTAAATCCTATTCTACTACCTATCAATATGTTTTTGGGAGACATATTGCTTATGGAAAATAATAAAAAATTGTATTCTGAATAAATTAGTGGAAATCTATTGTAAACAGAAAATCTACAACTGATCCATGAACAACAATTCAAAAAAGACGTTCAATGAGAAAAATACAAAAATACATGACTAATTTTAAATGATTTATACAATTTTGTGCTTACTTATCGTAAAGAAAGAAAAATTAAGATTCTATCAAATTAAATTGTTTTTATGGGAATAATAATAAAACAAAAATTCATATTCCATCACACTTGCTATGAGTAAAGGTTTTAGAATATAATAAAACAAATTATTAACCTTTTCTACGAGTATAAAAAAAAATATTACTCTGGACTTTCCGTAAAATATATATGTATAATTATAGTTGGACGATAAACGATAAACACTATAAGTGTATAAAATTTAATTGTTCATATTCCTAAAGTGACGTATAGATACTCGTACATAAATAGATTTATGTATATTGATGCTGTTTTATTTTTGTATTGTTTAATTTTTCTTTCTTGTTGTTTTTTGATTTACAAACCACCTGTGTTTGTGTGTGTGTTTAGAGTATAATACATTCTTAACTTATTTAAAGTTGTAAGCCTTGAAATATTTTTTGATGTGATTTATTTATTATATTATTATGTTGAGAGCAATTATGAAGATAAATGTTACTTGATACAAAATAACTTAAAAATGACTTCCAGCACTTGCTTATTTTAATGCCTAAGGAACATTAATAATTAAATGTTATTGAAAGTTGATTTATAAATGAATAAACATATAATATATGAGTAATATCAAAATATGTTCTGTACGAGTATTATTGAAGAAATTCGTTTTTTTTTAAAGTCGATCAAATGTGCTGAGATGTAATTAAAATTGAATAAGAGAATTGCACACAAAACAAAACCCTAATTCGGAATTTAAAAAAAAAAAAAAACTAATTATAGAATCTACAAACTGAGTTTATGTTAAAACTTTAAAAACTAGTTGCATAAAATTTTGAAATTTATATAGACGTTATTATTTAACAACCTTTTTTATACCTAAAAATCCCCCATTTAGAATGTTGTAAAATTGTGGTAAAAAAGTGGATTCTGTTGAGAATTGTTTTTGAATTCGTTATGTTAAAGTTAACAACAATAGTTCTACAAACCAATTGTTATATAAGTATTGGTTATTTTTGTTTATTAAAAAAGTTGGGTTTCAAGTCAAAGTTTTAAAACACATGCACATTTGAAAGCTTTAGGACCCTTTCTTTTTGGGATAAACTATTTATAAGTTTTAATTTTTTTTTTCGCACAAATTGATCAACTTAGAAAAAGTTATATTATTGGAAAGGCAAGGTTTTAATTGAAACTGTCTAAGGGCGCTTAGTTTGGAAAAGTTCTAAAAAAAATGCTTAATCTTGTTTAAGTTAAATTTATTATACATTAATGACTTCTTCGAGAGGAACAGTTTTGAATTTTTGAAATAATTTCTTTTTAAGCTGCTTAACAGATTTTGTACACTAAGTACATTTTGCATACCAAAATAATGGATTGTGTATATTAATTATTCCCTAATCAACTTTTTTTTTCGTTTCATTTTATTTCATTTCATTTTTCTTAACTTTAATTTAATTTAATTTAATTTTTTTTTACTTTGTTAATTCATTTTGTAATAATTTTTAACTTAGTTTTATTTAATTTTATATTAATTAAGGGCATTTATCTTGTTTTATTTCATTTTCTTTTTTTTTTAATTTATTTTATTTTATTTTTATTTATCTTTTAGTTTTTATTTCTTTTGTAATATTATTTAACTTAGTTGTACATATTTCACTCAATTTTATATTATTTTTAACTTCCCATAGGAAGTTATTGTAATGGGTCCGCTTTGTCAAATTGAAAATTTTGACATTTCTCGACGTTTCAGAGTCGAAACAAAAGATTTTTAGAAAGATGTCTGTGCGTGCGTGTGTACGTACGTTCGTACGTCCGTATGTCCGTACGTCCGTACGTTTGCGATGTTTTTTTGTCGTCCATAGCTCAAGAACCAGAAGAGATATCGTCTTCAAATAAATTTTGTTATACAGATAATAAGGCAGAAAGATGCAGAAAGGGCTCTCAAGAAAATTGTGTGAGTGGTTTTTTTACCATAGCAGCTTAAAAAAAAGGTGAAAATTTTGGTTAAACCTAAATGTCTCATGAACCAATGATGCTAGAGACTTGAATTAAATTTTATATCATACATTTTAACGTGATACAAAACAATTATATTTTTGGAAAAAAATCTAACTAACGGTTTTTTTTTATAAATCAAAAAAACGGAAACAAAATTTGTCACCTCGAAAATTTTACGACTTAAATATGATTTTATTGCAGAAACAATTTTGTGCAACGAAAAATAATGTTTTTGACATCTGATAAAATTTTGGGAAAAATCTAATCGACAGTTTTTTATAAAAAATAAAAACCTAAAAAAACATTACTCTAAGTTGGTAAAAATTGAATTTCGATTCAAATATCTTTTTAAAAACTTGAGATTAAGATTCAAACTTATTTTATCTAATAAGAAATATTGTTTTCAACATTCAGTAAAATTTTGAAAAAAATTGAATTGACAGATTTTTTACAAAAAATAAAAACCTAAACAAAAAAATTAATAAAAGTTGGTAAAAATTGATTTTGGACTCAAATATCTTTTCAAAACTTTGAGATATTGCCTTTAAACTACTTTTATTTTTTTAAAAAATATTGTTGTCAACATTCAGTAAAATTTTGAGAAAATTCTAATGGACAGGTTTTTTACAAAAAAATAAAAACCTAACAAAAAAAACAATACAAAAACTTTGTAAAAATTTACTAATGACTCAATTAGCTTTTCAAAAATTAAAAATATTGTCTTCAAACTCTTTTTATTTCTCAGAAAATATTGTTTCCGATATTCAGTTGTTTTTTTTTATAAAAATCCAAGAGTCCGTTTTTTCATAAAAAAATAAAATCTACAAAAAATAGTACGCAAATTTGGTAAAAATTGATGTTCGGTTCTTAATATCTCTCAAATTAATTTCATTCATCCAATTTGTAAAAATTTAAGAAATGCTACTAAAATTGGTAAAAAATTGTTTTCGACTAAAAATCTATTTAACAAAACTAGATTTTCAAACTAAAATTTTTCTTTATATATGAAAAATATTGTTAGTAATTTTAAAATTTTTAAGAATAATAATTCAACTGACGACTTTTTTAACACAACACGAAAACCTTTAAACTTTTAAGCAAGTCATATCGACAGACGGGATGGAAAGTTATCTTATCGGTGTGGGTTGCATCCTAGCCTCTTTTTCTAATTTTATTTTATTTAGATTTATTGTATTTAATTTAATTTAACATTTTTTTTAATTTTGTTTTTATTTTATTTCAATTTAATTTTATTTTGTATGAGTGGGTATAATTTTAATAATTGTTAAGTCAAGATGCTATATAAAAATGTATACGAAATATTTGCGTCAGCCCAACGTCAAAAAAATTCAACTTGATTTAGGATTCAACTTCAAATGCAGAATTGAAATAATACTTTTTCAACGGTTCTTGCTATCCTAATTTTGAATTTAACTTTAAAATTTCTCCATCGAGAGAAGATTTTAAAATATGCTTCTTTAAAAATTTTAAAGACGCCATAAAAATGTGCTTTTTAATTCAAAGGTAAAACGAAATACAATGCATGATAAAGTTTAGATCGTTTAGTATTTCTCATAAAAATGTTCACTAGTTGTGAGTCTTTTATTGACTCTATATTATAATTTTTGAAAAACCTTGAATCTTACGCTCAATTTCTTCTTCAATCTTAAATAAATTTCTGGTGCTGATTGCAAATCTGAACTATCTATACAAAATTTTTTAAACATTTATTTTTAACACTCTTTTTTAAGTTTCCCAAAACATTTCAAAAACGTATTTAGAAATCTGATTCATAATCAGATACAATTTTTTTTTTTGTATAGCATTTTTGACCACTTTGTCAAAAACAGATCAAGCATTTAAGGATTATGTAGAATATTTTTCAAAAATTGTATGAAATACTGAAATAATTTACTTCAATATTGATGATAGAAACATACATAGATTTAAAAAACCATCGCACGTTTTATTGAAAAAGAAATTGTTCATAAATTTACATTGCCCTAAACTTAAGGTTTTATTACCAATTTTAAAAGTTTATATCCCAAAAACCGGACTTATGTCTTAGCAAAAGTATAATTTAATTTCTGATCAACAAACCTTATTGACTAGCCTTATCATATTCAGATAAGTTTTATAAAGAGTCCCGTTCATATAAAAACACACAGTGTATGTTTTTTTTAAGAATGTAGGTACCTCTAGGTCCTTAAGACAACTAAAATTTATTTAAAAACAACAATCATATTGATTGACCTTAACAAAAGGAATAACTCTGTACTTGTTTTTAAAAAACGAGAATTCCATCACTTATTTCCAACATTAAAGGTTTTGGTGTTTCCTTAACTCGAAATATTGTTTTAAAAATATTTTTTTAAGGTTTCCAATATTTCTTTAAGAACTAACACGACTCTGAATGTAAGTCACTCTTTAAAATTTAGTCAAGGGTTCCCCATCTTATATCTATTGATATAAAATAATTATTTACCCTTCAATTATACCTGATAAGGTGCTTCCCCAAAATATATCCCGTGTTAAACGAAAAGATAAACAATAGAGTGTACTCTACACGTTTCAATCACAAGCTATCAAGCTGATCGTAGACCCATTCAAAGTTCATTCCTTAATTTGTTTACAATTTGCTTTAGATAAATACAAAGAAAATGCAATTCATCAAGAAACTATAGACTTTGCTTTTTGACAACTATATTCATGTACGATTATGTAAATAAATTAATTGCCAATTTATTCTAAGGTAATGTTAAATATCAAGTAATATCATTTATTTTTGAGAAAAGCAAAATTCTTCATCATTAGTTTCCAATAAATTTTTGTTTTTCAATTTTAATTTGAATTCAATATAAAATTATTCAATTTATTTTCACTAATTACCGGATACGGAAAAGAGGGGTTAATCCAATTTTTACCACCTTCGGGGGGTCTTAGTCATTTTTATTTAATGTTTCCTACCCCACTTTATAGCACAACCCTCAAAAGCCAAGAGTTACGATACGATAAACAAAACATATAAAGAGACTCACAATCAGTATCTATTTTTAAATATATTTTATAAAAATGACTCACCAGCAGATATTTGCAATTTATTGCACGTAGCCTCCGCCTCACGCTTGGCATGTTCCAGTGCTAGAGAAATAACTGGCTCAATATCTCCACGTACACCTAAGCCACCGATAAGAGTCTCCAAAGCCAAAGGCTTCAGATTGTGCTTCTTTTGAAAGGTCGTATCCTCAAGGTATTCCCGAAGCAGCTGATTGTCTTGAGATGAAGGCTGCTGTTGGTGTGACTGTGGCTGCTGTTGAGACTCTTGGTGGTTAAGGTGATGCTGATGATGATTGTGAGGATGATGAGGATGGTGGGGGAAATGGTGGCTCACAATTTGTGGCTTTGAATCGTTGGTGTTGGGGGTGGTGTTGACGTTGGTGGTTTCTTGTCGCATGCTAGTCAATGACTTCTCCAACAAAGAGTTTATGTCAATGAAAGCCTCATCGGGTTCTTGCTTAATGTCGGCAAAGGAGTGCGGTGATGGGGCACCGCAGCTGGACTCTGGTGGCGATGGTGGTAGGATGTGGAGCTCCTGTTTGATTTGGTGGTACTGGTGGCTGGAGTATGGTGATTTGGCATCAATCGAAGGGCAAGGTGATGGTGGGTAGACGGTAGAAGCGTTGACGGTCGCCGGCGGACCGTTGTTGTTGCTGTTGAGATGGAAGTGATCCGGAGATGGTTGTGGTGATGGATAGAATTTGTAGTGATGTTGGAGTTGTTCAAGAAGAATCGAATTTGAATTATTGTTGGTGTGATTAAGAGTGGTGGAAGAATGGAGGGTGTCGTCTGACCAGGGTTTTTCAATTTTGATTTGTGTCACCGTTTGGTCATGGTAGATTGTTGTTGGAATGTAATCAAGGGAAACATGTGGAGTAGTCGTAGACGACAACGCTGATGGAGATGATGATTGTAATTGGGAAGAAGACGAAGTTGATGATGATTCCGATTTAGGACTCAATGGAAGCTCTGTTTCATTTGGCAGCAATGAGAGATCAAAGTTATTAGCATAAGCATTGTATGTGTCGTCAGACAACGTGACGGTTAATGGTTTGTGTGGTTTTAGGGGTGCGAGTTGCGACATCTGCAAATAGAAATTGAAAAAAAAAGAATTGTAAGAAATTTATAATTTTTCAAGAGCAAATAACTAGTAACTTTGAAATTTATTAAATAATTGTAAAAAAAAATTCCCAGACTCTATTTTTATGCATTGATAAGTTTTTGCTTTCAACTTAAAACAATGATTGCAATATTTTTGGAGACCTTTTTTAAATGACTATTGTAAAATTAGTGGTGGTACATTCGAGATATTCTAAGTATTTAAAATTCGCAGAGTATTTATTTTGTTCAATAGAAAAATTGGAGACAGATTTAAAAAACCTTGAATGTGTAGAGTTTTTTCTTCTTAATAAATAAATAAATCTAAGAAAGCTCTAAAAATGAATTTTAAAGTGTTTTTTTTTTTTAACTTAAAATTTGGAGACTTTTAAATTTATTTTGGAGAATTTGGATTCTAGCAAAAGGATTCAAAAGGTATACAGTTATTTTGTATTATTAGGAGGGCTAATTTTTTTTAAGTTGAGCATTTCTTTATTTTTTTTAAACATATAGTTTTGGATATAGGTTATTGAGGTGTAGAGTTTTTCCTTTATTTGAAAAAATTTGCCTACATTTTCAAATTTTTGAAATAAGAAGTTTTTGGAAAAGGATTTGTATTATTTGGAGAAGTTTGCATCATTCAACAAAAGCAATGTATGTAAGTATTATTGAACGGTTTTTATGTTGTAGACTTTTTGGTTGTTGTTAAATAGTAATAAGAGATATTCAAATGAAACCAACAATAAAAAAGTTACTTAAGACATTTCTTACGCAATATTCAATATTATTGTTCAAATAAATTTGGAGACTTTCAAATTTTAAACTCAATCTGTTAATGAGAGAGGCTTATAGCTTTGAATAATACATTTTAAATGTATTTAAAAAAAAAATAAATGTGTAGAGTCTACTTTATTTTCCAAAGATCAAATTTTGAAGAGTCTCCAATTTTTGTAGATTTTTCATTAGTTTTTAATTTTGATGAATTTTTGAATATATTTCAATATGTAGTTAAATTAGGAACACTTTTAAAATACTGCAAGAAATTCTTAAAAATCTTTACAAAAACAAAAGTGCAGAGTTTAATGTAACCTTAAATATGATTGACATCTAGGCTTACACTGTGCAGCTTAATTTAGTTTTTTTTTCAAATTTAATGGCTTTTATTTCGAATTTCAGATTTATTTAGTTCTTCATTTTATTTAAGAATTGCTGCCTCACAAATATAAAAATTAAATCTACACAAATTGAATTCTTATCTTTAATAATTATTCTCTTCAAGGTTTTTTAAATCCTAACATTTGATTTCTATAAAACGAAAACTCTTCACTTTCTGCTCACAACGAAAAAACAACAAACACTTCTTCGAATAACGAAACTAAATATATTATTATTTTGTTTAAAATTCCTTAGCTAACACATCACCACTATTTATTTTATTACGTCAAACTAAAATCAAATTGAAAACCCGAAAATTGTACGTACCAACAACAACAACTGATCTCATATATAATTTTTCATACATATAAAGACACTCTTTCTCAACACCATATATAAGAGATTGATATGTGCAAAGGTAATTTTTATATTATTTCAAATTAGTTTTCCTTTAAAAATCAAAAAAATAATATCGGTCAACTATATGTAGGTACATATATACAGAAGTATGTGACTTATTTTATTATTTTTATTAATTTTTTGTTTTAGTCTTAGCGCCACCTTTCCAGCCCGATTAGTAGTGAAATTATGATCCCAACTTACTATTTCTTATTTTTCTATTTTTTTCGTTGGATTCTGTTAGAATAAAATATCACATCAGGCTTAACATAGTTCTTTTATCCCCACTCTTTATTTTATTTTTGTATAAATATATTTCAATTCAAAACGGAAAAAAACTCAATTTTAAGTTAAAATAAAAATTTTAAAAATCACAGCATTGATGTTTTTTGTTGTTGTTATTTCTTTTAGATTTAGAATTAAAAAAATATATATATTTAACTCCGCGCGAAACACCACACAACCGCAACGCTAAGTACTCTGAACCTTTCAAACTCTCGCGGGACATTAAAAATAAAGCTTTAGGTTACACCTAATAATATCTGCCAGTGAGATATACAATACTTTGTTATAGGTTGGTTTTGTTGGTTTCGTTTCGGTACCAATCTATCTATCCCCATCTAATTCTCTACATATCCAATCCATTTGCTTTTGGGAATTTCCCAGCTCACCGGTTGTTCATGTTTTATTCTCAATCGTTGGCGTCGGTCGTTCGTTATTCGTCGTCGTCGTCGTCATTGGTGTTGATCGGTTGGTTAGTTGCGAAGTTTTGCATGCTATTCATGCCTAATTACCAGTGCTACCTCCCAATGAATATATCACTTAAATTTGTATCATAAACCACAAATTTGTGTGCTGAGCCAAACGACTTGGGAAACTAAACTTGAGTGTTTTTATGTTTGCTACACTCGACGAATGTTAAATTTAATGAAATAATTATTCAAGTAGAAGAGAAATATAACATTTTAAAGGTCATGAGATAACCTCTGATTCCAATTTTAAAAAGAAGTAGTAAACTTTAAATCATCATGAACCATTGAAAACTTGAAACTTACTATCAACACTCCGATAGTACTAAGTAGACACCACTGAACTCTGAGTCTTTAAGAATTAAGATTCTATTTTTGTTTGTAATTTTTATTTTTCAAAGTAGAATTAAGCAACAACAACAAACAAAATAAGAAAGAACCAATAAGAATACAATAATACCAATCTGCAAAAATGTATCTTATGGATTTTCTGTTGGTGTTAATTATTTTTATTTTTATTTTTAATTTTGAATTTTTGTATTCTTTTAATTTTATCTTATTAACTAGTAGCATGTCACGATTATTGTATAAATTGTATGTGGTGGGCTTATGCATACCCCGCTCTCTGTACGTTCGTTGTTATCGTCGTCGTCGTCGAGGTATTGATGACTTAGAAGCTTTTTTGTGTCATAGAACAGATCGCAACTTCATATCTATCTATCTATAATAAAAAGCGAATAATATACGTTACTTGAATTTGAATTATTCTTCATATTATTGCTGCTGCTGCTGCTGTTATATTCTATGACAGTATAACGATGATTGAGACGAGTTTGATTGAGGTTGAAGATATAATTTTATTTTCTTTATTTTTTATTTCTTATGATGATGATGATGATGTTGATGATTCTTTAAGCCAATTTCATTTTATACAATTTTATTTTTTTTTTTATATATCTGTTTATTGAAATGTCATGAATAATTCATGACAATATATTGCACACTTATTTTCTATTTATTCTTTATAAATTAACTGTTTTTGAGCTTTTTTTTTCGTATGTTTTCTTACACACAGTTGGTTTTCATAGACAAAGTAGTAGACAAAATGTCAAAAAGATAAACAAAAGCTGAAATTCAATTGTGAAATTAAATTAAATTTAGTTAAAAAATTATTTAAATTAATACAAAATTATTGCATTTATTTTTCTTAAATCGAGTTTGGATCTCAGCTCTTTTGTTTCATTAATACAACTTTTAGTAGTTGATTGGAAAGAATTTAACTTTTCCTTGCATTAAGTTGATGATTGATTTATAGCATAAATATGTCATAGGAAAAAGTTAATTTATATCTAGGCAGAAATGTGACAGTTTCCGTGTTTAGCAAATCATTGGGAAAAATGTTGAACTCTTTAGTTCGAAGAATTGAAATTCTAAGAATTTTATATTTTCTTATTTCTCATTATAATTATATTAAATGTCCACATATGACAACGCATTTTATAAACGCATTTATGGTTAGTATGTGGTTTTGTTTAAATTCAATTTATAGTCGAAGGTTATTTTAAATGCTGCTGCTGTGATTCGATGGAACGATGGTATTTCTATAAATGAGTTAAATGAGTTAATTAACCTTATTGTAGATGTCGATTATACATATGTATTATTATATATTGATGATGATTCACCTAAGATTTTGATTAAAATTTACTTTAAGATTGTACTGATTCATCATAGAGAGTAAAACTATATTGTATAGTATAGATATTAATAATAATACTTAGTAGTTATTATTGGCATTCAAAAAATTATAATTTATTAAATGGCAGGGAAAAAGTAAATTGTTCTTTGTATTTTTCTTGGATTTCTTCGAATATTCATCTGGGTGATTTGTGTGTGATGAGTAATTTCATAAAATTCAAAGATTGATTTTGAAAAATTGTAATTCATTCTTAAAGTGGTTTTAAGATGATTTTAAAGTAATTTTCTCATCAGTGTTTTGATGATTTGATGGAAAAAATGGAGGAATCACCATCGAGGTGGTTCCTTTCAAGGCAAAAAGTTATCGCAGAAGATTGGTTGTTTAAAATGTAAACACTTTTACATAAAGTATTTTAGTGAACCATTCTCTATAGATTTTGATTTTGCAGATGAGTTTGAGTTGCTTGAACTTTGAAGTTGCAGAAGTTTTTATTAGTATAGGCTTCTAATGCAATAAGGGGTTTTAAAATAGACTGACTGATTTGAGCAGTTGTTTCTTTTAAAGCTGTTTTTTTATTTATTAACTTCTCAAAGGAAGTTATTGTAATGGGTCCGATTTGTCTGTGCGTGCGTGTGTACGTACGTTCGTACGTCCGTACGTTCGTGACGTTTTTTCGTCGTTCATAGCTCAAGAACCAGAAGAGATATCGACTTCAAATAAATTTTGTTACACAGATAATAAGGCAGAAAGATGCAGAAAAGGCTCTCAAGAACATTGCGCGGGTGTTTTTTTACCATAGCAGTTTAAAAAAAAGGTGCAAATTTTGGTTAACCCTAAATATCTTACGGACCAATAACGGTAGAGACTTGAATTAAATTTTATATAATATATTGTAACGTAATACCAAACAAGTTATTTTTTTGAAAAAAATACAATTAACGATTTTTTTTTATAAATTAAAAAAACTGAAAAAAAAATTTGTCACCTCGAAAATTTTACGAATATAAAATGATTTTATCACCAAAATAATTTTGTGCAAAGAAAAAAAACATTTTTAACATCTGGTAAAATTTTGAGAAAAATCGAATTGACAGGTTTTTTTACAAAAAAAAAAACTTAAAAGAAAATTAAACAAAAGTTGGTAAAAATTGATTTTCGACTCAAATATCTTTTCAAAAATTTGAGATTATTGCTTCCAACTAATTTTCACTTATAAGAAATATTGTTTTCAACATTCGAAAAAATTTTGAGAAAAATCGAATTGACAGTTTTTTTTACAAAAAATAAAAACCTAAACAAAAAAGTTAATAAAAGTTGGTAAAAATTGATTTTGGACTCAAATATCTTTTCAAAACTTTGAGATATTGCCTTTAAACTACTTTTATCTTTTAAAAAATATTGTTTTCAACATTCAGTAAAATTTTGATAAAATTCTAATGGACAGGGTTTTTACAAAAAATAAAAACCTACAAAAAAAACAATACTAAAACTTGGTAAAAATTTATTTACGACTCAAATAGCTTTTCAAAAATTAAAAATACTGTCTTCAAACTCTTTTTATTTCACAGAAAATATTGATTTCCATATTCAGTAGTTTTTTTATAAAAAAATAAAATCTACAAAAAATAGTACGCAAATTGGGTAAAAATTGATGTTCGGTTCTTGATATCTCTCAAATTAATTTCATTCATCCAATTTGTAAAAATTTAAGAAAAGCTACTTAAATTGGTAAAAATTTGGTTTCGACTAAAAATCTATTTAACAAAACTAGATTTTCAAACTAAACTATTTCTTTATATGAATAATATTGTTGGTAATTTAAATTTTTTTAAGAATAATGCAACTGAAGACTTTTTTAACACAACATGAAAACCTACAAACTTTTAAGCAAGACAAATCGACAGACGGGATGGAAAGTTATCAGTGTGGGTCGCATCCCAGCCTCTTTTTTCTAATTCCATTAATTTGTTCATCGACCGATTCCTCATTTTCTCATCAGATCATCTTTTTTTCAATGAAAGTTCTTAACTCAGCTCTTTCGTTCAAGAGCAAACTTCAAATTTAATTTGTATTAGTTAAGCAAACAAACGCCACTTGATAAGTTTTTTTTTTACCTTTGAGAGTACATAATTGAAAGTATCTGTTTTGGTTTTGTTAACATCAGACGTATTTGCCAGACGTAGTTGAATAAAAATATCTTCTCTAAAGTAAACCCAAAATAATATAGAAAAATCTGTAGATAAACAAAACTACGTAATCTCTAAATTTGCCTGCTTAGTATTCAAAAGAGTACCCACACTCATCTGTACATCAAAAAGTAAGATATCATTTTAATTGTATTTTTTAATTTTATTTTAGTATTTATTACGTGTGACTCCTGCAATTGAAAGTCTATGTATTTAAACAAGCACATAATATAATGTGTCAGTCATGTTCCTACCGACTTTATATAGATATAGACACAATTAAAATTGTTAGAATTGATTCTATAAAAATAAATTCTTACATTCAACAAAAATTAGATCATGTCGGGATTTCCTATGAATTTATTGTTAAAAATAAATTTCAATTGATTGATTTTTTTTTCACTCCCGTCTCACTTCTCTTTCCTTACAGATTTATAACTATTTTAAGATTTAATTGCAAATGGGGTTACCTACCTACTTATTTATCTAATGACGACATTTTAAAACAATTGTTATTAGAAGGCGAATTATTGTAATTAAGTCAAACCACTTAAGAACGGATGCAGACCTTAAGTAAGAAAAGACAAATCAATTACACGAGTAGACTAATAGTTCGATATTCTTCGATTAACTTGTCGACGAGAGATCAAGAAATATATGTTCACATATCACGACGACGAAATGTCACAAATCTTACTCGTTCGTGTGTGACATGTGAACATGGAAAATATTTGCAAAACTGGATTTTGTTTCTAAATACTCGTACAATTTTTATTGTCTTTAACACCCCTCAGATATGTAGCTGAATTAGATTTAATAAAGTACAAAATAGATAGAATTTTTATGTTCCTTTTAGAGCTTATGCAGATATATTTTTAATTGTTAATAATAATGGGAATTCCATGTGACGACGAGCAATGGAGGTTGAGCCTTTGTGTCTGCAAATGAATTTATTGAAACGGATTTTGTTTACATTTTTGGTTTAGCCCATAGAATCGAATATTTGACATCTGATATCAAAATTATTGACAATACAATAGAAAACATATATATTAATTCAAAAATGAATAGAATTATTATAAATGTCTGTTAATGGTGATGTCTTATCTACGTCAATGGAGTTGGAACTTGTTTTATTTTGTGAAGATATTATTTATCCTAAAATATTAGCAAGGTCAACATTTATTATTGTGGTTTTATATATTTGTTCTATAGAACCACACCTATTCTTTGATTACTTAATTTCTACTTTATTTTAATTTTATCTCAAATGCTTTTAATTTTTAAATTAAAACAAAACATTAACACAAATTTTTGTTGTTAAGTTTAGATGGCTAAAATTGAGGCATAAGGTTTCAACAAGGTTAGGAGTGACTTTCTAAAGGTGCGTGTCCATTTGAGAGTAAACGTGCTGCGAGTCGCTCTCAAGCTGATCTCGAGAGCGATCTCGCAAGTGGACATAGTCTGGAGAGTAGCTCGCGGAGAGTTGACTAATTACTCTCGACATTCGATCTTTTTGAAAGTCACTCGCAAGTGGACACATGTGTTTACCACTATCCGAGATAAGCTCTCGGAATACCAACACAGTTCGTATTTCGCGAGTAGCTGTCGAGAGTAAACATGTCAAAGCAGTGGAAACTATGTCTTTTTTTCATATAAATTTGATTTGAAAATACATTTTTACCTTCCCATATGAAGTTATTGTAATGGGTCCGATTAGTCAAATTGAAAATTTTGTCATTTCTCGACGTTTCAAATAAAAGATTTTTAGATTAAAGTAAAGATATCGACTTCAAATAAATATAAAAATAATAATGCAGAAAGATGCAGAAAGGGATCTCAAGAAAATTGAGTGGGTGGTTTTTTTACCATAGCAATTTAAATAAAAGGTGAAAATGTTGGTTAACCCCAAATATCTCACGAACCAAAAACGCTAGAGAATTGAATTAAATATTATATTATATATTGTAACGTTATACCAAACAAGTATATTTTATGAAAAAAATCCAATTAACTTAAAAAAAATTTAAAAAAAATGAAAAAAATTTGTCACCTCGAAAATTGTACGAATAAAAAATGATTTTATCTCCAAAATAATTTGGTGCAACGAAGAATAACGTTTTTAACATATTTTTTTAACAAATTTTGAGAAAAATCGAATTGGCAGTTTGTTTTATAAAAAATAAAAACTTAAAAAAAAACATTACTCAAAGTTGTTACAAATTGAATTTTGACTCAAATAACTTTGCAAAAATTTGAGGTTATGGCTTCCAACTTATTTTATTTTATAAGAAATATTGTTTTCAACATATGTTAAAATTTTGAGAAAAATCGAAAATTTAACAAAAGTTGGTAAAAATTCATTTCCGACACAATAATCTTTTTAAAAATTTGAGATTATGGCTTGCAAATAATTTTAACTTATAAGAAATATTGTTTTCAACATTCAGTTAAATTTTGAGAAAAATCTAAATGACAGTTTTTCTTACAAAAAATAAAAACCTAAAAAAAAACAACACTAAAATTTGGTAAAAATTTACTTTCGACTCAAATAGCTTTTCAAAAATTAAAAACATTGTCTTCAAACTTTTTTTATTTCACAGAAAATATTGTTTTCGATATTCTGTAGTTCTTTTTTAATAAAAATCCATATTTTCAAAAAAAAAAAAATCTACAAAAAATAGTACGCAAATTTGGTAAAAATTGATGTTCGGTTCTCGATATCTCGTGAACAATAGAAGATATTGACTTTAAATTAGATTCATTCATCCAATTTGTATTTATTTATTTAAGAAATACATTTTTTTAACAAATGCTACTAAAATTGGTAAACTAATTTTTTTGACTAAAAATCTCGTTTACAAAAACAGATTTTGAAATCAAATTATTTCATCAAATGCAAAATGTTGTTGGTAATTTTTAAATCTTTTAGAATAATTCGAATTTCGAAGAACCCATTTTTCAGAGTTTGATGAGTTATTGGTGCATGACTAGTTTCTAGTAGAGAACTTCTTATTTACTTAGAAATTATCTTTTGCAACATAATTTTGTCATGATTTGGAAAAGCATCATTTGGCTGTTTGAGTTATTGCATAAGATAATAGCCTTTTTCGAAGGGTTATAGTAAGTTCACTAAAGTTTTTGAAGTCGATACAAAAGTTTTGAATTTCGAATAAAATATTGTAGATTTATATAAATTATAAGGTCGCGAAATAATAATAATCTTCTTCTTAAATAACACGAAGGAGTCTAATGATCGTTTCAGATTTTTTTAACTTCCCATAGGAAGTTATTGTAATGGGTCCGATTTGTCAAATTGAAAATTTTGACATTTCTCGACGTTTCAAGGTCCCTAGAGTCGAAATAAAAGATTTTTAGAAAGATGTCTGTGCGTGCGTGTGTGCGTTCGTTTGTACGTCCGTACGTTCGTACGTTCGCGACGTTTTTTTCGTCGTCCATAACTCAAGAACCAGAAGAGATATCGACTTCAAATAAATTTTGTTATACAGATAATAAGGCAGAAAGATGCAGAAAGGGCTCTCAAGAAAATTGCGTGGGTGGTTTTTTACCATAGCAGTTTAAAAAAAAGGTGAACATTTTGGTTAACCCTAAATATCTCATAAACCAATGACGCTAGAGACTTGAATTAAATTTTATGTTATATATTGTAACGTCATACAAAACAATTATATTTTTGGAAAAAAATTCAATTAACGGTTTTTTTTATAAATCAAAAAAACTGAAAAAAAAAATTTGTCACTTTGAAAATTTTACGACTAAAATATGATTTCATCTCCAAAACAATTTTGTGCAACGAAGAATAATGTTTTTGACATCTGATAAAATTTTGAGAAAAATCTAATTGACAGTTTTTTTACAAAAAATAAAAACCTAAACAAAAAAATTAATAAAAGTTGGTAAAAATTGATTTTCGGCTCAAATAGCTTTTCAAAAATTAAAAATATTGACTTCAAACTTATTTTATTTCACAGAAAATATTGTTTTTATATTCAGTAATTTTTTTTATAAAAATCCAACAGTCCGTTTTTTCATAAAATAAATAAAATCTACAAAAAATAGAACTCAAATTTGGTAAGAATTGATACATTTAGACAAATTTTTAAGCAAGACAAATCGATAGACGGGATGGGAAGTTATCAGTGTGGGTCGCATCCCAGCCTCTTTTTTTAATTTTTATTTTATCAAAATCTTAAAACTATCTTAAAGCTAGACAAAAATTCTTAAAAAAACTACCGTAAACTTCAAAAACTTAAAAAAATATCTTACTGGCCCTATGTGGGTGCTCTAAGTTAATCCATTATCTTATAACAACTGCCTTTCGGCCTAAGAACAATTGTAATACTAAACAACATGAACTTAATCTAAAACCAAGAAAATTAAAAAAAAAACTTGGTATCTTTATCATTTTTGTTTTTATTTTATATAAAACTTAAAACTAAATAAAAAAAATCCGAAACCCATTATAATACTTGAGCTACTTAAAACTAACCAAAACCAATAATACTACCTAAAATTACTTAAAACTACTTGAAAACTAGAACAGCCACAGTAAGCTTTCTTTTTGTTTGTGTTTTTTTTTAATATTTTTTTTTTGGTGCCACCCTGTCCCTAACCTAATCCTTAAACCTATGTAAGCTGGCCAAGACCAAACGCCCTAGACAACTTTAAATGACATTCTCAATTTGAAGCTACCAAAACTGGTTCTCCTGCCTCACCCTATCTCTTCGGTCTGTATCGGAAACAGTCCTACTGAACCGAAGGCGCTCGGCTCCGTTCAGTGCGAGGATGTCTCGACTGTAAAGAAGTCACCTATCTACAATTTTACGGCTGGCGTGGTAGATTAGCGGAACCGCCTCACTATCCTGTATCAGCCCTCGATTGTCTAAATAGAGAAAAGCTTGCCACTTAAACTTTCGTAGTACTCATTGTGTAAGCCCCAAAAATTAAGCTGTATGTCGACGACATCGCTCTCGCAATGTGACCTCTACCAAGCTTCAGCAAGAAATTATCTATTCTGTTTATGTTGGCTCTGTTGAATAGAACCTGGTTAGAATAGTAATGTTTGTACTTCAATTCTAGTGTTCTGTGTAGTCCAAGGCAACGTCGCAGACATTGTCTCTCAAACACCCGAATCTTTTCCATTTGAGATGGGGCAACGTTGAACCATACCGGGCACCCATAGGCAATCATCGGCCGGGTAAGGGCCATGTAGCAAATCACTTTCACCCTGCTGTCAAGACAGCTACTAAAAAACAACCGTTTTATCAGGGCAATGGCTCCCCTAGCTCTGGCCAGAGCAGCAATCATATGTCTGTCGAAATACAAGTACTGATCCAACCAGATGCCAAGGTACTTTACTACACTTTTATTCGCCAGTGGCTGTCGATTTGGTCCAACGATCACTAGGTTTTTCCAGTTCTTTCTCGTATCCCTTGAGGCTCCATACAGTGGAGTCCTGAACAGAATAGTTTCGCATTTCTGAAGGTTTATTTTCAACTTCCATTCATCGCAAGGCGAGATTTTAAAAATGTCTGGAGGATATTTGGCTCCTACAATTTGTCTGGCTGTTTGCAATGTGTGTTGAAATAATTTCTAAAATATCATGTATAAAAATAAAGACTCAGACTCTAAGAAAACTTACCTCATTTTTTCGCAAACTTTAAAGTGTCTGGCGGAAATTACCGCCGACGAAAACTGTCTGGCAATATTGATTTTAAATTGTTAATGAAATTGTGTAAAATATATACAAAAATTATCGCTCAGACTTTAAGAAAAGTAAGAGATTTTTTTATTTACTTTTAGTACATGGTACAGCTAAAGTTAGCAAGTATGTATACCTTCATAGTATACACTAACACTATTCTGTACGATAAATTTTGTTACTCAGAAAATAAGTAACGTCTGGTGGCCCTGGGCTCTTAATCTATTCGTTTGTGCAGGATGAGCATTGAGCATGGAGAATTCGCCCTGCTCCATAAAGTACGAAAACAACTTAACACAACCAGAACCGATGTCAAAAAAGGTTGTAGACAAGGTGATGCGCTATCATGCGATTTCTTTAACATCTTCCTTAAAAGAATAGTACAGAACTCTCACGTCAACACCAAAAACATTCCATTACCAAGACCGGAATTTCAGACTGACATTTCGGTTTGCCTACAAGCTACTGAGGACTAAATGTGAGAAAGTGTTCGTGAAATGATGCAAAAAACCAAACACATTCTCACATTTAGTCCTCAGGCCCATCAAAATGCTTCATTATAGTAATCAGCCCCATCTAAATGCTTCATTTTGAATGTTGCATGGCCTAGTTCAAAAACTAAACAATCCTAACCAACAAAATCTGAAGTGCTGACATGGTCTTAAATTGGAAGATTTGTATGGCTTTTTAATTTCAATCCAAATAAATGTTGTAAATGTATATTAAATAAAATAAAATTGACCAAATACATATTATTTAATGATCTATTAGTTTATTATTAAATTATTTGCGCTGCTATATCGCTGCAACTGGTTAAGTATAATTATTGCAAATGGACAAAAGTGTAACTCAATACTTTGTAAAACAACAAAACAGACAATTTTTTCAGGTGTAGTTTGCTTAGAGCATTTTTTTGGCGAGTTAGAAGTTCAGGTGGAAACAATAAGCGGGTGTCTCCGTATTTTTTTTTTTGTACAGACAATGCTACGAGAAGCATACTTGTGAAGTTCCATTGCCAACTTTAGCTAGTTCAGATTCCTCAATTAGATTAGTATTTTCATCATTTAAGCAGTTCGGTAGTTGCAAGACCAAATTTTAGTTTTGTTTGTTGCAGAAATATTCCTGAAAATTTCTTTTTAAGGGACTATGTTAGAGTTAGAATTTTGTTTGTAGTTAGATTTTGGAATACAAATTTGAGGGAACCATGTTTTAAAAATAAGTTGCTTTGTGTAAAGCATCTTTAAGGAATAGAAATAGGCAATATGGTTACACACAATACCAACTAAATGAGTGCAATAAATAGATTTAAGTATCTTTTTTTATTTCAGTATGGGGAAACCGAACACCCAATAGAAAAAAAATAGATGAACGCGCCAAAATGCATACTTCTTGACTAAATAATGTTATCTTCTATGCTTGCGCATAAAATTACGAATTTTGTAGCATATGAACATTTCTAGACATTTTACAATCAGAAAAATTAATTATGCTATGAAATAATTGGCTGCTATTAATGCTAATTTTTTTTTCTAAAAAGTTGGTGAAGGCTAGCCGAAGCGGAAATTTCTTTAATGAACATACATAAAATATTATTGGCTTTCTCAAAAATATTTTTCTACACTAACCTCTGCTTTATACCTGAAACTATTATTTATGTATAATTTCTTCCATGTTCTGCATTTATGAAATGTAATCTATGGAAGTATTTACTATATTAAGAAAAACATGTACGTAAAACTCATTAATTTGTTTCATTTTTAGCAGCACTTTTACTAAACATACCCTTCAAACAATAATAAGTAAACTTGAACTTTGGTAACTAAACATTTATAAGAAATGAATGAAAATTATATTTTGCGTTAAACTGTGGAAACTCACTAAAAAAAACTTCTGTACGTCAACAATAAACATTCATGTCGATTACATGATCTATTGAATGAGTTGTGCATGAATTCAGAACGATTTTAAGACGTTTTCATTTTGTGATATACATATGTCAAAATTTGCATTTTATTTGCTCTGCATTTATTCAACAGGTTCGCTATAATCGTTCTGATTACTTTTTTAAAACATTGGTGTTCCTTTGATGCATAGTTTTTTTTTTTGATAGCAAATACATGTATGCTTCCATCAATCAAGAATGTTATGCATAAGATATTTTTCGATTATAACTTTTTTTTTTAAATTTAATATTTATTAATCATAATGGAATTGAAAAAAAATTGCAAGCTCAAATCATTAAAAACAAACTATAAATATACTTGGATTAATTAAATTGATACAGATTTTAATTACTTGCAAACAAAATATTTGGGCCGTTCATTAACGAAAATTTATTAGAATTTAATACAAACATTGCGCTCGCACCCTTAACTTGATGGTTCTTCGAACGCATCTTTGATACAAAAATCCGAGGTTAATTTTGAAATTTGAAGAATTTCGTAGTGATTTTTGTAAATTAGTGAATTAATTATAATAAACTGATGGTGAACATGCTTTTTTGAAGACAAAAAGGTACATTGGTTCACTATCCACAAAATGCCTGCAAAATTAAAGCTTATAACTGACTTTTTCATCGAAAAAAGTAAAAAGAAAAACCTGAAAAAAACTTATTAACCCCTCCATTTTGTTTTTGCTGTGCAAAGTGCCGCTAGCCCACGGCATCGTTTTTTTTTTGTTTGTGCTCACATCTATTCATGGACTAATTGTCAAAATTACAAATACAACAATGTAAACAAACGGGTTTTGGAGAGTGAAACGTACGAAAGATTCCGGTCTTGGTAATAGAGTGTTTTTGGTCAACACTAAAGGCACTATCTTTCAAAATTCAGTCCAATTAATAGCAGATGCTGATGACATTGACTTAATAGAAAGAACTCAGAGTGATGTCAATTGGGCTTTTGTGAGTATTGAGTCAGAGACGGCAAAAATGGTTTAAACGGTTAATGAGGGCAAAAGAAAGTACATGTTGTAATGAAGAAAGGACCTACAACACTGACGTTTAGGTCAAAACATCACCATCAGCAAACGTACATTTGAGGTGGTTAAGGACTCCGTCTACCTAGGCTCCGATATGAACTCAGAAAACAACAACAGCACTGATATCAAACGAAGAATAACTCTTGCTAACCGCTGTTTCCTTCGAATCCACACCCACAGGACAGCGCAGTAGAGGAAGACCGCGGATCAGTTGGCGCGCACAAGTGGAAAGTGACCTCACCCAACTTCGAGCGCGAAACTGGAGACATATAGCTAGGAACCGAGCTAGATGGAGAAGTTTGTTAGGTGAGGCTATAGTTCACAGGACGCAATCCTTGAGGTTATCGAGAACATACAAGCCAAGTACGGATATGATACTGCAACTGTAGCCATGGCGGGTGGGGTGCTGATATCAATTTCCATTAATTATTAATGGAATAACTTCTTCTTTAAGATGAAGTAAACACCAATTAATGTCTCTTAAAAATTATTCGTTTTTTTTAATATCAAAACTCTATATAAACTTTTTTGCAACTTTTTGTTCCTTATGAATGACTTATTTTTAATTAAAAAAAATATCTATTCAAATTAAAAAACCATTACACGAATATTTTAAAAATTAAATTGCATATTCCACACCCGTTTAATATTATTATAATCTTACTCAGGTTTATTTTTTTATCCCATTAAAATTGACATTTTACTATTTAATAACAATAAAAAGATTCTACATAGCAACTTATCTCGTTAAAAGTTTTATAATGTAGTTTCAGAAATTTTTCAATTAAGAAAAAAAAAAAAAAAACAAGTAAAAAACTTGTTAACAGTACAACCTTACATACTAAAATATCAAAAAACTTGTTTTTTTTTTTTTAATAAATATTTCTTTTTTCAGAAAAAAAACAAAATAGTATATCTGTCAAGTTGATGATGCTTCTATCCAATTGACGTGGGAACTATGTTTGTGTTTAATAAAAATAAAAGAAACAAGTTTCAAATTAGGCATAGAAATCAAATTTAATTTAACGAATTTAATTCTATTGAAAAAATTGAAAAAAAAGAACAAAACTGAAATATCATAAACTTCAAGACACATTGTAACTCTTGACTCTTTTGCTCATCTCTTGCGTAACAAAATGTTCAATGAACTTTATAATATTCATTGCAGAAAAAACCGCAAAATAAAATAATGCATGACCAATGACCACTCTCTATTACTATTCACAACATAAACGCATTTGAAATGAAAATACAAAAATACATAATACAATTTGCATACAAAATATGCAACGTGTTGAGCTGTCATAATGACAAATGCAAAATAAAATCAAGAAGAAACAAAACTAAAAAAATGAAACTGAAGAATTGTCATATGAATATGTCACTTCGTTTGTCAGTAGTCATTGTGGTAGTCGTCGTCCGTCGACTTCGTTTCGTTCATATTTCCAAGAAAAAATTATGAAAGTTTTTACATGTACCTATGTACATTCATATTGTGGTGACCACAGAAGACATATCAATGGATGCACTCTCTGTAAAACACAATTGTCATCATCGTCGTCGTCGCCGGGCCAACACGGCCACGCCATCCACCGCGCTACCATCATACACATTGCTGCGCCACGCCATCGTGCGCCGCCACCGCCGCCGCTGCTGTCGGTCGAAACTAAGTGCATTATGGAAAAGTAGCTTTTTTTCAAAACTCTAGCTGTCACGCGAAATGCCCTCACACACAACAATTCTGCGGTGTGTTGTTGATTTACATTGAATATTCATGGTGGCGCAAACATGGCGGCCCTTGCTTGCGAAATATTATGTGTAAACCATAAATTTAGTCAATCCACACTACGCATCATGCATGATGGTGGGTTTGTTGATAATATTGTTCAGGGACGGATTTACAAATTTTAGTTCGAAGGCATATGACTCATAAAGTGGAGAGAAAAATGACAGCTGGGTCAGACATAAATTATTGAGATTGACATAAGGGACTTAGGTTAGGTTAACCGTCACACTTAGATCAATACAGATCCATTGTGATACCCGTGAGTATTGATACTCAAGCTAATAAGAAAAACCTATGTGTTCAGTTAGTCAAGCCATTTAGAGGCTTTGACGAAGTTCAGAATGTTAGTACCTGGTGTACTCGAGAGTTCTTTTAAATCCCCAAAGAAAAAGTTGCCAAGCAGTTTCTTCCTTTGATGGGAGAGTGCGGGACAGTGACACAGAAAGTGCGAAGTGTCTTCATGCACCTCCTCGTCCCGCATCCTCTGCATAGATCATCTGAACTGATTCTCATCTTTTTCATACGAAAACCTAACAGATTATGTCCGGTGATTATGCTTACAAGAGATCGAAGTGATCCCTTTTGTAGCTGCATAATTCTTTCCGTTCTTTGTTTGTTAAAACAGGGCCAGATCTTTCTTGTAGTCAAGAAGGTTCCACCTTTCATCGGCCTTAATAGTTATTCTTTTTGAGATTTCCTGTTTTAAATAACAGGTAGGGGTGCTAACTAGCTGAGCTTGGCTTTCGTCAAGCATTGACCCTAATCTTGCTAATTCATCGGCTTTCTCGTTGCCTAGTATATCGCTGTGGCCTGGGACCCAGTAGAGTCTAATATTGTGCTGTGCGCCAAGAACCTTAAGCTCTTCGCGGCAGCATGAAACAAGCTTTGATTTTACCTCAGTTGCAGTAATCGCTTTTATTGCCGCTTGGCTATCAATGTAAAAGGTGATATCAGCTCGTGGTATCGCCATCATTGATACCTTTTTAGCAGCTGTTGTCACTGCCAGGACCTCCGCTTGGAAGACGCTGCTGTGGTTTGGAAGCCTAAGCGAGGCGGTCAACTTGAGAGATTCGGAATCGAAGCCTGTCCCTACACCAGTGTACATTTTAGAGCCATCAGTATAGATAGCTATTGACGACTCACTGGAGTATGGTATATTATCTATCCATTCCTCTCTGCTTGGGATGGCAGCCTGGAATGGTTTGTGAAAATCAAGTTCGGGTATTTTATAGTCTGCTGTAGTACTATGACCCATAGCTTTATGAAGGATCTGGGCATGTCCTATGGAACTGTTTATCCAGACTTTAGTTTGACTAAGTCTCAGGGCATTTTTGGCCGCAGATTCTTGAACAAAGAGGTCTAGGGGAATCAGATTGAGTATAACTTCCAGTCCCGCAGTTGGAGTGGATCTCATTGCTCCCGTAATGCCAGTGCACGCAAGTCTTTGAATGTTTGTCAAAGTTTTTAGGTTCGTGCTCTTTTCTAAAGCTTTCCACCATAATAAATTACCAAAGGTTAGTATTGGTCTAATTATTGCCGAATACATCCATCTGATAATTTTAGGGTTTGGTCCCCAGGTTTTCCCGAAAATTCTATTGCAGCACTTTTCGTAGCAACAATAACACTTCGAGGATTTGTCAATTCCTCGCAAGAGGCCATACCTACATATGAAAAGTATTGCACAAGTAGGGATTGAACCGAACAACTCTGGCATGACAGTTGTAAGCACTAACTATCACATAACTGGTACTTACGGTAACTAAACTAATATTTCTAGATGGCCAATAGTTAGTTTAGATGACTTTTATTTGAATATATTCTTAACAATGATTAGATAACTAAGCCTATTTGGTTTGGTCTTAAGCCTTCTAATAAAAGATGACCAACATAAAATCCAAAGTTGTACCCGTGGCATGATGGTTAGTGCGTTGGACTGTCATGCCAGAGGTCTTGGGTTGAATTCCTGCCTGTGCCATCTAAAGTTTTTTCACGGATACTGCCTCTTGCGAGGAATTGACAAATTCTACAAGAGTAATTTTTGTCATGAAAAGTGCTTTCTCAAATTAGCCGTTCGGATTCGGCTTAAAACTGTAGGTCCACTCCATCCCTGAGAACAGTACTCGCACACAGGAATGGTTGAGAGTTGTAATTCAATAGGCCCTAGTTGTAAACGGACTGTTGCGCCACCCAATTTATTTATTTTTAATACAAAATCCAAAGTGACTAAACAATTTCAATGCCTCTTCAAATTGTGTATAGTTCCATTTTTAGTTTTGACGTATTTTTTACTTGACAACTGTCAAATGTCAATGTTGACAGCTGCCAAATAGCGGGCTATTCAAAATGACTCTTATTAGACAACCGTTTAAAATTGAAAAATCATTTTACTAAAATAATAAACGTCGAAAAGCAAAGGGCTATTCCATAAACTGATTTCAAAATGTCTTGACTAGCACACAGGAATTGTTGAGAGCTGTAAGTCACTAGGCCCTGTTTTTCTAAAGGACTGCTGAGCCACTTAATGTATTTATTATTTAAGTGCAAACTGTCATTAATAACAACCAAATTACGCCTAACTGACGTTAACTAAGCTAAACTACCACCAAGAAAATGGTGAACATTTTAAGTTACCGAACATACATCTTACTGTGGTAGATTTTCTAAAGATAATTTTGGTAAACGTCACTTCATTACTTCGCAAATATTTTAATTTTAGATATTAGGAAATTATAAACTATGGCTCAAATTTTATTCCATATTATATTAAAGTCATAAAATTAAGGTTAAATTAGCATTTTTTTATTTTAAGGGCTTTCAAATGTTAAAAAGAACTATTTCGTCTCCAAAGCCTTTTGGC
This sequence comes from Eupeodes latifasciatus, assembly GCA_920104205.1. Classification (NCBI taxonomy): domain Eukaryota; kingdom Metazoa; phylum Arthropoda; class Insecta; order Diptera; family Syrphidae; genus Eupeodes; species Eupeodes latifasciatus. The sequence goes on from OV049924.1 coordinate 29,129,659, forward strand.
TTTTTCTGCGACAAATCCACCACGATACGTCCTATCTATGCTTTGTTGCTTGTCCGAACACTCGAATCTAGAAACGTAAAAATGATATTTTGTCCGATTGTTTGTTTGTCTTTTCATCATCATATTATATAGTCACAATGTATGACAGTTCAAAGTGACTTTTTTGCGGTGGAAGAGCGTGATCTGACATCACAAAATATGAGAAAAGACAGCTACCATTACTTTCACGTTTATATGAGTGGCCTTACAACGAAGAACGAAGGAGGAGAAACAAAACTAATTAAAGACCATTCCATTTTGTTTTCGGTTGCATTTCCATTTGCAAACAAAAATAAGTAGAAAATATCAAAGATGAAGAAAACAAGAATAAGTCGAAATAACTGTCAATGACGGTCGTTGTCGCTCGAAGGTAGTTTCATTGTTTTGAATTAATGTTAGGTGAAGATTAAGAGTATAAAGTGGAGGCTTGTTTACACGTCGCGTCCAAGAGTTCTAATAATTATATGCAAAAATTTGTGCGCGTTGTGCATACCTGTGTATATTCACAACTCTGTTGTTTTTATACCTACCTGAACGTAAATTATGTTGATTAGCATTCTGAGACGAATTTTGATTAAAATAATTTGATTGTTTCTTGGATACTTTGAAAATGTTACGTTTGATATTAGTTTTATAGAATAAAGTGATGAATATTAAAGGCAAACTTATGGTTTATAAAGAAGCTTATTATTGTGATAATACCTTTATTATATAGATTTTATTTTAACTTTTTGTCATAGTTGCATTTAAATTTTTCATAATGTGTTCAGACATTTTAATAATTCGAATTCTATATTTAGAAGTAAAACAGAAGGTATATAAAATCAGTGATTAACATATGTGCAGAAATTTGAAAGAGGTATTTTCCCAGGATACCTCTGTTTTTATATGAATGTGTAATAGGTACAATTATTAGAGTTCTAAACTATTTCATTTCGAAAGAAATAAGTCAAAATATAAACTCTGATTTTCAAGAAAAGTAAAGCGAAAGCCTTAAAATAATACATTTGCGTTTTTTGACATTTGAAATAAATTGGGTTTGCTTGTATTACGTCACGCAATTTTTACAGATGGGCTTAAGCTTTTGACATCTGCAAGTTCTTGGGTTTGTTTGTTTTGCAAAAATATAGTTTAAGTTTTCAGTTCCCATTTTAATATTTGTTCACTTCTACTCATCTTTGTACTTAAGCGGTACAAAATAACAAAAATACATTCCACTATACATAAAATCTTTAGAACTCTGTTGAAACATACAATTTGAGAACATTTTGACTTTATCAAAAAGCAGTGGTTTTTTTGGAATTCCATATGTAGTAAAGTGAGAAATTATCTGCAGTAGTGCGATTTTTTATAATTTAGAAGAAGAAAGGTTAAAAAATATCATGAATAATTTATATTTAATTTGTTTTTCATGTTTCTTATTCTGTAAATTGAAGGTGAATGAAATCATAATTGAAAGAAAGGGGTTCGTTCGTAGATTATGCTCTTAGTAATTGCAGAATGTGCTATGTTTATTGACACTAACTTTTTAAAAAATAACAAACAAATATTAAAAGTTTTATATTTATTAAACAACTTCAAAACAAAACTGTGTTTGATTCAGTTTTACACTTGACTATAAAAAGATTACAATAAAGCGCAAAGAACTCAACGATCGATTTTATGGCAAGCAATGCTAAAAACCAGAATGAGAAGTAAGATTTCAATGTTCATATCTTTCGATTTTTTTTGAAGACTTTTCAAGATACTTTTTTGGTTTTATTCTGAAAAGAACTTGTTTTACGGTTTATACGGAGTCGCCACAAAAATTAGAAAACACTCAAATAAAATAAATAAAAAATATCAGAGTTCATATTGAGTTTTAAAATAACATAACAGTGTTTCGTATGTTGGACAGTACTCTACGAACATATCCATTAAGTTTGAAAGCAACGTCTTAAAATAAAAAACTAGGAAATTGATTTCGATATTGGAATAAAGGCGAATCTCTATGCAGGATTTCATTTAAACTTTTATCTGCAGTGATTCTACCTGGGGACGTTGTATTTGTTATTCTTATAAATTACTACTGTACTACGAATGGCTTTTTCAAAAAAGAACGCCCCTATTATGAACCCTACCAGAATAAGTTTCTTCACTGCTCAACAGGGGTCACTTCGGTCGTTCCTCTCTATGAGAGTATTTTTTTTTAACAAAATGTCATTGTCATTCGACTTATCCTATTTTTTAATTTTTTTTTAGTAAATTTGTATTTTCAACTGTCAAACCATAGACGACAACTATTTCATGCAGAAAAAAACCCTATGCCAGTTGCACCAATTTTCGAAAAAAAAATTACTAAACCTATTTAATGCGTATATTTTTTTTAAAAACTCAACTTTTACAGTTTTTTTTATTTGTCAGACATTTGGACAGTTTTCAAAAATGAGGGTTTAAAATAGTTGGTGAAATAACATTACTGTTTCATTTACTTCAACACAGAATCGTTATATCTCTTGTGTCACCCTTTTTTACTTTTATTTGAATGGATAATACCTTAGTGAAATAGTCAGTTCAGTTGCCATGTTTCTCTTAGGGGATACCATTGTGTACTTACGTGTCTGTAAAATTGCTTTTTATTCGCACTGTAAAGAACAGAGATTCATTCTTTAGCCGTACTAAATGAATGTAAAATGTTTTAACCCAATCTAGCTTTGACTGGAATATTCTATTTAAACCATCTCTTGTTTTCCTAATGCTCGCTGGTATACTCGTATTAGTGTACAAAGGATACACAAAATTCTTTGAGCGAGTGAGTTAAGGGCCAACTATAATAGGCATAAGCAAACATGAGCTTATGTCAAAAACCCAACGAAAATTCACTTAAGTTTGTGAAATTACTGCGTGTAGCCATAATGCAAGTTTGCAACAGATACACAGAATGAGATATTCATGCAAAAACACACTATATGAAGATATAAATCCTTCGTACGTATCACCCTCCAAAACCCATTTGTTTACATTGTTGTATTTGTAATGTGAAAGAATTCAACAAGAAAAATTGACGTGTTTTCACGCATACATAGAAATAACTAATGAGTTTTTTGGGGAAATTTCATAAATTAGAAGAGAAATGACACGCACACTATGAATAAGTTTATGAGGCTGATTTCTGGTTATGATAAACATTCTGAGAGAAATTATCTGCAGTGGATTTGGCCTGTGTGTATTTGATCAAAACTGTCAGATTTACTTATGCGGCGAACGACTGGGATCGCTCTTGCTTAAGTTTGCTTAAGTTAACGAAACTGAGAAATATTGAATGAAACGGAGCTAGACTCCATTATGTTCACTCGTATTAGATTCTTTGTATTCGTACGTTTACTTATGCGCGCATATGCTAGCTTATGCCTATTACAGTCAGTAAAGCAAAATGGGAAAAATTGTCATTAACCACTAAAGAGCAGTTACCCTTTCCATATGGATCAAAAGATCTGAAATTTCAGTAAATTCAATGGTTTTCTCATCCTTATTTGTATACATTTTATGGGTTGCCCAAGGCTTTAGTAGATGCCCAAATAGGTAGAGGTTCAATAGTGAATATAGTTTTATTAATAACTGAAATATTCATTCACAGCATAAAATTGACATTAAACAATTAAATTATTAAATTTAATTCAATTTTAATCAATTAAAACATTGTCTATAATGTGTTCCTTTTGTTTTTATTTTTATTTTTATTTTTATTTTTTGTTGTTAATCTAAAGGTTAAAATTTGCAGGGCCTTTTTTCTTGCATTTCATTTGACATTTCTCAATTTTAGACTAATTCATTTTGAACCACGGAAAGTAACTGAATTTGAACCACGGGAAGATACACAATCGAACAACGCTTTATAGGTGCGTATAAACAAAAACTCGTCATCGCCGTGCCGAAGAACTACATAAAGCCTCTTGGTCATTACAAGCGTGCGTCGTGAATGGTCAGAACAGTAATAAATGAATTAAACAATGAACAGATAAATAAATAAATTAACAAATAAATATAAACAATATATACAAATACATACAAAATTATGTGTATGTACTTTATAGAATAAGAAGAATAGTGATACACATATCATTTACCAAGTTGAATAATCAGTTGATTTTCGCTGCTTTCAATTTTCTTTTCAATGGCTAGAACACAAGTTTGTTAGTGCAATGTTGATTTTGAGTAGAACCACGAAGAATCATTTTAAGGATCTTATTTTAAGATATTTGCAACTTTTAAATTTGCATTTTAGCTCATTTTTCTCAGGCGGAAGATCCATACAAAATAAAAGCTTGAAAAACGACTTTATGTTCTTTAAATGTCAATGTCTTGTCTAAGTAAACACCTAAGTACTTGACAGAACTAGCCCAAGGAATATCACAGTTATTAAACTTCAGATTTGAGCTAGGTAAAAAGCAATCCTTTCTTTTTTTTTTTGTAAAAAAGATAGTCTGACTTTTCCCTGCATTTATTTTGATTCCAATGTTTATAGTATTCGAGTATATGATTAAGAGCAATTTGTATGTCATTGAAACTAGAAATAGCATATTTGATCTGAAGCATATACAGCAATATCATCTGCGTACATTCCAAATTCACAATTTTGAAGCCTTGGAAAATCGGAGGTGTAAATATTGAAGAGAATTGAATAAAGACAAGATCCTTGAGGAACTCCCGAGGGAACATCCTTAAAGAGGAAATATTTAACCCAACTTTGAATTTGATCAGGTAATCCGGAAAATCGCTATTGATTAATTTGTAAATTGATGCATTATGCCACACAGAGTCAAATGCTTTTTCTATATCAAGTAACACAAGCCCAGTTGATTTCCGCTCATCAAAGTTTGAGCTGACATATTCTTGTTATTTGATGGGACGTATTATATCCTTTGCGGAAACCAAACTGCTCCAGGGGAACAATATTTTTCTCTTCAAGAACTTTCAATGTTTTAAAAAATATAATTTTCTCAAAAATGTTGTTCAAATTGCTAAATAAGCTTGTAGGGTTATAGCTATATCCACAACATTACGAGGCTTACGGCATTTGAGAATCGGAATCACCTTTGCTAATTTTCATTTATAAGGAAACTATTGTAACATTAAACGAGAATTTACTATGAAGGCAATAAAGGAAAAACCAATATTTGGAAGCTGCTTAATAACTTTATTTTTAACTTTATCAATCCCAGCTGATTTTTAGTTTTGAAGATTGTAAACAATAAATTCAAAATCCTCAGTGGAGATCATTTCACTTACATGAAAACTGATTGTTTTTTGATTGAATTCATTTACACAGTCATTAACCATGTATTTAACCACTAACTGGAAATGGGGTGAAATGCAGGGCCGGCCCAAGCCAAACTTTCTCCCTGTGCAAGATTTGTAGAAAGCGTTCCTTTTTATATTTTTTTTTACACATAAACTGATACACAAGCATAAGCCTTTCCCTGATTACCCAGGAGATAGATTTTCAATGCGTTTTTTTTATTGAGGTATCCCCAGGAGGCCTAAACCATTAAATTAAAACGCAGCGAAGAAATGAGCAGAGGGGAAACTTTTAAACTTGGAAACTTACTTTTCTGGCCTTACATTTTGCAAATTCAGAAAAGAGATCATCAAAGTCTAAAGAATTTAATAATTTCTTTTCAATGGACATTATAGATAAACCTACCAATCTCTCTTGAGTCATGGTTGTCCTAAGATAATTTTTAATAATTTTAAGTTTAGAAAAACTACGTTCTCCTGAAGCTACCGTGACCGGGATTGTATTAAAGATTTGGAGAGCAGTTACTAAATTCGGAGCAAAATCTTCAAGGTTTGAACTAAAAATAAAATTTAACACATCTAAACTTGAGCTTTGTGGCGTAACAAGCTGGGATATTACGGTTAACTATTGAAACAATTCTTCTCCATCTAAATATTTAAAACTACTTTATGTTAAAACATTCTGCAAATTAAGGCATGAAGCACGTACATTTTTATCTTTTAAACATTCGCTTATGTTACTCAAAAATGTAAAATTGATACTATATGTATCAAACCTTTCAAGTATTTGAAAAAAAAAAATTCAACTTTAAATCTTTGTTTCGGCTAATATAGTTTCAGGACATTCATCAGCATAAGGTATTTTTCTCCGTTGAGATCGCAATGATGAAGCTACAAGAAACATATTTGGTATTTCTAGGGAGCTAGCAATACGCTTGGTTAATTGAACATACCTACTCATTAAATTTTTAATCGGAACGCATTAAAATCAAACTGTTTTTTGTATTTTCTAAAACTGTAATGCCAGTTGACAGATTAACGGACGGACTTTGCAAATATTTACTAGTTTAATTTATATTTTCTAAAATATCAAACCAAATTAGCAGGCAGCAAATAAATGTAAAATCAAAAATTTTATTTCCTAACGATCCTGCAATGTTTTTTGCCTCTAGATTTCTTAATTCTATAGGGCTTCATATATTTCTTGAACTTGAAAAAAAGTTAAACAAACATTGAATTGTATCGAAAATTTTAACTGCATAAAATGAGAACCGAGCAGCATCATTAACCACTAAATTTAAGGAATGCGGGCAACATGAAACCAAAAATGCTCTTGGTTCCAGGGTTCGAATTCGATTCTGAACACCCGCTTCTTTTCCTTCCATATTCGAACCATTATCATAACTTTGGCTTTGACAGTTACTTATTAAAATTTCATTTAATTCAAGCTTGTCTAAAATCAACTGAGTCAGTCACATTACGGTCTTGTCACAAAATACGTCACTTCTATTAAAAACTGATAGCTATTTATTTAATATTATTTAACCAACAAAGCGAAAAAACAATCGAAACAATCTGCATTCTGCACCAGACTAGATATACATTAAAAGTAGCCGTTACAACAGTCATTAACTTTCAAAAAAAAACTGCCTGTGCAAGAACAATTCGACTCCACATAGAATCATCCCTCTTTAACTTTTAAGCTCTATGCTCCTTTTCCATTCTATTAAAAATTTCATCTCCTGTAATCAGGCACTTAACTCTTACACAGTGTGCAAGTGCAATAAGAAAACCTGCACGCTCTGACCCATATGATTCCGTATGAATAAGTTTTTTTATATCTCCCATGTTAGTTTCGATACTCAGTGTGCAAAAAAGAAAACTTGCACATCAATTGACCATACCTACCTACCGAAATACCTTACCTAATTTCCAAATATTTCACCCTGTTCATACAAGAGACAAAATCTCAACACAAAAAAGTTCCATGCCACCTCATATGTGCAAGATATATTTCATGCACACCGAGTGCCAAAATTAACATAGAGAGTAAGGTTAGGTTAGGTTGAAGTGGCTGTCCAAGATGGAAACGGACACACTTAGGCCAGTTTGATGGCCCATTGTGATACCACATGAATCTTGAGGTTTCTTCCTAAGCTCAATGGAACCAGTTTGAGTCTCTTACGAAACGTGAGAGGGTGCTTATGCCGATATGATTTAGATCGTTTCGATCGTTAAAAAAGAATTCTCCTAGGTAATTCTTGCGTTTGCCAGAGCAGGGCATGTGCAGAGAAGATGAAGAACTGTTTCTTCCTCTTCTTCGTCCATACAGCTTCTGCAGAAGTCATTTGAAAATTCGCCTAATCTCATGGCGTGCTTTCCTATTAGACAGTGTCCGGTTATGACACCTATTATCGAGCTTATATGCGATCTGCTTAGAGAGAGCAAGCACCTTGAACGTTTTAAATCCAGTGTTGGCCAAAGTTGTTTTATTTTGTAGATGAGAACTCACATTCAGGTACGTTGCGTGATGCAAAACCTGCACGTACAAGACTAGCCCATACGATTCGATATGAATAAGTATTTTGCTTCGTCATACTCTCTATGTTAATTTTGGGACTCGGTGTGCATGAAATATATCTTGCACATATGAGGTGGCATGGAACTTTTTTGTGTTGAGATTTTTTCGTTTTTTCTCTTGCATGGAACTTTTTTGTGTTGAGATTTTTTCTTTTTTTCTCTTGTATGAACAGGGTGAATGGTGAAATATTTGGAAATGAGGTAGGTAGGATTTTTAGTTCTGCGATATCTTGAGTTAAATTTTTATTGAATGCAACAATGAAATTGATGTTAGTTAGTGCGCAAGAGATAAATTAGGACAGTTGTGATGTGATGGATGTTTTTTTGAGATTATTTTAAGAATGTTTGTTGTTCAAAAAATGGCAAATAAGTAGTACATATTTGTTTGCGCAAGATCAGATTACATTTTCTTGCTCATGGCAATGCGCCCCCAGAATTCTGCGCCCTGTGCATTTGCACATCTTGCACATATGCTTTGTCCGGCCCTGGTGAAATGAGATGGTTTGCAGCAAAACTATCGGCAAGTAATTCAGTTTTTTCTTCATAGCTGGTAATTAAAGGGCCTATTATGGATCACAACTCAACTTAGTTGAGTAATCAAGACAACTCAATTTGAAGACAACTGCAAAAAAATTCGTATTATGGGAGACAACTTTTTTCAGTTGAGTAGACCAAATACATTGCCTACTTTTATGTGCTTGTTTTGTGTCAAAATCAGCTGTGTAAAAAATAAGTAGGTACATATTTCAAAGTTTTGAATTCAGTGCAAAATTTTATTAAAAAGGCAAAATAATACGAAATGGAAAGTTGTATTGATTTGTTTCTTGTAAATTCGGAAAAAGAAAACCCCCTCAATGTTGCGCTGATAAGAAAAAAATACTAGAGAACTTCCAAACAAAAAGTATTTTTTGTAAACAAATTCTTTGGTAAGAAGTGTTGATTTAATGATCCGTTTTGTTGCAGATTTATAGACTCGACAAAGACACATTTGTTTATGTGCTAAACGAAATCAAAGATTATTTGAAACAACTATAGCGTTCCTCCGCAGTCCCACCAATTCTCAAACTCTGCACTGCCCTACATTTCATGGCAGAAGGAAGTTGCCAAAAGTGCAGTGGTAATGATTTTAATTTAGACCTTGCTCGATCAATTTGAATGTATCGAAGATTCATTTTTACCAGAAAAACAGATTTCCTGGAGTAATAGGATGCATCGATGGAACTCATGTTCGAATCATAGCACCAACAAAAAATTTTCAACATCTCTATATAAATAGAAAAGGTTACTACAGTCTGAATGTCATGATTGTAAGTGTATGTGTCTGCTGATGAACCTCAATCAACCTCTCAAATTGGACAGATTTTGTGATTTTGTCTAAAAAAATTATTTTCTTACAAACGTTTATATTATTATTTGTAAAACTTACATTTTTTTCTCCATTTTCTTAATAAAATTGCTTTTCAATTCGCTGTTGGTGCGTACCGATATTTTTTTGTATACACAAATGCACTACACAACCAGTAAATAGCAGTTGTTGAATTTTGATAACAATCACAACTGAGAGACAACTCAACTGGCTTACATAATACCCCCAAACACACTTAAAAAGTCAACTATTTCTCAGTTGACTACTGGTTGACTTGTGACAGTCAACTAGTTGTGATCGGTAATACCGATTGCCGGATTAAAACTACACTTTGTTCTTAGTTGTCTTACATAATAGGCCCCTAAAGTACCAGAAGATTCAAGATGAGGCATAGAGCAGTTTTTATTTCGTATTATTTTGTAAATATGAAATGCGGATATTTTATCTGATATCAATTTATTGAACAGTTTCATTTTATGCACATCATCCCGCTGTCGATGTCCTTTCCAGTTTATTCTTGCCAAATTTCTCATTTTGATAATAGTTAAGATCTCGCGGGGTAATTTCTTAAATAATTTGTGTTTTATTCAAAATTAACATCCGGCCCTTAAAATTTAACCACCCTTTATTATATCTTTTATGTAAGTACCTACAACTAAATTCCAATTAGTTGGTATCTCTTTTCAATAGCACTAAACTACAATCGAATAGTAATTTTATTATTATCGAATGCCACTTAACTAATCTAAAGCAACAAGAAACAAGAATTTAGCACATAATTTGTATTTTATTTTATTTAAATTCATTTTTATTTCTCTCTCTCCAATTTCGAGAAGAACTGAAATTCAAAACAAAAAATGTAAAGAAAAACTTGTTGAGTGACTTAATTTTTATAGTGTTTTTTTGTGACTATTATTTATTTAGTATTATTTTTTGTTGTTGTATCTGTTCGTGGTGTCTTTTAATGAAATTCCAGTAACTGTCTGCCTCAAGGTCATTTTAACTCTTTTCTCTTGTTGTTGTTGTTTTTTTTTTTTTTATTTTATGTGCAAGTTTGAGTAAAGTAGTAGTAACATTTTTTCTTTCATTTTGTTAAAAATTAAAACAACATTTTATAGTATGTTTTATTTTATAAGAAAATGAGGCAAGTTGTTGGTGTCACATATTTGTGTTAAAAGAAAATATTACAATAAAATGTTTCAGTCATGAAATGCCAACTTTTTTATTTTATTTTCTTTGAATTGAATTGAACATTAATTTGAATCCATGACACGCGTCTGACAATAAATTGGAGTTTATTATTTTAATTTTAGTTAATTATAATAATAACACTGGTCGAATAATTCAAATAATAAACTATTGTAAATTATGTAGAAATGGGGAAAGGAAGGTAGGTAGATATTTTATTTTTGCGGTTAACATGTTAAATTAGGCTGAGACTGACATTTTTTGAGGCATTCGATTCGAAATGAAAAAAAATAAATTAGTGATTAACAACTCTCAATCATTCCTGTGTGCGAGTAATGTCAGGGATGGGATTAAATCAAGATACTATACTTAATTTTCGGATTTATTAGAAGACTACTATAGTTACACATTTTTTCGGTAAAAAAGAAAGTTTCAAACATTTAGGCTTTTTTATTGCTAAACAAATATTGCATGAGTAAGTGTTTCTCCAAACTTTGGACTTTTTGTAACTTTCTTTTACAAATATAAGTCAGAATAAAAATGTTTATACTTAAGTAACTCGATTAAGAATTATTATATTTAAGATGACCTCGGATACAGTATACATATGTATATCTCTTTAAAAATAATTTATTGGAATCTTAATGCGTGTAAACATTAATAATAAATCAGACTTGCGATTTATTTTTAATGATTTTTTAAGCAATGATTAAATGAATAAAGCAATTATTATATAACTTTCTGAAAATATGTTTGCTTTATGTTATAATAACAATGTACGAATTCACTAAAAGAAGAGAAATAACGCTGAATAAAAATAATAAAGGGTGTCCCAAAATTAACGCAAGATTTGAATTTGCCGCCATTTGTGCAGTGAAGTGTTGGCAACCCTGAAAAAAAGCAATTTGACAGCTAACAGTATAGGGTTATTAAAAATGGAGCGTTACACGAGAGAACAACGTGTCTTCATTATTAAAGAATATTTCAAAAATAGAGAAAGCTTGGCGGCTGCAGTTCGAAAATTTCATACAAAATATGGTCGGAATAGTGTTTTAACTTCGTCAACTGTGAAGAGATTAATTGAAAAATTCATGGAGACTGGATCCGTTGGAGACGCCAAACACACTGGTCGTCCAAAAACAAGCCGTTCAAATGTGAATGTCGAAGCAGTGCGTGAGACTGTTGCTGACAATCCAGGAACCTCAATTCGACGTCGTGGACAAGAATTGCAAATTTCAAGAACCTCTCTACAGCGTATACTCACCAAAGATCTGTTTCTTCATGCTTACAAAATTCAATTAACACAACAATTGAAGCCTAATGACCATGGACAGAGAAGAGAGTTCGTTGAATGGATTATTGAACATCAACAAATGGACCCTGATTTTTGGAGCAAAATCATCCTAAGCGATGAAGCACATTTTCATCTTGATGGCTTTGTCAATCGCCAAAATTGCCATATTTTTTTGAAAATGATGCTGGTCAAGCAGTGACTGTTACTGGTGCTCGATATCGCGACATGATTACACAGTTCTTTTTGCCAAAATAAGATGATATTGATGTGTCCAGTATGTGGTTTCAACAAGACGGTGCCACATGTCATACAGCCCGTGAAACAATTCAATTACTGCATGAGACATTTCCAGGTCGTGTACTCTCTCGTTTCGGTGATCAAAATTGGCCTCCTAGATCGTGTGATTTAACACCATTAGACTTCTTTTTATGGGGTTATTTGAAATCACAAGTCTATGTCAACAAGCCCACAACCACCCGTGCATTAAAGGAGGAGATTCAACGCTGCATCAACGAAATTCAGCCACATTTATGCAGAATGGTCATGGAAAATTTCAACAAAAGAGTGCGCATGAGGATGCAAAGCCGTGGAGGCCATTTGTCCGATGTGTTATTCCATACATAACCCTATCCTATGTACTTTACGAGTCAATAAAAATATAACTATCAAAAGACTAAAAACGGCGTTTTCTATTTAATTCAAATCTTGCGTTAATTTTGGGACACCCTTTATTTCTTCATACAACAAAATATTACGTATACGCCACAGTGAACCGATTAAATAAATATATGTATATTGATTATGAGAACTATTGACACAGATTTATTAGGGTTTCAAAAACATTAAATACAGGTTCAGGTCTTCGATTTATGGTCTTAGGGTACTAGTTTTACCATAGGTTTGCATTAAAAAATAAAAGAGGCTGGGATGCGACCCACACTGAAAACTTCCCATCCCGTCTGTCGATTTGTCTTGCTTAAAATGTTTGTAGGTTTTCGTGTTTTATTAAAAAAGGAATCAGTTGAATTAGGTAAACAAAATGTTTAAATTAACAACAATATTTTGCATATAATGAAATAGTTTAATTTCGAAATCTATTTTTGTTCGACTAAAAATGAAAACCCATTTTTACCAATTTTAGTAGCATTTCTTACAAGTTTTTATTTCTTATATAAATAAAAACAAATTGAATGAATGAAATTAATTTGAAGTCAATATCTTCTGTTGTTCACGAGATATCGAAAACTGAACATCAGTTTTTACCAATTGTTAGCACTATTTTTGTAGATTTTATTTTTTTATGAAAAAACGGACTGTTGGATTTTTATACAAAAATTATAGAATGTCGAAAAAAAAATTTGTGTGAGATAAAAATAATTTGAAGCCAATATTTTTAAATTTTGAAAAGATATTTGAGTCGAAAGTAAATTTTTACCAAGTTTTAGAAACAAACAAAACAAACAAAACAAGCAAAACAAAATCAAAAGACCGTACCGGCCCGCAGTACGACGGCAAAGTTATCTGCTGCTCATCCCTCTTCCACTGGTGCTGACATGGCTGTGGACACTCACAGCCCTGTTGTCGCCAGTGGAATATCGGATAATCAGTGTGTTTCACTACCTAAACGCCCCAAAGTGCTAAACACCAGCACTTCTCTTGACCGTCGCAAGGCAAAAATGTCCTTCAGTGACGTTCTGAAGGACAAAATGGTAGTCGCGATTATCGACAGAAGTGATGTAGATGGCACGATCTCTGCCGAGAACTGGACATTGGCCAAAGGACAGCTGGCCTTCAGTTTTGTTGAGATCATGTCTGACAATCCGGGACCAAGGGCAAGTATTGATAAGTCCCTCCTTTCAAAGGCTCAACATGCCTACAACAAAGGGAAATCAGTTGGAACGGCTCTACACAGTATAGTGCGTACAATCGAATATTTCCTCCATCATAAAGAGTACACCTTAGTTGCCTTCTTAGACATAGAAGGTGCATTTAACAATGTCGACACATCTGCAATTGCACGTGTATTGACATCTCTGAAGGTAGATAAGTCGATCAGCGAATTGATTAATCAGATGCTGATAAGCAGGATTATCAATTCAAAACTGGGCGATTTTACTGCACAAAAGGGTATCAGCAGAGGTACGCCACAAGGTGGTGTCCTATCCCCTCTCCTCTGGAATTTAGTAATAAATTATTTACTAACTACTCTAGAAAGAGAGGGATACAGAGTGTTTGCCTATGCGGACGATGTTGCTATTGCAGTAACGGGTAAACATCTCAATATACTAAAAGAACTCTTACAAAACGTTTTAAATAAGCTCACCAGATGGGCTAATCGGTGTGGACTAGGCGTCAACCCACAAAAAATCGACCTTGTCCTCTTCACAAGGCAATACAAAGTCCCACACATTGACCCTCCCCTCATAAACGGTGTACCACTTAAATTCTCTGAACAAGCAAAATACTTGTGTCTCATTTTAGATAAGAAATTAAGTTGGAAACCTAATATTCAAGAGAGAATAAACAAGGCCACAGTAGCCCTGTTCTCCTGTAAAAAGGCCATTGGTAATAAATGGGGCCTACAGCCCCGCATTACACACTGGCTATACATCTCGGTCATAAGACCGATCCTTACTTATGGGGTAGCGGTATGGTGGACGGCGCTAGATACAGCGACAAATCGCGATAAACTCAGCAAAGTCCAACGAACAGCCTGCCTGTGTATGGGAGGAGCACTTCGCGCCACCCCCTCCGCCTCACTAGATGTTCTGTTCCATCTAATACCGCTGGACATTTTCAGCAAGCAAACGGTCGCTAATACTGCCATACGGCTTCAAGCCTCGTTTTTGTGGATCAATATTGGAATTGACCACACCACTATTTTGAACTCGTTCAGAACTATAAACAGTAATATTGACTACACCATACCCCATCCTCAGTTTAATAACTATAGCTTTAAAGTGACTATACCTCCCAGGTCTTCTTGGGAGAATACATCATTTTTGAACGATGGTCCTATAAACTTTTATACAGACGGATCAAAAACGGAGGATGGGGTTGGTGGAGGCGTATACTCAGATAGACTAAACTTAAGTCTCTCCTTTCATCTACCCGATCAATGTAGCGTGTTCCAAGCTGAAATCCTTGCTTTAAAAGAAGTCCTATCCTGGCTTAGAGAAAACGTTATATCAACTAATGATATACGCATCTTCTCGGATAGCCAAGCTGCGTTAAAGTCCCTAGACTCTGTCTCCACTAACTCACTAACAGCCCTAAATTGTCGATCATCTCTTACGGAGATGGCTACACAGTTCAACATTCACCTTTTCTGGGTGCCGGGCCATAGAGACATTCCAGGAAATTGCAAAGCTGACGAACTTGCAAAAAGCGGAACAACTTTACCTCTGCTGGCTCACAATGCAAGCATAGGTATCCCCTTAGCAACATGTAAGCTCATGCTAAAGCAAGATACCATAGATAAAACAAACTCCAGGTGGAATAACACCACCACTTGTGTCGCAACTAAACTAATTTGGCCTATTCTTAGCGCCAGGCGCTCAAAACAATTAATCTCTCTGAGTAGATTGCACATTAGCTACGTTATAGGTGTCCTGACTGGGCACTGCTTAATAGGAAGGCATGCTATTCGACTCGGAGACCCTGCAAATGATTTTTGTAGGAGTTGCATGGACGAAGAAGAAGAAGAAGAGACAATCTCTCATCTTTTGTGCACATGCCCTGCCTTATCACAAAGACGTAGAATCCACCTTGGAGACTACTACTTTAACGATACCAGTGATCTAAAGAATTCAGACATTACTTGTCTCCTACGCTTCATTCGAAGCTCCAATTGGTTCAACGGGTTAAGCTGATTAACTGATCCATGTGGTATCACAACGGACCATACTTTGGTCTAAGTGTGTTGGACGTCCCAACCAACAGCCACTTTAACCTAACCTAACCTAACCTAACCTAGTATTGTTTTTTAGGTTTTTATTTCTTATTATAAAAAACTGTCAGTTGGATTTTTCTCAAAATTTTACCACATGTTAAAAACATTTTTCTTAGTTACACAAAATTATTTTGGAGATAAAATCATTTTTTGATCGTAAAATTTTCGAAGTGACATATATTTTTTTTTCAGTTTTTTTTTGATTTATAAAAAAAACCGTTAATTGGATTTTTTTTCCAAAAATATATTTGTTTGGGATCACATTACAATTTATAATATAAAATTTAATTCAAGTCTCTAGCGTTATTGGTTCGTTCACCTTTTTTTTAAATTGCTATAGTAAAAAACCACCCACGCAATATCTGTTTAGCAACATTTATTTGAAGTCGATATCTTTACTGGTTCAACTATGGACGACGAAAAAACGTCGAACGTACGAACGTGTACACAGGCACGAACAGACATCTCTCTAAAAATCTTTTATTTCGACTCTAGGGACCTTGAAACGTCGAGAAATGTCAACATTTTCAATTTGACAAATCGGACCCATTACAATAACTTTCTAAGTTAATAAATCGGGTGGCGCAGCAGTCCGTTGAGAACTAGGGCCTAGTGACTTACAACTCTCAACCATTCCTGTGTGCGAGTACTGTTGTCAGGGATAGAGGGGACCTACAGTTTTAAGCCGAATCCAAACGGCTAATTTGAGAAAGCACTTTTCATGACAAGAATTACTCTTGGAGAATTCGTCAATTCCTCGCAAGAGGCAGTACCCGTGATAAAAACTTTAGATGACATAGACAGGGATCGAACCCAAGACCCCTGGCATGACAGTCCAACGCACTAACCATCATGCCACGGGTACTATATATTGAGTGTTTTTATGATTTAAGGCGATGAACCCGTTTCCAACATCATCATGTAGTTTGCGGTACTCGAAGGAAGGTGGAAAATGCGTTTTATGTAAAATTTGACCAGTTTTTCCACTTCTTAATATTTCCGACCTCCCCACGCCTGTGCCGCATAAAACGTAACCGATTAAGATATAGCATCGAAGACCCTGAATTTACTGGTATGTGTAATTTATTTATTATTATAAAGCATTACTTTCATCCTACGTTTATAGCTGTTTTTGCCTTAACAAGTTTGCCAGTGAGATGTTTTTTTGTGCTCAAGTTTTAAGTAAAACAGAACTCCTAGTTATTTATATTCTTTCACCAACTCTATTCTTTCACATTTATAGTGCCATTGCTCACTTGCACACGATCTTCCTCCGCCATTCTTAAAAACCATCACTTTGGATTTATTTAAATTTACCACTAGCTTCCACCTTTTACAATATTCAGTAAGCTTATTTATCATTAGCTGAAGGAACTGCGGTGTATACGCGAGCAGGGCAATGTCGTCAGCGAAACGAAGAGCTTTAATGCTAACTACTGCGTACTCGATTCCTGCTGGTAATGCTCCGACTATATCTTCAATGAAAAGTGCAAAAAAACTTGGATTGAGTGCACAGCCCTATCTAACTCCCGATTTCGTTTGGACCCACTCTGATAAGCATTGGCCATTCCACACTGCTGCTTTGGTAGTCTTGTATAAATTTTGAAATGCTGTACCGAACTTAAGCGACGTTCCTAACTGGAAAAGCTTGTAAAACAGTGCATTTTGATCCACGGTGTCGAGCTCCAAGATCAACGAAAAATGCAAATAGTTTCTTATTCCTCGATCGAAACGAGTCAACAATCGATTGAAGTACAAAAATGTGATCGACGCACGGTGGAGTATCCCGATCTGAAGCCCAGCTTGGAATTTTTAGTGTAAATTTTAAGAATTTCAATGCGTTGTTGTTTTTAGTTTTATCTTGACAAATGTAAAAGAACGACAGCTCAAAAAGTGACAGCCGTCCTTAGAGCGGACTATTCAAAATGAAACCTCTTATTGGAAAGCCTAAAAATTACGTATACGCCACAGTGCATATAGTAAAAATATTTTGGCTAATGGGATTTAAAAAAAAAGGGTTGGATAAATGGTGTTAATTTAAAAATAAGATAAGATTTAAAAACAATTCTAATAAAAATTTAATATTGAAAATCGCTTAAAATTTTTGAACGCAAACAAAAATGAATCCGAGACAAATTATCACATTTTCGAACTGAATTTATGTTATTTTTGATACTGAAATGGTCCTCAAAATATGTAATTAATTTAAACTAACCCATTTAAATGTGACTTTAAAATATTCTTGTAAAATGAGAGAAAAGTTAGGTTTTCTTGTTGAATAAGATTTTAAAATTTCGCAGTAAAATAGCTTAAGTTTTGTACCTTTTGAATTCTTCAAAAAGTATTAATAAACATTTAACATAACAAGAGATATTTTAAAAGTGAGTATTTAAGGTTATCGAACTATGTTGTGTCACCAAGGGCCCTTGATCATATACAATTGTATGCTTATTCATTGTAATTTTAATGGGGAACAAATTTTAATCCATCACTTTAAATTGTTGAATTCATTTATGAATATTTTATCAAAACACACTTCTTGTCTGCCATCTACTCCTATTATAATATCTATTTTTTAATTTCAAGTCTCGATATCCTCAATTTATCATTTTATTACTTAAGACCTTGCAACAAAAAAAAAAACACAGAATTAAAGAAACAAATATTCATAGGAACACATTTACGAGTAAGCTTATTGTATTTTCAATTGTCGCTCCCATTTTCAATACCCGCAAACCCCAACCCATTATTATCAATCAATAATAAAGTTAACCATGTTAATTATTGCCAACAGCAAGTCACGTGTAGATTCTTTAGTAAGTATTTCTTTTTACAAGAACCTTTTAATTTCTATAGCTTGAGCTGTTCTCTGTCTCTGCAAAGGCTTTTCCAAGTGTCTCTTGAACATAGAAACATGTGCGATGTGCGCAGATCTAAACCAAATAATAAAAACCCAACCCAAGCTTGAGTACGAGTGTATTGCTAGGCCCCCAACTTTTAAGCTGAGGTTTTATAATCCACACTTTAAGCAGCTACAAAAATAATACATAAAATATTATAAATTCATAAAAAAGTCGTGTTAACTGCCTTGTGTTTCTTGTCGTTCTGTATCTTGTCGCGTTTCGGGAAAAATAATAAAAAGTACGTGCGCCCGCAACCACTCTTGTGGTTCCTCATACTTGACGGCGTCATTGTCGTTGTCCGTCGTCGTTGTCGTCGTCGTCAAATTGCCCACTGATGTTGACAATAGAAGACAGCAAATACAAAAAAAAACTAACATAAATACAAGCCATGTAATGACAATTTGACTTATGAGCCAGATATGGCCTTAGGACTTTACGGGTTGTATATGTAGGTACATAAAGTACAGGAAAGCGTAGGCAGGCTTAGATCAATAGACAAACAATAAAAAAAAACTACACGCAAAAAATCTTCGTATAGACAACAAAAACTCTGTCAAAAGTTCAATTGCACCACAAAGTAGGGTGGCGTCATCTTTTTCTTTTGACATAAATGTCACTGACAAATTTGGCAAACTTTTTCGACATCATATTTGGTGATTGCTTTGTTTCCATAATTGGGGGCAAAAAAAATGTATCTTTTTATTCGATGATTCTGCAATAAGATGAAGATGATGATCGCATCTTCTACGCTAGTTTCTCGCATCAAAATTTGAAGATTTCAAAAAAAAGAAACCAAAAATTCGTTATAATAAAAGACCAAAAGCTAACTTATCTCCATACATCAAAACAAGAGAGGTGTGTCATACAAAATTAAAAGTCATATTATTTATATGTTTAAAATTTAAAATGCATATATATTTATTACATATAAACTTTGACAGAAAATTCAAATGGTTTTCATTATGTCGTATTTTAATGCCGTAAATATAAATAAGTGAAAATTTTTCATTTGATTCATTTGAATAATAAAAATTCAATAAAAAGCTTTTCAGAATAAATCCAACTTAGGAATTTAAATCAGATCTTAATCACTTGTTTATGTGACAAAAATAATAATTGATATGCAAATCAAGGTGTTTCTGTTTTGCCTGTATTTTATTTTGTTTTCCAAAATGATCTATAGACTTTTATAGAAGCACAAAGTTATATAACTAAAGAAATTTTATATAGAAATTATGCCTAGATCAAGAAAACTATGGTTTTGTATCAGTAACTGTAAAATCAAAAGACAAAAGATGGTTTTAAAAAAATTTGTTTTTAAATTAAAAAAGAAAATTTACTCAAGTTTTAATAAAACGACACACCTCATAAAATCAATTGTAAACACAATTTTAAGTATAAGAAATTTGATAAATAAATAATAATTGGTGCATAAATAGTTTCATCTGTGATAGACTTAGATTAAATAGATTGAAAATAAAGATTAAGATGAAGAATGATCCAATTTTGTGATTTCTTTTTCTATAACAACCCTGTTCTTTTGATTTTATTACAATTTCATTATAACTTTGAGCTTTTTTTTAGATTAGGACCTTTAAAAATAGTGATCTTTAAAATTAAAAAATTAACAATAAGTCTACAATCATATTTTTTTGACCAACACATTTATATTATTTCTCTTCAAAAAGTCCATCATTGAATGAAAAGCTGTTTAAAATACTTTCAAATAATAATAATAATTATTATTATTATTGTGCGTACATTTCTTTATATTTCGTAGATTTTCGTAAAGATTTTGACAATTATACCAAACAAACAGAACTTCCTAAACATTCTGCACTCTAATTGTTAAACGTCAAGAAAAATCCGATTGAATGATGTCATTAAAAATGGCTGCACACAATGGCGCTGTAGCAGCCACTTACAGTTGTGCAAAAATTAAAGTGCATGAAAATAAATTCACAGCGCCATCCATAGTGGTAGCTAGCTGCAGTATAAAATTCGCAACTGTCAAATTAAACACAACCTTAGATTTTTAATTATCCCATTTTTGAGGGTTTGTTCACATTTTTAAGAAAACAAGATATTCAGTTTGTTTGTAACAGCGAGTTTCGTTCCATTGTGTTGGAACATCATAATGTCATTGCTAAATGTTCGTTCACAATAGGCGTAACATTAGAAAGCATTTCGTAAATGACCCATACTCAAAATCCATAAAATTAAAA
The DNA here is from genome assembly GCA_920104205.1 of Eupeodes latifasciatus. Classification (NCBI taxonomy): domain Eukaryota; kingdom Metazoa; phylum Arthropoda; class Insecta; order Diptera; family Syrphidae; genus Eupeodes; species Eupeodes latifasciatus. The sequence goes on from OV049924.1 coordinate 29,150,483, forward strand.
TGTCTTATCCATATTTCACAAACACAAAATCCCCAAAACCAAATCCACAAAACAAAGCCTGTAGTTTTAATTAAGGAATCAATAAGTAAGTTTTTTACGCCATGTTCACAATTCAACTCTTCTTTGAAACAATTACACAATTTGGGAATTGTAAATTTTGGGCTTGTGGATTTTTGATCATTAGACTTATAGTTGAGAAATATGTACTTGGGGGTTTTAAATGTGTGTATTTGTGGATTTCAAAGTTAAGGGGACTTTCAATGGCCAGGTTCAGACGACATAAGGGACTTGAAAGTACGTCAAGTTTCTATTATCTTATTATTGGCCAGCTGCCAAAAAATTGCCTTCCAATTAAGGCAATTTCATTGGAAAGTTGTATGGAAAGTTAGTCAAGAAAAATCTCCCTAAATATTAAGTCAAGTCTACTTATGTCAAGATGACAGTTGATCATGTTTTTTCATTCAACTGAAAGCTGAACTTTATTACTTCGTCATTTATTTATATTTTGCACAATTTCATTTTATATTTTATATAAACAATTTGCCTTATCAAATTGTTAAGGAATAAGTAACATTTATTTAAAGTACAAAATATGAGTCGATGTGCTTGTACTTTGCCTAAGAAGTTTTATTTATGTTTTTAATAGTTTCTGCACGATCAACTGAAAGTATAGGCTGGTGAAGTAAAGTTCCGAATTTGAAGTTTATGACACTTTACCTTGGTCAAAGTGTGCGTTCTAAGAAAGTAGTTGACTGCAAATGAAGTCCCTTATGTTGTCTGAACCTGCCTAATGTCAAATGGTAAGTTAAAGTCACATACAGCAGTCAGATGGTAAATTAAATGTCAAAAACAAAACGTGTAAATGATCTGCCCGTTTGATTTTGTTTTAGTAATTCAATGTCTTTAAAATGTCTTCCTACAGTTTCAAAACCGTACAGATACTTAATTTTTCCAACTAGAATGAGTCACATCATAAGTGGATGGCATCGAACAAAGAATTATTCAAAGTTTATTATTTTATAGAGTAAACTACCACAAAGCTGACCTTTTAAAGTTTTTCGTCTTCTTTTTATGTAAAATCACAAATTTCAGTCACTTTTGATTCAATATTCAACTACAAATTATTCAGTTTACGTCACAAGTATAATTTTATAAAAATTTTCCATTCCCATAAAAGTAAACTATCATTAAAATCTTCTCATTCAATAAAAGTAAAAATATATTGGAAATCTCACATCCCTCTCGTGTATCTCCACAATCTCCACACAACATCAACATCATCATCCAAGACGTCACGTCAGAAACAATATAAAAATTCTCATCAAAAAATTAATAAATGAAAAATAAAAATTATTAAAAAAATCATTAAAAATAATAGTATTTTTGCGTCGAGCTATGTACGTACATTGTACATAATATATTTTTCATCACAAATTTGTGCAATTAGTTTGTTTATTTGTTTTCTTTCGATCGCGTGATCGGATTTTGATCAAGTCTCCACTTTGCATTTTAGCTGTTTGTTGTTGTTGTTGTGTTGTTTATATCAACAACAATATACTTGACGTATATACCTTTGCCAAGTGTGCTCATTTTCTTTTATTTATTTATGCATTTTCAGGTGAAAATTTCATGACTAAAATGCATAAATTAAGTAGCAGTTTGCAGTAGCACACACAAAATACAAAACGAAACGAAACGACACAACATCTCTTTTCTAAATTTAGCTAAAACGCATCATTTTTCATACCCAACGAACGCCGCCACCACCGCCATATTGATGATCAAACTCTCCTCGTATGCACGACAGAGACAAGCGACAAAAATTATGATGAAGCAAATGAAAATAAGTGTCATTCATGATCTGATGGTGATCTGTCATTTCCTTATTTTCATATTTAAACATTGGTAGCTCTTTCTACTGTCAGTGTGCTAATATTGAAATAAACATTATTTCTACACTTTGTATACCATATTCACATAAGTGTAAAGTAAAGTTGACATAATCAATGTCATTAGAATAGAATTTGCAATGACAAAAGGGTAGACAACGATTGACGATGCGATATGCACCAACGACGACGACGCGACGCCGCGCCGCCGACGACGAAGAAGAGAAAGTAAAGTTGTCAACCTTGGGTATATATGTATGTATGTACATATATTGTGTCTAAAATAACAATTAAAATCAAAGAGAAATACAAAATTAATTAAAAATCATTAGTGTTATTTTATGGAAAGAATAAATCATAGTAGAACAATTTGACAGCTGTCAGATTTAAATGTCAATATAATTAGACTTTTTAGAAAATTGTGGGCAGTTCACGTTTTCTTGTTGTACAAAAAAATGCCGCACTTCTTTGTTATAGTTGAAAAATTTGCCTTCAGACCGCTTAAAGTCGTATAAAGCGCCAATTTTTTGCTAAAGTCAAGTCTAGAGAGAAGGCATTTAGTTCTGATCTATATTTCAAGTTCTTACCTTTGGCATTTGTTTGTGTAATACAAGGAAAGATATATATGTACGACTATATTGTCTTTATTGCATGTTCGACTTTATTTCACCAAACTGCCTCAAGTCTCTCAAACTCCTTCTGGAATATAAGAACCTTTACGTTGTTGGGTAGGTTGTTGTCAGTTAAAGGTATATATATGTAGGTATAGAAGATTTTTCATCTTGTATCCGGCCTTGAGGAGAATTAGTAACAATTCAGCATAAAATGTTGTTACACTGGTTTTTTTTTTGTTGTTCTTGTTGGCGTTTTGAGAACTTGCTCCAGCATCCATGTTCCATTGGTTAGGAAAGGTAGGTAAGGTAGTAATTTAGAACACACTTGAGTAGAACGCGTGTGTTATTTACATAATTCATGATTTTAATTGTTTTTTATTTGTGTATATTTATTTGCTTAAGATGAATGTGGCTTTGTCTTGTTTCTGTTTCTTGATTCTGTTGTTTTTTCTTCTTGTTCGTGATTTTGATTGAATTCATGTTGATATAATTTTTAAACATCTAATAAAAGAATCTACCTATAAAATCGTTCATATTAAGTACTTTACGTAATTGTAGAAAAGTAAGAGCAAATAAATCGATCCTTTGCATTAATGACAGTCACATCGGTATGAGGAAATATTTTCTTTATAAATTATAGTTTTGTACTGTTGCGCCGATCAAGAACGCACGACAAAGTCGTCGACTCGACGCGACGACGAACGTGCCGTGTAAATGACAGTTGGATAATTATTATGGTATAACCATTTGCATGATTGATGTGAAGTGGAGAGATTAACACAGGAGTTGAAGTTGAAGTTGATATTGTTGCTGCTATTGTTCGTTACTTAAAGTTGTTTTTCGTGCCTTGTTTTTGGTTTAAACGCTTTAAAAAGATTAATGAATAAATTGTTTTATAAAACAACAATTTTGTAGGTGGTTATAATAGGATTAGAAAAATTATGAAGTAGTACCTACAACCTTAAAACATACCTATAAGATCTTGAAAGAAGCTAAAGTGTATATGTACGTAAAGAACTCTTGTGACTTGTATAGCTTACATTAATGTTTAAGATAACGAGATTTGTTTTTAAAAATAAAGATTGATTATTTTTGTTTAGTGGTAGTGGTTTTTGAGTTCTTAAACAAATGATTGGTGCACGATTAACCTTTTGACACTCCAGATGTGGGTGTTTTTTTTTTATTTTTAAGACTTTTTCAAGTGATTCGATTTGTTGTTCAATTTTGTTCTTATATTTTATTTTTTGAATAGGATTGTTATCGGGAAATATTTATTTTAATACAGAAATTGATTTTTTTTTTCAACAAGTGTTAATTGAATTAATTTCTTTTGAAAGAATAAACCAATTTACAAAATTTGTGTTTTGGCGGATTAAAATGAAAAATACATTGATTTATATTACGTTAGTCGGGTTCACACGTAACTGGAAACTTGACATGTGCACATGTGCACATGTACAAACCTTATTATTGTAAGAGTTTACATTGGTTCATGTAGGAAAATATTGCACAACATCTTCAAATGTACAGATGGCAAAATATTAATAAAATTTCTATCATTTTACTTCTGCATTCCTCAATATTTTTTTATTAACTTCCCATAGGAAGTTATTGTAATGGATCCGATTTGTCAAATTGAAAATTTTGACATTTCTCGACGTTTCAAGGTCCCTAGAGTCGAAATAAAAGATTTTTAGAAAGATGTCTGTGCGTGCGTGTGTACGTACGTCCGTACGTCCGTACGTCCGTACGTCTGTACGTCCGTACGTTCGCGACGTTTTTTCGTCGTCCATAGCTCAAGAACCAGAAGAGATATCGACTTCAAATAAATTTTGTTATACAGATAATAAGGCAGAAAGATGCAGAAAGGGCTCTCAAGAAAATTGCGTGGGTGGTTTTTTTACCATAGCAGTTTAAAAAAAAGGTGAAAATTTTGGTTAACCCTAAATATCTCATGAACCAATGACGCTAGAGACTTGAATTAAATTTTATGTTATATATTGTAACGTGATACAAAACAATTATATTTTTGGAAAAAAATTCAATTAACGGTTTTTTTTATAAATCAAAAAAACTGAAAAAAAAATTTGTCACTTTGAAAATTTTACGACTAAAATATGATTTCATCTCCAAAACAATTTTGTGCAACGAAGAATAATGTTTTTGACATCTGATAAAATTTTGAGAAAAATCGAATTGACAGTTTTTTTTACAAAAAATAATAACCTAAAAAAAATAAAAAAAAAGTTGGTAAAAATTGAGTTTTGACTCAAATATCTTTTCAAGACTTTGAGATATTGGCTTTAAACTACTTTTATCTTTCAAAAAATATTCTTTTCAACATTCAGTAAAATTTTGAAAAAAATAGAATTGACAGTTTTTTTACAAAAAATTAAAAACCGAAAAAAAAAATTAACAAAAGTTGGTAAAAATTGATTTTCGACTTAAATATCTTTTCAAAAATTTGAGATTATGGCTTCTAACTAATTTTAACTTATAAGAAATATTGTTTTCAACATTAGGAAAAATTTTGAGAAAAATCGAATTGACAGTTTTTTTTACAAAAAATAAAAACCTAAACATAAAAATTAATAAAAGTTGGTAAAAATTGATTTTCGGCTCAAATAGCTTTTCAAAAATTAAAAATATTGGCTTCAAACTTATTTTATTTCACAGAAAATATTGTTTTTTATATTCAATAATTTTTTTATAACAATCCAACAGTCCGTTTTTTCATAAAAAAAAATAAAGTCTACAAAAAATAGAACGCAAATTTGGTAAGAATTGATACATTTAGACAAACTTTTAAGCAAGACAAATCGATAGACGGGATGGGAAGTTATCAGTGTGGGTCGCATCCCAGCCTCTTTTTTTCATTATATTTTTACCCGTGGCATGATGGTTAGTGCGTTGGACTGTCATGCGAGAGGTCTTGGGTTCAATCCCTGCCTGTACCACCTTAATTAAAAAAAAAACAAAAAAAAAAAAAAAGAGTTTTCACGGGTACTGCCTCTTGCGAGGAATTGACAAATTCTCCAAGATAATTCTTGTCATGAAAAAGTGCTTTCTCAAAATTAGCCGTCGGATTCGGCATATAAATTGTAGGTCCCCTCCATCCCTGACAACATTACTCGCGCACAGGAAAGGTTGAGAGTTGTAAGTCACTAGGCCCTGGTTCTCTACGGACTGTTGCGCCACCTAATTTATTTATTATTTATTCCTCAATATTTTGAAATATGTTTGTAAGGAAACTTGTACTGTGCTAAGCCTCTAGGGAGTTCATTTCCAATTGTACAAAATAATTGCTAAAGTAAATTGTTAAAATTAGTTTTCTGTAAAGTGTGAACTTAGTCTTAACCAAAATGCAATAAGTTTGACATATCATTATTACGTTCGGGTCATCTTATCCGCAAACCGAAACATACAACTTTGACATTTATGTAAGATCTGTTTGATTATTATTTATGTTTATATAGTACTAGCTACCACTCTTTTTGACGTATTAAACATTTATGAAGAAATAATATGGAAGTTTATTTTTACTTACTTTTAACAAAAAAAAGAAATGTAATATTATACATTTGTCTTTAATTGAAAAGATTAAATATAGGGAAAATATTTTTTTTGTGCTTTAAAGTCAATTTAAATGGAATAACAATACAAATGCACTTGGAATTTAGGTCTAACCACTAAATGTGATAAGAAATCATAAAACAAGGGTTAAACTTGATTTGTTTAACCGGTCATCATAAGGAGAAAGAAATAATATTAAATTATATTTTAAATAAATAACAATAAAATTAATAAAATCTGATATTTTGTTATGCATTTTATTGTACATTTTTGTACGTGACAAAGACTATGAATCATATTAGGAATTATTTTGTATGGAAATTTAATATAAAATGAGTAATCAACCAATTATAATTATTAACCAGTTCAATGTGTCCTTGACTAAATCAAATAAATAAATTGAAAAAATAAAAGAAATGAAACAAAATTTTTTAATCGAACAGAAAATAACAGATTTATTAAGTTAAAGTGCATTGAGAACAAGTAGATAGATTTTAATGTAAAAATGACTTAAGGAATAATCACTTTCTATAAAATACTGTGATAAAATGTAGTAATACTTTTTGAGTATTTAAGGCGCCAGTTATAGCTATCATTGGTTTTCATCATTGAAAACAATCATTGGAATTTTTTGACAGGTCGTTTATAGCTATCATTATAAATTTCTGTCATTGAAAAATTTTTCCTGATTGAAAGCCACCGAACAAATTTTACTGAGAGAAATCTGTCATTGGAATTGTGTGAAATTGGAACACAAATCAGTGGAACGATTCGTTTCACTTTTGAACATAAAAGCTTTGTATATATAATCTAACACTTACAAAATTTAAATTTGAATTGGTATTTGGCTTATTGGTATTTGTCTTTATTATTGCTTTATACATAAATAAATAAACAAAAAATGTCTTATTGTCCCCTCCAACCATAGCTACTTTTGTTTTCATTCTTCTCTTTTTGTATTGTCAAATTGTCTCTTAATTTCCTCAATTAAAATTCTGCACAAACTTTGCAGATTTAGTTCATTGACGTTAGGCCAGACGTCGCTTCGTTCGTTCCTCTTCATGATTGTACTATTCCACTCTATATACAAAGATAAAAGTATCAGCTGTTCAGGAAAACGAATTTCCGTCCGGAAAATAGAAAAATACATTTTTAGAGAAAAATAAATGTGCAACTAAACTTTTTTTTCTCAAAAAAAAATTCTTTGTGTGATTTCCGATCGATCGGTATATATAATTTTCATTTCTAATCAAAGGGTGTCGTATTGAATCCCCAAAAAAAAGAATCCCCACGAGATAATATCCCCAAACAAATTTAATCCATTTTGATAATATCCCCAGAGACATAAGACAAATGGACAAAATCCCCAACTAAATAATTTATTTTGCCAAAATCCCCACGAAATCTCCAAATCCCCAGTATCCGTGCATATCTTCATTTATGCATGCAGTTTTTGGAAAAACTCTTATGAAATTATCTTATTGTGATATTTATAAAATATAATAGGTCCGTTCGCGTACCCTCCTAAAACAGTCCAATTTTACTAAAAAATACGAAATTTAACCAAATCCTGTTCGCGTACTCAAAAATTTCGTAGTTTTTCGTAAAAGAGAGCGCTCACGAGAGAGTAAAATATTTCCCCAACCTACGAATTTCAGCCCAAGAAATTTCTTTGGGCTGATTTGTGAAAATTTTAAATTTGATAGAAATTCAAATAAATTAAATAAATTGTTCGCTTTTGCTGTCAGTTATAAAATTTAAAAACAAATTTTCAAAGAATAGCAACAAGACAGTAATATTGTGTGAAAAATTTGTTGTGTTCCCGTTCGCTTACTTTTTTGTAGTTTTTTTTTTTTTTTGTGAGAGAATTTTACCCACACTCTTTAAAATATTTCATTTTACGAATTTTAGTGCAGAAAGTACGCGAACGGAGCTAATGATAAACAGTTTCTAAACAAAAAATCTCTGTGAAGGCATGTACTAAGTACTTTTCAGTCTGACTTTAGTATTGATAGAGAATCATTGTATTCGTAGTGCTTGTTTAGTGCTGTCTAAGTGTTGTTTTGTAGTGTCGAGTATTTCTTTAATTTTTGAATAAAAATTGAAATGGATGATGTTATTGTTTCCAAATCTTTTGCTTGCATTTCATGCAATATAAATGAAATTTAATATATTCAAAACAACTATATTTAAGTAGTGAATCATGCGATTAAATTGCGCGCGCGATTTAATCGCATGATTCACTACTTGAACATAATTGTTTTGGGGATATTCACTTGGGGATTTTTGCCCTGGGTTATTTCTCTTTGGGAATTTTGCTGCTGGGGATTTCGTTTTGGGGATTATGGATTTGGGGATTATATCTTGGGGGATATTATCACCAAACCCTAATCAAAAACCGTCAAATATCGATTCAAACATTTTTCCAGATCGACTTCAATGATAGCTATAACTGGCGCCTAAAATGGATTTTAAACAATAAGGAAAACGGTTCACATTTTTGGCCTTAGTTATAGAATATAACTATAGCTTTTAAATAAGAGGGTTTATTTCGAATACCCCACATTTTGGGCAACTCTTATTTGAAAACCACACTAATATTTAAAATTGACCGATATAGGTATCAACAATGCATTTAAATTGCTACAGTCACAGTTCGCAAGACGCTAGCAGTCTTGGGTGGCTCGTTAAGATGGCTTTAATGGAATTGGTGGAAAAGTTTGAGCTGTTAGAACAACTTATTATTGTGAAAAATATAAAGCTGTTTGATGCGCACACACATATGTATGTATGTATGTATGTACATACAAAATGTTTAACAGAAATAAATATAAATAGTATACCATTAGCAGACAACCAGGAGATGTATAATAGGTAGATACTTATAAGCAAATACAAAAACTTCAACAAGATTGACGCAGAATAGGTTTTGTAAAAATTTAATTTGTTCCTGTCATATTTATGTCATTTTTATAGTTTTTTAATATAGTCAAATTCTGACTTTAACAAGCCTTATACAGATTTTTACCCAGCGAAAAAGTTGTCAAAGTCTATGATTTTTCCGTACGAATTATCAAAGAACAAAACAAATCTTTTGATGTTGTTTTATTGTAATACATCTTCCAATAGGATCCATTAGGATCTGCATTCTTTGAAGACATTAAAGCTTTAACATCACTCCAAACTGATTTTTGTGAATACTTTGAGATAAAAGGGAATGAAGGGGAAAGAAAAACTAATGAATTTTCGAAAATCTTGCAACTTTTTTGTTCCTTTTGGTAAGGATTATAAGGTAAGAAATGATGTTCTACTTTTTTTTTAAATTTGTATTCTGAACCTTCTTATATAAAAAGTAAATAGTAAAAAATAATAATCAAAGTCTAAAATGTCGTGCCTCATCTTACCTATAAAATGTAAAAAGTTTCAGTTAACTAGAACTCACTGTTAACAAACTCAAACCACTGTATGTTTGTTACACAAGAAAATAGCAATAAGTAAAAGAATTCACAAATCAATTACCATTTCTTATTTTTTTTTTGTAAAATAAATTGATTGTATAATAAACCAATCAATGTCAGTAAACCGCCTTCCTCAATCCAATCAAATTAATATTGTCTCCATTACTAGAAGACAATAAATTTACCAATCAAATTTATTGCAAATTCCTTTCCATAAACTTCTTGTAATTCCTAAAACCTCTTATACTCTTACTCCTCCTCCTCCACAACCATCATCATCATCATCGTCAACATCAAACTATGGCTTAATACATTATCTCCAATAATCCACATCCATACAGTAGCTACAATAATTCAAGATACCAGCAGCGTCCAGTCCAGCACTCGTAGTTTAAAAAAATGTACATTTGCAACAAAACTAAAAAATTCACAAAAATAAAAATAAAACAAAAATAGCTTTGCACTTATACCTTACGCCAATTTCATAATAAATAACAATTTAGATAGACACCAGAGTCCAGAGCCAAAGCCTCAAGAAGCAGTAGCAACTGCAACAAAAACAAAAACAACAACAAAAACCCCATCAACTATGCAACTTAATACAAAAGATTTCTTAGAACCAAAAATAAAAACAAAATGCAAAATAAAATAAGAATAAGAATAAAATATCTCTGTGTATCTTTCTCTCAATAAAATGCCTTCATAATAATTCTAATCACGGGCCAGAAAAAAAAAGGATCAAGCCTTGAGATTTTATGCCTTGGGGCTACCCTATAAAATATATAGAATGAGGCAGAAAAGGCACACCTTTTATCGTGACAAAGGAAAATTGGACTGCATCAGAATATAGGTATAGATATAAAAAAGACGAGACGCAAGGGGAAGAGTTGGCAGGAAATTCCATTTCAAGACCTCATTTTTCTCATTTCGCACTCTTCGGCTGCATGAATGTATGTTTTTCGCAATAAAATAATCATCGAACCATAAAATGCCTCAAAAGAATTGTCTTTTTGGTCAATTAGGAGAGAGAGGCAAAAGATTACAGAATAAACAAGGTTTTTGTTACTTTGGTCTTTTTGTCGTTGGAACGTTCCTTGTTCTTCGATGGTCAATGGATGTCTTGGCTTAGAAATGAACAATAACAACAACAACAAAAAAACGTTTCTCTTTTTTTAATCCTCTCTCTCTCTCTCTATTTGCACTTTACTTTTTCCATAAAAGTATTAGATCCAAAAGCGAATCCAATTCACAAAACACACATAAAAGAAAAAACCTATCTATACCTAGCTGCTAGCTTAAGATAAAGCTATACTTCCAGAAGAAATAAGACCCAGCCACAAGACACAAAAAGTTGTAGTAAAACTTTCTTAGAGGTGTCTGCACTACGACTAGCGACGACGATGGCGATTGGAATGTCTTCTACATTCGTCTAACAACCTTGATAGAGAGGCTGCTACTCGTATATTAGAGATACTTTACGCCAAGCAGCAAGTGTTGTACGCATTTTTCAAAATCACCGCACCGCACAGCAGAGCAAAAACAAAAACAAATCTACCGGGCTTACGCCAATTCCTTGCAGCAGCCACATCCCGCACCAGTAGCAGCAGCACTCTATCTATATAAACCACGCGAAAAGATGGCATTGGACTATGAAAACAACAAAAACAACAACACAAAAGATGAAGACGATGATGGTGATGTCCGTCCATGATCTTGGCCATAATGATGATGGTAAGACCATCTGAAAAGTGATGTCTTTCCTTTTTATTTTTTTCCAGATTTTTTTTTTGTCCATTATTTTACTTTTAATAAAAAGCAGAGGACTGAATGGATGGCTGAAATTGTGAACAGCATCAAGTAGTAGTGTTTGAAGAATCTACACTTGGGTTCACTTGATTAGGTCCAAATTTCCACAGAATTATAAACAATTTTTAACACTCTCATTTGTTTTATAGGGTTGTCCGATAAGAGATTAAAAATTAACACAAATTTTAACCAAATGACCTTTATAGCTACAGTCGTAGCATCATACGAGTATCTCTGTTATGAAACGTATGTATGAACAATTCACACTTTTGCATAGGTCATCAATACCTTCACGAATTTCATCTAAAAGTTCTTTAATCGATTGTGAAGCACTGACATATATCTAACACTTTAAAAGTCCAGGTCCCCCAGAAACTGAAGTCTAGATAGAAGCAAATTCCATGTAATAGATTTTACATTTTTACTTTCTCAAGTTTCGAAGATAAGAAAAATTCAGTTATAAATATTATTCACGATAGCCACCCATATCTTTCACGTGGTCCCAATGGAAAAAGTCTTAAGGATCTCGATGGCCATTTTAGATCAACTCTTCGAGGTATAAAATGGTCAGAAATTTGTAATTTCATTTTTTTTTTGAGATTATTTCGTTGTAGTGATTTTTAACAGATTCAATTTTTTTTGACGCGTCTGTTTCATTTTTAGTAATGGCGGAGTTTTAAGATGTCAAATGTCAAAAGGTGACAGCTTGAAAAGTGACATCTACCCAAATAGCAGGCTATTCAAAATGGCTGTGTTCAATCTCGTGTTACCTTATTGAACGAGTTGAATAGCTTAATTCATATTTTTTTTTTGGGTGGCGCAACATTCCGTTGAGAACTAGGGCCTAGTGACTTACAACTCTCAACCATTCCTGTGTGCGTGTAATGTTGTCAGAGATGGAGGGGACCTACAGTTTTAAGCCAAATCCGAACGACTTATTTGAGAAAGCACTTTTCATGACAAGAATTACTCTTGGAGAATTGGTCAATTCCTCGCAAGAGGCAGTACCCGTGAAACTTTAGATGGCATAGACCTCTGGCATAACAGTCCAACGCACTAACCATCATGCCAAGGGTATTACTTAATTCATGTATGTATAACTGTCAAAAATTAAAACAAAAATGTCAGCTGTGGAGAAAAAGCAGCCACACATTTAGATTTGGCGGTCCAAAATTTGTGTAATATGAGATTTGTATTGGATATTTTGATGACTACTCCCTTAAATTTAATCAAATATAAAATCATCTCATCTGTCACATAGCTATAATATGTGCAAGTGTCATTGTTGCAAATTTTTGGCATTTGTTAGAATAATTTAGGAACGTTTATTGTGAAAAATTGTTGATCTGTTTAAAAAAACAACATCAACTTTAAATCGACAAATGAATAAAGGAAGTAAAACTGCTTGTTTGTAAACAAATCATTCATTTTGACAGTTCAAGACTTTCAACTTATCTCTCGAGCTGAGTTGTGGATTGTAACAGTTCGTAACTATTTGGCAATTAAATAATGAGTTTAGGAAGGTTATGATGATGATTTCATTTTGTTACAAATCGTAAACATTTAGGAAAGACAGGAATTAGCGAATGTTAATAATAGTTTGAAAAAGAACAGACCTCAGCAGGCTGTTCTGTTACACGTAAGAATATTGAATGCAAGTAATGAAACATCTTATTGGAAAAGCTATATATATACATATTTATTTTTTTTTGGGGGGGGGGGGGAGGGGTTGGGTTCGATACTAGAGATATAAAAAAAATTTCTTTTTCAAAAATTTTGTAAGACCAAGTTGAATTATTAAAGTAATTCGCACTGTGCCTTGCCTGTGCAACCAACCGATTTTTGCAATGAATGTAACTTATAAGAAGACGAAGACGCGACGCGTCTTTGAGATACTTACTCCATTGGCCCACTTTTCTTTTTATAGGCTAAAATTTTGTTCGATGTCTATAAGAGTTGCTGTTGTTGGTGCATTGCAATTGACTTGTGGTGCGATGGTGATGCCGGTCGGCGGCGGCGCGGCGCGGCGCGCGGTCGGTGGTGCGGATGATGGTTTGTGCCAACTAACATAGCACTATAGCATAGCCTAAGCTATACTTTGTGTTTTCTGCTGCAGGTTGTATAAGTTTTTTTGATATTTATTTCTTTTTTTCCGATTCTGATGCTGATGTAGCAGACACAATAAATATAAAGAAGCAACTTTTTCTATTAGTAAATAATTAAATCATCGACAGGATGATAAGTTTTTTGTCTCTTAAGATGACTTGACTTATTTTTATTAGAACAAATACGCTATTTATGGGAAAAGTAGTCTAAGGTAAGTCAGTGTTAACATAGATATAGTTTTACTTCTTAGTAAAAATATCTCTTTTCTAGGTTAAGAAAAAGGCTATTTATAAATTATTATTATTATATTATTCTATCTTTTTTCTGTTTTGTTTGGTTGTTGTTTTATTTGTCTGTTTATTTGTTCTTAAAAAAAAATGTATAAAAACTATATTTACTATAAATACTTTCTAACAAACGGAAGTGTTTGTTTTTACCAAGAAATAAAACGAATAACATGAATTCTATATCAACATTTACATTTAAAATATTATTGGAAAAACCATTTTAAGAATAATGAAAATCCTGAAGGGCTGACAATTTTAGATTATTTTACTTAAAACTTACAATTTCTTTAAAGGAATAATTGTCATAAATGTTAAGTTAGCTTAAAGTGAAACATAGCTTTATTGTTATTTAATGGATTTTATACCTTTTAACCATTAGCAAATATTTCTAATTTTCTATGGTAGAGAATGAAAATGCATACAATGATTTTACATCACTGGAATTTGCACGATATTTGTTTAAACAATAAATTAGAAAATATTTACTTAAGTAATTATTTACAATGATCTCATCATCAATTTAAATCACTGGATGGCAGATATTATGGATTATTAAAAACTACAAAATAGTATTGTTGAAAATAATTAAAGTAAATATTTTGTTGTTTGCTTTAAACTTCTAAGAATTTTAAAAATGCTAATTTTATAATTAAATTTTTCATATACATATATAAAATTGTAAATACTGTGGAAGGTATTCTAAGAATTCACATGGTACATTGCACATTGGACATCGTAATTCGTTTAGACTGACTGAAGTTTATCCCCAAACTATTTCAAAAACACGATTAAACTTATAGTCATCCTATTTATGCCTATTTGTGCAAAATGTAAGCACATGAGCAAAAACACTCCATTACCAAGACCGGAATTGCAGACTGACATTTCGGTTTGCCTACAAGCTACTGAGGACTAAATGTGAGAAAGTGTGCGTGAAATGATGCAAAAAACCAAACACATTCTCACATTTAGTCCTCAGACCCATCAAAATGCTTCATTATAGATAGTAATCGGCCCCATCTAAAGCATCTTGCACATGAGCTACGAACTGCGAACTGTGGATGTTCGCATATTTTGACTTTTCTTTCACATGAGCTTTATTTCTATTCGCAGGCAGCGACGAATTGTCAACCCTTTTCTCCATATTTCCCTCAGCCATGATCTTTCACACAAAAACAAAATGAGAGCGGTATAATTTTGAGGTTAAGTTGAGCGCGTTGAGTGTTGATGGTATGTGGAACGCGAATAGAGTTTGACAGTTCGTAGTAACCACACTGCAATTCGTTACTACCAAATTGTTTTTACAAAATTATCTTGTTTTAGAGAACAAAATGCAAATTTTATTATCCAAATATTAGTGTCAATTGGTTTCTTATAATTTAAATGTGTTTTTGTGTGGAATTGACTTTTTGAAATGTGTAAAATCACGTTTGTTCGTCCAGTCGCAGTTCGCAGTTCGTAGCTCATGTGCAAGGCACTTAAATGCTTCATTTTGAATGTTGCATGGCCTCGTTCAAAAACTAAACAATCCTTACCAACAGAATCTGAAGTGCTGACATGGTCTTAAATTTGAAGATTTGTATAGCTTTTTAATTTCAATCCAAATAAATGTTGTAAATGTATATTAAATAAAATAAAATTGACCAAATACATATTTAATGATTTATTAGTGCTGTATTTTGTTTACTTAAATTATTTGCGAACGCAATATGCGTTGCAACTGGTTAAGTAAAATTCGAAATGGACAAAGTGTAACTCAATACTTTGTAAAACAAGAAAACACACAATTTTTTTTTAGCTGTAGTTTGCTTAGAGCATTTTTTTGGCGACGTTAGAAGTTCAGGTGGAAACAATAAGCGGGTGTCTCCGTATTTTTTTTTGTACAGACAATGCTTCGAGAAACATACTTGTGAAGTTCCATTGCCAACTTTAGCTAGTTCAGATTCCTTAATTAGAGTAGTATTTTCATCATTTAAGCAGTTCGATAATTGCAAGACCAAATTTTAGTTTTGTTTGTTGCAGAAATATTCCTGAAAATTTCTTTTTGAGAGACTATGTTAGAGTTAGAATTTTGTTTGTAGTTAGATTTTGGAATACAAATTTGAGGGAACCATGTTTTAAAAATAAGTTGCTTTGTGTAAAGCCACACAATACCAACTAAATGAGTGCAATAAATAGATTTAAGTATCTTTTTTTATTTCAGTATGGGGAAACCGAACACCCAATAGAAAAAAATCGGTAAACGCGCCAAAATGCATACTTCTTGACTAAATAATGTTATCTTCTATGCTTGCGCATAAAATTACGAATTTTTTAGCATATGAACATTTCTAGACATTTTACAATCTGAAAAATTAATTATGCTATGAAATAATTGGCTGCTATTAATGCTAATTTTTTTTTTCTAAAAAGTTGGTGAAGGCTAGCCGAAGCGGAAATTTCTTTAATGAACATACATAAAATATTATTGGCTTTCTCAAAAATATTTTTCTACACTAACCTCTGCTCTATACCTGAAACTATTGTTTATGTATATTTTCTTCCATGTAATCTATGGAAATATTTACTATATTAAGAAAAACATGTACGTAAAACTCCTTAATTTGTTTCATTTTAAGCAGCACTTTTACTAAACATACCCTTCAAACAATAATAAGTAAACTTGAACTTTGGTAACTAAACATTTTTAAGGAATGAATGAAAATTATATTTTGCGTTAAACTGTGGAAATTCACTAAAAAAACTTCTGTACGTCAACAATAAACATTCATGTCGATTACATGATCTATTGAATGAGTTGTGCATGAATTCAGAACGATTTTAAGACGTTTTCATTTTGTGATATACATATGTCAAAATTTGCATTTTATTTGCTCTGCATTTATTCAACAGGTTCACTATAATCGTTCTGATTACTTTTTTAAAACATTGGTGTTCCTTTGATGCATAGTTTTTTTTTGATAGCAAAAACATGTATGCTTCCATCAATCAAGAATGTTATGCATAAGATATTTTTCGATTATAACTTTTTTGACGTGACAACGTCTTAAATTAGGTTGCGGCTGGGAGTCACTTATGAAAAAGTGTAACGCCCGGTAACGTTACGATGAGTCACCGAACGAGAGGGAGGCCCGCCGAATGCCTTGCGTCTCTCTCCCACTCAACTATGATCGGTCTGCCGCGCGCGCAGCACTAGAGAATTAGGCGCATTGAATCGGCGCATGCTTGTGTCTCTGTCTTTGTCTTTCTCGAACGTTCTTGGCGTTGGAAAAACAAGAAAGCGTCATAATACAAGTTCACACGTGTGTTTAAAGTATCGTCAGCTGTGTCTGTAGTGAAAATGTGGAGTGCTTAGATTCGTCATTTACAACAACTACAACAATAAAGGTAAATAATTGTACACTGATATTTCATTATCGTAAACTATGATTGATTGATTAATTGTTAGATTGACACAAAAGTTGAGAAACTGAGTTTATAGGTTATGTCATACTATTGATAAATGTTGATAGTGTTAAGTAAATTATTAGTTTAAAGACGTTGTCACGTAAAATCTTCGCCCGTAAAACCGACTTTACAGGCAACCATTTTTTTTTTTTTTAATTTAATATTTATTAATCATAATGGAATTGAAAAATAGTTGCAAGCTCAAATCATTAAAAACAAACTATAAATATACTTGGATTAATTAAATTGATACAGATTTTAATTACTTGCAAAACAAATATTTGGGCCGTTCATTAACGAAAATTTATTAGAATTCAATACAAAAATTGCGCTCGCACCCTTAACTTGATGGTTCTTCGAACGCATCTTTGATACAAAAATCCGAGGTTAATTTTGAAATTGGAAGAATTTCGTAGTGATTTTTGTAAATTAGTGAATTAATTATAATAAACTGATGGTGAACATGCTTTTTTTAAGACAAAAATGTACATTGGTTCGCTATTAACAAAATGACTGCAAAAAACTTATTAACCCCTCCATTTTGTTTTTGCTGTGCAAAATGCCGCTAGCCCACGGCATCGTTTTTTTTTTTTGTTTGTGCTCACATCTATCCATGGATTAATTGTCAAAATTACAAATACAACAATGTAAACAAACGGGTTTTGGAGAGTACGAAAGATTCCGGTCTTGGTAATGGAGTGTTTTTGCACATGAGCTACGAACTACAAACTGCGAACTGTGGATGTTCGCATAATTTGACTTTTCTTGCACATGGCCTTTATTTTTATTCGCAGACAGCGACGAATTGAATTACCCTTTTCTCCATATTTTCCTCAACCATGATCTTTAACACAAAAACAAAACAATAGTTATATTGGGCCCATTCATAAAGCTAGTGACTACATAGTCAAAATTCAACTAGCTTTGTGAATTACACTACAAAGCTAGTCAATCCGAAACTGTCATCATTATGACAAATACAAATACAAATATAAAATAAGAAACATTTGTGTTTTCAGAACTTTAAATAGTTTTTTTTTTTTAAATTCAATAAAACCAAATAGAAGATATATTATGATTGATTTATACTTGTATTTAAATACCGAAAGATTCATTTCATTTTGAATTCTTGTGTTCTTACCAAGCAGCTGATTGTGAAACGTCAAAACCAGTGTGCACTAACTTTGTACCTGAAATTTTTACACTACGTCGGTCGGAGGGGAAATTTCAACTACTTTTGTAGTTAGATTTAGCCAATCAGAATCCCTTGACTTCGTAGCCACTAGCTTAGTGAATGCGACCATTATTTTGAGGTTATGTTGCGCGCGAACAATTTATGCGTTGCAGTGTGGATGGTATGTGGAACGCGAATAGAGTTTGACAGTTCGTAGCAACCATACTACAATTCGTTACTACCAAACTGTTTTTACAAAATTTTCCTTTTTTAAAAAACAAAATGCAAATTTTATTATCCTAATATTATAGGGCTCATACACTACACAAACTGTTTGAGCAAACGAATGTATTTTGTTGTTTAGTAGTAGTGTAGTGTGTAGCGATGATGCGTGTTTGCGCAAGCGGTTTGAACAAAATCAAAACATTTTGAATTTTCCGTGCCTGCACAAACATGTTTGTGTGGTGTGTATTGAATTTTGCTCAAACCGATGCCAATTTTCATAAGCAAAAGGGAAAAAATTTTTTGGACTGAATTCATTGAACTTTATAAAAGTTTTCCGGTATTGTGGTGTGTAAAAATTC
Organism: Eupeodes latifasciatus; assembly: GCA_920104205.1. Classification (NCBI taxonomy): domain Eukaryota; kingdom Metazoa; phylum Arthropoda; class Insecta; order Diptera; family Syrphidae; genus Eupeodes; species Eupeodes latifasciatus. The sequence continues at coordinate 29,169,421 of OV049924.1, forward strand.
GTCACGCAACTAATATCTCTCAAACATGTTTGTGTAGTGTGTGGCGAAACTATATTTGCTCAAACACACGTTTGAACAAACGTGTTTGCGTAGTGTATGGGCCCTATTAGTGTCAATTGGTTTCTTATAATTTAAATGTGTTTTTGTTTGAAATTGACTTTTTGAAATGTGTAAAATCACGTTTGTTCGTCCATTCTTTGTTCGCTCTTATGTGCAAGGGTCTTTAGGAACATGGCTTTTAATGAAGTTGAATTATGGCCTCAATGCTTTTAATTTTTCACAAACTTTGCTGGCGGCTGGCGATTATTGAAATTTCTATTTGGAAACTGAATAAGCCGTAGGAATCGATGAGTTGAAATTAATGAATCACAAAAAGTTGTGAGGAAGAGTGTTCTATCAACAAATATGTTTCTTTTTTTAAATTTGGTTTTTCAAGTACTTTACGATTTGAGTTGCAAGACCGACAATTCTACAAGCTACAATTCTTAATTCAGTTTGATCTTGTATGGGAGTAAACCAAGATCCTTATGCAATATGTGCCATAATGTGGCCTGTGCGTTGCCCATTTCTTGAGAATGCCGGTAAGGACGTTTGCCACGGACGTCTGAACTAATATTTTCGACATTTGGACCAACTCGCTGTCTGACAAGGCTACATAACAAAATGATTATTTAGACTAAAATGTCTGCACTAAAATTTGTATTGTCTATCTACTATGGCGAGAATTATTACCGAAAATTGGAATTAACACTCATAAAGTTGAGGTCACCGATTCCGAATTCCGGTAGAACATTTTCGCAGATGTTGGTAGTTCGTGTACTTTACCATGATGAAACTGTTAAGTTTGATGAATATATTGACAGTGACAGTTCAATTATTAATCAAAGGGTGCGTTCACAAATTCAAAGATTGGAAAACTCAATATAATCAAATTTGTCATACAACCTTTTCCGATATATTCACAGTGAGCTATGTTTTTTAACAAAACTTTCAGAGGTTCTAGTTCAATTGGCCTAATCAATAAAAACTGCTGATTATATAGCTTAATCCATAATAAATGTCTCAAAATATGGAATCAAATATAAGCATTTTGGCCAAAAACACTCTATTACCAAGACCGGAATCTCAGACTGACATTTCGGTTTGCCTACAAGCTAAAAAGCACTAATTGTGAGAAAGTGTGCGTGAAATGATGCAAAAAACCAAACACATTCTCACAATTAGTGCTTTGGCCCATCAAAATGCTTCATTATAGTAATCAGCCCCATCTAAATGCTTCATTTTGAATGTTTCATGGCCTCGTTCAAAAATTAAACAATCCTTACCAACAGAATCTGAAGTGCTGACATGGTCTTAAATTGGAAGATTTGTATAGCTTTTTAATTTCAATCCAAATAAATGTTGTAAATGTATATTAAATAAAATAAAATTGACCAAATACATATTATTTAATGATTTATTAGTTTATTATTATTTATTTTGTTTACTTAAATTATTTGCGAACGCAACATGCGCTGCAACTGGTTAAGTATAACTATTGCAAATGGACAAAAGTGTAACTCAATACTTTGTAAAACAACAAAACAGACAATTTTTTCAGCTGTAGTTTTCTTAGAGCATTTTTTTGGCGACGTTAGAAGTTCAGGTGGAAACAATAGATTCCTCAATTAGATTAGTATTTTCATCATTTAAGCAGTTCGGTAGTTGCAAGACCAAATTTTAGTTTTGTTTGTTGCAGAAATATTCCCGAAAATTTCTTTTTAAGGGACTATGTTAGAGTTGGAATTTTGTTTGTAGTTAGATTTTGGAATAAAAATTTGAGGGAACCATGTTTTAAAAATAAGTTGCTTTGTGTAAAGCATCTTTAAGAAATAGAAATAGGCAATATGGTTACACACAATACCAACTAAATGCTGCTATTAATGCTATTTTCGTTTCTAAAAAGTTGATGAAGGTTAGCTGAAGCGGAAATTTTTTTAATGAACATTGAACATACCTAAAATATTATTGGCTTTCTCAAAAATATTTTTCTTCACTAACCTCTGCTTTATATCTGAAAACTATTGTTTGTGTATATTTTCTTCTATGTTCTGCATTTATAAAATGTAATCTATGGAAGTATTTATTATATTAACAAAAACAAAAACAAAAACATGTACGTAAAACTCATTCATTTTTTCATTATTAGCAACACTTTTACTAAACATACCCTTCAAACAATAATAAGTAAATTCGAAGTTTGTTAACTAAACATTTTTAAGGAATGAATGACAATTATATTTTTCGTTAAACTGTAAGAATTCACTAAAAAAAACTTCTGTACGTCAACAATAAACATTGATGTCGATTACTTGATCTATTGAATGAGTTGTGCATGAATTCAGAACGATTTTAAGACGTTTTCATTTTGTGATATATGTATATGTCAAAATTTGTTTTTTATTTGCTCTGCATTTATTCAACAGGTTCGCTATAATCGTTTTGATTACTTTTTTAAAACATTAGTGTTCCTTTGATGCATATTTTTTTTTTTGATAGCAAATACATGTGCATATGCTTCCATCAATCAAGAATGTTATAAGGTATTTTTCGATTATAACTATTTTTTTAAATATATATATATTTATTAATCAAAATGGAATTCAAAAATAGTTGCAAGCTTAAATCATTAAAAACAAACTATAAATACATTTGGATTAATTAAATTGATACAGATTTTAATTACTTGCAAAAAAAATATTTGGGCCGTTCATTAACGAAAATTTATTAGAATTCAATACAAAAATTGCGCTCGCACCCTTAACTTGATGGTTCTTCGAACGCATCTTTCATACAAAAATCCGAGATTAATTATGAAATTTGAAGAATTTCGTAGTGCTTTTTGTAAATTAGTGAATTAATTATAATAAACTGATGGTGAACATGCTTTTTTGAAGACAAAAATGTACATTGGTTCGTTATCAAAAAAATGACTGCAAAATTAAAGCTTAAAACTGACTTCTTCATCGAAAAAAAGTAAAAAGAAAAACCTGAAAAAAACTTATTAACGACACCATTTTGTTTTTGCTGTGCAAAATACCGCTAGTCCACGGCATCGTTTTTTTTGTTTTGCTCACATCTATTCATGGACTAATTGTCAAAATTACAAATACAACAATGTAAACAAACGGGTTTTGGAGAGTGAAACGTACGAAAGATTCCGGTCTTGGTAATAGAGTGTTTTTGATTTTGGCTTACAAGTGCATTTAAGAAAATATGAGCTGGCTTAATCATGGATTAATGATTACCTAAACGGTAAACAAACAAGCCCTTAGTGAAATTATTCAATGCAACTGTCAAATAAGTTTAAAGTGAATTTCTTACTTTTTTTTAATTTATTGCATAAAAAGGAAATCATAACCTCAAATACTCAACCTTTTTAGAGTTATTGTTTCAATAATAAGTAAAGGACTTTCAAATTTTATGAATTTTAATTTCACACTAGAATATCAGGCACTTAGAAGTATGGCCTAATTTTTCCACTCCAGGTTCAAATTCTTACCTGGGGCCTGATTATGGGATTCGCGGCGAATCGTTTTGCTAGCGAGTTTGCCATTTTTCAATTATTGCTTTCGCTTTCGCCTTCTTCCTTTTGAATTCGACCCATTAACGAATTCAAAGGCGAATTTGAAATGTCATAATGTTTGTTGGCGAGTTGAAATCCGACTTTTTTTTTGGCGGATTCACAGTCGAAAGAGTGTTCACTGTTCGATTTCGTGCATTCTTTTTTGATTGTAATTATATGAAAATGTGAGTTAGCTTTATTTTAATTTTCTTATAATTTATCCACAATCCACAATAAATTATAAAATTTTGAATAAATCACCACAAATTTCACAAATTCAATCAAAACAAAACAAAATTTGTGGAAAGCTGTTAAACCAAAAGTGTCAAATCACTGGAATATAGGAAGAAAAAGTCAAACCAAAAGTGTCAAATCACTGGAATATAGGAAGAATTTTTTCGCTTCGCCGCGAATTTTTTAATAAGGAAATACGACGCGAGTCGAATTTGAAAGGTCGAATTGAAAACGACCCACCGCGAACCTCATAATCAGGCCCCTGGATTTTTAGAAGGAATTGCATGATTCATGTTTTAAATACAAATTTGGGGTTTTAAGTTTTTTAGAAATAAGTACAACAATTATCAGCTATGCAATTTGTTTCTCATAATTTCATCTTGTAATATTATTTTTCACACGTCTAAATCACAATCGTTCACATTATAGTGATGAAAAACGGGCTTCGAGAATTACTATTTCCTTGTGCCGATTAAAAAGTCAAGTATTGAGTAAATAGAGTACTACCCGTGGTGTGATGGTTAGTGCATTGGACTGTCATGCCAGAGGTCTTGGGTTCGATCCCTGCCTATGCCATCTAAAATATTTTTTCACGGGTACTGCCTCTTGCGAGGAATTGACAAATTCTCCAAGAGTAATTCTTGTCATGAAAAGTGCTTTCTCAAATTAGCCGTTCGGATTCGGCTTTAAACTGTAGGTCCCCTAATTTTCTGACAACATTACTCGCACACATGAAATGGTTGAAAGTTGTAAGTCATAAGGCCCTAGTTCTCAACGGACTGTTGTGCGACTTAATTTTTATTGAGTAAAAAGCAAATATCTTTTTGTGGTTTAAAATTTCAAAACACTTCTCTTACTGGACAAAAATACTCCAGCACAAGAAATCTTTAAATTAACCTATCTTAGAGAGAACTTAACATGCCATGCCTTACATGACACCTTTTACTTGCTTATTTCTTTATTAGTGGTCAGATTTCTTGAAACTAACCCACCATCTTATGCCCATTTTCTAAATGGAAAATTTGTGGCTCGTGTCCCTATAACTTTTAACTATCTCATTCAAATACTCATCTTTATCACAAATCAGTGCTAAAACATTCTGGAATTTGTCTTAAATGGGTATTTTCAATCTATCTTATACGTGCGATGTGGCACGTTGTGCGTTAAAAGATTTTCACGCAATATAAATTTAAATATAAACGCCTGCTAATAATCAAGTCTAATTAACCTTCTTATCATTGCTGTGTAAAGCAAAATTAAATAGAAACTAAGTTTGTGTAGAACGAATCAAAGCTTATTTAACTTAACTCGATTTCCATGCTCTGATGTTCGTAAGCTTACCTCCAAATCTCAAATGTCACAAATAAACATAAGGCATAAAGGTTATCATATAAGATTTATGTATGTCAATTTAAGAAGATGAAGCTTTTTGTATAAAATTTTAATTTTTACTAAGATGAAAAGAAGACGAAATATGTACATACATTATGTGTCCAGTCATTTGAGATTACAAAGAGTGCCATATTTTGACTTTGAAAAATAAAAATTAAAAATAATATGTGACATTAAAAATAATTAATAACAATATTGATAACTTCAAAAATGTGTACCTACACAACAAATTAAAAAAAAAAAAACAAAAAATAATAATATTGATTTATTAATATAATCAAATTGACCATGAATACAAAAAAATAATAAATTTATGTATATTTGAAAAGAAAAAAAAAATTAAACAATTTATTTAAATTTGATCAAACAAAAAAATACATATATTTTTAAATTAACAAAAATAATTTAAAAAGAAACATACCTCGGTCTTTGGAAAGTACATTTTGTCGTAATCCATTTTTGTTGTGGTTTATTTTCTTCTTCTCTCACTGTGTTTCGTTTATCTTTGTTTTCTTTTTAAAAAGTAGATATTTTTTTCTCTTCGATATATTTATTGGTGGTTACTTCTTCCACCACTCTTCTCTGTCACAAATTCACTTTAACTACAAATGTATCTAGATAGTTTGTTTTGTCCAAAATTTTTGTCTGTTTTGTTGGAATCTTCTTTTGGATTTTGATTCGTATTTTTATCAATTTTTAATTTTTTTTTTTTTTTGTTCGCTTATAAATGTCTCAAGAGTGGATACATTTTTTGAATAAATATTTGTTGATAACTTTTCACGTTTTTGTTGAAACTTTTGCGTAATTCGTTGCGATTCATATCAGAAAATATTTTTATTTTATTTTCCTTTGCGTAATTTTATTTTATTTTTGTATTTTTATTAATAAATTGGCACTTGATTTAATTTTAAGACCAATGTTTGTTTGTTTTCTTTTATTGTTCACTTTGATGAAAAACAAATAAATAAATAAATAATATTAAAACTAAGAAGTCTTTTTTAGTTTAATATATTTTTTTTTTTAATATATGTGAATAATTTATTAAATAACTTTTATTTAAAAAAAACATTTACCGCCGTTTTGTTTATGTATTTTATTACTTTTTTTGTTTTTTATTATTATTTTAATAAATTAAGCAAATAAATGTATGTATAAATAAGAAATTTCGATAATAAATAAATAAATAAATAAAATTATTCTCCACCTCGAGACGGAGAGAGTTACTCGTCCGATCACTTCAGCTTTTTACTCGGCATTGAGTGGTTACAGATTGTTGGTCGTACGTCGAAGTCCAAGTCCAAGTCGAAGTCAACCTCAACTTCAACATCGTCGTTGATCGGAATCGGATTGTTTCTATGGATAAAAGTATTTTCTGGGAACGTTTGCTGCCGCTGCTGCTGCTGCTGCTGTGGAGAACTGGTTGCTTCGTTCGTTGGTAGGTTCCTCGGTCCGTCGCGTCGCGTCAGTTAGTCGGTCGGTTTGCTAGTTTGTTGGTAGCAGCAGCGGCGGGTGGTATTTCATATATACCTACTTATAGTTATATAGTTAGTTGATGATTTTTGTTGGTGTAATTTTATATCTGGAGGCACGTATTCACGTTGAGAGACAACAACTATCTCTTTTTGGAATCGCTTTGATATTTTTGTGCGAATTATTATTTATTTTCGTTTTGTCTTCATGGTTTACAAAGGGGAGGTTAAAGCAGAGCAGGGTATATGTACCTTTTAAAGCTTTGGCTAAAGTAAAGCGAATTTTACTGAGAGTGTTATTGTTTTTGTTTTTTTTTTTATTTTAGCGAACAATCAAACGAATAATAATGTATATTTGCTTAAGATTATAATAATTTTGAGTCAATATTTGTACATATATATCGGTGGAAAATAAGTGCGTTTGAATTGAAACAGAAGTTCATATGCTTTGAGCGCGGGATGGCCACCTGATGCTTGAATTGATATTTACAAAACATACATATACACACTTTGAACTTGTGATAAGATGCACTTTATGGCCAATTTTGATTCAAAATAAGTGTTTTTGTTTGAGTCTTGTGCGTTTAGTATACCAAAATAGTATTTTAGATGCGAATAATAATAGGCACCTATGTAAATGGGACGGGGGAAGGTATACAGGGAAAACGGACCCACTTTTTCATTAGGAATAGGAATTTCGGAAAAATACTCTGGTATATTTAATTTTGTGTTATCAATTCTTTGGCGGGCTCCTTCTTGATTTGAATTGAATGCAATTTTATGTAAGGGGGTAGAACCTTGTAACAAGTTAAAAATGAGGCAATTTTTATGAATTTATGTTTGGAAAACTGTGAAACATTTACTGATGGGCATATTTGACACATATTTAAAAGTATACATGAAGTTTTTTTCAGACGATTTAAATCTGTCTGGGAGCAGCCGAAAAACTCATTTTTTTGCACCCATAGTCTGTGAACCTAAGAACCAATGGTTTTGGAATTAATAGATAAAGGGTTATCCATCTTGCTTTTTCAAAGTAAAACTAAAAAAAGAGGCTGGGATGCGACTCACACTGATAACTTCCCATCCCGTCTGTCGATTTTTTCGCTTAAAAGTTTGTAGGTTTTCGTGTTAGGTTAAAAAATTTCTCAGTTGAATTATTCTTAAAAATTTCAAAATTACTAACAATATTTTTCATATAATGAAATAGCTTAGTTTCAAAATCTAGTTTTGTTGAATAGATTTTGTAGTCGAAAACAAATTTTTACCAATTTAAGTAGCATTTATTAAATTTTTACAAATTGGATGAATGGAATTAATTTGAAGTCAATATCTTCTATTGTTCACGAGATATCAAAAAACGAACATAAGTTTTTACCAACTTTGCGTACTGTTTTTTGTAGATTTTATTTTTTATGAAAAAACGGACTGTTGGATTTTTATAAAAAAAAATATTGAATATCGAAAACAATACTTTTGTGAAATAAAATAAGTTTGAAGAAAATATTCTTAATTTTTGAAAAGCTATTTAAGTCAAAAGTAAATTTCTACCAAGTTTTAGTATTGTTTTTTTTTTAGGTTTTTATTTTTTTTTTAAACTGTCAATTCGTTTTTTCTCAAAATTTTTCTGAACGTTGAAAACAATATTTTTTATAAGTTAAAATTAGTTAAAAGTCATAATCTGAAATTTTTGAAAAGATATTTGAGTCGGAATTCAATTTTTACCAACTTAGAGTAATGTTTTTCTTAGGTTTTTATTTTTTATAAAAAAAAACTTTCAATTTGATTTTTCTCAAAATTTTACCAGATTTTAAAAACGTTATTTTTCGTTGCAGTAAGTTGTTGTGGAGATAAAACCATTTTTTATTCGAAAATTTTTCGAGGTGACAAATTTTTGTTTCAGCTTTTTTTTTTATTTACGTACGGAGGTACGAACGTACGTACACACGCACGCACAGACATCTTTCTAAAAATCTTTTATTTCGACTCTAGGGACCTTGAAACTTCGAAAAATGTCAAAATTTTCAATTCGACAAATCGAACCCATTACAACAACTTCCTATGGGAAGTTAAAAAAAAAACACATATAAGTTTGAACGTTGTTGTTGGCACCACATATTTTCCAAGTCGTATTCTTCAATAGCAGGAAAAATAAAGTCGGTTATCATATGACCATAACGCTCCGAATTGACGGTGACCCACCGAGTGAAAAAAGTGCTTCGTCGCATCGCTGAAGAACGTTTTGTTCGAAAAATCGCCTTCCACCGCCTCCTGTTGTTCAAGCACCCATTCGACGTATCTACGACGTTGTGAATGGTCAGCTGGCTTCAGTTGTTGTGCGAGCTAAACTTTATATGGATGTAGGTGAAGATTCGAATGCAAAATAGGCCAGAATGTGCCGTATGACAGTTCTAATTCCTGAGAACGACGATACGTTACGAGCAAAACGATGATGCACAGGCCTTACAATATCTGTAACCAATCTAGTCTCTTCAAATTTCTTCACAATTTTGCCATTAGCTTGCGGAGTTGGACGATTATTTAAACCATAATCTCCTCTTAAAGCACGATATATGGCTGTGGCAGAATAACCATTTTTGGAATAAGTTTTAAAAATGTATATGCGTTGTGCGATAGTTAAGCGATCAATTTTCGTAAATGTCAGACTTTCAACTGAAAAAAAAATTGGTTTAACAACTTAGTTTGACAGATGTCGAATTCCAGCACTATACTTTTGAAACCGCAAAATAGATACTCCTTACCTTGAGGTAGTCAAGGACTTCGTCTACCTAGGCTCCGCTGTAAACGCAATAAATTTTGTGTGCGACCGAGTTCATTATTTAGAGTTAATTAAGTTGAGAATTATTTCGTTTTCAATCAAACGCACAAAAACTAAAACCTAACAATGAAATGGAAGTTAGTGGCCAGTTTAAGCTATTGTTATTTTCCACTGCCCTCTGCAACCCCTGATTTGCCACATTATAAGGTTTTGGCCTTAGTACTACAAATCAATGCGAGTTGGTTTATATTTAGGTATAGATATTAGTTCCTAGGTCCAAATTTGAAACACAAAAATATTTACTTCAAAGAAGTTTTAGTACTTATTGCGGCCACAAATATAATAAAATAAGGTACCTACTATTTAAAGTTATCAACATATACATATGTATATGGGGTTGTTTTTGAGAATTTTAGAACTTCAAAAGTAATCGAGTTCGATAGGTTGTAAGTAGCAAGAAAGAGAGGAGCACTTCTAAAAAAATAAAGTTGTCACGAAATAGATTTTGCAACAGATTAATGTTTAAGTGCGTTGTATGACAAATTAAAGTTACGCCCATGTTTAAGTGACTAATTTTTGGAAAGATAATATCAGTCAGTCTCGATCGATAGCGTTTGTCATTCAACTTAACTACAGCTCTTCCACATTTCGAAAGGTATAAGGACCGATGCATCATGCTACCAGCCAACGTGGTAACTATATATTTGATTGGATATAATGGTGATTTGTTAATGGCTTAAGGATTTTCTTTGCTCCATAAATTATTTTGCTAACTGAAGAGGCAATGAAACTTAAAATGTGCTTCATCAATAAACACCGTAGAATGGACAGATTAATTTTTTTTTAAAATTAATTGTCCACAATTTGGAAGCATTGTTCTGCCGTTAAACGATTTATGTATATTGAGTTCCTAATCCTTACTGAATGGAAATGTAACACAGTTTGACATTCAAAACTGTCAAACTATACACAAGACCATGGAAACTGGATAAAAAACACCCCATAAAAGTTTTATATTTGTCTTTTTCTTAAAGAAAAACTTTTTAGATCTTTGGCATCAAAATGGTTTAGTAATTTAAAAAATTATAACAACTTAAACTGGATCTTTTTTGATTTACTATAATACCACGTCAAAAATACAAATGTTAAGAAAACAAATCAATAAAAGGATTTATTTAGAATATAAGGAGATATAAAAAATTTAACTTTTTAGTTTAAAATTTTATTGAAATTTAATCTCTTTTCGTATTAGAGATATTTTAATGGTTTTTTAATAAATTTTACTATTTGCTAAGCCAATGCAATTTGCATTTTATATTATTGAATTTTATTATATATTTGGTTAAATATTGTGATGCAATATTTGTATTATGAAAGCTAACCTCTACTTGCTCTATTAATTTTAAAAAATTGTATTCTTTCTTTTTTCTTTCTACTATTGTGAGTGTGTTGCAATATAATTAAATATATTTCTTGTTTTAATCTAATAAAATGTTAAAATTATTGTTATACTAAATTAAATAAATTGCTTATGCAAATTTTGTGTTCAGTTGTTTGTTTTGTTCTTCAATATTCTACTGGTCTATCTTGAAATTATTACTATACCTGTTTATGTTGATAGTGTGTATATAATTTGCATGACTTGTAGGCTGGCATTGGTAAATATTTTTATGATTTTTATACGACTGTTGCTGAGAGTTTTTGAATTATTTAACTTGTTGGTATAAGATTTTATTACTTTGGAAAAATACTCTAATTGGTATTCAAATTTGGATCAACTGACACATTTTCTAAGAAACACCACAGACTAAAAATTTCTTCTTACTTTTATTTTCTCAGATAAAGTAAGTACTTACTCGTGTGACCTCAAGGTTATAATAAATATTCAGAGTAAGACTTGTATAAATTTAAAATACATAGCTATGTATTTGTCTGTGTTGAAACAATATAATTTTTTCTTAAGCAAAAATAATCCCTTTCGCTTGGCTCGAATTTCTTAATTATTTTAGGGTTAAGGGAAAAGTAGTTATTTAAGATTATGAAACATGGATTTATATTTTTATATTAAAAAAAATATATAAAATTTTCGACAGTTTTGTAGTGACTTTTATTAACATCCCATATTATTTATTGTAATGGGTCCGATTTGTCAAATTACAAATTTTGACATTTCTCGACGTTTCAAGGTCCCTAGAGTCAAAATAAAAGATTTTTAGAAAGAAGGCTGTGCGTGCGTACGTCCGTATGTCCGTACGTTCGCGACGTTTTTTTCGTCGTCCATAGCTCAAGAACCAGAGGAGATATCGACTTCAAATAAATTTTGTTATACAGATAGTAAAGCAGAAAGATGCAGAAAGGACTCTCAAGAAAATTGCGTGGGTGGTTTTTTTATCATAGCAGTTTAAAAAAAGATGAAAATGTTGATTAAACCAAATATCTCATGAACCAATGACGCTAGAGACTTGAATTAAATTGTATATTATAGATATATTGTAACGTGATACAAACAATTATATTTTTGAAAAAAACTGAAAAAAAAATTAACAAAAGTTGTTAAAAATTGATTTTCGACGTAAATATCTTTCCAAAAATTTGAGACATTGGCTTCAAAACAATTTTGTCTTATAAGAAATATTGTTTTCAACCTTCGATACAATTTTGAAAAAAATCGAATTGACTGTTTTTTTTACAAAAAATAGAAACCTAAAAAAAAAGAGGCTGGGATGCGACCCACACTGATAACTTCCCATCCCGTCTATCGATTTGTCTTGCTTAAAAGTTTGTCTAAATGTATCAATTCTTACCAAATTTGCGTTCTATTTTTTGTAGATTTTATTTTTTTATGAAAAAACGGACTGTTGGATTTTTATAAACAAATTACTGAATATAAAAAACAATATTTTCTGTGAAATAAAATAAGTTTGAAGCCAATATTTTTAATTTTTGAAAAGCTATTTGAGCCGAAAATCAATTTTTACCAACTTTTATTAATTTTTTTGTTTAGGTTTTTATTTTTTGTAAAAAAACTGTCAATTCGATTTTTCTCAAAATTTGTCCTAATGTTGAAAACAATGTTTCTTATAAGTAAAAATTAGTTAGAAGCCATAATCTCAAATTTTTGAAAAGATATTTAAGTCGAAAATCAATTTTTACCAACTTTTGTTAAATTTTTTTTGCGGTTTTTAATTTTTCGTAAAAAAAACTGTCAATTCTATTTTTTTCAAAATTTGACTGAATGTTGAAAACAATATTTTTTGAAAGATAAAATTAGTTTAAAGCCAATATCTCAAAGTCTTGAAAAGATATTTGAGTCAAAACTCAATTTTTACCAACTTTTTTTTTTTATTTTTTTTTAGGTTATTATTTTTTGTAAAAAAACTGTCAATTCGATTTTTCTCAAAATTTTATCAGATTTCAAAAACATTATTCTTTGTTGCACAAAATTGTTTTGGAGATGAAATCATATTTTAGTCGTAAAATTTTCGAAGTGACAAATTTTTTTTTTTCAGTTTTTTTGATTTATAAAAAAAACCGTTAATTGATTTTTTTTCCAAAAATATAATTGTTTTGTATCACGTTACAATATATAACATAAAATTTAATTCAAGTTTCTAGCTTCATTGGTTCATGAGATATTTAGGGTTAACCAAAATGTTCACCTTTTTTTAAACTGCTATGGTAAAAAAAAACCACCCACGCAATTTTCTTGAGAGCCCTTTCTGTATCTTTCTGCCTTATTATCTGTATAACAAAATTTATTTGAAGTCGATATCTCTTCTGGTTCTTGAGCTATGGACGACGAAAAAACGTCGCGAACGTACGGACATACGGACGTACGGACGTACGTTCACACGCACGCACAGACATCTTTCTAAAAATCTTTTATTTCGACTCTAGCGACCTTGAAACGTCGAGAAATGTCAAAATTTTCAATTTGACAAATCGGACCCATTACAATAACTTCCTATGGGAAGTTAACAAGACTAGAACTTGGTAAAAATTTACTTTCGACTCAAATAGCTTTTCAAAAATTAAAAATATTGGCTTCAAACTTATTTTATTTCACAGAAAATATTGTTTTCGATATTCAGTAATTTTTTTTATAAAAATCCAACAGTCCTTTTTTTCATTAAAAAACCTACGAAAAATAGTACGCAAATTTGGTAAAAATTGATTCACATCAGGAAGACAAATCGACAGACGGGATGGGAAGTTATCAGTGTTGGTCGCATCCCAGCCTCTTTTTTATTTATTTTTTCATCTACCGATACAGATTACTAAAAAATTCAAATATTACTATATAATATATATTTTTTAAAAAGGAATATTTTATAAAAAGAAAAAGATTCATTGCACCCATAATTATATCTAAGATTTGGAATATTAAAAAATTGACGTAGATTCAACAGTCTTTTCGGAATATATGTATATTTCAAAATAGTGAGAACCTGTGGGCACTTAATACGATAAGAAAATACATCATGCTACAAAAATTCAAACTGAATAAACCGTCTTTTTTTAAAGTTCCTAGTCCGATCAAGGCGCGCCAAAATGCATAGGAAGTAGAATCAATTTTTCACTTTAGTTGTTTAATTACAAATCTTATTAAGGCCTTCGAAACTTTTCCATCCATGTGGACGAAGAAGACATTATACAATTGAACAATACTTAAAAAGGCGTTCGATTTTTTTTGCCCAAAACTATACCGCTCAAATTAAAAACGTCATATAGTGCCCAAAACAATTTCATTAAGATTTTGTTTTTGTATGATTTGGCAATATTACCGGAACCTTTGGGCGTCAAAACTTTGTTGGGTTTTATGAAATTCCAAATAAATAAAAAGAAGCGTTTGGTCTTATTGCCCAATAAAATAACGCCAAGATATTAAAAATGTCATATCGCCCAGAAGAAGAAGAAGAAGAAAATGCCTCAAAGCCCAAAATCAATGTCATATTGTCCAAATCAATTTTAAAATATCATAACGCCCAAATTATACTCATTGATATATCGACCAAAAATGTCATGTGTTTGGTTTGAGAACTACGACATTTTGAGTTTTAAATTTTATCGCACAAGCGCAAACATTAAACGAAAAATGTCAGATCGCACAAAAAATCGGAACGTCAAGAAAGCGTAACAAATATGTTTGGCTTTATTTTACTTTTAAGCCTAGTACGCTGCTGATGCGAAACGAAATTTCCCATATAAAAATGACATGACGAAATCATAAACGAAAAATTTCGCTGTGCTTTTCGTTTTTCATTTTAGTGGATAGCTGTACTAGATTTCTTAGTACAATTCTCCACTCTTTTCGTTCTCAATTTAATTCCCCGGCATATTAATTGCTTGCGAAATTTTGACGTTTAATATTTTTATTGAAAAAAAAAAAATTGTTTACTCGTGACTTTCGGTGTTTTGACTTTAATTTATATTTGTTTTAAAATTTAAAATAAAATGGATTTGTCTACTGTGTTCCAACAATACATTTCTGAATCGGAAACTCAGGATGTTGAATATGTTATTGGTGATGTGCAAAAAGTGATGAAGACGAGCAGTGAACTTCAACTTCCAAAAAATAAATCGAAGAAAAAAAAAATTGATTTCTCTTCGGAGGAAAAAAAGAAACTGACTTCGTTGGTCGAAGCCAGTGAAGCTATTTGGAAGTTGGAGCATAGGCTTCACAAAAATAATTCAGCCGTTGCGAGCCTCTGGAGTAATATAGCTGCAGAAATAAAAAAACCATGTACTAACCATGTACTGCTCAACAAAATGTTAATAAATAGATTTTTTTTTCACTTTTGTTTACCAGCAGCTGACTGTCAGAACTTGTCAATTATTTTTGACAGCTGACAGAACTCTCCAACAAATATTTTTCCGCTGTGGTTTTCGTTTCACTTCAGCTGCGTACTAGGCTTTAGAAAGCGAAATGAGTCCGATTTTTAAAGTGAAATAAAACGAAATGGTTGGCTTGCTCATAGTGCTAGCACCTATGGTGTATAAATAGGGGGGTATGCTGCCCCCTGCTTGATAAGATTTGAGGTAGGTGTGAGGTTTTGTGTATGTAAAGTTTCTTTAAATCCAGATTTTTTAAATGCAAAAAAAAACTTTGCATACACCCAACTTCGCACCTACGCCAAATCCTATAATGAGCCCAAGCATAAGAGCTGCAGTGGGCAGCATGCCCCCCTCCCCCTACATACCACACTGTTTATACGCTTCTCAAAGCAGCCCAACCAACCAAAATGTTTTTGGGCGTTACAACATTGAAAGTTGGTTTGCGTTAAATGACATTTTATTTGGGCTTTTTGACCTTTTTTTGGTGATATTTTTTACGACGTTTCTCTTTTCGGGGCCTTATGTCATTTTATGATTTGGGTATTATGTCGTTGGGTGATAAGACATAGGAAGAGATAGAAATCATAATCGTCGTAATACCTAAAATAAATGTCACAAAGAACAACCAAAATTAAAAATTCTTTTGCGCAAAATGACAACTAACAATTTGGGCATTATTATATTTCAAATTTATTTGGGCGTTACGACATTCGCTTTGGGTTTTTTTTATTTTAACTTTTTAGAATTTATAACCAATTTTGGACTTTATGACATTTTAGGATTTGGGCGTTATTGTTCTGGGCGAAAAATCCGCTCAACAGAACCTTCAACATCACACTCTATTAGCAATCAAGAATCTGATTCAAAAGTTAAATCATTAAAAATAATTTCCGATGTGGAATGAAATTATTACGTTTCTTAATATTTAACGGAAGAACATTTTTTCTCACACCAACCCCATATGATATTTAAATCATTTTGAAGTTTTTACTGATCATAACTGTTTTTAGTCCATAATGTAAATATATTTGTACGTTAAACATATATAATTTTGCAGAAGAAATGGAATATCATTGACGAATATTTTAAATAGAAGCGGACCTAAGTGACTTGTTACGGCTGCGTGTTTGGCAGCTAAGGCGTCGAACGGCGCAGATTTTGTTCCTGCAAAATAAAAACAAGATACATTTAAAATAGAGGAAAACAATAACACATTAGTTATACTTACGATTTTTTGTTCTCGCTGCCGGTCGTCATAGTCGCAATCCTCAACAAAACCACCCCGTTGGGAAATCGTTCCTGGCCAGCTGAGGCGTCGGCTGCGGGAAAAATTGCCCTGGAATGCAAAAGAGATGAGATAGGTAGGAACAAAAATCAAAATAAGAACATATGTATGTATTTACTTACGATATTGTCCTCGCTGGTCGTCACTACCAGTGGAGGGATGTCGGCGGAGGTCATTGTCCTCATGGTGAGCCGCAATTCGGTGAACACCAAGTTGTGTGGCAGCAGAGGCGTCGCTGGCGCTAAATTACTACCTGAAAACAGAAATGAGAAAAGATATTTAAGTAGATTCAACATTGATGGTAATAATATTAAAGGATTAGGTACTTACGATTTTTTTTTGCTGCCGGACCCTTGGTCATCGCTCACCGCCATTCCGCCCCATCTCCGTTGTTTGGTTATCCTCCGGTCATCGGCAACTGGGGATCTGAAAAGAAACAATCAATATAGTAAGGGAAATATAAAAATATTATGACATGTTATAAAACGAAATAAATAAATAATAAATACTTACCGGAATAACTATGGTGGTCGGTGGATGATGCGCAGGTTTGGTCGGCTTGTTTTGTTGGTCTTGTTACGGGTGGGGTGAATGGTCCATTCCATTCATTCATCAATGGCTGAAAGCGGAAGTAAACATTACAATAGAGAAAAAAATGATGAATGAAAGTAGAAAGAAGTGGAAAGAATTTTTGGAATGCGGATGTGTTGATCTGGAAAGAGTTGAAATGACTTATTATGTGGTTAAGGCTAAGTATACAATAATCCTTATGTACACATTCTTACGTTATGAAAGTTGCGTGTTCTTTTATGGTTTCATGCAATTCATGCAATTGATGCATTCGGTGCAATTGATGCACAAGGAAAACAATTTGTTTTATTTAGTATTTTATTTTATTTGTATTGTTTTTGTCAATTATACTGAATTAAATAACACATAAATAAATGATAAGTGAATAAATAACAAATTAAAATGTTCACAAAAATAATTACAAAAAGTAAACGAAAATAATTTAACGAAACTAAACAATAGAAAAAAAAGAACGCATCAATTATAGGCTAGGGCTTAAAGCTAAGTTTGATAAGTGCATCGACTAAAAATGGCCGAGTGCATGACGTTGCATTCTACGGGCGCTAACAAAAGTGAATAGAGGAATGGCAATCGGAGGTTAGAAGGAGGTTTCGAGCGAATGAAGAGGACATTTCAAGTTCAAACGTCAGAGAGATCACAAGAGCTCAACGAGATTTTATTTAAAAGATTAATATAATATAGTGCAAAGTGCATTTAGAAAATATATGTATTGGATATAATATCCATGCTAAAAGCTGAAACATAATCAAGACATTTGGTGAATTTTTTTTGTGAATTTTTATCGTAAAAGGGTGAGTGTTATTGTTGGTTTTTTTTTTGTAAAAGAAGAAAGTTTTGTGCGCCGGTGAATATTCCTGGGAGTAATTCCTACTTTTTTTCTTTCACGCTCCAGGGTGATTGTAAGATCCTGCACCAGGTAATCCGTGGCTTTTGCCAGAGTTGGTTTCAACCTAAAGAAAAACAGGAGCTTAAGCCCGTGAAACTCCGGGTTATCAAGTAAGAGAGTGTTAGAGTCGAGTTAGGAATGCAGGTCGTTGAGTGATAATTATCAATTTTCAGCGGGAGTCGAACGGACGTCACCCCTTTTCTTGTCTTTTTCCCTTTATATTTTTTTTTCGCGTAATTTTTGATAATTTGATAATTTGGCAAGAAAGTTGCCGGCCGTCGGTACGACGACGAGAAATAAAGCGAGGCAGGAGGATTCTGTTGAAGCCGAAATACAAGAAACCAGGCGAATCAAGATTCTCCCGTTGCAGAGGCCAGTTTTTTGTTATATATATATATGTATATGCATGTGAACCTTTGTTCATGCCATTTATCAGAGCGCAATTTCATTTAGTTTTTTTTGTGAGGATTCAGTCCTATTTTATTAGTTTTTTTGGTGAATTTGTAAGTGCCGTCCAAAAGGGTTTGGAAAATACCGACACCGGCAAATTTGGGTAAGACTCCGTGGTGGGGTTCTGTCCACGTCTCGGTCGCGGGAAGCAAGATTTTGCCTCTTTTGGTACCCCTTAAGATAGAGCTCTATGTGTAGGAGGGTGAAAGGGTTTAGCGTTTCTTGGAGTAACGGGCGCGAATTAATACGCCTGGGAAATAGTTGCGAGACAGTGGGGAGGGTTGCCGCTAAGGAAACCGGTTGTTTTTCCAGGTTTTTTACATCTAACGGTTCTAATTTTTAGTACAATCATAAAATTAAAAATTTAAAAGCGTGTATATATGTTTAAATGGAATTAGGGTAGAAATTTTCGCCTCTTTGTTATATAATTTTTTTGTCATGAATAAAGGTCAAAAAAGTTGATGTAAGTCAAGATGAAAACAGAATTTTTGTGTAATTATTTGTGTAATCGGGCCAATCGCTCGATGGCCGAGTAGAGGAATCCCAAGGGGGTGAGTAGGGTAAGTAAAGGGGAGTGACGATATTATGACAATTGCGGCTGAGATGATGCTCTGAGGAGAAGCAACAACGGGGAGTCCGGATTTTCTGCAGGCCTACCGGATTCCACGGAGGGGTGGGAATTTTAAGGCCCAGCTGCACCGTCACCAGCAGCTGCGAGTGTGGTGAACGCAATTAGGTGGTGGTATCGCATCGTTTTTTTTCTATCGTTCCAGGCATGATTTATGTTTTGAAATGGAGTGGTCCGTCTGTGGGGGCAAGATCCCCCCCCCACCAACCGGCGAGTTATAGCCGAGCCGAACAAGCATGCCGCGACCCCCGCAGCGGACATCGTGTGCCTTTTCCCTCCCTCTCCTTAGGTCGTCCAATTCCTTCTTCTTTCCTGACTTTCCTTCCTGTCAACTTTTTTCTTTTCCTCCTTCCTTCTAGCCCTGGCCTAAGATGAGGTGCTGCCAACCCAACATCAATTGGCAGCGAGAAGCGGCAGCGCGGCGGCCTGGCCAATGTCATCTGGTCTTAAACATTAAGCCGCCACACAATCTCAATCTTCTCTATAATCATCGCTTCATTTCAGACTTCCTTGAGGAACTACAGATGAAACTTTTAAAAACTTAAGATGAAAATTCCAAATTTCACACATGACGTTCTATCAATTTTGTAGCTGGATATCCTTTTATAAAAACAAACAATGAAAACCAAAAAACTTTGAATTAAGCTGAAAGAAAAGTAAAAGTAAATAGTGTCTTAGACAATTTTCAAAATTTTGTTATTCAATATTATTGCAAAATAATGAACTAGATTTTTAAGTAATGGAAATTGAACTTGAGTAATTTCAAAATTTATATTATTAAAAATAATAAGGTCTAACAATCTATTTAACTAATTGTGAATATAATTTTAACTTGAAAAATATCGAAGGAAAACATTGAAAAGAGAAAAAGAGACTGGGATGCGACCCACACTGATAACTTCCCATCCCGTCTGCCGATTATTCTTGGTTTAAAGTTTGTAGGTTTTGTGTTTTATTAAAAAAGTTGTCAGTTGAATTATTCTAAACAAAATTAAAATTACCAACAATATTTTGCATATGATAAAAGAGTTTGATTTCAAAATCTTTTTTGTTAACAAGATTTTTTTTTTATGAAAAATCTGACTGTTGGATTTTTATAAAAAAAACTAAATGTTGAAAACAATATTTTCTGTGAGATAAAATTAGTTTGAAGCCAATATTTTTAGTTTTTGAAAAGATATTTGAATAGAAAGTAATTTTTTACCAAGTTTTAGTAATGTTTCTTTTAGGTTTTTATTTTTTTTGTAAAAAAAACTGTCAATTCGATTTTTCTCAAAATTTTACCAGAAGTCAAAAATGTTATTCTTCGTTGCGTAAAATTATTTTGAAGGGTGAATCATCTTTTGTTCGTAAAATATTCGATTTGACAATTATTTTTTTTATTTTTTTTATTTATGAAAAAACCGTAAATTTGATTTGATATATAATTATTTGAATTATTCCATTTATTCCAATAAAAATCATAGAGTAATAAAGTTCAGCTGTCAGTTGAATGAAAAAACATGATCAACTGTCATTTTGACAGAAGAAGACTTGACTTGATAGTGAGGGAGATTTTTCTTGACTAACTTTCCAGTCAAATTTAAATTAAAGTAACTTTAATTTGAAGGTTATTTTTTGGCAGCTGGCCAATCAGATACTAGAAACTTGCCGAACTTTCAAGTCCCTTATGTCGTCTGAACCTGTCCATTTTTCTAGAAAGTTTTAATGTCTTCAAATTGAATTAGACCTTAGAATTCATGAATTAGAGTTATTTGAAATATTTTTGTCCGATATTTGTATTTGTTTATTTGTTTGACCGAAAAATTGTAAGCTTTTTAAGTGGTCACAGCGAGATCTCATATTAAATTCATATCTCCAAAGCTACACATTTTGTATCAGACATTTCGAGAAATTAATCATCACCATAAACGTTATTTAACAAAATTAAAGTCTCTTCCTTCTTTGGAATACGTTAAAATTGTGTTTCTATGCTCTTAACGAACTACAAGCTCCATAATGAATGTTCGAATCTTATTTTAGAAATATCTCATTACGATCTGTCGAAATATTCCCGGTGTTCATAATGCCATAGAAAACTTCTAACCGAACATCCTTGGGCAAATCCCCTCCTCCACATCGTAGCTGGTTCATATTATGGTACACATCTAACGATGGAATTACCCACAATCCGTCATACCATATTTCCAATATAAACGATTGGGTGTCAAAGAATTTCAATTGTGTTATTAATGAATTGTAAGTTATTTCAAAATGGGCAACTTCAAAACGAGTCCGTCTATATAATATCGAAATCCAGAAATGTTTCTAGTATACACTTGTGTGCCGCTTTACTCCCAGCAATGGTCATCGGCGCGCGGCGGCGGCGGCGATGGTGGGGACAACGACGAAGACGACCGGTGGATGGCGGCGGCTTGGTGGCATTGTTAATAGACCAAAGTGCAACACGATCTTGACCGTATATAGATCAATACAAAAAATTAAGTGCATAAATCCATCCAATCACCCACTGAATTCCAAGTCTAGAAACAATGTTTTTTCTTTTGTTTATAATTTATGTATTTTTTTAAAACTTTAACCTAGGGCAAGCTTAATTTAGTTTGGAAAAAAATAAATGATTTAATTAAAGTACAATAATTACATAAATAGGAAAACCCTAAGTCAAATTATTTTCGTCATACTTAAGTTCGTAGTTCCTGGGCAAACTATTTTGAATTAAGGGAATTTCTCTATTTGCAAAACGTATGTAACGATTTTGATAAAACATTTATTATGTATTCAGTTTTATCCCCAATTAGCGAGTCAATTCGTGCGACTATGTCGTGTAGTTTAATTCAGTTAAAATTAATATTTATTAAGCTTTAGAGCGTGAATAATCCGACAAATCAACACACAGTTCAACACTTTGTTTGTTCTATTAGTATCAGCAGGTGGCGGGAGGGTGAGGTTATAGTTAATTTAGTTTTATTTTAATTTGAGATCGTGGTGTTGTTTCTGTAATAATTGGAATAAATTAACATTTTTACTAAGCCAAGTCAATGTCGCGATCTGATTTAAATCACTATACGCAAAGTTTGCAATATTTCAAAAAATTCTTAGTTTTGTTTTAAAAAAGTGCATAACATCTTAGGCACTACTGATTCTTTATGTGTCTCAACAAATCGAGGAAGGAAAACACGAACTCTTGCACGTATCTTAACATAAAAGATACAGCTATGCCCACAATAGTAGACACATTTATTACTTTTAGGTGTTTAACTGTTATTTGCACAGTATACTTAATTTATAGAGGATAATAAAGCTGGACAATATAATAGGAACACTCATACTATAGTGTCGTTCTTACAAAAGTTACATTTTTAGTAGGATTTTTAATCTGGGCCTAATTTCGAGGTTACGTCTAAGTTTTATTTAGGTATGTCACATAAAAATATGTGCAACGCATCATTGCTGTAAAAAACATATTGATGTCATTTGCAAACTTTGACAGTGCTAGCAAAGTATCAAGCAGATATTCGTTCTTTAGCCGTACTACGTGAATGTGAAATGTCGTAACTCTTACTGTGAGATCGCTAAAAAAGACCGAAGTTCTGCAAGAATGTTACTTAATGTCATACAAAATGCAAAGAAACCGGAAAATATATGCTTAAATGACTTTGAGAGATAGAAACAGGTTTAATAAGAAAATGGACAGGTTCAGGCTACATAGGGAACTTTATTTGTAACTACTTTCCTTGACCGTAAATTAAGGCCTAGGTAATAATAAAGTTTTGAAGTTGAAATAATTTAAAACTTGGAACTTTACTTCACTAACCCCTGTCGATCGTGCAAAAAGTACCAACATTATTATCGTCTGTAAATATCATCTCAGGCAAGCTACAAGTTCATGAGTTGTGTTTGTATTTTAGAGAAGTATTGTTTTTTCCTCTTCCAATCTAAAAAGGAACCCTTTTCACAAAACCTTAAAAATAAAGTTCAGCTTTTAGTTTAAAGAAAAACACATGATCAGCTGTCATTTTGACAAAAACAGACTTGGGTTGATAGTCAAGGACAAAAACAATCTATATGAAGATATAAATCCTTCGTACGTATCACACTCCAAAACTCATTTGTTTACATTGTTGTATTTGTAATATGGACTAATTTAACGAGAAAAATTGACGTGTTTTCACGCATACATAGACTCAACTACTGAGTTTTTAGGGGAAATTTCATAAGTTAGAGGAGAAATTACACGCACACTAAGAATAATTTTATGAGGCTTAGCTTGTAGGCAAACCAAGATGTCTACCGAGGATTTATATCTTCATATAGAGTGTTTTTGGTCAAGAAGATTTAGATTAACTTTATAGTAAAGTTGTGTAAAAGGAGAGAAAGGGGAGTCGGTTAAGAGCTAGGTATTGTTAAGAACCCAAAATGCCAAACTTCAGAGGCGGATGTAACTCTGCTGTAATGGCAGTGTAATTCTATGTGAAACTAGGATACTCAAGTCTTTGAAAAAAAAAATTGCTAAAAAAGATAATCAGCTTGACAATGATTACTAATCTTTATTTTTAGAGGCATGTTGTTAAATGCGCAATTTTGTTTCAACGTTCTGTTTTTATACATTTTTTTATTAGAACTTTTCGTGCTAAAAGACAGCTTTTATTTTGGCATTTCCTTATATTTAAGTTCATGCTACGGCATTGCCAGATTTATTTAAATTTTGTAAATAATGCTTTCTAGTTGGTGAATAATTTAAATTATTACTTTAATTCTTTAAACTTGATTCTTAAACTTCAATTTGATATATTGAATGATAAATTTTAAAATGTTATTTGGCAATTTAATTGTAATAATAATTTAAAACATAATTTCGAATATTTTGTATATATATTTATAAGAGAATTGATTGACGCTGTTCTTCGTTCCTATTTTTTTTTTTTTTTTTTTTTTTTTTTTTATAATTTGCAAACACTAAAAGGGTTTTGTATACCTTTAATATGCCAAAGACACAGTGTGAGCATTAGGAAAAGAGTGAAGGGTTGGATAGGAGGTGTCGGTGTACATTGATTTTAAATTTCTGAACATTGCAATGACAGGGAAAGATAGAGCGTGGCAAGGCGTTCCACATTCGCGTAGTACGGCTAAAAAAAGAATCTCTGTACTTCATAGTACGGCCGAAGTTGGGCTCAAGGTAAACTGATGGGCATTCCTAGAAGCGGTATTACGGTTAATTTGTTTAAGGGGAGGAATGCAACTGGCTATTTCACTAGAGCATAGTCCGTTAAAATAACGTTAAAAAAGGGTGAGGCAAGAAACCTTGCGTCGATGTTCGAGTGACGTAAACGAGTTGATGATGTTAATGTCACCAATCATTTTAAAAGCTCTTATTTGAATACTGTCCAAGAGGCTTAAATAAGTAACTGGAGCACCAGCCCAGAGATGAGAGTTATATTCAAGTTTCGGACGTATATAGGTTTTGGAGATTGTAGCCAGATCAGACGGAGAGAAAAAATTCTTGCAACGGCAACGTCTCAAAAAACCTAGACATCTTGCGGCATTTTTGGCAACATCGCGTATGTGATCGCTCCACAAAAGGTGGTTGCTGATGCACATTCCGAGGATGTCGAGATTTTCCGTTTCGTTGATGCAAGTGCCACTCATAGATAGTGGCAAAGAGGGTTTATCTCGCTTTAACGATGCAAGACAGCATTGCGTTTTTGAAGCATTAAATTCCACATGATTTTTTATTCCCCATTGTACATGCTGTGTAGGTCGGAATTTAATGAGCTAATCATATTTTGCCGTTGCAGTTCCACATCCGAAAAGGAGGGTTGTGAGTCTGGAAACGAATATGAAAAGCTAGGAGTGCTATCGTCAGCGAAACAATGTATTGGATTAGAAGTGGCAGACAGGAGATCATTTATAAAAATGAGGAAGAGGGTCGGAGACAAAACGGAGCCCAGGGGCACACCAACATTTATTTTATGAGTTTCAGACTTGAATCCGTCCAAAACAACTTGTATTGAACGGTTCAAAAGAAAATTTCTAATCCAACGAAGAAGAGATTCGTCGATACCGAAAGCACGCATTTTCTATAAGAGAGCAAGATGCCAGACTTTATCAAATGCCTTTGAAATATCAAGTGCAATAATCTTACTTTCTCCAAAACGATGTAAAGATTTGTTCCACTGTTCGGTGAGATGAACCATGAGATCACCAGTGGACCTATTGCTACGAAAGCCGTATTGCCGGTCATCAAGAAGCTTCCGTTCCTCAAGATATTTCTTAAGCTGATAATTAATCAGCGTTTCCATGACCTTAGAAAGAAAGAAAGTTAGTGCTATCGGTCGGTCGGTAATTTTTGGGAGAAGAAGATTCGCCTTTTTTTGGGATTGGCTGAACAAATGCAGTTTTCCAACTACTCGGAACGATCCAGAAGAATAGGATATATGAAAAAGCTTACGCAGTGGTTTTGCTAGCGTGGAAGAACACCTCTTCAGAATAATAGCGGGGATTCCATCCGGGCCAGCGGATTTATGAATGTTAAGATCTTTAAGAACTCTCGCCACAGTACGAGTACGAAAATAGATTGGTCTCATAGAATCATTTACGCATTCAAGAACTGGGGGAGCCATGACACTATCTGGAAAGGTGGAATTTTCAGCGAACTTTCTTGCAAACAAGTTAGCTTTATTAATAGAGCTAACTAAAGGAGTGTTATTGACAACAAGCGTAGGAACCGAGGAAGAGGAAGAATTCCTCATGTTTTTTACAAATGACCAAAAATTCGTACTGCCTTTGGCACATTGCAGTATTTTTTGCCGTCATTTTTGGTCTTGCAAAAATTTGGTCCTTCGAATACGGGCGTTGCAGGCCTTCCTGGCTTGTTTAAACCTTTTCAGGTTTTCCTCAGTTGGGTTGGCTTTAAAACACCGGAAGCTCACCGCTTTCTCCTTTCTTAGGTTTAATACTTTTAACCCTATTCGGGATAAAGGTTTCCATTCACAAACGAATCATACTAGTAATCATATTTGGACTGGAGTCTACGTCACTACCGAGGAAGCATAGTGACCAGTTAAAGATCCTGAAGAAATTATTGAGACCGTCCCAGTTGGCTTTCTCGTACTGCCAAACGGTTCTCTTTGGAGCTCTTTCTTTAACTGGATTTGTTTGACACGAGAAATTAGCAGATATGACACTGTGGTCCGATGTGCCTAGAGGCGTCAATACACTGATTGTGTATTTATCAGGATCAGAGGTGAGAAACAAGTCAAGTGTATTTTCTGCTCGGCCGTTAACGTCTGATATACGAGTAGGCTCATTGACAAGCTGAGTAAGATGGTTAAACTCAGCAAAAATCTCAGCACACATTTTAAAGTAAATTCTCATCCATATCCAATTGAATGTTACGTAGATTTAAAATGCCAAAAATAAAGCTTTTAAGAATTTTAAAAGCAATATGAGTAATGAAAATTTTACTTTATATTCTCGTCTTTGGAAAGTGTATGTTTTTTTTATTAAAATGTTGTTTTAGTAATTTTGTACATACTACAGAGATTGAATTGAAGCAAAATTTCAAAGAAGTTTTGGGAATTTGTAAATTTAAAACTGAAATAAATTGGTTTTCTTTCAGTAGTGGCTTATGACAATGACAATGCCAGAACTTTAGACTATTGTTGATTGGTTTGCTGAATTTTTCCAAAGTATTTAGAGCACTACGGATTTAGTTGTCGGCAATTAATTGTAACATTATATTGCAAATAACAGATTGCAGTAGTTTTCAGTGTGAATTGGAAGATGTTTCTACGGCCTTACATGAATTGGTTCCATCTAGATCAGCAGATATTCATGGTGTTTTTCCCAATTGTGTTAAAACACTGTTATAGATCGCTATGTTTATTCCTTCAGTTTATTTTTAACCAATCTCTTTCAAATTGTATTTTTTAGATGAATGGAAAGTGTCTTATATCAATCCAATTTTTAAGTCCGGAGATAAAAGTTGATTACAAATTATCGCCCAAGTAGTAAACTTACAACTATTCCGAAGCTTTTTCACAAAATAGTTAAAAACAAGCTATATACAATAATCAAATGTCATGTCTCTATATTTCAACATGGCCTCATAAGTCGTCGATCTGCAACTACTAATTTGGCTTGCTTTTTATATCAGTGTTTTAACGCAGTAGAAAAGCATTCTCAAATGGGCGTGGTTTATACCGATTATGTAAAAGCTTTAATTTGATGAAAAAATTAAAACTTTATGTTTTTGATAGCAACCACCTAAATTGGTTCAACTCCTACATCAATGGTAGGAAACAAATTGTTAGGATTGGTGACTTGGAGACTAGCCCAATCTTAGTTCATTTAGGTGTTCCCGAAGGCAGCCTTTTGGGACCACTATTATTTGAATTGTTTATTAATGACTAGCCAACCCGGCGAACTCCGTTTCGCCACAAGATGGCTTCGTTTTTTGTAACATTTCGTTTGGGGATTAAAAGATGAAGACAAATTATTTTTTTTGTTTTATATTTGAAAAGGAAAACATTTATTCCATTTCACAACAGTAATGAATTCATTTCGATTACAAAAATAAAGTGTAATTTAGTTGAACTTCTCTTAGTAAAAAATTAAAGTGAATTCAAAGTAAATACTGAATCGAAGCGTTATACTTGTCCGAAAATTATCCGTTTCATTGAAGTGCTCTTTGGTAAACCACATTTTTTGTTTTTTGGTCTGACGTTAACACAAACCAAGCGGATGGTTTCCCAACTCGTGAACACGCAACGTATAGGTGCGTGAAAAACAATGATTTTCTAAATTTATCCCGCAAACACTAAGCGATTGGCCTTGCGACTTGTTAATTGTCAGGGGGAACGCAAGGCGAACCGGAAATTGCAATCGTTTAAGTCAAACGGAAGATCAGTCGGAATCGTTGGTATTCGAGGAATACATACATTTTCACCTGCGTACTTTCCGTTAATAATGGTTGCCTCAATCATATTCGGCATAAGTTTTTTCACCGCAAGTTGAGTACCGTTGCAAAGTCGCGGTTGATTCAAATTACGCAATATCATAATAACTGAACCAACTTTGAATTGCAAGTTATGTGGTGGAAATCTTGGTAACTCCATAGAGTTCAAAAACTCCCTTGGATAATTTACTACATCATCGGGATTTGTTATGGAATGAACGGATTTGTATGTCACCAAATCGCCAGCGATTTTTTATTGAATGGTGAAATTCAGTGCGTGTACATCATTATTCCTTGCGGCGAGAATTGCTCGTTGGCTTACCAAGCATAATTCTGATAATTCTTACTAACGTTTGGGGAAACATTTTCAATAAGAGCTAATTGAGAGTCTACAAGAGTAATTAATCCAGTTGTCGCATCAACTGGCACTTTTCCATTTACAACAGCTAACAATTGTTTGGAAAATTGTGCAGAACTTTGATCATTTTGAAGTTGAACTCTCATATTAGTGGTTAGCGATAATGTTTTTACGTTATTCCACAACAGTGATGCCTTCAGGCAAGCATTCAATGCATCTGCAGGCGTTCCACGGGGAATTACTGGCAACGTCTGCCTGAAATCGCCTGTCAACAATATCATAAAGCTGCCAAAGATGTTGTTGCTTCGTCGAAGATCCTTCAGTGTAAAGTTTCCATTGCACTGGATCGGGAAATATTGCATGTTGGAGTAACAATTGTGTTTAATTGCAACTTAAGCGCAGAATGTGCAGTACGACCGCCATCTAGAAGAGTTGCTGCAATTCCAGATGATGCTAACGCCAAAGCTATGTCACATCTTGATCGAATAGTGGCCAAAATCAATGAACTGACAAATGTTTTCCCTGTTCCTCCAGGTGCGTCCAGCAAGAATAGCCCACCAGTATTATTGGCCACCACTTGCATTAATGTTTCGTATGCTTGTTTTTGCTGTTCATTCAGAAACGGCACATTGTTTCGAACGAATTAATGCATTGAACATTGTATTGCAGCTCTAGATTTAATTCTTGGTTCAATTTATATTACAGATTATTTTTTGCTCTCAAAATATTCTACGTGACAAATATTTTTGTTTAAAAAAAAAACTGATTTTTTCGAAAGTATACCAAATTTGCTCAGAATGTGTAATACAGAATTTTGGGACACCCTTTATAAAGACAAGTATTTTTTTAAACACTTAATCAATCCAAAAAGGTTACCATTTGATGAGATTTCGTTTCTAAATAAATATGTATATCAACTTGTTTGAAATTAACGCAAGATTTCTTGCGTTAATTTTGGGACACCCTATATAAGTGGATTTGGGGTCAACCAAATTTTTCACTTTTTTCTTATGATAAAAAAAACACTCACTAAATTTTTTAAAAAGTCGTTTTTGCATTTTTGTCTTACCTATTATCTTTAAAACAAGCATTATTTGAAGTCGATATCTCTGACGTTTCTAGAAATGTGGTTGACCAAAAAAGGTTCCCAAAAGTAAGCTTTGGTTTAGAATATAGGGCTCTTTGAAAAGTCAAAAAATTTTAAAATTTTCAATTCCACAAATCGGAATTTTTACAATAGCTTTCTATGGGAAGCTAAACGGAGTTCACCGCTTTTCTGTTGAAATTTTTCCTGAATTTTGTCTGCTATAAACCTCACGGAGCCCGAGACCTTTCCAACGAATGCAAAACCGTAGAAATCGGTTCGTGCGTTCTGGAGTTATAGCGTCAGGAAGGAAAACCCGACTTATTTTTATAATATAGATTTTCCATCAGTCTTATCAACAGCCAACTGCTTAATATTTGCAGATGATATTAAAAAGTTTAAAGTTTCAAATAATTTTAATGATTGTGTTGCATTCCAGCAAGACCTAACTTTATTTAACTTAACTTTATTTCACAGGTCTCCTTTATTGTTTCAAAAGCTAACTATTTGTTACATAGGTTTCCTTGAACGAAATTCTTCTGATTTTAAGGACCCATACACACTGAAAGCTATTTTTTGTTCACTTGTTAGACCATTACTAGAGTATTGTTCTGCCATTTGGAATCCTGATACTTAAAAATTGATAACAAAAATTGAAAATTTCGAAAAGAATTTTTTGAGATTTGCTTTAAGAAATTTTA
Organism: Eupeodes latifasciatus; assembly: GCA_920104205.1. NCBI lineage: Eukaryota > Metazoa > Arthropoda > Insecta > Diptera > Syrphidae > Eupeodes > Eupeodes latifasciatus. Next base: position 29,199,673 of record OV049924.1, read on the forward strand.
GTTTAAATGCTTACTTAAATCTTGATTACAAATCTAGATGCCTTTTGTTAGGGATTCAAACTCTTGAATCAAGGCGTAGAATGTTTAGTGTTATGTTTATTCGTGATATTCTTTCAAATGACATTGATTGCGAGTTTATGCTTTTTTTGATTAATATTTATGCATCTAGTCGATCTTTAAGAACAAGAAATTTCATATTTGAACAAAATTATGGCCTGAGTGAACCTACTTCCCATTGTTGTAACTTTATTAATATCTTACGAGAAGTAAGTAAGTTAATATATTTATAAATATTTAATATTAACAACAAAATAGTATGTATTCCATAAGCAAATATGTGGATTAAGTATCGTAGATTGAAATAATAAATAAATTATTATTAAAACCAGTATTGCCAGAAGAGCTTATTTTAGCAATAGATTTTATTTTAAATACACCAAATCTCAAACTTGTCATAACTTCAAGTCCTTTATGTCATCTGAACTTTTCTCAATGCCATACAAAAATCTGCAACGAAATTTTAAAAGTTGTTAGTTGAATTATTCTTAAAAAATTTAAAATTACCAACAATATTTTTCATATAAAGAAATAGTTTAGTTTGGAAATCTAGTTTTGTTAAATAGATTTTTAGTCGAAACCAAATTTTTACCAATTTAAGTAGCATTTCTTAAATTTTTACAAATTAATGAAATTAATTTGAGAGATATCAAGAACCGAACATAATTTTTTACCAAATTTGCGTACTATTTTTTGTAGATTTTATTTTTTTTATGAAAAAACGGACTGTTGGATTTTTATAAAAAAAAACTACTGAATATGGAAAACAATATTTTCTGTGGAATAAAAAGAGTTTGATGACAATATTTTTAATTTTTGAAAAGCTATTTGAGTCGTAAGTATATTTTTACCAAGTTTTAGTATTGTTAAAAAAAATTAATAAAAGTTGGTACAAATTGTTTTTCGACTCAAATATCTTTTCAAAACTTTGAAATATTGACTTTAAACTACTTTTATCTTTTAAAAAATATTGTTATAAAAATTCAGTAAAATTTTGAGAAAAATCGAATTTACAGTTTTTTTTACAAAAAATAAAAACTTAAAAGAAAATTTAACATAGTTGGTAAAAATTGATTTCGACTCAAATATTATTTCAAAAATTTGAGATAATGGTTTCTTACTAATTTTAACTTATAAGAAATATTGTTTTCAACATTCGGAAAAATTTTGAGAAAATTCGAATTGACAGCTTTTGTACAAAAAATTAAAAACCTAAAAAAAAATTAACAAAAGTTGGTAAAAATTGAATTTCGACTCAAATAGCTTTTTAAAAGTTACAATTATTGGCTTCAAACTTATTTTATTTCACAGAAAATATTGTTTTCGATATTCATATATCATTCGATATAAAAATCCAACAGTCCGTTTTTTGATAAAAAAATAAAACCTCCAAAAAATAGTACGCAAATTTTGGTAAAAATCTGTAGGTCCCCTTCATCTCTGACAACATTACTCGCACACAAGAATTTTAGAGAGTTGTAAGTCACTAGGCCCTAGTTCGCAACGGACTGTTGCGCTACATAATTTATTTATTAATTTTATTGAAATGAATAATGATCCAATTTTCCCCCAGTATATGACTCAACGTATGATTAAGCTAACCCAAAAGTTGGTATTTGTTATAAGTAAAGTTAACTGCAGGCCGTGGAAATGACGTGATTTGCACACCAAAATAGTGCTTTTTGAACATATTCACCTTTTGTTAATGAGGCCCTGAGATTGTTGCCTCACTATTCTATATCAAAAAACCACTTATGATGCCATCAAACATAACATATTCCATTGCTTAATTTCAAACTTTGTGAAACCACTCAAAAACATACATTTTGCATCTACAAAAATTGGACATACGGTCTACCAAGCGGATTAACCCTTAAGTGTTATGCCTTTACCTCAAAGATTGAACAGTGGTTTTATGAGTTTGAGGTTGCACGATTTTCGCGTTGGGTGACAAACAATCTTTTCTTCAATCTATTCCAAATAAATTTACTTTTGTTTTAACATTTTAAAGTGCATTCTGCCGCACTTTAACGCCTTAAGGGCATCGTGAATTTGTCTATTAGTCTCTAAAACTCATTTTTGAAGTATACATTCTGATTTCCTTTTTTCCATTTGCATTTTATTAAATAATATTCTTGCAGAAATTCGGTCTACTTTTGCGATTTTACAGCACAGAAAGTGTTAAGATATTTCACATTCGCCTAGTGCGGCTAAGGAATGAAGCTCGGAAGGCCGAAGTTTCTATTATGCAGTTCTAAAATGACTTCAATAGGTTTTTATAAGTGCATTATTTAATTTAACGTATGTGGCGTATTTAAAAAAAAACTTAGACATAATTTCGAAATCAATCCCTGATTAAACATAACTACTTTATTTTTTTTATAAGTTAGCATTATGTTAAAACTTGAAAACTTGTCTTGATATTAAAAATACATGAATGGAAATTAAATTTAAAAAATATTCCTCACACTAAACTGTGTAGCTAAACGGTTGTTCTTGATTGGAACCATCCACCATAATTTTTAGGAATATTGAAACTTTATTTCAATTATATTTTTGATTTGTATCTTCTGAATGAGAGAGATTGATAAACGTGTAGTAAATAGAAGCTATTACCGAAATACTATGGCTACAAGTTTGAGCAATTTTGTTTTTAACCTAATTGGGCATGCATGAAAAAAGAAGAAATTATTATTTAATTGCTTCATTTAAATCAATAAAATTATTTTATTTAAAATAAACAAGGGCTTATTACGAGTAGTTAACAGAACTTTGAATATGAGAGTTCATAGGATTTCAAAAATAATAATTTTGTATATCTTGACCCTTATTCCTCCTTTGTTAATTATCGAGATTCATGGAAAAGCCGTTACAAAGAATAAAAACAAGCCCTTCGATTTACCACAAACGTATTTTTCAATTGCAACTGATGTTATAAAGTGTTCATCGAATCCTCAATATGCTTATCCAGCAAAGTGTTCAATTGATAAAAACTTTGAACCAGAACATGGTTATTTTGAAGTACAAATGCGTCGCGAAATTAAATCACAAAAATATACATTTAGTTTAAATTTTGGGCTAAAAGCCAATAAGAAACGAACAATATTGAGCTTGAAAAATAACGATGCATGTGCTTTCTTCGAAGGACGAACAAATAGTTTTATGAAGGTAATCAAACATCAATTGGAAGGCTATGGAGAACTTCCACAAAAATGTCCATACAATGTAAGTATTGTCTTGATTTTTAAATTTATTTGCTTTGGTAAATTATACTTCTTTTTTTTTTTGTAGAATTTTCGTTATTTATTCAAAGATGTTTTTTGGGATATTCGGAAATTTCCACCTTACATGATGGAAACTGATTTTTATTTAACTACAAATAATAGCGTGGGCAATGATTTCTTATTTTCAATTCAAATTTGGGGTAGAATAAGAAGAAAATATTTAAACGATACAAATAATAATAAAAATGATTAAACAACATAATTTTTAATTATGCAGAAATAGAAATCAAATTGTTTGTGTAGCTTATTTTATCCCAACCAAAGTGTAAAAGTTTTAAAAATGTTTTTAGTCTACACCTAATCCGGGAACTACTATCGATATTTAGCACGGTTTTGTTTTGTACATCAATTATTATTAATATTGCCAAAATATATACCAGTAGGAGAATTGTTAAAGTATGGAAAAAATAAATTTATAATTTTAAAATAAATTACCTGATTCAATTCCATTCCATTCGCTTTCCACAGCATAATGTTGATGTTGATGAGGATTTGGATGATCTTCGACGAAGCCTTCGAAAATATTTAAATCTACTTGCTCCTGTATGCAAAGTCTTTTTAAAAAAAGTACTTATATACGATTTAAAAATATACCTGTAAAATAAGTTTGTCTTCAAAGATATAAATGCTATTTGATTTGTCAAAAAAAAACTGCATTTTTAAATTTTTTGTTATGCAGTTGTTTAGTGATTGTAAATATACATTTTAGATTTGAATTTCGTAAAAAAATGTGGACCCTTTTTCGAGATATCGGATTTTGAAAAAAAAATACACTTTGGATCATCAAATATTGAAATCGGTTCATTAGTTCCTGAGAATTATAAAAACAAAATTACGGTTCTATGAGCAATACAAAAATACATTTTTTAACTAAAAGAAGCCAAGTTAAAAAAAAAAAATTAGAATCAAATCAAAAAATTAAGACAATATTGTAATTTTTTTTCGGGTGCAAAAGCAAATAGTGCGCTTATTGTGGAGGGAAATTTTTCTGTCGATAATAGAAATTTAGTCTGGACGAATCATCATCATACTCGTATACATATACTATTTCGTTAGCATGTCTCCCTTTTTCGACTCTCATACGGAACTAATTTTAACAAATAAGGTGTCAAAACAAAGAGAATTTTTCGTAGACTATGCGAATTGTATTTATTTATTGAATATTAATTTATATTAACTTTTAAAAAACTTAACTTTTAATTATAATAAAAATATGAAATACTCGGAAAATATTATGTTAAGGGAAATGGTTTGTGTATTTGAATGAACTTATCGAATACACACAATTTTTTGTCGGTAAGCTAGTTTCATTCCAAGACACAACTCATCCTAGGACAACTCATCCCGGAAATGAAAAATACTTGTAAGCATACTTAACGAAAACAATTGTTTGTGTATTCCACTAGTTCGTTCAAAGCTTTTTCCTTTGGATAGCTTTATTTTAATTTCATATTAGAAGAACCAGGATGGAAAATAAATTATCTGAAGATAAGAAAGAGGAAGAACATGCATGTTTAAATTGTAAAGCAATCGCCTATTGGTTGTGTAGTTAGGTAGGTGTTTAAAACGAATAAAGAATAGTTCATTGGCGTGCTCAGCTTTATGCAGATAGATAGATAAGGACATGTTTATGATGATAATGAAGGAATCTTATTGGTAGGTAGAAGGTACTTACTACAATCCAATCACATTCCTTCTTTCCTACAAGTTTTCAGCGCAAACATGGAGTTACGAGTATTACGTTCAGTCTATTTTTTTCGTTAAAGTTTAAAAAAAAACAAGCATACGGAACAGGTACAAGAAATTGCTATTCATGTGTTGTTAACAGTCAGGCTCTGGTGCGTTTCGGATTTTAGTTATGAAGTGACACGTAAGCAAGAGTTGTAGAGGCTGTACGTAATACCTACATATAAATATATGTATGTATAATGTGTATACGTTGAACAAGTGATTCTAATAGAAAATACATAGGTATACTCTTTCTGGCCCGTTTCTTTAACTTGAAGTAAATATTTATTCTTTTATATAGGCGAAGGCAAGTAAAATATGTGTGAAACAACCTTATTCTTAAAGAATAATATTTTAAAATCATATATACAAAGGTACCAAGACAATACTTCTTGATAGAAGAACTTATGGAAAGACATCAAGCCAGAAAACGAAGAAACGAAAAAACACTCGGAACTGAAACAAAAAAGGCACGCACCACTATTCCCTCACTGATTGTATCAATTGCACTCTCTTCGATCATATGGCCATTACCAACACGCCCAAGTTTCGAATGTACCGTTCACAAGCCATCCAGGACTCTACTTTAAAAATAATGGCAATGTAAATCTTATTTCATCTAATTGCCGAATGTTGACATATTACAATTTAGCCTCACACAAGAGTCAATTAGTATGATTACATAATACGGTACACGAGATAGGCCAAGGATGCAAGAATTTGAATTCTTCGGAGTGTTTGCAACATACTATCAATCTTAACAACAAATGTAGTGAACATCGAAGAAAGAAATAAAATCCTTTATGAGAGAGGGAGAAGAGTCAAAAGATCACCTTTCGACATATTGTTGGGGAACTATCAAATCTACTATTCGGAGTACTAGACCAGGACTATACTCGTGATATTGAAAGCCAGATAGAGAAAACTAAACAAAATGATTAATATACCCGAAGACTCTTGAGAAATCAGACTTCAATAGTCGAAAATACTCTGAGCATCTTAAAAACTACAAGACAACAAACGACAAACAAATTTCGAGTACTACAAGAAAGAGTTACTTATATTACATCCGCAATGTAAAATACCATAGACAAGGTTCAACAAACTGTTAAAAGTTCTAGATCTCACCACCCATATGTATGTCACCAACATCGAAAACATTCAAGATTCATTGTTAGACGTTGTACTTAACACTCAGCATGAAACAACTTATCATCTGATAATAACTCCCGAACAATTGGGAAAACATTTAGCTGATATTCGTCAACACATACCTGCAACTATGACTTTACCAGCCAGTGAACGCCCAGATCAATTACTTCAGATATACAAACTAATGAATGTTCACGGGAGAGTAACTACGAGTTATATCTATTATCTTTCAATGTAAAATTCCCATACTAGACTCGGAAAATTACCAAGTATATAGGATATTACCCGTTCTAACACTTTATCAAGAACAATATACTTTTATTGCCCCATCATGAAACTATATTATAACCAACCTAGGCCGAGACAAATACTATACAATGCAGCAGAGCGAATTTGATAAATGTATACCGGTAGATGCAGATCTACATTAGGGATGTTGCGAATATTCGCATCCGCATCCGCAATTGCGGATTATTCGCAATAATTCCAACATCCGCATAAACTGATGCTTTTTTTTAAATTTGTAGTTGCAATCGAAATAGACCCTTTCACCCTTAGTAAAACTGTTAAATTCAAAAATCTCGGTCCCAAGTAGGCAACGACAAAAGCAACAACAAGTGATATGCAATGGTCACAGATTGGAGGACATACATGCCGCCACCAACAAAAGGCATCATCTGGATTTATTTTAATTTAAACAAAAATGATCCTGACAAGTCCGAGTGTAAAATATGTCGTAAAACATATTCACGAAAAGGACGCACGACTTCTTCATTGAGTTTGGTTTATTTGAGAGTGCGAATAATGAAAATCTTTAAAAAAAAAAGAAAGAAGATGAAGGTATGATATTTATTTATAAACATTAAATTCTGAAATAGCTTGTTAATATACGATCCACTAAGAAACAGATTGCAGTCTGAGAAGGCTGCAATCTTGCTTTTTATTAAATACTAGCGGCCCGTCCCGGCTTCGCACGGGTAGACAAAAATAGGTACAGATATTTAAGTTATAAGCATGCTAATTAAAACGACCATGAATCACTAAATTAGAAAACATTTTTTTGTATATTTTTGTATCATTAATACTCTTCGCAGCGTATGCGATGAAAGACATTTTATGGCTAATTTTTGTACACCTTCGGTTGGTTTTAATGCGAATTGCTAAACATTTCTATAGTAATTTAGTACTGAATATAGCCTATGTTACTTACTGATAATGTAGCTTTCTAATGAAAAAAGAATTATTAAAATCGGTCCAGTACTTTTTGAGTTTATTCGTTACATACAAAAATACAAATCTTTCCTCTTTATAATATTAGTGTAGATAACTCACCCATTTTTAAATTTAATTATTAAACGCAAAGATAATACAAGTCAACAAAAAATATTTTCCTTTATTTACGGACTTAAAATTATTGTTTTTATTTAATAAATTGTAAAATCCGCATCCGCATTCGCATCCGCGGATGTCAAAATTTGTACATCCGCAACAACCCTGATCTACATTACTATTCAAAACTTCACCCATTAAACAACCTACAATCCGATACATCTCAATGCGAAATCAATGTGCTAAATCAAAACAAAGAAATTGAAGGAAAGTGTGAAGTAGTACGAATGAAACCCAGAAAGGTGTGGATATTACTGCGGGATCTAAACATATGGTTATATGTAATGGATACAGAAACTACCTTCAACTTGGTTTGCAGGGGAGAGGCATCTTCCATTACCCTAATCAATGACGGAATACTAACGTTAGAACCAGGATGTCAACTAAGCTTGGATACTATGGTTATCACAGCGTTAGAGCGTTTTTTTTTTTTAATTAGTTTTTTATATAAACAATTTTTCAATTTTGTTCTAAAAATATTTTTGGCATGCAGTTGTTTAGTGATTGTAAATATACGCCCTACATTTGAATTTTGTAAAAAATGTTGACCCGTTTTTGAGATATAGAATTTTGAAAAAAAAAATCAATATTTTTTTAAAAATCCAACAAAAAAAATTGCACTTTTGATAATCAAATATTGTTAAGGCAATATGAGAACTCTTTAAAAAAAATATTGAAATCGGTTCATAAGTTGCTGAGAAAATTAAAAAACAAAATAACGGTTCTATGAGCGGTATGTTTCCGGAGCAATACAAAAATATGTTTTTTTTTTACTAAAAGAAGCCAAGTTAAAAAATAAAATTTTAGAGAAAACTTTAAAAAAAATCTAACCGTTTGTTTTTGAGAAAATTCCAATTTTCGTTTTTTGACCAAAAAAATTGTATGGGGGCTACTGTTAGTTTTGATCTTAAAAAAAATGAAAAAAACGCCTAACGCGAATCTGCTCAAAACCTTAACTTCCAAGTTTGAACTCAATCAACCCAATGCTTTAGGCTGTGGGAGCGTGGACAGACACACATAAAAAGCCGGACGGAATCTAGGGACACACTTTTTTCGACTTCTCTACCATCGTAATATCATGTTTGATTAAAATCTCGAGTTCGAAATTTTTTACGAATGCCAAGCTTGCCATATACATACATAGTTCTTATACGGCGTCGCAAGTAAAAAAGAAATACGAATAGGAAAACATAATAAGTCAATATTTTATACTAATTTGTATTTAAATGTACTTTTATGACTCGAGATGATGAAAGTGTCAAACACAAAAAATGTATGTTTTATGCCCAAACATGTATGAAATTAAAACAATTTGATTGGGTTAATATTTGGAAAATTTCAAAAGGTAAGTAGGTTCATCTCTGTGTAACAAAAAGTATTAAAAACAAGATATTGTAAACCGTTTCATAACTATTAATTGAACGTACCTATAACCATGTTTAATATTATCTACACTAATATTATAAAGAGGAAAGATTTGTATTTTTGTATGTAACGAATAATCTCAAAAAGTACTGGACCGATTTTAATAATTCTTTTTTCATTAGAAAGCTACATTATCACTGAGTAACATAGGCTATATTTAGTACTAGATTACTATAGAAATCTTTAGAAATTCCTATTAAAACCAACCAAACTTGTAAAAAAATTAGCCATAAAATGTCTTCGCATACGCTGCGAAGAGTATTAATGATAGGACAAAAAAATGTTTTCTAATTTAGTGATTCATGGTCGTTTTAATTAGCATGCCTATAACTTAAATATCTGTACCTATTTATGTCTTTATAGAGAACGGACTTAGAGTTTTAAGATTGAACATTATAATTAACAGTTGCTCCCAAAATTGAGCGGACACTCAATTGAGATTTATTTATATGTTACTTTTCATATTTAAGATGCAATGTTTTTGGAAAATTCTTTTAAATTTCTATTTTTTATTATTTTCTTACGATTACATAAAAAAACATTACTTAAACAATGAACAAAAGGTAATATTTAAAAAAAAAACTTCATTATCTCAACATTTCATCGCACAAAACTAAGCGTACACTTTGTATTTATGGCATCTTAAATAAAGTTTTCAAAAAATGTACTGCTATATTTACTTTTTTTTTTTTTATAATAAGCGCACACTCAAAGGGATAAACTACCCTTATTATGTAGACACAGTGTGAGCACTAGGAAAGGGAGAGAGGGGTTGAAAGGAGGTGTCGGTGCACATTAGTTTTGAATTCCTGAATATTGCAATGGCTGGGAAAGACAGAGTGTGGCAAGGCATTCCACATTCGCATAGTACGGCTAAAGAACTAATCTCTGTACTTGACAGTACGACCGAAGTTGGGCTCGAGGGTATATTGATGAGCATTCCTAGAAGCGCGAGTATTACGGTTGAACTGTTTAAGGGGAGGAATGCAACTGGCTATTTCTCTAGAGCATAAACCATTAAAATAACGGTAAAAGAGGGTGAGACAAGAGACATTTCGACGATGTTCAAGCGATGTAAATGATCTTATGATGGCAATATCACCAATCAATCTAAATGCTCTACGTTCAATACTGTCCAAGAGGCTTAAGTAAGTTGCAGGAGCACCAGCCCAGATATGGGAGTTATACTCAAGCTTTGGACGTATATAAGTCTTGTAGATAACAGCCAGATCAGAGGGGGAGAAAAACTTCTTGCATCGCCTTAGAAAACCCAAACATCTTGCGGCATTTTTGGCGACATCGCGTATGTGATCGTTCCACAAAAGGTGGTTGGTGATACACATACCGAGAATATCGAGATGTTCAGTCTCCTCGATGCAAGTGCCATCTATGGATAATGGCAAGGGGGTATATCTCGCTTTAACGATACAAGACAGCATTGGGTTTTCGAAGCATTAAATTCCACGCGGTTTTTTATTCCCCATTGTACAATGCTGTTTAGGTCGGAATTTAATGAGCTTATCATATTTTCTCGTTGCAGTACCACATCCGAAGAAGAGGGATGTGAATCTGAAAACGAATATGAGAAGCTAAGAGTACTATCGTCAGCGAAACAATGTATTAGATTAGAAGTTGCAGACAAGAGATCATTAATAAAAATGAGAAAGAGTGTTGGAGATAGAACAGAGCCCTGGGGCACACCAGCATTTATTTTGTGGTTTTCAGACTTGAATCCATCCAATACAACTTGTATTGAACGATTCGAAAGGTAATTACTAATCCAATGAAGGAGGGATTCATGAAAACCGAAAGCACGCATTTTCGATAAGAGTGCCTGATGCCAAACCCTATCAAATGCTTTTGAAATATCAAGTGCAATAATCTTACTTTCTCCAAAACGATGTAAAGATTTGTTCCACTGTTCGGTGAGATGAACCATGAGATCACCAGTGGACCTATTGCTACGAAAGCCGTATTGCCGGTCATTGAGAAGCTTTCGATCTTCGAGATATTTCTTGAGCTGATAATTAATCAGCGTTTCCATGACCTTGGAAAGAAGGGACGTAAGTGCAATCGATCGGTAATTAGACGGTGAGGAAGATTCGCCTTTTTTGGGGATAGGCTGGATAAATGCGGTTTTCCATCCGCTCGGAACGAGACCTGAGGAGTAGGACAGATGAAAAAGCTTACGCAATGGTTTTGCCAGCGTTGAAGAACACCTCTTCAGAACAATAGCGGGGATACCATCCGGACCAGCGGATTTGTGTGTGTTAAGATCTGCGAGACGAGTGCGAAAAAATATTTGCCCCATAGAATCACTAAATCGCTCAAGTACAGGCGGAGTCATAACACTCACTGGCAGCGTTGAATTGGCGGCGAACTGCCTAGCAAAGAGATTAGCTTTCTCTAAAGAGCTAACAAATGGAGTGTTATTGACAGCAAGCGTAGGAACCGAAGAAGAGGAAGAATTCCTCATATTTTTTACAAATGACCAAAAATTGTTACTGCCTTTGGGACATTGCAGTATTTTTTGCCGTAATTTTTGGTCATGTAAAAATTTGGTCCGTCGAATATGGGCGTTGCAGGCCTTCCTGGCTTGCTTGAACTTATTCCGGTTTTCCTCAGTTGGATTGGCTCTAAAACAACGGAAACTTACCTTCTTGACCCTAATAACCTCTTTACAGCTCGCATCGAACCATGCGTTTTCCTTAGGTCTGATACTTTTAACCCTATTCGGGATAAAAGTTCTCATTCCCAGGAGAATCAAACTTGTGATCATATCAGCGCTGGCGTCAACGTCACTATCGAGGAAGCATAGTGACCAGTTAAAGATCCTAAAATAATTATTGAGTCCGTCCCAGTTGGCTTTCTCGTATTTCCAAACGGTTCTCTTAGGAGCTCTTTCTTTAACTGGAGAGTTTTTACACGAGAAATTTGCTGATATGACACAATGGTCAGATGTGCCTAGAGGAGATAGAACACTAATAGTGTACTTACCAGGGTCAGAGGTAAGAAACAAGTCATGAGTGTTTTCTGCTCGACCTACCACGTCCGATATTCGAGTGAGCTCGTTGACCAACTGAGTTAGGTGGTTTAACTCAGCGAAGATCTCAGCACACACTCCTTCTGGTGTTGCCTGGCCCGAATGTTGAAGCCATGAAGAATTGTGTACATTTAAATAGCCCGTAACAACGATTTCAGTGCGAGGATAGGACGAAACAATTCTTTGGATGGAATCAGACAAAGCATCAAATTCACGAGAAGTTGACGCTCTGTCTAGATTGGGGCTTCGATAAAGGAAGCAATAGTGAATGATTTGCTTATTCACGGAAAATTTAAACCACATAAAATTTAAAAAAGAATTGGTGCAGAGACCATATTGTGGCAAAAACTGATAAAATGATAAGCAACATCGTTCCTAATGTATATGGCGAGACCATGGTGGGAAAAGAATAATGGCACCAAGTTATACCCTTGAATAAAGAATTCAGTAGGATCGGAATCCTCACCTACTTGGGTTTCACTTAGTGCCAGTACAGCTGGCCTGTTTAAAGCAGTATGGGAGTACACAGAAAGAAAATTCGCTCTAAGCCCACGAATATTACAATAATCTACCCTGAAATTTCTAGCCATTGCAAATAAAAGCATAACAAAAACCAAAACAGACAAAGACAAAGACTATAAGAAAAAATATTACTGAGTTGAACCACAGAATGCTATTCGATACACGCCCCTACTAGTGTTATGCCTTAGTAGTGACAAGAATCGAATCCGGCCCTGTTAATGCAAAACAGTAACATTTTTTTGTCAACAATCTGTTATCAACGATGACGTAGCCTGTGTATCAATTGCATTAGTTATAAAACGCAATGCAATTTGATACACATGCTAAGCCATGCGACTGTAAGAGAAAAGGGGAAAGTGAAGGATGGTAGGTACTCACTGTGCTATGCTGAGCTGGCTTATCATGATTTCATTGTTTTTTTGTTGTTATTGGTTGTTTGTTGTTGTTGTTTGTAAATTGAATTTGAAACCAATGTTCGTCGCAGAAATAATTTTTGTTTCAATGTTCACTTCCTCATTTTTTGTGGAAAACTATTACAACTACATTTAAACAATAAATCTTTACGTGAAATTGGCGAAATCGGTCCAAAAAAAAATTCTTTTCTCAGCAAGACGAACGAGTAATTTTAAGAAAATTCAAAGTAAACCCCAAAATGAGTGTACCAAACTTGGCGGCCGAGATGGCGACACTTATTGAAAGACCAGTTTCAACCGAAACTGTTCGTCGCGTTCTTCGGAAGAATGATTTTAACGGCAGAGTTGTTTGGAAAAAACCTGTTATTTCCAAAATTAATATAAGCGAAAACGTCTTGAGTTCGCTAAAAAGTACCTCAACAAATCCCAAAGTTTCTGGAACGATGTTGTGTTCTCGGACGAGACCAAAATTAACTTATTTGGGTCTGACGGAAAGCAAATTGTTTGGAGAAAGCCCAATACTCAGTTCAAGACAGAGAATTTTCTTGACACTGTTAAGTTTGGGGAGGAAATGTTATGTTATGGGGGTCAATGGTGGCAAATGCGACTGGAAACTTTGCATTTATTGACACAATCGATTCGATAGAATTTGACGTTTTAAGCCGTTAAATTAGCGAACATTCGCTAATGATAATAATTTAGCGATAACCAAGTTCGATAATGTTTTGACATTTGAAGCGAATTTAATTTAAGCGAATAGGAAGCGGAACTCATAATACAAAGTTATCGAATTCGCAAGTTTTTGAGCTCGCTTCGCTACTCATAATGGGGGCCTAAGTTGGATATGTTCGAATCGCACTATTTTCGTGCCCAACTTACTTCATTTCCACAGTACAGGGGCGATTCCTCATAGTCAGCGGGTTTAGCGGCGCTAAACCAAGAATTTTAGAATTAATCTTATTTTGTAATATGAATATTATTTGGTAATTGAATTACTAACCAACTCAACAGTTGACCATTATGTTAAATAATTCGGTTGTAGTTACATAACTTGCATCTTGCAATCAAAGTCAAAGTGACTTTTCTTCAAATAATTTTCATTTCATGCAATACAACTCTCATACAATACCAAATCTATCTTGAAACATTGGACTTGGGCATCGCAAAAGTTTGCTTGCGCTATTAAATTTCATACATTCTACACATACAGATAAATACACACATTCAAATAAAAGCCTGTACAAATAAATAGAAGGGTTAGCGCAAAAAAAAGCGATAATCAGACGAAGTATGAAGGTACACATTAAAGCCACACAACAGAGAGGAAGACCAGGCGCGACCAGTGTTCCCATAACGGCATTATTAATGCTAATGGGTGATTTTTTTGAGGTTAGGATTTTCATGCATTAGTATTTGACAGATCACGCGGGATTTCAGACATGGTGTCAAAGAGAAAGATGCTCAGTATGCTTTGACATTTTATCATGAATAGACTTACTAACGAGCAACGCTTGCAAATCATTGAATTTTATTACCAAAATCAGTGTTCGGTTCGAAATGTGTTTCGCGCTTTACGTCCGATTTATGGTCTACATAATCGACCAAGTGAGCAAACAATTAATGCGATTGTGACCAAGTTTCGCACTCAGTTTACTTTATTGGACATTAAACCAACCACACGAATGCGTACAGTGCGTACAGAAGAGCATATTGCGTCTGTTTCTGAGAGTGTTGCTGAAGACCGTGAAATGTCGATTCGTCGCCGTTCGCAGCAATTGGGTTTGTGTTATTCGACCACATGGAAGATTTTACGCAAAGATCTTGGTGTAAAACCGTATAAAATACAGCTCGTGCAAGAACTGAAGCCGAACGATCTGCCACAACGTCGAATTTTCAGTGAATGGGCCCTGGAAAAGTTGGCAGAAAATCCGCTTTTTTATCGACAAATTTTGTTCAGCGATGAGGCTCATTTCTGGTTGAATAGCTACGTAAATAAGCAAAATTGCCGCATTTGGAGTGAAGAGCAACCAGAAGCCGTTCAAGAACTGCCCATGCATCCCGAAAAATGCACTGTTTGGTGTGGTTTGTACGCTGGTGGAATCATTGGACCGTATTTTTTCAAAGATGCTGTTGGACGCAACGTTACGGTGAATGGCGATCGCTATCGTTCAATGCTAACAAACTTTTTGTTGCCAAAAATGGAAGAACTGAACTTGGTTGACATGTGGTTTCAACAAGATGGCGCTACATGCCACACAGCTCGCGATTCTTATGGCCATTTTGAGGGAAAACTTCGGAGAACAATTCATCTCAAGGAATGGACCGGTAAGTTGGCCACCAAGATCATGCGATTTGACGCCTTTAGACTATTTTTTGTGGGGCTACGTCAAGTCTAAAGTCTACACAAATAAGCCAGCAACTATTCCAGCTTTGGAAGACAACATTTCCGAAGAAATTCGGGCTGTTCCGGCCGAAATGCTCGAAAAAGTTACCCAAAATTGGACTTTCCGAATGGACCACCTAAGACGCAGCCGCGGTCAACATTTAAATGAAATTATCTTCAAAAAGTAAATGTCATGGACCAATCTAACGTTTCAAATAAAGAATCGATGAGATTTTGCAAATTTTATGCGTTTTTTTTTAAAAAAAAAGTTCTCAAGCTCTTAAAAAATCACCCGATAGATCTAGCATTATAGAGAAGAGAAAAGCATTATGAAATTTTAAAATAATGCTAAATGCTTTTCTGGCATTATTGTTTTTAAGTTTTGCATTCTTGAATGCCAAAATTTGACTATAAAGCATGTTCCTATACTTAAAAACATTGTGCTGCTAATACCTATTTACATATAAAGCTTTAAGTTTTTTTATTTTTGAATTAATTTTGTTTTGTTTTTGTTTTTTTTTTTTTTGTTATATACCTATGTTTGTTAGGTATTTGTATGTGAAAATAAATATTATTTTGCATTTTTTATGATGTTTGTTTTTTTTAATCATCGATATGGACGTTTTATATGGATTTTAAAATCTAGCATTTTGTTTTTTGAGCTCCCATACGATCTAGCATTATAAAATTTGAAATCTAGCATTATGAAATTTGAGATTATGGCAACACTAGGCGTGACCAAGAGTTTGGTGTCTATTGTCTTCTCTCTTTATACTTCGTATGGAGTATGGACTATGGAAGAAACAACAACAACGAACATGATCGTCGAACACGGCAACTGTTCGGTATACTTTATACCATCATACCATATTCGTTTTTGAAAGCATAAGATTGTGCGATGTTATTTATTTATTATGAAAATGGGTTTTGCTAGCGAACTTGCTTGACTTGCTCTACGAGAATATAGCGAGCAACGCATGTTCGACGGTTAGCGCAGCTTTTAGCGATTATACTGATTTTTGATGCCGATATGTGAGGAAAAGGAAATGGTAAAGACGTTGGAGTTAAGGCGGATTATTTAAATGTTTTATAGGAAGTAGGTTTTGTTTGGAACCTTCTTTTAGGCGGAAAGGAAAGTGACTTAAGAAAGTGCATTTTAATATCTATTGTTTTGTTAGTTAAATATTAAATGTTTTGTGATCAATATGTTTTTGTATGTACATATGTATGTATATTTTATTGTAATTAGTAATTACTATTAATATAATTCCATACGAATTCAAACATGGTAGAGGCTAGTCGTAAGGAATTATTTTATTTGATTTCCTTAGAACAGCTCAAATTAAAACAAGCATTTCTTTTAATGGAAAAGAAATTTTCAAAAAATAAAAATTAAGTTTATTCAAAAAAACAAATATTTAGTCAAAAAATCAGTTTGAAGTGTGATTTTTCAAAATGTTTATAAAGTCCATATATTTTTTCATTCAGAATTCGTTATTCTTATTAATTAAAAAAAAAATGAAAACTATAAGACTTTAAATTTAAAACTACCAGAGCGAAAAAAAAACTAAATAAGAGAACATTACGACTTATGCAGCTGCATTGGATCAATTTTAATTCTTTTGCAATCAAACAAAATAATAAAAATTGTATGAAGTTTAATTTTCAAATTGTAGGTATTCAATAAAAAAAATCTATTTGTTTTCTAAGTCATGGAATTGTATAATTCTATGACCAGCTAAGAATAAGGTTTTAGGCTATGAGATAAGTCGTTGTAAATAGAGTCTTCTTTGTTTGTTTAAAAATAGATACTTTTTTTCATGATCTTGGTCTAACAATAGAAACTTTTTTTTCGTAGGAATTAAAATGGAATCTCCAATACTTCTCAAGCAAAGACCATAATTGAAAAATTATTAGAGAAACCATTTTCAACAATATCGTTTTCGGAGAAGCTAATAATGGGCGCCCTACTGATTTAAAATAAACACACAAGTATAGAAACAGAGATTATACTCGAACCTTTAGCGAAAATCAATATTTTATAATATTACCAATAGCTATTTGGTAGCGAGAATAACAAGATAAATTATTTTGTTGATCTTGTTTGCTTTTTTCCGGTATCTTTTTCGCATGGAGTTCCTCGGATGTGGACAATATGAACACTCTAACCACATTTCAGAGAAAACACAAGCTAAGTGCCTCTCATTCGCAATATGTAATTAAATTAGCTACCTTTGGTCAGATTAGGAAAGACGAAACTTTAAGTGTCCAACATAACGTTCAAAAAAATGTTAAATCGTCAACATTTTTTAAAGTTTTTCAATTGCTATCCAAAATGATTTAATCAAAACTGTTGCTGACGTTTTAGGCGATCACATTTCTGATAGAATCCGACAGCCAGAGTTTATAGCTTTGTCTGACATTCATTTAAAGTCCCAATTATCTATTGTTATTACTTTAATAAAAAAAAATCATGAAACATTTACTGCATTTATCGATGTAAGCTCAGGGCGGGGCGGACTGCAGAAAATTTGAATAAAATTAATTTTTATTCTTGAAAACTTATCTTCAACTTCTAGGGGAAATTAGCTAACCCTGAGATCATGAGCAGGAATCGCCACTGTCCACAGAAGTGAACTTAAATCCCATGTTGCTTATGACAAATATCGATTATTCAAGTAGTGCTGCTATTATTTTGGCCAAAGCTGTATTTATGTATACATATGTTTGTACAGGACGGCCTTGAGGTTGTAAAAAATATAGTATTTTGTACTCATGCTGATTAAATGAGTTATTATGGCTGTTTGAGATCTGTAAATAAATTAGATTTATATTTAAAAGAAATGCGCAGTTGTACTCGTATTTATTTTAGGTATACGACTATAAATGCATGACCTGAAAATAACTATACTTAACTAAAATTTTTGTTGTTCTTTGTTAAAACTAAACATAGCATAGGACAAACAATGAAATCAAAGCATATCTTGATGCTGCACTTAGAAATTCATGTCCAGCATCTGTTTGGAGTATAATTGATCCGGTTATTGCGATTGTGATTAAAGTTGGATGATTAAAGAAATTCTATAAAATTATATAATTTGCAGACAGAAAACAACTTTGTTTATAAATAATATGTTCTTATTATTCTGTAAACCAAGGCTTTTAAAAACTTTTCATGCATACATTTTGAATTATGTTAATTTTTGTTTAATATCATGATAAACATAAAGCTTTGTTTTGATCTGGATTTTCAATATGAGTAATTCAGCAGGTGCATTCTTATACAGAGTGCCATTGAAGTGAATTAAAGCCTTAACAAGGTTGACCAAAACCATTTGGGTATAGAAATTCTACAGGGTGTTAGTTAGGAATTAATAAGAATTTTGTTTTTGTCTATGCCATGTCAATATTATGACTGATAGGTAAATTTAAAAAACATCAGTAAAGAACTTCGAGATCTTTTTAGTTACTCATTAGTACAAATGTACATTTATGATTTTCAATTAAAGGTGAAAAGGTGAAGCTGCAGAAATTATAATGATAAAAGTCGAGAAGTAACAGAAACTAATGGAATTTACGCGGACATTTGTACAATAATATTTGACTTTTGTTTGATTCATTTTATGAAAAAACGTCAGTTTCTTGACATACATATGTAAGTGAGTTGTTTTCGTTAGAAATGTTTAAATTTTCTTTGCACGTGGCACACTCAGCAACGCATAGAACTTGTGTGTTAGCAAAAACGGCGTCAAATTCTTAATCCCTAAAAACTTCCTTATGATATTTCCTCTTTGTTGAAACAAACCTTTGCAATTCAATTCTTGATGAAAAACGGTTATCTTCTGAATTCGTTATCTTTCGGGACTACTGCGCGTTAATGACGAAATTGATCATTCATTTTATTCGACCGACAAAATGCAATTTTTATTTAACATAAAACGTAAATCTGACTTTAGTAGGTAACGATATCTGTGTTACATCCGGTTTACCTCATTCTTCAGTGAATGTTAAAAAACATGGTCAGATTCTTGATGATGATTACTCATCAAGAATCTGACCATGTTTTTTTGATTACTTAAAATGGGTACAACATGCACGTTCTTCTGAGGATATAGAAGGACCACTTTTGGAGATTGTATAACGGCGACAACGAAACGAATTCAACTGTCAGACAGGATGATCCATTCAATATAGACGACGAACGCCAACAATCCCGTCTTCCCGACTTAGACGAAGTTAAGATTGCCATGTCTAAGCTGAAGTCACAAAGCCGCTGGAGCAGAGGGCTTGAATGCCGAACTTTTCAAAGCAACTGGAGATAATTTGATTAGGAGTATGTATGTAGGAACTTATCTGTAAGATATGTTCGGAAGAAAACATGCCCGATGAACTTCTAAAGCCCATCATCAACAATCTGATAGGTCCTTATTAGTGTGGTTTTAGACCAGGAAAGTCCACAGTCGATCAAATATTCACAGTACGGCAGATCCTGGAAAAAACCCAAGAACATCAAATAGACACCCACCATCTTTTCAT
Source organism: Eupeodes latifasciatus (assembly GCA_920104205.1). Taxonomy (NCBI): domain Eukaryota; kingdom Metazoa; phylum Arthropoda; class Insecta; order Diptera; family Syrphidae; genus Eupeodes; species Eupeodes latifasciatus. The sequence goes on from OV049924.1 coordinate 29,219,605, forward strand.
CGATTTCAAAGCCGCATATGACAGAGTAGTATAAATATCGGACTTGAGGAATAAAATGCTCCTCCCTAGTGTAAAAAATGTGCTCCGAGCATCAAAATTGCTCCTAAAGGAGGACAGCTATGACACTGGCTCGTTGGTGTAGTATCATGGGCAGTATGCATTGAGTGTCATGTGTGTGCTTGTGTGTGGAAAAAAAGGTGGATGAAATTTGTGGGGATTGAAAATGTGATAGGAAATTTCGAATTGATAATGAATGAAAATGTAAGGAAAATGTAAGGAAAAAAAAAAAAAAAAAAAAAAAAAAAAAAAAAAAAAGTGTTGGTAGAAAACTATTGTTGGGACTGTAAGAATATACTTTTTGGGCATGGGAATAGGGATGGGAAAATTTCATGCATGTTAATTACAACAACTATACAGTAGTATAAATATCGGACTTGAGGAATAGAGCATTTGGGTAAAATGTATTTTGTTGTTGTAAATTGTGAATTTTGGTGTGAATTTAGTTTTCGTGACTGTGAATTGCGGTTAGTGATGTACCTACAAAATTTTTTTATGTTTTTAGCTTGAATATTGACGTGGAGGATGCGGTGTATGTACACTGTACAGTAGGATGCTAGAAAAAAGGGATTCTTGTATGGTTTGTAGGTAGATTTCATTAGAGTATGGGTATATGAGTTTTGTATGGTAATGAGATCATATTACATCAGTGGGAGTTCATTGACTTTAAGATGCATTGGTTGTTTGAAGGTTGATAGTAATTTATGAAAAACAATTTAAGAAATAATAGAAAGGAAACAAATATTTTATGTCGTTTATAATAATTGTGATTTATTAATCCATGAATTGTTAGTCGGTGGGAAGCCGAGCCATTTAACATATACATTGTCTCCATTACTTTTAAGTACTTTTTCCACGAGATAAATATGAGGGTATTTAGTCTTTTGTAATTCTTTTTCGTAAAAACATCCACTAATAGGTTGACCATTAAAATCTTCAAGGAGATATGTTGGCGGGTTGGTTAGGTTTACTTTTCTTATCATAAAAATTTCCGTTGTCCAATTTGGTGTGTAGCCTTTCTCGAAAACGTGTTTGAACTTGCTTATTCTAACATTGTCGCCAACTCTATATTTACCCTGTGGAGCGATTTTAATTCTATTATAAGCTGTAGATAAGATTTTTTTAGAGTTTTCCTGATTCACATCGATTGGGCGCATTTTTATAGTTCTATGCATAGAGTGATTGTATTCTTTCAACAAATCATTAATAATGCACGTCCATTTGTAATTACCATTAAGACTGAATTCCTTCCACATTTTCTCCTTAAGTGTGCGATTAAAACGTTCAACAATTGATGCCTTAAGGGAGCTGTATGTAGAGTAATGATTTATGTTGTATAATTTCATTAAATCGTGAAACATCTTATTAAAAAATTCTTTTCCATCATCAGTTTGAAGGTTCTTAGGCTGTCGTGATGATCTGATGAAAATTGATTTCATCGCTTCTGCAACAGATAAAGCGGTCTTATTTTTTAAAGCAACTGCCCATGCATATTTCGAGAATGTGTCAATGACCGTCATTAGGTATTTATAGCCATTATTTTCCTTGTGGTAAGGTATCATTTCAACCAAATCAGCTTGCCACAGGTCATCAAATCCTTTGATAACAACCCTACGTCGATTGAAATTCTTTCTTGCTGACCTGTGAAGCTCTTCAACAACTTGTCGTTTACTCATTTTTTTAAAGAATGCAAGAAAAAAACATTTATGTATGGTTTTATAATAACATTTATTTTAATCTTTTATATAGTAACATTAGTTTTTTTAATCTTATCAAACGATGCTCAATCATAAAACATCCACACGTATCTGGTCCCTCTTTACATGTATTTGAAGACCACGAACAGTTTGTAAAATGACATCCATGTTTAGAATTAACTTTACTAACGTTTTTATAGTTACTAAAATATGAAATATTACTTATAATCTCATCATGATGTTCTTCAAGTAAATCATATTTATAAGCCCTTAAAAAACTCATAATTTCATTTAAAATTAAAGATATGTTTATATTCGACATGATGTGCTATCGTTTTGATTTACAAATAAACTGAATCCAAGATCGGTTAGCTATGATTTCTTATATGAAAATATTTGGTTCACCTTCTTGATTCTCTTTCAGTTTTCCTATATGAAGAAGAAAATACTTTCGAAGATCATCCAACAAGCGAATTGTATTCAAATTTTGTATGTCAATGTAATCTCTTAAGATTTTTTCTTTATTTTCTAATTTATCATCTATGTATGCTTTGTTTACTGCTTCATCGGGCGTTGTAGGACTTTTTATGTTGCGAAGACGTTTTCCTTCAATATCAAAGTCACCATTCTCAGTTCGCTTAAAACCATTACCAGGAGGTCCTGCAGGACCAACAATTACTCTTTGAAATTTATTAGTGCTTCTTCCGAACTTGTCAACACTCATTTTGCTAATAAATTAAATTTTGCTCACGCAACTCTTCCACAATTGAATTTATTTCATTTTTATGGTTGTTATGCCCTGATTTTTCAGAAGCAATTAAAAGTCTCAACCTATCCACAAGCTCATTTGGATCATCCCAATACACAAAATCAATAGGGTTGGTTGAGTAGATCATTGCAGGTGCATTAATTGTGTATGCTTTTCCAATTTTCTTTTGTGTATTTTGTGTCATACCCTGGACCAAAGGTTTAATGATTTTCTTATACTTTTGTCCTCTATTACCTTTAACCTGTGAATTCATATCATGATTTTTCATGTGTGCACATGTTTTTTGTAGTATTGTCTGATACTGCTTTAAATCTTCACTAGTATAAATACTCTTTCGTGGATTTTTATGTAGAACAAGTTCGAGAAGACCATCAGTTCCACGGAAAATTTCTTTATCAATTACAATATTGTTTTCATCATTAATTCGAAAATTTGATCTCCCTAACTTGTTTGAATTTGATTCAACGTCAAAGTATGGACCATAGATTTTATCATGATCTGAATTTGAAAGTATGGCTTCATTAATCGGAGTACTTTCATTGAAGCTATTTGAAGGTGTTTTAAATGAAGAGTCGTCATCGGCTAACATTGAATTCGTTAATGATAAATTTAAATCTCTCTCTAGAGAAATTTTTTCATCTTCTTCTTCTATAGGACTTTTAAATTGAAGACGACGTTTTACAGTAGGTGGTTTTATTTCTTTAAATTCATCATTTATGTTTTCATTATTTTTCACATTTTTCGCGATTTTCTGTAAGGGTTCAACAATTGTTTTGAACGTGTTTTCAATTTCAGTATCTTTAATCAATTTTCCAGTCTTGAGGAACATATACTTTTTCTTTAAAGCTTTCTGTGTATTTATAAGATTTTTAAGCGTATTCATATTCGTATCCATAGCTATTTAGAGTGTTAGATTACTTCTAATAGGATCTGAAGAATGGGTAGTCCAATACAGGACGGTTCAATACAGGACGGTTCAATACAGGTCGGTTCAATACAGGGCTATTCAATACAGGGCTGTTCAATACAGGGCTGTTCAATACAGGGCTGTTCAATACAGGGGTTGTTCAATACAAGGCAGTATAATACAGGTAATATTAAGATAGGTGTATTAATATGAAAAGCAGTTTCACGACTGTATCAATTTATAAAATAACTGTTTCTTTAAAAGATTTTTTATACCGTCCATTTTTAACGCAACTATCTTTATCAATAACTAAAAACCCATACAATTCTTTCCAGCATTCTGAACACAACTCTTTAAACTGTTTGAACGTCATATCTGAATTAATATGATCATTAAAAATATGTTTCAAATTAAGATCATCTTGCTTGAAAAGAATTATATAGTTAGCGTTATCTCGAATCAAATGTTTTGGAATGTGTGTATATGATTGGCATAAGTAAAAGCTATCTACACCGCTATGTCGACCCATACAAAAGTAGTCTCTTATGGTATTTTGTTTTTCACAAGCTACATCGTCAAATATGAAAACTGAATTGGGTTTAGCCTTAGAAGGCAGCATAACTTCACAATTATTTGAAAATTCATAATAATGCATTTCTTTTATTGATTTTATAACCTTTTTTAGATATGCATATTTTGGTTGATGCAATGATTTTGAATAAAGGTATATATTTTCAAACTTTAAACCATTGACATCTAAAAGAATGCTTAACATAACGTTTGTTTTCCCACAATTAGATGGGCCTACAATTATTCCTCGAATACTATTTGGAAATAATGTTCCATGCTTCTTTTTTTGTTTTACATTTCCATCAAAGTTTTGTACAGAAATAGCTTCTTGCTGTCTTACAAACTTCATTTTGTAGAATGAGGCTTTTACACATAAATCCCCGTGTTTTATAAACATTATTTCATAATCGCTCCATGCGTCTAAGAAAACAGTTATATAATGATTGATTTTAAGACCCACTCTGTTAGTTTGAATAATTCAGTTCAGGGAAACGGATTGGTTAATTCAATAATAAACAAACTTCCTTTTGAGTTACATCTACCATCTTATAATTTTTGTGGACCTGGAACTAAACTTAAAGAGCGTCTTGCTAGAGGAGACCGTGGAATCAACCAATTGGATGAAGCTTGTCGAGAACACGATATTGCATACAGTAAAAGCAATAATTTGAATTATAGACATACAGCCGATAAAATTTTGGGTGAGAAATCCTGGCAGAGGATTAGAGCTAAGGATTCAACACTACCAGAAAAAATAAATAGTCTTTTAGTTACGAGCATGATGAAGGCTAAATCTACTCTTGGAATGGGTATATCATCAAAAACAAAAACAAAGAAAGTCCGTCAGTGCCCTAGGATTAAGAAAACAAATCTATTCAAAAATGCGGTAAAAGAAGCCAGAGCGGCAATAAAAAATCTGAACACTGAAGACTCAAATAAATTAGCAACAACGGCTTTACATGCAGCCAGACAAATAATAAAGAAAAAACGTAGGAGTATAACACTTCCTAGAGTAATACCAATTCCCAAAGTTGGAGGACTTTTACCATTGCTACCTATCTTAGCAGGGTTATCAGCTGTAGGTTCTCTTACCGGTGGTGTTGCAGGAATGGCGAAAGCTATAAACGATTCAAAGATCGGAAGACAACAATTGGAAGAAAATAGACGTCACAATAAAGCTATGGAAACAATAAAACTTAAACAAGGAAAGGGCCTTTATCTGAAGCCATATAAAACTGGTTTGGGGTTATTTTTAAGTCCGCAAGAATCAAAAAACTATTAAAAATGCTACCCAACCGCCCTCTCACTAACATAGATATATCGCATTTTGGCAAAAACTATATCCCAAATTTCCGAGGCGTTTTTATGAGGGATGAATTGCCAAACAAACCATTTAAAAGAGAGAGTGGAGTCGTAAATTTAGATGATAATAGTGGGATCGGTACCCATTGGGTAGCATATAACAAAAATAAAAATAATGTACAATATTTTGATAGCTTTGGTAATTTAAGACCTCCCCAGGAAATAGTAAGATACTTGCATGGAAATAATATTTATTACAATCATAAATGTTTACAGCGTTTTAATACATTTAATTGTGGACATTTATGTTTGAAGTTTCTTGTTGATCAGAATAAATAAGCTATACATTATAAAATTCGTTTCATTTCTTTTCCACTGATAATGTCGATAACACTTACACTGAGCGGGAACAAGTCTACTCTCACAACAGAGTACTTTCCACCAATAGTATTAGACTCGAATTATGTTTGTGGATTAGTGGATTTCCAAACATACAACTCCATACCTAACGTTGATGTAATGAATAATTTATTTCATTTAGGTAATGATGTAATTAAACTTCCTATTGGCTCTTACGAAATTGAAGATATAAATAATTTTATTCAAGAAGGGCTTTTAAAAAAAAATAATACGGCAAGCGTAAAGATCAGAGCAAATAACAACACTTTAAAATGTGAAATATACTGCAGTGAAGACATAGATTTTTCACATCCTAATTCCATTGGTTCACTACTGGGGTTCAGTAACAGAAAACTGGTTGCAAAACAAATGCATGAGTCAGATCTTTACGTTGATATCAATCGTGTAAATACGGTGAGAGTTGAGTGTAACTTAATTGACGGAACATTTATAAATAACCAATCTGCGCATATACTTCATCAATTTTCAATCAAAGTCAGTCCAGGGTATAAAATAATTGAGGTTCCTAAAAATGTTATTTATTTACCAGTGAACGTGAAGAAGATAAGTTCAATAACAATAAATTTGTTAGATCAAGACGGAAACCTTATTAACTTTCGAGGTGAATTAATAACGATACGATTACACCTCAATCACCAAAAATGATAATTTATAATACTATATCTGATGCTAATAATTCCTATAAAAGACAGGGTTCACCGGGCTCTATAATCAATGCTTCATCAACTCCTAAAGCAACAGTACAAACGCTAACAGAAGCAAACCAATTGTTTTTATTATCATTAGGATTCACATTGAAGAAAAGAAAATAATAAATTCAATTTAACAAAGTAAGATATGCTGAATATTTTTCAAGAACCAACATTTGATGATAGTATTTCAAAATACGAATATCATTCCTATTCCCCGTATTTAAACAACTTCGGTAAAAATGACATCATCCACATCTGTGTGCAACATCAAAATCTCAATATATTACCTTCGGAAAGTTACATTTATGTTGAGGGGACTGTATCGAAAAATGATGGATCGGAAGTCAAAAAGACACAACTTGTAAACAATTGTATAGCATTTCTCTTTGATGAGATCCGATATGAACTGAATGGTATTGAAATAGATAGTAATCGTAATGTTGGAACCACAACTTCTATAAAAAATTATATTTCTTTGAATCAAAATGAAAGTGTTATGTTGTATAATGGAGGTTGGTGTCCAAATTCTTCATTAAACTTAGATGGACCATATTTTAATTTTTGTTTGCCGCTAAACAAACTTTTGGGTTTTGCAGAGGATTTCAAAAAAATAATTCCTAATGCTCGACATGACTTAATTCTAACCCGTTCTCGTACTGATGAAAATTCACTAATAGCTGATGCAGATGAACAAGCGAAGATAACATTACTCAAAGTTCAATGAAAAGTTCCGCATGTTCACCTTACTGATTCTTTGAAATTGAACCTATTCAAGTCTATAAATGATAATGATACTATGAAAATTGCATTTCGTAATTGGGATTTATATGAATATCCTGTCCTACCTACAAGTGACCATCATATTTGGAATGTTAAGACCACTTCACAAGTTGAAAAGCCTAGATACATTATTGTTGCGTTACAAACTAACAAGAGAAATCAACTGAAAGAGAATCCTACCTATTTTGATCATTGTAACGTTACCAACGTAAAGGCATATTTAAATTCTGACGTTTATCCATACGAAGACCAAAATATATCATTTAAAAACAACAACTTTAGTATTATTTATCAGATGTACTGTGAGTTTAGAAAAAATTATTATAATTGTTCAGTTGCAGAGCCATTGCTAACAAGAACTCTCTTTAAATCACAAGCACCGATTTTTGTGATTGATTGTAGACATCAGAATGAAATAGTGAAAACTGGACCAGTTGATATTCGTTTGGAAATTAAAACAGCTAAAGAACTACCTCCAAATACATCAGCGTATTGCCTTATGCTGCATGATCGAATAATAAATTACAATCCTCTGAGTCAATTAGTATCTCGAAATATTTAAAGATTTAGTTCAATATAGCTTATAATCAAGAACACACGAACCCTAGCAATGGCATTCATCATTGACATTCAAGGTTTTAGAGGTCCCAATGACAAGTTGATAGTTAAGGAAATAGCTATTCTGCGTGGCTGTAGCCATCAGCACTTCATTATAACACCTCCGTTTGACTTTAAGCATTTACCAACAACATTAAAAAGACAAGCAAAATGGCTATATCAAAACCATCATGGTTTGCACTGGAATGGCGGATTCACCAAATATAATAAAGTGGAAGAATTTCTTCGAGATAATATTATAAATCACATTGTTTATGTAAAAGGCGATGAAAAATTACAATGGATAAAGCGACTACTAAATGAAAACGTTGAAGTAATAAATGTTGAAAATATAAACTGCCCCAACTTCAAAGAACTGAAAAGACTTTTTCCAAGTGAGACAAGATGCTTATCACATAGCAAATGCTGTGCCCTGCAAAATGTATTTTTAATTAATAATTTTGTATGCAGCCAGAATCTAAAGTTTTCCTAAAAATGTAATGTGAAATAAAAAGCAACAATTTTTTTTTTTTTTTTTTTTTTTTTTTTTTTTTTAATGTTCTTTATTTTAAAAATTCCTTAAGCTTAACATTTTTTTGTTTTGTTTTTTCTTATATAAATAGGTTAATAAATAAAAATAATTTACTTAAAATTAACAATATTTCTTTTTTGTTTTTAATGTGTATTCATTTGATAATGACCCCATGCGTAGGTGCTTAAAACTTAAAACAATCTTATTTAGCTGTTGTGTATAGATTTGGTGAGCAAAAGATCGAAAAACAAACATTTCACCATGAAAAATTCGTTTGTTATACAAACAATCCTTATAGCTGGCTAAATTTATATCATTCAATGCTATTTTCTTGACGCCTTTAGCTTTTTTTACTTCCGTTTCTTCAACAGAATAAGAATACATTTTCGATCTTAACCCAATAAATTCCTTCATTATCTCCCCAGAATTTTCATCTTTCATCATACCCAAGACTTTTTTATTTTTTATTGGAATATTATAGGGATTATCAACTGAGTATGCAGAAGTATCGAAATATGAATCAATATCATGTTGAATATCATTATAAAAATCGTGAGTTTTTATTGTATATATAAATGAATCTGTATCCATATAGTTTAATTTTAAACAATTACCATATTTGGGTTGCATATAGCTATAATGGAAGTCATACATTTTCCATTTAGAAAACTCTAACACACAAAATCCCAAGTACAACGGCTTATCGTAATAAGTATTAACTCTTTTCATTTGAATTGCCGTCATTTCATCAGTGAATTTAGTTAAACTATGGAAATTCGGTTTTGCTATTAAAGCTCTAGCTCCTAGACGTTTTTTGTGACTCCCCCAAGAGGTTACAATCTTAACATCTTTTCTTTTATCTACGTTTTCCATAGTTTTCCCAAAAACACTATTGTTCATTAACTTAAAGAAATTTTTCTCAAAATCGCTCGTAGCTAAGGTGCGATGTTGATTATTCAAATCAATATATTTTTGAAGCCACCTAGATTGTTTAAACTGTAAAACTCTATGTATACGAATGAGTTTTAACCCATTTTTAATACATTGTTGTAGATTTTTATAATGTATAACATAATTTTGTTTTGGAGTTAAATCTGCTATTAATTTCGAAAACTTTGATTGATTTACTTTTTTGTTTTGCACACAAAATGGTAAATCATTATGACATTCATGCAAGGAATCTGGGTATTCTAAGTCTACTTCATATATATACCCGACTTCCGAGTCATCTGAAATATTCATTAAATCAATGTTTTGAATATTATTAACCCATTTAATAGATGAATAAGGTAGAGGACAAGACATTGCCCACCCATATAAATTGTTGGCATCAACATACATCAAATACTGTGAATCTTTTGTTTCATCATAGTTTTGCATATATTTATTGTTGGCAACTGAGTGGCGATGTGAACATTGAGAGATGCCTCCTCTAATACCCTTCTTTATGAAATTATATATTTCAATGTCTTGAATAAGATCCAGCTTTATATGGGTTTTTCTAAGCATTGCATCCCAAGATAACCCTGGTGCTGTGTAATAATGACAGGGATCAAGTTCGTAAATACTTTTACAAATAATTTTAAAATTTTCAAATATGTCAGCTAGTAGAAGAACGTCAGTTTTTAAATATAACTCCATATAATCTGAAAGAGTCTGACATTTAAAAACTGTCCATACTTTTTTAGCATGATTGTATTCGCTATCGGAGCAAGCTTCACCAGTCAATTTATTTTTAAAACACTCTTGAGGAGGAAGGGTTTTTTCCTCTAAACTCTCCCATGTTTTTACATGATCATAGGGAAATACACCTTTCCTTGTCAGAAGCTTAAACTCTTCTTCAATTGGAAAATTAGATCTTATTAATTTAAAATCACTTGGTGTTAAGTCTTTTGTAAGGGAATCAATGCTAGAAGGCATAAAACGTAGAGAATCCAAAAATCTCAGTTCTATAGTTCTGTTATCAAACGTATGTAATGTCTTTGAAACAGAAATATAGCGCTCCTTATTAAGAGGAATGCAAGAAATATTTCCGTTGTATGAAGCAAGTTCTTTGATAAGTAAATGCGAATCATACCCGGTGAAATTATGGAACAATATTGGGAAAAATTTAGGTTTTTGGTAAATCAAATTACATTTATTATGCGCTGGGCCATTATATTTGCCTGTATAATGACAATGATCTGCAACTCGATCTGTTCCTAACTCTTTGTTGCAGATATGACATAATGGACAATTTCTTTGATATTCTAAATCAATTTCTGATAAAAGTAGCATGGGTTTAGAATTTCTTTTATGTAATTCATAGCAATCTTTTATCAGAGAACTAACAAAATCTTTTACACAATTGCTGCCTTTAAACATTTTAAATCTATTGAGAGAACTATCACAAGATTTTATAAAGTAAGCACCTGCGCATGGGATATGTTTTTGAATATTTAAACTACTACTAATACTACTACTACTACTAGCATTACCTGGGGATCCTACTTCCTCGAGGATGCATTCGAAATCTGCATATATTGTGAAAGGCACGTCCATCTTCCGCTCAAAATGTTCAAACGATACAGTCTTTTTATCGTCGTTGGGCATTTTTGTCACCATTTTACAGCAGTTGTCCTTGTGCGTCATCAGTTTTTCTTCAGATATAAATCTTAGCAAGCACGTGTTGCAAAACCAAGATTTTCCTCTGTAGTTTTTCGCCTGCGTTGAAACAAGTCTAAAAATAAAAAATTTTAAAGAAATTAGAAAAATGTATATGTTTTAATAATAGGTAATAATCAGATCTATAATTGCAATAAAGCTTACCTTGATATGCTTTTAATCCAGACAAAGTGCGAAATTCCCTCGTTTTGCAAGAGAATTAGATTGATGTGATTTCTCTTCTCCTGTGGTGTAATGTAATAGGGTCCTACTACTATCTTCTTCTCATCGTCAAATCCAAACACATTGATGCTTAAAGTAGGGTTTAGTGTTTCAAACTTAGAAATATCGCTAAGTCTTAAAGGAAATTGCAGATCAGCGAAATCAATTCTGATGTTATTTTTATAAATCGTTCGTGAACTGATATCTCGTATCTTGTATGTTTCAGGTTTATGGGTATTGTTCTTTCCTTTGCTAAAAAGTGCTGAGATGATGGCCCATTTGAAACAATACTCATCAGTGTTGTGAACGTTTATACAGGCTCTTTTTCTAGAAAGAAAACTAGGCAACGGTATATGTCTTGAACCTTTGATTGGTGTGTATTGATTTATGTTTATTTCCACGTGACATATCCGCAGCAAGGCCCATCCACTGTCTTTTTCTTGAAATTCTTGCATTTTCGTGTCAATTTCATCTATCATATTCCTATATGAAGAAATTATATCACTGCCTTCAAGTGCAATTTCCATTTTTGTGTTGAAACTTTTAAGACTTAGCTCCATTTCATCCTCCGACGTAAATTTAATATACTCAGCAAACAATTCTAAGTTGAACTTAACACTTTGCAACTTTTCCAGGTGATCTTTCAATTTTCCTAGAATTGCTGACTCTGCTTCATTGAGAAACTCAGGGGGACTTAGGTTTTCTTCACTCTTGTTTTTATAAATGAGAGTTTCTACTCTCCCATTGAAACAACTTTTCAGCACCAGGAAGTCATCAGAAAGGAGTTCTGCAACAAGTCGCTTATGGACATTTCGCCGTACATGGTTTGTCCAATCTCTTGCATTGATGTTCAGCTCACACACATCACAATATTTTATTGCAGACTTCTGAGTTTCTTCTGCGTTCGAAAACATGGCCTCTATCAAACTGATGTGTTCAATACTTTTTAAGTGATTATCCCACTGACAAAATATAACATCTTTTTCGCAGATTTCGCAACGCGTTTTCGCTGGTCCAGCTTGAGTCGAGCAATCACCGTTTTGGAAGATTTCATGATCCAAAGAACTGTCTTCAAATAAAAGTTCTTGTTGCATTTTTAAATGTGCCTTGCTCTTCAAATGGTTATTCCATTGACATGGGATCACATTTTTATCACACACCACACATAATCTTTTTGCAGGGGCAGCTTCTTTCGAGCCATCCATTTTCTCAAATAATTGCTTAACCAATTCCGAATGAGTATTGGTTTTAGCATGATCAATCCACTGCCCCTTTTTAACACTTTTTTCACACACATAGCAAAAGTTTTTATTTTCACCGTTAACCGATTCCCTTAAAGACGTATGAATTTTCATATGTCTTTTCAAATTAAAATTTTTGGAAAACGATTTTCCGCAAACTTCACATAAAAACGACTTCATGATTGAATTGATTTTTGGGTCGTACCGGGGTGAGGTATTCTTTAAGAATAAGAATATTTTGAATATATCAGCTAGGTTTGTATATAGCTCAAACATCTTGAATATCAAAACCGAGTTAGTAGATAATCAGACTCCCTTTAGTAAGTAATCTACACCTCATAAATTTAGTATTTTATTATTTTCTAATGAATCTCTGACTATGTACTGTAGATAAGTATACATCATAATTTATTCATCTAGGATTTTCTGATGTTCATCATGCTTTAAAAATTGACACATATTACTTTTGGTAAAATATTTATATTTCTGATTTTCTAGTGGTCTCATAACTTAAAAAGTAAGTTTACATGATGATGGTATACGTGAAGATAGTTTATAATTTATTCTTTTTAAATTTACTGACCATCCTTTGACCCAATAAATTTAGTATCTATGATTTTTTAAGAAAAAATGCTATTAAGTTTGTATTTTATGGTTTTCTAGCTAGCAAACAGATTTTGAAACTGTAATATGCTTTTCTCGCCTTAATAACTTGTTACATGCCCAATATAAAAACCTTAAAAGTATATTTAAATACTATTGATTTTGTATGAATTCAGTTTAATTTATTTTCGCTGATTAACCAGAGGTAAACATGTTGAAACCTGTCAAACTCTTCCCCTCATAAAGTAAACACTTTTACGCAAATGAAATGAAAAGAGGCAATTAAAAACAAAATATGTATGCTCAGAACATGTAAGGTTTATTTAATAATTTACAGTTCTTCTTCAATTTTAATACTAGCAGTTCGTCCTAACGGACATAAATAGGTAAAGTTGAATGAACCTCGATTGATTTCGGTTATTGCAGCGTCTGACAATTTGTTGTATCGCATTGGGAAGAAAGTCTGAAAGAAAAAAGTCTTTAGTATTTACGTTTTTAAACGTTTTAAGAAATAAAAATGGGAAATTACCTGAAATTCGCCCAAATCAGCAACAATTCGTTCTCCAAATTTCGTAACACAACGTTTCAGTTTACCAATACGATATTTTTCATTTTGTTTTAATTCAATAACCTTTTTACAAGGCTTGAACAAAACTTCCTCTTCAACTTGTAAAAGTTCTTCTCTGAGATTCATCGTCGACGGTATGAGATACATCCTAAACTGAAACAGCTATTTATACAGAAATTTCTGAAAAAAAATGTGGAAGGAATTTAGTTTTAATCACACCAAATTGGACAACGGAAATTTTTATGATAAGAAAAGTAAACCTAACCAACCCGCCAACATATCTCCTTGAAGATTTTAATGGTCAACCTATTAGTGGATGTTTTTACGAAAAAGAATTACAAAAGACTAAATACCCTCATATTTATCTCGTGGAAAAAGTACTTAAAAGTAATGGAGACAATGTATATGTTAAATGGCTCGGCTTCCCACCGACTAACAATTCATGGATTAATAAATCACAATTATTATAAACGACATAAAATATTTGTTTCCTTTCTATTATTTCTTAAATTGTTTTTCATAAATTACTATCAACCTTCAAACAACCAATGCATCTTAAAGTCAATGAACTCCCACTGATGTAATATGATCTCATTACCATACAAAACTCATATACCCATACTCTAATGAAATCTACCTACAAACCATACAAGAATCCCTTTTTTCTAGCATCCTACTGTACAGTGTACATACACCGCATCCTCCACGTCAATATTCAAGCTAAAAACATAAAAAAATTTTGTAGGTACATCACTAACCGCAATTCACAGTCACGAAAACTAAATTCACACCAAAATTCACAATTTACAACAACAAAATACATTTTACCCAAATGCTCTATTCCTCAAGTCCGATATTTATACTACTGTATAGTTGTTGTAATTAACATGCATGAAATTTTCCCATCCCTATTCCCATGCCCAAAAAGTATATTCTTACAGTCCAAACAATAGTTTTCTACCAACACTTTTTTTTTTTTTTTTTTTTTTTTTTTTTTTTTTCCTTACATTTTCCTTACATTTTCATTCATTATCAATTCGAAATTTCCTATCACATTTTCAATCCCCACAAATTTCATCCACCTTTTTTTCCACACACAAGCACACACATGACACTCAATGCATACTGCCCATGATACTACACCAACGAGCCAGTGTCATAGCTGTCCTCCTTTAGGAGCAATTTTGATGCTCGGAGCACATTTTTTACACTAGGGAGGAGCATTTTATTCCTCAAGTCCGATATTTATACTACTTGACAGCATCTAAAGGAACTCAACGCAAAGAACTCAGCGTGAGGTAAATGGGGTTTTTGTGAGTATTGAGGCAGAGGCGCCAAAAATGGGTCTAGCAGTTAAACAACACCAGCCCTGAGATGAAACGAAGAATTCCTCTTGCTAACCGCTATTTCTTTAGGCTAAGAAATCAATTGAGTAGTAAAGCCCTCTCATCCCCGTCTCGCTATACGAACAAAAGCGGATAAAAGCACCTTCTTCGCGTGGTCTACGGTCCGTATGCATAAAAGGTGATGGCTGGGTCAAGTATAACACAGCGCGGTAAAGGAAGATCGCGAATCATGTGGCGCGCACAAGTGGAAAGTAACCTAACCCAACTTGGAGTGCGCAACTGGAGATATCTGGCTAGGGACCGAGCTAGATGGAGAAGTTTTATTGGGTGAGGCCCTAGTTCACACAGGACTGAAGTGCCACATTAATTAAGTAAGTATGCCCCTTCTTCACTGAAATCGAATTCACTGGTGATATTGTCGTCAAAAAATTAAATCCACTTTAAAATGATTTTACAACTCGCCCCGATGCGATATGGTTGACTGCCATTTTAGCAAAACAAAACTCTCTCTATGTAAGCCTTCATAGCATTGTTTTGTCTTTGAATTTATCAAGCTCTATTCCCAAAATATTGTAATGGTTCCTTTACTTTTGCTGTTTATAAAAATGAGCAATAAACGATGTTATCATTTTATTGTAGATCTATCATTTCTTCACAATAGTATGGCTTCTTAAAATGCAGACCTACTAAAGTCAATCGAACGGATTTGCTTTTCTAAAACTTTAAACGAACTAGAGAAAGGAAATGAAGAAGTGGACTGAATGACCAAATATTTTATTACTGATAAAATCAGTCTCCAAAATATATATCCCTAATTTAAAGCCCTTGATTTTTCACTCTTTTTTATTTCTTGTCTCAGATCATACCTAGAAAACCACCACAATAAAGAGTTGCCTTGTCCTCATTATCAATTCATCTTTAGGTATTCATCTACCCTGATGACATGAACATAAATAATAAAGATCATTTCTGCTCCCTCTGATTTAATTCAAATCTAAAATTAGGTGGCGCAACAGTGGCGCAACAGTCCGTAGAGAACCAGGTTCTAGTGACTTACAACTCTCAACCATTCCTGTGTGCGAGTAATGTTGTCAATTTATATGCCGAATCCGAACGGCTAATTTTGAGAAAGCACTTTTTCATGACAAGAATTACTCTTGGAGAATTTGTCAATTCCTCGCAAGAGGCAGTACCCGTGAAAACTCTTTTTTTTAATTAAGGTGGCACAGGCAGGGATTGAACCCAAGACCTCTCGCATGACAGTCCAACGCACTAACCATCATGCCACGGGTACTACTAATTCAAATCTATTGTAACAAAAATTTCTAATGACTCAATGTTGCAAAATGCCAATTCAAAACATGCACCTGTAAGCATCTTCCCTCCCTAACTTAACGTCTCCACGGTTTTATTATTTAATCTGTTTGTTCTATTCATGGCCTAGGAGTTATGTATGGCTGAAACCCAAACACGCTTCAGCTTCGGCTTCGTCTGCGTTACATTGGGCCTGCTTTGAATGACACTTCCAATATGACATTTCTAAAATGGCACTTCTGTCATTGGCAGCTGTTATTTTTTCTCAAAATAAAAAAAAATTAGTTTTGAAATCGAAAAAATTAAATCGCGAAAGTAGCTTACACAGCCTATAATAGCCAATGGAAATCCCTCCAAAAGCAAATGTATTTTTTCTGTTGACTTTTTTACAGCTCTTGAGCTGTCAGACAAAGCAAATGTTCAGCTAATTTGAACTAGAGCTTCCGTTTGAAGTCACATTACGTAACATTTCGTTATTTTCTTACGATTGTCAAATGAAACGTAAGGTCGAAGCTTCATTGTGATAGCATGCATTGAATTCCTATGGCTGAACTCGTAAACGTCAGGCGAAGCCGAAGCTGAAGCGTGTTGGTGTTTCAGCCATTACTTGCGACTCTCTCTCATTATTACCCCTATTACCATTGGCGAGTCGAATGAATAAACGTGTGAGTGTGAGAAATTTTTACATATTACCGTTGGCGAATTAAGAACCGTTGATTCGACTAAAATGTCATACATTTTTCGAAATTTAGTATCACTCTATTGTCGTTATGGATTGTTTATTGATTTGAACGTCATTCGTGATATTTTTTGTCGAACGTTCATATTGTGTGAGAAAAGGTCGAAGCTTATGTAAAAGAAATGTCGGAAAATAAAACAATGTAAGTACATACATATGTACATGTACATATGTATTTGTACATATATTTCATTTCTTTTATAAAATAACAATAATCAATGCATTTTTATTCAGCTGCAAGATAACTAATAAAAATCAGTTCGAAAAACCAAACAAGACGATAGTGGGTAACCCGCGGCGCGGCGTCTCCTAAAATTAGGAAAAAATTATTGAACAACGAAATAAAAATATAAATAATACCAAGAAACATTAAACGTTCTCCTCTTTGGTACCACATTACAAGAACTGACTTAAGATTACTGCAGTTCCATACAAAGGAATCATGGGTCAATCCAGGATATCTTGCGTCAACATAACGAATACACATTTTATGGTCACACGCCTTAAAAACTTGCATTAAAAACCAAAAGCTACTCTCAAGGAAAAAACTTACTATCATTGCGTTTAAACTGTAATATCCTTCTCTGTTAAGATACCTACTGATGACGCAACTCAATCGGAGCAACGATTCCTATATGGGTTCCGTCAACACATCCAATTACTCCTGCTGGTAACCTGGCCGTTGAAAAAAATAGTTTCGTGCGTTTTGTTTTTCATCGGATGGCATGTTGAGACTGATCCAGGTTGGACATAATTTGTCTTCAATTGCACACACAAATTCTTTTAATACTAAGGAAACCGAGGATTGTGACAGGCCGAAGTCAAAATCATTTCCTACGCTGCTCTGATAACTCCCACTAGCAAAAAATCTAAGGGCACAAACTAATTTAATATAGCAGAGATTGCAGAGGTGCTTGCATTTTTAAATTGGCCTTCCAACTTGTTTAATACGAAAACAAACGCTTCTTTATTCAATCGAAAATATGATCTGAAAAGTAAAGAATTAATTAGAATTAAAATAACTTCCAGCACAAAATATTTTTTCTAGTTACAGATGATTAGGGAGTTCCAAGACATTAGAGTTGTCTCGAATATCCTTGCGCAGTCGAAATATTCTTACTTTTTTTCTGTAATTTTCGTTTTCTCCAAAAAACAAATCTATGTTGATTATCATTTTGGTTTATTTTGTAATTTTATTAAATATGAAAATTATCAATTAATGAACACAACAGTTTTTTTTGAAATTTCATGAGTTGGCGTTTATTTATGTCTGTTATTATTTTTTTTTGTATGGTAGCACTGAACTTCGAACTCGAATTGTAAAGTTCGCCAACCGTAGTATGTCGAATGTGTTAGTTCGCTAATGAAAACATCTCACTTCGACCGTTCAATTCGCCAACCATAATACGGGTATATTATATAATTAACAAAGCCATTTCATTCTTTGGTGTCATCAAACAATGGTCTAAAGAATTCTCAAACCCCGAGACCCCTCCTTGTATTCGCTACTCTGGTCTTCCCATTCATTCTAAAATTGCACTCTCAAAGAATCGAACCTATATAACGCGATTTCCATTTATACTAGTCCACAAAGCTTACACCATCTTCGTACAAATTACAGCTTTTTTGAACTAACTAACAACAAAAGAATATTATACCATTCATGGACTTCCATATCAATGATTCCTCCCTAATGAACAATCTTTACAACTCGCTCTAAGACCCCTAAACTTTCCGCAATAATTAGTTTAAGATTTATTGTTTTTTAATTATTAAAATAAAATTAATATGCTTCTCCGTTCCTAGGCGCACATAGATTTATGGAAGAAGTTCTTTTTGTTGTTGATAATTTGCATATAAGCGTAAATAAATAGTAACTAATTTTTTTAGATGTTTTTATTAAATTCAATAGCTTAAAAATTGTTTATAAAATACAAAAAAAATAATTATTTTTAAAATTCTTACGTCTAGATATGTTTGAAAAATTGGTAATCTTTGCTTTTTTTTAAATACAGGTAAATTGTTTTATTTTAAATAACAAAATAAAAATAAAAACCATTTCAAAACATTTAAAAAATAAAAACAAAATACATATGTTAACAATTATTTATAATATAATATTTTCATATCTTTTTTATTAATTGAATGAAACCAATAGATTTTATTTTATGTTAGTTATTTATTATTATTATTTTTCTTTTAAATTTAAATTTTATATCTTTGTCGCTTAAGCGCACAGCCTTTAGTTTCATTTTTTGTTTGTATTTAAATGTTTTTTTTTTAGTTTTAATTTATTTTTAATTATCATACATTCATAAATACATATTAAGTTTTTGTAAAAATATTTATTTAATTTAAAATAAATGATTTTCTTTTTTATATAAATATTTACATTTTTTTTTTAATTTTCTTTCTATTTTGTTTTCTAAACAATGAAGCTCACTAACAATATAAATAAGTTATTTAAATTTTATAGGAATGTCATTACTTGTGTTTTCTTTTCTTTTTTTTGTTTTGTATTTATTTTTTTAACTTTTAGAGATATGAATTTTTCAAAGGTTTTGAGACATAATCCGCGTGGTTTTAAGAGAGCTTGTTTATTTTCTATATTATTATATACATTTACAAGTTATAATCTTTTCACTTAATAACTACAAGGCAAAAATTAATGTCAGCAAGAAAAGAATACTTTTGTTTTTCGTTTTTGTTTAAATAAAAGTATTATTAAATACAATTGAAGAAGAAAAGAAAATATACATAATATTTTGTTTAGAGCTCTTTGGAAGAGCTTTGTTTCAAATTGCCCCGCATATCTACATATATTTGTTTAAATACTTTTTTGTTCATTTTGGTAGTTCTGTTTCTAATTACATAATATTTTATTAATACAATTTACAATAATATCCAAATATAATAATCACACTGGTGTGTTTAAAAACAATATCTTCATTAGTTTTTAGTTGTTTTCCTTCCGTAGAGGAAGTAATCAATTTTGAATTTATAATAATAATCATCAATTTAAAAGATCACTGTGGTTAGATCAGGTAAATAATTTTGTTGTTGTCTTAAGTTATATTATCGCTTAGTATCATCATCTTATATTAACTTTTGCCATCATTCAATTTTTATCGTCGTATCTAAAGTATTTGGCTGTAAAATAGTTTGACTAACACTCCTGCTTCGTTGGAAATTCTTCCGAACAGCTTCGATCTCTATGTGATGATCAACTTCAGGATCACTGAATATTGATACTTCGGGATCATCAATATCGAAGACAATATCGTAGGTCGTACGTTCTGGGATTGTTGCTTCTTTGTTTTCAGCCGCTGATGGTAACTGGACAGTATTTCCCTCGCAGTTGCTATTGCGGCGATCTAAATTGTTATTGTTGGTTTCGAAAATGTGAAGCTGTTGAACTTCGCTGGGAGTTTTATCAATGAAAAAATCTGAAATAGTAAAATTGATATTGTATTAATTTCAGGAAGTCATTTTTTAACAAGGGCACTTATAAAAGTAAGCTTTAGGGACAATCATAATGATACGAAATTACTATATAAGATTAACTACAGGACAATTACATTACATTAATGGAAATGATGAAATATAAGAATAATAATAATAAAATCAACCTTCTACCAAAAACAACGATCATCTACAACAATAAGGACATGCAATTTAAAATTGTGTTGTACGGAAAAATTTTGAAATTGTATAGTGTTTACCTTATCCAAAAGTGTTCATTATTTTTTCTTTGTTATTTTCTTTTTATTTTATTAACAAACAAAAAATAATAATTGTGTGTGTTTAGGTGAGTAATGTGTAGACTTTTTTTTCAATAAATAAAATATTTAAAAAATATCTAGCCGACATTCGGGTTCCGATGGAATAACTTGAACTGAAAAAATTTTTGAAATGACAATTAAATCTACAAAACAAAAAAAACTTAAAAAAGACTTAAAAATAAATAAATAAATAACAAAAAATAAAAAAAAAAAACAAGAACAAAACAACGCACAAAAATATTTCAGACTGTTTTTTAGATGTTTTTTTAACTATCAGAAAAAAGGAGTGCGTGCAGGGTTTATTTATCTTTTAACTAGAATGTTATGGTCAAATTAACAGGAGCAAAATTTAGTTTTTGATAATTATGTCTTTAGCACTTGTATAACTATTTTATTTTATTGTAAACATTTTGTTAATGTTTCTTAACTTGTGGTTTTTAAGAAGTTATATTGGTTCTCAATATTTTGAAGTCCATTTCCTGCAGGTTTCATAAAATGTTGGTTAAAAAAGTAAGAACACTTGATCAAAAATTATAATTCTGCAAAAAATGCAAGGAAAATTAATTCCACTAGGATATGAATCAACACATACTGTTTAAATGACGTGATTTAAGCACCAAAATAGTTCGATTTGAACATATATAACTTTTGTTAATGAATTGTAGTCTCACTATTCTAACGGCTTATACATTTTGCGGTTTCAACAGGGCTGGAATTCAACATCTGTAAAACTAATTTGTTAAACCAATTTTTTTTCAGTTGAAAGTCTGACATTTACGAAAATGGATCGATTAATTATTGCAGAACGCATACAGATTTTTTAAACCTACTACAAAAATTTTGATTCTGCCACAGGCACATATTAAGCTTTAAGAGGAGATTTTGGTTTACATAATCGTCCAACTACGCAAGCTATTGGGCAAAATTGTGAAGAAATTTGAAGAGACTGGACCGGTTACAGATATTGTAAGTCTTGTGCATCATCGTTTTGCTCATACCCCTGAAAATATCGCTGCTGTAAGTGAAAGTGTTGCCGAAGACCCGATTGTGTTGATTCCTTGTCGTTCTTAGGAATTAGTCCAGCTCACACAATTACAAGTTACAGCCCAATTTGTGTCAAAAAGTGGTCGAAAATTACCTCAAAAGAATCGATGCTGGCAATAATTCGTGTAGTGGTTATTTAAATGATGTATTGTTTCACACATAATATTAACGTTAAAACTTTATAATAAAAAAGAATTTCATGAAAATAAATTGTGTATATGTGTTTTATTTACGTTTACTTTTGAAACCGCAAAATGAATAACCCTGTATTTGTTGATATTATATATTGGAGAAATCCTTGATTTAATTAGAAATAGAAATGAATGAATGGTTAGTGCTTTGGACCGTAATGCCAGAGGTCTTGGGTGGAATTCCTGCCTGTGACATTTAAAGTTTTTTTTTTCATAGGAACTGCGCCTTGCGACAAATGCTCCGAGAGTAATTCTTGTGATGAAAAGTGCTGTTTTTAAATTTTAGCCGTTCGAATTCGGTTTGAAACTGTTGGTCCCCTTCATCTCTGACAACATTACTCGCACACAAGAATGTTTGAGAGTTGTAAGTCACTAGGCCCTAGTTCGCAATGGACTGGTGCGCTACATAATTTATTTATTTATTTATTTTATTGAAATGAATGATGACCCAATTTTGCCCCCAGTATATATGACTCAACGTATGATTAAGCTAACCCAAAAGTCAATATTTGTTATAAGTAAAGTTAACAGCCGTGGATATGACGTGATTTGGACACCAAAATAGTGCTATTTGAACATATTCACCTTTTGTTAATGAGGCCCTGAGATTGTTGCCTCACTATTCTATATCAAAAAACCACTTATGATGCCATCAAACATAACATATTCCATTGCTTAATTTCAAACTTTGTAAAACCACTCAAAAACATACATTTTGCATTTACAAAAATTGGACATACGGTCACCCAAGCGGATTAACCCTTAAGTGTTATGCCTTTACCTCAAAGATTGAACAGTGGTTTTATGAGTTTGAGGTTGCACGATTCTCGCATTGGGTGACAAACAAACTTTTTTTCAATCTATTCCAAATAAATTTACTTTTGTTTTAACATTTTAAAGTGCATTCTGCCGCTCTTTAACGCCTTAAAGGCATCGTGAATTTGTATATTCGTCTCTAAAACTCATTTTTAAAGGTTACATTCTGATTTCCTTCAACTTTTTCCATTTGCATTTTATTAAATAATATTCTTGCAGACATTCGGTCTACTTTTGCGATTTTACAGCACAGAAAGTGTTAAGACATTCCACATTCGCCTAGTGCGGCTATGGAATGAAGCTCGGAAGGCCGAAGTTTCTATTATGCAGTTCTAAAATGACTTCAATAGGTTTTTATAAGTGCATTATTTAATTTAACGTATGTGGCGTATTTAAAAAAAACTTAGACATAATTTCGAAACCAATCCCTGATTAAACATAACTACTTTATTTTTTTTATAAGTTAGCATTATGTTAAAACTTGAAAACTTGTCTTGATATTAAAAATACATGAATGGAAATTAAATTTAAAAAATAATCCACACAGTTCCAAGTTCAACACTAAACTGTGTAGCTAAACGGTTGTTCTTGATTGGAACCATCCACCATAATTTTTAGGAATATTGAAACTTTATTTCAATTATATTTTTGATTTGTATCTTCTGAATGAGAGAGATTGATAAACGTGTAGTAAATAGAAGCTATTACCGAAATACTATGGCCACAAGTTAAAGCAATTTTGTTTTTAACCTAATTGGTCATGCATGAAAAAAGAAGAACAAATTATTTAATTGCTTCATTTAAATCAATAAAATTATTTTATTTAAAATAAACAAGGGCTTATTACGAGTAGTTAACAGAACTTTGAATATGAGAGTTCATAGGATTTCAAAAATAATAATTTTGTATATCTTGACCCTTATTCCTCCTTTGTTAATTATCGAGATTCATGGAAAAGCCGTTACAAAGAATAAAAAAAAGCCCTTCGATTTACCACAAACGTATTTTTCAATCGCACATGATGGTATAAAGTGTTCATCGAATCCTCATTATGCTTATCCAGCAAAGTGTTCAGTTGATAAAAACTTTGAACCAGAACATGGTTATTTTGAAGTACAAATGCATCGTGAAATAAAATCACAAAAATATACATTAACTTTAAATTTTGGGCTAAAATCCAATAAGAAACGAACAATATTGAGTTTGAAAAATAACGATGCATGTGCTTTCTTCGAAGGACGAACAAATAGTTTTATGAAGGTAATCAAACATCAATTGGAAGGCTATGGAGAACTTCCAAAAAAATGTCCATACAATGTAAGTATTGACTTTATTTTTAAATTTATTTACTTTGGTAAATTATACTTCTTTTTTTTTTTGTAGAATTTTCGTTATTTATTCAAAGATGTATTTTGGGATATTCGGAAATTTCCACCTTACATGATGGAAACTGATTTTTATTTAATTACAAATAATAGCGTGGGCAATGATTTCTTATTTTCAATTGAAGTTTGGGGTAGAATAAGAAGAAATTATAAAAACGATACAAATAATGATAAAAATGAATAAACAACATAATTTTTAGTTAAATAGAAATAGAAATCAAATTGTTTGTGTAGCTTATTTTATCCCAACCAAAGTGTAAAAGTTTTAAAAATGTTTTTAGTCTACACCTAATCCGGGAACTACTATCGATATTTGGGTATACGAGCACGGTTTTGTTTTGTACATCAATTATTATTAATATTGCCAAAATATATACCAGTAGGAGAATTGTTAAAGTATGGAAAAAATAAATTTATAATTTTAAAATAAATTACCTGATTCAATTCCATTCCATTCGCTTTCCACAGCATAATGTTGATGTTGATGAGGATTTGGATGATCTTCGACGGAGCCTTCGAAAATATTTAAATCTGTTGCTAATCGATCGTCTTCAGTCATTTCAAATATTTCTGTTACTTTGACCTAATGTTTTAAAAGAAAATGAAGTTGTTATTACATCTGATAGTTTGTAATATTGGTTTAAGAAAAATATGCATTTTTTTGCGTACTTTGCAAGGATTTCATCATCATTGTTCACAAAATAAAATGCACGACTGGGTCGCACGAACTTGCTCCTGTATGCAAAGAGCCTGTTTAAAATAAAGTACCTATATAAGATTTAAAAATATACCTGTAAAATAAGTTTGTCTTCAAAGATATAAATGCTATTTGATTTGTCAAAAAAACCTCTATTTTTCAATTTTTTTGTTTGAAAATCGTTTAACCTGTTTTATTTAAATAATTTTTTTTATATATGTACATATACAAATTTTCCATTTTTTCTTAAAAATATTTTTGTTATGCAATTGTTAAGTGATTGTAAATATACGTTTTAGATTTGAATTTCGCAAAAATTTTGAAAAAAGAAAACACTTTTGATCATCAAATATTGAAATCGGTTCATTAGTTCCTGAGAATTATAAAAACAAAATAACGGTTCTAAGAGCGGTACCCTTCCGGAGCAATACAAAAATACATTTTTTAACTAAAAGAAGCCAAGTTAAGAAAAAAAAATTAGAATCAAATCAAAAAATTAAGACAGTATTGTAATTTTTTTTTTTCGGGTGCAAAAAACAAATAGTGCGCTTATTGTGGAGGGAAATTGTTCTGTCGATAATAGAAATTTAGTCTGGACGAATCATCATCATACTCGTATACATATACTATTTCGTTAGCATGTCTCCCTTTTTCGACTCTCATACGGAACTAATTTTAACAAATAAGGTGTCAAAACAAAGAGAATTTTTCGTAGACTATGCGAATTGTATTTATTTATTGAATATTAATTTATATTAACTTTTAAAAAACTTAACTTTTAATTATAATAAAAATATGAAATACTCGGAAAATATTATGTTAAGGGAAATGGTTTGTGTATTTGAATGAACTTATCGAATACACACAATTTTTTGTCGGTAAGTTAGTTTCATTCCAAGACACAACTCATCCTAGGACAACTCATCCCGGAAATGAAAAATACTTGTAAGCATACTTAACGAAAACAATTGTTTGTGTATTCAACTAGTTCGTTCAAAGCTTTTTCTTTGGATAGCTTTATTTTAGTTTCATATTAGAAGAACCAGGATGGAAAACAAATTATCTGAAGATAAGAAAGAGGAAGAACATGTTTGTTTAAATTGTAAAGCGATCGCCTATTGGTTGTGTAGTTAGGTAGGTGTTTAAAACGAATAAAGAATAGTTCATTGGCGTGCTCAGCTTTATACAGATAGATAGATAAGGACATGTTTATGATGATAATGAAGGAATCTTATTGGTAGGTAGAAGGTACTTACTACAATCCAATCACATTCCTTCTTTCCTACAAGTTTTCAGCGCAAACATGGAGTTACGAGTATTACGTTCAGTCTATTTTTTTTCGTTAAAGTTTAAAAAAAAAACAAGCATACGGAACAGGTACAAGAAATTGCTATTCATGTGTTGTTAACAGTCAGGCTCTGGTGCGTTTCGGATTTTAGTTATGAAGTGACACGTAAGCAAGAGTTGTAGAGGCTGTACGTAATACCTACATATAAATATATGTAGGTATAATGTGTATACGTTGAACAAGTGATTCTAATAGAAAATACATAGGTATACTCTTTCTGACCCGTTTCTTTAACTTGAACTAAGTATTTATTCTTTTATATAGTCGAAGGCAAGTAAAATATGTGTGAAACAACCTTATTCTTAAAGAATAATATTTTAAAATCATATATACAAAGGTACCAAGACAATACTTCTTGATAGAAGAACTTATGGAAAGACATCAAGCCAGAAAACGAAGAAACGAAAAAACACTCGGAACTGAAACAAAAAAGGCACGCACCACTATTCCCTCACTGATTGTATCAATTGCACTCTCTTCGATCATATGGCCATTACCAACACGCCCAAGTTTCGAATGTACCGTTCACAAGCCATCCAGGACTCTACTTTAAAAATAATGGCAATGTAAATCTTATTTCATCTAATTGCCGAATGTTGACATATTACAATTTAGCCTCACACAAGAGTCAATTAGTATGATTACATAATACGGTACACGAGATAGGCCAAGGATGCAAGAATTTGAATTCTTCGGAGTGTTTGCAACATACTATCAATCTTAACAACAAATGTAGTGAACATCGAAGAAAGAAATAAAATCCTTTATGAGAGAGGGAGAAGAGTCAAAAGATCACCTTTCGACATATTGTTGGGGAACTATCAAATCTACTATTCGGAGTACTAGACCAGGACTATACTCGTGATATTGAAAGCCAGATAGAGAAAACTAAACAAAATGATTAATATACCCGAAGACTCTTGAGAAATCAGACTTCAATAGTCGAAAATACTCTGAGCATCTTAAAAACTACAAGACAACAAACGACAAACAAATTTCGAGTACTACAAGAAAGAGTTACTTATATTACATCCGCAATGTAAAATACCATAGACAAGGTTCAACAAACTGTTAAAAGTTCTAGATCTCACCACCCATATGTATGTCACCAACATCGAAAACATTCAAGATTCATTGTTAGACGTTGTACTTAACACTCAGCATGAAACAACTTATCATCTGATAATAACTCCCGAACAATTGGGAAAACATTTAGCTGATATTCGTCAACACATACCTGCAACTATGACTTTACCAGCCAGTGAACGCCCAGATCAATTACTTCAGATATACAAACTAATGAATGTTCACGGGAGAGTAACTACGAGTTATATCTATTATCTTTCAATGTAAAATTCCCATACTAGACTCGGAAAATTACCAAGTATATAGGATATTACCCGTTCTAACACTTTATCAAGAACAATATACTTTTATTGCCCCATCATGAAACTATATTATAACCAACCTAGGCCGAGACAAATACTATACAATGCAGCAGAGCGAATTTGATAAATGTATACCGGTAGATGCAGATCTACATTAGGGATGTTGCGAATATTCGCATCCGCATCCGCAATTGCGGATTATTCGCAATAATTCCAACATCCGCATAAACTGATGCTTTTTTTTAAATTTGTAGTTGCAATCGAAATAGACCCTTTCACCCTTAGTAAAACTGTTAAATTCAAAAATCTCGGTCCCAAGTAGGCAACGACAAAAGCAACAACAAGTGATATGCAATGGTCACAGATTGGAGGACATACATGCCGCCACCAACAAAAGGCATCATCTGGATTTATTTTAATTTAAACAAAAATGATCCTGACAAGTCCGAGTGTAAAATATGTCGTAAAACATATTCACGAAAAGGACGCACGACTTCTTCATTGAGTTTGGTTTATTTGAGAGTGCGAATAATGAAAATCTTTAAAAAAAAAAGAAAGAAGATGAAGGTATGATATTTATTTATAAACATTAAATTCTGAAATAGCTTGTTAATATACGATCCACTAAGAAACAGATTGCAGTCTGAGAAGGCTGCAATCTTGCTTTTTATTAAATACTAGCGGCCCGTCCCGGCTTCGCACGGGTAGACAAAAATAGGTACAGATATTTAAGTTATAAGCATGCTAATTAAAACGACCATGAATCACTAAATTAGAAAACATTTTTTTGTATATTTTTGTATCATTAATACTCTTCGCAGCGTATGCGATGAAAGACATTTTATGGCTAATTTTTGTACACCTTCGGTTGGTTTTAATGCGAATTGCTAAACATTTCTATAGTAATTTAGTACTGAATATAGCCTATGTTACTTACTGATAATGTAGCTTTCTAATGAAAAAAGAATTATTAAAATCGGTCCAGTACTTTTTGAGTTTATTCGTTACATACAAAAATACAAATCTTTCCTCTTTATAATATTAGTGTAGATAACTCACCCATTTTTAAATTTAATTATTAAACGCAAAGATAATACAAGTCAACAAAAAATATTTTCCTTTATTTACGGACTTAAAATTATTGTTTTTATTTAATAAATTGTAAAATCCGCATCCGCATTCGCATCCGCGGATGTCAAAATTTGTACATCCGCAACAACCCTGATCTACATTACTATTCAAAACTTCACCCATTAAACAACCTACAATCCGATACATCTCAATGCGAAATCAATGTGCTAAATCAAAACAAAGAAATTGAAGGAAAGTGTGAAGTAGTACGAATGAAACCCAGAAAGGTGTGGATATTACTGCGGGATCTAAACATATGGTTATATGTAATGGATACAGAAACTACCTTCAACTTGGTTTGCAGGGGAGAGGCATCTTCCATTACCCTAATCAATGACGGAATACTAACGTTAGAACCAGGATGTCAACTAAGCTTGGATACTATGGTTATCACAGCGTTAGAGCGTTTTTTTTTTTTAATTAGTTTTTTATATAAACAATTTTTCAATTTTGTTCTAAAAATATTTTTGGCATGCAGTTGTTTAGTGATTGTAAATATACGCCCTACATTTGAATTTTGTAAAAAATGTTGACCCGTTTTTGAGATATAGAATTTTGAAAAAAAAAATCAATATTTTTTTAAAAATCCAACAAAAAAAATTGCACTTTTGATAATCAAATATTGTTAAGGCAATATGAGAACTCTTTAAAAAAAATATTGAAATCGGTTCATAAGTTGCTGAGAAAATTAAAAAACAAAATAACGGTTCTATGAGCGGTATGTTTCCGGAGCAATACAAAAATATGTTTTTTTTTTACTAAAAGAAGCCAAGTTAAAAAATAAAATTTTAGAGAAAACTTTAAAAAAAATCTAACCGTTTGTTTTTGAGAAAATTCCAATTTTCGTTTTTTGACCAAAAAAATTGTATGGGGGCTACTGTTAGTTTTGATCTTAAAAAAAATGAAAAAAACGCCTAACGCGAATCTGCTCAAAACCTTAACTTCCAAGTTTGAACTCAATCAACCCAATGCTTTAGGCTGTGGGAGCGTGGACAGACACACATAAAAAGCCGGACGGAATCTAGGGACACACTTTTTTCGACTTCTCTACCATCGTAATATCATGTTTGATTAAAATCTCGAGTTCGAAATTTTTTACGAATGCCAAGCTTGCCATATACATACATAGTTCTTATACGGCGTCGCAAGTAAAAAAGAAATACGAATAGGAAAACATAATAAGTCAATATTTTATACTAATTTGTATTTAAATGTACTTTTATGACTCGAGATGATGAAAGTGTCAAACACAAAAAATGTATGTTTTATGCCCAAACATGTATGAAATTAAAACAATTTGATTGGGTTAATATTTGGAAAATTTCAAAAGGTAAGCAGGTACATCTCTTCTTAACAAAAAGTATTAAAAACAAGATATTGTAAACCGTTTCATGACTATTAATTGAACGTACCTATAACCGTGTTTGATATTGTATTATGGAGAACGTGCTTGGAGTTTTAAGATTGAACATAATAATTTATATGTTTGGCCTTGAAAAATATCACGAACGTTGTCGCTTGTTTATGAAACAAAATTTCAGATATCGTTACCGTTGTTTTTCAAAACATTTAATGGATTCAAAATTTCCGACCGAAATTCAACAAATTATTCTGTTGTTTTCTTTACCAACTCAAAAAAAAGCAGTTAGGTTCCAAAAAATCGTGTGAAATGAACTCAAAATCAAGATTGAAAATCGAGTGAAATTGTTTTCAAGGTTCTATCATTCGATCGATTCAATAACTTCGAATACTTTTCGAAATCACTTTACGAGTAAGTGAAATTAAAGACTCATTTTAATTACTTTGTCCGTTCCCCAAATACAAAGTAGAAGCTGCAACTTCTCACGGATCAAGTGCATTACATAAAAAAGTTAAGATTTATTTCCTACTACTGTTTTTATTAAACAATTTCCTCTTGTTTAATTCAATTCACACCAAATTAATCAAGTCGAATTCAAATCACTTGGAAATCACAAAAATTGAAAATAAAAACATGGAAATTCACTTCGTTTTAAGTTAAAAAAAAAATCAAATTGAATTTGATAGAAGTGAATTTCAGAACTTTAGTTTGTTTTTTGAATCAATTTCATTTCGAGTAAACCTTGCTGAAAGGCTTTTTCAATAAGATATTTCATTTTTACCAGCCCTCCATTAGGGCAGCTGTTACTTTTGTTACTGTCAATTTTGATACTTGAAAAGTAAAAACTACGCCATTAAAAAAATGGTACAATAAAAGCTCCAACAACGCATTGAAATTGTAAAACTCGCTACAAAAATAGTGAACATTTTGCAGTGACTGTTTGCAAAACTGAATTAATTTTGGTTTGTTGCGTCGGGTCATCAAGGACTTTTTCGGCCGGCAATATTTAAGTATTGGAACAATTTGAACCGTTAAAACAAGTTCGTGATGTGGAGAACCGAAACGGTGTGCGTCACTCAAAAACAATTGCTTTAGGCCGTTGTTTTGAAAAAAAAAAAACAGGTTTGTCGATTCATTGTCAATCTTTGGAATTAGGCATTCTACAAATCACTATACACCCTATATTTTGTGTTAACATTTTGGTCGTGAAGCTTTTAAAGTTCAGTTAACACAAGAACTCAAGTCGGGCGATTACCAGCACCATTGACGTTGTTTCTTTGCAGATTAGCATCAAAATAATCCCTGTTTTCATAAAAAAATCATCTTCACTGATATTTGATGAGGCGCGTGAAATATAAGGTCTGTGCCAATGCACCACAATCATTTCAAGGCCTTAAAAAATGGAATTCTGAAGTTATTTAGGACATACATACAACCGCAAATGTGGAAATATCATGAAAAGTATATGAGGCTGCCGTGGCGACCATTTTGCTAATATCGCCAACCATTGTAACCTTTCTTTGTACAATGAAATACTATTTTTTTTAATATCAAATTGAAACCTCTTATTGTAAAACACTGCATTTTTTCTCCACGAAAAATACTTTAAAATTTTAAAGAATACGGAGTTCAATAAGATCTAGGATTTAGCAATAGGTTATTTTAAAAGCTCATTGAGTCGATTCAAAAATAAATCTGTACCAAATGTCAACTTATTTTAAAGCCTTTACTATCTATGCTTCTAAAAAATGCATTGTTCCAAATAATATGAATGAAAACTTAAAGATTTAATTTCAATATTAGTAACTCACCTTATTGGTTAGGTCATCTGTGTAATAATAGGCATACAATGCATCGTTATGCGTCGTCACTTTAAGAACATGTTCATAATGGTCAACATCAGTTTCTAATGGAGGTGCTCCCCTAAAAAGCAAAACACAAAATTATTCATAACTATATTTAAAGTACAAAAATGAATAATTTAAAAAGAGAAACATACATTTCGTCCACTAATATCGACACTCTTGGTCCGTAGAGTTTGCTCGAATGTAATAGTCCAGTTGTGTCAAAGTCAGGAGGTTCACAGAGCTTAAAATTTCAAAAAATGCAAAATTATTAATTACAATTTTTAAAAAGTTAAAACAAGCAAAAAAAAAACACTTACAGTCAAATTATTCAAAACTCGAACATGAACAGCATTATTAAGTCGATAGACTAATTCTTCAAGTACTAATATCATTTGTCTCGTCAATTTAGGTGTTAAAGTTGTAATTCTGAAATTTTCAATTTATTTAAAAATTAAGGAATAAACTAAAAGAAAAAAACACTCATATTTTTTTTTGTTGTTTGTGATTTTGAAATGAAATGAATGAGTTGAAAGAGAAACAGTTGCCAAAGATAAAAGGAAAACATTTGCAGCGATAGGAAGGACTTAAGTGCAAGGAAATGAGAGGCAGAAACTAGAAGAATTATTTATGTCACATAAAAAGAAATAACAACAATTTTTATCGGATTACTATTTATTATTTTCATAAGGACAAGACAAAAATATTTATATATAATATTGTTTTTATTACAATTTATTTTCAAGTTTTTTAAATTAAACTAAAACCCTCAAGTATTTTATTACATTTAAGTTAATAATCAACAACTAAAGTTACTAAATGAATATTTTGTTTGTTATTTTAAAAGTAGATTCTTGAATTTTTGTTTTAAAAACTGGCTAACTTCTATATTGCTTAAAATGAGATTTCCCGATCTTAAAATATATTTTATTATTTTTTTTAGTAAATTTCACTTATATCTTAAAAATACAAATTATCTGAGATAATAATTTCATCATTCTCCTTTGGTTTGAATCATAAATAACATTTTGATGAATTATCCTTTTTTTACATTCCTTAGGCCTCTAATGGAATTTGTTTTAAAATAATTGTTTGTTTTGTTTATAAAATAAGTCTTTTTTGTATATTGTTATGTTTAGTTATTTAAAAAAAAGCAGACTATATATTCAGGCACTTGCAAATGTTTTCCCAAATGGCAACGGAATCTGCTTGGTTGTTCTAAAAGAAAACAGAAAAAGAAAAGAAAACGATGCTTTTGAAATGATTTAAATTGTTTAACCTAAGTTTAAACAACACGAGGATTTTAAAATCTAAACAAATGAAGTGCGGGAGGAAGGGGTGAGAACAACGAAAAAATAAACTCACTTTGATACAGTTGCCAAAAGGAAGTCCAATGGAACAGTCGCTGGCAGTGACAATAGCTTGACTCCACGATGTTTGAATATCCAATTGGCTAGTCCTTTGTTAGCTTGTTCAATATAACCATGTATGACATCTAACACAGTTTGTGGCATATTTGCAAGGAGTGCATCCTAGAATAAAAAAAAAAAAAAAAAACAAACAAACAAAACATCAATATTAGAAAATTTATAGAAAGTTAAATTTCAATTTCTTACTTTTCTATGTTTCTTGCACTCTCTGCACTCTGGGTCGAAATCTTGTGGCTCAGCCACTGATTCCGAAACAACAAATGTCGATTGCACAGCAACGCATCTTGTACAATTGATCAAATTGTTTCTTTGCAAAAATTGCAAAGCATCATCGAATCCTTGCTGACAGAATTTCGATAAAAATTCCGGCCTCGGGGGGAATAGAATTCTCACAAAACGATTCATATTTTGACGAGATATCTCAATGCTCGTATTGGCCCAATTCAAATGGAACAACTGCGAACTCTGATCCCTTGGACAGATATCACTTTCACCACAAAACGGACTAACCGTTATGGTATTCTCATCGAGAATTGGTAGATTATCGGAAAATGCTCCATCCATATAACGAACTCCACGGAATTTTGGTGGTAAGAATCCGGAAAATCCCGGAATGAAGCATGCACAGAGTATGGCATCGAGTACTTCTTCGCGACTGTTGAATTCCGAGATGATGACATTTTTGCCATCGTATACACGAGTCACGGAAATATGCAAGCGGCCACTGACGCGTTTGTGGGCATCTTCGGGCAGATGCTTTTGAAGTCCTTCGAAGAGGCAAGTTTGAATGTTAAATGACGGACTGAATGGGCCAAGGGAATGACGGCGTGCTTCGTTGACGATACGAAAAAAATCCGATGTCATGCTGCCTGTAAAGAAAAACAACCAAGAATAATGTTTATTAGCAAAATTTGTTTATCGAGAAATAAAGTTTGTTTCGTGAGAAGTTTCTTTAATAAATATGTAAATGCATGAAATATTCTCAAAAGGGTATTTGAGCTAGAAAAGTATTAGAATAGGGACAAGAGATTTCTGTTACATATTTTGTTCTGAGTCGAGAAAGCTTTTAGTAAAGAAATTGCATTTTTCTAATGGGTTTTGATGGCCTCATTTCAAATTCAACTCCTAAAACACTCCATCATGTCAAGTTTTTGAGATATGACTTTATAAAATTCGAAAAATCACATATACAAATCTTTTTGGGACTAACTAACTCCATTTTTTTGAGATCTATTATACATATCTTTAATATTCAATTTTAATTTGAGTTCGTAAAATCTTCATAAGTTGATATATTTTCCACGTCTTAAAGTCTGAGAGAATAGTTTATTTATTTATACTAAAGCAACATTTTCAAAGCAATTTTACTTCTTGTAACGACACCATAGTGTAAACAAGGCTTTCACCTCAAGTTTTTAAAATATATTGAACAAATATAAAAATTATGTTGAAAACGGATATGTATTTTTCAATTTAAGTGTATATTTAAAATCGAAGTTCGTATTCGAAATGAGCTCTCAAAATTAACGTTTTTTTTTTCTAAAACCATGAAAGTATTATATTCAAAGTTTCACAAAACTTTCTGTAGTGTCAAATAAGGACTCATAATTGATGTCAATTTCCAGAAACTAGGTAAGAACTTAAAATGATCTAGACTTGTAACTAGAACACGAACATTTTTACTAAATCATCACACAACTTTTTGTTAAGAATCATGTTGTGTATTTTGTAAGCATTTAAAAAACCGTGTTTGGTTAAGTTTAAGCGAACACTAAAAGGGTTTTTTTATACCTTTAATATGCCAAAGACACAGTGTGAGCATTAGGAAAGGAGGGAAGGGTTGGATAGGAGGTGTCGGTGTACATTGATTTTGAACTCCTGAACATTGCAATGATAGGGAAAGATAGAGCGTGGCAAGGCGTTCCACATTCGCGTAGTACGGCTAAAAAATGAATCTCTGTACTTCATAGTACGGCCGAAGTTGGGCTCAAGGGTAAACTGATGGGCATTCCTAGAAGCGCGAGTATTACGGTTAAATTGTTTAAGGGGAGGAATGCAACTGGCTATTTCCGTTAAAATAACGGTAAAAAAGGGTGAGGCAAGAAACCTTGCGTCGATATTCGAGTGACGTAAACGAGTTGATGATGTTAATGTCACCAATAATTTTAAAAGCTCTTTTTTGAATACTGTCCAAGGGGCTTAAATAAGTTACTGGAGCACCAGCCCAGAGATGAGAGTTATATTCAAGTTTCGGACGTATATAGGTTTTGTAGATTGTAGCCAGATCAGACGGAGAGAAAAATTTCTTGCAACGTCTCAAAAAACCTAGACATCTTGCGGCATTTTTGGCAACATCGCGTATGTGATCGCTCCACAAAAGGTGGTTGCTGATGCACATTCCGAGGATGTCGAGATTTTCCGTTTCGTTGATGCAAGTGCCACTCATAGATAGTGGCAAAGAGGGTTTATCTCGCTTTATTTTTAAAGAGACATATTTTGAAAACTCGATGTTTTAGAAAAATTTTAAGGCAGGTTTCGAATTTAGGACAACTTAATCCTTAAGAAATTACTGTTTTGCTTGTAGGACAGAAAAGAACTTAATTTTTCCGACCAGTGTTATTTTGAATGAAATATCTCCAAAAAGTATGCATTAATCTATTCTATAGACATTTACCTAAAAACATGCAACAAAACAGATCTTATATCGATCTATTGTTTGTCAATTAAATAATCTAGTACAAATTTATTTTAACAACAAATTACAAGATAATCCATTATAAAAATAATGTTTGAATCAAGCGGTTAATAAGCTATTATCATTCATTCAACGTTAAAATCGAATGATCTTATCAAATTTCAATAAAAAAAAAACTGATTATTTGTTCGAAATCAGTTCACTGACATCATCGTACGATCAAACAGTTGTTACACAATTTTCAATTTATTGTTTTTAAAAATGTCAAGATTTTTGTTTTCAGTTGGAACTTCCTGTTTTAATTGATTTGCAAAAGTCCAGTTAAGTGATAATGAAACGACTACTTGGGCGGCCTAGAATATTGCATGCGTTATCAAATCTATAAAAATTAAAACAACGACTTTGATGACACTTGACTATTGATTTGGAAAGTTTGACGCATGAATATAAAAGATTGTTTGACAGATAAGGTTAAGGTACATCAGATGGGCACAAGTGTTAGCTTTTAAAATTATGGAATTACCAAAGAAAGTCTTATCGAGTTATCAGAAATAAAAAAATAAAAGTAGGTACTTTTTATTTTCGAAAAAAAAAACTATCAAATTTTTAGCAAGGTTACATTTTATCTTGATAAACATAACAGTTAACTAATGGTACATAATTTATTTTTTTTTTAGAATACATTGTTCCTAAAAAGACGATTGTAGTTACTTGAAAAAATAAAATCATAAAATCAAATTACGATAAGATACACACTTTACTTGCAGGGGGTTATTTTTGAACAATATTTATATAAGTTTTGTAGATTTGATAGGTTTTTCTAATATACAGTTGTGCAAAATATTATTTTTTTGTGCGAAATTAATAATTTGCGCTTATAGAGTTTTTGGTAAACAAGTTATGACGCAAAAGAACTATTTTTGCACAAGGAATTTTAATCTTTCTTTTTTTTTTTGCAACGTTTATTGGTTGATTTGAGGTTACGGAAGTGTTAATGCATAAATATTGTGATTGTCGACAAATTTTATTTCTAGGGAATTGTTGTTTACTGATATCATTTCTAAATTTTTAATTAGCCTTTTGTTTGATTAAGTTTTGATAATTCTTATTCTTCCTGTGATAAGTGTTAGTGTTTTTTAGAGAAATTTTTCTTTGCAGTAGCTATAGTAACGTTTGTTTAAGTGCGTTAGAAATGTCATTTGAGACTTTTGGGTTTGGATATTCCTGCTTCTCCTGGTGGTTTTTTCTAGTAACTAATTACATAAAATCTTCAAACTGTAGTGCTGTTGGGATTATACCCTAAGTATTGTCTGTGAGCCCTTAATTGCTTTCAAAAATTCAGTACTGAATGCTAAGATTACTGAATACATATATAGAGGTCGCATCAGAAAAGCTGTCAAAATTATAGTTTTGTTCGTTGAGTTCTAATATTGTCCTGGAGCTACACTAACGCGTTTCTGAACGTAGCCACTTCTCGATCATATCCTTTTTTGGCCTTTGATTGAAGATATGACTTGGACGATATGTGGCTCTAACAATAAATGGTGACAAGTCACACAAGTAGAGCAACAATGTTAGGGCTATATCCTCCGAAATGTTAGAAAAAGTTCAAAATTAACTAGAAAGGTTTTATACCTTCCGAATGAAAAATATTCGTTCTCAGCTTTAATTTCGAAATCGAAAAAGGTTTTTTGTTGGGAAGATTTGAGCAACTAGTGTACTGCCAAAATGACATAAGATAGAAACAAATTTATTTTGTTGCCAAACAGGCAATATTTTGTTTTTGAAAAAAAAAATAAAAAAGAATAAACAGCTTCATTTTTTAATAAATAATGAACAAATACAGTGTATCAAAGTAAAACTCGTACAGCATGTTTATGTTTTGTATTTTGCTAATAACTTTTTCTATTGGTAACCAAATTTGTAGCAATCATTTTTATTTTTTCAACACATCTATGTTATCTGTTAATATTTAATTTAAATAAAGAAAACTAATGCAACAAAGTTTTAGGTTAACATTTATTAAAAAAAATTGAAAATTCACGTCAAAGTTAAACTCGTACAAGTGCATTTAAGTAAACAAAGAAGGCAAACAAAAATGAGTCAATATTTTGTTGGAAGACCCTTACTGTCCTTAACAGCTTTTAACCTGTTTGGCAAAGATCGAACCAATTTTTCACAGTAAGAGGGTGGTATTTTGTTCCATTCCTCCAGCAGCACCTTCTTGAGATCATTTTTATTAGAAATATGATGCAATTTTACCCGGTCTTCCAAATAACTCCATAAATTTTCAATTACGTTAATGTCTGGTGATTGCGGAGGTGTCTCAATCACTTTTGGACAGTTGTACAGAAGCCACGAACGCACTTTGTAAGCTTTGTGCTTGGGATCGTTATCTTGGTAAAATTGGAAACCATCTCTTATACCAAGTCTATCGGCACTAGCATGTAAATTCAGTTTAAGAATGTTGAGATACATATGTCGGTCCATTATGCCATCAACAAAATGCAGGTTTCCAACTCCTGATGCTGCCAAACAACCCCAAACCATGACCGACCCACCACCATGCTTAACGGTTGCCCTTAATTTTTTTTTTTTGAGCTCTTCATTGGGCCTACGCCAAACATTGACCTTGCCATCTGAGCCAAAAAGGTTAAATTTGCTCTCATCAGTAAACATGCACATCTTCCAATATGCAAAATCTTTGCAGAGGTTCTCTTTTGCGAAAGCAATTCTTTTTAATTTGTTTACTTTACTAATGAACGGCTTCTTCCTGGCTACACGTCCATTGTAGTTATTTTGTCCAAGTATTAATCGGATAGTTTCTGGACATGCTTTCTTACCAAGATACATTTCAGCCTCTTCTGCTAGTTTAGGAGCACTAATTTTGGGATTGTCCTTAACTTTTCGAAGTATCCATCGCTCATCCGCATCATTAAAAATTTTCCTACCGCTAATTTTTCTTTTATTGTGGACTGCTCCTTCTTCTTTGAACCGCTTTAGGATGTATTGGACCGTTGAGTGACTGCGATTCAATAAATGACCAATTTCTCGCATGGTCTTCCCATTCTTAAAATGCATTATTACAAGGTTTCGCACATCTACAGAGGTTTGGCCGTTTTGTCTACCCATTTTTTTTCAGATTAAAAAATTTTATGTTTGAAATTATTCACAGTAATGACAGCATGAATAATAAAACTTAATTTGTTGCTACATCATTACTAAACATGGCTAACTTTAAAAAAAAAGAAAACACTGTAAGAGTTTAACTTTGAGGTGTTTTTCGATTAATTTAGGAAATACATATTTGCCTTGGTAAAGGTAAAGGTGGATTTTTTAAAACTTTTTTAAAAAAATCAAAGAGTGACCCTCTTAACTGTAAGACAGTTATATAAATTTTGAAATATAATGGTTCCATATTACTTATTTCTTCGTTTTTCTAAGAACGAATTTTATGTACGAGTTTTATTTTGATACACTGTATACAAAGCATGCTGTTTTTTTAATGTCATCAAAACAATTGCTAGCTGTTGGGTATTTTTTTTTTGACAGCCGAAAAGATTTGATATTTTCTAAAAAAATTTGATTTATGTTCTACGCACAAACCTTACAATGACTTTTACTGACATTTAGTTACATTTTTTGAAAGATCTTATGCATACAAATTAAAATTTATATGTACATAATTTTGCATTCAGATATATTTTTACATACATATTGATTGGATATGTAACTTTAAGTGCCTTGCACATGAGCAACGAACTGCGAATGGACGAACAAAAACTAATTTTACACATTTCAAAAAGTCAATTCCACACAAAAACACATTTAAATTATAAGAAACCAATTGACACTAATATTAGGATAATAAAATTTGCATTTTGTTCTCTAAAACAAGAGAATTTTGTAAAAACAATTTGGTAGTAACGAATTGCAGTGTGGTTGCTACGAACTGTCAAACTCTATTCGCGTTCCACATACCATCCACACTGCAACGAATAAATTGTTCGCGCTCAACTTAACCTCAAAATTATACCGCTCTTGTTTTGTTTTTGTGTGAAAGATCATGGCTGAGGAAAATATGGAGAAAAGGGTTGACAATTCGTCGCTATCTGTGAATAGAAATAAAGCTCATGTGAAAGAAAAGTCAAAATATGCGAACATCCACAGTTCGCAGTTCGCAGTTCGTAGCTCATGTGCAAGATGCTTTAAGCAATATTCACATGAGCACGACCAACGACCAACGAATGAACGAATATTCGTCGATTTTGACATTTCTTTCACATGAGAGTTTTTAATTCGTCGCGAATGAAGTTTGACATTCACCACCGAAACCAAAACAAGAACCATTTTTTTAGGTTAAGTACGCGCGATTTTTTTATTCGTTGCGAGTGTGGATAATGTGGAACGCGAATATAGTTTGACAGTTCGTATCAACCATAATTTTTTCGCGACGAATAAATTTGTTTTCTTAAATTTATTAATATATGATATTGAAATGTAAAAGTATGCATCATAAATCAAATAGAAAATATATTGCTATCGTTTTGTTAAGAATTTGTGTGGAAATATGTCTTCAAACGTATATAAACTCACATTTTGTAATTCATTCGTCGTTCGTTGGTCGCGCTCATGTGAATGATGCTTTAGTTCTGAATTGTTGAACGTATCCATTTTAAACGGATTCTTTTGGAATCTATTTACACACATGGATTCCAATTGGGTATGTTTGTTTGTAATTCCTAATTTGCCCCGTTCAGATTGGGTATAAATGGTAACTTGAAATTAGGGATTTAAAAATAAATGATTTGTAAGTGATTATGGGAACGAAATCAATTAACTTTGGTTAATGATATATCAGTATAATAAACTTTCTAGTTTTTTCTTTTGTTGAGAACATGCGTTATTTTGAGTTTAACTTATCTTTCGATTTTTTGTTGTTTTATTTAATTAAAATAAAACGAAATGAATCAATAATGAACTTTGAGTCAAGAACCACTTTAGACTTTAATTAGGGAGCTATAATTAGATTAAAAGTCTAAAGAAATTGTGTTTTTTTTTATATTTGAAACTTTTGTAAGGTTTATTTGAAACAAAAATTTAAGGTTTATTTATTTCTTGTTACTAATTACCTTTGTAACCATAATTAAATTTACTTTAAAATGTAATATTCTATAGGATAAGCATATGTATTAAGTATTAAATACCAACATGAACAACATTGATAGTTTGAAGTACATTTAAAAAAGATATGAAACAAATTATTACTTAATTCTGTAATAACTTCATTGGCATGTAAATATTTTACATATAAAGAATGTTCCTATGGTTTCAACGTATCCTTATAACTTATGACCAAATTGTCAAATATCAAAACATTTATTTAAATAACAAGACAATAATGAAATTAATTAAAATGTATAACCGATTCATCTGGCCTATTATGCAATTTTTAATAAAAGTTATTACATTGACAATTTGATGATTCATTTAAGGGTGCGTTCACAGTGGTGATTCAAATTAATCGAGTCCCAATTAAAAATCCTCCTTATTTTTGACGTTTTGGCATATTTTTTTAATGTCATAACTTTAACTTTAATGAGGTTTTTTTTAAGAAACAAAAAATGTGACTTTTTGGATTTGTTATTAATGTCAATTTTCTCTATAATAATTTTTATTTTACCAAGCATTTAAATTGAGTTCAGTTTAGAATTGCAACAGATAGAAAGTATACACTGCATGCTTCGGTGCACTTTAAACATATAATGTGCGGCACATGAACGTATGCAGTTCTCTATACAATGTCTGCTCATAAAGCTTGCAGCAAAAACTCGTATTAATAAAAATTACACAACGTCAGTTTATTTATTATTCATAGATATTTTCTCTCTTGCGTAACAAAGTAAGCCTATGCCTATATTATGATCCTTGATGTTTAACGTTAACAACTATGCATTTTATTTTATAGAAAAATAAACACTATACAGCTGCGTAAGTGAAGAATTTTCTAATAAGTTAATCAACGACAACAACTTGTATCGATCGCTGACAATAATGGTAAAGCAACTATTAATTAATCAAAGACAAGTTTAAGTTTTGTTTTTCGCTATAAATGTTAAGTGGAAGTTGATAGTGTTAAGGACTATTTGATGATGTATTAAATGTTTGCTATGATTTAGTCAAGCATAACAGTAATTTAATTATTGTGAACATTTTGACAGTTCGAAATAATTGCAAGGTTTTCGAAAACAGTTGAGATTTATATCGAAAGAAAAAATTCGAATACAATCAATGAAACTACTGTATAAACACAAATACAAGAATTTCAGACAAAAATATTTTAAAATTTTGGATTTTTTATTTAAGATAAAAATGATGTCTATATTTGCGAGAAAAAAAAACAGAGCAAATCTAGTTTAATTAAATATACGTAAATAACAATTGAATACAGGTGTGTTATTATTTTTTGTTGAAATTGATGCAAACCAGAAACGAAGTGTCAAAAAAATAATAAGTTAAAGAAAAACAAAAAGAACAAAAATAATGACATTTATCTGAAATTAAACGTGCACGCAGCGCACACCTTGTTGTTGAACTTGCTGTCAACAAGATAAAATAAGTTTTTTTTTGTTAGGTATTTTTTTAAACCAAACTGATTGAGTTCAGTATTATTTTGCAATAAAAATATTATAGAAATTATATCTCATGTGTCATGTCCCTCAAAATGGCATCTCTATGCAAAACCACAAAATAGTGTGAAAGCAAATTAAACAATAAAATTAAACAGAAGCACACTAAAAGAAACGAAAAAATAGCAAATTACAAATAACAAATAACGTAGAGGTATTTTGCATTTATCAGATAAATAAATAAAACAAAACATAAAACGATACCTATTTATCTCTTTACATTTTGTTTATGATTTTGACCTTGACTATGAGAGAGAATTGCAAAATCTATCTTTGTCTGGCATCTTTCTGTGTTACAATTATAATTCGAAGAGATAATATATAATTATAAATTTAATTTAAATGAAAAAATGGCATCATATTCATATACAAATATGTTTATTGTTCCTAATATAAATTCAACTTAATGATTTATTTTATGTAAATGTAGAAACATATTCAAATAATAAATGAATGAATCATTTTTAACAAACGCACAATGGGACAAAGTAAGTC
Organism: Eupeodes latifasciatus; assembly: GCA_920104205.1. Lineage (NCBI taxonomy): Eukaryota > Metazoa > Arthropoda > Insecta > Diptera > Syrphidae > Eupeodes > Eupeodes latifasciatus. The sequence goes on from OV049924.1 coordinate 29,262,899, forward strand.
AAAAACTGGACAATTTTTAAAAATATACTTTTTGTTTTGTGATTAAATTTAAGTAAGAACTTATAACAAACATTTGTAAATGTTAGTATTCTAAAAAAAAAAAAACTACAATTCAATTCTCTTTAAAAACTGCGTTTATGACATATTTAAGAATTTCGTACAAACTTTATGACATTTAATATACCAGTTCAAAACGATAACAAAGACATCATCAAAAGTAACAAGCGTACCGGAAGATTTGAAACTTAAATTAATTAGGTACAGAGGATTAACTTATTTTAAAATATTTTCAGATCTGTCAGTGATCTGTTATTAGCTGCCTTGAGCTGACGTTAGCCAAATACCCTGTGATGAAGAATTATCGGTTTGGATGGTTGAAAGATTTTACCCCAAGTCTTATGATTCGAAGATTCTTTTATAAATGACCGTAAAAAACTTATCAGCACTTTTGCAAGACATCTGACAAATCCAAACGCCATCTTAAAATGGCTGACAATGACGTTTCAGTCAATATTGTCACTCAAATTTGTATAGCTCATACCATTAATTAGATATTTGTAACAATCAGATAATACCGTAAAATAAGACAATCATCTGTACTTAACTTTTTACTTGACGTGCCGATAGACCCTACCTTTCGAAAAAATTCAATTTTAGAATTTTGAAAAAAATATTGCCCAAAGTATCAAAGAGTCAGAACTATGACATCGAAAAGATAAAAATATAGTACGGAGTTGAAAAAATATAAAATTCTGCACAAACTTTAAAGTAATCTGTTTTACTGTACCACTCGATTTGAAAAACAACTGTGTGTACTATGTAGGTATATAAAAATATATTTTACGCACGTGTTTCATAAAATTTCCTCATTTCATAAAGTTCCAATTCGGACATCCGAGGTTTGAATTGCTTAATAATGTATTTTGTTTATGATTTATGAGCTAAAATGTGCATTGTAAGCATTCGAATGGTCGAGAAATAAATACAAGCTATTGTATCAGTTTTCAGTTTTGAAAGGGTTTTATTTCGAGTATTTTTTTTTATTTTTGTTTTATTAAAAGAAGTAAATTGGCAACAAAGTAAAATAATAAAACGTTTATTTTTTTTTTGTTGTTTGGCAGTTTTTAAGGAATTTTAATTAAAGTAATATTTCAGGGTCATTAACAGGATTTAGTAGTATTGGCAAACCCTTAAAAAATAAGAGTGGAAACATTAAATGTCAAATTTTATTTCAAAGAATAAAATATAAGTATTTGAGAATGAATTACAAATTATTATCACTCAATTAATGATTAAAAAAATAAGTAAATAAAATAAAACAATTAGGTTAAAATAAGTTTCTCTCTCATTAAATAGTGAATCGGCAAAATGCGCAATCTTTAATACATACTCGTAATGATTGTAGTTCTAAACGTTATCAGTAAAATACACGACCTTTAGCAAATGCGTATTCGATAACACATTAAAAAAGAAGGGCACGTTATTTTCAGTTTTTTTTTCTCAAACTAATGTAAACAAGATAACCAAAAAGTGAATCATAATGAAACTCCACACGCTAACAAAAATGTCAAAGTCCAATTAAAATTTTGCTTTTCTTCAAGGGGGTATCAATCAATTATAATTAGGTATTAGAAGATATGTTTTTATTGAGACTCTCTGACATATACATACATACAACGTTTCAATGTGTTTTGAGTTGTCAAAAATAAAGAAAAACTAATATAAACAAACTGTCACTTTGACGTTTTATTTTATATGACTCCAAAGGAAATAATTCAGTCAACGGTACTGCATGGCTTAACACAATGGAACATAGCTTTAACATTGCGTTGGTAGGAGTTGAAGTTTGTACCCTTTCACATGAAGAAACTACGTCTCTAGCAACTACTGTCATTGTCGGTGATTTGACGAGTTGTTTTCTTTCTCACTCCAATATTATAGTAAGAGGTTTCTTTAGAAACTTTCGTTTATTTGAAATGTACAAGATGTTCAAGGAAACGTCAAATAAACTTCCAGAAACTAGTTTCGGTGTGTAAAAGGTGAATTTCAACTATTTCTTCCTTTTTTAAAATACTTTAAGTTACATATTATATTGCAGTGCATATAAAATAAATAGCAGCTATGTCTTACCTTTATACGTACCATTGTGTTTGGTTTGAATTAAAAGTTCAAAACATATCCATTTGGCTGTAGTTTATATAAACAACATAACAAATAATATTTATTTAGTAATTTTAAAGAAAATATGCGAGTGTTCACTGGGAATATGTAATGTAAAGTTATACATATATGTATGTATGTACCTTATTTTGATATCGATTTATAAATAAACAAACAACCCAACAAGTTGGCAAATGTAAATGACCTTCAACTTGGTGCTTGAAACATATTCAAATGGGTGTGTTCGGTATGAGAGTACCATTTCTCTTAAGAATTTTATGGCAAAGAAGAAGAATAGTAAACAAATCATGCTGATTACAAAATCAAATGAATGATTCTCGAATAGATTCAGGGTGATTTTTTGACATTTTCACTGCAGTAGAAATGTCAAAATTGACATTTGATTAACTCCGCAGGGGTACCTGCGGTATAAACCTGTTTGCTTTGATAATTTTAGTTTGAAGAATATTATGCGAATCGTACCTCTGTCACTTTTAAATTATACACCACACCGCCCATAGGTACCGCCCATAGAACCGTTATTTTGTTTTTAAGTTTTCTCAAGAACTAATAGTTAGATAGTTAGATTTGTTTATTGAACTTTTATATATACAATTGGATAGTCTTAAGAATAAATAGATACATTGTCTTAGAATAAAATAGTTTGTTGGCACATAGGGGGCCTAACTTTATATAAATTATACACCACACATGGCGACAGCAATATTCTGAAAGTATTTTTAAGTTAAATTTTGAGAGAGAAAAATGAAAAATTTAATTTGAATTTTCGTTAATTTAATTTTTCCACTTTTATTTTAAGAAGTTTTAAGAGAAGAGGAACTAAATCTATTTTACTTTTTTCACTTTTTAAGTGTCAAACTTTAATCATAGAAAAAATGTTCTATGAAAACTGTATGTAGATTCATTGATATATAAAATTCAATATTTGGTTTATTTTAATATAATGCATATAAAATCAAATTTATACAATACATATGTACATACATATTACATACATATATGGTTTGCGTTAAAAATATAAAATTGCATGATGGATAACTAAAACAAAACAATCTTAGTAATTTTTTTCGTAGTGCATTACAAAATTCAGTTAGCATAAAGTGTCAAATTTGTTTGTCAGAAAATTCATTGACGTTGATAAAAGACAAGCATATCTGTCCCAAAGAGAAGTTGGTAAAATTGACAGATGTAAACGATTTAAATTACTAAACATCCCTTCTTTAAGGCGGAACAAATATATATGACACAAAATTCGATTGAAAAGAATTTGAATGGATAAAAATCAAAATATTTTGACATTTGGCTAGTTTGACAACCATATTTGAGATAAAAAAGATATCTTCGTCAAATCTAAAGCAAATCCATTTAAAGATATATTTCAAGCAGTACACATCATCGTTAGAAAGAAAATGGGGATCACTTTTATGAACAAACGATATTTAATGTGTTAATGACGTTATTATTGCGAGTACGTTTGACAAGTGTATACGCTTATGGTTTCAATCTGTCAAATTTTCATCAAAACTTGTTTGTCAAACAAATTTGCAAAACGTATGTTATTTATTTGTTTATGTTTTGTTTATTAACACACAAAAACAGTTGTAAATGTATGGATTTGAAATGGATCATTTAAAAATCATAATTTTATTAATTTTCACAATATTTTAACCTTATACTTAACATTTTTAAAACTTATTTTTCCTTTTTCTCCCACTGTATGCCGTTGGATTTTAAATTAATTATTACCACCGCATTAAACTCTCAAAGGCCAAGAACATTATTCAGGTTTATAAACTATTAACTTCTTATCAGTTGATTTCAAATTTTTACAATAAACAAAATAAAACATTACTTGTTGTCAAGTTCAAATTTTACAATCTCACGATTTTATTCTATATTTTTATAAAGTTTCCAATTTATTATTATCTATAGAATGTTCAAAGTGGGTAAATAAATTTTATGACAGCTGTAATTAACATGGTATAGTTATTCGGCTCCTTTAATCAGATTGATTGTTATCTATAGCTCTCCAATATTTTAGTTCTTTGCAACACTCTTTTTTGTTCTTTTAATTTTTCTGCTAATAAAAAATTCAATCGCATCGTGGAAGGTTCCTAATATTTCGTAAGAAAAATTGTAAAAATATTACCAAATGTCAAAATATTATAAACATATTTTTTTACATTGAACATATTTCTTATCGTTAATTAATTCGTGTTACAATTTATTTTAATACAGATTTTAACTTGTAAACAAACACACCTCCAAAAATATCACTTTTCATCTCATCAACAAGCTAGAGCTATTTTCAACCAAGACGTGTGGGTGTGTTTGATTTTATATAATTTTATTTTATATCAAGGTTTCTCTCTTTTGTAAATAAGAAAGCTACCTATGAACAACAATATACCTATAAATAAAAATGAATGATCGGTTCTTATCAAAATTATGGACGTGGTAGCACTTCGCAAACTGTCTTTCATATCAATATAAACATTAAATAATATTTTAAAACCTGTTCGATTATAATTAAAACAATGTAGCTATTATGAGGAAAAGAACATTTAATGACCTTCCAACAGCAGCGGCAATATGGTAAGTCAAACATTTTTAGCTCAGCTCAAAGCGAATGAGCTTCAAGGTGATGCTACGATTATATTCGTAAATCAAACGACAAAATTCAAATTTACTATCAGTTGAAATTTTGAAATAATGTTCAGTGTCAAAAGGGGGTGTGTTCGATTCGATTTGGATTTGTTTCGATGTTTGTTTACAGCACAATCGCACTCGATAAGAAACAAAACAACAAAACAGAAAAATACAAATCAAACCGAGACGGAGACCGAGTCGAGAAGGAAAATATCGGAAGACAGCAAACATGTTTTTTCAGTTTTTATATACTAAAAACAGACGAGCCCCCTTTTATGTACTTGTACATCATATTTACAGCTAAATTAATACAATCAAAAGAAAACCTCTCACACATCCACAAAATATGCTCTATGAATACAAAATAAAAGTAATGAACAAAATATCAATCTTTCCGCATTCCGTATGCGTAGAGGCTACGTTAACGTACCTATTTAAGTTACAAGTAGATAGAGATACGATACTATACATACGCTTCAAGTAGGGTTGCCATGTCATGAACTAGCTTGATAGTCTAATTTAAAAATACTTATAGCTCAAAATCGTTGCCTAAAAAATAGCCCAAATAATAGCCCAGTATGAATGAAATGTTGTTTCTTACGGCGTTGCTGACGCATATGTTTAATCAATTTATAAAATATATTCGGTTTACGTCACTTATTTGACCGAAGAAAAAAATATACTTCAAAATAAGATTTGGGCTATTTATATGTAGTTCAATTATGGTTGGGCTATTTAAAGCACAATAACGATTGAGCTGTCACTGTCATTCGGTCGGCAATTTGGGAAGAAAACAGCCCAATTTCTGATAAATAGCTCAATCTGGCAAGCCTGGTCTCAAGTAACCAAGGGACTCAAAAAGCCACATATTGTGTATTTTATGTGTAGCTATGTATGTTGTTTATATTATGTACATTTGTGTATAGGTATAGTTTATTAAGAAGTGGCGTGATATTTCTTCAAGTTTGTTGTTATTGTTTCTTTTTGTTTTATGGGGACAGATGATGTGGATACATTCGGTATTCACCGGTTTTTTTGTAATTATAATTCTTTCTGTCATATAGGTGAGTATAGTAGATACATTTTTATTTATGAAATAACCGGACTATTACCGCATAAAAGGTCGAGTTACCTAGTTATATGCGTTGTTAATGCATATTTGGTCGTGCCCTTGACCATATTCTTATTTTCTTTAATTAATCTAGAACAATTTTAAACAAGAAATCATGATAAAATATTAATACAATACGTTACATACTTATGTGAAGTGAAGACAGGAAGCTCTAAATATAATTAAATATCTAGGTTTCGAAAAAAGGGGAATCGTATAGATTGTAAATAGATAGGTACCTACCTATACCTACTTTGTTTACATCTAGAAACTTGGTAAGATGTGATGGATACCTATGTAATGAAGTTTTGTTTATAGCTAGGATTATAATGAATGATGAATTTTGTTGTTGATATTTTATTCAAACGTAAACAAAGCAACAAACTGCGACATAGAGTGCCATAAGCGTACACATAATTTTCAGTATAAGCTATTTTGTAAACAACCTAGAGAAATGTGTGATAAATAAAATGACGCCTTGCAATTAAATACCTAGTTGTTTACAGTTGTAGAAGGTATATTTCAATAATGACGTCAGCTTTTAAAGTTAGAGGCTTGGATTTTGTTTTATAAGGTTTAAAATAGTCTTACCTACATTTTCAAAATAAAGGAACAATTTTCTAAACGCTATAGTTATGCTAAGCAAACAGTTGCAAAAAGCAAAGCAAATTATTCAAAACCGTAGTACCTACATTTTTTTTTTCTTGTGCAAGTGTAAACAAACCCTTGCGCACTTCACTTGCGTTTGCGTTCACATTTGTTGAAGTTTGTTGTTTTGCCTTGAATTTAATTAGTTTTTGAAGATGCAATCTTAAGTCAAACGAATCAACATCAGAGGAATCCAAAACTGCTGATAAAGTATCATTCAATAATTGAACCTTTCAGCAAAACAAAGATTATTTCACGTAAACAATTTCAGTAAAATTTAAAAAACAAATCAGAAATGTTTTCAACTGCTGTCGATTGTCTTACTGGGATATTTACATTGGTAGTTCAAACCAATTCTAAATTAGGTTTGTTCAATGAACAATTCTCTTAAAATGATTAAAGTTTTCATTGAACGTACCCAAAAGCTTACTCAAATCATAAAATCTGAGATTTATTTTAGCATAATTTGGAAAGCTAATTTTTTAAACAGAGATTCGTTCAACAATTTAAACTGTGATATTAGTCAGTGCTTTGGCAATAGATATGTCAATGACGCGGATTTGGAAACATTTTTTGGATTAGTTGTCATAAAAAAGTCAGATAACTATTATTTGTTTAAATTTTCTTATAAATCCATCCCATAACTTTGGATTAATTTCAATGTAGTCAGTTCTCTGCCAATAAATGTCAATGAGCCTTTCAATAGCCAAATACATTTAAATTAAAAATTGTCTGTTGAAATGGTTGATAGATATTTTCTTAAAGTCCTACAATTTTATTCTACTTTGTTTATACGCAGGAGATTTATTTTATTATATGACTTTGAAAAATTGACAACAACAACTGTCATGTCTTAAAATTCGACATCTTAAAATTTAAAAATTGCTGACAATGACATTTCTGATAATGTAAGACAATTTTTCAACTGACAGATCTGACAATCGTCTACAGGTGTGGCAACACCAAATCAGCAACGTAACTAAACAAACCTTAATTACCTCCTGAATTGCCCTACCATAAAAAGTGCCAGAAGTCCATATGACAATGGCCATCTTTTATTCCCTATCATGGAACTGAATAAAGCTTCCCAAGAACATTACCATCATCTAATAAATACCTACTAGAGATTTGAATATATGTTATGACTCAATATTATTTGGTTAATATAAGTATTTATTTAGTTCAAACAAAATTTATAAATAGATTATCATATAATTTTAAATTTATTCTACCGCGCGCCCATTGGCCATCAGGGACATTTCGCAAATATATAAAAATGATAACCAATAATGAAAAATATAAAATATAAAATTTGCATCGAATTAACAAAAAATTATTAAAATTAAATGTTATCGTTACATATGTACATATGTATGTACTCTATAAATATTATTGTTTCAATCTTATCTCAAGAAAAAATAAAGGAAACTAAATTGTGGGGGCAACTCGAACGCAGCGAGTGGATTTTAATCAAATGACGTCAATCAAAAAGTATATAATTAAATTTTCTTTTTAATTAAAAAATAAAATAAAAACTTATTCGTGCAATAACTTGTTGTTTCCTTGTAATACTATAGAACTACATATATATGTATATGTAAACCAAGGCTCATTCACACTGAGCTTGACATAAAAATATTTCTTTTGTTGCATTTTTATTATAAGGGCTAACTTTGTATTAGTAAAAAAAAAGTATAATTTTTCAAAAAGAATAACGTGAAAAATCAATTTGCTTCGTATTTTTGAAATTAGTAAAAAATGTTGGAACTTAAGCAGCATATACTGCTTAAAAGAATTATAGGGTGTATTCATAAACGTCAGCCTAACTAAGAACTGCGTTATCTGCATTCATAAAGTCAGATCTTAGATCGAACTAACATAGTCGTACTGCAGTACCTACCGTCAATAAACATCAGACTGTCGTCAGCGTCAGGCAGATTGTGCAGATGAATTTGTTTGGCTGCAGAAAGAGCGGGAATTATTAAAATAATTTTTACAACAACAAGAAGGGCGAAGCGGCACTGACTCGTAAAGAATGTAAGTAATGGCAAATATTTTGTTAATTTTTTGATAAAAATAATTTAAATTATTGTTTTTGAAGGGATGATGAAAGTATTGTAGGTACAGTGTGGACAACTAATAACTAACATTAAACTTTTAATTACAAAAGCGAATAAGCCATTTCGTTTTGTTTGACAGCCATTTTGCTTTGACGTCTATGAACTCTGTTTACATACAAATCGGACTAAGTCAGACCTTTTTGTTTACTGCAAAAATTCTACATTGGGAGTGCGTTCACAAATGCATCAGAAAAGAAATGCGATTGTACTAGCGCTGATTTTCTGCGTTTATGAATACACCCATAGTTATTAAAACTTCAAACTTCAACATTTTTTTATAGTAACTATGTATAATCTTATAGCTTAATTGTCAAAAGTTTAAATCTCTGTCCCATAAAAAAAATAAACAAATCCTTACGACCAGCCCGAGTTCCATTGAATTTGATTAGGATAATCATATAATAATAAATAATACTGATTCCTTGTTCTATTTTCATTTGGTTTAACATTATAATCATATAATGATCTCATTTTATTAACCCTATAATTAAATTTATTGCAAAATCATATGAAACAAAGAACCTTTGAGTCATATACGTATTATATTTTGCTATCGCGAAGCAAATATCTAATCGAATGTTTAACTCTGAATGTTTCTTTGGAAAATGACATTTATTTTCTTATTTTGTGTGTAAACTGACAATTAATTTAAGGGATCAATGTGCAAATTAAAAGACGATATTCACATTGGACTCATTTTGAAGTATAATTTTTTTTTAAATGAATCACTTTAAAAGAGTTCAATGTGACACCTTCATGACAGGTAAAACTGTGTGATATATTACGTCAACAGGGAACTTACCAGAAACACGAATTTATGTCAAAAAACAATGTTTGGACTAAGAATATAAAGTAAGGAAATAAACCTGTTGAAGCAATATTCATACATTGAAATGATAAAAAGGAGAGATCACTAAATACTTTCGAAAGAAAAATAGGGACATTTAGAATTGAATACTCAGATAACGGTACTCTCTTAGGATCAGTTGTCACAAAAAGTCAGATAACTATTATTGACATTTAGTAACGTTTGTTTGCATTTATTTATAAATCCATCCCGTAATTTTAAAATTGATACTCCCACTTCAGTTCTACAAAATGGTAACTTTGACAGATTTGTAAAATTCTCTATTCGTGTCTGGCGTAAAGATTTGATTTGCGTTCAATTTTCAGCAACATTTGAAAATGAAGTACTGAACTACGGTTGAACGCACCCATTAATGTCAATTTTACCATGATATTATGAGTAAAACTTGGATGGTAACAATTAGGAATAACTCTAGACGTTTAATTAAATTTAAACACCTGCTTCTATGTTTCTCTACTTAATTTCTCAGAGATAACTTTCTACTTATCTTCATTCGTGGAAAAATTCAAAAATGACTAATAAAAATTACCGTGTCCAATAACAATAATTAAAGTTGTGGGGTGATTATTGTTCTTATCCTTTTTGTATTGTATACAACAGAAATATTATTTATATTTAAGTATAAAGTCCATTCAATATTATCAAAACAATAACACTTCACTGACGTAATAATTTTATAATAAAATAATTAACATATCGTCTTTAGAACAATTTTAAAAAAAAAGTACATAGTCATAGATTGCAATATTTAATTTGTAGGTACCTACCTATGTACATGGGTTTTGTACAAGGGTCTAAAAAAAAAATAAACTACCTTGAGAACTGTCATGAGGCAAATGAACTTTTTTATAAAATTATTAATCTGTGATCTTGACAATGAAATTACTTTACTGTCATATAAATCGACATATAAAATAAATTGCACATAAAAAAAAATAATATGCATTCAACAAGTGTGTTCTGACCTTTACACTTCGTGTTCTATGTTCTGTGACAGTAAAACACATGTCTAGAAACAAATTAAAGCTGGTGGCATTATGATCTTTTTTTTTTTTGATTGAGCGGGCAGCAGCACTTAAGAAAATAAAAATTAATCTTATCGTGATGTTCGACTTTGGTGTGTTTTGCGCAATAACTTGCAAATAAAATGTCACCTTCAAAGTTCCAACACTCGTGTACTTTTTTTTTCAAGGAATTATGAATGAATCATTAGAAAAGAACATTTTATTAAAACCAGTATAAGTAAATTTTATCACTTTGATAGATTGACCTGTCATAAATTCACCTTTGAAAAAGAAACTGGTAATATTTTTAAGTGTCAAAGTCAACAGAATTTCACTACGACAAAATAGTTTGGACAGGTGTCACTTTTGAAGCTGTCATGTTTTGACATTTGACAAGTAAGACCTACGCCACTACTAAAACATGCTAAAACTCACTACAAAATGATGGTAAAAATTTTGCAACCACAGTTCGCAGTCTGCAGTTTTGCAAGAAAAGTTTCCTGACCGTGTTATTTTTTAAAGTGACAATTGGCCAGCTTGATTTAATATCATCAGACCTAGTTTTGTGAAAATTAGCCATGAAAAGGATATGGCGCTAGGATTGTGGTCGCGGCTTACATTTTTCCGACGTGCGTCGTTTTCTACTGTTAATGCCACACCTTTCTTTTAGGAATGAAATAAACAAACAAGTCTTGCGTATCCAAACATCACGCTTGTCAAAAGCCCATGATTTGACGTCGCTTCACCAAAATATGAAATTACACGATCATCAAGCTTTTCAGACAGGAATTCCGAAATTGTTCGTTATTTGTTAAAAAAAAATAATAATAAAAATAACATATCGTCGCTCAAAAAATCAAATTGACTGTAACCGTCTGTCTATTAACATCTTCGATAAATATTATGACATTCTAAATGACAGCTGAGTTTGACAGGTGTCAAATGTTATTATTATTATTGTTATCTTCATTTTTTCTTCACAAAAAACAGGCTCAATTACATTTTAAAGATTTACAAGCTTGGCTATTAAGCCGTCTGCCGGTTATATCTAAATTTTAAACATTGAGAGAGAAGTTATTTTTTAGCTGTTATATAATAAAAATTAACTATTTTCAAAACAAATTAAGATTAAGATACTGATTATGATTAAGTATGCCAGATTGAACGATTTAATTGATTTGAAAATAACAAATGTTACAGGCTTTTAGTTTAGCGAAAACAAAAACTACTAACATATATAATCTTGAAATAAACATTAGTTTGGTATAGTTAAGCTCATTGGTAACTTTTTAGGTTTTAATCATTGATATTTAGATAGTACATCAAGAAGTGAAGAGCAGTAAAAGACTTTCAATATCAACAGTGAAACGGGCTTTTAGTTTAGCTAAAACAAAATTATATTAGACTGAACATTACATTAGAGCTCCACGAATGAATTTCTATACGCAACAGCTCCAGAGAAAAAACGGATAAGAAGTTTCCAACCACCCTCACCATTCAAAAACTCCAAGACAGTCCTCAAACGAAAGGAAGCTCTTATTGAAATAGAAACGCCGGATTTCTTGTAAGATCGGACATAACGCTAGGAAGTGGAAAACATTTTCAATTTGATTGAGGTTACATAATGTACAGTTAGGATTTATATCATTTCTGTGAGGTCTATAGTTAAGCTCAAGCATCTCCGTGCGAACCTTAAATATCAGACTTATCTCAACAAAAGTGAACTCGGTTCGAAAATAATTTGCTTCCCCCAAAGAGAAATTAAGTTTACCTACTGTATAATGATCTAGATTCGGACTCCCTTGCCCGATTGAGAAATGTCTGAAAAATGTTGTCATCTATAACAGAAATACAATCGTAAAGTTCATTCCTCCACGAATCTAGATTATCCAAACAAAACGTCAAAGGAAAGTTATGTTTTGAGGCCAACTCACTCCAATCTTTAAAAGGTGTGCATCTGCTGCGTAACGCTGTTAGGAGAATCCTTTTCTGCAAATTGTTGTTAGATCTTTGCATGACTTTGATTATATAGTCTGCATTCGCTTTTAGAATTCTTTAAAAAAATTGGTGTTAGTCCCGACTCAACGTGTATGGCATAATTGGGGGTATTAGATGGGAGTCTAAGGATTCGCTTGAAGAAATATCTTTGGATAGTTTCTATTTCGTCTAATTACATATAGCCATAAACTTCATTTCCATAGCAAAGGCAGCTTTTAACGGTTGCATCCAACACTTTAAATTTCGAAGCCGGATCTATATTTTTGTTATTGAAAAAATTTGACCACATACAGTTAATAGCTGCTTTTGCTGCGGTCAATTTATCTCTTATATGACTTCGAAAGTTCAGATTGTGTGTTATTGTGAAACCTAGATATTTGAAGTCCAAGAACGGTCATTACGTGCACTGCGATTATGGTGTCTGAATATCATGATCTCAGACTTCGCAGTATTTATTTGAATGTCCCACAAATCACAATATTGTTTTAACTTGTTAATTTGGAGTTGAAGCGTCACAGGATAATCAGTTAAAATAACAATGTCGTCCGCATAAAGGAGCACCTTGATAACTAGATCACCAAAAACAACACCACCTGGTATATTATCTTCAATGTCATTTATAAAAAGCGAGAAAACCAAGGGACTCAAAATGCAACCCTGTGGGACACCTGTTTCTGACCTAAATCGTTTCGACGTGTTCAGTTCATGCCATTTTTAACCACAGCAGTCGTATTTGAGAGAAGTTGCTCATAAATTTTTATAAATTTTGTTGATAAACCGATAAATGAAAGTTTAAATAATAATGAGCTTCGGTTGATGGTATCGAAGGATGTTTTAAAATCAACGAAAAATGCATAAAGATTTGTTTTCTTCTCTATAAAGCGTCTAGCAACACTGGTAAGAGTAAAGATTTGGTCCACTGTGGAGAGATTAGCACAAAACTCAGCTTGGAAACAGCTTATTTTATTATTTCTTTCAGCCCAACTAGCAAGTCTTAGGTAAATAATTTGAGTGAATAGCTTCCGCAGTGAACTAAGGACAGAAATTCCCCTGTAGTTTTCAGGAAGGTTTGGTTCACCTTTTTTAAAAACTGCAGACATGGATGAAGACCGGAAAGAATTTGGGATATCTTCCTTATCAAAAATTCTGTTAAACAAAACTAAAATATGTTCAAGAAATTGTGAGCTGGCATTTTTGTAAAACTTAGCCGGGATGCCATCTAAACCCGGAGCTTTGCTGTCTTTCATTTTATTTAATGCAATAAGCAGTTCATGCATGGAGAATGGAGCATCTAACTCTTCAATGTGAATAAACGGTAAGGCAAAGCTTATAGATGTTTGATTTGGATCCGCCAGTAGAAGTGCTTCGAAATACGATGCCATTTGATCGGCACTAATGCAAATAACAGGCGACTTATTGCGCCCACTTAAAATACGCACATTAGGTGTCAAATGTCAGCGCTACAAAATTGAAACCACACTACTATACGTAACACTGTCAAAAGATATTGAACAATTCAATTTTGTTCCCTTGACTATCAAATCGAGGTTAAAGAACTTACCTATTTTCATTGTGATGAAATGCACAAATTTACTATCAAATCGCTCCCTTTTTTTCTTGTTATTGGTCAATGAATTTAATTTTACGCTTTTATATAAAACACATACATATGTTTACAAGAAGAATTGATAAACTGAGAGGTATAGTCAATCAATATTTACATATAAAACAAACTGATAACTCCATAACTAATTTGTTTGTTTTGTTTTAACTCAAGAATTTTTATTTACTGTCCATCTTGAGAACATTATATGAATTCCAGGCGTGTATATATGAATTTTATTTTACAATTTACCATAATTTCTTTTTTTTTCATTTATTTAAATTTGAAATCAATAAACACAATAAAATTCTTATCAGTTGACTTTATTTGCGTGACTTTATTGTTCCGTAAGAATGGGCTCTGTATGCAAGTTTTGCATTATTATCAGACGACAGATGCTTTTGTTTGATTTTGATTTTATTATTTCTTTGTTGGTGGCTTCTGTGCGGGAGATTAAAGTCAAATACATATATAAATGTATATAGAAAAGTGATATAAATTATGAGTTACAATATTGAAAAAGAAAAGAAAACGGAACAAATAAATTTGATTTGAAAATCAAATAAAATTCACGTGTGAAGTGAACATACCCCCCAATCAGAATCTTTCTCACGCTACATAATATGTACATATATTTTATTTTAATCTATCAAAACAAGCAACTAAAGTGTGTTGAATGTTTCGGATAACTTAATGCTTTATATCATTTTCAATTAATTGTTTTAAAAACAGATTTCCCCCTTTCTTTTGTCTTAAGTTAGGGGGACTTTACATTTTTAAATTTGTTTCAGAAATCTGGTTTGATGATTATATTTGACAGGTTGAAACTATAAACGTTGACATTCGTCGAACTTAATGTCAAATATAATTTTCCATTTACATTTTGACCGATGCGAACATACCCGACATTTCAATGAAATTTTAAAATATGAAAACAATAGTCTTAATTTGTATTTTAAAAGTCTGTCGAATATTCAAATTTGTCTTAAAACACTACTATTTCTTTTCTTACGAATTGCACTGCTTAAAGTCTTATTTTTAAAATGAATTAGAGTTTAGGATTGTCAAACAAGGAAAAGGTCAAAATATTTTAATAGAATTTATATATGGCTATCTGACAGAACAGCTGATTCAACATAATATAGTTGAATTTGAAGGAACCAAAAATTGATTTCAAGTTTTAAATTTAATAATTTAATTAGACAATACTTTTGGACCTCGACATTTAAATACGTTTGTCTGCTTTATTTTATTTTTGAATAGCTGAAAGTTGTTTTTTATTTTTTGACAGCTATCTCAATTTAACCCTCTGATTCTATCATTAATAAATTGTCAGCAACTGTCAAATGCATTACATATTTGCACCCGGGATCTCTTCTTTTTCTTACTACAGTTAACTATTTTTATAATGTCATACAAAATTGCTTAAGTGGCATTGTTACAAATTGTTGGAATTTTTACAATTATTTTAAAATTCTTAATCTGTCAAACTACGTAGAAAGAAAAAGGACTACATAAAGTCAATATCCGTGTTTTATTGGAAAATCTATCAATAGTATAGTAGGATTTTACACGAATAACAAAAACAATATACGTAGTATGAATACTATTGATAAAAGTTAAAGTAGAATCTTACTACGGATGGGTTTTTGACATTTATACGAGTCTCGAATGGATCTTGTGTGATTTCGTTCTAAAATGTTGGTACGATTGATATTGCATTTGTATCTCGATGGCTGTGTTCATTGAGTAGTTGTGCATTTGGAATCATGTGTGTTTTCCATTGGGGAAAAAATCAATCTATTACTGTTGATATTATTTAGTTTTGTTAGTGAAAATTGACTAACTGGGCTTATTTTGCAAGAGAAAACAATAGATGAGATAATTAAGTTTTGCTATATTTCCACCAAATGTTTATCTCAGTTTAGATTAAATAAATGATTTAAAATTGACAGCAATTTCTAAAATGAAAATGGTGTTTCGATGTTTTTATGAAGTGCAAGTGAGATAGTTTGATTCGTGTTAAACAATGAAGAACTGAATAGTTCAGCACCATATAAGAATATGCTACCTACTCCATGTGCAATTCTTTTTTTTTAATTTGATTAAAACAAAACTATATTTTAGTCAACTATCAAAAATCAGCTTACACGATTTCACCCCTATTTCTTTTTTTTTTTTTTGAACTTTTTGATAAATTATTCTGGCAAATATTCAATTGTATCAACTTTCATATATAAAAACCGGACTACTGCGGATCATTTTTTTGGAAATTTCTCACTGTACTATATATGGAATACCAAAAAACACGGCTATAAGATTGCCTTATTGTGATATTTTGCTTAGAAATCTTTTTAAAAGTATTGAATAATATGATATTTCTATAGAGAAAACTTATTAATTTTATAAATAAAATCTTTTTAATAAGAAAATTTTCATTTAATAATAAAAGCATATGAATACCTTATTAATTATCGTTATCACTTTTAAGAAGTCAATCTTGACGACTTGTTTCTTTTTTATAAATGCTTGGAAGGAAATCTTCTTAAATCGATAAGTATTTTCCTATAAAAATGCATACATCCCGTTATTTTCTCATTCCGCGTCTGCAAGAATGATAAACAATAAGAAAACCTTATACCCTTTCTGTTCTAATAAGATTAACTTAATAAATGTTTGTATTTTCGCTCATAAGAAAATCTTTTTCAATTATTAGTTTGGTGTCATAAAAAGATAAATTTATTAAAATCGCTGTCCATTCCACATCAAAAAGAATTCCTTTTTAAAATTATAAGTTCTCACATATTTTATACATGAAACGGTACTTTGCTTTGCCGAACATAATATTTTTTGTTTTCAAGTCTAGAGACGTCTGCGTGCCGGTAAATTTTAAGAAAAAAAGTTAAAGCAAGTGTATTAAATTGATAAAAATGGATGAAAATATTGACAATGTAATCGCGAGTGGAGGAAGGAGAGGGTAGGTTGTTTCGATATTCAATAAAATCTTAGTAAGTGGACCACCTGTGCCACAAAGTTGTTTAACCATGTTACACAGGAGTCAAACAGCCCTATTATGGCTATCAACTATCAATTATTTGATAACTGATAACTTCTATCAATTTATTGATAATTTGGTATTATGAGTATCAAATGATAATTTTTCACCCATTGTAAATACTAATCAATATACGATTGTGAATCGGTTTTGTTTGGTGTTTGACGTTTGTCATTTGTGTTGAGTTCTTGTGTTTTGGTCTATAAATAATTTCGGCGGAATAATGTAAGTTGTTTTCATTAAATAAATTTCTCTTGAATTTCATGAATTAATAATTTGTCCAGTGGGTTTGAAGCATCTCGGTATACTGTTTATTTTAGCTTGCACGATAAACCTTCGTTCCTCAGTACAATTGTCTTCAAACAACAATTCTAGTGAAGGCATTTCGTTCTTCAATTTGTATGTTCAATAAAAACTACAATAAACCTTTATAAATCGTATTCAAATTACAATTCTTTACCATTTATGAATATTTGATACATTTGTCAACGAAGATTTTGTAGCTGATAGAATATTTGATGGGTATCAATATGTTTGATATCCGTAATACCGAGTTTATCAATAAAGCTATTCACAATAGATCTTTTAATTCCCTATTTATCAAAAATATTGATAATTGATCACCATAATACCGATTCATTAATTTTGTTTATAATTATCAACTATTATCGAATATCGTGTTGATATTTGATAACCATAATAGGGCTGAAAGATAAGTTAAGCGTGTACATATATTGAGCTGTGTTCACAGAAGCCAATTCCAAATGAAGGAATTGTTATTTGTTGTTTTTCAAGCTGTCCTTGGGTAGATTTCCGATAGCAGCTGTATTGACCTTGGTGTGAACACAACTTGATAAACAAGTTCTTGTTACTTTTGCAACATTTGCTCTTATTTTATTTTTAGAATACACCTTTATTGTGTGATCAGGGTACGCTATCACCACCGTCGACCCTAAAGGTTCTGGAATGGCTTGAAAAGATTTCCAACAATTTAAATTCAGCCACATCTTCAAGAGCGTCAACCAATCACATGTTTCTGAGTTAACAGAAGTAGATCTAACTGGTCTTCTTAAGTCATCTGTTAGAGGCCAATTCTCTTGGCTAGATAGACCTCCTTTCCATTTGTATGATTTAAACAATGGACTTAAGGTAGTTCGCCCGAAAAAATACTACTTTTGTGATTTGTTTATTTCTTCTCATAGTTATGTTTATTATTACTTTTTATTTATTTACTTTTATAAGAAAACATGTTAATTTTTTAAGGAATATAGATATTTTGTTACCTTTCATTGAAAAAAAAAAACGATAAATTGTTTGAAAAAAAGATATTTATTTCGTCTTTTATTTAAATGAATTTAGCAGAAGTTTTGTATTTATTTTTTATATTTTTCAACCATAGGCAAATGAACTTTTAATAAGTTCGTCTCATCGTTTCTAAGAGAGTTTCACTCTTTTTTAATAAGACTTTCTTATTGTTTCAACAAGATTTTCACATGCTTTTAATAAGTTCTTCGCATGTATTCAAAACGTTTTTCATTTTCTTGTATTACCTATATTATCGTGTTATCAATAATGTCTTCTTATTGTTTCTAAGAGATTGGCTTATACTTTTAAATACGTTTTCTTATTGTTTTAAAAAGCGGTCCTATTAGAACGCAATAAGATATCTTCTTAAAAATAGGTTGATATTCTATAAATTGGGCATCTAGATTTTAATAAGATTTTCTCTATGGTTTTAATAGGACGTTCTTCTTGGATGAAAACCATAGAGAAATCTTTATCTGCATAAACACGGTCTTTCGCGTAGCCCCACAAAAAAAGTCAAGCGATGTCAAATCACAAGATCTTGGTGGTCAGTTGATATCGCCACGACGAGAAATTACCCGGCCAGGAAATGTCTCTTGCAATAAAGCCATAGTCGGTTAACATATGACCATAACGCTCCGAATTGACGGTGACCGTCGTTTTCGAAGAAATAGGGTGCAATCTCACCTCCGGACCAAACAGCGCTCCAAACAGTGATTTTTTGTGGATGTAATGGCCTCAGATGTCGAATTCCAGCCCTATACTTTTTAAACCACAAAGTGGATAACCCGTTATTATAGTAAACAAATACAAATCTTGCTTTATAACATTTTTAGGGTAAAAATCGAAACCTAACAATAATGATTGTGTTTTATTTTGTATCGCTCACAATGGGAATAATTTCATTGTTATGGGATTCTAAGATTCTGTAAGATACTCTATTCAACTCTTAATCTTCTCACAGCAACCGTCACTGTAAAAATTCGATGACAAAGCTAAATCTATTGTTATTTAAAAAAAGATAAGCTAACACCCGTTTTATTGCAATTGTGCAATTATTTCTTTCTTGTTTTTTTTTTTTTTAATGTTTCAAATAATTTCTCAGTTTGATTAATTCAATATCATGCCACAATAAAAAACAAATGACTTTAAACTTTAGACTCCTCAATTTGCAAGGTCGATGTGATATTGTCAATCAAATTAAGATGTGAATCTTTGTTGTCCCGCTTCGTTACGCTGCTCTGTCTGTATCTTGCTTCTAGGGAATATAAATCTAAGCTATAGTAGCCAGTATGTATGTAGTATATATTTAACAAACATTTATAAATTATCTATTCCGCTATTAAATAACGTCACGCGTTCTTTGTTTTAATCTTTAGATTAAATTAAATTCAGTTCTGTCTAGTTGTGTGTATTCCAATAAATTTTCAAACAGCCAGCGTCAAACAAAAAACACTTCACAGAAATTTCATTTTGTCTGAGAAGTATACTCATAGTCACACGCAAAATAAAACTGATTGCACAGTTTTCTATAATAACAATAATAATAATCGATAATCATGCATTGATTGTGCATGTTTAAAAGTTCTTAGAAGTTTGAAAATTCTACCTTGTAGCAAAGATCAAAATTATAGTATAATATTTATCATTCTGATTTAAAACAAAAGATGTGTAGCATGTCAATCATTTACTAGAAACAAATTCAAAAACCTACAATTCGACACGTGTAGCCTCATTTTTGTAAGGAAATAAGATCTGTAGAGCTTAATTACTTAATCAAAACATTAAATATTATACATATATAAATTCAAATATGGAAAAGGGTTACGAACAAGAGATTCAATAATTGCGGTATCACAAAGAAAGTTTTGCAATAAGTAAAGATCAGAAAAAGGGTCAAATAAAATCAAAAATTGTTCGTCTAGTTCAATAGTACATAACTATTGACGACTTGAAGTTGCAATAGTGAAATATTGTGTATAAGGTATTATTAAGCTGGTAATTAAATTGAACTTGGAATTTATATCCAATATTTATTTGTCTTGCATCTTAAATTAAATAAGTCTGGCATTCACTTCAAATTATGAATTTTTACTTCTAAAGCTATAAGTACAGACAGATTTTCAGATCTTTCAATGTTGTCAGATCTGTCACTACAAAAATTACCTCTAATGTCATGCAATCGTGTGAACTTTGAATTTTGTGTTACATAATTGTCAGAAACGTCAGATTCACCCATTGCCTGATGACGTTTAAAATTGTCAACTTTTGTCGTTCCTAAACTCATTGTTGAAATGTCAAATAGTAACGATGTGTAACAGTCTTCAAATCAACTCAGGTTTGTTGACAAACTAGCAATTGAGATTTTTTGGTTAAAAGAAATAAATGAACTTGGAAATATTTAATTCGTCACATAAATCAGTTGAAAAAACTTTATTTTTTGACTTATCAATTTTTCAGCAATTTTCGCTAATAATTTTTCCTCCGTTATTTATTTTGCAATTTAAAGTCATAAGAAAAAAGTATCACATAAAATAGAAGAAAAGTAATAAGATTTCTCTATGGTTTTCATCCAAGAAGAACGTCTTATTAAAACCACAGAGGAAATCTTATTAAAATCTAGATGCCCAATTTATAGGATATTCACCTATTTTTAAGAAGATATGTATCTTATTGCGTTCTAATAGGACTGCTTTTTAAAACAATAAGAAAACGTATTAAAAAATATAAGCCAATCCCTTAAAAACAAAAAGAAGACATTATTGATAATATGATAATACGAGTATAATATAATATAAGAAAATGAAAAACGTTTTGAATACATGCGAATAACTTATTAAAAGCATGTGAAAATCATGTTGAAACAATACGAAGGTCTTATTAAAAAACAGTGAAACTCTCTTAGAAACGATGAGACGAACTTATTAAAAGTTCATTTGCCTATGGTTGAAAAATATAAAAAATAAATACAAAATTTCTGCTAAATTCAAACAATTTATTGTTTTTTTTTTCAATTAAAGGTAACAAAATAGGAGTAATAATAAAAATTGGTTAATACATAAATTCTATATTCTTTAAAAAAATAACATGTTTTCTCATAGAAGTAAATAAATAAAAAGTAATAATAAACATAACTATGACAAGAAATAAACAAATTAATTTCTTCGGGCGAACTACCTTAAGTCTTCTTAACTTCAACTTATGACAAACTCCTCAATCCAAATGCCCAATAACTGTGCATGATATGAAGTTATTTAAGACTCAGTGGGAAAGTCCTATAAAGTGAAGTGTAAAATTCAGTTCTTTTAACTTTTAATTGCTGATTACGTACTTTATTTTCTGTGGGAAAGATTCCTGTTATGGCATGAGCCCACTGATCCATGTCTCTATAAGTCATATTTTGTAGCGTTTCTAATGAATCTTTCCACAACACAATGCCAAGAGAAGTTGGCCTCTAACAGATGACTTAAGAAGACCAGTTAGATCTACTTCTGTTAACTCAAAAACATGTGATTGGTTGACGCTCTTGAAGATGTGGCTGAATTTAAATTCTTGGAAATCTTTTCAAGCCATTTCAGAACCTTTCGGGTCGACGGTGGTGATAGCGTACCCTGATCACACAATAAAGGTGTATTCTAAAAATAAAATAAGAGCATTTTGTTGCAAAAGTAACAAGAATTTGTTTATCAAGTTGTGTTCACACCAAGGTCAACACAGCTGCTATCGGAAATCTACCCAAGGACAGCTTGAAAAACAACAAATAACAATTCCTTCATTTGGAATTGGCTTGTGTGAACACAGCTCAATATATGTACACGCTTAACTTATCTTTCAGCCCTATTATGGTTATCAAATATCAACACGATATTCGATAATAGTTGATAATTATAAACAAAATTAATGAATCGGTATTATGGTGATCAATTATCAATATTTTTGATAAATAGGGAATTAAAAGATCTATTGTGAATAGCTTTATTGATAAACTCGGTATTACGGATATCAAACATATTGATACCCATCAAATATTCTATCAGCTACAAAATCTTCGTTGACAAATGTATCAAATATTCATAAATGGTAAAGAATTGTAATTTGAATACGATTTATAAAGGTTTATTGTAGTTTTTATTGAACATACAAATTGAAGAACGAAATGCCTTCACTAGAATTGTTGTTTGAAGACAATTGTACTGAGGAACGAAGGTTTATCGTGCAAGCTAAAATAAACAGTATACCGAGATGCTTCAAACCCACTGGACAAATTATTAATTCATGAAATTCAAGAGAAATTTATTTAATGAAAACAACTTACATTATTCCGCCGAAATTATTTATAGACCAAAACACAAGAACTCAACACAAATGACAAACGTCAAACACCAAACAAAACCGATTCACAATCGTATATTGATTAGTATTTACAATGGGTGAAAAATTATCATTTGATACTCATAATACCAAATTATCAATAAATTGATAGAAGTTATCAGTTATCAAATAATTGATAGTTGATAGCCATAATAGGGCTGTTTGACTCCTGTGTAACATGGTTAAACAACTTTGTGACACAGGTGGTCCACTTACTAAGATTTTATTGAATATCGAAACAACCTACCCTCTCCTTCCTCCACTCGCGATTACATTGTCAATATTTTCATCCATTTTTATCAATTTAATACACTTGCTTTAACTTTTTTCTTAAAATTTACCGGCACGCAGACGTCTCTAGACTTGAAAACAAAAATTATTATGTTCGGCAAAGCAGAGTACCGTTCCGTGTATAAAATGCATATGTGAGAACTTATAATTTTAAAAAGGAATTCTTTTTGATGTGGAATGGACAGCGATTTTAATAAGTTTATCTTTTTAGGACACCAAACTAATAATTGAAAAAGATTTTTTTATTAGCGAAAATACAAACATTTAATAAGTTAATCTTATAAGAACAGAAAGGGGATAAGGTTTTCTTATTGTTTATCATTCTTGTAGACGCGCCATGAGAATCTAACGGGATTTTTATAGGAAAATACTTATCGATTTAAGAAGATTTCCTTCTAAGCATTTATAAAAAAGAAACAAGTCGTCAAGATTGACTTCTTAAAAGTGATAACGATAATTAATAAGGTATTCATATGCTTTTATTATTAAATGAACATTTTCTTATTAAAAAGATTTTCTTCATAAAATTAATAAGTTTTCTCTATAGAAATATATTATTCGTTACTTTTAAAAAGATTTCTAAGCAAAATATCACAACAGGGCAATCTTAATGATTTTACATACATATGTAGTCCTTTTTCTCTGTGTGTACTGTAATTTTTTAAATAAAAATCATGAAAAAATGCAACTTATCCTACTTAATAATATTAATATTAATATTGTGAAAACCATTTCATTTCTACCTTAAATTTTAGCATTCCGTGCACCTTAAATTTGAAAAATAATACACTGTCCGAAAAGGTTTTGTTTCTGGGATGGAATCGGCTAAGGTGATTGTTGATTGTTGACAGTCAAAATAATCGAATTTGGTCTGTGTAAGGTGATAGTCAAATTGATACCTAAAAAGCTGTCGCTAGAAAAAGTTGATAGTCGTTTTCCTACAAACATGTCGTTTCTGAGTAGAGCTACCAGACGCTTACAAAAAACGAATGGAAAATTTTGTCAGTTACCTTTTTTAGGTACAAAAACACATTCTTGTGACGGGCAAAGCTTACGACATTCGAAAAAGCATAAGAAAAGTAAGAATGTTATTAAAACACAGACAATTTAATACTTTTATTTAGATATTTTATAGAAATCATTTTAAAATTTCACCATAGCAATTTGAATTGAATCAGCTTACATAGACGGGAAACTCGGTGATAGTCAATTTGACTATCAAAAATTTGGTAGTCAACTATCCTTAGCCGATTCCACCCCTGGCTATCAAATCGCACTTTTTAAATTGTCTTAAATCAAATCCGACTCCAAAATCAATCTAACACATCAGGTTTTTAAAATATAACCAATTATGCCAACTTAATAGTAAGAGGTAAAATGGTTTGAAATTATTTTTTGTTTTTGTAAAGAATCCGTCTGATACTGAAAAAAATATAAAAACTATGTTGAAAACGGGTATTTTCTAAGATTCAAAAAACTCAAAAACCATGAAAGCACTTCATATTAGGTCAGAAATATGTAAGTAATTTACTAAAATGATTTAAAATGTATGTATATAGAAGACCAAGATTTGAACTTTGCGAAGTCTTCATACAATATTTTTTGTAAGAAGTCATTATGCGTTTAGCTTAGCCTTGAAAACCTCATTTAACATTTTTAAAGAGGCATATTTCCAAACCTGATTTGATAGAAAAATTGTAAGACAAGATTCAATTTCAGGACTTAACCTTTTAAAAAAAATATTGTTGTGTTTTTAAGACTGAAAAAATGACTTAATTTTACAGACTAGTGTAATAAAAACTAATCCCAATTATGTCTTGTTAAATCAATTTCTATTTTTTTTTTAACTTTTATCAACTTAAAGCTTGCTTTTACTTCCTAAACGAAAAACAAATTTAATTCTAAATAACTATTTTAAGTTTCTAAAACATTAAATAGCAACTGACGCATCAGTCCATCCCAACAACAACAACAAATCATGACAATATTCTCTAGAAAATTCTATCGAATTAAGCTATTTCAAGTGAAAATACAAATCTTTTCAGAAAAAAAAAAAAAAAAAAAAAAAACAATTTAGTCTGACATCACGTAAATTATTAATGTGCTAGAGAAAATTCTCTACACTCTTTACGTACGAACAAAAAAAAATAAAATTAATAGGTCAGAATTTCCCCGCAAAGTAAATGAAACAAATAAAATAAATATTGCTGATTTAAACGATGAGCAAGGCACATATTATTATTCATGATAAATAGGTATACCTACATACATAACATGGGTATGTTTAATGCAAATTCTATGTAAAGAGGCCGTCTTCGAATTCGAATCCATTCGATTCATTAAATTGCAAGCTAAACGAATTTGTTTTGAGTGTTTCAGTGTTTTATTTGTTTTGATTAAACTTTAATATTAACTGTGTATAATATGGGGTTTTCAATACGATATTATGTTTACTTAACTTTAATTTACATTGAGTAGGTTATTAAGGTTCGTTAAATAAAAATGTATGAGACAACATAAATTGAGTTCAATTAATTGATGATTATGGCAAAATTTATATACCTTACTGTGAAATGTACAAAGTATTGTTCACTTAGTTTCAAAAGCAACAATAAATCATATTGAGGGTTTAAAAATTGGAAATAACCAAACCAGAGGAAAAAAGAAACGAAATTCGAAATAAGTTTGACTTTTTTGTTTATAATCAATTTTTAAAACTCATTGCATTTTTCGATGAAATTAAAAGCTAAGGTTGTTACGGTAAATTTTACCGGAGATAATAAAACTTTCATTGTGACTGATAAAATCTCAAATATGATCAATCATTTTGTATTAGAATTCTCACTACGGGTGAATATAAATGAAGTATATAAGCGTTTCTTAGGGATCACCTTTGCTCAACTAAACGTAACATTTATAAATCGAAGACAATTTTGTACACATTAACGAATCAACACTACATCAATAAAATTTGAGTTTTTGGTGCCTAAAGCCTTTTACATTTTTCTCTGTTTCACAACTAATTCACACCTCTAAGATGTTTTTTTGTTACACCTTATTCGAATTATCTTGTATAAGAATTTCCCATGCCATTAAAAATGACCTAACAAATGGTGTTAGGGAACATATGTAAAGTAAAAAAAAAAACCTCCCTATTACACTTGTCTCTAAATCCTTTTAAAATTCTTATTTTCTTTTCTTTGTTCTTGTCTTACTATTTGGTAGCCTTCATTCTATTGTTTCTTTATGTACATATGAACCTTTTAAAATCAAAACCCAGACAAGTATAAAAGCGAATCAGGATCACAGGTATCCTAAACACATACATTTAAACATTGGTGGTCATATGAAGATTAATTATTTTTAAAGATTTATAGCTTGGTAATCTTTATT
The DNA here is from genome assembly GCA_920104205.1 of Eupeodes latifasciatus. Taxonomy (NCBI): domain Eukaryota; kingdom Metazoa; phylum Arthropoda; class Insecta; order Diptera; family Syrphidae; genus Eupeodes; species Eupeodes latifasciatus. Next base: position 29,289,496 of record OV049924.1, read on the forward strand.
TATAGAAAAATAAGGAAAACACGCTATCAATAAAACAGCAAACGGAAAGGTTTTTTTGTGTAAACAAATTATTCTGTTTTCGATTTGTAGGCAAATGTCTTATCAAAACACAATTAATTTAGACGTGGGTGTAAACGTATTGCAAAACACGAAGGTCATGCAAAGTCTGTTTTGTTTTGATAAAGAATTAAAAACATATTTTTCGAATGCTTGAAAGTCATGTGATGAAAATAAACTTCCATATTATTAATTTTGATTTCAGTGACGCTACAGCTCGTAATGAACCAGTAACTTATAATAACTTTTAACTGTTTTATGTGCAGTGAATAAATGACCTACAGTTTCTATGCCGAATCCGGACGGCTAACAAAAGGCAGTACTCCTGAAAAAAGATTTTAGGTGGCATAGCCAAGGATTGCACCCAGACATCTGGCATAACAATTCTACCCACTAACCACGGATACTTTAATGTTAGCCTTATACAACATGTTAGACCTATGACGTATGTCATATACCTACTTATTTGATCAATATAATATGCTATTGCGGTGTCTAATGGTCTTTTAAGTAGAATTTATTAGTCCAATTTTAAGGTTCATTTATATTTTAATTTTGTTCCAACAGAATCAAATTTTTAAGAAAATAGATGCATGGCAAATGGAAAAACGTAAACATATTCCCCCATCAATATTTTCGTTCTCTAACATTTTGTTTTCCTTCTAGAACATTCGAGTAGGTCATGGAATAAAAACACAAGAAATGTAAAAACCGGATTGGAAGCAGATAAAAAGATACAAGGGTCAAGAACAGTAGTTTGTCGATTCGATAAAAATGTAAGTGTTTCCTACTTACGCAGGTATAAATGTTTTCTTCAAAATAGTCTTGTTGTGCAATTTAATATCAAAGTGCAAATAGTAAGTAATTAGTTATGACTATAAAATATTTATTGAATAATATAATAATTAGAATAGCGTATTTAATTGCTTATTTAAAAATCATATTTTTTGTATTAATATTTAGCTTAGCTAATCTGTTTTATAACTTTGAGATAATTTAAATAGCCTATTACTTAATAAACACCGTTTAATTCAAATGAGAAACAATTAAAAATGTCATAAGGAATAACATGAGTTGATTGAATTATTATATTTACATCTTAGGTAGTACAAAATCGTCAACTATGTTTTTAGAACAATTGTCTAAACAATTTCTAATCTTGTAAATTTTAAATAGAATTTATTTGTTTCCTTTAATACTAACCAAAACAATACAAATAGGCTATTACATCCACAAAAATCCGGAGGTGTGATTGGACCTTATTTCTTCGAAAACGACCGACGATAGAACGACTGTCACCGTTAATTAGGAGCATTATGGTCATATGATAACCGATTTTTGTGCCTGGTATTGAAGAATACGACTTGGAGAATATCTGGTTTCAACAAGACAACTCGAGGGAATATGGCTTTATTGTAAGAGACATTTCATGTCCGCGTAACTTCTCGTCCTGGCGATATCAACTGGCCACAAGGATCATGCGATTTGATATCGCTGGACTATATTTTGTGGGGCTACGCGAAAGACCGTGATTAAGCAGATAAATGTTTAACTTTTGAGCACTTAGAAACCAACATTCGTTAAGTTATGGCCGAGATACCGCCCAATACGTGTCAAAAAGTGGTCGAAAATTACCTCAAAAGAATCGATGCTTGCAACAATTCGCGTGGTGGTTAGTTAAATGATGTAGTGTTTTACACATAAAGTCAACGTTCAAACAAAAAGAAATATCATGAAAAAGAATATTTAGTATTTGTTTTATTTACGTTTTCTTTTGAAACCGCAAAATGGATAATTCTGTATATTGAAATCAATTGATTGAGGGAGCTGTTTGCACCATAGTTTGATCATTCATATTCATTTCGTGTTTTCAAGTTAGTAGCAGGGTGATTAAATGTCGACACATTTTGCTATGATTATGGTCGATGGACTAGGAAAGCAATCGTTAAATTTTTTGAAGGAAATTTGAAAAGCGGTAATGGGTGCCACACAAAATGACCAATTATTACTTTTTTTCATGAGAAGATTCCAGGACGCGCAACTTCACATTTTGGCATAGTCAATTGGCCACCAAAATCATACCTATGTATTTCGATTCTTGGCAAAACAAAACATTCAAATCATATTACTTTCGATATTTAAAATACATATTAGCGCATAAGCTTTACTTTCAAGATCAAAAAATAAATGACTCTGGGGTGGAATCGGCTAAGGTGATAATTGACTATCATATTTTTGATAGTCAAATTGACTATATTTATTTATTTATTCATCTATCGAGTTTTCTCTTACAGATTGCTTAAAACTAATATAAATTAATTCATATTTACATTTTCACTTAATTGTGATTTAAATACATTTCTTTCAAGACTTATATCTAAATTAAATTTAAGTTCATTAAATAATTTCATACATTTTGTGAATGGTTCATTACAACCGTAATTATATCTATGCAAGGGGATATAAAACAAATGTCTTGATCGTATACTTCTTCCTGGAACATAGATATTTAAGAGATTTAGCAAAACAGGGCATTTTATATGGTAAGACAATATATCATAAACAAACATCACACAATTTACAAGCCGCCGATTTCTCAGCGTAGATAGACTAATCAGGGCACATCTGGTGGAGTAAGTTGGCATTTCCGGTAAATTCCATTTTAATTGTCGAACCATAAATCTAGTGAAAGATTTTGGAACTTTTTCAATTCGATCTTTTGAAACTGTGTACAAAGGATCCCATACTACTGAAGCGTATTCCAAATGTGGGCGGACAAGAGAAGTAAAAACTGCTTTAATTGCGTAAGGGTTAGAAAACTCTAAGCAATTTCTTTTTAGAAAACCTAGCATTGAGTTTGCCTTTGCCACTATAAAATCTACATGAAGGGAAAATTTTAGCTTTTCATCAAAAACAACACCAAGATCTTTTACTTCAGATCGTCTTTCCAATGCAGTGTTTGAAATATTATAGTCATATAAAATAGAGGTTTTTGCCCTAGAAAATGAAAAAATAGTACATTTTTTAATATTAAGTACAAGGAAATTTTGTTTGCACCAATCTACTATTTTATTTAGATCGCTTTGGATATTAGGGCAATCATTTATGGATTTTACTGTAGAAAAAAGTTTGAAAAAAAAAAGCAAATAACAAACCCGTTGCATATTGCAACAATAACGGTAAATCATTCACATAAACTAAAAACAACAAAGGTCCAAGATGGCTTCCTTGAGGAACACCTTTATTATTTTCGATGAATAGTCTGAAATTTTCACTATTTGTCTCCTATTGACTAAGTAACTGGAGATCCACTGCAGAAGGGTTGAATGAAATCCAAAATGTTTTAATTTTTTTTTAAAGCTGCATGATACTAAGGCCAGTGTTGCCAGAAACACCGATTTATCGTAATTCTCCCGATTTTTAGACCTATTTACGATACACCGATTTTTGATCTAATTATGACACTTTTCCCCGATTTTCGATGTTTTATATAAAAAAGTATTTTAATGTATTTTCATCTCTGAAATTTACATAATTCATAATTGTACCTACTAAAAATTTGAGTACTTTTTAATTAATTTATTAATTATCAACTGACTTATCAGCAACAAAAATCATAAGCACGGTGGTAAGAATATGTATTAATTTTAAGATTTAGGATTTTTGTTTTGATCTCTCGAGAGTTATTGCTGCGGATGCAAAAACATTGCATTCGACAATTATAACCAACTTTATTGAAAAGAATATTGATTATAAAAAACAATTAATAGGGTTTGCGGCGGATGGAGCAAATAATATGACTCGCAGTAAAAATTCGGTTGCTTCTTTGCAAAAGGGTGACTGCCCAAATCTAGTAGTTTTTAAATGTGTCTGCCATTCATTTGCCCTCTGTGCATCTTACGCCTGCTTAAAACTTCCTCCAATTGTTGAAACAATGTGTCGGAATATTTACAACTATGTATATTCAAAATAGTTTGAAAAGGGTGGCAAAATATCAAGATATTCTAAAATTATTGGAATACAAGTCATATAAACTTCTCCATCCGTCGCAGACTCGTTGGTTATCATTGGAATGCGTTGTTTCCAGAATACTAGAATTGTATGAACCCCTTAAGATATACTTCGCCTTTGAAGCGAATATAGATAATCTCGAAAGTGGTAAAGTAATTTTAATGTATCTACAAGATCCTTTAAATGAATTGTATCTAAAATTTTTAAGCTTTGCTCTTCCTCAAGTTAATAAATTGAACCGACTTTTTCAAAGCGAAGAGCCACAGATTCACAAGCTATATACAGTGAAATTAAAACTTTAGTACTAGCAATTTTAGATTGTTTCATTAAGCAGGCTTATCTAAGGGCAACGGCTATTGAAAATATTAATTTCAAATGTCCATACAATATAATAAGTAATGATTATTTATATCTCGGCAGCGACTTTAATTTACAATTGGAAAAAAATCTTATTGCAAGTTGTGAAGTCGAACGATTTAAAAATAACTGTATAAGTTTCTACGTCGAACTATGCGAACAAATATTCAAAAGATTTGATTTTAAAAATAAATTGTTTAAAGCTTTGACCTTATTGGAACCTAAAAAGACCGTAAATAAACAAATTGATTCATTAAGTAATCTTTTTAACTTGTTTGATAATATTATTCCTTCCAAAGATATCCCAGAGAATTGATTTGGAATATAGGCAAATACGAAATCTTGATTTTGAAAATATATTATCTGAGGGAATTGAAAATACTAAAATAGAAATACTTTAGAAGATTGTGTGCTCAATCAAAAGTGCAATCAAACTTTAGCTTTCCCATTGATGGCTCGATTTATTTCATCGGTATTATTACCGAATTCATCCGCTAACGTGGAGAGAACTTTTTCGCAAATAAATTTAAATAAGACGAAAACAAGAAATAGGCTAGATGTTGATACTTTACAAGGAACATTACTTTCTAAGGATTACCTAAAGTTCAAAGATTGCAATTGTTTAAACTTAAAAGTGTCTAATGATTTGTTAAAAAAATTCAATCAAAATAAATATATTTAAAAATAATACAAATTAAGATACTTATGTACCTAAGCCGTTGGTTTATAAGAAACTTGAATCCTTGGAGTATTTGTTAGCTTACATATGTACATATTACTTTTTTCATTTCTAAGCTAGCTAAGTGCTATAAGCACTAAATAATTAAGTTTCTTGTAAGCCAATGTCCCATAAAAGACTGTAAATTTAATATAACAAGGGAAATATTTATTATTAAGTTTTACGTTTTGTGTTCAAAGAATATGAATTTTAATTAAAAAGCATAATAAAACAAAAAAAAATATCAATTTTTACTTATTAAATAACGTATTCAGTACCTCCGAAATAAAAATATTTAATTTTAATGTAAGCAAGCAATATTACTTATTATAATTAATTTAAATGAAATAAAATAAGTCATGATAGAAATGAAACAAAAAGTTTTTTATTTTTTGTAATAGGAAATCTGAATTTATTTTCATAGTTAATGAAAAACACATTCTAAAAAAAGAACATTCAGAAAAAATTGACAGAAAGCTTATCTTTGTCAATGAGTTGTAGGGTTAAACAAATTACCCCGATTTACACCGATTTCTAATGTGGAAATCTCCCGATTTCAGTAAATATTTTCTGGCAACACTGACTAAGGCTATCAAATGCTTTCTGAAAATCCGTGAAGATAACGTCAACCTGAGAACCGGATTCTAAAGCATCGGACACATATTTGGTAAACAACGACAAATTTGTAGTTGTTGACCTACCACTTACAAATCCATGCTGATATAGAGATATAAATTCTTTTATATAAAAGTAAATTTTCTTTTTAACAATGAGCTCGAAGAGTTTTGGAATAGCAGAAAGTTTAGAGATAGCACGGTAATTTTCAATTTAATGTTTCTGTCCAGCTTTAAAAATGGGTGTTATATATGAAATTTTCCAATCATCCAGAAAAATTCCAAGAGAAAGAGATAAATTAAAAATTATTTGAAGTGGTATATAATACTATAATTTTCATTCCGTCTTTGTAAAATGATTCAACTCAATTCAATTCGATTTAGCAATTTCAGATTCAAAATTCATTGTTGCCATGGTGAAATTTTAAATTGATTCCTATAAAATATTTAAATAAAAATATCATGTTGGTTGTGTTTGAATAATATTCTTACTTTTCTTGATTTTTTTTTTTCGAATCTCGTAAGCTTTGTCGGTTACAGGAATATGTTTTTTGAACGAAAATTAGCTAACTAAGAAAATGTTGCAGTCGTTTGTTTAAGCGTCTGGTAGCTCTATTCAGAATAAACATATTTGTTTGAAAATGACTATCACATTTTTGTTGTGGCAGCTTTTTAGGTATTAATTTGACTATCACCTTGGAAAGATCAAATTCGTTTATTTTGATTGTCATTTATCGACAATCACCTTAGCGGATTCCACCCCTGTATTATCTATTTTGGATTTTTTGTAGTAAACAAATTAAACTACAGTACTGTGCAAAACTTTTGCAACTATCACCGCCTATCAAAAAAATGAACATTCGTATACATAAAAGTTGTTTCAATCAAACTATTTTTATTACTTTAGACTTTTGTATGTGTCAACTTACTGTTCATAATCTTAAAGCACTGATCCACAGGCAAATTCTACAAATGCACGGCTTTTAAAAGAACAATAATGATTTAAGCTGTGCAAAACATTTGCAACTAGTTGCCTTTTCTCTTTTCGTCTCATTTTGATAACGGTTAATCTGGTTTATTTTGAGGTTGGTAAGTTTATACGTGTAGCTTGATTTGTTCAGTTAGTTTTAGATATGACTTGATTTTTAATATAAATTCTTTTTTAATTAAAACAAAAAAGATTTTGTTTTTAAAATGGCGGGAAATAAATATTCATCGGATGAATTCAGAACTTTGAGTGATTTCAAAAAAAAAGCAGCACAAAAAGAAATTTCAAAGAAATATTCCATTCATAAATTAACTACATATTTGTAGAATCATCAAAAGTGGAAAGTTGTTATGACATCATAGAGGAGGAAGGTCCCGAAGCACCACAGCAAGATAATTGAAAAATAACAAATTTCTTCCGAAGAAACCCCATGGGAGGGAAGCAAATATTGAACTTAAGTTACCAATTGACCCATCAACTATCAGACACCGCACACTTCAGGGCGGATTGCGTTGTTTTTAGATAGCAAAAGAGCTATTTATTTAAAAAAAAAATGTGAAAGCTCGTTTGGCTTTTGCAAAAACTCATCTCAATTGAAGTCCCCAAAAATAGGAAACACTCTTTTTTTCTGACGAATCAAAGTTCAATATGCACGGACAGGTGTAAAACAACGTGCCAGAAGGCCAAGAGGTGAGAGGCTAAATCCAAAATACACTAAAGGGACGATCAAACATGGAGGTGTTTCAATTTTCGTTTTGGGCTGCTTTTTTGGCCAAGCAATCGGGCCAATTCGACAAGTGGAGGGTAAGCTTAAGTCCGAAGACTATGTAGACATCCTTTGTAACACCATGCTGCCTTATGCCTATTGGGAAATAGACGTTCTAACACGACAATGATTCCAAACACAAGTCGAAGTTGGCCACAAAGTGGATTACAGAAAAAAGATTGAGGTTTTACCATGGCCAGCCCAGACCTAAGATCTAAACCCAATAGAGAACCTGTGGGAAATTGTGAAAAAAAGAATTGGGAGCAATATTTTTTAAGCACAAAAGTGACATATTCGCTGGAATTCAGAGGCAGTGGAATGACATTCCAAAAACGGTTATAAAAACTATAGCTTCTATGCCTAGAAGATATACAGCCGTTATAAAAAATAAAGGGTAGGTACGCAATTAAATATTAACATTTCCTTAACTTGAAGTAAGAAAATAATTTGAAACTTAGTTGTGAGGTCTAAGTTGCAAATGTTTTGCACACCCATTTTACCAACTATTAAAGTACCTACTTAGTTATTTATTTTTTGTTTGAGCGAAGAGTGTTAATTTTTTTCCAATAATTATAACGTAATATCAAAAAAGTTTAGAAAACTAAAGAAATAATTTTGCTGTTTGATTTTCTAAACCATTTTTTTGTAATGAAAAATGTTGGAGGTTCTAGTTGCAAATGTTTTGCACAGTACTGTATATAATGTTTAAGATGACCAAACAATAACGAACCTTTTGGCTCCCTGAATTTTTGATTTTCTAGGGCAATAAATTTGTCTCGTCCAAATCACTTGGATTTCATCAAGTCAAAATAGTTACAGTGCCTTATTCGAGCACTCACTCATGAGACGAATTTGCTCTGCCGTGTATGGCTAGAAAAAAAGCATACCTACTTAATTTGATATTATTCAATTAAGTCTTTCTGACTTAAGGCCTTCTGGTATTACCCTCAAAACTTTAGAGATATACTTTCTTCACTCAATATGGAAAACTGTTTTTTAACAAACATACATACATATGTATTTATATAAAAATAAAATTTTGTCTAACGTCTTTAAATATTTAACTGCATGATACCTACTCAAAGCCTACAAGTTACAAGTTATCCACAAAAAAGTCAACAAACTTTAAACGTGTTTTAAGCACCTACCTATATTATTATTGCCAAGTGGCACCTTGATTTATTTGTTTTTATTAAAAATCTTTTATAAGACACTATTATACACGTCATCATTAAATATACAAAAAAAACAACAACAACAAACAATGTTTTATTTATTTATTACTCACCCAATGGCAAATCGCACAACAAGCAACAGGCTGATATTGCACCAGCCGATGCTCCGCCGATCTTGTCCAGCAAAAGATGCGGTGCGTATTTCTTGAAACACACAGAAACTCCAACATGATAAATGCCCAAAAAGCCACAACCAGCAAACGATAGATTCATTGCACTGCACTTGGTAGTTTCTTTGGATTGCTCTCGAGAGGAATTCGGATGAGAAAAATGCGCAAAAACAAAAAACAAACTTTGTAAACAAAACTTTGGAATTTGCTACGAACAACAAAAATATTCTTCACGCTACGCGAAGCAAATGCTACACACACACAGAATGGAATTCCAGAGGACACGAGAAGAAGGCGTTGCGCTGGTGGCAGCAGCGGTGGATGTAATGTTTAGGTCAGAGTCAGAGAGGAATCACTTTACTAAAAAAAAAAGTAACAACACAAATTGAAAATGCGCGTTATTATGATTTGGAATAAACTAGAACAAATCGATTATTCTCCAAAACTAAATTAAATTAGCACAAGTTTATTGTTATAATAATTTTATTTTATTTTTACAGGCACTGTTTTTGTTTTCGTTTTGTTTTTTTTTTTTCTTTTAATTTATCGAGAAGGTAAAGTTGTTGATTTTCCTAATCCTGTCCAGCAGAAAAACGACAGCGAGCGAGCGGCGGCGGAGCACTTATTTTTCTTTTTTTAAATAAAATTAATTGAAAGAGAAAATCGTTTCCCCGACTTTTCACTCCTTGGACACTCTAGAAAGTTGTTCGTTTCGCAGTTGTTCCTTTTTTTATTTTCGTCTTCTTGTTCTTTATTTCGGAATAACAGAAAAATGTTGATCTTTTTCAATGAAAATTAATTTTATTTTGGTTTTTTGTTCGATCTTTATTTTATGCAACAACGAGAAGTAAATATAAAATAAATTAATATTAATTGAATGTGCTGTGGTTCAACTTTTACTTGATGAGTTCTCAAAACGAAATGCTGGGGAAACGTCAAGTGTCATTTATTTTATAACTGTGTTTTGTTGAATGAGTGAGATGGATGGATTTAATTTGGTGGTTTTCTTTGTGTATTCTGAGAGAGATAGTAGGTGAATTGTGTTATTTTGTTTTTGACGTTTAGTTATAAGAGTAAGTGAGAAAGGAATAGAAATTGAAATAATATGGTATTTTGGTAAAAGAAAGTAGTGTGACCATACAAGAATTTAAGAAAAATGTAAAAGTCCACATAATGACTAGTTCTCGAACTAATTTAAAATTTAAGTACAAAATTCATTAAGTTTTTTTGGTATTCCATAGGTGAGAAATTGCCAACGAAAAGATCCGCAGTAGCCAGATTTTTGTATTTAAAAATTGGTACAACTGAAAGAAGATCTGTCAGAATAATAATAAAAAAAAAACACAATTAGAAGAAAGTTTTATGAAAATCAAATGTTAAAAAATGGACAATTTTCAAGAAGAAATAGTAAGAAAATATCTGGAAATTGAGATTCTATAAAAAAATCATTTCACAATTGCTTCAAGGAGGGGGTTTGTTCGTAGACTACTACATTAACATGTGGCGTTGAAGCGAACTTAAAGATCGCCTCAATTCTTTATATACTTGCATCGAGTTGAAATGAGCTTAATTTGACCTGATTCCCGTCGGAGACCGGAGTCGAGTCAAAATTTGAGAAGAAAAACCTGTGTGGAGGAGTTGGTTTAACAGATAATGCATTATGGTCCGTTTATTTGCATGTTTGTGTACAAAAAATATAGTTTTGTTTTAATAAAATAACAACAAAAACAAAATGGACATGGAGTAGGTAGCATATTCTTATATACATATATGGTACTGAACTAATCAGTTCTTCATTGTTTAACACGAATCAAACTATTTCACTTGCATTTCACACATCGAAACACCATTTGCATTTTAGAAATTGCTGTCATAATACTTAATCATTTTTAAATCTTCTTGTGCGGTGGAAACACCAAAAAGATTTATTTAATCTAAACTGATACCTTTGGTGGAAACATAGCAAAACATAAATATCTTTTCTATTGTTTTCTCTTGCAAAATAAACCCAGTTAGTCAATTTTCACTAACAAAACTAAATAATATCAACAGTAATAGATTGATTTTTTCCCCAATGGAAAACACACATGATTCCAAATGCATAACTACTCAACGAACACAGCCATCGAGATACAAATGCAATATCAATCGTACCAACATTTGAGAACGAAATCACATAAGATCCATTCGAGACTCGTATAAATGTCAAAAACCTATCCATAGTAAGATTCTACTCTAACTTTTATCGGTGTTATTCATATTATGGATATTGTTTTTGTTATTATTCCTACTATACTATGGATAGATTTTCCAACAAAACACGGGTATTGGCCTACTGACATGGACTGCTAGGAGCCAACTTCAAATTGATCTCATGTATTTTTAACGCTACGCGGAAATATGTAAAACCTTTTGGAACTTCATTTTTGTATTTTGTTATTGTCAAACTTTATAATAATAGATGTCCTTAGTTCCTTTAATAAAAACCTTGTTGAGGAATAAAAACAAGAGATGGCGTTTAAAAATGAAATATTATTTTTTCCACCAAATCTACAAGAAGGGAATCATAGCTGGCCTAAAATCATCAAGGTGCAGAATTGGCTTTGCTAGCAATTTAATGTCTTAAATCTAGACTTAATTGAGGGAAAAAAATTAATAAAATACTAAAACTTACCTGTTTTGTTTGTCCATCAAACAATATAATTTATTAATATAGTTAATTTTAAATGAAATCAATATACACGCATAGAAAATCATTTCGGGAACGCGTCCTAATGTACAATCTTCAACAACAAGTCCAAAATATGATTGAAAAATGTAGGGTATTTAACCCCGGTCATTACTTAATACACCGTATTTTGTATACAAAATCTAGTTTTAGAAAGAATACTAAAGGATTATTTATTTTTAACTATAAAAATGCAAAAATAGTTTGTCCAATACCACACAAGTCACTTGAGTGAACATATCGATAATCGATCAAAAATAATTTTAAGTAAATGCAGCCATTCGGTGTCAAACGTCAGTCGAGGAAGAGAACAATAACAAAGCCGGTTGTCAGAGCATTTATCGTCAAATAAATTATATCTTAATGTTAAGTACCTTTCTATTCAATCTGTCAATTCGTGAACGCATTTATTACATTTAATTATTGATGAAATTCTTTTTTACGACTCAAAATAACAAAGAAACCTCAAATATGTTCCTATTGACAAAGTCAGATCGCATTTAAGATGGCCGCCGCGCCGTATTATCAAAGGGTGCTCTTATTTGAAATCGTCATTTCGTGAACGGTCATTTCGGGAACGTTCCTTGACATGATTTGACGTATTTTCCTTGTAGAAGATTTTGTATGTATTGTTTTCATTATTGCTTATTTAATATTAGATACATAATATACCTATGTTATTAAACAAAGCTTAAATTATGTGCTTTGTTTTGTTATTGTTGATTTTATCAAACTTAAAAAAACGTTCCCGAATTGATGGTTTCTGTAAGATATTCAATACTAAAAAAATATTACTAAAAAAGTATAGAATTCTTTTGAAAGGTCAAGTTAAGGAGACAGATTCCCAAGACCTCTTTGGAAATACAAAGAAAATAAATTATTATAAGATTAAACATTGTAGAAAGAAATAATATGAAGGTTTTTTTTTTAAACAGATAGTTCATGAGGGCAAAACAAAAAGCATACTGTCAGTAAGAAAAACACCGACGTCTCGGTCAAAACGTCATAATTGACAGACGTAACTTTGAGGTAGTTAAAGACTTTGTCTACCTAAGCTCCGCTATGAACGCAGAAAATAAAACCAGCGCTGAAGTGTCATTTTTAGAAATGTCATTCAAAGCAACCTTGAAGCAGGCCCATCGTAACGCAGATGCATCCGAAGCTGAATCGTGTTTGTGTTTCAGCCATACATTTTTAAAGAAATTGAAAGGGCATATTTCGAGGATTACAAATTCGATTTATGGACATACACTTCTTTATTTGTCTGAACTATGTACATAAGTGTTTTAAGGTTTAGTTTATTGTTCAAAGATTAAATTAAGTTAATTGTACCGAATCTAAGAAGTCATATTTATTTTTTTAAATTTGACGTTGTGAAGGCCATATAAATAAATATTTTTGAAAATTTGGATTTGAAATATATATAGAAAAAGAAAAAATTATCTTGATGTCTAATTTGTATCATGGAAATATAAAATCATTTAACAGTGTTTTTTTAGAATAAAAGTTTTTGTTACCCTTTTTATGATAAAGACACAGTGCGAGCAGAAAATAAGAAGAGCCTTCAAGAATGTTTAATTCCTGAAAATTGCAATGACAAGAAAAGACAGAATCCAGTAAAATATTCAACATTCGTGCAGTACTGCTAAATATCCAACATGGGCTCGAGGGTATAGTGATAAGCATTCCTGGAGGCATAAGTATTAAGGTTGAATTGATTGAAGGCAGGAATGCAAATGGCTTTTTCATTAGGGTACGTATAATTAAAATAACGGTTAAAAAGAGTGAGATAATAGACAATACGTATAGCAAATGAATGAACTATGTTATTTTCACCAATCATTTTGATCGTGCTTTTTTCAATACTTTCCAAGATCCCTAAGCAAGTTCTTGCGGCAGTAGCCCAAAGATGGTGGGTGTTAAACTTAAACTTTGGAAGAATATACATAAGTGTATGGATAAAAGCCGGATCAGAGGGGGAACAAAATTATTATAATTCGCCTCTGGAGTCTAGAACATCTGGCGGGATTTTTGTTGACATCACAAATTTTATCGTTCGACAGAGCAGGTTGGTGATCAATTTCACGAGTAGCTATTTCGAGATGCTTTTGTTTCTTCGATGCAATTGCCCAGACATAGATAGTGACAAAGGTAGTTGACTATAATTAAATGACAATATAAAGCTTTGAATTTGTTTTCCAATTAAAAATGTTTTAAGGTCAAAATTCAATGAGATTATCAAACACATTTCAATTTGTTCCAGGGTGAATTATTCCATTTTTAGTAATTCCGTAATTTTTACTTGTTAAATATGTCAGAAATGATAAAAGCCCTAAGAGTGACAGCTGCTCAAATGACGGTATATTCAAAATGAAATCCTTTATTACTAAACACAAAATAAGGCATAGGGTTATCCATTTTGTGGTTTCAAAAGTAAACATATAAAATATTTGTTTTCATAACAATTCTTTTTTATTATAAAATTTGAACGTTGACATTATGTGTGAAACACTACATCATTTAAATGACCACCAAGCAAATTTTTGCAAGCATCGAGGTAATTTTCGACCACTTTTTGACACATATTGGGCGGTATCTCAGCCATAACTTGACAAATGTTGTTTTTTATTCTCCAATAGCAGGAAAAAAAAGTCGGTTATCATAATTGCCGCGTTTTATTATCACCATGATCTGATCCGGATCAGATCATGATAATAAAACAGCATTGGATCATCATATTTTTATTATTTAAAGTTTGGTAGCAGTGTCAAATTCGTTCTTTCAAAAGTGACATTTCGAAGCAAACAAAAAATTCAAACACATTTATCGATGATGATGATTCAAGTTCCAGTTCTAGCTCCACAACTTTTGAAAATGTTCCTGCGAATCACCAAAGAATTAAAAACTTTTTTGAAATAATTCAAAGCTATTCCGATGTAGACTTAAAAAAACAATTTATTACAATTTATTTGTATTTTCTCCCATTTGTGCTGCAGCTTTCTCGATTTTATTTATATTTTTTGACATTTAAAGCAGTCTTGCCAGAAGAACATCTTGCTCAATAATTTTTTTGTTCTTTTTTTTTTGGGAAAAATAATACCCATAAATTATGTCAAATATGCATTTCTTTTAACTTAATTATTTTAATTTCACCAATTTATGTCTAGTTTTGTTAAAATCATTGGCGCAAAAAAAAAATTTAAACAACCTATTATTAAGGCCTTAGCACAATACTAGTTAACAATTTACTATATACATAGTAATCTACTAACTTTTCACTAATTTTAAACACTTTTTATTGTTTTGCTAACTAGTATCATGCTAAAACCATTTTATTAAAAAAAAAACATGAACACATCTAAATAATGACAGATTGTGGAGCAAAAAAAAATAAACATACCTTAATATCATACTAAAAATGATTTAACATCGTACTAAATCGTCTAAAATTTTGCGGCTTTTGTCACATTTGAGAAGAATGACAATATGTCATACAGATTTAATACGATACTAAAATGATAAAGTAGCCATTTGGTGATTTTAACTTTAGTAAAGCGTTAAGAAGACTCGTTTAAAATTATCAAAATCCTTTTTTTAACCTAGTATCATACTAAAAATGATTTAACATCGTACTAAATCGTCTAAAATTTTGCGCCATTATTTCATGGATTATATACAAAATAAATAAATATAAAGCTTCTCGCTTTATATTTGAAAAATATTTTATTTCAGTCAGATGGAAATGTCTATATGGCAATACAGGTTTTATATATTTTTTTTGTGATGATACTAACATTTACATGTAAAATTACAATGATAAAGCCCTCCTTGTGTGAAAAAAAGAATTAAATTTTGGATTTCAAATTGAGATCCAAACACAAAGCAGGATCTTGTGTTGTTGTTGTAATGCATGTAAATCCAAGATCCGGATCAGATCATGGTGATAATAAAACGCGGCTAATGTGACTAATAACCCTCCGAATTGACGTGACATCCGTTCCATATCGTCGTTTTTGAAGAAGTAGAAGAAAATTGTGTTCGAAAAATCGCCGTCCACCGCCTGTTGTTCAAGAACCCATTCGACGTCAGCTGGCTTCAGTTATTGGGCAGGTTCAGGCAACATAAGGGACTTCATTTGCAGTCAACTTCATTCTTTAAACGTAAATTTTGACCAAGGCAACTAGTTAGTTTTTCAAGTGTCATGAATTTCAAATTCAGAACTTTACTTCGCAAACCTCTACTTTAAGTTCATATTACAAAAAGTACCAAACAAATTATTGTCTACAAAACACTCCTCAGGCAAACAACAAGTCCTTAACGATATGTATTTTGTATTGTAAAGAAAAATTAGTTATTTCTTTTCCAAATTGAAAGTGAACCCTTTTACAGAAAGCATTAAATGAAGTTATGCAGAAAATAAATAAATCATAGAGAAATAAAGTTCAGCTTTCAGTTGAATAAAAAAACATGATCAACTGTCATTTTAACATATGTAAGTAGACTTGACTTCATGGTTAGGGAGATTTTTCTTGACTAACTTTCCATTCAACTTTCCATTAAAGTTGCCTTAATTGGAAGGAAATGTTTTGGCAGCTGTCCAATCATATACTAGAAACTTGTCTAACTTTCAAGTCCCTTGTGTCGTTTGAACCTGCCCATTGTGTGAGCTGGACTCTATATGGAGGTAGGTGTAGATCCAATTGCAAAATACGCCATGGCTGCGTTCAATCTCGTGTTGGATAGGGTATCTTGGATATGTGGGTTTTTAGATACCTTGTTGGACGAGTTTTATAGCTGTATTGAGATAGCTGTCAAAAAATAAAAACAACTTTCAGCTGTTCACAAAAAGCAGAGAAACATTTAAACTTTATATTTTTTTAATTTTATTTCTAATTCCTTCTCATCCAAAATTGACCCGTGTTCTTCACGAACTTTTCCAATTTCTTGGAAAATTGTTCTTCGCCGGGTTTTTGGGTCTCGAAACTGGTCCTTTCTCTTTCTGCACTCCTCCAAGAAAGCAGAATGGATTTATGTTTACAACCTTAAAAAAAGGGAGTGTTTCTTCTTTGGGGTTTTGAATCATCTGAAAGAATAACTTAAATTTCCTTTCAGCGACCTTATTTCCTTGTAGCTCCACAAACTGTCCGCCTCTGTCTGCTTTTAAAAACAAAAGAGTTAAATTTATTTATTTCCACAATATTAATATAATATTTACATGTATTTTGTTCTACCTCTGGAACAGTATGAGGTTCTTCAATTTCAGAATGCTGGACACTAGACTGAAGGTAAGACCTAGCAAATTGGTCATATACAAAACGAGAACAAAATAAGTCAATTTTAAAGTTTAAAAAAATAGATCATAATTACCTTCTAAAATTCGGAGGCAAATAGCTTCTTCATCGTCTATTATGTACAGAACATCCTCAAATATGTACAACTTCAACTAACATTTTGTATCGTTTTGTTTACCAACAAATACAAAAAGCTAAAATCAATTTTCAAGTTTCTTGAAATTCAACCATGTGTTGAATCAGCTGTTCTGTCAGATACCTACATACCCCAGAAATTCTTGGATACCTTTTTTACATCTCAGCTGTTATTTTACACGTAAAACACTAACAAAAAGGTATCCGGATACCCTATCTGTCTGAGATTGAACGCAGCCAATGTGCCGTAAGACAGTACAGTCCTAATTTCGAACGACGAGGCAACACTTTCACTTACAGCAGCGCCAGCGATATTTTCTTCAGTGGTAGTGGTACTGGTACGAGCGAAACGATGATGCACAGGCCTTATTCTTCAAATTTCTTCACAGTTTTACCAATTTTTTGCGTAGTTGGACGATTATATAAACCATAATCTCCTCTTAAAACACGATATACATATGTGGCTGTGGCAGAATCACCATTTTTGTAGGTTTTTATCAATTTTTAACACTTTTTGCAATAAGCGACTACTTTGGGCCGTATGTCAACAATAACGCACCGAATATTTTCTTTTAAGCGTTTATAGTCACTTACATATCTATGCTATGTATGTATACGAGAGATTTCACATAACCCCGCATAAAATAGTCCAACGCTGTTAAATCGCACGATCTTGGAGTCCATGGGACAACCCTCGATGCGAAATAATGCGGTAACAAAGTTTATTTCAATAAATTGATTGTTTCGTTGCGTAGCGTCGATCGTACAACTATTTTGATAATAAATTTAGACGATTTGCAAACTTTGTTCAGGAGTAAGTCCATTCATTATGAAGTTATTATTATAAGCTTTTGTTGCCTTATCATTTTAAATACATCTATAGATACAATTTTTTTTTTTAATTTTTTTAATTAGAATTTTACAAATTATTTGATATTATGATACAAATGACAAATATAGAATTATTAATTAGATAATGGAAAAGTAAGATAATTTGATATTTAAAAAGTTTGGTTATTTATTTTTTTCAATTTTTATTATTAGTTTCTGGCGTAAGCCTCCCCCAAAGCGGCCCATAGGTCTCGATTTTTCGCCTCACTGTACCAATTTTCGTTTATTTGGCAAAGATCGTCGCTCCATCTCTTGTTCGGTCGGCCTGTTCGTCTCTTGCTTTCCGGTCTCCATTTTGTTGCCAACTTTGTCCATCTTTGATCCTGTAGTCTTGAAATATATCCTGCCCAATTCCATTTTTGTCTTTAAGTTCTATCTATAACGTCAATTATTCAAGTACTGTTTCGGATGTCTTCATTTCTTATCCTTTCGCTGGGTCTTATTCTGAGGATTTTTCTTTCCATTTTGGATTGACAGATCCTTAGCTGGTCAAGAGATTTTGTAGTCAAGCTCAGGGTTTGTAGTTCATAAGTAAGCACCGGTAAAATAGGGGAGTCGAAGAGATATTTTCGTGTTTCTACACTTTGGTCCAGTTCTAAAATCTGTTTGAGACTCCAGAATTGTTTCCAGCTGTTTGTGATGCGTCTGTTGATTTCTTTTTTCTCTTGGTCCTTAAAAGATTTTAGTTGTCCCGAGTATATGTAGTCCTCTATGTATTCTATTTTTTCATGGTCCAGAATTATATCTTCTCTGATGTGGTTTGTCATCACTTTTGTTTTTGACTTGTTGATTTGTAGTCCATAGTTCTTGCACAAGCTAGTAAGTTCTGTTGTCATTTCTTGTATATGTTTAGCTTTTGTAAATATTAGTACTATATCGTCCGCAAATCTTAGGTTGTTTAGAAGTTGTCCACATATCCTTATACCATATTTTGTTTTCCAGTTCATCCTTTGAAAAATATCCTCTAAGACTGCAATAAATAGTGGTGGTTAAAGCGGGTCTCCTTGTCTGACGCCTCTTGTTATTTTAAATTTACGTCCTGTACTCTCTGTTTTTATTTGTGCTACATTATTTTTGTATATGTTTTTGATAGTCCTTATAACGTTTGGGTTCATAATTTGATTTTCTAGAGATGTCCATATTGTTTCGTGTTCAACGCTGTCAAATGCTTTACTGAAGTCTATGAATAAAAAGTATATTAGTTGTTGAAATTAATTGCACTTTTGATATTAGTTGATTCATCGTCTGTAGGTGGTCTGTTGTTGAGAAACCTTCTCTGAATCCAGCTTGTTCCCTAGGTTGTTTATTGTTAAAATCTTGTTTGATGTTCCTGGGGCCTGATTATGAGGTTCGCGGCGGATCGTTTTCAATTCGACCTTTCAAATTCGACTCGCTTCGTATTTCCTTATTAACGAACTCGCGGCGAAGCGAAAGTAGTTCTTCCTATATTCCAGTGATTTGACACTTTGGTTTGACTTTTTCTCTCTATATTCCAGTGATTTGACACTTTTGGTTTGACAGCTTTCCACAAATTTTGTTTTGTTTTGATTGAATTTGTGAAATTTGCGGTGATTTATTTAATAAACAATATTAAAATTAAAAAATGGAATCAATTATGGTGTATATTTATTCTGAAAGGGAGGAATCCCAGGAATACTTAAGATTACGGGTGTCCAGGAGACTACTAAGAAGCAAATCTTCTCCTCTGGATCTCCCTTCAACTGAGTAAGTATTGTTTCCTTTTAGTTTAAATCAAATAAATCAATTAATCTACACACTTTGTCTTAATAGATTTATCAAACTATTTCGACTTTCGAAAGAAGCTTTTGTCTTCATTTTGCAAGAGATCAGTGAGGAATTCAAGGATCAGAACAGCAACGGCATTCCTTCAATTTTAAAGCTTGCCGCTACTATGAGATTTCTTGCTGAGGGATCGTACCAAAAAGGAGTTGGACAAGACGTACTCCTTGGAATGGCACAACCAACAGTCTCAAACGTTTTGTCTGAAACTCTTAAAATTCTTGAGAGAAAGTTGTGCCCAAAAATGATAAATTTTAAAATGAATGAACAGGAACATCGTTCCTTGAATGAATTTTAAAATTTTATTGTGGATAAATTATAAGAAAATTAAAACAAAGCTAACTCACATTTTTAAATTAAAATAAAGAAATAATCCACGAAATGGAACACTGAATAATAATAAACACTTTTTCGCCTGTGAATCCGCCAAAAAAAAGCTATCGGATTCAACTCGCCAACAAACATTATGACATTTCAAACTCGCCTTCGAATTCGTTAATTGGTCGAATTCAAAACGAAGAAGGCGAAAGCAATGATTGAAAAATGGCAAACTCGCTAGCAAAACGATTCGCCGCGAACCTCATAATCAGGCCCCTGTAGATTGTTTTTGAAAACAGCTTATAAATTGTAGCAAACCAAATTGAGCATAAGTCAAGTGACAGCTGTCAAAATTGACAGATTTAAAACCACACGTTTTTCCACATTTGTGAAAAATTTAACTGCCTTACCCTTAGGTGAGGTCCAAAACAATAAAATTATGATTCATATAGTTTTGTATAATAAAAACAAACAACAAAAAGAATTTATTATGTTTGCCAATGTATACATTGTTATAATAAATATATTTATACCTATTGTTATTTTTATAATATATTTGAATCAATGTTTTTTTTTTTTTTTAATTTTATTTCATTTTGTTTTTGAAGAACACGTATTTGTTTTCACACATATCATAAATAATAGGTAATAATAATAAATGTTCCATGCAGGTTTATATTTTATTTTTATGTATATTATTTCTTTCTTTTTTGTTGTTTTAAACATACAATCTAAAATATAACACATTGCTGTATGTTCTTTTACTTGTTTGAATATTGAAATTTTCTTCTTTCAATTGTTGCTTTGCGGAGAGCGGGGGTCGAAGGGCAGAGGGCGGGGATATGAGATTAGCAAGATACTTAATTTTCAAAACAAATTGACAGGATTTTAAAGGGTCTGCGGGCTGGGGGCGTAGGGATGGAGCAAAATTAGTTGTCTCTCTTTGGAGGTGGAACATAAACTTGTCGCTCGCCACGATAGCGGTTTGGAACACCACGGCTCAACATCGACGACTGTTGCTGCTGCTGTTGTTGTTGTTGCTGGGCGGCAACAGAAACTGGTGGGGCATGTTGCATGTTATTGGAAAAGTTTATTGTTCTATTTTGAGCATCGGTAATGGGGAGACAATCGGTCTTAAGGACTTCCTCATGATTCCCATAGCCAAGGAATAGAACAACACACGTCTTATCAGAAATTCCTGTAATCTCAGCTTCATAGTACTAAAAATGATTTAAATGGTATAACCAAAAATTCAAGGGGGATTAAATACAACTTACCCTTCCATCATCCCAATACTTGGCCAAACAACGATCACCGATCTTCCAGTTCCAGTTATCACCGGGAATCATTCCAAATGCGGATGGGGAATGCGTTGGTGGTGCGACGGCTTGAGGGACCACATAAGTGGCAGTTGTAAATGGCTGAGGGGCCATATGCATAGCCGATGGAGGTGGCCCTGTAATATATTGCGTCTGCGCCACTGGCGATGGCACTTGACTGGCTCCGCTATGTGACGACGATGGTCCTGAACCTGGGACCACTCCCTGACTCTTTAACAGGGTCAACGCAAATTCATTGGTCTCTTTCGCCTGGAAACCTATTATCTTACTGGGATCATAGTTGAAACCATTTGGTAGTGGACCGAAAGTTTGCTGTAACTTTTGGGTTGTTGTTGAGTTCATAGGTGGCGCTTGTTGATGTTTATTTGACTGTTGTTGCTGTTGTTGTTGTTGTTGCTGCTGCTGTTGGGAAGTATAGTTCTGCTGTTGCTGCTGCTGCTGCTGTTGTTGTTGTTGTTGCTGATTGTTCCGTGTCGAGGGTGCTGATCGTGTCTTCTCAATTTTCATCTTAGATGTACTCTCGACGAGCTTGTTCACGCGGGCTGTGTGTTCATTGTTGTTGTTGTTGGAGTTATTCGAGCTGCTATTAATATTATGGTTTGTATTATGGCTTGAGTTGTTGTTGTTGTTTGAAGAAGAAGAATTATAACCAGACTGCCGATTGTTGTCATAGTTGCGATTATTTCCACTGTTATGTTGATAGTTTGTGGAATTTTCCTTTTGCTGTTGGTAGCGTGATGTTGACTGGAATAATTTAAATAATTAACACTCAAACTTAGACCTTATAAGGACCAAAACTAAACCCACCGTTTCTTTTCCATTAGACGCCGTTTTATGTTGATCATAGCCATTTCGTTGCCCTTGATGCTGAGGCTGTTCCTGTCGCTCGTGACGTTGATCCTTCTGATTGTGATAATCATTGTATCTCCGATTATCATAACCACCGCTCGATGATCCTCCACGACCGCCGCTTGAATAGTTGTTATTATGAGATCCCCGTCCACCTCCTCTGCCGCCACTACTGTAGCCAGAAGAGTTCTTTTGATCACGATGTCTCTCCGATGAAGTAGTTTCCTCGAATGGCTGATTTGGTCTCCCGTGGAATGGATTTCCACTAACACCTCCACCTCCACCACTGCCTCCGTCTCTCCCTCCGTCTCTCCCTCCGTCTCTTCCTCCGTCTCTTCCTCCTTCCCTTCCACTGTCTCTACCACTATTGCCACTACCTCGTCCCCGATTTGAACTTGAATACCTATTGTAGCGTTCCTCATTTGGATGTGAACTGTTTCGTGTGGCAAAGCTCGATGAGAGATTATTTTCAAACTTCGGCCGGCTTGAGCTGTTGTGGTTCTGCTCTTGAGACTTAACCGACGAACTACTATCGTGGTTCTGATGAATCGCCTGATTTTGCTGAAACTTTCGATCCTGATAGCTGCTATGGGATTGATTCGAATTCGACGAGGCATTGTAATACGGTTTGGTGGAAGATGGTTCACTGCCAGCTTTGGTCATTGGACGTGAGTAATTCTGGTGCGATGAGTTACTGTGGGAGGCAAATGACGGTGCTGCGGTGTTTGTTGTTGTTGTGGTTGATGACGTTTGGCCTAACGATGATGTTTGATCCGTGTTCTTGACCAAAAAAAAAAAATAAAAACAAAAGCAAACAACGTTAATTCCAGCAAAAGGAAAATAAAGAAATAAGAACTTACAGTTGGCAGTTTGTCGGTGAGAAAATCAAATAGAGAGACATTCGCTGCTGGTTTTGCTGTTCCTGCAACTTCTAGTTCCTTGCCACCACGTTTACCAACTTCCTTTGCTCCCCGCTTATTGCTTCCCATCGATAATTTCTCACGGAAGTCTTCACGATTCTTGAAATCATCTACACGTCGTTTGAGATTATACAAGGCTCTCTCCAGGCTATTTCCAGTGGAACGTAGCGCGTGCTTAGCCTCTTCCTCGGTGTAGCCTTTCTCGAGGATTTTCTTAACATTGTGGTCAAGAATTTGATGGTTGCCACCTCCGAAGATCTACAAAAAAGTATCACAAAAAGATTAAACTTGGCAGTCTTTTGGTAACATTTTATACAAAATTACCTTCTTTCCAGCTGTTTTGGCCGCCTCGGCAATAGCTTCACTCCTCATGGCATTGAATTCGTCATTCTCCTTGCCGCTTTCCTTCTCTTTCTCGGCTTGTGCAAGACTCTTGAAGTTCTTGTCGGTGCTGACTGTCTGCTGTACCTTTTGGCCAAGTGCGATCCATGGTGGCGGACCAGATCCACCGGTCTGCTGTCGTCCAGATTTGGCATACTTCTGCAGTGACCTTGTCATCTCCCATTTCTCCACCAGCGCTGCAACCCTCCCACCCAGAACCTGAATGTCCACCGGCCTCAGAACAATCATTCCCTGCATCAGGGGAATCTGTTTGCATTTAAAGTGAATCTTGGTCCCGGGCACTGTGTTCATGCTCAGCACAGAGACGTGTTCCAGTTCAAGAGCTTGCATAAGAGTCACGCCATCGGATAATTCAATTTGCAGAAACCTAGGTGCGGCCTTGGACTCTTCGTTGGCCTTTGGCGCGGATATATTGCGAATCCGCTGCACCTGAAGGACAATGTTCCCAGGAAACGATTCGTCTTTTTTCGAGAGTTCTGGTGGCAAAGCTCCTCCGGCAATTTCACGAAAATCAAACTAAAAAACATTGAAAACAAAGTGAATAGATTAATAAAAACAATTTCCATGAATTATTGTTTCTTCTAAATTCTTAATTAGTTTTCTTTTTCGTTTTCACCATCGTATTCTTACATCGAGGGCGGCGGAAATAATTTTCTTCACATCGTTGTTGTCCGGCAATTTCTTTAATCCTTCTTCTGTCAAGTACCTTGGAGGGAATTCATATTGAAATTATTATAATTGTCTTGTGGAATGTTTAGTTAATTGTTTGCGAAAATATTTACCAGCCTTGATCTTTTAGTTTTTCGAGAATTTCCATTTTAAAATTTTAATGTTTGGAAAAACTGAACTTACTTCTTATAAGTAGTGAAGAAATTTTTTTTTCACGTCTCTAAACAAATTTAATAGAAATGTCAAAAAAGCAAGGTTCGTTGAGTTTCGTTTAAATAAATTGTGCATGAAGGATGAATTTGTCGTTGGGTTTTGGTTTTCTTATGAGTGAGTGTGATGAATTGCTAGGAGTGGACGTTATATTTTTAAATTTATCTAAGGCTGATTGCAGACAAGGAAAGATGTGCACGCATTTACAACGTTAGTGATTTGTGCAAACCTCAATTTGCGCAGTTTTTCTTTTTATAATGTGATTGTGTCGTGAAGGGCCGACTTAAAAGATAATATTTGGCTCAACTTTCCATTACCGCAGCACGAATTTCGACACGCGGTTTTTTTTTATTTGATAGATATGCACAAATAAATAATAATTATAGCAATTTTAGAGCGAGGAAACATTTATTTCTATTTTAAATTAATTTTCAAAGTTCACTTTTTTACATACAAAACACGCAAAAATGGTTGATTTTGACATTTCTTCCCTGTTTTTTGTTCAGTATTGCCATACTTGTTTTTTTTCGTTGGGGATTTCTTTGTTTTTAGGGCTCAACTTTCCATTACCGCAGCACGAATTTCGACACGCGGTTTTTTTTATTTGATAGATATGCACAAATAAATAATAATTATAGCAATTTTAGAGCGAGAAAACATTTATTTCTATTTTAAATTAATTTTCAAAGCTCTTAGTATACCGTAGTATCAATTAAAAAAAACTTGTTTTAGGATCAAAAAACGCAATACAAAAAAAGTAGGGTTAAGTCCGAAAAAAAAATATTTTTTTTATGACTTAACGGTGTTTCCTCGCCTTAAAATTTAAAACATGTTCTATTGAGACCCCTACCTAACTGTACAAAAAAAATCAGAACGAAATTCGAATCTTTCCACTGATTTGTGTTCCAATTTCACACAATTCCAATGACAGATTTCTGTCAGTAAACATTTTTCGGTGGATTTCAATCAGGAAAATTTTTTCAATGACAGAAATTTGTAATGATAGCTATAAACGCCCTGTCAAAAAACTCCAATATTTGTTTTCAATGATGAAAATCAATGATAGCTATAATTGGCGCCATACGTATAACAGATTGTTTCTTATAGAAAGTTATTGCAAGTTATTCGTGCAAAATCATACTATACTTTTGATAGATTTTCCAACAAAACACCTGTAATGTGCCATATTTGTCAAGTTGCAAATTTCTATATTACCTAACCCAAGCAACAATTTTTGGTAAAAAATCGGCTTACAAACCGATTTATAACCCGAGGTTATTTACCGAAAAGTAATGAAATCGGTAAAAATCACGGTTGGGAAACGTTCCAGAACCATTACCATTACCCGAAATGGTCAGTAACTTTTGAACTTGGGTTTTTTCTTGGTAACAAAAAACCGATTTTAAAGAGTTAAATAATAACTTCTTCTAAACCTGGGTTTTTGTGTGGTAACAAAATTCCAGCTTTAAACGGTAAAATAATAACTGCTTATTGGAGATTAAATGTAACCGATAAGAAACGGTTAATATCTTACGTTCCGTTGACGTTATTTTGAAGCGCTATGGTGACGTATTTTATTTACCAGTTATTACAGGTAGTAAGGAAACCTACAAATCGGTTTTTTTAATACCTGGTTTGAACGTTGTAATTAGGTTACTTAAAAACCATTATTTTTCGTCGGTTAGAATTAGGTTACCAAAAAAGCCAGTATAATTCCGAAATCAGTTATTTTATAACTATTTATAACTTTCTTGAAAATAAAATTCCTTTTAAATAAAAAGAGGTTAAGAAATTACTTTTTACATGTTTTTTATTCATGTTTAAACTAAACATTTAACTACTTTATGAACTTAAAACTAATGCATACTTAAGTATGTGTGTATTTATATAACTTAAGACTAATACGAAGAATTTAATCGGTTGCTGCCCCGTCGCTGCAAAAAAATACACAAATTTATTAGAAAAAAAAATAAAAGCAATATTCAATTTTTTAGTTTATTATAGCTACATAAATATATAAATATAACTATATAAAAAGAAATGTGGGTAAAATTAACTTACATTTTTCCTAGCCTGAAACGGTCCTGTTTCAAGTACGTTTTTATGTATGCGGATCCCTCAGCATCGCTAAAGTTAGGGAACCTCTTCCTGACCGCCTCCACCATCACTCCAAAAATTTGCTTAAACACATCTAACCGTTTTTTGGTGACCGTCCCAAACCACGAGTATTCGAGGAGCAAAGTGTCTTCAGACATGCACCTGGGCATTGTGCGAACAGTTTTATTCACGCTTACTCCTCCAAATGTGCTGAGTTTTCGAATCTATTTAAAAGAAAAACAGAACGAAACGAAAATTTTAGTTATAATATAACACATAGAGAAAAATAATATTAGTAAAAATACATTAGCAAGAAACATTATAAAAAATACATTAGTAAAAATACAAAAGAATTTACTCATACCAAGGCTTGCTTAAAAACTGGATCAGCCCCAATTTTTGCTTCCAGCTTATCCACCTGGGCTTGATCTTTGATAAGCAACAAGCTGTTGGGAATTTCAGCTGTATCCGTCCTCACAACTCCAAGGCACAGTTTCTTGATAATAAGGTTCCAGCTAATCTCCGTCTTAGCCATTAAATTTTCGAGGAGTTGCTTATTTTCGAAGGAATCCATTTTTAATGTCCCAGTAACATTTCGAGGGACTGGACTTGCCCTTTGTTTAGCCCGCACATTTTGAATTGTTTGTAAGGCAATTTGCTGTTGAGAAGTGTTGAAATCTGAAATGTTCAATAAGAAATATTTTACAACTTATTTTTAAATTGAAACATTAAACAAAAATAATAACATTTTGTATGGAATGATAAGAGTTATATACTTTAGGGCTATGACATTTGCTGCTATAAGTACTTCTGGAAACTGCATAGTTTTGAATTGAGACGACAAGTATTTAAGCTTTTTAGGTTTTAGAAAATTTAAATTAAGTTAATAAATCGAAAGTACTTACTTATCAAAAATGATTTTGCGCGCTATTTTCTGCCAGTCGTCCGATAGTTCGAGTCATTGTTTGCGTCCAGGAAAAATTGTAGTAATATTTGTACTTGTTTTTTATGAGGAAGTAAAAAAGATGTAATTCGTTTACTTATTTTTTACTAGAGAGCTAAAAAGAAGAGATTTTTTGTACCTATTCTTTATAAGAAAAGGTGAAATAGGGATAAAAATTACCCAAAATAACGTTTCATTCAATAAAAATAATTAAATTTAATATATTCCAAAATGACTTACAAATCATCCTTTTGGACACAATAATCCTGTTGACTCCAACTTCTTTTATAAACAATCCTTTTGTTTTCGATAAATTACTTTTCTATAATTTTCACAACTAACTTATTAGCACTTAGCAAACTTTACGACTTCACGCCACGCTTAACAAAAACCAACTGACGAAAACATAGTCCGATACTGATTGGAAAATAGTTTGTGTGGTTGAGTGAGTTTGGCTTTGGTTGTGCAGAGAATACAAATGAGTTAGACTATTACTGAGGCTCTAGATAGGTAATATTTAGACTAAATATAGATAATATGGAGTAAAAATAGTAATTTTTCAACTTTTACTAAAAAAAGGTTATATTTCAACTCAAAATTAAGCTTTTTTTAAACCAAATTTACAATTCAAATAAAATTAGTAAAATATAAACCAATAAAACAAATTATTTAAAAACTAATTTGACTTAACTACCAATAAAATAAGTTTTTCTATAACTAGTTTTACATTTTTAGTAAAACTGGTAAGATTATAGCCGATAAAATAATTACCAAATTCAAGTGTTCTTTTTTAACCTAAAAAATCAGTTATTTTAAAGCTGGTTTTGAACTTGATAGCTAGAACTGGTAATAAATTAACCAAAAAATTGAAAAAAAGTAAATAATTGGTAAATATAAACCTGATTTATGACCCAGGTTTCAAATATGATTTTTTAAAGCCAATTTTAAACCTGGGTTATTAAAATACCTAAAAAAAAGGATGCAAAATTACCTGAAACTAACTTTGGGTTTATTTCAGGGTTTGTTTTTACCGAAAATTTCCCGCAGTTAAAAGATAACCTATTTCAAACCATTTTAAAACCAAGGTTATTCCAGGTAAAATTAATAACCGCGGTAATTTTGCTACTGAGGTTACAAATTGTTGCTTGGGAACGTTTTAAGGTCTTTTAAATCTTAATCCATGGTTTTAAGAAAGACTTATGTGTGTACGTGTGTACGGTCACCACTGGCTGTAATGTTGTGACCACGGTCGTTTTTAAAGAGAAATACTCACAAATTATCCTACCAACCCATAATGCATACCAAACATCAATTTCTGTGGATGTAACGGCGCCTTAACACATACTTGACGTATCCATTCAACCAAAAAGCATTCTTCACATTGACATACTATACATATAGTATATAGTATAGTATGTCAATGATTCTTCAGGTGTCAGTCTATCCATGTTGAAATGTGAAATCAGTTAACAGCTGACAAAATGGCCACCAGAGTTTAAATAGTGTTTCCAACTTAGAGTTATATACCTCTAAATAATAAAACGTTTATATATTGTAGTGCGGTAAACAGTATATTTCAAATAAATAAAAGTTCTACCAAAAATATTTTTAGCTTCTATTTTTGATTGCATACTTTTGTAAATTCTTTAAATGACAATTTTAATTGAAAAAATATATCATATTTAAATTTTTAAGGTTCGGTTGCAAAGAATGAAGGTATTAAATTTGGTTGTATTTTAGCTTATTGCTTTTGGTTTTAAAGTTGTTAAGGCGTATTTTATTATTTCGACATTGATGGAATGTCAAAAATTCTACTTTATTTCACTTGCAAAGTTAAATATTTTCAATGAAACGTATAACTGAAGCCTAACTCAACTTAAACAGGTATATGTTTTCTGTTATCTTTTGAACATGCTTACCTTTTTGTTTTACTTTTGTAAAAAAAAGAGAGAAGAGAAATTATGGGACCTAAATTTAATAAAACAGCAGTTTTTTGTGTTTTATTCATTAAATTTGAATAATACTCACTCTATATATGAATTTCAACTGATATTTTAAAGCTAATCAATATTACATCAACTGTTGAAATTAACTGTCAAAACTCATAAACTTATGCTTCTGTCAAATAAGATTTGAAGTACATGAAATAATAAGTTAAATTATAGGAAAATATTTGAACATGAAACAATTAAAACGGAAAAATAAGCCCTGTCAGGTATGGAACTAGGTCCTAGTGATTTACACCACTCAACCATTCTTAAAGTTAAATTTTAACGAATAAATTAAAGAGTTATGAAATTCAGCTTTACGTTGACAAATGACAAAACATTATAAACTCACATTTTGACATATGTATGTACATAGTAGACTTTTAAAATAAGTTGATTTAATAATAAAGTTGACTTCATTTATTTAAAATAAAGTCGACTAATTTATTTTACTAGAAACTTGACTTAAGCTGCCTCCCCATTCATTTGATATCTGTCAAAACGATTGTCATTTTAAGTATCATGTATTGCTAAAAAGTCGAAAACTCGTTCAAATTATTCAAACTCACTATAAATTTAGCCATTCGTTACCATAATTGAACGAAACCGACCACGATGCAATCAATAAGTAAAATTGTGAAGAAACTTGAAGAGAGTAGAAGAGTAACAGGTGTAATAATTCCTATGTATCATCACAATGCATGCTTAGCAAGTGGCGCTGTTGACCCGAATTTATCGATTTACCAGCGGTCGTAGCAATTGTGTCATACACATTTCTGTATGACCTTATTGCGTGAGAAGTTTCTCGGACTATGAAAAATGCTGTGCTTACGCGAATAATCTCTGAGCTCTCAAATTACAGAATCCAATGGGCAGGTTCAGACAACATAAGGGACTTCATTTGCAGTCAACTGTATTCCTTGAATGGAAATAGGAAGCTAGTAAGTTTTTTAAGTGTCATATACATTTACAACTTAGAAGTTTACTTCAGTCCATCGTACCAAAACTATCAAAAACGTTATTGTCTAAAAAACACTCCGCAAGCAAGCTACAAGTCCATCAAGATTTGTATTTTATATTGTAAAGAAATATTACTTATTTCTTTTAAAATTTGACAAGGAACCCTTTTTCATAAAACAATCAATGGAAAATAAATAAAGAGCTCAAGCTCTTTTTCAAAAGACCCATAGCAAGGCAATAAAAATAGCTACAATTTATCTTCTTTGAAGATTTGTAGCAACTATATAATTCGCAGTTGCTCTATGTAGCTCACATTATATGGAATCTCGATTTATTCGGGAAAATATGCGTCAAGACAAGGTGTAATGGTCATCTTCTGATGAGCCCAGCCATTACATATCGGGTACGAAACGCATATATGAACCAAAAACACTCCATTACCAAGACCGGAATCTTTCGTACGTTTCACTCTCCAAAACCCGTTTGTTTACATTGTTGTATTTGTAATTTTGACAATTAGTACATGAATAGATGTGAGCACAAACAAAAAAACGATGCCGTGGGCTAGCGGCACTTTGCATAGCAAAAACAAAATGGAGGGGTTAATAAGTTTTTTTCAGGTTTTTCCTTTTACTTTTTTCGATGAAAAAGTCAGTTTTAAGCTTTAATTTTGCAGGCATTTTGTGGATAGTGAACCAATGTACCTTTTTGTCTTGAAAAAAGCATGTTCAACATCAGTTTATTATAATTAATTCACTAATTTACAGTAATCATTACGAAATTCTTTAAATTTCATAATAAACCTCGGATTTTTGTATCAAAGATGCGTTCGAAGAACCATCAAGTTAAGGGTGCGAGCGCAATTTTTTTTATTAAATTCTAATAAATTTTCGTTAACGAACGGCCCAAATATTTTATTTGCAACTAATTAAAACGGCCCAAATATTTTGTTTGCAACTAATTAAAATCTGTATCAATTTAATTAATCCAAGTATATTTATAGTTTATTTTTAATGATTTAAGCTTGCAACTATTTTTCAATTCCATTATATTAACTTTAAAAAAAAAAGAGTTATAGTCGAAAAATATCTTATCCATAACATTCTTGATTGATGGAAGCATACATGTATTTGCTATCAAAAAAAACTATGCATCAAAGGAACACCAATGTTTTAAAAAAGTAATCAGAACGATAATAGCGAACCTGTTGAATAAATGCAGAGCAAATAAAATGCAAATTTTGACATATATCACAAAATGAAAACGTCTTAAAATCGTTCTGAATTCATGCACAACTAATTCAATAGAACATGTAATCGTCATGAATGTTTATTGTTGACGTACAGAAGTTTTTTTAGTGAATTTCCACAGTTTAACGCAAAATATAATTTTCATTCATTCCATAAAAATGTTTAGTTACCAAAGTTCAAGTTTACTTATTATTGTTTGAAGGGTATTTTTAGTAGAAGTGCTGCTAAAAATGAAACAAATTAATGAGTTTTACGTACATGTTTTTCTTAATATAGTAAATATTTCCATAGATTACATTTCATAAATGCAGAACATGGAAGAAAATATACATAAATAATAGTTTTCAGGTATAAAGCAGAGGTTAGTGTGGACAAATATTTTTGAGAAAGCCAATAATATTTTAGGTATGTTCATTAAAGAAATTTCCGCTTCGGCTAACCTTCATCAAATTCGTAATTTTATGCGTAAACATAGAAGATAACATTATTTAGTCAAGAAGTATGGATTTTGGCGCGTATACCGGTTTTTTCTATTGGGTGTTCGGTTTCCCCATACTGGAATAAAAAAAAGTTACTTAAATCTATTTATTGCACTCATTTAGTTGGTATTGTGTGTAAACATATTGCCTATTTCTATTCCTTAAAGATGCTTTACACAAAGCAACTTATTTTTAAAACATGGTTCCCTCAAATTTTTATTCCAAAATCTAACTACAAACAAAATTCTAACTCTAACATAGTCCCTCAAAAAGAAATTTTCAGGAATATTTCTGCAACAAACAAAACTAAAATTTGGTCTTGCAACTACCGAACTGCTTAAATGATGAAAATACTAATCTAATTGAGGAATCTGAACTAGCTAAAGTTGGCAATGGAACTTCACAAGTATGCTTCTCGTAGCATTGTCTGTACAAAAAAAATTCAGAGGCACCCGCCTATTGTTTCCACCTGAACTTCTAACGTCGCCAAAAAAATGCTCTAAGCAAACTACAGCTGGAAAAATTGTCTGTTTTGTTGTTTTACAAAGTATTGAGTTACACTTTTGTCCATTTGCAATAATTATACTTAACCAGTTGCAGCACATGTTGCGTTCGCAAATAATTTAAGTAAACAAAATAAATAATAATAAACTAATAAATCATTGAATAATATGTATTTGGTCAATTTTATTTTATTTAATATACATTTACAACATTTACTTGGATTGAAATTAAATTAATTAGCTATACAAATCTTCCAATTTAAGACCATGTCAGCACTTCAGATTCTGCTGGTTAGGATTGTTTAGTTTTTGAACGAGGCCAAGAACATTCAAAGTGAAGCATTTAGATGGGGCTGATTACTAGAATGAAGCATTTTGATGGGCCGAAACCCTAAATGTGAGAATGTGTTTGGGTTTTTGCATCATTTCACGCACACTTTCTCACATTTAGTGTGTAGTTAGCTTGTGGCAAGCCGAAAGTCAGTCTGAGATTCCGGTCTTGGTAATGGAGTGTTTTTGATATGAACACTTATGCTGGTTTATATTTATTTTTGTGATTTTAAATCATATTTATTAAAATAAACGGTGTTCAGGAAAAAACAATTCGACTGTTAAAAGTCAAATATTTTTTTTATAAAGCTCAGCTTTCAGTTGTAAGAAAAAACTTGATCAACTGTCATTTTGACATGAGTATAGACTTGATTTGATAGTTTTCTTGATTAAGTTTCCAGTCAACTTTCCAATAAAGTTGCCAGCTGGTCAATCACATACTAGAAACTTGCCTTGCTTTCAAGTCCCTTATGTCGTCTGAACCTGCCCAAAAATTAGACTGCAAGAAATGAAATATCAGTTTTGACATTTATATCATTGTAAAAATGTCAAAAATTATTCCAAATCTGACCGAAACTGATTCTTCACATCTTTTAATTGGCATAGTAAATAAATAAGATTTTATTGAGCAGTTTGAAAACCACATAGAGTGAGACACACTTTTAAATGGCCTTAGAATTTTGATCAAAGCTGGTTTCGAAGCCCTTTAAAGTACCTTAAATGAAGCTGTTTCATATGATAATAATCTCGGTGAATTATTTTATATGTTGACAAAAAACTTCATTTTATTTTGCTCTTTAGTCTGAAAAATGTGTAGGTACTTTAGAAATATGTAAACTTTTCCCATGGAAAAGTCTTTAGGCCCCCTGCTGTGCGTTTATTATTGTGCTCATGTTAAGTCAGCATAAGCTTTAGCAATTTATTTAAAAGGTTATGTAGTTCAGATTATATAGTTGCTCTTGCTGGGTATTTCTTTTAAGACTTCTCGTTTTCTGTTTCATTACACTAATAGGATTTCATTTTAGGTAAAATTTCTATTTGAAAGATTTAAACTTTATGTCAGTACTCATGTGAATATTTTTTTTTAATGCCTATAGGCTTAAGTCAATATTAGTCCATCTAAAAGCTTAATCACACGTATTCAATTACTTTTGAACAACCTATGTACAGTACATGTCTACTTCCTGTCATTTTCCTTTCCATTAAGATATAAGGGAACTCGAAAACCACCCTATCGAAATAATTGTGCCCAAAAACATTTAAAAATTCAATATGCAGTCACAAAATATGCTATTTCCCTGTGTCAATATTTAAAACTTTTTTTTCTTCTTCTTTTTGATTAGAAACAAATTCATGAGATTGTAATTTTCAATGAGGGTTGATTGTAGGTAAGGTAGAGTAGATATCAAAACACCAAAAAGCTTATAGGGATGAATACCAACGATTTATCAACAGAAAGAAAAAGTAAACGTATCTTTATATATCGCAATTTAACAAGAGGTAAAAATAGACGCAGACTTATTGAATTGTTTTCGTTTCCTTTTTTTTTTGTGGAGATGGGGTGGGTGGGGTATCTTTTAGCATCCTCTGGAGGCTGTTTTCCTAACCTAGTTTCCAAATCTTCGCCTTCTTTTTCGTCTTCACATAATATGTCTTATTTACTGAATTATGGTCTAGACTTTGGGGAAATAAATGTTTTCGTTACCTTCTCCTGCCTGCTGGGAAGTCCTGGGGTTTTTCTCATCCTCATCATCATAGGGGTGATGTTCTGAATGGTACAGAGATAAAAAATGTCGAAACAAGGTGAAATACATTTTTACAATGGATTTGCCATTAACATTATTTGAACCCACGATAAAATCTTCAGTTTTGTATATTTCACTTTCGAAACGTCTGTTTTTGAGGTACATAATTGGCCCAGGCGTGGGTCTATGGAGGTAAAAAGTGTAATAGAGGTTATCTCCATACCTACAGAAGCCCTAATCGAAATATGTATCTACCTACCTTTAAAGGAAACTCAAGATATATTCTTAAATTATTCCTAAGTACATTTTCCTAAGCTTTCTCGTAAAACAATTGTGTTAAGGATTTTATTTGGTTTACATTTTTTCTTTGTGGTTCAGGTTAACAAAATATCATTTTTGTACTACATTGAATATTCCATTTGTAATATTGTAGAAAACATATGCTTTTATGATGTAATAAGGGATAACTTGATGGCTTTCGTTTTTAGGGGAGTGATTTTATTAGCATTATTATATTATATAAAATCTCAGATTCTCACAAAAGAGGAAGTCTTTTGTGGTAGTTTTTCGTGTTTGTATAATTTTTTGTGTATGAAAACATCTTTTTTTATTTCATTTTATTTTAATAAAAAGGAAATTCGTTTTGAAAGGTTAACCAAGGCAAATAAAGACATAAGTTTTGATTTTTGTCGGTAATACGTGACTTAACGATGATTCTCTTCGAATGATAATTTTTTTAGGTTTTACCATTGTATCTCACTTCAACTTACTTGAATAAAACATATTTTGTCTAACTCACCTGTCTCTTTTAATCATTAAAGAGTGATGAAATGTCAAAATGAGGGACATGAAAATAGTTCAATCTCGAACTGTGCACGCACTGTTATACCGACGGCCGAATGTTAAATGTCACAATGTGTACTAAAAATGTCACTTTTATCATGGTTAGGTTTACTAACGAAGAACTTTCGGAGATAAGTAAAGAAGTTTTCCATGGGTAAATACAGATTTCCTTCAAAAATTGATTATTTTTTGTGGCGCATGGACCACGATTGGAATTGCTTTTCATTTTTGTCATTGTATTATTATAATATCGTTAGCGTTAACGAATAACGAGTGCGGTAGAGCTGTCAAATTTCTAACTAAACATTTATTTAAATTGTATTAGTATTTGTGCAAAGAGGGGCAAATCTGGCAAAAAAATCCAGACCTGCAGATTTGATCTTAAATAAAAAAAAAAAGAGGCTGGGATGCGACCCACACTGATAACTTCCCATCCCGTCTGTCGATTTGTCTTGCTTAAAAGTTTGTCTATATGTATCAATTTTTACCAAATTTGCGTACTATTTTTTGTAGATTTTATTTTTTTACGAAAAAACGGACTGTTGGATTTTTATATCGAATGATATATGAATATCGTAAACAATATTTTCTGTGAAATAAAATAAGTTTGAAGCCAATATTTGTAATTTTTGAAAAGCTATTTGAATCGAAAGTAAATTTCTACAAAGTTTTAGTATTGTTTTATTTTAGGTTTTTATTTTTTGTAAAAATAACTGTCAATTCGATTTTTCTTAAAATTTTATCGAATGTTGAAAACAATATTTCTTATAAGTTAAAATTAGTTAGAAGCCATTATCTAAAATTTTTGAAAAGATATTTGAGTCGAAATTCAATTTTTATTAACTATGAGTAATTTTTTTTTAGGATTTTATTTTTTATAAAAAAAAAACTGTCAATTAGATTTTTCTCAAAATTTTATCAGATGTCAAAAACATTATTCTTCGTTGCACAAAATTGTTTTGGAGATGAAATCATATTTTGGTCGTAAAATTTTCGAGGTGACAAATTTTTTTTTCAGTTTTTTTTTGATTTATAAAAAAAACCGTTAATTGGATTTTTTTTCCAAAAATATAATTGTTTTGTATTACGTTACAATATATATTATAAAATTTAATTCAAGTCTCTAACATCATTGGTTCATGAGATATTTAGGTTTAACCAAAATTTTCACCTTTTTTTTAAATTGCTATGGTAAAAAAAACCACCCACGCAATTTTTTTGAGAGCCCTTTCTGCATCTTTCTGCCTTATTATCTGTATAACAAAATTTATTTGAAGTCGATATCTCTTCTGGTTCTTGAGCTATGGACGACAAAAAACGTCGCGAACGTACGGACGTACGGACGGACGGACGTACGTACACACGCACGCACAGACATCTTTCTAAAAATTTTTTATTTCGACTCTAGGGACCTTGAAACGTCGAAAAAATGTCAAAATTTTCAATTTGACAAATCTGACCCATTACAATAACTTCCTATGGGAAGTTAATAAATCAATTTATGTTGCCCCATGGAATGCAAAAATAGATCTGGAATAAAATGATTTATTTTACCCATGGAAAATCTCATTTAAATATATTTTAATATACCAATTTTGACTTGAAGAAGACAACTTTTAAGATAAATTTGTATCACAAACCCATATGCAGTGTTTAAGGGCAGAATTTTTATTGTTGGCGGAATAAAAACTTTCAAGAAACATCATTTTATCCATGAAAATAAATGTGTGTTGTTTATTTCATACCGGTAGGTGTCATTGATAAAAATGGCATTGATTATATTGTCATTTGGATAGGTAATAGTGAAAATGAGTTTATGTGTCACCCCGCGGTTGTCATAATAAACTTATTGACATTTTAAGGCCCCGTCCACACATGCGTTCTTAAAGTTAAAAACTCACAGATTTTGAAGGAGACCGCTGCGTGTAAAAGAACGCATGTATGCACGGGGTCTTAAAACGCCAATAAGTTTATTATGACAACCGCGGGGTGACAGTCTAAATTGAGGTTTAAGGTATGTGTCATCTTGCAGAAACCTACAAAGTTTCTGAAAAGAATGTCAACAAATAAATTCAGTTAATAAACCATTACAACATAAGGAATTAGAAAAAATAACTGAAAAGTTGAATGATTTAAAATATCTTCCGAAAAATAATGTACTTTTTTTTTAATTTTGATAACACAAGAGGGGTTACGATTAACGTAAAGAAAATAGGGACGGGTTTAAGAGTAGATACTGGTACACAATGGCCTTAAAGTTTTGACTATCGAAAGGGGGGGGGGGAATTGATAAAGAAAGATAAATGCATTCTTGTTGTGCGGCTGAAAAAACAAAACTCTTTACTTTAAAGTATACTTTCTTTTATTTTATGATTTGGAAAACAAAACTAAACAAAACAGATACATTAATACACTTTTGATGAATATTTTATTTTATTATAAAGTTTGGATATTGCCATTAAGATTGAAAAACAGCACCATTGAAATGGGAACCTCGTGCCTCGGAAAGAATTTTCGCAGCATGATGTTCTTTTGATGTTGAGTTTTGATTCGTATAGGGTTCGGGATTTTTAACGTACAAATCGCATGATATTTGTGGCCAATTAACGTCGCCAAATGCTCAAACATTGTTCGAAAAATCAGTGTTTATTGACTGCTGTTCCAACAATCCAGAAGCTTATTTGCTGAGTTTGTTTTAGCAATTTTTAATAATTTTTAATGTGTTGTTCGACTGGAAAGCAAACTATTGACGTTAGTGGCAAAAATTCGACTAAAATAATGACACTTCAAATGACAGTTGAGTTTAAAAGCTAAAAAGAAAATAAATTAGAAGAAGAACCAGGGCCTGGTAAATTACAACAGTCAACCATTCTGTGTGCTAGCAATTTCAGGGAAAGAGGGGACTCATAGTTTTTATGCCGAATCCGAACGGCTGGTTTGACAAAACCTTCTAGGAGGTAGTACCCGATAAAAAGCCTTTAGGTGGCACAGGTATGGATTGAACCCAAGACTTCTAGGATGACATTGCACTAACCATCACGCAGCGCCGATGCGATGGTACTAAGAGCTTGACAGCTGTCAAATGAATTCATCAACAAGACCGTTTTAAAATCCTTTTACAAAGTTTTGAAACAAAATCTTATACTGTTATTAATCAAAAAAAAATACTAAAATGAAACTAGTAGATAATTAGTATTTGAAATACTACTCTAAAAATTGTTAAAAGTTGTTTATCTGCCCGAACATCTTAAAAAAAAAAAATTATGATAATGACTTTGAAGTATTTAAATTTTACATACAATTTTTTTAAAGCTCTTTGGATATACCGATATAAAGTACCTTTTTCATGAAGTTATTGAAATAATAAGTTGGTTATTACAAAATAAATGATTTACTTTAAGTTTTCAGGGGGCACCAATGAAAAGCTTTTAGTTAGGGCCCGATTTCTTTTTCATTACAAAAAAAGAAAAACATTAAGAAATCATCAAAAACCGAGTTAAGAAATAAATCAGTTTGCTTTTCGTTTAAGATCGTTCAGACAATAAAAATCATTTAAAATATCACCCAAACAAATACCCCCATAAACATAAACTAAACACAGTAGAAAAGCTTTATTCATTCATTAAAGACCGGCATAACACTACCATACTATTAACCCCCACGTATTTATTTTGCCAGACACTTTTACAGCCCCCTTAAGCTTCATAAATCCCCAAAAGTCCCTCAACAACTTACGGCCAACTAAACACACTATATAGCCATATATATGTAGATACCATACCTCCCTTTGCTTTAATCTACTTTAGCATATAAACAAAACCACCCTCCCAATCATCCCCCGCTTCAACGAAAAGAAAAAGCTTAGCGCCAAAAATATCATGCCATGTGCTTCTGTGGGGGTTTCCTCACTGCTGCAAAGGCAAAACTGCTTCTGCTATGCCACTCGGGAAATCTGCATGAAATCTTACAAAATAATGCTCCACTAAAAAGCTCCAACCACCGACAAGTTTGCAATAAACAATCAGCCAATCCAACACGAACCGGCAACGACCGAGAAAAAGCAAGTCAAGAGTCAGCAGAGTGGCAAACTCTGCCAAAATGGTTATGGCAAGCGGCAAAAGCAAGCAAGTGGCAACAATACTGCACGTACCAGACCAAACAAAAATCGTAAGCATAAAAATGGAAAAATACCTTCCTAGATACTTTGTAGCTCACTTAAACTTTAGTTTGTTTGCAGATTCTGTGCGATTCGGTTGGATTTGCTTTATGGGTTTTGAAATCCGCATACAAAAATCGGGCTTCTGTAGTGGCAAAACGTGTGTACGATAAAAATCCTTCATAACGAAGAAAAAAAAAAAAAAAAAAACAAATCAAAGAAATAACTCAAATAAATTTTTCAACTGGTGCAAGTTCCACATTTCCACAGGCACTTGCCACACCACCTCACCGGGGAGTCATTAGTTTGCTAATATATAAAAAAAGTGACAAATGAAAAATAAAAAAACTTCATGTGACCAATTCAACAGGTGTTTTATTTATAATCTCACAATCATAGCAAGTCGAAAGAGGCTCGTGCTATGATGCTAAATTGTACCTACATACCTATCTACCTAAAGCAATTGGTGTTAAAGTGCATTGTATTTATTTGAAAATAGATACAAGATACTTTCCGTAAATATCTATACACTTGTTTTTGTCTTGTTTAGAAAAAGTGTGTTTCAAATTGAACGTTTTTAGTGGAAATTAGAAATGGATATTAGATTTTTGTTGACGAAAAAGTACTCTTATGTTGACAACCAAATATAATTGTTAAAATGAATTTAAAGTAATTTAACAATCTTATGAGACAAATTTTGAAATGAAACTCTTAAAAACTTCCTTAAAGTTCGAAAAGATATGACAAACAAAAATTTTAAGATACAAATGTAGCTTAAGGTCACTGAACAACAATATAAAGGTGAACAAATTAACAAATTTCTTAAAATATAAAAAAGTTACAATTCGGAGAAAAGATACAAAATTTTATGATTTTCACTAAAAAAAGTTAAAAATTTAGAAAAATCTTAAATTTAAAAACTTGAAAAATATCAGAAAATAAGATTCTTGATGAAATTTTTGAAAGTTCTAAGTAAATTCCGTAAAATAAGTCAATAAGATACAAAAGTATCTTTAAGATAAAAAAAGTATCTTTTAGCTTAAATTTAGTAGTTTTTTTTTTTTTTTTTTTAAATTTAAACCACTTTCAACAGAGTTAAAATATCAACAAAATAAAGAAAAATTAAACAAGTGCTAAAATTGTCGATTGTTGTATTTATATAGCGTACCTATGGAAAAATTATTTCGCAGATAAAAAGAGTCGCACATGGTGAATAAATTCCAAATAAAGAGTTTCTTTGCGGTCGTTTTACGTGCGTGAAATTTTTAATTGAATGAAAAATAAAATAGAAAACGTTTTAAAGCAAATAAAATAAAAAGAAAACCAGTGAGTTCAGATTGTGTGGTGTGTTTTTTGTGTGATTTAATTTGGCGATTTATTTATTTTCGCAAATTTTGGTTTTAAAAAAAATTAATTGGCTGCGAATTTAATTTTACACCACAAAAGATGTTGATGGACAGATTCTACACTTTCAAGCTGTTTTAAAGAACGATATAAATAAAGGTAAAGTTGGTACATTTTTAAATGCTCCCTTTTAAACCTGACAAATCTTAAAGATCTCATCTCACATCGTTATGCTTATGATGCAATTTTTAAAAGAAAAACAATAACCGGCAATTTCACCTACATATATTCGCCGTCGTCGGTTATGCAATATCAGATTGTTGTTATTATTGTATTACCTATATTTTATTCTCTTTTTATATTTTTAAATATATTTTTTCCAACCCAACATGAGTGTGATGCTGATGATATATTTTCCACTTCTTTAATTGTTCATTCGTCTGTCCGTTGTCTCCGTCGTCGCGTCATCATCATCATCGTTGTCGTCACTTTAATGCATCTAAATATGGAACGTTGCAAATCTTGAAGAAAATATCTTCGATGATGTGGTTAACCCACTGAATTTCAATATAAGACACAAGTAGTTTGTTAAGATACTCGTATCTTGAGTGAGAGAATCTCTTGCGACAAAAGTGCAGCATAAGTTTTGACGACGACGACACGACACGACGAAACGACGAACGCACGCAAAGATGTTTAATTTTATAGTCATATAAATATGCTTATAGGTCTACGAGTATATCATAAGTACAATGAAAATGTTTGTCTTTAAGCCGGTTAATGATTGTGATGGAAGATGAGATGATGATGTATTAAAGTTCATGGGCTTGAGCACTTTGATATGTTTATACCTATAGAAAATCTGAAGCCTGAATTAAACGATATGCGATGGGTATTTATTATTATGTATTTAGGTAGGTTTCTATATGTATACCTACGATTTTTAGCAAGGCTTTTGCGGGGATAGTAGTATGGAAATCCCATTAAACGAGTATTAAAGCTCTGCAGGCGAGGAGTTATTATTGTTTTAATGTTAACTGGGTGGTTTTATTTCTTTTTTATTGAGTGATTAAGGGTGTATCTGCAGTACCTACAAAGTGAAAATTGCGGACACGAGTTTGGTAATAAAAAAATAAATTGTTCTACAAAGTGTTTTTAATACGGAGGAGAATTAAAAAAAATAAAAAGAGGCTGGGATGCGACCCACACTGATAACTTCCCATCCCGTCTGTCGATTTGTCTTGCTTAAAAGTTTATGGGGTTTCGTGTTTTGTTTCTTAAAAATTACCAACAACATTTTGAATATGATAAAATAGTTTGATTTCAAAATCAGTTTTTGTTAATGAGATTTTTAGTCGAAAACCAATTCTAACCAATTTTAGTAGCATTTCTTAAAAGTTTTTATATCTTAAATAAACAAATATTGGATGAATGAGAGATCACGAGATATCGAGAACCGAACATCGACTTTTACAAAATTTGCGTACTATTTTTTGTAGATTTTATTTTTTTTTATGAAAAAAACGGGTTGGTGATAATATCCCCCAAGATATAATCCCCAAAGGAAAATCCCCAAATCCATAATCCCCAAAACGAAATCCCCAGCAGCAAAATTCCCAAAGAGAAAATACCCAGGGCGAAAATCCCCAAGTGAATATCCCCAAAACAATTATGTTCAAGTAGTGAATCATGCGATTAAATCGCGCACGCAATTTAATCGCATGATTCACTACTTGAATATAATTGTTTTGAATATATTAAATTTCATTTATATTGCATGAAATGCAAGCAAAAGATTTGGAAACAATAACATCATGCATTTCAATTTTTATTCAAAAATTAAAGAAATACTCGACACTACAAAACAACACTTAGACAGCACTAAACAAGAACTACGAATACAATGATTCTCTATCAATACTAAAGTCAGACCGAGAAGTGCATGCCTTCATAGTGATTTTTTGTTTAGAAACTGTTTATCATTATCATTTATAAATATCACAATAAGAGAATTTCATAAGAGTTCTTCTAAAAACTGCATGCATAAATGAAGATATGCACGGATACTGGGGATTTGGAGATTTCGTGGGGATTTTGGCAAAATAAATTATTTAGTTGGGGATTTTGTCCATTTGTCTTATGTCTCTGGGGATATTATCAAAATGGATTAAATTTGTTTGGGGATATTATCCCGTGGGGATTCCTTTTTTTGGGGATTCAATACGACACCCGAAAAAACTGACTGTTGGATTTTAATAAAAAATTTACGGAATAAATTTTCTGTTAGTTTGAAGCCAATATTTTTAATTTTAAAAAAGATAATTGAGTCGAAATTCAATTTTTACCAACTTTTAGTAATGTTTGTTTTAGGTTTTTATTTTTTTTAAGGAAATTTCGACTTTAATTTAGTTTTCTTTTTTTTAATACAATTATTTTTTTGATTTTGTGGTTTTCAATTAATAAAATAAACCAATTTATCGTTTTTGACATTTGTGCCCTGTTTGACCAAACACTTTTTATTTTTTACTTTGCAACTTTTTACTTTTACTTTGCAATTTTAGTTTCACCAAATGCAATTTTTAACAGAGGAAATTATTGAATTGAAAAGTTTTCCCCTTTGCAAAATACGTTTCATCAAATTCAAATTTGCAAAGTGCAAAATCTTTTCTGTGAAAAGTTTTGTTATTTTGCAAAAGTATTTGTTCTTTCTGTTTCACTAAACAATAAACATTGCAAATTATATTTAGAATTATGAAAAGCTTTTCACTAATTGACAAAAGAAATGTTCATTTTAAAATAAGAGTTTGTTTTGAAAAGTTGTCGAAAACTAATAAAAAAATATATGATCCGCTTTGAAAATGAATAAGTTCAAATAAGTTCATAATAATTAACAAAGCCATGCACATGTAATATTTTTAGTTTTGACGAATTT
Source organism: Eupeodes latifasciatus (assembly GCA_920104205.1). NCBI lineage: Eukaryota > Metazoa > Arthropoda > Insecta > Diptera > Syrphidae > Eupeodes > Eupeodes latifasciatus. The sequence continues at coordinate 29,333,475 of OV049924.1, forward strand.
ACCAAAGAACATGATTTTGGATTTAAGGGTTAAAGCTTTGATTCATCTCAATTTCAAAAAGAGGTTGGGATGCGACCCACACTGATAACTTCCCATCCCGTCTGTCGATTTGTCTTGCTTAAAAGTTTGTCTATATGTATCAATTTTTACCAAATTTGCGTACTATTTTTTATAGATTTAATTTTTTATGAAAAACGGACTGTTTGATTTTTATAAAAAACTACTGAATATCGAAAACAATATTTTTTGTGAAATAAAATAAGTTTGAAGCCAATATTTGTAATTTTTGAAAAGCTATTTGAGTCGAAAGTAAATTTTTACCAAGTTTTAGTATTGTTTTTTTTTTTAGATTTTTATTTTTTATAAAAGAAAACTGTCAATTCGATTTTTCTCAAAATTTGTCCTAATGTTGAAAACAATATTTCTCATAAGATAAAATTAGTTAGAAGCCATTATCTCAAGTTTTTGAAAAGATATTTGAGTCGAAAATCAATTTTTACGAACTTTTATTAATTTGTTTTTAGGTTTTTATTTTTTGTAAAAAAACTGTCAATTCGATTTTTCTCAACATTTTTCAGAATGTTAAAAACAATATTTCTTGTAAGATAAAATAAGTTTGAAGCCTTAATCTCAAGTTTTTGAAAAGATATTTGAGTCGAAATTCAATTTTTACCAACTTTGAGTAATGTTTTTTTTTGGTTTTTATTTTTTATAACAAAAAACTGTCAATTCGATTTTTCTCAAAATTTTATAGAATGTTAAAAACAATATTTTTTAAAAGATAAAATTTGTTTGAAGCCAATGTGTCAAATTTTTGAAAAGATATTTACGTCGTAAAACAATTTTTACCAACTTTTATAAATTTTTTTTAGGTTTTTATTTTTTGCAAAAAAAACTGTCAATTCGATTTTTCTCAGAATTTCTTATAAGTAAAATTAGTTAGAAGCCGTTATCTCAATTTTTTAAAAAGATATGAGTCAAAAATCAATTTTTAACAATTTTTGTTAAATTTTGTTTTTCGGTTTTTAATTTTTTGTACAAAAACTGTCAATTCGATTTTTTTCAAAATGTTATTGAATGTTGACAACAATATTTTTTGAAAGATTAAAGTAGTTTAAAGCCAATATCTCAAAGTTTTGAAAATAGATTTGAGTCGAAAATCAATTTTTACCAACTTTGATTAATGTTTTTTACGTTTTTATTTTTTATAAAAAAACTGTCAATTAGATTTTTCTCAAAATTTTATCAGATGACAAAAACATCATTCTTCGTTGCACAAAATTGTTTTGGAGATGAAATCATATTTTAGTCGTAAAATTTTCGAGGTGACAAATTTTTTTTTTCAGTTTTTTTTTGATTTATAAAAAAAACCGTTAATTGGATTTTTTTTCCAAAAATATAATTGTTTTGTATCACGTTACAATATATAATATAAAATTTAATTCAAGTCTCTAGCGTCATTGGTTCATGAGATATTTAGGTTTAACCAAAATTTTCACCTTTGTTTTAATCTGCTATGGTGAAAAAACCACCCACGCAATTTTCTTGAGAGCCCTTTCTGCATCTTTCTGCCTTATTATCTGTATGACAAAATTTATTTGAAGTCGATATCTCTTCTGGTTCTTGAGCTATGGACGACGAAAAAAACGTCGCGAACGTACGGACGTACGGACGCACAGACATCTTTCTAAAAATCTTTTATTTCGACTCTGGGGACCTTGAAACGTCGAGAAATGTCAAAATTTTCAATTTGACAAATCGGACCCATTACAATAACTTCCTATGGGAAGTTAAAAATGTCTGATTTTGTAGAGGTTTTTTAATCCATCGACATTTGTGTATATAACATTGGGCTGGGAATGGGGCCCAATAACACGGTGTGGCATCTATAAACCTGAACAAATTTCGACTAAAAGTTGGTTAAAAGTGATTTTCGTCTCGAATATCTTGGTAACAATTAAAAATATTGCCTTCAAACTAACTTTATCTTATACAAAATTAAATTATTTTTTAACATTTATTAAAATGTTTTGACAGTCGGTTTTTTTTTATAAAAATAAGAATCTTCAAAAAAAAAAACTAGCCAAAATTTGTAAAAAATTATCTTAAAAAAAGAGCAATCTGTATTTTTTAGAAGAAAATAATTATTGTTAAAGTTTTAGAAAAATCGACAAGCAAAACGGATTAGTCCAGTCAATAAATGACTCAAAATGAGGTGTAGAGTGCGTGAGCAGGTAACTAAGCGATTCCTTCAGAAACTTGTTCAGGGGGCTTAGGTTGTTAACATACCAAAAGTCCTGACTCCTAGGTGATGAGCGGGGGGGTGGAGGGGGGGTAAATGTACGAATTTTGGGGTTTTCGCTTATATCTCGAAAACGGTGCATCGGAGAGAAATATTTTTAGAGAAAAAATGGAGTTCTTAAAATTATCTAAAACTTTTATATCATATGTTTTTTTCTAATTCCTAACCGTTTTCGAGCTATACCCTCGGAAAAAGTTGAAATTTACAAAAAAAATCAATTTACGTCAAAATATTCATAAACATTGCATCATATTGTCTAAACCTATTCATAAACGAAAAGTATGAATAGGAAAGAAGTTGTAGATTTTTAAATTCCCTTTTAGAATATATATACATATGCTAATTAATGTCCAACGCGCCTAAAGTTACAGCTATTTTAAAACTTGTATAGCATTTTGCAATTTTCAGAAAATTAGTTTGTATATCATATTCTTAACCCACAACCTTTGTTCGTGTATTTTGTTTAAATTACAGATAACAATATCAGCAATTTGTTAGTCAATTAAATTTAATACTTGAAAACAACATTAATAATATGCAATAGAACGCCGATTAACCGAATCGCCAATTATCCGTTTCGGTCCTAAGCGTTATATACAAAATTAAAACTAAGTATTTTTTCAATAAAAACAAGTTCAATAATAATTCTTTATTACGTGGTAACAAATCAAATGAAAATTAGTTTCATCCTCTTTGAACTTGAGGGCCCAGGCAATGATTGGCCACTGCTGGTTAAAAGAAACAAATATTGTGCAAATTTTGAGTTTCTTATAAGCGTTACGTACTGATCATGGTTTGAACCTCCCTTAACCAGTACCGCTTCCAATCGTTTACGAGGTCAGTGGCAAATATGAAGCCTGAAATCAGCTCCCTACCTCCAACAGAGAATGCAGCTAAACAGCACTCTCGGCGAACCTACCACCAAGTGCAGCAGTGGCTCGGTAATGAGCTGCCCCCTCAAGATTGGGGGTGGAAGCGTGTAGGAGACACTCTGGTGGCAATTACAATGGAAAATCTACCAGCACCAGAGGTTCTTCTGAAAACTATATTTTGCCGCTGCACCAAGGATTGTGTAGTTGGAAAATGTGGCTGCCGAAAAGCGATGCTCACCTGTTCTGCAGCGTGCCTCCACTGTCAAGGGAAGTGCCTGAACAGTGTGCCTGTTGACGATGAGGACGATGAAGACGATGTAGAGCCCATTCAGCAAGAGCCACCCGCTACTGAGGAAGAAGATGCCATGGAAGACCAATCATTGCCTGGGCCCTCAAGTTCAAAGAGGATGAAACTAATTTTCATTTGATTTGTTACCACGTAATAAAGAATTATTATTGAACTTGTTTTTATTGAAAAAATACTTAGTTTTAATTTTGTATATAACGCTTAGGACCGAAACGGATAATTGGCGATTCGGTTAATCGGCGTTCTATTGCATATTATTAATGTTGTTTTCAAGTATTAAATTTAATTGACTAACAAATTGCTGATATTGTTATCTGTAATTTAAACAAAATACACGAACAAAGGTTGTGGGTTAAGAATATGATATACAAACTAATTTTCTGAAAATTGCAAAATGCTATACAAGTTTTAAAATAGCTGTAACTTTAGGCGCGTTGGACATTAATTAGCATATGTATATATATTCTAAAAGGGAATTTAAAAATCTACAACTTCTTTCCTATTCATACTTTTCGTTTATGAATAGGTTTAGACAATATGATGCAATGTTTATGAATATTTTGACGTAAATTGATTTTTTTTGTAAATTTCAACTTTTTCCGAGGGTATAGCTCGAAAACGGTTAGGAATTAGAAAAAAACATATGATATAAAAGTTTTAGATAATTTTAAGAACTCCATTTTATTCTCTAAAAATATTTCTCTCCGATGCACCGTTTTCGAGATATAAGCGAAAACCCCAAAATTCGTACATTTACCCCCCCCTCCACCCCCCCGCTCATCACCTAGGAGTCAGGACTTTTGGTATGTTAACAACCTAAGCCCCCTAAACAAGTTTCTGAAGGAATCGCTTAGTTACCTGCTCACGCACTCTACACCTCATTCCTTGACTGGACTAGATGGGAAGTTATCAGTGTAGTTTGCATCCCAGCCCCTTTTTTAAATAAAAAAAACAATTAATTCATTTACCTTATTTTTAAATCAAATCTAAATCTTTGAATAGTCTAAGCTTTTCTGCGCTAGTTAGTACGTCTGTCAATTTTTAATGAATATGGTTTTTCATATAATGTTCATGGTATTAATTTTATTTGATTGTGGAAATTGTTTTCAAAAACTTTCATACAAAAGAGACTGGGATGCGACCCACGTCTGCCGTTGTCTTGCATAAAACTTTAACAAAATGTTCATAACAATATTTTGTGTGAGATTAATAATTTGAAGTCAATATTTTTAGAAAATAGCACACTTCTTAAAAGTTTTTATTTTTTTTATAAACAAATGCAGTTTTAATTTTTCTAAGAAATTTTATCACAGAATGAAATCATTTTGAAGTCAATACCTTCATTTATTCACGAGATATCGAGAACCGAACATGGATTTTTACCAACTTATAGTAACGTTTTTTTTTTGTAAAAATAACTCTTTAAATACTTTCTGTGGATTTTAATTTTTACAAAAAAACTGACTATTTGATCTTTTCAAAAAATTTACTTAATGTGTAATTTTCCAGCTACAAACTCATGTGTCTTTTATAGGAAAACTGTCAGTTGATTTTTAAAAATTAATGTCAATTTTTTCTGCAATGCATTGGACAACTGAAAAAATGGACAAATGTCAAAAATTTCCTTCTTCGTTTATGAACTACTACAACATTTTGATGAGGTTGTTTTTTCTAAATTTTTTGACATTGACAGTGTGGCTATTCGATAAAGGGTGCGTTAATAGTCCCAATTCAAAGTTGTCACTTTCAAATTTGAGCATCATTTTGCTAAAGCAAATACGAGTATCTAACAAAATTTTCTTGTTTATTTCATTTCAATCTTAATTTTCGATAAAAACATAATCATGTATTTTAAATCACGTAAGATTTGTTAAATTTTATTTTTAAATTTGCTGCACAATCGTTGCTGTTTCGGTATTTAGGTATTTATTTTCTTGATAAAATATTAATTGGAATTTTGATATCGGCGAATAAATCCAACAACTTTTTAAGCGCATTTCCGTCTCCGAACAAATCACCATCTGAAAGTAAAGTATAGAGAATATTAAAATTATTGTTAATTATTTTTTGTTTTTGGTTTTAATTAAATCACTTACGGCTTTCGGATCCAAAATCAGGGAAAAGTCCTGAACCGAATCCACCTGACGAATGTTTTTTATGTGTAGCTAATACTGATCCCAAACCACCACCATAACCTCCCAATGAATGGCCTCCTGTGTAAGGGCCGCTTTGGTATGTTGGAACCATGTAAGAACCTGGATATCCAACATTTTGGTAAGAACCAGATGGATAGCCAGTTGGATAGGTACCATAGGATGAACCACTTGGATAACCACCTAAAGAGGAACCACCCAAAGAAGTTCCTGTGGATGTACCAGTGTGATGACCACCTGATGTAGGAACGCTTACTGTTGCACCTGTGGTAGCACCTACTGTAGCTCCTGTGGAAGGACCTGTGAAAGAATCTTTTTTAGTGTCTGATTTGAATGTGAATGTTTTATTACCTGCAGGTGTTCCGCTTGATGCAGTAGAGGTAGTAGTTTGTTGAACTACTGTGGAACTACTTGGATAAGTACCCACAGAAGCCCCTGTGTTTCCTCCAGATGAGTAAACTCCTTGGTAACCAGCTGATGGAGAAACTTGATAACCACCAGTTGAAGCACCACCTGCGTAACCGGATGTAGAACTACCCAGATAACCGCCTGTGGTAGCACCAGCGGAAACACCAGCCGAAGCACTTGCGTAACCACTTCCTGTGGAACCGGCTCCATAGCCACTTGCAGAAACACCAGCTCCTGCAGATGAACCTAGTGTACCAGCACCTGAGGAGATGCCAGCTGTAGCCCCTCCAGAAGCACCAGCTTGAGCCCCATATAAAGTTCCGTGATCGTGGGATCCTCTATGTTTGCAGTTATTATCCTTACATGCCACTGCTACAGCGTTAGTTTCAGCTCCATATTGAAGTAGAACTATAATATAAAACGTTAAGACAATAAAATAAAATTATCAGTTCAAAATATGTAATTACCACAAAGTGTTAATATAACTCCTGAAGAAATTGTTGGAAAATTCATTTTTGCTATTTCTGCTCAGCTTAGAAGTTTTAGTAACTTCTGACTAAATTTTACTAAGATTTGTCAGTCTATTTATTAGGAAACAGAACTTAGTTGGTAAAAGTATTGGAAAAAGTAATATTTTCATTATCGTGAGTTGGAGTCACGAAATGTTCACGAAATCGTGTAATAGAATGAAAAATTGCAATCAATGTAAAACTGGTAACACCAATCTAATAAAATTAAAATTATTTTAATAATTTTTTATTGTAAAAAGGTTTGTTTTTATTATAATTCGTTTCTATTTTAGCAATGAAACAGTTCAGTCCTTCAGTGATCAGAGACTATTTCACTTTAAATAAGGAACTAGAAAGTGGAATGACCTTAACGTTTTTAAAAATTAAATTAAATTTTAACCATTTTTGTGCAATGTCGTAAAATACTTGAGAAGTTAAATTTTGGATAAGTTTGTTTTTCGGTATATGATTTGTCAAAATTTTTGAATAAGATCACTTTTGAATAAAATCATCTTTGGGTTAATAAAGTGTCAAAATTTGTTTTTTTTTTTTGCAGAAAGTTATTGAATTTATTTGCATAAACTTATTCAAACGCTTGACTTTAAGTAGATGGTGTGTTTATAAATATGATACACGTGGTTTTTATTATTGAAACCAATCACTTGACAGTTCCGTAGCACCATTGGTAATTTCTATCAATTAAAATTTGTTTTCTGAAAAAATATCTGTCATTGAAACACGAATCTTTTGGTGGTTTTTGTTATTGAAACCAATCACTTGACAGTTCCGTAGCACCATTGGAAATTTCTATCAATTAAAATTTGTTTTCTGAAAAAATATCTGTCATTGAAATACGAATCTTTTGGTACTATTCAAGTTAACGCAAATGTATAGAAATCGAAATTTTGAGTGCACCACATCATTTTTGTCCTACGATATGAGGTTTTATTTTCATGAACTCACTATTTTTGGGCAGCTGTCACTTTTGAAACTGTCATCGTTTGACATTTGACAGGCATTAACTATACTTCAATGCTTAGATCTATTGAATTTGTTATCATTTCTTACAATAATATGCTACTTGTCACACACAAGCAACGAAAAAATCTATTAATTTGATGAGTTATCGATAATATTGTAGTACCCGTGGTGTGATGGTTAGTGCGCCGTGGGACTGTCATGCCAGAGGTCTTGAGTTCAATCCCTGCCTGTGCCATTTAAAAGTTTTTATACAGGTACTGCCTCTTGCGAGGAATTGACAAATCCTCGAAGAGTAAGTCTTGTCAAGACAAGTGCTTTCTCAAATTAGCCGTTCGGAATTGGCTTTAAACTTTAGGTCCCCTCCATTCCTGACAACATTACTAGCACACAGGAATGGTTGAGAGTTGTAAGTCATTAGGTCCTAGTTCTCAACGGATTGTTGCGCCACCTAAATTATTTATTTTGTATCGAGAATATTAAGGGTCATTGTGCTGATATTGTTTTCTTTGGGCTTCCCTTAGAAACTACTAGTATATTTTTAAATAAAATTTCATATTACAAAACCCTATATCATAATTCTACTTTAAAACGCAACTTATGATTATGTAACTGATATTGGCTAATATCTAACATTTTTGTTATAATGGGTGATTTTTTAAGAGCTTGAGAACTTTTTTTAAAAAAAAAAAACGCATAAAATTTGCAAAATCTCATCGATTCTTTATTTGAAACGTTAGATTGGTCCATGACATTTACTTTTTGAAGATAATTTCATTTAAATGTTGACCGCGGCTGCGTCTTAGGTGGTCCATTCGTAAAGTCCAATTTTGGGTAACTTTTTCGAGCATTTCGGCCGGAATAGCCCGAATTTCTTCGGAAATGTTGTCTTCCAAAGCTGGAATAGTTGCTGGCTTATTTGTGTAGACTTTAGACTTGACGTAGCCCCACAAAAAATAGTCTGAAGGCGTGAAATCGCATGATCTTGGTGGCCAACTTACCGGTCCATTCCTTGAGATGAATTGTTCTCCGAAGTTTTCCCTCAAAATGGCCATAGAATCGCGAGCTGTGTGGCATGTAGCGCCATCTTGTTGAAATCACATGTCAACCAAGTTCAGTTCTTCCATTTTTGGCAACAAAAAGTTTGTTAGCATTGAACGATAGCGATCGCCATTCACCGTAACGTTGCGTCCAACAGCATCTTTGAAAAAATACGGTCCAATGATTCCACCAGCGTACAAACCACACCAAACAGTGCATTTTTCGGGATGCATGGGCAGTTCTTGAACGGCTTCTGGTTGCTCTTCACTCCAAATGCGGCAATTTTGCTTATTTACGTAGCCATTCAACCAGAAATGAGCCTCATCGCTGAACAAAATTTGTCGATAACACGCGCGAAACACATTTCGAACCGAACACTGATTTTGGTAATAAAATTCAATGATTTTTTTTTTTTTTTTTACTTTGACTTTATTTTAGATGAAGAATTAAAGCTAACAATATTTACAGTTTGAAGGCAATAATTAAAAAAGCAAAAATTAAATAAACAATAGTTAAATAAGCAAAAATAAATAAACAATATTTAAATAAACAATAGCAGTATACTTCAAATAAAATAGTTAGGAACATCCTGTTGCCAGAGGCAAGAGGCGGATGTACCCTTAAGTTACAAAATAAATGTTAAAAACAATTGATGGGGATCATTTATAATAAAAGAAAATAAATAAAATTAAAAAAAATAAAGTGAAAAATTCAAGCAAGCAACTCAAAAAATGAAAAAATTCAAGCAAGGAAAATAAAGTATATACATTTTTTTTTCTTTTTCTTATCTTCTCAAATAATTACATGCAATAATGTATCTATTTCACTGTAGTTCAAAGAAAATAGAAAAAGCTTAATATTTCTTAAGAATGTTGTTTCGACTCTCTCGCATCTAATATTTTCAGGCAGCTTATTAAATAAACGAGGTGCAGTAACTAAATAAAAGTGACAAAAGTGTGCTTTTTTAATGTGAGGTACAGTTACCAAATTCATGCCGTTGACACGCAAACTATAAGATCCATACAATCTAGCAGCCGTATATCCAGAATTTTCGAAAAATATTTTTAATACTTTATAAAAATATAAGTGCTTTAGTGGTAGAATATTAAGATTCTTGAATAAATCAAAACTTGGGGTTCTACGATTTACCCTAGCAATAATTCTGATTGCATGTTTTTGCTTAATAAGTAAAGGCTCAATTTTGTTAAAATGCGTACCGCCCCAACAAGAAAGTCCATATTGAAGCTTAGATTTAAATAAACCATTGTAGACCAATTTTAGAATAGGTAGACTACAATATAGACTAAGATGGTAGATTTGCCTAACAACTTTGTTTAGATAAATTTTTAAGTTAGAAGTGTGGTTTTTCCAACTCATCTGAAAATCTATCAGAATACCTAGGTATTTGAAAGTTTCAACTCTCTCAATTATAAAACAACCGTCAGAGCATAGCAGGTTTTCATTATAGGAAGTAGTGGAATCATGCAGGCAATCATTATTTAGCCGATATCGAAGACAAAAAGGTGAATGATAACTTATTGAAATATCTTCACAGATATTACCCCTTATGTTAAAAATCATAAATTTTGTTTTGTCACTTATAATAAGTCGATGAATATAAAACCATTTACGCAGAATCTCGAGGTCATAATTTACATCAATAAATAATTGAAAATAACTTTTCGAAGAATATGTCAAAGCAGTATCATCAGCAAAAGCTGTGATACTGCCTTTAAAAGGTTGAACAAAAAGCGAGTTCACAAAGATTAAAAAAAGGATAGGGCCCAGGACAGATCCTTGAGGAACACCCATATTAATAAACTTCTCTGAGCTAAGAGTATCCCGAATTTTTACCCTCTGTTTTCTATTCATTAAATACGATTCTAACCAATCATACATTGTACCTCTAAACCCGGCTCTATACAATTTATCAAGTAACAAAACATGATCCACTGTATCAAAAGCCTTAGTTATATCTATGAACAGAGATGAAGGTATCTCAGAATTGTTTAAGCTACTATAAATTTCACCACATAGTTTTAAAACGGCATCCTCCGTAGATCTTCCAGTCATAAAGCCGTATTGGTAGTCACTAAAAAAGTTTGTTTTTTTCAAAAAAGATAGCATTCTGCACTTCATCCCTTTTTCAAAAACTTTAGAAAAAACTGATAGGAGGGATATGGGACGGTAATTATTTAGGCTTGAAGTGACACCTTTTTTATAAAGTGGTATAACTAAGGCTTTTTTAAGGGCATCAGGAAAAACTCCTTTTTGCAAGCTGAAATTAAAAATAAAGCTTAAAATATCAGAGACGTAAAATGAAATTTTTTTCAGAGTTATACTGGAAATCAAATCATCAGAAGAAGAGTTTGAATTATTTAATGACATTATGATTTTATGTATTTCTTCCGAACTAAAATTTACAAAGAAAAAACTTCTTGGTTGAAAAATATTATCAATGATAGTGTTATTACAACACCACACATTTTCGAAAGTTGGAAAATTCGATAAATTCTCACTTATGCTTGAGAAAAAATCATTAAATAGGTTTCCAACTTTTTCAGGATCTGTCTCAGTAGAGTTTTCAGTTTCTATTATGATATTCGTCTCGGTTTTATTTCTGTTTAGAATACCATTTACTATTTCCCATTCTTTTTTCGAGTTACCTAAATTTTCAGCAAGTTTATTACCATAAAAAGTGTCTCTACAAAGGGGAATTTCAGTTTTAAGCTCAAGACAAAGTTTTTCATAGAGAAATTTAAGCCTGGTGTTATTCGGATGTTTTTTAACACAGCCAAGTAGTTTTTTCTTTTTATTTATCTTTTTTAATAGTTTGAAATTCATCCAAGGCTTACGGCATGTAAGCTTCAAATCTCTCCTTTCCTGAACAAGACTATTATTTGAAATATGAAATTTAAGTTTGACCAGAAAGAGGTCAAAGGCAACTGACGGATTCTCTGCTGCATAAACTTCATCCCAAAACTCATACGTCAAAGCAGATTTAAGGGAAACAAAATTAATTTTTTGGAATTTTTTCGAGTAAGATTGTTTGGTCCTAGAAACAAAATTATCAAACTGGAGAATAACTAGACTATGATCAGTTATTTTAAAGTCAAATACATCGGCTTTATAATTCAAATTAGTATTTCTATGTAATCGTAAGAAAATGTGATCCAAGCATGAAGTACCTCTAGTAGGTTTATTTACCAAGGACCCAAAACCAAAAGAAGATAAAACAGCTAGAAAATTGTCAGCATCAAACGATTCAGACAAAATATCAATATTGAAGTCCCCTAAGAGGACCTGATTCTTATAACTTTGATTTTCCAAAAATATAGAAAATTCATCCACAAAAGCTTTTATAGTGAAAAAATGAAATCTGTACACACAAACAAAACAAAAAAATGATTTGCAAGCGTTGCTCGTTAGTAAGTCTATTCATGATGAAATGTCAAAGCATACTGAGCATCTTTCTCTTTGACACCATGTCTGAAATCCCGCGTGATCTGTCAAATACTAATGAATGAAAATCCTAACCTCAAAAAAATCACCCGATAGTTCCTAAATCGAAACACATTTAGTTTGACATTCAACTAACAGCTGATTTAATTACACAGTGTTTACCGAAATCGCGTTTGTAGAGGGAGCTACGAGTTAAGTTTTTAAACTGATTCAATTTGAATAAAGTTTTGTTAAAAAATCATCTGTCAGATGTCAAATTTTTGAAGAGACACGTTCCTTTATTTTGCTTTAAATACATAACTTAAAACTGCTATGCATAACTTAATTATTGTCAAATATACAAACAAAAAATGAAATTAACGCTGTAAACCAAAAGTATTCAATTTCATCTTTTCTTCCGAGAAGTTTTGATTGATTAATGTAACAGGAGCAGGAACCCTCAGTTTTGCTAAGAACCCTCAAGACAAGATGACACAACATCGACGCAATAGTGCGCAACAAGGGGGGTGCATTTCATGTATAAGTTTATGAAAATTCATAGAAAGACATCGACATCGACAACGTGCCGAGGCGAGACGTCATTACATGAAATTTATCTTAACGAAGAAAAATAACTTCTTATAAGTTACAATATTCTTCAAACGAAAAGGAACTCCCCTACCTTAAAACATCCTTTCAAGGGATATCTTCGCAGTTAATTTGTTGGTTATATCAAATATCATACCTACCGCTACTTACCTATTTATCAACCCCCAAACAAAAATTTACTTTTACTTAAGCACGCTAACTTTTATCCCTCAAAGTGTTTTCTTCTGTCTTCTTTGTGTTCAAAACATTTTCCTTTAATTTTCTTATCTATTTTCTATTAACCCTCGCAGCCCGTTTTTTTTGTTTATTAAGTTCAGAATTAATCAGAGTGAAAATGAACATTGCATAGAATTGATATAGAAAACCCATAAAAATAAATAAAACCCCCAAAAACCGAACAAAGTTAATTCAAGTTATTCCGTTTAACAGTCTCAAAAAGCTCTCTCCCCCTATTTTTGTATAATCTGCGGGTCTTTTTTAAAGACTTCTTTCTATAAAGCCCCCAAATTATTTATAGCAAAATGGATAGTAAGCCAAAAATTAAATATGCATTTGGGTGAATTATTTTGTTTTTATTTTATTTCATTAACAAAGTACATTTTTGTACCAGTATAATGCTTCTTTGCAAAAAGTCTACGTTTGTTTAATTTGTTTTTCGTCTATGAGTGTTAATTTTAATGCTAATTTTTAAACGACAGCCCGCTTATCACTTAATAGAGTGACAGTGGTGGTATGGGCGAATGTCGTGCCTTTTTTGTCGTTGTTAAATTTTAAAAAATAGTTCAACCGTATTAATACCTCATGGACCCGCAGCAAGGGAAATAATAGGTAAATACAACACAAAACTGTATATTTAACTGTTTTTCAATTTATATTTAAATTCAAACGTTAAACATGTACATATGTAGGTGCAAATAAATTGTGTTATACCTGTTTGATTTCACAATTACTGTCTAAGTACGAGAGTAGAAACTAAGTGTTATTTTAAATTGACGTATCACAAGTTGATCCGGATCAATTCCGGATTAATTTTTGGCACTTGTGTTTACCACCAATTCAGTAGAATTAGACAGAGCCTTACATTGAATGCCATTGACATATCAATACGTCATATAAAGGTTCTACAAGCAAAAGCTGTTAGTAAATTTTTTAAAAAGAAAGAAACTGTCCTTTTCATTGGTAAATGTGTCAAAACTCAAATTCTTTTTTTTCTTTTTTTTGTTTTAAAATCAAATGTGCAGATCTTGATATTTTTTGGCATTTACATTTATAGTGCGTCTACACTACACACATTTTATCTGTCAATTTGATGTACATTATGGTTTATGATTTCTGTAATTTACAAACATTGTTTGTTGATATAATATTTAAGAAACAATTCTGATTTTAATATTGAAGCAATAAATAAAATCGTCGATACATCTATAGCAATGTTTTCTTCTTCTAAGGTATGAAACAACCGAAAACAAATCTTAATGAAAATTTGACAGATACTCTTATTTTAGTGCTTTCGAAATAAAAAACTCCAACATAATGACAAAAAAAAAACAATTAAAAATTATATTCCATTTTTTTTTAAATTGAAATCCAAAATTTTTCCGTACCTAATGTCATTGAAAAACGTCAACGTGTTCAGGAAAAATTCAGAATTTCTTAGATCTTCTGATTGGTCAGTTGTCATAAATAGAATAATTACACTTGGTTAACTACATATAGTCTTATTTTTTGCGTGAAAGGAAACCAGTTGATATTAAAGTTGTAGGTAGTCTTAAAAGGTAGTCTTAAATGTGAAAACAGAAACGTTCGTCTGCGGCGTTTCTGAGAGGGAAGTGATGAAGTGGTTTAAAATGCATTGCATCCTGATCTTAAATATGGTTACGACAGACGTATAGGTGGCTGCATTCATCCCGCAGAGGTCGCCTTAAACGCGTTTTTTTTTGGCGTTTTGAAGCCCTCGACTCACTAAGTGGGAGTACGTACCTGATAGACGTCTACATGGCCGCATTTTCCCGGGGTAGACGTAATAGAAAATGAGATTATTTTGGCGTTTTTGTACGTATGGGAAACCACTTGAGATTGGTCGCGTTCGAAAGCCCTTGACTTCTCAAATTCGAATACGTACATGACAGACATGTAAGTGCCACACGCAATTAAAATTACCGGTTTATTAAGCAAATCCTTAGATAACAGACGTAGCCCAATGATACACATACATATATAGCAATCGAAAGCTCTCATTGTCTGGAGAATGCGGCTACAACACCAACCAACACAACTTAATTTTCAAAAATTGTTGAATATTTTGAATACATTTTAAGAAAAATTTAGTTAAGATCATCTAGAAAAATTTGTTGCCTGTAATTTGAAGATCAGATATCGATCATAATATGCAAAATTATATTTGACAGTACACATTTTATTATGTTCAATGTTTTACGATATCGGCCTTGTTTTTTGAAAAAAATACGGTCCGATGTTGCCGCCAGCCCATAACCGCACCAAACAGTCACTCTTTTCGGGGGCATTAGTTTTACGATAATCATTCGCCCAAATACGGCAATTCTGCTTGTTGACGAATCTACTAAGATGAAAATGTTCTTTATGCATAATGTTCATCAGCAACGAGCATCACATTTGAACAATTAAATTGACCGAAAAAATCACGAAGTGCACAATATGCATTTTGGCTGAATACCTTTAAAGCATTACTAAATTGTGTATCTTTCCGTAGTTCAAATTGAATTAGTCTAAAAGTGAGAAATGTCAAATAAAATGCAGAAAAAACTTGACGTTTAGGTATGGTTCACATTCAACATCGGCCCTTAAAATTTAACCACCCTTCATATTTTTAGATTTATCACATTTTGAAAGCCTCTGATTAGTCAGTTTTCATTAAAGGAAAAATAACATTTGTTTAAGTTTAGTTAACTACATACATATTTTTATGCAATTCAAAACGAATACGTCATGGCAAATGTTTCAATTTAGATATCAGATTTTTATTAAAATTAAATACAAAATATGCACGTTACACTGAAAACATACGGGAGTGAAAACAAGCAACGGAATAAAAAACTCAAAATGATGAAATGAAACATGTTGTGCTTTATCCGGTGTGTTATTAGCCTAACAAAACATGACTTAATGTCATATCGTCGGTGAAACCAGAAAAGTGTGTAACTCCAAATTTTCTGAAAATGAGATTTGAATGACATCTGTTAGTCAAACCTGATATCTACCGTTACTTAAACTGGGAATCCCCTTAAAGTTCATACTTTTTATTCTATTGGCAAATTTGAAAATGGTGTAACTCCATGCTCACTTAATTTTGTGAGAAAACCGTGTATCTCCCCATTATGCGGTAGTAAAAGTGTGACTGACATCGTGCCAATAACTTCAAAACTATGACGTTTTAATGCTCTCCTGTAAAATTTGTTAATATGGAGTTACACACTTTTCTGGTTTCACCGACGATATCCCATTTAATGACAGAAGTACAGCGTTGATCGCACAAAAGGATCAAAAATTAGTTCTTAGATATTCTGGTAGCTTGTGTTATAACTAGTTTAACCTCCCCGTTGTCATTCTGGTTCTGTTTCTTTAATTTTCATGATACTTTTTAATTCGTAGCTGTCAGAGAAGATTAATTTATGAATTGATTTAAATGTTCAGTTGACGTTTGCCTTAATGATTGCTTGATATGAAATTTTTTAATAAGACGTTTCAGTTTGATTAGAAAAACGAATATTTTGTTTTTGAATTAATTGTGGGGTATTGGTATAGACTGCGCAGAATTTTGAACAAATTATTGTTAAGGGTTTAACAATTTACTATATTTAGGAATTTACTAAGGGAATCCAAAATTTTAAACCTTTCTTTTCTTTTTGCTAACTAGTAAATCGCTTATTTTCTTTTATTAAAAAACGAGCATTCAAACATGTCTAAAAAGTGACAGTTCGTGAAAATAAACAAAACAAATAAGCTATTTTTTTATTTATTACGTGGCGCAATTGTCCGTTGAGAACTGGGGCCTAGTGACTTAAAACTCTCAACCATTCCTGTGTGCGAGTAATATTGTCAGTGATGGAGGGGACCTACAGTTTTAAGCCGATTCCGAACGGCTGATTTGAGTAAGCACTTTTTATGACACGAATTACTCTTGGAGGATTTATCAATTCCTCGCAAGAGGCAGTACCCGTGGAAAAAAGTCAAGATGAGACAGACAGGTTTTGAACCCAAAACCTCTTACATGATGGTCCAACGCACACGATCACACCACCACGGGTACTAAATAAGCTTAAACGGACCTATTAAATGGGTTTCCAAACTGTTGACTCTACCATTCCATCCACTGCTCTTATAAAAATAATGGCACAGATGTCATATGGATTTAGCAGTTTGTTAAAAGTTAAACTAGACATTCCGTGATTTTAACTTTAGCAAATTGTTAATAGAAAGTAAGATTTTAAAATCGTTTAAAGTTAAGTAAATCATCTTTTAAGCTTAGTAAATTGCTAAAAATGGTTTTAACATTTTACTAAATCGTTTATAATTTTGCGCCCTTGTATTTTATGTGGCTTAACAAAAACCGACTTAAGATGTTAAAACACGAGATATCGGATGGGCAATTGTAATCACTTTTTCAAGAAAAGTTATGGTAAGGAAACATTTCTTGCAAAACTACGAACTGTGTACACAATTCTTTCAGCAAATGTTGACAATTTTAATGCATTATTAAAGAATATATATATTTTTGGCATTGGCGTGTTGATAAATGTCAAAAGATGACAACTTCAAAAGCGACAGGTGTTTAAAAAGAGGGCTATTAAAAATGAAACCTCTAATTAGAGCGTTATTTGCAATATTTGCAACATATCGAAAAATAAGGACTCAAAGTGTTTTGTTCAGAATTTTTGTTTGTATTCCAATTTCAGAAAACGTTGATAAATAAATAAAAGAAGAAAAATAATAGGTTCTTAACAATGTGACTTTAAAGTTTTCGCTAAGAATCCTTATTTATCGAAAAAACAGTAAAAACAAAAAAATGTCACTTACCACCTTCTTCATCTAAAAGCTTCAATTAAAAACCCTAAACTATCAATTAGTTTTATGCTAGTAATTTCAGGCTCTGTAACAAATTTCGCGACAAAGACACTCACACGATTTGCTCCTTTTTAAATCATTTTCAAGAAGTGAGAAGTTAAAAACATTTGTCTCACAAGTTTTTTTTTCACTATTCAAAAGTTATTGTTTTTGGTCAAAAACCGATGTTTTGCTTTAATAAACCCAAATGCTATCTCGATTGAATAATGATAAAGTAAGAAGTTATTACCAACATTTAATTTATCAACGCAAATATATTCCAAACTATTTAAAAAGTGAAAATATGTCGAGAAAGTTTTGTGTCTTAAAACTTTCGTATACAAAACCAACGATAAGTTTTTGGGTGGTGGTAAAATATGAGTTTTATGTTCATAATTAGAATATTATATTTAAGCAGTATTAAGGAGCCCGAGTGGGATTATATTTTGGTGTGTTTAAAATTGAAAATATTAATATCCCCTCAAAGGATATTACCCGCATATATAGAGAAAGGAATAGTTGTTATACTTTCAGTTGAATGGATTTTTGATTTATGAGTGCACTCAAACTTAAGGATAAAGAAAAGAAGGTTAAACTCTTACTTTCGTTACCGTCCGTCACGTCGTCAATGATAGAATTGTTTTGAAACGGTCGTTCGATGATGGTTATGGGTGGTTGAAGTTTTCCAATAAAATGCAAGGGATTTCAAAAAAAGTTTTTCAACCAAAGTCAACATTGTGCGGTGATGTTCTTTACTTTGGCCAACTTATGTAAAGGGCGAGATTATACTTAAACGTTCGGTGTGTGTAGTGTAGTGTACTCTTGCAATGAGGACATCAGACTTTGTAATATTTTATTCAGAGGTATTGTTTTTCGAAAAGTTTTCATCCGGAGATGGATTTAAATTGAAAAGAAAAAGAATATAGATTTTTACATAAATGGTTTATCAACCTCTTATCCATGTAAAAAATAAGATATGAAAAGATGGTAAAAGAATTTACATTTTGTATGTTAATGGAAACTTAAAGCAAATTCGTGTCAGTATGTTTTTATAAAAAGTTTTCCAATAAGAGGTTTCATTTTGAATAGCCAGAATTTTTTATTCATAATTTGCATATACTAAAAAGGATTAACTAAACTTAAAATGGTGTAATTGTAATGGAAAACAAATCAAAAATTAATTATTTTTAATTAAAATGAAAGTTGAAATTAAATATGAAAGTTATCATTATTTTCCAACTTCGTAAGAGATGCATTAGTTTTAACGATTTTTATATCTAAATGAAAGGCAAAACCAGTTGAATAAAGCATTCTACATTCTTGATGTGCGGTTAAACAAAAGAACCTCTATACTTGTCAGTACGCCCGAAATTGACATCAAGGCTAAGCTGATGCGGGCATCCTGAAAGTATACGGGTATAATGGCTGAGTTATTTGAGAAGGCGAATGCAGCTGCCAAATTTGTCATCTCACACCTTCAAAGATGTCATCTTTTGACATTTGACGAAAAAACTAAATTCCATTACTAAAATTAAAACAATGTGCGCTTCAAAAAATCATAAAAAACGTTCAAATTTTCTGAAACAAAATTGTGAATACTTAGCAGTAACATGTTGTCATGTAAGCTTAATGACCGCGTTATTTTTTTAAAGAGGCGATCACAATTGTCGATCTTTAGAATCTTTTTATTTGCGGCCACGTAAAAAATAAGGCCTATAAAAATGCTCAAGACCTTAAATATTAAATTTCTAAATTTATTGAGGGCATTAAGCCTCAATTTTGCGAATAAGTCATGCAAATTTAAAAAAAGGATATCCATAGTCGTGATGATGTTTAAACCAGGGCCTAGTGACTAACAACTCTCAACCATTCCTGTGTGCAAGTCATGTCAGGGATGGGTGGGACCTACAGTTTATATGACGAATCTGAACGGCTAATAAATGAAGAAAGCACTTTTCATGACAAGAATTACTCTTTTTTAATTTTTAAATTCATAGTAAGAGACAGTATCCGTGGCACAGGCAGGGATCGATTCCAAGACCTTTTAACATGACAGTCCCACGCACTAACCATCACGCTACGGGTACTAACATATTTTTTAATATAGATTTAAATTTAATTCATAATTCACACTTACCTATTTTCATAACTTAACACCTAAGACTCAACTTTAAATCCCAACATAATTGTCATATAGACAGCGGTTTACAAAACAAAAACATAAACTAATTTATTTCAGCAACAGACTGTAATAATTACCTCTGAGTAATACATTTAATTTGAGAAGATAGCTAAACAAAACTTTGCTAATTAGGTTCAATTTACATTATTTGTAATGTTTACCTTTTTACTTGAATAAATTGGACTTTATCTACGGGGTGGTTACAGTTTAACCTTGACAAATTATTGTTTACAAATTGTCACCCGGAAAATGTGAAAAAGTAATGAAAATATATTTTATCAATTAAAATTAAGGAGATTTATTACTGTTTTGATGAAATGCGTAGGTTTCTTTAGTGGTCTTTAATTTGAATCATTTAAAATATGGATTTAATGTTAATTTGTAATTTCCTAAAATAATACAAAAAAAGTGCGGCCAGAGTGCACTATAAAGATAAAGCGCCTTCCACATGAGACACGAACTGTGAACATTCGTGAATTTTGACAGTTCATTGACAAGAGTGCTTACACAAAACTTTTCGTGTTTCCACACGAAAATATAGTTTATATTTGCGATGTATTGATTTTCGTCAAGTTTCGTTCACTTTTTCTTCCAATAGATTTGGTTTACTGTCAGTTTTGATATTATTTAGTTTATTTGACAGACATTATGGGATACAGTTTTATTTTTAATCATTCTATCTCACTTTTGCCGTTCATAAAATTAACAATTCCTGTGTGCGAATAATGTCATGAATGAACCCCTTCATTCATGACATTATTCACACACAGGAATGGTTAAAAGTTCACTAGGCCCTGGTGACATAAATTGTTTTTTATCTCACTTTCTCTCATTACTTTTCCCTCTATAAAAATTAAGAAATGTTTGTCTCAATTTACTTCAACCATTAAGTGAGACCAAGATAAAATGAGTACACTCAAAAAATCCTAATGAAGACACTGAACATTTGACACCAACCTGTGGATCAAACGAACTAAAGGGACATTAAATTAATTAATTTGGTCATAACAATAAACCAAGCATAATTATTTTTGTATGTATTTCAAAACATCCTTATGTGCCGAGTATTAACAAAAAATAATTTAATCATCATCCAAACATACATGTCTACTTAAAGCCCCCCCCCCCAAAAAAAAATCAACTAACTAAAAACTCTCTTAAATAGATTAACCTCTTGGGTATTCAAAACCAACTGGGAAATCATAATAAAGTTCAGTTTTCATTTTCACAATAAAGACCTAAATTAACAAAGACTGTTTGTTGTCATAGAGCTGACTCACAACATTTAACAATTAATTCAATCCATCATTGACATCAATTTCATGCAAAAGTCAGATAATAAGTTTAATTGTTTTACTTATTTTTATGGAAACAAAAAGTATTCACAGTCATTCGCATTTAAATGTTCTTATTTTCAGTTTAAATGTTATTCATAAATAGGTAGGTACATAGCTTTATTTGTATTATTGAAACGTCAAAAACTTATAATACGCATTGTTTGTAGAACATTTGTACGTATCAATACAATGTAATTATAAGTATTTTATGAATCGGTAAATTGCACATGCAAAAAGAATTCAATTCAATAAATTGAAACTCAGTTTTTATTATAAGCGAGGAGATAATAAAAAATTGAATAAATCGAGGTCGATACCTTTTTTGTGTCATCGAAAGATCTGAAACGAATGCAAATTGTCTTAATTCTCTTCGAAGAAATGACTTTTGTGTATAATAAAACTCATTTTCTCAACATTGGTCGAAAAATTATTGAAATGTCACACGCATTCTTATTAAAATGTTTGGTTTTAATGTCATGAATGACAGCATTTTGTATATTTGGCCAAAATATAAGCTCTCAAAGAAGCTTGCTAGTGAAATCTCATTCTTAAAGTGTTTGACACAAATGTCAGATGCAATTCAGATCCACAATGTCATAATTGATTATTGGTTGAGTCGCTTACATCATCTCTCCTGTCATTAACAATGAAACACTCTTCCTATTTTGAAATTCCTCTTATCAACTTTACTCAATGACATTAATTGAACTTGAGTGTTTTCGAAGTAAGCAAATAAAAAGAAAAAGTTGAAAGTGCAATCATAAAATAATACGGAAAAGCAAGTTTGGTAATTATTGGAGCGAAAGTTTATTGCTGCCGCAGATAACATACCTATTTACCAAGTACATAGTACCTACAGTACCAACCTCTATATAGACTCTCCTGACTTGGAAGTTCATATATAAAGGTGTGCACAAGGCTCTTTTCAAAGTATACAAGCATTCCTGCGTACTTCATTCAGGATTTTTACTTCATGTTGTTTGTGAGTTTATGTTTTGAAGTGGATTTATGTACTCTTTTCGTTTTCTTCCTTCTTTGACTAAATTTAATTAATTTTAAAGACATAGTTACATCTAGGTACCTTCGTCCTAACCTATCTTTGCAATTCCAGATGACTTGATAATTTAAATAATCTTGTAAATTTGATATATGTAAGTATAGAAATATCATCAAGGAAAATTATGTCATCAAGAGAAAGTTAAAGGTTTTTGCAAAATTTATTTCAAACGAAACGACCGACCTCTCACAATTCAAAATCTAGTAAATTTTTCATGGAGAGATAAATTTTGATTCGATAAATTCAGACTTTTATGTTCGTTTAGATGGAATCTTTTTTTTAAAGGTGACTTTAGGAACCTACACCTAAACTATATGTATGTAGGTGTATGAAGAGATTCAATTTTGAGATAAAAATGTTATAAAATTAACAGCAAGTTAAAATTGATTATGATTTTATCTGTTCACAGTATCATTTGAAAACATTTACTTACATTTTGGAGCAGAGTCCCAGGGAGTAATTTTAGAGTTAACAGTTTAAATGAGGAAATCTTGATAGATGAAGCGTTTTTTAAGGTTCCCAGTGACATTTAACACGGGTCTACATTTGACATTTGCCTTTAACTGTCGTAAACTCAAATGACATTTCTGGAGTTTATACACTTATCGGCTAGACAATCGCAACATTTTTAAAATATCTCCTGCTCCTGTTGCAACCGCTAATACTTACACGTCAATTCATGCAAAATACAACAATAATGTATATGCATAATACACACCATACAATTTCCTGTTTTATAGATCTTATTTAAAGTTTTGTATGATGTTTAATCTGTTGTATGATTTGCAATATTTTGACATTTCATGTTATTCTAGTGTTTTGTTGAGTGAAAAAGTAAATTGTTGAACAAATTAAAATTTAATTATTTGTAAGTAATTATTTATATTATATCAAAATAGTGAATTATGTGATATTGAAGACTTGTCAGAAATAATTGAAATAAATAACAGTGTCAAAAGACTCCTTAGTACAAAAATTAATCACATTTAAATGTCAACAACGATTTTCCAATTGAAAAAATGTCTAGGTTAATTTGTGTTTGACATTTCTATTAAATAGAATCATACAATCTTCCAATATTTCCAGTGTAAATTTGGACATTATTTGTTGTATGACAGCTAATCATGCAACATATTTGTGAAACAGTAATCATAAAGGGTATGAACCATGCAACATATAAAGTGCAATCAACCGAATTGGAGAGTGACATGAATGCGACCAAAATAGGTTGAATGAACTCTACAAGTTCCCTAACACTCAGCTCACACTGAAGTATTTTTTAAGAGGCATAATGCCGCTAGCGATTTTATTTACGAAATCTCAAATATATTCAAGCCACACTCTTAGTTGTATTTGGCCTCTTTGGGGCCTTATGTTAGCAATATCGGGCCGAATATTCTCTTCCAAGGTGTCAATGGTCTCAGGTTTATCTGTGTAGACAAGCGACTTTATTCACCCCACAAAAAATAGTCCAGCGATTTTAAATCGCACGATTCAAGCTTCAAGAGGCCACACTAACGATGCAATTCATGCACTCACCAAAAGTTTCCTTGAATAAATGTATGCGTCGTTATTCAGGAGTAAGTCTATTCATTATGAAGTGGAAAACCAAACTAAATATAAAAAGTGCCAGCTGTCAAAAACACAAACTCCGAAAAAGCAGTGTCAAATTGAAAATCACACGCATCTAAGAAAAATACCCTAAACAGTTTTCAATTATCGACTTATGTTGATAGCTCGAGATCTGAAACAAAAATCCAACCAATAAAACATACACAATTCCACTTAGATTGAGCAGCTTTTTAGCTAAGTATTTGTGAAACGTCAGATTTAAACGTCAAAATAGTGTCTTATGTTGATAGCTCGAGATCTGAAACAAAAATCTAACCAATAAAACATACACAATTCCACTTAGATTAGCTTTGTAGCTAAGTATTTGTGAAACGTCAGATTTAAACGTCAAAATAGTGTCTTAAATATTTTATATTTATGCATAAGAAAAGACATATATTGTGCGGCACTTGTTATTATTTCCCTCCTTTAAACCCTCGTTCACATTTTTGTTAGTCGTTTGGTATTCCGAACGCCCTCACATCACATTTAAATTTAAGAAACACAAAAAAAACATTCTTGTATTTTGAAAGTTTTGAAAAGCATTTAAAAACTTTTTTGTCTCCCTTAATTTAAACCCAAGTCCCCTGCAGCAACCCACAGAGAATTTTATTTTAAAAGCATTTCATTTGTTTGATTTTGGGAAGAGGAATTTTCTCAAATTTCAATCCTCAACAACCTCAAACTATCATGAGCTCCATTAGCTTGAACTTTACATGCTTACTTACGTTTGAGTTCTGGTTGAAACATTATTGTAGTGTACATGTAGGTACTCATACCGTATATGCGGACTATAGAGGCAATCCAACTTTCTGTCACACAAACCACAAATTCTTTTTCAATACTTTATCTCTATAGGTATCTGCACTCTATGCAGCTACTGAGTGCACTGCACATAGCTTGAACTTTATTTTACTGTGAGTACAAACTTTTCCATTGCCAAAGGAAGTGAGAAATTTTCTTTACAACTTCCCTGCAAAAAATGGAATGACAAAGTTCATAAATTCCAAAGGAAATTCCTACAAACTTTTTGTTGGCCTGTTTCAAAAATAAAAGTCTAATTTAAATTAAGATTCTCTCGTTGTACGATTTATCTTTGTTTCCAAACGATTCAACTCAAAAATCAACAACATTTGTAAACTGACTCACTGATTAGAATAGCACACGCAGTTAATGTCTGGAAATTAGGCCACCACAATCACCATCGGCTACTGTCATACTTTATCTCATCCTTCTGTCACAAAAGCAACAAGAAGACGAACGACTTAATCGAAAACCAAATCGATTGACAATCCCATCATTCTAGAATGTAAAAGTTGCAGTCACAACTCACAGTTGCAGTTGCAGGTTCAACGAATATGTGATATGTACAGCAATTCAAAGTAAATATAAGAAATCATTTTTATGCGTCCGTTGCACTTTCATCTCTCATAGTCGTCCCCGGTCTTCGGTCTTCATTCTTCGATTGCCGCTTCGCTCGTTGGACGAGAAGCACTTGGAGAGTGATTGGCAATTGCAAGTGACTGTCCCTTGCTGCGGCGCTGCGGCGGCGGGTGCTTCAAGCGTCAACATCAAAAGTGTGTACTTTGTCGATCCATATTCTATAAACGTATCGTGCCGGCCTTGACACCCTCTCGAGAAATCATCATCATCACCGCATCATGTGTGAATACAGATGCTTAGACAATAGTGAGACCGAACTGACTACAACAGCGACTCACGACGACGAGAACTGGGTGATAAATGGCATAAAGTGAAGAAGATGATTTTTTTTCGGAATTGTATGCAATTTGTAAGCATGAGTGCGAGAGATGTTTACACTTTGCAACACGGTGCACTGTAATGTTTATGACAGCAATTTTAGGAAGACATAGGGGGTGCGGTCGATGCCGATGCCGCACTTCACAATGTCAACCGATGTCAACGAATCATGACAGCAACAACAATAAACAAATTGTACGCTATGTGCGAGTTTGTACTATTATGTCACGCAGCAGTGGACATTCAATTCTGGCATCTGGTTGGGACTGGCCTGATGAATGACCAGCCTTAAAAAAGATTTGCTATGCTATATAATAGTGGTTCGGATACAAATGAGAATGTGAATGCATACACTACTGGGCTTGGTTTTGAAAATGGGTAAGGTTATGTATTGATTATTTATGGTTTTGACTTACATAAAAAAGGGCAAGTTTGAATGAATCTCCTGACCTTCTGGTTTGACAAAGTTATTTATCATATATGACATGAGTACTTGGAAGTTCACACTGTGACATACAAAATAAGTGGATATAGTTATTATAGTTTTTTTTTTTAATGTGTGTATTTGTATTTATAAAGAATCTTATACAATTTTGACATTAAGTATTGGCATGGAAACATATGGTGTTTAGATCTGACTTTTACCCAATATTAAAACAAAATGTCTGCCTTTCTCTTGGGAGTCATCAAAGGGAAATCGAGATAAAATGAAAAGTTATCAAAATAAGTTAACTAAGTTATTAAATAACCTGGGTTTAAAAATAAACTAAATTACAAAATATTCTGGGTTTAAAAAATGTGAGGGTGTTTTAAATTTCTCAGCTGGGGTATGCTCACTGTGTCCAGGGTTAGTTAAATAAAACACCGAAATTTAACATCAATAGGTCTTTGTCTTTATTTGTAATTAACTTTATATTATTTTGAATTTATTTTATATAGTCGGTTAACATTCTTTTTTGTTTAATTCCGATTTTCGTAATAATTCTTCTCCTCCCAATCTCGGCTTGCGCCACGTCCGATGTAGTCTACGCGGTAGGTGTGGTCAGCAGGTGGTGGTGCGGGGCACGTCTCTTCCGTCGATTCAGTCAGGACTGGGGCAATCGCCGTTACGCGGGTGAATTGCCTCTTTTCGTGTGTAAAGCACCGCCGTAACTAGTAAATCACAGCCGAAACTGGTAAATCACAGCCGAAACTGGTAAATCACAGCCGAAACTGGTAAATCACAGCCGAAACTGGTAAATCACAGCCGGAACTGGTAAATCGCAGCCGAAACTGGTAAATCACAGCCGAAACTGGTAAATCACAGCCGAAACTGGTAAATCACAGCCGAAACTGGTAAATCACAGCTGAAACTGGTAAATCACAGCCGAAACTGGTAAATCGCAGCCGAAGCTGGTAAATCACAGCCGAAACTGGTAAATCACAGCCGGAACTGGTAAATCACAGCCGAAACTGGTAAATCACAGCCGGAACTGGTAAATCACAGCCGAAACTGGTAAATCACAGCCGAAACTGGTAAATCGCAGCAGAAGCTGGTAAATCACAGCCGACTCTGATAAATCGCAGCCGAAGCTGGTAAATCACAGCCGAAATTGGTAAATCACAGCCGGAACTGGTAAATCACAGCCGAAACTGGTAAATCACAGCCGGAACTGGTAAATTACAGCCGAAACTGGTAAATCACAGCCGAAACTGGTAAACCACAGCCGAAACTGGTAAATCACAGCCGAAACTGGTAAATCACAGCCGAAGCTGGTAAATTAATTAAACTTGAATATTTCACACGAAGCCCTTTACCTCTGGGGGGGGGGGAGCCTCTGTTAATATCCAACTTACTTACCACTGATCCTTGCTTAGCGGCGATCGAAGTCCAACTGGTTTCTGCTCCGTGAGTTCAGGCGTATTTATAATATGCGCGGTCTGGTTCCTTGCTTCTACTTCCTTATGTTGGTCTTGTTGGGTTCTACTAGGCAATCTTTTGGTAACAACCTAGTGTGAATTATATCCTTGCGAATGACAAAATAACCTTTGCAAATTAATGTCACCGAGTTTTGGCCAAGTTGAACTGAGTTTGAACTCAATGCTCGGTGTAGTGACCGAACGCATGTAATTTGTTCGTGTTTTCGTTGTAAATTTGTAATGCGTCATATGTCATTCAACCTTCTCTTAGTGCGGTCGTTTTTTTTTTTTTGCTTTCCTCTATAATTATAATGTCAAGTACTAAATGCTCTAAATGCCAAAATATTCTTTTAGAAGAAGCAAAAGCTATAAAGTGTAGTTTATACTGCGGCAAATCATTCCATAGACTATGCTTGAATCTATCTGATGAAGTAATTAAATGCATTTTAAAGACAAACTCGAACGTCTCATATCGATGTGATAATTGTGTTAATTTTCCCATCATGTGCTTGCTCTCTAAAGTCAATGAACTTTTGCCTGTTGTTGATGTTCTATGCAAAAAAGTAGATCTATTGGACTCCAATTTGAAAGAAATCAAAAGTAATATAGGCTTAGGAAAAGAAAGGGACAATAGTAATGCACTTGTGTTGACTCAAATAGTAAATCAAAGTGAACCGCCACCGCCACCGCTCTCTTTTGATAATACCGATATACATGATCAGGCTGGTGATGAAGATGATGATGTTGATGCCTATGCTGATGCTGAAGCCGATGCCAATGCTGCTGGTGTTGGATTATCGAAGTACGAATGGATGACAAAAGGGAAACGAAATAAATATACCCAAAGTACATCTACTTCTGTTCCTGATAACTCAGTTGTTGTAGTTGATAATAATAATAACATCAAAAATATGCATGTTGGAATGCCGTTGGAGAAGGTAGATGATGTTGCTGCTGCTGATGCTAAGGCTGCTGCTGCGGCTGCTGATGCGGCTGTTGTTGTTGTTGGTTCTACTTTGCACCGGAGATTTGAAAAAAAAAATTAATTCAATCCATGTTGTTGGTATGGATTGCACTAACGATACAAATGCTGATATTGCTGTCATAAATCCATATAAATGGTTGCATATCTCAAAATTCAAAGCTTCAACAAGTGAAGAATCAATAAAGAAATATGTTGCAGCTAAAGTAAATTGTGATGATGCTGATATACAATGCTTTAAGTTGGTAAAAAAGGGTACAGATGTTAAAGATCTGGCTTATGTTACATTCAAAATTGGGTTTCCTGCTAATTTGTTTGATCTTGCCTTGAATCCATTAAACTGGCCCAAAAATGTTTTGGTTAGGCAATTTACTCACCTCCCAAAAAACGATCAGGCGAAAACAAAAGGACGAATGAAGATGACCCGGGATCAAGTTACTCTAGAAACTTAAATTTTTCAAATAATTCAAATAATTCTGGTTATATTAATGTTTATTATCAAAATGCTAGTGGCATTCGAACAAAAACTAATGAATTATATATTTCTAGTTCTATTTATGAATATGATGTAATTATTATAACCGAAACATGGTTAAATTCTAGTTATTTGTCGTCAGAGATTTTTGCTTCTAATTATAATGTTTATCGCTTAGATAGATTATATACAGAATTTTTAAAAAGAGGAGGAGGAGTTTTAATTGCAGTAAAAGCTATTTATCGAAGTAAAAGCATTATATTGCCTAGGATTGGAGAAAATATAGAGCAGATGTGTGTAAACGTTAATTTTTATGGAAAAGAAATTTTGTTTATATCTAGTTATATACCTCCAAAGAGCTCAATAGAGATATATGAAAACCATATTTATAATATAGAAAATATTGTTAGTAATTTATTGGAAGATCAGTACCCCTTTATTGCTGGGGATTTTAATCTAGGAGATGTAATATGGAATTATTCAAATAAAGATAAATGTCTTATTCCTTATAATATGAAAAAAGATTATGAATATAGTTTTATTGATTCAATGTTTTCTATGGATATTTTTCAAGTTAATCATGTTCACAATTCTTTAAATAGATTGTTAGATTTAATTTTTATAAATAATATTAATTTTGAAATTATCCAAGTTCAATTTCCATTGCTTAAAAACTCAGTTCACCATGTTGCAATATGCTCTATTTTAAAATTCGAAAACTGTGTAAAAAACTCTTTGCTTCTATCTAATGATGAATTTTTTGATTTTAACAAAGGTAATTTCATTGCACTCAATAATTACATTGCATCAACTGACTGGACGCATTCTCTTGCGGATTTATCTTTACAAGGTGCGTATAACAAATTTGTGGATATTTTTTCTATCGGTTTAAATCTGTATATTCCAAAAAAAAAGTCTTGGAAATCATTTAAAACTCCTTGGTCCAATAAACGTTTGGTAAGATTAAAAAATGTTAAAAACAAAGCTTTTAAAAAATTCAGAAAATCAAATTCTGAAATTGACAGAAAGCTTTTCTGCCAATTTCGAAAGGAATATGATTTTCTGAATAAATACTTGCACCAACAATATGTAATGAATATTCAAACCAGCATTTCTAATGATCCAAAAGCTTTTTGGACTTTTTTAAATTGTAAAAAACGATCTGTTGCTCTCCAGGAAAATATGGAGTTTAATGGTCAAACATCAAACGATTTACAAAGTTCGTGTGAACTTTTTTCTCAATTTTTTAAGTCGGTTTATGTTGACCATTCTTCAATTAATATTTATCAAACGGAAAGCTATTCCAGTAGTAATGCTAATATTTCAACACTTAATCTTTTTTAATCCGATATCCTAAAGGGTATCTCAAAATTAAAACCCAGTTTGAATCCTGGACCTGATGGAATTCCATCTTTTGTTTTAAAGCAATGTCAATTTTCGTTAGCTTTACCGCTTCTGATAATTTTTAATAAATCCCTTTCTACTGGACTATTTCTGAATCAATGGAAATTTTCATATGTAAGTCCTATTTACAAATCAGGCGCAAAAAATTTAGTAATAAATTATCGTGCAATTTCTAAAATCTCTGCAATCCCTAAATTATTTGAGCTCATAGTAAAGGATCAGTTGTTTTTTAATATAAAAGAACATATTTGTAATGAGCAGCATGGATTTATGCCAGGTAAATCAACTTCAACAAATCTCATGCTTTATTGTAGATATGTCACCGATTCTTTTGAATCTGGCTATCAGGTTGACACTATCTATACTGATTTTGTCAAAGCTTTTGACTCAATTTGTCATAAAATTCTTATAGCTAAACTAAAAGTTTTCGGTATTCATGGGTTGCTTTTGAAATGGATATCTAGCTACCTTAATGACAGAACACAATGTGTGAAATTGGGAAATTTTGTTTCAAGTATTATTAAAGTTTCATCTGGAGTTCCTCAAGGAAGTCACCTTGGACCACTCCTTTTTAATATTTTCGTTAATGAAATCCCATTTCTTTTAAAAAATGCTTTATGTTTAATGTATGCTGATGACCTTAAAATATATCTTTGCATAAAAAATAGAATTGATCATCAAAATCTTCAAAATGATTTAAATATTTTATCCATTTGGTGTGAAAGAAATGTTCTTCCTTTAAATATACAAAAATGTAATGTTTTTACTGCACATCGAACTTTGGTTCCAATGATAAACAACTACCAAATTTTCAATCAGATTCTTGATCGCAAATCTGAGATTCGTGATCTTGGAGTCATTTTCGATTCAAAGTTGTTGTTTTCGTTACATGTGGACTATATTATAGCCAGGGCTAATTCAATGCTTGGTTTCGTTAAGCGAAACTGCAATGAGTTCTCTAACCCTTACGCTTTAAAATCAGTTTACATGTCTTTAGTTCGTCCAATTCTTGAGTATTGTTCAATTTTATGGTCTCCTTCTACTTCTATTAGGATAACACGTATTGAAAGAGTGCAAAAGGCTTTTACAAGATTTGTAGTTAGGCAGTTAAAATGGAGAATTGACACTCCGTCATATGTATCTAGGTGTGCCTTAATTGGACTTGATTCATTAGAAAAAAGACGGTCTATTCAGTGTTTGTTGTTTGTGCATGATGTATTTTCTTATCGTATTAAGTGTCCACCGATTCTTACTTACTTTGAGATCTATGTTCCGGAGAGAGAATTGCGGTTACGTCATTTTCTTAATAATCCACAACATAGATACAATTATGGTTGCAATGAATCCTTTTCTAGGTGTATTAAACTTTTCAATTCTTTATGTAATGAACTTGATCTCTCAACAAACAGATTTGAATTTAAAATTAATTTACAAAATATTGTACATTAGCTTTAAGATAGGTATTTATTTAAATATACTTATTTATATATATATATATATATTGTAAATATATTTAGTTATATTACTCATTGAATTGTTAGTAATCTGTAAGATATAACATCCGTAGATGAATAAATAAATAAATAAATAAATAAATAAATAAATTACAAAAATAAACTGGAGTTTCAAACTAATCTGAGTTGCAATATAACCTGGGTTAGAAAAGTAACCTAGGTTTCAAATAACATCGGCTTAAAAATACATCGGTTTGAAAAAAACCTTGGTTATAAATTAACCTGGGTTACAAAATAACCTTGAATACCAAATAAATTGGGTGATTAGTATTCCAGTAGTACCAAATTTTTACCCAGCCAGGAGTCCGATGTGAACAGCACTATATAAAACTAATGTCAAAATTAAAAGTGTTAGAACTTTAAATGAAATCTAGATGCAGAAACATAATATTAAAGTACGATAAATAAAGAAACAACTGACCAATCATCGTTTTGATAATTTCACTGTCACTTTTATTATTTGAAACTGACAAAAACCATTTGACCTTTTTACAGCCGCTTATGACATCATCTATAAGGAAGAGCTCTACAGAGCAATTACTAGTTTTGGTATTCCTGTGCAGAATGACGATGGAGAATGCAATCTGCTCTATTAAGGTCAAAAAAGATGTCACCGATGCATTTGATTAAAAAAAAACTTTTAGACTAGGCGATTTCATGCGACTTCTTCAGCATCGTTCCAGAAACTCAACCGTCAACACTAGAGGCACAGTCTTCTAAAGGTCCATCCAATTACTCGGATACGCTGATGATACTGACATAATGGAAGATCAAAGCGTGATGTCAGT
Source organism: Eupeodes latifasciatus (assembly GCA_920104205.1). Classification (NCBI taxonomy): domain Eukaryota; kingdom Metazoa; phylum Arthropoda; class Insecta; order Diptera; family Syrphidae; genus Eupeodes; species Eupeodes latifasciatus. Next base: position 29,366,187 of record OV049924.1, read on the forward strand.
TGTGCATTTCTGAGCATTATTGCAACGGAAGCGGGGAAGATGGGTATATTGATCAATGATGGCAACACCAAAGTTGTGCTGTCATCAAAAAAGTATATTGAACGACGACGCTTTGGACAAACTGTCATCCTGGACAGCTATAACATTGAGGTAGTTAAGGACTTTGTCTACCTAGACACCGCTATAAATTCAGACAACGACACCAGCGCTAAAATAAAATGAATCGAAACGAATAACTCTTGCAGATCGCTGCTTCTTTGGACGTAGTATGTAATTAGGTAGTAAAGTCCCCTCTCGAGCATCTAAGGTCACCATCAATAAGACGTTCATCATCCTGGTTCTCATTATTTGTGCTGAGGCTTTGACCCTGTCAAAGAAAGATGAGAGCTTCTTTGGATGCTTTGGGATAAAAATTCTAAGGTGGATTTTTGGTCCCGTCTGCATGGATGGAGAGTGGAGGAGAAGAACTGCACGGGCTGGACAGCGACACTGACCTGGTTAAAAGAATAAAAGGCCAAAAACTTAGATGGCATGTAGAGCGAATGGATAACAAAGCTCCAGCCTGGAAGGTCTTCGAATCCAGTCCTGAGGGACGGTGCAGTAGAGGAAGACCAAGACTCATGCGGCGCACGCAGGTGGAAGAGGACCTCAACTAACTTGGCCTGCAAAAATGGCGAAAGCTAGTTAGGGACAGAGCTGGCTAAAGACGCATATTGGTTGACGCCCAGGTCCGTACCAGACTGTAGCGCCGCGCCGCCGCCGTCTTAAGTAAATAAGTAGCAAAACACTTTGATTTCGTAAGATGGGGGACTTAGAAAATCAATACGCAAAAGATTTTGGCTAATCTTTTGACATTTGTTTGATCTTATAAAATCTTTAAACAAACGAATTAAAACCAACGAGTAATAGGAACATATGTATATTGTTGTTTATAAAAGAAAACGATTTATACATATACTCGTTATCGTATAAATTATTGTTTTGTATTGTTATATTAATATTAGGAGGGGGTGGGGTAAAAACAAATATAATAACAATATTTAGGGTAGAGCGAGGAGGATTTGACACAAAAATAATATTTTATACTTTTGGACCAACATTTAGCCAACTGGTAAAAACTTCATAATTGAAGATGATCCTTTGTTATTTGACTTGAAAATTACCAATATTCCAATATGATATTCAAAAGGGTCTTGATGATATGAAGCTCAAAACCAATATTCAAAAAGTGATAAAACCTCCTACTATTTAGGAGGATTTGACAGATCCTTAGGAGGTTTTGACAACTGGTGGGAGGATTTGTCAATCTAATGACTTTTTCCTTTGGACGTCCGGAAGCGTCCAGGAGTGTCCGGAAGTCTTCTGAAACCATCACATTGGCACAATTCATTTCACTTTTTGTGTGGCAGCAAATAATTTCTATTCCACAATTCACCTAAACAGAGTCCAAACCCATTGAGTAGAAGCAACTTGCAGCGTTCCATTGGATTTCAGAATGAGTGAAACCTTGAGTGAAACCAATGAAAAACGTCATAAGAACTTTTACTTTAAATGAACTCGAAACGTAAAAACTTTATTCAATAAATTCTTAGATAGGTAGGTACTAGATAGGTTACTAGATAAGAAAAGTTTTAATAAATTAAGGCTCTTAAAAAAACTAAAGACTCGTACTTCCTCCGACTGTGTATTTTAACGAATGTCGAGACCTGCAAAATCGACGTTAAATCTTATTTTTTCTTTGGATCTGGAGGTGCCTGGCATTTCTTCAGGGTTTGGGAGCTTGGCTACCAAAGAAGACCGGTTGATCTTCGTTGCTCTCTTCCCATCGTAGTGACGTGTCCGAATCCCGGAGGCTGTACTTATCGCAGTCTTCACTCGAAGAATCATTCAGTACACGTTTCACGACCTTATGTTTTTTTACCTTAGGAATGCTCCTCATTTGGAGCTTGAGGCTCTTTTTGGCTGCGAGTTCCTCTAAACGGTCTTTTTCTGGAGTATCAGTATAAACTCTGGACTGTCCTACCGGACGATCTGTGGATTTCTTTTCCCTAATTTCAGAAAAGGGCAAATAGCTTCCGGTGTGGTATGAGTTTTTTCAACTGATGTTGGTAATGGTACAGTTGTATCGATGTTAGAGGATTCAATCAAAGGTAATGAATTTATTGAGGCAGCAGCAGTTGACTCCCTTGTTTCTTTATTTTCTTCGAATCCAGCAGGTTCACAAAATTCACTGTCCTCGAAAATATCAGAATTGAAGGGTGATATCCCTGTAGATAAAAAATTATTTTGTTATGTTTTCTGGAGAGAATGCTCTGAGAAACGGCTGAGATGAAAGTGTGGGTATGTCATATATTGTGATCCCCTGCGGTGCCTCCGGGTTGTTTACCAAATAGTTGTTAAACGATACCTTGCACTGTCGTTTAAATGGTCCGAACACCGAAACGTCTAGGAGCTGCAAACGATGAGACGTATGAGGTGGGAACGAAAGCATAACGATCCCATTATCGCGGCAATACAAAATAGCATCGAGTGAACAATGCGAAGTATGATTGTCTAGGAGCAGGAGGATAGGATCTTCTTTTGAACATTTCGAAAACATTCGTTTTAAGTGTTCTAAGACTTTTAGATGCATTTCTGCAGTCATCCACCCACTGTCAGAAAATAAGCCAATAGCCCCAGATATGGCCCCTTTCATGAATAAAGGATTTGACTTCTTTCGAGGACATATATAGACAGGAGGAATATGGTTTCCAGCTGCATTGACAATTGCAACCATTGTCACTAAAGTTCCCCTTTCACCTGAAGCGGTTTGAGACACATAGTTCTCTTACCCTTTTGTGCTATGATCTGCAAAGATATATATATTGGCGGTTATAATAAAACTTTACTAATTTTATAAAAAAACAACAGAACTTACTTTTGTCGAGTCCATGTCCGTTGTAAGTCTAGTTTCATCAAGGTTGTAAATGTTTTCGGGCTTAAATGAATGCTTCAAAAGGAGACCTTTTAGCTTACAAAAAAATCAGCCACAGCAGTTTTTGTAAAAGCTCAAAGGCGGGCCAAGCTTATATTCTCCGGTTTTCGCAGACTTATTGATGGATTGCGCCTCATGAATTCCGATAGCCAAACTTTTCCAGCTGCTTGCTCATTATGCCAGGAAGAGGGACATTTAATTTTATTTTTTATGGCATAGTCGTAAACAAATCGCTTTGTCATATCAAATGTCAGACCGTGATGCAGATTTGAACATTTTTTGAAATATTCCGTCAACTCGGTTTCTTCCGATGTTGTTAGGACCTGACCTACAGAATATTTACTGCTAGCCTTGCTTTCAAGCTCGTTCGGGACCCGCTTTTCTGTCAAAAGTTTAAGCCGATAGATTAGTGTTGTTCTGTTTAAATTGTATTTCCGAGCGGCACTCGTTGGTGTTTTAATTTTCTTTGTTATGTCTATCAATGCTTGTTTGAGGGCATCTGCATTAATAACCCTTTCAGGAAATTTCTTTTTATATATATTCAGCATATTTTCCTAAATAATTATATGTTAAAACTTATTTTTTACTTAAATTAAAATCATCAACACTTAGGAGGATGTGACAATTTGTCAAATCATCCTTTTTCTTAGTTGTCAAATCCTCCTTTTGTCACTCTAAATAAATATTTTTAAGCTTACCAAATTGCCAACACTGAGACATATATTTATTCTTTAAACCTTTTGATTGGTTAATCAAATAACAAAATATAAAACAAAGAAAATTGTCACTGAAAACTGTTATCCGAAAAACAGAAATTGAAAAATTATCAAAAAAATGCACCGCAAACAAAACGCACGTGAGTAGGCCAACAAAGCAAAGACACAAGTGCCATTTTCATGAGAGCGAGTCATAACATGTCAAGCACTCTTTATTTTGATATTTCAGCTCTTTGTGCATTGTGTGTCGAGCGATATTTGAAAATGAAAAATCCTCCTTTCCTCAAATCCTCCTCGCTCTACCCTACATAAGTTTTATTAGAATTCTAAAATCTTATCATTTTGATGAACTTTTTTTGTATTTATTTAAAAAAATTTCCTCTCCAGAGATTGAACCCTTAAACTGCCCATATATGGGTCACTAAAGCTTGTATTTCCTACAGTCCTGTCTATTTTCTCCAGCCCTGGTATATTGTTCTTTATTCTGCAATACACAATATTTACACATCATAAAGAATAATAAATTCCATCCTCCGTTGTTTTAATTCTCCCCCAATTTCAAGACACATAAGGGAGATGGACTTTGCTCTACCAAGATGAGGAAGAAGATGATGGTCTTTTTAGGACAGTAATTGATTGAAATATTCTGCAGCAGATGCAGCAGTAAATGTTATGTATACAAAATTATTATCTGCATTAATTCAAAACAACAAAGCCAGCAGGACCAAAAAAGGCATGTATGTAGCAATATACAAATAGTATCTATTATAGTGGTCACATTAAAAACATCATGTTTTCTATGTTTTGTGTGTTCTGTGTGGTATGTTTTAATTAAGAAATACAATATTCTGTACAACTGCCAACTACAAGACTCAATGAACAAACTTGAAACATGCCCATTCATTTAAAAACTAGTTAAGAAAGAAAAGAAATAATAATACAACAAAAACAACAACAAAAAAAGACTTTCTGGTTGAACAAAGTGGTTTTGATATAAAGCTGTTTGTGGGTTTATTTCTTTTACTTCATTTAAATGGTATTTTGTGGTTGTGAGACATGGACCACAACAATAAACGTTTGTTGGTTGGTAGAGCCATCTATTAGGTTACATGCTAGGATCAAAACTTAACCACATCAAGTAAGCAAATGTAAGCCGAACAATTGAGCTTAATTGAATCATCAGAAACATGAGGATTTGAATCAACATAAAAAGTTCTTGAACAAAAGTTTTCGAAGAAGCACACATTTTTATTTAAGCATGACAATTGACCAAAAAGACGTATAGAAGTTTGAAAACAAATTTAAGTATTTTTGTTTACTCGAGACAAACATCAAATAATCAAATTATTGACTCAGGCAAACAACAGAGATTATTTTGCCTAATAAAGGGGGTTTCAATAAGAGGTGTCATTTTGATATTTTTGTATTTGGGCAGCTGTCACTTTTTAAGCTGTCATCTATTGACATTTGACTACGCTATTACTAGAAATGGAGCGATACATACTTCAGCAGCGCATTGAAATTCTTTTAATTCACTAAAAGAATGCTGAATTTTACTGTCACAGTTCGCAGTTTTGTAGAAAAGTTTCTTGACGTATTATGTATCGAACAGCTGATAACGGCGGATCAAGGGGGGGTAGGGGGTAGGTGCCATCGGTCATGACCCTCTTTGGGAGATATTTTTTTTAATTTTCGTAGAAATTCCCTTAAATTCAAAACTTATCGTATTGCGTTAATGGATAAGACCCCGCTTATATTTCTAATTATTTATTTTGTATGTTCTTTTTTTAAATTTAGGCGCTTCCTCAAGGGGATATGAATACCCTTATAATGATTAAACACAGTGCGAGCAATTCAAAGGGAGGATAGGATTAGAAAGGAGATACCGATGCACATTGGGTTTGAATGTCTCCACATTGTAATGAGTGGGAAATATTGAGTCCTGTAAAGCATTCCACATTCGTGTAGTGCGACTAAATAAAGAATCTCTCTACAGTAAAGAAAACTGATAAGTATTTCTAGAAGAAGGGGTATTACGGTTGAATTTTTTGTGATAAGGAATGCAACTGGCTATTTCATTAGAGCATTGTTTATGAAAGTAGCGATAAAATAATGACAGACATGAAACCTTACGACACGGTGCTCGAGAGACACAAAAGTTTCAGTTAGACAACGGTCACCTATCATTTTTAGAGCTCTCTTTTGAATTCTATCCAAGAGACTCAGTTGTGTATTCGAGTTTCGAACAAATATAGGCTTTATAAATTACAGCCAGACAGAAGGGGTAAAAAACTTCTTGATGTCGAATATGTGATCACTCCACACCAAGTGGTTTGTAATGGTTTTATTAGAACTGAAAGCTGTTCAGTCTTCTTGATGCAAGTACCAACCATGGATAGTGGCATTGGGAGAGGGTTACGCTTTTGCGACAGTAGACAGCATAGAGTTTTCGAAGCATTAAATTCTATATGGTTTTTGATTCCACATTGTACAATGCTGTCAAGATCAGAATTCGATGAGCTTATCATACGCTGCCATTGGTAGTCCACATCCAAAGAACAAGGATGATAACCTAAAAACGAATATGAAAAGCTGAGGGTACTACCATAATCGTTAAAAGGGTTAGAAGTTTGAGACAAAAGATCATTTATAAAAATAAGGAAGAGCGTCGGAGACAAAACGGAGCCCTGGGTACATAAATTAAATGAAAGGTAGTTTCTAACCCAACAAGTAGTGTCCGACCGAAGCTTCGGCGTCGGCCTTCGGTTTGGCAAAAAATTCGGCCAAAAAAACAACATTCGGCCAAACCTTCGGCCATTTTAGGCCGAAGCCGAAGTATCTGTTTATTATATCGAGCATCGCACTAGGCGCCGGAAAAAAATTCAATTTTTAAAATTTTTGAATACCGAAGAAAAGATTGCAATCTTTATTTCAAAACACATGTGTGCCATCATAGTAGGCTCCGAACAAAATTTCAATTTTTGAATTTTGCCTGACACCTTTTGCGCATCGTTTGTGGAAAGGAAAATTCTTGACTTTTTTTAACCTTAGAAGATTTTCTTTCAGCCTAATAATTAGGCTTCGGCTTCAGCTAAAAATCGACCTTCGGTCGGACACTACCAATAAGGAAGAGATTCATCAATATTAAAAGCAAGCATTTTCGACAATAGAGCTTGATGCCAAACTATGTAAAAGAGGCTGGGATGCTATAAAACAAAATTAATTTTAAGCCTATATCTCAAATTTTTGAAAAGATATTTGAGTCGAAAATCAATTTTTACCAACTTTTATTACTTTTTTTTTGGTTTTTATTTTTTGTAAAAAAATTGTCAATTCGATTTTTCTCAAAATTTTATCACATGTTAAAAACGTTATTCTTCGTTGCAAAAAATTATCATTTATTATCATTTTTTGTTCGTAAAATTGCCGAGGTGACAAATATTTTTATTTCCAATTTTTTTGATTTATAAAAAAAAACGTTAGTCGAATTTTTTTTCCAAAAATATATTTGTTTGGTATCACGTTACAGAAATGCAGAAAGATGCAGAAAAGGCTCTCAAGATAATTGCGGGTTTTTATATAAATACAAAAAATGAAAAAAAATTTGTCGCCTCGAGCATTTTACGAATCAAACATTTTATTTCCAAAACAATTCTTCGCAACGAATAATAATGTTTTTAACATCTGGTAAAATTTTGAAAAAATCGAATTGACAGTTTTTTTTATAAAAAATAAAAACCTAAAAAAACATTACTCAAAGTTGGTAAAAATTGAATTTTGACTCAAATATCTTTTCAAAAATTTGAGATTATGGCTTCAAACTCATTTTATCTTATAGAAAATATTGTTTTTGAACATTGGTGAAATTTTGAGAAAAATCGAATTGACAGTTTTTTAAGAGTATACAAAAATTAACAAAATTTGGTAAGAATTGATTTTCGACTTAAATATCTTTTCAAAAATTTGAGATTTTGACTTGAAACTAATTTTATCTTTTTAAAAATATTGTTTTCAACATTCAGTAAAATTTTGAGAAAATTCGAGTTAACTGTTTTTTAACAAAAAAATAAAAACTTAAAAAAATTATTTCTAAAAGTTCGTAAAAATTGATTTTCGACTCAAATGCCTTTTCAAAAATTAAAAATATTGGCTTCAAACTTATTTTATATTTAATCTCACATAAAATGTCGAACATTTAGTAATTTTTTTATAAAAATCCAACAGTCCGTTTGTTCATAAAAAAATTAAATCTACAAAAAACAGTACGATTTGGTAAAAATTGATGTTCGGTTATCGATATCTCGTGAACAATAGAAGGTATTGACTTCAAATTAATTACATTCATCCAATTTGTATTTGTTTATATAAGAAATAAAAACTTTTAAGAAATGCTACTAAAATTGGTAAAAATTGGTTTTCGACTAAAAATCTCGTTAATAAAAATAGATTTTGAAATCAAACTACCTATTTCATTACATATATGCAAAATATTGTTGGTAATTTTTAAATTTTTAAGAATAATTCAACTGACAACTTTTTTAACACAACACGAAAACCTACAAACTTTTAAGCAACACAAATCAACAGACGGGATGGGTCGCATCCCAGCCTCTTTTTACTATAGTTATCAGTCTGCTTACTCGTAGATTAGCGCTGGTGCTAGAAGACAAAATTGACTGCTTTAGTGTGGCACTCATAAATTACACGTTGCTGAATGACTTTTCACTTCAGTTCTCGAGAGATGCAGGGCTTTTATATTAATTTAATAGATATGAAACGTTCATTTTTTTTTTAAATAAGCCATTAGTTTAACGAAAGTTTCAGTTTTGCTGTTTTTGGGACATTCATATTTTTGAAATTCGTGTTTAAATATCAGTTCTCGAGCCAAGGCAAATTTGCTTAAAAAAGTAGATTTCTTTAATTTTTAAAGATCTTAAAAGTCTTTGTATTATTAGCAAATCAATTAAAAAAATAAGATGGAGTTGAAGACGAGTTTCAAAAATTTAAGGGCAACTTAATATCAAATTGGTGATCCCTTATTCAAGGTTTCTTTTTAAGAACCTGATAATTTGCTTTTTCTCTCATAAAAGATCTTATGAAAATAATTTAAAGCATTGCTAAAGTTTTTCTAATTTCTAAATTGTGTGTTGTTTTTGTCAGCAAACCTCTTTTTGGTGTATATCGTTAAATAACTTACAAATCCTTACTTATACAACTTAACATAAGTTTATGGCTCACATGACCCCCCTTGGGTCGAACGTACGTTCACACGCACGCACAGACATCTCTCTAAAAATCTTTTATTTCGACTCTAGGGACCTTGAAACGTCGAGAAATGTCAAAATTTTCAATTTGACAAATCGGACCAATTACAATAACTTCCTATGAAAAGTTAATAATAGGCTACCGAAAATTGAGTCCGATCAAAATACGTAAAAGAAAGCTAGAAAATTCTTCATATCTGATTCGGTTTTATGTTCCTAAGAAAAAAGATAATATTTTTCGGGCAAACTTTCTCATTTTCTAGGTTTTTTCATCTATATTTTTGTAGCGTTTCGTGGCATCTTTATAAATTTCAACAAGAACAGAATAAATAATTTTTGGAAAAGAGCTACGTTTCAAAACAATTTCTAACAATTCTGCGTGAAATGCACCAAAAACCCTCTAAACTATAGTAATTTAGCTCTTAAATATGGCATATTAACTGCAAACTGTTTGAATCTTGGAATGCTTTACATAGGAGTTTTCCAAATCAAATAGTAAGACCATATCTTGCTGGGCACCAGTGTTTTTGAATAATTTAAGAATAAGCCCTTGAAATATGTTAATGTAAGTTTATTTTGAATACGCTCTTAAACTAATAATGAAACTGCCAGGGTCGAAAAATGATGATGTAAAACAAGATTTTTGTTATGGTAAAGTAAAATACCCTCTTATTAGGTACTTATTCATCTAAAATAAAACTATTCCAAAAAATATAAACAATATAAAGATTCATTGCCTTGCAAAATATTGTCCAGATTTTGAGCTTGACTTTTATAACCCTATTCGCTTTTGCAAAACTCACATTTTACTCTACATAACTTCGGAAGTGGAAGTCACTTTTGTGGTTATTTGTATTCTAAAATAAAAAGCCCGAATACTATTTGACCAAATGTTACTCGAAAACATTTACCACCTCTTTCCCTTGTATTTTCTTTTTTTGAACTTCCTTTATTTTTATCATAAGAAAGTTATTTGTAATCTCGTCAACTTTATTCGAATAGAGTTTACGACTTTGAATTCAAATTGAATTTCTTTTTTCGTGATAAAGACCTTTTTTATGTTATCATGGTTGTAAGGTAGTAGGTTGCTATGCAAAAAAGTGACCATAAAACTTAAGTTATTCAGAAATAGAAAAAAATGAAAAAAACCTTCCCCTTAGTGCGGAAGGCATGCAAAATAGTAGCCTTGAAGTTTTTTCGTTTTCTTTTCTTTTTTATTACAAAATAATGATGCGTAAGATAGCCGTTAAATCCTAACCATCACGTACTTTCTTTGGCAATTTTGATTGACTTTATTTTAACAAAAAATCAATGTTCATGGTTTTGGGTTTACTTGATGGATTTTTCCTTTTTTTCTAATGGAAATTTAAGTCGTTGGTAAGTTTTTGGGAACAAAAAACATTTTTGAATTGATCTATGTATATAAATAAGAGACATACATATGCTATTTTTAATACTGTAATATTTAGGAGGATTCATTTTGAAATTAAAAAAGAGAGTATTTTCAAAGAGAAATCAATGAATGTTTTTTTTTCATTGTAAAGGGGAAAGTTTGTTATTAACAATAGAAAACAATAAAAACTTAATAGCCGCTAGGGCTATACAATTGACCAATTGGAACATATGTGACTGTATGTCCTTGATAATTTCACGAATTTCATTTTATAGGCTTCTTTTTAGAACTCCAAAGAGAAAATGATTTTCAAAAGATTTGGTCAAATATTTTTAGCCGTTTGCCCATATTCCAAACAAAAATTTTGTTTCGAACAGTAATATTTGAGAAAGTTTTTTTTCCGATAATATTTGTTGCCAAAGAGAGTTAAAATCCTGAGAACCCGCGAAGCATCCCACCCACAGGAACTTTATTCAAAAAAGAGTATTCATATAGAAGGCATCTGCCTGGCGACTTTATTTTATGTCGAAATTGCTTTGATTCCGTTGGAAACACCAAATCCTCCCTGTCGAAGACAAGCCCAGTCATGGACGTTTTGTAGGTGGTATACCATGGCCGTTTTGGAGATGGTATACCAAACGGAAAAGCTGAAACTAATAACTGGTCTCAACAGCTGCTTGTACATCAACATTTTGGTGTGTTGAATTAGTCCATTACTCTTTTTCATCAATGGATGGACACGATGGAAGGTCCAGCTGGCTTTCTTAAGAACATTCTGGGCATACGGGTTAAACCTTAGAAGGTCGTGTAAACAAATTCCCAGGTACTGGACGGTCCTCTTGTCTGACAGTGACAATTCGTCTAGGAGTTTTAATTATAAGTTTCTGCAGTTTTTCGCTCTTTGTGATCCTCTAGGGAGCGGACGACAGTTGACGGTCTTAACTGAATCATTTTTTTTTTACATCAATCATTTTCGAAATAAACATTTCTTATATACTTTTTTTCAAAGGTCGAACTTGAACGGTGACTTTAACCAATCAGAGTTTGTTAAGAAAATAAACGAGCCTAGCGGTCTTCTTCGTATTGAAAATTCAGTACGAAACTTCGTTCATGTTGATTCTCATTACATTGCATCACTATTACTATGTTAAATAAAATTTTTGCAAGAGACGCATGGTAGTGCTTACACCATCCGCTATTCAACATTATTCAAAATTAAACTTAAAATTTTAGTCACAGTCAGCAAATTTCAGATGTTCAAATGGTAGACATGTGCATTCAAGAGGACACAAGCCTCCACAGGTTTTTCTCAAAACCAACCTCTGTCTATCAACTCCTACTCTCACCTCCCCGTGGTGAACATCGGGTGCCTAGTACCTCAACTGGAGATTGGGTTCCAACCCCAGTGGAAAGTTGTTGGGGGCAGCAAACGAGAGAGGGGGGAGGGAGGTGCGTCCACTAAGGCACCTCTCCATCCAGACCGCAGCGAAGGAATTCCCGAGATGGAATCAACGGTGGCGTCTACAGTTCCAGTAAGGCTGAACTACTTAGTGAACACCTTATAGGGCTTCTACGACTTATTCGGAGCCCAGGCCTATAAGTAGCGGTTTATCCGGCTCCCCGTCCTTGGAGTTATACTAAGGATCTGGCCCTCCAGGTTGGGGGTTGTGCCGTCAGGGTGACTTCCTGACCACTTAAAAATCTTATAGTTGCGAAGCACCAACAAGCCTCGGATACGGACGGATTTACTGCTGACAACCAACGCAAACGAATTAAGGACAACGAACTTCGGATATGCACGTGGAATGTTAGGTCCCTTAATAGACCACGTGCAGCCGAAGAATTAGCGGAGGCCCTAGACTGCTATAAAGCAGACATCACCGCCATCCAGGAAATACGATGGGATGGGCCGGGCAAAAAGAGGATGAAAAACTGCGATATCTACTATGGTGACTGCTACCGAGAAAACCAACAGCGCTTATTTGGATGCGGCTTCGTCATTGGAGCCAGACTTAGGCAACAAGTCTTAAGCTATAGGTGCATCAACGAGCGCCTCATGATCATCCGCATCAAGGCTAAATTCGGCAACATTAGCCTGATATGCGCGCACGCCCCCACAGATTAGAAGGGAAGACATCTTTGGTGGAATAATCGGGAAAAACAGCCTGCACGACAACACTTCCGACAACGGATTCAGGCTCATAGATTTTGCTGCGGGGCGAAACGTCATGGTAGCTAGTACGCGTTTTCCACACCTCAACATCCACAAAGGAACTTGGAGATCTCCAGATCAATCTACCGTCAACCAGATTGACCATATTGCGATCGACGCCAGACACGCTTCCAGCATCATGGATGTCCGAACTTTCCGAGGAGCTAACATCGACTCGGACCACTACCTTGTTGTAGCCAAGGTAGCACTTCGGGTTTCCAGGCCCAAGGCAAAACAGGGAGATGTTGGGAGAAGGTACAACGTCGAACGGCTACAATCGCAAGAGATCGCCAAATCCTTCTCCGACCGAGTTACAAGTAACCTCTCTCGAAGTTCTGCGCCGCCAACACAATGTATAGAAAACCAGTGGCAACATTGCCAAGACGCACTCAGAGAAGCCGCCTCTGACGTGCTGGGTTTCAAGCGACCACCAACAAGGAACCCCTGGTTTGATGAGGAATGTCGGCAGGCAAATTCAGCCAAACAACAGGCACGCAAGGCGGTGCTGCATAAAAGGACGAGAGCTGCTCATGAGCTCTATGAGCAGAAGAGGCGAGAGGAACACCGACTTCTCAGAAGGAAAAAGAGAGAGCATGAGAAGCGTGCGGTCGAAGATGTTGAGAGGTTTAAAAGCAGAAATGAAGTTCGAAAGTTTTATGAACAGGTGAAACGAAATTCACAAGTACATAAACCTAGAACCGAAGGCTGCAAAGACGAAAGTGGAAACATCATAGTGAAGCTCTTTAAAGCAGCTGGAGATAAGTTGGTTAGGAGCATGCACCAACTTATCTGTAAGATATGGTCGGAAGAAAGCATGCCCGATGAGTGGAACCTCAGTATTGTTTGCCCGATCCTGAAAAAAGGAGACCCTCTAAACTGCACCAATTATAGAGGAATCAGTCTACTTAACATCGCTTATAAAATCTTCTCTGCCGTAATATGTGAACGTCTAAAGCCCATCGTCAACAACCTGATAGGTCCTTATCAGTGTGGTTTTAGACCAGGAAAGTCCACAGTCGATCAAATATTCACACTATGGGAGATCCTGGAAAAAACCCAAGAACACCAAATCGACACCCACCATCTTTTCATCGATTTCAAGGCCGCATATGACTGTATCTACAGGGACGAACTGTATAGAGCCATGTCTAGTTTTGGCATCCCTGCCAAACTCGTCCGTTTGTGCAGGATGACCATGGAGAATTCACGCTGCTCCATAAAGGTTGGAAACAACTTAACTGAACCTTTCGATGTCAAAAAAGGTTTTAGACAAGGTGATGCGCTGTCATGTGATTTTTTTAACATCGTACTTGAAAGAATAGTGCAAAGCTCACACGTCAACACCAGAGGCACTATCTTTCAAAAGTCTGTTCAATTACTAGCATATGCTGATGACATTGACATAATCGGAAGAACTCAGCGTGATGTCAATGGGGCTTTTGTGAGTATTGAGGCAGAGGCGGCAAAAATGGGTTTAACGGTTAATGAGGGCAAAACAAAGTACATGCTGTCATCAAGAAAGGACCTACAACACCGACGTCTTGGTCAAAACGTCACCATCGACAGACGTAACTTTGAGGTAGTCAAGGACTTCGTCTACCTAGGCTCCGCTGTAAACGCAGAAAACAACACCAGCGCTGAGATCAAACGAAGAATAACTCTTGCTAACCGCTGTTTCTTTGGGTTAAGAAAGCAATTGAGTGGAAAAATTCTCTCTCGAAGGACCAAAGTGTCGCTATATAAGACCCTTATCATCCCCGTCCTGCTATACGGTGCAGAAGCATGGACTTTGACAAAAGCGGATGAAAGCACCTTGGGTCGTTTCGAGAGAAAGATTCTTCGTGTGAACTACGGTCCCGTATGAATCGAAGGGGAGTGGAGGAGAAGATGGAACGACGAGCTGTACGGGCTGTACAGCGACGTAGACTTAGCATGAAGGGTAAAAGTCCAACGACTAAGATGGCTAGGTCACGTAGAGCGCATGGAAACCAATGCTCCGGCCCGGAAAGTCTTCGAATCCACACCCACAGGACAGCGCAGTAGAGGAAGACCGCGAATCAGGTGGCGCGCACAAGTGGAAGGTGACCTCACCCAACTCGGAGCGCGAAACTGGAGACATCTAGCTAGGGACCGAGCTAGATGGAGAAGTTTGTTGGGTGAGGCCCTAGTTCACACAGGACTGTAGCGCCACCTTAAGTAAGTAAGTAAGTCAGCAAATTTCAAAAAAATACTTGTATCAAAATTAACAAACTTTCTAACCAAAACCCCTTTTGTGTTCGCAGAATAAAATTTATGTCCTAGCTCTATTCTTTAAATTGTAAAATTTAATTGAAACGGCGCGGCGGCCGGCGCCGGCTTCAATCCTGTAAAACGGAATTTGTGATTCGGGAATTCATACCCAATCCTGTTTAATCATAAGAACTCGGTGGCAAATTGTGATTAATTATCATATTTTGAAAATATGGAACGATATATCTTGTTAACAAAAATAATGCAAACCTTAAATAGCATCTTAATAAATGGAATCGTGAACCACGTTAATTTAAGAAAGCGATATTATTCCGAATCCATTAAAAGTGAGATGTATCATATTATAAAATATGAATCTTATAAAGTACTTGTATTAATTATAAGGAATTGCCTAAAAGTTTGTCTATAGATGAGCCTTATTTTACGAGCTGTATACAACAGGGAATGTAAACAAAATTTGGAAGAGTGCTAGACTTTAGAACCTTTATGAAGGAAATATAACTTCGGTGTGGAATGGTGATTAAAGGTCGGATTGGTTTGAAACAACAATGAGAGTAAAACAGAGATGCCCCTTGTGTCCGTATCTGAGTTCCCTATTTATCGACGACATCATTAACGACTTACCTGGTGGGGTAGAGTTTCCTGATAAAAGCACTTGTGTTTGCCGACGATATTATCCTTTTCGCTTATTCAACTCAAACACTGGAACTAATGAGCAAACAACTTGTTTTATACTGCAAACAGTGGAATATAACGGTTAATTTTAATAAATCAAAAGCTAATTATTACAAATGGAAACCCATTTTAAGGAGAAACTTGTAAAAGCCAAGAGCGCAATAAGCTATACTTGGAGAAAATGCTTTGCAAACAATCTTTTTTTCCATAGCTTAAAATAAAAAGTTTTCACTTCAGTAGCCGAATCTGTATGCAACGGAAACTTAGGGATATGAAAAATATGAAAATCTTCAAAATTACTAAGATTAAAAGATGTTTTTTGTTTTTTTTTTTTTTTTTTATTGAACCGGACTTTCTCCGCTCTT
This sequence comes from Eupeodes latifasciatus, assembly GCA_920104205.1. Classification (NCBI taxonomy): domain Eukaryota; kingdom Metazoa; phylum Arthropoda; class Insecta; order Diptera; family Syrphidae; genus Eupeodes; species Eupeodes latifasciatus. Next base: position 29,382,036 of record OV049924.1, read on the forward strand.
TGTTAAAATGCTTAAGCCACATATTGTCTATCTTTTGAGAGTTTTTAACATTTCTAATCAAAGATTGTAATCAAAAGGAGAGTCTTTGGCTGAATATTGTAATATGAATTTTACCCTCAATGTGAAGTCATGCAATGGAAAGAATGTCAAAAATGCACTCTATAATCTCATCGCCAAATTAGACGAAAAATATTGGCTTGAATGTATCCATCAGGCAACTTCGTCTGTACATAGAGCTACATACCGAGTTCTTAAACAATATCTTTGTCAAAGATATTATTTTAGGAGTGATTGTAATAAAAAATTAATTTTGGCTATATTTAAGATAAAAGGAGAGTTGGTAAGATTGAATTTCATGCCGCACCAAGACGATCTTTCAAAAATTTGCACGTTTTGCAAATTTTACGGTGAGAGAAGACATTATGCAATTCATCGGTTTCAATCGTGAAAGAAGTGAGATGCACTTACCTTGACAGTGATGTATTAACCGATTCTACTTCTAATAATAGTTTATCCAAAGAATTATGTTTACTGTTTTATATTTCTCTTTTTCTTTTCCTATATAAAATTGTATCCTTTTCTTTTAAATTTTAAAATACCATTAACTGTGAGTACATTATGTCAATCGGTCAAACGACAAAGCCATGCTCAACAGATTTTTGTATCTTAATAATTGTTAATTTATATTTTGAAAATGTAATAAATCTAATCTGCTCTAATCTAAAATCTAGTTTACATTTTCAAAGCTCCTTTTTTAATATAAAACAAAGAAGATATTACTGAAAATATACATATATTATTTTGATGATTTGGTCACTTAATCTTAGGCCTTATTTTCTTATTAATAAACGAAATGCCCTTCCCAATTACTGAATGTATATTTCTTGTATATCTTGCTATTACTCCAATTTTTATATCAATAGTGTCCTTTGAAGTTCCTGAAATGGTATCAAACATGTTTGATGTTAGTACATTGTTTCGAGGGTGAAAATTCATGTACGAATATGAAAAATATTTTAATTAAAGTTCCCATCTATCAAAACTTATTTAATATGAGTTTGTTTCCACGAGAAGGTATATTTTTGTCGTTCCCTTACTTACTCATAGGTACTTTTCTAAACAGTAAGACCATATTTATAAAAGAAAATAAGAAAATGGTTGTATATACATTCATACTTTCGGGTTGAAATGATATTGTTGTTTTGGCTTTTGAGCAATAAAAATAAAAGAATAACAAAACCACCCCCAGCCTATGGGATTTGTTTGGAAAATAAGAAAAATAGAAGACCATTTTTAAAAAGATATTCATTAAAAAGTAATGAGAATGAGTTTCCTTTAATTTAACACTGAGTGGATTTTATAATAGATACATAGATATAATATAAACAAATTGGTACAAGAAAACCCAACCAAAGAAAAAGTCCTCTTAACGAGAGAAAAATTAAATGTGATTTAAGCCTTTGCAAATATACTTTTATTTCCTTAGACAATTATTTGTATTTAATTCCGAGTAAAAGAACTGAAAATAGGGAAGATTAGCAGGTTATCTATATACATTAAATAGTCCTGAGGGGTTTAAATAATTTTTCACAAAAAACTTTTTGAAATAAAATAAAAACCCATTTTCTAATTTAACACAGTAAATTTAAGTTACTACAAATCTGCCCTCAAACCTTTTACTTTTCTCTTTAAAAGTAATATCCCTAAAACAAAACCATCTCCTCTTCACAAAACTACAACAATATGTAATAAAAAAAAGTGAAATTCAAGATGACACCAAACTAAATGTAACATACTGTGGAATCGGTCACTCGGGCGTATACTTAACCTTTTTTTTCGAGTTTTTGTTTTCAGTATTTTCAACCTCAATTCATTGAAAGTTTCACCACGTACTACAAAGAAGAGTTTATTGAAGAAGTTCTATCCTTTCTCGAGCTCGAAAAAATAGAAACTTATCCATCTCAATTGCAACTATTCTAAACCGAAAAAATGGTATTGTTCAAAAGTAAACTCGATATACAAAGAAAGCGAGATGATGAAAATCAAAACCAGAAAAAGAAGAAAACCTCACAATTTTTGTAATTGATTTCAAGGCAAGTTCGCTGGCGAAATGGAAAAATTGTTTTCTTTAAAAATCTGAAGTTTTTTCTTCGCAATTTTTCGATTGTCTTTTTATAATTGTTCTTTTTGTTTTTGCATATTTTCATCTGCGAGATGAAATGACTTTTTAGTTTAATTGTTTGTGAAAAAGTAAACAACATTTTTGCGCGAGGAAATTAATTTTCCATCTGAGATTTTTCCTCCGCAAAACAGTGAAGTGTTTTCATTTTCATTTTCATTTTTATTGTTATTTTTGTTTTTGTTTATTATTTTCGTCCTTTATCCTGACAAGTATCTACTACTTTCCACATGAGTATGCACTATGCAGCGCGAGATTAAATTCATTGCAATAGAATAAAAGGCGATTTATCGGACCATTTTAAAACTACATTTAAGGTTGAACACATAGAATTCCCACCACCACCATCATCATCATCATCAGGAGGAAGATAAGAATTAACTCTCCTCTCCGCTTCATAAAAATTGTTGAAAATTTGTAATGAAAAAAAAAAAACTATAAACAGAAAATACTATCTGTCTCCCTAAGTGAGGATAAAAAGAAAAAATATGGTACACATTTCCGGTGTTTCCTGCGGGGATATCGCACAACTTGAACTTTATTTCCATCGTGCTGTGATGAGCCAAAAGGATGATGACGAACCTCGCAGGATGCTGTTCTAGTTTCCTTTTTTTTTGTTGTTGTGACTTTTTTTGTTAGTTGGAAATGTATGAAAAGGGTTATGAAAGTGGAGGGTAGCCGAATGGATTCTCATATTTGTATCCTTTCTTTTTTCTTTTTTAAGTCTTCTCATAAACTCGTAGTTGTTAAGTTTTGTGTCTAGATTTCAATAGTTTTTGAGTGGAACTTTTTGTTTGATTTGTTAGTTTTTGTTCGAAACATGTGTTTGATGTCGGAAATAGCTTCATATGTTCATTTGTATGTCTTTGAAAAATTCATATTTCTCCTGTTTTCTGTCACTGTGTTCTCTTATGAGAGGAAGTAGTTAGACCATTTGTTCTTATTTTTATTGTGAATTCCATTTAGTTAATGGTTGTGTTGAAATCATAATAATTTTATTGTAAATGCAAATGTTTCTCTGTGTATCCTGTGATCCTTGTGACATTTGCTGACATAAATATGTTACAATATATACATACATACTTTTGTGTTCATAAGAAAGTTTTGATAACATAAGAATTGTGGTTAAGTTTGACATAGTAACGTTTGGAAGTTTAAAGGAAAGTATTTATTTTTGGAATCTAGAAACATGTGGTTATCATTTATGGTTATTTTGATAATATGTGTATTGTATATGCAAATATGAGCTTAAACGGATACATCTCAATTCTTCAATTTATTAATCATTATTTTGTTTCCCGGTTATAGATTAACAAAATTGTTATAGAGATTTAAAAATTTTATCAAAGAACTTGTCATAAATTCTTCAATTTCATAAGTTTTCATTTCACTTTTGACATTTATAAATATCAAGTAGGTAAGTTAACTAATTCTGCCTTTTTTTCAGCGATTTTTACAGGGTTATCCATTTTGCGGTTTCAAAAGTAAACGTAAATAAAACACGTATAAAATATTTTTCATGATAAAGGGTGTTCCAAAATTAACGCAAGATTTGAATTTGCCGCCATTTGTGCAGTGAAGTGTTGGCAACCCTGAAAAAAAGCAATTTGACAGCTAACAGTATAGGGTTATTAAAAATGGAGCGTTACACGAGAGAGCAACGTGTCTTCATTATTAAAGAATATTTCAAAAATACTGAAAGCTTGGCGGCTGCAGTTCGAAAATTTCATACAAAATATGGTCGGAATAGTGTTTTAACTTCGTCAACTGTTAAGAGATGTCAATCGCCAAAATTGCCGCATTTGGGATTCGGAGAACCCAGATGTGATTGTCGAAAACAAATGCATCCACAACGCGTGACTGTATGGTGTGGATTTTGTGCTGGAGGCATAATTGGGCCATATTTTTTTGAAAATGATGCTGGTCAAGCAGTGACTGTTACTGGTGCTCGATATCGCGACATGATTACATAGTTCTTTCTGCCAAAATTGGATGATATTGATGTGTCCAATATGTGGTTTCAACAAGACGGTGCCACATGTCATACAGCCCGTGAAACAATTCAATTACTGCATGAGACATTTCCAGGTCGTGTACTCTCTCGTTTCGGTGATCAAAATTGGCCTCCTAGATCGTGTGATTTAACACCATTAGACTTCTTTTTATGGGGTTATTTGAAATCACAAGTCTATGTCAACAAGCCCACAACCACCCGTGCATTAAAGGAGGAGATTCAACGCTGCATCAACGAAATTCAGCCACATTTATGCAGAATGGTCATGGAAAATTTCAACAAAAGAGTGCGCATGTGCATGCAAAGCCGTGGAGGCCATTTGTCCGATGTGTTATTCCATACATAACCCTATCCTATGTACTTTACGAGTCAATAAAAATATAACTATCAAAAGACTAAAAACGGCGTTTTCTATTTAATTCAAATCTTGCGTTAATTTTGGGACACCCTTTATTTCTTTTTTATTATAAATTTTGAACGTTGACATTATGTTTGAAATATTACATTATTTAAATTATCACAACGAGAATTGTTGCAAGCATCGATTCTTTTGAGGTAATTTTCGACCACTTTTTGACACATATTGGGCGGTATTTCAGCCATAACTCCACGAATGTTGGTTTTTAAGTGCTCAAGGGTTAAAAGTTTGTCTCCGTAAACATGGTATTTCGCGTAGCCCCACAAAAAAGTCCAGCGGTGTCAAATCGCATGATCTTGGTGCTCAGTTGATATCGCCACGACGAGAAATTACGGAGTCAGGAAATGTCTCTTGCAATAAAAGCCATATTCGCCGAGTTGTGTAGCATGTGGCACACCGTCTTGTTGAAATCACATATTCTTCAAGTCGTATTCTTCAATAGTAGGTAAAGAAGTTCGGTTATCATATGACAATGACGCTCCGAATTGACGGTGACAGTCGTTCCATCGTCGTTTTCGAAAAAGTAAGCTCCAATCACACCTCCGGACCAAAAAACGCACCAAAAAGTGACTTTTTGAGGATTCTCAGAACCCCAAATACGACAATTTTGTTTATTAACACACCCACCGAGGGAGAAATATGCTTCGCCATCCATTCGAAGTATCAACGAGGATTGCTCGCAAGTCAATCCTTAAGATCTACGACCTATAAGTCTATTATCATTCCTTCTTAAGACCTTGGAAAGATTGATTGATATCCATTTAAGGGCAAGTATTGATACAAGACTTCTGTCTTCGTCTCAATCGGTGGAAACGGCGTTACACATCTTAGTACGCACCATCGAATATTCCCTCCATCATAGAGAGTTCACTATGGTTACTTTCCTTGACATCGAAGGTGCTTTTAACAACGTAGACACATCTGCAATCACATCTGCGCTATCAACTCTAAACGTAGAGAGTTCGCTTGGAGAGTTAATTCATTTAAAGCTGACTAGTAGAATAATTACTCAAAACTGGGCAACTCTTCTGCCAGACGATTCGTTACTAGAGGGACACCGCAAGGTGGTGTTCTATCCCCTCTCCCTGGGAATCTAGTGGTGAATGAAACCCTAACTAGTCTGGATGCGGAGGGTTTCAGGGTGATCGCCTATGCGGAAGACGTTGCTATAGCAGTTTCAGTAAAGCATCTTAACACCTTAAAAGAACTCTTACAAAATGCCTTAGACATGCTAATACTGTGGGCTGATCAGTGTTTACTGGGTGTTAACCCACACAAACCCGATTTAGTCTTATTTTCGAGGAGATACAAAATTCCATTTGTCAACCCTCCCTATATTATTGGAATCCAATTAAAATTCTCAGACGAGGCTTAATACCTGGGTCTTGTTTTAGATAAAAAACTAAATTGGAAACGCAATATAAAGGAAAGAGTCAAAAAAGCTACTGTAGCTCTCTTTTCTTGCAAAAAAGCTATTGGTAATAAATGGAGCTTAGAACCCAGAATCACGCATTGGCTATACACATCGGTAATTAGACCGATTTTAATGTACGGTGTGGCAGTACAGTGGACTGCTGTAGAGAAAGCTATAAATCGGGCCAAATTAAATAAATTCCAACGTTCAGCTTGCCTATGTACGAGTATAAGCGGATCGCTTCGTACGGCCCCATCTGCGGCACTGGACACCTTACTCTACCTAACACCTCATGATATATTTAGCAAACAAATAGCTGCAAGCTCTGCTATTCGCCGCAAAGCTTCGTGGCAGTGGATTAACAACAACATTGGCCACTCCGAAATTCTTAGGTATTTAAAATCAATTCCAAAGCACACAGACTACACCATCTCCCAACTGCAATTCGACAGAAACTTGCAGATTTCTATACCTTCCAGATCTTTTTGGGAGGATAGTGCATTCCTGGAAGACGAGTCAATCATTTTAATACAGATGCTTCAAAAACAAAAGAAGGGGTTGGAGGAGGTGTGTACTCTGGACGACTGAAATTAAGTCTCTCATCCCGCCTTCCCAATCATTGTAGCGTATTCCAGGCGGAACTTTTAGCGATAAAGGAAGTCTTGTCCTGGCTTAAAGAAAACGTGATATCAACATCTTATATCCGTATATTCTCAGATAGTCAGGCCGCTATCAAATCTCTGGACTCTGTCTCTACAAACTCTATAACATTCCATAACTGTCGATCATATTTAATGGAGATGGCACAACAGTTTAATATTTACCTTTGATGGGTGCCGGGCCATAGATACATTCCAGGTAACTGTTAGGCAGATGAACTCGCCAGGAACGGTACAGTACAACCCAGATCTATCTCTAAGCAGATCGGACACTGTCTAATAGGAAAGCACGCCACGCGGCTAGGCGTATTCTCAAATGAGTTTTGCAGAAGCTGTGGAAACTGTTCTTCATCTTCTCTGTACATGCCCTGCTCTAGTTCAAGAACGCAAGAATTACCTAGGAGAATTCTCCTTTAACGAACTAAACAAAGCAAATGCAAAATACGCCATAATGTTCCATTATAGGCAGTCCTGATTCCAAAGGAAGACGAGGAATCGACACATTCTGGTCTTCGTTGACATTTTCACTTACAGCAGTGATATTTTCAGTGGTACGAGCGAAACGATGATGCACAGGCCTTACAATATCTATAACCAATCCAGTCTCTTCAAATTTCTTGAAAATTTTGCCAATTGCTTGCGTAGTTGGACGATTTTGTAAGTCATAATCTTCTCTTAAAGCACGATTTGTGGTTGTGGAAGAATCACCAATTTTTTAGTAGGTTTTAACAATTTTTGTGCGTTTTGCGATAGCTAAACGATCCATTTTCGTAAATTTCAGGCTTTCAACTGACGAGAAAAAAAAATTGGTTTAACAACTTAGTTTGACAGATGTCGAATTCCAGCCCTATACTTTTGAAACCGCAAAATGGTTAACCTGAATTCTTCAATTTATTAAAGATAATAATATTGTTTCCCGGTTTTAGATTAATAACATTGTTTTAGAGATTAAAAATTGTATCCAAGAAGCTGTCATAATTTTTTTTCCATTTTGTTAAGTGGATGAAGTTATCATTTCACTTTTGAAATTTGTAAATATCAAGTAGGTAAGTTAACTAATTGCAGTTTTTTTTTCAGCGATTTTGCAATGTATGTACATGTACATGCTTTTTCAATAAAAGGTTATATATTGATATTAAAATAACAGTGTTTTTTAAGACAAATCAATGAACATTTACTTAATTTCAAAGAAGAAGGTATTCCATTTATGATGGAAAACAATATAAGTAAAATTTCCACCACGTCATGACCATGACGAGGCAACGAAAGTGCCTTTAAATGTAGGTATACCTCTATTTTGTAAGGGAATTTAAACAATTGATATTAGTTCATGAAGTGTACATCGCGTTCCATTTTTAGTAATTTAGCAGTTTTAACTTCTCAAATATTGAAAGATAACAGCTTCAAGAATGACTACTGTCCAAATAGTGGGCTATTTAAAATGAAACATTTTATTGGAAAAACCTTTATATCACAAAAAAGGGTTGGTGATAATATCCCCCAAGATATAATCCCCAAAGGAAAATCCCCAAATTCATAATCCCCAAAACGAAATCCCCAGCAGCAAAATTCCCAAAGACAAAATACCCAGGGCGAAAATCCCCAAGTGAATATCCCCAAAACAATTATGTTCAAGTAGTGAATCATGCGATTAAATCGCGCGCGCAATTTAATCGCATGATTCACTACTTGAACATAATTGTTTTGAATATATTAAATTTCATTTATATTGCATAAAATGCAAACAAAAGATTTTTAAACAATAACATCATCCATTTCAATTTTTATTTTAAAATTAAAGAAATACTCGACACTACAAAACAACGCTTAAACAGCACTAAACAAGCACTACGAATACAATGATTCTCTATCAATACAAAAGTCAGACTGAGAAGTGCATGCCTTCATAGTGATTTTTTGTTTAGGAACTGTTTATCATTATCATTTATAAATATCACAATAAGAGAATTTCAAAGAGTTTTTCTAAAAACTGCATCTTATGTCTCTGGGGGGAGCGTATCGGAATCCCGCTTTTTAAAATCCCGTTTTTAAAAAATCCCGAAAAAAAAGTTTTATAATCTTCTAAAATACCGATTTTTTGAAATCCCGTCTTTTAAAATCCCGCTTATTGAAAATCCCGATAAATTAAAATCCCGCTTTTTAAAATCCCGTCAAATCCCGACAATCCCGTTTTTTTTTTTACAAAATACGTGCATCAAACTAAATAACAATAGGAGTCAAAGGTTTTTATGTTAAATTACTTGACTAAAATATTATAATTTTTTTTAATTTTAAAAAATCGCGCGATTTTTTAAAATTAAACAACTAGTTTTGATTGCAAAATCGGGATAATAAAAAAACGGGATTATAAAAAACGTGATTATAAGAAACGGGATTACAAAAAGCGGGATTATAAAAAATCGGGATTATAAAAGCAGGATTATAAAAAACGGGATTTTAAAATCGGGATTTTAAGAAACGGGAATATAAAAACCGGGATATCGAACCCAACCCGTCTCTGGGGATATTATCATAATGGATTAAATTTGTTTGGGGATATTATCCCGTGGGGATTCTTTTTTTGGGGATTCAATACGACAACCCACAAAAAAGTAAGAGAAAACTTAATATCTTGACTAAAAACAACTCAACCTTATATTTTGGATTCCATTCGTTTTAAAGTTTATCAAATAACAATTTGACTTTAAAAAATATCATTTCCCTATAGGGGTACCAATATAAAGTAATCGTTGTGAGTAGCATCCCAGTCAAGGTTTTGTTCCTGGCAATCACATTGCAATTTTCCAATGGTTATTGGTGGCCTTAACTAAAATTCGACTTTAAAATCACTCTATCGTGTCAGGTTTTTTCAGGAATTTTTGAAAGGAAGTTGAACTATTTTTGGTATTTTAAAAAAATTCTAAAAATATTCATAAGCTGTAAGATTTTACCTGTCATACATAAATTTTCTAAAAAAACCTTTTAAACAAAAACAAAAAAGCAAAACGGTGTGAGAGTAATTATTTTTTTTAATCCCTCGAAAAATAAAAGTTATCACTTCAAGTTTTTAAAATATATTTAAAAATATAAAAATAATTTTGAAAACAAGAATTTCTAAACATGTTAATAGATAGTTAAAATACAAGTTCAGAATCATAATTAGCACTAAAAATCCATTTCGAAACGTATTTTTTAAAATCATAAGCAAATTAAATTCTAATTTTCTCAAAACCTAATATGCAGTCAATAGAAGTCTCATAAAGGAGAATTTCCAGAAACTTAGTAGGATACTAAAATGATTTTAACTGTATCTAGAAAACAAAGATTTGTAGTTTATAAAATCATCATTAAATTTTATTTTATTATTAAATTAATTAATTAAATTATAAGGCGTGATTCGAATTGAGGAAAACCCTTAATCCCTTATTGTTTTGTTTGGTGAACAGAAATAAAAAGTTGATTTTACCAACCTATTAAGTTCTATGAGCGATGGAAGTCTTTATCTAATTTGTTATTTTCAGATTTGATTAGATAAATGCAAAATATTTATTTGCATATGCAATAAATTATCACATTCTACGTACAGATTAAACCTAAAGAAGAGAGTAATTTGACGTCATCAAATCTGAAAATAATAAATTACAAGCTAAAAATAGAATAGATTCAGGTGAGATTTTGTTATTATTTAGATAATGAACAAAACGCATTCCAATGATTATGTTTATTGTGTGTTTTTGATTTATAACAATGTAGTTTGTTTGATGATGCAAATTTATTAAACTATGTAGATGTTTCTACAATCTGTTTATCATATTTGAAATAATAATATATAAAATAATGTTCATATTTAACTCCAAACAAACATTTTTAAAGCAGAATTTGGTTAAAAAAAGTTCTAATGTCTTTTACACAGACTTAATCGATAACAGAGAAGTTTAAAAAAGGACCTAGTTCAATTTAAAAGACATTACACTTGGTTCCAATCTGTCCTCAACTACCCAAATGCCACATAAAAAAGACCACAGAGGTTTACATTTTATATTTATCATTGGAAATTATTGTAGTCAAATTTTTGACTCGCCAAGAACGTTCAAGATATCTAAAAATTAAATTTATGGCTCAAACTTTCGAATACATTTTTACTACATACCAATATTTCATAAGTCAGCAGAGATATTCAGTTGAAATAAATAATGTTTCATAGGTAATACATTTTAGAAGAAATTTAGAAAAGAGACAATATCATTTATTAAAAAGTGAAACATTTTGTTGTATCGATAAAACTCATGAGACAAAATTGGTATCGACTTCAATTAAATTTTGTTGTATACATAACAGTCGCGAGGCGTGACTTATTTCTAAAGGTAAGTCGGAGAAAAATGAGCGACTAGAAAAAAACAACACTTATCGGAAGTGTTAAAAACAATCTACTCAAATTAAAAATTTGAGGAAATGTGTCACGTAACATATCATTCTTTAAATGTTTATGGAGTGCTACAACTTCAAGGTGACGAAGAGATGGAGTTGTATACAAAACTTTAAGTTAATTTTTTAAAGCCGCAAAATCGAAATAAAATTTGTTATCTCAAAAATTTTACGAATAAAAAATGACATTTAACATCTGGTAAAATTTTGAGAAAAATCAAATTGACATTTTTTTATAAAAAATGAAAACCTAAAAAAGCATTACTCAAAGTTGGTAAGAATTGAATTTCAACTCAATATCTTTTCAAAAACTTAAAAGAAAATTTTACAAAAGTTGGTAAAAATTGATTTTAGACACACATATCTTTTCAAAAATTTGCGATTATGGCTTCCAACTAATTTTAACTTACATATGTATAAGAAATATTATTTTCAACATTCTGAAAAATTTTGGGAAAAATCAAATTGACAGTTTTTTTTACAAAAAATAAAAACCTAAAAAAAAAACAATACTAAAACTTAGTAAAATTTTACTTTCGACTCAAATAGCTTTTCAAAAATTAAAAATATTGCCTTCAAACTTTTTTATTTCACAGATAATATTGTTTTCGATATTCTTTAAATTTTTTTATAACAACCTAACAGTCCGTTTTTTCATAAAAAAAATTAAATCTACAAAAAAAAAGTACGCAAATTTGGTAAAAATTCATGTTCGGTTCTTGATATATCTTAAATTAATTTCATTTATCCAATTTATAAAAATTTAAGAAATGCTACTAAAATTGGTATAACAATTTGTTTTCGACTTAAAATATAGATATTTAACAAAACTAGATTTTCAAACTAAACTATTTCTTTATATGAAAAATATTGTTGGTAATTTTAATTTTTTTAAGAATAATTCAACTGAAAACCTACAAACTCAAGCAAGACAAATCAACAGACGGGATGTGAAGTTATGAGTGTGGGTCCCATCCCAACCTCTATTTGTGAATCAAATTGAAAAGAACACCAGTTTTCGCCAAAATTTCAGAGAGAGTTGTGAAAAAAAACAAAAATCTTTGCTTTCTAATTTAAAAGATAAGCTCAAAGGAGGGGTAGAGCGTCCTATTTCTATCGCTTGTTTTTCTTTAAGAAATTAAGTTTCTCAAAGTCATTATTTTAATCTAACAGCAATCTTTCTTTCAAAATGCAACCACTTTTCACAAATCACTTCCAATTCAAACTTTAATTAAGTTTTTATCTTTAATTTATAATTTTCTTGTTCACACTTTCATTTATACACCTTGCATTGCAATCTGTATTTTAGAACAAAATCTCATTTGCCTAGTTAATTTTGGCTACTTGTGCCACTTAACTAAAATTACAGTAACTTTCTGCCAAAAATTATTCCATTACGCAATTTTCTTTTAGTGGCAACCCCTACTTCTTAAACTTCATCCGCCGAGAATGAAGGAAAATATCCAATAAGTCCATAGAAGAATGGTTGAATTTTTGTTTGCTCTATGAAAATGAATAACAAGTGTAGTGCCTTGCGTCAACGTACTGCTTTGCTTAGGCTCGCTCAACCTGACATGCGCATTGCGAAATGCGTATTTCTCCATTTCCAACAAGTGAATTTTCAGATACATACAAATTCATCGGATGAAAGTCGGTGAACATCGGGTTATTTCTATGCTTAAGAAAGCGTTGCGTTGGTTGAATAAAGAAGCACCCGCCTGGCGAGAAGTAGAAGAGAAAACGGGAGAGAAAACAAATTTTGTTCTATTCAACGATAAAATAATAACCCGGTATACCTTTAAGGAAGAAAATACATGTTGATTGCATTATTGTAAAGTAATGTCGATGTCACAAGCGTTGCTGTTGTATGATTGTTTATATACATGTTGCGTGAAGTGAAGTTTCATATTGAGATTTACAAAAGGTAAGTCGATGGGAATCGACTTATATTGTGCCATCGCCACTGATACATAATGAAATTTTATAAAACAAAGAACTTAAAAAAACAGTTGTTAGGTTTTAGACTCTTTATTTCATTGTTTAAGATACAAAACGACAGTAGTCCCCGCACAAATATTTTGGTAAAACAATTTTTATTTTATTTACACTAAAAATGTTTTTCTTGACTTGACTTCTTTAAAAAAAAAAAATATATAGACCGTACAACCGTTATTTTGTTTTTAAATTATCAGTAACTTATAAACTGATGTCAATACATTTTTTCCGCACAAACTTTTATGTTGCCATAATAATATTTGAAGGTCAAAAATGTCATTGTTTTTTTTTGGATTTTTAATAAAATATTGATTGAAAATGTTTCATCATTTTTTACGAAAATGAAATGTAAAATGTATATTAATAAGCCCTTAATAACTGCATTCTAAAAATATTTTTAAACAAAAATTGAAAAATATTATCCATATAAATTAATTAAAAAAAAAAATCTCTAACTATTTTCAAAACAAAATTTTAAAAAGAGGCTGAGATCTGACCCACACTGAAAACTTCCCATCACGTCTTTCGATTTGTCTCTCTTAAAAGGTTTGCAGGTTTTCGTGTTTTGTTAAAAAAGCTATCAGTTGAATTATTCTAAAAGATTTAAAAATTACCAACAATATTTTGCAGATAATGAAATACTTTGATTTCCAAATCTATTTTGGTTAACGAGATTTTTAGTCGAAAACCAATTTTGACAACTTTTTTAACAAAACACGAAAATCTACAAACTTTTAAGCAAGACAAATCGACAGACGGGATAGGAAGTTATCAGTGTGGGTCGCATCCCAGCCTCTTTTTTTAAATTGATTTTTGACTCCAATAACTTGAGAACAAAAAAGTTTGAAACAATTCGCGTGACTCAAACAATTACTAACATTTTTTTAAAGTATTATAAAAAATCTGTTATATTTTTTAAAAGTTAAAGTTTTTAATAGAAGCATTGAAAAGTTATCAGTGTTCGTCATATTCCAGTTTTCTAATGGTTTCAGAAGCTGGTAAAAATATTCATTTTCAGGAATTTGTATGATAATGAATGATATGTTGTATGAACAAAATACGTTTTTATTAAAAATTGTCCTTTTGTTTTTTAACTAGCTGTAGAAAGCCAGCCAAAAATAGAATGTGTTTTGTAACTTATTAATTAAATATTTACAAAATCACTATCGAAAAGAAAAACAAAGTCAAAATATCAAAATGTTACTTGTAAAACCGCAAACTTCTTAGGATGACAGAAATTCATGTTAATACAAAGAATATTGATAAAGTTTATTGTCTAAATTGTTTTGTTAAATTACTGCTGAAAAATTGTTAAGATAACTTTTTCTCAAAAATGTTCTGTTTCAACAATTTTTAAGACTAAAAAATGATTTAAAAAGTCTGAAAAAGAGAAATCGTTTTGACGATATTACAACATTTTGATATTCAAAATTTTGACAATTAGATTTTTGAAATTCAGAATTTTGTTCTACAGTAAATTGACCATACCTACAGTATTTTGTACTTTCAGAATTTCAAAGTACAAAATTTTGACATGCAGTATTTTAAATGATGTGTTATGACACAAATGGAATTTTATGTCCATCCCTATGACTTCAGCTCAGTGGCAGTGCTTTGAGACTATATCCAGAAAATTAAATTTATTAATAAGTAAAAGAATGAATATTACAACATTATTTAAGATTAAGGGTATCGGCTTTTTCTCGAAATGTTCTAGAAAACAATTTGAAATTATCAAAAATTATCCTTCATTCAAACATTCGAATGCATACTTGAATTTCATTTCCGTTGTTTTTCTACCTTTTACCTACTACCCTTTTGACAGAAATAAAATAAATTCTATTAATTCGTATTACCACTTTATAGTTTTGAAAAAAGTTGTTACCTATTTCTTTCCTTCCACTTCAGCAAATCCATTTCCAAAAAATTAAGTTCACTTTAGGTCTATCTAGGTTAACAAAATTTTCTTCTAGCTATAAAAAAAGTAATTTAGTTTATTTTCTCCATTGATTCCATCAACTCAAGCAATTGGTCCTCATATATTTCTTTCATACATTCCATAGCTATGCGATTACAGTACGGAGGTGGTTATTGCTGGCTTTGAAATACTTATTTACAAACAAAACACAAAACTATATTTTGAAGTTGATATATGTACATATGTACATATGTATGAATATTCAAAACAAATTGAATTTTCTCATTTCTTAAACTCAAGAACCCGCACTAAATTAATTTTTCTTGAATTTTGTGTCTATCTGTGAATTCTTAAATGCAAAAAAAGATAAACAAATTAGTTTGGACAAAGTCATCTGTTATACATTAATCACTCAAGATCTTGGAAGAATTTTTATCTGAATTATGTACTGTGCGAAATATAAATCAGTTTTTTCTTGTTAAAGACAAATTTAAAGAATACGTTTTAAAAATCTTGTCAATAGGCTTTCAAAAATATAAAATATATAAAAAATGTTCACTTTTAAAAGTGAATAAATACACATCAGGTTTTTGAAAATTTCCCTTTATTTTAAGGAAAACTGTCATTTCATCGCATAGGTAATATGTATGTATACAGTTTTAAGCAAAAAACGACGATATTCTAAAGCACATTTACACATTATTAATGTCTTACTGAATTTCTGGAAAGTTTTATTAGTTATGAGAGTTTGACTTTTTATGACTTCTTACTTACTTACTTAAGGTGGCGCTACAGTCCTGTGTGAACTAGGGACTCACCCAACAAACTTCTTCATGTAGCTTGGTCTCTAGCTAGATGTCGCCAGTTGTGCACTCCAAGTTGGGTGAGGTTACTTTCCACTTATGCACGCCACCTGAACCGCAGTCTTCCTCTACTGCGCTGTCCTGTGGACTTGGATTTTATCCTTCTGGCTAAGTCTACGTCACTGGAGCCTAGGTAGACAAAGTGCTTAACTACCTCAAAGTTACGTCTGTCGATGATGATGTTTTGACCGACACAACGGTGTTCTAGGCCCTTTCTTAATGACAGCATGTAAAGGGTGATTTATTAAAAGCTATAGGAAAGTTTTTCAAAAAAAAAAACACATAAATTCAAAAAAATGCATGAAATCTTTATTTGAATCGATAGTACGGTCCATATAATTTAATGTTTGAAGATTATTTCATGCAAACTTTGATCTTGACTGCGCCTCAAATAGTCCATTTGCTTAGGCCAATTTTGGCATACTCTTGCCAAAATTTCGGCCGGTATCTCACGAATAAATGCTTCAATGGTGTCTTCCAATGCGTCAATTAAAGCGGGTTTGTCTCTATAGACAAGAGCTTTAACATAGCCCCACAAAAAATAATCTTAAGGCGTTAAATCGCACGATCTAGGCGGCTGAAACTAACTCAGCTTTAAATGTATATTACCATAACGCTAGTGGAATTCGTACTAAGGTAGCTCAATTGTTTAATCTCGCTTGCCATTCCGATTATGACATTATCATCATCACTGAATCTTGGTTATACAGTGGAATTTTATATACCTACAGAAATATTTGACCGTCGCTTTTACAATGTCTATCGTATTGATCGGTGCAAAACTTCACTTGAACGTGGTGGTGGCATAATAATTGCTGTTCGCACTACACTTTCAGTGATAAAATTACTCTCCCTGTTAAAGATATTGAACAAATCTGCGTTCGTGTTAAGACTAGTGCAAAAAATCATCTTTATTTTATAGTAAGTTATGTTCCTCCAAAAAGTAGTTTAGATTTATATGAAAAGCATCCAAAAATAATATATTGAATTTATAAATTGTAAATGCTCAGTTTTGGATAATTTAAGTGTATTTGGTGATTTTAATTTATCAGATATTGTTTGGACATGGTCCCAAAATGAAAAAACACTTATTGCTTGTAATTTAAACCGAGATTTTGAAATTTGTTTTATTGATTTTATTTGCTCATTAGGCCTTTGCCAAGTTAATTCTGTTACTAATTGTTTAATGAAAATATTAGATCTTGTTTTTATTTGCTCTGATGAATTTAACGTTAGTGTTATTGAAGCTCCATTTTCTTTACTTAATAATTCTCTTCACCATAAAGAAATTGTTATGTACGATTACCAACAAATCGAAGCCAATTCTTATGTAAATTCATTTAATTTTTCAAAAACTAACTTCATTGAACTAGGAAATTTCTTTTCTGGCATTGATTGGAATATTGAACTAAATTTGTTTGACTTAGGACGCGAACGGAAATCTCTGAAACCTTTATGGTATAACAAAAAGGCTTTTACACCTTAAAAATAAAGCATTAGCGACATTGAAAATAACAGGATACCATACTGATTATATGGTTTTTAGTAACCTCAGACGAGATTTTTCAGTATTAAATAAGTTCCTCTACAGAAATTACATTGTGAATATTGAAAACAACATACAAAATAATAGTAAATCGTTTTGGTCTTTCATAAACTCCAAAAGAAAGTCATCTGGGATTCCTCAAAATGTTAGTTATAAAGGAGTCAATTCGTCAAATGTTGATACTCATTTGGAACTTTTTGCTAACTTTTTTGAGTCTGTTTACTGCTCCCCAATTAACACTTTTGTTTCATACTTGGAAGAAAAAGTTGACATTAGTTCAATGGAATTGACTTTCGATAAGGTTTCAGTAGCGCTTCACGTCCTTAAAATAAATAATAGTTGCGGTGCCTTTGGAATACCATCAAGCATTTTGAAAAATTGTAGTGATTCTCTTTGTTTGCCTCTGTTGAAATTGTTCAATAACTCATTGCCCATGGGGTTCTTTTTACCAGAATGGAAATAAGCATTTCTTGTTCCTATATTCAAGGCAGGTTCTAAAAATCTAGTAGAAAATTTTAGAGGAATCTGCAAGCTCTCAGCCATCCCCAAACTTTTTGAAAGTTTGGTTAAAGATAAAATAGAATTTATGATAAGGAATGCTTATTTGAGTCAACAACATGGCTTCGTATCAGGTCGGTCTACTGTGACTACTTTGGCTGTTTTCTCTTCATATGTCCTAAATGCAATGGAGAATAAATGTCAAGTAGATGCTATTTACACCGAATTTAGTAAAGCTTTTGATTCGGTAGATCATATTATTTTACTGATAAAGCTTCAATATTTTGGTTTTCATTCTGAGATGCTTCAATGGATCTCTTCGTATTTAGAAACCAGAACTCAACGAGTAATTATTGACCACAAAGTTTCGGGAAGTATAAAATGTACCTCCGGTATTCCGCAAGGGAGTCTTCTTGGCCCTTTACTTTTCCTAATAAAGGGTGTCCCAAAATTAACGCAAGATTTGAATTAAATAGAAAACGCCGTTTTTAGCCTTTTGATAGTTATATTTTTATTGACTCGTAAAGTACATAGGATAGGGTTATGTATGGAATAACACATCGGACAAATGGCCTCCACGGCTTTGCATGCACATGCGCACTCTTTTGTTGAAATTTTCCATGACCATTCTGCATAAATGTGGCTGAATTTCGTTGATGCAGCGTTGAATCTCCTCCTTTAATGCACGGGTGGTTGTGGGCTTGTTGACATAGACTTGTAATTTCAAATAACCCCATAAAAAGAAGTCTAATGGTGTTAAATCACACGATCTAGGAGGCCTATTTTGATCACCGAAACGAGAGAGTACACGACCTGGAAATGTCTCATGCAGTAATTGAATTTTTTCACGGGCTGTATGACATGTGGCACCGTCTTGTTGAAACCACATATTGGACACATCAATATCATCCAATTTTGGCAGAAAGAACTGTGTAATCATGTCGCGATATCGAGCACCAGTAACAGTCACTGCTTGACCAGCATCATTTTCAAAAAAATATGGCCCAATTATGCCTCCAGCCCAAAATCCACACCATACAGTCACGCGTTGTGGATGCATTTGTTTTTCGACAATCACATGTGAGTTCTTCGAACCCCAAATGCGGCAATTTTGGCGATTGACAAAGCCATCAAGATGAAAATGTGCTTCATCGCTTAGGATGATTTTGCTCGAAAAATCAGGGTCCATTTATTGATGTTCAATAATCCATTCAACGAACTCTCTTCTCTGTCCATGGTCATTAGGCTTCAATTGTTGTGTTAATTGAATTTTGTAAGCATGAAGACACAGATCTTTGGTGAGTATACGCTGTAGAGAGGTTCTTAAAATTTGCAATTCTTGTCCACGACGTCGAATTGAGGTTCCTGAATTGTCAGCAACACTCTCACGCACTGCTTCGACATTCACATTTGAACGGCTTGTTTTTGGACGACCAGTGTGTTTGGCGTCTCCAACGGATCCAGTCTCCATGAATTTTTCAATTAATCTCTTCACAGTTGACGAAGTTAAAACACTATTCCGACCATATTTTGTATGAAATTTTCGAACTGCAGCCGCCAAGCTTTCACTATTTTTGAAATATTCTTTAATAATGAAGACACGTTGTTCTATCTTGTAACGCTCCATTTTTAATAACCCTATACTGTTAGCTGTCAAATTGCTTTTTTTTCAGGGTTGTCAACACTTCACTGCACAAATGGCGGCAAATTCAAATCTTGCGTTAATTTTGGGACACCCTTTATATATTAATTATATAGTTGACATAATACAAAATTGTAATTATCTACTATATGCTGATGATTAAAAATTGTACTTTAAAATTAAAACCATTGATGATTGTGTAAGAGTTCAACAAGATTTGGACCATATTTCTACGTGGTGTTCTTTGAACAGTTTGAAACTTAATATTGGAAAATGTAAAGCTATATCATTTTCCAAATCTGCATTAGCTCTTAATTTTCCATATAAAATCGAATCGAATCTTTTGACTAAAGTGAACAATATCAAAGATCTAGGCGTTATTTTTAATAATACTTTTTCTCCAAAAAAACATATAGATTTCATTGTGGCTAAGGCGAACACCCTAGTAGGTTTCATTAAAAGGAATAGTAAGGATTTTACGGATCCTTATGTTTTACTAACCCTTTATACCTCACTAGTTAGGTCAACAATCGAATATGCTGATGTGATTTGGAACCCATGCTATAGAGTTCATTCTGATAGAATTAACAGGTCCAAAGGCGGTTTACTAAATTTGTGTTTTGTAAAATGCGTTGGAATTTTAGTCCAGACTATAAAGCTAGGTGCCAATTGCTCGGGATAAAATCCCTAGAATCTAAAAGAAAAAATCATGATGTAATGTTTGTGAGAGATATACTTTGCTATCATATAAAAAGTCCGTTTTTACTTTCTCAGATTTCCATTTATGTACCATCTAGACAGTTAAGAACAAGTTGTTTCCTTTTTGAAAAACTGCATAAAACAAATTATGGAAAAAATGAACCAATATCACGAGCAATTTCCTCGTTCAATGAAGTATGTGTTATTTTTGATTTTCATTTATCTCGAGATAAATTTAAAATTGAATTATTGTATAAATTTATATTTTAAATAAATAAGTAAAATTTTTGTAATTGCATCTGTTAGCAAATCGCTTGTAGATAAAAAAAAAAAAAAAAAAAATTGACCGATCCCGAACGTGAAATAAAATGTTCACCGAACTCGCCTCTCAAAAAGTCCATTGTTGCGGGTGCTTTGTGGCATGTGGCACCGTCTTGGGCAAAAAAAAGTTGGACTTCATCTCACGGTAGCGCTCACCATTCACAGTTTCTTTGAAGAAGTACGGTGCAATGATGCCACCAGCCCATAAACCGCACCAAATTTTTTGTGTATGCATTGGTAGCTCTTGCAATGCTTCTGGCTGATATTCTGCTTATTTATGTACCCATTGAGACAAAAATGAGCTTCGTCGCTGAACACAATTTTTCGGTAAAAAAGTGGATCTTCGTCCAACTTTCCAAGACTTTGAATTTTATTATCAAAATGCGTGCTCCGTTAAAAAAGTTCATCGCGCTTCTTCCATTTTATGGTTAGTTTAATCGACCCACTGAAGCGGCCTTTATGCCTTTCAAAATACAGCTGGTGCAAGAATTAAAGCCGAACGACCTACTGCAACGTAAAAAAAATTGTTGGTAGGTCGTTCGGCTTCAATTCTTGCACCAGCTGTATTTTGAAAGACATAAAGGCCGCTGGATAGTTCTGCCTGACAGCGGAATTCGGATCGTCGACTCTCTATGAAGCTTTGATATATCTTGAGCTTAAAGCGTTAAGGCTTTTGAAACATACGTTTTGAAGTTAATTTTCAGTGCCGAATTCAAACCGAAGCTTTTTAATTTGAATGTCTGCTATGTAAGTTTTGAAAATAACCATTTCCAACCTTATTTTAATATTTTTTTAACATATTTTAAAATCCAATTACGATAGGCTCGCTTAGTTGACCGTTTTGCTTTTTTCTGTTAAGAACCGAGTTATTTTTTTTAGATTTAAGTGAGACAAAAACTATGAAGATTTTTCAAACATTTTTAGAAAGACTTAAAATATTTAAACCAAATATTAAAAATAGGGATTGTAGATTTGAAATACCATTACTTCGTGAATTTATATAGCCTTAAAAAGCCTTTCATATGTTTTTGTTCGAGCCTTAAAACATATTATCTCAAAAACTTGACGTGATAGAGTGATTTTAGATTTAGATTTGAATTAAGGTCATCAAACTCCATCAAAAAAGTGCATTTGGATTGACAGGAATAAAAGATTTCTTTTGATCAAAAACTACTATTTTTTGGTTTTTAGTATCGATGTGTATAAACTATTTAAACTGCAACAACTATATTCTGTACACGAGCCAACCAGCAGTGTGTTCTGGTCCACTTTTCAATAGTTATATTTTTAGATTTCCAAACTCAAAACATCATCAGTCAGATACATAAACTGTATCCAATGAGTTTAGTTTTTCATCGACTTTTTGCTATTTTTATGAATAAAGTACGAAAACAACAAGAACTGCTGGCACTAGTTTAATGCAATTGATTTGTTTATTTATTTTTATTTAAAAAGCAAAAATGACCCCCAATTTTTATGTACAAAGTGTTGAAAGTTTGAGTTTGATATCGAATACAAATTCTTAAAAGAAAAATTTATCTCTATCTTTTACATTTTTGAAAATTTGCATTTGAAAATAAAAATCACTTCTTAATCGCCCCGCGATGATTGATGTGAGTAATTTAGTTTTAAACATGTTCAAGAAAAAAACAAAGTATTTATCTGTTCAATCTCGTAACGGTAAGTTATGTTTGTCTTATTGCAGCTATAAATAAATAAAATATCTTATGTCTAGCAAGAATTCATGAGACATCAATATTCTAAATGCGATGCATGCTGTAAGTTAAGTTTGCTCTAATTAAGTGATCAATAATAATTTTATCTATTTATTTAATTGTCCATAAATGAAAAATGTGTATATACGCCTCGTAGATAGACACAATCTTTTTAATAATAAAAAAGATTAAGATCGATTGATCAATTGAATGAATTATTTTTTTGAAATAATTAGAAAAACATTTTACCGCCTTGGTCTTAGAGAGAATGTTAATTTTACATTTAGAGAATGTCTCAAAATGTATTCAAGATATTAATTTGTTGCCATCTTTGTAGCACAGTGCTGGCAACTTTGATTCAAAAGTCAATTTGAGAGTTGTCCGATGATGATCTACCTAAGTATGTCAACATTTTTTGAAGGTTTTGAAAGCCATGTTACTATTCTTAAAAGTTTACTCTTTGCATTATAAAAATCTTGATGTGCTTTAACGAAAAATGAATTCAAAAAGACCGAGTGCTCCAAATATATTAAAGGTATACAAAATATCAGAGGGGAGACAATAGATTTCTTTCATCGTCAACGAAGCTCTCTAAGCTTCTCGTAACAATTTTAATGATGTCAAGTAATGCGGTCGTTTCAGGGAAAATAGTTGAGTTGACATAAAAAGTTATTCAGTTTCTCCGAAGTTAGAGCAAAGCAACACAAATGAATGGTTGCACAGAGGGTAGGTTTTTCCTTAACTGGTATGAATTTAACGCTAGGAAGATTATGTACTTTGTTTTTAATACCCCCAATAGACATTTTGTTAAGATTAAAATTTAACGGTCTAATCATAATCTGAGTTCCTCGTTGAAGTTCTGAATCTGATATGATTTACATAAATGACTACAAAAGCTAAGAGGAAGCAGTAAATTTTACTATAAAATGCGTTTCATTTCATTAGGAGATTCAGACGAAACATTTAACATTATTATTATTGGAAGAAGAAGCATCAACTGCTTGAGCTCTTCTTAAAGAGTTTCATTGACACCAACGACGAAGTTGAATTTTGTAAAATTTTGTAGAATTGAAGAAATATATTTTGTGGATCCGTACGAAGAGTTTTTTTTTTTATTTTTTTTCAGTCTTTCTTAATTTAATTTTGTGAAACCAAGGGTTTACAACTACCAAAGATTGATATCTCTTTTACATCTCGAAGTTAACCATAAGTTTTAACAATTAGTTTTGGAATTACCGAGCCCTAAATGTGAGTATTTAGTTTATTAACTTAGACTCCGAAGTGAAAAAGGGCTTCATCTTCTTTACTGAAAGAGATTTTTCGATGAAAATCTGTGTCATTTTAAGGATCGCTGGAGAACGACTCGCTTCAGAACTTGTTTTAATTCCATAAGTCTTTTTCACATTATACAGTGTAATTTCAATCATCACAAAAATTCGACAAACTTGGGTTTTCCTAAACAATTCAGGAACAATATTCTCAGATGTTCTTGAACGACACGGTTTAGATAATTTTCACCATTTTTGTAGAGAATTTTAACAATTCCATGCGACGTTCAAGAGTTAATCGTTTCATTTTTAGTATTGCTTAGTTTTTACTCGTCAAATGCCAAAAAATTACAACTTTAAATTAAATTACAGCTTTAAATAAATAAAATCAATTAGTGGCCGTTGTTCTCACTGCCCCGACTTATTTTGACGTAAGGCCTTCCCGCAGTGTGCCAACAAAAAAGTACTGTGAACACTCGCAGATTCATTTTGACGTCTTGTAGTTGTTAAAGTTGTCAATGTTTACAAAATTTTAAATATTTCTATTTTGTGATCAAAACATTGAATTTATACAAAAATGAATTCAAGTGAAGAAGAAATTAATTCACATTTACTACACCAAGAACTGAAACTGGAAGATAAATATTCGTTCAGATGCTAATTGCAAATGAACAAGGACTGCTTCTTTTTTTTAACATCCCATAGGAAGTTATTGTAATGGGTCCGATTTGTCGAATTGAAAATTTTGACATTTCTCGACGTTTCAAGGTCCCTAGAGTTGAAATAAAAGATTTTTAGAAAGATTTCTGTGCGTGCTTGTGTACGTACGTTCGTTTTAACATTTGGTAAAATCTTGAGAAAAATCGAATTGACAGTTTTTTAACAAAAAATAAAAATTTGTAAAAGTTTGTAAAAATTGACTCGACTTTCGACTCAAATATCTTTTCAAAAACTTAAAATATTGGCTTCAAACTTATTTTTTCTCACATAAAATATTAATTTTGATATCAGTAAATTTTTTATTAAAATCCAACAGTCCGTTTTTTCACAAAAAAATTAAATCTACAAGAAACAGTACGAGCATTTGGTCAAACTTGATGTTCGGTTCTCGATATCTCGTGAACAATAGAAGATATTGACTTAAAATTAATTTCATTCATCTTATATTTTTTTTTATAGGAAATAAAAACTTTTAAGAAATGCTACTAGAATTGGTAAAAATTGGCTTTCGACTAAAAATCTCGTTCACAAAAATAGATTTTAAAATTAATCTATTCTATTATAAGCAAAAACATTTGGTATTTTTCAAATGTTTAAGAATAATTCAATTGACAACTTTTTTAAAAAAAACACGAAAACCTTCAAACTTTTAAGCAACACAAATCGACAGACGGGATGGGAAGTTATCAGCGTGGGTCGCATCCCAGCCTCTTTTTTTTTATAATTAGCGAACACTAAAAGGGTTTTTTATACCTTTAAAATGCCGAAGACAGTGTGAGCATTATGAAAAGGGGGAAAGGTGGATAGGAGGTGTCGGTGTACATTGATTTTGAATTCCTGAACATTGCAACGATGGGGAAAGAAAGAGCGTGGCAAGGCATTTCACATTCGCGTAGTACGGCTAAAAAATTAATCTCTGTACTTCATAGTACGACCGAAGTTGTGCTCAAGGGTAAACTGATGGGCGTTCCTAGAAGCGCGAGTATTACGGTTGAATTGCGAGTATTACGGTTGAATTGTTTAAGGGGAGTAATGCAACTTGGTATTTTACTAGAGCATAGTCCGTTAAAATAACGGTAAAAAGGGTAAGACAAGAAACTTTACGACTATGTTCGGGTGACGCAATCGAGTTGATGATGTTAATGTCACCAATCATGTTAAGAGCTCTTTCTATTTGAATACTAAGGGCCGATTCCAGAAAGCGCGGCGGATCGCTTTTAATGACGGATTTGTGTTTTTAGTTTTTATATTCTCAAAAGCGATTCGCTTTCCATTTGGAAAGCGAAAGTTCTTTCCAACAAAATGTCATTCTTCTAGTGGGTTTTAAAAGCGACAGGCGTGATAGTGGCGGATTGCAATAAAAAGTAAACAAAAATAAGTTTTATTTGTGTTTTTTTTTTTATATATTAAATTAAAGATATCAATATACATAAGTATTTATTTATTTATAAAATAATACTAAAAACAAAACATTTAATACTATTTAAAAAGAATCTTTTATACTATCTCGCATTTGCTTTGCAATGTTTTTGAAGTTGCCAGCATTTTGAGGAGCTGCCATTACGACATCATCATCACTATCTTCAGGAGCTAAAAGCTGATGGTCAAAATCTACTTTGCACTTAATACATACATTGTGTAACATTGCACACACATTTGTAATCAATGCTGCCTTTTCCGGCCGGTAATGAAGTTCCCTTGAGTGCAGCAGGCATCTAAACCTTCCTTTCAGAACTCCAAAACATCTTTCTATTATGCCTCTACATTTTGAAAGAAGCGTGTTGAATTTAGCTTCACGACTGTTGGGTGATTTGTAGGGAATCATCAACCAAGGTTCAAGGATATAACCGGCATCACCTTTAATTCAATGTTGCATCCAGTTTAAGTGTTGGGGTAGGTACTTGTGAATAAGCATATAAGAAAAGCATAATTTTGTTACCAAGAATTTTGCTGCTATCTCCTTCCTTGAACTTTTTTTTCCATAAAAGCTCTTTCGGAACTGATGGTCCATACAGCAGAGTCGTGGGAGCTCCCACCATAGCTAGCATTAACGCAAGTAATCCTAAGGGTATGGTCACAAGCCTGTTTTTTTTTATTATAAATGTAAGGTTGTGTAAGACTTTTTAAGCATGCAACCTACCATCATTACGTTCAAGATATGGTATCCTTTTTTATTATAGAAATGATGTTCATTCTTTGAAGGACGGACTATGCTTATATGAGTCCTATCGACACACATTATAACACCAGGAAACCCACTTTTTTAGAAGAAATAATTGTTTGCCTTCAATTTTTCCTCCTCTGTCATTTCAAACGTTATGTGTTTTAGGCAAAGTTTCTTCTCCAGTATGTCCAGAATTTCACTCAAAACCTTCGATACCATTGGTTGAGCCATAGCGATTCGGTAGTCCTGCCCAACGCTCTTTTGGTACGAACCTTCCGCTAAAAATCGCAATGTAGCGGCAAGCTTGAGTATTGAAGGCAAAGAGGTAGTGTTTTCTCGTTTGAAATTATCTTTGATTTCTTCAAAAACGTACACAAATGCTTCTCGCGATAGTCGAAACAATTTTATAAACCTTATTGAACAAAAATCATTAAAAAAAATTCAATTTGGAAAAAGATAATTAAATACACACTCTTTGGGGGGAATATCAAGAGGCGAAGACCCACTTCTAAATAGTTTTCTTTGAATATTTAAATAATTAGCTTCTTTTCTTGCTTCTTCTTTTTCTGCATTTAAACAAACACTTATGGAGTCCATTGAAAACTAGTTTTGTTTACTTGAAACCAACAATAATATTAAAATATAACTACAAACATTAAGCTACTTTTTTCAGAGAAAAACAATTAGTTTTAGTGGAAGGAAATGTCATATTTTTGGAAACAGCTGACAAATAAATGGAAAATTGGAAAATATCATGGAAATGTATTGGAAATATTTGACATTTAAGCTGGAAAAATGGAAGGATCGCTTTCTTCCATGTTCGCTTTTGAAATTAACTCAAAGCGAAGACGGTCGAAATTGAATTTTCGCTTTCAATGCGATCCACCGCGCTTTCTGGAATCGGCCCTCTTTCCAAGAGGCTTAAATTAGTTACTGGAGCACCAGCCCAGAGATGAGAGTTATATTTAAGTTTCAGACGTATATACGTTTTGTAGATTGTAGCCAGATCAGACGGGGATTTTGCATCTTCTCAAAAAACCTAGACATCTTGCGGCATTTTGTTGCTGATGCACATTCCCAGATTTTCAGTTTCGTTGATACCCTCGTGGCAAAGAGGGTATATCTCGCTTTAACGATACAAGACAGCATTGGGGTTTCGAAGCATTGAATTCCACATGGTTTTTTATTCCCCATTGTGTGCGTTGGAATTTAATGAGCTTTTCATATTTCGCCGTTGCAGTTCCACATCCAAAGAGGAGGGTTGTGAGTCTGGAAACGAATAAAAAAGCTAAGAGTACTATCGTCAGCAAAAAATTGTATTGGATTAGAAGTAGAAGATAGGAGATCATTTATAAA
Organism: Eupeodes latifasciatus; assembly: GCA_920104205.1. Classification (NCBI taxonomy): domain Eukaryota; kingdom Metazoa; phylum Arthropoda; class Insecta; order Diptera; family Syrphidae; genus Eupeodes; species Eupeodes latifasciatus. The sequence continues at coordinate 29,409,850 of OV049924.1, forward strand.
AATAAAGAAAAGGGTCGGAGACAAAACGGAGCCCTGGGGCACACCATCAGCATTTATTTTATGGGTTTCAAACTTGAATTCGTCCAAAACAACTTGTATTGAACGGTTCGAAAAAAATTTCTAATCCAACGAAGAAGAGATTCGTCAATACCAAAAGCTGGAGCTGGATACTAAACTGCGGCCAGCAATTTCTGCCGAAGACAGCTTGTCAACCTGGCCACAGATGAATTCTATAGGACCTTGGAATTCCAAACTTTGATTTCGCTTACATTAATCACAGAGAGAGAGTGCCACAATTATGTAACAACAGTGTTGTCTTGTTGGCCATTTGCGATGCCACCTTCGTGGATATTTGTTGCAAAGACGGAGGTGATCTTGCAGATACATTTTTACTAAGGGATAAAGTAGTGAGAAATAATAGACATTTGTCTTTGTTGTTTTCCTTGGAAAAGCCTTACCCGTATCATACCACGGATAAATCCCAAACAACAATTATTTTTCGTTTGAGCCATGCAAGATAAACTATCGAGCCTGCTGTGTGCTTCATAATTTCTTAGTTTTGAAAAGCGTGAACTACGTGTCCGAAAACAACTTTTATTCAGAACCTCCTGCTATTGAAAATCAAAATGACGAACACAGGATCAGCAATCCTAGAGGACATACAAATAAAGCTGGAACAATTCGAAACCTGTTTCCTGAATATTTCGGCAACGAAGGAAAACTTTTATAATTGAGTGTTTTTCTACATTACTTAAATACATAAAATACTTTCAAAATTAATGATTTTGTTAAAATTGAATTTTATTTTTGTGGTTGGGTTCTTTTTAAAATGATCTTGAGTTTGAAAGTTTTTGGTATTTCTGTTTGTGTGTTTATGTCGAAAAATTTGGGTTTGTGGATTAGTAAAAAGCGATGCAGTAGAGTATACTAATGTAATTGTGTATAATGTATATAGACTGTAAATTTCCATTTTGAATACTGGAGTCCATTGACGAATATGTGGTATCATTTTGTGGTTGTGAATTTTCAAGTGCAAATGGAGATTTTAATGTTTGTGTTATGAGTTAATGTTGAGAAGTCTAATTTTATAAATTAAGAAGTAGTGTTGAAGATGAGTCAGGAGTGAACATTCTTATATCTACATATAAGTTGGTATGGATTGAAAATTTGTTTTGTGCATATTTTGAGGATCTTTTCGAATGAATTTTTTTTCTTGAACTCCATTAAAAGGTCCATGAAATGGTCCTTTGAAATGTCTTCAATCTCCAGCTCTACAAATTTGAATTAATTAAAGTTTTTTTTTATCAAATGTTGTTAGCCACCTCTTGTGCTATGTTTAATATCGAGGGAGTTGACTTTATAAATGTATTTAAAAAACTAAGCTCTTCAAACCATCGCAGCTTTGGGGAATAGATTTCGTTGATTCCCGCCCCACTTTTTTTGGATTTAGTTATCGCATTTCTTGTCCCTAACAAACTGGCTCCTCAAAGCTTTAATTTTACTTTCAACCTCATTTTGCGTTACTTCTAGACGATATGCTTTTAGCTCTTCCGTGATGCTTTTTAAAACATCAATCCTTTTCACACTGTAGTACATCCTCACATTGCGAATTATAAATCGCTTGACGTTGTTCGTATATAGCTTATAAGCTGTGTTGATTTGGATTTATTCAAATGTCTCATAATAAATGTATTACTTTTTGTAGGTATTTAAAATGAATTTCAAATTAATAAAAATATAAAACAGTTACAAATAACGGTGTTGACTGCCGTGTCGTATGCCACCAAAACAAATGTTAACAAAAATGCATTCATTTTCAATTTGTTTTAAAAACCCTGCCTCAATTTCCCTTCTTAATTTAAATTTAACAAAGACAACAAATAGCAAAATAAAATGGGCCTTTAATATCGGACGCGTCCCGACATATATGTATATATTCCAAAAGAACAAAGAAATAACTACTTATCTTTTATTAATTTCCCATAGGAAGTTATTGTAATGGGTCCGATTTGTCGAATTGAAAATTTTGACATTTCTCCACGTTTCAAGGTCCCTAGAGTCGAAATAAAAGATTTTTAGAAAGATGTCTGTGCGTGCGTGTGTACGTACGTCCGTACGTCTGTACGTCCGTACGTCCGTACGTTCGCGACGTTTTTTTCGTCGTCCATAGCTCAAGAACCAGAAGAGATATCGACTTCAAATAAATTTTGTTATACAGATAATAAGGCAGAAAGATGCAGAAAGGGCTCTCAAGAAAATTGCGTGGGTGGTTTTTTTACCATAGCAGTTTAAAAAAAAGATGAAAATTTTGGTTAACCCTAAATATCTCATGAACCAATGACACTAGAGACTTGAATTAAATTTTATATAATTTATTATAACGTGATACAAAACAAGTATATTTTTGGAAAAAAATCCAATTGACGTTTTTTTTTATAAATACAAAAAACTGAAAAAAAAATTTGTCACCTCGAAAATTTTACGACTAAAATAGGATTACATCTCCAAAACAATTTTGTGCAACGAAAAATAATGTTTTTGACATCTGATAAAATTTTGAGAAAAATCTAATTGAGACTTTTTTTTCATAAAAAATAAAATCCTAAAAAAAACATTACTCATAGTTGGTAAAAATTGAATTTCGACTCAAATATCTTTTCAAAAACTTAAGATTAAGGCTTCAAACTTTTTTTATCTTATAAGAAATATTGTTTTCAACATTCTGAAAAATGTTGAGAAAAATCGAATTGCCAGTTTTTTAAAAAAAAAAACCTAAAAAAAATTAATAAAAGTTGGTAAAAATTGATTTTCGATGCAAAAATCTTTTCAAAACTTTGAGATAATGGCTTCTAACTAATTTTAACTTATAAGAAATATTGTTTTCAACATTCGATAAAATTTTGAGAAAAATCGAAGGGACAGTTTTTTTTTACAAAAAATAAAAACTTAAAAAAAAAAACAATACTAAAACTTGGTAAAAATTTACTTTCGACTCAAATAGCTTTTTAAAAATTAAAAATATTGGCTTCAAGCTTATTTTATTTCCCAGAAAATATTGTTTTCGATATTCAGTAATTTTTTTTATAAAAATGCAACAGTCCGTTTTTTCATAAAAAAATAAAATCTACAAAAAATAGTACGCAAATTTGGTAAAATTTGGTACATATAGACAAACTTTTAAGCAAGACAAATCGACACACGGGATGGGAAGTTATCAGTGTGGGTCGCATCCCAGCCTCTTTTTTTTCCTTCCTATTTTACTCTTTTCACAATCCGCACACCTCGATCCTCAAATTTGGTAAAAAATTTGGTAAAAATTGGTACATATAGACAAACTTTTAAGCAAGACAAATCGACACACGGGATGGGAAGTTATCAGTGTGGGTCGCATCCCAGCCTCTTTTTTTTCCTTCCTATTTTACTCTTTTCACAATCCGCACACCTCGATCCTCGAATCTTCAATTTTCTTTTTATGTTACTGGATTTACTCAATACATTACATACCTTCCTTCTCGGTTTCCCTTCCTCTTTTCAAAATTCCTCCAACACTTTTTCTATTTTTTTCTCAGTCATAATCTTTTCGCCTCTAAGGCTCTTTCAAGAGTGCCTTCCAAGCTAATTCTCAACTATTTTCTTCCTCCCTCGTCCATTCCAGTCACACACACATTCCTCCAACACAAGCATTCGTTTTCGTGATTGTCGGTCACGTCACGGCATCACGGCTTCCTGGAAGATTTAAGCTCATCAGGAAAGCCGCCGTTATTGACTCTCTTTCAGTGATGGAAATCGACTTTTTTCGATTGTACTGAAAGCTGAAACAAAAAAGTACTGAAAAAGACCAAATAGTACTGAGCTCTTTTAAATGGATTAAAGTAAACGAACACACAAACTCAAAAACAAAGTGTAGGTATTTATTAACGAGAAAAAAAAAACAATTCATTTGTTATTACATATTTAATATTAAATGAACATAAATAAGAAAAAAAGGAACTTCATCAAATAGTTAGATAAATATCGGACGGATCCCCATATCACAGTTAGGAGTTTTCATTGAAACTCATCATTGAATATTTGTATTTTGTGAGTTTCAATGATTTTTATAACTGATGACATACATACATAATTATGTATGTAGATAATTTTTTACTCTAAAAGTTCTTCTTTTTGAAGTGGTTTGTTTGTAACATTTTTACTCACAAAATTTTTATTAATTATGAAGCTGTGACAACATTCATTTTTTATCAGACTTTTCGTTTCTATCAGTGCGGAGCACGTTTGCACTTGCAAACGATTTCTTAATTTAGTTTTAATTATGTTTTGGTGTGAAATATTCTTTCGACATTTGCCGAAGAGTGAGGAACACAAAAGGCACCCTGAACAATGCGATGAATATTTTCAAATATTAACTCATTGCATTCATTTTTAAGAAGACCAATTTTTGCCCAAAACTCTGATAAGGAAACATTTCTCATTTTTTTTTTTAAATATTCGCAGTCAGCTAGAGCTCTATATTCATTGTTTATCAGTTCAATATTTTTGTGTTCATTGGAAAAAAAACTTTAAAGTAAATTGAACGATAGAGTTAATTCCGTTTAAGAAAACGTCATCGAAATCAAATCTTTTTCTAATGTCTTGCAGAAATGTAATGTAAAACAATTTAGTATGATTTTTAAAGCTTTGAATATCTGTTTCCCTTAATTTGTTTGAATTGTATAGGATTTCAGATTCGATGCCGCAATTATTTCCATAATAGGTAAGTGGTTTTCTAAAAGATTGATGGAGTTTATCGGTTTATCATCAAATGCTTCCCTTTTCATAAAATTTCTGCAGAGTTGTTTAAAAATAGATTTCAATCTTGGAATTAAGACGTGCACTCTTACATCTTCGGATTGCATTTACAAGTTAACATCATTAATTAGTTTTAAGATATAAGATAAAAAAGTGAAATATAACTTAACATTTAAGTCCTTAAGGCTGGAAGATATGAAGTTGAGGTTTTGTTTCTCATAATTGGATTCAAATTCACCAAGTCCAAAGTAATAACACAAAGGGTCCCATTGCTCTAAGATGCGGTCAAGTGCTGCCTATTAACACAAGAAAATTAGCATAAGCGCAATTTTGAAATGCATTATTTCAAGTACCTGACTGGAAAGCCATCGCGTAGCACAATATTTTAAAATTGTGTGTAAATTAGTTCCAAAATGTTCTTGGAACTCTTGGAATTCCAAACTTCTGCTAGAGCGGTTACAAAAATGATGATTTCTTTCCTTTATTAGCTTATCGACTACGTCTGGAAATTGTTCTGCTGCAGCCTTCAATGAAGGATTTAAATTATGACATACGCAGCCATTTACAATGAGACTGGGGACGACTTCCTTTAATTTTGCCTGAACACCGTTTGTTTTGCCCATCATAATAGGACAATTATCTGCGGTGAATCCAACCATGTTTTTAAATGAAATATTTTTTTGTTCAAAAATATTTTTAATTGTGTTAAAAATTACGGAAGCCTTTCCGTCAGGAACTTCAGTAAGTGTCAAAAACATATCATGGCACTTTTCGTCGTATATTCGAATTACCACCGCCAAATTTTTTTTTATAGTTATATCGGTACTTTCATCTACAACTAATGAAAAATATTGGCGGTTTGTTATTTCGGAAATAATTTTCGAATTTTCCGGAGCCATTATTTCTTTGATAATTTTTTGGCCTTTGTGGCGATTCATGACCATTTTTTTGACCACTTCTGAGTCAGATAGGTTTTTTTTTAAAAAGAATATTTAAATGATAAATAGTACCCGTAGCGTGATGGTTAGTGCGTTGGACTGTCATGCAAGGGGTCAATCCCTGCCTGTGTCACCTAACTTTTTTCACGGGTACTGCCTCTTGTTGTCTTGGAATTGACAAATCCTCCAAGAGTAATTCTTGTCATGAAAAGTGCTTTCTCAAATTAGCCGTTCGGTTTCGGCATATAAACTGTAGGTCCCTACCATCTCTGACAACATTACTCGCACACAGGAATGGTTGAGAGTTGTAAGTCACTAGGCCCTGGTTCTTCATGGACTGTTGCGCCACCTAATTTATTTATTAACTTCCCATAGGAAGTTATTGTAATGGGTCCGATTTGTCAAATTGAAAATTTTGACATTTCTCGACGTTTCAAGGTCCCTAGAGTCGAAATAAAAGATTTTTAGAAAGATGTCTGTGCGTACGTGTGTACGTACGTCCGTACGTCCGTACGTCCGTACGTCTGTACGTCCGTACGTCCGTACGTCCGTACGTTCGCGACGTTTTTTTCGTCGTCCATAGCTCAAGAACCAGAAAAGATATCGACTTCAAATAAATTTTGTTATACAGATAATAAGGCAGAAAGATGCAGAAAGGGCTCTCAAGAAAATTGTGTGGGTGGTTTTTTTACCATAGCAGTTTAAAAAAAAGGTGAAAATTTTGGTTAACCCTAAATATCTCATGAACCAATGACGCTAGAGACTTGAATTAAATTTTATATTATATATTGTAACGTGATACAAAATAATTATATTTTTGGAAAAAAAATCAATTAACGGTTTTTTTTATTAATCAAAAAAACTGAAAAAAAAAATTTGTCACTTCGAAAATTTTACGACTAAAATATGATTTCATTTCCAAAACAATTTTGTGCAATGAAGAATAATGTTTTTGACATCTGATAAAATTTTGAGAAAAATCGAATTGACAGTTTTTTTACAAAAAATAATAACCTAAAAAAAATAAAAAAAAAGTTGGTAAAAATTGAGTTTTGGCTCAATTATCTTTTCAAGACTTTGAGATATTGGCTTTAAACTACTTTTATCTTTCAAAAAAGTTGTTTTCAACATTCAGTAAAATTTTGAAAAAAATAGAATTGACAGTTTTTTTACAAAAAATTAAAAACCGAAAAAAAAATTTAACAAAAGTTGGTAAAAATTGATTTTCGACTTGAATATCTTTTCAAAAATTTGGGATTATGGCTTCTATTTAATTTTAACTTATAAGAAATATTGTTTTCAACATTAGGAAAAATTTTGAGAAAAATCGAATTGACAGTTTTTTTACAAAAAATAAAAACCTAAACAAAAAAATTAATAAAAGTTGGTAAAAATTGATTTTCGGCTCAAATAGCTTTTCAAAAATTAAAAATATTGGCTTCAAACTTATTTTATTTCACAGAAAATATTGTTTTTTATTATTCAGTAATTTTTTTATAAAAATCCAACAGTCCGTTTTTTCATAAAAAAAATAAAATCTACAAAAAATAGAACGCAAATTTGGCAAGAATTGATACATTTAGACAAACTTTTAAGCAAGACAAATCGATAGACGGGATGGGAAGTTATCAGTGTGGGTCGCATCCCAGCCTCTTTTTTTATTTATTTAAATGATCCAATACTGCAAACGGTAAATTATGTTCGGCGATGAAAAGACTTAGGGATATTTCTAATTTTTTGGCATTTTCCGATGTTTTTATGTTTTTCTTTGACACGATAGTAAGCGTCGGAAAGTTTACGACGTCCTAAACGAACTGTCACAATTTTGTATGAAAATACTTAACGATCACGTCGTAAATGAAAATATAGTAAGCGTGACATTTTTTTGTATGAAGGTATTATGAGATTTTATATATCAAAATTTGACATCAACAAACATTTCAATAATACACAACATTTTTATTTATTTTTTCAAACGCTTCATTGACACCGAAATTGTTCACCATTTCATTTATAACAATTAATGCAATTTTATAATTTTTATATAAAGGGGCGTTCATGAAACTTTTGTCGGAATCTTTACGATTTAACGACGTCGGAAAGTTTCCGACGTTTCATGAATGCCCTTATTGGGTAATTGTGATTTGGGTATGTTCGCATCGCACATAATTTTTTGTAAGTGAAGTTGTGAAGATAAAAGAAAATTTGGTAAGGAATTAATCAATTTTGTACAAACAATTCAAAATAGTACTGAAAATGGCAAAGATGTACTTACGTACTGAGAAAATAAAATAGTACTGAATTCAGGACAATAGTAAGCCTTTTTCCAACGGTGCTCTCTTTACTTACTTTACTTTCACACACACAAACATTGTTTCGACAAGTTGTTGGATGAGTTTCCAAAACTTGCCGAAACATAATGGACGAGTTCAAACTCCTTCCCAACTATTCTTATTTTTCGAGGAAGATTAAGAAAAAACAAAAATCGAGAAGAAGTACATAAGTGATTAAGTGAATAGAGTAAATCTACGTTAAAAATTACAAACGTTAAAATAAAATACATAATTTTGTTGTTGTTGTTTAAGTAAGGGTCCTCATATTTCTTCGGGTCATCCGCTGGCATTTTCGACCTTGTCGAAAGAACTCGTTCTCGTTCTCGATCACCTGCTTTTGTTGCTTTTGCAAAATAAAGGCTTGGTTGATGAGACCATGGTTGCCCTCAACTTCACCGATATTTTGCAGCCATAACGCAGAAAAGAAAACAGCTAAAGGATGGTTTTTGTTGCGGTAAAATTCTAATTATGAGTCTAAATAAGTTTATCGGAGTGAGTCCCATGTAAACGTCTTAGAAAACTCTTTATATTTATCAGTTTATCATTAGTAAAAATTTTAAAAATTCATCAAACTCAACACAGAATAACATTGGTACATAACATTGCATTGGTATTATAGTTCCAATGTTATTTAGATATAGAACTAATTGATAATTAAAATGTTATTCTGGTATTGCCTTTTATAAGTACATAATAAGATAAATGAAAAACCTTCTCAGTTTCCCAAAATTTAAAAGCCTTTCTTCTACACACCTTATTGTTTCATTTCTAAATGAAAAATTACCAAACCCGTCATTTCTTCTTCCACTTAATTTCACAAGACACAACATTATTTCCTCAAAATTCATTAAGAACAACGATGTCACGACCAACAACGTCACCATCACATCATGCGAAAAACACACACTGTACGTTTTTCTATTTCAAAATAATAATCACGCAAGTTCACTGAACTCAAAAATTCTTTTGGAATACTTAATTTGAACACATCTTTTCTTCCCCTTGTCTCTTTCTATTTTTGGTAGTTATTCCACATAAGATACACTCCATCAATGTTAAGCTCATAATGACAGCAAATTTGAAACCATAAATCATGTAATCGATCCTTAAAGAACAGATTCAAGGATTCAACATTCAACTAAAAATCCTGTTTCCATTCCAAAAGATGACACAGCCAAGAGCTACATTCTATCCAAACATACATTTCTTAGAAGGGGTGGAAGGACGAGGAGTGTTGGCTGGATGGAATATTCACCAGAAAAGGAGCAGTTCAATCGTGTGAAAAATTAAAATGAAAATAACACCCAGAGCATAGAGCATCGAGGGATGGAGATAAAAGGTTCAAGGACCTCCTCGTCCTGTCAGTTTTGTGATGTTACTTTTTTGTATGTTTTACTTTTCATAAAATACCAAGAAGCAAAGCATAAACACTGAGAGCTGAAATGGTTCGAGGAGGAGAAACAGTTGGATTTGATAGAACTTAGATTTAGATTCATAATTGATTACTTTCACGTTTTTTGTTTCGTTTTTGTTTCTTTTGCTAATAATAATTTATCGCTTTTTAAATAATTCATACCAGAGAGCGCCATTATGTTCATGACCTATAATTTCTAAATGATTATGGTTAAGACAATGTGATATGGCTCCGAAAACAATCCCAATCCCAGTCCGCATCCACAGTGTTTTTTAGGGCATTATCAAGAATATGCGAAGTTGTACTCGTACTTCATGGGGTTTTATTGATTCAGCCAAATAGTTTTATAGCTTACGCTAAATCTCAGCAGTGTAATAAAATTATAATCAAAATTTCAGTCACGTAGCTTATATTGTTATAGACGTAGTTGATAGAGATAAACCAAAGTAACACATGAAGGTTCACCAAAACCAGACAGATATAAACGTTATAAACACTGTGTGGGAACAACTTGAGACTCAAGAGTTCTTAAATAGAATTTAATTGAGAATGATTTGAGTTTTAAGAAGACTCTCTTATGTCTAGGTTATAGATTTTGGTTTTTAAATGGTGAACATGCAATAATACTCATAGGAATTTTGAAATAAAATAATTGAATACCCAAAAGAATCACAATATTAAAGACCTAATTTTCTGAAAAGGAGTGCTTAAATATGTTCTATAATAGATTAAGTTTATGGGGTTACCCCTTTTTAAATCAACCGTTAAATTAATAAATATTTTAAGGTAATTGAAGGTAATGGTTTGAGACTATCAATTGCAGTGGAAACCTAGACGAAGAAACCTTTTTATTACTTTCAAACATTCCTTTTGGGAATTCTCGAAATTCCATGACGTAATTTTTATGTTTTTGCCCTAGACTATTTACCCCTAGGGGACCTTTTATTAAAAGGCTAAGATAACAAATAATTTATAATACCAGAATATAGGAAGTTCAATTTAGTTAAGTGTGAGACACAAAATTGGAAGTTGAATTTATGTAAATTGTTAATAGAAAAACTTTAATTAAAAGTTTGATCGGAAAAATGTTTAAGCAAGTATTTTCTCACAGATATTTTGATGTTTAATAATAGATAAAAGGGCTTAAGTCAAAAATATAAGAAAAGGGGCTGGGATGCGACCAAGTCTAATACCTTCCCATTTATGCCAGAAATAACTTTTTGAATAATATTTGTATAACAAACACATTTTTTTCATTAAAAGAATTTAAAAGATTCTATTAAACAATTAACTCTGAGCCGTTTTCTGCCGAAAAAAAATTGAGAAGTTCTGCTACTAAAGTAGTATTTTTAGTGGGTCTTTGATTTGTGTAAGAAAAACTGTCTTCTAATGTCAAAAAATATAAACAACAATATTTTTATGGGATAAAACAAGTGACATTTAAGTCAAAATTCAATGCTAAGTACTTTATTAAGTTTTCATTAAAAACCTTTCTGTAAGATTAAAGAAGTTTTAAGACTTTATATGTATATTCTCAAGAAATAATTAAATGTTAACAACAGTATTTTGAATTACAAAAACAAAGTTTGCTATTTTATCTATTTTCTATCTGTTTTAATTAAGAGATATTTTAGTAAAAAATTATTTTTTAGCAATTTTTTTAAAACTGTCAATTGTCAACTTCCCATAGGAAGTTATTGTAATGGGTCCGAATTGTCAAATTGACATTTCTCGACGTTTCAAGGTCCCCAGAGTCGAAATAAAAGATTTTTACGAAGATGTCTGTGCGTGCGTGTGTACGTACGTTCGTACGTCCGTACGTCCGTACGTTCGCGACGTTTTTTTCGTCCTCCATAGCTCAAGAACCAGAAGAGATATCGACTTCAAATAAATTTTGTTTTACAGATAATAAGGCAGAAAAATGCAGAAAGGGCTCTCAATAAAATTGCGTGGGTGGTTTTTTAACCATAGCAGTTTAAAAAAAAGGTGAACATTTTGGTTAAACCTAAATACCTCATGAACCAATGACGCTAGAGACTTGAATTAAATTTTATATTATTATATTGTAACGTAATACAAAACAATTATATTTTTGGAAAAAAATCCAATTAACGGTTTTTTATAAATCAAAAAAAATGAAAAAAAAATTTTCACCTCGAAAATTTTACGACCAAAATATGATTTCATCTCCAAAAACAATTTTGTGCAACGAAGAATAATGTTTTTGACATCATAAAATGTTGAGAAAAATCTAATTGACAGTTTTTTTAATAAAAAATAAAAACCTAAAAAAAACCTTACTCAAAGTTGGTAAAAATTGAATTTCGACTCAAATATCTTTTCTAAAACTTGAGATAATGGTTTCAAACTTATTTTATCTTATGAGAAATATTGTTTTCAACATTAGGACAAATTTTGAGAAAAATCGAATTGACAGTTTTTTTACCAAAAATAAAAATCTAAAAAAAAAACAATACTAAAACTTGGTAAAAATTTACTTTCGACTCAAATAGCTTTTCAAAAATTAAAAATATTGGCTTCAAACTTATTTTATTTCACAGAAAATATTGTTTTCGATATTCAGTAATTTTTTATAAAAATCCAACAGTCCGTTTTTTCATAAAAAATAAAATCTTCAAAAAATAGTACGCAAATTTGGTAAAAATTGATACATATAGACAAACTTTTAAGCAAGACAAATCGACAGACGGTATGGGAAGTTATCAGTGTGGGTCGCATCCCAGCCTCTTTTTAATTCATTAATTTACAATGATTCAAACAAAATTCTTCATATTTCAGAATTTAACTCAAATATTTGTATCAAAAATGCGTTCAAAGAATCATAAAATTAAGGGTGTGAGCACAAATTATTTAATTTATTGAGTTCAATTAAATTTTCGTTAATGAACAACCCAAAAATATCTTTTAAAGCAAATTAATTAATATGCATGTAGTCAGGTATATTTTTTATTCCATAAGTTTAGTTTGTATTATGTACAAATTCTTTCAATTTCATTACTGTAACATTTTTATTTTTATTTAAATTTTGATTGAAATAAAAAAGCTAAGTATAAAAATCTTCTAATTTAATATCATTTCAGCACTTGAGATTCTATTGAATAGGATTGCTCTCTTTTTGAACGCACCCATGAAATGAAGTAATTTGATTGGTCTGAGGACTAAATGCGAGAATGAGTTTCGTTTTTGCATTATTTTACGCACACTTTCTCACAATTAGACCTCCACAGCTTGTAGGCAAATGTCGAAATGTCCAGTCATTGAGTATGTTTGGTTTTTAAGTAGATTCGTGTTAGTCGTTTTTTTTTTATTTATTCAAGACCAAACATAATAGAAGTCCCATCTTTTTTAATTAAAGTACCAACAATATTTTGCATATAATGAAATAGTTTGATTTCAAAATCTATTTTTGTGTTAAACCCAATTTTTACCAATTTTAGTAGCATTTCTTAAAAGTTTTTATTTCTTATATAAACAAATATTGGATGAATGAAATTAATTTTAAATCAATATCTTCTATTGTTTACGAGATATCGAGAACCGAACATCAATTTTTACCAAATTTGCGTACTAATTTTTGTAGATTTTATTTTTGTCTGAAAAAACTGACTGTTGGATTTTTATAAAAAAATTTACTGAATGTCAAAAACAATATTTTCTGTGAGATAAAATTAGTTTGAAGCCAACATTTTTCATTTTTGAAAATATATTTGAGTCGAAAGTAAATTTTTTACCAAGTTTTAGTATTGTTTTTTTTTAGGTTTTATTTTTTGTACGAAAACTGTCTATTTGATTTTTCTCAACATTTTAAGAAAAGTTGAAAAGAATATTTACAATATTTCTTATAAGATATAATTAGTTTAAAGCCATAATCTCAAATTTTTGAAAAGATGTTTGAGTCGAAAATCAATTTTTACCAACTTTTAGTATTGTTTTTTTTTTTTAACCGTGAATTGGATTTTTACTGTGTTGGTATGACGTTACAATAAATAATTTAAAATTTAATTCAAGTCTATTGGAACGGGAGATATTTTGGGTTAACCAAAATGTTCATCTTTTTTTAAATTGAAATAAATAAATTAGGTGGCTCAACAGTGACTAGTGACTTATAACTCTCAACCATTCCTGTGTACGAGTGATATTTTCAGGGATGGAGGTGACCAATAGTTTAAGGCCGAATCCGAACGGGTAATTTGAGAAAGCACTTTTCATGACAAGAATTACTCTGGGAGGGCAGGGATTGAACCCAAGACCTCTGGCATGACAGTCCAATGTACTAACCATCATGCCACGTGTACTACCTTTTTTAAATTACTAGGGTACAAAAACTACCCGCTCAATGTTTTTGAGAGTCCTTTCTGCATCTTTCTGCATTTGTGTCTGTATAACAAAATTTATTAAGAAGGCGATATCTCTACGAGATATCTTCCTATGGGAAGTTAAAAATGATACCACAAATGTCATTCTTCGTTGCATAAAATATATCCATATATATTATTTATTTATTTATTTATTTATTCATCAATGGATTTGACTTAACACTCTGCTGATAACAAGCAGTTGTATTTTTAAAATTTATTATAATAAAATTTAATTGAAGTCTAGTTAATGGTTCGTGAGATATTTGGGATCAGTCAAAATTTTCATTTTTTCAATTGCTATAATACAAAAAAAAAAACCACTCATTTCTATTGAAAGTCCTTTCTTTCAATTCCACAAATTGGATCGATTACAACAACTTTCTACCTGTGGAAAGTTAATAACGTAAATCAAAATACTTTAGCTATATTTCTATGGAAATGTTAACTTGTAACCAAAAAAAAAAGAAAAAAGAAACTGTGTGAAAATTTTATTAATAGAAGTCCAGGAATTTAAGGTGAAAATACTTTACAACAGATATTATAAGGAATGATATCAAATGAGACTCACCAAAACCGCAACATCGTTCGGTTCAACATTTTGGAATTAAATCATAAATTTTCATTTATTTCAAAAATGCCCATTTATACAGTGCGGCCGGCGGCGGGCGTGGAGTCTCATTGTTTTATTTTCATTTGGTTTGCATATGGCTACCAAAATGTTTTTAACATCATCACGGTTACGGCAGTAAACTTAATTAGTTTTTCTTTTTATTGCTCATAAATCTGAATAAAAAATCAGCAGAAACAACACAAAAAATTTAATAGTCTCGCTTCTCTAGAGATGAACTTTTTTATTGGTTTTGTTCTTTTGTCTGTCTAACAATTGTTGCTTAAAAATATTTGTTGTTTTCATTAAAACGCAAACCTACAAAAATAAAAAAGATATCATTCCTTATGGAACAAACTGTAGTTATGAGCTATATCCAGATTGTTTTGTTGAAAAACTTTTTATTTGCAGACCACGAATCTGAAGGTACCTATATAGCTGCGAAAAGATGAAAAAATGTTTTAAATTTTTGTTCGAATTAAAATTACAACATTTGAAATGAAATCTTACCGTTATGTTTAAACCAAGAAATTTTTAAATTTGACTAAATCTAAATCACGTGAACAACATTTCTACTTTGTAATTTTCATAAAAGTTTTCTTTATACAATTTAACCACATTTTTATCAATTGATCTTTGTCATACAACAAACCATTATTTGCACGTGTTATTTCTTTGTCGAATTATTGGATATATTTTATATGTTTTATTGACAAAATAAAAATTATAAATTCACATCACGTACATAGTAGATGCCATAGAAGACAAAGTGTTAAAAGTAATTTTGGCAAAAACAATTGTTACTGGTCACAAAAGAGGAAAATTCCACCGTTTATGATGGTTGTACATCTTGTGTAATGGGCTAGGTCGGCATGTTGACTTTTTGAAATAAATGAAAAAACTTAAAGACTAATTATTTTAATGAGTTTTAATTTTTGTTAGAGTTAAAAGGGTTACAACTAAATTTTAATGAATTTGAGGTATTTTTGTTGTTATATCCAATTTCCTGTTTTGAAGTCTGCATCACACTTTTGCAAAATGTCACTTCCAGTTTGACATTTGGGAATTAAATATATACAAAACTAGCGTCCCGTCCGTCCCGGCTTCGCACGGGTAGACATAAATAGGTACAGATATTTAAGTTATATGGTAGACATGTGCATTCAAGAGGACACAAGCGTCCACAGGTTTTTCTCAAAACCCACCTCTGTCTATCAACTCTTACTCTCACCTCCCCGTGGTGAATATCGGGTGCCTAGTACCTCAACTGGAGATTGGGTTCTAACCCCAGTGAAAAGTTGTTGGGGGCAGCAAACGAGAGAGGGGGGAAGGTGTTTCCACTAAGGCACCTCTCCTTATCCAGACGGACCGCAGCGGACGAATTTTCGAGATGGAATCAACCAACGGTGGCGTCTACAGTTCCAGTAAGGTTGAACTACTTAGTGAACACCTTATAGGGCTTCTACGACTTATTCGGAGCCCAGGCCTAAAAGGAGCGGTTTATCCGGCTCCCCGTCCTTGGAGTTATACTAAGGATCTGGCCCTCCAGGTTGGGGGTTGTGCCGTCAGGGTGACTTCCTGACCACGTAAAAAATACATTAGTTGCGAAGCACCAACAACGAAATAAGGACAACGAACTTCGGATCTGTACGTGGAATGTTAGGTCCCTTAACAGACCACGTGCATCCGAACAATATGCGGAAGCCCTAAACTGCTGCAAGGCAGATATTACCGCCATCCAAGAAGTGCGATGGGATGGACCGGGCAAACGCAAACTAAAAGAAGACTGCGATGTATACTACGACGACTGCTACCGAGAACAAAGATATCGTCTATTTGGGTGTGGATTTGTTGTTGAAACTAGACTCAGGCAAAAAGTCTTGAATTTCAACAGTGTGAGCGAGCGCATCACGACAATCCGCATCAAGGCTAAATTCGCCAACATAAGACTAATATGTGCGCATGCCCCAACAGGGGAGAAAGATGAAGACACCAAAGACATATTCTTCGAGCTCTTGGACAAGACTTATGAGCACTGAGCAGTGCCCTGGCTATGACATAAAAATTATCTTAGGAGATTTTAACGCCAAGCTAGGAAGAGAAGACATCTTTGGTGGCACAATCGGGAGATACAGCCTGCACGACACCACCTCCGACAACGGATTCAGGCTGATCGATTTCGCTGCAGGGCGAGACGTTCTGGTAGCTAGCACGCAGTTCACACATCTTAATATCCACAAGGGAACATGGAAATCTCCTGATCAATCAACTGTCAACCACATTGACCACATTGCGATCGACGCACGACACTTCTCAAGTATACAGGATATCCGAACTTTCCGAGGGGCTAACATTGACTCGGACCACTACCTCGTTGTAGCCAAGGTACGGCTACGGATATCCCGGTCCAAGCCAAAACAAGGAAGTACTGTGAGAAGTTTCGACGTTAGACGGCTACAATCGCAAGAGACTGCCATGTCCTTTTCCGATCGAGTCTCTAGTCCTATGCTGCCTGCATTAAGCATTGAAAACCAGTGGCAACATTGCCTTGCAGCCATCATAGATGCCGCCTCTGAAGTGCTGGGTTTCACACGGCCACAACAGCGAAACCCCTGGTTTGACGACGAATGCCGGCAAGCGCACGCAGCGAAACAAGAGGCATACAAAACGGCGCTGCACCAGAAGGACCAGAGCTGCTCGCGAGCTCTACGAGCAGAAGAGGAGAGAGGAACACCGGCTTCTTAGATGAAAAAAAAGAGAGCACGAAAAGCGCGCGATTGAGGGGATAGAGGAATGTTTTCAAACAGGAATGAGGTTAGTAAATTTTACCAAAAGGTAAAAAAAACCTCCCAAGGGTACCAGCCACGAACCGAAGCCTGTAAAGACGATCAGGGGAACATCGTAGTAGAACCGCAGTCTATGTTGAGAATATGGAAAGACCACTTCTCCAAATCATATAACGGCGATGACGAACGGAATTCCGCTGTAAGGGAGATAGAACCACTCAACCTAGGCGACGCAGATCAACACGGCAGATCTTGGAAAACACCCAGGAGCTTCAAATCGATACCCACCATCTCTTTATCGATTTTAAAGCCGCGTATAATAGCATCCATAGGGAAGAGCTCTACAGAGCAATGTCTAGTTTTGGCATCCCTGTCAAACTTATCCGTTTGTGCAGAATGACGATGGAGAATTCACGCTGCTCTATCAAGGTCGGAAAAGATCCCACCGATGAATTTGATGTCAAAAAAGGTTTAAGACAAGGCGATGCACTATCATGCGACTTCTTCAACATCGTTCTGGAAAGAATTGTGCAAAACTCAACCGTCAACACTAGAGGCAGAATCTTCCAAAGGTTCATCCAATTACTCGGATACGCAGATGATATTGACATAATTGGAAGATCAAAGCGTGATGTCAGTGGAGCGTTTATGAGCATTGCGACGGAAGCGAAGAAGATGGGTTTAGTGAGGTTCAATGAGGGCAAGACCAAGTATATGCTGTCGACGACGTCTTGGACAAAACGTCACCATGGACAGCTATAACTTCGAGGTAGTTAAGGACTTTGTCTACCTAGGCACCGCTATAAACACAGACAACGACACCAGCGCTGAAATCAAACGAAGAATTACTCTTGCTAATCGTTCGTAAATTTGAAGGGGCAACTGGAGACATTTAGTTAGGGACCGAGCTAGATGGAGAAGTTTGTTGAGTGAAGCCCTATATTACACAGGATTCTAGCACCACCTTAATTTAGTATGTTTTACTAACAACACAAATTCTGAAATGTATAGGGAAATGCGGTTTCATGATCATATGTTTCTTAATGAGTTTCCGGGAGTTAAGTTTTTCATTCATTATCCATCAACCTTAAAATTGTGTCTATTCTAGAAGGGTTTTTCAGTTAGAGGTTTCATTTTGAACAGGACAGTTGTCGTCTTTGAAAATGTAATTTTTGTACATTAAACAAGTAAAATATCATCAGCAGAAATGGATTGTCCAATGCTTTAAAAAAGCATTCAAATTAAATAAAATTCATTACAAAAATGCAGTCACAGTTCGAAAATTAAAACCCTGTTTTATCATCGTTAAGCAACTTCGCGGCCGGCAGTAGTGATGCTGATGAAAAATTTGAGCTGTGGGGACAACATAATTGTGCGAAAAATTGAAACCGTCGCCCAAGAGCAACTTGTTTTTGTTTTTTCCAGTTCTAAATTCAGAAAAAAATGTATGTAAACAATACGATGAATCTACATAGTTGTATCCTCCAAGTGTCAAAAACCCTATTAATTATGTTCCTCTTCAAATATGTTATCCAGGTCTGGCCTTCTACATCTGGCACCTGAGGAATTAAAATAATTAAGCAAGAATTTTCTTCAACTTCTGGGTTTTCTTCTATCTAATTTTTCCCCTATTAAGTATTTAATCTCCTAACTCTAAATTTAAGACCACGTTCTTAAAAATATGGGCATGAGTAGAGCTTTTGAAATGAGGATGATAATGTCTCTTGTTCTTCTTCTGTATATGAGTCGTATTTTCATTCCATGAGTGATTGCCTTTTGTTAGCAGTGGTAGTGGCAGCGGCAAGCAGTGTGAATTCCAATGTTTTTCTTCCTTCCTCCGAATTATAATTTTCACATTTGCATGCAAATGAGAAATAAGCCGAGTGAGTAATCATGTTTGCAAACCTCTATACGTGACTTTCCTGGGCCGTCCGGTTAGCCAGGGCCGCAGGATGCAGGAAGTAAATTCAGGAAATCAATTTGACTGACCATTATCATCATCATTAACGTCGTCATCGTCGTCGTCGGTCTGTCGTTGTTCACCACACGCCACACTTCAGAGTTGTTTTTGTTACCACACGTGAATTGATATTTTTGTTTACTGTGAAAAGAAGAAAAACAAGTTGTGTGACTTGCGATAGTTTTGATTAAGTGATAAGTTCATTTGAGTAACCCAAATTGAAATTTTATTTTTATCACCAATTCCCCACTTGAAGCATCATCACCTTACCGCTTTGACGACGACGATGTCCATCAGAGGCAAAGCTGAAATGCATAAAATGCAACACGTAGCTTTATAATGATGGTTGGCTGTTCGGTTCTTTTGCTTATGGTTAAAACATGATTACCAACTCGTGTTTTTATTTTATTTTTACCAAAAAGAAAATCGTTGTCTTGGGTGGGCTTTAGGTGAATATAAATTAAAGATTTAGGCAAAGAACATTTTCTACTCACCATAACTGTGTTACCTTGCAAATGTCAGTGCCAATTTTGTGTGGTGAATAAAACTTGAATATTCTGATTGCTAAAAGTTTGTTTCTTTAAGGAAATGTATTAAACATTTTGCATGATTTAGCAAGTTTCTGTATGCTGGCAATTATGTCGGCATCAAACGTCAAATTAAATCCGATATTGATTCGTATATTTATGTTTATTATTAGCATTATTTTATTTGTTTTACTATACATATTACTTATTTATATTATTTATTTTATCTACTAAAACAAAAAACACCGGATTGAATTAGAAAATTCAGATTACGAAAATTGTATACTCACCACGGTTGTATTTCAGTGACTTTAAGTAAAACTTGAATTTGACATTATACTCATTTTTATGTACTGGCAGAATAAATTTTTTTTATATTGATCGCGCACTTAAGGGGTTATGAATACCCTTATAACGATTCAACACAGTGTGACCAATTAAGAAGAGAGAACAGGATTAGAAAGGAGATGCCGATGCCAATTAGTTTTGAATGTATGCACATTGTAATAAATGGGAAATATTGAGCATGGTAAAGCGTTCCACATTCTTGTAGTGCGGCTAAAGTGAGAACCCCTATACTTAATAGTTAGTCCAAAGTTGAGCTGAAGGGCATTTTGATGGGCATTCCTAGAAGTGCGGGTATTACGGTTGAATTGTTTAAGGGAATGAATAAAACCAGCTATCTCACTAAAGCATTGTTAGTGAAAATATTGATACAAAAATGATAGATATGCAGCCCCGTCGAGAGGGGGAAAGGGGGAAACCAACCGGGCCCGTGATTTTCTAGGGGCCCGTAAAATTGAAAGCAATGAAGAGAGTTTATTGTTTTTTAATATACTCTATATTCATCATCAACATACGTATTCCCACTTATTTTTATGGGCCCGAAAATTTAAAATCATTCATGCTTCCGCAACTGGGCCCCTGTTCGCATGTTATCTACCATTCTTTCAGTCACAAGATTGCCGATCTGGGCCCCTGATTATTATTGGCGTACATTTTTGTTACTATTTAATCAAAAATTGGGCAACTCTGAACTATTAAAAGAAAGTTATATAAATTATTTCGCTTTTCTTATTCAATTTAACGTAAATTTAAAATTTATTTTATTTTGAAAATTTTTAAAGTCAAAATAAGGGGCCCGGCAACTTAAAACAAAACACAAGTATTTATTTCGGTGTCTGTTTTTATAAAGTTTCTTTTCTTCTATTTTTGTTTCTGCTGGGAACGAAATTTTTGACTCGGTTCCGGGGGACCGGAAAATCCCACGGAAACGTTTTTCAATTGTGGTTTTCGTAATATTAATTAAATAATATTTTGAATAAGTTGTTTAATGAAGATTTGAAGGATTTCAAATCACTTCAAAGTGTGTATATAACGAAATGTTGTACTGCTGCTATCACATTCTTTGGTGATGTTCAAAAGTGTTTCAACTTGTTTAGCAGCAGTGCACAACGTTGGGAAAATCTTAAGAAAAATGTGGCCGGATCCCTTCACACACTTTCCGATACAAGATGGTCACCTAGAATTGAGGCAGTGAAACCATTTGCAAATCATCTGAAAAACCTTAGAACATCATTAGAAGCCTTAAGTGATATTAATTTAACTGCTGAAGCTCGAAGAGATGTAAATGGCGTTTTAAAATATATGCACACATTTGAATGCGCCCTGATGTCTTCGATTTTGTGCAAGGTTCTTAGCGCTATAAATAAAAGAAGTGTCATTCTTCAAGCCAGAAACAAGACTATTGACGTTGAAATTCGAAATCTCGACAACTTGATCTTCGATTTGAACATTATTCGAAACGGATGGGATCAAATTTGATCTGAATGCAAAGCAGTTGCTACTGGATTGGAGGATGTTCCAGAATCGTTTCCATCGAACTGAAAAAGGAAATTAAAGAGACATTTTGTAGAACATCGAGTAGCCGGAATGCAAATTGAAACAGACGCAGAAATAAATTTCAAGAGAAACACCTTTTACGTCATAGTTGATTCAATTATATCTCGAAATTTCTCGTCGGTTCGATACGATGAGAAATTTGAATGCTACATTTTCATTTGGCAGTTTTCAACAATGGAAAAAATAGAGATTAAAAACTAAAAAAAGAAATAATTCATCTGAAACAGATTTATGGAGCAAATTTTGAAGCAGAACTTCCGCCATTGAGTTTGTTCAATTCTATTTATTCCCAGAACTTGGAGACGATTTTTCCCAACATTTATGTTGCTCTTTGTGTGTTTTCCACCATACCTGTAACCGTAGCTAGTGCCGAACGTTCATTTAGCGTCCTTGCCAGAACAAAGAAGTTTCATCGTTCGTGCTCATCACAAGATTGTGTTTCCAGACTTGCTACACTATGTATCGAAGCACCTTTGGCAAGGAAATTGAATTTCGACGCAATTAAAAGTTGTTTTGCTGCTCAGAAAGCTATGAAAGCTCGTTTGCCAAAAGAAATATTTCATTGAATGCAAACTCACTCTAATAAAACATTGTAATAATATTTAAATATAAAGAATAATAGTATAAGAGTATTTAATGTAAAACTTTTAAAATACTAAGTTTTTTTTTAAAGACAAATTTCAAATACTTTTACTTCGCTCTATTTTATTTTCATAGCAGGTAATAGATAGATCTTAATGCTAATTTTTTTTAATAGTTATTTGACCGTATTATCAGTTACTAACATGTCGTTGGCAATATCGAATTGAATGTATGATTCTGTTCGGAAACTGATCTACTCGCATGTAGAATAATTTTCTATCCATCCTCCATTTCAACTAAACTGGACGATACCCGTAAGATTGATTTGATGATAAACACTTTTTCGGTTCATTTTGCAAACAAAAAATTATTATTTCCGTTAATTCCAATCAATTTTATGTTATTCGTAATTGAATTATCGTACCATATCAGTAGGCATGAACTTTAAAAAAAAGGTCTCGGGCCCGGAATTCCTCTCGACGGCCCTGTAGATATGAGACCTTGCTGCAGTGTTCAAGAAAGCGAATGTGTCCATAAGAGAACGATCTGCTATCGTTCATTAGGTCACCAGCTCAAATATGAGAATTATACCCGAGTTTTGGACGAATAAAAGCTTTGCAAGTTACAGCTAGATCAGCATTTTTAGCGCTGTCAAATATTTGATCCCTCCACAACAAGTGGTTTGTAATGCACATACCCAGAACTGAAATCTGTTCAGTCTCCTCGATTCGGGGAGGGT
This sequence comes from Eupeodes latifasciatus, assembly GCA_920104205.1. Taxonomy (NCBI): domain Eukaryota; kingdom Metazoa; phylum Arthropoda; class Insecta; order Diptera; family Syrphidae; genus Eupeodes; species Eupeodes latifasciatus. The sequence goes on from OV049924.1 coordinate 29,432,805, forward strand.
TACGATTTTGCGACAGTGAACAGCATTCAGTTTTCGAAGCATTAAATTCTACACGGTTTTTGATTCTCCATTGGGCAATGCTGTCAAGATCAGAATTTAATGAGCTTATCATCCGAAGAACGAGGATGAGAATCTAAAAATGAATATGAAAAGCTGAGGGTTCTTACATCAGCGAAACAATTTAGCGGGTTAGAATTTTCAGACAAAAGATCATTAAAATAAGGAATAACTTCGGAGACAAAACGGAGCCCTAGGGCACATCAGCATTTTTTTTGTGGGTATCAGATTTGAACCCGTACATTACTAATTGAATTGAGCGGTCCTAAAGATAATTACTAACACAAAGAAGAAGAAATTCATCAATACCAAATGCACACATTTTCGAGCTTAATACCAAACTCTATCAAATGCTTTTGAAATATCAAGTGCAATAATCTTACTTTCTCCAAAACCTTAGTTAGAGGATGAGGAGGATTTTCCTTTTTTAGGGACAAGACGGACAAATGCTGTCTTCCATTCACTCGGAAAGAGACCTGTAGAATAGAACAGATGGAAAAGCTTACTCAGTGGTTTTGCCAGCATTGAAGAACACCTCTTGAGAAGAACAGCTAATACTATACTTCAGTGATGAAATTGTTTTCAACGAATAGGTGATTTTTGAGTTTGTAATTGGGAACAAAATCGTCCCTCTGAAAGCGTTCAGTTTTCTTTGTTTTCAGTCAGTTTTACTTTCAATGATCAACTCTTATCTCTAAACCTTAAGTCCAATTAGGACTTAATGTCCCTGAAAGTAAAGAAAACCTCACAGTTCACAGTTGGAAAACAAACAATTTAAACGTCAAAACGTGATCTGCAGTTTTATCTTTGATTTCAAATAATATGGCAAGTTTCTCGAAGCAAATAAAAACTATGTTGGCAATTATGTTGGCACCAAAGTTAAAATTAATTCCGATATTGATTCGTAGTTATGTTAATTATGTGGTAGGTAGATTGTTTGAAGTGCATCAGAGTTCTGTTCAGTAGACCAATCGAGACTCATTCAATTCAGTGTTCAATGCTTTTCCATCTATATGTACTGTATTTATGTATGTTCAGTACATTCCCACTATGGACTAATTAATGGTTACTGAAGAGGCTTAATGTTTTAATAATAGTAATTTGCTGGACTCATTATATTGAATCATCAGGCATTACATTACGTACATATATGTATATATTATTTCAATTGTAATATTAGCATTTTTGTTATGTTGGCGTGCAATTTGTATTTTTAGTTATAATTAAAATTGTGTCTTGGTTGGATTAGAAGGCAAAACAAAAATAGTTAAAATAATTTCCGATTTAAAATTGAAGGCTAAATTTGAATTTAATTGAATACAAAAGACTCTGACTGTTTTTTATTCCTTCGAAAATTCTCAGAATTGTGCAACGTGTAATCAATGACATTATGATAATTTGGATTTAATTCATAAAAAAATTTAAATGTTCGTATTCTTGTGAGTTAACAAAGGATAGAAGTATAGCTTTAAGAAAACAATGGGAAATATCAACATATGTAATTGAGTTTTGTTATTCGGTTTCTTCAGAAGTCTCAGGTATTTGATTTAGTAAGTATTATAATCCTCAAGGATTTCAATGGTTAAAGATTTGAGTTAATTTGTGAGTCAAATAATTCATATAACATATTTATACATTATGTCCTTTGTAACTCTTAAATATTCTGAATGCCTTGTGGGTCAAAATCATGCATTTCAAATTTTCCTAATTACTCTTAGCTGCGATATTTGTTGAAAAAATTAAAAAAATACATAGCAAAATCGGACAAAGAAACAGATTTCTGTGGGAAAATAAATAAGAAATTGTTCCAGACATAAAAGTCTCCAGCAATTATAAGACCTTTTGAACTTTTATGTATTGAGATTTTCCAATATATCCGTGAAAGGTAAAAAATGTTAAGAAAATTACTTTATGGATTTCATCTCAACAGAAAATTAAAGAAAAATTCCTGAAAATCTGAAATATTGGAAGGAAAGTTTAGTCTTTTTTTCTAGAAAACTTTAAACAGTTCTGCGTCGTTTTTTCTTTAACAAAAACTTTCGTGATTTCTTCTGGGACAAATTTTGAGCTCTTCAACAGTAACTTTTAAATTATTTTTAATAATTATGGTTAGCGTTAGAGTTTCAATGCTACAATTCACACTATTCAAATTTGAAGTCTGGAATAATGTAATGCTTTTAATTTAGATTTGGAGATTAATAAAGTAGCAAGGTCTCACAAGTTAATAGGAAATCTAACCGTGTCAAACTGACGTCGCTAAAAAGTGAACTTACGAGACCAGAAAACTTCTCACAATACTTGCAACAGCAATATTTTCGACACATCTTGCATTAAGATGATGCGCATAGACCCCCGGGACATTAGTTAGGCTTCCAATCAAATTTTCTCCACAATTGTACCTATTGCTTTTGCTGTCGTTAGCCTATGCCTATGACAAAGGTAATCACCGCGTTAGGTGCGGAAAGTGACTTCGGTTGTAGGTCCATCACGTTTTTAGTAAGTTTAAATACTTTTAACGCGTTTCTCGATTGTTGAGGGATCCATTATCGTAAACGGCAAACAATGAATAAATATTATGACACTTTAAATGACATCTAAAAGTGACAGGTGTCAAATGCAAAACGTAACCAAATTGAAACCACGAAATGGTTGATCATGTTGTTTAAATGTTGGAATGTGTTTTATAATTATCTTCACAGAATTCGCGACTTCTTTTGTTAACTTCCCATAGGAAGTTATTGTAATTTGTCAAATTGAAAATTTTGACATTTCTCGATGTTTCAAGGTCCCTAGAATCGAAATAAAAGATTTTTAGAAAGATGTCTGTGCGTGCGTGTGTACGTACGTTCGTACGTCCGTATGTCCGTACGTTCGCGACGTTTTTTTCGTCGTCCATAGCTCAAGAACCAGACGAGATATCGACTTCATATAAATTTTGTTATACAGACAATAAGGCAGAAAGATGCAGAAAATTGCGTCGGTGGTTTTTTTAGGATAGCAGTGAAAATTTTGGTTAACCCTAAATATCTCATGAACCAATGACGCTATAGACTGGAATTACATTTTATATTATATATTGTAACGGGATACAAAACAAATATATTTTTAGAAAAAATCTAATTAACGTATTTTTTTATAAATCAAAAAAAAACTAAAAAAAAAATTTGTTACCTCGAAAATTTTACGACTAAAATATGATTTCATCTCTAAAACAATTTTGTGCAACGAAGAATAATGTTTTTGACATCTGACAAAATTTTAAGAAAAATCTAATTGACAGTTTTTTTTTATAAAAAATAAAAACCTAAAAAAACATTACTCAAAGTTGTTAAAAATTGATTTTCGACTCAAATATATATTCAAAAACTTGAGATTAAGGCTTCAAACTTATTTTATCTTATAAGAAATATTGTTTTCAACATTCCGAAAAATGTTGAGAAAATCGAATTGACAGTTTTTTTTACAAAAAATTAAAAACCTAAAAAAAAAACAATACTAAAACTTGGTAAAAATTTACTTTCGACTCAAATAGCTTTTCAAAAATTAAAAATATTGGCTTCAAACTTATTTTATTTCACAGAAAATATTACTTTCGGTATTCAATGAAATAAAATCTACAAAAAATAGTACGCAAATTTGGTAAAAATTGATACATATACACAAACTTCTAAGCAAGACAAATCGACAGACGGGATGGAAAGTTATTAGTGTGGGTCGCATCCCAGCCTCTTTTTTATGATTCCGATCAATAAACTTACGATGGAAATCAAAAAAGAGCTTATAAATAACCTAACTTGGTACTTCCGTCAAATAAATTTACAAAGGACACTTCAATGTAAAAACAAACTAAGGAAATGATTGATAAAACACTTAAAACTCTCATGCACGCACATTTAGACAAACCTTTTTTATTTTCTAATTTTAAAAGAGCTATAAACGGAAATACGTGTCTCTTGTCTCTCAATGTTACAAATAGTTGCAACTTTAATGAATAAATTGTCCTTTCATTATATGAAATAAATTCGATTTTCTTTTCACTTACGAACATTAAAGTGAGTGTTGGCGTGCCTCCTTCTGTTATCTGATTGGAATATTGAAAAGCCCGCCAAAACCAATATTACACTATATGAACGAGCAAGCTACAAAAACAGCCATCAAACCAACCCTTTTTGAATATTGTTTAGACAGATATACATGGAGTGCTTAACAACATCATATCGTTTATCGACTTGAAAGTTGCACTATAGCATCAGGCTTGCCAGATTGAGCTATTTATTGAAAATTGAGCAAAATTTTCCCAAGTCTCCTGGAAAAAAATTGCTAATGACAGCCTAGTAGCCAATGTGCAATATATCTATTGGAAATTAGGCTACCAACAGTAAGTTTTGTATGACAGCAGTCAAAACATGACAATCAAATCATGACTGGGCTATAATTAGCACAAATTTATTATTGGGCGATATTCTCTTCGCACAAATAATTGATATAAAGAAAACATTTTTGTATTAAATTATAAGGTTAATATTGATAAACAAACAAAGTTCATTTAATTTTTCGCTGTTATTTTAAAAAGAAATTTTAATTAAATCTATATAAGATTTTTTATTTAAATTGGACTATTTTGGGCTACTTTTTTGGCTTCGCTTTTGGGCTACAAATTTTTTTAAATTGAGTAAGTTAAGGACATGGCAACCCTGTATAGCACTGGAACTGCAACATATACCAATTTGTAACTAATTATAATTCAAGTGATGGAGCTATTTGGCTCACACCTCTTCATAATGGCTGGCAGAAGCCATCAGTTGTAAGGTAGCCCAGTCCAGTACAGACAAAAATTGCAACGTTTTATAATTTAATTTTTTGTCTTTTACGTTGGGTATCTACTTGTTGTGGTGGTGCTGTAATTGAAACCATCAGCATGTCGCGTTGCCAACAAATTTATCAACTTGAATCATAGGAAGGACCCATTGTGGGCGGTCTTGACAATTTATGCTCACATTTATGGCCAAAGCCAAAATGTAAATGAAAATAAATAAACCTGTCAGACTTGGAATCCATTCAAAAAAGAATTAATTGATGTAATTGGAGATGACAAATTGCAGTGATTATGCTTTGATTTGCAAGCGTTGAGTTGAAGTAGTCGTGTAGAAATTCAATTAGGTTACAATAAACTGCACTCACTTCGAATTAAATCGTTTTCAATCAATTTTATTATTATTTATTCTGCCATTAACAGCCAATAAATGTCGTTTATATTCTTCTTATTCTTTTGTGTTGTTCTCCTCTCGTTTCAGTTTCAAAAGGACTTTTTGTTAAATTGATATCGATGGCTTATGGAAAATTCAATGGAAAACAGACTAATTGCAAATTTTCTGCCCAACAAATTGATCAAAAGGAATCATCACCATCGTTTGTAAAATGAGCATCCATTGAATTAGCCAAAAGATACAACATTAATAAATCATGACAACAAGTTAAGGATAATGGACATAATTCATTTATAGTGGAAAAGAACAACGAACTATGTAGATCCGTAGATAATAAATGTGATGTAAAGGTGATGTTCTGAGACAAAATGCTTCCCTCATATTTGCACAACAAGAACTATCCTTCTTGGAATATCCTTTTGAAAGCTCCTATAATATGCATAGAATAACTTTTCCAAAGGACACTAATTGAATCAGTGTTTCGTAATACTAATTATAGTCAGAAAAGAGATAAGGAGAAAGACAGAGGGAAATATAAGTGACAAGAAAACAACATTTTCCATCCTGTGAACATTTCTGCTGGCAGTGTGTTCTAAGCCCCCACCCCCTTCCTTCCCACGTTATTTCTGTCACAAATAGGTATTACACGTAATGAGGTCATACCTCCGACTTAAGGCAGCACTATTCGAACTACAAGTGTATCCTGTTCCTGTCAATGTTCAAGTTTCAGCTTCAGTTCCAGCTCCAGCTCCGGCCTATGTTGTGTTTCTTGTTTTGAATTTAATTTTGAATGTTAATTCAGAAGTCTTTACGTTGGGATACCTAACGGGTTCACAAAGGCGACCAGGCAATTTGGATTATCAAAGACCAGGTAAGTTAAATAAGGCTAAAAGGCTTTGTATTTTGTGGTTAGATGTTATCACAAAGCAATTTATTTTCTTTTGTATGTAATTATATTTTATTTAATCATTAAATCTGCATTTACTCAAAAAGGTACTCAAAAGGACTTGAGTATTATTTAAATGCAACCTTTCACTTATAGAAAGAAAAGGTAAAGTTCGTTAATCATGAAGTGTATAGGGGTGCAAAAGGCTTTATGAATTATAATAAAGACTACGAATTATGAAAATTAAACTTAAAACATCTTAGGATAGTTTCTACGAAAACTTTAATTAACATTTCACCCATATTATTTTAAACTAATAATTACAGCCTTTTGCTTTTAAAGTTTTTTTTTTTAAATTAACGTACATTTTAAAGTTGCCATACCATTAATGTTCTTAGTGAAAATTATTTGACAGATGAATGGATTTTTTGACAGTAGACAAAATTATCTTGTAAGGACTGTACCAAAATAAGCGGAATTATTTTGGATACATTATCCTTTCTGTAAATAGTTTCAACTCAAAAATTGATTTGACAGCTTAAGTATACAAAATTGTTTCTACACATTGTAACGAAATTTACTCATTTCCTATTATTTGTATGGCTAATTGATTGCAAACCCGATAAAAGAACAATTTTAGAGCGGTCAGAAAAACGTTTATTCCAAAATTACATATAAGGCGTTTTTTATTGGTAAATGTATACGCAGCGCAGGAAAATCTTACACACTAAACAACAACAAAGAAATAGTGCGGATAAAAAAGGCAGCAAAAATAGTTCAGATAAAGTTTTGGAATGCTTGGAATAGAATGACACTTCATCTAGTTCCAGAAATATTTTTTACTTAAAGGTTGGCAGGATTTTATTATTTGGGGATGCGTTCGTATTTTTCTTGTGCTCTGTTTTCACTAGAATAAAAATAAATTGGTTTGAAATATTAATCTACGATTACACTGTCAACGTAAATATTCAATGCGTTGACTACTTGACATCACCCAAAAATCATCAATGATCACAGTGCTATCTCTAAATTTATTGACGTGTGATGTGTGTTAGGACTTGCCCAAAACCAAAGCGAAACATTTGATTTGACTTTCGTCATTGGTCGGGTTTAAAGGCTCTCCCAAACCAACGCGAAAGTGGCACATTCGCCGACGCGGCATTGTTTATTTGTCATTTTTGTTATCATTGTGAATGATTCGCCCTGATTCGCTTCTCGTCAGTTATCGCAGTGTAAGTTTATTTTGAGAAGAGAAAGTTTAATTGTAGCGCTGAATGTTTCACGTTGATTTGTCCCCTTTCACCCAGGGAAACTGAGTTGCCAGCAACTGGGGAGCTTGTAGGCAAGACGGGCTTACGGGGAAGACAAAATCTCCCCTCACACCCTTCTTTTGGCTTTTAGTGCCTGTCTACATTGGATTTTTGATGCTGGGTTTTATTATGTTCGTTGTGTCTATACGATGAAGAGAAAATCAATCTGCACATCCCTATCTCACACCCTTGAAATCTATCTATCTTTCACTCATACAATACCAAATCTTTCATGTTGAATCCAAGAATATTGTTTGCATTTGGGCTGTAATCTACCCATCTGTCTCTTTTTCACTCACATGTAATCTACCTGTCTCACTGCTTGTACCTAACATTAAAAATTTAATGTTGACAGGCACTCTTATGTCATTTCAATCTTTCAATTCATACTCAACTCTATTCTGACTGGACCTGCATGTACACATTAACTTGAACTCTTATTCAACTTTACATAAAAACAACAATACTTTTTCAACACATCCCTTGAGTACGTATTTTCAAAACTGGTTGACAGCTGATTTTGACATAAGTATGATTACACAGATACCAACTTGGAGATTTAAAATAAGAGTGCATATAATAGTGAACATATGTTTTATTCACACTTTCCATTACTGCACGTACTTTCCATTACTGCACTAGCTAATAATTTACCAATAAAATACGGCTATATACATAAATTACACCATTTACCAAAAAATGCATCTAAAAATCTACAAATCTTTAACTTCTAACAAAATCGAATTTGAAATATGGCAGAACAAAATCTTTTTCGTGAAAGTTATAGATTTTCCTTTGCAAACAAAGTTTATAGTTGAGACTGTCCCAAATATATAGTAAGATTGGAACTTTCTATACATTCTTATAGTGTTGACAAAATTACAGAAATTAAAGATTTTTGTAAGCCCCCAAATTGACACAAGACTTGAACTTGCTATCATTGTAGAAATTAAGTGTTGCCACTTAAACAAAATAAGCTGTCATCTTTTAAAAAAATGTGTTTTACGCTATACTTGCTTTTAGGAAGTCGCACAATTCACAAAAGCTTATAGTTTGCATTTATTTTTACTGTCAAGTTTTTGGTGAGAACTCGAGGTCAAAACAATTTAACAGCTGATAGCGAAAAACATGTTTTGTTTCCCCAAAAATACAGGGTTTTTAAACAGGGACGCTACAAAAGTAGAGCGACAGAGACAGAAAAGGTGCCATATTTCTTGCCGCTTGCTCTTTTGACATTTTTCTTCAGTAAGGTTTGCCATTTCACGATGGAAAGATATACCAGCCAACAAGGAGTCGAAATTATTAAAATTTACTACCAAAATTCGGAGTCAGTGGCCTCAACGTTAACAGCTCTACGTCCAACTTATGGTCGTCGTAATCGTCCTAGCAGATCAACAATTTATTAATCGTCTAGTGGAAAAATTTAAATCCACAGGCACAGTACAAAATGTTACCATTCCAGTGAGACAAAGGAGTATTCGTAGTGTCGATAATATTGCTGCCGCTGAGGCTTCAGTTGCAGAAAGCCCAAATGTGTCTCTCACACGTCGTTCTCAAGCGTTGGGCATCTCTGTAACGTCGTTGTGGCGAATTTTGCGAAAAGATCTTGGCCTACATCCTTACAAGATTAAGAGCTGGTTGACTACCAGAAGCGTCGTATGTTCGTGAATTGGGCTGAGCAACAACTTGAAAATGATTCGGATTTTCATCGAAAAATCATCTTCAGCGATGAGGCTCATTTCTGGCTGAATGGTTTCGTCAATAAACAAAATACGCCGTATTGGTCAGGAAGCAATCCACACGTACTCCATGAGTCATCATTGCATCCCGATGATTGGTGTGTTTTATGGGCCGGCGGCGGCGTCATTGGGCCGTACTTCTTCCGTGATGATCAAGACAGGCACGTTACTGTGAGTGGGGATCGCCACCGTTCAATGATAACCGAATATTTTTTGCCCCAATCGGATGATATGGACTTGGCAGACATGTGGTTTCAACAGGACGGCCGGCGCGGCGCGGCGCCACAAGCCACACAGCGAATGTCACAATCAATTTATTGGAAACCAAGTTTGGAGTTATCTAACGAAATGGTCCAGTCGCTTGGCCGCCTCGGTCGTGCGATTTGACGCCGTTAGACTATTTCCTGTGGGGCTACGTCAATTATATGGTATATGCCAACAAGCCAGCGACGCACGCGACTATTGATGAACTTCGTACGAATATCGAACGTGAAATTGCAGCATTATCTGTCCATTTATGCTTGAAAACCGTTCATTGAGTTCAGCGTCTGGACTTCTGCAAGCGTGCCCGTGGTGGCCATGCAAAAGATATCGAGTTCCATACATAATGCCATCGAACGTACTTTCACAGGAAGAAAGAATTTCATTGATGTTCAAAATCGTTTTTCTTTTATTTAAAAAAATTTTGTAGCGCTCTTATTGATACCCGATACTAAAGTTTTTGTTAGTATACAAAAATTATAGTTAAGGGTATCTAAAAATGAAAAGCTTACAAAATAAAGTTTTCTATTAAAATTTAAGATTGGAAAAGATTTTCAAAAAATAAACTGAAAATTTGGTTTCGTTACCGGGTATGGAGTTAAAACTTGCAACCCAAAACAATTATTAAGTCAGCAGACAGAACAATCTGTTTTTTTCCCCAAAAATTACACTTTTTACTTAAGCGTACAAAATTGTTTGTAAAAGTTGTTCCAAAATATAGACATCTGCCAATTTTTGACCAAAAACAATTTGACAGCGGACAAAACTACTTACTTTTCAAAATCACACATTTTCAGTAGTATTTAAAATAAACTTGTAAAGTGCCCTAAATCTAAGACAAATTTAGATTTTAAATTTTTGAAGTTATGTGTGTGTTGGCAACTCTAAGAAAAAAGCGTTGACAGCTCACAGAACATAGTGTTCAAATGAACTTTACAGATTTTTCTCTGGTATACAAAATTGCTTACAAGAATGAAAACTTAATGAAATATTCCAGCAGCAGAAAGGTATTTCAAAATCAACATATTACCTCGTCGCCCTCTTAAGCAGACCTCGTTACTCCACATTAAAAATGATGATATTTAAAAAACATTTTTTAGAAAATATTCTTGATTATAATTAGGTTATGTTAAGCATAGTTTGGCATTCAGTAAATAAAGGACTTCATAACTCCAAGAATTTGAAATTAATAAAAAAAATATTTAGATCCTGAACTTCTAGATTTGTTTATGTGGCCTACGATATGTGAATTAGAGGCCTAGGTAGCTTTAAAACAAAAGTAATTTAACAGCGGATAGAACAACTAGTTTTCAAAACAATTTAAAATTTTCAGTAACGAACAAAAAATTTTACAAAAAGTGTCCCAAAATTAAGGCAAGATTTGAATTTAGCAGGGTTAACAACTCTTAACTAAAATAATTTGACAGCTGACAGCACAAGGTGTTTTCTATAAAAATTGCAGATATCAGTTAACATTAAAAATTGATGGTAATAATTTTCTCCAACATAATTTCAAGATAACCTTCAAATGTGTTTTAAAATGGTGTTAAAAATTCTTAAAAGTACTGTTTGGTACTGATAGCATCAAGATTTTTCTGTCAAATTAACATATATTTTTTGTTTCCAAAATTGCTTTTATGAATGTCCCAAAATCAATACCTCTGCCATTATTTAGTGTTGCCAAATCTAAATAAAATAATTTTACTGCGAACACAACAACGTACATTTAAAAACTACAAACTGTAGTAAAATGTAACCAAGTTTTGAATTTAATTAACTCTCTTAGATACATTACATACATATGTCAGTGTGACAATTCATAACAACAATAAATTGATAGCTGTAAGTTTTCTGTAAACATTCATTCAAAATTTTGTATGTATATAGAATTAAGGCAAAAGTTCAACATTTTAAAAAGTTGTTGTAGTTAAGTGTTGAAAACCCTTAAAACGAAAACATTTGACAGTTGACAGCACAACTTGTATTTCATTAAAATAAGTTTACAACATAACTTGTCAATGAGTCCCAAATTTAACATTCGATTTGGACTATGTCTGGAAATTTAAATCGAAAAATTCGACTTTTGTTGGATTAAAATCAAACATTTTTCGGTAGCATTCAAAATCAGTTTCCAACGTGTTTGACAATAAACCCAAAATTATAATTTGCTATAAGTGAATTTCAGTGTTGCTAATCCAAAAAAAAGAATATAATTTGACAGCTGACACAAAAACTCGTTTTTCGCCATAATTATTAATGTATTACTGCAGTTCATCTATATATGTCGATCAAACTTTTCAATTTAAGCCTAAAAAATGCAGTTCAACTTCAAAAAGCCATTTATGACAGATTTTCCTTAAAATTTGTTTAAAAATGAACGACAACTCACTTTATTAATAACCATTTTTCTAGGAATAACTATTTCCGGAGCAATATCTCTCGCCGTTTCACAAGTTAATTCTGGAAAGTTGAAAAACCTTGGTCATTCGATTGCATTTGTTGTTGCTGAAACTTATGGTGATGAAGTGTCTAGCATCAGACAGACAGCTTCTCTATGGACACGTCAAGTTGCTGGCTATATAGGCCCTCAGGAAACCTGTGTACATGAAGGACGAATGGCAGCTGCTTTTAATCTTCCAATGATTTCCTACGTAAGTTGAAAAAAAAAAATAATTCAAAAGAAAAATGTACTTTAATCATTCGGGGCCATGTCCTGTATATGACTTTATCCCTATCATTTTTTTTCAGTATTGCACACACAGGGATACCTCGAATAAAAAGGATTTCCCCACATTTGCCCGAACACGTCCGCCCGACACACAGATTTCGAAATCTGTTGTCTCACTACTTTTAGCTTTCAATTGGACTCAAGTGAGTAATATTCCGGCCCAAAGGCAAAGCCACATACCAAAAAAAAAAAGGATATAATAGTTCGTTGCAAAAATATGATGTCGTTTCATTTATCCTTTTCATCACATCCAGGTGACATTCCTGTATCTTGACAATGTAAAGAGCTTGTATAACCCTATAGCGGATACTATACTAAATATTTTGCGTAAGGCTGGTGTAAAGGTTCGTGATACTCTAACATGGAATACAATCTATCATCATGGCTTCATGGCAAATCCTTTTGATGAGTTAGTGGAAAAGACTTATTCAAACACACGAAGTAAGTATACGAGTATATTTATAGACGCTATAAAGCTGTGAGAAGTTTTTCTAGTCGGTTGCCTCTGTTAGTGGCGTTGCCTCCGTTGCCTTTGGTGGATGCTAATAGTGTCGTGTGGTAGAGTAGAGAAGTTTGAGAAGGAAGTGTTGTGTAGTGCATCCTTGTTGCAAAAACAGCATCGTAAATTTACATCACTGTCGCTGTTTATTGCCAGAACATACTTCCCGGAGACAGCAAATGATTTATGTTTCGTTAAATTTAAAATTAGTGTTTTATATCATACATGATCCTAAATGCTAACGTCTCGACATTGAAATTTGTCAAACAATACTTAGAATTTACCTTCGTTCAAGATGCTTTTAAAGTTAATGTTAATTTAGTTTCATGACTTACGAGAATTTGTTTGCAAAATTCTAACTGCAAGGGTGAAGGACACGCTGCAGTAATGACTTTTTCGATTAGTGTCAAATTGAGAGTTCTCGTTCTCAACGATTCTGTTCACATTTTGACGTTTAATCGTTTAATCCTTATAACACTCATGTTTAACAAAATTCTGTTTTTCAATCGAGTCATGGGAGCGTGATAAAATGAAGAGACGTCAAATTGTAAATAAGTCCACTCAAAAAGAGTTTGTAATGAAAACACTGTCAAAGACTTGTCAAGTATCATGAAATCTGACAGAAGTCCTGCCGGTGGCTGACAGTATGACATTTTGTTTGTCTATAAATTTGTTCGTTTCTCAGAAACGTGTCTAAAGATTGGACCCCCAGATATTCGTCGTGATATTTCTTCAGATTTCTCTAAGCCAATAATAATAATCATCCCTCACATTAAATTTTATCTTACAATAGTTAATATCCCTTAAATCTTAGGGGCTACTATAATAAAGTCTATTCAAACAACACAACTCACTTTACTTCCTTGTCAGTTGCCAGACTTGTCACAGTCCAACTTGGAACATTTATTCTTCCTCCTTCCAACTGTAAAACTAATATTACATCTTGGTTAGGTTTATTTATTAAAGATTTCCTTATATTTCTCTTTATTTTCTTCTTTTCTTGTTCATTTCTTTTTCAGTTTACTTAATCCTAAGTCATTATTACGAGCACGTCGGGCTCATGGTGAGTTTACACAAGAAAGGACTCCTTTCCAAAGGCGAATACTTTGTTGTGGGCATTGACATCGAACAATATGATCCATCGTCGCCGGACAAGTATTTGCGTGGCTTATTGTTGGAAACAATTGATTCGAAAGCTGAAGAGGCATTCCAATCGTATCTGGGAATATTTCCTACAGCTCCAACGTTATTTCAAAATTTTACCAAAGAAGTAAGTACGATTTAAAAAATAGCAATAAAAATAACATTACAAGGACGAAGGGTTTGATAATAAATTGCACTTAAACTCGTACCATAGAAAACTTAACTATGAAAACAGAAATGGTCAATGAGGTTTTTATTTGAAAATGGAAAAAATGAAGTTACAATTTTTCAATTTTCAAGAAAATGATCATAGGCCAGCATCGTGATGGAAGTGAAGTTCAAATAATAGAAAAAGTTAATCAATCCACAATGTTTTATGAAGGATGGTTTGTTTTGATATTTATCTTTGATTGAGTGTTGTTTTTTGTTTGCATTGTGCTTTATGAGGTTTGCTCCTTTGGTTAGCATTGTATTTTCTCTTTTTCCTTTTTTCCCTCATTTAACAGAAAACAAGGATCTATCAAAACATAATGTTTTTGCTCAATGTCACATCATTTGCTTTTGGTTGTAAAGATCTCAAATCCAAAGGGATTGACCTATATATGCTTATGGATGGACTTGTCCAGCTTAACCCTTTTTCAATAACAAGAGATTTTAATTTTCCGATTGCCTCCTACACATGAAGAAATATTGAGTGATTTCTGAGAAAAGGAAACAATAGTTCGTAATCCTTGACTTGCGGGATAGGCATATTAAAGAGTATGTTTGGAAACTAATCCACAGTTTAAGGAAGTACACATAAGATTATTTTATTTAAATATATTTAGAAACCAATTTGTTTTCTTGTATAGTATTGGGATTTTTGTTGGTTTAAGAAAAGATATAACAAAAATATGTTAATTCAGAATTTGGGTTCTTGAAAATCGGAATTTGGGTATGGGAATCAGATAATTCCGTCGTTAGTTCGTATTTGTGAAACATGCCAAAATTAACCTTAAGTTACTATATAATAGAGAACAGTAGATTCAAACTTCAGTCTTTTCGATTAGATCCTCATTATCAGTTTGTATATAAATAGCAGCCATAACGTTGACCGGACATCCTAAACATTGTATGATGACTTTATTTTGTTAATATACATACATATCGGAAAAACTAAATTTAAAAAGAGGCTGGGATGCGACCCACACTGAAAACTTCCCATCCCGTCTGTCGATTTGTCTTGCTTCAAAGTTTGTAGGTTTTCGTGTTGGGTTAATTGGGTCAGTTGAATTATTCTTAAAAATTTTAAAATTACCAACAATATTTTTCATATAAAGAAATAGTTTAGTTTGAAAATCTAGTTTTGTTAAATAGATTTTTAGTGAAAAACAAATTTTTACCAATTTTAGTAGCATTTCTTAAATTTTTACTAATTAGATGAATTAAATTAATTTGAGAGATATCAAGAACCGAACATCAATTTTTACCAAATTTGCGTACTATTTCTTGTCGATTTTATTTTTTTATGAAAAAATGCACTGTTAGATTTTTATAAAAAACCACTGAATATCGAAAACAATATTTTCTGTGAAATAAAAAAGTTTGAAGACAATATTTTTAATTTTTGAAAAGCTATTTGAGTCGAAAGTAAATTTTTACCAAGTTTTAGTATTGTTTTTTTGTTAGGTTTTTATTTTTTGTAAAAAAACTGTCAATTAGATTTTTATCAAAATTTTACTGAATGTTGAAAACAATTTTTTTTAAAAGATAAAAGCCAATATCTCAAAGTTTTGAAAAGATATTTGCGTCGAAAATCAATTTTTACCAACTTTTGTTAAATTTTCTTTTAAGTTTTTATTTTTTGTAAAAAAAAACTGTCAATTCGATTTTTCTCAAAATGTTACTGCATGTTGACAACATTATTTTTCAAAAGATAAAAGTAGTTAAAACCCAATATCTCAAATTTTTAAAAAGATATTTGAGTCGAAAATCAATTTTTACCAACTTGTATTAATTTTTTTGTTTAGGTTTTTATTTTTTGTAAAAAAACTGTCAATTCGATTTTGCTCAAAATTTTTCCGAATGTTGAAAACAATAATTCTTATAAGTTAAAATTCGTCGAAGCCATAATCTCAAAATTTTTGAAAAGATATTTGAGTCGAAAATCAATTTTTACCAACTTTTGTTAAATTTTCTTTTAAGT
Organism: Eupeodes latifasciatus; assembly: GCA_920104205.1. Lineage (NCBI taxonomy): Eukaryota > Metazoa > Arthropoda > Insecta > Diptera > Syrphidae > Eupeodes > Eupeodes latifasciatus. The sequence continues at coordinate 29,448,820 of OV049924.1, forward strand.
TTTTATTTTTTGTAAAAAAAACTGTCAATTCGATTTTTCTCAAAATTTTACTGCATGTTGACAACATTATTTTTCAAAAGATAAAAGTAGTTGAAACCCAATATCTCAAATTTTTAAAAAGATATTTGAGTCGAAAATCAATTTTTACCAACTTGTATTAATTTTTTTGTTTAGGTTTTTATTTTTTGTAAAAAAACTGTCAATTCGATTTTTCTCAAAATTTTTCCGAATGTTGAAAACAATAATTCTTATAAGTTAAAATTCGTCGAAGCCATAATCTCAAAATTTTTGAAAAGATATTTGAGTCGAAAATCAATTTTTACCAACTTTTGTTAAATTTTCTTTTAAGTTTTTATTTTTTGTAAAAAAAACTGTCAATTCGATTTTTCTCAAAATTTTACTGCATGTTGACAACATTATTTTTCAAAAGATAAAAGTAGTTAAAACCCAATATCTCAAATTTTTAAAAAGATATTTGAGTCGAAAATCAATTTTTACCAACTTTTATTAATTTTTTTGTTTAGGTTTTTATTTTTTGTAAAAAAACTGTCAATTCGATTTTTCTCAAAATTTTTCCGAATGTTGAAAACAATAATTCTTATAAGTTAAAATTCGTCGAAGCCATAATCTCAAAATTTTTGAAAAGATATTTGAGTCGAAAATAAATTTTTACCAACTTTTGTTAAATTTTTTTTTCCGTTTTTTTGATTTATAAAAAAAACTGTTAACTGGATTTTTTTGCAAAAAATATACTTGTTTGGTATCACGTTACAATATATTATATAAAATTTAATTCAAGTCTCTAGCATTTTTGGTTCGTAAGATATTAAGGGTTAACCAAAATTTTCACCTTTTTTTTAAACTGCTATGGTAAAAAAACCACCCACGCAATTTTCTTGAGAGCCCTTTCTGCATCTTTCTGCCTTATTATCTGTATACAAAATTTTATTTGAAGTCGATATCTCTTCTGGTTCTTGAGCTATGGAGGACGAAAAAAAAGTCGCGAACGTACGGACATACGGACGTACGGACGTACGGACGTACGTACACACGCACGCACAGACATCTTTCTAAAAATCTTTTATTTCGACTCTAGGGACCTTGAAACGTCGAGAAATGTCAAAATTTTCAATTTGACAAATCGGACCCATTACAATAACTTCCTATGGGAAGTTAATAAATGAGAAATCAACATGATAAATTAAAGCCTATTTCGTTGCTTAAAAGAAACAAAACAGGTAAAAGTCGTAAAGTTAAGTTTTCGAACTTCTTTTTGTTATGCACTTATCTGCTGCTTCTTTGCTAAATAGGTTAATAATAGTAATAATAGTAATAGATTTTTTACTAAAAATTTTACATTTCTTCACACTGAAACGCGACAATATTCACAATTCTATTATGGTTTGTTTTATGCCACAATAATATTAATCCGGAGAATGGATTAAAAGCTTTATATAGTAAACTTTCTAAACAAATAATAATACTATTAAAGAATATTTTTGTTTAAGATGTAGAGACAACAACAACATTTTATTACAATTGTCATTTCCGTCCGCACTCAATTATTGGTCAATGGTATTAACTCTGTCCGATATATGAGTTAACAATTCTCCAAATATTTTGCTACAATTATCACTTTGGATCTCAAAAACACTAACACCATTTTTATTCTAAAAAATAAAACTGTGAAGCTATGAAAGTTTAAAAACAAAACATGTTTTAGTAAATTAATTTGAAATAAATATATGAATTTAAAATTTAAGTTAAAAATAAAATGATTGTTTCCGCCCTCTTTAAAACATATAAACTTTTAGGGAAGATAACCTAAAATATCGGCCTTTAACTGATCAATATGCTTCCTTGATAGTGATGTGGATTCCAGACCAGATATGGTTACAAATTTAATTCTTTATGGACGAGACATTTTATCCCGAATAGGGTAAAATATATCAAACCTAAATAGAACTTGTGGTTTGATTCGAGCTGTAAAGAGGTTATTAAGATCAGAGATGTGAGTTCCCGTTGTTATAAGACCAACTCCACTGAGAAAAACCAGAATAAGTTAAAAGAAGCTAGAAAGACCTGCAACGGTCATATTCGACGAACCAAATTTTTGCATGACTAGAAATTACAACAAATTCTACAATGTCGCAAAGGTAGTAAACATTTCTGGTCATTTGTAAAAAAACTTACGAAACAAACGCCATCCTCGACTTCAACGCTCGTTCGCATTGACACTCTATATGTAAGCTCGATTGATAAAGCCTATTTGCTTCAAGCACAGTTTGCTGTTTGCGACGCTCCCAGTAAGTGTCTTAAATCTTGAGAGCGTAAACGATTTTATGGGACGAATCTTCTCTTGCACTCGTGCAGTTGTAAGAGTACTGAAAGACCTTGACATACACAAATCCGTTGGCCCGGATAGTATCCCCACTATTACTCTAAACAGGTGTTTTTGAAAGCTGGCAGAACCACTGCATAAGCTTTTCCATCTTTCCTACTCTACATGTCTCTTTCTCTTTTTTTGGATGATTTCAGATCTGAAGTTCATAAAATAAATGCTGGTGCCCCCAGGGCTCTGTTCTATCTCCAACACTCTTTCTCATTTTTATTAATGATCTCCTGTCTGCAACTTCTAATAGTACTCTTAGCTTTTTATATTTGTTTTCAGATTCACGTCCCTCTTCTTCGGATGTGGAACTTCAACGACATAATATGATGAGCTCATTAAATTCCGAACAACAGCATTGTACAATGGGGATTAAAACCGCGTGGAATTTAATGCTTCGGAAACCCAATGCTGTCTTGTATCGTTAAAGCGAGATATACCCATTCATAGATGGCACTTGAATCGAGGAGACTAAACACCTCAATATTCTCGGTATGTGTATCACCAACCACCTACTGTGGAACGATCAAGAAATATTTCACACCTTCTGATGTAGCTATTATCTACAAGATTTATATACGTCCAAAGCTTGAGTATAACTCTCATATCTAGGCTGGTGCTCCTGCAACTTACTTAAGCCTCTTGGACAGTATTCAGCGAAGAGCATTTATCATCATAAGATCATTTACGTCGCTTGAACATCGTAGAAATGTTTCTTGTCTCACCCTCTTTTACCGTTATTTTAACGGTTTATGCTTTAAGCCAGCTGCATTCCTCTCCTTAAACCGTTCAATGGTAATACTCGCGCTTCTAGGAATGCTCATCAATATACCCTCGAGCCCAACTTCGGTCGTACTGTCAAGTACAGAGATTCGTTCTTTAGCCGTATGTGGAATGCCTTGCCACACTCTGTCTTTCCCAGCCATTGCAATATTCAGGAATTCAAAACCAATGTGCACCGACACCTCCTTTTAACCCCTCTCTCCCTTTCCTACTGCTTACACTGTGTCGACATAATAAGGGTAGTATTATCCCCTTGAGTGTGCGCTCATTATAAAAAAAAACCGATGAAGATTTTAAAAAACACCGCTCCAGACATACTGTTTTTAATAGTTTTTTTTTACCAATTTCACTAAAAAGTATAAACAGTGTACACCTACAATAAAACATTTTTTAATCAAAATCTTTTAAATTCATTATTTTAAAAGGTAATCTTATTTTTGGAGCTTAAAAAATCAACTATTCCTTATAAAAACATACTATATAGGTATACTCCTTATTTGAAAATTTAATATATCACAGAATTTTAAAGCCACTTTTTCCCCGTTGTCTAATAATTTTAAATTTTAAATTAATTTATCATTAAAAGGTTTTTTTTTAAATTTTTAATTTTTTTATATTTCTATTTAAAAAAAATTGACATTGACTTTGACTTTGAAATTAAGTTAGCTTATTTTTACTATCATTCTATTTAAAATATATGCGTGTTAATATTGATTTAACTGCATAATTACTCGTTTGCGCTTGATTAACCATCACCCTTAAGTTGATGAGTGTTTTATAAAAACATTAAATGGAACACTGAATTTAAGTTACTAAGACTATCAGGTGATAAAATGCAAGGCATTAATTTTTTTTTAAACTATTTTTTTTTCTTCCAACTTGAATTTAATATTGATTAATTTAATTCACAAGTTAAATTGAATTTTGATGAACTTTTGTATTTAAAATTAATGGAATGGCCAACAGAAATAATGTAAGTAAACCATAGTCGATTTACATTGAATACGTATTTATTTAGTTTTATTTATTTAGCTACAAATTTACTATTTAATTAGCTTTGATTTTGCAAAATTCTATATAATTCTTTTTTACACAATACTTTGATATATTTTAATCAATTACATTAAAATAGTTATTACAATCTATACGTGCAGCAAAAAAAGGTTCATGAATTCCATAATTGGTTCTTTTAAATCTTTGATTTAAGAAATATATTGATCTTAAGGAATGAGTATAAATATAGGTTTTTAAGACGTATGAGTCTCAAAATTCTTGTGAAAAACGGAACAAAAACCCTAAAAGGCATTTGCTTTATTTATTACGGGATCAATATGTTTATTATTGTAATCGGTCCGATTTGTCAAATTGAAAATTTTATATTTATAAACGTTTCAAGGTGCCTAGAGTCGAAATATAAGGTTTTTAAAAAGATATTTCTGCGTGCATGTGTACGTACGTTCGTACGTCCGTACGTTCGTACGTCCGTACGTTCGTACGTCCGTACGTTCGCGAAGTTTATTTCGTCGTCCATAGCTCAAGAACCAGTAGAGATATTGACTTCACATAAATTTTGTTATACAGATAATAATGCAGAAAGATGGAGAAAGGACTCTTGAGTGGGTGATTTTTTTACCATAGCAATTTAAAAAAAAGTGAACATTTTGGTTAACCCTAAATATCTCACGAACCAATAATGCTAGATACTTGAATTTCATTTTATATTATATATCAGCGGTCAGCAACAGGCGGACCGCGGTCCGGAAACGGACCGCGAAAGGTCAAACTGCGGACTACGGAACCACGAAAGATCAAACTTTGGTCAAACTTTCGATTCAATTTAATAACATATTACGCATGTAAATTTAAACAAAATTAAAAAATGCTTTACTAACACACAAGCAAGTGCGTTTGCAACTCCTTAAGGCAATTTTAAATATGGCGGCTAAGCACGTATTTACAAACAAATAAATTAAATTTACATACAAAATGTAAACAATCGCTTTTTTTGTAAGTAAAATTCTCTCTGTAGTCAAATCGGTTATCAGTGTTATTGTGAGATCTTATTACGGAGCTTTCGTTCGATATCGATAGTTTTATAATTTTTCGTTATTGAACGTTTCTGGATGATTAAAGAGCAAGTTATCTCCTTGTTGCAAAAATTAGATACGACGAAAGCAAGGAAGCACTTGGAGTTCATAACAAAAGAGTGCAATGTATCTACTAGCTTTGGCTTTTCTAAAAGATGTTCTCAAATATTAAAATAAGCTTAACATCCAGTTACAAGGAAATGGGAAATTAATATGTGACTTAATACAAAGCGTGTCCGCTTTTCGTCGTAAGCTGGATGTTTTCGAAAAAGATATTACTAAAAAATAATTTATTAATTTCCCATATTGAATTGAATTGAATTGAATTGAATTGAATTGAATTGAATTGAATTGAATTGAATTGAATTGAATTGAATTTAATTGAATTGAATTGAATTGAATTGAATTGAATTGAATTGAATTGAATTGAATTGAATTGAATTGAATTGAATTGAATTGAATTGAATTGAATTGAATTGAATTGAATTGAATTGAATTGAATTGAATTGAATTGAATTGAATTGAATTGAATTGAATTGAATTGAATTGAATTGAATTGAATTGAATTGAATTGAATTGAATTGAATTGAATTGAATTGAATTGAATTGAATTGAATTGAATTGAATTGAATTGAATTGAATTGAATTGAATTGAATTGAATTGAATTGAATTGAATTGAATTGAATTGAATTGAATTGAATTGAATTGAATTGAATTGAATTGAATTGAATTGAATATAAAAAGGAAAACTCTGAAGAAGAAGACATTGCAGTGTTTTCAAACTTTCTATTCGCTCTTAAAAGCGAATTTTCTGAATGATTCCAAGATTTTGCAGAGATTGGGAAGCTATCTCAATTCCTTAAATTGCCTTATGAAGGCACTGCAGTAACAGAATGGACTGAAGTGCCTGCGAAATTATTCAATCTTTCAAAAGCTTCATTACAATTAGAATTAATTGACCTTCAAGAAGAAATTTCCTGCAAATGTTTAAAACTGCATCCACTGAAGAATTTCGGCGTAAGCATGTTCCAGAAAAATATAAAAATTTTAAAAAACTAGCTATCAACTTGGCTACTATATTTGAATCGACATATATGTATGTACTCGTATATGCGAATCGTCTTTCTCAAAAATTAATTTTTTTTAAGAACAAATATCGTTCGAGATTATCAGACGCCCATCTTGATGACACTCTTCGCATTTGCTGCTTCCCGCGTGAACCAAACTATAAAAAACTGGCTCAAGGCTATCGTTGTAATTTTTCTCATTAATTGTATTAATATTACAGTTACTTTAATGAAGCAAAATAAGAACTACAAAACTTTTATAGTTTTTTTTTCTGGACCGCGATTAAAATGTTTTCAAGCGTATCTGGACCCCACTTTAAATTACTTGCCGACCCGTGTTATATATTGTAACGTGATACCAAACAAATATATTTTTGGACAAAATTCCAATTAACGGTTTTTTTTACAAATCAAAAAAACTGAAAAAAATATTTGTCACCTTGAAAAATATAAAACAAAAATTGATTTTATCTCTAAAATAACTTTGTGCAACGAAGAATAACGTTTTTGACATCTGGTAAGATTTTGATAAAAATCGAATTGACAATTTTCTTTATAAAAAAATAAACCTTAAAAAACATTACTCAAAGTTAATAAAAATTGAATTTCTACTCAAATATCTTTTCAAAACTTTGAAATATTGGCTTTTAACTAATTTCATCCTTTAAAAAAAATTGTTTTAAACATTTAGTAAAATTTTTGAGAAACATCGAATTGACAGTTTTTTTTAATAATAAAAACCTAAACAAAACATTACTAAATAAAAATTATTTTCGACTAAAATATCTTTTCAAAAATTAAAACAAATGGCTTTAAACTAATTTTATCTTACAAAAAATATTGTTTTCGACATTCAGTAAATTGTTTAAAAAAAATCCAACAGTCAGTTTTTTCATAAAAAATTAAAATCAATAAAAAATATACATTTGTAAAAAATAATGTTTGGTTCTCGATATCTCGTGAATAATAGAAGATATTGACTTCAAATTAATTTCAATTTGTATTTGTTTTGTATTTTGTTTATATTAGAAATAAAAACTTTTAAGAAATGCTACTAAAATTGGTAAAAATTAGTTTTCGACTAAAAATCTCGTTAACAAAAATAGATTTTGAAATCAAACTGTTTCATTATATGCAAAATATTATTGGTAATTTTGAAATTTAATTTAAAGAGTAATTTAACTGACAATTTTTTTAACACAACACGAAAACCTACAAACTTTTAAGCAAGACAAATCGATAGACGTGATGGGAAGTTATCAGTGTGGGTCGCATCCCAGCCTCTTTTTGAAGACTAGTTTTTGGTCCATTTCAACGCCAAGATCACAAACGCTACCAACTCTTTCAAATGGTTTATTAGATAATATATAACAATTTAAGAAGGGTAACTGTTTTTGAGAAAAAGTCATGCACTTACAAACAGATACATTTAATTCCATATCATTAACACTACATAGATTAGAAACATTAATTATGGACATCTCTTTCAGATAAATCAGATTCGATATTATTTTTGTAAAACCGGCGAAGCCTTGCGTTATCAGCGAACAAAAGAAGATCCGTAAATTTTATATCGTTATGCAAGTTATTAATAAACAATACAAACAAATATGATCCAATAAAAAAGGAACCCCTTGGGGAACAAATCATGGCTAACTCGATTAAATGCTTTTAAAAAAATCCAAATATGCAACATCAGTTTCATATCCATTTTTACTCTTCACTTTAACATCTGAGCAAAACTCCATTCGGATTGTTGCAGTTGATTTAACTTTGGTATACATGACAGTTCGGCAATCTCTCTGTTATTCCAAATATTACATTTGTTTCCGTTCTTAAAAAGTGGTAAAGTAGGTGAGGACTTCCAGAGGCTTGGAAAAATACCCGTGCAGATCGAAAAGATAAACAGATAACACTGTAGACAAGCTAAGACAGAAAGATAATGAATCCTTTAGTTAAGAGACATGGAGTGTTAGTTTGATTTCGTCAATTTCTGGTTTAGCAAAATCGAGCTAAGATGAGGTTGATATGGACTTTAACTAAATTTCTTTCTTTTCACGGATTTTATCACAGGTGTTATTGTATATGGTATCAAAGGTATTGCAGTTATTATCACAAGTATTAGCAAAATTGTTAAATATCTTATAAACGCTTCCGAAGAAGTTTGGGAACATATCACATCACATAGTCGCAAGGATCATGAGAAGGAGAGTCTTTGTAGGTCATTACAGCTGGACAATGGTTTGTCTTTGGAACACATACTCTCAAAAATTAACGATGATTACGATAACGATGATGCATAAGCGCCTTGTTAGTTGAATTGAGGCCGGAAACTTGTTGAGGGAGTTCCAGGCTGGATTTAGACCAGGATATTCAGCAATAGATAACATTAACATTAACCTTGGCAGAGAATTTCTTGAAACAAAGGAAAAAGCAGCTTTTGATACAATCGATCGAGGTGCTTTATTCTAAAGGGTGTCTTTCGAACTGCAGCCGCCAAGCTTTCACTATTTTTGAAATATTCTTTAATAATGAAGGCACGTTGTTCTATCGTGTAACGCTCCATTTTTAATAACCCTATACTGTTAGCTGTCAAATTGCTTTTTTTTCAGGGTTGCCAACAATTCACTGCACAAATGGCGGCAAATTCAAATCTTGCGTTAATTTTGGGACACCCTTTATAAGCTGTAAAGTCTTGGGTTATCATTGAAGTTTGGTCGCGTTCTTGAGCACCTAGTATGTATATAGAAGAACCAGGGCGGCAGTATAAACAGGTGAAGAACTCTCTGACTGGTTTGAAACCTCATCAGGAGTGCGACAACGTTGTAAATTAAGCCCTACTTTGTTTGCACTATTCGTAGAAGACATTTAAGATTACCTTCGAGGTGGAGTGGATTTCGCAGGGATGCGGATTAAGACACTTCTGTTTGCAGACGATATAGTGATGTTTGCGTATTCTCGAAGGTTATGATTTTGGTGGTGAACGTAATACTTTGGCACTACTGTTACAAGTAATTTGAATATGGAGAAACACTTGAAGGAGAAATTGGTTAAGGCGAAAACTGCTATTAATATGAAATGGAAACAGTGCTTTATGAATAAGTGTATAGCGCATAGTAGAAAGTTTAAAGTCTTTGAAGCAGTAGCTGAGAGCATACTTTTATATGGATCGCAGATATGGGAATGTAAAAAGTACAATTCTGGTAAAAAACTCCTTAAGCACTTTATAAAAAGAATATTTCATTTGCCGAAAATACGCGAACTAACGTCATCATGCTGGGTACGGGTCTCTCTCTTGCTTAACGTTTTTAAAATGAATGATTCACGGGTGGTGAAAAAAGTGGCCAAAAAAACAATACAAGGCCAAAATAGTTGGTACCGAGAGTGGCAAGATCTTGCTGAGGAATGTCAAATTAATTTTAATTTACACATCGAGGATTTATCAGACGCTAAAAACATCTTGTATGAAGTCATTTTAAAGGTTGATGAGACCTGAATTGAATATATTGCTGAAGCGTCTAATTTCTTGTATAGAACAACTTAGAGCAGATTAAATCATAACCTTGAAGGGAACAACTATTTTAAAGATTCCAATAATGTCCATGTGAATTCTATGATGGTCAGCCTACGTAGTGAACTAATAGATTTAAATTACATTTCACACAGGCCTGATGTACCCCTAGAGTGTAATAATATGCAACCTATCAGAAAGAGAGGATTTTGTCCACTTCTTGGAAAAATGCCCCATTCTCAGAGAAATCAGAAGAAATGTATTCAGCGAAGACTTTTTATCGAAAGATGAAGTGAAACGTTTATGGAATGATATAAATGTTAGCAAAGTTAACGATTTGTGCAAAATTGCGCTTGAATATAGAACTGCTATAAATAACAAAGATTTCTGATTGTGTTTCTATTCACTTTTTTTTTATTTATTTTTAATATATCATAAAAAAATTATAAATGCCTTTTTTAATATTAAAAAGCAATTATATCGGGGGCTTTTTACATTCATTGTGTTTTATTGTCAATCTGGCAGACGGCATTCGCTAATCTGTATCTATCTATCTACTGACAAAAAAAAAAACATTGAAATGTTCTCAAAATTATGTTTAATCAAACTAAATTGCCGAAACTTATGCCCTTTTATCTTTTCTAATAATCTGTTATTTTTTCAATTCCACAATGTATAATTTTCTATCAACAATTAAATATTTCCAATAAACTTTTAAACTAATATTCAAACTTTTGCTATGTTTTTTTTTTTTTGCAAAAAGAAGGATATACTATTATGCAAATATTAAAAATTTCCCTATAAATATAAATATAAAGTTTTATTATCCACTCAACCATATTAATCCACAAATAAGCTCCCATTTCCCCCCGAATAATATTATTCAATTTCACTATAATAACAATTACATTTAAGAAATTTGAGCTAGCCACAAACGTATATGTACCATGATTTATTTCAAAAACCATTAGCATTCCTTCTTCGTCCTTGGTTTTTGCATATATAATTTCATAGATATAAAATTATTTTCCATTCTTTGTTTTTGTTTTTGTTTTAGGTAAACAAATATATGGAACAGCCACCGTTTAATTTTCCAAATCCATTGGGATACTTTGGAGGATCCAAACAGGTCGGTTCAATTTATTGTAAACAATATAGTTTTGGTGTATGAAAGTAATATGATGTTGATTTGTTTATTTTTGTTTTACTCGTACGTCGTCATACAAAATTATGATTTCAGGAATATGTCCTGTCAAAATCGAAATCCATTACCAAATATTGTTTCATCAAACATCGACATCATTGATTTTCAATCATTTATATATCTATAGTATATGTGATATCATTGTTTCTTTTTATTTTAGATAAGTGCTGAAGCTGCATATTTATATGATGCTGTACATTTATATGCGAATGGCTTAATAAAACTCATCGATTCTGGAAATGAAGAACCAAAGAATGGCACTGCATTGATAAGTGTCATAAAAGGAACAAAGTACTTAAGTGCTATGGGGTAGGTGATGTAGAAAGTACTATAAATATATTGACAATATATAAGAATAGAAAAAGTGTATATGGTTGTTAAAATCAATCATTGGAATAAATGTCAAACACCAGATGGCATGTGATTTTGTTCCATTAAATATTTTGAGAACAAATAAATCAACAAATAATTTAATTTCGGGAAATACATTTTGTGATAAAATGAAGATGTAAATAAGAGGTTTCATTTCAAATAGTTCACTATTTGTGTAGGTGTCACTTTTGAAGATGTCATCTTTTGACATTTGATAAGTAAAAACTACACTATTACTAAAAATGGAATGATATACATATGTATGTAGCTTCAAAAATGCATTGAAATTGTTAAAATTCACTACAAAAATGGTGACAATTTTGCAGTTTACAATTCGCTCAATTTAAGCACTTTAGGGTCGTAGTCTTTCTCGCCCGTCTATACTGACAAAATTGTGGAAAATTTTGAGCGGTTGGGGAAAGTTAGTAATGTGATCAATCTCAACCGTGAGCACAGCTCAAAAACAGGAGGCAATATTGCTGGTGTAACCAGGTTTGTCGATTTTTCAACAATCGAAATAGGCATTCATTCAGTAAGCTTCATAACACAGTATTTTAAATTTAGTTTCTAAGGCTTTTAAGGTTTAATTTATACTTGAATTCAAGCAATTGCATTTAAATGCTCCAGACTTTCATTGAAAAATCACCTTTTCATTGTTGAAGCTCATTTTCACCTTAGAGATTACGTTAAGTCTTTCGGCATCTAAGGGGTCCTAAGATCTTAGAGGCATTTTGGGGAAAATTGTATGAATACTACTATAAACCAAGATTACAGAAACGGAATTTCGTCATACATACCAGTGACTACTCACAATATATTGTTTTAAGGTCGTAGATGTGCATCTTTATTCTATCATGTGTCCTATTTCTTAAGGTGCACAGCTAAACAAACATCTTCTTTAAATTCCTAATAATATCCGTACACTTTTTTAATTACTTTTAAATGTAATTGAAAAATCTCAATTAATTACTAGCAATGTAATTACAAAAATGTAATTGAAAATGAATGTAATGACCAAAAACGCACTAATGGCTACTTATTTCGGTTCGGTAATCATTACATACAAATGTAAATAAATATTATTTTCCTCAATAAAATGTTCTGTGATATGCTATGTTCTTTTATATGTGTTTCTTTGATTAAACAAATAAATAAAGGAATCGATTACCTTGGCTTTAATATAAAAGTGATTTCCCTCAAGAACTTAAATAAACCCATTTCAATTTTCAATTACATGTAATTAGGAATTTCATTTTTTCGATAACAAATACAAGCAATTGAAATGTATGATTTCATTTCATTTCATTCATTTCATACAATTACAAGTAATTAAAATGAATATTTTTTCAATTACTTTAACGTGTAATTTTAATTTTAAAAAGGTAAACTACTAATTAATTGTAATTGAAACGAAAGTCAAAATTAATCACGAATAGTAATCAGTATATCCAAATTATGCAAATAAGTACTCAGGATTTATAGGATAGGGTAGATTTTGGCGCTCCGTGGCAGCCATTTCGTTTTGGTGACATCTCTCAAATCTTTTGTTTATTATTAAGTTGTTTATGCCAAATCATTATTATGGCAAGTTACACGATTGAAATGCACGTTCAAATGATTAAACTTTATTATCAAAATGAGTGTTCGTCAACGCAAACGTTGCGCGCATTGTGCCCATTTTTAGACTTGGTGGCCCCTTCACAGTCGACTCTTTAACTTTTGGTGGCCAAATTTAAGACGACTGGTTCAGCGAACAATTAGCTAACACCCGTACGTTCAAGGAACGTAAGATCGGCCGAGAACATCGCCGCGGTCCGTGAAAGTGTACAGCAGAACCCGAGGCAGTATATTCCTCGCGTGCACAAGAACTCGGCCTTTCGCAGACTTCAACTTGGCGAATTTTGCGTCGGGACTTGGGCCTATACCAGTACAAGATCCAACTGATCCAGGAGCTCAAAGTTCATGACCATAAACAACGCCGTTTGTTCGCTGACTGGGTTTCGAATCGTTTGGAAGAGGACCCCAATTTTGGCCGAAAAATCATCTTTAGTGACGAGGCACATTTTTGGATGAATGGCTGTGTTAACAAACAAAATTGCCGTATATAGCACGACACCAACCAACGCGAGGTTGACCAGGTGATAACAAATAAATAATAAATTAGGTGGCGCAACAGTTCATGAAAAACCATTCCTGTGTGCGTGTAATGTTGTCAGAGATGGATGGGACCTACAGTTTATATGCCGAATCCGAACGGCTAATTTGAGAAAGCACTTTTCATGACAAGAATTACTCTTGGAGGATTTGCCAATTCCTCGCAAGAGGCAGTACTCGTGAAAAAAGTTATGTGGCACAGGCAGGGATTGAACCCAAGACCCCTTGCATGACAGTCCAACGCACTAGCCATCACGCTACGGGTTATCACCAGGTGATAATGCATCCTCAAAAAGTTACCGTTTAGTGTGGGTTTTGGGTCCGCGGCGTAATTCGTCCGTACTTTTTTAGAACGACGTTAGTGAGGCGGTCACCGTCTACAGCGAGCGCTACATAAGGATGATAACTAATTTCATGTGGCCCAAATTGAACTTAGACCTAGACGACATGTGGTTCCAGCAGAACAGCCACACAGCAAACGCCACGATTGACATTCTGCATGAACGAAGGTCATCTCTTGCAGGAGTCATGTGAATTGGCCACCAAGGTCATGAGATTTGACCCCTCTAGACTTTTTCCTGTGGGGTTTCTTGAAGTCGCAGGTCTATACAAATAAACCACAATCGACCGATGCCCGTAAGGTGAACATAACACAGGCCATGCATCGCTCAAATTCAGCTGGATCTATACGGAAGAGTCATTGAAAATTGGATAACTCGGATCCGTGCCGCCGTAAGAAGCCAAGGCGTGTATTTGAATGATGCCATACTCCACACTTAATGTCATACATGCGCCTTTCAAATAGAAAAATAATTTTGTTAATACCTCACACACAGCTTGTTAACTTCCCATAAAAAGTTATTGTAATGGGTCCGATTTGTCAAATTGAAAATTTTGACATTTCTCGACGTTTCAAGGTCCCTAGAGTCGAAATAAAAGAGTTTTAGAAAAATGTCTGTGCGTGCGTGTGTACGTACGTTCGTACGTCTGTACGTCCGCGACGTTTTTTCGTCCTCCATAGATCAAGAACCAGAAGAGATATCGACTTCAAATAAATTTTGTTATACAGATAATTATGAAGAAAGATGCAGAAAGGGCTCTCAATAAAATTGCATGGGTGGTTTTTTAACCATAGCAGTTCAAAAAAAAAGCTGAACATTTTGGTTAAACCTAAATATCTCATGAAACAATTACGATAAAGACTTGAATTAAATTTTATATTATATATTGTAACGTGATACACAAAAAATATATTTTTGGAAAAAATCCAATTAACGGTTTTTTTTTATAAATCAAAAAAAATGAAAAAAAAAATGTTCACCTCGAAAATTTTACGACTCAAAATATGATTTCATCTCCAAAATATTTTTGTGCAACGAAGAATAATGTTTTTAACATTTGCTTAAATTTTGAGAAAAATCTAATTGACGGTTTTTTTATAAAAAATAAAGACCTATAAAAAACATTACTCAAAGTTGTTTAAAATTGATTTTCGACTCAAATATCTTTTCAAAAATTTTGAGATAATGGCTTCTTACAAATTTTAACTTATAAGAAATATCTTTTTTCAACATTAGGAAAAATTTTGAGAAAAATCGAATTGACAGTTTTTTTACATACAATAAAAACCTAAAAAAAAACAATACTAAAACTTGTAAAAATTTACTTTCGACTCAAAAAGCTTTTCAAAAATTAAAAATATTGACTTCAAACTTATTTTATTTCACAGAAAATATTGTTTTCGATATTCAGTAATTTTTTATAAAAATCAGTCCGTTGTTTGATAAAATAATAAAATCTAAAAAAATAGTACGCAAATTTGGTAAAAATTGATACATATAGACAAACTTTTAAGCAAGACAAATCGACAGACGGGATGGGAAGTTATCAGTGTGGGTCGCATCCCAGCCTCTTTTTTTATTCCATTTCAACATCTACCCGCCCTTATTGAAAAACCCTTTATATAGTTTAGGCCAAATGGCTTCAAAATCGGAAAGTGAAAAACTAGCTTAAAACATAATCAAAAAAGAGGCTGGGATGCGACCCACACTGATAACTTCCCATCCCGTCTGTCGATTTGTCTTGCTTAAAAGTTTGTAAAGTTTGAAGGTTTTCGTGTTGTGTTAAAAAAGTTGTCAGTTGAATTATTCTTAAAAATTCCAAAATTACCAACAATGTTTTTCATATAATGAAATCGTTTAGTTTCAAAATCTAGTTTTATTAAATAGATTTTTAGTTCAAAACAAATTTTAACCAATTTAAGTAGCATTTCTTAAAATTTATTATTTCTTATATAAACAAATATATTTTACAAATTGGATAAACGAAATTAATTTGAGAAACATCGAGAACCAAACATCAATTTTTACCAAATTTGCGTAGATACTATTATTTGTACGAGTAGATTTTATTTTTTTATGAGAAAATGGATTGTTCGATTTTTATATAGAAAAATTACTGAATATCGAAAACAATATTTTCTGTGAAATAAAATAAGTTTGAAGCCAATATTTTTAATTTTTGAAAAGCTATTTTAGTCGAAAGTAAATTTTTACCAAGTTTTAGTATTATTTTTATTTTAGGTTTTTATTTTTTGTAAAAAGAACTGTCAATTCGTTTTTTTTTTTCAAAATTTGTCCGAATGTTGAAAACAATATTTCTTATAAGATAAAATAAGTTTAAAGCCATAATCTCAAAGTTTTGAAAAGTTCTTTGAGTCGAAAAGCAATTTTTACCGACTTTGAATAATTTTTTTTAGGTTTTTATTTTTTTTATAAAAAAAACTGTCAATTTGATTCTTTTTTAAATTTTACCAGATGTTAAAAACGTTATTTTTCGTTGCACAAAATTGTTTTGGAGATAGAATCATTTTTTATTCGTAAAATTTTGGAGGTGACAAATTTTTTTTTCAGTTTTTTATATATACAAAAAAACGTTAATTGGATTTTTTTCCAAAAATATATTTGTTTGGTATTACGTTACAATATATAACATACAATTTAATTCAAGTCTCTAGCGTCATTGGTTCATGAGATATTTAAGGTTAACCAATATTTTCACCTTTTTTTAAACTGCTATGGTAAAAAAACCACCCACGCAATTTTCGTGAGAGCCCTTTCTGCATCTTTCTACATTATTATCTGTGTAACAAAATTTATTTGAAATCGATATCTCTTCTGGTTCTTGAGCTATGGACGACGAAAAAAACGTCCCGAACTTACGGACGTACAGACGTACGGACGTACGGACGTACGTACACACGCACGCACAGACATCTATCTAAAAATCTTTTATTTCGACTCTAGGGACCTTGAAACGTCGAGAAATGTCAGAATTTTCAATTTGACAAATCGGAACCATTACAATAACTTCCTATGGGAAGTTAATAATCAATTGCTCTGGGATTTGAACATTTGGGAATACTTTAACCAATATTCATGATATAAAGTTTATTTAAAAAGAATGTTCAGTGCACTACAAGAAAATTTACGAGTATTGTCCAACTTTATTCCGCCTAAAAATTTTGTATTTAAATTCAAAATGATAGGATATTTTAGAGAGTGTATAAATGAAGATCTCTAACAAAATTCAGCTATGTATGTCAGAATTTTTCCGAAGCATGTTCGTTTTTGTAACTAGTTTTATTGAAGTATAAAGACTTAATAGCCAAATTGTCTCATATACGGATCGGAAATTTTAAGAACAAATGAATTGAGCTACTATAAAAAAAAGATTTTATATGGCTAGAATTGCAAGATATTGATGTGAAGAGGTCTTATTATTTAACAACTTAAAACTTTTATTTTTTATTTGGATGCATGTTTAATCGATTCAAGACCTTAAAGATGGATTTCGTTGAGTTATCGAAGACAAGCACACAAATTAGTCATTGGAAAGTTTGGTTGGTAACTTTTCCCATTGTTAATGTAATGTTTTCCTATTGACAATGAAATGAACGTCAATTGATTTATCTCCTTTTAATTACATATATCGAAATGAAACCTCTTATTGATATTAATTGATCCGGCATTTTGTATTAAGTAATTTTTATACGTATTTGCATTAATTAAATGATGAAATTCATTTGTAGATATATCCAATAGATATTTTTGCAAAAATGCCCCAAGCTATTTTGCTTAACACCACTTCCCATACCAGGTTTTGAAATAACTCTCTCAAAATGCTTGAATATTTCATAATTGTAATAATAAATCTGTTGCATTGAACAAACTATTTTCACATCATCATATCGTAAATTAATTAAATTAAAATTATCTCTTCACATATTCAATAAAACAAAATTCCTATATATGTAAATACATAGAGTATATGAATTTTGTGTTTCCAACAGATATCACGTGTACATCGATGAGAATGGAGATGCATCTGGTAATTATACAGTCCTGGCACGAGGATGGGCTTATAACAAGAGAAATACCACAGGACATGGCCTCATTCCGGTTGGAACATTTAATAGCCCAAAGGGCGATGCTTTGCCTGTAAGTACTCATCGTATAAATCGATTCAACAGAAATCCTTTGAAAATTTTCCAAACGGTTTAAACGTGAATAAAATTTTCCATTGAATTTAAATCGCTTTTCACTGCTCTTGCCTTTTGTAACCTTCATCCTCCTTCTCTCAGTCTTCCCTTCTGTTTGTATCGCTCTCTGTTTGTCTATTTAATTCTCGATTTATTCTTCTTTTTTAATGCTCACTAATGCTACAAAATTGAAAATTCACTTAAGAGCTATATTCAGGTGAGGGGTGTTCAGTGTATATTTATATACGTAGTTTGCTTTACATTTTTACAAAATAAATCCATAGAAATAACAGATTCGAAAAATGCATTTTTAAATAGTTTTTTACTTTTGTGATTTTGTATTGTTATTGTTGTTGTCGATAAATGTATTGATTCAGCAAATGTAAGAATGACATTTTCGATTTTTGGATTTTATTTCATTGGCAGGATTTCAAATTGTATGGGAAAATTCCGTGGATTGGTTCAGGACCGCCAGCAGCTGAACCACAATGCGGATTCAATGGAGAGAAATGTATAAGTAAGTATTATAGGTACATGCATTGTAATAAGGTAATAAATTCAATTTAAAGAGGAAAGGTAATTTTTGGAAAAAAAAATAAAAAATGATGCAAGTTAAAAAAGGTGTGCGTGGCGTATACGCATTATTAACTTCCCATAGGAAGTTATTGTAATGGGTCCGATTTATCAAATTGAAAATTTTGACATTTCTCGACGTTTCAAGGTCCCTAGAGTCGAAATAAAAGATTTTTAGAAAGATGTATGTGCGTGCGTGTGTACGTACGTCCGTACGTCCGTACCTTCGCGACGTTTTTTTCGTTGTCCATAGCTCAAGAACCAGAAGAGATATCGACTTCAAATAAATTTTGTTATACAGATAATAAGGCAGAAAGATGCAGAAAGGGCTCTCAAGAAAATTGCGTGGGTGGTTTTTTTTACCATAGCAGTTTAAAAAAAAGGTGAAAATTTTGGTTAACCCTTAATATCTTACGAACCAAAAATGCTAGGGACTTGAAGTAAATTTTATATAATATATTGTAACGTGTTACCAAACAAGTATATTTTTTGAAAAAAATCCAGTTAACGCTTTATTTTATAAATCAAAAAAACTGAAAAAAAAAAAATTGTCACCTCGAAAATTTTACGAATACAAAATGATTTTATCTCCAAAACAATTTTGTGCAACGAAGAATAATGTTTTTGACATCTGGTAAAATTTTGAGAAAAATCGAATTGATAGTTTTTTTATAAAAAATAAAAACCTAAAAAAACATTACTCAAAGTTGGTAAAAATTGAATTTCGACTCAAATATCTTTTCAAAACTTTGAGATATTGGCTTAAAACTACTTTTATCTTGCAAAAACTATTGTTGTCAACATCCACTAAAATTTTGAAAAAAATCGAATTGATAGTTTTCTTACAAAAAATAAAATCTTAAAAGAAAATTTAACAAAAGTTGGTAAAAATTGATTTTCGACTCAAATATCTTTTCAAACATTTTGAGATTATGGCTTCCAACGAATTTTAACTTATAAGAATTATTGTTTTCAACATTCGGAAAAATTTTGAGAAAAATCGAATTGAAAGTTTTCTTACAAAAAATAAAAACCTAAACAAAAAAATTAATAAAAGTTGCTAAAAATTGATTTTCGACTCAAATATCTTTTTAAAAATTTGAGATATTGGGTTTTAACTACTTTTATCTTTTGAAAAATAATGTTGTCAATATGCAGTAAAATTTTGAGAAAAATCGAATTGACAGTTTTTTTACAAGAAATAAAAACTTAAAAGAAAATTTAACAAAAGTTGGTAAAAATTGATTTTCGACGCAAATATCTTTTCAAAACTTTGAGATATTGGCTTTTATCTTTTAAAAAAAATTGTTTTCAACATTCAGTAAAATTTTGATAAAAATCTAATTGACAGTTTTCTTACAAAAAATAAAAACCTTACAAAAAAACAATACTAAAACTTGGTAAAAATTTACTTTCGACTCAAATAGCTTTTCAAAAATTAAAAATATTGTCTTCAAACTTTTTTTATTTCACAGAAAATATTGTTTTCGATATTCAGTGGTTTTTTATAAAAATCCAACAGTCCATTTTTTCATAAAAAAATAAAATCTACAAGAAATAGTACGCAAATTTGGTAAAAATTGATGTTCGGTTCTTGATATCTCTCAAATTAATTTAATTCATCTAATTAGTAAAAATTTAAGAAATGCTACTAAAATTGGTAAAAATTTGTTTTTCACTAAAAATCTATTTAACAAAACTAGATTTTCAAACTAAACTATTTCTGAATGAAAAATATTGTTGGTAATTTTAAATTTTTTAAGAATAATTGAACTGACAACTTTTTTAACCCAACACGAAAACCTACAAACTTTGAAGCAAGACAAATCGACAGACGGGAAGTTTTCAGTGTGGGTCGCATCCCAGCCTCTTTTTTTATTTAATTTTGTTCAATTGTAAATATTTAATTTTTTGTTTTAAAGATAACCATAGATTTAGCATCAATAAAGACAAATATTTATTTCGATGAAAATTGCAATAAGTTTGATAAGCTTTAGGCTAAAGAGACATAAATATATGTTATTTTAGTTGGGAAAGTTGTAATGAAGCACGTGTGATTTTGTTCTTAACATCTTTTTTTTGGGGTTATAATGTGATTATTTTTCAGAACGAAACCGTAAAATCTTTAACCTCATTAGTAATTGGATGGTTGGATTTCTTCCCAAAAACATAGATTGAATCTCACTGTGCACGATTAGGAGATTAGGAGAACAAAAATTCGGTTGTGAAAATGTCAATAGCATCTAAGTGGTTGAAGTTTAAATCTACGCCTTGTCACTGAATAAGGCTCTTTAATATAATTTTACCGATAAAAGGTTCCATTTTGATATTATCTAAACATTAAATAACGAGTTTTTTGTTAAAGAAATGGATAGGATTTTCCATTCAAAGAAAAAGGTATTTAAAGCAATATCAAGGAATTGGCCGTGGTTATATGGCTATGGTTACATCGTTTCATGACCAATTCGTACATTTACCGCTGTATGACCCCTATAGCTTTACCAATTCTATCCGAAAGTTCTTGAATTAATTTTTGAGTATTGAAAATAGACGTTATCTTTTCCGGGATCTTAAAGAAAAAAGTCTAAATGTGTTCAATTCCAAGATATCGGTGGCATGTTCACCAGAAATACAAATATGAAAAATTATCATTTTTGTAGTAAATTTTTAAAATTGCAGTGCTTAGTTTTGTATAGTTTTTTTTCAAAATTTCAAAGATCAAAACCTATAAAAGTGACAACTGCCCAAATTGCAAGCTATTCAAAATAAAACCTCTTATTGGAAAAAAGCCCGTGAAGTTTTGAATTGATAACTAGGGCCTAGTAACTTACAACTCTCTCAACTAATCCTGTGTGCGAGTAAAGTTGTCAGGGATGGAGGGAACCTACAGTTTTAAGCCGAATCCGAACGGCTAATTTGAGAAAGCACTTTTCATGACAAGAAATACTCTGGAGAATTTGTCAATAAATAAATAGAAAATTAGGTGGCACAGGCAGGGTTTGAACCCAAGACCTTTGGCGTGACAGCTTTACACACTTTTTTTTTTAAATTCATTTTTAATAATTCAATCTTAAACCTATCTTACAGCTAGACAAAAATTCATAAAATTAGCCTAATTAACCATAACTTACAACTAACTTACTGGTCCCATACGGACACTCTAAGTTAAACAATAATACTTAATTCTAATGCCTTTCGGCCCTAAGATCAATCAAAGATTCAATTCAATTTCATTTATTTTATAATTATTTCTTAGAAAATTTAAAAAAAAATAATTTCAATATCTTTTTTCATTTTTACTTGAAAACTACTCAAAATTAAGTCCTTAATATAAAGCTTAAAACTAACCTAAACTACCCATTCTACCTATAACACTACTTAAAACTAGAACAACTACATCAGCAAATCTAACTATCTCACATTTTTTGTTTTTTTTTTTTTCCTTACTCCATGTCTTTTTTTTTAGTTTTTAACTTCCCATAGGAAGTTATTGTAATGGGTCCGATTTTTCAAATTGAAAATTTTGAAATTTCTCGACGTTTAAAGGTCCCTAGAGTCGAAATAAAAGATTTTTAGAAAGATGTCTGTGCGTGCGTGTGTACGTACGTCTGTACGTACGTTTGTACGTTCGCGACGTTTTTTTCGTCGTCCATAGCTCAAGAACCAGAAGAGATATCGACTTCAAATAAATTTTGTTATACAGATAATAAGGCAATACGATGGGTGGTTTTTTTACCATAGCAGTTTAAAAAAAAGGTGAAAATGTTGGTTAACCCTAAATATCTCATGAACCAATGACGCTAGAGACTTGAATTAAATTTTATATTATATACTGTAACGTAATAAAAAACAATTATATTTTTGGAAAAAAATCCAAATAACGGTTTTTTTATAAATCAAAAAAAAAACTGAAAAAAATGTGTCACCTCGAAAATTTTACGAGTAAAATATGATTTCATCTCCAAAACAATTTTGTGCAACAAATAATAATGTTTTTGACATTTGATAAAATTTTGAGAAAAATCTAATTTACAGTTCTTTTTATATACAAAATAAAAACCTAAAAAAAAAATTATTGGTAAAAATTGAATTTCGACTCAAATATTTCAAAAATTTGAGATAATGGCTTCTTACTAATTTTAACTTATAAGGAATATTGTTTTCAACATTCTATAAAATTTGTTTATAGTTTTCTTTTACAAAAAATAAATACCTAAAAAAAAACAATACTAAAACTTAGTAAAAATTTACTTTCAACTCAAATAGCTTTTCAAAAATTACAAATATTGGCTTTAAACTTATTTTGAATCACAGAAAATATTGTTTTCGATATTCAGTGATTTTTTTTATAAAAATCCAACAGTCCGTTTTTTCATAAAAAAATGAAATCTACAAAAATAGTACGCAAATTTGGTAAAAATTGATACATATAGACAAACTTTTAAGCAAGACAAATCGACAGACGGGATGGGAAGTTATCAGTGTGGGTCGCATCCCAGCCTCTGGTATTTTTCAATTTAGTCTTATTATTTTCAGTTTTTTTAGAATTAATAAGAATTATGAATTCAGAATGAAAAATATTTGGACTTTATACAAATTTTGAAAAATCACACTTCAACCTGATTTTTTGACTTAATATTTGTTTTTTTTTTTTGAAAGCTATGAATTAATCAAATTTTTATTTTTTGAAAATTTCTTTTCCATTAAAAGCAAAATGTTTGTTTTAATTTGAGCTGTTCCAAGGAAATCAAATAAAATAATTTCCTACGACTAGACTCTACCATTTTTGATTTGGTATGGAATTATATTAAAAGTAATTACAATAAAATATAAGAGCATACAAAACATATTGATCATAACACATTTAATATTTAACCAACAAAACAATAAATATTAAAATGCACTTTCTAAAGTCACTTTCATTTCAGCATAAAAGAAGCTTCCAAACAAAAACTACTTCCTATTAAACATTTGAATAATCCGCCTAAACTCCACGCCTTTGCCATTTCCTTTTCCCCGCACATTGGCATCAAAATTCAGTATAATCTCTAAAAGCTGCGCTAACCGACGAACTTGCATTGCTCGCTATATATTCTTGTAGAGCATGGTCAAACAAGTTCGCTAGCAAACCCCATTTACACATAAATAAATAACCTCGCACAATTTTCTGCTTTTAAAAACGTGTTAGACGATCATGTTCGATTCGTCAGTCTTGTTCTTTTTTTCCATAGTCCATACCAGTGCTGGGGGGCATTTTATTCCGAAATCTCTTTTTTCCCACACACCATTTAATTTTTCCCTTTTTATTTCCCACAGATAAAAAACTAAAAAAAAATGTTACAAAAGAGGCTGGGATTCAAAATTACCAACAATATTTTACATATAATGAAATAGTTTTATTTCAAAATCTAGTTTTGTTAACGAGATTTTTAGTCGAAAACCAATTTTTACCAATTTTACTCGTAGTAGCATTTCTAGAAAAGTTTTTATTTCTTATATAAACAGATACAAATCGGATGAATGAAATTAATTTGAGATCAATATCTTCTATTGTTCACGAGATATCGAAAACCGAACATCAATTTTTACCAAAATTGCGTACTATTTTTTGTAGACTTTATTTTTTTTTATAAAAAAATAATTGAATATCGAAAACAATATTGTCTTTGAGATAAAATAAGTTTCAAGGCAATATTTTGAAAAGATATTTGAGTATACACGCACGCACAGACATCTCTCTACAAATCTTTTAGATTACAATAACTTCCTATGGGAAGTTAATAATAATTTATGCACAGCCTTTTTATTAACAAATTTGTGTATTTACATAAAAATTACAAAAGTTCTCGTTAATAAAATAATCGTTAAAACATTACTTCATTTTGTATATATTGTTATCAAATAATTGGTAGTGGCGGTCACTTACTTCATAATCTATGCATGTAAGATTTTTATTAGCCAAAGCATATTAAATTAAGTGTACTATTATTCATACAGTTTCGTTTTTTCTCTTAACATCGGTGAAAATGCTGATAATTATTTAAGCCTCTACGTTAGAATGGATCAAAGCTAATTCAAATCTAAATTTTTTTTAAATTTTTTTAGACCAAATCTGCGTCAATGACTTTCAAATTTAAATTTTTTGTCTAAAACTCTTCAATGGAAAGTGAGAGAAACTTTTGGTTTTGAGCCTCATTGAAGTAGGACGGAAGTGATCGCCATTCAAATACTCGTATTGTCTTAGAAGTTTTCATTTTAAGATTTTTGTTTAAGGTTGTTAAATTTTTACAATTTATTCTTTCTGTTAAGTTCAGGGACATGTTAGAATTTAAAAGTTCAAGTTCATTAAGTAAAGCATTTTTTATAGGAAACAATGAGTTAAAGCAAATAGGAACAGTTACCTGTTCACACTTTTATTATCAAAACTAATTATTAGAACTTGGTAAAAATGTACTTTTTTGGCTTAGATAGAAATTCCCACAAAACCACGCGGTTTTCCCATTGTCCCTTTTAGGGTCGCAATTCCCACAAAAAGGGATTTTTCCTACGATCCCCCAGCACTCATCCATACGACATAGAGATAAGACATCAAACGCCTGGTCTTCCTCTCTGTTGTGTGTTTTTAATGGCTGAATCACAAACACGCTTCAGCTTCGGCTTCGTCTGCGTTACGGTGGGCCTGCTTCGAGGTTGCTTTGAATGACATTTCTATTATTTCATCCCTCCAAAAAGCAAATATTTTGTTTGTTGACATTTGCTTACATCTTTTAAGCTGTCAGACAAAGCAAATGCTCAGAAAATTGAACTAGAGCTTCCGTTTGGAGTCACATTACGTTACATTACATTCTTTTCCTTACGATTGTCAAACGAAACGTGAGGTCGAAGCTCCATTGTGATATCATGCATTGAATTACTATGGCTGAACGCGTAAACGTCAGGCGAAGCCGAAGCTGAAGCGTGTTTGTGATTCAGCCATTACGGTGGGCCTGCTTCGAGGTTGCTTTGAATGACATTTCTATTATTTCATCACTCCAAAGAGCAAATATTTTGTTTGTTGACATTTTTTTACATCTCTTAAGCTGTCAGACAAAGCAAATGCTCAGAAAATTAAACTAGAGCTTTCGTTTGGAGTCACATTACGTTACATTACGTTCTTTTCCTTACGATTGTCAAACGAAACGTGAGGTCGAAGCTCCATTGTGATAGCATGCATTGAATTACTATGGCTGAACTCATAAACGTCAGGCGAAGCCGAAGCTGAAGCGTGTTTGTGATTCAGCCATTACGGTGGGCCTGCTTCGAGATTACTGTGAATGATATTTCTATTATTTCATCCCTCCAAAGAGCAAATATTTTGTTTGTTGACATTTTTTTACAGTTGTTTAGCTGTCAGACAAAACAAATGTTCAGATTATTGAACTAGAGCTTCCTTTTAAAGTCACATTACGTTACATTACGTTCTTTTCCTTACGATTGTCAAACGAAACGTGAGGTCGAAGCTCCATTGTGATAGCATGCATTGAATTACTATGGCTGAACTCGTAAACATCAGGCGAAGCCGAAACTGAAGCGTGTTTGTGATTCAGCCATTACGGTGGGCCTGCTTCGAGGTTGCTTTGAATGACATTTCTATTATTTCATCCCTCCAAAGAGAAAATATTTTGTGTGTTGACATTTTTTTACAGCTGTTGAACTGTCAGACAAAACAAATGTTTAGATAATTGATCTAGAGCTTCCGTTTAGAGTCACATTACGTTATTTTCCTTACGATTGTCAAACGAAACGTGAGGTCGAAGCTCCATTGTGATAGTATGCATTGGATTCCTATGGCTGAACTCGTAAACGTCAGGCGAAGCCAAAGCTGAAGCGTGTTTGTGATTCAGCCATAATGTGTACCTATATGTACTTATATTTCGCCTGGTTATCGTTTTTTTTTTTTTGCGCTAACCCTTCTATATATTTTTACAGGCTTTATTTGAATGTTTGTATTTATCTATTTGTGTAGAATGAAAAAAATTAAAATTATTTGTAGAAAAAAAAGCATGTAACTACAACCGAATTTTTTAACATAATGGTCAACTGTTGAGTTGGTTATAACCAAATAATATTTATATTAAAAAAAAAAATTCTCGGTTTAGTGCCGCTAAACCTGTTAACTATGAGGAATCGCCCCTGCCGTCTTGGTCCTGTAAATTGGAAATTTGGGGTGACAGAATGCGCAGTGTCGAACGCCACCTTGAACAGTGTTAAGTTCTATATTGCATGCTTTTATCCCTAAGAAACTGTGTTCGGCCCAGCCTACATGCCTACATTTTGCTTATACTATCTATAAATATAATTTCTTTTTAAAAGTCATGACAAATATTGAGCTTAAACAAAGATTGGTATTTCATCAAAAACTCTCTTTGAACATTTCTCTCTAACGTTATATTAGATTCCAATTTCATTTCATTTCTTTTTAAATGATCTGGACTAAAAATAATAAAAAAAATTCCATTGATTTACTCAATCAAAATAAAAAGTAACAAAAATTCCTCTATATTAGTCGTAATTCTTGTCTCATCACCTTTTCTGTTGAAAATACTCCTCCATTAATTTTGTCCAATACACCTACCCAACCCATGAATTCCTGTTTCTGGTGTAGTGTTTAAAATTTAATTAAAAAGCTTTCATCCTTCCTGGAACATACATAAACATAAAAAAGAGGCTGGGTTGCGACCCACACTGATAACTTCCCATCCCGTCTATAGATTTGTCTTGCTTAAAAGTTTGTCTAAATGTATCAATTCTTGCCAAATTTGCGTTCTATTTTTTGAAGATTTTATTTTTTTTATGAAAAAACGGACTGTTGGATTTTTATAAAAAAATTACTGAATATTAAAAACAATATTTTCTGTGAAATAAAATAAGTTTGAAGCCAATATTTTTAATTTTTGAAAAGCTATTTGAGCCGAAAATCAATTTTTACCAACTTTTATTAATTTTTTTGTTTAGGTTTTTATTTTTTGTAAGAAAACTGTCAATTCTTTTTTTCTCAAAATTTTTCCTAATGTTGAAAACAATATTTCTTATAAGTTAAAATTAGTTAGAAGCCATAATCTCAAATTTTTGAAAAGATATTTAAGTCGAAAATCAATTTTTACCAACTTTTGTTAAATTTTTTTTTCGGTTTTTAATTTTTTGTAAAAAAACTGTCAATTCTATTTTTTTCAAAATTTTACTGAATGTTGACAACAATATTTTTGAAAGATTAAAGTAGTTAAAAGCCAATAACTCAAAGTTTTGAAAAGATATTTGAGTCGAAAATCAATTTTTACCAGCTTTTTCTAATTTTTTTTAGGTTTTTATTTTTTGTAAAAAAACTGTCAATTCGATTTTTCTCAAAATTTTATCAGATATCAAAAACATTATTCTTCATTGCACAAAATTGTTTTGGAGATGAAATCATATTTTAGTCGTAAAATTTTCGAACTGACAAATTTTTTTTTTCAGTTTTTTTGATTTACAAAAAAAACCGTTAATTGAATTTTTTTCCAAAAATATAATTGTTTTGTATCACGTTACAATATATAACATAAAATTTAATTCAAGTCTCTAGCGTCATTGGTTCATGAGATATTTAGGTTTAATCAAAATGTTCACCTTTTTTTTAAACTGCTATGGTTAAAAAACCACCCACGCAATTTTATTGAGAGCCCTTTCCGCATCTTTCTGCCTTATTGTCTGTATAACAAAATTTATTTGAAGTCGATATTTCTTCTGGTTCTTCAGCTATGGACGACGAAAAAAACGTCGCGAACGTATGAACATACGGACGTACGAACGTACGTACACACGCACGCACAGACATCTATCTAAAAATCTTTTATTTCGACTCTAGGGACCTTGAAACGTCGAGAAATGTCAAAATTTTCAATTTGTCAAATCGGACCCATTACAATAACTTCCTATGGGAAGTTAATAAACAAAAATACAAAAGCAATGCCTTTGAAACATATGAACATAACATTCTTTTATACAGAGTTTTGTTTTAATTTCTACACAGGCTACACAGGTGAAATATCAGCAGGAATTGCTGGTGGAGCTCTCCTCTTACTTAGCATCGTATCGCTGGTACTTTATCGTAATTGGCGCTATGAACAGGAACTCGATAGTTTGCTCTGGAAAATCGATTTTCGAGAAGTGCAGATTCATGAGAGCGAAAAAGAAACCTCTAGTCAAAAACAAACTCGGGTAGGTAATTATAAGTTTCATAATTTGGTGTTGGGCTGGCTTTAAGTGCGACGCGGTGTGCGTTTGCATCTCCTAAAAAACAAATAGACTAACTCTTAAGATATTTTGCAGTCCACCCATCCCTTGATAAGGACGAGTCAAGTTAGTTTAAGCTCCAATCCGGATGCGGACTTCCGTTACACGACCATATTCACGCCCATCGGATTGTACAAGGGTCAATTGTATGCGATTAAGAAAGTCCGCAAAAAGAGTGTCGACATAACGCGGGAGATGAAAAAGGAACTCAAGCTGGTAAGCAAAAATTCTCTTGCAAGCAATAAAATTCTCACTCATTCTAGGATGCGATTGTTTGCAATTGTTGTGTCCTTTCTTATTCATTTTCATTTTGTTACATCCTTTTGTGCATTTTTATGTCCTTGTTGCATTGATATTGGATTGCTTGCGATGCTATTGTATAGCTGCGGGACACTCGCCATGACAACATTTGTGCTTTCATTGGAGCCTGCACCGATCCACCTAATATCTGCATAATTACAGAATATTGTACTCGGGGTAGTTTGAAAGTAAGTATACATCGCTCGCGTAGATGTTAGGGATGACGATATGAGGGAAAGTAAAACTTCTCTTGGGTTATTTCAAGGATTGTATTGTTTTTATGATGATGTTTTTGTGTTTGACTTTTATTTTAGTTTTTTTTTTTTTTTTCTCCTATATTTATAAAGGATATTCTTGAGAACGAGGACGTCAAGCTGGACAACATGTTTATTGCATCAATGGTAGCTGACATTATCCGGGTAAGCTGTAAAAAGGAATTTTTGTTTGTTTTTGTTTTGAAATGGGAGATGCAATGATTGTAAGGATTTTGTTTGGATTAAGAAAAGCTTATTACTTTGGTTTGCTTTTAAGGACAAACATTCCTATGTTGGTTTTGATGAAATAATAAATACCTACATTTGCTTTACTTGTGCAGATTGAATGGAGGGAGTTCTTAACGTTTCTTTTTACAAGAAATGCCAAATTCGGTTTGGGTTTAGACAATGAAATAATTCGAAAGAACTTTTTGAGACTTTCTTGTCTGGAATTTCAAACGAACAAACAAGTTGCTTAACATGACCAAATGCTGAAGTTTTTCTTTCAGTTTTCACAGGAAACATTTTAAAAGCTCTAAATTTCAGATTTTTAAATTACAAAAGCAAAACTTAAAATATCATTTCACACATTTCAAGTTTTTTGAAGTGTTAGTTGTATTTGTTTTTTAATAATTTCGAAATAAACATTGTCATTTTGTGGTAAAGAATTGTTCTTAGAAGTTGTCAGGATAAGGTTGGCATGGAAGAAGTTATAGGTCTTAGGTTCAAATGAACAAAATGGAACAGGTCCTTAGAGTAGAAGGTCAGAATAAAGATATTACCCAATGGCTGTGTAAATCCTTATACGGTTTTCTAATATTGTCATATAAATAATTTGTAGAGAATATTTTTCTAGAAATAAATAACTTATTGTAACTGTGTAAGGATGTGGTATATAAGTGGGAAAGGTATAGAGCACTGTAAAAGGTGATAAAATATTAAAATAAAAAATCACCAACAAAAGTTTTTTAATTTATTAAAATTAATTCTTTAAAATTATATACATATCGGTAATTATGACTGTACTACAAAAGAACAATATCAATCCCTTAATGCAACAGAGTGAACAATATTTTGTGTGATCCCATCTTTCGCCAATACAAACAAACTGGATGGTTTGCCCACTTGAGAGCACGCCACGTATAATTGTCCGTGTCAAAAACATGAAGTGCTCAAATGTAAGCCACAGACAATTATCGTTTGGCCTTGACTTATTGATAGTTATTGCAAATACCAATAATTGGAAATTGAAGGCATTTGAATTGAATTGGCACATCTATTGGTATAATAGGGATTCGCGGTAATAATATATTTTCACCTCGAAATTTGCCATTTAGAATTATGGCTTGGATAACATTTTTAATTACTAATCGCGTCCCGTTGCACAACCTAGGTGGGTTCAAATTACGAAGCAAAATTACAGGAGATCCAACCTTCAGTTGTAAATTATGCGGTGGCATGCCTGGTAAATCTAATGAGTTCAAAAACTCAGCTAGATAATTTACAGCTTCGGTAGCATCACAAACTGTATCAATAGATTTGTATGATCCCAAGTCTCCTGGTAACACATGTTGTATCTTGAGATTTAATTCGTTGACATCCACATTTTTTGCTGCTAAAATTTGAATCAATAATCTTGCAGAAATCGACCGGTAATTTTATGCATCCAGTTTCTGTAGTAACTTTTCCATCGCCTATATCTATCAACAGTAATTTTGAGAATGTTTCAGCGACGGATGAACACGCATATTTAGTTTCAGTTGCGATGATTTGAAGCACGCGTTGATCTCATCGGCGCGTACGTTGAACGCGGAATAACGGGAAGTGTTTGTCTCAGATCACCTGAAAGGAGTAACAGAGTGCCGCCAAATATTCTGTCGTTGTTTTTTATATCTTTTAATGTACTGTTCAACGCCTCAAGCGATCTGTCGGATCCAATGTAAAACATTCCAAAATCAACAACTACTAATAAATTAAAAATTAATTAAAAAAACATTGTCCAGCGGACAAAATTGTGAATCTAAACCATTCTCAGATGCCCTTGAACACACACAAAAAATTTCATCAAAATCGGTTCAGTCGTTTAAGAGAAGTTCAGTGACATACACACTCACAGAAGAATTATATATATTTAGAAGAAGATAAAACGCCTATATTGTAAGAAAAATCAACATAGTATGTTTATTCTATTTTAAAGGGATTAATTTTCACTTAAAATAAAGGATGATTTTTTAAAAGCCATAAGAAAGTTTAAAAAAAACACATAAAATTCAGAAAAATGCATAAAATCTTTATTTGAATCGATAGAACGGTCCATATAATTTAATGTTTGAAGATTATTTCATGCAAATGTTGACCTTGACTGCACCTCTAATGGTCCATCCGCTTAGTCCAATTTTGGCATACTTTTTCCAACATTTCGGCTGGTATTTCACGAATAAATGCTTCAATGTTGTCTTTCAATGCGTCAATTGAAGCGGGCTTGTCTGTATAGACATGAGCTTTAACATAGCCTCATTTCACGGTAGCGCTCACCATTCACAGTTACGTTACAATTCGCATCATCTTTGAAGAAGTACGGTCCAATGATGCCACCAGCCCATAAACAGCACCAAACTGTGACTTTTTATGGATTTTTTTTTCACTGGTAGCTCTTGCAATGCTCTGGTTGATATTCACTCCAAAATCGACAATTCTGCTTATTTACCTACCCATTGACCCAAAAATGAGCTTCGTCGCTGAACACAATTTGTCGATAAAAAAGTGGATCTTCGGCCAACTTTCCAAGAGCTCATTCACCAATAATTTTACGTTGCATCAGCTGTATTTTGAAAGGCATCACACCTTAATCCTTCCGCAAAATTTTCCACGTTGTTGAGTAACAGAGGCCCAATTGCTGCGAACGGCGACGAATCGATAATTGATGGTCATCATTAACACTGGCCGATACAGCTGCGATATTTTCTTCAGTTCGCACTCTACTTAAGCGTGTTGTAGGTTTAATGTCCAACAATGTAAATTTGGTGCGAAATTTAGTCACAATAGCCCGCTTCAGTGGGTCGATTAAACTGATATAAAATGGAAGAAGCGATGAACTTTCTTAACAGAGCACGCATTTTGATAATAAAATTCAATAATTTTCAAGCGTTGTCGTTTGTAAGATGATTCATGGTTAAATTATAGACCAAACTGAAGATTTTTGACAGTAGAACAAAACACGAAACGTGCGTCAGCTGTTTAAACCAGTGTTGCCAAAAAGATAATAGCTACAAAATCGCCCTTTATAAAACAACTAGCCGAGAAAAATCAAATTGACAGTTTAAAAAAAAAAATAAAAACCTAAAAAAATTAATAAAAGTTGGTAAAAATTGATTTTCGACTCAAATATTTTTTCAAAGATAATGGCTTCTAACTAATTTAAACTTTTAAGAAATATTGTTTTGAACATTCGATAAAATTTTGAGAAAAATCGAATTGACAGTTTTTTTACAAAAAAATAAAAACCTAAAAAAAAACAATACTAAAACTTGGTAAAAATTTACTTTCGACTCAAATAGCTTTTCAAAAATTAAAAATATTGGCTTCAAACTTATTTTATTTCACAGACAATATTGTTTTCGATATTCATATATCATTCGATATAAAAATCCAACAGCCCGTTTTTTCTTAAAAAAATAAAATCTACAAAAAATAGTACGCAATTTTTTTTTAAAATTGATACATATAGACAAACTTTTAAGCAAGACAAATCGACAGACGGGATGGGAAGTTATCAGTGTGGGTCGCATCCCAGCCTCTTTTTAACTTCCCATAGGAAGTTATTGTAATGGGTCCGATTTGTCAAATTGAAAATTTTGACATTTCTCGACGTTTCAAGGTCCCTAGAGTCGAAATAAAAGATTTTTAGAAAGATGTCTGTGCGTGCGTGTGTACGTACGTCCGTACGTCCGTACGTTCGCGATGTTTTTTTCGTTGTCCATAGCTCAAGAACCAGAAGAGATATCGACTTCAAATAAATTTTGTTATACAGATAATAAGGCAGAAAGATGCAGAAAGGGCTCTCAAGAAAATTGCGTGGGTGGTTTTTTTACCATAGCAGTTTAAAAAAAGGTGAAAATTTTGGTTAAACCTAAATATCTCATGAACCAATGATGGTAGAGACTTGAATTAAATTTTATGTTATATATTGTAACGTGATACAAAACAATAATATTTTTGGAAAAAAATTCAATTAACGGTTTTTTTTATAAATCAAAAAAACTGAAAAAAAAAATTTGTCACTTCGAAAATTTTACAACTAAAATATGATTTCATCTCCAAAACAATTTTGTGCAACGAAGAATAATGTTTTTGACATCTGATAAAATTTTGAGAAAAATCGAATTGACAGTTTTTTTACAAAAAATAATAACCTAAAAAAAAATAAAAAAAAAGTTGGTAAAAATTGAGTTTTGACTCAAATATCTTTTCAAGACTTTGAGATATTGGCTTTAAACTACTTTTATCTTTCAAAAAATATTGTTTCCAACATTCAGTCAAATTTTGAAAAAAAATGGAATTGACAGTTTTTTTACAAAAAATTAAAAACCGAAAAAAAAATTTAACAAAAGTTGGTAAAAATTGATTTTCGACTTAAATATCTTTTCAAAAATTTGAGATTATGGCTTCTAACTAATTTTAACTTATAAGAAATATTGTTTTCAACATTAGGAAAAATTTTGAGAAAAATCGAATTGACAGTTTTCTTACAAAAAATAAAAACCTAAACAAAAAAATTAATAAAAGTTGGTAAAAATTGATTTTCGGCTCAAATAGCTTTTCAAAAATTAAAAATATTGGCTTCAAACTTATTTTATTTCACAGAAAATATTGTTTTTTATATTCAGTAATTTTTTTTATAAAAATCCAACAGTCCGTTTATTCATAAAAAAAATAAAATCTACAAAAAATAGAACGCAAATTTGGTAAGAATTGATACATTTAGACAAACTTTTAAGCAAGACAAATCGATAGACGGGATGGGAAGTTATCAGTGTGGGTCGCATCCCAGCCTCTTTTTTTATTTTTAAATTGGAAGAATTATAATCTATTCACTTCCTCGAACCAGAAAAATAAAAAGGATCTTATTTTTCTTTAGATAAATCGGCATTTCATGAGCACGGCACTGTAGTTAATTAAATGTCCATAGTAACTTAAAATAAGAGCCCACAGTGCTCAGCGATGTGACGATAGAATAAGAGAAACAAAAAAATAATGTGTGTGTTGTGTAGGTTAGTTGATGAACTATACAATACAGAAAAATTGAATATGTAGGACCTTCTTGTGCTAATTTAGCGCTCTAATTCCGGCTTGTTTCAAAATCCCTTTCCTTTCAAAGTTGTGTTGATTTAAGGTTGACGTCAAGCTGGAAACATCATACCTTAGTTTTCAAAATTTTAACAAACTAATGATGAGGATATTTAGGACTCCTTTTGAGCTCTAAGTTCGCAGAACTCCAGATTGTTTTCTTTAGCCCTTACCCCCAAAAACAAGTTTTAAAAAATAAAATGATGGGGAAATTTAAGGCTATTTTCGGGCAAATTGAGTGCTATAATCTCGGTTCAAAATCTCCAGGTTCAAAAATCCTTTCCACCTCAAAAGTTGTTTCAAAACCACTTCGATTGTGTTGTTTCCAACTTTACGGACCTCTGAAAATCGCATTTAATGTTCTATTTTTGGTAATGGCGAAGTTTTGATTCTTCAAACGTCAAAAAATGACGGGCTTCAAAATTGACAACTCTTCAAAAAAAAGTTATAGCTATCATTTGTTTTCATGATTGAAGTTAATACTTTTAAAGTTTTTTTTGACAGGTTAATTTTGTTTAATGAATTAAATAAAAGTGAATAAATTAGGTGGCGCAACAGTCCGTAGAGAACCAGGGCCTAGTGACTGACAACTCTCAACCATTCCTGTGTGCGAGAAATAACAGGGATGGAAGGTAACTACAGTTTATATGCTGAATCCGAATGGCTAATTTGAGAAAGCACATTTCATAACAAGAATTACTCTTGGAGAATCTGTCAATTCCTCGCAAGAGGCAGCACCCGTCAAAAAAGATTTAGGTGGCACAGGCAGGGATCGAACCCAATACCTCTCGCATGATAGTTCCACGCAATAAACATCATGCCACGGGTACTAGCGTTGATTATGTCTATCATTGAAAATTTCTGTCATTTGACAAAACTTTCCTGATGGGATAAAATTCTACAACTCATTCGCTTTATTTAAAGACCAATAATAACAAAGTTAAAGATTATAACTGGTATCTTATTAAAGATTAAATCTTTTGTTTGAACGAGGAAATTGGTATTGAAACAAGTTCGAAGAAACTGGTTTGCGTAGCAAGTTTACTTGCACCATGTTCGAGTGTCTATGGATTGCATTAGTCTTGATCTCGTCTCGTGGAATTGCGATTCAAAAATAATATTCTGAAAATTCAGAAGTTTCGTTTGGAAAATATTGATGAAGTGGAATAAAACTATGAATTAAAAACAAATACGGCAAATTTCAAGTTTCAGTTTTGACGCGTCTTTGCGTATTAAATCTACAAATTTTTTTGTAGCTGTCATTTTTCATTTTGACTTTGATAGTAATTTTTAATTTCTGACTCTTTCTACTTTTACAATCTCAGCAGTAACTATTAAATTGGGGAAATTTCAATTAAAAACCATAAGATTGAAAAGGGGAATTCCCAAAACTATGGATTAAACAGGGAAACTTTTATTTTTTTTAAAAGAACGCTATTTCTAGTAGAATGCTTAGTTACATTCAATTCCATATTGAAGATTTATCATCCTATCCCACTCCCGCTTATTTATTTAAATATTTTAAGAATCACGTGGGAGCGAGATAAAATGATGTAAAATCAAAATTTGTCCACTTTAAAGACCGTCCTTAAAATGAAATTCCTCTAAACAAAAAAAATTCTTTGAATATTTTTATACGAGATAAAAAATAAATAAACTGGGTGGCGCAACAGTCCGTTGAGAACTAGGGCCTAGTGACTTACAACTCTCAACCATTCCGGTGTGCGAGTATTGTTGTCAGGGATGGAGGGGACCTACAGTTTTAAGCCGAATCCGAACGGCAAATTTGAGAAAGCACTTTTCATGACAAGAATTACTCTTGGAGAATTTGTCAATTCCTCGCAAGAGGCAGTACCCGTGAAAAAAACTTTAGATGGCATAGGCAGGGATCGAACCCAAGACTTCTGGCATGACAGTCCAACGCACTAACCATCATGCCAGGGGTACTACATACGAGATAAAACAATCTT
The DNA here is from genome assembly GCA_920104205.1 of Eupeodes latifasciatus. NCBI lineage: Eukaryota > Metazoa > Arthropoda > Insecta > Diptera > Syrphidae > Eupeodes > Eupeodes latifasciatus. The sequence continues at coordinate 29,485,679 of OV049924.1, forward strand.
TAAAAAAATAAACTCAGAGTTTGAAGACCAATCCTGAGATTCGATTTAAATTTAGATTGACTTGAGAGTAAACTTTCGTAGTGAAGCCGATTAAACAAAAATCTTATAAGCAAGTTAAATAAACCCCCTTAGCTTCCTTAAATTAATTTTCATGAGTTTAATAGAAGAAGCTTACACTTGTCATCACCTAAATGCCTTAAACTTATGGCATACATAGATCTAGATACAGATTATAGATACTTCTTGTCTTCATACTCTCTGAAAGCTATTGACCTCAAAGCTTGAGCAAAAAAAAGTTATAACCCTATGATGTATGTATATGGAAACATTTATTATGGCTACGTCCACTTTCACTTACCCCAGCTTCTTCTTATTTTCCATTTCATTTACCATATGACCATCCCTCTTCTCGCCTTTGGTTTCGTTTCAGGGTGTCATTTATTTACACGAATCACCCATTCGGTATCATGGCTCGCTGTGTACGTCGAACTGCCTCATTGACTCACGCTGGGTAGTGAAATTAAGTGATTTCGGGTTATTCGATTTCAAGAAGGGTCTTGAAGACAACTCCACCGACCTTCAGAGTATGACCGGCAAATGTACAAGTGAGTAAGAGCTGAGAGCTTTATGGATAGATAAGTGATATCCTTTTGGTATGATGGTAACTATTTTTTTTTTTTTTTTGATATGTCCAACAGAACTTCTCTATCGTGCTCCAGAACTACTACGAAGTGGACCGTGCTCTCTGGTGGCTGGCACCCAAAAGGGGGACTCCTATTCTTTTGGTATAGTTTTGTATGAAATTCACGTTCGTCATGGTCCATTTGGTGAAACAGGTCTCACACCAATGCAATGTTTGCACAAAGTCTTACAAGTTCAGGACTACCTCTATCCCTATCGGCCCTCCCTGCAACCACTCGAAACCTCTTTTGATTGTGTTCGAGAGTGTTTGCGGGAGTGCTGGAGTGAGCGACCAGAGGAGAGGCCCGATTTCAAAGCAATCCGCACCAAGTTGCGGCCGCTGCGGAAGGGCATGAAGCCGAACATCTTCGACAATATGATGTCGATGATGGAAAAGTATGCAAACAATTTAGAGGCTTTGGTCGATGAACGCACCGACCAACTACAGGAAGAGAAGAAAAAGACTGAAGCACTGCTGTTGGAGATGCTGCCACGTCCGGTGGCGGAACAATTGAAAAAAGGCAACAAAGTGGATCCGGAGAGCTATGAGCATGTGTCGATATATTTTAGTGATATTGTCGGCTTTACGACAATGTCGGCGGAAAGCACACCTCTACAGGTCGTTGATTTTCTGAATGACTTGTATACGTGTTTTGATTCGATTATCGGGCATTATGACGTGTACAAGGTGGAGACTATTGGAGATGCTTATATGGTGGTAAGTCTTACAATGGGACTTGGTTAATGTATTTGTATTAAGAATAGAACAGAATTTTAAGATCTTTAACTATTTTTAGGTTTCTGGCCTTCCCATACGCAACGGTGACCTACATGCAGCTGAAATAGCCACAATGTCCCTGCATCTGCTCGATGCAATAGCTGAGTTCAAGATACGACATCGTCCAAGTAACAAATTGCTTCTTCGAGTTGGAATACACACTGGGCCGGTCTGTGCTGGGGTTGTGGGTTTGAAAATGCCTCGATACTGTTTATTTGGTGACACAGTAAACACGGCTTCTCGAATGGAATCGACAGGAGTTCCTTTGAAAATTCATTGCAGTTCACAGTGTAAGCAGCTCCTGGACAAATTGGGAGGCTATCATTATCAGGTAGATGGGGGAGGGAAATTACAATCAAATTCGTGATTGAAATTTGAATTTTTTCTGTTTCGTAGGAACGTGGCATCATTTCGATGAAGGGAAAAGGTGATCAACGAACTTATTGGCTTTTGGGTGAGGATGAAGAAGCTCGTATTCGACGTACCTATGAACGTTCCCAGCGACGAGGCTCAAGGGCCTTAAATAAATTCATTCAAGGGACTATCAAACAGAATCATATGAATGATATTGCTGCAGGAATACGAAGCTCATTAAAGAACAAAAATATTCCACGAAATTCTTTGACACGTTCGTCGAGTTTGGAATCACCAAAGAAATTACGTTTTGCTACGGGGACACTTTTGGAAAATCATCGGTATCATAGGTAAAGTTTGTATTCTTTTATTTTGACATAAAATTTCATCTAAGGTTGATTTCTTTGCACAGTGACGAAGCCCTCTTAGAGGTTATTTCGGATTCATTCTCAAGCCCTCGTAAGTCGAGTGGTGTTTCTATACCACCGTTGGGCTTTGATGATACAACTTTATCCTGCCCGGCTATAGAAGACTATCACACATTCAATAGAAATAGAAGGCCAAGCTCCTATCCCACCGCCAACACACCATTATTGATGAATCACATAGTTTAAAGAAGTAAATTGGCGTAAAATTAATAGTTAATTATTTAATTAAAAAAGAATTAAAGACAAAGGAATTTAGAAGAAACCTCTTTCTTTTATTAAATATTTTTTTTTTCGACAATTATTCATGACAAAGAATCAATGTCAACAATTCAAATCAATTAAATGTATTTTTAAGTGGTTTAAACATTAAACGTAAACAAATTAAAGATTTATTCCTTCCAATTTATATCCAGCCAGTTAAAATGTTACTTTTTAATATTAAAATACTGCCAATGTGTTTTACTTATTTTGTTTTTAGTAAAAAAGAAAATTTATAACTTCTATTAACGTAAAAATCGAAAACAAAGTGATTGAAAACACTCTAGTCACTATATACAAATCCTATAAGAATTTATTAATAATAAATATACATTTAAATAATAATAATAAAATTCATTAAATTTTAAACTTTATTTAAAATGCGTATTGTTAAAGTTATATTTAAATTAATAAAAATTTAAGGTTATATAATATTTTTTAAGACTAATTAGCAAAAAGGAATTTTGAGAACAATAAAATAAAATGTGAGTAAAATATAAAAAAGAAAAGAACTGGGAAAGGCTCGTAATATATAATTAAATGAATAATTTTATAGATAAAATATATTATATAAAAATTTAGTATGTTATATTTCTATATATTGTGTTCAATGTTTTTTTTTAAGTATTTTCAAACCTATCTAACTACGAGTATATATGTATATTTACTTACCAATTTTAAGGAATTTTTTGTACAACTTATTTAATTTGTATTTTAGAAAAATTATTATAGTTAATATATTAGATGAATGTTGTTATAATTATGAACAGTGAAATTGTTTTATTATTCAATTTACCAACTTTTATGGATCAATGGTTTCAAATTTCCTTCAGATCAGTTGGCTTCAAGTAAAACTGGCTTAAATTCGGCTATAAAATAAAAAGTGGTTTTTACATTTAGGGTTTTGACATGTGTTCTTAACATTTTGTAAAATGATTTAATTCAATTCAATTTAACTTCAAAATTTTCTTTCAAAAATTATCAAAATAATGATTGCCCTAATGAAATAAAAGAATAATCAAAACCTTAGTGCTGTGACCCAGAAGCTGAGCCTTGGGATGAGGAGATACATTTTTTTATTCATCACCGTTCACCAAAGAACGGAATACTGAAAATAAGAATGAAGATTCTTTTCCAAATTAAAATATAAGAATGTTATTTTGCCTCAATAGGTTATCGAATAGTTTTATTTAAAAGATTTGGAAAACCTTAATAAATATACATAGGTAGAAAACACAGAATTTTCTCATAAAGAAGAACAATTTATGTGATTGATATTTGGCAGAAGGCCAATATTCAAAGTATGAAATGTTTAAAAGTTTTCGCAAAAGTCAACAAAAATTAATTTGGTTGCTAGGTGTTTTTTTACGTAGTTGACTGATTACTTTCCAGTTGCAAAACTAACGGTTTGCCCTCTAAGTTCCATTTTTATGGGGAAAAAGATAAAAACGCGAGCTTGATTTTGTAGAATATTACTCCAGTTTATGAAGCGCGTTTGACTTATCAAGTAGTAAGCTTATATTAGATTTAGTGTTCTGAAGTGTTTTAGGCTATATATTGAAAATGCAGGAAGGTAGTGAATATGTTTCGCCGGTTGTTCCTATCGAAAAAGGCAGGAAAAATAGAAAGCCAAAGAAAGAACCGTGTAAAAACTCATTGCAAGTGTATGTTGCTAAGTTTGATTGCGTTCATTTAAAAAATGACAAAATACAAAAAAGAGTATGTGAATCTTCTATTTTGTCTTTTGATTACCTAAGTCGTAAGTTTGCTTTTTTAGAAATCCATGCAGTGTTAATATATTGTTTTATTTTTGTTAGTATTTTCCCATCATCTTAAAAGTTGTTCATCAAAAGTTGACCAAGACAAGTTCCTTTTAAAATACATGCAAATAAGTTACCCTATAAGGAAGCGGACAAATAAGGAGATAGCTATATAAAACCTCATGCTACAGCAGTAAAATATTTTATAAGGAATAGGGCTAATAAGCGGATTCATGTTTGTGCCCAGCTTTTCACATAAATAACTTTCAATGCCTGTTCCTAAGATACCATCTGCATGCCATGGATATACCCAAGGAGAGACGAGGTGGAGATAGATCCACAACCACCGATGGAGAGGTCTCCGAAGCAGTTCGGAAGCATATTTCTTCTTTCTATTGTCGTGAAAGTCACTATTCCCGCAATAAAACTAATTGAAGTTATCTTCCACCGGAACTTAACATAAAGAAAATGTTTGATATGTTTGTTGAGTGCCAGGAACAAAATGGAAGACCAAAATGTTCGCTTGCGAAATACAAAAAAATCTTCTACTCCAATTTCAATCTTGGATTTGGAAATCCGGTTTTTTATTCGCGTCAGGTTTGGCTATACAATATGGGTATAGTAAACCACAAGCCAAAGCAATCTAAGGAGATAACATTTTACACCTGGTTCGAAACAGATGGCGCTCGTGGTGCCAACGAAGTCGCATCCATTGTAATTAATTTTTTGGAAAATTTGTAAAATGATCTGAAGCAATCAGCTGCCGAAAACGGTACCGCAGAAGTGCCATAGAAACTGCGCCTTTTTTCTGATTCGTGCGCTTCACAAAACAAGAAGACGATAATGATGACAGCCTTAATGTATTTTTTGGAAAAAATTACCATTTTTTCAGACTTATAGCATTATTTTCTTATAAGAGGTCATAGTTATATACCACCGGATCGGGTAATTGGATGCATAGAAAAATGTTACCTCAAAAAGGAAAATATTGTTTCGCCGAATGAGTACTTCGAAATACTCCACAAGCACGGACATTTACGTCAAATAGGTGTGCACTGGAAAGTGTTCGATTTTAAAAAAGTATCAAAGTAACTTTTCAAGACGAAGCTGCCTTTTAAAATAAGTTCCTTTAGAGTTATCACTTACAATAAAGAGGACAACAAAAAAGTAGTTATTGGCGTGAGTAACACTTATATTGGCCTACCGATCATTGTCGAGCCACTTAAAAGAAACATTTCTTCTGTGTATGATGAATACTGCCATCTCGATATTGTCCCAAAGGCGAATAAAGTGTCGGAAAAAAAATGATAGACGTGAAACTTATGCAGTTTTTCGTCATACCGGATGATGCCCAAGAATTTTATCGCGATATTCTTTCTGGAGTCGCTTGTGACTCCATTAAAGACCAGGAAAAGTTTTACGATGAGCAAGAAAACTGCGTCTAAAAATAAAACATTTCTATTATTTCAGTTTTTTTGTTTTTATGCAACAAGTGTGTACTTGTTTTATTTTGAAAAAACTGTTGATTTTTATCACTCAATATTTGGTAAGTTTGATACTTCATTATTGTGATTCTTCCGGTTTACTGTGACAAAGTTACCTTTAAGGGGAAATGCGTTTTTGCATTTTCAATAATTTCTTTATTTGTTGATTCACACACAAAAAACTTTCTCCTGAAAAATTTGCAAAATGGACTTGTTGAGTTTTGCGAAAACGGTCCTCAATTATACTTGGCCACACCTGTAGATAGCATAAGAAATGCTATTAACTATGTTAATGAGGATCTAGTAGTTATACAACAGTGGGCTCTCAAGCATAACCTCAACCTCAATCCAAGAAAATCTAAAACTTTGTGAATTTACAAACGCGCCCTTGATAAGTTAAGCTTTCCACGCACCGGTTCTGCTGGGTGGCTCAGTTATTGAATTTGTAACGTCTGCTGGGAATCTAGGTATTATTTTAAACAAGACTTTAACATGGAATCAACATGCAGCTACTACAATTGGCAAGTTATATAGTGCTTTGCGTCTACTGTGGACATCCCAAAGGTTTGTTCCTGTCAGTAGATCTTGTAAGATCTTTTCTATTACCTATTCAATTCTGCTGTATGGATGTGAAGTGTGCTGTAGCGTTGACTCAAATACAAGGCGAAAACTTAATGTTATATACAACAACTTTGCGCGATACATCTTCAATATAAGATATTACGACCATATTTCATGTTATTCTAAACAAATAACGGGTCTGACTTGCCACTCAATTATAGAACTCACTACCTATTACAATTAGAAGAATAATTAACACAAACGCATTCAAATATCGTCTTTTAACGCCAATGATGCTTAGGGTTATAACTAATAAAAAAAATTAAAAAAAAACACAGCAAAAAAAAATTAAATATATTGTAAACTATAGTTTTAAAATTGTATTTTTTAGTATCTACTAAATTTAAAATTCCAACCTTGGCTTAATGGACGAGTTCAGCTCTTGTCCGTCGAATACAATTTGTCTAAAATCCCCAGCCCAAACAGACCCAGTTTAAAAACTTGAGAAAAGCATTCGTGTAAATGGGAACCTTGTCATTTCTCAACCAAGATTTTGAGACAGGATCCGATGGTTCATGCAAAGTTTAAAAACTCTAAGCCCTTAGACTTTCGTGCAATGGAAGGGAAACACATCACAACGTGACTTTTCGTTGTATTACGACACTTTAAGCTGTGCATTATGCCATAATATTTTTAGGATTTTGTGCAAATTGAAAAAGATGTCACAGGTTGTCAAAGGTTAACTCTTCATATTCTTTTCCTTGTTTTAGGTCATCTGCCGCACATTTAAAAATCGTAACTCATCCGTCCCTCACAACTTTTAAAATTTAAGTCAAATGTGGACCTTCCCTCACACATCTATGTATTACCACTCGAAGACCTTTTTTGGTTGCTTTTTAAAATACAATAGAGAATTACAAAAGATATCAAATTGGCTGATTTTGATTGCCAGTTTTTGTACTCGTAAATTGCTTTTTGGAGTATTCGATTGAGTTACTAGAAATATTCAAAATTCTCAAGAATTTTGACACAAGAGAACATGCTTTCGAATTTAAATTCAGAATTGGCAACAAGCATTACCGTAAGAACAGAAACATATGTTAATTTCATCATCGATTGTTTTTTGTTAATCGTTCTCTATATCGACCTTTTGGTGCGAAAACGTGAAACTTGAGGCTTTATAGAATTATAACCATTCTTATGATGCGCTCTGTTATAACTGTAAATATTTCTTTTGGCCAATCAAAAAATAAAAAAGAGGCTGGGATGCGACCCACACTGATAACTTCCCATCCCGTCTATCGATTTGTCTTGCTTAAAAGTTTGTCTAAATGTATCAATTCTTACCAAATTTGCGTTCTATTTTTTGTTGATTTTATTTTTTTATGAAAAAACGGACTGTTGGATTTTTATAAAAACATTACTGAATATAAAAAACAATATTTTCTGTGAAATAAAATAAGTTTGAAGCCAATATTTTTAATTTTTGAAAAGCTATTTGAGCCGAAAATCAATTTTTACCAACTTGTATTAATTTTTTTGTTTAGGTTTTTATTTTTTGTAAAAAAACTGTCAATTCGATTTTTCTCAAAATTTTTCCTAATGTTGAAAACAATATTTCTTATAAGATAAAATTAGTTAGAAGCCATAATCTCAAATTTTTGAAAAGATATTTAAGTCGAAAATCAATTTTTACCAACTTTTGTTAAATTTTTTTTTTCGGTTTTTAATTTTTTGTAAAAAAACTGTCAATTCTATTTTTTCAAAATTTTACTGAATGTTGAAAACAATATTTTTTGAAAGATAAAAGTAGTTTAAAGCCAATATCTCAAAGTCTTGAAAAGATATTTGAGTCAAAACTCAATTTTTACCAACTTTTTTTTTATGTTTTTTTTTAGGTTATTATTTTTTGTAAAAAAACTGTCAATTCGATTTTTCTCAAAATTTTATCAGATGTCAAAAACATTATTCTTCGTTGCACAAAATTGTTTTGGAGATGAAATCATATTTTAGTCGTAAAATTTTCGAAGTGACAAATTTTTTTTTTTTCAGTTTTTTTGATTTATAAAAAAACCGTTAATTGATTTTTTTTTCCAAAAATATAATTGTTTATATAACATAAAATTTAATTCAAGTCCCTAGCGTAATTGGTTCATGAGATATTTAGGGTTAACCAAAATTTTCACCTTTTTTTTAAACTGCTATGGTAAAAAAACCACCCACGCAATTTTCCTGAGAGCCCTTTCTGCATCTTTCTGCCTTATTATCTGTATAACAAAATTTATTTGAAGTCGATATATCTTCTGGTTCTTGAGCTATGGACGACGAAAAAAACGTCGCGAACGTACGGACGTACGGACGTATGTACGTACACACGCACGCACAGACATCTTTCTAAAAATCTTTTATTTCGACTCTAGGGACCTTGAAACGTCGAGAAATGTCAAAATTTTCAATTTGACAAATCGGACCCATTACAATAACTTCCTATGGGAAGTTAATAAGGCTTAGTGCATACCATTGTCAGTTCTGTCACATACGTCATATCGAATCCGATTTTAAAATTAATATTTATCACGTCAGGTTTTTTGAGATACAACCTTGTTTATGCTAAAACGGTTCTTAACAGAAAAACGCAAAACGGTATAGAAGTAATTTTTGATATTATTACATCAATTTTTCAGAATAAATTTTAAAAACAATATAAAAATAGTGTTGAACACGTATATTTCTGAGTTAAGCACATATAGCTAAAATCGGAGTTTGGATTCGGAATCAGCATTCAACATTAACTCTAATCAATAAATAAATAAATTAGGTGGCGCAACAGTCCTTGAAGAACCATTGCTCAACCATTCCTGTGTGCGAGTAATGTTGTCAGAGATGGAAGGGACCTACAGTTTATATGCCGAATCCGAACGGCTAATTTGAGAAAGCACTTTTCATGACAAGAATTACTCTTGGAGGATTTGTCAATTCCTTGCAAGAGGCAGTACCCGTGAAAAAAGTTAGGTGGCACAGGCAGGGTTTGAACCCAAGACCCCTTGCATGACAGTCCAACGCACTAACCATCGAGCTACGGGTACTACAACTCTAATACGAACTATTTAAAAAAAAAAAAAAAAAAACAAAAAAAAATAGTTCGTACTCTAATGCGAACTATTAAAAAAATCACATTCAAGGTTTTTCAGAACTTAAGATAGATTTAAATGAAGATCCATAAGTCATCTCCTAACTAATGAGAAATTACAAAAACGTAACAGCTAAGTTCACAAAATCGAGTCAAAAGAAAATCGAGGTCTACATTAAAAATCGAGTGAAATTGTTTTCAGGGTTCTACCATACCATTCCATCGATTTCATAACCTCGAGTATTGTTCGAAATCACTTTAAGTGAAATAAAAGGAGCTGAAAAATCAGTCAATAAATAATTCTGTTCATTGTTACAATTTGTATTATTTGCTATGTTTTTATATGTGCTGTGCTTTTCAATAAAATAATTAAAAAACACTGCGGTTTTTGTATTGCATATGATTGAGCGAGAGACCATTGTTTACCGACCACCTCATAATTCCTTGGAGATCATCGTTCAGATAAGATAAGAGGGCAGCTTTTATAGATTTGAATATCATCAGCATAAAAATGCTTCGATGAATTCAAGATTGTATGTTGTATGTCATTTATGTATGTACATAGAAAATAACAGAGGGCCCAAAATCGATTCTTGTGGAACGCCCCGTAGCACAGGACAAAAATTTGATAAGGCAGTCTCTAAGAAGACAGCCTGTTTTCTATCACAAAGATACGATGAAAACAATTTTACAGCAGAAGAAGACATATTGAAACGGTGGCTCATTTTATCAATAAGAATAGAGTGGTCAACCATATCAAATGCCTTGGAGAAGTCCAGTAAGACAAGAAAAGTAACGTGGTCTTCATCTAGTTGCGCTCTTATGTCTTCAACTACTTTCAAAATTGCTGTGGTACAGCTATGTTTGGCACGAAAACCAGACTGAACTGAGACGAGAAGATCATTACGTACGAGATAATCATTAACTTGCTTATGCATAATTCGTTCGCAGATTTAAGACAAATAGGGACAAATTAAAATCGGCCTAAATTCCTCACCCGATGAGTTTTTAGGTATTGGAATAATTTTTGCATTTTTCCACTGACAAGGAAAATCACATGTCAAAAAGATTGTATTGATAATGTGAGTTATATACGGAAGCAAAAACGGTAGTATAGCTTTCATAAAAACCGGGTGTATTCCATCTATACCAACTGCATTAGAGTTAATGGATAAAAAGCTTTCCACTACATTCGTACTTTCTATTCTTTCGAAGAAAAACGGTGTTTCAGTGGTGTCTACAGTGCTATTAAATGGGACTCTATATTACCATAGGTGATATTAGTATCTGGAATCGATAAGAAATTTAAATTTAGTTCATTTACATCTATATCACATTTGCACTTCAATTTCTGCTTGCCTACTCCTAATTCCCGAATATTATTCCACATCTTTCGCCCATCTACATTAGTTTTAAGCTTATTAGAATAGAACTTTGTTTAAGCTATTTTTACCTCACGAACAACTTCTTTTCGTTTATTTTTGTAAGCATGAAGGTACTCATCTATACGGTAGCGCTTCCATCGCTGGTAAGCATGATCTCTTTGCATTATTAACAAACGAATTTCATTCGTGAACCAAGCATTTACTTTAGATCTCACCCTACCGGTTAATAAGGGAACATGTGTGTCAAATAGGTTATTTATATTACTATGAAGAAAGTCAACTTGAGCATCCGGCGAGGTCATACCATAAACAAGACTCCAAGGAATTGAACGAATATGATTTTCCATCAAAGCAGCACAATTTATATTCTTGAAGTTACGGTAACTATAAGTTGTATTGTTCGCATGAACGCTAGTATCGAAGTCAAAAGTTAGAAAAATGAGGTCATGTTTTGAAAAAGCAGGAACAAAAATTTGGTCATAAAAGAGTACTTTGTCAATATTATTTACAAAAAACAAATCTGGAAGGGTACTAGAGGTGTTGGTGAAGTGAGTTGAGTAGGCATTTGGATATTTACTAAATATAAATCAAACGCTTCCATATTTTCGCTGAGTTGACTTTCAACCAGGATATTGCTATTAAAGTCACCGCATACAATAACGTTTCTTGCAGTGGTTGAACATTCATCCATTAATGAATATATAGGTGTTAAATCGACATTTCTATTTGGCCTATATAAACTCTACCTAAACGAACAAAATCAACTCCTAACATTATGTCTACAAAAAGGTATTCAATAGGACATCCAATGATTGAAAAATATTTAAGCTTACAATTGAGACCTTCTCTTATATAAATGGCTACACCACCACCAGTGCGATTTTTCCTATCCGAACGAAAAATTTTATAACCATTTTAAGCATAAACAGCATCATTTACATTTGACAAGAACCAAGTTTCTGACACACAGATCGCATCAACTTTGGAATTAACAAATATTTCTCTAAACTCATCTATTTTAAGGAGCAAGCTTTGCGAATTAAGATGGCAAATTTTAAGTCCTTGTCTACGACTACAAAACACCTTTACCATTGATCGCAAAACTACATCATCACTAGGGCAACCAAAAATATGTCCTAAAAAACTAGTTTTAAGCGCTTCTAATATACCCTTAAAAATCAAATATATGCCCTCAAAATATGCTCAATAAATGTAAAGATGTTTATAAGAAGCGTTATTTGATTTATTAAATTAATTAATAAGAACAATACCAATCAAAAAAAGAAAAATAAAAACTCTTCTTCTTCACTTCAACTTTTTGGGGATAAATAAAACATCCAAAAAATTTGTTTAATGGCGAATAGTTCAACTTCGCACACATATGTATATTATTTAAGAAAGAAAAAAAAAACAAAGTTAACAAAGCAAATTCATTTTTGAATAAAATAAATTTTTTAATGTCAGCGATCAATAAGAAAAATTATTGCAAATTTTTGTTGCAGTAAATATCTAACTTTTCACTCAAATTTTTGAAAAAGAAAAACACTTTTATACATGGAAAAGCTCCGTTCAACGTCAACAGAAGTGATCAGAGCGTATTTGAATGCTAAAACTTCAGCAATTGTATAGTCTTCAACTTCTATGGATTTCTCTCCTGTAATTGATTTCGCAGCCTTGATGTTAATGCTGTAGATTGTCTTCACTGCATCACTTATAATTTGTGTTGGAATTGAGCGATAAACCACGTGATTCAAGTTTTGAAAGTGATGTTACTAGAAACCCATAGCTTGATGCCAAAAAAATTAAGTCGGCTTTCAATTCTGTTTTTTTAAGAAGATCTTTACAAATTTTTACTGATACAGCTTCCTCGTTGTCAAAATCATCAAAAATCGGAACAATCATATCAAAATGCTTGGTGTTCATCGCTTCGAGCCATGTCCCCCATCGCGTTATGATTGGTTGTGGAGGAAGTTCCAGTCCAGATTCTATGTCTCTAAAAGTTTATACTCTGGATGGAGCTTTAATTTTTTTTTCTGATTTTTTGTTTCGTCTTTTTGTACTTATTGTTGCTTTGTTTTTATAGCTTGCCTTTACAAAAAAAGGAAAAATGTGCAATAATATGCCTTTTGAAAGCAAAAATATGCATTTTCAGTGAAATATGCAAAAATATGCTCAACAGATGACGTTTAACAGACGAAGATTTCAATGAAGCACATTTCTATCACAGTCTCGTGTTAATAATGATGTTAACAAAAAATATGTTCGAACATATTTTTGGTTGCCATAATCATCACTATCGCCCATGGAGATCACTCCGCTGTAGTGTTGCCAGAAAATATTTAATGAAATCGGGAGATTTCCACATTAAAAATCGGTGTAAATCGGGGCAATTTGTTTAACCCTACAACTCATGACAAAGATAAGCTTTCTGTCAATTTTTTCTGAATGTTCTTTTTTTTAGAATGTGTTTTTCATTAACTATGAAAATAAATTCAGATTTCCTATTACAAAAAATAAAAAACTTATCGTTTCATTTGTATCATGACTTATTTTATTTCATTTAAATTAATTATAATAAGTATAAATATTGCTTGGCTACGTTAAAATTAAATATTTTTATTTCGGAGGTACTGAATACGTTATTTAATAAGTAACAATTGAAATTTTTTTTTGTTTTATTATGCTTTTTAATTAAAATTCATATTCTTTGAACACAAAACGTAAAACTTAATAATAAATATTTCCCTTGTTATATTAAATTTGCAGTCTTTTATGAGGCATTGGCTTGCAAGAAACTTAATTATTTGGAGCTTATAGCACCTAGCTAGCTTAGAAATGAAAAAAGTAATATGTACATACATATGTAAGCTAACAAATACTCCAAGGATTCAAGTTTCTTATATCCTTCTTATATATCTTTCTTATGAAATAAATCGAGCCATCAATGGAAAAGCTAAAGTTTGATTGCACTTTTTGATTGAGCACACAATCTTCCAAAATATTTCTATTTTAGTATTTTCAATTCCCTCAGATAATAAATTTTCAAAATCAATATTTCGTATTTCCAAATATTCCAAATCAATTCTCTGGATATCTTTGGAAGCAATAATATTATCAAACAAGTTAAAAAGATTACTTAATGAATCAATTTGTTTATTTACGGTCTTTTAAGGTTCCAATAAGGTCAAAGCTTTAAACAATTTATTTTTAAAATCAAATTTTTTGAATATTTGTTCGCATAGTTCGACGTAGAAACTTATAACAGTTATTTTTAAATCGTTCGACTTCACAACTTGCAATAAGATTTTTTCCAATTGTAAATTAACGTCGCTGCCGAGATATAAATTATCATTAGATACTTATTATATTGTATGGACATTTGAAATTAATATTTTCAATAGCCGTTGCCCTTAGATAAGTCCACTTAAGGAAACAATCTAAAATTGCTAGTACTAAAGTTTTAATTTCACTGTATAGCTTGTGAATCTGTGGAAGAACTTGAGGAAGAGCAAAGCTTAAGAATTTTAGATACAATTCATTTAAAGGATCTTGTAGATACATTAAAATTACTTTATCACTTTCGAGATTATCTATATTCGATTCAAAGGTGAAGTATATCTTAAGGGGTTCATACAATTCTAATATTCTGGAAACAACGCATTCCAATGATAACCAACGACTCTGCGACGGATGTAGAAGTTTTTATGGCTTGTATTCCAATAATTTTAGAATATCTTGATATTTTGCCACACTTTTTGGACTATTTTGAATATAGTTGTAAATATCCCGACACATTGTTTCAACAATTGGAGGAAGTTTTAAGCAGACGTAAGATGCACAGAAGGCAAATGAATGGCAAACACATTTAAAAACTACTAGATTTGGGCAGTCACCATTTAGCAAAGAAGCAACTGAAATTTTACTGCGAGTCATATTATTTGCTCCATCCGCCGCAAACCCAATTAATTGTTTTTTATAATCAATATTCTTTTCAATAAAGTTGGTTATAATTGTCGAATGCAATGTTTTTGCATCCGCAGCAATAACTCTCGAGAGATCAAAACAAAAATCATAAATCTTAACATTAATACATATTCTTACCACCCACCGTGCTTAAGATTTTTGTTGCTGATAAGTCAGTTGATAATTAATAAATTAATTAAAAAGGACTCAAATTTTAAGTACAATTATAAATTATGTAAATTTCAGAGATGAAAATACATTAAAATACTTTTTTATATAAAACATCGAAAATCGGGGAAAAGTGTCATAATTAGATCAAAAATCGGTGTATCGTAAATAGGTCTAAAAATCGTGAGAATTACGATAAATCGGTGTTTCTGGCAACACTCGGGTCCGCTGTCATTTAATTCCATTTCGGTTAGTATTTTAGTGTATAGGAGAACCAAGTGACTCACAAAAGTATATGTTGATTTGATAGTAAGCGACTTATCTACTTTCCAAAGCTTAAGAATTTGTACAAAAAAACAGGTATAAAAAAGGAAATTCGGACCACAAGATCATTTTTTGAAATAAAACGAATCCTTTTTTTTCAAAATATATGTGTTTAAAACATACAATTTTTATTTTCATATTGATTTTTTTGTAATACTATTTTCATTTCAACCACAAGCTATAATCAAAAATGTATATAACTATATTTTTTCATAACAAATTTTCATATATATATAATTTCAACTATCAAAATGAAAAATGCAAAATATTTTCTGTTTCTCTTTGTTTTTTTTTTTTATATAAATAAGACAATTTAGTGTTTTTCTTTTAAATTTTGTTTGTTTTGTTTTAATTCGGTAAAAATGTTTACTTTTTTTTCATTTTATTTGAACTATTTTTCTAAAACTTTTTTTATAGTACATTTATTTTAAAACTTGTATGTTGTGTGAATTTTCAATACAATTTATTGTGTTTATGGTGAGATTAACTTTGTTTTATTTTGTTTTTAATTATTTCTGGTATAGGTATGTATTTGTATATATATTTTTTCACGTATTTTTGTAAATAACATCTGATCTAAGTAAATATGTATTTTTTTCTATAACATTGAGTACAAATCTTAAATTCTGTTTATATATTTTTTCTTCTTTTTTTTTTAATTTGTAAATAAAACATTAATTTTTATTTATTTATTTTTTTTTTTTTCAAATGAATGTGATATATTTTTGTGTCCTTTTTTTGTGAAAGCTTAGCTGTAAAATAAGCTTGAAGCTTAAAGCATTTTTGATTTAAATGTTTTTAATGTTGTGTTTTTGTTTTCATTTTTAATGTAAGCATATCTTGCATTTAATTTTAATTTTATTTTTCCAACAAAGGCATCTAATTTTTTGTATTATTTTCGCATTATCATAACAAATTTTTAACAAGTTTCTTACATTTCTATATCGAATTATAAAATTTAACGCAACATTTATAATAATTGTTTTTGTTTTTATTGTGCCGAATTTTAAATTTAAATTTTATTTGTTGAAAAAAATAATGCAACAATTTTAACATTTTTTTTTTCATATCCTCTCTGACATGACAACATTGAAGCTGTCAATAAATCTTCCAAATAGTTAATAGCTAGTTAAAGTATAAAGACTCGCTTAAGTCAAAAAAGATCCTATAGGATAGGAAAATTGGAAGTTCAGGTAAAAATGTAGGTATATGTATAGTTTAACTTATTCCAGAGGTAGGATATTTTTTTTTTAGTTTTATTTTATTTTTAAAGAACCTAATTGAAAATTGGAAAATTAGTTTTAAATTTATCACACGTTTGAGCTGTATGACTTACACTCTATTTTGCTCAAGTCCATTCAAGGCATCTATACAAAATGAATTTTGTTTTATTTTTAATATTTCTTTTTAATAATTTTCTCAAGGTTTTAACAATTAATTAATTAAAAAAAAAGAAAAGAGCAAAATAATAGTTTTTTGTTTTGTTTTTTAATTTTAGTCCCATACAACGAAGCCTTTGTAAATTTTATATTTAATTTTTCACTTTGTCTCTTTTTATTTTACAATCATCACCTAGCCAATTTTTAAAATAAATAAAATTCTTTTTGACAAATAGGTGATAAATTAAGTTCTTAAATATAAGTTTTTGTTTAATTTTTTAATTTCAACAAGTTAGTTTTCTTTTTTTGAAACTCGTTCTTTAATTTGCAAAGAAGCTCATTTATCCATTGCAACATATTATAATATAATTGTTTTTCTTTTGTTTGTTTGTTCATAGTTTTAAAAAGCTAAACTTATAATTAGTATTTATAATTGATCTGATTTTTAAATTGAATCACTTACATATGTATGTATACGTAAAATCTTACGTAATACATTTTTATATTGTTTGCTATAGTTTATCCTAAGTTTCCATTTGATTTTAGTATTTTTGTTTTAAGTTTAACTTGATTTAAATGCCTTTAGGACTCATATTTTCATTTTTGCTACAAGTTCATACATTTATAATTGTAGATACTTGCATGATTAATTGAAAAACTAAATATTTTTTTAATTGTAAACTAAAACTAACTTAACGAAATTCTATCATTTCACCTTATAAGAATTTACATCAAGCTCGTAAGACTACCGAAACGTCAAAATGTCTATTTAAACAAAAATCTTCCATCAGGAATACAATGTCAAGATTCAGATGACATTAAGGCAAACTTTACATGCAGTCAATTGTATTTCTTGACCGCAAATTTAGACCGAGGCAACTACTTAGGGAATAGAACATTTTTAGTACAATGATTTTGTTCGAATTATGATCCCGAAAATCAACTGTTCAAATACCAAATATATCAAATTTAAATTTTTCAATCGCTTTAAATTTTCGAAACAGACTTTTCCATATAAACAACCATCAGATACCAAGGGCGGATCCTGGGAGAGGGGGTTCGTAGGGGGCATGACCCCCATGGGAGATAATTTGTTTGCTTTTTTCGTAGGAATTAACTTCAATTCAAAACTAATTGTATTGCGTTTATGGATATGACCCCATTATATTTTGAATTATTTATTTTTTGTATATGAAAACAACATTTGTATTTTACTTCCTTAAACTTTGTTGCTAAAAGTACCTACTACTTTTGACTGAAGATTGGACCAAGAACATAATATGAATCGGATATTCAGCCTTATTCCAACAACAGCACAAATTTATCAACTTTTGAACAATGGACGATCCAGGGGGGTCATATGAGCCAAAAAGCTTATACAGTTAAGTTGTATAAGTAAAGATTTCATCTAAAGATTTATTAGTAATTTAACGACATTCACCAAAAAGTGGTTTGCTGTCAAAAACAACTAAAACTTTTGTTTTTACTCAATTTTGAATTTGAAAAAACTTTAGTCATGCTTTAAATTATTTTCATAAAATTTGTATCTAAGAAAAAGAGCAAATATTCAGGTTCTTAAGAAGAAACCTCGAACAAAGAAATCATCAATTTAAAAATATGTGATTTTTTTAAAACTTTATCTAAATTTTGTATTCTTAATTTGGCTTCTTTCTACAAGAAAAACATATTTTGGTATTGCTCCAGAAGGGTACCTCTCATAAAACCTTAATTTTTTTAAGGTTTCTCATTTTCTCAAGAACTAATTAATGGACCGATTTCAATATCAAAAATGTCTATAACGATAACGAAATTTAAATGCAAAATGTGTATCTTAGCACTTTATTTAGTGCTTACCAAAAATATTATAAAGACAAAATTTAAAATTTAAAATGATTTTCAAAAAAAAAATAAGTCAAATTTTTAAATCTTAAAATATAGGAAATATTTTTTTTCTCTTAATTAACACTTTTGCATTTCTTACACAATAAAACAAATGGTTAAGCTGGCAGAAAGAAACGTACCAAGCTTCTGACATGTCACATAAAGCTATTTGGCCAGTTTGTACATATTTCTTAGGTCTCTGACAAATTTCTCATATAAAATTTCTCACGTTTGTTTAATTTCCATTGCAAATATCTGCTGCTTAAAAACCAATTCTAACATTAAAATCGATTTTTTTTTTCAATTTAAAATAAAAAATTAATCAATTTATTTTACCTAACGAAAAGAAAAATTGAGGGAATCTGCATTTTGACATTTGTTTGAATCTAAGTTTTTGAATTTAAAAAAATGTGATTTAATAGTCGAGGATCTCATTAAATTGGAATTACATTGATAATTAGTATCTTTTAATGCATTTGACAATTTGGCTTGATAAGCAAGCCGTGACGATTTTGACATTTCATTCAATTTCCCCCCCCCCCCTTTACTTCACTCCCTTCACTACAGCTTAATTTTCTCTGAACTTAATTTACATAAGTACAGATCATTGTAAGATCTATCAATATTTTTCAGATCTGTCTATGTTTACAATCGCAATTTTGTGTTTCCTGAAACGTCATGGTCAGCTATTGTCAGATGATATTTGAAACTGTTGAATTTCGTTGTTGCTTGTCTGAAGTAAAGAATCAAATCAGCCAACACTGACAGGTCACTGCCATTTTAAAATCTTTCGACAAAATCTGAGAACCGTATTGGCAGACAATGGGCAGGTACAGACAACATAAGGGACTTCATTTGCAGTCAACTGCGTTCTTTGAACTCAAATAGTTAGTTTTTCAAGTGTTATAAATTTCCAACTCTGAACTTTACTTCACTAAGCTCTACCCTCATTACATCGTACAAAAACTGCCAAATACATTATTGTCTACAAAAGACTCTTCAAACAAGCCATCACGATTTGTATGTACATACATATGTATGTATTGTAAGGAAATTTTGTACTTTTTTCCTTTCCAATACGACAATTGTCTTTTTTCATAAATAATTAAATAGAATTTTGAAGAAAATAAATTAATCATAGAGTAATAAAGTTCAACTTTTAGTTGAATGAAAAAGGCATGATCAACTGTCATTTTAACATAAGTAGATTTGACTTGATAGTTTTGGGGGCAGGTTCAGACGACATAAGGGACTTGAAAGTTAGGCAAGTTTCTAGTATCTGATTGGCCAGCTGCCAAAAAATTACCTTCCAATTAAGGCAACTTTAATGGAAAGTTGACTAAAAAGTTAGTCAAGAAAAATCTCCCTAACTATTAAGTCAAGTTTACTTCTATCAAAATGACAGTTGATAATGTTTTTCCATGCAACTCAAAGCTGAACTTTATTACTCTATGATTTATTTAGTTTTCTGCACAACTTCATTTAATGCTTTTTGTGAAAGGGTTCCTTTTCAATTTGGAAAAGAAATAACTAATATTTATTAACAATACAAAATACAAATAATAGACAATAATTTGTTTGGTACTTTTTTTACTGCAAACATAAAGTAGAGGTTTGCGAAGTAAAGTTCTGAATTTGAAATTCATGATACTTGAAAAACTAACAAGTTGCCTTTTTCAAAATGTACGTTCAAAGAATGAAGTTGACTGCAAATGAAGTCCCTTATGTTGCCTGAACCTGCCCATGGAGATTTTTCATGACTAATTTTCCAGTCAACTTTCCAGTAAAGTTGCCATAGTTGGAAGTCAACTAGAAAATTCCTTATGTCGTCTGAACCTGACCAATGTTTCTTTGAAAGATATCTTTTTATATTGTCAGTGTCAGTGCACTGACAGATCTGTCAATATTGTAAAATCTGACAATCGCTTCTACCACAGTTTCCTAGGATGAAATCATACTTAAGTTAAATGATAGAATTTCAAATTAAAACATAAAATCTTAATAAATATTATAAAAATGATTTCAAGTATAAATTTTAGCTTTTTTGACATTTTTGTGTGATTTTTTTTTACATTTTGTCTCAAGTGCATTCAATAGCACCAAGGTACTGATTGTGTCCTTTGTTTTTGTTTTTGTTTTCTTTTTGTTTATATATCAAATATAAAATCTAACAAAATTTAATACATACGAGTAGCATCATAATTATTAATATAGGTATTGATTCTCATTGTCTTAAATATCTAATAATAATAATTGTATGTATTTATTTCACAATGTGTACCTACGATATGCACTAAGTAGTGTTGTTTTAATTTGTCTTTCTTTTTAATTTGTTTTGTTCTATAAAAATAATTTGATTATCTCCAGGATTATTTTTATATTTTTATGTAATTTCACATTTATAGCCAAGAACGACGACGTTTTATTTTTCTGTTTGTTTTAAAAAGAAACTACTGCAATGGCAACACTGAGAGAAAGGGTTAAAACTATGCGCGTGCTTTTTATTTTTCTTTGGTTTTGAAAATCGATATTAACGATGAGACACAAAAATCCATGCTTAACTATTTTAAATTGTTTTCAAATTTTTGTTCAACTGTTTTAGTAGAATGAAGAGCGTTCTAGATTGCTTATGAAGTTTCATTGATCACATCACATTCCATATC
The DNA here is from genome assembly GCA_920104205.1 of Eupeodes latifasciatus. Classification (NCBI taxonomy): domain Eukaryota; kingdom Metazoa; phylum Arthropoda; class Insecta; order Diptera; family Syrphidae; genus Eupeodes; species Eupeodes latifasciatus. The sequence goes on from OV049924.1 coordinate 29,506,876, forward strand.
GTGGAAGAGGGGAGGGAGGCTGAGTTCTGCTTTGGTTTCATCTGGACTTTTTCGCCACCTGACTTGATGTCCTATAAGATTTAGAAGGGGAAACTTAAAGGATTTGAATTTTGTTTTTAAAAGATTCAATTTTACCTTCTGATACCATGTCTAGGACTAACCGGTGGGGTGTGCACTGGTGTTGGTGGGGCTGATCCGCCTGACGATCCGCGTGATGATAAGGACCAGGTTGATGTGTTCTTTGGTGCCGAACAGCCTAGATAGATGGCTGATCCTTGGTCTTCTTGGTCTAAGTCCACTCGTGATCCACGGACGGATGATGGCACTGATCCTGCTACAAAAACACACAATATATACCACCCCGCCAAAGGATCATATAATTTATTAAAGATAAATAAATAATAAAAAGAGAGATCTAAAGGGAAATGGTGGGAAGGATGAAAAGTGAAACTGGCCTACCTGTATATGAATGCAGGCCAGCTGGACTACTACGTGGTCTAATACTCATACCACTGACCGTGCTTCCGCTCCGTTGTAAAGGAGCTCCATTATTGCCACTTCCACTTCCAACTCCACTTCCGTTACCGTTACCGTTACCACTACCACTTCCAGTTCTACCTCCTACTCCAACTCCCCCTCCACCACCATTTCCAGTACTTAATTCATTAGTATGAATTGTAGGATTCCGCTCACCTCTAACACTTTGAGATGTCCTTTTGGTGGATGTGGCTGCCCTATTTGATGTTGTTGCATCGGATTCTTCATCCTCAGGAATTTGTTGTTCGCCAATTGAACGACGCTGACTACCGGAGTGTTTGGGTGAAGTGGGACATGACTGTGCTGTAGTGCTACCCGTTGCTGATTGATTAGCTTGTGGACGCAATCGGGAACGTGTTGAAGATGTGCTTGGCCTTCGGCGGAAAAGGCCTTTCGTTGGGTCCATGTTGCAAACGCCTAAATGAGGAAATTTTTTGGAATTTTGATAAAGTGGATTAAAATTGATTTTTCTGTTAGATATTTAATGTTAAGATTTCATGGACATTTTACACAACACAAAGAAACGTAGTTTCATACATTAAACAAAATATTCAAAATTATAATCGGCTATAGCTGTCATTCATACAAGAATATTTGTGGCAACCCTAGTCTCGGTGTCAATATTTAGTTATGACTAAAGCTTTTTGAAGGTTAAGACAATGGGCAGGTTCAGACAACATAAGGGACTTCATTTGCAGTCAACTTCATTTTTTTAACGTACATTTCAACCAAGGCAACTAGTTAGTCTTTCAAGTGTCATGGATTTCAAATTCAGAACTTTACTTCACAAACCTCTACTTTGAGTTCAAAAGTACCAAAATTATAACTGTCTACAAAACACTCCTCAGGCAAGCTACATATAAGTCCACCACGATTTCTATTTTGTATTGTAAATAAATATTAGGTACTTATTTCTTTTCCAAATTTACAAGAAACCTTTATACAGAAAGCATTAAATGAAGTTGTGCAGAAAATAAATAAATCATAGAGTAATAAAGTTCAGTTTTCAGTTGAATAAAAAAAATGATCAACTGTCATTTTAACATATGTAAGTAGACTTGACTTAACTAACCATGGGAGATTTTTCTTGACTAACTTTCCAGTCAACTTTCCAGTCAACTTTCCATTAAAGTTGGCTTAAATGGAATGTTATATTTTGGCAGCTGGCCAATCAGATACTAGAAACTTGCCTTACTTTCAAGTCCTTTATGTCGCCTGAACTTGCCCAATGGGCAGGTTCATGCAACATAAGGGACTTCATTTGCAGTCAACTGCATTCTTTGAGCGTAAATTTTGACTCAGGCAACTAGCTAGTTAGTTTTCCAAATGTAATTAATTTAAAATTTAGAACTTTACTTCACAAGCCTCTACTTCAAGTTCGTAGTATAAAAACTACCAAAAACATTATTGTCTACAAAACACTTCTCAGGCAAGCTGCAAGTCGATCACGAATTGTGTTTTGTACGAGTATTGTAAAGAAATATTAGTTATTCTTTTCCAAAATAACAAGGAATCCTTTTATAGAAAACATTGAATGAAGTTGTGCAGAATATTAATAAATCATAGAGTAATAAAGTTCAGCTTTCAATTGAATTTAAAAACATGATCAACTGTCATTTTGACAGAAGTAGACTTGACTTGATACTTAGGGAGATTTTTCTTGAATAATTTTCCAGCCAACTTTCCATTAAAGTTGCCTTAATTGGAAGGTAATTTTTTGGCAGCTGGCCAACCAGATACTAGAAAGTAGAAACTTGCCTTACTTTTAAGTCCCTTATGTCGTCTGAACCTGCCCAATATAAGGGACTTTATTTGCAGTCAACTGCATTTTTTGAATGTGGATTTTGACCAAGGCAGTTTGTTAATTTTTCAAGTGTCATACATTTTATACTCTTAACCGACATCTGCCTTCAGCCAAGCTACAAGTCCATTATTTTGTATTAAAAAAGATACATAAATTACTTATTCCTTTTACAACTTGACAAGGAACTATTTTGCACAAAACATTAAATAGAATTGTAGAGAAAATAAATAAATCACAGAGTAATAAAGTTCAGGTACCAGTTGAATGAAAGAACATGATCAGCTGTCGTATTGACATATGTATGTAAGTAAATTTGGATTTATAGTCAGGGAAATTAGGAGAGTTATTTTAATTGTGACGCAATTTTTTGGCAGCTGGACAATCAGAGATCAGTCGTCAGAACCTGCCCACTCAAAATTATAAATCAGCCATAGCTGTCATCCAAACAAAAATATTTGAGGCATCCCTAGTCTTGGTGTCAATATTTGAGTTACGACTGAAGCTATGATAATTGTTGACATTTGTGGTAAAAATCTTCTCCGACGGGAGATAGATATAATAAAAAGTCAGTAATTTGGAACTAAAATCATCCTTCCAAAAGGGGTTTCAAAGACTGTCAGTAAGGTATGGGTTGATTTTCCAACAATCAAAAGAAAACTAAACGAATTCATATTAAAAGAATGAATCGTTTAGCTATTTTACAATAGCCAATATTTTCTGCTAAACTTCACATAATAACGAAGTACTATTAAGGCAATTGCTCCAATATAGAGTTCAAATGTTATAATTCCTAAGTTGCTCAACCTCAAAATCAAAATAACGATATGTTAAAATTTCTTTTTTTATTAAATTTAAAGAACTTAGAATTCAATGAAATTAGTGATTTCTCCATCAAAGTAAAATTGAAGAAGCCAAACCAACAACAACTTTAAAGGCATGACAACTAAATTTTGAATAAGTTTAAGGCTTCCTAGAATGGGCAGGTTCAGCCGACATAAGGGACTTGAAAGTAAGGCAAGTTTCTTGCATCTGATTGGCCAGCTGCCAAAAAATTGCCTTCCAATTAAGGCAACTTTATTGGAAAGTTGACTGGAAAGTTAGGCAAGAAAAATCTCCCTTACTATCAAGTCAAGTCAACTTATGTCAAAATGACAATTGATCATATTTTTTAATTCAACTAAAAGCTGAACTTTATTACTCAATGATTTATTAATTTTCTGCACAGCTTCATTTAATGCTTTCTGTAAAAAGGTTCCTTGTAAATTTGGAAAAGAAATAAGTAATATTTTCTTAAAATACAAAATACAGATCGTGATGGACTTGTAGCTTGCCTGAGGAGTGTTTGGTAGACAATAATGTTTTTGGTAGTTTTTACTAGTAGTACTATGAACTTGAAGTAAAGGTTTGTGAAGTGAAGTTCTGAATTTTAAATTCATGACACTTGAAAAACTAACTAGTTGCCTTGGTCAAAATTTACGTTCAAAGAATGAAGTTGACTGCAAATGAAGTCCCTTATCTTGTCTGAACCTGCCCAATATCTCCCCTCAAAAGGATGCAAGTAAACTTCATTCAAAACAACAAGAACAAAACGTAATTAAAATTAAAAACATAAAATTTATTATCAAAACATTCCAAAATCAATCAAACTCCTCACTCTTCACTTCTTCTAAGTTCTTCCACTTTTCAGTGGTAAAATCAATTGTAAACGCCACCCCACCTGTGGGACATTTTTCGCCTCGCGAGCAATTGCCCTCGCAAATGTTTTTATTCTGAAGTAGTTCCTCGTAGTTGTCCAACGCTGTCATACACTTAGCTCGATCCCTCTGCTCCAGAGCTCTACTAGGAAATCGTTCTCTCAGTCGACGTCTTTCCTCATTCAATCGAAACATTTCGAATTCCTGTAATTGTGTTTGGAATCCCAAATTCGGATTAGCAACCGCTCGTCCAGCACGCACCACTTTTAATGCCTCTTTCCAATTTAAATTCGTTGCACTCATAATATAGGCTACAGTTACCGTCACAGATCTGGACATTCCTGCCAGGCAGTGGATGAGAACATTACCATCACGCAATCGAGCCGCATGTATGAAATCATTACAGATGGAAAAATATTGAGATAGATTCTGATCGGGTGTGTCTGCGGCCATCACACAAAGGTAATGCTTGTTCTACAAAAATATTCGGGAGTTTAATTGATTTATCTGAATTTTTGTTAAATAATATTTGAACAAAATTGAACTTACTGGAAGCAGGCGCCTTGGACTGTCATGAATCGCAACAATGTGTGTGATTTGAAACTTTTCCAATTGTTGTGGGTCCTTGGAATCGCGGTAATTGCCAACGTATAGTCCTGGCAAGACCTAAACAAATAAAATAGAATCGAAATCTTAATGAGAATGTTCTTGATTTTTAAAGAAAACTTGCTTCAGACATGTTAAAGTTCATTTTGAATGAACCTGGGATGTTATTTTTTAAAGCATTTTATTAAAAATTTGTTAAAGGAATCGAATTTTCGAGTGTAAAGGATTTAGTATTATTTTTTCTTGTTTTCGATTTTGCTGTGAGAATAAACAAAATAAAACAACCAAACAATCAGCTGTGTTTGACGTTCGGATGGTGTGGTGAATACAACTTTCAACCAATAGAGATGTGCACTTTGAACTATTTAAGAATTGCTGCTATTCGATTCTTTGAATTAAACCATATTTGAATTCGATCATTATAAATAATTTATTTTTAACGTAAACAAACTTATTGTTGAAATTAAACTAGAAAATAATTAGGGGTAAGTTCACCATATGGCCGAAAAAATAGAATTTATGGGTGTTTTTTCGATGATGTTTCCTGTTTTTTGAGAATCCACGCGGACAACTTCTATAATTATTTTATGAAATAGTTTCAAGTTCCACGAGATCATATATCATAAGAGAAAACGATTTCTGTACAGTTCTAGGGTGGCCTAACCCTTTAAGTGAATAAAATTAAATATTTTAAAATAAAAGTTTTTATATTAAAAAAAAACGAGTATGTTTTGAGGGAAATCAATGGGTGTTTCTTTTATTGTAAAAAGAATCCTATGTCATTAAGAATTGGAAAATATATCAGGCAAATACAACGCGATAACTTGGTAGGGAGCATGCACCAACTCATCTGCTAAATATGGTCGGAAGAAAGCATGCCCGATGAATGGAATCTCAGCATAGTTTACACAAGAAAGGAGACCCTCTAAATTGCGCCAACTACAGAGGCATAGGTCTCCTTAAAATTGCATAAAAGATCCTCTCTGCCGTATTATGTGAACGTCTGAAGCCCCTCGTCAATAACCTGAGAAAAGATCTCACCGATGCATTTGATGTCAAAAAAAGTTTTAGACAAGGCGATGCAATTTCAACATCGTTCAGGAAAGAATTGTGCAAAACTCAACCGTCAACACTATAGGCACAATCTTCCAAAGGTCCATCCAATTACTCGGATGAGCCGATGATATTGACATAATTGAAAGATCAAATCGTAATGTCAGTTGTGCGTTTTTGAGCATTGCGACAGAAGCGGAGAAGATGGTTTTAGTGGTCAATGAAGGCAGGACAAAGTATACGCTGTCATCAAAAAGGGCATTGAACGACGACATCTTGGACAAAACCTCGCACTATGCACAGCTATAACTTTCAGGTAATTAAGGACATTGTCTACCTAGGCACCACTATAAATTCAGGAAACGACACACGAATCGAAGCAAATAACTCTTGCAAATCGATGCTTCTTTGGACTAGAAAAAGACCACGACTCAGGTGGAGCACGCGGTTGAGGCCCAGGTCCGCCCGGACTGTAGCGCCACCTTAAGTAAGTAAGTAAATGAAAGCAACGACCACGGTTCCATGACCAATTCGGACATTTTCCGCTGTAAGTCCACGATAACATCTCCAATTCCATCTTCAAGGTCTTGAACCGATTTTTGGCTATTACCATTGATCTTATATTTAACGTTTTCTCAAAGAAATAAGTCTAAAGGTCTTTAACCTCTAGATCTCTTCGAGAAATAACATGATCAGGAAACTTTTGTTATAATTAATTCGTAATTTGTGTAGAACGTAAAACAGTCTTGCTGGCAATAAAAATAAGTAGGTATCGGTATCAATCCATTCTCTGAAACAGTTGTACCATTTTCATGCATTTTATGGACTCAATTAGCGAATGACTTTGCTGGTTATTGAACATCTTGAGTGCTTGTGTAAACTGAACATTAAAACCTAAATATTTAAGCAAAATACGGTGTTATGTTGTTTGTGAAATGCCATATTTCACGAATAATCGACAAACCTTTACAGGCTACAGCAGATATTTAGTTATTATTGAACGACACAAACGGTTTCAAAACGTTTCTCAACAGCTCACATTTTTTAACCACGGCGAACCCAAAGTGCTTCTGTTTTGCCTACTCTGTGACTCCTGCATATTCACCATCTTTTAGAGAATTTGAACATTTTGAAGCGTTTCGCATCGTTTAGTAATAGCTGTGGTGTGATGGTTAGTGCGTAGGACTGTAATAGATCATAGGGCCGAAAGGCATTAGAATTAAGTATTATTGTTTAACTTAGAGTGTCCGTATGGGACCAGTAAGTCATAGTTAATTAGGCTAGCTTTATGAATTTTTGTCTAGCTTTAAGATGGAAAATGGTGATACTGTCTCTGATTATTTAATTGACTCTATTATGTGTAATGGTAGTTGTCAAAGGATTTTTCATGTTCAATGTATTGACGCTCCGTTCAGCTGCATCAAATTGTTTAAGAAAAGGAAATCATTTTTCTATTTCTGTGACGAATGTGACCCGTTCGCTGAAAAAAATATTGCTCGTGATGTCCTTCACCATACTAGTCAGCTAGAGAAACTTGAGAAGCAACTACATTTTCTCTGTAGCAAAATGGATAATTTAACTTCAATTGACGACAAAACAACTAATAGAGAAATAACGGCTAAACCAAATAGTAAAATAATAGCTTTATCTAAACGTAGAAGTGATGAACTGGACGAAGATATTTCTGATGCCCCCCAACTATCAAAAAAAGCCGCAATATGTATTTTTAATGACTACAATTTATCTCGACTTGATTTCAACTTTAACAATAAGACTAAAACTTCTTCCTCGTTGCTATCATCGTTAGCTTCAAATTCTAATATTTCTGCCCCTTTGTGTGACACATCGGAAACAACTTCCTCCGTATCAGCAACAAAGCCTGCGCAAATCTCTCATTACCCGACGAATATGTTGAACAACTCATCTTTAAGACAGCCGCAGCCGAATCTCGCTCCGGATAGTTTAAATGTAATTACCACAGACAAAAATGGAATTTCGTCTCCTATTGTATCAGGGCTCAAAATTGTAGAAGGACAAAAGATGCTATTTTTATCCAAACTTGACCCATCGACGAATGCCCTTGACATTAAAAACTTTTTAGCGGATAAACTTGGTACCTCGCTCATCACAAATGTAGAGAAAATTATTCATCGGAATTACACGAAATATTCATCATTTAAAATACGTGTACCAGATTCAGTTTTTCATGTACTCAATTCGTCATCGTTTTGGCCAAAGGGTGTTATAATTCATGAATTTGTGCATAAATCAAACAACCGAGATATAATTCAAAACCCTTTTCGTCAAAATCGGACAACGCTAAATCGACATCAAGGCAGCTTACACAAATTCTAATTTACTATCAAAATGTAAATGGACTTCGGACAAAGACCAACATGGTCTACAAAAACATAAACAATTTACCCCACGATGTCTTTATACTGACAGAAACTTGGCTGAATGTTTCTATTCTTGACTCGGAGCTTTTTGATGCTTCCTATCAAATATTCAGACGCGATCGTCATATCAACGACATCTCAGACACTGTAGGAGGAGGAATTCTTCTTGCCATCAAAGACTCGCATACATGTTACATGATTGACGATTTTCGATCCACGGACATCGAAGTACTTTGTATAAAAATTAAGATGGTATCCGGACATTTATTTATTATATCGACTTACATACCTCCAAGTTCTAACAATGACATTTATGAAAAATTAAACAGCTGTATAGAAAATCTATATACTCTTTTGGAGCCAGAAGATGAAATTTTGATTGTAGGTGACTTTAATCTACCGAATCTAAATTGGATGCAAATTGACGATGATAACTTTTACGTTCCAATAAACGCGTCCAGCTTAAATGAACATACTGTAATAGATGGTATGTGTTCGTGTGGTCTTAATCAGTTTAATGGAGTATCCAATCGTTTGGGAAGAACACTCGACTTAGTTTTTTTCTCCGATACAGTTTGTACTGAAACCTCAGTAATTGCTTCTGCTGTTAAACTTATAGAAGAAGATCGACATCATCCTGCTTTAGATATCTCACTTAATTTAAATATGTCTTCTCCTAATTATAAATATTCTTATAACAAACTTGAATTTAACTTTAGCAAGTGTAATTTTGAAATATTGTTTGAATTGTTATTTACCATCGACTGGAACCAATTATTTTTAAATTTAAATATTAATGATATGTGTAACGTTTTTTACAATACACTTTTTGACTGTTTCAGTAAAAGTATTCCATTAAAAAAAGCTCGTAAAAACTCGCATGCTCCACCATGGTTCGATTCTCATATCAAAAACTTAAAAAACAAGAGAAACAAAGCGTGGGTAAAATATAATCAAACAAGAGCTGATGGTGATTATAGAACGTTCCTTATTCTTAAGCAATTATTTAATGAATATTCAAACTCTTTATACGAAGATTATATACATAAAATTGAAACTGATCTTAAAACTAATCCTGATAATTTCTGGAAGTTTGTCAACTGTAAGAAAAAAACCTGTGGGTACCCTAACTCTATGTCAAGTGCAACATCATCTAGCCATGAACCAAAAGTTATTGCAAACATGTTTGCTAGCTATTTTAAGGAAGCGTTTGATGAATCTAATCCAGTAAATACTTCTTCCTCTTCTTCTTCAGTTCTGAACTTTCAGCATTTAAATAATATCAATTTTGAAATAAGTGAACATACTGTTGCACAAAGCATATTGAAACTAGATGAGTGTTTTAGTCCTGGTCCTGATGGTTTGCCATCCTCTATTTTGAAAAAATGTGTCTCTTATTTGTCGTATCCTTTATGTGTTCTCTTTAACACGTCTTTAAGAAGTTCGGTCTTTCCATTTATCTGGAAATGCTCATTTATAACCCCAGTGCACAAGAAAGGTCCTAAAAATGATATTATGAACTATCGACCTATTGCTAAGCTATCTGTGATACCTAAACTATTTGAGTCTATCGTATGTAGTGTCCTCTCCTTTCATTGTAGTTCAATTATTTGTGATAACCAGCATGGTTTTGTTAAAAAACGTTCTACTGTTACTAATTTATTTAATTTTACGTCCTTTTGTTTAGATGTTTTTGAGAAACGTGGACAAGTAGATTGTGTATTTACTGATTTTAGTAAAGCGTTTGACAAGTTGTGTCATAAAACGCTAATTTTTAAATTATCTCGTCAAGGTTTTAATGAAAATTTCTTAAACTGGATCGTATCTTATTTAGAAAATAGACAATATAGTGTAATATTTCGTAATGAATGTTCGAGTCCGTTTATTGTGAATTCTGGTGTTCCACAGGGCAGCCATTTAGGCCCAATCTTATTTATTTTATTTATAAATGACTTGGTTTCGATCATAAAAAATTCGTCTGTCCTTATTTATGCTGATGACATTAAACTTTTCAAAAGAATTAACACTACATCTGACTGTCTACTTTTGCAAGATGACTTAATATTATTTAGGGAATGGTGCAATAAAAATCGTCTCGTTTTAAATGTTGACAAATGTAAGACCATGAGTTTTACACGCAAAAAAGTTCCAATTGTTTTTGATTATATGTTCGATTCTTGTTCTTTAAGTAGAGTATCTGTCTTTACTGACCTAGGTGTAGTCTTAGACTCGAAACTTACATTTACTGAGCATGTTAGCTTTGTTGTTAAAAAAGCAAATAAAGTCCTTGGCTTCATTAAGAGATTTGGTCGCGACTTCCGTGATCCTTATGTTCTAAAGATACTTTTTGTCTCATTTGTGAGACCAGTTCTGGAATATGCCTGTGTAGTATGGGCACCTTATTATTCTACACACGAAATGAGGATTGAAGCGATTCAGAGGAGATTTTTGCGTTTTTGTCTCCGTTCTCTTCCCTACGAAAATTCTCTGCCCCCTTATTCTCAAAGGCTCACATTAATTAATCTTCCTTCCTTGACAAACCATAGAAAATATTTACAATTTTGTTTTGCTGCAGCAATAATAAATGGAACAGTATCATCACCATCGGTTCTTAATCGTTTCAACTTTAGTTTTAGTCGATCGAGTATACGGCTCCAAAAACCAGTAAATATAATTTTTAGTAGGTCGAACTATGGTGCTCATAGCCCACTTAATCAATTGATAGAAATATTCAATAAATTGTATTTTCTAATAACATCACCTAATGACAATTTTAAAAATTTCAAGTTTAAAACAATGTTTTATAATAGTTTGGATTAAAATTAGATGTTAAGTAGTTTTAAGCATTATTATTAAGCTTTTGTTCACGTTAGTATTTAACGAATTGAAATAAATAAATTAATAAAAATGAATCAACAAAAAAAAAGTGCGTAGGACTTTCATGCCGCAGGTCTTGGGTTTAATCCCTGCCTGTGTCACATTAAGTTTTTTTTTTCACAGCTGCTGTCTATTGTGAGAAATAAAAAAATAATCCAAGAGTAATTCTTGGCATTAAAAATGCCTTATCAAATCAACCGTTCAGATTCCGAATATAAACTGAAGGTTCCTTTTATCCCTGAGTTATACGTTACTAGGCAAGCTGTTGTGCTATCTTACTTATTTGTATAGCTCTTACTTGTTAAATGTCAAAGTATGGTAGGAAAAACTGATAGCCCCAAAACCTAACCTAATATTAAACCATATTTTTGCCATTCAACATTTTCAAATAGCTAACATTTTCTTTATGGGGTTAGAGAAGTATGTATAATGTAAATTTTTGAATTAAAGTTTTTTTGTTTGGAGATATTCAAGACGTTAAACCAATTTTATAATATTTCCTTACTCATTTTTTCTTACAATGATATCAATTACATAAATAATATTTAAGATAAGTTTAAATAATTTCCAGTTCATTATCTTTTGAAAAAAGTTGCTCTAAGTAGCTCGGATTATATGGTATCTCGATTTATTCGAAAAAATGTGCCTAAAGCAAGGTGTAATGGTCATCTTCTGATGAGCCGAACCATTGCACCGGGGCGAAACGCATATATGAACACTAATTGGTGGATCATATTTATTTTATTTTCATGATTTTCATGAATTTAAATCATTTTATTATCATTATCTTTTGTTGTTTTTAAGGTATTCAAGTCTGAAAATAATTCTCACTAATTTTTTGTAACAATCAATTGGAGTTTTGTTTTAAATTCTACTAAAAGTTGAAAGTACAATTTTGCGTTAATTCATTTCATTCAAGCTAAAAACATTTTATTGGGGTCGATAGTAATTTTCGTCAGCAAAATGTTTGTCTTGATAGTCCTTTCTACACACAATAATGTAATTATATTTAACACCAAATTAATGTTAAGTCCGTATCTCTGATTGTTCTTAAAATATTGATGGCAAAAAAGTTGCTTCCTAAATTTTGATTTTAGGGACCTTGAAAGGTGGACAAATATTAAAAATTTTCAATGCGAAGAATAAGTATACTATATTAACAATTTCCAACCAAAGGTTTAAAGGAATTACCTCACGTTAATAAAAGTTAAGTTGGTGAAAAGAAACTTGACCTCACTATACAAAATGTGCGATAAACAATTTAAGAAATATCTATAATGAACAGCTTTGCAAAACAACACGTTATTTTGAATTCATCGTTGCTCTCTATATTATTTTAAATTTGCACATCACTAGAATCCACCATTGTTAAAAGTCATCACTGATATAAAGTTTCCCTACTCAACACTAGGTGTCGGAATTTATTCAACACACTGCCGTTGTCCCAGCTAAATTTAATCCATGTTTTGAACCACCACCCATTCCAGATTCTCACCATTGTGGATTGTAAGCTGAGTAAGCACTTCCGCTAAAACTGTGTTTCCGGTAAAAAAATTTAAATTTCACTCACCTTGTTCATTCCATTTCCCATGATTCTTCATTTATGTTTGGATTATCTGTTGTCAAATATCGAATTAGTATTTCTCTGCACGTAGATCCAATTTAAATTAGCACCTGAAACATAAAGAGTAAACATAAACACACAATTAGGAAATTAAATAAAAAGAAACTAATTTAATTTGTTGCTTAATTTTAAAACAAACATTTTGAAACACCAAAGGAACAAACAATTAAATTGAATGTGAAATGTGATTCAAAACTAATCCACAAGGGAGCCGAGTTGTTTTTTTTTTCGATTTTTGAAAAACAAAAACAAACTTCATATAAACGGGCTATTTTATTTGTTCTCCTTTCTTATAGTTGTTTTGTTTTTCCAGCATTTTTAAAAAGTAAACATTTAAAAAGAGTTATTCAGTTGACGGAAGGATATAAAAGAAAAACTGGGCATTAGTTGTTGCTAGGTACACCACATCTATGGTATATCTCTGTTTATGGCATTTATAAAATTGTCCTTGTTACATATGCAGTTTTGTAGTCTTGTGATGTTGTGTTTTAGTTTTATATACGGCGTTTCTAAACAATAGTTTTTCGAACGCTTCGGGTGCAGTTGCATTCTTTAGTGCGAGACAAGTGCTGTCTGGGGGGTTGTTAGTGTCACCAGAATATGAAATGTGACAGGAACAGGAATAGCTACCAGAGTCGTTTATAGGATGTTTATATTTTTATGTCTTTTGTTTTTGTTTTCATATCTTAAGGTCATATTTTGTGTGTTTTGTATGATGATGATGATGCGAGAGAGAGCTTTGTCCTCTTTATGTTTTTGTTTTTGTAATAAATGGGAATTATGTAGTATATCAAATCTAAAGCAATAAAAATGCAAATAAGTGTGAACATGAAAAGAAACCTTCTTCCATTCTGTACTGTCTTTTATTTTAATGCAATTTTGTATGACAAGTTTTCCGACTCCTACCTATAGTTTTGGTATTACTATTGCAATTTTAAAGTTGAAAAGTTTGGTCAGCAATTTCAACAAAATAAAGAAACTCTTGCATTTGCAGTTGCACATTTCTTTTAAGTGATGATGACTGAATGTGGATGTGGAGTTCCCAGAAAGGGGTTTTCAATTAAGAAACTCAAAACTTGGAAGATTGTGTGTCTTTTCCTTTTTGTTGGAAACTTAATTTTGAAACAATTAGTTTGTATAAATAATAAATTGAATCTCATTATTTAATTAGACTTGAATAATTTAAATCAACTAGAAAGAACCTTGAAGCTAAGAAAAAGAAAGAAAAACAGTCTAGGTCCATGTTTTACTTTCTGGACAAGGACATAATGCGCATCACTTACGTGTGAATTAAATCAATGTAGGTACCTATGTATAAGTAGGTGAGGTACGTCATATTTCTATTGTGTAGTGTGGAACTTGGGGCTGGGGACGAAACTCTCAGACTTTGCAACCTTTAACGAATTCACGACACGATATAACAACATCTGAAGTAGATTTCTATATCACCTGGACAGAGGGACAAGATTTCTGAGAATTTTCTCAGCCAGATTGACAGACAAGGAGAATTAAGCTTTTGCATTTCTTTGCTTCCTTTCTTTTGAATTGTACGTTTTGACAGGAAATTAGGAATTTTGCTTATATTTCTGAGAATACAGAAAAATAAACTGAGATGAAAACATTTCTTTGGTGGAACTGCCCTAATAATTTCAATTACAGTTTGAATACATTAAGAGACATATTAAATGTCATACATTTTGACAGATATACCTTCCACAATATGGCCATAATGGCTGTGTTCAATGGCATTAAGCAAAGCTAGTGACAAGTTATTTTGATTGGCTAAATGCAACTACAAAATTAGTTGAAATTTCCCCTCAGGCGTAGTTTAAAAATGTCGGCTACAAAGTTAGTGGGCAGTTGGGCACTGATTTTTACGTTTCACAATCAGCTGCTCGGTAAAGACACAAACACTCAAAATGAAACAAATTCTTCAGTATCCATACTAATATTATATGTAAATACAAAAGTTACTCGGTCTCTCTGTCTGTTACGCAATCACGCCTACTAAACTACTGAACCAATTTGCATGAAATTTGTTATGGAGATATTTTGATACCCGAGAAAGGACATAGGCTACTTTTTCCCCCGGGAAAATGACGCATTCCCATGAGAAAATTTAGATGGGCCGATCGCTTTTACGCCTAAACTACTGAACAGATTTAAATAAAATTTGGTAAGGAGATAGTTTGAGACTTAAGAAAGGACATGAGTTACTTTTGACCCCGGGAAAACAACGCATTCCCATGGGAAAAATTACTTTCCGGGAAATCTGAAGGGCGCAAGTCATCGAGTGTAGCTTCGGCTGTATAATGGCACGTAGCGCCATCCTGTTGAAACCAAATTTTGCCAATATCCTCCTCTTCAATTTTTGTTATTATGCCTCTGGACCAAAATCGGCACCAAACAGTGACTCGTTTTGGGTGTATTGGCTTTTCAATGTATGGTGCAGATTTTCTGTTCAGCGGAAGGATAAAATTAATTATCTGTCAGATCAGACATGAGCTAAGTGTTACCATTCACGAAATAAGCACTAGTTGTTTCTATATTCAACAATATTTACAAAAATCTGTCACTTCGCCTGTCATCCCAACTTCAGGGTTTCAAGATTTTTTCTTGTCTTGTCGAAATGAAATTAATGACTACAATCTCGCTTAAAAATACCTTGAAAATTTTGCTACTAGAATACGCGGTTAGAAATATAATCTTATTTTAATTTGTATCTGTCAAGCCATAATATGTCAAATTCTATTGACCACTAATAAACATTTTTCTTTTAAAGCTAAGAGCAGAGAAATTGAGCTGTAAAAAAAAGATCTATGTATTTTTGTTAGGTTTTTTTTATACCAAAGCTATCTCGAAGCGCCATCTGGATGTCTAAATAAAATGCGAGCGAACTTATAAAATAAAAAGCTGAGTGCTTGCTGCTAACTTAACTTGTTTCGTATGGTAAGACAGAGACAGATGGCAAATTCTAAAACTTTTGACATTTCTGTTCTACGTTTAGTTTCACACAAAATATCGAAGAGCTCTGATCGTAAACGACGAGGTGCTCATGCGCAAGCTCTGCTCTTAAATTAAAAATAGAAAAATGCCAAATGGCCACACCAAAGAGTTTTTCAATTCAATTTCAATAACATTTTGAACAGCGCACTATTTGAGCAAATGTCACTTTTGTAGCTTTACAATTATAAATAAACCAATACAGACTTCAATAATGCATTTGAAATGGTTAAAATTTAGTAAAAAAAATTGTGATCTCTGCAGTCATAGATCAAAAAACTTAAGCACTTTTGAGTAATTCTTTGCAGTAAGTATAGGGAAAAATTGGTCTTTGGGACAAGTTAGTGATTTGAAGAATCGAAATTGTGTGCGTCACGCTCGAGAACAAATAATATTATTGGCACTGTAGCCCGTAGTATTGGAGATTGCTTGTTGATTTATTGGAGATTAAATAAATTAATTAAATTAGGCGGCATAACAGTCCATTGAGAACTAGGGCCTAGTAACTTACAACTCTTAACCATTCCTGTGTGCAAGCAATGTTGTCAGAGATAGAGGGGACAGTATTACTACTTAAAACTAGAACAACCACAGCAGCAAATCTAACTATCTAACGCTTTTTGTTTTTCATATTTTGTCTTTTTTTATATTTTTTTTTATTATTATTACATGTTTTTTTTATTATTTTTTTTGTATTTTTTTTGTATTTTTTTGTATTTTTGTTTGTATTTTTTTGTATTTTTTTTTTTTTTTTTTTTTTTGTGCCACCATGCCTATTCTACTTAAAACTAAACCCTAAAGCTATAAAACAAGTATGTATGCGAGTTTAGACGCAGCATGAATTGTGTCATGACCCGCCTTGAACCCGAACTGTTTATCCGGAATTATTTTGTTGTCCGCAGCCCACTTAGTCAGAGCCCTATTGATGATCTTTTCGAAAACTTTGCTGATACTCGGAAGAAGACTTATCGACCGAAGATTTGACGGGTTGGAGTTGTCCTTTCCCTTTTTCGGGAGAGGATGAACCACAGCGGTCTTCCAGTCCAACGCACTAATCATCACGCCACGGGTACTACGATTTATTGGAGATTGCTTGTTGATTTTTTGAATAAAGAACTCCAACAAAATACACTATACAATATTTTGCATAAAGGTTTGGATCATCTAACGTAAGAATTTAAGCCGATTGTACGAAAGTACAAGTACAAATAGGATCAAATTTACGGAGAGAAGACAATTCAACGCTTGAAGGAAACAAACCTACTACAAATGTCAATACAGTCCACAAATGAGCTACAAAATCTTCATGTCATATAATTAATGAAATTGTTGTACGATCGAGTATACATGAAGTCTTATGACTAAAACATAATTCAAAAAGAGGCTGGGATGCGACCCACACTGATAACTTCCCATCCCGTCTATTGATTTGTCTTGCTTAAAAGTTTGTCTAAATGTATCAATCCTTACCAAATTTGCGTTCTATTTTTTGTAGATTTTATTTTTTTATGAAAAAACGGACTGTTGGATTTTTATAAAAAAATTATTGAATATAAAAAACAATATTTTCTGTGAAATAAAATAAGTTTGAAGCCAATATTTTAATTTTTGAAAAGCTATTTGAGCCGAAAATCAATTTTTACCAACTTTTATTCATTTTTTTGTTTAGGTTTTTATTTTTTGTAAAAAAACTGTCAATTCGATTTTTCTCAAAATTTGTCCTAATGTTGAAAACAATATTTCTTATAAGTTAAAATTAGTTAGAAGCCATAATCTCAATTTTTTGAAAAGATATTTAAGTCGAAAATCAATTTTTACCAACTTTTGTTAAATTTTTTTTTCGGTTTTTAATTTTTTGTAAAAAAACTGTCAATTCTATTTTTTTCAAAATATTACTGAATGTTGAAAACAATATTTTTTTGAAAGATAAAAGTAGTTTAAAGCCAATATCTCAAAGTCTTGAAAAGATATTTGAGTCAAAACTCAATTTTTACCAACTTTTTTTTTATTTTTTTTTTTAGGTTATTATTTTTTGTAAAAAAACTGTCAATTCGATTTTTCTCAAAATTTTTCCTAATGTTGAGAACAATATTTCTTATAAGTTAAAATTAGTAAGAAGCCATAATCTCAAATTTTTGGAAAGATATTTAAGTCGAAAATCAATTTTTACCAACTTTTGTTAATTTTTTTTTTCGGTTTTTAATTTTTTGTAAAAAAAACTGTCAATTCTATTTTTTTCAAAATTTTACTAAATGTTGAAAACAATATTTTTTGAAAGATAAAAGAAGTTTAAAGCCAATATCTCAAAGTCTTGAAAAGATATTTGAGTCAAAACTCAATTTTTACCAACTTTTTTTTTATTTTTTTTAGGTTATTATTTTTTGTAAAAAAACTATCAATTCGATTTTTCTCAAAATTTTATCAGATGTCAAAAACATTATTCTTCGTTGCACAAAATTGTTTTGGAGATGAAATCATATTTTTTCGTAAAATTTTCGAAGTGACAAATTTTTTTTTTCAGTTTTTTTGATTTATAAAAAAAACCGTTAATTGAATTTTTTTCCAAAAATATAATTGTTTTGTATCACGTTACAATATATAACATAAAATTTTATTCAAGTCTCTAGCGTCATTGGTTCATGAGATATTTAGGGTTAACCAAAATTTTCACCTTTTTTTTAAACTGCTATGGTAAAAAACCACCCACGCAATTTTCTTGAGAGCCCTTTCTGCATCTTTCTGCCTTATTATCTGTATAACAAAATTTATTTGAAGTCGATATCTCTTCTGGTTCTTGAGCTATGGACGACGAAAAAAACGTCGCGAACGTACGGACGTACGTACACACGCACGCACAGACATCTTTCTAAAAATCTTTTATTTCGACTCTAGGGACCTTGAAACGTCGAGAAATGTCAAAATTTTCAATTTGACAAATCGGACCCATTACAATAACTTCCTATGGAAAGTTAAAAAGATTTCTTACAAAGTGGTTGATGTTTTATTTCTTTGTCTTTTTTTGCTAATTTTTTATAATAAAAAACTTAGACGTAACATTTGGTCCGGATTTGCAGATTCCCTATGTGTAGGGGACAGACAACAGACTAATGCTGGGCAGCGACAGAGGCCCGCGTAAGCATTTACGAGTCAGGGTTGCAAGGTTCATGAGGGGTTGGATCAGTTCCTCCTCTAGAATGACAATGAGACATACTTGTGCACTGAAATATTCATACACCGATCGATTACCAGCGACTTCGTAACTTCATTGATTGTGTTCTTGAAATGCATCAAAATGATCCGGATTTTTATCGAAAAATCGTCTCCAGTTATGAAGCCTATTTTCATTTCAGAGAAAACGTTTAAAAAAAATAAATAACGTGAACCCACAGGCCGTAGAGATCTAGAGCCTGGTGGCTTACAACTCTCAACCATTTCGGCGTTCGAGTCATTTCAGGGATGAAGGGGACCCACAATTGTTACCCCAAAACCAAAAAAAAAAAGAGGCTGGGATGCGACCCACACTGATAACTTCCCATCCCGTCTATCGATTTGTCTTGCTTAAAAGTTTGTCTAAATGTATCAATTCTTACCAAATTTGCGTTCTATTTTTTGTAGATTTTATTTTTTTTATGAAAAAACGGACTGTTGGATTTTTATAAAAAAATTATTGAATATAAAAAACAATATTTTCTGTGAAATAAAATAAGTTTGAAGCCAATATTTTTAATTTTTGAAAAGCTATTTGAGCCGAAAATCAATTTTAACCAACTTTTATTAATTTTTTTGTTTAGGTTTTTATTTTTTGTAAAAAAACTGTCAATTCGATTTTTCTCAAAATTTTTCCTAATGTTGAAAACAATATTTCTTATAAGTTAAAATTAGTAAGAAGCCATAATCTCAAATTTTTGAAAAGATATTTAAGCCGAAAATCAATTTTTACCAACTTTTGTTAAATTTTTTTTCGGTTTTTAATTTTTAAAAAAAAAATGTCAATTCTATTTTTTTCAAAATTTTACTGAATGTTGAAAACAATATTTTTTGAAAGATAAAAGTAGTTTAAAGCCAATATCTCAAAGTCTTGAAAAGATATTTGAGTCAAAACTCAATTTTTACCAACTTTTTTTTTATTTTTTTTTAGGTTATTATTTTTTGTAAAAAAACTGTCAATTCGATTTTTCTCAAAATTTTATCAGATGTCAAAAATATTATTCTTCGTTGCACAAAATTGTTTTGGAGATGAAATCATATTTTAGTCGTAAAATTTTCGAAGTGACAAATTTTTTTTTTCAGTTTTTTTGATTTATAAAAAAAACCGTTAATTGAATTTTTTTCCAAAAATATAGTTGTTTTGTATCACGTTACAATATATAACATAAGATTTAATTCAAGTCTCTAGCGTCATTGGTTCATGAGATATTTAGGGTTAACCAAAATTTTCACCTTTTTTTTAAACTGCTATGGTAAAAAAACCACCCACGCAATTTTCTTGAGAGCCCTTTCTGCATCTTTCTGCCTTATTATCTGTATAACAAAATTTATTTGAAGTCGATATCTCTTCTGGTTCTTGAGCTATGGACGACGAAAAAAACGTCGCGAACGTACGGACGTACGTACACACGCACGCACAGACATCTTTCAGTTCTCTCTGAAGTGTTGTGGGGTGCACACCTCAAAGAAAACTTAACCTTATACTCAAGTAACTTACAATATTAAACATTAATAAAATATAAAGATGATTTGTGTTGTTTGTTCGCATCATATCGATCGTAACTCATCGTCGAAAATCGAATGCAGTGACTGTAATTATTTGTTTCATCATGAATGTGTTAATTTAACAAAAGAAGATGCCGCTTCTTATGAATCAATTGGAGCTCCATTTCGTTGTGATAAATGTTCAGTGCTTAGGCGTCGCTCTCTTCACTCTTTGGCTCAGTGTAGTTCATCTCCCACCATTAACAGAAAAGAAGTGGGAAGCAACAATGCACCGCAGAACATCGCTGGTGCGTCTATGAATGCCGTTGACTCCGAAGATGAATGTACTCTTCAGATGGTTTATTTAAAATTAACAAACCTAGAGAATACAAATCGCCGTTTTTTGGAGCAAATAAATGAGTTGCGAAATGAAAACATTGAACTCAAATCGAAAGTGCATAGCTTAGAGAGCAAGCTTAATTGGCAACAACAGCGTACGCTGAGTAATAACATTGAGATTGTTGGTGTTCCTAATGTCAATGACTCTAATGTTTTTCTAACGACAAAGGAAATCTTCAGCAAAGCCTTGTCTATTGAAATTTCTGATAGTGAAATAGAAAAGTGCTATCTTAAGAAAATAATAAGCAAAAATAAGGAAGAAAGTAAAGATCCCCGCTTCCCATCGAAGTTAAAATCGATCATCTGTGTTAGATTTTGTGATCTCACAACAAAGCAGCGAATAATGAGCGCAAAGACAATGCACAAAAAAAACTTAAATGCATATGCTGGTGGTATCAATAGTAGCAACAAAAATAAAAGCAGTATCAACAGAGACAACAACAACTTCAACAATAGCAGCAGCAGCAGCAGCGTCAACATCAGTAGCAGCAAAAGTACTGGCACCGGGATCTTTATAAATGACTCCCTCACGAAGTATACCCAGGCTTTACTTATGAAAACAAAAGAGATGGCTAAACAATAAGGTGTAAAATATGTATGGTATAAAGATAATCAAATACTTTTGCGAAAAGTTGAGGGGGGAAAAGTAATATCTATTAAATCTTTTAATGAAATTGCTCGTATTTAGAGCTTATCACTTTTTATTTTTTTTTCTCTTAATTTAACAATGAATGAAGATTATTATTTAATCGAAGACTTTTCTTCTCTCAATAATAGTAATGCTAATATTGATATAAATAATGTTTTTACAAATAGATCATATTGTAATAACAAAATTTTTATTGTTCACCAGAACATCAGAAGCTTAAGAGCTAATTTTGCAGATTTTGTTACCCATCTTGATTCTTTTGCTTGCATTCCAGATGTTGTTTTTGTATCAGAAATCTGGATTTATACCTATAGCTTGCCCGGGTTTAACTTTATTTCAAATCCTAATGATAATTATGCCTCCGGTGGTGTTGGATGTTTTGTTAAGGATGAATACAAAGTGCTCGATGTCGTTTGTGTTGTTTTTGAGTGCGCTGATATTTTAAGAGTTTCCATTTCCATAAACCATGAAACCTATGTTTTGATTTGTGTATACAGATTTCATTCTTTTAGTATTTTAGAGTTCGTGAAAGAATTTTCTGGTCTGTTGGAAAAAGAAAGGTCAAAAAATTTGATTATACTAGGAGATTTTAATCTTAATATTTTGGAAAATAATGAAACTTGTTCTAGTTATTTAACCTTATTGGCTTCTCATGGTCTATATTCTTTTATTAATGAGCCTACACGTAATTCATCTGGCAGTTGTATAGATCACATTTACGGCCGTTTCAGTAATGTGTATGTTGGTAATTGTGAATCAGGTGTATTTGATTTGTTGATATCCGATCATTCAATGACAGGAATTCTAGTTGATATTTCCAAAAGAAAAAATTGTGGAATCTCAGAAAATTCTTATAGTTTGATGAAAATCGATTATAATAAGTTAAAACATTTGCTTTTGTATGAGTTTTGGGAAAATGTGTATTCTTGTTTAGATGCTTCAAGTTCCTATTCGCTTTTTATTGATTGCCTTAGTAAGCATATTCGTAATTCTTCTTCAACTTTTTCTCCAAAAAAAATAAATAAAAGGCTTAAGCCATGGATTTCAAGTTATTTGATAAATAAAGTAAAAAGAAAAAACAAACTAAGAATAAAATGCTATAAGAACCCTAATAATACTATTCTTAAACGTAATTATAAGAAGCTGTGTGCTGAACTTAAAAAAGAAATTCCGCTTTGCCGTGATAACTTTTACCGGAATCAGTTTAACTCCTCAAGAGGCAATCTGAAAAATGAATGGAAAATCGTTAACAGCATACTCAACAAACATTCTACGTCAAAAAGTCTTAAAACGATGTACATTGATGATTGTGAAGTTACTGACAAATGTGTAATTGCTAATGCGTTTAATGACTTTTTTATAAATGTAGCCACTAATCTGCAACCACATTCTTGCCAACCTATTGGTGACGCTGAGCCGATGCAAAGCAACAGTTTCGTTTTTGAGTCCATATCTTTGTATATGAAGTGGAAGTAGATTATATATACAAAGTCCATATCTTCTCTTGAGAAACTTAAAGCTATTGGTAATTTAAAAAATTCGCATTCGTCTGGTGCTGATGGTATATCAAATTTGTTTGTTAAACAAATTTCTTGTTTCGTAATTGATGTTCTCGCCTGTATTTTTAACCGCTGTGTTTTTGCAGGGATTTTCCCTGATGCTCTCAAAAATGCTGATGTCATACCATTATTTAAAAAAGGTTCGGCCAGTAATATGTGTAACTATAGACCTATATCTCTTCTTCCCGTCTTTAGTAAGATTTTTGAAAAAGTTATAAAAACAAGGATGGTTAGCTTTTTGAACAAAACAAAATTTTTTAATCCTGTCCAATTTGGGTTTCAGCAGGGAAAATCAACTGAAGAAGCGTTATTATTACAGTTTTGTGACCAAATAATGCGGAATTTAGATCAAAAAAAGTGCACAGTTTTGTGACCAAATAATGCGGAATTTAGATCAAAAAAAGTGCACAGCCGGTTTATTTATTGATATAACAAAGGCTTTTGATATGGTTAACCATAAAATCTTACTGCGAAAATTAGAAAATGCTGGATTCCGTGGTTTTATGTTAAAGTGGTTTGGATCTTATCTTGAAAATAGGTGTCAGAGAGTGAAGTTGGATGAGATCAGAAGCGAATTTATGTTTCTCAACCTCGGTGTACCCCAAGGATCTGTTTTGGGACCAATTTTATTCCTAGTGTACATAAACTCTCTGTTTACTCTTGATTTCAGAGGTAAACCAACTGCGTTTGCGGATGATGTTGGTTTTTCTTATGGCACTAACAGTCGATTGGATTTGGTATCAGATATAAATTGGGACCTTGAGTTATTGAGAATATGGTTTTCGGTTCATAATTTGGTTATTAGTTCGAAAACGAAGCTAATGTTGTTCAGCTTATCATCCTTCCAAAACTTTGAAGTTGATTTTCAGTACCATGCCCCAGAATGTCAAAAGTTCAAGCTTCCTAACTGTAACTTTTTAACCGGGACCAAGACTTATCTAACTTATACTAACCAAAACTGTGCGTCCAATTGTTTTTCAATAGAAAAAGTGAATGATTTTAAATACTTAGGTCTTGTAATTGATTCCAAAATGAAATTCTCAATTCACACGGATAACTTGGGAAAGTACTTTAGGTGTACAATGAGGCACTTCTACTTTTTGCAAAATTTAGTTTCAACTGAGCTTTTAAAAACCATTTACTATGGCATTTTCCAGTCTAAGCTACAATATGGAATTGTTTGTTGGGGTGGTATCTACTTCAACAAAATTCAGCCTTTATTAGTTTTGCAAAAATATGTTATTAGAAAAATTTGCCGTAAACCAAGTAGATATCCGAGTTTTCCTCTTTTTTGTGACCTGAAAATTCTTCCAGTGCGTCATTTGTATTGTTTTAAAGTGCTTAAATCCTTTTTTATGAAGTCTGGTAATCGTAATTTCCGTTTAATTTCAAATTATAGTTTACGTGGAAACTCTTCGAACATCCTTACCGTACCCACATTCCGTACAACTGCGTTTCGGAATTTTTATTCTATTTCATCGTTTCGGTTATTTAACAAGCTTCCACTTTCTTTAAGAACAATAACTGCTCCTGGTATGTTTGTAAGTCATTTAAAACTATGGGTTTTAGATTTTGATTATTCAAACTTGGAATTAATTGCTTCTGGTACTCTGGTTTAGTTTCACGATGTGTTCTTTATTTTCTCTATGAAATGTATTTGATTTTATGTAACAAAGTAATTTTATTTTCATTACTGTAATATAATAACATCTTTTTTTTTTCTGTGTACTCTCAAAAGGACTCGATTAAAACTTTTTTTTTTTAAACTTTAATGTTAAGGGTCACCCCACCCATTAATTTTAATTAAGTATATTAATTGAAGTGGCATTCAACACTATTTTAATTTCTTTGTAAATTGAATACAGAATGTCACTATTTTTTTTCATTTTATTATATTTTAAATTTACATTCTTTATTAAAATCATTGTAAATATTTACTTTAAGTTTATACGAAATGAAATGAAATGAAATGAAATAAATAAAAAAAAAAAAAAAAAAAAAAAAAAATCTTTTATTTCGACTCTAGGGACCTTGAAACGTCGAGAAATGTCAAAATTTTCAATTTGACAAATCGGACCCATTACAATAACTTCCTATGGAAAGTTAAAAAGATTTCTTACAAAGTGGTTGATGTTTTATTTCTTTGTCTTTTTTTGCTAATTTTTTATAATAAAAAACTTAGACGTAACATTTGGTCCGGATTTGCAGATTCCCTATGTGTAGGGGACAGACAACAGACTAATGCTGGGCAGCGACAGAGGCCCGCGTAAGCATTTACGAGTCAGGGTTGCAAGGTTCATGAGGGGTTGGATCAGTTCCTCCTCTAGAATGACAATGAGACATACTTGTGCACTGAAATATTCATACACCGATCGATTACCAGCGACTTCGTAACTTCATTGATTGTGTTCTTGAAATGCATCAAAATGATCCGGATTTTTATCGAAAAATCGTCTACAGTTATGAAGCCTATTTTCATTTAAGAGAAAACTTTTAAAAAAAATAAAAAACGTGGACCCACAGTCCGTAGAGATCTAGAGCCTAGTGGCTTACAACTCTCAACCATTTCGGTGTTCGAGTCATTTCAGGGATGGAGGGGACCCACTATTGTTACCCCAAAACCGAAAAAAAAAACAAATTGAGAAAGTATTTTTCATGAGAAGAATTACTCTTGGAGGATTTGTAGATCTTCGTAAGAGGCAGTATCCATGAAAAAAATGTAGGTGGCCAAGCAGTGATGGAACCAAATACATCTGGCATGACAGTACTACGCACCATCACGTCACAGAGAAAACGTTGGAGATGGAAATATCCAAGAAAAGCCTTTCTATACTCATTGTGTCACTCTTATGTAAGTGCAGTTTTTGTACTGGCAGGGGGATGTAGTGATTGGAACTTGCTTATTCTAAAATACGGTAAGGCAATGGTTACGCTATAACGAGGCATAATTATTGTTTGTTCTTATAAATATACATAAGTAATTGGAAGATATATTGTGAAGACACTTATTTCCAACAAGCCACCGAGATCTTGAGATTTAACACCTCTATAGATTTATTTCTTCGGGGTCACGTATAAGGTCTATCCTAATATTCCAAAAATCTATTAACCTTAAATATGGGATTCATTTATAAACAGTTTAGTAAGGCAATACAAGCATTGTGAACCAAAATCAAATCTGAAAAAACCTGATCCATCTTTTTATTAATTGGTGAATATTGGAAGAGAAATTTGAAGTCATTTTTAACTCCCCAGAGGAAGTTATTGTAATGGGTCCGATTTGTCGAATTGAAAATTTGGACAGTAAAAGATTTTTAGAGAGATGTCTATGCGTGTGTACGTATGTACGTACGTACGTTCGCGATGTTTTTTTCGTCGTCCATAGCTCAAAAACCAGTAGAGATATCGACTTAAAATATTTTTTTTATACAGATAATAAGGCAGAAAGATGCAGGAAGGGTCTCAAGAAAATTGCGTGGGTGGTTTTTTTTACCATAGCAGATTAAAACAAAGGTGAACATTTTGGTTAACCCTAAATATCTCACGAACCAATAACGCTAGCGACTTGAAATAAATTTTATATTATGTATTTTAACGTGATACCAAACAAATATATTTTTGGAAAAAAATCTAATTAATGGTTTTTTTATAAATAAAAAAACTGAAACAAAATTTATCACCTCGAAAATTTAACGAATAAAAAACGATTTTATCTGCAAAACAATTTTGTGCCACGAAGAATAACGTTTTTAATATTTGGTAAAATTTTGAGAAAAATCGAATTGAAATTTTTCTTAATAAAAATATAAAACCTAAGAAAACATTACTCAAAGTGGGTAAAAATTGGATTTCGACTTAAATATCTTTTAAAAAATTTGAGATATTGGCTTGAAATTAATTTTATTTTATAAGAAATATTGTTTTCAACATTCAGTAAAATTTTGAGAAAAATCGAATTGACATTTTTTTTTACAAAAAATTAAAAACCATAAAAAACGCATTACTAAAAGCTTCAAATTAATTTTATTTTATAAAAAAATATTATTTTCGACATTCAGTAATTTTTTTAACACTCAGGTTTTTCATAAAAAAGTAAAATCTACAAAACATAGTACGAAAAATTGGTATAAATTGATGTTCGGTTCTCGATATCTCGCGAATAATAGAAAACATTGACTTTAAATTAATTTGAATAATCCAATTTGTATTAATTTATACAGGGTGGGCCGTAAATAAGTGCACTTAAAAAAAAATTATATTAATACAACTGTAGCGCTTTTAAATGAAATATTTATTTTAAATTATACAAAACGAAATGAATTTTTATTTTTTAAAAATTAAATCATCCAAATATTGTCCATTTCGCCTACAGCACTCTTCCAATCTGACTCTGAGATTTTGGAACACTTTTGTCAAAAGTTGCGGAGTGATTAAGCGGATTTCTTCTTCAATGTTCGCTTTTAATTCAGCCGTCGTTGAAGGATTATTAGAGTACACCTTACTCTTGAGGTAGCCCCATAAAAAGAAATCCGGTGGCGTTAAGTCAGGGCTCCTGGGTGGCCAAGCAATATCATCCCTCCTCGATATCAACCTTCGAGGAAACATTTCTCTAACGACCTCCAGAGAGTCGTTACTTGTATGGCAGGTAGCGCCATCTTGCTGGAACCAGGTGTGAATAGTGTAACCACTTGATTCTTGCAGTTTTGGAGCTAAAAAATCTCTAAGCATCGAAACATAACGCTCTGAATTAACAGTAACATTACGCCCGTATCGATCTTCATAAAAATACGGCCCTATGATCCCCCACTTGGCTATTCCGGCCCAAACGGTCACTTTTGGAGAGTGTAACGGTCGTCCATGTTTTAAGCGTGGATTTTCTGTTCCCCAGTATCGACAATTTTGTCGATTAACAAATCCGTTGACATGAAAATGAGCTTCGTCTGAGAAGATAATGTTATTGAAGTGAGGGAATCTCCGTAACATTTCTGTTGCGAAATTGAACCGTGAAACAAAATCGGATTCTTTCAAATCTTGGACAATCTGAATTTTGTAAGGGTATAACTTCAAATCATCCCGTAAAATGCGACGTAAACGTTCTGGGTACTCCCAGGGCCGCAGCGCGTTTCCGTGTAGAGCTTCTTGGATCCTCGCGCACAGAAGCTTGTACGCGTTCAATTGTTTCTGCAGTCCGCCTGGAACGTGGGCGTCCTGTAGGTCGAAGTTTTTGCGTTGATCCCGTTGCCTCGAATGTTACGATCCATTTTTTGATTACATTCGTACTTGGACACTCGGTGATGTTGCGTAATCCAAACTTTACCCGAAAAAGCCGACGAACAGTCACGTATGAGCGATTGTTTTCATAAAAGGCCCGAACGCAGAAATCGCGCTGCTCTCCCATGAACGGACTCATTGCGACTAAAAATTTAGATCTCGAGCTGCAAGGAGATACCATCCCCTCGCGTCTCGGTTATTTCGTTCGGGAGTTAGAGCGAGACAAAAAGTGCACTTATTAACGGCCCCCCCCTGATAAGAAATAAATATTTTTAAGATATGCTACTAAAATGGGTAAAAATTCGTTAACGACTAAAAATCTCGTTAACAAAAATAGATTTTGAAATCAAACTATTTCATCATAAAGGGTGTCCCAAAATTAACGCAAGATTTTAATTAAATAGAAAACGCCGTTTTTAGTCTTTTGATAGTTATATTTTTATTGACTCGTAAAGTACATAGGATAGGGTTATGTATGGAACAACACATCGGACAAATGGCCTCCACGGCTTTGCATGCACATGCGCACTCTTTTGTTGAAATTTTCCATGACCATTCTGCATAAATGTGGCTGAATTTCGTTGATGTAGCGTTGAATCTCCTCCTTTAATGCACGGGTGGTTGTGGGCTTGTTGACATAGACTTGTGATTTCAAATAACCCCATAAAAAGAAGTCTAATGGTGTTAAATCACACGATCTAGGAGGCCAATTTTGATCACCAAAACGAGAGAGTACACGACCTGGAAATGTCTCATGTAGTAATTGAATTGTTTCACGGGCTGTATGACATGTGGCACCGTCTTGTTGAAACCACATATTGGACACATCAATATCATCCAATTTTGGCAGAAAGAACTGTGTAATCATGTCGCGATATCGAGCACCAGTAACAGTCACTGCTTGACCAGCATCATTTTCAAAAAAATATGGCCCAATTATGCCTCCAGCCCAAAATCCACACCATACAGTCACGCGTTGTGGATGCATTTGTTTTTCGACAATCACATGTGGGTTCTCCGAACCCCAAATGCGGCAATTTTGGCGATTGACAAAGCCATCAAGATGAAAATGTGCTTCATCGCTTAGGATGATTTTGCTCGAAAAATCAGCCGCGAAGCTTTCACTATTTTTGAAATATTCTTTAATAATAAAGACACGTTGTTCTATCGTGTAACGCTCCATTTTTAATAACCCTATACTGTTAGCTGTCAAATTGCTTTTTTCAGGGTTGCCAACACTTCACTGCACAAATGGCGGCAAATTCAAATCTTGCGTTAATTTTGGGACACCCAATAATGTTGGTAGTTTTTAAATTTTGTATAACAATTAAATTGACAACTTTTTTAACAAAACACGAAAACCTACAAACCTTTTAAGCAAGACAAATCGACAGACGGGATGGGAAGTTATCAGTGTGGGTTGCATCCCAGCTTTTTTTTAAATTACATTTGACCTCTTCTTTTCAAGTAAAAATCAACATTCTCAGCTGTTAAAATATTCTTATTTTAACTTTACCACGTCAGCTCCAATTTTCCAGATCAACAAACTTTGTCATCTTTGTATGTTTTTAATTAAATAAAACTCCGTTTAAATTTGTCTTTGATGAACATAGATTGAATTAGAACTTATAAAACATACAAAAACTATTTTTCGAAAAAAAAACTATCTTTACCCCAAATCTAATAAGGAAGGAAGTTATGACAACTCCCGAGTCCCAAGTGATGTGTCAAAAAAAGGTAAAACTTCAACTATACCTATCCAAAACTTAGATATCTACGAGTATGTACATATACTTGATCCTTGTTTTATTTTAATTTCAATATATAGGAAATGGTATAGGAATAGGTATGGGTTGAGTATACATATATGAATCCGGTGATAAGTTTTACCTTAAGTAAGTTAGACATTTATTGGAATCATATATCACATTGAAATCCCTTAACTCCAGGATATTCACAGGTAGAGGAAGGTTTGGTATCTATTCCATATAACGTATGTATGTATATAAATAGGAATCTATGATGATGGTGAGGATGAGCTTAAAATCTTTCACCTTTCATCCTTTCATTAAATTTTCACAAAACTTTAAGCTTTTCAAACCAACATGCGATATTACATATATTATTTCTTTTTTTTTCTTATCCTTGCTTTCTATATATATGTACGGTATATTTGTAGAGCGATGCAAAAGAGAATGTGTGTAGAGATATATAGATTCTAGGATACGGTCTGTATCCTTGCTTTGTGAATAAACATCAACAAAATATAAACAGCACAAAATCTGGCAAAAAATCAAGCGAAATGTGCTTGCTTGTGCATATAAACGCCTCACGTGCAGTTTCGTCCTGCCTTCAACTCTATAGGTACGAGTAGGTACATAAAATTGCCGAGCTGTGTTTTCATGTCCTCTATCCTCTAGCTCCTAGGAACATCCAATAATCTCCCGGAGTGCAACATTGACTTTACACCCGCATCCTCGTATTATACACGATGCAACGATGTGGATGCTTAAAAAAGGACTCAGTGTGTGGAAGGATGTAGATGGGGGTTATCCTTTTCAGGACTTACTTGATATTACATTTGCTGTTCATTATAAATGTAGATCAAATCCTTTGTATCTATGTATATGAAGATGAACTGCTTTTATGCGTAGCTTGTCAATCCTTACTGCATGCAGTATGTGCAGTGTGCATCCACCTAGTTCATTGCATGTGTTTTGTTTATGTCCGCCTGTTTTGCACCACAAAAACATTACACATAATACAAAAAAGGTAAAATAGAAAAGAAACAAGGACCTTAAAAGGACATGAAAGGTGGGGTGTCTGTGCCTCTTACGCCTCCGATGCCTCTGCTGCTTCCGACGACGCAGCCGTGCAGTGTGTTTATAGACATTAAATGAATGGCCATTCCTTCATTGCCCCCAATCCCCCACAAAATACGACACGACACGAGGATGATGTCAGCCTCAGCAAGGATATGGCGCGAAAGTGAGAGGAGATATAAAGGATGCTGTAGCTGATATAGTTGGGTGGTTTCTGGCTGTCGAAGTCGAGAAAGCGTTCCATTGCTCGACAGCCCCCGCCATCGCCTTCACAAGCTTTGCACAATGCATATAGTCAAGGACACTCGCTAATATAGAGAAGGAGAGCACAATCGAAGGATTATTATATGTATATGCTAATGATAACGAGTGAGAAATCTTCCGTGATGTTGACGATGCTGATGATGACGATGGCGACAATGACGACGAACGACCAAGACGACGACGACATTGAGTGCGGAACAAAAAATGAAAATGGAATGAGTGAGCAGGATTTGTTTAGTGCTTGTTTATATATCAAAAAGGACTCTTGGTTGGAATATTTATAGAGACGAGAAAACGATGTGCATCGACAACACTTAACTGAGATGCCCCCATGAAAGAATTAAAAAGTGTCTGCCATCACCAGGCCCAGCCCAAGCGGTATAATTAAATTTACTCCTAGGTGGATTGTCTTGTTCTTAGATGTTGCGATGTCCTTACGGGCGCGCCAACACGTTATCCTTTAAAGTTTAATGTTTCTGATGTTTTCCAGTCTTTATGATAAATAATTTATATAGCCCCAAAGCATAGCTTTTACTTGAGGAGGAAATAATATTAATCTGTGGACTAGGTTCGTCCTGGTGTGGGAACTTCTCTCTCTCTTCTGCTCTGCGAAGGATTTGTTTTTTCGCTTTTCTGACACTTCTTCGCATCGTTTTTAACATTACGCCTTCTTTTTTCCTGTTGGCATTATCAACTTCCGTTGTTTTATGTCTGATTGTGCTTTTGTGCATTTTGTTGACGACTAAGAATAAAAATAAAAATAAAAATAATAAAAAAGTCCTGATTTAAGGCTTCAAGACAAATAAACGTACCTGCATAGCTAGATAAATAACAACAAAAGTGATGTACAATAAAAATAAGATATAACTAAAGAAACTTGCAAGTGAAGAGGATATTGTTGGCCCTTTGGGTATTCCATTTATGTTTGACTTCCTTTGGGTGAAGAATGATTTCCTTTTTGCTATTTTTTCTTCTTCTTCTTCTTGTAAATAGACCAAGACGAGGAAGATGAAGACCGACCTGCTCTAACTAGGTAGGTATGTGTCCCCCTTTTTCCTTCTTTCTCTGCTTTTTGAGAAATTAATGTCTCGGAGAAGAGAAGACAACCATCGTCGTCATCGTCATCAGACACAAAAAAAAAACAAAAACAATGGATGTGTCTGGGTTGGTTTGGCATCTCTTATAAGGAAAACCAGGCGTATTTTTATAGTCATATAGTTTCACCTACAATAGAATATCTAAGTACCTTCAAGGACCTTTAAAAATGTATGTATATTGTCAGAACTATAGCGCCACCTACATTTTCCAGTTAGACAGATAGAAATATTAGGTTAGATTGAAAACGATGTCCATGACAAAACTGATGGCACAAGAAAGCCAAAAGTCATTTTGATTAAATAGATCACATTTTCGAAAAAGAAGATTGATTTCCTTTTTCACCAAAAGGACTCAGAAAAATGATTTTTGGTTGTTTGTTATTTTATAGCTATACTTTACTCTCATAAATGGAAATGGAGATACATATTTTGAGAAAGTATAAAGGAATGGCTTAAAAAAGTCATCATAGTCATTGTTGGGTTTAAAAGGATTTTTGATCTTTTAATCAAAAGCGAAACAAAAGTGGGTTTGTGGGTAGGGTGGTAGAAATATATTTTCTAGGATTATCCGGAATTGGGTTTTGCCAGTCGTATTTTTTGTATGCCATCATTAGTACATAATAGTTCAAAGCTATAGATGAATTGTTGCTTATGAAGCTTTGAAATATGGAACGATGAAAATTTATGATGAGTTTTATTCCATTTTGTTGGTATGTTCGACATGAGAGTACGAGTTTTTTGTGAAAATATCAATTTTGAAAAAAAACACTCTTCGAAAACACGAATTTTCCGTGTATTAGCAACCTCGAGTTTAGTATAACATCTACGTTTTCGAAAACGTTTTGAAATGCATCATCTCTGCATGATCAAAATTTTTTTAAATTATTTAATGCCTATCAACCATCAGAAAAGAACCAAATGGTATGCTTACACAAGAAATTAAAAGATCAGCAACATTCAGTTGTCAACACAAATATCAATTATATTCTTGTTGGGATGAGTTCCTCTTTCTGTGATGAGATGATCCAGTATGTGTTGTGTTATGGGATTAATGCTGCGGGAGTGGTGTTATTCCAGGCTGGAATTGGCTACGTTCACAACCCAAAGTCAATTCTGTAAATGCATTTCATTGGTAAACTGGTAAGTAAAACTTTTTCCAACAGGGACGCGTAGATTTTGACAGCTCTTGACGGCCATATTGTTTCTTTTACTTTCTGTCAAAATATCTTCTTTTAAACAGTCACTAAAGACAAATTATCATGGTAAGTTACAGCGTCGAGCAGCACGTGATAAATAAATTGTGTGTTCTCAAGTAGCAAGTTGACTTTTCAACATCTTTTAGTCAAATTCTACTCCAGTGGAGTCAACAAAACACAAAATTTGCCGGAAACATCGCTGCTGTTCTTGCAAGTGTGCAGCAAAATCCAAAACAGTCAATTCTGCGTCGAAAATCCAACAGATTATTCCTAATTCCATTTTGGAGCAGTTGATTGAAGTTGATTGAAATTTTGGTCCACAAAAATCTTTAGTGATGAAGCCCATTTTTGGATAAATGGCTACGTGAATAAGCAAAATTGTCGGATTTGGGACCACAGCAATCCAAACAAGATTCACGAAGATCCAATGCATCCAAATAAAGTTAATGTTTTGTTTGTTGGGGATTTTGGGCTAGAGACATCATCGGTCCGTACACCTTTGAAAATGATGCTGGCCAGGACATCACCGTCAAATGCGATCGCTATAGGTAGATGATCAACAACTTCTTGTGGACAGCGACGGCATAAGGTTCCAACAGAATGGCGCTTAGTGCCATACGGCTCAAGACACAATCAATATTGTGCGCGTGCGGTTTTTTGGCATGGTTATTTGACGCGCGTCGAGGTGATGTGAATTGGCCAACAAGATTGTGGGCCTTTTTTAAGTCACAGCCGCAAACCACTGCAGCCCTCAATGATAAAATAATCGATGCCATCGCTCAAATGCAGTCTGATTTATGTGTCAATGTCATCTGAAAAGAGACCTTTCGAATGCGCAGCACCCGCCGAAAACTCGGCGGGCATTTAAACGATGTTATATTTCACACATACTACATAATTTCATTGATAGGACATTTAAATGAAGATAAAACCTTATTGATATCTCATAAACAACTTTTTTTTTTCAACTTTAAAATGCCTTAAATGGAAAACCCTTTATATAACATACATTATGTACATCTATGCAGATCATCACTTTTGTCCACATGGTCTGTTTTGATGTTCAATAGAAATAATTCTCTTTTTAAAAGCCGAGCAGATAACTGAGCTGTCAAGAAAATCTATCTATGTTTCCTTTTTAATCAGAGTTACATATCTCGCATTGCGCTCTATAAGCTCTGAATGAAATCGAAATGACCGATCTGATGGAGTAAAAAACTGACCTTGGCTTGACGTGTCCATGTTCTTCGCAGTACTCTGTTCTGTAACTGTACTTCAGAAGAGAAATAACTTATGGCTGAAACACAAACACGCTTCAGCTTCGGCTGCTCCTGACGTTTACGAGTTCAGCCATAGGAATTCAATACATGCTATCACAATGAAGCTTTGGACTCACGTTTCGTTTGACAATCATAAGGAAAAGATCGTAATGTTACGTAATGTGACATTGACGGAAGCTCTAGTTCAAATTAGCTGAATATTTGTTTTGTCCGACAGACAACAAACAAAATACATTTGCTTTTGGAGGGATTCCCATTGGTTATTATAGGCTGTGTAATCTAATTCCAATTTCAAAATTCATATTTTTTACTGCACGAAAAATAAAAGCAAACTTTTGAGAAAAACTACCAGCTGCTAATGACAGAAGTGTCATTTTAGAAATGTCATATTAGAAATGTCAATCAAAGCAACCTCGAAGCAGGCTCATCGTAACGCAGACGAAGCTGAAGTTGAAGCGAGTTTGTGTTTCAGCCATTATAACTTAACTTTTCTTTCTCTGTTCCAAGATAAGCTAAATCAAATAACGCATGAATTCCTTTCTATAAGCTCTAAGATGGCATTCACACTGTATTCGACTTATTTTGAAGTTCTGTTTAAAAGAGATAGGCTATTTGTTTTATAAATAAGTGGAAATAAGATAAATGATCAAATGTCAAAATGAGCCACCATCTTATGTTTAATTTAAATTACGTACGTTACGTATATTTACTGAACTTGAAAGTAATGAAAAATGTGTATTTTCCTTAATTTGTGTTAAACCAACTCAGAAAATATATAGAAATTGATTTTTTGGCTTAAAAAGAAAAAAAAAATAAATTTACATCTTCCAAAAATTTTAAAACCAACATTACTGATTCCAACTGTATTCATTTTCAAAGTTCTTCTATTGAAAGAATTGTATTTGACAGATGACGTGAGTGACAATATACACTCACCGAAATAATTATAAAGGCAGTATGATTTTTCGAAGTAAAAAAAGAAAATATAACACTTTTTAAAAAAAATTTAATGAAAAACGTAACAAAAACACTTATTCTAACAAAATAAACACTTTTGATTTTTTTTTTTAGTTTAGAGGAACAAATTAACTAAAAATTAAAATTTCGCTACGAAATAATTATAAAGGCACTTGTTTTTTTTCGTGTTTAACAATTCTAATACGAAGTATGGTTGCCTTTTTTGGCTATAACTTCTTCCATTCGTCTAGGCATTGAGTTAATTAGGGTTTGAACATAAGAATTATCTATGTTTTTCCACTCCTCTTGGATTGATTGCTTTAATTCCTTTACATCCTTAAACTGGCGGCCATGATGGAAAACTTTTGATGATAAAAGTGACCACAGGTTCTCAATTGGGTTTAAGTCGGGACTTAATGCTGGCCAATCAAAAGTGGGGATATTTCGGGACGACAGGAACTCTTTTGTGGCTCTTGATCTGTGGATTGCAGCGTTGTCTTGCTGGAAAATGAACTCTGGTGTGGCTATTTCATCTCCAAAATTGATTAAAACATCATCGAGGAGTTGAATGTAGTAAACAGAATCCATTCTCGTGCTCACGAAGCAAATGGGAGTAGTTCCATTGTACCCTATACCCCCCCAAACCATAAGGGATCCTCCACCAAAGTTTCGCCGTTTGCGCACTATTTTGGGGTCGTTTTTAGAGCGCCAATATTTGTGTCCGCCGTCTGGACCATCCAAGTTAAACTTCTTCTCGTCTGTAAAAATCACTGTTCTCCACTCCTCTCTCCAGAACCGGTGTTTTTCAGCAAATCGAAGCCGGGCTAGTTTGTGTCGTGGCAATAGCTCTGGTTTAGCACATTTGGTTTCGTATGAAAGCTTCAAATCTTTTTTTATTATTTGTTGGACTCGTCGCACTCCCACTCCTAAGTCCATTTTTGCCATTAACTCCTTAGCACACAAGTTATCTCTAATAAGGAGTCTTTTCATCTCTCTTTTGGCACGATTGGTGACGAGCGGCGTCCTTCCTGGTCGTTTTTTTGTCCCATATTGCGGACCTTTGTTGATGAAATTGTCAATGACGCAGCTCGACCTTCCCAAACGTCGTGAAATTTCGCGATTGGATAGGCCTATCTCATGGTATACCTTGATTTTTCCTTTTTCTTCGCCGGTCAACGACTTTCCACGCGGCATTGTTTAAAAACCACCAAAAAGCTTTTTAAATTCAATAAAAAAAACAAAAATTAAATAAAAAATTACTGTTAAAACCATAATAATAACTTTAACCCACTTGCGCTCTCATTGAAGGTCAAATTAGATGTGTAAATCATAAATGCCTTTATATTTATTTCGCAGGAAAAACGGTAAAAACGGCTGTTTCATTTTAAAACAATAAATATACATGTTTTTATATACATAGGAATTGAGGGTTGCCAAGTACTCAAAACCATCTATAATTTGTTTTCTGAAAAATAACTCCTTTCATTATTAAAAATAATAAAATCAGCCTGCCTTTATAAATATTTCGGTGAGTGTAGACATGTTCAGTTGAAGAACCTCTACCGAACCAATGTGAAATCGAAGCCGAATGTGAAAACCCGATTAAAAAATGCTAGATACATGACAATTGTTACATTTAGAGCGAAAATAAAACACAATCAATCATTTGGCCGCAGTGAAAAAAAGCTTTCACAAACTTTTGAATTCAAAACTAAATTTTTTGTTACTAGATACCTTATTTCTAATTCCACTTATGTATATTTTTTAATTTTATCGGCAATAAATTGGGATGCCACAGTTGTTGCAGGATCAGGTTCACTTTTTTTTTTATTTAATTTTCTGTGATAGCCTTATGTATCATATTTCCAAACGGGCCTTATTCTAAAAGTCATAATGACGTTTGAATAAGTTTATGCAAATAATGCTATCCAATTTGCATAAACTACTTCCTATACACAATTATACGCTTCAGTTACTAAAAGATAAACTTTTTATTTATCTTGTGTTCAACGATGTTGCATTAACACTCTTATGGTTTTGTGCAAAAGGAAGATGAAGATGGGAGTGAGAATGCATTACTACACTCCATTAAAATCAACAAAAGCTTTTTAAGTCAAAAACTTATTTGTTTTCTCAGCAAAACCAATTAATCTTGGGCAAAGATCTAAAGAAAATTAAATCATGCAAATGTGAAAGATTCCTTCAAATGTAATTGAGAATGATTAGTTCTTATTTAATTTAAATATTTCTGATGCATTATTCTCGGGAGGGCAATTAATTTTCTGCGAATTAAGTAAAAGTCGAAAGAGAAATTTCAAGTGCTTAAAATGTAAGAATGACAGCAGAAGAAGACCTGGAGGGGGATTATATTGTTCGTTAGACAACACAACTGTCACTTTTAAAGTCATTTTTAGTGTCCGTTAGCTAGAAAAAGAAACAAAAGTCAGTTAGCCTTTATTCATAACAAGACTAAAAATGTCTCACTTACAAATTTTTCACAAGAATATTTTGCTGTAACTATTTAACGAGTTAATCGATCATTTTCGATCATAAGGTTATTACGTATAGAACCTTTAATTTGACAGAAGTAAACAAATATTTGTCCTTACATTTTTTTAAAGGAAACAGATCTTTAGAAATGTCAATATGTGTCTTCAACGTCAGCGTTGCCACATTGTTACGAGTTTATTCAAATTTATTTTTATTTAAGTTTTTTGAGGTAATAATTGCAGGTCTTTTCTTAGATATATTTTTAAAACTTCAATAATTTGTAAAATAAATACACACAATTGTTATTATCTTTAAGCTATGGTAAAGTTTTTTTTAATTATTTTGTTTCGCCTTCTGTAATATCTGCGGCAACATTTATCCTCGATAATATGGGAATCGGGAACTCGTCTTGCGTAACAAGGACTGTTTATGTCCATAATGCTATTTATTAGCATCAATCGACTTATACGGAATTTAGTGTATCTGTCAGAAAAAAAAATGACAGCATGGCTTTTTATAAATCTGGAAGAGAGATGTCAAACAAGGTTTTAGAAAAGGTGATGCGCTGCCATGCGATTTTTTTAACATCGTACTTGAAAGAATAGTTCAGAATTCCCACGTCAACACTAGAGGCACTATAATTCAAAAGGCTGTCCAATTACTAGCATACGCTGATGACATTGACATAATCGGAAGAACTCAGCTTTATGTCAATGGCGCTTTTGTGAGTATTGAGGCAGAGGCGGCAAAAATGGGTTTAACGGTTAATGAGGGCAAAACAAAGTACATGCTGTCATCAAGAAAGGACCTACAACACCGACGTCTTGGTCAAAACGTCACCATCGACAGACGTAACTTTGAGGTAGTCAAGGACTTCGTTTACCTGTAAACGCAGAAAACAACACCAGCGCTGAGATCAAACGAAGATTAACTCTTGCTTACCGCTGTTTCTTTGGGTTAAGAAAGCAATTGAATGGAAAAATCCTCTCTCGAAGGACCAAAGTGTCGCTATATAAGACCCTTATCATCCCCATCCTGCTATACGGTGCAGAAGCATGGACTATGACAAAAGCGGATGAAAGCAGTTGGGTCGTTTCGAGAGAAAGATTGTTCGTGTGATCTACGGTCCCGTATGCATCGAAGGGGAATAGAGGAGAAGATGGAACGACGAGCTGTACGGGCTGTACAACGACGTAGACTTAGCCAGAAGGGTAAAAGTCCACCGACTAAGATAGCTAAGTCACGTAGAGCGCATGGAAACCAATGCCCCGGCCCGGAAAGTCTTCGAATCCACACCCACAGGACAGCGCAGTAGAGGAAGACCGCGAATCAGGTGGCGCGCACAAGTGGAAAGTGATCTCACTCAACTGGGGGCGCGAAACTGGGGGCGGAGAAACTTATATTTTGCGACGTTAAATCCTTTATTCAATCCTTATCTAATATACAACGGTATTGATGTACCTGAACTGATGAGTAGCTTATTCATATCTAATATTTTATGCTCAGTGCAAAAAAAGGACCTTCTCTCACAACATCACTTATGAAAGAAAAGTAGCTATAGCCAAGGCGTACTAATCCTAAAGTAATAGCTCCTTAAAACAACATGGTCTTGAGCCGCTTTCACTATTTAAACTCTATCCACAAACTACGAGTATCTATTTAGAGATGAATAACTTCTATACGTACTTTTTCATACTTGATATGGTGGATGGTGAAAAACTTTTCACTAATCGTGAAGCCACTTAAAAACTTAAATACGTACTACTTTTGGTCCGTCCTTTTTTTGTTCAGCGGGTGTAAAATGAAGAGCGTGAGAGGATGAGAGTCGACTTATGTGCAATTTTGCTGCTTCCCCCCCCCCCTCCCCCACCGCGTATGGAACTCAATTGTATACACGCTAATGTGTCACGAGAGTAATATATCTTTGCATTTGTATAGAGGAAAAGTGAAAACCCAGAGATGGAAATGAAATGAAATATCTTTTAAGGACATGCAAAAGTGCACAGAAAATAGAGAACTACAAGTGCCTACAAATGGCGGTTGAAGTGGAAGTGGGTAGGGGTAAATAACAATCGATTTAGTGTCGATTGTCAATGTAGAAGCAGAAGGAGAGACTTAAAATAGTATACATTCTCTTATACGGTAAGAGCGCCCGCCATCGCAGCCGACGACATCGCGGAAACTTTATGTAACTTTTGTTCTATAGAGATTTTATAGAGAAGATAATGATTTCGGATGTGTCGTTGCAAAATTTTACCTTGGGGAATTTTGCTTCCTTGTTTTTCCTCAAATAATTTTTGATTGAAATTGATTGATGCACGAGAGTATTTTTACTAAAATAAATATGTATGCAATAACTGCTAATCGAAGCGAGAGGAATCAACTTAATTGAGTGCAAATAATGCATAAGTACATGTACGATTGAAATTTATGGGAATAGATACACAAGGAAGTTTAATTTTTCTAAAATTATGATTCATTATAGACAGGAACATAAACTTATACTCTAGTCTGTTAATTGAATATACTTTTGGATATATTTACTCCACATACCATACATCAATCAAGTGCAACTAATGCGACAAGAGTTTTCTATATGAAATCATTTTGAAATCGTTTTGAAATGTTGTAGTAATTTTATAAAGCATGCGAAATCGTGATTATTCTATATCCTTAGTTGAATGGATACAATTCAGACAGACCAAAGGCAATTAATATACAACTTTAAACTTTTACTATACGTCAAAATCAAAAGTGACAGCTATATCCGCCATTTTCTTAAGATTTTTATTGCTTGAAACTCGCCACCTAACTTATACACATATTAAAATTAAAACAGAAAATATTTTGAATTATGTATGTAATTGTTTTTGGCTGCGTTAAAACTATAGTTTTGCCGATTGATATTTTCATATTTATTAAAACTGGGAGAAAATAACGCTCCACTGTTAACTGTCATTTTTGATGGAACTTTTGAACAGAGACACGGTAATAATGTAAATGAAAAGTTTTTTTTTTGTATTGTTTGTGTTTTGACATTCTGTGCTCTACACTTCATTTTAACATAGTTTGAGAGCGCTTCTCCAAATTTTAATTGTAAACAAAATAAAAAAATTGTGTAGCATAGAGAGTAAGTTATATGCGTTCACACATTGGAAAGCGTCAATGCCAAACATATTTTGGAAACAGGATGGGATAAGTGATTTTCATATGGAGTAATTATTAACTTCCCATAGGAAGTTATTGTAATGGTTTCGATTTGTCGAATTGAAAATTTTGACATTTCTCGATGTTTCAAGGTCCCTAGAGTCGAAATAAAATTTTTTAGAAAGATGTCTGTGCGTGCGTTTTTTTTGTCGTCCATATCTCAAGAACCAGAAGAGATATCGACTTCAAATAAATTTTGTTATACAGATAATAAGGCAAAAAGATGCAGAAAGGGCTCTCAAGAAAATTGCGTGTGTGGTTTTGTTACCATAGCAGTTTAAAAAAAGTGAAAATGAAGTGAAATATTATATTTTGTGACGTGATACAAAACAAGTATATTTTTGGAAAAAAATCAAATTAACGGTTTTTTATAAATCAAAAAAACTGAAAAAAAATTTGTCACCTCGAAAATTTTACGACTGAAATATGATTTCATCTCCAAAACAATTTTGTGCATAGAAGAATAATGTTTTTGACATCTGATAAAATTTGAGAAAAATCTAATTAATTAACCTAAAAAAAACATTACTCAAAGTTAGTAAAAACTGAATTTTGACTCAAATTTTTTTTCAAAAACTTGAGACTAAGGCTTCAAACTTATTTTATCTTATAAGAAATAATGTTTTGAACATTTTGAAAAATGTTGAGAAAAATCGAATTGAAGGTTTTTTTTACAAAAAAAAAATGAATAAAAGTTGGTAAGAATATTGTTGTCAACTTTTATTAAAATTTTGAGAAAAATCTAATTGAAACTTTTTTTTACAAAAAATAAAAACCAAAAAAAAAACAATACTAAAACTTGGTAAAAATTTGATTGCGAATCAAAAAGCTTTTCAAAAATTAATTTTATTAATTTTTATAAAAATCCAACAATCCGTTTTTTCATACAAAAATAAAATCTACAAGAAATAGTACGCAAATTTGGAAAAAACTTATGATCGATTCTTGATATCTTATCAAATTAATTTCATTCATCCTATTTGTATTTGTTTATATAAGAAATAAAAAATTTAAGAAATGCTACTAAAATTGGTAAAAATTTGTTATCGACTAAAAATTTATTTAACAAAACTAGAGTTTCATTATATGAAAAATATTGTTTGGTAATTTTGAAATTTTTAAGAATAATTCAACTGACAACTTTTTTAACACAACACGAAAACCTACAAACTTTTAAGCAAGACAAATCGACAGACGGGATGGGAAGTTTTCAGTGTGGGTCGCATCCCAGCCTCTTTTTAACTTCCCATAGGAAGTTATTGTAATGGGTCCGATTTGACAAATTGAAAATTTTGACATTTCTCGACGTTTCAAGGTCCCTAGAGTCGAAATAAAAGATTTTTAGAAAGATGTCTGTGCGTGCGTGTGTACGTACGTCCGTACGTCCGTACGTCCGTACGTTCGCGACGTTTTTTTCGTCGTCCATAGCTCAAGAACCAGAAGAGATATCGACTTCAAATAAATTTTGTTATACAGATAATAAGGCAGAACGATGCAGAAAGGGCTCTCAAGAAAATTACGTGGGTGGTTTTTTTACCATAAACTGCTATGGTGAAAATTTTGGTTAACCCTAAATATCTCATGAACCAATGATGCTAGAGACTTGAATTAAATTTTATATTATATATTGTAACGTGATACAAAACAATTATATTTTTGGAAAAAAATTCAATTAACGGTTTTTTTAATAAATCAAAAAAACTGAAAAAAAAATTTGTCACTTCGAAAATTTTACGACTAAAATATGATTTCATCTCCAAAACAATTTTGTGCAACGAAGAATAATGTTTTTGACATCTGATAAAATTTTGAGAAAAATCGAATTGACAGTTTTTTTACAAAAAATAATAACCTAAAAAAAAAATAAAAAAAAAGTTGGTAAAAATTGAGTTTTGACTCAAATATCTTTTCAAGACTTTGAGATATTGGCTTTAAACTACTTTTATCTTTCAAAAAATATTGTTTTCAACATTCAGTAATATTTTGAAAAAATAGAAATGACAGTTTTTTTACAAAAAATTAAAAACCGAAAAAAAAATTTA
The DNA here is from genome assembly GCA_920104205.1 of Eupeodes latifasciatus. Lineage (NCBI taxonomy): Eukaryota > Metazoa > Arthropoda > Insecta > Diptera > Syrphidae > Eupeodes > Eupeodes latifasciatus. The sequence continues at coordinate 29,550,398 of OV049924.1, forward strand.
ACAAAAGTTGGTAAAAATTGATTTTCGACTTAAATATCTTTTCAAAAATTTGAGGTTATGGCTGCTTCTCACTAATTTTAACTTATAAGAAATATTGTTTTCAATATTAGGACAAATTTTGAGAAGAATCGAATTGACAGTTTTTTTTACAAAAAATAAAAACCTAAACAAAAAAATTAATAAAAGTTGGTAAAAATTGATTTTCGGCTCAAATAGCTTTTCAAAAATTAAAAATATTGGCTTCAAACTTATTTTATTTTACAGAAAATATTGTTTTTTATATTCAATAATTTTTTTATAAAAATCCAACAGTCCGTTTTTTCATAAAAAAAAATAAAATCTACAAAAAATAGAACGCAAATTTGGTAAGAATTGATACATTTAGACAAACTTTTAAGCAAGACAAATCGACAGACGGGATGGGAAGTTATCAGTGTGGGTCGCATCCCAGCCTCTTTTTAATTTTTGAGATTCAAAACCTAACACGTTATTTTTAATTCAAGATTATAAGCTTGTAGTAGTTTTAATATTCTTCAAAAATATCTGATCTTTTTTTTGCAATCCTTTCAAAGCTATAATGAAAGGTTAAAATGGAATCTGCGGTAATTCCACAGTTGTTTTCATCTAATATTGAAACTATCAATTTTAATAATATGCAATTACACGAGTTTAAGATAACGCTAACGGAAAAGTTAATTGCATTTTAAATCGAAAAAAGAGGCTGGGATGCGACCCACACTGATAACTTCCCATCCCGTCTATCGATTTGTCTTGCTTAAAAGTTTGTCTAAATGTATCAATTCTTACCAAATTTGCGTTCTATTTTTTGTAGATTTTATTTTTTTATGAAAAAACGAACTGTTGGATTTTTATAAAAACATTACTGAATATAAAAAACAATATTTTCTGTGAAATAAAATAAGTTTGAAGCCAATATTTTTAATTTTTGAAAAGCTATTTGAGCCGAAAATCAATTTTTACCAACTTTTATTAATTTTTTTGTTTAGGTTTTTATTTTTTGTAAAAAAAACTGTCAATTCGATTTTTCTCAAAATTTTTCCAAATGTTGAATTTTTTTTTTTTTTTTTTTTTTTTTTTTTTTCCGCAGGAAGGTGAGAAATCTTCAGAGACACTATAAGCCCGATGCTTATAGTAGTGTCAGATTTTTACTGACTAAAACTCACCTCCCTTATCTTCTATATTATTACTACAACTAAGTCCAGCTTAACAAGTAGTTTTAGCGTCATTTTGTTCGCGTTTTGTCAGGAAGCTCCCCAACGAGAGGACCTGAAGATTCCACAAAATTCAAGTGGAGAGATTAATTTGTTTGCGCTAGATCAGAAGGTCTTGTTCGGTGCAGACGCCGAAAAACGAACGCCTCGCTAACAGATTGTTGGATTAAGTTATTACTATGATTTCTAAGTCGTGATCTTAGCTCTGTAGCAAATTTTTTAATTTCGTTTTCTACATATTTTATATTTAAATCTCTATGTAAGTCGCTATTTCTTACATACCATGGAGCATTTACTATTAATTTAAGTACTTTGTTTTGGTATGTTTGCAAAATTTGTATATTTCTTTCGTTGGTACAACCCCAAAGTTGTATACCGTACGTCCAAACTGGTTTCAGTACTTGCTTATAAATAAGAAGCTTGTTATAAACGCTTAGATTGGAATATCTTCCAATAAGCCATGTCAATTCGCGGAGTTTATTTTCGAGTTCATCGCGTTTCTTTTTTACATGAACTTTCCATTTAAGTTTCGCGTCTAGAGTCATGCCTAGATACTTCGCTTCATTAGCGTATGGAATTTGCACAGAACTTATATAAATAGGAAAGTTATATACTTTTTTATACGTAAAATTTGTGTGCGTCGATTTCGTTTCATTAAGAGCAATTCGCCATTTCTTTGTACAATCTGAAATGCTATTTAATGCCTTTTGAAGCTTAGAGGTTGCCGTTTCTATTGAATCCGATATTGCGAGTACAGCTGTATCATCGGCAAAAGTGCCTAAAGTTGTGCCTTCTGTTTGGGGTATATCTCGGGTATAAAGAACAAACAAAATCGGTCCAAGGACGCTACCCTGGGGAACCCCAGCGTTTATTTCTTTAAACTCCGAATACTCCGTTCCTTGCTTAACTCGAAAGAATCTATTTTCTAGGTACGATTCAAGAATGTTATATATTTGCTCTGGAAAGACTTTTAATTTATATTTTAGCCCGTCATGCCAAACTTTGTCAAAAGCTTGAGAAACGTCAAGAAATGCAGTTGAGCAAATCTTTTTGTCTTCAAATGCTTTTTCAATTTCGTTAGTTATTCGGTAAACCTGATCAATTGTCGAGTGATTATTCCGGAAACCGAATTGGTGGTCGGGAATTAAACGTTTTTCTTCAATAATTGGTAGCATTCGTTTAAGAAGCAATTTTTCAAATATTTTAGATATAATTGGTAAGAGAGAAATTGGTCTATACGATTTTTTCTCATTCGGTGGCTTACCCGGTTTGGGGATCATTATTACTTCGGCGACTTTCCATTGCGTGGGTACGTAAGCAAGTCTTAAAGCAGCGTTAGTGAGCTGTAAGAGCTTAACCATTGCTTTTTTAGGCAACTCTTTGAGGACACGACCGTTAATCAGGTCGTAGCCAGGAGCTTTATTATTTTTCTGCCGTTTTATTTCCTGGACAAGTTCAGTCAAAGTAATACTCCTGATAGAAAAATTGTCCGGCGCTGGTTGGAGCTCTCCGTCATTAGTCAGAAGCTCTTGACCATCGAAAGGTTTGAACGTTTCCTCAAGGTGCTTAGCAAATAAATCCGCCTTTTCCTTATCAGTTTTTGCCCATTCAGAATTATTTTTTCGAATAGGTGCCGACATTATTTGAGGCTTTTTAATACCTTTTATCGTCTTCCAAAGAGAATAATTCGTTTTTTTGTCTGCTGTTAGGCTTTCAAGATAGGCAGAATTCTCGCTGTTTTTAAAATCTCGTAACAAATTTTTAATCTTGTTTGATAAAAAGTTGACGACACTTTTATGCTGAGGAGCACGTGATTGCTGCCATACTTTTCGAGCTTTTCGTTTTTCGCGTATCAATTCTTTTATATCTTCTGGAATTTTTTCTTCGTATTGCCTTGACTTTTTACTACAGATCGGAGTATTATTCCAAGCTGCTTCTTGAACAATATTTATAAATTTTTCTGTTTCATCTTCTAACTCAAACGGAGTTTGCAAAGAGACGTTCAGTATAATTCTATTTTCGCAATCTTCTTTGAATTTATCCCAATTTGTGTTGTTATTTGTTAAAATTAGGGGCTTTTCTTTTTCGATTACGTTACTGTTTATTGTTAAGATAACGGCCGAGTGATCCGTAGAAAAATCGAAGTTATCATCTACTGTCATATATTTTCTGTTCATTCCTCTTGCGATGAAAAAGTCAACAAGATCGGGTGTTTTCGCTGTGTCGGTTGGCCAATACGTTGGTTTTCCTGATGAGAAAAATTCAACGTTACATTCAATACCCGCTTTGTAGAGTTGTCTACCCTTCGTCGAAATGCAACGTGATCCCCAAAATGAATGTTTCGAATTGAAGTCGCCGCCAATAATAAATTTTGGACCTAAAGCGTTGAAAAGATCTTTAAAATCGTTTTTGTCTATCTTGGACCGAGGAGGACAGTAAATAGACGCAATATTAAAAAATACGTGTCTAACTTTCATGCTAACGAAAGTAACTTGCATTGTATCGAGCTCGATATTTATCTCAAACGAATGATTGATATTTTCTCTGATAAATACGGAAGAACCACCCCTTGCTCTTTCGGATGGATGGCATGCGTGGTAAGCCGAATAACCTTTAATAATTAAATTTGAGTCTTTTTTCAAATGAGTTTCAGAGATCAAACAAATATCTATTCTTTCGTTAAGTAGGACCGTTTCTAGTTCTTCGATTTTTGCGGTAAGCCCGTTCGCGTTCCATGTTATTATTTTGAGTTGTTGAGACAACTGATCCATGTTTACGGTAAATTTGGTGTTTTAAGAGCCGCCGACTCAAATTTGTCCAATTTCTCAAGAATAATTGTGTTAATTCTCCCTTGTTCTTCTAATCGTTCAAGTATAAGGGAAAATACATTTTGAACGGAGTCAGGTTTAATAGTTTTAGGTTTTTCGGGCGCCGTGACTTGAGCGTACGTGTTCGTCTTTTTTGTTTTTATGTTTTCTGAGGATAAAACGTTTTCATTACTTTTCCCGTCCGTTTTACTCGACGCTTGAGTATTAGTCTTGGTTTTTAATTTTAATTCTTTGTTTTGCTTTGAGGTATTTTTTTTAGTTTTCTTACTAAATTCTTCGCGCCTCTTTAACATTTCCTTTGCGACCTCACAGCCACGGTAATTTGCTGGATGATTACCTTTGCAATTCGCGCATGTAGCCGGAGTTTCTTTTTTAAGACGACATACATCAGTCATGTGCTTTCCCGCGCATTTAACGCAAACGGGGTCCTTCTGACAATAAGCTGCTGTATGGTTAAAACCTTGACATCGCTTGCACTGAGGAATAAGGCGTTTGTTCTTTCTTAGTGGTTCGATTTTTACAACAATATTCATTATAGTTTTAATATTATAAACATTGTCTACATTTTCATTTTTATCGAAACTTAGAATAAAAAGCGGAAGAGCGCGTTTTATATAAGCGGTTTCGATTCCTTTTTCTCGCTTCAAAAGATTTGTTGCGTCAAGAATCTTAAATCCTTTGGTTTTTAAGTCCGAAAGGATGTCTTCTTTTGAACAAGAGGGATGAAGTCCTCTAGCTACTACACGTAAAGGTCTTTCTTCTTTAATTGAATAACTATACCATTCAATTTTTTCATCGCTGAGTTTTTTCGACAGTTTTCTATAAGAATCTGAATCATTTACGTTAATTTTCCACGTATTATTGTGAGTGGATGTAGCTTTGAAATTCTTTTGCGCCGTTTCTTTTAGAATAGGAAGAATTTTGTTATAATCCGCTTGACCAACGATGTTTATCGGTGGAGGAAGTTTCTTATTCGCAGAAAACTGATCTTTCCGTGTAGTTTTATTTGATTTTAGCTGATTTTGAAACTTAGGCGAATGTTCAGCCTTCCGTTTTTTACAAGGTCTACTTTTTTCAGTTTCCCGAGCAAGTTCATCTTCATCAGTTTCATATTCGTGCCGATCTCGATGTTGTGGACTTTGAGTATTTACTTTCATGTTTTCAGAAGTTTTTAACATCTTGTTCTCTTCACGAAGACTTTCGACTTCTTTTTTAAGCTCTTCGTAGAGTCTTATCATTTCGTTCAGCTTCTTTTGCAGTTCACAATTGTCCTGCTCAAAACTGTTTGTTTTCGGTGAGTCGCTTTTAGTGCCTTTTGGCACAACCGGTGGACTCTTTCTGCCGGTAACTCTCGGTACAGATGGAGGTGATCGAGGGACCTTATGCGCTTTCGCGAAAGGATTTATCAAATGCAATAAATGGCTCTCCCCAGAATCCGTAGAGCCTGCCTCCGAAGAGGATGGATTTGCCAGAGAAACTGGCTTTCCACCTGGGGTAATTAATCTATTTGTTTTTTCCATTGCATATTTTGTATACTTATGTAGTTCTCAGTATACGGAGATTGGATTTTAGTCGCCTTTTACGACAAGCATACCTTACTTCGGGTAAATTCTTAACCCCTACCCGAAGGGGTAAATTTCTTATAAGTTAAAATTAGTGAGAAGCCATAACCTCAATTTTTTGAAAAGATATTTAAGTCGAAAATCAATTTTTACCAACTTTTGTTAATTTTTTTTTTCGGTTTTTAATTTTTTGTAAAAAAACTGTCAATTCTATTTTTTTAAAAATTTGACTGAATGTTGAAAACAATATTTTTTGAAAGATAAAAGTAGTTTAAAGCCAATATCTCAAAGTCTTGAAAAGATATTTGAGTCAAAACTCAATTTTTACCAACTTTTTTTTTATTTTTTTAGGTTATTATTTTTTGTAAAAAAAACTGTCAATGCGATTTTTCTCAAAATTTTACTAGATTTCAAAAACGTTATTCTTCGTTGCACAAAATTATTTTGGAGATAAAATAATTTTTTGTTCGTAAAATTTTCGAGGTGATACATATTTTTTTTTCAGTTTTTTTAAATTTATAAAAAAAACGTCAATTGGATTTATTTCCAAAAATACATTTGTTTGGTATCATGTTACAATATATAACATAAAATATAATTCAAGTATCTAGCGTTATTAGTTCGTGAAATATTCAGGGTTTACCAAAATGTTCACCTTTCTTTTAAATTGCTATGGTAAAAAAGCCACCCACTCAATTGGTTTGAGAGTCCTTTCTGCTCCTTTCTGCATTATTATCTGTTTATACAAATTTATTTGATGTCGATATCTCTACTGGTTCTTGAGCTATGGATGGTGAAAAAAACTTCGCGAACGTACGTACAAACGGACGCACAGACATCTCTGTAAAAATCTTTTATTACGACTCTAGGGACCTTGAAACGTTGAGAAATCTCATAATTTTCAATTCGAAAAATCGGGCCGATTACAATAAAAGTAAATAATTTTTGAATTATTTGCTTTCGCGAGCAATCGGAGAATTGATATGGAATCATACGTTTATGCAAACTTTACAATAAAATGCTGGTCTTCGATAATGTTCACTAATTAAGTATTTTTTGGGCAAAATACAAAATAAATCTTGGGTGGGCCCTATTTTGTTTTTGGAGTAGTTTATAATACACCATTTTTCTGTACAAATGATTTTATTATTTAAATAAGACCAACAAACTTTAGCATTAAAAAAGTGGAAAATAATAATTAAATATTTTAAAGTATTCCACCCGATGATGTAGAAACATCTCCGAAACGCGTCGTGAATTAAAATAAAATATAATTAAAATTAAGTTGTAAAATTTAAAATTTAAAATAAAAATTAAATGAAAACTAAATAACATATTCATTTGTTTATTCTCTTAAATATAAACTACAACTTGGAGACAAATAAACCATATCATGTAATATTTAACGATTATTAATATATATTTACACATAATATTTTTGTAATTGTTTTGACTTTTTTTATTTCGCATTTTATCTCATTTAACAAACCAATTTCACGCTTAAATACTTTTATAACATTTCACTTAAAAAAAAATAATTTTAATCGGATTATTTAGTTTTTATTATTTTTTACTTAAACACTCAAGCGCACCTCACCCTCCCTATAGTCAACATTTTCGTTCTGTAACTACAGTTAAAAAACTCATTTCCACTGAAAAGAAGTAAATACAACAAAAAAAAAATCAATTTTCATGGCTAAAAGTATCTAAAATTTTCAAATTAAAATATCAAAAATCCCTGGAAAAATAAATAATACAGATTTTCCATTTTCATTTATAAAAGTAAAAAATTCACTAGATATAGGTAAAAAATAGAATCCATTCAAATATGTAGTTTTCTCGTTTGCATGGCTTTTCTTTTTTATTCGTGTTGATTACAATTCCATTTTTGCTTCAATTATTTTATTTTCTTTTTTCATGTCAACAATTCACAGAATAGTATCCACTAGAACTAGATACGAGTATCTGTATCTCTGTTTTTTTATGGTGATAATGCAAAAATCATTTTTGGCCAAGGGCAACAACTGTATCCATCAACACCATCAACAACAACAACAAAAATATATAATATTTTTATAGCCTAATACAAAATTGTTCTCATCCTAAAAGTAAGAAGGTTAGATAAGCCCTCATCCGCCTGCCGCCGCCGCCGCGCCGTATAGAAGTAGAAGAATGAGAATCCAATGAAACCAATTTCTTTTTTCTAAGACATCTTTTGTTATGTGAAAAGCAAAAAAGTAGGAGTATTCATTTCTAAATATTCTATCAGCTTCAGAATTTCTCGTACTTATATAAAATAGAATAAAATATTTTTTATTTTTATTTTTTGTGAATAGCTGAAATTAATAGTTGTTGGATTCGATTGAATAGATTTCCCGGAGGCAGTTCAACTAAGCATGCATTTTTATATCCATACCTTTTTATCCATTCCTACTTCGACTTATGTATGTATACCACTTCCCTGAGAAGGTCCCCATAATAGGGTGTTCTAGTATGAATGAAGCGTTAAGAATGAGGAAACATGGCATGGTATGCTGAATATAAAACCAAAGCCAATACTCTCTGTAGGTATTAATTCCCAAGCTATACGACCTAATATAGCTGGGTATGATTCTTCCATCTGTTCTTTTTCTAACAAGAAATTGATGTAAAGTTAACAAAAGTTTCATTCTTTTAACTTTAATGAAATTTCCTGAGTTTTGGCGGACAATTTCTAGAAAAATAAAAATAAAACTTCATCCCAGAGATTGTAAATTTTTATTTGTTGCGCAGAACCAAGAATATTTAAATTGTATTTGGTTTTTGAGTAATTGAATTTTCTGCTTAAAAGTCTGAAATTTGTTCAGCATCCAAATGTGTTGTACCACATAAAAAAGATAGAGGTGCACCGCAGTGTGCGCGCGCCGTGACAAGCATTGGCGCAATAAGCAGAAGATGCTGCAAACAGGCGCGACAGCAGGACCGTCTGCAGAATAACCAAAGAGCTGACCGGTGCACACAGCTCAAAGTAACACCTGGTGAAAGAAGTAGACGGTACTGCAATAAGTTCTGTGGATAAGCAAGTCAGAAGGTGAAAAGAACACTTTTCTTTGGTTTTAAACCGAGTGTTTGCAAACAACGTTCAGCCGATACCTTCTGAAGCACCTAAACAAACTAATCCCCGAATCCGCACCGCACCACCCAGTAAAGATGAGATCGTTGCCGCAATTAAAGCACTTAAGAACAACAAAGCGGTAGGACTTGATGGAATTCCCGCAGAGCTTTTATAAGCAACGCCAACGTCATCAAGCGAACTGCTTCATCCGCTCATAGAAGAAGTCAGGACCACCGAAAGCTTCCCCGATGAGTGGAAGAAGGGAATTATCGTCAAGCTCCCAACAAAAGGAGATCTTACAAAGTGCGAAAACTGGAGAGGAATTTGCGTTCTACCTGCCGTTGCCAAAATAGTAGCAAAAGTCATACTGGAACGCATCAGAGAACACCTTGAGGCCACACTCGATGCCAAACAAGCAGGATTTCGCGCTGGATCCTCCTGTATTGATCATATAAACACCCTGCGGATCATTATTGAACAGTGCATTGATTATCGATCATCACTACACCTGCTGTTCATCGACGTCGAGAAGGCCTTCGATAGCGTTAACAGGGAGTATATCTGGTATCATATGATATGATGGATCCAAGTGTCACGTTCTGCACGATGGTAGGTTGTCAGATGATTTTGAAATCCGTAGTGGAGTCAGACAGGGCTGTATTCTGTCGCCAATATTGTTTTTGTTTTTTGATAAGCGATGTACTCCGCGCAGCTTTGTCAGGTAGCGAAGGGATGCAATGGACTTTGACATCGCAATTACGCGGATGATGTTTGCTTACTCTCTCATAGGATCATGGATCTCCATCAAATGACAACAAGTGTGGAGAGAGAAGCAGAAGTTGTGGGGTTCAAAATTAATTCCGGCAAAACAAAAATGATCAGCCTCGGAACCCGACCATCCTCTCAAATAAATATTTCCTCGCCAACCGGTGGAAAAAGTGGAGAGCTTTTAATACCTTGGAAGTATCGTCTCCATCGAAGGCGGAACCGAACAAGAAGGAGAAGGAAGAAGAGCTGGACGACCGAGAAGCACATGGCGCAGGACAGTCCAGGCGGAATCAGCGTCACTAGGCAAGAGTTGGAGGGAGCTGAAACACATCTCCGGAAACCGTACACGATGGCGCGTAAGCGTAGTAGAGGCCCTATGCCCTTTAAGGGGTTACCAACGGACTTAACAGGTCTGACGACCTAAGTAAGTAAGTATCCAAATGTGTTGTTGCCATTGATTTCTTATTCAAAATTCAACTTTTATCAAAATTTAAGCTTCTTAAATGTTAATTTGTTGTGCAAAAATTACTTAACTACTTCATTTCGTTTATTTTCAAAATTCTGAAATATACTTCCAGCTCTCTAAAGGGAGAATTTAAAAAAAATTGCGGTTTCAAAAGTATAGACCTGGAATTCAACATTTATCAAACTAAGTTGTTTTTTTTTTCAATTGAAAGTCTGAAATTTACGAAAATGGATCGCTTAACTATCGCACAACGCATACAAATTCTTAAAACCTATACTACAAAAATGGTTATTCTGCCACAGCCACATATCGTGCTTAAAGAGGAGATTATGGTTTACATAATTGTCCAACTACGCAAGCAATTTGCAAAATTGTGCAGAAACTGGAGGAGACTGGATTGGTTACAGATATTGTAGAGCCTGTGCATCATCGTTTCGCTCGTACCACTGAAAATATTGCTGTTGTAAGTGAAAATGTTGCCGAAGACCCAAATATGTTGCTTCCTCGTCGTTCTCAGGAATTAGGGCTGTCAGCTCACACAACAACTGAAGCCAGCTGACCACAACGTTGTAGATACGTCGAATGGATGGCTTGAACAACAGGCGGTGTACGGCGATTTTTCGAACAAAATTTTCTTAAGCGACGAAGCACATTTTTCACTCGGTGTGTATGTTAATAAACAAAATTGTTGTATTTGGGGTTCTGAGAATCCTCAAGTAATTGAAGAGAGGCCATTACACCCACAAAAAGTCACTGTTTGGCGCGCTATTTGGTGCGGAGGTGTGATTGGACCTTACTTCTTCGAAAACGACAATGGAACGATTGTATCCGTCAATTCGGAGCGTTATATGATAAACCCACTTTTTTGCCTGCTATTGAAGATTACGATTTGGAGAATATGTTGTTTCAACAAGTCGCTGCCATATTCCACACAACTCGAGCGAATATGGCTTTATTGCAAGAAACATTTCGTGGCCGCCTAATCTCTCGTCGTGGTGATATCAACTGAACACGACGATCATGCAATTTGACACCGTTGGACTTTTTTTTGTAGAGCTACGCGAAAGACCATGTTTATACAGATAAACCTTTAACTCTTGAGCACTTGCAAGACAACATTTGTCAAGACACATATGGCTGAGATAGCACCCAATATGTGTTAAAAAGTGGTCGAAAATTACCTCAAAAGAATCAATGCTTGCAACAATTCGTATGGTGGTCATTTTAATGGTTTTCCCACATAATATCAACGTTCAAACTTTATAATAAAAAATAAAGTGTATATGTGTTTTATTTACATTTACTTTTGAAACCACAAAATGGATAACCCTGCTCACATACAAAGTTTTGTTGAGGCTATCGAAATCTATAATCCCTGTTTTCTATATTTAGTTTCAAGGTTGGTAATTCCCAACATTTTCGAAAAATCTTTATAAGTTTTAAGTTTCCATGCTGAGCTACTTACGCTAAAACGGTTTTAACGGAAGCCAAATAGTTTGAAATAATTTTTGTAACGAATCTATTTCCCCAAAAATTGCTATCATATATATTTGATATATATTTTTTAATATAATGAAAAAATGTCAAAATAATGTTGAAAACGGGTATTTTTCAAATTTGAGCAGATAAATAAATCGAAGTTCGCAGAAACAAAATTTTACCTTAAAACGTGTTTTTCTAAATAATGAAAGCATTTAATTTAATGTATTCCAAAACTTTATGTTGTTGAATCAAATAAATTCTAATAAGGATTTCCAGAAGCTAAGTAAGAACTTTGAACTTTGCAAAATAATATAATTTATTGTTAAAAACTATGTTGTCTTTTATACCTTAGCCTTAAATACACCGTTTTTTTTTATTTTTTTAAGAGGTATACTTTAAGAACTTCATGGAATAAAAAAGTTAGACGGCGAGATTTGAAGTTAGAAGAACTTAATTCTTTAAAAAACTATTGTATTACCCAAAAGTGTATTTTTTTTGTCCGTTGTTTTACCATTACTTTCATCTTATTAGCGGAATATTGAATAACAAAAAACTACTTGAGCTAAAACTAGTTCGTGGTGATTACAAATTATGCAATACATTTCTGTGTTTAAATTTTGGAAGCTCACTTTTGATCTAACGTTCATGCAAAAAAACTTAAATATTTCCAAAAACCGTTCGATCTAAAAAATTGTAGTTTGCTCAACATATTTTATTTTCAAAGCCTACAATTTCTATCAAAAGGAAACTTTCAAAAAGCTGATTTTTTAAACTTCTCTCTTCATCAAACTGGATGTTCAGATTCTTCATAATCGAATTAAACTGAAAAGTTCCGTTCAGTTTCTTATTTCATATCTCGATTTATAATGGGTAACCCTATAACGAGATTGCCATTTTATTATTTTCATCTATTAGGCAAACTGGAACAATTGAATATTCAAGGACGTTACACTGATGATGAAGGAAAAAATCTAATTTTTCCTTTTGTTTTCCTATTTCTTTGCTTCTTCGTCCTTTACAAAAACTTTGCCAAAACAAAAGGACGAACAATTTTGGATAAAACAAAAACAAATTTCAATGACCAAAATAAATACCGAAAAAAAATCCAGTGAAAATTACAAACTTTTCCCCTTTGCAAAACTAAAGTTTTTTAACTTATCACAAGTTTTTAAACAATTTGAAGGACAAAAAGAGAGCTCTACCACTTTCAATACTCTACTCTCAGTTGAGATGCATTTCCAGTGAACAAACCTTCGTTCTTTTTCTACTTCTAACTTTCCTATTACTGATGGTTCTGGGTCTGGGTGTTGTTTTAGAGAGCTGAGAGTGGGTGGTGGGTGTGGCAGTTGGTGAGCTCTCAAAATTGTCCTTTGAATTTCGGACAATATTGCTTGCATGTGTGTGGTTCATTAAATTAAATCCTCGACATAAGTACTTTTTCCATTATTTTGCCAACATCTATGAACTTTAGCGACCTCTCATTCAGTTAAAATGTAATTTTCATCTTCAAAAACACATTGCATATGGCATTGGCATACCTAAGGTTCCTTTGGATATGGGTATAGTTCCTGCTTGGTTGGCGTAATAGAATCCTGTGGCAGATATGGCATCGTGGATCGTATGCGGTGCGGGGAGGAATGATGGAATGTATAGTGATGGTGATGTTGATGGATACCTTGACTTGAAATAAGCCACAAGCATTTGTTTCCAACATGAGATTGTGTGTATTTTGTTTGTGCTGTGTTAGCTTGTGGCATGTGTTGTCATAAATTACTGCTGAATTTTTGAACGACGAATTGTATATAGTTTAAGGTATACGAGTATAAGGATAAGGAGTGTCCTCGAAAAAATATTTTTGTATGAGAAATAAAGCTTTAAGAATGAAGACCATAACTTTTGTTTGCACGAGACTATGTTATTGATGTCTACCTTCGTTTATCAGCTTCTGGTTCAGTTGTTTGATGTTAAAATTCCATAGAAATATACAAAAGATATAAAACAATAAATTGTAATCGAAAGAGGAGAAACATCCTAAGAAAAATGAATAAAATAAATGGTTTCCACTAAAAAAACAACGAGTCTATTATTAGGCTTGGCTCTGCCTTGAAATGCCTGTAAAATTTGAGTTGTTTGAGCACACAAGTTGTTTATTACTTTTAAAACTGTTTGTAACTGACGTGACTTGTTTGATATTTTTATCTTAGTGAATTTGCGTAAATTATTATTCAAAAATTACATTAAGAATTAACATTTAATCTACAAAGTGTTATACAAGTAACAGCAATTCATCAGAGGCATTGTTAAGTATTGTAGTTTCTTGAATAAAACTTTAATTTTGTAAGCAGTTTTATGCTCCAGTATTTTGTGAATAAAACTAGTTGAAAGTGTCTTTGTACCCCAAAAGAAAGGCAAACACCAGTAATGGTTCAAAATTTAACTAAATCTTCGAATTGGGATGTAATTCTAATTCTGTAATCTACCGTTGCAAAAAAATTGGATTTTGGTTAATTTATACTGATTATGAATTAAACTTTTAAGGGATTGTCATATTTGCAAGAAGTTTTTTTTTAAACTTGATGAGGAAGTACAATTATAGTTAAGAGTACCCTAAATTGTTTGGGAAGCAACAAATTTCAGGTGATAATTGAGTGAAGTGCAATTTTAAGTTTTATGTTGTGGGAGACAAATATTGGGGTGTAGCACATTTAATCAAAAATCTAATAAAATTTGTAAAGATGTTTCCTTAAAAAAAATAAGTTTAAGAGTGGTTACAAAAGGAAAGTTTCACCATTTTTAGATTTTGTTTAATAACAACTATGAAGTATATTATTTACAATATGATCTACAAAAAGTTTTTGAAAAATGTCCCCTTCCAAAAATATAATCTTTTTATTAACTTCCCATAGTAAAGTTATTGTAATGGGTACGATTTGTCGAATTGAAAATTTTGACATCTCTCGACGTTTCAAGGTCCCTAGAGTCGAAATAAAAGATTTTTAGAGAGATGTCTGTGCGTGCGTGTGTATGTATCTCATGAACCAATGACGCTAGAGACTTGAATTAAATTTTATATTATATATTATAACGTGATACAAAACAAGTACATTTTTGGAAAAAAATCCAATTAACAATTTTTTATAAATCAAAAAAACTGAAAAAAAAAAATTGTCACCTTGAAAATTTTACGACTAAAATATGATTTCATCTCCAAAACAATTTTGTGCAACGAAAAATAATGTTTTTGTCATCTGATAAAATTTTGAGAAAAATCTAATTGACAGTTTTTTTATAAAAAATAAAAACCTAAAAAAAAACATTACTCAAAGTTGAATTTTGACTCAAATACCTTTTCCAAAACTTGAGATTATGGCTTCAAACTTATTTTGTCTTATAAGATATATTACATTACATTTCATACTACTCTGCACATAAATGTCCAGAGGAGAGAACACAGCACCTTGAGCGACTAGACTATGTAAGGTATTAATATAAGACAGAAGGACAGAAACAGAAGAGAAAGAACAAACAGAAAGAACACATGACAACAGCACGCGGTAGGTTTCGAGACGGTCCACCATATTTCTACTAACCACTCTCACTGATGCTTTATTTTGGTGATCGATGGGAACCGATGCTTTATCAGCGACTGGGCCGTTGCCTTATAAGAAATATTATTTTCAACAGTCGGAAAAATTTTGAGAAAAATCGAATTGACAGTTTTTTTACAAAAAATAAAAACCTAAAAAAAAAATTAATAAAACTTGGTAAAAATTGACTTTCGACACAAATATCTTTTCAAAACTTTTCGATATTGGTCTTAAACTACTTTTATCTTTCAAAAACATTGTTGTCAACATTCAGTAAAATTTTTAAAAAAATCGAATTGACAGTTTTTTTACAAAAATTAAAAACCTAAAAAAAAATTAACAAAAGTTGGTAAAAATTGATTTTCGACTCAAATATCTTTTCAAAAATTTGATACAATGGCTTCTTACTAATTTAAACTTATTAAAAATATTGTTTTTTACATTCGGAAACATTTTGAGAAAAATCGATTGACATTTTTTTACAAAAAATAAAAACCTAAAAAAAATGTATAAAAGGTGGTAAAAATTGATTTTCGACTCACATATCTTTTCAAAACTTTGTGATATTGGTTTTAAACTACTTTTATCTTTCAAAAAATATTGTTGTCAACATTCAGTAAAATTTTGAAAAAAATCGAATTGACAGTTTTTTTTACAAAAAATTAAAAACATAAAAAAAACAACACTAAAACTTGGTAAAAATTTACTTTCGACTCAAATAGCTATTCAAAAATTAAAAATATTGGCTTCAAACTTATTTTATTTCACAGCAAACATTATTTTGGATATTCAATAAAATAAAATCTATAAAAAATAGTACCTACGCAAATTTGGTAAAAATTGATACATATACACAAACTTTTAAGCAAGACAAATGGACAGACGGGATGGGAAGTTATCAGTGTGGGTCGCATCCCAGCCTCTTTTTTGTTTATGGTTTTGGTCCGACTTATTGGTGGGACTTAAAGCTTAGATTCATTTTCAGCCTCATGTGCCACTAAATAGGACCTAAGAACCAAAAATAGTAAAATAATAATTGGGCTTTATGTGACCGGGTCTTGTGTCACTGCGTTCCATTACCTTACGTAACTCATATAATGGGTCGATGTTGAAAGTGAACTACACCTAAACGTTAAGATTTTTTTTTGCATTTCATTTGACATTTCTCAATTTTAGACTAAAGGCCCAACTATATTAACCGAGCTTAAGCCAGCTTAAGGGAACGCACCAATACGCATCCTTATATGTCACTAACCATAATAGACGTTCTCGTTCTAACTTTCGCGCAATTACGCAAGAGCCATTTAAATGGATCGAGCTTAAGCAAATGTCAAATTTCAATTGAATTTGCTTAAGTTACTTGAATCCAATGGTTTATTTTTTGTTTTGACGATAACTTCTGATAACTTTCCGTTCGGTTTTGACATTAGCTTACTTTCGGTTAAGTCTATTATAGTTGGGCCTTAACTCAATTTGAACCTAAGGAAGATACACAATCGGGCAATACGTTATATTTATTCAGGCTTATTATGAAAAAAGGCGTTCAAATCAAAATGCACATTGTGCACTTTGTGCACTTTTTCGGTCATTTAATCGTTCAAATGTGCGTAAGATCAGGAGATTTGAAAACACCAGTGCATGCTCGTACGGAAAAAATTTTTACTGTTTGCAATAGAATGGCTGAAGAGTTGTCCACCTTAACTCGTTGTCGTGTCCAACAATTGAACCTCTCACGTTCGTCGTTGATGAACACTATGCATAAAGACTTGCATTTACACGTTTACAAGGTGCAATTGACTCAAGAACCAAAGCCTCTGTATTGTTTCCAAAATGAGGCCAGTCAGGCAGTTAATGTGAATGCTTGAGATGATAACGAACTTTTTATGGCCCGAATTGGAAGATATGGATGTGGACGTGGTGCCGATGTCAATTATACGCTAAGATCAGGTGACTTGACACCGTTGAACTTCTTTCTTAGTGGTTATTTGAAAAAAAAGGTGTATGCGATAAGCCACCAAGAGTTCAAGAGCTTAATGATGAAATAGTTCGGCACATTAACGGTATAGAACCTCAATTATACCTCAGCGTCATTCAAATTTTTTTACAATCGGATATGGAGGTGTGCGGAGGTCGCGGCGGCTATTTGGCCTATATTTTATTCCATACATAATTGAAACATAACAATAATATCATAATAAAAAGAAATGACAATCATTTCCTAAATAATTTGTGTTTTATTAAAAATCAATATCGGCTCTTAAAATTTAAATACCCTTTACTAATACCAAAAAGAAACTGGGATGCCACCCACACTGATGAAATCTCATTCGTGCATATCTGATGTCAATATTTCTAAAAGTCTTAACAAATATTAATAACAAGGTTTTGTGCAAGATACAAAAGTTTTAAGTCAATTATTTCTTTATTCTCAAGATACTTAAAATTATTTATCAGTTCCTTGTTGCTTTTGTTGGTTTTCGATTTTTGTAAAAAAAAGTTGTCAATTGCATTTGTCTAAAAAATTAACTAAGTGAACAACAATATTTTTCATTAATAAAATAAGGGGAGCGGGTCAAAATGCTGTATTTTAAAATACTGTATGGTTAAAATTCTGTATGATACTGTATATTCATAATACTGTATGGTTAATATACTGTATCTCCAAATGCTGTGTTGTCAAAATACTGTATCTGATAATACTGTATCTCAAAATTCTTCTTCTCAAAATGCTGTATGAGCAAAATATTATCTAAAAATACTACTTTTTGCAAAATTCCGCTCTTAAGCTTCGATTATAGAGAACAACAAAAGCAGAACTCGATTTCCGCATGTACATTATATCATTTATTGAAACTCCAAACAAGTAAAAAAACAGAATACATTAGTAAGTCATATCATAAATAAGTAAATAACAATAGGCAATAATATTTATAAGTAACAATCTATGAATTGTATATACAAATGTATTTACAACAACAACAAAAATTCAAAGACTTATGAATTATCATACTCGTATGTTATTGTTCAAGGGAAGTATATTAGAACATTATGCCAATGAAAAAATATTATGATGTATTCTTTATAAAAGTAATCTGTTTTTAAAATTCTGTATTTCAACATGCTGTAAATAGGCTGACAAATAAAAATCGTATTGATAATGTAAAAAAGTGCGCATTTTGAAATACAGAATTTTGGTAGGTGTACAGAATTTTAAGATACAGAATTTTGAGCTAAAGTATTTTGATCATACAGTATTTTGTACATAGAGTATTTTGAAATACAGTATTTTGGGACACAGTATTTTAAATACAGTATTATGATCCATACAGGATTTCGAAACCAACCCGAAAATAAGTTTGATTTTAATATTGTTCCTGAGATATTTAAGTCTAAGGCAACAAAATAACCCAATCAATGTTTTTAAAAGTTCTTTCTGTATTTTTTGATGTTTTTAAAATTGAAGAAGTCACCTCTTTTTGATTGAAAAAGTGTATGAGTGGTTTTAAAATAATCCACGAGTACACAACAATCCAATTTCTCTAGAATTTTTCTTTGAGTTACAAGTTTACAGAAGTTTCTTATGATTTTTGTTCGAAAAGTTAACGGTGGTGTACTTTCGGTCGATACCTAAGTGGTTAGGTAGGTATTATTAATTTTGACAGCTTAGGTCAGTCTATAAGTATCATACCTATGTACGAGTACATAGCTTTATTGAAGTTCTCACGGAACTGAAAGTGAACTACCAAATAGAATTCAAACTTGTGAGGGAAGTTTTGCTGAAAGGAATTTTGTTTTTCACTTAACACTATTAATTGACTCAAGCAAGCATTATAATACACTGCGTGTTACTTGATTAAGGACATTATTTTAAGTTATGTGTATTTTAATATTTCTTCAAACAAAAAAGCACATTACCATTTTATTTTAAAATATCTTATAAATAGCTAAACTTCAAGGTATGTATTTTTAACTATCAAATTGAAGTAAAATAAAACGATGAGACTCCCTTAAAAAAAGTCAATATGAACACCATGAATTGAAGAAAATATTACAAAATGATTCTACATCTCCTTTATTCTCCATGTCGACTTAATTTTTCAAAAGAAATAATAGAACTCGGTTTTAATTCGAAGAAAAAGGAAATATTGAATCTAGCACTAGCATTTCTATAGTATTTAAGACTTCAATCAAGTTATGCGGAGTGTAAAATAAAATAAGTCTTTTTTAAATTCAGAAGACCATCTTTTTGTTCAGTAGGTAATCACGTTCACTTGTGTGGTCGTAACATATTCCCACGTTTCCCAACACGCATTGCACGTACTCCTAACTAGCTCTGTAGACATCTTGAGGTTTGTATTTGAAGTTGGTTTATTTCATGATTTCATGATCTCACATCAGTCCTCTCTCGAGTCCTTTTTCATCATCTTTTTTTTTCAAAAAAAATAAAATTCACGATATGTTGCACGTTCTTGCACTTACGTGTTAAAAGCTATATTTCAAAATTAATTAAATATTATCCCAATATTTTCGGAATTTTTGTCCTTCTTTTGATAGAATTTGATTAAAAATTCAAAAGAAATTTCTTGTTCAAACGTCCATTAGTATTAATTAGTTTGATAATTTCATTTCTTTTCTAAGTAAAGTGAAAATATTATTTATTTTTTGTTGTAAGGCGAAACAAATTTTGCACATAATGTAGTTTTTGAAACATAAGAATTTATCTAGTTTTTGATGTGAATGAAGTCTCTATAATGTGAAATGAAGCAAATCTTCACTTCAAAAGAATTTTAAAAACTTTTTGCTGATATTTGGGAATTTTTGGAATATTGACACAATTCGATTGTGGGGATGGTCCCAACGTCTGTGGGGAGCAGGGGCAAGATTTAAAGCTTAGTTTTGTAGTTTTGTGTGCATTAAAAAAGACTCTTTATCAGTTATGTAGTTTGAATTTTGTGTTTAAGAGCTGTAAATATATTGAGGGGTTTTAACTATTCTTAGAACAATGCAACTGATATGACATAGTAAGCAGTGAACAGATCAAAGGACTTCTTTGAAATGTATATATGTAACGTGAATTGAAACACATACAACTTAAAATGACAGATTCTAAGAAAAGACACATGATATAAAAACTAAAGAGTGCCTGTGGTGTTTTTAACTACATACATATATACTTTTCAAGTTTGAAAGATTTTTAGAATATTTTGTTGAGAAAAATTCCTTTTCTGAAGTCAAATGTAAAACTATGTTTAACTATAATAAATAAATAAAATGTTAGCAAAAATTTCAAATCTCTATAAAAAAATATTATAGCAGTATTTCCTGGAAAAATGTAATTTGACATTAAAGTTGAAAATATTGACTTGTGTGCTTATATTGAATTTAATTTTCCAAATAACGCACAATTCTCTGATTTTTCAGTGGAAATTTGTACTCACTTTCGTTGCTTTGAAATTAAATTCTTTGTCATGATATCCTTTTAATTTCCGAGTCCTTAATCTGTTATTGCTTATTACGAGTACTTTTACTTGTTACGCTTTTAGAAGTTGAGGATTACATCTTTTGATTAACCTGATTTAAATACTGATTTTATTCATTTACTGTTTGAAAAACTCATGTGACATTATTTAAATGAACCTCTTTTAAGTGATTTTTATTTCTGAGAAGTGAATAAAATCAGTTAAGTGGAATTAAAATGACAAATTATCAGGAATTCAAAGTAAAAGAAATATTTTTATCTTTTAGTGTTAGTTAAAAATCAATTTAATCACACAAAAATGTAGTGGACTTAAAATGCTGTAAGTGTTCAGTTAAATTTTCTGTTCTGTTCAATTTATTTACTTCCATCTAAGCGATTTTTGTTTCAAGGAAAAATAAACTGAAAGGAAACTATGTCTGAGTGTTTAATGAAGCGAAATTTCACTAAAGTTCATTTTCTTTCAGGAAATTTGTAAACAAAAGATTTTTGTGTGAGTGAGTTTTTCTTTAAAGGTCGTCTTAATATGCTTTGATTCGGAGTGACTGAGTTTTTGAATATTTTAATCCGTCAAAATTTTTAATTTTTTTTTTCAAATTAATTTTTTTTGCAAAAAATTGAGTTATTCTATGTTTTAACCCTTTTGAACCTAGTTGGGCAACATATGTATGTCCTACTTTTGTTTTAACAATCCCCAAATTTAAAATACACTTTTTATTTGGGTGAAATATGTTCAAGTTTAAAGTTATTTCTAACAAGAAGTGGAGATGCAAATGTTAACTACATTTTTGTAAGGTTGTGGTTATAAGATGTTCTTAATAATTGTTGTATTCCTTGTCGAAAGGAAAACAATATATTTGGTTCTCAGATGCTCATAAGGCCTAAAATTCTTTGAAAAAATCTTCTAACGGCCATTACGGTTGCAATTTAATGCAATCTAAGATTCCTGTTTTTGATTTGATGAAAATTTCTGAGATTGGTTTTCTTGAACATTTCTAATATTTATAGAATCCTTTTAATTGTTTTACGTGTATACGATTTGTCATATTCAACATTTTGAAATTTCAAGGTCCGTACAACCTTAACTTAAAGTTCTTAGATATACATTATGTCTGTGATAATTGATAGTTTAGCTGTTCTTTTTTTTTAAATATTTGAGACGTTAAATAAATTTTGTGAAGCATTTTTGGCAGGATTTAATTATTTGAAAAAAAACTTTAATTTTTCTTTAATTTCACCAAAAGTTAAGAACTTATTTTTAAGTATTCATATTTTCAGTTTGAAGTCAATATATACTATGCACTTAATATAGAACAATTACGAAATCAAAAAAGAAAAACAATTTTATAATAAAATTTTTATTTTTAAAATTTGGAAATATTTTGTGAAAATCTAATTGACAGTTTTTTCTACAAAACATAAAACCGTAGCAAAAGATGTGACGAAAAATTGTTAAAAAATATGTTGGGTATTTTAAGAAAAAATACAGTCATTTTTATGTCGAATTAATTTTATTTTATAAAAAAATTGGTAAATTTCTCATAAAAGTTGAATTAATTACTTATACTAAGGGTGGCGCTACAAGCCAGCTCGGTTCCTAGCTAACTGTCTAAAGTTTCGCACGCCAAGTTTGTTGAGGTCTTCTCCCACCTGCGTGCGCTACCTGAGTCACGGTCTTCCTCTACTGCACCGTTCCTTTGGATTCAAAGACATTCCTCTCTCTACATGACCCAGCCATCTAAGTCGTTGAACTTTTATTCTTTTAACCAGGTTAGTGTCACTATACAGCCCGTACAGTTCGACATTGTATCTTCTCCTCCACTCTCCATCTATGCAGAATTTTTCTCTCGAAGCGCCCTAAAACGCTTTTTTCTTTCTTTGAAAGGGTCCCGGCCTCAGCGCTATAAATGAGAATCGGGATCTTTCTAGGACGATGTTGAAGAATTCGCATGACAGTGCATGGCCTTGTCTAAAACCTTTTTTGACATAAAATGCATCGGTCAGACCTTTTATGATCTTGACAGAGCAGCGTGCATTATCAATCGTCATTCTTCACAAACGGACAAGTTTGAAAGGGATGCCAATGCTAGACATTGCTCTGTAGAGCTCTTCTCTATAGATGCAGTTATGAAAATTTAATTGACTACTTAAAAAATCTACAAACATACCATTTAATTGGTTTAAAGTTTCAAATATCCCAAAAACAGTTGAAACTTTAGTTATTGAACAAATGTAGTTTGAAGATCTTTAAAAAACAAAAAAAGAGGCTGCAATGCGACCCACACTGATAACTTCTGAAAAAATTTGTCTATATGTATCGATTTTTACCAAATTTGCGTACTATTTTTTGTAGATTTTATTTTTTTGATAAAAAAAAACGGACTGTTGGATTTTTATAAAAAAATTAGTGAATATCGAAAACAATATTTTCTGTGAAATAAAATAAGTTTAAAGCCAATATTAGTAATTTTTGAAAAGCTATTTGAGTCGAAAGTAAATTTTTACAAGTTTTAGTATTGTTTTTTTTGGGTTTTTATTTTTTGTAAAAAAACTGTCAATTCGATTTTTATCAAAATTTTACAGAATGTTGAAAACAATATTTCTTAAAAGATAAAATTAGTTTAAAGCCAATGTCTCAAATTTTTGAAAAGATATTTACGTCGAAAAACAATTTTTACCAACTTTTAAACATTTTTTTTTGGTTTTTATTTTTTGTAAAAAAAACTGTCAATTCGATTTTTCTCAACATTTTTCAAAATGTTGAAAACAATATTTCTTATAAGATAAAATAAGTTTGAAGCCTTAATCCCAAGTTTTTGAAAAGATATTTGAGTCGAAATTCAATTTTTGCCAACTTTGAGTAATGTTTTTTTAGGTTTTTATTTTTTATAAACAAAACTGTCAATTAGATTTTTCTCCGTTACTTGGATTTTTTTCCAAAAATATACTTCTTTTGTATCACGTTACAATATGTAATATAAAATTTAATTCAAGTCTCTAGCGTCATTGGTTCATGAGATATTTTGGGTTAACCAAAGTTTTCACCTTTTTTAAACTGCTATGGTAAAAAAACCACACACGAAATTTTCTTGAGAGCCCTTTCTGCATCTTTCTGCCCTATTATCTGTATAACAAAATTTATTTGAAGTCGATATCTCTTCTGGTTCTTGAGCTATGGACGACGAAAAAAACGTCGCGAACGTACGGACGTACGAACGTACGGAGGTACAAATAACGTACGTACACACGCACGCACAGATATCTTTCTAAAAATCGTTTATTTCGACTCTAGGGACCTTGAAACGTCGAGAAATGTCAAAATTTTCAATTTGACAAATCGGACCCATTACAATAACTTCCTATGGAAAGTTAATAAATGTTTACAAAAAAAACTGTATAAGGTCGAAGTTTTTAAGACACCAATGAAAAGTAATCAATTTGGGTCACACTCAAGCCTGTACTTAGAAATGTAAATTGTAAATGTAAATAAGATTTTCTTTTTTCTGAAAAAATCATTTTTAAAAGTTTCAAGTTTTAAATCTTTCCAATTAGGGTTTTATTTTTAAGAGACCTTCAATTAAAGCTGCTGTCACGTTTGAAGCTGTAATTTCTTAGAGCCCCCGCAGACTGCAGACTTTTTATCGGCCGATAGTTTGGTCGGGTTGCGCTGAAAGTGCGCACACCGAGCCAACTAAACAGTTTGGTAAGTGAACAGGGCGCAGACTATACAACAGTCGGCCGACTATTCTCGAATCAACAATTGTGATTTGGGCGACGCCATATTCAAAATACACGCACACGACGCCAAATCACAGAGCGAACTGAACTATCGGCCGACTAAACAATCGTCATGTATGCGCAGGCGTGTATGCGCCAATACTGATTAAACAATCGGCCGATAGTTGGCTGACAGATTAGTTTGAATTTAATCGGATAGCCCGTCAAACTTTTTTATCGGCCGATACTGAATCGCTGTAGTGTGCGCATATGCATTCCTCTCCATACTGATTAAGAAGCCGACCAAACTATCGGCCGATAAAAAGGCTGCAGTCTGCGGGGGCTCTTAACATTCAAATATTAAAAATTACGCAATTGATAAAATTGAACGTTATACGCATTGAAATCGATAAAATTCACTACAAAAATCGTTTGAATTTTGCAGATCTAACTATTTTATTTATGAAAGAGTCAGAATTGGCCACCAAGATCTTGTGATTTAAAGCCTTTAAATTTTTGTCTTCGAACCAATATAAAAATGAGTTTAATACCAATGCACAATTGATTCTAGACCTTAAAGATGGAATGTGTTAAATTATGGAGGACTTACAGCCGTAAATGATCAAATTGGTCATGTAAAATTTCATGAAAAAGATATGGATTCAAAGCGTAGCCATGGGGGACCGCTCGCTGGCACTTGTAGTATTTTCCATTGAAAATGGCACTCCTTCCACTTCCACAATGATAAGCATTTATCGTTTAATTTCTGAATTTTAAAACAATAGATTTTTTTAAACATGAAGTGTTCCCTTAGGACAGCATTTTTACCCAAATGATTATTACCGCAAAATATCTTTCAACACTCGGTTTTTTGTATTAAATCTTGCAACACGCAAGATTATTCATGATTTTTTACTTCTTAAATCTTCTCAATACTGTATTTTTTAAATTGGCTGAATTCATAACATAGACAGTTAACATATGAAAAACTTAAAATTTTGAATATATCTTGAAAAATACTCATATATTCTCGTTGGAACTACGTAGAATACGAGTATTTTTATTTTGCAGAGTTAATTTGTTGTTAATAATTATTATCTTGTGATTTTAAGGCATGTTTTTCAACATCCATTTCAGAAGTGCTCGATTTGGCTAAACATCAATATTTCGCTCAGTATAATTACAAAAATATATGAGCTATTAGCCCGGCCTTGAACCGAAAAAGAAAACGACATCGTATAAAGATGCTGCACAGGTCACAGCAAGGGCGGATCCAGACTTTTAATCAGGAGGGGGGGGGGGGTTCACACACTTAGATGAGTTTTTACTCACAGCTTAAAAATGTTCTTTAATGTTTTGTAAAGGAGGCTAACAAAATTTAAATAGCATAATGTGAATCTTAACCTTACGTTTACACATTTCAAGGGCTAAAGTGACAACTTTAAATAAATTGGGTGGCGCAACAGTCCGTTGAGAACTAGGGCCCAGTGACTTACAGCTCTCAACCATTCCTGTGCGAGTACTGTTGTCAGGGATGGAGGGGACCTACAGTTTTAAGCCGAATTTGAGAAAGCACTTTTCATGACAAGAATTACTCTTTGAGAATTTGTCAATTCCTCGCAAGAGGCAGTACCCGCGTGAAAAAACTTTAGATGGAATAGGCAGGGATCGAACCCAAGACCACGGGTACCACAGTGACAACTTTAATTACCAAATTATTATAGAACACTATTGTACAATGTACAGCAATTTATGATGACTCGCTATACATATGAAAGCAATCCAAGATTCCAACAGTTTTCTAAATATGCTATTTTTAAGAGCTAAATCACAATAGTTTAGAGGGTTTTTGGTGTTTCACGCAGAAATGTAAGAAATTCTTTGGAAAAGTAGCTTTTTCCAAAAATAAAATATACTTTTCGTGTTTCCATTTCTAAAGGGTGTCCCAAAATTAACGCAAGATTTGAATTTGCCGCCATTTGTGCAGTGAATTGTTGGCATCCCTGAAAAAAAAGCAATTTGACAGCTAACAGTATAGGGTTATTAAAAATGGAGCGTTACACGAGAGAACAACGTGTCTTCATTATTAAAGAATATTTCAAAAATAGTGAAAGCTTGGCGGCTGCAGTTCGAAAATTTCATACAAAATATGGTCGGAATAGTGTTTTAACTTCGTCAACTGTGAAGAGATTAATTGAAAAATTCATGGAAACTGGATCCGTTGGACGCCAAACACACTGGTCGTCCAAAAACAAGCCGTTCAAATGTGAATCCACAACGCGTGACTGTATGGTGTGGATTTTGGGCTGGAGGCATAATTGGGCCATATTTTTTTGAAAATGATGCTGGTCAAGCAGTGACTGTTACTGGTGCTCGATATCGCGACATGATTACACAGTTCTTTCTGCCAAAATTGGATGATATTGATGTGTCCAATATGTGGTTTCAACAAGACGTTGCCACATGTCATACAGCCCGTGAAACAATTCAATTACTGCATGAGACATTTCCAGGTCGTGTACTCTCTCGTTTTGGTGATCAAAATTGGCCTCCTAGATCGTGTGATTTAACACCATTAGACTTCTTTTTATGGGGTTACGAAATTCAGCCACATTTATGCAGAATGGTCATGGAAAATTTCAACAAAAGAGTGCGCATGTGCATGCAAAGCCGTGGAGGCCATTTGTCCGATGTGTTATTCCATACATAACCCTATCCTATATACTTTACGAGTCAATAAAAATATAACTATCAAAAGACTAAAAACGGCGTTTTCTATTTAATTCAAATCTTTTCTATTTAATTCAAATCTCTATCAGTCTGTTTGCTCGTATTTTGATCTTAGTCAACAGAACTTATAAATTGTAGAGAGAAAAATGTTTGGTTCTTGAATTTAGCCATTAGTTTAACAAAACTGTCACTTTTGCAATTTTTTTGACATTTATATTATATTGAAATTCGTGTTTAAATCTCAGTTCTAGAGCATCCAAAGCAAATTCACTTCAAAAGTAGATTTATTTAATTTTTTAAGATCTTTTGTATTCAACAGAAAATCAATTTTGAACAAAATAAAATGCACGGCTGGGTCTTTAGAAATTGTTAATTTCTTCCAAAAAGTCGGTTTAAAAATATATCCTATATTTTAAGATTTAAAAATGTACCTGCAAAATAAGTTTTTCTCAAAAATTTTATTGCCATTTCATTTCTCAAAAACTCTAGATTAACTAATTTTTTTTTTCGAAAACCATTTTAAATTTTAAATTTTGTCTCAAAAATATTTTTGGTAAACAATAAATAAAGTGCTTATAAATATACATTTAAATTTCGTTAAAAAATGTTGACCCATTTCTGAGATATCGAGTTTTGTAAACAAAATTAATATTATTTTTTAAAATTAAAAAAAATGACATTTTTGATCATCAAAAATCATCATCAATTTGATCATTTGATCATCGACAAGAACTTGCACAAAAAGAGAAGATAATTGAAATCGGCCCTTTAGTTCTTGAGAAAACTTCAAAAAAACCCTTCTGGAGCAATACCAAAAAATGTTTATCTTGTAGAAAGAAGCCAAATTAAGAATAAAAAATTTAGAGAAAGTTTTAAAAAAATCACATATTTTAACAAACAAATTTAATAAAATGAAAAAAAAAAACGCCTTAGGCCTCGGCCACGCAGTAAGCGGCTGAACGGCAAGCGGCTGAGCGGCAACTCTAAGCGACGTATGGATGGCCAGGCACTGAGCGACTGCTTTTGAGCGATTAGTAGTTAAAGCCGAGATTGCACACAGGAAATTAACAACTCAATGTTTACTTTGACCATGTTTACTTCTTGCCGCTCAGAAAATTAAAACAGGTTTGGTTGCTGAGCGGCGCCGCTTAGCCGCTTAGAATTTTGTTTCGCCGCTCGCTCATTGCGTGGTCGCTTCTATGTGATTTCATATGTTTTATATTTTTTTTCCGCTCAGCCGCTCAGTCGCTTACTGCGTGGCCGCGGCCTTACGCTAATCGGCTGAAAACCTTAATTTCAATCAACAACATTGTTTGAACTGTAGGGGCCAGGACAGATAGACAGACGGACATAATCGGGGTACCCAATTTTTTCGACTTCTCTACCATCGTAATGTCATGTTTGATTAAAAGCTCTAGTTCGAATTTTTTAACTAATGCAAAACCTGCTACATAGTTCCTACATGTCGCAAGTAAAAATCACTTCAATGATCACTATGTGTGTCAAAAAATTTAATAATAAAATTGAAGGCTAGTTTTAGGAATTTAAAGGCAACTTAATATCAAACTGGCGATCTCTTGTTCAAGGTTTCTTCTTAAGAACCTGAATATTTGTTCTTTTTCTTAATAACAAATTTTATGAAAATAATTACATAAAAGCATGACTAAACTTTTTTCAAATTCTAAATTGAGTGAAAACAATAATTTTAGTTGTTTTTGACACCAAACCACTTTTTGGTTAATGTCGTTAAATTACTAACAAATTTTGAGATGAAATCTTTACTTATACAACTTAACTGTATAACCTTTATGGCTCATATGACCCCCCCCCCTTGGATCGGCCATTGGTCAAAAGTTGATGAATTTGTGCTGTGTTTTTGGAATAAGGCTGAATATCCGATTCATATTTTGTTCGTGGTCCAGTCTTCAGTTAAAAGTAGTACTTTTAGCAACAAAGCTTAAGGAAGTAAAATACAAGTTTTGTTTTCATATACACAAAATATATAATTCAAAACATAATGGGGGTCATATCCATTAACGCAATACGATAAGTTTTGAATTGAGGGAAATTCCTACGAAAAAACAAACAAATTTTCTCCCAGGGGGGGGTTATGACCCCTACTATTGGGTCGCAGCCACTATTTTGAAATAAATAAGAATTCTTAAAAATGACTATAATGCAATCCAGTGTATGTAATTTTGATTTATTAACTTCCCATAGGAAGTTATTGTAATGGGTCCGATTTGACAAATTGAAAATTTTGACATTTCTCGACGTTTCAAGGTCCCTAGAGTCGAAATAAAAGATTTTTAGAAAGATGTCTGTGCGTGCGTGTGTACGTACGTCCGTACGTCAGTACGTCCGTACGTCCGTACGTTCGCGACGTTTTTTTCGTCGTCCATAGCTCAAGAACCAAAAGAGATATCGACTTCAAATAAATTTTGTTATACAGATAATAAGGCAGAAAGATGCAGAAAGGACTCTCAAGAAAATTGCGTGGGTGGTTTTTTTACCATAGCAGTTTAAAAAAAAGGTGAAAATTTTGGTTAACCCTAAATATCTCATGAACCAATGACGCTAGAGACTTGAATTAAATTTTATATTATATATTGTAACGTGATACAAAACAATTATATTTTTGGAAAAAAATTCAATTAACGGTTTTTTTTTATAAATTAAAAAAACTGAAAAAAAAATGTTGTCACTTCGAAAATTTTACGACTAAAATATGATTTCATCTCCAAAACAATTTTGTGCAACGAAGAATAATGTTTTTGACATCTGATAAAATTTCGAGAAAAATCGAATTGACAGTTTTTTTACAAAAAATAATAACCTAAAAAAAAAAAAAAAGTTGGTAAAAATTGAGTTTTGACTCAAATATCTTTTTGAAGACTTTGAGATATTGGCTTTAAACTACTTTTATCTTTCAAAAAATATTGTTTTCAACATTCAGTCAAATTTTGAAAAAAATCGAATTGACAGTTTTTTTACAAAAAATTAAAAACCGAAAAAAAAATTTAACAAAAGTTGGTAAAAATTGATTTTCGACTTAAATATCTTTTCAAAAATTTGAGGTTATGGCTTCTAACTAATTTTAACTTATAAGAAATATTGTTTTCAACAGTAGGAAAAATTTTGAGAAAAATCGAATTGACAGTTTTTTTTACAAAAAATAAAAACCTAAACAAAAAAATTAATAAAAGTTGGTAAAAATTGATTTTTTGGCTCAAATAGCTTTTCAAAAATTAAAAATATTGGCTTCAAACTTATTTTATTTCACAGAAAATATTGTTTTTTATATTCAGTAATGTTTTTATAAAAATCCAACAGTCGGTTTTTTCATAAAAAAAATAAAATCTACAAAAAATAGAACGCAAATTTGGCAAGAATTGATACATTTAGACAAACTTTTAAGCAAGACAAATCGATAGACGGGATGGGAAGTTATCAGTGTGGGTCGCATCCCAGCCTCTTTTTTTTTTTTTTGAAATACAGAATTTTGAAAACAGAATACTTTTTTTAAGAAAACATCATAATAATGTTCTAATATACTCCCTTGAACAATAACATATGTAATGTACCTATGATAATTCATAAGTCTCAGAAATAATAAAAACATATTATTTTTGGTATTTTCTTTTTATTTTCTCTTTCTCATTTTCTTCTTCTTCATTATTTGTATCTCTCTCACATTTGTAGATACATGAATTGTTCCTATCATAATCAACAATTGCATGAACAATTGCACCAAACTAATTGATCTGTCAAAACTTCCAGTGTTATACAGTATTATGAGATACAGTATTTTGACAATACAGCATTTTGAGACACAGTATTTTAAATGTACAGTATTTTGAAATACAAAGATAATATTATAAAAATACTGTTTTTTTTATTCAAATTAAACTTCTCATTGGAATACACTATACAAGAGTTTTCGATAACAAATAATACAAATACTAAAGAAGTACAAAATTTCATAGAAATTTCCATCACTCACAGATTCTGTGATATTTCATGTCAAGATGTCTAAAATTTTAATATTGCAATTCTTGTGAGAGCTGACCTTTTAAGATCTATTGTTATTTTTTCTCAAAAAAAGTAAATCTGCTTCAATGAAAATCTACAAAATTGGAATAGGGTGTTATATATTATGTATTTCAAAATTTTGTTAAACCAAACAGTTTGAAAATCGAGGGCGAGCGAAAATAAAGAATACAACTATGAATATGCATTTTTGTTATTGTTCAAAAATAGCCTAGTAAGCATATTAACATAAATGTAATTAATTATGTAAGTTAAGAAAAAACAGTAATGTACGAGTATCTAAAAACCTTGGAAAGAATAATATTAACATTTCTCTAGATATTACTCGTACATGTTTAAGGAATATCC
Source organism: Eupeodes latifasciatus (assembly GCA_920104205.1). NCBI lineage: Eukaryota > Metazoa > Arthropoda > Insecta > Diptera > Syrphidae > Eupeodes > Eupeodes latifasciatus. The sequence goes on from OV049924.1 coordinate 29,581,738, forward strand.
TGCCCACATCAAGGACTATAGTTAATGCTGCCGCCGCGCTGCCCGCCGCAAAAGAATACAAATTTATGTGTGCAAAACAGTATAATCAATAAAATTATTACCATAAGCAAGAGGATTCTGTTTTTAATTCATTAATCACAATCAAAATACATGCTGGAGTTTTTATATTTTTCTTGTTATAATCCTTGTTTGTCCTTCATGCATTCTTAACAATATTTCCATACACCATGGTCCTGGTCGAGTCTGCCTTATTGTATCCAAACCACATAAATGATGATATAAAAAGGTTGGAGCTATGCGTTTTCAAGGACGAAATTTATTTATTCCTCAAAAAGCTTAAAGGACTCTGACTGAGTTGAGCTGAGTTGAGTTGACTGTGCAATATGAGTTGAGTATCTATGATGTATATTTTATAACATTTTTATTTTTATCCTGTGTAAAAACAGAATATTTCGAAGATGCACACTTCAACTTTATTCTTGTGTGAATTTTTCAACTAAAATAAAAGAAATAAAACGAAACAAAACGAAACGAAACGAAAAACACAAGAAAAATGTCAAAGACGATGGAATGAGAAAACAAAAAAAAAGTTAAATATTTTTTCGAGAATAAATATTGAGGAACGCATATCTGAAGTTCGTAGTTTTTTCTCTACACCATTGAAAAAATTCACTTTGATGTTTCGAAGCAAAACAAATATGATAAGATGTTCGTTTTTTTGAATCCGATGCAATTTTATGAGTTTAAGATTATTTAATTTGGCTTTTTGAAGAAAATATGTATTTTCATAAAATACAAACAAGAAAAAAGAGCGTAAAAGAAAAGAATAAATGATAATTCTGAGATGAATGTAAACAAAAGGCTAAGGCGAAACTTTATAACGCAGCTATTATGGAACCTGTACGTTTAATAAAAGTCCAACCCCACATAAGGGAAAAACCTTGGAAAATCCCTTGATTAACAAGAATTCAGGAAGCATTTCATTTTTGGTTTTTCGCTAATTACTGTAGTAATACAACAATGTGAGAAAACCGCGTATTCAGAACTTAGGTTTGTTTGTTTTTAAAGGTTAGGATTACATTACGACAAGTAATAAGCTAAGAGATGAAGTGAAGCATTTTAGGGTAAAACCCACACAACTTAATTAAAAACCCACTAGGTCTTGCAATATATGCACAAAAAAGAATAAGAGGGATATTTTGTTTGGTTTTGCGGTATTTCCGTATTTTTTGTTTTTAATTTGAAAAATCTCAAACTGATTGTGAAAACAAGGTTAACACTACTCGTAGAATACAGGGTGACTATCATTTTATGTTGAAATTTAAAAAGAACCTATGATGCGACCAACACCAATATCTTTCCATTGTTATCAAAAATTTGTAAACGATATTTTTTTTTTTATAAAATACAAAATTTTAATTCAGGGAACTTACAAAATTTAAGCTGTTTTCTGTCCAAAAATTCAAGAAATCAAACAAATTCAATACCATTTTCGGTGGAATTCTAATTTTTCTAAAGAAAACTATTAATTGATTTTTTCTACAATATCAAAATGTTTTAAATACAGAAACAAATTTGAAGTCAATATCATTAATTGTTCTCAATAATTCTAGTTGAAAATAATTTTTTAACAATTTTCTGTCAGATTTGTATGTTTTATTTCACAGCCCATCCTTGAGATATGACTGACGGACATACCCACACACTCACATAATTTGAGAACGTAAAAACTGTTAAAAATGTACATATTTCCAATTCGAGAATTCGAAACGATTACAAAAACTTCCAATAGAAAGCTAATAAAACAACAAGAGTTTTGGCACTTGTAATTGTACAGGAATGGAATGTCACTTAAATTTGGTAGTTTGACTAAGGACATCTCTACAGTCAAACATGGAATGCAGTATGGAATGGCACTTATCTCTCAGATTGGTTTCTTTTCACCGTAGCACCAACTTATCTGTAAGATATAGTCGGAAGAAATCATGCCTGATGAATTTGACCTCAGTATTGTTTGCCCGATACTAAAACAAAGAAAACCCTCTAAACTGCACCCACTATAGAGGAATAAGTCTACTTAACATCGCTTACAAAATCTTCTCTGCCGTAATATGTGAACGTCTAAAGCCTATCGTCAACAACATGATAGGTCCTTATCAGTGTGGTTTTAGACCAGGAAAGTCCACAGTCGATCAAATATTCACATTACGGCTGATTCTGGAAAAAACCAAAGAACACCAAATCGACACCCACCATCTTTTCATCGATTTCAAGGCCGCATATGACAGAATCTACAGGCACGAGCTGTATAGAGCCATGTCTAGTTTTGGCATCTCTGCCAAACTCGTCCGTTTGTGCAGGATGACCATGGAGAATTCACGCTGCTCCATTGCTCCATACAGGTTGGAAACAACTTAACAGAACCTTTCCATGTCAAAAAAGGTTTTAGACAAGGTGATGCGCTGTCATGCGATTTTTTTAACATCGTACTTGAAAGAATAGTTCAGAACTTCCACATCAACACTAGAGGCACTATCATTCAAAAGGCTGTCCAACTACTTGCCTATGCTGATGACATTGACATAATCGGAAGAACTCAGCGTGATGTCAATGGCGCTTTTGTGAGTATTGAGGCAGAGGCGGCAAAAATGGGTTTAACGGTTAATGAGGGCAAAACAAAGAACATGCTGTCGTCAAATAAGGACTTACAACACCAACGTCTCGGTCAAAACGTCACCATCGACAGAAGTAACTTTGAGGTAGTCAAGGACTTCGTGTACCTAGGCCACGCTATAAAAACAGAGAACAACATTAGCGCCGAAAGCAAACGAAGATTAACTCTTGCTAACCTCTGTTTCATTGGGCTAAGAAAGCAATTCAGTAGCAAATCACTCTCTCGAGGGACCAAAGTGTCGCTATATGAGACCCTCATCATTCCTGTCCTACTATTCGGTGCAGAAACAAGGACTATGACAAAAGCGGATGAAAGCACCTTGGGTTGTTTCCAGAGAAAAGTTCTTCGTGTGATCTAAGGTCCAGTATGCATAGTAGGGGAGTGGGGGAGAAGATGGAATGACGAGCTGTACGGGCTGTACAGCGACGTAGACTTAGCCAGAAGGGTAAAAGTTCAACGACTAAGATGGCTGGGTCACGTAGAGCGCATGGAAACCAATGCTCCGGCGCGGAAAGTCTTCAAATCCACACCCACAGGACAGCGAAGTAGAGAACGACCGCGGATCAACTTCGAGCGCGAAACTGGAGACATCTAGCTAGGGACGGAGCTAGATGAAGAAGTTTGTTGTGTGAGGCCCTATAGTTCACATAGGACTGTAGCGTCATAAGTAAGTAGGACTTAAATAAGTATGCAACTTAAGTCCAACAGCTTTCTGTTTATATATTTAAGACTATCTTAAGATTATACCTGGCGGAATCACATTTAACGGACTCCCGTTTAAGATTTTAATGTACGCCAACGATATCGTTCTTTTGGTAGAATCTCCGTGGTAAGTCCAGTTGATGATCAACAGATTACTCAGCAATTGATCTGAGTGGAACTTGACTGTCAATTTAAAAAAGTCAAAAACAATGTTTTTCCAGTGCCTATAGATCAAAACGAAAAATGGTTAATTTAATCCAAACGGTAAAAGACTACCGGTACCTAGGCCTTACAATATCAAGCAACCTAAATATTGGAAATCACCTTATTGATAAACTATTGGCATAAAACAATTTGATAGGAGCAATTTGGAAAAAAGTAGTACCTACCTGGCGGCGTGATGGCTACGGACTTTCATGCTAGAGGTAATAAGTTCAATCCCTACCCGTGCCAAGTTTTTTTTTCATGAGTACTGCCTCTTGCAAGGAATTGACAAATCCTCCAAGAGTAATACTTGTCATGAAAAGTGCTTTCTCAAATTAGCCGTTCAAATTTGACTTAAACTGGTTCCTTTTATCACTGACCACATTACTCGTACACATGTATGGTTGAGAGTTGTAAGTCACTTTTCCCTAGTTTTCAACAGACTGTTGCGCCACCTAATTTATTTGTTTAGTTAGTAAAAATGTGTATGCGCATAAGGACCTCCGTTTTAATTCAAAATACAGAGTTTTTTTTGTATTATGAAGCAGTTATGCTTTAGGCAAGTCAATCTTTGTTGGGGCGTCAGTAAACGTCAATTCCGGCTTCCAGACACAACACCAAACAACATCCTCCCCATGGAAACAGGTCTTTTACAACTATACCCGACATTATTAAAACTCCACTTCAAATATATAAATTAAGCAAATGTATAGCTTGACCGAAAAATTGCCTAAAAAGTCGATATTTAAGCTATAAATCCAAAAGTTCCGGATTTGTAGAGTTTATAAACCTATCTGATATGTTAACTTTTGCAAACCTGCTAACGTGTGAACCAAATTTTACGACCCATCCGAATTGCTTCACACGAAACTGATAAGAGTTTTCACTACATAGGGAAACATAATTAAAACTTTGACAAAATCTTGCCCAGGTTAATTATTTTAGTGACCATCTTGCTGTAGAAAATATTCAAATGATTTTCCGAGCGAAATAAGAACTAAATTTATTTCACACCGAAACTATCTACTAATTTATTTCTGTAAGTGAAAAAAACGTGAAAGAGAAAATGTCCTTTTTTTGTAAAAAATCGGCTACAAGTTTGACAGAAAAACTATCTTAACGAACCACGAGATGTGAATACTAATATTAATTATCGTAGATTGCCAAAACTTGAAAAAATTTGTGTAATACGCACAGGAAAAATATAATGAAAGAAGAGTTTAAAATTGAAAGTAAAACTAATTTAACTTAAAGTTGTGCCTTCTGGATGAAGGTTCGTATGGTCAAGAAAAGTATAAAAAAGAGGCTGGGATGTGACCCACATAGATAACTTCCCATGCGTACTATTTTTTGTAGATTTTATTTTTAAATGAAAAAAGGGACTGTTGGATTTTTATAAAAAAAATTACTGAATATCGAAAACAATATTTTTCTGTGAAATAAAATAAGTTTGAAGCGAATATTTGTAATTTTTGAAAAGCTATTTGAGTCGAAAGTAAATTTTTCCCAAGTTTTATTGTTTTTTTTAGGTTTTTAGTTTTTGTTAAAAACAAACTGTCAATTCGATTGTTCTCAAAATTTTACTGAATATTGACAACAATATTTTTTGAAAGATAAAAGTAGTTTAAAGCCTCAAAGTTTTGAAAAGATATTTGAGTTGAAAATCAATTTTTACCAACTTTTATTAATTTTTTGTTTTAGGATTTTATTTTTTGTAAGAAAACTGTCAATTCGATTTTCCTTAAAATTTTTCAGAATGTTGAAAACAATATTTCTTATAAGATAAAATAAGTTTGAAGCCTTAATCTCAAGTTTTTGAAAAGATATTTTAATCGAAATTCAATTTTTACCAACTTTAAGTAATGTTTTTTTAGGTTTTTATTTTTTATAAAAAAAAAACTGTCAATTAGATTTTTTTCAAAATCTTATCAGATGTCAAAAACATTATTCTTCATTGCACAAAATTGTTTTGGAGATGAAATCATATTTTAGTCGTAAAATTTTCGAGGTGACATTTTTTTTTTTCAGTTTTTTTGATTTATAAAAAAAACGTTAATTGAATTTTTTTCTTATTCTTGTTTTGTATCACGTTACAGTATATAATATAAAATTTAATTCAAGCCTCTAGCGTCATTGGTTCATGAGATATTTAGGGTTAACCAAAATGTTCACCTTTTTTTTAAACTGCTTTGATAAAAAAACCACCCACGCAATTTTCTTGAGAGCCCTTTCTGCATCTTTCTGCCTTATTATCTGTATAACAAAATTTATTTGAAGTCGATATCTCTTCTGGGTTCTTGAGCTATGGACAACGAAAAAAACGTCGCGAACGTACGGACGTACGGACATACGGACGTATGGACATATGGACATACGGACATACGGACGTACGGACGTACGAACGTACGTACACACTCACGACATCTTCTAAAAATGTTTTATTTCGACTCTAGGGACCTTGAAACGACGAGAAATGTCAAAATTTTCAATTCGACAATTCGGACCGATTACAATAGCTTCCTATGGAAAGTTAATAAATAATGTACATACATATATATTTTTAATCATTTTGAGAAAAGAATAAATCCTATATAATCTGATAGAAATTTCTTTGAAACGAGTAAAATACGTCAAACTATTTTAAAATCCCTTAAAATCAGTTATTCAATGATGATGTTTTAATTGCAAGTTTTTATGACGCACTTCTGCGAAAAAAACACCCTTTATTCTTTCACTTTGAACTGTTCCTACAGTTCTATAAGTAGATTTCTCATTTCAAAATTCAATGTTGTTTAATTAAAATTTAAATTGCGTATTTGCGTTGATTTTGAAAATAATTTCAATCAGATTTGTGAGAAAATAAAAATCAATCACAAAATACCAAGAACAGAGTATTACCAATTTATTTAACAATGTTGCAAATTACACGTGAAAAGTTTCAATCAATTTCGATTAAATAAATTAAGAACTCTTGGCACGTTTTGTGATTTAATTGTTGTTTAGTGTATTATTCTGTTGCTTGTTAATTTCTCTTTCTTTTTTGGATTTTAATTTGGAATTAAAAAATAAAACGTTAAAAAATACAAAGCAAAACTTTTATTTAACTAATACGCCAAAGAGACATTGTTTCCTCATTATCCTTTGTGAAATTGCAATTTTCAAAAAAATGAAAATATAATCAACGACAACTCAAGGCTATATGAGGAACAAGCACTACTCGAAAGTATCATCTTAAATGCATACAGATTATGTCGAGTATGCAACAGCAGCACGATATATGCCTGACACCTACTCTGCTGATGCCCGCCAAATTCAGCTATGATATTATGTGCCTATAGCCTACCTATATGCCTGCTCTCCAAAAGAACCAAGCATCATCACTCCCCCACCCCAACAGAAAAATATAATGTGTGTTTCGTATTTTCATTTATCCTGCTATTGAAAAACAGCATGATGCCTTCCTCATAGAAGCCAAAGAGTCGAGACATAACGTGCGAATAATGGGAGGATTTACTCGTAGCTCTTCACAAAAGTCAAAACTCGTAGGGGGTATTTATTGGAGGGCGACAAGATTTTCTCTTTCAGAGAAACAAGGATATTTTTCAACTTCAACTCACTGTGTTTCATGATATGTCCTTAAAAAATTAGGGTTAATAAAAGTACTGAGAACTATTGTAAAATTCAGTTTAAACTGTCAATATTTTTGACAGAATCTACTCAGAGCTGTCATCTATGTTTGAATTTCTACAACGTTTGGTGTAAATAAGAATCATCTCTTGGAAATCAGTCAAGATAAGTGCAAGCATTCAAAATTATTTTAATATACTCTAAAAGACCTTAAGTCAGTTTAATCAAAACAATAACTTCTCACTTCCGTACAATTTCGTTAACTTTTGGCGAACTTAAAAAGTTACAAAAGTGTCAGATTAGCTTGAGTAAGTTAAATTAATTATTGTAACAGTTATTGTTTTAACAATATTTTTTTGTTTTCGTTTACTTTTGACATTTAATAAAGTTTCGTTAAGTCGAATACATTTCGGATTTTTACCTAAACATCATTTTGTTTGTATTATTCGGGTTTTAAAAACATATTTTAATTTTTCGTGATGGCTTTAGAGACATAAAGATGTTCTTGGGATTTGTGAACAACTTTTGTCTTTAGTTAAGCTTAATGCTAGTTTGATTAGTCTAGTATTTAATAGCCCTCCTTAATTTCGTTCAGTTTCCTTAACGTTTGGTAAAATAATTAAATATTAAAATACACAAGTGTGAAATTTTCTTAAGTGACAGAATTATGGACCAGTTTCGTTTAAAAATAATCTCTGTTTTTTTTCGTTTAGTTTTGATATTTACTTAGGTGTCGTTAAGTCTAATATTTTGTTTTTTTTTTTCCTAAACATCAATTATTTGTTATATTTATTTGGGATTTAAATGGAATTTAAAAATTCGTGATGTCTTCAGAGGCACTAAAGATTCTGTCATGGATGTTATTGTAACCATTTTGCTTTCGTTAAATTTCTTTAAAATTTGACATAATTGAAGAATTCAAAAATTCTCAATACAATTCGCTTTACCAATAATTTCAACAGTAAATATCAAATACATACATATATTTTAGGTATCGAATTATATTTGAAGTTCATTTTAGCATTTATTTGATTTTTCTTTTTATTAAGTTTAAAAATTTATTTGAATTTCGTTAAACCTCTCGTATTATAAATAGTTTCGCTTTTTCCCAAAAATTTATTTATACTGTTTGTGTTATACGTGAAGTTTAGCCTTATGGCTATGAAATATTATAAGGATGCTGCTACGTCTGAAATTTGAAAGTTGTGATATACTTTTCTCTTTCACTGAGCTCAAGTTAGATTAACAAATCTGCTGACTTCCGTTAAGTTTTGTTAACTTTTGGTGAAACTTAAAAAAAAAAACAAGGAAAATCGTAAGTGTCAAATTTCTTTAAGTCTCTAAATGATGTTAAAAGTTTGTTTCAACAATAATTTCTTATTTTGTTTGTTTAATTGTGAAATCTCCTTAAGTTTCGTTAAGTCAAAACAGTTTGGATTTTTTTCTTCTTAACATCAATTTTGTTTTTATTATTTGGGTTACATGGTTTTTGATCCATCGTGTTGTTTTTAGATGCGCAATAAACTTCCTGTTAATTTTCGTTAAGTTAATTAAATTTTGAAAGAAATTATGCAATTAAGAAATACGCAAGTGTGAAATTTCTTTAAATAACCTATTCACAGTTCAGCTTAATATTTTTTGTTAAGTTTTGACATTGACAATAGAGGCTTGACGAAACTGAAGGTAGTTTCGTCAAGCTTGTATTATAGATTGTGTTTTTTCCAAGAAAATAAGTTTTTATTTGTTGGGTTTACATGGATTTCAATCTTTCGGAATGGTCATAGAGACAAGGATGCTATCACGTCTTTCGTTAAGAGTTTTGACATACTTTTCCCCTTAACTGTTCTTAAGTGAGTTACATCAGTTTAAAGAAAAGCAGATATTATGTCAACAACTTTAATAACCGTCATGCTTCCTTTCGTTAAGTTTCTTTAACTTTTGAAGAAATCAAGGAATTAAGAAATACACAATTGATGGAAATACTTCGGTTTTAATGGTAATTTCTTGTTTATTTCGTTAAGTTTTGACATTTCCTTAAGTCTCGTTAGGTTCATTATAGTTTGGCTAGTTTCATACAAATCAATTTATATTAATTGGGCCTTACATGGATTAAAGTCCATCGGGATATCTATAGCCTATGGAAATATAAGAATGCTACTTCGTCTGTTGTTGGGAGAAATGTAATTCATGCATAATTAAGTTTCACCTGTCCATGGTTTTGTTTCCATTCCCTCAGAGGAGATGAAGAGTGCAAGAGACCCTGGGGTCAACTTGCATGCATCATACCTTCGTGCGTCATAAGTCAAGTCATAAGTCCGTCACTGATTGTACAACAGGACATTTTTAATTATATACTCGTATAGTGTAGCTGTAGTGCTACATCAGCTATTTAAACATTGAAATTCATAAATTCAGAAAGAGACAACAACACAGAGCAGCAAGTAGTGAGATTGAGAATAATAATAATTATCATAAGAAGAGTGCCTCTGCGAGCCTCTGCCTTTGCCTCAGCCTGGTGCATGGAAAAGCGCATAGAAAAACACATTCCATAATCCTAGATACCATATTTTTTCACAATAGAGCAAGGCGCATCTATTATGAAACACTAACAACTCTCGAAGTCGAATCAATTATTGCCGACGAGCATCATCTTTGGCATGTAGATCTGAGCTCTTCATCTGCATTTGTGAAGGATTCTTCTTCTCGATTTAAGTATGCAATGCATATGGAAGGATATATGGAAAGGCAGGGTTTTGAGCGCGGGGGAAAAGGAGGAGGAGGGGCAGGAAAAATAGAGCTTGGAATGCTTGCTCTATATGTCAGAGGTGGCATTGATGAGATTACCTTGCACACACTGAGTCACTATAAGAAGACAGAAATAGAACAATTAAACGTGCACCAAGTGGGAATTATATGATCCTGCAATGGATAGGATATGCATGCAATGCATGCAGCTACATCACAAGCAGCAGCAGCAGCAGAAGCATAATGTCAACCATCACCGAGATGCAACAACAATATAAGGATGTGAGGGGAAAGAAGATCCTTTAACCCCTCGCCCCCCTTCATAGTCCTCTTTTAGACAATGCAACGTTATTGTTAGAATATGCTTTATTCTGGTGTCTTATCGATTTGTATTCATTCTGTACGAACAAATAAAAAGAATAAAATGTTGCCTGTTGGGTTAATCCTTTTCTCTGCTCAGCACCCACTCCTGCACCCGCCACTAAATTCTGAGGTCGGCCATTCATACAAAAGGAGAGCAGGCTATGGCACAAGCATCCACAATATAATTATTGCTGTTACTAATCAAGGACAAACCAAACATAATCGAAGTGCAATTTTTGCTTTTCTAGCTCAAGCAAAGCTTAACCCCTTCCTACGCCACACAACGATGGAAAATGATGGCTATTAGATTGCGTAAAGGATGTAGATGATTGATAATATCGCCAATTGTAAGGTTATTAAAGCCGGAAATGGATTCATTTGATTGCCTGGTCATTTGTGGGCATCATTAGGCTTGTTCATCACATCAAGAGTCGTGTCGTCGATGGCGTTTCGTCAGTGATGAGGCAGCCATTTGCATAAATAGCGTAACACCAACGCCATCTACATCAAGTGCCATCATCATAACACAACCAGAGCCATTAAGAATCTCATTTGATGTCCTTGTTTGTTAGTTTCGTTTCATTTCGATTCGTTTTAAGAAGCCATTTGAAAACGAATAATAATAACGAAATAAATCTACCGCCAAGTGGGTCGGTAAGGTAGGTAGGTAGGTACTGGAAAAAATGATGATGAACTGTGAAATGAGTATAAAAATAAAATTCAAAGGATTGTATTTCTATGAGGTTTGAGGTCTCCTTGATGAACAAGAGTAGTGTTACTAATATATAGCAGCTACTTACAAAATCACAAGAAAACATGCCAATAATGAAGGATAAAACAAAGGATTATAAAGAAGTTAATTAAAAACGAAGAACACAGAAAAGCATTTTATTTTTGTTTTCTTTGCCTTTTCACAACAATGTTCACACTGAAAATACCATCGACAGAAAAATAAAGAACAAGAATATACAACTATTATATGGCTTTCAAGGATTCTTAAAATGAAAATGAGGGATTATCCAGATTGAAGCTTGTTGTAACTATGTATGTATAATATGAGCTCGCTGATGGTGCGGCTGTTCCTTTAACAGTGATGAAACTTTTGTTTATTTTTTGAAAAATAGTAGGTATCATTGTTTAAATTTTTCTTTTGTAAAGTTTGGTTCTTATTTTTGTTTTGTTTCTAGGTATGGTGAAATTTGATGGTGTCAAATAATAAAATGTATGTAGTGTCAATTGTGCGGAAAGATTGTGAAGCTTCGCTTCCCGTAATTAGTCCTTTTCAACACTATACAGCTGATGTGGTGGCTTGAAAAGACTTGTGTCTGCAATTTAATGTAAATGAATAAATCGCGAAGAGAAATTTATGAAGGAAGATCAATATATTCAAAAAAAGTGTGTATACGTCTCTGTTGTGTACTGTTTTTAGAGGAATTGTTTTTACAATTTGAAAAGACTTTTCCTTATAAAATATTTTATAAGTTCACAAAAAAAACTAACAAATTTTGACCTTGAACTTTTATCTTATGACGTTAATAAAAAAAAAAACAGAACTCGACATATATTCTTTTAATAGCAAGAAAAAATATGTTTTAACTTAATATACGAGTATTATAATTAAATATTTATATGGGCTATAAAGGGAAAACCAAATTTTTACCTAAATAAACAATTAGGCAATTTCGACGGTTTAGGCGACAAGACAAAAATAAGACTTAAGTTTTATAATACCAAGCAACATTGTCCCTCAAAATTTCTTGTAACTTTTGAACGATAGCAATGAATGAAAAATTTTCTAAGAAATATTTTGTAGACAAATAAAAATTCACAACAATTCAGTCTTTTTTCGCTAGAACTCTCCGAGGTTTTAAATTTTGTACACTAATTTTTAAAATATGTTTTTTATTTATTTGGCTTATTTGAAATGTTGAATTAAGCGTTACAATAACAATAATAATGCATAGCAAACAAAAATAAAAAAGTATAGAAACAAAGAAGACAAAATTGTAATATTATAATATAGTACCTATAATAAAAAATAACAATAATTATTTGGAAAAAAATAGATATGTTATATGTATATACAATAAATAAAAAGACGATTTAAAAAGGAGTCCGGGACCAAATTCTTCTAAGGGATGCAGAATTGAGGAACAAATCAAAGATTTCTTGAACTATCTGATCGTAACATTTTGGAGATTGGATTGAAATGTCCGTAGTTGATAAGGTGAGTAGGAAGGTAAAAAAAAGAGAACGCAACGTAAAAAACGAGTGCTCAAATTTATATTTAACTTCCCATAGGAAGTTATTGTAATCGTTCCGAATTGTCGAATTGAGAATTTTGACATTTCTCGACGTTTCAAGGTCTCTAGAGTCGAAATAAGAGATTTCGTCGTCCATAGCTTAAGAAACAGTAAAGATATCGACTTCAAATAAATTTTGTTATACAGATAAAAATGCAGAAAAGACTCTAAAAAAAAAATTAGTGGATGGTTTTTTTACCATAGCAGTTTAAAAAAAGGTGAGCATTTTGGTTAAGGCTAAATATCTCATGAGCCAATAACGCTAGAGACTTGAATTAATTTTTATATTATATATTGTAACACGATACTAAACAAATATATTTTTGGCAAAAATTCCAATTAACGGTTTTTTTATAAATCAAAAAAAACTGAAAAAAAAAATATTTGTCACTTCGACAATTTTATGAACAAAACATGATTTTTTCTCCAAAATAATTTTTTACAACGAAGAATAACGTTTTTAACATCTGGTAAAATTTTGAGAAAAATCGAATTGACAGTTTTTTTTATAAAAACTAAAAACCTAAAAAACCATTACTCAAAGTTGGTAAAAATTGATTTTCGACTCAAATATCTTTTTAAAAATTTGAGATAATGGCTTTTAATTAATTTTATTTTATAAGAAATATTGTTTTCAACATTCGGACAAATTTTGAAAAAAATCGAATTGACAGTTTTTTTATAAAAAAAAAAAACCTACAACAAAATTAATAAAAGTTGGTAAAAATTGATTTTCGGCTCAAATAACTTTTCAAAACTTTGAGATATTGGCTTTAAACTACTTTTATCTTTCAAAAAATATTGTTGTCAACATTCAGTAAAATTTTGAAAAAAATCGAATTGACAGTTTTTTTTTACAAAAAATTTAAAACCTCAAATAAAATTTAACAAAAGTTGGTAAAAATTGGTTTTCAACTCAAATATCTTTCCAAAAATTTGAGATTATGGCTTCCAACTAATTTTAACTTATAAGAAATATTGTTTTCAACATTAGGACAAATTTTGAGAAAAATCGAATTAATAGTTTTTTTACAAAAAATAAAATCCTTAAACAAATTATTAAAAGTTGGTAAAAATTGATTTTCGACTCAAATAGCATTCAAAACTTTGAGACATTGGCTTTAAACTAATTTTATCATTTAAAAAATATTGTTGCCAACATTCAGTAAAATTTTGACGAAAACCGAATTGACGGTTTAAAAAAAAATAGAAACCTAAAAAAACATTACTCAAAGTTGGTAAAAATTAATTTTCGACTCAAATTTCTTTTCAAAATGTAGGCTTCAAATTAACTTTTTTTATAAGGAATATTGTTTTTAAACATTCGATAAAATTTTGAGAAAAATCGAATTGACAGTTTTTTTTTTACAAAAAAACAAAAACCTACAAAAAGCATGACTAAAAGTTGTTAAACATTGATTTTTGACTCAAATATCTTTTCAAAAATTAAAAATATTGGCTTCAAACTTATTTCACCTCACAGAAAATATTGTTTTTGACATTCAGTAAATTTTTCATAAAAATCCAACAGTCAGTTTTTTCATAAAAAATTAAAATCGACAAAAAATAGTACGTTCGGTTCTCGACATCTTGTTAACAATAAAAGATTTTGACATCAAATTATGTTCATTCATCCAATTGGTATTAGTTTATATATGAAATGAAGGCTTTTAAAAAATGCTACTAAAATTGGTAAAAAGTGGTAAACGACTAAAAATCTCGTTAACGAAAATAAATTTTGAAATCAAACTATTTCGTCATATGCAAAATATTGATGGTTATTTTAAATTTTTTTAGAATAATTTAACAGATAACTTTTTTAACAAAACACAAAAACCTACAAACCTTTTAAGCAAGACAAATCGACATACGGCATGGGAAGTTATCAGTGTGGGTCGCATCCCAGCTTCTTTTTATTAATTCTAATAAGCCAGCAGTTTATATGATACCAATGATAAGTTGGTGGTTCAGAAAGCGTTTGCAGGTTTAACAGTTGTAAGCGATCTTCATAAGGGGGTAGAATAAAGGGATCAGACCAAAGTAAATTACGCAAGGCAAATCGAAGAAACCTCAGTTGTTCTTCTTTTATTCTCTGTGAGTGAGTAATGTGGGAAGTTGACAAAATCTGGCTAGCATATTCAAGGATGAGCCTCATGTAAGTGACATATAAGGTTTTTGTAACGTATGGATCGTTAAATTATTCCTTAGATCAACAATTGATAAGACCAAGAGAAGAATTCGCTTTTGCAATTATACGGTCTATGTATAATGATAAGTTCGAGAAAATGAAGATATAAACGTTTTCGGGAGAATGTCATATATGTATTGGAATTTTTTTATATTCATTTCCAGAAAGTTTTTATTGGACCAGGAAAAAAGTGTGCAGGTGATGTTGAAGAAGCGAAGAGTTTTCGGAAGAAGCGATCGCTTTTATTATTTTGATTTCGTCAGCATACATATGTAGATGGAGATATCAGAAAAGGAGTTGATGCTACTTACGTTATTGATGACAAATATAAAATAGGATTGGGCCGAGATGGCTACCCTGCGAAGATTGGATAAGACACCGCGTTTCTTAAAATAACTCTTTATGTACGGTTTTCTAGGTAAAATTTAATCAACTCAATAAACTCAGTTTTAAATTGATTTGGTGCCTGATCTTTTTGGAGATAAATTGGGTTGAAAAGGGAAAACAATGAAAGTAAAAAGAGTCGTAAACTATACTTTTAAAGAATTTGGGTAGTGCAGTAAGTTTAGCAATCATTTTGAAAATAGGGAATATACATTATTCTTTCCAAACAGAGGGAACACAGCTTTCGAAAGTGAAAGTTGGAAGAGCTTCACAAACAACATTGGAGCATTTAAATACAAAAAATAGCAGAAATTCCATCGGAGCCAGAATAAAAATCAACTTTCAGTGAATTTAGTTTATCATAGACGAAGTAGGAAGTTATAGAAAGCGAGACAAGAGACGTCTGTGGAAAATCGGATAAAGATGTGTGAGAATCTAGACTATAATCTTCATCTGAATCATTATTTTAGGACTGGTTTAAAAAGATAGCAAAAAGATTACCTATTATGTATTTTTGGATCAGATGAAAATGTGCCAAGGAAGTTAAGCGTTAAGGGAAGATGGTCTGATTTTCTTCTTGATATATACATATATTGAAAAATTCCTTAGTGACTTAAAATTAAAGTATTTGAATACCAATATTTTTCCTCAAATTAGTACTACTAAATCTACTTACTCTTAAATCCTTTGGATCAAACCAATTTTAATTGTTTTAGACTGTTTTACTAAAATGAACGTAAATACCATAAATTATGTCTTAATGCTTGTTCTTTTTCCTGTCATTTTATAAAGTTTGACATAAAGTTCGTTTTATAAAAAAAAATTGCACTTATTATCAATGATATTTACTACTATTTGTTAAGGTAGAAATTTTTCATAAATTCATCAACAAAAAAACTCATTAAGTGAATTCTCTTGAGTCTTTAATTTCGCAGAAGATAAAAATACTTTAAAAACAATTTTTTCTTGAAAACTTTCTTATTTTTTAGCTTTTTTTATTTTTTGTTGTTTTTGTTTTAAGTTTACCTAAAAAATATTTCTCCAACCAAAAACACTAGCAATTTTAATTGAATTTATCAAATTGATATTATTTTGAAAAAAAAAAAAAACAAATTAACAGATTTCTATGTACATCAACAAAAACTAAACAAAAATAGTTTTGACCTCAAATATTTTGCAAACATAAAGTTATATTACCACTAATTTAATACTGTATGCATAGAAAAATAAAATATATGGTTAAATTTTTAGAATAATCGAAATAAAAGTTTTGTTTACAAATACAAAAACCTAAAAACATACCACAAAAAGTTGGTAAGAATTGATTAATAAATAAATATCTTGGCAATCATTCGACTTTCATATCTCGAGAATATACAAAAGCAAGTAATTTCAAAATTATTTTATTCTAGACAAAACATTGTTTTTTAAGTAAGATAATTTTCTTAGGAAAATCCAATCGGCTTTTTTCTATTAGAAATTCAATTTCTTTCGTTATTGTAAACAATACACTATAACAATGTCTTTTATAGTATTTGTACTTTGGTTGAACAATTAAAGTGCTGTTTGATTCTATATACAATAAGATAATACTTAGGCTGCTAAAAATATTTTTTTTTTTTTTGTTTTTTTTTTGTTTTTTTTTTATATATACTTTAATTTAATAATACATATAAGACTTTTCCTCTCTTCTTCTTTCCTATTTCCCCCTTAACATCCTAGTTGTTGGAAAAATGTTTAAAAACCTCGGTCTTGAAACTTACTGCATCCGTTATCCTCTTAATGCTAACCGGCAAAGAGTTAAAAAGGCGAATGCTGTGAACGAAGAACAACCGTGAGGAATTTAGATATCTAAAAGTTGGAATAACTAGATTATTTGTTCTTGACGATGTATAGAACTCAATTTTTTCATAAAGGTACTCAGGTGTTCTTGTGCGAATAATTCTGTGGAGAAAGACACAATTACGGAAATTTACGTATTCGACCATAGTGCACTTAAGAATTTTTTTGCTGAAAGCAGAGATATGGTCATATCGGCGAATACCATAAACGTAGCGAGTCATGTCATTAAGCGCCACACGTAGTTTGTATTCAGATAAAGAATCCAGTTTCGGATACACGACTTCAGAAAAGGAAATGATTGGTACGAGTAGAGTTCTCATAAGACGAAGTTTTGTTTCTTGAGGAGTAAAAGAATTAGATACCCATAGTTTTCTTAAAGTTCCGTAAATACGTGCAATGACATAATTTATATGGTCTCTGCAAGAGAGATCCCTAGAGATTTTGAATCCAAGACTGGTCACAGAATCTACAAAACTAACATGGGCACTATTCAAAGTAATCGAAGGTAGATCTCTATGGTTGTATGTCTTCTTAGAAATTAGTAGGGCTTGACTTTTATTGGGATTGAGCACTAGACCATTTTCCTTAGCCCAGTTAGAAATTCTCTCAAGATCTTCATTAACGCGAAAGACAAGATCCTCTATTAAACCAAATCTACGTGAGAGATAAATTTGTATATCATCTGCATATACATAGATGAAAAGAGACGTGCTCACAAACCGAAGGCAAATCGTTGATAAAGGCACAAAACAAAATTGGCCCCAGAATAGAGCCTTGTGGCACGCCCATCTTCAAGTACGTATGTGCCGAAAAATTGTTTCCAACACATACACGCTGAGTTCTGTTACACAAATAACTACCAATGAGACGAACAGCTGAATTCGAAAAACCAAAGTAGTGCTCAAATTTTTGACAAAGAACTCGATGATCAACTTTGTCAAAAGCCTTCGAGAAGTCCAATAGGCATAGTACTGAGATATTGTCTTTATCGTATTCGAGTCTTATATCCTCTAAGATCTTTACCATTGCTGTAGAGCAGGAATGGTTAGCTCTAAATCCAGTTTGGTATGGAGACAGCAATCTTTTGGACGTAAAATGGTCAATAATTTGTTTAGTAAGGATTTTTTCGAGAACTTTGGACATGCAAGGTAAAATGCTTACTGGCCGGTAGTCGGCGAGTTCGGAAGGTGTGGGCTTTTTCGGAACAGGAGTTATCCTGGCTGCTTTCCACGAATCAAAAATTATATGGATAAAATACCATCATTTAATTTTCAAAATTTGGACAATATCAGTAGTAAGCAATTGTTTAGTCTGTAGAATTGTTAAAAGAAGAAGTTTGGGGATTAAGTCCCAAGTAACGATAGCTTAAACGTTAAGCGAGTACGAGTCTAGGAATTGATAGATCTTCATTATTAGGCTAGTTTAAAAAAATCTAACATTTCAAATCCACCACAACCGAGTTCTTGATATAAACAAATTCCAAGTCAAAGTTTTCATATTAATCAAGATTCTAATTTCCGTAATTGTATTCACCATAAACCCGATTGTATTTTATGTTTATTGTGAAGACGATTAGTGATTAAAAGCATTTTTAAAAAAGAAAACAAAGTTCAAGTGAAATAATTGGCAAGATGACAACTTCATGACGATCCAAGCCTGTAGTGTCTATTTCTCGAACTTGTCAGTCGATTCAAAACGAAATAGGTTGAATAACCTCAAGCTAAATAAGGTGATAAGTATCCTGGCCACTTGAGTCTACCGAGTTTCATTTTCAAAACATCATCTTCAAGGTAGATGACAATTCGTGAAAGAACTGGCGATCAAAAGTGAATTATGTTTAAAACAATGTAACAACTGGAAAAACATAAAGAAACTATCGACGCAGACATTCAAACTGATTATTTTAAGCTATACACAGATTTTAACCCAATAGTCGTAACTGAAACCTTACAAGGAAGGTCTTTTCAGCCGGTTCCATAACAGAGGGGGGGGGGGGGTAATGTCTGGTATCGATTTATCTATCTCTCTCCTAGATCAATAAAGCTTTCAAAAATCCAAAATGCAGTGTTTGTCTCTCTAGTAGAAGTACTTGCGACTTTGTCACAAAGTCAAAACATGTTAAGACAGTGCCGAAGGGAGCTACGT
The DNA here is from genome assembly GCA_920104205.1 of Eupeodes latifasciatus. NCBI lineage: Eukaryota > Metazoa > Arthropoda > Insecta > Diptera > Syrphidae > Eupeodes > Eupeodes latifasciatus. The sequence continues at coordinate 29,600,915 of OV049924.1, forward strand.
TTACTCAACCAAAGCAACTCGGTTTCTCTCCGTTGGCTCCCAGGATTAAGAGTTACATTAAGGGAAATACAAAAATAGATCATATGAGTCATCAAATGTTTTTCGACTAAAATATCTCAGAAGCGAAAGCAATTATTGAACTCGATTTTATTTTATCAAACATTGTTATCATGCACAAAACTTATGTAAACTTTAAGTTAGTTTTTAGATAGATTTAATTGACACCTATTTTTACAAAAACAACTTAAAATTGAAATTTAATTACTAATAGGACAACAAGAAAATAAAAGTTTTGATCGTATCCCAGCCTCTTTTGTTTTCCGTGATAAAAGTCCTGACACTGCTGTATCATCAATTTTAATGATTTCCTATTCATTTATTTATTTCCATTTTTGTACATTTTTTCAATGAAGTTTCCCCTACTACGTCTATTTGGATCGGATGCTGATATTACTTCCGCATGTGTATTAATAACTTCCCTTTTATAAATAGCAATTGCGATGTTGATCTATATTGGAATCAATTGTTTAAGCAACAGCAGATGTTTCAAAACATCCATAACTTTCTCTCTGAAGATTAAATTTCTAATTTTCATTCAACACAAAAAGTGACTTCGTAACATTTGATGCATGTATGGAATTCCAATCTTGTTCTCTATTTATTATTCATCGCATCACACTCTGGAATAACAGTTATTTTCTTAAAATCATTTTCCGCTAAGTTTAAAAATAAATTTTCCAGTTCTCTATTATATTGAGAACCAAGGATGCTCCCTTCTTTCATTTAATCTGACTCAATTATTATTAACTTAGGAGATATTAGGCAGAAACATACTTCTGTTTCCTTAAGACAATGTTTTGAAATCTTGAAAAAGAAAGCAAAAGAAATTAAATTTTAAATTATGAACGAACAAATTGTCTTTTTCGAAATTAAATACCTCGAACAAATAAAATAAAAGCGGGATTCACACACAGCTAAAAAAAAAAATAAAACAAAAATACAAAAAACATCAAATAAATAGCCTAAGTACAGCTGAAGTACTTACGCCGCCGCTGTACCGTACCTTTAAAAAAAAAACAATATACTTTGTGTGTTCCTTGTGCGATGCTCTGTTCCATAATGAATGCACAATAGCATAAAATTATACATTCAGGTGAAGGGATACAACAACATCAGGGTCGAGGGAACCAGGCGGGCAATGTATCCATCTATGTTTTATATACATAGGTACCTACCTATGTAAGTATACCACTTCCTGCCAAGCCCTAGGGGCAGACAAAAAGTCTGTCTGTTTATTGTTATTTTTGTTTCTTTTTTCCTTTGAGCATAGACAAACAAAAACAAAAACAAAAATATAAATAAAATAAAAATAAAAATAAAAATAAAAATAAAAATAAAAATAAAAATTAAATAAAAACTGTTTGCATGAAGGGAAACTCACTCAAGGTGGTTCAAAAAAGGAATCCCCCCTGGTACCTATGTACGTACATATATATGTACATATATAGCCAGATGAAGTTAAAAATAGAAAACCACCTTCATACCATCATAGGTACATCCTTCCTTGTTCGTATCTTTGTGTGTCCTAGGAATTAGGTTAAGCGATCATTTGAGTGTTTTGAAAGGAATTTTTATATTTGAAGAGAAAATATGTTATGCATGCACATAGCTTAGATATTGTCATAGTCTCAAAGGTGTTGGTTGTAGAAATTGAATTTGTAAGACAGCTTCTCTGGTCTTTTTTTTTAGTTCCACGCATATCATGAAAAAACCAGGTCCTGTAACTAGCTATATTTTAATGGGTTCGCTGTCAAAGTTTTCCTAGTCCAAATAAAACGGTGAATAGGGATACTAAAGAAGGAACAAAAAACTTGTTAAGTAAACCTATTTACTGATATTTTTAGAGTTTCACTTGAATGCTAACTATTTTAATGATAGTAGGTGGATGTCGCGCCCTAGTATAACAAAGGGATATGCTCATTTTCGGCCCGGCGGCGTGTACACCAATGAATTTTAAAGGTTGTTCCAAGCCGGATATGTCTGCAAAAATATTTTGTCGATAACTCATGGGAGATCCGAGATATTTGAGGTTGAAGTTCGAAATGTCCAACCATTAAAAATCAGCACTTTTTCGACATAAATGCTAATATCTTTGGATACAGAAAAGCTAGAAAATCAAAAAGGTATTAAAATAAAGGTGTCATAAATATCTTTCAAATGAAAGTAAAATTACATTTCTATGATTAATATATTTTGAGTTATTCTTAATCAAACCTTTGAATAACAGCATTTTTTAGGCAAACTTTTGTACAATGATATCTTTTAAAATTCAATGATGACATTTATTTTTTGAATTATTATTGTCAAAATGAATAAATTGTTGAAGAAACCCTAAAAAATTATATATGAAAATAAAGATATAATAAAAAATAAAGATATATAATAAATGTCATCATTTAATCTTAAAAGATATTATTGTACAAAAGTTTGCCTAAAAAATGCTGTTATTCAAAGGTTTGATTAAGAATAACTCAAAATATATAAATCATAGAAATGTAATTTTACTTTCATTTGAAAGATATTTATGACACCTTTATTTTAATACCTTTTTGATTTTCTAGCTTTTCTGTATCCAAAGATATTAGCATTTATGTCGAACAAGTGCTGATTTTTACATAGGGAGTGTCATTGTGACGAGCGTTGGAACCGAGGATGACGTGGTGTTTCGTAAATTTCTTACAAGTGACCAGAAATTTGTACTACCTTTGGGACATTGTAGTATTTTTTACCGTAATTTCTAAAAAAAGAGTCTGGGAGGGATGCGACCCACACTGATAACTTCCCATCCTGTCTGTCGATTTGTCTTGCTTAAACGTTTGTCTATATGTATCAATTTTTACCATGATTGCGTACTATTTTTTGTAGGTTTTATTTTATTGAATATCGAAACCAATATTTTCTGTGAAATAAAATAACTTTGAAGCCAATATTTTTAATTTTTGAAAAGCTTCGAAAAATTGTACCAAGTTTTAGTATTGTTTTTTTTTTTTAGGTTTTTATTTAAAAAAAAACTGTCAATTTGATTTTTCTCAAAATTTTATCGAATGTTGAAAAAAATATTTCATATAAGTGTAAAATTAGTTTGAAGCCATTGTCTCAAAGTTTTGAAAAGATATTTACATCGAAAATCAATTTTTACCAACTTTTGTTAAATTTTTTTTTAATTTTTAATTTTTTGTAAAAAAAACTGTCAATTCGTTTTTTTTTTCAAAAATTTACTGAATGACAACAATATTTTTTGAAGGGTAAATGTGGTTTAAAGCCAATATCTCAAAGTTTTGAAAAGCTTTTTCAGTCGAAAATCAATTTTTACCAACTTTAATTAATTTTTTTAGGTTTTATTTTTTGTAAAAAAAAAATGTCAATTCGATTTTTCTCAAAATTTTTGCGAATGTTGAAAACAATATTTGTTATAAGATAAAATAAGTTTGAAGCCATAATCTCAAGTTTTTGAAAAGATATTTGAGTCGAAATTCAATTTTTACCAACTTTGATTGATTTTTTGTTTAGTTTTTTATATGTTATAAAAAAACTGTGAATTAGATTTTTCTCAAAATTTTGTCAGATGTCAAAAACATCATTCTTCGTTGCACATAATTGTTTTGGAGATGAAATCATATTTTAGTCGTAAAATTTTGGAGGTGACAAATTTTTTTTTGTCAGTTTTTTTTTATTTATAAAAAAACCGTTAATTGGATTTTTTTCAAATTTAATTCAAGTCTCTAGCGTCATTTGTTCATGAGATATTTAGGGTTAACCAAAATTTTCATCTTTTTTTTAAAACTACTTTGGTAAAAAAACACCCACGAAATTTTCTTGAGAGCCCTTTCTGCATCTTTCTTCATTATTATCTGTATAACAAAATTTATTTGAAGTCGATATCTCTTCTTGTTCTTGAGCTATGGATTACGAAAAAAAAGTCGCGAACGTACGGACGTGCGGACAATCGGACATCTTTCCAAAAATCTTTTATTTCGACTCTAGGGACCTTGAAACGTCGAGAAATGTCAAAATTTTCAATTCGACAAATCGGACGCATTACAATAACTTCCTATGGGAAGTTAATAAGTTAGGTGGCGCAACAGTCCGTTGAGAAATAGGCCCTAGTGACTTAAGCCTCTCAACCATTTCTGTGTGTGAGTAATGTTGTCAGGGATGGAAGGGGCCTACAGTTTTAAGCCGAATCCGAACAGCTTATTAGAGCAAACCACTACGCCACGGGAACTTGTCATGCAAATATTTGGTTCATCGACCGTTACAGGCCTTTCTAGCTTATTCGAACTTATTCCGGTTTTCCTCAGTTAAGCAATATTCACATGAGCACGACCAACAAATGAACGAATATTCGTCAATTTTGACATTTCTTTCACATGAGAGTTTTTAATTCGTCGCGAATGAAGTTTGACAGCCGAACACCATTCACCACCAAAACTAAAACAAGAATGATTTTTTTAGGTTAATGTGGAACGCGAATAAAGTTTGACAGTTCGTATCACCTACAATTTTTTTCGCGACGAATAAATTTGTTTTCTTAAATTTATTAATATGTATATGATATTGAAAAATAAAAGTATGCATCATAAATCAAATAGAAACTATATTGCTATCGTTTTGTTAAGAATTTGTGTGGAAATATGTCTTCAAACGTATATAAACTCACATTTTGTAATTAATTCGTCGTTCGTTAGTCGCGCTCATGTGAATACTACTTTAGGTTGGCCTTATAACAATGGAAGTTAATAATAATCTCTTTACAGCTCGAATCAAACCTTGAGCTCTCTTTAGGTTTGATAAATTTTACCCTATTCGGGATAAAATTTCTCATTCAACAGAAAATTAAATTTGACCCCATACCTGCGCATCCACATCACTATCGAGGAAGCATAGTGACCAGTTAAATTTCCTTAAGAATTCATTGAGACCGTCCCAGTTGGCTTTCTCATATTGCCAAACGGATCTCATAGGAGTTTTTTTCTTTTTTCTTTAACTGGCTAAGAGGCGGTAATACACTGATTGTGTATTTCTTAGGGTCAGAGGTAAGAAACAAGTCTAGGGTGTTGGCGGATTGACCTACAACGTCAGGAATTCGATTTGCCTCGTCAACAAGCTGAGTTAATTGATTTAACTCAGCAAAGACTTCAACATACTTTCCTTCTAAAAAAGGAAGTAGTGCTAGAATTTGGCTAGCCGCTTCCTTGCATTTTGATTTACTTTTGTAGGGTTTGTCTCTTCCTCACATTTTGGTATTGAATTGACAGGATTTAAATTCAAATATAGGACGCAATATTCTGACATGTTTATCATTTTTCAAAATAATACTACAATTCTTTGGAATGTAGTCCTTATTTAAATTTTAGTGAATAGATTTAACTTTTTCAAGACTATTTAGCCGAAATATTTGCAAGGGTTAGTAGTCTTTTAAACTTCCTGATATGATGATAAAAGTCATAAATAAAATTCAACGTCACTTTCCAGACTGTTATAGGTCCAAGAATCTAATTTAAATACCTTTCATATCAGAGATATCAAAAGGATGGGTTATTCTCTATGTGAGATGAGAAGATAGCAAGGCGCACCTTTAGAAACCTATGTCCCTATATCTATGCTCTTTTTTTTAGACAAACAAGTCACGTTTGAAGACGGTTATTTTAAGCTTAACCAAATCGGGTTAAGAACGAATGCCTTTCACTTGAAATGCAAACAAAAAATAAAAACCATTTCAACTCAATTTTATGATGTTGGACACGACGACTTTTACTTCCATATCCTGGGAGAGGCTTAAATTTAATTTTTGTTCTATATCGTCTTATTTATGCAAATCATGAACAATCCATCCTTCATCAGTCATCCATTTAACCGAGCGAGTAGGCATATAGAAGTAATAGGAATTCATTTTATTTGCATACATTTTTATGTAAAGGACTAAACATACATTAGATATAAAATACATAATACATACATATATTGAATACATGATGATGACGATGAGTATGCGAGGACTTTTTTTGGGTGTTATTCATAAATATTTTCTTAAAGGATATTTTATGGGAAATAAGTAAGTTTTCTTTTTATTTCTTTTGATGTAGGTACAGGATACATGATATGTACATAAAAGTGACAGGGTTTTTATTCAATTTATTAGATTAATTTTTTGCGAAGGGAAATAGAAAATTAGAAATTATGGTTGAATATGACGTGATGATTCTTTAAAAGATCAAAAAGGTAATACATATCTATTTTTGTATATAAATTATCTTGGAAATAATAATTTAAACAATGACAGTCAACATCGATACCGATAACTTAGAGAAATATTTGTTTAAGAAATCCAGAAATAGAAAAAGAAAAGCTAAGCGACATAAAGCCTTCAAGGAATGATTACATCATGGCAGGACGTACATATTATTGACTGCTCAATGGAATTTTAGTAATCTGATCGATTCGTTGATTTGGAAATATTTACAGTTTTCTACGTTTTAAGGTCCCTAGAATCGGGATACCACCATTCAAGGATCATATCTACATAACAAGCATAGATATCAATTTTAAATACTTTTTATAGATATGTAATAACTTAAAAATCTGCGGAAAAGATTTTTAAAAATATTCAGCTAGTGTGTTTTTTATAAAAACAATTGTTTAAAGTAAACTATTAAGTTCACTCTATATCAGACTTCAAAAAGAATTCAGTCTTTTGGGAGGATAAATTTCAAGAATTGGGCATATTTCACATTTTTAATGTAAACTGTATATGGAGCCAATTTCCAACATTTGGTCTTATTACACTTTAGCAAAGTGATATAAAGAAAAATTGGTTTTATTTCACTTTCAATACTTTGCCATAAATGTAAAGAAAATTTGCTTACACTCAACCTTGCATTTATACCCAAAATCATATAACAAGCAGAAGAGTTGTAGGAGGCAGCATGACCCCCTTACATATTATATTAGCGTAAAAATAAGTCGGTCTTATTTCTCAAAATAATTTGGCTTTATTTCACTTTTTCAAAGTGCAATATAACCAACTTCTGAAAAGTGGTCTTAAATCACTTTTAAAAAGTGCAATAAGGCCAATTTTTGAAAGTTATGGTCTTATTTCACTTGGCCTTATTTTACGACACCCTTTTGGGAATGCAATCATTATAAATAATTTATTGAAGATTTCATTCTTTTATTTCACCTAAAGATTGAGACAACCAATCATTTGACCTAAAAAGTCAATTTATTGCAATCATTTGAGACTTCGAGCATTCTTTGGATTTACTTGAAATCTTTGCATTCGCTTGAAGTCTTTCAACTTTGATTTCAAAGACTTTAAGTGAACGCATACTTGAAGTGAATGCAAGGAATGCACGAAATCTCAAATGAGTCAAATTATTGGGGAAAAGATGATTGCAGTCTATTTAAGGTAAAATGATTGGTAATTTCAAAATTTCACGTCCCAATCTTTAGGTGAATTCAATGAATGCAATCTTTACATTTAATTCGTAAAAGATTGTATTCCCAAAAAATTGCATTCTTTTACAAGCCTGCTCTTAATATCTCACAAATAAATACATAATAATATCGTAGTCAATTCAATTGTATTTAACACATTTAAAATAATTTAACTATAAGTAAGTCTTTATGAATTAAAAAAACATAAAAGTTTTTAATATCTTGAAAAAAAAAGACATTGACTTTAAAAACGTTTTTTCTTATTCATAATATTAATTTCCATATTTGATTGAATTTTTAGAAATAACTAGCAAACCCGGCGAACTCCGTTTCGCCACCAGATGGCTTCGTTTTATTTCATTTCACAACAGTAATGAATTCATTTCGATTACAAAAATGAAGTGTAATTTAGTTGAACTTCTCTAAGTAAAAAATAAAAGTTAATCCAAAGTAAATACTGAATCGAAGCGTTATACCGTTATACTTGTCCGTAAATTATCTGTTTCACTGAAGTGCTCTTTGGTAAACCACATTTTTTGTTTTTTGGTCTGACGTTAACACAAACAAAGCGGATGGTTTCCCAACTCGTGAACACGCAACGTATAGCTGCTCATGTGAAAAACAATGGTTTTTTTGGTACGATCGTCATCTAGAAGAGTTGCTGCAATTCCAAATGATGCTAACGCAAAAGCTATGTCACATCTTGATCGAATAGTGGCCAAAATCAATGAACTGACAAATGTTTTCCCTGTTCCTCCATTTGCGTTCAGGAAGAATAGACCACCAGTATTATTGTACACCGCTTGCATTAATGTTTCGTATACATGTTTTTGCTGTTCATTCAGCAACGGTACATTATTTCGAACGAATTCCTGCAATGTATCAATGCATCGTGCATCGATCGATTTGGCACAATCATTCCTACTTCAATCAGTAGCTTGTTTGCAATAGTCAAGCATTGATCCTCAATCAGAATCATTCCTTCATTGTAGATTTCATACGTTATTTGAAGTCGCTATCTCTGACGTTTCTAGAGATAAAAAAGGTTCCCAAAAGTAAGCTTTAATTTAGAATATAGGACCCTTGAAACGTCAAAAAATTTCAATTGTACAAATCGGAACTTTTACAAAAGCTTTCTATTGGAAGCTAAACGGTGTTCACCGCTTTTCTGTTGAAATTTCTCCTGAATTTTGTCTGCTATAAAACTCACGGAGCCCGAAACCTTTCCAACGAATTCAATACCGTGCAAATCGGTTCGTGCGTTCTGGAGTTATAGCGTCAGGAAGGAAAACCCGACTTATTTTTATATAGTAGAATAATGAAATTAACGGTTTTTTCTTACAAATTTCTGCTTGATCTAAATTTAATTTAAAGAAATAAAATAAATTTACTATTAAAACTTAAATCTAAGTTAAATAAATGGTGTTCTTGTGGTTTTCAAGAAGAAATTAAACTCATATAATTAAATGTTATGGCCACTGTAACACCCATCTTACATCAACATCCTAACATTTATTTTTTTTTTTAAACAACATAAATAATTTTGTAACATTCATAATCATTTTTTTGCACAACAATGTATGTAACGTAGTATATTTTTTTTCACATCACTGTAATTGTAACAATTGTAACAGTAAAAGACTGCAGCTTAGCTTAAGAGTATAAAAGGTGAAGCAAAATTGTAACATTAAGCATTCGTTTCGTTGGAATAAAGTTGTTGTTTGCTTTTCTTTTCTTTCAAAGTTTGCTTTCTTCCTAAGTTTTTCTATTAGTCAGTAGATAAGCTGAACTCGTTTGGTCGCTTGGCTCTGCTACCTAATTTTTTGGAACTAGAGATCCCCATTTGTTGCTTTTTCTTCAAACCAGTAGACAGGCTGAACTACTTTGGTCGTCTGGCTCTGGAACACTTTGATGCTCAAACTATCCTGTGCACTTACACACACATACACACTGTTTCTTCACCACTAATTGAACTACATATATTATTAATATAGGGTCTGCGCTGGCTCGAACTTTTTTAAATGGAGGGTCTCAATTTTTAACTTCCCATAGGAAGTTATTGTAATGGGTCCGATTTGTCGAATTGAAAATTTTGACATTTCTAGACGTTTCAAGGTCCCTAGAGCCGAAATAAAAGATTTTTAGAGAGATGTCTGTGCGTGCGTGTATATGTACGTACGTTCGTACGTCCGTACGTTCGCGTCGTTTTTGTCGTCGTCCATAGCTCAAGAACCAGTAGAGATATCGACTTCAAATAAATTTTGTTATACAGATAATAATGCAAAAAATGCAGAAAGGGCGTGGGTGGTTTTTTTTACCATAGCAGTGTAAAAAAAAGGTGAACATTTTGTTTAACCTTAAATATCTCACGAACAAATAACGCTAGAGAATTGAATTAAATTTTATATTATATATTGCAACGTGGTACCATACAAAATATATTTTTGGAAAAAATTCCAATTAACGTTTTTTTTTTATAAATCAAAAAAAACTGAAAAAAAATTGTCACCACGCAAATTTTACGAACAAAAAATGATTGCATCTCCAAAATAATTTGTGCAAAGAAGAATAACGTTTTTGAAATCTGATAAAATTTTGAGAAAAATCGAATCGACAATTTTTTTACAAAAAATAAAAAACCTACAAAAAAATTAACAAAAGTTGGTAAAAATTGATTTTCGACTTAAATATCTTTTCAAAACTTTTAGATATTGGCTTTAAACTAATTTTATCTTTTAAAAACTATTGTTTTCAACATTCAGTAAAATTTTGAGACAAATCCAATTGACAGTTTTTTACAAAAAATAAAAACCTATTTTACAAAAAATAAAAACCTAAAAAACTTAAACAAGATTTAAAAATATTGGCTTCAAATTTTATCTCAAAGAAAATATTGTTTTCGATATCTGATAATTTTTTTATAAGAATCCAACAGTCGTTTTTTTTATAAAAAAAATAAAATCTACAAAAAATAGTATGCAAATTTGGTAAAAATTCATGTTCGGTTCTCGATATATCTCAAATTACTTTCATTCATCCAATTTGTATTTTTTTATATAAGCAATAAAAACTTTTAAAAAATCCTAATAAAATTGGTAAAAATTGGTTTTCGACTAAAAATCTCGTTAACAAAATTAGATTTTGAAATAAAACTATTTCATCAAATGCAAAATATTGTTGCTAATTTGGAAATTTTTAAGAATAATTCAACTGACAACTTTTTCAACACAACACGAAAACCTACAAACTTTTAAGCAAGAGAAATCGACACACAGGATGGAAAGTTATCAGTGTGGGCCACAACCAAGCCTCTTTTTTTATTTAATCAAATCAAATTTTAATAACCTAGTTTAACACTCCAAAATATAATATATTTCAATCTGGTCATAATGATATTATGATATTATATGAACCTCGTTACTTTTGTTTCAAATAAATTATGGAACCATCTTTTTTTGCTTTAAGCTCATATTCTGTAAGGAAAAGCAAAACAAATTTAAAATAGAAACTCATATAATATCAAAATGTGTTTTTAAATATCTTCACGATCATTGTTGGCTATAAAAACATTAAAAATACGAACGAGAAATGTATATCGCTTTAATTTGTAGCGGCAAAATTAAGCAAATTCAATTGGATGAACAATTATTAATCATATAAATAACTTCAAATACATATAGAGGAATAAAGATTTGTATTTCAAAAAAGAGGCTGGGATGCGACCCACACTGATAACTTCCCATCCCGTCTGTCGATTTGTCTTGCTTAAAAGTTTGTCTATATGTATCAATTTTTACCAAATTTGCGTCCTATTTTTCTTAGATTTTATTTTTTATGAAAAAAAATGGACTGTTGGACAAGTTTTAGTATTGTTTTTTTTTTTAGATTTTTATTTTTTGTAAAAAAACTGTCAATTCGATTTTTCTCAAAATTTGTCCTAATGTTGGAAACAATATTTCTCATAAGATAAAATTAGTTAGAAGCCATAATCTCAAGTTTTTGAAAAGATATTTTAGTCGAAAATCAAATTTTACCAACTTTAAAACATTTTTTTTTGGGTTTTTATTTTTTTGTAAAAAAAAACTGTCAATTCGATTTTTCTCGAATTACGTCGAAGTACGTCGCGAACGTACGGACATACGGACGTATGTACGTACACACGCACGCACAGACATCTTTCTAAAAATCTTTTATTTCGACTCTAGGGACCTTGAAACGTCGAGAAATGTCAAAATTTTCAATTTGACAAATCGGACCCATTACAATAACTTCCTATGGGAAGTTAATAAGACAAGATCCAAAGCTCAATTTTTCTTTGAAAATATGTATTGCTTGCTATTCAAAAATACCAATTTAAACTCCCAATTGTTTACGAATCTAACATTTTCAATATTTTTATCCATAAAATTCGTAATATAAAAACAATTAATAGGTTCAAAACTTGGCTTTTAATAACTTTTTATACTTTTTTAGTGCTAGAAAATCTGTTTAGATAAAATGTTTTTATTTTCATTTAGATGTCTTCCTGAATTTTGTATTTCAACATGCCACGAAATAAAAACTATATCTTATTAGCAGATATCTGTAAGTAAGAACATCATTTGAATTCTCCCGTTAGTCTTCTATCATCATTAATCGTTAGTAATTACTCATCTCGCATCCATTGGGAGCTGTGCTACAAAAGTCTCAACCATCCAAAAAACAAAAACAAAAACTTTGAGAAATAAACCCTACAAACGAGAGTGAAAGTGAAGCATACCTACATTATCGACATTTGTCCTTATTTTTATTTCTTCCACCTTTGAAAAAAACAAACATCCTACAATAAACCACAATGATGAACCAGGATTTAAGGACACTAAATTGACTTATTCTTTTATCGCTGTTGATGTATTGTCTTCAACGACCGAGCTGCAACGAGTCCTTGGATATTTTTTATCATACATAAAGAAAACTTAAAGTGGAATTTATTTCGTTTTTGAATTTTTATATTCTGTTACTTCTTTGTACTTTTCTTTAATTATGTGTAAACAGACAGACAAGCCATCATCCTATCCCCAGCCACATACCGATTCCCCACAGCACCACATCGTTCTTCGCATAATATCTCCCGGCCCGCTCTTCCATCTGTCCACTCCAAGGTTAAATGACAACCTAAAACCGCTTTGAGGCAAAAATGTAAGCAGAGATCTGGTAAATCCTTTGCACAGAAAGGAAATTGTTTAACATGGAACATTTCGAAGGAGATACAAATATACAAAATAAGTACACACGCATAGAATTTAGTGGAGGTTTAAAGTTAGGTTAGGTAGAGATTGGTTTTTGTACATATTTGTTGTTCTTTAAGCTTTAAAACAGAAAGCGATTTTCAATGTGGGTATAAAATTACGAGAGATGATACCTGCTTTTAATTGAGATTTAAATCTAATGGAAAATTTATAATATGCTAACGGGGGCTGTTGTTTGCTGCTGGTTTATTAGGTCGAGACTTCAAGTGTAAATTATTAAATCGATGACGTGCGATAAATTCTCTTAATTATTATTTTATTTAGACTTTATATAAAATTCTACGTAATCCTTATCAAACAAATAGGAATTAATTGAAGCTGAATATCTAATTTATCTTGAGATGACATATTTTTGTAGTATTTAGGAAATAAAAAAGACAAGTCAAGATTGACAGGCTTTATTTGTTTTGTGGTTTGAAATCATATAAAGGCTAATCCAAATTTATCTTCGATATATACCATCACTTGCCCCGAAGTAGAACAATTTTCGGAAATTGATAATCACAATGTTAGGACAATTTCCTTTCGTATCCTCAGAAGTTTTCGAATGAAAGTGACAGGACATTTATAGAATATTATAGACTTATGTGTGTGAAGCTTTGTTGTGTTATGTTTATTCATTGGATTGGAAAATTAATCGTAGCATTTATTGAATTCGTGCCATTTTAATGTCAGTTAAATTGTAGGATCAATTTTTGAATACAAAAACTTAAATGAAAAACTAAATATCAACAAGACCCAATGTTCTGATGTATACTCCTAGTGGAATTTTTCAAGCACGACAGAGATATATATTGATAGAAAACATCAAAACAGTTTTGATTGTTGATTGTTCCATTGATTCCATATGCCTAATATTAAAATGTGATCCTAATTCCTAAAAAACGTCTCATAGAAGACCCTTTCAAACATACTATGTCAGCATTCTTAGCTTTCAGCAACATTATAATTAGAAAATATCAGTTTGGCTTTTGGCCTTGATATCGACGAAAGATCAAGTCGTTACATTAAAAAGAAAACCAATCGAAAAACACAATGTCTTTATTGACTTTAAGGTCAACTTTATTAGCATACGTGTCGTTAAGAGCTCCATATGTCTTTTGCCAAATTCGGGACGCCTAGAAAATTGATCTAGTTGTGCCATGTAACATTCAAAAAGACACAATGCAAAGGACAACTAAAGGAAAAAGCTATTCTTAACTTTTTTTAAACATGGATGAATTCTTCAATATCGTTTTGGACAGACGAACTAAAGTCGATATCTTTAGTCCTCAATCGGTTATTTAGGAAAATGCGAGCAAGATTGGTATTGAGCTTAACGGAGATACTTCAAATAGCTGCTATCAACAAGCACAAAAACATCTATTCATTCATATTCATACATTCATGAAAAAATGGTCACTAATGATACCAGCAACTTCAAAGTAGTTAAAGGGTTTTCTACCTGACATCTTAGTAGAGATACGGAGACTAATTTTCTGAGAAAATCGATGCGACTAGGTTCTTATAAAACAAATGTGTTTAAAACTTTCCCACTCAGAATGCACGCTAAAGAAAGTCCTCATACAATCAGTTCTGCTATTCGTTGCTGGAAATGCTATAGATACTGGACAACAATCTAGTCTGAAGAGCTGTTGCTTTGGGATATTTTGATGTTTTGAAAGAAAATGTATTCGCCGGATGTTAAATCCTCTGTTCAAATGGGGTTGACTTCATTGGCTCGGTCACATCTACAGCTAAAAAAGAGGCTGGGATGCGACCCACACTGATAACTTCCCATCCCGTCTATCGATTTGTCTTGCTTAAAAGTTTGTCTAAATGTATCAATTCTTACCAAATTTGCGTTCTATTTTTTGTAGATTTTATTTTTTTTTATGAAAAAACGGACTGTTGGATTTTTATAAAAAAATTATTGAATATAAAAAACAATATTTTCTGTGAAATAAAATAAGTTTGAAGCCAATATTTTTAATTTTTGAAAAGCTATTTGAGTCGAAAATCAATTTTTACCAACTTTTATTTATTTTTTTGTTTAGGTTTTTATTTTTTGTAAAAAAACTGTGAATTCGATTTTTCTCAAAATTTTTCCTAATGTTGAAAACAATATTTCTTATAAGTTAAAATTAGTAGAAGCCATAATCTCAAAGTTTTGAAAAGATATTTAAGTCGAAAATTAATTTTTACCAACTTTTGTTAATTTTTTTTTTTCGGTTTTTAATTTTTTGTAAAAAAACTGTCAATTCTATTTTTTTCAAAATTTTACTGAATGTTGAAACCAATATTTTTTGAAAGATAAAAGTAGTTTAAAGCCAATATCTCAAAGTTTTGAAAAGATATTTGAGTCAAAACTCAATTCTTACCAACTTTTTTTTATTTTTTTTTAGGTTATTATTTTTTGTAAAAAAACTGTCAATTCGATTTTTCTCAAAATTTTATCAGATGTCAAAAACATTATTCTTCGTTGTACAAAATTGTTTTGGAGATGAAATCATATTTAAGTCGTAAAATTTTCGAAGTGACAAATTTTTTTTTTCAGTTTTTTTGATTAATAAAAAAAACCGTTAATTGAATTTTTTTCCAAAAATATAATTGTTTTGTATCACGTTACAATATATAATACAAAATTTAATTCAAGTCTCTAGCGTCCTTGGTTCATGAGATATTTAGGGTTAACCAAAATTTTCACCTTTTTTTTAAACTGCTATGGTAAAAAAACCACCCACGCAATTTTCTTGAGAGCCCTTTCTGCATCTTTCTGCCTTATTATCTGTATAGCAAAATTTATTTGAAGTCGATATCTCTTCTGGTTCTTGAGCTATGGACGACGAAAAAAACGTCGCGAACGTACGGACGTACGGACGTACGGACGTACGTACACACGCACGCACAGACATCTTTCTAAAAATCTTTTATTTCGACTCTAGGGACCTTGAAACGTCGAGAAATGTCAAAATTTTCAATTTGTCAAATCGGACCCATTACAATAACTTCCTATGGGAAGTTAATAATGGCTCCAGATAAAAGAATCTTCGAGCTATACCCTACGTTCGAGTAGGTTTGGTTTGTTTGATGGCCTGGCGGTTGATGATGTTATCGCAAAACTGAGATCAATGTAGATCCATTGTGATATTTTAAACTTCCCTAAAGACTTTTTGTCTAGGTGCGTAATCGAGTATGATTTTGTTTTATCGAAATTGGTCCAAAGTTTCCCAATCGTGACATAGGTTTCAAGGTCTTTCCATCTGTCATTGGTTTCTTGGAGTATCTTGTTACCAAATATGTGTTTTGTCTTTAGTGATGGGGTTTCTTTAGTTGAGTTTATAACTGGATTAATTCAGTTTTGTAACAATCCTCAGTCAGTTTAGCAGCTTTTTCATTTCCAGGTAATGTTATTCTGCGAGCTAAGAACCGTAAGGTCTTGCTGTCAATATTTTGGCTTGAAGGACGCTGCTTAGATCGGGAAGTCTGAAGGTATTGACAAAGAAAGAAACCTGCTCCTACTCCAGTATCTGTTTTCGAGCCGTTAGTATATATGCATGTTGACGACTCAGTCAAGTGTTAAACATTGTCTACCTATTCGTTTCTGGTCACGAAAGTTGGTGTTAAGGGTTCTATTGAAGTACAGATAGAGTGTCATATAGTCTGTGCTTATATTGTTCCTTATGTATTTCTGAAGAATCTGCGCGTGTCAGATGTGGCTGGTTTTCTAGCAACTGGTCTGGCTCAGTCGTAAGGCACTTTTTGCAGTAGTTTTACTTACATATAGGTCCAGGGGTAAAAGATTGAGTATTGCTTTCATTCCTTCTGTAGGAGTGGTCCTCATTGCCCCTGTAGTACCTATACACGCCATTTTCTGTAAGTGTTCGCTAACGCATTCTAGCATGATATCCTACCAAAAGTTGTCTGACAAATGCAGTGTACACCCATACTATTAAATTAAGATTCAGTCCCCAGTTTCTGTTAAAAAAAATGTTATCTGAGCTTTTTTTGATCTCTCTAGTATATTATTTGGGCCCCAATTAAGCTTTTTATCCAACATTTGAGAAGACAAAGAAAATTGCAATGCCATGTTTGAAAGAACAGCCATCTCCACATATACTGAAGCGTTTTGTCTCGCTGACAAAATGCAACATCCTTGAAATCGTAAAGGATGGAAAACCTTATTGACAAATACCATCTGTAGATCGAGAGTGAGTAAAGTAAAATAGTTGCTTTAATTTCAAAACTATTTTAATTTTAGACACTACTAGCAAAATTAAAAATTTAAACTTAAAAAAAGGCTGGATAGCGACCCACACTGATAATTTCATGCAAACATTTTTGAGTGATATTCCCTCAAAAGCTTGCAAGTATTAATTTTATATAATAAGCCAAATTTTAATAAAAATTAACTGAAACTAAAGTTCAAGACATTTTCTGTCAAACTATTCAAAATATTCAACTAATTTACTCATAATAGTATTTTTGATAAAATTTTATTTTTTGTGAGGAACCCCCTACCAAAAGATTTGTTTAAAAGTTTAGTTAAATATCTAGAAATATATTTTTTTGAGTAAGATGAAATAAGTTTGAAATTATTAACTTTTTGTTTTCTATTTTTTTTCACCAATTGCGTATGATGTCGTAATGTGTAAATCAAAATTAAATTCTAGTCAATACCGTTTTTGATTCGTGAGATATTAATGGTCAACTAATTTGTACACGTTTTATGTTGCTGTAATAAGTAAAATGTTTTTGAATTTTTTGAAATTTCATCAATTTTTTTTTTTGACGTGACAACGTCTTAAATTAGGTTGCGGCTGGGAGTCACTTATGAAAAAGTGTAACGCCCGGTAACGTTACGATGAGTCACCGAACGAGAGAGAGGCCCGCTGAATGCCTTGCGTCTCTCTCCCACTCAACTATGATCCAAAAACACTCCATTACCAAGACCGGAATCTCAGACTGACATTTCGGTTTGCCTACAAGCTACTGAGGACTAAATGTGAGAAAGTGTGCGTGAAATGATGCAAAAAACCAAACACATTCTCACATTTAGTCCTCAGGCCCATCAAAATGCTTCATTATAGTAATCAGCCACATCTAAATGCTTCATTTTGAATGTTTTATGGCCTCGTTCAAAAACTAAAAAAGAGGCTGGGATGCGACCCACACTGATAACTTCCCATCCCGTCTATCGATTTGTCTTGCTTAAAAGTTTGTCTAGATGTATCAATTCTTGCCAAATTTGCGTTCTATTTTTTGTAGATTTTATTTTTTTTATGAAAAAACGGACTGTTGGATTTTTATAAAAAAATTACTGAATATAAAAAACAATATTTTCTGTGAAATAAAATAAGTTTGAAGCCAATATTTTTAATTTTTGAAAAGCTATTTGAGCCGAAAATCAATTTTTACCAACTTTTATTAATTTTTTTGTTTAGGTTTTTATTTTTTGTAAAAAAACCGTCAGTTCGATTTTTCTCAAAATTTTTCTTAATGTTGAAAACAATATTTCTTATAAGTTAAAATTAGTTAAAAGCCATTATCTCAAATTTTTGAAAAGATATCTGAGTCGAAAATCAATTTTTACCAACTTTTGTTAATTTTTTTTTTTCGGTTTTTAATTTTTTGTAAAAAAACTGTCAATTCTATTTTTTTCAAAATTTTACTGAATCTTGAAAACAACATTTTTTGAAAGATAAAAGTAGTTTAAAGCCAATATCTCAAAGTCTTGAAAAGATATTTGAGTCAAAACTCAATTTTTACCAACTTTTTTTTTATTTATTTTTAGGTTATTATTTTTTGTAAAAAAACTGTCAATTCGATTTTTCTCAAAATTTTATCAGATGTCAAAAACATTATTCTTCATTGCACAAAATTGTTTTGGAAATGAAATCATATTTTAGTCGTAAAATTTTCGAAGTGACAAATTTTTTTTTTCAGTTTTTTTGATTTATAAAAAAACCGTTAATTGAATTTTTTTCCAAAAATATAATTGTTTTGTATCACATTACAATATATAATATAAAATTTAATTCAAGTCTCTAGCGTCATTGGTTCATGAGATATTTAGGGTTAACCAAAATTTTCACCTTTTTTTTAAACTGCTATGGTAAAAAAACCACCCACGCAATTTTCTTGAGAGCCCTTTCTGCATCTTTCTGCCTTATTATCTGTATAACAAAATTTATTTGAAGTCGATATCTCTTCTGGTTCTTGAGCTATGGACGACGAAAAAAACGTCGCGAACGTACGGACGTACGGACGTACGTACACACGCACGCACAGACATCTTTCTAAAAATCTTTTATTTCGACTCTAGGGACCTTGAAACGTCGAGAAATGTCAAAATTTTCAATTTGTCAAATCGGACCCATTACAATAACTTCCTATGGGAAGTTAACAATCCTAACCAACAGAATCTGAAGTGCTGACATGGTCTTAAATTGGAAGATTTGTATAGCTTTTTAATTTCAATCGAAATAAATGTTGTAAATGTATATTAAATAAAATAAAATTGACCAAATACATATTATTTAATGATTTATTAGTTTATTATTATTTATTTTGTTTACTTAAATTATTTGCGAACGCAACATGCGCTGCAACTGGTTAAGTATAATTATTGCAAATGGACAAAAGTGTAAATCACTACTTTGTAAAACAACAAAACATACAATTTTTTCAGCTGTAGTTTGCTTAGAGCATTTTTTTTTGACGACGTTAGAAGTTCAGGTGGAAACAATAGGCGAGGCGGGTGCCTCCGTATTTTTTTTTGTATAGACAATGCTACGAGAAGCATACTTGTGAAGTTCCATTGCCAACTTTAGCTAGTTCAGATTCCTCAATTAGATTAGTATTTTCATCATTTAAGCAGTTCGATGATTGCAAGGCCAAATTTTAGTTTTATTTGTTGCAGAAATATTCCTGAAAATTTCTTTTTGAGAGACTATGTTAGAGTTAGAATTTTGTTTGTAGTTAGATTTTGGAATACAAATTTGAGGGAACCATGTTTTAAAAATAAGTTGCTTTGTGTAAAGCATCTTTAAGGAATAGAAATAGGCAATATGTTTACACACAATATTAACTAAATGAGTGCAATAAATAAATTTAAGTAACTTTTTTTTATTCCAGTATGGGGAAACCGAACACCCAATAGAAAAAAACCGGTATATGCGCCAAAATCCATACTTCTTAACTAAATAATGTTATCTTCTATGTTTACGCATAAAATTACGAATTTTGTAGCGTATGAAAATTTCTAGACATTTTACAATCTGAAAAATTAATTATGCTGCTATTAATGCTAATTTTTTTTTTTCTAAAAACTTGATGAAGGTTAGCCGAAGCGGAAATTTCTTTAATGAACATACCTAAAATATTATTGGCTTTCTCAAAAATATTTTTCTACACTAACCTCTGCTTTATACCTGAAAACTAATGTTTATGTATATTTTCTTCTATGTTCTGCATTTATAAAATGTAATCTATGGAAGTATTTACTATATTAAGAAAAACATGTACGTAAAACTCATTAATTTGTTTCATTTTTAGCAGCACTTTTACTAAACATACCCTTCAAACAATAATAAGTAAACTTGAACTTTGGTAACTAAACATTTTTAAGGAATGAATGAAAATTATATTTTGCGTTAAACTGTGGAAATTCACTAAAAAAAAACTTCTGTACGTCAACAATAAACATTCATGACGATTACATGTTCTATTGAATTAGTTGTGCATGAATTCAGAACGATTTTAAGACGTTTTCATTTTGTGATATATGTCAAAATTTGCATTTTATTTGCTCTCTCTGCATTTATTCAACAGATTCGCTATAATCGTCCTGATTACTTTTTTAAAACATTGGTGTTCCTTTGATGCATAGTTTTTTTTTTGATAGCAAATACATGTATGCTTCCATCAATCAAGAATGTTATGGATGAGGTATTTTTCTATTATAACTATTTTTTTAAATATAATATTTATTAATCAAAATGGAATTCAAAAATAGTTGCAAGCTTAAATCATTAAAAACAAACTATAAATACATTTGGATTAATTAAATTGATTTTAATTACTTGCAAACAAAATATTTGGGCCGTTCATTAACGAAAATTTATTAGAATTCAATACAAAAATTGCGCTCGCACCCTTAACTTGATGGTTCTTCGAACGTATCTTTGATACAAAAATCCGAGGTTAATTTTGAAATTTGAAGAATTTCGTAGTGATTTTTGTAAATTAGTGAATTAATTATAATAAATTGATGGTGAACATGCTTTTTTGAAGACAAAAATGTACATTGGTTCGCTATCAACAAAATGACTGCAAAATTAAAGCTTAAAACTGACTTCTTCATCGAAAAAAAGTAAAAAGAAAAACCTGAAAAAAACTTATTAACCTCTCCATTTTGTTTTTGCTGTGCAAAATGCCGCTAGCCCACGGCATCGTTTTTTTTTGTTTTGCTCACATATATTCATGGATTAATTGTCAAAATTACAAATACAACAATGTAAACAAACGGGTTTTGGAGAGTGAAACGTACGAAAGATTCCGGTCTTGGTAATGGAGTGTTTTTGCTATGATCGGTCTGCCGCGCGCGCAGCACTAGAGAATTAGGCGCATTGAATCGGCGCATGCTTGTGTCTCTGTCTTTGTCTTTCTCGAACGTTCTTGGCGTTGGAAAAACAAGAAAGCGTCATAATACAAGTTCACACGTGTGGTTAAAGTATCGTCAGCTGTGTCTGTAGTGAAAATGTGGAGTGCTTAGATTCGTCATTTACAACAACTACAACAATAAAGGTAAATAATTGTACACTGATATTTCATTATCGTAAACTATGATTGATTGATTAATTGTTAGATTGACACAAAAGTTGAGAAACTGAGTTTATAGGTTATGTCATACTATTGATAAATGTTGATAGTGTTAAGTAAATTATTAGTTTAAAAAATTTGTGCAATTCTTATTTTCATTCAATTCCTTGTTCCTATTGTGCAATTTAATTATATTTATATCAATAAATATTCTACCGAGAAAAAGACAGACGTTGTCACGTAAAATCTTCGCCCGTAAAACCGACTTTACAGGCAACCATTTTTTTTTAAATCATTTACAAAACCTGTTGCTAAGGGCTTAACATTTAATTAATTGGCAATTTTCTAAATACTTAGCCTTTTTTGGTTTTGCAAACTAGTAATTTAGCAAATCGCTTCGGTTAAAAATGGAGCACCCGAACAAAAAAAAAAAAAAAGAAACAGTTCCTAAAAATAAGCAAAACCAACAAACATAAACAGAACTATTAGGCAATTGGAAATGTCAGATACTTATAGTAGCTCAGAAGTCACATCTAAAAAACCCACAATCTTATTCAGCTTATTATTAATTATTATTGTTTATTGTTATATTATTTAAGAAACAAAAATGAAGCAGAAGATCAAAACACTTTGACCACTTTTCAGTCGATAACTGCGTTACAATATTTCAATACTGATAGGATATTAAGGTCCTCAACAAAATGCTTGGGACCATCAAGAACAAAAATAGAATTTCACACCTGCTCCATCTTCTTTTCAAAAATGTCTTAATCTTCATCACCATGAAAACATTTTATTAATTTTAGAACAAAATTAATTACAATTCAAGTGTAAGAAAAGTTTGCTAGGACAATGATAGATGTCATATAGATTTAGCAAATTACTGAACTTTAAAGCTGTTGACTTTAAATAGATTAACTAAATTGGCTTTAATATGTTATTTATTCGTTTAAAATGTGGTGACAATATCTGCACAATTTCTTGGGATATGGCGGACGAAAAAAAGGTATAAACTTTTTTAACTCGAGACTTGACGCTGATTTAAACACCTTCAAATGGGAAGTTAATGGCATCATAAACTAAGTGATTCGATACAAAAACTAAACTGAAAACCCCTCTTCAAGAAAAACCTTTTTAAGGATTTTTGTCATCTCAACTCCACTACCAACTTTCCCCGATTATGTTTAGTTTGAAAAAATCCGCAGGACTTAACACCTTAAAAAACTTAAACTTATTAGGATCTTACTAAAGTTAAATAACATGAAATAATAACTCAAACCATTTTATAAATACAAACAAAATATAATCCATTAGGATAAAAGGAGCGCCTTAAGTATTGCGTAAGTACACATGTGTGTATGTGCATTAATAATGACAACAAGAGGATATGAAGGTTAAAGTAGATGTGCGTTGATAAGTCTGGTGTATGTATAACGGTACAGTATATATTAAATAAAATTATCATTTCTAAGATTTGACGCTCTGACACTCCCGCTGGGAACAACACTAATTTTGCGGTGTTTTGCTTTCAAACTAATTGAGGGTGAAAATACTGCTACTTTGTGTGTCATTTCATTATAAATGCCACAGTAGGGTGTCAAATAGTTATTTCTCGGTTTTGAGAAAGCTTTGAATAATTTTTCAAAAGGATGAGTATCCTTCGAAGACTTACGTACAATGTATATGTTGGTTAGTATAACCTTTCAAAGTTTTGACGAATTAAATTCACATCTGATTACAGTTAATTGCGGTTGAATTGAAGGTAAAATTGCTATGGAATTGGAATAATTTCCGTAAAAAATAGTTTCATTATACGAATTATCGTGAAAGAATTCTTAAATAATGTTTGAGTTTTAGTCATTGTAGTCGGAAGGGTTTTTGAAATGAGTCAACGTATTGTACATACAAGTCCTCGTATGAATTTTTAAGTATACAAGTTTTAGTATAAAGTTGTTTGACATATTAATTAGCTTCAAACATGAATGAAAATATTATACTTTACTCTTACCTTCAATACTGTACTCGAATATTCAGAGGTAAAATTCCATTAAGTTATTATTTTTAATTTTCACATTTTGCATGTTTTTATTTTGCTATCTAAAAATGAAACAAATATTTAGTTTCTTTTCCAAAATAATTGCTTTGCTAGCCTCTGATTATATTTCGATAAGAACTTTTTTGTGGTGTGCCTAAGGATATTTTATTCGAGACTTTATGTCTCGCATCGTTAAATGTCTAGACTTGTATTGAATAAAAGTGTGTACAGTAAAGTGAGAGTCTTTTGTTTCAATAACCTTTCGAACGTAACTTCAATTTTGTGGAGTTATTTTATTTTCACCTTTAATAGGTAAAACGTAATTTTTGTTTAAATATGATTAAGCTGCGTTCTATATTAAATGATTGACATTGAAAATTGACTAATTATTGTTCAACTTTTAAGAATAAATTATGGATATTTAAATAATAAAATATCGTGTTGATTTCTGTTGACAAAATGAATCAAACAATCTGATAACATTGAAATATTAAGGTATATTAAGTGTTTAAATAATGTATTTAGTTAATTTTGTATTTCCTAATTGAAACGATTAAGAAGAACAGAATGAAAAATGCTTTCGAAAGAAGGAAATATACATAAGTATACCCTTTATACAACATTGACATTGACTGAATTGAGCTTTCCAGAAAAGAATTCAATTTTGTCAATCTTGAATTCTGTGAAATAGCTAGGTATTTTATGTTCAAAATCTAAAAACCCATTAACTTCAAGTTTAGTAAGAAAATATCATATTTTGCGTTTTGTACGTGCCTTACATTTTGAAAGAAAACCTGGAAGAATAATAGGAAAGCTTTTTTAGTTTCCTAGAAAATAAAAAATGTCATCTCACAACTTTTGCTAAGAGAAAACATCAAAATTATTTTTTGAAATATAATCTTTGGAGGTATTTCTTATGATTTCAAGAAAAAAAAGTAATACTGAAAAACTTTAAGGGATAGTAGAATAATCTTCTTAGGTGTGGAATTATGGGTGGATATATGTATGCTTTAAAAAACTTGCCAGTTCTTACATTTTTCCAGTTTTAAACAATACGTTGAATATTTTTACTTGCGACATATAGGAATTATATGGCAAGTATTGCATTCGTACAAAGTGTCGAGCTCGAGATTTTGATCAAATTTGAAATTATACGATAGTAAAGAAGTGGAAAAAAGCGGGCCCTACGTTTCCGCCCGTCCTCGCCCCAAACATCATAAGCCATTGGGTCGATTGCGTTCAAACTTAATGAAAAGAACAGTAAGAACACGAATTTTCTGGACTAAAAATTGAAAATTCAAACATTTGTATGATATTTCTTTTAAAATTTGGTTTGTATTTTGTTTTTACATTTTTCAGAAACTATCGGGTTTTTTCAATAAGAGCGCTACAAAAGTTTTTTAAAATAAAACAAAAACGAGTTTGGATATCAATGAAATTCTTTATTCCTGTGAAAGTACGTTCAAGGCCAAAAATATTTGGTTATCATTGAACGGTAGTGATCCCCATTTACAGTAACGTGCCGGTCTTGATCATCACGGAAGAAGTACGGTCCAATGACGCCGCCGCACAGTGGCCCGTTTTGATTTTTTTGGTTGCAAAAATCATATCTCCTAAACGAATAAAGATATTGCTTTAATTTTTTTTTATCTTGAAGGAAATTTCTAAGGCTATAAAAATTGTGACTTTCAAAAAAAACTGTTCACAGGGTGTTTAAGAAATTTGTGTTAAAATAAGAAGTTTTAGCAAAGGAAGCCCTTTTTTTAGTTTTTTCATTCAAAGTTAAGAAAAAAAATAAAAAAATAAAAAAAAATGATCATCATAAAAAATGTTCAACTTTGGCCTGCTCTATAAGGCACACCAATAACCCAAATTGAATATTTTTTTCGATTACTCAAGCTCCAAATATTTGTGAGTCCAGTGAACTAAAAAGTTTTGCATTATAGACCCACTCGAAAAATGAATATTGCAAGCAGTTTTGCATAAACGGGCCACTGTGCGCCGGCCCATAAACCACACCAAACCGTAATTTTTTTGGGATGCAATGATAACTCGTGGAGTACGTGTGGATTGCTACCTGACCAATAAATGAGCCTCATCATTGAAGATGATATTTTTCGATGAAAATCCGAATCATTTTCAAGTTGTTGTACAGCCCAATTCACGAACATACGACGCTTCTGGTGGTCAAGCGGCTTCAGTTTTTGCGTCAATTTACGAGTATTCTTGTAAGGATGTAGGCCAAGATCTTTTCGCAAAATTCGCCACAACGACATCATAGAGATGCCCAACGCTTGAGAACGACGCACGTGCGAGAGACACATTTGGGCTTTCTGCATCTGAAGCCTCAGTGGCAGCAATATTCTCGACACTCACTGTCACGGGAACATTTTGTATTGTGCCTGTGGATTCAAATTTGTCCACTAAGACGATCAATTGTTGATCTGCTAAGACGATTATGACGACCATAAATTGGACGTAGCACTCTTAACGTTGAGGCCACACCACTGACTCCGAATTTCGGTAATAAATTTTAAAAATTTCGACTCGGTTTTGGCTCATATATCTTTCCATCATGAAATGGCAAACCTTACTGAAGTGAAATGTCAAAAGAGCGGCAAGAAATATGGCGTCGTTGGCTGTCCTCTATACTTTTGTAGCGTGTCTGTTGAAAAACCCTGTATTAACCGATTTCAATTTTTTTTATGAACAAGCTATGTACAAAATATTTTATGTTCAAAATTGGCTATTTTCTTGGATTTAAAAAAATACTTCAATTTTGTCAACATTTTTTTTACTAAGTTCAAATATAAAGCTTCTATTTATAAGCACTAAATAACTGCTTACAAAACATATTTTTAAAAATAAATTTGAAAATTTTATACAGGCTGTCTGGTGGCAGATTTATGTTTCTATGTACATACGATTATTTCAAAAAGTACTAAAAACGAGCGGGGAGGGGAGTGGTGTCAGTTGAATCAGTGATCGTGCGGATTTCTCAGTCACAATGTCGCACTGGTCAAGTGAGCTTCGAGCGTTCGCCATCGAGGTATTTTTTAAGAGTAACAATTTGTACTTAACTGCGCGTTGATAGTTTTGTTCACACTTCTGTATACGACGAATTTGTGATGGGCCGAATGTGAATTTAATTCGTTGGTGGGGGCAGAGGTTCCGTGCAACTGCTTCAGCTATGAACCCTCAACGACCAGGGCCCGGTCGATCTTCAAGGACTCCCGAAAACATTGAATTGGTTGAAGAGAGTTTACGTAAAAATCCACGACTTTTAATACGAAAAAGGGCAGCCTCTCTTGGACTTCCCAGAGACATTAGTCATGAAATTTTGAAGTTTTGAAAAGAATTTAAAGTTCAATTCATTCAAAATTTAAATCGTTCAAGAACTCAAGCAAAGTGATTTTGTTTCACACAAAAAATTTTGTGAGGCGATGTTGGAGCATTTTCGTACTGTAAATCCCATATTTGGAGCGATGAGGCCTATTTTCAATTAAACGGGCACGGTAATAAACAAAACTGCCGTTACTGGACTCCAATAATTAGATAATTGGACCATTTTTTTCGAGAATGCTCGAGGCCAGCGACACATGTCAATAGTGAGTAGTGACAATTACCGACGCATGATAAGGGATTTCTTTTTGCCGAATCTGCAAACTCATTAAACGGTTTCATCGCATACTTGCGGTTCCAACAGGATGGTATGACCGTACACACGGCTAGAAATTCTATGAACTTGCTTCGGGAAGCTTTCCCTCAAAAACTTATCAGTCGCTTTGGGGACATCCCGTGGCCACCGAGGTCCTGCGACTTAACCCCAATGGATTTTTGTATGGGGCTACCTCAAAGAGAGAGAGTTTATAGCAACAATCCCCGAACTTGAACTTAAAAGAAAACATTCGTCAAGTAATTGAATCAAGTTTACTGCAGCGTGTGGCACGTAATACGAGACTCCGTTTTAAATAGTGCGTGCATCTCGACGAAACACATTTAGATGACAAAATCTTCAAAAATAATCTTCGCATTATTAGTCTGTCGTTTAATATTTCAAATATTAGTCCAGCAATTTAAAAGAAAAAAAAAAAAAACCGTTCTCGCTAAAATGGTATTTGAATGTTATTTAAAAAAAAATCACAATTGTAGCTTAATTTTAATAGTTCTAAAATAATAAGCACCAATTCTTAACTTTAGGTCTATTTCGAATGCTTACTTTTACTACTTGAATGTGTTGCAATTAAAGGTCAACTCTTGAATTTTGTTACTGACTTTTTCAATAAAATATTTAATATTTCTATAGAATAATTAAAAACCTTGAAACTATGTACAATAGTACTTTTTCGCGCTTTGTGGTATTAATATTTCATAAGTTCTTCACAATTAATTTTCTCTTTAATTATGCCTTTGAAAAGTAGGGCAGTAATATACATTTTACTTCATTCAAATGCAGAATTTTTTCAATGTAAATTGTGAATCGCTCTCGCATATGATAAAAAGATAATAACTTAAAGAGAGAGTTTAAAGATTTTACAAGGAGAAAAATGGGGTGAAAGAAATCAAACATTTTTTGAGAGGAAATATCTAGAATCAAAATGGTAGAGTGGAAATCATGACTGGTTCAAAATTCTCATAATGCTGCCTACAAAATTCTGTAAATTATAAAACAAAGTTTTGAAAATTGTAAAACATCAAATACTCTCTTACATTCTGTAATCTTAAGTTGATTCGAAATTTTAATAAAGTAAACAGTTTTTAAAAATAAAACAAACTCCTATTTTTTATTTCAACTATACGATAGTATGATTTCCTCTATATTATTTTAACTTTATTAACATGCATTATTATATAAAAAGTTCAAAATTTAGTACCTTTTACCTAAAGTAGTGAAATAGTTCGGGAACAATAGCTAAAACACAACTAGAACTAGGTTTCAATAACATAATAATAATGTTGTATAATTGGGATCAATGTAGCGATTAATCTTGAGAAGCGTGTCCAGAGACTCCCAAAATCCACTAATATTCGATTTATTTGGCGTATAATGAAATAAAACTGCTTATAACACCAGAAAAATTCTAAGAAAAACTCATTGCCTATTTCTATGACGTTATGATGTTTTTTAAGTATTGGAAGTAAACTACTATCGGAAGGTCCTTAAAAATAATGTTATTTCAATGAAACTTGAAATATGTATCTGTTAATTTTGTCGTATAAAATAAGAATCAAATGAGTCTATAAAAAAATTTGGTGTTAAACTTCCAAAAAGAAATTCACTTCCAAAAAAACAAGTTTATGATGTTTGGCATATTAACTTCCCATAGGAAGTTATTGTAATGGGTCCGATTTGTCAAATTGAAAATTTTGACATTTCTCGACGTTTCAATGCCCTTAGAGTCGAAATGTGCGTGCGTGTCTCGTATGTCCGTACGTCTGTACGTCCGTACGTTCGCGACGTTTTTTTCGTTGTCCATAGCTTAAGAACCAGAAGAGATATCGACTTCAAATAAATTTTGTTATGCAGATAATAAGGCAGAAATATGCAGAACGGGCTCTCAAGAAAATTACGTTGGTGTTTTTTTTACCATAGCAGTATAAAAAAGGTGCAAATTTTACTTAACCCTAAATATCTCATGAACCAATGACGCTAGAGACTTGAATTAAATTTTATATTATATATTGTAATATGTGATAATAATGTGATATAAAAGAAGTATACTTTTGGAAAAAAAATCCAATTAACGATTTTTTTTATAAATCAAAAAAAAAACTGAAAACAAATTTGTTACCTCGAAAATTTTACGACTAAAATATGATTTCATCTCCAAAACAATTTTGTACAACGAACAATAACGCTTTTGACATCTAAAAAAATTATAAGTAGAATCTAATTCACAGTTTTTTTTATAAAAAATAAAAACCTAAAAAAAAACATTACTCAAAGTTGGTAAAAATTGAATTTCGACTCAAATATCTTTTCAAAAACTCGAGATTAAGCCTTCAAGCTTATTTTATCTTATAAGAAATATTGTTTTCAACATTCTGAAAAATGTTGAGAAAAATCGAATTGACAGTTTTTTTACAAAAAATAAAAACCAAAAAAAAAATTTTAAAAGTTGGTAAAAATTGATTTTCGACTCAAATATATTTTCAAAACTTCGAGATATTGGCTTTAAACTACTTTAATCTTTCAAAAAATATTGTTGTCAACATTCAGTAAAATTTTGAAAAAAATCGAATTTACAGTTTTTGTACAAAAAATTAAAAACCGAAAAAAAAATTTAACAGAAAATTGTTAAAAAGTGATTTTTGACTCAAATATTTTTTCAAAAAATTGAGATAATGGATCCTAACTAATTTTACTTATAAAAATATTGTTTTCAACAATAGAAACAATTTTGAGAAAAATCGAATTGACAGTTTTTTAATAAAAAATAAAAGCCTAAAAAAAACATTACTCAAAGTTGTTAAAAATTGATTTTCGACTTAAATATCTTTTCAAAAATTTTAGATTATGGCTTCCAACTAATTTTAATATTTTTTATATAATTAATATTGTTTTCAACATTCGGTCAAATTTTGACAACAATGGTGTTTACAGTTTTTGTACAAAACATAAAACTAAAAAAAATTTATAAAAGTTGGTAAAAATTGATTTTCGACTCGAATATCTTTTCAAAACTTTGAGGTATTGGCTTGAAACAAACTTTATGTTACAAAAAGTATTGTTGTCAACATTCTGTAAGATTTTGAGAAAATGCAATTGACAGTTTTTTTTACAAAAAAAAACCTAAACAAAAAATTTCTAAAAGTTGGTAAAAATGGATTTTCGACTCAAATATTTTTTCAAAATTTTAAGATATTGCCTTTGAACTAATTTAATCTTTAAAAAAATATTGTTATCAACATTCGGAGAAATTTTGGGAAAAATCGAATAGGCAATTTTTTTTACAAAAAATAAAAACCTACAAAAAATATTATTAAAAGTTGGTAAAAATTGATTTTCGGCTCAAATATCTTTTCAAAATTTGAGATTATGGCTTCCAATTAATTTTAACTTATAAGAAATATTATATTCAACATTCTGTAAAATTTTGAGAAAAATCGAATTGACAGTTTTCTTACAAGAAATAAAAACCTAAAAAAACAATAGGTAGATACTAAAACAAAAACTGCAAACATTGGCTTTAAACTAATTTTATCTGACAGCAAATATTGTTGTAACATTCAGTAAATTTTTTATAAAAATCTAACAATCCGTTTTTTCATACAAAAATAAAATCTACAAGAAATAGTACAGAAATTTGGTAAAAAATGATGTTCGGTTCTCGATATCTCTCAAATTAATTTCATTCACCAATTTTGTATTTGTTTGTACATATAAGAAACAAAAACTTTTAAGAAATGCTACTAAAATTGGTAAAAATTGGTTTTCGACTAAAAATCTCGTTAACAAAACTAGATTTTGAAATAAAACTATTTCATTATATGCAAAATATTATTGGTAATTTTTAAGAATAATTCAATTGACAACTTTTTTAACAAAATACGAAAACCTACAAATTTTTAAGCAAGAAAAATTGACAGACGGGATGGGAAGTTATCAGTGTGGGTCGCATCCCAGCCTCTTTTTTTGTTATTATTTACCAAAACTAAGAACCACACAAAAAGTTAAAACATGAAGGTTGTTTTTTAAGTGGCGAGCATAGCCGAATAGCTAGAAGAATTGTTACCTTCCCATAGAACGTTATTGTAATCGGTCCGATTTGTCGAATATAAAATATTGACGTTTTAAGGTCCTAGAGTCTAAACAAAAGATTTTTAGAGAGATGTCTGTTACGTTCGCGACGTTTTTTTCGTCGTCCATAGCTAAAGAACCAGTAGAGATATCGACTTCAAATAAATTTTGTTATACAGATAATAATGCAGAAAGATGTAGAAAGGACTTTCAAAAAAATTGCGTGGGTGGTTTTATTACCATAACAATTTAAAACAAAAATACAAATTTAGGTTAACCCTAAATATCTCACGAACCAATAACGCTAGAGACTTGAATTAAATTGTATATTATATATTGTAACGTGATACAAAGCAGATATATTTTTGGAAAGACTACAATTAACGGTTTTTTTTATAAATCAAAAATACTGAAAAAAAAATGTATCACCTAGAAAATCAAAGAAACAATTATTTTATCTAAAAAAAAATGGTTGCCTGTAAAGTCGGTTTTACGGGCGAAGATTTTACGTGACAACGTCTTTTTCTCGGTAGAATATTTATTGATATGAATATAATTAAATTGCACAATAGGAACAAGGAATTGAATGAAAATAAGAATTGCACAAAATTTTTAAACTAATAATTTACTTAACACTATCAACATTTTATCAATAGTATGACATAACCTATAAACTCAGTTTCTCAACTTTTGTGTCAATCTAACAATTAATCAATCAATCATAGTTTACGATAATGAAATATCAGTGTACAATTATTGTTGTAGTTGTTGTAAATGACGAATCTAAGCACTCCACATTTTCACTACAGACACAGCTGCGCGCGAGTTATAGAATTGCTTCCCAATCATAACAACCAAACCATACCAAGCGTATTCCATATCGCTTAATAAAAATACCATTAAATATTAAATGCCCACCAAGCATATTTCATTGAACATAATTTATGTGAATAGACATAAAATATTAAAAGTATTGTAAACAAAGAATGTCTAACAAAGAATCTCCCACAGATACAGAATATCCAAACATAAATATAAAATCAAACTAATGTAAACAAAAATCGTCAACGATCAAAAATCAAACTAATGTAAACAAAAATCGTCAACGATCAAAAACAATAAAATTGAATCATCATAAAATATGATGATAATGCATGTGTACCAATACACGCATATTTATAGTCTGTAAAAAGAAATCAAGATTATCAAAATAGTATAAATAAGCAGGATTTTTCCTGACAATAAGTTCAGTTCCATCTTGACACTCCTACGTATAGCAGTGGTAAGGGATCCGATGCTCAATTAATAAATAAAATACTTGTTTAAAATTTTAATCTAGCGTTTTATTTTAAAATCTTTTTAAAAAAATCCCGGAGGATTTAAAATACAAAATTGGCGCAGTCGGTAGGATCTCACTAAGAAGTTAAATGAAAATTAATGAATAGATGAGATTCAGTGATCGGACCGAAAAGAAAATAAAAAAGTTTTTTTAACCGGTAGAATTTTGTGCGGATTAAAGTACAACGTACATTATCTAAAACATTATTCAACGATCGAAATTAAATTGTGTTTTGTGAAAATTAATAACACTGAAGTGTTTTAGTGGACAAAACAATTTCGTACCAGAAAAACAAAATTATTTGTATACTTAAGTGTTCATAAATTTTTTTTTAATACACGCATTCTCATAGAGAGATAAGTAAACAAAATATTAACAAAGTGTCTATGCAAAAGACAAGCAGGTGAAAAAAAAAAGAAATAAATTAAAAAGTGCATACAAAAAAAAAATAATAACTTTTAAAGAAAATATAAGTGAATGAAAAACTTGCGGAAACTAAGGGAAAGAATTTTTAAAATACAAGAAGAAACTATAAACAAAATGAACGCCGCAGAACATCAAGCTCAACAAGCTTCACTTGCAAATCAGCAAGCGCAATTAGCCGAAATTCAAGCTCAAGCAAGAGCACAAGCTCCGATGGATCCAGTTCAACATGCAGTTTGGGCAGAACAGCAAAAATTCTATTTAAAAGAATTAAGGATGATTAACCCATTTAAAGGATCATCAGACAATCTGGCTCTTTTTATATCATCGATGGAGTATTTACTTGAGAGAATCCAGGATCCAACTTACATGGAACAAGCAGTTTTTGTGGTGCATCAGAAAATTCAAGGCGAGGCTTTGAGAGCAATAAATAGTCTACAACATCTTGCACCTTGGGCAGACGTAAAAGTACAACTGGTAAGACAATTTGGCATTAAAAAATCTTATCTTAAATTAGTGACAGAAATAAATAGTGTCAATGAGAACGACACAATTAGGAATTATAATAAAATTGACATTTTGTTGCAAGAGTTACAAACAAAAACTCAACTAGAACCCGATAATGTTTATACTCAGAAAAATAATGAATGTATAGCTTTAGAATCATTTAAAAATACATTGTCACCCAGTCAAAAGGCAATTGTGATTGCAAGCCAACCAAATAATATTATGGAGGCTTTTGACATGTTAGAGAGTAATAATATGATAAGACAAATCAATGAACAAATTAAATATCAAAATATACCAAAATCAAATCAAAATAATTTTAATCAAAATCTAAATCGGAATCCTTTTAGAAATAATTTGCATCCCAACAACTTATTTAGACAAAATAATTTCAATAACAATTTTAGGCCGCAACATGATAGAATCTCTTCAGAACAAGTTAGACAAAATAATCATAGAATATTTGGAAACGCAAATCCAAATAATTTTAGATTCGGATTTAATAGAAATAACCATCAGGCAAATTTTAATAATAATAATCAAAGATCATTCAATTCAGGACAGTATAGAAATAATAACTATAATAATACTAATAGGAATCCAAGGCCAGAACCTATGGATGTAAATAATACGGAAATAAAAAATGAAGAGGTAAATTTTACC
The DNA here is from genome assembly GCA_920104205.1 of Eupeodes latifasciatus. Classification (NCBI taxonomy): domain Eukaryota; kingdom Metazoa; phylum Arthropoda; class Insecta; order Diptera; family Syrphidae; genus Eupeodes; species Eupeodes latifasciatus. The sequence goes on from OV049924.1 coordinate 29,635,210, forward strand.
ATAGCCGGGAAGAAGAATCACTTCCCATAATAAAAGTTACAATAAACAATAAAAAATTTAATATTCTTATAGATACTGGCTCAACAACAAGTATACTTGATGAGTCACAACTAATAGAAATTCCGAGAACTTTAATGAAAGTTCCAATCAAAATTAAATCGCTCAATCATGAAAATATTATAAAATTTGAGATCATAACTGAAGTACCGGTAGAATTCAATGAAGATGAAGCTACCATGGCATGGAAGTTGATGAGAATACGAAATAATAAATTTGTAGGAATCATAGGTCAAAATTTATTAAAACCTATAGGAGCGACATTGTATTTAAAAGAAGGATATATTGAAATAAATAATAGAAAAACATATTTTGAGAATTATAACAGCAAAAAGAAAGAAATTAAAAGTATATACGAATATGACGAAATTCAAACTCTAGAATATTGCAACTCAACGCAAATGAGCCAATTAATAGATAAGAATTTAAATTATGAAGAAAAACAGGAATTAAAAAAATTTATTGATGAAAATAAATATGTTTTTTATCAAGAAGGTGATAAACTTACTTCAACAACACAAACTATTCATAGCATTAGGACTGAGCATGATAGTCCCATATTCAGTAAAATATATAGATACCCTAAAATCCACGAAAGAGAAATTGAACGGCAAGTTAATGATTTATTACAACAAGGTATAATACGAAAAAGTGTTTCCCCTTATAATGCACCTATTTGGGTAGTCCCAAAGAAAATAGATAATTCAGGTGAACAAAAATGGCGAATGGTAGTCGATTATAGAAAATTAAATGAAAAAACAATCGAATTTAAGCATCCTATACCTAATATCGATGAAATATTAGATAAATTAGGACGAGCTCAATATTTTTCAACCCTTGATCTTGCAAAAGGTTTTCATCAAATAAAAATGAATCCTCTTGATTCTGAAAAAACAGCTTTTTCAACTACATACGGACATTATGAATGGTTAAGAATGCCATTTGGTCTGAAAAATGCACCAGCCACTTTTCAAAGAATGATGAATGAGGTTTTAGAAGGTTTAATAAATAAAATCTGTGTAGTATATCTTGATGATATATTAATTTTTAGTACTTCATTACAGGAACATATGGTAAATCTTCGATTAGTTTTTCAACGTTTAAATAAATATAACCTTAAAGTACAGGTAGATAAATGTAATTTTCTTAAAAGAGAAACAAAGTTCTTAGGGCATACAATTACAGACAAAGGTGTGAAACCCAATATAGATAAAATAGAAGCTATAGAAAAAATACAACTTCCTTGTACAGCCAAAGAAATTAAATCATTCTTAGGAATAACAGGATATTACAGGAAATTTATTAAAGACTATGCAAAAATTGCACAACCCATTACCAAATATTTAAAGAAAGATACAAAAATTGATAAAAACGATATAAATTATATTAAAGCACATCAAGAATTAAAAAATGCGCTTCAAACGGGACCAGTACTTGCATATCCTGATTTTAATGAAAAATTCGTCTTAACGACCGATGCATCCAATTATGCCATTGGAGCAGTGCTTACACAGAAAGGGCATCCAATAACATTTATAAGTAGAACTCTCAATGAACATGAAAGAAACTACAGTACAACAGAAAAAGAATTACTCGCTATAGTTTGGTCAGTAAAATACTTACGACCGTATTTATATGGTAGACGCTTTGATCTTAAAACAGACCACCAACCATTAAAATGGCTACAAACAAAAAATTTAGGCAGAGATATTTCACCCAGATTACAAAGATGGATACTCCAATTAGGAGAATACGATATGCAAATCGAATATTTAAAAGGTACATGTAATACAGTAGCAGATTTTTTGAGTAGAGAAATTAAAGACACACAAGAAATTCACATGTTAGAGCAGGATTCAGTCAGGCCTACAGTACATTCACAACATGAAGAACTGAATGATCATTTTCCAATAAAAGAATGTGCAGTGAATATTTTTAAGCAACAAATTATTTTAAAAGCAGGAAATGGATTGAATAAAAGCCCTAAATATAAAAGAATACATATTGGAATAAATGAATTATATAAAGATAATTTTAATGATTTAATAATACCGTTAATAGAACAAGTTAGTACAGGAATTTATACTGAATTAACAGTCAGTGAATATAATATTCTTCAAAAAAATTGATAGAGTTATTTGGAACAAGAATAAAATTTTATAAATGTGAACATTTTGCTAAAGACTTAGAGACAGAAGAAGAAGCCATTAAACAGATAAAATTATATCATGAAAAAGAAACAGGTCATGCAGGCATTGAAGAAAATTATAACGGACTTAGAACAAAATATCATTTTAACAAGTAGATTACAGATAATGACAAATAGTTTATTAACGGCGGAAGAAATAGAAAATTATGATATTGATTTGTTCAAACTTAAAAACATTAAACTCTCTATAAGTGAATATGATAATGATCTTTTAATTTTTATAATTCAAATACCAGATCAAATTTATAGTTTTGATAAATATCTTATAACGTCTATCCCCAACGAGGAAAATATTGAATTAGAAATAGATGATGAAAATGTTATAAAAATAAATGATACTTTTTATAAATATCTTGAAAATAAAGAATTAAAACATTTTAAAACCTATACTAATTGTATAAATAAAAATAATTGTCTTAAAAGAAAGAATGAAAAAAAAAATATTGTAAAAGAACTTCAAAATGGAATATTAATTGTTAAAAATAGCAACTCTAAAATACAAAGTTCTTGTGATGAAAGAAAAGTTATTCCAATAAAAAGAAATGTATTAATAAATTTTGAAAACTGTAAAATCAAGATAAACGAAAAAGAATATGTTAACAAACATTCAATTTTAAAACAACCAATAAATATTTATGTGGAAGATAATTATAATTTAACAGACATTAACTTAAAAATTGAAGATTATAATATAACAAACATTGAAAATATTAAAGAAATAGTAGAAAAAGTTTCTGACCAATCCTTTATTCACTTTGGTGTAAATATATTTGTAATTGTTATAATTTGTATTATACTTATAATTCTATACAAAAAATTGTTCCAGGAGAAACAAAAATCAAAGGGGGGAGAGTTATAGAATTGCTTCCCAATCATAACAACCAAACCATACCAAGCGTATTCCATATCGCTTAATAAAAATACCATTAAATATTAAATGCCCACCAAGCATATTTCATTGAACATAATTTATGTGAATAGACATAAAATATTAAAAGTATTGTAAACAAAGAATGTCTAACAAAGAATCTCCCACAGATACAGAATATCCAAACATAAATATAAAATCAAACTAATGTAAACAAAAATCGTCAACGATCAAAAATCAAACTAATGTAAACAAAAATCGTCAACGATCAAAAACAATAAAATTGAATCATCATAAAATATGATGATAATGCATGTGTACCAATACACGCATATTTATAGTCTGTAAAAAGAAATCAAGATTATCAAAATAGTATAAATAAGCAGGATTTTTCCTGACAATAAGTTCAGTTCCATCTTGACACTCCTACGTATAGCAGAAGATTTCCCCCCACCAGTGGTAAGGGATCCGATGCTCAATTAATAAATAAAATACTTGTTTAAAATTTTAATCTAGCGTTTTATTTTAAAATCTTTTTAAAAAAATCCCGGAGGATTTAAAATACAAAATTCGCGCGGCAGACCGATCATAGTTGAGTGGGAGAGAGACGCAAGGCATTCGGCGGGCCTCTCTCTCGTTCGGTGACTCATCGTAACGTTGCCGGGCGTTACACTTTTTCATAAGTGACTCCCAGCCGCAACCTAATTTAAGACGTTGTCACGTCAAAAAATGTTGTGCAACGAAAAAAAAACGTTTTTAACATCTGGTGAAAACCTAAAAAAAAAGAGGCTGGGATGCGACCCACACTGAAAACTTCCCATCCCGTCTATCGATATGTCTTGCTTAAAAGTTTGTCTAAATGTATCAATTCTTACCAAATTTGCGTTCTATTTTTTGTAGATTTTATTTTTTTTATGAAAAAACGGACTGTTGGATTTTTATAAAAAAATTATTGAATATAAAAAACAATATTTTCTGTGAAATAAAATAAGTTTGAAGCCAATATTTTTAATTTTTGAAAAGATATTTAAGTCGAAAATCAATTTTTACCAACTTTTGTTAATTTTTTTTTTCGGTTTTTAATTTTTTGTAAAAAAACTGTCAATTCTATTTTTTTCAAAATTTTACTGAATGTTGAAAACAATATTTTTTGAAAGATAAAAGTAGTTTAAAGCCAATATCTCAAAGTTTTGAAAAGATATTTGAGTCAAAACTCAATTTTTGCCAACTTTTTTTTATTTTTTTTTTAGGTTTTTATTTTTTGTAAAAAAACTGTCAATTCGATTTTTCTCAAAATTTTATCAGATGTCAGAAACATTATTCTTCATTGCACAAAATTGTTTTGGAGATGAAATCATATTTTAGTCGTAAAATTTTCGAAGTGACAATTTTTTTTTTCAGTTTTTTTGATTTATAAAAAAAACCGTTAATTGAATTTTTTTCCAAAAATATAATTGTTTTGTATCACGTTACAATATATAATACAAAATTTTATTCAAGTCTCTAGCGTCATTGGTTCATGAGATATTTAGGGTTAACCAAAATTTTCACCTTTTTTTTAAACTGCAATGGTAAAAAAACCACCCACGCAATTTTCTTGAGAGCCCTTTCTGCATCTTTCTGCCCTATTATCTGTATAACAAAATTTATTTGAAGTCGATATCTCTTCTGGTTCTTGAGCTATGGGCGACGAAAAAAACGTCCCGAACGTACGGACGTACGGACGTACGGACGTACTGACGTACGTACACACGCACGCACAGACATCTTTCTAAAAATCTTTTATTTCGACTCTAGGGACCTTGAAACGTCGAGAAATGTCATAATTTTCAATTTGTCAAATCGGACCCATTACAATAACTTCCTATGGGAAGTTAAAAATGATATTCTTCTAACTTATTTCACTGCCTAACATTTTAAGTCTTTTATAGAATTTGTATAAGGTTCCAAAATATATGTATGTACATCCCAAATTATAAAAATTGATATGAATTCTCAAGTCAACCCGATTCATAATACAGTAAGACCCGTTTGAAAGAAAATCCGCTTATCTAAAATATTTGTTCTTGATTATCTAAAATATTTGTTCTTTTAAGTAGTTGTCAAAAAAGTACTCTTAAAACAAGCCACTAAGTAAAAAATTGTTTGAGTGAAAAAGTAGGTACTTGGAACCTATTTATAGTTTTTCACTTATTCGGAATTCGCTTAATTTTGTATAGTGAAAAAAAAAATCAAAAAACGAAAGAAAGAAGCTGACAACCGTTTATCAAAAATCAGTGTCTTTGTATTTGCTAGCCTTGTCCATAAAGTAGGTACAATAAAATCTTTCCACCAAATTACATGTCAGTGGGTTTATTTTTGTGCAAAAATAGATGTAGGTTGTACCACAAAGTATTATAATTTTGTTTCCCTTTTATCTTATAGTAAAATTGTTAAACTGTAATTTCCACCATTCTTATGTCCTTTCTGTCAAGTGACAATTTAACATTTTTTAATATTTGTTTCTAACAAGGCAAGGTAAGCTCATAATTCTTAAATGCTAAATACAATACAATACTTAAAAAAATACCATCAATAAATTATGAAACGACTTAAAAAACACAACAACACATCCTTTTCAAAGCTTAAACATTTGTATACATAATCGTTAAAATTAAAATTTCATCATTAAACTTAAAAATATACTTTTTTTTTCCTCAAGTCTAACTAACATTAACATTATCATGTGGTTAACAAAAAACATACACAAAAACAGCAAAATGAGAAAAATGAAAATGTCCTCAACATTTTTGAAACATGGTTCTTTATTATTCCATTACCCATACTCGAAATGCTGTGTGTTAAAAATTAATGCTTGCCTTTTCAAAAAAATAAAAAAGAATAAAAATTGAAAAAAACCTCAAAACTTTGTTAACATAAAACCACACATCAAGTCCACAAAAAATTAATATCTCTGTGAATTGAATATGACGCACCGCATCGCACCACACCGCACATGGTACGAGTATTATGATGATTACGTAAGATAAAATATTTTTAATGATTTTTATATAAAAATCCATACATATGTAATTTTGTTAAGGAAGGCAGCGATGGTGAATATTTGTGCTAAAGTGTATTTCATATTTTATATTAAGCCACTCTGTGGCTCCATTGAAAGGCATCACGCTGAAATTCATCTCTTTTTTTGGTTTACCCACGCCATCTCTTGGCAAAAGTCTACATAAAAACTCTCATTTGGAATCCCCAAATCTTTAGTTATTCACAGATTCTGATTTTTGTTTGGCTTTTAGGTCGATGTTATGTACTATGAACGATGTTCATGTACATAAGTTGAGTAATTTAATCTGCATCTGATAAATATCTAAATCGCAATTTAATGATACACGCATAAAGTACATTTGCAAGCATAAATTAAAGGACCCAGCAAGACCGCATACTGGTGTACCCTTTAAAGGTCTCCCTATTCCCTGGGGTTTGAAAATTGTGAAGGTAAGCACAAAATATTAAACGCAATTAGGTTTCATAATATTTTCAAAAGCAAACAAAATATTTTTCGCAACTTAGCGAAAATTCGTTTAGACCATTTCCCTGACTGACTTGTGTAAAGAAATTCATCATTAACATGAATTAATGAACCCACAACCTAAAACAAAAAGTCTAAGGACACAAAATTTTGTTCATTCATCAGATTGGAGAAGAAGAGTGGAGACCGAGGAGTTAACGAAATTGAGGGTTTTAGATTTTTAGATGTAATTACAGGAAGGAAGGATATTACAATTTTCAAAATTTACTGAATATTTGGAAAAATAATGAGCACATGACCGGAATTCAAAATTAATGTATATTTGTTCATGTTTTAATAGGGTTTGAGCGCTGGAGTAATATTTCGAGCATTAAGAAAGTCCTTCAATTTTGTTCGCAACATATATTTAAAAAATTCAAAAATTCTTTCTCAAAAGTTTGTACATGGCGGAAAACCAAATTCAAAAGTAAGTTTTGGAAACATAATATGCACCTCTTTCGTTGCAAAATGTTAGACTGTTTTTAATTCTAAAACTATTTCGGAGGCATGATGGTTAGTGCGTTGGACTGTCATGCAAGAGGTCTTGGGTTCGATGCCTGCCTATGCCATCTAAAGTTTTTTTCACGGGTACTACCTCTTGCGAGGAATTGACAAATTCTCCAAGAGTAATTCTTGTCATGAAAAGTGCTTTCTCAAATTTGCCGTTCGGATTCGGCTTAAAACTGTAGGTCCCTTCCATCCCTCACAACAGTACTCGCACACAGGAATGATTGAGAGTTGTAAGTCACTAGGCCCTAGTTCTCAAACGGACTGTTGCGCCACCCAATTTATTTATTTATTTTATTTCGGAGGCTAAACGGTTGTAGTGAACTTCATAAACCGCTTGTTTGCAAAGATACCTTCAGCTTATCATGCTGTTAAACTGAGTTCAAAAACTAAGTTACTAAGTGAAACTGTTATTAAGGGTGGACTATCATGTGGTAACGTTTTTAGTCGTAGGTTATTTTGCCTCTGACAGATGTTTCCCGCTGCTAAGAATAAAGTTGGGAAATATTGAAAACTTTTTTCAAAAGTGAGTACTCTGAAGCCCAAACAGCCTTTTTTTTTAAAGATGCTTAAACCAAAATGAAATTCCCATCACGCCTGCTGTATACAAGTTTTTGCAGAAAATTTGTGAAACTGATAAGCTAGTTGACAGCACTCTTGATCCCACCAAATGTAGTTATATGGCTATAGTTCAATTAGCCATCGATTACGTCCTACACGGAGGTGGGTTGTCAGAAGAGTTTAAAATCAAAAGTAAAGTCAGACAGGCTGCATAATGCCACCAATTCTGTTCATATTGGTGATCAGTGATAAGCTGCGGGTTGTCTTGCCTTGTAACAGAGGACTCTGATAACATACCTCAAATATCTAGATATCTACGATCATCTGTCAAATCAGTACTTTTATACGTATCAACGGATAATCACAGCAGCGATGATTAGGAAACTGTAAATCTTTATTTATAGGCGTCTATAAAACATCTTACGGGTTTTCTAACACAATCGGGTCTGCAAAAAAGAACTATATAGCAAAATGGAACTCATTGACGTTATTATCTGATGGTGCAAGTGGCAGTGGATTGACCGCATGCTTCGAAATGGTAATGACTGCATTGGAAGGCAAGAAATGCAGTGGAATTGAATACTCTAGAGGGCAGAAGAGTCTGAAGACACAAAAGCACGTTGAAAAGAACAGTTAAGAAGGAATCTTAGAAATTAGGTAAGAACGACTGAAAACTGCATACGTTTGAACAGAGGAGAAGTTAAGGCATTTTGTCCTGCTAGGTAAACTTAGGGCCTCAACAAGTATGGTTACAAAGTTACAGCAATTGCGAAGGCCTACGACCATCATTTTCGTTATAATTACACAGTTTGGGCCTCAGATCATTTCACTGACGAGGAACATTTCTGCCAACGGTGGTCGTTACGAACGCAAATTAACCGACCTTTTTTATTACTAAAATTAAAGACATGCATTTAGAGGATCCTTGGTTCACGCAGATCAGCACGCTATGCAAAAAATTCCAAATCGTGTTATCAGCCAATTTGGTGATGTCACTTCACCGCGTTGGAGTTGCGATTTAACCCCTTTGGAATTTTTAAGCCGTAAATGACCAATTTTATGCCAACAATTCAGAGAGGATTCAACAACTTAAGACCAATATCATTCACCGATTCTTAAGCTAAAGCCTAAAATCAACAACAGTTTCTTGGAAAATTAAGGTGACAGAATGTGCTACGTTCTAGGCAGCCATTGGATCTATAATTATTGTCAAATTTAATTCTGTTTATTTTACCGATGCTTTTTTGAAAAGACACTTTTTTTTTGCCCAGACTTTATTTGAAAATTTTGTATGGCTACAGAAAATACATACTTTGGAGTCTGATATAATACGATAGAATTATCGCTTCTCAAGAGATTTTAAAATTCCAAGGTCTTCTAATTTTGATCTCAATGGCTCAAAACATGAATTAAAGATTAAAGATCGATATTTGAAAAGAACTCTTTCAGTAAATATTATTCAATTTCACTTAAGGTACCTACTAATGAGATTCTATTGAAGTATTTGAAAGGCCACGATTATATCTACCCAAACTAAGTTCTTAGCTTAAACTTTTATTAATAAAGAAAAACCGATTCTTGTTTACATTCACAACTTTCCTAAGTTAAATAGTTACATTGTAAAGATATTCCTAACGCATATTATTTTTTTTTTCTATTTTATTCGAAAAGTTTTCTCATGAATTAGACACATAATGTCTGTATACTTCTCAGCAGAACTGTTTCCAAATGAACCTTAAATACCAAGGAGGCTGGCTGGCCTTCGACTCTTCCATTGTTTGCACAAAAAGAAAAATTATTTGTATAATTTGTTTCTATTTATTCAAAAAAGGCAAAAACTGACTTCTATCCTTACAATATACATATTTCAATTTAAGCTTTTAATTTCCATGATTAAAGAAAGACTCGCCTCCCATTTATCGAGCTCTTTTATATCTTTGGAAATAGTTCGTAACTAAGAAATCCATTAAGTCCAAGAATTAAGTAGTTTAACATTTTTTGTATCTCTAAGGTTGTACATATCACATCTAAAAAACTTTTTTATGTTTTTAATACAAATCAAATTTCTTAATTTGATTACATCAAACCTTTTTGAGTGCGGCTTTTATCTCTTCCATAGAATTGGCCAAGAGCGAGTCCTTAGGATATAAATCCGATTGTCAGTTACATGCTCAGATCCTAGACAACATGGAGACAATATATCGACTAGATTCATTGATAAACAAAATTCATATAGGCATACAAAAAGAAATTGAGCATTATTGCGACTTAAAATTTAACATTTAAGAGAGGTATTTCCTTTACCTATCACAATTTCGAATAACCAATAACAACGTCCTTTAAGTATACAAAAAAAAGTCTCTCACGTTATACCTTTTTTTCCTTTTTGATATTTTCAAACAATCGTCATTCTGTCTGGAAAAGAATTCTTATATTTTTTGATGGAAATCTTTTTGTCTTCACTTGTCTTTTTTCCTCAGAGTCTTCCTTCCTTCCATTCAAACATATAACATATACTCACTCAAAGTCTTCATATCCCTTCTGCGAAGGTATAGAATACAAAAGTACAAACGAGTATAAAGAATCCCTTTTATCCTTTATAAGAGTTTTTATTTTGTTTGCGGTTTGATATTTGGCGCCGAAAGTTCTACCATGAACTTTTATTATTTCTACTACTGGTTGGCAATCATTGTAATCTTTGAGGAATCATTTACAGTGGTGCAGGTATGCAATATAATGGAAAAAAAAGCATTAAAGATGTATACCATATAACGAACAAGAGTTTAAGAAAAACTGAATATAAAGAACCTTGGTTTGACAAGGAATGCATGCAGGCGAGAAGCCTTTCTTACGCTTGGCTGGACCAGTACATGGAGTATAATCAGAATTATAAACTTCTCTACAGAAAAAAGAAAAAAGACTATTCGATAGCCCAAGCACATCAGCTTGCAAAGTGTAACAAGTCGTCTGAATTTTGAAACCTGACGCAAAAACTTAATGAAACAAAATTTACTATTAGTCCGGGACTTAATTCAAATAGACTGCAAACAGTCAATTGTTCAACCCCGATGCGCCAAATAAGTTTCTGATTCAGTATGCCAAACCTGGCTTCAAAAATAATATTTTAGATGCACCAATTTCTAAGGAAGAAGTGTTTATATCGATAAACAACCAAAAGAATGGAAAAGCTGCGGGCTCAGATGGTACATATACTCTTGTTGTATCTCTAACAGCACTGTTCAACCAGATCTTTGAGGAAGGAACCATCCCAAACCAGTTCAACGATGCCTTGATTTTCCCAATCCACAAGAAGGGAAGCACTGAAGTTCCGGAAAACTACAGAGGAATCTTGTTTTCGAACTCGTCATATAAGATATTTACATCGATTCTGCTCAATTCTTCTGAATGGACAAATTCTAATAATCTGCTCAGTGAGTTCAAAGCTGGCTTCAGATCGGGATACTCCACCGACGATCACATTTTTGTACTTCGCTCGATTGCTTACTCTTTTCTATAGATAAATAAAAAACTACTTGCATTTTTCCTTGATTTTGAAGCTGCTTTCGATACCGAGAATTGCAACGCCCTATTTTACAAGCTTTTCCAGATAGGAATGTCGCTTCAATTCGGTACAGTATTGCAAAATGTATACAAGACTACCAAAGCATCTGTGTGGAATGGCCAATGCTTATCAGAGTGGTTCCAAACGAAATCAGGAGTTAGACAGGGCTGTGCACAAGCTTGTTTGCACTCTTCATTGAAGATATAGTCGAAGCATTACCAGCAGGAATCGAATACGGAGGCGTTAACATCAAAGCTCTTCTTTTCGCTGAAGACATTGTCCTGCTCGCGTATACTCCGCAGTCCCTTCAGCTAATGATAAATAAGCTTGCTGAATATTTTAAAAGGTGGAACCTAGTGATAAATTTAAATAAATCCAAAGTGATGGTTTTTAAGAATGGTGGAGGAAGATCGTGTGCAAGTGAGCTATTGTAAAAGAGTAGAGTTGGTGAAAGAATACAAATATCTAGGAGTCTGCTTTACTAAGAACTTGAGCATGGAAAAACATCTCACTGACAAACTTGTTAAGGTGAAAACAGCTATTAACGTAGCATGGAAGCAATGCTTTAATAATAATAAAATCAAGCATACCAGTAAATTCGGAAATATGAACATGTAGAAAAACTGCTCAGATTTTACATAAAACGGATTTTCCATCTTCCTTCGAGTACGCGAAACTACATGATCATGTTGGAAACGGGTTTATCGCCTTTATTAATAAAAACACTCAAGCTGCAACACTCGATTACATCCTCAAAGCTCTTGATATGCCAAGTTATTGTCTTCCAAATAAAGTAGTTCTTCAAACAATCCAATCCCAAAGTGGATGGTTTAAAGACTGGATAGAAGTAGCCAAACAGGTGGATGTTGACCTGAAATAAAGTAACCTTGCCTAATGGAAACCAACTTTATATCGCTTAATAGTTCGTCCGGATGAAGCCTCAAAAGAACAATACACGGAGCATGCCAAAAGTTCACTGCATCGCGCCGTGCGATTTACAGTAGGCTAGACTATGATCTCCGGGAAAGAAACTACTTCCACGACAAATATACCATCGAACAAATTTCGTGCATGTTACGGCTAAGAGGAGAACTCCTTAATCTGAACTACATTCCTTACCGCGAGGGCTTACCGATTTTATGCAACCTGTGCAACTTGAAAGAGCGCGAGGATGTTTTTCATTTTATTGGACGATTTGCGATATTTAGAGAAATAAGAAGACTTGTCCTAGACAGTGACTTTCTTTCAAATACTGAAATCATAAGCATAATGTATACAGTACGAGAATCAGAAAAGTGGGATGTGATTTAAAATGAGACCCAGGTGTGCAATAGTTCTGAAATTTGGAGCCAATTTAAGCATGTGAATGTGAAAACATTCGTGTTGTACTATACTTACCAATAGCTTCAGGCTAAACTTATTTCTATATGATTAATAAGTGCCTTAATTGATATTTAAAACAGAGGGTACTCGTTTCTTAAAAACTCTAGTATATTAATATGATTAAAGTGGATACAAATAGCCTTATTAAAAGAAAATCTAACTTCTTGGAAACTTTGATGAATTTTGGCTCCAATTTTAATGTTTAAATTTAAATGAAAGATTTTATGAACCCTTCTGAACAACAAATTTTGACATCGGACTTCTTAGTTCCAAAGAGTTGACGTACACCTGAGTGAGACACTTAAGGTTATATTCATTTGCTTGCCGAATAACATTTATAGCTATCTACATTTTATTTACCAATAGTCAACACAAAAACGGAAATATACGAAGATACAAATATCAAAAGTTAAAAGATGTCTTCTTGAAGATGGAAGTCTAGCAATTTAAAAGAAACATGTTGGATGAACTATCCTATAAACACAGAAAAAGTATGTTTGATAGACATTTAATCTGGTAAATCTGTACTAAGTTTTTTAAATATCTCTGATTTGTTGATACTAGAAAAACTATAATAGCTGCTGAAATACTCAATATCCCGGAATAGCATTAACGCTTCATGGGAACTGAAGTAAAGGACTTGATCTTTAAATTTACACCAATTTCCCTCAAATTTCCTTCGATTGGTAATACAAAACTCTGCAACTTGACTTAATTGAAATAGGTGCATCATTACCTTCGGAAACTGTCAATTCTACTAAAGTACGCAGATTTATAAGAAATTTTGTAATTTACATATTTTGCATTTACAATGATTTTCTTCAGCAGCAATTTAAAATGTTTGTTAGAATTGGTGACTTAAAGTAAATTTCTTTGGGATTGTTAAATTTCGTTTTAATTTACCAATGAAAATACTAAGCAAATGGGAAGAACCAAAACTTAGGGTTTTAATAGAAGACGAACTCAAGAATATTCAGTTCTAAACTTTTATGAAATACTTCAAAAGATCTTCTTATTTGTTGCTAGTTAAAATGTAATCTTTAAAATTATGGATCAGTTGGAAGAGTAATGAGTTTTATCAAATTCGATTTTATTGGAATTCGGTTAAAATCATTTGATTGATTGTGATTTGTTAGATGAAAAGTTGCAATTTTTAGCTAAGCACACTTAGGTCTCTTAATAAAAAACTTTAACTACAACTACTCAACTACTTTTGATTGTGATTAACCTTCTGAAAGAGCGCATCTGAGTTTTTATGGACTTCTTCGTGTCGATAGGAACATAAACAGTAAACACTATCTACCCCCCCTCCTCTAACTTTAGTATCAATAAATTGAAAAACTTTTAATATAAAATGTTAACTAAACTATGTGAGGAAATCCGTGTGTCCGTAGCTTAACAGTTAGTGAGTACGAGTGTCATTTCTTTAGTTTAAAGCTGTTGTGCCATGGAATTTTTACAAAGGGTGATTTTTTAAAAGCTATAGGAAAGTTTTTCAAAAAACAAAAACACATAAAATTAAAAAAAAATGCATGAAATCTTTATTTAATGTTTGAAGATTATTTCATGCAAATGTTGACCTTGACTGCGCCTCATCCGCTAAGTTCAATTTTGGCATACTCTTTCCAACAATTTGGCCGATGTCTAACAAATAAATGCTTCTATGTTGTCTTCCAATGTGTCAATTGAAGCGGGCTGTTCTGTATAGACATGAGCTTTAACATAGCCCCACAAAAAATAGTCTAAAGGCGTTAAATCGCACGATCTAGGTGACCAATGGACCGGTCCCAAGCGTGAAATAAAATGTTCACCGAACTCGACTCTCAATAAGTCCATTGTTGCGCGTGTTGTGTGGCATGTCGCACCGTCTTGTTGAAACCACATGTCATGCAAGTCAAGCTCTTGCATTTGGGCAAAAAAAAGTTGGATATCATCTCACGGTAGCGCTCACCATTCACAGTTACATTACGATTCGCATCATATTTGAAGAAGTACGGTCCAATGATGCCACCAGCCCCTAAACCGCACCAAACTGTGACTTTTTCTGGATCTTTTTTCATTGGTAGCTCTTGCAATGCTTCTGGCTGATATTCACTCCAAAATCGACAATTTATCTTATTTACGAACCCATTGAGCCAAAAATTACCTTCGTCGCTGAACACAGTTGTTCTGTAAAAAAAAAGGATCTTCGGCCAACTTTCCAAGAGCCCATTTAACAAAAATTTTTCGTTGCAGTAGGTCATTCGGATTCAATTCTTGCATCAGCTGTATTTTGAAAGGCATCACACCTAAATCCTTCCGCGAAATTTTCCACGTTGTTGAGCAACAGAGGCCCAATGGCTACGATCGGCGACGAATCGATAAATTGATGGTCATCATTAAAACTGGCCAATACAGCTGCGATATTTTCATCAGTTCGCACTCTTCCTAAGCGTTTCGGTGGTTTTATTTCCACCAATGTAAATTTGGTGCGAAATTTAGTCACAATAGTCCCAATAGCCGCTTCAGTGGGTCGATTAATCTAACCATAAAATGGAAGAAACGTGTGATGAACTTTCTTAACAGAGCACGCATTTTGATAATAAAATTCAATAATTTGCAAGCGTTGTTCGTTTGTAAGACGATTCATGGTTAAATTATAGACCAAACTGAAAATGCTTTACAGTGAAACAAAACACGAAACGTGCGTCAGGTGTTTAAACCAGTATTGCCAAAGATATAATAGCTAAAAAATCACACTTTATTTCTATTTGAGGAAATCTAGTACACTCAGTTTTATCTTCATAATAGACATTATTTCCTGAGGTACATAATTTCAATCAGATGTCAAATACCATATGAAGATCTTGCACACAAAAATATAGATCTTGTGGTGCAAATAAAGAAAATAATCGGGGCGTGGTAACCACCTACTTTCCCAAAGGAACTGTCAATTAAATGAATTTTAGTATAGTTGCTCGGGGTTAAAATCTACATACACAAAGTAATCGAAAACCTGAAATTATGCAATTTAGGATGGCGGTATTAAAGTGTATTCAAAAATTCTGAATAATAAAAAACGATGAATATCAAAAACATATTGGTTTGCAGCGGTCTTTTCACCCAAAACCATAACGCCCAAATCCTAAAATGTCAAAGCCCAAAATCGGTCACAAAGCCCAAAAAGTGGAAAAAAAAATCGCCAAACAACCTAAAACGATTATCGGAACGCCCAAATTTTCAGTTGCCATTTTACCAAAAAAAAAACATAAAACGACCTAAAGCCCAAAAGGAGAAACGTGCTAAAAAAAATATCACGAAGAGAACGTCACATAGCCAAAATAACATGACACATCACCCAAACCAACTTTCAATGTCGTAACGCCCAAAATTTTTTATTTTGAAAACATTTTGCGTGGCCGGGCTTTGAGACGCGTATAAACAGTAGGGTTTGTATGGGGAGGCGTAGTACCCGTGGTGTGATGGTTAGTGCGCTGGACTATATTCAGGAAAAAGAACGACAATGACCTTCCGTGTCTGAAACTCCAAAGAACTGAAGAGAACAGAGACGTACTCAGGACAGCGCAAATAGATCCAGAAGAAGCCATCTTGGACGATGACTTTTTTATAATTGAAGATCCGAAGGAAAAAGTGGAGGCGGTGGGAGCTGGTGCAGGGAATTAACTTCACGGGAACTACCTTCACATGGGAACTAACTTCACCACTAGTGGGAATTAATTTCACTTTTTTTTGGTGAAGTTATTTCCCACTGAAGATGGGAGATAATTTCACTTTTTTGTGGGAATCAATTTCACTTTCATGTGAAGTTAACATAAGTTGAAGTTGAAAAATGACAGATACTTGTTGCTCGATTGAAATTTTTGAAATTGGAGCCTAAAACAAGTTTTTTTGAATTGATACCACGGCGTACTAACAGCTAAGTATGTAAGGGGGGGCATGCTGCCCCCCTGCAACCCCCCTGCTTGGGATCACTATAGGATTTGGGGTGGGTGCGAGTTTGGGTATATGCAACGAACACGAATGCGTTGTGATTCTTTCATAACTGTGAGCCATACTTGCTTTTTTTTTTGTTGGGAATTTCTTTGATTTTAGTGCTCAAATGCAAAAGTTCTTTGCATATACCCAAACTCGCACCTACCCCAAATCCTATAGTGATCCCAAGCAGGGGGGTTGCAGGGGGGCAGCATGCCCCCCCTTACATACTTAGCTGTTAGTACGCCGTGCTATCAATTCAAAAGAACTTTTTAGCAAAAGTAGCTATTCTAGACAATAAATCAAGCATTTTTGCGTGTTTTGTATGTAAAAAAGTGAACTTTAAAAATTCGGCGTTGTTTGCATTATTTTTTTGGCCTTATTTCTTTTTATAAATCAAAATAAAGCCAAATTGGTTTTATTTCGTTTTGAACAACGAAATAAGGCCAAATTTGAAATTTGGTGTTATTTCATTTGGTACTATTTCACGTCACCAATTCAACGCTTGATATTTTTTCAGATATTTCAATCGTAGGTGGGAAGTTACTTCACACAATTTTCTGATGAAATTATTTCCCGCCTTCAGTGGGAAATAACTTCACCAAAAAAAAGTGAAATTAATTCCCACTAGTGGTGAAGTTAGTTCCCATGTGAAGGTAGTTCCCGTGAAGTTAATTCCCTGCACCGTGGGAGCTGCTTTCCAGCAAGTGTACAAGGTGAATGCTAGCACTCGCCCCAACCACGACCTGGAAAACACAGCCCTACTTAATCATTTTTACCTTCGAAATGATATGACACAATGGCTATCTGAGAACCGCGGTTTCCTGCGGTTCAATGACGATTCCTTGGCAAATGCCATAATCGCCAAGCAAACGGGTCCAAGTCCCCTGTTAGTGACGAAGGTTGAGCTTCAGCTCATCTTCAACTCCATAAAAAATAAAAAGTCAGCAGGTGTCGATGGTATATCCAACGTTGTACTAAGACATTTACCGATGGAGGCAATTGACATTTACACCACACTCTTCAATAATGCACTGAATAATGCATATTATCCAGTGCATTGGAAGACCGCTGTGGTTCATCCCCTCCCGAAAAAGGGAAAGGACAACTCCAACCCGTCGAATCTTCGGTCGATAAGTCTTCTTCCAAGCATCAGCAAAGTTTTCGAAAAAATCATTAATAGGGCTCTGACTAAGTGGGCTGCGGACAACAAAATAATTCCGGATAAACAGTTCGGGTTCAAGGCGGGTCATGACACAATTCATGCTGCGTCTAAACTCGTTTCTGAGATCCAATGGAATAAATCAAAACAACAATGCACAGGTGCTGTTCTGGTTGATTTGGAAAAGGCCTTTGACACCGTACGGTTAGAGGGTCTTTACCTAAAACTGAGCAGGCTTGGCATAAGCAAGCCATTGTTGTATATACTTTATGATATGCTTCACGGTAGAAAGTTTGTTGTCAAAAGTGGCAATGTAACTTCTACCACAACATTCTTAATTAAAAATGGTCTTCAACAGGGAGCGGTGAATTCGCCGATTCTCTTCAGCATTTACACCAGCGATCTGATAGGTAGTCTTACAAAGGCAATTGCGTACGCCGACGATCTAATTGCGTACAGAACGGCCCGAAAGGTTGAGGTTATTAGAATTCTCTTGCAGCGTGATTTCGACAAGATTCAGCGATATTGCGACGACTGGAAACTGAAAATAAATGTCCAGAAGTCGGAGACAATTCTGTTCCGGACTCCGTTGGCTGAGGCCACTAGGGATACGTGCAAGAATTGGGGCAAGATGGTCATCGTTGATCTTCACGGGCAGCCATTAGCGAGCAAAAGTGTAGTGAAGTACCTCGGTATCTGGTTAGATCAGTATTTATATTTCGACAGACATATAAATGCTGCTCTGACCAGGGCCCGAGGAGCCTTCGCTCTGACGAAACGGCTGTTTTTTATCAGTCGGCTTGACTCCAGAGTGAAGGTAATTTGCTACATGGCCCTCATACGATGATCGTTTATGGTTGTCCTGTGTGGTTCAACGTTTCCCCTTCCCAGATGGAGAAGTTTCGGGTGTTCGAGCGGCAGTGTTTACAACGCTGTACTGGCTTATATCGAACAGCCGAATCTTCTTACGTGCATTACTATTCCAACGAGGTCCTATACAACGGGGCTCGAATCAACAGAATTGACAATTTCGTGATAAAACTCGTTCGAGGTCACATTGCAAGAGCTATGTCTTTGACCAACAATTTAATTTTCGGGGCGTTCTATCCGAACAACGAGTATTTTGAGAGTGCACGATTGAGCGGCTTCATTCCACCAGAGGCATTCCTCTTTTTAGATAGATGCGGTCTGATACAGGATAGATTGGCAGTTCCGCTAATCTACCACGTCAGACGACGAACCGTGGATAGGCGACTCCTGTACAATCGGGACGTCATGGCACAAGGCGGAGCAGAGCTCCTTCGGTTCAGTAGGGCTGTGTCCGAACGGGACCGAACTGATAGGGTGAAGCAGGAGAACCAGTTTTGGTGGCTTCAATCGGCACTTGATAGTGGGTAGTCGGGATGGGGTTTAAAGCCTTGGCCGGCTTACATACTTGTTTTATAGTTTTAGGGTTTAATTTTAAGTAGAATAGGCATGGTGGCACAAAAAAAATAAAAAAAATAAAAAATAAAAAAAAAGACAACAAAATATGAAAAACAAAAAACGTTAGATAGTTAGATTTTCTGCTGTGGTTGTTCTAGTTTTAAGTAGTTTATAGGTAGAATAGGTAGTTTAAGTTAGCTTTAAGTTTTATATTAAGGACCTTATTTTAAGTAGTTTTTCAGTAAAAATAAAAAAGGATATTGACATTAGTTTTTCTAAATTTTCTAATGAATACAAAAATAAATAAAATAAATTGAAGTTAAATAGATCTTAGGGCCGAAAGGCATTAGCATTAAGTATTTTTGTTTAACTTAGAGTGTCCGTATTGGCCCAGTAAGTTAGTTGTAAGTTATGGTTAATTAGGCTAATTTTATGAATTTTTGTCTACCTTTAAGATAGATTTAAGAGTGAATTAATAAAAATGAATTTAAAAAAAAAAAAAAAAAAAAAAAGTGCGCTGGACTATCATGCCAGAGGTCTTGGGTTCAAACCCTGCCTGTGCCATCTAAAGTTTTTTTCACGGGTACTACCTCTAGCGAGGAATTGACAAATCCTCCATTGATAAATCCAACCAAGGAATGGTTGGGAGTTGTAAGTCACTAGGCCGTAGATCTCAACGGATTGTTGCGCCACCTAATTTATTTATTTATGCATGGGGACATGCTGTCCCCCTGCAACCCCCGATCACTACTGCATTTAAGGTAAATGCGAAGTTGAGTATATGGAAAGTTTCTTTGCATTTAAAGAATCTGGATTTAAAGAAACTTTATATACACCGACCCCACACCTACACCAAATTCTATAGTGAGTCCAAGTAGGGAACTGAAGAAAGTCAGTATTTCCTGACATGTTTCACTGTTTATATGCCATAATGTGAGCCATTTTTGAGCGATATGACATTTTTAATATTTTGGCGTTATTTTATTGGGCAATATGATTGAACGCTTTTTTTTTATTTGGAATGTCATAAGACCCAAAAAAGTAAATATTGCCCTAACCGTACAAAAACAAAATGTAAAATAAATTTCTTTTGGCGATATGGTTTTCGGCAAAAAGATTTAACGCCGTCGATTGCAGTATTAGATATCCAAACTATCCAAATAGTTTCTTTTAATTGAACTAATTCACATCTAGATAAAGTTGTTTTTATTATTTATAAGGGATATTCCAATTCATCCAGTAATTGAGGGACCAAAATTATCAATTTATAGATGAAAATTTGTACATATTTGTCACTATGCATCATACATCAAAGGTTAATATTCTAATTTGTAATTTGAATTTGTTCCCATTTTTCTATAAAAATGTTACACTGTACATTCTTATTTTTATAGGTTTTCTTTTATTTTCTTAAATTATAAACAAAAACGTTATACTGAACAAAAAAGGAGCTTTTACATATACATAAGTAAACTATGGCTCACAAAATAACAAAATAAAAATATGTACATACATATATACACCAAATGATGTTATGCTTCTGGAGGAAGACGTTATATTTCTCATTACATGGATGAGAAATCAGTATAAGAAGCAAAATAAAAGGTTAGGGTAAAAGATAAAAGGACGAAGTTAATTTGATCATTAAATTTGCTTGTCTGGTCAATATTTCTTAATTTTTGTTTTTTCTTCTTCTTTGTCTTGTTCTTTTGCTTCTTTATAGGAAATTATATTATATTTAAGTGTTTCTTTGGTTATTTTTTTTTATTTTTCAAATTTTTAATTTTTGGTGCGAGAGAAATGATTTATTGGATTTTATTTTATAAATTAAATTATAATTTATTAGTTGTGTCAGATTCATAGAGGTATACATTTTGGCTTCTGTTATTTTTGAACATAAGAAAAATAAAATTCAAATATACATGACTTTGTGTGAGACTTCCATTTTATGGCACTTTTATAGTCATATTTCTTTTTATTCTTTTAAATGTGAGATATTTTTGGTTTGCTTGGCTTGGATTTGCCTTTGAAAGAATATAAATTCCTATTGCGATTGAGATTTTGTGTGTTTTCTTAGTAAAATGAGTCAGCAATAATATACGAAAAGTAATAGCCACGTTCGTGCCGAAGAAACTTATGGCAAATCTGATACATATGGCGTCTATCTCGTCAAGATGTTTTGAATCTAAAATCATGTTGAATTTTATAATAAAGGATTTTGTAATACAGTGTAAGAATACCTACTTAAAATTAATTGCCATAATTCTGTAGCCCATACCACACAAGAACTGCACTTATGCAGTTACGTTTAAAAATAAACCATTATAAAATGTGTATCGAAAATTGGGTCACTTTTAAAAGTACCGTTTTTTGTTATATTTTATATAAAATCTGTCCTCGAAGTTGCACTTTGTTATTAAAAAAAAGGGCAAACTTTTACCATCCACCAACCCTCATCAGTTTTTGATGCTTGTGCGATTCTTATAGTTGCATTCGATGTGCAATCAGGTTCATCCTTGAGAAAATATCCTTACTTCATCTTCAAAGTAAAATATAATAAAAATATGAAGAAAATATACATTTTCCTTTTGTTATCCTTTCGTTTTCCCACGCCCCACTGCCTACTTGTGCCTTTACCTGATTAGGAACTATTTTATGAGCTTTATTAACTACCTTACTATACAACATTTTCATATTTATCCTTGAACCTTTTTCAAATAAAAAAAATACAATAAAGCTATGTACGAGTATGTACTCATTATTTTACATAATGCTCGAAAAATCATATAGAAAATGAGAGAAAGAGAACGATAGAAGCAAGAAAGAGAAGAAAAAAAGGAGAAAGATACTTTTTCACAGATTAAACACAAGAATTCTATTTAAAATATTCATTAATTCTATGCCATCGCATCGTCATCGTCATCGTCATCCACATCGTCGACATAGTTGTCGTCGTCGTCCCCATCATAATATCCTAAAGATCTAAAGAGCACTTTAAACGCCCAACCATCAATATTCGTAAATATGTAAGAGCTACAGAAAATCATATACAGCAGCACTCTTACCCTTTATCCATCATTAATTCTGATTATAAGAACTTAAATACTCTGCTTTCGTCCTGGCCTCTACTGTATATCCTTACAAAACTAATTATAACACCACTTAAACATTTATTCGAATCATCTGTTAAGGCTAACCATACTTTAGCCTCAGAGGTTAGATGTTAGTAGAACGAATAGCTCAAGCCCTGAAGAACGAAAAAAAGAGAGAGAGACGACTTTATGAAATATTTGTGCGATATCCTTTACAAAATAACGACGAATTGACAATTTTTCCATACAAAATAATGAGAATAATTGACTCAGCAAAATGGACTTTGCTAAAGTTTATAAATAGACACAGCCTCTGGTGCTCTAACCTCTAAAGTCATATAAATTAATGTTGTATGTTTGTTGGACTTTGTGTATTTTGTGACAAATTACTTCAAGTTTATTTCATCGTTAGGTATGTAGCTTCACTTCATATGTACACAAACTAAACTATGATAATTTTGTGTGAACCTATTTATTTCTTGTTTTTGTTTTTAAAGTCTAAAAATTGTCCCCTTGTTTATTTAAGATTTTCTTTTCGTTTGGTCAGTAAACAAGCAAAAGATGCAAAAATGTTATCTCCTCGTGTGGAAAATGGGGATTCCTCAAAGTAAATTAACTTTGATGAGTGTTTGACCCATTTGGGTGATATATGGTTTTTCCTTAACTAGTTGATAGTAAATAAAGAAATATTTATGGAATGGAGAGGAATGGAGAGGAAAAAATATGTATATAAAATATCAGTTTAAGCCCTAAATAAATAGACTGAAAATTAATTATAGATATTTTGGTGGGAAAATTATTTACATATATCAATGATTCAAGGACGAGAACATTCGATTTGTTGATAAAACTAAATATTTAGAATGCTCCTGGTTAATTTTTAATTTATGTCGACCAATCCGTCACTTTATATTGAGTTTGACGTTTGTTTTGAATCAAGCTGAAAATAGAGTTACCAGACGCTTACAAGAGGCTCTTAAAACTCAAAACACATTTTTTATTTGCGACACATAATTGTCGCATTTGTTAAATATTTCTAACCCAAGATTTTAATTAAACATGAGATTAAGATGCTTGTCTGTTTTGCCTTTCTCCTTCAGCCTTAGAAGTCGATTGAGTTCAAACTTGGAAATTAAGGTTTTAAGCAGATTGATTTCAATAATATTCGTTGATCAAAAATTCAAAATTGAAATTTTCCCAAAAACAGCCCTAATGAATTTTATGAATTAAATAACCTATCATAGGTCACCAAAACCAACTAAATAACAGGTGAAGTTAATGAATTGAGGTTTACCAAAACATCAACCCTGGGTTGAGCTAACTTATAGTTAAGAAACTTTATGCTACTCGTATTAGATGGATATTTTAATGTGCCTTAGTTTAAACCAATAAAGGACAAAATATGCTAACTTTTGGGAGACAGCCTTATGCTAATAGACAGAACATTTAAACAAAAAAAAAACGACTAAATAACACATGAAATCAGTTTTCTATACGCTTACCAAAGACTTAACAATTCAAATGGAGGAAAAGGTTATACATGATTTTTGCAAGGCAACCCATTGTTCGAACTAGAGTTAAATTACCTTTAATTTGACACCAAAATCTATTTAATAACAGATGAGGGTACATTTACTCAGTAGACCCACCTCTTTAAGTCAGGAAACCTTTCCAAAGGCCAAGATATAAGTAGGCAACAGTAGTTTGTTATTAATCATTATTTACCCAATCATTTTTTTATAACAGAAGAAGGAAATAGAACTTAAAAATGCACTTTTGTTTTGTAAAACGTTGCACTTTAGGGCCAGGTTTAAGCTAGGCAATCTACGTTAAAATTGTTATTCCAATTTATATACTTGATAAAATATTGGTCATAATAAAAATAACAGATGAGGGTAGGGTTTTTTTGGAAAATTTAAATTTTTTTATACAGAGGGTATAGTTTTAAATATTAAAATATATTTACTATTTTTTTATACACCGTCTTTAGAGAAAATTCGTGCGATTTAATTTTGTATTTTATTTTATTTTTAATTTGTTGTTTTAAAGGCTTTAAAATGCTGTTTTTTTTACATGCGACGATTACTAAGAACGAGGACAATATAATACCAGCAACGATATTTTTTTGTGATTCTGTAAACATTACAGAAATGCTGGATAATTCGGGTAAAGGCTTAAACGATAAAAAACATTGTATTTATGCGTTAGTAACGTTTTTAGTGTTTTTACACACACATTTTTGGAATGTATTGTAATTTAAAAAAATTGCTGAATAATGCCCAATATTTCCAAAAATTATGTATCTCACTTTTAAGGAGAAAAAAAGTTTGTTTCTACGCAAAGAAAATTCAAGCACTCGATGTTAAAAAATGATACTAGAAAGTCGAATGGAAAAAAGTTCGAGCGAATTGAAATTTTGTTTGTACAAAGTTAATTTGAATTATTTATTTGAATAATCTATATATATACAAATCAATGCCACTTTTCGTTGTAATGTTACAACTCAACAATGCCTTTACCGATTTGGCTTGTACGTAGAGAAAATTAAAAAAAATCTTGAAAAAGTGTAAAATCAACATCTTTCTATACTCCCATATACAAACAATTTGTACTAATACTTAAAAGCCAATTTGAAGCTTGGCAAAACAATCGAAGACAAAAAAGTGACGTTAGTTCTGTCAAACAAATTTAATGTCATCATATGTCATTTCATTTTATCAGCGATAATTATTGCTTTGTTGTGTTTATATTTTAGTATATTTATATATTTGTGTTTATATTTTCCGTTGTGTTTATGTTTTCCAAAATATTGTTGAGATGTTGAGTGAAGGTGAAATGCCACGAGCAAGACGACCAAACATAGGCCGGCGAACGCGTAATGCAAATCAAGTGGCTTTATTAAGACGATCTCAGACTACAGATGAACGCGCACAAGCTAATGCATTTTAGCATTACCTTAATTAGGTACCTGTACTTAATCTTGCACGGCGATCACAAATAATTACAATAGTTAGATTGATTATAGTATGTACGGATACATTGGAATGATGGACGTAATATGTCCACATTGTGATGCGGCTAACTTTCCAGTGAAACGCCCGGAAAGTGTTGTGCTAATGGTAAAGTGAGATTGCCAACAATAGAAACTCCACCCGAACCATTGTATTCATTTATTTTTGGGACATCTCAAACGTCGAAGCAGTTTTTGAGTAATATTCAACAATACAATTCGGCATTTCAAATGACTTCTTTTGGTGCTACTAAAATTATTAGAGATAATTTTATGCCGACTTTTAAGGTAAATACCTCAACAGGATTGTCCCATGTTTATATCAATCTGAATCATAAAGTCTTAAAAATTCTGATTCAACATCTACCTAAAATACAGATTCAGGACCAGATTTATCATCAAGCTGGTTCGTTATTGCCATACCCCGACGCTGATCATCAATTTTTGCAAATTTATTTTATTGGTGATGAAAATCGTGAATGGGATCAACGTTGTGCAATAGTTTCAAATATAAGACGAGAAATTATTCGTGAGCTACAAAGGTTTTTCCATCAGCCTAACGCATTGGTTCAATTGTTCAAAATTGCTCTTGATCGTATGCCATCTGATAATCCTAAAATTGTAATAGCACCAAATTGAATATTCAACAAAAACATGTATATGACACAATCATGCAAGCTGTTTCTAATAATGCAGGTGGATTGGATGCACCTGGTGGTACAGGCAAAACTTTCGTTGTATCATTGATTTTAGCGACTATTCGATCGGAACAGAAAATTGCATTGGCACTTGCATCTTCGGGAATTGCTGCTACACTCTGTATTAAAATTGCCATTGAATGTCCAACTTGCAATATTTCGAGAAATTCTGCTACGGGAAAAGTTCTGCGATTAACGTCAATTATTATATGGGATGAGTGCACAATGGCGAATAAAAAATCAATGGAAGTATTTAATCGAACAATTCAAGATTTACGCGGTAATCAACAGCTTTTTGGTGGTGCTCTGATATTGCTTTCAGGAACTTTCGTCAAACATTGCCTGTCATTCCTCGATCAACTCCCGCTGATGAAATAAACGCCTGTTTGAAGTCATCAGTTCTTTGGAGATATGTACGAAAATTAACACTGAACATTAATATGCGTATTCACCTACATAATGATGCAACTGCACATGAGTTTTCAAAACAATTATTAGAAATTGGTGATGGCAAAATACCAATCGACAATACCAACGGATTGATCACTTTACCGAAAATTTTTTGAACAATTGCGCAATCTATAGATGAGTTTGTTGAATGTGTTTTTCCGAATATTCTTAAGAATTACAGAAATCATGATTGGTTGAAAGAACGCGCCATTTAAGCACCGAAGAACATTCATATCAATGCCATTAATTTTCAAACTCAAGCGAAACTGCCATGTGTAGTCACGACATATAAATCAATTGACATTGGAACCGGCTGGTATAGTACCGCATTGCTTAAATATGAAAATTGGTTCTTTGATTATATTATTGCGAAATATTAATCCACCAAAACTGTGTAATGGCACCAGATTGGCAGTGAAAAAGTTATTGCCAAATTTGATTGAAGTTACAATTTTAACTGGTAAATCAAAAGGAGAAGTGTGTTTGATACCGCGTATCCCTATGATTCCAACTGATATGCCATTTAAATTCAAAAGATTACAATATCCTGTGCGTTATAATATAAACAATATATCATTTGAGTCATTTGGACTTTTAAATTAAATTAATTTAAATTTAAATTAAATTTAAAATATTTTTTTGTTGATATAAATGAATTAAATAATAATATTTTTTTTTCATTACTATGCCTAATACGTAGCGAAGCACGTACCGGGCCGCTAGTTATTAATAAATCTCAGCTTAAGTTCAGTTTTCCGAGTTTTTGAAACAGTTTCATGATGAAAGCTTTTACTTTATTACTAACTAAATAGTATCAGTATAATTTAGTATCAGTATAATTTAAATTATCCGAATTTTCAATAACTATGTCGTGCAGAACTTGTCGTAAAAAGACCATTGGGTCAGAACTCAAAGTAGAGTGCGGTGACTGCAACAAGTTTTTTCATGCTAAATGCGCTAAATTAACAGCAAATGATCTTGATTTTTATAAAAAGTCAAATAAAACCTGGAGGTGTTCTTCTTGCTGCATTCAACGACGAGCCTCTTTGTCTGGAGAAAATAACTTGCCATTCAGCCCTCCACCTCGCTCTGCATCTACTTCCTCTCCACCACTACCAACAGCAGACCCACTGACACCGATCTCATCATCTAATGCATCTTACAACGACAAAACTTTTACCACCACCACCGCCTCTATTATCAACCCCGCTGCCACTACTATCAACACCGCCACAATCTCTAACGCTTCCACTGCCACCACCGCTACCGCTCTCACCACAGCCACCACCGCCATCACCGCCTCCACCAGCACCATCACATCGCTGTCAAAAGCTAATTCCACTGTAACTTTGGATATGGTTTACGCCGAAATTGTTTTGCTTAAAGAAATTCATAAGAAACAAATCGATGTGCTTATCGCAAAAAATATTGAATGTGAAACTAAAATTCTACATCTCGAGGAAAAGGTGAATAATTTGGAGCAACAGCTGTTAATGAATAGCATAGAGATATTAAACGTTCCCAACAACAACACTGCAATATCGAACGTTGACACAGCTCTCAAAATATTCAGCCATGGTTTGAATGTGAATATAAACGAAGCTGACATCGATCAATGTTATATGAAGAAAATTAAAACAAAGCAATCAAAGAATATTAACAACAACAATTCAACGAGCACCACCACCAATATTCTTCACGTAAAATTCAGTTCTCATCTACTCAAGGAGAAAATTATGAAAGCAAAACGAGAAAAAAGAGAGCAGCTTACAACTAACCTATTCGATGCGCAAAAGAGACCTGAAAACATTTACTTGAACGACTGTTTAACTCATCAGACACGTAAACTGCTAAACACTGCATTGTCGCTGAAGGCTACGAAAGGATTTAAATATGTTTGGACCAGAAACGGGACAGTTTTTATGCGGAAGAGTGAGGGTGACAATTCAGTAAGAATTGTTAGTGTTAATGATTTTGATAAAATAGTATGAATATTGTTCCTTCTACCGTCCGTCCCAATCCAAACATGTGTGATTATCCAGTCAATGTACCTTGTGTCGATACTTGTTTTTGTTTACAACAAAATATCCGTAGTTTGAGAAAAAATTTTTCGGTTCTTGTAGCTCATATTGAGTCGCTCATACGTTTACCTGTAGTAATAGTTTTGAGTGAAATTTGGATCTATGAGAATGAACTTTGTTTATACAATATACCGGGTTATTCGCTGTTTGGTAATTGTAATGAATTATATCCAGCGGGAGGTGTAGCTGTTTATGTGAGAGATGGTTTTGTATGCGAGTGCTCTAAAATTGAAATTTCTAGTGCAGATGTGTTGAAGTTGTCGTTTTATTATGAAAATGATAACTACACTATGTTGTGTATATATAGACTGCATGATTTTAGTAAAAGTATTTTTATTGAAGAATTAAGCAATATTCTTGGTATAGTTAAGGCTAAAAATTTGATTTTAATAGGTGATATTAACATTAATATATTAAATGAAATAGATAAAGACACAGAAAATTACTTATTTCTCTTGGCAGCAAATGGTCTTAAGAGTTATATAAACGAGCCAACCCGTGTGACAGAATCTTCGAGTACTTGTATCGATCACATATTCGCCAGATTTAATAAAATACATAATAATATTTCTTATGGTAAGGTTTATGATCTCATGTTAACAGACCATCACATGGTTGGTCTTAATAACGCTTCGGATTCCACTTCAGGAAGTAGTAGAAAAGCACTCAAAAGAAATAAAAAATGCATTGATTACTCTTTATTATTGGAACTTTTAAAGTATGAATTTTGGGAGCCAGTTTATTTGGAAAGTAACCCTTCTAAGGCCTTTGATTTATTTAGTTCAATTTTACAAAATCACATAAATTCTTGTACTTATACTTCAAGTCTAAGCTCACAAAGCCATAAGCATTTAAAGCCTTGGATGACTAACAATTTACTTAAGCAGATTTCTAAGAAAAATACTTTAAGTGTCAAGTGCAAAAAACATCCCCTAAACAGAAATCTTAAAAATTATTATGTCTCTTTATGTAAAACAATCAAACATAAGATAGAAGAAACGCGTAACAATTATTATACGAGTTTATTCGAAAAAGCAAATGGAAATATAAGAGAAGAATGGAAGGTGGTAGAAAATATTTTAGGTAAGGATTCGCAGTTAGTCGAAATAGATAACTTGCAAATTAATGATGTTTCCATTAGTGACTTAAACTCTATTTCCAATGTATTTAATGAATATTTCACCGGAATTTCAGATAAACTTAAACCTTCAGTTGATCCTTGCTCAAGTTGTGATTGTTCAATATTTTCAAATATAACTTCTGATAGTTTACAATCAAATAGTTTTGTTTTGAATTCTATATCTTCACGTGAAGTCTACATGGCTATTTTATCTTTGAAAAATAAGAATTCGTGTACTACTGATGGTATTTCTAGTATATTACTTAAAAAAATTGCCTTATATGTGGTCGATATATTGAGTTACCTGTTTAACGCAAGTGTTGAAAATGGTTGTTTTCCCAAACGCCTTAAGTGTGCTGAAGTTGTGCCTCTTTTCAAAAAAGGTAATAGAAAGAATGTTTCCGACTATAGACCTATTTCTCTGCTTTCAACTTTCTCAAAGCTTTTTGAAAAACTTATAAAGGCAAGAATAATTTCGTTCTTGGACAAAAATAAATTTTTCAGCGATAATCAATTTGGATTTCGATCAGGAATGTCTACCGAAGACGCTATTTTAAGGCTGTGTACTCAATTATATAGCAGTTTAAATTGCAACAAAACTACCATGGCTCTTTTCGTTGATATGACTAAGGCCTTTGATATGGTTGACCACGACGTTCTGTTAAACAAACTGTATAATGCTGGTTTTCGAGGTGTTATATTTAAATGGCTTCAATCCTACTTAAAGGAAAGAGAACAAAAAGTAAATGTGAACGGAACTTTTAGCAATTCACTTCCTTTAAAAAATGGAGTCCCACAAGGCTCCGTTCTCGGTCCATTATTTTTCTTAATTTATATAAATTCTCTTTTCAATCTTAAATTAAATGGTTCCCCAACTGCCTTTGCAGATGATATAGCATACACCTATCAATTTAATACTACTTTTGAATGTGTGGCCAAAATTGAAGAAGATTTAGAAATCCTTAGGACATGGTTTGCTGCTCATAAGCTAATTATAAGCGAGAAAACTAAGTTAGTAACTTTTAAACTTTCTGATAACATTCTTTTTGATTATAACCTTTGCTTTCATGCCCATAACTGTAAACAATTTTGCTTACCTATTCATAAATGTGGTGAACGTAATTTTTATTCTCATAGTTTATGTTCCGATAGTTGCTTTAAAATTGAGTCAGTGATGAAATTCAAATACTTGGGTGTTCTAATCGATTTCAACTTAAATTGGAAAGAACATATTCGCTCCTTGAAATCACACATGATGTTGGTTACTCGTAAAATGTACCTCATAAAACCATTTTGCTCGAAAAAAGTTTTAAAACTAATTTATAACGGTCTTGCGCATTCAAAGCTTCAATACGGAATTTCCAGCTGGGGTGGATCATACGCAAATACTTTTAGACCCCTTATGTTAGCTCAAAAACATGCAATAAGAATAATTTGTAATAAAAACCGTTTTGCTGAAAGTTGGCCTTTATACCAAGAATTGCAAATTTTACCAATGAGACATCTCTATGTTTTCAAAGTTTTAAGAGAGTTCTTCAAACAAAGTGGCAATATTCCAACTAGAAACTCACAGCTTTACAGTCTACGTATAAATAACTCACATCTTGTTACTGTACCACTCGCACGTAGAACACATTTCTCCCTTTTTTTCACAGTTACAGCTCCAAAACTTTTTAATAAATTACCGTTATTTATAAGACAAACTACTTCTTTTAGTTCTTTTTTGAAAAAAGTTAGAGATTGGCTATTCACACATGACTATGAATGCATTGAATCCTTTTTAAGAACCTTATCCTATTAAGCAGCACAAACATACATAGTTTAAATATTTGCTTGTTGTTTTTTTACAGTATATTATTTTTGAATTGTTAAGTTTATTTTTTGAAATAATTTATTTAATTTTTTGCTCAAAATTTACTTTTATTATTAACTTCATTTTTTTTTTAAATAATTAAACTCTGATTGTCACCCCACATCAGATATTACTTGAATTAATTTATTTGGCGTGTCATTCAACACTAACTTTTATAGTTACCGAATGTTCACTAATTTTCATTCAATCTAAAAACATTTATATTGTATCTATAGCTTTAAGTTTGCTTGAATGAATAAAAAAATTATCTTATCTTATCTATCTAAATCGTTAAAAAAAATTAAGCTATAACTTTTATTTATATTTTATTAAACAAGTTTTTGTAAAATTTGTAAATTATATTTGTTTTTAATCCAGATAACCAACAAATATTTTAAGTAAAATAATACGAAAATTATGAGAAAGACTGTTGATTGATTTTTATTTTAAATTTACCAAATGTCAAAATTGGCCGCTCTTCGTCTTTGTAGCAATTATTCTGCATATAAAATTATTTCTTAAAATATTAGAACTGGAAATCAGCATTTTTACTTGCGACGCATAGTAACTATATGATATGTATTTCATTCGTAAACAAAATTCGAACTCAATATTTCAATCAAACATGACATTACGATGGTAGAGAGGTCGACAAGTGCCCAAAAGCATAGGGCTGGAACAACTTCCAATAAAAAGTTTAATATTGACATTCCTCTTCTAGATGAATATTAAACTTAAATGACATATTTTTAACTTAACATTTTGGAAGTGGTTTGGAAACAAAACTAAATTTTGTTTTTAACACCCTTAATATTGTTCTATTCTGATTTGTTGATGTTGAGGCTATGACATTATTCTAACATAACAAGTTTGCAGCTTCTATTTTTGACTTAGTTTTAGCCGTAGTGAGATGATTTGTATATAACTAAGATCCCTAAGTAAATTGTATGAATACAAAAATTATGAAAATATTGTCTTTTGAGTCAAATTAGGGCTGGTTACGCTAAACTAGGTAGTATATAAACAGTAAAAAGAAATTTATAAGTTTAAAACACCCAATATATAATTGTTGTTTCGAATCTTTTATATCCGAAAATAGTAGGTTAAATGCATAAAATAAATGCTCTCGGCTGACAACCTTTATAAATTTCCAAAATGTGTCTTTCAAAAAATCAACTCACATACTAAAAAATATGAATAGTTTCAAAGTTTAGACACAGTGAGAATATTTTATAAAATCCAACCTTTTGGATTAAAAAATAATGTTTTAAACTTTTTTTTAAAAAAAAAACCTGTTCTATATACTTATATATAAATGCCTAGTGTGTATCAAACACTAATTTTTCAAAAAATTATTTACAAAAAATAATATTAAAAAGGCAAAATATAAAATAATTTTGAAAAATAAATTGTGATGGCGAACACCCATCGAAATAAAATAACATTTTTTAAATGTGTTCTATTATAAGAAAATATAACAAAATTCATCGTAAAAAGATGAGTAAAATGTCTTAATAATAACGCCCCCCCCCCCCAAAACATGTTATTCGATACTGAATTTTAGAATGAACAATACCACAGTTATAATTTTTTTGTGGGCAAGACAAACCAAGAGTGTAAAACTGTCTAGAATAACATAACAAGTAATTTTTTAGAGAGTGAGTATGATCAAACCAATTCATTTTACTATCAAGTAATACCCCAAGGTATTTAGAGTTCGTCACAATATCAATCTGAAAGTAGTGCTGTGACTGCGATTCAATAGAAAAAAGCTATTAGAATTGTTAACAACGAAATTTTTTGCAATCAAAAGAATGATTTAAGATATCGCAATCAACTAAAATCGATAACCCTAATAAGGTAAAATACAGTATTTTTGTTGTATTGCTTAATACCATTTTATTAGCTGCACACCAAGGTCTTAACATGTACAATTCATAGTAAGTTAGAAATTAAGTTAAACAGGGATCTATAACAATAACCAGCCTTTTCAGCAGCAAAAGCAGTAATTCTTCTTTTGAAATTTTGGCTGAAAATAGAATTGTTGAAAATCAATAAAAGCAAGGGACCCATAACTGAACCTTGCGGAACGCCTATACTTATATCAGATAAATTGGTCAAACTATCATCAATTCTAACTAATTGTTTTCCATTAGATAGATTTGAATCTAACCAATTATAGATGAATCCATGCATTATGCTTACTATAGTCTACTAAGTCAAAAAGCCTTAATTAAATCAATGAAGATTCCAGCTGTACAAAAATTATTATTCAAGTTTTTATAAATTTCACTACAAAATTTTAACAACGCATCTTCACTTGATCTATGAGCTCGAAATACGAATTGGGAATCACTTAAAAAAGTATTTTTATTTAAAAATTCCAAAATTCTTCTTTTTGTCGCCTTTTCAAAATTTTTTAACAAACAGGTAACAAAGATATTGGTCTATTATTATTCTGAATGCGAGTGTTAGACTTTTTGTGAAGCAAACTTGGAAAAATGCTGCTTTACAAATTTGTATGAAAAATATGTGCAAGAACATCCACAATTTGTTTAAAGATTACACTGGAACAATTATTATCATTGGTAACAGAAATAGATTTTTTAAATTTATATCTAATATTTTTAAACTTAAACACCATAACCCTTGTGGTGATACAAGACAATAACTTTTTTCTATATGTGTTTTGTTCAATTCCATTTAATCAAAGGAAATGCATTTCCACTTCAGTGTTACCTCCATTGTTGTTGCGTAACAAAGACATATTCACTAAATAAAAAGTTTCAACTAAGGACACTTCAAATTTATCCCGACTATCATGGGACACATTGACAAATTCATCTAAAGCCCAAATAACCTAATTCTGTCAAAAACAAAAATAGTTCTTCCAAGCCAAATTGGCCAAAAAGCTTTGTCAATAAATAAACTTAAATCATATTTTTGTATGTTTTCTATAAGGATATAGAATATTATATTTCAATCTGAAATTATTACATTAAGCAGTCTCTGTTGAATCTATGACATGCCTTTCAAAAGCCTCTCCAAAACAAGCATTAAAAAATGATTTACGACTTTGTTTTGTTTTAGTATCAAAAAACATTTACCTCACCTCACTCATTTACACGTGCCCATCGACAATTATCCAAACTTTTCATTTCTTTTCTAAGTCCCAAAGGTTTTAGCAAAGTAAAATATGTGATTTTATACATAATTCAAAGTCCATATACCATATAGCCTATAACTACCATATTTTATAGGCAATCCCAAGTGAGTACATTGAACTTTGATAAAATAATATCGCACAAAGTAATTGCACCAAAAAAACAAAAACTTTGAAAATAAACAGACGTCAATTCTAAGTAAATAAGACATAAAAAAAGAATGAATTTTCAAACCTACGCACTTTTGAGGTAATTTAAAGGAAAAGTTAATAACGTTTACTTTCTCAAACAACAAACCTATCCTTAGCGCAGTCAGTACAAAAAGAAAGCACATAATTAAAGTAGTCACGCAAAATATAATTTAGATTAATAAAAACCAGAGAACTGAAAAATCCCCAACAAGTTAAGAAAGAAAGAAAGGCGTTTGGGCTTAAAAAAGGACCTTTATGTAAAATTTGAAGAGTGAAGAGAAGTGGTGGTGTAACGCAATTTGACACTCCAAATAAAAGGTGTGTACATTCAATTTGTGTCAACCAAGCACTTTTTGTTTTTGTATAATGAACGTTTGTTGGTAAAAAGGCACTCACATGAGAAACCAAGGGTTTTAAAATCGCACGTCCTTTTTCGGAAACTATTAACATAATTTAAAATGACGTTTTTGCGCTACACGACTATGTCACTGCTATGGCATGGCTATGACTACACAACATTACAGGTGACACTTGGACACATTCTGGTTGTAATTACCAAAAGTAAAAAATAAAGGATATGCCTGCCAACATGACATTTTAATAATTAAGGACTAATTATAAGTAATTCGTGTGTTTTGGTGCAAGGTGCTGTGAAAGGACGTCTGACTTACCACTGCTGATGGTCTATGAATTTTTTCCCGCTCCTTTGTTGGAGTAAAATGAAGGTAGGTATCCTTTTTCCCAAGAAAAAATGTCCTTTCTCTTTTTGTTTGTATCACAATAAGCACAACAACAACAAAAACGAAGGCAACGTCTTTTAAGATTTCTTTTTTAATTTCTTTTTAAACAAACGCAAACACACGACTCTCGCTCGCTCGCACTTCCTTCCTCTATTTATTTTATAGAAGTGTTCTCTTTTCTTTTTTTTATATTGCACTTTTATTTATATTTATTTATTTACCTTTATTTTTATTTTTACTTCGTTTTATTTTAGATATTTTTATATTAAAAACAAAAAAGTGCTCTTCCTTTATTTTGCATACACAAAAGCCTCCGAAGCGAGAAGACGAAAGAAAAATAAAACCCTTACACACGTTATATCACACATTTCCCGTTTTGTATAGCTGCAGCAAGGATCAAGAATATACGGTAGGTCGGTACGGTAGGTCTGTCGGTTAGTTGGTCGGTCGGTCTTACGTATGGCTAGTTGGTTTTGTTTGTTTGAACGTCGCGTCGTCGTTGGTTGGTGGTGCTACCAGACGAGGTAGAGGACACACATCGCTGCTGTTAACCAAGTGGGTTATCAGAGCTCTATTATATGAGAGGTTGTAAAAAAGAGATAGACTCTCAGACCGATAAAATTGAACCGATTTTATTTTATTATTCATTTGTTGTTCTTATCTCTCTCTCCTCCACCGATTTAAGGAGGAAGTTCTTTTTTAAATCCATCTGAGGATTTTTTCACCACCGACAACGACATTGACATTATTGTCACACAACATCAATCCTTTTATTTTTGAACACCCGCAATATTTTCGTAATACCCTATTGTAAAATCCCCGAAATCCGAAATTGGATATCCCCAAAAACTTAAAACAACAAAAGAATAAAATCAAAATGAAAAATAAAACAAAAACTCAGAATTTACAACAAAAGAAGCAGAATTTATAACAACAAATTCAATCAAAGAGAATAATAATAATTCGAGTAGTAGCAGTAGATGAAGGCAGCCGCTGCTCAAGACCGTAAGCGGACCGAGTTGGAAAAAGACTGAATTTGAATTGGGGATTTTCTCGCACAGTGACGATGGATATACAAGGATTTTTATACCTTCCTTTTTTCGTGTTTTTGAAACACGATTCTTTTTTTTTTTTTTTTTGTTATGGTATTTTCACTCGGTTCAGTTCTCGACTCGATGAAAGCGCCTACAAAATTTTATCGAAGAGAAGATTCAGAGGAGGCAAGCAGAAAACAAAAGTACATACCTATAGTTTAATTTTCCATCGAGCAAGTGTGTACTACAATTTTTATGTGGGTGGGGGTTGAATGGAAAGCGGGGGAAGGGGGTAGAGGGGCGAGAATGAATCCTGTGAGAATCTTGTGTGTGTTTTATTTTCATTGAAGAGAAGGAGTTAAAAAGCTCTTTGATATGAAAAGTATTGCCGTTGTACGAAAGAAAAACTAAAATTGTTCACTATGGCGTATACGTACTTTATTTGTAATAAAATGCATTTTTATCCAATCTAGCTTTATTTACTTTCTTTCTGAATTTTATTACATAAGAAATAAAGGAAGAATAGTTCTTAAAATAATGCTGTGGATGCTATCCAAATAAGATCCACAGCTTCTCTAAAGGTTCCACAAAGCTGTTTAAATGTGAGAAGAGGGAATAAAAAGCTAATTTGCCGATTTTTTGAAATGAGCAAATACCTAAGCTGCTGTTTTGAAATCAAGTTAACTCATACAGAAGTTTCACATCGTTCACAACAAGCGAATTTCTATGTTTTTAATGAGATATATGTAGTTATGTCAATTCTTAAAGTACTATTTTACTATTTAGCTTCAGTAAAAGTTCCACATTGTTCCACAAGGTTCCACATATTACTATTTGAATATAAGAAAGTGCGCATTTAGGGTTAGAGAATTTTAACACATTTTGAAAAGCGCACTAATGGAAATTATATAGTAGTGATGTTTTAATATTGATATACTATACAAGTTCCACAAGGTTCCACAAAGCTCCAGAAACCTGTTTGAGAAAAACTAAGTCGGATTTTAGAATAAATTAACACATTTTTGACATAAGCTCCGAAAAATCCAAACTTTAATAATAGGAGTATAAATGTTATTTACATCTTTTTGAAAAGAAAAGTTGAGGTGATGTAATCTTTTTCGCAAATTCATGAGTACATAACGTTTAATAACGCTTAATAAAGTTCCAGAAGTCTGTTTCATCAAAATATGTAAATATTTGTCAATAAAAATACGTTAAAGCCTTTCCTATGAAACTGACCTCTTAGTAGGCGCTTCGTAAGCTTGGTCATGCTTTTTTTTTGCTTTGAACTTTAGTCATTTTGGGTTTTAATTCTTGAATATTGAAATTACATTAAAACACATAGTGTGCTAAGACATTCCACATTCGCGAAGTATGGCAAAAAAAGAATCTCCGGTGATCGGCAGTACGACTGGAGCTGGACTGATGGGTATACTGATGAACAGTTCTGGAAGCGTGAGTAATACGTTTGAATTTTATAAGGGTTGCAATGCATTTCTCTGTTTATAGAAAAATAACACTGGTCAACATTGTTTTTGTCACACGAACTTTGTGATGATTTTTATTTATGTTGATGTACCCTCATTCAAAAATAAATCATTATTTTGTATCAGTCACATCCAGTTTTTTTGTGACAGCTACATATTCATTTCTGACCTCATTTATGTACGCTTTTTTATTTGTGCTTGGTTACACTAGCGCAAAAAAGAATGGCTGAGTTCCAAAATTTAAAATAAAAGTTTTGATGCGGCAGTAAAACCCTATTCATACGCATCAGCTACACAAACCTGCTACTTTGTAAGCATTTAACTGTATATAAGTTTGGCAGTTTTGTTTGTTATTTTTGTTTGATTCAAACAAAAGGCATAACAACTAAGTCTAAACACACTGTCCAGTACCCAATCGTGTCATCGGCCAACAGACCAATCCTACATAGCACCGAACTGCCAAAGCCTCCAAATCAAGCAGAAAGTCTGGATTCCGTTCCTTGTCCGGAATTTGTTCTTAGCCAACAAAGTGGGATATCTCAAGAGAGTGACTCAAGTTATGAGCCGTCAACTTTAAAAGAACCGCATTTATT
Source organism: Eupeodes latifasciatus (assembly GCA_920104205.1). NCBI lineage: Eukaryota > Metazoa > Arthropoda > Insecta > Diptera > Syrphidae > Eupeodes > Eupeodes latifasciatus. The sequence continues at coordinate 29,673,993 of OV049924.1, forward strand.
GAAACAAAGTGATTTAAACGATTTAGTACGCGATTTGAACTTGTCGAAAAAACAGGCTGAGCTTTTGGGGTGTAGATTAAACGACTGGAATTTAATTTCTCCTGGTACGAAAATTTCTTATTTCCGACATCGTGACGAAGAAATGAAACCTTACTTTTCTAAAGCAGATGATTTAGTCTATTGTAATAACATTCCTGTGGTGATGAATTTTTTAAATTTTGAATACGATCCAAGTCACTGGCGATTGTTCATTGACTCTTCAAAAGCTAGCTTGAAAGCAGTGTTGCTACACAATGGAAACAAATTTCCTTCAGTGCCGGTTGGCCATGGTTCTAACATGAAAGAGACTTACGAAAACATGAAGTTCCTTCTTGAAAAAATTAAATACAGTGAACATGTTTGGAAAATTTGTGGAGATTTTAAAGTCATTGCTCTTTAGCTTGGGCTACAGCTTGGTTACACAAAACATTGCTGTTTCATTTGCGAATGGGACAGCAGAGACAGAGAAAGTCACTACACAAAGAAAGTATGGCCCAAGCCTGAATCACTTACTCCAGGGCAGAAAAATGTTAAAAATGATTCTTTAGTGAACCCTGACGACATACTTTTACCACCATTGCATATTAAGCTTGGCCTGATGAAAAAATTTGTAAAAGCTATGCCTAAAGATGGCAGTGGATTCTTATACCTGAAAGAGAAATTCCCTAAACTCAGCGAGGCAAAAATTAAAGAGGGAATATTTGTTGGTCCACAAATACGGAAACTAATGAAGGATACAAACTTTGAAGGAAAGCTGAATGATCAGGAAAAAGTCGCCTGGAAATGTTTTATGAATGTTGTCCGAAATTTTCTAGGAAGTCATAAAGCGGAAAATTACAAAGACTTAATCAGTCAGCTTTTAATTTCATACAAAGCTTTGGGATGTAATATGTCTTTAAAAATACATATGCTGTACTCTCATCTGGATGTTTTTCCCGAAAATTTGGGTGCTGTGAGCGATGAACAAGGCGAGAGGTTTCATCAGGACATTTCCTTCATAGAAAAGCGCTATCAAGGGAAAATTTGAAATATCTCGAAGACCGAAAGCTTCTTAATGACCGGCAGTACGGCTTTCGCAGCAATAGGTCCACTGGTGATCTCATGGTTCATCTCACCGAACAGTGGAGCAAATTTTTACATCGCTTTGGAGAAAGTAAGATTATTGCACTTGATATTTCAAAAGCATTTGATAGGGTTTGGCATCAGGCCCTCTTATCGAAAATGCGTGCTTTCGGTTTTCACGAATCCCTGCTTCATTGGATTAGTAATTACCTTTCGGATCGTTCAATACAAGTAGTATTGGATGGGTTCAAGTCTGAAAACCACAAAATAAATGCTGGTGTGCCCCAGGGCTCTGTTCTATCTCCAACACTCTTTCTCATTTTTATTAATGATCTCCTGTCTGCAACTTCTAATCCAATACATTGTTTCGCTGACGATAGTACTCTTAGCTTTTCATATTCGTTTTCAGACTCACATCCCTCTTCTTCGGATGTGGAACTGCAACGACAAAATATGATAAGTTCATTAAATTCCGACCTAAACAGCATTCTACAATGGGGATTAAAAAACCGCGTGGAATTTAATGCTTCGAAAACGCAATGCTGTCCTGTATCGTTAAAGCGAGATATACCCCAATTGCCATTATCCATGGATGGCACTTGCATCGAGGAGACTGAACATCTCGATATTCTCGGTATATGTATCACCAACCACCTTTTGTGGAACGAACACATACGCGATGTCGCCAAAAATGCCGCAAGATGTTTGGGTTTTCTAAGGCGATGCAAGAAGTTTGTCTCCCCCTCTGATCTGGCTGTTATTTACAAGACTTATATACGTCCAAAGCTTGAGTATAACTTCCATCTCTGGGCTGGTGCTCCTGCAACTTACTTAAGCCTCTTGGATAGTATTGAGCGTAGAGCATTTAAATTGATAGATGACAATATCATCATAAGTTCATTTACTACGCTTGAACATCGTCGTAAGGTCTCTTGTCTGACTCTTTTTTACCGTTACTTTAACGGCTTATGCTCTAGTGAAATAGCCAGTTGCATTCCTCCCCTTAAACAGTTCAACCGTAATACTCGCGCTTCTAGGAATGCTCATCAGTATACCCTCGAGCCCAACTTCGGCCGTACTGTCAAATACAGAGATTCGTTCTTTAGCCGTACTACGCGAATGTGGAATGCCTTACCACACTCTGTCTTTCCTAGTCATTGCAATATTCAGGAATTCAAAACCAATGTGCACCGACATCTCCTTTTAAACCCTCTCTCCTCTTCCTAGTGCTCACACTGTGCATCTGCATAATAAGGGTAGTAATACCCCCTTGAGTGTTTGCTTATTATAAAAAAAAAAAAAAAAAAAAATGGAGTCCAGGAATGCTAGCAGATTACCGCTGGGGAATTAAAAGGGACCTACCAGAAGCCAAACATTCACGCAAGTCAAAAATATTTATTTTACATTAAGAAATATTTTTTTATATGTTACTGATTTTTGAACTTTTCATAAAAATATAAATCTTGATGTCACAAAGTAACCTGATGTGTCAATTTTCTGTTGATACATTATTGTTTCGTGGCCATAGTACATTCAAAATCTGGTATAAGTTTTCGTGTGACAAAAAAAAGATTGAATTTTGTTGACCAGTGTAATTGTACAAAAAAGTTTGACAAAAGACACTTAGACTATAAGCGATGTTATTGTTGCCAATCTTTTTCAACGACCGTATTTAAATACTGTCCAAACTATGTAATGGCTCGCACACACCCAATCCGTCATCAGCCGAATTTTGCTCGGACGAACTCGGCCGATCGAACCAAACATATATAAAGGAAAGAGAGCGCGTACACCACTTAAAACGGCATCGTCCTAGGACGCCCGATGACGCCCGATAGTAACCGATCAACCGATCCAAACATGTTTAGATTTTTCGTCAGTTGTCGGGTCAATTCATACCACAGCTATGGGCCGAAGTTTCTCCAGAGATGGAACTGACTGTTCCAGATATAAAAAAATGGAGTATTTTAAGGACCAATTCCGAAAAGAGTACACCAAATGCAATGGAACATAGGGTGTCCCAGTCAAGAAGGTGATACGGAACCGCAACCGGTTTCAGGTATTTTAGAACCTCAACCAGATGTATCACAGCCTGCTTCCCCGTCGTTATCGCAGCCGGCAACCTCAACAGAATCGCGATCTGAGATACCCAAGTCGCAAGAACTCTATGAAAAATCGGGGCCTATAACACAAAATCAACGTTGAAGGTTTATGAAAACAAACAATTGTAACGTCGATCAAGAATATCTTTAGATTGAAACATTTGATGGGTTGTAATTTAAAATCTTCAGTTGTTTTATTTGCATAAATATTTCATTAAATTACACAGCGACGACGTCTTATACGTTGACGCATTAAATTACAGTATGAATTTCGAAAATATAAATTTAAAAATTATTATTATTACATCCAAGCTTCACAAATTCAGACTCCAGACCGATAGCGTTCGCGGTCGGAAGCAGTGTATGCAGTCGAACGTCCGAGACGGTCGTCCAAGTTGTTCCGATCCGATATCGGCCGATAATTCTGTTTTAGTGTACGCAAGCCGTAAGTGTCACGAGCAAAAGTGCAGAGATGCCAGATCAGAGAGGAGGAAAATTTCTTCCATCTCCGCAGCATTTTTGGCAACAAAGCGTATGTGATCGGTCCACAATACAAGAGTTGGTTCCTGATAAGTATACCAAGAATTTTGAAATCTTAAGTTTTCTTTGGCAAAGCTAGTAAATTACAATTCCACGGTAATAGGCAACATTCATTTTTCGGCGCATTAAATTCTACTCGACTCTCAACAAACCTGTCAATATTTAATGAACTTAAACTGATGATCAGTAAAGAAAGTATTTATAACTATTCCACGAGTGTGTTTTGACATAAAGTTCCACCATAAGTAAAGAAAGAAAAAGTTGTAGTGACGCTGTTTTAATATCAAAATATAACCTTTTTAAGTTCCACAAGGTTCCAAATGGTTATTTTGATACAAAACAGGGTCATTTTTAAATGAATTTGCATATTTTTTGTGTAAAGCTAGTGCCTCAAGTTCCACTAAATTTCACGATCCTTTTTAAACAAAAAACTGAATCTTTAGTAAATTTCCAAAAAATCAGGAAAATATGTATGCTTTCTTGAACTCGATTTAATACTAAATCAAGATCCACATCCTTTCACTACGTTCCACAAGAGTATTTAGACACAAGACAATAAAAGATTCAGGATAGATAAATCAATAACTGTCGAGAACTAAAACACCTGCACGGCAACATTAAACCCCCCCGTCCATCATGCAACACCAAAGCTCTCTCAATCAAAAAAAAAAAATGAATTTCAATGATGTTCATTTGATTCACAAGAACAAAAATTCATCCCCAGGGATAAATAAAATTATATATGGAAATAAATCCACTTTAGTAATTCCCAAGTTAATGTTTACTTGCATTTCGTTGCCATCTATAGATAAAAAGCATTAACGTGTTTGGCGGTGTTCAGAGATTCGTGCATAAAAAAATAATCTTCGGTTTTGATTTCAACTCAACAACAACTTGCATGCAAAATGCATTATATCCTGCCCCACCTCTTTTTCTGTTTTATTTTTTTAATTACACAATATGCATGTCAGGGAGTAATAAAATGCAAATATTGTTTAGAATATTTTGTATTCTTAAAATTATATCACACACGCCTTCGTCGCTCGTCGTCGTCGCCGCAAAACGAAAAACAAAGCTAATGAACTAACTTTTATCGGACAAATGTGTCAATAAGACCATGGAAATGAATTTTACACCCCCTTTAAGTTCTTTTTTCAATTCAAAGCCTGACGTATTTGAGACGAGTAAAATAGGAAACAAAAAGAGCAAAAAGGACACACACCGCTGCTGGCTGAAGGATACACATAAAGCCACAGTCGGGGCAAACTAATGGTTTACATTTGCCGAGCTATTGTTATATAACAGCTGTTTTGCAAAAGAAAATTATTATGCACAGAGGGACATGCGCCCTTTTCGAAGAGAAAAACAAACATAATATTTTTCCCAATTTTCTCTCAAAAAAGAGTATTTTTAAAAATAAAGAGTATTGTTTTTTTTTGTTTGTACCGGAAACAGTTTACGCCGAGAAATTATTCTCTTAAAATATGCTTTTGGGCTTCCGTTTTTCACACTAGAAGAAATTGGATTCTTATTTATAGGATCTCTGGAGATCTCTTACCAAGTGTCTCAATATACCTATAAATAGCCTGTTGTTTCTTCTTTGATTTTTATTGCAATTTTCAAAGGACCTCTTTTGGATTCATCTTCGTTGCTGATATTTCTGTTCGTTTGGAATGTTTTTTGTCTTTACTCGTATTAAGTGTTGATGGTATATAGCTTGAGACTATGAGGATGTTTCTTGTAGAGAAGATTTAGGATTTCCCAAAAAACAACAGTGCATCCCTTGTAATGTAAGAAATGAAAAACACTTTATACTCGTATGATTGAAGAAAAAAATGTTACGTATACGCCCAAGTGAACTAATATTAATTTGTTGGATGATTAAAATTGTTTTTTGAAGTTTTTTTTTTAACTTTGCATATTTTTGTTTGAATTTCTAAAAAGTTTTCTTTAAAATAAAATATTTTTACCCATCATGTCAAGAGGAAATGGTATAACTATATGAATGACATCAAGTTGAAAATGTATTTCAGAAAAATTGATGTTTGAAAAAGTAAATTGAATTGTGTATAGGTATGCATTTGAACTTACTTTCAAATAAAATTGAATTACACTTTTTCAAAATTTAAAATCAAAGTCAATTTAATTTAGAAAAGTTTACATTTTGAAGACATATTTGACTTGTTATGTATGTGTAGGTATGTAATGGCATAGAATTTAGTTTCTAATTGCGCTATGTATTTCAAAGTTAAAATTGAATGAGAAAAACTTGTTATGTTAAAATTTAAATTGCAATAAGTTTGCTTCGAAGAACATTTTGTTATTGTTTTCAATATTTCGAATTGTTCCTTAATTTTAATTCTTAAGCTAAGATCACACGATTGGTCAAATGTACCGATTTCGGCCGAAATTTTTCTGTACACATTTGATGACAGAGGTTTTGTGTACCGAAAATATTTTTATGTGTTCACACGATTGGTGTATTTTAGCCCAATATTTTCTGCGCTTATTTGTGCTCTGCAAGAATATTACCAATATCTGTACAACCCTGTCACACGATCTGGCATTATTTCCAGCAGCAAAAATAAACAGCTGATTAATTGTTTATATGTTTGATAATTTATAATAATTGAGATTAATTATTAAAAAAATACAAAATAAAATAAAATTAAAATGATGTCTATACGGAAAAAAAAAGAAAATAGCCGCCATAATGTGCATTTGTGTATATTTAATTGAAAAACAAACAAAAAAAAAGGCTGGGATGCGACCCACACTGATAACTTTCCATCCCGTCTGTCGATTTGTCTTGCTTAAAAGTTTGTCTATATGTATAAATTTTAACCAAATTTGCATACTATTTTTTGTAGATTTTATTTTTTTTATGAAAAAACGGACTGTTGGATTTTTATAAAAAAAATTATTGAATATAAAAAACAATATTTTCTGTGAAATAAAATAAGTTTGAAGCCAATATTTTTAATTTTTGAAAAGCCGAAAATCAATTTTTACCAACTTTTATTAATTTTTTTGTTTAGGTTTTTATTTTTTGTAAAAAAAACTGTCCATTCGATTTTTCTCAAAATTTTTCCTAAAGTTGAAAACAATATTTCTTATAAGTTAAAATTAGTTAGAAGCCATAATCTCAAATTTTTGAAAAGATATTTAAGTCGAAAATCAATTTTTACCAACTTTTATTAAATTTTTTTTTCGGTTTTTAATTTTTTGTAAAAAAACTGTCAATTCTATTTTTTTCAAAATTTTACTGAATGTTGAAAACAATATTTTTTTAAAGATAAAAGTAGTTTAAAGCCAATATCTCAAAGTCTTAAAAATATATTTGAGTCAAAACTCAATTTTTTCCAATTTTTTTTATTTTTTTTTTAGGTTATTATTTGTTGTAAAAAAACTGTCAATTAGATTTTTCTCAAATTTTTATCAGATGTCAAAAACATTTTTCTTCGTTGCACAAAATTGTTTTGGAGATGAAATCATATTTTAGTCGTAAAATTTTCGAGGTGACAGATTTTTTTTTCAGTTTTTTTGATTTATAAAAAAACAGTTAATTGGATTTTTTTTCAAAAACATACTTCTTTTGTATCACGTTACAATATATTTTTTTTTTTTTTTTTTTTTTTTTTTTTTTTTTCCGCAGGAAGGTGAGAAATATTCAGAGACACTATAAGCCCGATGCTTATAGTAGTGTCAGATTTTTACTGACTAAAACTCACCTCCCTTATCTTCTATATTATTACTACAACTATAAGTCCAGCTTAACAAGTAGTTTTAGCGTCATTTTCTTCGCGTTTTATCAGGAAGCTCCCCAACGAGAGGACCTGAAGATTCCACAAAATTCGAGTGGAGAGATTAATTTGTTTGCGCTAGATCAGAAGGTCTTGTTCGGTGCAGACGCCGAAAAACGAACGCCTCGCTAACAGATTGTTGGATTAAGTTATTACTATGATTTCTAAGTCGTGATCTTAGCTCTGTAGCAAATTTTTTAATTTCGTTTTCTACATATTTTATATTTAAATCTCTATGTAAGTCGCTATTTCTTACATACCATGGAGCATTTACTATTATTTTAAGTACTTTGTTTTGGTATGTTTGCAAAATTTGTATATTTCTTTCGTTGGTACAACCCCAAAGTTGTATACCGTACGTCCAAACTGGTTTCAGTACTTGCTTATAAATAAGAAGCTTGTTATAAACGCTTAGATTGGAATATCTTCCAATAAGCCATGTCAATTCGCGGAGTTTATTTTCGAGTTCATCGCGTTTCTTTTTTAAATGAACTTTCCATTTAAGTTTCGCGTCTAGAGTCATGCCTAGATACTTCGCTTCATTAGCGTATGGAATTTGCACAGAATTTATATAAATAGGTAAGTTATATACTTTTTTATACGTAAAATTTGTGTGCGTCGATTTCGTTTCATTAAGAGCAATTCGCCATTTCTTTGTCCAATCTGAAATGCTATTTAATGCCTTTTGAAGCTTAGAGGTTGCCGTTTCTATTGAATCCGATATTGCGAGTACAGCTGTATCATCGGCAAAAGTGCCTAAAGTTGTGCCTTCTGTTTGGGGTATATCTCGGGTATAAAGAACAAACAAAATCGGTCCAAGGACGCTACCCTGGGGAACCCCAGCGTTTATTTCTTTAAACTCCGAATACTCCGTTCCTTGCTTAACTCGAAAGAATCTATTTTCTAGGTACGATTCAAGAATGTTATATATTTGCTCTGGAAAGACTTTTAATTTATATTTTAGCCCGTCATGCCAAACTTTGTCAAAAGCTTGAGAAACGTCAAGAAATGCAGTTGAGCAAATCTTTTTTTCTTCAAATGCTTTTTCAATTTCGTTAGTTATTCGGTAAACCTGATCAATTGTCGAGTGATTATTCCGGAAACCGAATTGGTGGTCGGGAATTAAACGTTTTTCTTCAATAATTGGTAGCATTCGTTTAAGAAGCAATTTTTCAAATATTTTAGATATAATTGGTAAGAGAGAAATTGGTCTATACGATTTTTTCTCATTCGGTGGCTTACCCGGTTTGGGGATCATTATTACTTCGGCGACTTTCCATTGCGTGGGTACGTAAGCAAGTCTTAAAGCAGCGTTAGTGAGCTGTAAGAGCTTAACCATTGCTTTTTTAGGCAACTCTTTGAGGACACGACCGTTAATCAGGTCGTAGCCAGAAGCTTTATTATTTTTCTGCCGTTTTATTTCCTGGACAAGTTCAGTCAAAGTAATATTCCTGATGGAAAAATTGTCCGGCGCTGGTTGGAGCTCTCCGTCATTAGTCAGAAGCTCTTGACCATCGAAAGGTTTGAACGTTTCCTCAAGGTGCTTAGCAAATAAATCCGCCTTTTCCTTATCAGTTTTTGCCCATTCAGAATTATTTTTTCGAATAGGTGCCGACATTATTTGAGGCTTTTTAATACCTTTTATCGTCTTCCAAAGAGAATAATTCGTTTTTTTTTGTCTGCTGTTAGGCTTTCAAGATAGGCAGAATTCTCGCTGTTTTTAAAATCTCGTAACAAATTTTTAATCTTGTTTGATAAAAAGTTGACGACACTTTTATGCTGAGGAGCACGTGATTGCTGCCATACTTTTCGAGCTTTTCGTTTTTCGCGTATCAATTCTTTTATATCTTCTGGAATTTTTTCTTCGTATTGCCTTGACTTTTTACTACAGATCGGAGTATTATTCCAAGCTGCTTCTTGAACAATATTTATAAATTTTTCTGTTTCATCTTCTAACTCAAACGGAGTTTGCAAAGAGACGTTCAGTATAATTCTATTTTCGCAATCTTCTTTGAATTTATCCCAATTTGTGTTATTATTTGTTAAAATTAGGGGCTTTTCTTTTTCGATTACGTTACTGTTTATTGTTAAGATAACGGCCGAGTGATCCGTAGAAAAATCGAAGTTATCATCTACTGTCATATATTTTCTGTTCATTCCTCTTGCGATGAAAAAGTCAACAAGATCGGGTGTTTTCGCTGTGTCGGTTGGCCAATACGTTGGTTTTCCTGATGACAAAAATTCAACGTTACATTCAATACCCGCTTTGTAGAGTTGTCTACCCTTCGTCGAAATGCAACGTGATCCCCAAAATGAATGTTTCGAATTGAAGTCGCCGCCAATAATAAATTTTGGACCTAAAGCGTTGAAAAGATCTTTAAAATCGTTTTTGTCTATCTTGGGCCGAGGAGGACAGTAAATAGACGCAATATTAAAAAATACGTGTCTAACTTTTATGCTAACGGAAGTAACTTGCATTGTATCGAGCTCGATATTTATCTCAAACGAATGATTGATATTTTCTCTGATAAATACGGAGGAACCACCCCTTGCTCTTTCGGATGGATGGCATGCGTGGTAAGCCGAATAACCTTTAATACTTAAATTTGAGTCTTTTTTCAAATGAGTTTCAGAGATCAAACAAATATCTATTCTTTCGTTAAGTAGAACCGTTTCTAGTTCTTCGATTTTTGCGGTAAGTCCGTTCGCGTTCCATGTTATTATTTTGAGTTGTTGAGACAACTGATCCATGTTTACGGTAAATTTGGTGTTTTAAGAGCCGCCGACTCAAATTTGTCCAATTTCTCAAGAATAATTGTGTTAATTCTCCCTTGTTCTTCTAATCGTTCAAGTATAAGGGAAAATACATTTTGAACGGAGTCAGGTTTAATAGTTTTAGGTTTTTCGGGCGCCGTGACTTGAGCGTACGTGTTCGTCTTATTTGTTTTTATGTTTTCTGAGGGTAAAACGTTTTCATTATTTTTCCCGTCCGTTTTACTCGACGCTTGAGTATTAGTCTTGGTTTTTAATTTTAATTCTTTGTTTTGCTTTGAGGTATTTTTTTTAGTTTTCTTACTAAATTCTTCGCGCCTCTTTAACATTTCCTTTGCGACCTCACAGCCACGGTAATTTGCTGGATGATTACCTTTGCAATTCGCGCATGTAGCCGGAGTTTCTTTTTTAAGACGGCATACATCAGTCATGTGCTTTCCCGCGCATTTAACGCAAACGGGGTCCTTCTGACAATAAGCTGCTGTATGGTTAAAACCTTGACATCGCTTGCACTGAGGAATAAGGCGTTTGTTCTTTCTTAGTGGTTCGATTTTTACAACAATATTCATTATAGTTTTAATATTATAAACATTGTCTACATTTTCATTTTTATCGAAACTTAGAATAAAAAGCGGAAGAGCGCGTTTTATATAAGCGGTTTCGATTCCTTTTTCTCGCTTCAAAAGATTTGTTGCGTCAAGAATCTTAAATCCTTTGGTTTTTAAGTCCGAAAGGATGTCTTCTTTTGAACAAGAGGGATGAAGTCCTCTAGCTACTACACGTAAAGGTCTTTCTTCTTTAATTGAATAACTATACCATTCAATTTTTTCATCGCTGAGTTTTTTCGACAGTTTTCTATAAGAATCTGAATCATTTACGTTAATTTTCCAGGTATTATTGTGAGTGGATGTAGCTTTGAAATTCTTTTGCGCGTTTCTTTTAGAATATGAAGAATTTTGTTATAATCCGCTTGACCAACGATGTTTATCGGTGGAGGAAGTTTCTTATTCGCAGAAAACTGATCTTTCCGTGTAATTTTATTTGGTTTTAGCTGATTTTGAAACTTAGGCGAATTTTCAGCCTTCCGTTTTTTACTAGGTCTACTTTTTTCAGTTTCCCGAGCAAGTTCATCTTCATCAGTTTCATATTCGTGCCGATCTCGATGTTGTGGACTTAGAGTATTTACTTTCATGTTTTCAGAAGTTTTTAACATCTTGTTCTCTTCACGAAGACTTTCGACTTCTTTTTTAAGCTCTTCGTAGAGTCTTATCATTTCGTTCAGCTTCTTTTGCAGTTCACAATTGTCCTGCTCAAAACTGTTTGTTTTCGGTGAGTCGCTTTTAGTGCCTTTTGGCACAACCGGTGGACTCTTTCTGCCGGTAACTCTCGGTACAGATGGAGGTGATCGAGGGACCTTATGCGCTTTCGCGAAAGGATTTATCAAATGCAATAAATGGCTCTCCCCAGAATCCGTAGAGCCTGCCTCCGAAGAGGATGGATTTGCCAGAGAAACTGGCTTTCCACCTGGGGTAATTAATCTATTTGTTTTTTCCATTGCATATTTTGTATACTTATGTAGTTCTCAGTATACGGAGATTGGATTTTAGTCGCCTTTTACGACAAGCATACCTTACTTCCGGTAAATTCTTAACCCCTACCCGAAGGGGTAGGTTACAATATATAATATAAAATTTAATTCAATGTCTTTAGCGTCATTGGTTCATGAGATATTTAGGGTTAACCAAAATGTTCACCTTTTTTTTAAACTGCTGTGGTAAAAAAACCACCTACGCAATTTTCTTGAGAGCCCTTTCTGCATCTTTCTGCATATGGACGAAAAAAAAAAAGGTCGTGAACGTTCGAATGTACGTACGCACGCACGCACAGACATCTTTCTAAAAATCTTTTATTTCGACACTAGGGACCTTGAAACGTCGATAAATGTCAAAATTTTCAATTTGGCAAATCGGACCCATTACAATAACTTCCTATGGGAAGTTAAAAAAGAAAGAAAAAAAGGCACGGAAGCGAAGTGTTTGGGTGCGGGATTCGCTCCTGAGAAGAAGTACTGATGGCGCTTGTGTAAAATTTTTGGCGGAGTTGTAGGCTGTTTTCACCTGTTTTGCCATTTAGCCCTACATTCATCTACGTCACGGCCAGGACATTTAGTAGCAACATCTCGCCATGCATTTTCTCTCTTTTGCCGGTCCTTGTAATCTGCAGAAAAGTATTCCCAAAGGCATGAATTGCTTTCAATTATTGTTATTAAATTAATAACGTCTTCTGTATACCATGCCGTTGTCACATGAGGTCGCTTTCGCTTTTGTTTTCTGGCGTTGGTGTTGCTTCCTTTGTCTGGTCGCCTAAATTTGTGCACACGGAATTGACCAAATTCATCACTTCTTCTTCATCTGTGTCCACGATCTCAAAAAATAAAGCAATATTTATCAAGTATTTATATTTAAAATAAATTCAAATTTATAATGACCAAAAGTTGTACCTATGAATAATGCAGATGCAAGAAGCAGTGGTGTGTTTTTTTTATCAAATCAGTGCTGCCAAATTTCAAAATTATATATAGTACATATATAATAATAAATTATGAAATAATTATTAAAAAATCGTAGAGTTCTGAGTAAACAGAAAAGTGGTCTCCAGGTTTGTCACATCAATGCCCAAAGCTTATTACCGAAAATTGATGAATTTCGCGATCTTTTTGTTGGTTCTGATGTTGATGTTATTTGTGTTACGGAAACTTGGTTGAAGGATGAGTTAAGTGATGAGATTTGTAGTTTGGAGGGATATCGTATTTTTCGATTTAATAGAAAGGACCGTATTGGGGAGGTGTAGCAATTTATGTTAAAGGAACAATAAAGTGCAGACTTAAATTTTGTTCTGAAGCTTCTAATAGTATTGAGTATTTATTTGTTGATATAGTAGGTAATGAGGGTAGTTTGCTTATAGGTGCAATATATCGGCCAAATAGGTACATAGACCTTTCACCTTTGTTCACACTTCTGGAGGATGTTTCATTAAGTTCCCCTAATATTGTTCTTTGTGGAGATTTCAATTGCAACCTGTTGAGTTCAAATATTCTTACGCATAACTTACTAACTTTTAATTAAAGTCCAGTTAATAATTGTACACCAACTCACTTCTTTCGTGACGATGCAACATTATTGGATTTGTTTTTTGTAAGTAACACAAGTGATGTAGCTTTGTATGACCAGCTTTCTGCGCCAGCTTTTTCTAAACATGAAAGTTACTTATCGGGATTTTCATAATACTAATGTTCAACAATTGGAAGAGGATACAAGAGCTAAGAATTGGGAACGTATTTTTTATATGCCGTCTTCAAATGACCAATTGGAATTTTTAACAGATAATATTAAAACCTTATTTGATACTTACGTACCCCTAAAAACTAATATCGTAAAGCCAAGCAATAAACCATGGTTCACCCAAAATATACGAACTTTAATACAGAAACGGGATGACGCTTATAATAGCTGGAAACAATACAGGTTGAATGAGTTACGTCGCGAGTATTGCTCACTTCGTTATAAAGTAGTAGTGGAAATACGTATGGTCAAATCCCGAATGTATTCTAACCAGCTCAGTTCTTCTTTAAATGGCCGTCAGTTGTGGAAAAACCTACGAAAAATTGGCATTGGCAAGTCAAGTCCTGATTCGACAGAAGATCTGGATGGTAATGATCTCAACAAAATGTTTGTTTCCTCACCATCACAGCTATTTTGTCCTTTGAGCTTAGATCCTACTTTTTTATTTATGAATCAACCATATGAAGATGAACCTGGTTTTGGTTTTAGGTCAGTAGACACTACTTTCGTTGTAGAAAGTGTACTTTCTATAAAATCAAATGCTATTGGACTGGATGAAGTTCACCCTACATTTTTGAAAATGATTCTGCCGATTGTTCTGCCTTATCTTACTTTTATGTTCAATACAATTCTGATGACGGGTGTCTATCCACGCCTATGGAAGTTGGCTAAAGTTATACCTTTTTCCAAAAACGCAAAAGGTAAAGAATTTAGGCCTGTATCTATCTTACCATTCTTGTCGAAATCTAGCGGCAAACTCGCTGCTCACACCACTATATACTGGTTTTCGTGAAAAGCACAGTTGTATCACGGCATTGTTAAATGTTACTGACGATATAAGGCAAGCTTTGGATAAGGATGAGGTTACGTTTCTAGTGCTGCTTGATTTTGCTAAGGCTTTCGACACTGTCAATCACGTTAAATTGTGTAACAAACTTATGCAAAACTTTAATTTTTCAGCAGGTGCTACAAGGCTTATCTATTCTTATTTGAGTAACCGAAAGCAAGCTGTGCAAATTGGGGATAGTTTATCTGATTTTCTACCTAACGTTTCCGGTGTCCCTCAGGGTTCTATACTCGGTCCTCTGCTGTTCTCAATTTATGTCAATGAACTACCATCAATTATCACGAACTGTTCGGTTCATATGTATGCGGATGACGTCCAATTATACATGAGCTGTCCCCTTGGGCTCATTGAGAATGCAGCTTTTTGTGTAAATGAAGACCTAGAGAAAATTGAAAAGTGGTCTTAATTAAATGGTCTTCTTCTAAATCCAAAAAAATCTAAGTGCGTAGTAATATCAAGGAAAAGTCTTGATCTCAAATATTTTCCTTCGATTGTTTTGAGCAATGGTTCAATTGATTATGTGGAAAGTACGAAAAATCTCGGGGTTACTTTCAATCGCAATTTGACCTGGTATAACCATATTAATGCACTTATGGGCAAGGTATTTGGTGTACTACGTACCCTATGGGTTACTCATTCTTTTACACCTGTTCAAACACGTTTATTACTTGTAAAAACTTTAATAATGCCAATATTGATGTATGGTTGTGAAATGTATTGTAATTGTAATTATGTTAGCAAACGGAAGCTCAATGTTGCGTTTAATAGTGCAGTACGTTTTGTCTATGGCCTACGAAGATATGACAGATTGTCTGGCTTTGCTAGTAGGGTGCTGTCTATGCCTTTTCAAAGTTATCTGAAGTTTCGTACATTAATTTTTCTCTCAAATATATTAATAACGCACCAACCCCAATACTGTTTTCATAGAATTAGAACTGCAACCTCCCATCGATCTCATCAATTGATTCATCCCCGATGTTCATTCTTAACATGTGAGCGTCAATTTTTTATAAACTCCGTCCGTCTTTGGAACTCTTTACCACGTCGTATAAAAGATATACAAAATACAGAAGATTTAAAAAGGATCTAAAGGAATACTATTCAGGAAATTGGTGAATTTTATGATTTAAACTGAAATTTAATATTTGATTATTTTCTCTTTTTTTCTAAATGATAGGTAATGTATTAATTTATTGTTATATTTTTTTTTGCTCTCTTTGTAAAAATTAGCTTGTAACTAAATTATAAGATAATGTATCTTACTGTTATAAAGCATTCACGAAATAAAATAAATAAATAAAATAAATAAATAAATATTGGTAAAAGACAGCTCAATTTTATCTGCCTATCTGCCAAAAAAATTGTCCTATCTGCCTTATGACCAATATTTTCTGCCATTCACACGATCTGTACATACAAATGAACAAAAATCGGTACATTTGACCAATCGTGTGATCTTAGCTTTATTTCTTCTTACTTAAATTCTCTTATGCTTTATTTAATATTAAAGCCTTTATCTTACTCGCACTGCTTAAAAAATGCATTCAATTGAATAAAATACAATACATAATTTCATATCCATTATTTATAAACAAATTTGAGTTATTTAAATTATAGCAGTAAGCAATTGTCTTCAGTTTGAGCTTAGAATACGAGTAGTAAAGCGATTAATTTAAATGTAGAAAAAATAAACAAGAACTAAGAAAAACTTAAGTTTCTCTTCATTTGCAAGTGTTGGCAAAAAAAAAACGAGTTCCAATTATTACATTTAAAAACAATTAAATTTTGAATTCTAGACTTAAGTGGGACACTAGGTAATATTCGAGTAATATGCTTACCATAACATCTACAAATTGGATTGATTCCAACAAAATTAAGTGTCTGTACTGCAAACATCTGTTTAGGAGACTTTTCTGTTGGGAGACAAGGAAGTTCATAGTGAGCATTTAAAATGAGGTAAATCATATCTCGAAGGTTTGAATATTGAAAATAGCTGAATTCCATTGCTGTAATAATTAATATAAAATTGACATTCATAAGCATTGATGAATACAACAGTCTAGTCAGTATTAATATTATTCATTCATCGTGCTTAAAAGTGCTTATGTAAAATTTTAGTGCAGAATTATTTTAAGGTTTTAAGAACTTAATCATTCAGTTCCATTTTTTTAATTTAAAAATTGGGTATAAAAAAGGCTGGGATGCGACCCACGCTGATAACTTCCCATCCCGTCTGTCGATTTGTCTTGCTTAAAAACTTTGTAGGTTTTCGTGTTTTGGTAAAAAAGTTATCAATTAAATTATTCTAAAAAATTTAAAAATAACCAACAATATTTTGCATATGATGAAGTAGTTTGATTTCATAATCTATTATTGATAATGAGATTTTTAGTCGTTAAGGAATTTTTACCAATTTTAGTAGCATTTCTTTAAAGTTTTTATTTCTTATATAAACAAATACAAATTGGATACATGAAATTAATTTGAAGTCAATATTTTCTATTATTCACGAGATACCGTACCGAACATTAATTCTTACCAATTTTGCTTACTATTTTTTGTAGATTTTAATTTTTTATGAAAAAACTAACTGTTAGATTTTTATAAAAAAATTACTGAATGTTGAAAACAATATTTTTTATAAAATCAAATTAATTTGAAGCCTATATCTCAAATTTCTGAAAAGATAATATTTAATTCGAAAATCAATTTTTACGAACTTTTAGTAATGTGTTTTTTAAGTATTTATTTTTTGTTAACAAACTGTCAATTCGATTTTTCTCAAAATTTTACCAAATGTTGAAAACAATATTTTTTATAAGTTAAAATTAGATAGAAGCCATTATCTCAATCTCAAAATCAATTTTTACCAACTTTTGTTAATTTTTTTAGGTTTTTAATTTTTTGTAAAAAAACTGTCAATTCGATTTTTTTTCAAAATTTTACTGGACGTTGACAACAATATTTTTTGAAAGATAAAAGTAGTTTAAAGCCAATATCTGAAAGTTTTGAAAATATATTTGAGTCGAACATCAATTTTTATCAACTTTCATTCATTTTTTTTTTAAGGTTTTTATTTTTTGTAGAAAAACTGTCAATTCAATTTTTCTCAACATTTTTCAGAATATTGAAAACAATATTTCTTATAAGATAAAATAAGTTTGAATCCTTAATCTCAAGTTTTTGAAAAGATATTTGAGTCGAAATTCAATTTTTACCAACTTTGAGTAATATTTTTTTTAGGTTTTTATTTTTTATAAAAAAAACTGTCTATTAGATTTTTCTCAAAATTGTATCCGATGTCAGAAACATTATTCTTTGTTGTACAAATTTGTTTTGGAGATGAAATCATATTTTAGTCGTAAAATTTTCGAGGTGACAAATTTTTTTTAGTTTTTTTGATTTATAAAAAAACCGTTAATTGGATTATTTCCAAAAATATAATTGTTTTGTATCAGTTTACAATATATAATATAAAATTTAATTCAAGTCTCTAGCGTCATTGGTTCATGAGATATTTAGGGTTAACCAAAATGTTCACCTTTTTTTTAAACTGCTATGGTAAAAAAACCACCCACGCAATTTTCTTGAGAGCCCTTTCTGCATCTTTCTGCCTTATTATCTGTATAACAAAATTTATTTGAAGTCGATATGTCTTCTGGTTCTTTAGCTATGGACGAAGAAAAAAACGAACACACGCACTCACAGACGTCTTTCTAAAAATCTTTTATTTCGACTCTAGGCCTAGGGGCCTTGAAACGTCGAGAAATGTCAACATTTTCAATTCGACAATTTGGACCCATTACAATAACTTCCTATGTGAAGTTAAAAAAAAAGTAATTTGTGGATTGTTTATTATAGAAAAATCAAAACTTTAGTTAACAAATAATATTGACTTCAATTAAATTTTATTTTACAAACTATGACGGCATACACAATTTATATAAATTTTAAATTATACCTAGTTTTTTTATAAATCAAGAAATATGTGAAGTAACGAATATTTAGTAATAATATTAAAAGTTATATATAATTGTATGCAATGAAAAATTATGTTTTTGACGATTGGTAAAATTTTCAGATAAACTTGCAAGTGACAGTTTAATTTTACAAAAATTGGTAATATCTTCAAAACAAATAATTCTTTTGTTTTGCTGACTACAGTACCTTCAGATTTTTACCTGAAGCGCAAGCAGCAGTGTTTGATAATAATTCTGATCTTGTCAGCATTCAGTCAGCAATGGGAATCAAAAACAATGTTGAATTTAATTCTTTGAAAACTCAACTCTGTCTAACCTTTCCCCAATGCCATAATCCATGAGTGACACTTGCCAGCTTTTTATTCTAGTTATATGCACCAAAATACTCA
The DNA here is from genome assembly GCA_920104205.1 of Eupeodes latifasciatus. Classification (NCBI taxonomy): domain Eukaryota; kingdom Metazoa; phylum Arthropoda; class Insecta; order Diptera; family Syrphidae; genus Eupeodes; species Eupeodes latifasciatus. The sequence goes on from OV049924.1 coordinate 29,692,868, forward strand.
TCATTTCACAATTTACTTTAGTAAGGATATTCTTTTTTTATTCGCACTTCACGAATGTGAAATTCTGTAAATATTCTCTACTCATTATAATGTACAGACATGTGTATTCTTTCAAATTCTGACTTTCTTTTTTTAAAATACTATCAAAACAGCTTAAACTTCAAACTGTTAAAATGACAATTATTTGAATTATAACAACAAACATTTTATTTGCATATTTTAAGAACAACTGTGGAAAGTTGTATACCAGCCTATTTATTTAAATTTTCTGTTTTCATCCTAAATTCTTCAACGATTTTGATTAATATCATGAAACGCTACGGGATTTTAAATTTTTTTTTTTTACATTTCTTTTTGAAAATTTAAAAGTCGTAAAATGAGCATATCCATTCTTACCCGTGACATATATTTGAACTCCAGGCAAGTATTGCATTCGTAAAAATATTTTAACTTGAGACATGACATTATGATGGGTCCCCGATTTCGTCCGTCTGTCTATCTGTCCACGCCCCTACAACTCAAACTATTGGGTAGTTTTTGTTTTTGGATTTTTAAAAAATCATATTTTTTTTTTTATTCGATATCTCGTAAACTGGTCAATCTTTATTTTTTTAAAAATCACACATAAAATGTATATTTATATGTTCTAAAAACTGCACAGTAAAAATATTTTTAAGTTAAAATTGAAAAATATGTTGTTTATCAAAAATATTTAAAAAAAAACGCTCAAACGATTTTCAAACCAAGATTATGAACAATAAAGGTTTTTTTTGAGAAATCAAATGGCATTTAATTTTTGAAGACAAACTTATAGGTATGTATATTTTTAAATCTCATATTATAAGTACTATTTTTAAACAAACTCCTTTGATACTGGATCCTTTCGTGCATTTTATTAACTTCCCATAGAAAGTTATTGTAATCGGTCCGATTTGCCGAATTGAAAATGGCATCATAAAATCGCTTGGCATTCCAATATGATCCCACTGCGGACTACAGTGATGATGACAATTTAGATATTTTACCAATGACGACTGTATGCCGATATTGCAATGCGTTAAAGTTCAAAAGAGAAACGGTTGGATTGTGCTGCGCAAGTGGTGTTTTCCACTGATGCGCTAGGTCACATGTACACTGTTCATCCTAGAAATGATGAATGTTTTTATTTGTGACTACTGTTGGTAAATGTACGAGGGCCAAAATCATTTGAAAACTGTGAATGGCCTCCAATGCCAAACATATCGAGAAGCATGTCAACTATTGGGTTTGCTGGAGAACGATTCTCATTTGGATTTAAAACTTGCGAATTTAGTTGTTTCATCAAATGCGTACCAAATACGAACGCTGTTCGCAATTATCATCACCACATGTTTGCCTTCACAACCAATTTAGTTATGGAAAAAATACAAAGATCACATATGTGAAGATATCTTACTTCGCTTACGAATAATATCGACATGCAAATAATCGATGAAATCTACAATGAAGGAATGATTCTGATTGAGGATCAATGCTTGACTATTGCAAAAAAGCTACTGATTGAAGTAGGAATGATTACGCCAAATCGATCGATGCACGATGCATTGAACCAAAAACTAAATGGAGCTGCATTTTTTTTCGTTCGAAATACTCGTAATGTGCCGTTTCTGAATGAACAGCAAAAACAAGTATACGAAACATTAATGCAATCGGTGGACAAAAATATTGGTGGTCTATTCTTCCTGGACGCACCTAGAGGAACAGGGAAAACATTTGTCATTTCAAGATGTGACATAGCTTTGACGTTAGCATCATCTGAAATTGCGGCAACTCTTCTAAATGGGGGTCGTACTGCACATTCTGCGCTTAAGTTGCCACCCAATTTAAACACAATTGATAACGCCAACATGCAATATTTCCCGATCCAGTGCAATGGGAAAATTGTTGATGCAATGCAAGCTCATTGTTTGGGATGAGTGCACAATGGCACATAAGAAATCACTTGAAGCACTTAACTTCACACTGAAGGATCTTCGACGAAGTAACAACATCTTTGGCGGCTTGATGATATTGTTGGCAAGCGATTTCAGGCAGACGTTGCCAGTAATTCCCCGTGGAACACCTGCAGATCAATTGAATGCTTGCCTGAAGGCATCACTTTTGTGGAATAACGTAAAAACATTATCGCTAACCACTATATGATATAACTTGGTTAATTATCAGAATTATGCTTGGTTAAGTCAACGAGCAATTCTCGCCACAAAGAATAATGATGTACACGCACTGAATTTCACCCTTCAATCAAAAAACGCTGGCGATTTGGTGACATATGTACATATCCGTTGATTACATAACAAATCCCGATGATGTAGTAAAATAATTATAGGATTACCACCACACAACTTGCAAAGTTGATTCAGTTATTATGATATTTGATAATTTGAATCCACCGCGACTTTGCAACGGTACTCGACTTGCGGTGAAAAGACTTATGCCGAATTTGATTGAGGCAACCATTATTAACGGAAAGTAAGCAGGTGAAAATGTATGTATGTATTCCTCGAATACCAATGATTCGACTGAACTTCCGTTTGACTTCAAACGATTGCAATTTCCGGTTCGCCTTGCGTTCGCAATGGCAATATTAACAAGTCGTAAGGCCAATCGCTTAGTGTTTGCGGGATGATTTTAGAAAATCATTGTTTTTCACATGGGCAGCTATACGTTGCGTGTTCACGAGTTGGAAAACCATCCGCTTTGTTTGTGTTAACGTCAGACCAGAAAACAAAAAATGTGGTTTACCAAAGAGCACTTCAGTGAAACGGATAATTTACGGGCAAGTATAACGGTATAACGCTTCGATTCAGTATTTACTTTGGATTGACTTTCATTTTTTACTTAGAGAAGTTTAACTAAATTACACTTCATTTATGTAATCGAAATGAATTCATTACTGTTGTGAAATGAAATAAAATTTTTCCTTTTCAAATATGAAACAAAAAAATTAATTTTTCTTCATCTTTTAATCCCCAAACGAAATGTTACAAAAAATGAAGCCATCTGGTGGCGAAACGGAGTTCGCCGGGTTTGCTAGTATTTTCAAAAATTTAAGATGTAGGCTTCAAATTAATTTTATTTTATTGTTTTCAACATTCAGTAATTTTTTTTATAAAAATCTAACAGTCAATTTTTTCATAAGAAATTAAAATGTACAAAAAATAATACGCAAAATTAGTAAAAATTGATGTTCGGTAATCGATATCTCGTGAATAATAGAAAACATTGGCTTCAAATTATTTTCATTCATCCAATTTGTATTTGTTTATACATAAATATCTATATATATAAAAATGAATTGCTGTTCGTTAGTCTCACTAAAACTCGAGAACGGCTGAACGGATTTATCTTATCTTAGTCTTGAAATGTTCGTGGAGGTCTAGGGAAGGTTTAAAAGGCGAGAAAAAATCGAATAATTTCCGGGAAAACCCTAAAACAGCCCTATTCTATTTCCCATACAAACGTTTTCTAGAGTCAATTTGAATATTATTGCTATTCAATAAAGTTCATATTAAATTATAATCATCACTCACTGTTGTCTTAGCAATTTAGGTGTGTTCCTAACGTCAAAGAGTCAATTTGCAATTTATTACTGCTGCATAAAGTTCAAATTCAATCATATCTATGAAAATAGTCTTCGCGTGCGCTTTGGAGGATCTAATGTCGCGTTCCGAAAATAAACAAAAGTGAATCGCGAACGCGACAAAAAATGTAATAAAGTAGTAGTACTGATTTCCAATTAATTTGGTCGGCTTCGCGAAACTTAATTTTTTTTAGCTAACTTCAGTTGTAATTGTATCAGATTATTTTTTTAAGTTTGATAAATCTTAAGTTTTGTCACAAATTAAGTTTCTGAACACAACCATAATATATGACATTAGATTTGACAACCAACTAATATGTCAATCATTCTGTCGCACTTCAGAACACGGAGATTTATGGCTTAAAGGTAAACTCCAAGAAAATAAATAAAAAAATCAGAACACGGAAAAAAGTAGTGCTCCTGTGATTCTTGAACGAGCTGCATTCCACTATGATCCGGCAATTGATTATTGTGCCGACAAATCGGTAACAATTGGGGAAATGAAAATAATTTGTAAATATTGTAAGGCGTTAAAATACACTGGTGAATCTACTGGATTATGTTGTGCTGGAGGCAAAGTAAAATTGCCACAATTGGTCCCACCACCAGATCCTTTACGCTCTTTAGTTTCTGGGATTGGCGCTACACATATTATACAGGACAATTTCATGCCCAATTTCAAGGTATTATACCAGAATATTTTTTTATAATATTTAAGTTTGTACTAAAATTTATATATGTACATATACAGCGTGAAAAGGAAGGGGGTATCAACCCTGAAGGAGGTGAATGTGCTCATGAAACTCAACAACTTTCCCCAAAGAACATAGGTCGAAATATGAAAAAAAAATTTGGCCCTCCCATAGTAAATCAATCAGCTGGTAGTCAGTTTTGTAAGGGAGGCAAAATTTTGTTTTCATATTTCGACCTATGTTCTTTGGGGAAAGTTGTTGAGTTTCATGAGCACATTCACCTCCTTCAGGGTTGATACCCCCTTCCGTTACACGCTGTATATATGAAATAATTAATGGACAAAATTTAAAATCTTACAGATACAAGGACAAATTGGCAGCGAAAAATAAAGATGTCGAGGATCTCAATGCGACCATTCAGAATTTTCTTCCAGGACAGTTGGTTTCCTTCAAATCAGTTGACACCGTTATGAACCAGGATGACGTAGTCAACTATCCCACGGAGTTTTTAAATTCACTGGAATTGCCTGGATTACCACCTCACAATTTGTAGTTAAAAGTAGGATCAGTTGTCATCATGCTGCGTAACATTAATCAACCTCGACTATGCAATGGAACAAGACTGGCTGTGAAAAAGCTGATGAATAACGTCATTGAGGCAACAATCATAAAAGGAAAATACAAAGGAGAGGATGTCTTGATCCCGCGAATATCGATGATTCCAACGGATTTACCATTCGATTTTAAACGCTTACAATTTCCAGTACGTCTGGCCTTTGCGATGACAGTAAATAAATCGCAAGAACAGTCTTTAGAAATGTGCGGAATAAACTTGGAGTTTCCCTGTTTCGCGCATGGACAATTATACGTCGGCGTTCGCGCGTCGCAAAACCGTCTTCTTTGTTAATTTACGCACCACAAAACAAAACAAAAAATATACTCGTAGTTTATGAGAAAGCTTTAAATTGATTAACAAACTGTATCATAATAAAAATGTAAACCTTATAAATAGCCAGTATTTCAGGAAAACTCTGTTTTTTTAAGTAAGCAACATGATAAGTCGAAAATAAAAATAAAACTTCATGCTTCATTAAAAAAATGCTTTTTTATTCAATACGTTTTGTTTGTTTTGAAAATAATTTATACAAAAGTTTAGGTCTTTTATTTATCGATTGAGGCAGTACGAAGTCTGCCGGGTCAGCTAGTTAGAAATAAAAACTTTTAAGAAATGCTACTAAAATTGGTAAAAATTGGTTTTCAAATAAAAATCTCGTTAACCAAAATAGATTTTGATATCAAACTCTTTTATCATATGCAAAATATTGTTAATATTTTTAGAATAATTAAACTGATAACTTTTTTAACAAAACAAGAAAACCTACAAACCTTTTTAGCAAGACAAATCAACAGGCGGAATGGGAAGTTATCAGTGTTGGTCGCATCCCAGCCTCATTTTTTTTTTAATTCGATATCTCGAAAACTGGTCAATATTTATTTTTTTTTTCAAAATAACACATAAAATGTATACTTATATGTTTTAAAACTGCACGGTAAAAATTAAAAAATTTTAAATATTTAAAATGCATAAAAAAAACGCTCTAACGATTTTTAAACAAAGATTATGAACAATAAAAGTTTTTTGAGAATTTGACTTATCAAGTCTAACTAAAGGCTATTGAATACACATTAGGATCACATTTTTTACTTTCAGAGACCTAAAAATCCATGAATTTCTATAATATATTATCACTTAATTCAAAGTGTTTTCTAGAAGTCAGAGGTCTTGGGAGTAATTCATAAAATAGTGCTTTCTCAAATTAGCCGTTTAGATTTGGCACATAGCACATAAACTGTAGGTCCCCTTATCCCTCACATGACTCGTACACAGGAATGGTTGAGAGTAGTAAGCCACTAGGACCTCGATCATAGTTCAAGATTATATCCTAAACATATGTGCGTACATAATACTCAAAATGAACAAGGGTGTTGTTTTACTTAAAATATCGACTCACAATAATTTTAGAAAAGTATTATGCATAAAAAGTTACCAAGAAAAATTAACAAGAATTACAAATTTCAAAAAATCGTACAAAATTTATTTTTAAATATAAATTTAAAAAAACTACAATTTAAATAGATACAAAAAACTTTACACAAATAGTCTCCTAAGTCAAAGCTTAGCATTTGGATCAATGTTAAAGTTGTTTAAAGAATACTGAGGAGGGAACAGTGTGACCCTTAAAATTGACTTAATTTAATATTTTATTACTTTTTATCACTTTGTATTAATTAATTTTATTTTAAATTCTTTATAACAATTTGTAAGTGTTTTTTGTTTATAATAGTCATATTTTGTTCTTGTTTTTTAAATATTAGATGCAAAGATATCAGTAGAATATGCGGTTCTTCCCAAAAAGAAAGTTGACACGCTGTTATTTTTCATCTTGCAAGTTTATAAGCAATTTGTCTTTGAGCTACGAGAACACTCTTCAAAAAATGAAAAAGCTGAAAAGCTAAGTGTAAAATATGTTAACATTTTCTTTTTGTTGAAGAGAGAATTAAAAAATAAAGTGTTGTGAGGCACACCATGCGGCAAATGCGTCATATTAATATCGCGTGCAAGTTGAAATTTTTTATATTTTATTTATACTCTACAGTCAGCCATAGAACCTACGAGTACACACACTTTAAATGTTCTAAAGAAGTTGTTAAGCTTTTTTAATATGCTCATGTAGTTCATTGCCCATATGTATGATTCATGGAATTTTCTTTTGTAAGATATGACGAACATGATTTGACAGACTTTAAGACGGTTTAACCTCATAGCTTTTAGGTATTACATTTCAATTGCGTTTTAGCAAAGTTTAAGCGATTTCCTGAGAAGATCCTTAAAGTTTATGTTAGATGAATCAATCAGCCCAAATATTCAAATAAACCACGCAGTTAATTTTCTTTGGAATTCCTAATTCTATCTTTTTTTCAATTTCAAATTTAACATGATTTGATAATTAAGTAAAGTCGTAAGTTTTTTGTTTTTCTTAGAAGACATTCGATTAATGGAAAACTTGAATTACGTTCCCTTCTTGCACATAAATTTGTTTTGACAACAGAAATTGAATTTTTCAAAAGATTAAATGGTCTATCGGGTTCTTAAAAAAATATGCTTGTGCAAAATATTTTGTATTCAAATAATAAAACTTAAAAAAACCTCAATTTCTTTGTTGTTGCCTTTTCTTGCTGCTTTCTTTTATTTTGCAACTTAATTATTCACTTAATTATTTTCTAAAAATAACCAAAAATTCATTAGCGGTATTAAAAATTATATTATGAACAAATTTGGCCTCGAAACAGGGGGCAAGAATCTCGGACAAGGCAAACACAAAAGTTTATAAAACACAAACTTTTCAACGCCTCCTCAAAATTTGAATTTACATATAACGACGTCATTCCCATCAAATGCCGGCCTTTTACAAAATGATTAAAAATATTCTTTTTTTGTAAATATGTATGTATATCAGAATTATAACATTGCTGTCTATGACGATGATGTCCCTCCTTCCTACGCGCTTTCCTATAATAATATTTTAAAAACCAAAAATCAAAAATAAAACATTTCAACGTCATCATTAACAAAAACACACTATTAAAAAAAAAACTAAAATTAATTATGAACATAATGCGATTTTATAATTTGTTTTGACTTCGATTCGAAAATTAAAAAATAAAAATATTTGAATTTTAATTTGTTTGATTTATTTTTTAAAGTAAAAATGGGGAATGTAAAAAATTACACAAAATATTCTAACATGTTCTTAAAAAACACTTAAAAAAGCAAATTTATTTGACAGATTTTTATAGGCCAAAAAAGCTTTCTTCACTCTTTTGGTCTATAAAAATCTGTGTGTTTTTTTAAACCAAGTAACCTAATTTCGTTTTAAGGACATTTTTATTGATGACTGGTGCTATAGGCAAACAGTAGCAGGCACCATCACTTCCGGTGCCCGTTTCGGTGGTGGTGGCACGAAGTGGACGTCAATGTCGACTTGGAGTGGTTGTTTATTTTATGCCATTAAAACTAACTCTGATATTTGTTTCGAAAAACTAAATTTGTTAGAAGACATTATTAGTACTTAACCTGCCTACCTTACCTACCTAACTATAGGTGTATAGTCAGACAGACAGACAGAAGCAAACAAAAATGAAATTATAGACGGTCTAGAAAAATGCTTTTATTTTTCTTGTTTTTTGTTTTGTTTTATGATTATTTTATTTCTAAGTATTTTATAGTTTCAATGGGAATGCGACGTTGTTTTGGCTAATAGCCAACATTTTTGAGTTTGTCAAAGAAAAATATTTACTTCTCAATTATAATATAAAATTTTGTGTCCATTTGCGAGAAACTGTTGAATTATTTTCAATATCATAGAATCTAAAAATCAATTTCTTAAGATCTTAGATGATAATTCCTTACAGTCAGTGCGGGAATAATGAATCCAAGAAATTAAAAAAAAGGAGGCTGGGATGCGACCCACACTGATAACTTCCCATCCCGTCTGTCGATTTGTCTTGCTTAAAAGTTTGTCTATATGTATCAATTTTTACCAAATTTGCGTACTATTTTTTGTAGATTTTATTTCATTGAATATCGAAAATAATATTTTCTGTGAAATAAAATAAGTTTGAAGCCAATATTTTTAATTTTTGAATAGCTATTTGAGTCGAAAGTAAATTTTTACCAAGTTTTTGTATTATTTTTAAATTTTTTGGAAAAAAATTATCAATTCAATTTTTTTCAAAATTTTACTGAATGTTGAAAACAATATATATTTTGAAAGATAAAAGTAGTTTAAAGCCAATATCTCAAAGCTTTGAAAAGATATTTGAGTCGAAAATCAATTTTTACCAACTTTTGTTAATTTTGTTTAGGTTTTTAATTTTTTGTAAAAAAACTGTCAATCCGATTTTTTTCAAAATTTAACTGAATGTTGAAAACAATATATATTTTGAAAGATAAAAGTAGTTTAAAGCCAATATCTCAAAGTTTTGAAAAGATATTTGTGTCGAAAGTCAATTTTTACCAAGTTTTATTAATTTTTTTTTAAGGTTTTTATTTTTTGGAAGAAAACTGTCAATTCGATTTTTCTCAAGATTTTTTCGACTGTTGAAAATAATATTTCTTATAAGATAAATAAGTTTGAAGCCATAATCTCAATTTTGGAAAAGATATTTGAGTCGAAATTCAATTTTTACCAACTTTGAGTAATGTTTTTTTAGGTTTTTATTTTGTATAAAAAAAAACTGTTAATTAGATTTATCTCAAAATTTTATCAGATGTCAAAAACATAATTCTTCGTTGCACAAAATTGTTTTGGAGATGAAATCATATTTTAATAGTAAACTTTTCAAGGTGACAATTTTTTTTTTCAGTTTTTTTGATTTATAAAAAACCGTTAAAAAAAAACGTTTTTTTCCAAAAATTAACTTGTTTTGTATCACGTTATAATATATAATATAAAATTTAATTCAAGTCCCTAGCATCATTGGTTCATGAGATATTTAGGGTTAACCAAAATTTTCACCTTTTTTAAACTGCTATGGTAAAAAAAACCACCCACGCAATTTTCTTGAGAGCCCTTTGTGCATCTTTCTACCTTATTATCTGTATAACAAAATTTATTTGAAGTCGATATCTCTTCTGGTTCTTGAGCTATGGATGACGAAAAAACGTCACGAACGTACGGACGTACACACGCACGCACAGACATCTTTCTAAAAATCTTTTATTTCGACTCTAGGGACCTTGAAACGTCGAGAAATGTCAAAATTTTCAATTTGACAAATCGGATCCATTACAATAACCTCCTATGGAAGTTAAAAAATCAAATTCATGGCATTTCATATTTTGAATTGACATAATATTATCTTGTGCAATACATTAAAAGTTCTGAAAAAAAGTCATCTGATAAAACTGAAATAACTTTTCTTAGAGAAATCGCATCGTCTTGATTTGGTTTCATAAGAACGACGATTGAAAAATACACTTAGACCATGTGTCTGCAAACGTCTTTTGATCTCATTGGTAAATCATGTAAAACATGTTTAGAAAGTTTTATATTTTTGTCCATTTATGTAAAAATGTTATGATATAAAAAAACACCCTTCTACTTCAAATATATTTATTAACTAGTTCTTTATTCTTATATCAAATAATATACGAGTATACACTGAGCAAAAAACAACGTAGAATAAAAAAAAAACTACTTTGAATCGAAGTAAAACGTTAACAATTTAGGACTAAACGCGTTTTCTTGAAAATCAAAGTGGATCAATTTAAAAATCAATTTGACAAAAAGCAACTTAAGAATGAAATAAGTTCAACTTTGTTTTAAGGTAGTAGAGTAATTATATTCTGTTCACGTTTAACTTATTTGCAATTGTCTTCGTCTTTGTTTTGAGTTCAACGTTTGTTTATTTCAAATGTTTATCAATTTAGATTGAAAGTGACAATAACTTTGATTCAAACTATACAAAACCTTAAAACAAGAAACAGTCTTTTAGAATCAAATACATAGCGACTTTGTTTTTATGTATTTAAATTTTCATTTCAAACGTAAAACAAATTGTAATGTAAATACGCATTTTTAATTCAAAATTGAAGAGTGTAAGATTCATGATGCATTGCACTTATGTTTAAAAACAATATAATTTTACTATAAAAGAATTGCATACTTTATTTTAAAGAGAACCATCTTCATTGTGAAACATAAAGCTTAAGAACCAAAAAGCTTAAGCATATCCAAAATGAATTAAAAGATTATGGTTATCATTTTTAAATATAATATTGAATTTATTTATTTTATATCATACAGAGTACAATTAACATTAAAAATTTTAATGTAAAAGAACATTTTATTTCACAAAAATAAACTTAGATAGTAGTAGAGAAGTAAAATTCTTATTCATAAGATTAATGGAAAACAAAAAAATTTTTTTAAAAAAATCATAAATATATTTGTTTTTTACATAAGTCTTGGCGTTATTGATTTGATAAAGATGTAAAGGCGGACTGGTGAAGTAATCAATGTTTTTTAATGTTATGTTCTTTAAGTTTTTCCCAACTTCGTAGGCTTGAAAGTGTTTATTAAATTCTTTGATATTGATTTGAGAAATTCTTTAAAGCATTTAAAACAAACAAACATAATAATTAAATTTGTTTGTTTGGGAAATTTAAAAATGATGAAAGCGCTGTAATGTTCGGTGATTTTATATCGAAAGGAGTATTAATGTAAAAATATTTTTGAATAAAAATCCAACTAGGGTGGCATCCTAATGGATAACTTAACGATAAAACTTGGAAAATTTTAAAGCAATTATCAAAAGCTTCGATAAAAGAATAAAATGTATATGTATAATGTTTTATCTAAATAAACAAAAAAAAGAATTTAAACTTATATCGTCTCCCCCAACTACTATGATAAATAGTTGTACTGTAAGTTTGACATTATAATATTTATTCACCAGTTCTTCTATTTTTTCCTTATAGTTGGTTATAAGTTAATATAAGGGGAAGTCTCAAAATAAAACTCTCTTGGGCATCGCTGATGGTGACCTTTCTTTTGTTGCTTCCTCGTTTGTCCTTAAACCTTGACACTGGAGGAATTACTGAATTCAATAAGATTGTTAGTAGAAAGTCTTCAGAATCTAAAATAAAAGAAATATTTTTCAACAATTAATAAATAAATTAAATACATTTTTCTTACCTTTTCCTATTTCTGAATTGGTTTTTAGTAATGAAAACCTTTTACTGCAGCTTTCGTTGTGGATGTTGATTTCATAATAGTTTTTGATATTTTTGTTTAAATTTTCCCATTTGGACAGCAAAAGATGCTTTTTATTGGGTACAAAAAATCGAAATCGATTTCAATCTGAAAGAACAATTTACGTATGTTTGTGTTTTATTTCGAAAAAAATCATACAAATATATAAATTAAAAAAAAAAAAAACAAATAAGTTAGTTTAATATATTTTAGTTCTATTAAAAAGATAACAGCTTAAAACGTCTATGGAAATTTTTATCTTTTCAAACGCCCCACAGTTTAGTAAAAAGGAGAATAGCTTTTTTTATCTAATAGACTGACTGCGAGCCCAGAGCAATTTTTGGGTGTGATTGATAACAAAAATAAATTGAAAATGACTACTACATAAATATATATATATATTTGTTTCTACAATTACTTACCTTTTATTTCTGAAGATATCTTACAGAATGGTGATTCCAGAAGGTTCAACATCATTTATGGATGCAATTCAACTTGAGTAAAACGTTTGGTCTGGAATATTTGTAAAAGATACACAAATAAGTGTATTATACATAAATTCACAATGTTTTTGTTCATAAATTTCACTTCTTTTCGTTCTCAAAAACTTTAATAATTCACTTTTAAGAAAACACAACCGGCAATCATGGAGACGAACGACAAATGCAATTCCAGACGAAAAAAGTAGTTAAAATAACAACAGTACAGTTATTTTTCTGTTGCCAAAGACGTGTGTGTTTATTTTAAGTGTGTTTTCACTTTATTACAAACGCGCTTCAACATTCAACACACACACATACCAGTTAACGACCAAACACTAAATGAGTTTTTCCTTTGATTTTAGGTTATTTTCTTTGACAGATGAAGCAGTGACGTCGATTTTAATACGTTTCAACTTTGATTTAAGGTTATCCCTTTTCAATATAAAGTAGAAAAGCATTTTATTCAAAATTTTATAATTTTTGATTTTAAATGTATCTTAGACAAAATGGCTATTTGAAATTGTGAAGCTTTTATATTTGGCAAGATATTTATTGCATGAATATTTATGATGTTATACCTACTTTATTCAAAATAGAGAATATGGTTCTACATATTTGAACCATAGAAATAAATCAATTTGAAATGAATAGGTATAGGTACTGTTTCAAAAGTTCATTCGTTTTGATATTGTAGTTGAAAAAACTTAAATAAATGAACGGTGTTAAACCAACTCATAAAATTAGGAAACTTGTCTTAAAATTTTTTAAAATGTTTGTTATTTCATATATTATTAAGAATCAACGACTAAAATAAAAACGCATTTAAATCAAATTTGTTAACTATTTGTTTCAATGATCCTTGGTAACAAAATTCTTTGAAAAAGCGTTTTGATTGAAAATCAAAATGTTTTTACTTTGATTTAAATAGTTTTTTTTTTTTTTTAAATGGGGAAAACTTTGAATTTAGTATGAGGTAACTAAATTTTACGAAGTGATTTTTCCCTTAGAAAATTTTTTTTTTAAAATAACGTACTTCTTAACATTTCACCAATTATCCTAAAAAAGGCTTAATTTTATATAAAGGGCTATAACTTTTTTAAGGTTAGTTAAATTTTTTGGTTTGCATTACCCTGAAATTATGTATCATTTATTTCATCTAATTTTCAAAGCATATAAGTATTTTAATTGGTGAGAATTTGATTTTGTCGATAATTGTCAAGTAAAGTCTTAGCAACCTTAAACTAAACAATTCACATTCTTGATGTTCTGCTGAAGAAAGAATCTTTGTATTTGAAATAACGTCTGATAGTATTGAGATCACGTAAAGGGTTTTTCAATTGGCGATGGTAGATTTTGGAGTCCCGTGGCGGCCATTTTGTTTTTGTGAAATTTGTCAAATCTTTTGTTTATTATTCAGTTATTTATGCCAAATCACCATGGCAAGCTACACGATTGAACAGCACGTACAAATGATAAAATTTTATTATCAAAATGAGTTTTCGTTAACCCAAACGTTGTGCGCATTGCGCCCATTTTACAGCAGACATGGTGGGCCTTAACACTCGACTCTTCAACGTTTGGTGGCCAAATTTTAGATGACCGGTACAGTAAACAATCAACCAACACCCATACGTTCAAGGAAGAAGCAAGATCGGGCGAGAACATTGCCGCGGTCCGTGAAAGTGTACAGCAGAACCCGAGGCAGTCTATTCTTCTCCGTGCACAAGAACTCGGCTTTTCCCAGATTTCAACTTGGCCAATTTTGCGTCGGGACTTGGGCCTACACCCGTTCAAGATCCAACTGACCCAGGGGCTCAAAGTTCATGACCGTAGACAACGCCGTTTGTTCGCTGACTGGGCTTCGAATCGTTTGGAAGAAGACCCCTATTTTGGCCGAAAAATCATCTTTAGTGACGAGGCGCCTTTTTGGATTAATGGTTGTGTTAACAAGCAAAATTGTCGTATATGGGACGAAACCAACCCACGCGTGATTCACCAGGTGATAATGCATCCTCAAAAAGTTACCGTTTGGTGACGATTTTGGCCGGCGGCGTAATTGGCCCGTACTTTTTTGAAAACGACGATGAGGCGGTCACCGTCAACATCAAGCGCTACATAACGATGATAACTAATATCTTATAGCACAAATTGAACCATATAGACCTAGACGACATGTGGTTCCAGCAGGACGGTGCTACGTGCCACACAGCAAACGCCACGATTGACATTTTTCATGAACGATTTGAGTTTAAGGTTATCTCTCGCAGGGAGTTGATGTGAATTGGCCACCAAGGTCATGAGATTTGAACCCGCAGGTCTATGCAAATAAACTACAAGCGACCGATGCCCTAAAGGTGAACATAACACACGCCATCGCTCAAATTCAGCCAAATGTATGCAGAAGAGTCATTGAAAATTGGACCACTCGGATCCGTTCCACCGTAAGAAGCCGAGGCGGGCATTTAAATGATGTCATATTCCACACTTAATGGCATACGTGCACCTTTCAAATAAAAAAATAATTTTGTTAATACCTCATACACAGCTTGTTTTATTCCGTTTCAACATCTACCCGCCCTTATTGAAAAACCCTTTATATCAAGTGACTTTATTGGTTTTCATCAATTTTATTACAAGACGTTGTGACGTCGTCGATCGGTTTGGTTGTTTAAAATATATACAAATTTAAGGAAAATTGAACTGTTTAAAATTCTTATAATTTTTCTTATATTTTTGAAATAAGTTGCATCCATCGACTTGAAAAAAATCAAAAGATTTGAAAATTTTAAGATAAATAAATAAGTCCTAAATATTATTTTAATTTTGTAGAAAATTAAATTTTGCATGCAAAAATGTGAAAAAGTTTAGCAAACATCTTCGGTCTAGTTTTTCTGGTTTTTAAGTTGTAAGAATGCTTACACATATTTTAATTTTTTCTTACACTTCTTGTTTTTTGAGATTTTAATAATGTTTGACGGATAATCTTGAAGATTGATGTTTTATTTTTCTGCAATGCTGCATATTAAAATTAAGTTTTTTGATAATTACTAATTAAGTAGTAGATTGACGAATTCTTCTTTAAAAAACCTGATTTTTGAAACCATTTTATAAACTACAAAAAATAGAATGGTCAAATTGAATATTCTTCAAAAACTATTTAATTTTCTTACAATAATTATAACTTTTTAAAGTTCCTATTTAATTTTATGTTTGGTCGTTATCAACAACAAGAAGGCGTTTAATAACCAAAATAAATTAGATGCCATCAAAAACTTATTAAATAACAGCTGAAAAAAAAAACACACTTTTTAAAATCTTTTGCAAACATTTTTGTGTTTTTAAAAACATAATCATACTGAATTATTTTTCAGATTAATAAATATTGAAAGAGCAGAGGCAAATATTTCAGTTTTTGTAACTATTTCATATTTTTTTTTAGAATATTACCTTACAGTTTCTTATAAAAAAAAAAGTTAAAGCTCATAAAAACGTTGTTAATATACTTTATTTTCCAATTTGCGTCAAATATTGTGATGTTTTTTCCACAAAAAAAAAATGATTTACATGCGCACAATTTAGAAAAAGGTAAAGGCGGAAATATTGTGACTTATTTTATGAATAAATTGTTAGAGGCAGTAGAAACATTTTAAAAGAGAATCACTAAAAACTGCAATCAATTTTCAAAAGCTGAACTTTCATGTACATAGGTGTAATTTCAATGTTCCTATCATATATACATATGTATTATATATGTATGTACCTAAAGTAAATCCTCCTTCATTGTTCTATGTTCATATTATGTGAATTGTGTCTGCTGTAATAAATTTTTCATTTCCACCAGTGTTTTCATGTTTCTGTTCTTTTTTGTTTGTATTTATTTTTGTTGATGTCTTTTTCTATTTTACGTTGACAGCGTTTAAAATTTACAATTAAGCCTTTGATTTCAAGGATTCTCGCGTTGAAGCAAGGGAGTATGAAAATTCTGCAATATATCCGTTGCACCAAATGACGGCGACGATGTTATATTGGTGGAGTACAAGTAAATCAGCTTGTTTGTACTTTTTTACACTTTAGGGACAAACAAATCCTGAAACGTTATCTATAGATTTATTGTATTTCATTTCCGGCTACCGCAATGATGGTTTTAGCACACGCTATAATGATGTTCAGAGGATTTTCAATTTTATTGATACAAAATCACAGTGTTTCTTATATCTCTCAATTGGGGGTTAGATTTTATCTTGACTATGCATAATGCAGTGTTTTGGTTTGTCTCTGATGATAAATATCAAAACTTTAAACAAACATACATTTATGTCAAAATAACCTCAATATTTTAATGAGACTTAAAATTTAAAAAAAAAAGAAAAGAGGCTGGGATGCGACCAATACTGATAACATCCCATCCCGTCTGTCGATTTGTCTTGCTTAAACATTTGTCTATATGTATCAATTTTTACCAAATTTGCGTACTACTTTTTGTAGATTTTATTTTTTTATGAAAAAGCGGACTGCTGGATTCTTATAAGAAAATTATTAAATATCTAAAACAATATTTTCTGTGAAATAAAATAAGTTTGAAGCCAATATTTTTAATTTTTGAAAAGCTATTTGAGCCGAAAATCAATTTTTAGCAACTTTTATTAATTTTTTTGTTTAGGTTTTTATTTTTTGTAAAAAAAACTGTCAATTCGATTTTTTTAAAAAAATTACTGAATATAAAAAACAATATTTTCTGTGAAATAAAATAAGTTTGAAGCCAATATTTTTAATTTTTGAAAAGCTATTTGAGCCGAAAATCAATTTTTACCAACTTTTATTAATTTTTTTGTTTAGGTTTTTATTTTTTGTAAAAAAACTGTCAATTCGATTTTTCTCAAAATTTTTCCTAATGTTGAAAACAATATTTCTTATAAGTTAAAATTAGTTAGAAGCCATAATCTCAAATTTTTGAAAAGATATTTAACTCGAAAATCAATTTTTACCAACTTTTGTTAAATTTTTTTTTCGGTTTTTATTTTTTTGTAAAAAAACTGTCAATTTTATTTTTTTCAAAATTTTACTGAATGTTGAAAACAACAGTTTTTGAAATAAAAAAGTAGTTTAAAGCCAATATCTCAATGTCTTGAAAAGATATTTGAGTCAAAACTCAATTTTTACCAACTTTGTTTTTATTTTTTTTAGGTTATTATTTTTTGTAAAAAAACTGTCAATTCGATTTTTCTCAAAATTTTATCAGATGTCAAAAACATTATTCTTCATTGCACAAAATTGTTTTGGAAATGAAATCATATTTTAGTCGTAAAATTTTCGAAGTGACAAATTTTTTTTTCAGTTTTTTTGATTTATAAAAAAACCGTTAATTGAATTTTTTTCCAAAAATATAATTGTTTTGTATCACGTTACAATATATAATACAAAATTTAATTCAAGTCTCTAGCGTCATTGGTTCATGAGATATTTAGGGTTAACCAAAATGTTCACCTTTTTTTAAACTGCTATGGTAAAAAAAAAAACACCCACGCAATTTTCTTGAGAGCCTTTCTGCATCTTTCTGCATTATTATCTGTATAGCAGAATTTATTTGAAGTCGATATCTCTTCTGGTTCTTGAGTTATGGACGACGAAAAAACGTCGCGAACGTACAGACGTACGGACGTACGGACGTACACACGCACGCACAGACATCTTTCTAAAAATCTTTTATTTCGACTTTAGGGACCTTGAAACATCGAGATATGTCAAAATTTTCAACTTGACAAATCGGACCCATTACAATAACTTCTTATGGGAAGTTAAAAAAAAAGATACACATTATGTTATTTAAATTTTGTCAGCCTCTTTTAGAGAACATTAAGGAACATTTTTAAGCGTTGTTCAAAACCTCTTTATTTTAAGTGTGTCAACCCCCCCCCCCCCCCTGTCATTAAAAGTCTGGATCCGCCCTTATCTGGATAGCACTGTCTGTCAATGAGGATTTATTTACAGCAAACAGATTGCATGTGATCTACTGTCCTTTAAAACTCAACGTATTCCTTAATGCCAATTTCTATGAGCGGTACTTGCATCGAGGAATTGATCAGCTCTGAGTACTTCATAAGTGCAGATCACAGATCACGTGTTGTGCAAAGATCAAATATTATCCGTTGCATTAAATTCAGTTAAGTTTTAAGAATTTTTCAGACGATGCAAGATTTTTTTCACACCTTCTGATGTGGCTGTAATCTACAAAATTTTTCAATGAAAAGCTGTCACTTTTGACAAGTAAAATGTTACTGAAAATTAAACGCACTACAATTGTAAAAAGAGGCTGGGATGCGACACACACTGATAACTTCCCATCCCGTCGATGGATTTGTCTTGCTTAAAAGTTTGTCTAAATGTATCAATTCTTACCAAATTTGCGTTCTATTTTTTGTAGATTTTATTTTTTTATGAAAAAACGGACTGTTGGATTTTTATAAAAAAATTACTGAATATAAAAAACAATATTTTCTATGAAATAAAATAAGTTTGAAGCCAATATTTTTAATTTTTGAAAAGCTATTTGAGCCGAAAATCAATTTTTACCAACTTTTATTAATTTTTTTGTTTAGGTTTTTATTTTTTGTAAAAAAACTGTCAATTCGATTTTTCTCAAAATTTTTCCTAATGTTGAAAACAATATTTCTTATAAGTTAAAATTAGTTAGAAGCCATAATCTCAAATTTTTGAAAAGATATTTAAGTCGAAAATCAATTTTTACCAACTTTTCAAAGTTAGTTTCTTTATTTCGTAAAATATTTTCAAAAAAGTCTATGACCGCTCATTTTACAATTCAGAGATTTGATAATTTATATCTTACAACTGAAACATTATCTTTGGGAAAAAAAAATATAATAAATATGTAAGAAGAAGAGTCGAAGGAAAATACGAAAAAAACCTTCATTCAAAATATTACAAAAAAAAAAAGGGATTACAATAAGCAAAACCAGTAAATTAATTTACATAAAACATTGAGAGAGTAATAATAAATAAATTAAATGTAGGAACATGTGCATTAGCAAAATAATTAAGAAAAAAAAAATGGCAAATAAATAAATGAAAAATTGAATAAATTTAACAATCAAATAATTGAATATAAACATAATCAAGAATAATAAATAAATTAACACAAAATAAATTCAAAAAATATACAAATAAATACATAAATAAATAAATAAATAAATAAATAAATAAATAAAGTAAACAAAAAAAATAATAAATAAATTAACATACAAATACATTAACAAGTAAATAAATTAATAATAAGTAAATTAATAAATAAATAAATTAACAAATAAATTATTAAACAAATAAGTAAATTTACACATAAATAAATTAATAATAAATACATTCAAAAATAAATTAATTAACAAATAAATAAATTAACATACAAATTATTAAACAATAAATAAATTAACAAAAAAAAATAAAATAAAAAACCATTAACATAAACCAAAAAAAGGAAAAGAAAAAAACAACGCAATAGTCTTACTTAAAATATATCACAGATTATGCAAGAAGTTGGGTTATGAGAACATTCTCAGAACTTTCACAGCTGATATTAAAATTATTTATAAGTTTACAAATTCTATCAGAAATCAGTTCAACATTCGCTTTTCTGTGGAGATCTAAGGTTGAATAATGCCAAGGAAGGTTTACCAACTTTTGTTAAATTTTTTTTTCGGTTTTTATTTTTTTGTAAAAAAACTGTCAATTCTATTTTTTTCAAAATTTTACTGAATGTTGAAAACAACATTTTTTGAAAGATAAAAGTAGATTAAAGCAAATATCTCAAAGTCTTGAAAAGATATTTGAGTCAAAACTCAATTTTTACCAACTTTTTTTTTATTTTTTTTTAGGTTATTATTTTTTGTAAAAAAAATGTCAATTCGATTTTACTCATAATTGTATCCGATGTCAGAAACATTATTCTTCGTTGCACAAAATTGTTTTGGAGATGAAATCATATTTTAGTCGTAAAATTTTCGAGGTGACAAATTTTTTTTTCAGTTTTTTTTGATTTATAAAAAAACCGTTAATTGCATTTTTTTTCCAAAAATATACCTGTTTTGTATCACGTTACAATATATAATATGAAATTTAATTAAAGTCTCTAACGTCATTCGTTCATGAGATATTTAGGGTTAACCAAAACGTTCACCTTTTTTTTAAACTGCTATGGTAAAAAAACCACCCACGCAATTTTCTTGAGAGCCCTCTCTGCATCTTTCTGCATTATTATCTGTATAGCAGAATTTATTAAGTCGATATCTCTTCTGGTTCTTGAGCTATGGACGACGAAAAAAACGTCGCGAACGTACGGACGTACGGACATACGGACATACGGAGAACGAACGCACACACAGACATCTTTCTAAAAATCTTATATTTCGACTCTAGGGACATTGAAACGTCGAGAAATGTCAAAATTTTTAATTTGACAAATCGGTCCCATTACAATAACTTCCTATGGGAAGTTAAAAAAAAGAATAGGAAAATAGAGTTTTCCACTTATATGTTAAAAAACGTGTATTTTTCAGGCAAATCAATGTATAGTCGTTTGATTGTAAAGAAGATTTTAAGGCTGTTGAAGCGTGATAATGGTACAGGTTTTACTTTTCAAATGTCAAAATTTGACCGTTTCAAAATTGACGAATGTCCAAATAACAAGCTATTAATAGTTAAGTGATTGGAGATTCTGTTACAACACTGTATGTTTCATAATTCAGACTGACTATAATTAAATCAACTAAATGTACACTTAATTTCAAAAAATCGATTGTTTTAAAAATTGTAAATAGTCCGCTAAGACCTAAAAAATGAATGCGACGAACCTTTACGTACTCGGTTATAAAATTTAAAAATTAAAGGTATTGCAAAATTATTTATTAATTTCTACTTCTCAACACTTCAAAACATGGTGGATCCAGGGGAGAGTCGTAAGGGTCATTACCATTCCCCCACCCCCTGAGAAAGATTTTTTTTTTAATTTTATTAAGAATTTCTTTAAATTAGAAACAAATTTATAGAACTGCTTTGGAATAATGCTTTCATATTAGGGAATCGTCCAAATTAAAATAATAGTTAAAAAGAAAGATACACATTATGTTATTTAAATTATGTCAGCCTCTTTTAAAGAACATTAAAGAACATTAAGCATTGTTCAAAAACTCTTTATTTTAGGTGTGTCAACCCCCCCCCCCCTCATTGAAAGTCTGGATCCGCCCTTGTCTCGATAGCACTGTCTGTCAATGAGGATTTATTTACAGCAGACAGATTGCATGTGATCTACTGTCCTTTAAAACTCAAGGTATTCCTTAATGCCGATTTCTATGAGCGGTACTTGCATCGAGGAATTGATCAGCTCTGAGTACTTCATAAGTGCATCACAGATCATGTGTTGTGCAAAAATCAAATATTATTCGTTGCAATAAATTCAGTTAAGTTTTAAGAATTTTTCAGACGATGCAAGACTTTTTTCACACCTTCTGATGTGGCTGTAATCTACAAAATTTTTCAATGAAAAGCTGTCACTTTTGACAAGTAAAATGTTACTGAAAATTAAACGCACTACAATTGTAAAAATTCAATACAAAAATGGTGCATATATAATATAATAATATTAATATATTATATATATATATAATATTAATATTTCATAAACAAATTTATGCCGCTTTTTATAAAGTTTGGGTCCTTAGGCATTTAACCTTCAGTTAAAACAATAAATCAAGACAGTCGAACACTTGCAACGCCCGTATCTTCTCTGAATAAATCCTTCAAATGTATCAAAATAATCCAGATCTCCATTCATAACCTTCAATAATTAGATTCACTTTCAACTCGGAACCTACGTTAATAAACAGAACTGTCTCAATTTTGGCTCGGCTAATCGAAGAATTTTTGTTTAAAGACCTCTCTCTGCGCAACTTTCAAGTGTGGTTGGATTATAATTCATCTGTTACGGTGAAAGGATTGTACTAAAGAGCATTGATTAGTGATCTTGATAATCGGGTTTAGAATAAATGATTGTTGACGACGACGTTTATTCTCAACAATTTCGGAATACAAGTTTGCCCACCGAGATGCTGTAATTTAACACCTTCAGATATTTTTTTCAATGGAACTACTTGTTTCTATTGAAGTCTACAATAGATCAAGGCTATAATGATGGAGGTTGCGAAGTTATCGAGGCACACAGCCTCAAAAGTGTGATTTTCTTTTTACAATGAAATAAACATACCTTGACTTCTCTAAAAACATACTCGTTTTTCTTTTAAAACATCGAAATTTTATTGGAAAACCGTACACAAATCCTTTATTTCTTTAAAACATTAGAACACTTTCCATATTTGAGTGATAAAACTATAACCAAAAGTTTAACACTTCTTAAAAGTCATCACAATATTTTGTGTATTTCGTTAGCTTATCATTATTTATATTTTACCGAAATAAACAATTGCATTATTCCCTTAATTAATTCATCCTTAATACTAGTTCTTGAAGAAATTTCAATCATCAGTTTTTTTTTAGCGTAATATGAAGTTAAGAGCTTCTTTCTCCAACCACACATCAAGAATATAGAATTCTTCAAATACTCAAAACTGTTAAACCAATGTGAACCAATATTTAATTTTGATTATTAACTTCCCATAGGAAGTTATTGTAATGTGTCCGATTTGTCGAATTGAAAATTTTGACATTTCTCGACGTTTCAAGGTCCTTAGAGTCGAAATAAAAGATTTTTAGAAAGATGTCTGTTCATGCGTGTGTACGTAAGTTTGTACGTCCATACGTTAGTGACGTTTTTTTCGTCGTCCATAGCTCAAGAACCAGAAGAGATATCGACTTTAAATAAATTTTGTTATACAGATAATAAGGCAGAAAGATGCAGAAAGGGCTCTCAAGAAAATTGCGTTGGTGGTTTTTTTACCATAGCAGTTTAAAAAAGGTGACAATTTTGGTTTAACCTAAATATCTAACGTGATACAAAACAAGTATATTTTTGTAAAAAAAAAAGCAATTATCGTTTATTTTTATAAATCAAAAAAACTGAACAAAAAATTTGTCATCTCGAAAATTTTACGACTAAAATATGATTTCATCTCCAAAACAATTTTGTGCGACGAAGAAAAATGTTTTTGACATCTGATAAAAATTTGAGAAAAATCTAATTAATTTTTTTTATAAAAAATAAAAACCTACAACGTTGGGAAAAATTGAATTTCGACTCAAATATCTTTTCAAAACTATATAATGGCTTCTAACTAATTTTAACTTATAAGAAATATTGTTTTCAACATTCGATAAAATTTTGAGAAAAATCGACAGTTTAAAAAAAAATGGAAACCCAAACAAAATTTATAAAAGGTGGTAAAAATTTATTTTCGACTCAAATATCTTTTCAAAACTATATAATGGCTTCTAACTAATTTTAACTTATAAGAAATATTGTTTTCAACATTCGATAAAATTTTGAAAAAAATCGAATTGACAGTTTTTTTTATAAAAAATAAAAATCTAAAAAAAAAACAATACTAAGACTTTGTAAAAATTTACTTTCGAATCAAATAGCTTTTCAAAAATTACAAATATTGGCTTCAAACTTAGTTTATTTCACAGAAAATATTTCTTTCAATATTTAGTGATTTTTTTATAAAAATCCAACAGTCCGTTTTTTTCATAAAAAAAATAAAATCTACAAAAAATAATACGCAAATTTGGTAAAAATTGATAGGGTTAGGTTAGGTTATAGTGGCTGTCCAAGATGGAAACGAACACACTTAGGCCAGTTTAATGACCCATTGTGATACCACATGAATCTTGAGGTTACTTCCTAAGCTCAATGGAACCAGTTTGAGTCTCTTTCGAAACGTGAGAGGCTGATTAAGCCGACATGATTTAGATCGTTTAGATCGTTAAAGAAGATTTCTCCTATTTTATTCTTGCGTTTTCGAGCCAGAGCAGGGCATGTGCATGTGCAGAGAAGATGAAGAATTGTTTCTTCCTCTTCCTCGTCCATACAGCTTCTGCAGAAATCATTTGAGAATACGCCTAATCTCGTGGCGTGCTTTCCTATTATCGAGCTTATATGCGATCTGCTTAGAGAGAGCAAGCACCTTGAACGTTTTAAATCCAGTGTTGGCCAGATGTTTTTTGTGACTTGACAAGTGGTGATGTTGTTCCACCTGGTGTTTGCCTTCTTCTAGCGTCTTACATTAGCAACAGTTTACAAGTAGCGATTGCTATGCCAGCATTTGCCAAACGTGGTAGGATGGGCTGCATTGTACCGTTCCTGGCGAGTTCATCTGCCTTAAAGTTACTTGGAATGTTTCTATGGCCCGGCACCCAGCAAAGGTGAATATTAAACTGTTGTGCCATCTCCATTAGAGATGATCGACAGTTATGGACTGTTATAGAGTTTGTAGAGACAGAATCCAGAGATTTGATAGCGGCCTGACTATCTGAGAAAATACGGATATCAGATGTTGATATCACGTTTTCTTTAAGCCAAGACAAGACTTCTTTTATCGCCAAAAGTTCCACCTGGAACACGCTACAATGATTGGGAAGGCGGAATGAGAGACTTAATTTCAGTCGTTCAGAGTACACACCTCCGCCAACCCCTTCTTTTATTTTTGACCCAAAAATTAAAAATTGATACATATAGACAAACTTTTAAGCAAGACAAATCGACAGACGGGATGGGAAGTTATCAGTGTGGGTCGCATCCCAGCCTCTTTATTCCCTATTTCGATAATATTCTAAGCTAGTACTTTGTGTAAACCTTAAAAATATGAATTGTAGATAACTTTAAAGGCGCTAATAAAACGTTTAATGTAAATACTTGAAGATAAGTATATAATAGGTTAAAATGATGTACCGAATCATTGAGATGTATTAATGTTTATTAGTATTTTCCTCAAAATAACGAAGATTGTGGAAATTTTAAAAAAAATCGTAAAACACCGAAATTACTCTCTAATAAAGTACGAATTTCCACTCCGTACAAAGTAAAACTCATTAGAACTCTCATTTTGTGTTCTTATCGTTATAGATATTTAATTTTTATTTATTAAACTATAAAATACACACTTTATATATTAATTCTACTTTAAAACAACCTGCAGTCACAAGTCAGAAACGAATTTTCTAAAGCAATTCCTTAATTAAGTGTTAAATGTGAAAATATATGTACATCCATAGATACATTTTGAAAACATGAATAATATACGAAATCCATAAATTGTATAGTTTTATCTCTCCAAAACGACTCATAGTAGCCAAGTGATAGATTATGTGGACTTTCAATTGAAGTGCAGACTTATCCAGCTCCAGCACCACTTAAAAGCTTCTTCATTCCATTTATTTATTTTATTTGTTTTCTCTGAAGTACGAGTATCTCCATTTTTTGAGGTCACTGGTTATCCTTTCTATATATGTACATAAAGTTCCATTTTGTTGTGGGCCCTGGGTGGGGGGTGGTTGTAAAATGGAACGCTCGTTAAATTCAATCGTTAAACTGATTTGAGGCTCCAGACGCCGCCCGCTGTATCGAGTCAAGTCGTCAGATCGTATTCCCTCTATCCTTGCATGCTTCCAAAAATAGCCTTAAAAGTTTTATTCATCCTCCTCGCCCATCAAATTACGACAAGGTTGTATGTATCCAGGTGTATGTACATTTCGATTTTAATTGATTCTTGTAATTTATTTATAAAAATAAGAAAAGTAACGATGACAACAGAACATTTTATTTTTGTATTGCGGTTGAACGAACATAATTAATTTTAATTGTTGCAGAAAACGAGATGCAATTTCAAAATTTATTTCGATTAGCAAGCAAACTGCTGATGCCGACGACGACGAAGTCTGCCGGCCGGCCGCCATCAAACGGACAGACGGTATTGCCGGCCTTTCCAGTGATATTTAAACTCACGGAGGTGTGTCCGAAATGTCCACATTCACATTGATTCGAAACCATAAATATGTTCTTTTATTCCCTGAAATGAAATGATTGTAACTCGTTCCCTGCGTTCAAGCACATGTACCGTACGTACTCGTATGTCCAAAACCGAATTGAAAACCCAGTCAATTGTGAAACTGAATTTTATAGAAATGAGAGTCGATTAATTTCATCGTTTCGAATTAAGCGTTTTTCAATGAATTTCATTACCTGACATATATCTGTACATACATACATACCATATACGAGCAGTATAGATAGAATGTATGTTTGTATGAGGGAAGAATGTGCACGTAATCGATTTATCATTCATCGTATAAATGTTACGTATATGTAATGGGTGATTTTTTTGAGGTTAGGATTTTCATGCATTAGTATTTGACAGATCACGCGGGATTTCAGACATGGTGTCAAAGAGAAAGATGCTCAGTTTGCTTTGACATTTGATCATGAATAGACTTACTAACGAGCAACGCTTGCAAATCATTGAATTTTATTACCAAAATCAGTGTTCGGTTCGAAATGTGTTTCGCGCTTTACGTCCGACAAATTTTGTTCAGCGATGAGGCTCATTTCTGGTTGAATGGCTACGTAAATAAGCAAAATTGCCGCATTTGGAGTGAAGAGCAACCAGAAGCCGTTCAAGAACTGCCCATTCATCCCGAAAAATGCACTGTTTGGTGTGGTTTGTACGCTGGTGGAATCATTGGACCGTATTTTTTCAAAGATGCTGTTGGACGCAACGTTACGGTGAATGGCGATCGCTATCGTTCAATGCTAACAAACTTTTTGTTGCCAAAAATGGAAGAACTGAACTTGGTTGACATGTGGTTTCAACAAGATGGCGCTACATGCCACACAGCTCGCGATTCTATGGCCATTTTGAGGGAAAACTTCGGAGAACAATTCATCTCAAGGAATGGATCGGTAAGTTGGCCACCAAGATCATGCGATTTGACGCCTTTAGACTATTTTTTGTGGGGCTACGTCAAGTCTAAAGTCTACACAAATAAGCCAGCAACTATTCCAGCTTTGGAAGACAACATTTCCGAAGAAATTCGGGCTATTCCGGCCGAAATGCTCGAAAAATTTACCCAAAATTGGACTTTCCGAATGGACCACCTAAGACGCAGCCGCGGTCAACATTTAAATGAAATTATCTTCAAAAAGTAAATGTCATGGACCAATCTAACGTTTCAAATAAAGAATCGATGAGATTTCGCAAATTTTATGCGTTTTTTTTTTAAAAGAAGTTCTCAAGCTCTTAAAAAATCACCCGATAGTTGATTCGTCCAAACGGATGACTGGGTGTGAAATTGAGCCATAAAATACCATACAAAGGCAACACTCTGGATCTGGATGGCGGAATCAGAATCGGGTACGGGTGTATTAAAATTTTCGATTTGCTTCAATGGAAATTAAGGTAATTTAAAACCTTTAAAATAAAAAAGGGATTGTTTGAAAATCAGCATCAGGCTGTTTTCAGTATCAATAGGTCTGTGTTTTGTATAGTGAGTGATTATATTGTGCTTGTTTTTGTTGAGATTCAACAAAAATTTTATTGAAATTATTCAAATAAAAGGTCGGAACATGTTAATTACTTACCTACATGATTTTTGGTATATTAAATGAACAAAAGGTTGAATTCTCTCGAAATGCATTTGAACTTAATTTATAATCGAGGTCAGTAGTGTGGAAATTTATAATTATTTATATTTATTTATATACAATAAACAATGCACAGTTTTGGGAATATTGTACATATTTTTAAAATACGTTTATATACAAAAACGTATTGAGGGAATTTTTAAACTTAAAACCAAAGCTTGTATGCTAATTAAACTTAGAAATTTTAATAAAACCAGAAAAGAGCCAGAAACGCTTACGTCGTAATTGCAATAGTTTATTTTTTGCTGAAATGAAAAATAAAATGCAGGACTGGGTCTACATTGGACGTATTTTTAAAGAATTGCTCAGGTAATTTATAGTAAAAAAAAAGAGGGAGGGATGCGACCCCCACTGATAACTTCCCATCCCAATCGACAGGTCATAGTTTGTAGGTTTTCGTATTTTGTTAAAAAAATTGTCAGTTAAATTCCTATTAAAAAATTCCATGACATGACATTTACTTTTTGAAGATAATTTCATTTAAATGTTGACCGCGGCTGCGTCTTAGGTGGTCCATTCGGAAAGTCCAATTTTGGGTAACTTTTTCGAGCATTTCGGCCGGAATAGCCCGAATTTCTTCGGAAATGTTGTCTTCCAAAGCTGGAATAGTTGCTGGCTTATTTATGTAGACTTTAGACTTGACGTAGCCCCACAAAAAATAGTCTAAAGGCGTCAAATCGCATGATCTTGGTGGCCAACTTACCGGTCCATTCCTTGAGATGAATTGTTCTCCGAAGTTTTCCCTCAAAATGGCCATAGAATCGCGAGCTGTGTGGCATGGTAGCGCCATCTTGTTGAAACCACATGTCAACCAAGTTCAGTTCTTCCATTTTTGGCAACAAAAAGTTTGTTAGCATTGAACGATAGCGATCGCCATTCACCGTAACGTTGCGTCCAACAGCATCTTTGAAAAAATACGGTCCAATGATTCCACCAGCGTACAAACCACACCAAACAGTGCATTTTTCGGGATGCATGGGCAGTTCTTGAACGGCTTCTGGTTGCTCTTCACTCCAAATGCGGCAATTTTGCTTATTTACGTAGCCATTCAACCAGAAATGAGCCTCATCGCTGAACAAAATTTGTCGATAAAAAAGCGCGAAACACATTTCGAACCGAACACTGATTTTGGTAATAAAATTAAATGATTTGCAAGCGTTGCTCGTTAGTAAGTCTATTCATGATTAAATGTCAAAGCATACTGAGCATCTTTCTCTTTGACACCATGTCTGAAATCCCGCGTGATCTGTCAAATACTAATGCATGAAAATCCTAACCTCAAAAAAATCACCCATTATAAACAAATACAAATTGGATGAATGAAATTAATTTGAAGTCGATATCTTCTGTTGTTCACGATATATCGAGAAATGAACATCAATGTTTACCAAATTTGCGTACAATTTTGTGTAGATTTTAATTTTGTATGATAAAACTGACTGTTGGATTTTTATAAAAAAAAACCTGAATATCAAAAACAATATTTTCTGTGAAATAAAATAAGTTATAAACCAATATTTGTAATTTTTGAAAAGCTATTTGAGTCGAAAGTAACTTCTAGAAATGTTTTTTTTAGGTTTTTATTGTTTATAAAAAAACTGTCAATTCGATTTTTCTCAAAATTTTACTGAATGTTGTGTGAGGCTGTTTTAAATTTCTCAGTTGGGGTATGCTCACGGTGTCCAGGGTTAGTTAAATAAAACACCGAAATTTAACATCAATAGGTCTTTGTCTTTATTTGCAATTAACTTTATATTATTTTAAATTTATTTTATATAGTCGGTTAACATTCTTTTTGTCCAATTCTGATTTTCGTAATAATTCCTCCCATTCCAATCTCGGCTTGCGCCACGGGTCCAATGTAGTCTACGCGATAGGTGTCGGTCAGCAGGCGGCGCGGGGCACGTCTCTTCCGTCGATTCGGTCAGGACTGGGGCAATCGCCGTTACGCGGGTGAATTGCCTCTTATCGTGTGTAAATCACAGCCGAAACTGGTAAATCGCAGCCGAAACTGGTAAATCAAAACCGAAACTGGTAAATCACAGCCGAAACTGGTAAATCACAGCCGAAACTGGTAAATCACAGCCGAAACTGGTAAAACACAGCCGAAACTGGTAAATCACAGCTGAAACTGGTAAAACACAGCCGAAACTGGGAAATCACAGCCGAAACTGGTAAATCAATTAAATTTGAATATTTCACAAGAAGCCCCTTACCTCTGGTGGGGGGAAGCCTCTGCTGATATCAAACTTACTTACCACTGATCCTTGTTTAGCGGCGATCAAAGCCTAACTGGTTTCCGCTCCGTGAGTTCAGGCGTATTTATAATATGCGCGGTCTGGTTCCCTGCTTCCACTTCCTTTTTGTTGGTCTGTTCGGTTCTACTAGGCAATCTTTTAGTAACAACCTAGTGTGAATTATATCCTTGCGAATGACAAAATAACCTTTGCAAATTAATGTCCCCGAGTTTTGGTTTAATTTAGTGTGAACTCAATGCTCGGTGTAGTGACAAAACGCACGTAATTGTTCGTGTTTTTGTTGTAGATTTGTAATGCGTCATTACAGTTGACAAAAATATTTTTCATACGATTAAATTAGTTTGAAGCCAAAATCAAAAATGTTTTAAAAGATATTTGAGTCGAAATTCAATTTTTACCAACTTTATAATTGTAATGTGTTTTTTAGGTTTTTATTTCTTATAAAAAAAATGTCAATTCGATTTTGCTCAAAATTTTACCAGATGTTGAAAACGTTATTTTTCGTTGCATAAAATTATTTTGGAGATAAAATCATTTTTTCTTCATACAATTTTCGAGGTGACAAACATTTTTTTTTCAGTTCTTTTGATTTATCCAAAATGGGTTATCCAAAATGTTCACCTTTTTTTAAATTGCTATGGTAAGAAAACCACCCACTCCATTTTTTTGAAAATCCTTTCTGCATCTTTCTGCTTTATTATCTGTATAACAAAATTTTTTTGAAATCAATATCTTTACTGGTTCTTGAGCTATGGATGACGAAAAAAACGTCGCGAACGTACGGGCGTACGTACACAGGCATCTCTCTAACAATCTTTTATTTCGACTCCAGGGACCTTGAAACGTCGAGAAATGTAAAAAAATTCAATTCGACAAATCGGACCAATTATAATAACTTCCTATGGGAATTTAAAAATAGGCTGGATGGGACTTCCCATTCGTGCCCGACTCTCTATACTTCTTAAAGTTTAACAAAATATCATCAACATTTTGTGAGAGATAAAAAATTTGAAGTCAATATATTTCTTTGTTCGCATTATACTTGAGTCGATGACCACTTCCCTTAGGTTTTTGATTGTTTTTCGTTTTTTAAAAAAAAAGGTTTTAGTTGGACTTTTCTAAAAAAATAATTTAAAGTAAGCAAAAATGTTTTGGATATTGAGTATTCTGCTTTTTGTTCCATAGATTTTTAGTCGAAAACCAATTTTAATTAATTTTTGTAGCATTTTTAGAAAGTTTTTATTGCTTATACAAAAGAATACACATTAGATTTTTCGAAAAATTGTTCTCGAAATATTTAAATTACACAAATATAGCGTAGGATTTTTTGTCGATTTTTACTTTTTATTTAAATAAACTGACTGTTGGGATTTATACAAATTTTAATAAATATCAAAAACAATATTTTGAATAAGATACAATTAGTTTGAAGGCAATATCTTTAGTTTCTGCAAAATGGTAGAGTGGAGCATACATACACTTCGTGTCACATGAATAGGAGGGTACCGACATAATACTCAAGTGCAAAATCTTCAAAAACAAAATCCCCACACTTTTAAAAATCCACAAAGTCGTTATCCCCAACTACAAAATCTCCAAAAATAAAATCCCAAGGATCTAAATCCCCATGCCCATAATCCACAAACGAAGTTCCCAAATCTAATTTTTTCAAACTTCGTCAATGCATGTTGGTTTTCATCATTTGTGTGTACTTTTCATAGCTTAGCAAAAGCTCGGGAGATAACGACTTTTCAAAACTTTACTTCTGGTTCAAAACCAATTTTCTGGATGCATCAAAAAGAAAATATGACCCCGAGTTTTAGTCAGTTGCCGATTGTCTAAAAAATAATTTTCCTCGCACACACAATACAGTAGAAGCCTGGCATCGCCGCCTCAACCTCAAGTGCATTGTAGCGATAAAAACTCAGGATTTTATGCACAAATAAGAGATTTATCAAAGAAAATGATCGTAGGTGGTTAAGTTTCCCAATCCATTTTCCCAAAATCCATGGCTCCAAACGGGATATTTTTCCCAATTTTGTTTTCCCAACTAATATGCTTTCCTATTTTTTTTCCCAAAAAATTGGTGTCCCAATACAATTTTGGCTCAACTTTCCATTAGCGCAGCACGAACTTCGACGAGCGGTTTTATTTATTTGATAAATATGTAGAAATGAATAATAATTATAGCAATTTCAGAACGAGGAAACATTTATTTCTATTCTAAATTAATTTTCAAAGTTCACTTTTTCATATACAACACACGTAAAAATGGTTGATTTTGACATTTCTTCCCTGTTTTTTGTTCAATGTTGCCATACTTGATTTTTTTTGGGATTTCTTTGATTTTAGTGCTCAAATGCAAAAAGTACTTTGCATATACCCAAACTCGCACCCACCCCAAATCCTATAGCGATTCCAAGCAGGCGCCAAACATAATTTCTTAGATATACTCGAAATATGGTGAACCTGTGCTTGAGGATTTTGATTTTGGGAATTCTGGATTTGGCGATTTTGGTTTTGGGGATTTTGGTTTTGGAGATTTTTAAATTGGGGATTTCGTGTTAGGGATTTTTTGTTTTGGGGATTTTTGTTTTGAGCCTAGGGTACCGAACCCATGAATAAGGACAAGGTTTCTTCGTTTTTTATTTGCCGATATTTCTTAAACCCTTAGGTTTTTTGGAAAAACCCTAATGTTTGGATTTAGTTGATAAATACAAGTTTTATGACAATTTTTCCGAAAGAGTTTATAAAAAGTACCTGTTTGTTTGTGTCACATGTCATAAGATGTAAATTTACGTGTAAGACCCTTTAAAGTAAAGAAAATAACAAAAAATCTTATGGTTAAGGTAAATACTGGCTTTATTGAATGGAATAAAACAATTTTTAGTAATGTGTGCGCCTCCTGTTTTCTGAATTACTTCAAGTAACCTGTGGTGTATGGAATATGGATTCATAGAGTGCTGTCAGATAATTGAGCGAAGTTTGGGCCCAGGGCCATTTTATGACTTCAATAATCTCTTTCGCGTTTTTGTTATTGCCGTTCTCCTTCGTAGAATTTTCTTGAAAGTTACCCGCACACGTTTTCCATGATGTTTAAGTCAGAAGAATATGGGGGCAATGGTAATCACATTTTGCCCCTGAATTAAGACTTTGTTGTCCATGTGGTATGTATTGGTGCATTATCTTTTTGCGAAGTCCATCGTTGTCCACCAACTAATTCAGAAAGCTGTGGAAAAGCTCGTTCCAGAATTGATTTGAAAGTGATTGCTGTCATGTTAGAGGTTTGAAAATCCAGCTCCACGGTCCGTAATAGGTGATTGCTCCCCATACCATTTACCACCTCCTTTGCTGTGCCTTATTTCAAGAGAGAATTCTGCCTTTCTTAAATCATGGAAATAGCAGCTATATCCATCAGGACCGTAAAAAATATTTTTTTTGTCATCGGAAAAGACGACGGTATATGCCAAGATCCATTCCACCTGATGTGATTTGTTGAAAAATTAAGGCGTTGGCTCATGCGAAGTGTTTTTTTCTTTATTTTTTTGGTGTCGTATATGGTCTGCCGTCTGTATCACCCGAACAACAGTCGATCTACTAGCATTTAACCCAGCTTCTGCCTTGAGTCTACTGATGATGGAAAGCTTTGAATTTTAAGCAGCTTTCAATATCGCCCACCTTTCCTGAAATGATGTTGCTTTCTTGACTCTTCATTTGTGTTTTTTTCCATACATCTCTGAGTCCTTGAGTTAGTTGAATACAACATTTGAACTTCTTCTAATTTTCTGGCTATAAAACGGATGGTTTTCCCAAGATCCCGGTAAGCTTGAATTTGGCCTATTTTCCCCTTGGTTAGACCCTTACCTTTACCCATACTTTCTTGATTCTATCAAATTAATACTCGTACTAAGCTCCCAAACAATCAGAGTATCCTTTTATCTGATTAAAAACACGCTAATGGGTAAATTTAGATCTTGTCCCTATTTTTGTGACACAAAAAAATAGGTAATTTTTATGACCTTCTTCGTAAAAACCTCCAAAAAACTTGTATTTATTAACTTAATCCAAAATGTTTGTTTGCAATATAAACTTAATATTTATCTTATTCACTCCACATTTGGGTTTTTCCAAAAAAAAACTTTAGGGTTTGAAATATATTTTGAAACAAAAAATGAAAAAAGCTTGTCCCCATAAAAGAATGAAAAGGTGGTTAATCACAAGATGGCCAATTGTGATTACCTCTTTGAGAAATAACATGGTCAACAAATTATGCTCGCTAAATTGCTTGTTGATTATGAGAAAAATGTCGCCAGCGTCTTGTTCAACAT
The DNA here is from genome assembly GCA_920104205.1 of Eupeodes latifasciatus. NCBI lineage: Eukaryota > Metazoa > Arthropoda > Insecta > Diptera > Syrphidae > Eupeodes > Eupeodes latifasciatus. Next base: position 29,727,719 of record OV049924.1, read on the forward strand.
AAGCGGCACCCAAATTTGTATCTTGTATTCACAGTAATACTTTCGCCAGATTTATTTTGGAATAAGTCATAAAATCACAACAAGTATCATATCATCCTTGAGTTTGAGGCGACAAGCTGAGAATATGTCTTATGACTGAAAATAATTTGTCAATGGAAATTCGAATCAATTGTTCGACCAGCTTAAGTTCTTGTGTTAATTGAACTTTAAAAGCCTTAGGACCTAAGTTATTATGAGTAAAAATGGCGTTTTTAGAATGCCTATTTTCATAAAGTTCGTAGAGAAATCGATAAGCCTGGGTTTTTGTCGACAGTATACAGGCTTTATTTTTATTTATTTATACAGGCTACAACAATATTTTCAATTGTTCTGTAGCAATGCACACCATTAAAATTCTTTACAACATTAACTTGTCTAAACAACTCAAAATTTACTACCATTTTTCATGTCGACCGAAATGGTTTACTCTTCCGAACTGTGACTGAAAAATATTTAACAATTCTGTACTGAGTTTTAACAATTCCAATGCAATGTTGAATCGTATATATCGGTACATTTTTTAGTAATGTTGTAGTTCTTATTTGTCAAACGTCAAAAGATGACAGCTTCAGAAGTGACAAAAAGTGCCAAAATAGCGGACTATTCAAAATTAAACCTCTAAAGCCAAAACCCTTTATTTGCAAAAAAAAATATTTTAAAAAACTACAAACTGAACAAACATATTGAACGACGAAGAATAATATTGTACTTTTACTCAGGTCAGATTGGTACTTTTGGATTCAAAATAATTAATTTGGCAGCGGTGGGATTCGAACCCACGCCTCCGAGGAGACTGGTGCCTTAAACCAGCGCCTTAGACCGCTCGGCCACGCTACCATATGTGTTATCATTTCGTAGATAAACACACACAGTTCCTGTGATAATGAATTTTTCCGAATTAATTTTAAATTATTATCTTATTATAAAACCATCAATGATGAAATATCAAAACTCGTACGCGTAAAAAGTGAACATTTAAAAAAAAGTTCAGCTACATGTAGGAAAGGGAGTTTAAGATTTAAACTTTCTTAGCAATTTTAACTGAGTAAATTTTGTATCATTTGTCAGGAACTATGAATTTAAAAGAAATACGTTTAGGAAACAAATGGAGCTGCTACAATTCATAAGCGATCATATTTAAAATAAGTCGCATACTGCTCAGCTATAGAGGGTTCGTTTTAAAGCTTTAATTCTTGCATATTATATGAACTGTGTGAACAAATTGTTCACTTTATTTATTGGTTTGATTTTTAGACTAAGAAATGTGCTTGTTTATAGTAATAACGTGATTACTTTTTCTCTAAAAAAGAAACAAAATATTTAAGTCTGGTTCCATCCAGGATCGAACTGGAGACCTTCTGCGTGTAAAGCAGACGTGATAACCGCTACACTATGGAACCACATAAAATCCTTCTTATTCATTCCAAACGTCAGCTTTAAAAAAAAAGTTTAAGAAATATATCGAATTACTGATTAAAATAATTTAAGCAACCAATCAAAGCAATTTTATATATCTACTTGTATTTCCAAAGCTTTTATACAGCCACAGCCCATCATACTTAAATTGTCTATAAGATGAAAAGCTTTAAAAAATAAATAAAACTACATTAGAACTTCGAAGCAAGCTATGTGTTTCAAATCGCTTGTAAGGTTAGGTTAGGTTAAAGTGGCTGTTGGTTGGGAAGCCCAACACACTTAGACCAAAATATGGTCCGTTGTGATACCACATGGATCAGTTAATCAGCTTAACTCGTTGAACCAATTGGAGCTTCGAATGAAGCGTAGGAGACAAATAATGTCAGAATTTTTTAGATCGCTGGTATCGTTGAAGTAGTAGTCTCCAAGGTAGATTCTACGTCTTTGTGATAAGGCAGGGCATGTGCACAGAAGATGAGAGATTGTCTCTTCTTCTTCTTCTTGGTCCATGCAACTCCTACAAAAATCATTTGCAGGGGCTCCAAGTCGAATAGTATGCCTTCCTATTAAGCAGTGCCCATGTCAGGACACCTATAACGTAGCTAATGTGTAATCTACTCAGAGAGATTAATTGTTTTGAGCGCCTGGCGCTAACATTAGGCCAAATTAGTTTAGTCGCTACACAGGTGGTGGTGTTATTCCACCTGAAGTTTGTTTTCTCTATGGTGTCTTGCTTTAGTATGAGTTTACATGTAGCTAAGGGGATACCTATGCTAGCATTGTGAGCCAGCAGAGGTAAAGTTGTTCCGCTTTTTGCAAGTTCGTCAGCTTTGCAATTTCCTGGAATGTCTCTATGGCCTGGCACCCAGAAAAGGTGAATGTTGAACTGTGTAGCCATCTCCGTAAGAGATGATCGACAATTTAGGGCTGTTAGTGAATTAGTGGTGACAGAGTCTAGGGACTTTAACGCAGCTTGGCTATCCGAGAAGATGCGTAAATCATTAGTTGATATAACGTTAGACTTAAGTTTAGTCTATCTGAGTATACGCCTCCACCAACCCCATCCTCCGTTTTTGATCCGTCTGTATAAAAGTTGATAGGATCATCGTTCAAAAATGATGTATTCTCCCAAGAAGACCTGGGAGGTATAGTCACTTTAAAGCTATAGTTATTAAACTGAGGATGGGGGGGTATGGTGTAGTCAATATTACTGTTTATAGTTCTGAACGAGTACAAAATAGTGGTGTGGCCAATTCCATTATTGATCCACAGAGAGAAGGCTTGAAGCCGTATGGCAGTATTAGCGGCCGTTTGCTTGCTGATAATTTCCAGCGGTATTAGATGGAAAGAAGGGGGTAGAACGAAGTGCTCCTCCCATACACAGGCAGGCTGTTCGTTGGACTTTGCTGAGTTTATCGCGATTTGTCGCTGTATCTAGCGCCGTCCACCATACCGCTACTCCATAAGTAAGGATCGGCCTTATGACCGAGATATATAGCCAGTGTGTAATGCGGGGCTGTAGGCCCCATTTATTACCAATGGCCTTTTTACAGGAGAACAGGGCTACTGTGGCCTTGATTATTCTCTCTTGAATATTAGGTTTCCAACTTAATTTCTTATCCAAAATGAGACAAAATTATTTTGCGTGTTCAGAGAATTTAAGTGGTACACCGTTTATGAGGGGAGGGTCAATGAGTGCGACTTTGTATTTCCTTGTGAAGAGGACAAGGTCGGTGTTTTGTGGGTTAACGCCTAGTCCACACCGATTTGTCCATCTGGTGAAATTATTTAAAGCGTTTTGTAAGAGTTCTTTTAGTATATTGGGATGTTTACTCGTTACTGCAATAGCAACATCGTCCGTATAAGCAAACACTCTGTATCCCTCTCTTTCTAGAGTAATTAGTAATTCATCAATTATTACTTAGTTCCAGAGGAGAGGGGATAGGACACCACCTTGTGGCGTACCTCTGCTGACACCCCTTTGAGCAGTAAAATCGCCCAGTTTTGAATTGATAATCCTGCTTATCAGCATCTGATTAATAAATTTGCTGATCGACTAATCTACCTTCAGAGATGTCAATACACGTGCAATTGCAGATGTGTTGACATTGTTAAATGCACCTTCTATATCTAAGAAGGCACTAAGGTGTACTCTTTATGATGGAGGGAATATTCGATTGTACGTACTATACTGTGTAGAGCCGTTTCAACTGATTTCCCTTTGTTGTAGGCGTGTTGAGCCTTTGAAAGGAGGGACTTATCAATACTTGCCCTTAAGTGGATATCGATCAAACGTTCAAAAGTTTTGAGAAGGAATGATGATAAGCTGATAGGTCTTAGATCTTTAGGGTTAACGTGGCTGGATTTTCCAGCTTTTGAAATAAAAACGACTTTAACTTGTCTCCAAGACATCGGGATGTATGCCAATTTAAGGCATCCCTTGAAGATGTTTTCTAGGATGGGAATTAGAAAACTTGCATTTTCTTGCAGTTCAACTGGAATTATACCATTCGGACCTGCAGATTTATATGGCTTAAAGCTGTTAATAGCCCATTTGAGTTTTTCCCTAGTGACTAGACCTTGTGGGGGATATAATGTATTGTCACAACTATTTGGTACAATGTTATTAATAATATTAGAGCTACCAGGAAAGTGAACGTCTAGTAGCAAGTTGAGCGATTCTTCGCTTGAAGAGAGGCCAGAGGCGTTTTTCAAGCAGCTTGGCATGATTGGATTTTTGGAGAGGATTTTGCGCAACCTGGATGCTTCAGAGCAATCTTCCACGTTGCTGCAGAAGTTTCTCCAGGACGATCGTTTAATTTTCCTCAGTTCTTTTTTATTTGTCTTCAGTGATTCTTTGTATGAATCCCAGTCAGACATGTCTCTAGAAGCTTTCGCTCTGTTAAAGAGTTTTCTGCATTCAGAGAAGTTGGGTATCTCTTACAACACCTTTTGCCGTAGTTGTAGCGACCAAAGAGAAAGTGAAACGAATAGAATGAAATGCTTTGGGAAAGTATTCTTTCACGAACTTGATGAGCTCTCTGAGACAAAGATTAGAGACCTAATCTTTTTTCTCAATGCGACAAAATGGCTCTAACATAATCGCTATGAAGCTTCTCTATAAATCTTTTCCTTTCTATCAGAAGTCAAACGAGTTTTGGTATCAAAACGGCACACTACAGCGCTAGAGTGTGAGAGTAAAGTGGATCAAAAGTGTTTGCGACTGAGCTCCGTTGTTTATAAAGAAAATACTCCTTAAAGTGCCGAAATAAATTCGCTTAAGTGCGCCAATTGAAACTTAAGCTTATATCCTTGCAAGGGTAAGTCGAAAACATTTCATATTGTAAGCGAAATCGCAGATTTGGAGATTTAAAGTTTTTAAAAATGAACCGAACACCGCCACCGAACAAAGGCTTGGAATTTTTCACTAATACCACTCAACATCCGAAACGGGGGCTGCACGACACCTCGCCCACATTCCCACCAGTAAAACAACGGGGAGGATCAGGGGAAATGGCGATTAGTAATCTGTCTGTAAATGACCTAAAAACCATGATCTGTGAGTCTATATCAACAACATTGGACGCAAAGATGAAGCTTTTGGCAACAAAATCTGATCTCGAAGGAATCGGGGCACAATTGCAGTTGATAAAAAAAGAGAATGCTAACCTTCAAACTCAACTGCAGACAATGGAAACCCGCTGCATCTCTCTTGAGAAGCAAGTAGAGTGGCTTTCAAATAAAACAAATGAAAAAAACATAGTGGTTCACATACCTGTTGAGAATGGAGAAGTCGCCGCTGAGAAAGCAAAATCAATCTGCATGGATCTGCTTGAGAACCATAATCCCGCAATTGTTGCATCAACGAAAGAAATTAGATCTACAAGAGCAAATGTTGGAAATGTTTTAATTGAGTTTCAAAATAGAGAATACGTTAGTCACATGTTGCAAGCCGCAAGTAAACTCAAAGGGTCTGGTATTTCGATACACAGAGATTATCCTTTTGCTACGCGTGAAAAGCGAAGACAAATTATCAAAATAAAAGAACAAATTATATCAAAAAATCCAAATATTAAAATACAACTTCGTGGAGACAAACTCCAAATCCAGGGAAAAAATTACTATCTGGATGTAAACAATAGACTGACGTGCGATCAAGAAGATGGGATGACAGTTCAACAGCTGCTAAATAACAATCGAGAAATGTCAAATTATGGTGGAAACGCAAGTTGCAGTCAGTCCAGCCGAACTCAAATAGGGAATCTCGATGAACACGTTCAGCGTATTTAGTTGTAATGCCGTCAGCCGTTGTAGAAATAAAATTAAAATTAGTAATTCAAACAAATATTTAAGTATTTTATCATTTAATGTAGCAGGATTAGCCAATAAAATATTATTCTATGATTTTTTTCAATTTATAAATAAATATGATATTTTTATGTTGCATGAAACTTATGTAGATAAGAATATGGAACGTTTCGATAACTTCTTTCAACATTATGAACTACTCTGGATACCAGCAGTGAGATCGTCTGTGCAGGGGAGGGCTAGTGGAGGTTCTTTGTATGGTGTTAAGAAAGAATTAAAGAATGAAATCAAATGTAATTTTGTGAATGTAATGAACAGAGAAATAATCGAAATTGGCAGCAAAAGAGGAAAAATGTTTATAATACCAATATACTTAAACTGCAACAAATGGATGGATGATTTCACCAGCTTATATAACTTCCTGTTGGAATTTGAGAAGGAAAATATTATGCTTATGGGAGACTTCAATGGTAGGGTTGGAGACAACCAAATAATTATTAACGAAGGGAGACAACCAGAATTATTTGCAGAATTAAGGGCAGCAACTGATAAAAAAAAATCGACGGAAATGGCAAAAAAAATAATAGAAATGTGTGAAACCATCGGACTAATACTACTAAACGGTCGCTCAAAAAGTGATAAAGAAGGAAGTTTAACTTTTATTAGGGGTGCTGCGTGCTCAACGATAGACTACTGCTTCATTAAAGGGAAATGGCTTGAGTGTGTTGATGATTTTAAGGTGAATGATTTAACTCATTCAGATCACCAACCAATATCTTCAAATATGATATACAGCTCTGATGATGGCAACAACATCGATCGCAGTTATCTATTACCAAAGCTGCAATGGAGAGAACAAATAAAAGAGAGATACAGATCAAACCTAGATGAAGAACTTATGCTAGTAAATCAGAGACTGATCGAAACCATTAACGGAACAGACGAGCTAACAACCTGTATAGTCACAGCCGCAAGACCACTCCAATCGAGACAAAGGGAAAAGGGAAAACAACCTTGGTATGATTGGGAATGCGAAGCAGCCAGAAAAAAAGTCGTTCACATTCTTAAGGATACTAAAAAAAACTGGAACCACAAACACGAAATACCTATACCAAGAAGCAAACAAAAAGTACAAAACGCTGTGCGAACAAAAACAAAAAGCATACGCTCTCACAATAGCATTGAAACTAAAGGATGTTAACGATAGCAGATCCTTCTGGAAGATCGTGAAGACAATAAACGGCACAACTCTTGGGAAGAATATAAAAGTTGATGCTTCTATGTTAGCAACCCATTTCGAGAAACTCCTGAACAACAATCTCAATGAAAACGAACTTCACTTTGCGCTGCCATTTTTGGAAGTAGAAGAGCTAGATCGCCCAATAACTGTACAAGATGTAAGCAGAGTCATCTCCCGATGCAACATTAACAAAGCTCCTGGTGAAGACCGTATTCCATATGAATTCTTCATAAATTCAACCGAAACTTTTATAGAAGAGCTTACAAAGGCTTACAACTCTATTTTTAATTTTGGAAAGGCACCGGAAAGCTTCAAGAAAAATATAATATTTCCTTTACTAAAGAAGGGTGATCCAAAAGATCCAAGCAATTACAGAGGAATCTCGTTCCTCAATACAGTGACAAAAATATTTACTGGGATTATGTTGGAGAGACTGACGAACTGGATCCGAGACAACGATCTACTTAGTGAGTTCCAAGCGGGTTTCCGAAAAGACTACTCCACCGTGGACAATATTTTCTCCCTTACTGGCATTGCGCAGTCGTTCCTGGATAGAGGAAAGAAACTTTACGCATTCTTCGTTGACTTTAAGGCTGCCTTCGACTCGATAGATAGGAAAGCTCTATTTTTTAAATTGAGTAACCTAGGGATGTCAACGAAAATGCTCAAGGTATTGCAGAATCTTTATGAGGATAATCTTACGGCGGTATGGGATGGAAACACTTTGTCTAGTTGGTTTCAGACGAAAACAGGAGTCAAGCAGGGATGCCTTCTGAGCCCAATACTCTTCTCAATTTTTCTTGATGATCTCAAAGATTCCCTTCCTGGAGGTATAATGTTTGATGGTCTTGCAATAAAGCTGCTACTATATGCTGATGACATTGTCATACTAGCAGAGAGCCCCAACATGATGCAGCTGATGATCAACAAACTACAGCAATATTGTTACTTATGGAAGCTTCAACTCAATACGAGCAAATCAAAAATCATGATTTTTCGCAACGGACGAGGACGATTTGCTGGAAACGAAAAATGGACTTGGAACAATGAAGATCTCGAAATAGTCAAGGAGTATAAATATCTTGGTGTACTCATGACACCACAACTGTCTTTCAAAAAACACTTGCAAGAAAAACTAAAAGAATCAAAACGCGCGATTAATAGTACCTGGAATGGAGTGTTGAGCAAGAGGAATATCCCTCCGAGCTCGAAGTATAAGATTTTTGATGCAGTTATGAGGTCCATAATGTGCTATGCGGCACAAGTCTGGGGGATATACCAATATGAAGAGGTGGAACAACTTCTAAGATATTTTGTCAAAAAAATCTTCAGATTACCATTCAACACTCCAAACTACATGGTACATCTGGAAACAGGTTTACCACCACTTTATATACACACTCTCGAACTCCATTTCAGCTACATCCAGAAAGTCATGGCACTATCGAGCAACCGTCTCCCGCACAAAGTACTGAAGTATCTCCAAAGGGGAAATCTGCAATTTTTTAATGAATGGGCTAGGCTAAGCAGCGCCCACAGCGTTATTCTGGAATACAATAACGAGATGCCCTCAAGGAGTAAGATACAAGAGCTAATATCAAAAATGGAAGAGTCTACACGAATTGAATTTAAAAACCAAAGCGAACAAAGCCAGTCAAGAACAACATACAGACTATTGCAGCATAACCTTGGTCCGAAGAATTATTTTGATGATAGATTTAACCTAGATATGATATCTACCATTTTTAAAACCAGGGGAGAATTAATATACTTAAATTACCTGCCATACATCAATGAAACAGATGTGGAGTGCACTATGTGCAACTTAAGAGTAAGGGAAGATGTACAACACCTCGTGGGTTCCTGTCCCATACTTAGCCCAATAAGAAGAGCAATCTGGGACAAAAATACACTGTCGTTGGACGAAATCCTTCAAATCCTCAACGGAGAAAACTGGAGTCTTCTTTATAACTTCTTAAAAACTGCATTAAAATACCGGCAACAAATTATGAATGAAGCATTCTAAATAAACATAACTATATATTTTCTTAATAGTAAAACTAGATGGTCAAAAACATTATTTAAACTTTACTTACATAATACATTATTTTTTTTTATTTAAAGAACACACTCATTTTCGGCTGACGGCAAAAGCCAATGCTCTATTGTGAATTTTGTACCAAACACTGAAATTATTGAACCAAATAAATCACTACACTACAGCGCTAATTGGATCTCATTTCCATTTCTACCTACCTACCTTCTGCATTCCTTTCTAAGTGGATCTAGCCCTGAGTTCCACCAGTGTGGTTTCTTTTTACCTCTTACTTGTATAATAGGACATGCAGTATCTATAGCTTTGTTAAGGGCTAATGTTAGATTATTGACTTTGTCGTCAAGATCTTCAGTGTTGGAGGGGGTATTAAAGAGTTCAGGTTTTACTAAACTATTTAACGTTCTCTTGTATTTTGGCCAATTTGTTCTTTTTAGATTTCGAAAGATCGGTTGGCCAGGTGGTTCATTTATAAAGTTAAATTGGATGTATCTATAATCAGAAAAGGAGTGATCTTTAGAAACCTTCCAGTTCAAAATATTATTATTAATGAAGTCGGAGACAAGAGTTATATCTAAAACTTCATGTCGATTTTTAGTAATAAAGGTTGGCTCTTTACCAATGTTACTTATGAGTAGGTTAGTGTTTAGACTATAGTCGAAAAGAGACTCACCCCTGTCGTTTATATCCGTGCTACCCCACACTGTATGGTGGGCGTTAGCATCACTTCCGATGATGAGGCCGATGTTGAGTCTTTGCGCTTCAGCTATTAATCTCTCTAGGGTGTCACCCGGGAGAGGGCCAAGTTGGTCGTGGCCGAGATACGCCGACGCCAGCCAGAATGTTCCTCTGGCTGTTTCCAGACTTGCGGCGGTGATATCTCGATCGCTTGTAAAGGGTGTTTAAATTTTAAGGGCCGATGTTGATTTTGAATAAAACACAAATCATTTGAAAAATTACTGTCATTTCTTTTTATTGTGCTTATATGGTTCAATTATATACAAAACAATAGACCGACCAAATGGCCGCCGCGATCTTGGGCCACATCTCTATCCGATGATTCAAATTTTCGATGACGCTGAGTGAGGCATAATTGAGGTTCTATGCCATTAATGTGCTTATCTAATTATTGCAGGCTTGGCTCACATCTTTTCTTTCAAATAACCCCAAAGAAGAAGTCCAACGGTGTCAAATCACTTGATCTTAGATGCCAATTGACATCGCCACCACGTGAGATAACAAGGCCATTGAATTTGTTGTGCTAAAGAGGCATTGTTTCGTTAGCTGCATGACAAGTGGCACCGTCCGGTTCTGTTGAAACCACATATCGTTCACATCCATATTTTTTAATTTGGGTCATAAAGAGTTCGTTTATCATCTCACGATAGCGAACACCATTCACAGTAACTGTCTGACCTGTCTCATTTAGGAAAACATACGGCCCGATGATGCCGCCAGCCCATAAACGGAACTTTGTAGGTGCATTGGGTTTTCGACAGTCACTTTTGAATTATCATTCGCCTAAATCCTTAAATTCTGCTTATTAACGAATCCATTGGGGCAAAAATCAGCCTCATTACTGAAGATGATTATCTTCGAAATTTGATCATTTCTTGCCACCATTCTGACTATTGAAGATGATTGAAATGATCAAGAGGTTTTAGTTCTTGAGTCAATTGCACCTTGTAAGCCTGAAAATGCAAGACTTTACGTATAATGTTTCTAAAAAAGGACAGTAAGAGGTACAATTGTTGAGCACGACAACGAGTTGTGAACGGATCTTCAGCCACACTATCACGAACAATAGCAATATTTTCTGCTGTACGAGCTATACGAGCATGCACTGGTGTTTTGACATCTCCTACAGGCCCGGTTTGTTCAATTTTTTGCACGATTTTTCTGATTTTACGCATATTTGGACGATTACATTGACCGAAAAAATCACGAAGTGGACAATATGCATTGTGATTTGAACGCCTATTTTCATAATAAGCCTGAGAAACTTTAACGCATTGCTTCATTGTGTAACTTTACATGGTTAAAATTGATTTCGCCTGAAATTGAATAATTTTAAATGAAATGCATACAAATACCTCGATATTTAGATGTGATTCATATTCAATGTCGGCCCTTAAAATTTAACCACCCTTAATAATGGCTTTTCACAGTCGAAATGGAAACAAACATGATAAAATGAAAAAAAAATTTGAATTTGCTAAATCTAAACTTAAATTAAGTATTGAATTCCTTGGACATAACCTTTTACCCCTAATTTAAATTTTAGAACGCTTAGTTTTTACTAAATACATCGCATTTTGTACTTGTGACATATTGGAATTATATGACAAGTATTGCATTTGTAAAACATTTCTAACTTGAAATTTTATTCAAACATATCAGAGGGTCTCTCGATTTCGTCCCTCTGTCTGTCTGTCCCCGGCCCAATAGCCCAAAGAGTTCAAACTTAGAAATTAAGGTTTTAAGCCTATAGGCGTTTTTTCTTTCTTTTTTTTAAGACTAAAAATAACAGCAGTCCCCATACAAATTTTTGTTGGCCAAAAACTTGAAAATTCAAATTTTTTGAAATACGAATCAAGGGACATTGAATACATTTTCACTAATTTTTTTTTTCTTAACTTGGCTTCTTTAATCAAATAATACATATTTGTGTATTACTCCAGAAGGACCATTGAACCGTTATTTGTGTATTAAGTTTTATAAAAAACTAATGAACCGATTTCAACAAGTTTTTTTTCTGCACAAGCTTTTTTAATACTTGATGTTCAAAAATGTAAAATTTTTAACAAAGTTTAAACATAAGAAGAAAATGCATATCTCGTTAACTTCCCATAGGAAGTTATTGTAATCGGTCTGATTTGTCTAATTGAAAATGTTGACATTTCTCGACGTTTCAAGGTCCCTAGAGATGAAATAAAAGGATCAACAGTTTTTTTTACAAAAAATTAAAAACCTAAAAAATAAATTAACAAAAGTTGGTAAAATTTAGATTTCGACTCAAATATCTTTTAAAAAATTAAAAAGACTGGCATGAAATTTTATCTTATAAGAAATATTGTTTTCAACATTCGATAAAATTGTGAGAAAAATCGAATCGACAGTTTTCTTACCAAAAATAAAAACCTAAAATAACATTACTAAAACTTGGTAAAAATTTACTTTCGACTCAAATATCTTTATTAAAAATATTGGCTTCAAACTTATTTTATCTCACAGAAAATATTGTTTTCGACATTTAGTAAATTTTTTTCTAAAAATCCAACAGCCCTTTTATTTCATAAAAAAATAAAATCTACACAAAACAGTATGCAAAAATGTTAAAAATTGCTGTTCGGTTGTCGATATCTCGTGAACAATAGAAGACATTGACTTTAAATTAATTTCATTCATCCAATTTGTATTTGTTTATATCGGGTGATTTTTTAAGAGCTTGAGAACTTTTTTAAAAAAAAAAACGCATAAAATTTGCAAAATCTCATCGATTCTTTATTTGAAACGTAAGATTGGTCCATGACATTTACTTTTTGAAGATAATTTCATTTAAATGTTGACCGCGGCTGCGTCTTAGGTGGTCCCTTCGGAAAGTCCAATTTTGGGTAACTTTTTCGAGCATTTCGGCCGGAATAGCCCGAATTTCTTCGGAAATGTTGTCTTCCAAAGCTGGAATAGTTGCTGGCTTATTTGTGTAGACTTTAGACTTGACGTAGCCCCACAAAAAATAGTCTAAAGGCGTCAAATCGCATGATCTTGGTGGCCAACTTACCGGTCCATTCCTTGAGATGAATTGTTCTCCGAAGTTTTCCCTCAAAATGGCCATAGAATCGCGAGCTGTGTGGCATGTAGCGCCATCTTGTTAAAACCACATGTCAACCAAGTTCAGTTCTTCCATTTTTGGCAACAAAAAGTTTGTTAGCATTGAACGATAGCGATCGCCATTCACCGTAACGTTGCGTCCAACAGCATCTTTGAAAAAATACGGTCCAATGATTCCACCAGCGTACAAACCACACCAAACAGTGCATTTTTCGGGATGCATGGGCAGTTCTTGAACGGCTTCTGGTTGCTCTTCACTCCAAATGCGGCAATTTTGCTTATTTACGTAGCCATTCAACCAGAAATGAGCCTCATCGCTGAACAAAATTTGTCGATAAAAAAGCGGATTTTCTGCCAACACACATTTCGAACCGAACACTGATTTTGGTAATAAAATTCAATGATTTGCAAGCGTTGCTCGTTAGTAAGTCTAATCATGATGAAATGTCAAAGCATACTGAGCATCTTTCTCTTTGACACCATGTCTGAAATCCCGCGTGATCTGTCAAATATACTAATGCATGAAAATCCTAACCTCAAAAAAATCACCCATTATGAAGTTAAAATAAACGAAATAATAACTTATTTCTTCTAACATTTTAATTTCATTTTAAATTTTCTGCATCAGCAACTAAGGAACATCAACAAAGTCGTAAACTTATCTATAAGCTCCTTTCAAAATCCATGTAAAAATGTTGCGCTTTCTTAGTCTTTAATTTTTTTTGTCTACAATAAAATTTTAGTATACCTATACCAAAATATGTATGTATGTATAACTTAGTCCCATCTCAGATATTTATCGTTTCATAGAGAATCAAGACTTAGAAAATATTTATATTCTCATTAAAATTACTTTTTACTAGAAAAAAAAAAAAGTTTTACAAGTTGGTATTGACCATAATAATTTTTTTAACAAAATTATTTGATATAACCAATTTCATGAGCACTTTTTTAAAACTTTTGAAACTATCATCTTTTGACAAACTACGACGGGTCTATGAAATAACTCCCACGAAATAAGTCCCACTTTTGAAAACGAAATAGGTCCCACCAAAATGAAATGATTTAAAAAATTGAAAATGAAATGATTAAAAAAATACTTGAATATATAATAAGTAATTAATAACAAAAAAAGGAGAGCCATAAGAGATAAGGACATAAAATTATGGTTGTTCCTTTTACGAAATGTCCAATATATAACTTTTTGCATAAGAAAAAAATGAGAAATAAAGCCATAATGGCCTTTTATTCAAAAAAGCTGTTGATATTGGCGCCTGCCTGGCGACTTTACATACCCTAAGCGGAGCAAGGGAGTTGCGTGAGCGGGTGTGACCCGAAAAAGGGATGTAAAATCCTGAGAACCCGTGAAGCGGGCCACCCACAGGTGCTTTTATTGAAAGAAGTTGTTGATATAGGCGCCTGCCTGGCGACTATACCTATATATAATTGTTTCTCAAAAAAAATATAAAGAAGCTTGCTGTTATTCCTCTTCCCTGCAATTATTTCGTATGTTACACTCATGTTTACTATTGAAATTCACAAACTTAACTAATCAATATAATGATAAGGTCTTGTAAACTAGCACACTTAACAACAAATTTGAAACAATATCATTCATTTTGTAAAGAGCAAGAAATAACGGAACTTTTCGAAAGCATATTCTACAATACAATAAATTTTTTTTTTAAAGCAACAAAAAGAACATTATGAAATTCAATGAGAAACAACGTGAAGAGCAACAAAAACAGCAAAAATTATTAAGCATTCTCTTAAAATGCAAAATTATGAAAATGAAATAAGTCCCACTTAAAACGAAATAAATCCCACCAAAAAAATATAAATTTAGGGGTATGAAATAACTCCCACTTTACAAAACGAATTTATTCCCACTCAAAACGAAATAAGTCCCACTTAAAATAAAAACGCGTAACGAAATAAGTCCCACCAATTGACGAAATAAATCCCACTTTCAAAATAGCAATTTTTGGTGGGACTTATTTCGTTTTTAAAAGTGGGACTTATTTCGTGGGAGTTATTTCATAGACCCGTTTCGACAACGCATTAAAATTGTTAAAATTTACTGAAAAATTAAAAAATTAAATTCAGTCACAGTTCGCAGTTTTACAGAAACAGTCTCCTGACAATGATTTTTCCTTGAGATTTGGTCAGAATTGGTCATAGAGATCATGTGATTTAACACCCTTAGACTATTTTCTTTGATTACGCGTGAAAGATAAGGTCTTTAAAAATGTTTCATAATCGATTTAAAAACTTTAAAATTAGATAAGTTATCGAGAATACACAAACACAAATGTAAAAATTGACAATGAAAAATTTAAACCTGCAAATGTAAGGCCATTTTGTTGGCATAGTTTTGCTGTTAAGAAACATTAATTGATTTCCTATAAAAATACTCTTTTAATAAGAAAATTAGATCTCGAGGTTGAATAGCTTTTTTAATATTTACTCGTATGAAGAGACAAAGAAAAATTTTTATTATATTTATGAAGAGACAAACATCTTGTATTGCAAGATTTTTTATCCAAAAATATCAAGAAGTACGTTTTAAGAATCAATTTTTCATTCATATTGAAAACCTTCAAACTACTTTTCCACACAACTGTTTTCTTAATATATGTCAATGCCAAAGAAACCTATTTAAATTTATTTGACGCAAAATTAATACACGGCACGATTTTCCAAAATTAAAATACTTTCCAATAAAATTTCTGCGCATTACACCAAACAAAAAATGTATAAAATCTGGGACATAAAAATATAAAATATTTGTTCACCTTCAACTTTTTTCTGTGTTATGTGTTTAAGTATTTAATAAAATTTTATTATTTACTTTTCTTATTAAAGAAAATCAAGTGTAACCACATTTTTAAAAAGAAAAAAAAAAACATTAATCTTAAACGAAAATTTCTCTTCCAATATCAAACTCAAAAAATGGCGTCGTCGTTAATGTTGTCGTCTCCACTCATACGAGTTTATTTTTCTTATTTTTTTTTCTTGGTTTTTGACTTTTTATACAATTTTTGGCAACGTTTTGTATTTACAGAGAAAAAAAAAGTGAAAAACCATTTCGTAGAAGAAATTATATTTGGTTGCATGACACATCGCGGGCAATTTACCGCGTCGTTGTTCTTAAAGAATTTTTAAACCCCAAACTACTGGTAATGAGATAGAAAATTCTTTCAATCTTTTGTTTGTTAACTATTAACGACACTACAATTCTCTATTATTATGCTCATATACTTGCATCCCTTTTAAGAATGACGAAACCATTTCGTTGGTAGGTGGTTCAAAAAACAAAACACAAAAACAATTTTCTAATATAAAAATATTTCTCGAACTGAAAAAATATCGTAATATTTTATGTTTCAAATAAACATGACAATTTGTCGACGTTATCTGACGTGATTCTGAAATGATCTTCCATCAAAATCAACTTCAACAGATCGTATTTTATCGGAATACAAAATGAGGCCACATATCTTAGAGATGCACAACTGATGCACGCACAGCTCACCCGTCGCGCACCACCGACTTACCCGCCCGTGTGACTGATAGCAACCGGGTGTTTGAACGTGTATTGCCTTGCATTTCCTTTTTTAGACGACAACGACATTGATGTCGACGACAACGACTTCGACGACGACGGCAGTGACGACGACAAAAACAACAACAACTCGATCAGTTGCATAAGAAAAACACTGATCTTATTGTTCATAAAATGTATTTTAGTTGAATGAAACATGATTTTTGATTATTTCCAGAAACAGCAATTGACCAAATTGCAATGCACTGGCAATGGTATGAAAATGAAGTATAGTAAATCATCTGTATCGCTTGCTTAATGGTTATGTGACTCACAACCAAGCTCAGAGATTCGTCTTGTGTTAATTAATAACTCAGGGCATTTTTTCTGTTGGAGACTTCATGTACTTTTCTGTTCCAATTCAATTTGCTTATGTCTGAAAATGGATGCAAAAATTGATTGCTTCCGAAACGCCTACTTGCCATCCTCATCGCCATCGCCAATGTTTTTGTTTTTTAAATTTTTCTATGGAACTTATTATTAGTTGATTCTTTTGAATCAGAAGATAAAAACAAAATATTCAAAATGATTAGCCCACGCGTCTATTGGGATCGTTCATCATATTGAATAAAAATAGTTTCATGAGACACGCAAGTGATACACACCAGAAACACATAATTCGAAAGTAAACAAAACTCGGAAGTGACGCGTTGATGTTTTTGTGCTGAAGCTGAAGCTGAAATGAACTCAACATATTAACTGTATGATCTGTATGCCCTTATTTGGTATTCTATAATTGTTATCTTAAGACAATATTAATCTTTGTGCTTTTAAGACACTCAGTTTTAACAAAGATTGAAAGACTGTTCTTCTCTTATGAGGAAAGTAGTTGCTCAAATTATTTTAAAACTTTGTGAATATTTTTGACACTTTTCTTTTAAGATTGAGATTGAAGTTAGGAAACGATGGAGGCAGCTGTGAGGAAATAAAGTTAAAGAAATATTTTTTTCTCATGATTTTATTTCCAGTTTTTGACTTTTTTAAATGTTTGTTTTAAATATAATTTTGGCAAATTATTCTGCAATTCTGTTAGTTATTTTATTTGTTTTGTATTTACTCAGTACAAAATTCTGCCTGTCAGTGTTGGGACACAGTCATTGTGATGACCGACCGTCCCAAAAACGAGTCAACGTGTCCCAATAGCATTGACTTACACATTAGACTAGTCAACGCATTGAATCAAAAATAAGTATCAACTTGAGTGTCAATCTGTTCGTCAACGTGTTGAGAGCATTTTCATTGACAGATTTTTACGTCAGAGAGTCATCGTGTTGGCCGTTTACATTGACCGTCTAATAGTATCTTTACAAGTCTTATTTAACAAATTTTTAAAAATAAATGGCAACATTTTTGATGAACAACCAACATTTTGCTGATTAAAGTTTTACCTCGGAGATGTTATGTACCATCTGGGTGACGACGTCTGGAACGAAAAATAATTTAAATGTCAAAATATAAATTGTTTTTAAAGATTACATTCCAAGTCTTTCAAATTTCATTGGTAGAAATTATGATACTATGTAGCTTAGAAAAGTAACTTTCTCGCAACTAGATTAACATTATATTTAATTATTCGGCTTAGTTCTATATATGTATGTATAAATAATCTAAATATATAATCTTACTAAAATAACTTATAGTTAAGGATGAGCTGCTGAAAGGGACAGCTTAGGAGACTTTGTCTCCAGCTAGAAAAGCTTACATTGAAATCAAAAATGTTTTTTCATTTAAATTTAATTTTGTAAAAAAAATTTTAATAAACAAATTTTAAAGATCAAATGAATTCAGTTTATACTGAACCTAAACAAAAGTTTGAACAAAAATGTACATAATTTCATAAAAAGATGAGAATAGATAACTTCCCATTCATGTCCGTCTATCGATTTTTCTAAAACTTTAAGAAAATATTTGTAACAAAATTTTTTGTAAATTACAAAATTTAAAGTCAATATCTTTCTTGTTTCTCATAATAATTGAGCTGAAAACCATTTCGTATCAGTTATTCTTTATTTTTGTACATGTGATAAAATAGGTTTGATTTCAATATCTGTTTATTGCTCCCGAAATTTTTTAAAGTATACAAAAAACACGGACGTACAGACGTACGAACGTACGTACACACGCACGCACGTACAGACATCTCTCTAAAAATCTTTTATTTCGACTCTAGGGACCTCTAAACGTCGAGAAATGTCAAAATTTTCAATTTGACAAATCGGACCAATTGCAATAACTTCCTATGGGAGTTACTAATTTGCAATAAAATGTTATTGCGTTCTCAAATTGAGATCTAAGCTATACAATCTTTCAAGTTGGATCAAGGTGCACATTGTGTACAAATTTGATTAAAATCGGTTAAGTAGCTTACGAGTCCATTGCAGATAACCAAAACGTGACACGTAATTTATATACGTATGAATATAAGGGTGGAGTGAAATTTATTTTTCCGGAAATCTTTAAGGCCTATATGCGGAAAAGTTGAATTTGGGGACCCACAGGTTGGGTGCAAAATTTGGTCAATGTGTGACGTCATCCTAGGGTTCCTTCATGACGTCATTGTTTTGGATTTTTTGACATACCTACTTTTAAAAAAAAAAATTAATGTAGTTGTATATAGAGTTTATACTTATAGTACCTAGTCATATGCACCGGCAGAAATTTTTCAAGGGGGCGAGGGTAAGTTCACACAGGGGGAGGGGGCAAATCATGGATCCGTTAAAAAAAATTAGTAGTTATTGGTGAAAAGTGCATAGAAAACATTTTTAAATACATAATATTTATGTTGGTAGGGTGGTAGGGTGGTAGGGTAGTATTTTCCAGTGCCAAGGTGGGGGGGGGGGGTGGCAATGTCCCCTTTGTCATCTCTCCGGACGCCCACGACAGAACTTAAAATATTGCATCTAAACTGAGGCAATAGCGATTTGAATGAAGGTGGAACTAAAAGTGGTCGTTATTATTTTAATTTTAATCTAGTTCTCCTTGGGCCGTTTCTCATTTTTTGTATGCTTTTATTTTCTCGTTTTGACTTTTTTCCATTTGAATCGGCATTCTATTTATATTCTTATTTGTGAGTGCCGGTTGTTTTATTTTAAATTGTGAAAATGCCAAAAACGCGAAGTGAAACCGAGTGTGAAGTTTTTGGAGCACCCTCCGAGCTTTAAACTAATGTTCATCCAACTTATCGTGATGTCATGAAAACGTATTTGTTTATCAGAAACGCATTGAAGGAAAAACAGAAAGGATATGACGAAAGTGCTTTTGAAGTGTGTTCGAAATTAGTGATCGATTTAAAAAGTGTTTGGCTAAAAGCATAAAACATACAATGAAAAATACAAGGCAATAAAAAAAATATAAAATCAAAGAAAAGCTCATTTATTGAAAAACTTAATTTATTTAAATCGAGCTCGAGCAGCAATATACTTTTTGATTTATCAGCTTGTAAATGTAATTACTTTGCCATGTATCCTTGCCCAGTAAAAGTTCCTCAAGCAGAACGCTGTTTTTTACTTGACCAAAGACAATCAAGGAGTATGATGATTGGTAGTGTTGACTCTGAGTTGACGAAAAAGATAAAAAAAAGAATGATCGCAAAATTCAAGAGGATCTAAAACGAAAAAGGTATGAAGAGATGAAAGAATCTCTAAGAGACTCAAAAATTACCTTCGAATTTCTGATGAAAGTGGGGATGATCCAAATGTTTTAAGTTTTGACGAGGACGAGGGCGATGTCGACAACGATGTTCCGATATTACCCAGCAGAAGTCCGTCAATTCCAAAATTACAAGCTAGGATAAATTTAACGAATTTAGCATCAGCCTGCGACAGAACAGGAGTATCCGACAGGTCAGCATCAATTCTTGTAAGTTCTCTTTAACAAGACATTTGTGTCGCCAAATTCTTCAATGTAAAATTGAAAATATAACAGGCTTATACTTTGACGGACGAAAAGACAAAACAATTATTTTGGAAACAATTGGGGCCAGACACATCGGAAGATTTCAATGGAAGAACATATTGTACTTGTTTCTGAGCCGGAAGGACAGTATCTGGGACATGTTACTCCATCCTGTGGGAATGCCAAAACAATATCTTCAAGCATAATTGGATTTGTAAAAAAAACATCCTGTGTGTTAATATGGAAGAAATTACAGCGGTTGGATGCGATGGAACTATTGTGAACACTGGATCCAAAAATGGTATTGTATGTCAGCTCGAAGCAGCCATTGGTAAGCCAGTACATTGGCTCATTTGTTTACTCCATCTAAATGAATTCCCACTTCGTCATTTAATGGCACATGTTGATGGAAAAACCAATGACCCAAAAAGCTTTTCTGGAGTACTGAGAAAAGCTCTTGAGAGCTTTGATAGTTTACCAATTCAAGGTTTTGAAAAGATAATGTTAGAACTGCCTCCGATAACTATAGAACATTTAAGCACGGATCAGAAATATCTGTATGAAATGTGTGAAGCAGTTTCTAATGGAAATGTAGCTGAACTGACGCCAGGAAGAATGTCTCATTCAAGGTGGCTTACAACAGCTAACAGGATTCTACGACTCTATGTAGCAACTGAAAAACCTTCAAAGGAGTTATTGGTTCTGGCTACGTACATAATAAAAGTGTATGCGTTTGTTTGGTTTCAAATCAAAACAAAACCATCTTGTTTAGATGGACCAAAACACATTTTAGCACTAATAAAAGCGTCAAAATATCTACCCAAAAACCTTAAGGCAATTTTTCATCCGGTAGTAGAGCGTAATGCATATTTTTGCCATCCAGAAAATATTTTACTTGCTATGTTAGCTGATAGCCGAAGCCATGTCCGGGAATTAGGCCTTAGAAGGATTTTGAATTTTTTTTTACTAAAACATGTAATTTATTTTTTTTTGCATTCAAAATGTAATCTTAAGATTTGTTCTTTATTAAAATGTGATTTTTGTAAAGCATATAATACAAATTGTCTGTTTTAATAGTAAGGAATATACGATTGAAAGGGCATTTTTGTTTGCGAATAAAGGAACCTTAGGACATAATTTTTGTTTGCTAAAAACTTGTGGTATCGTTAAGAAAAAACCAAATTTAACTTTTAGTACCATAGGCATACGAAAATTAAAAAAAGAGGCTGAGATGCGACCCACACTGATAACTTCCCATCCCGTCTATCGATTTGTCTTGCTTAAAAGTTTGTCTAAATGTATCAATTCTTACCAAATTTGCGTTCTATTTTTTGTAGATTTTATTTTTTTTTATGAAAAAACGGACAGTTGGATTTTTATAAAAAAATTATTGAATATAAAAAACAATATTTTCTGTGAAATAAAATAAGTTTGAAGCCAATATTTTTAATTTTTGAAAAGCTATTTGAGCCGAAAATCAATTTTTACCAACTTTTATTAATTTTTTTGTTTAGGTTTTTATTTTTTGTAAAAAAACTGTCAATTCGATTTTTCTCAAAATTTTTCCTAATGTTGAAAACAATATTTCTTATAAGTAAAAATTAGTTAGAAGCCATAATCTCAAATTTTTGAAAAGATATTTAAGCCGAAAATCAATTTTTACCAACTTTTGTTAATTTTTTTTTCGGTTTTTAATTTTTTGTAAAAAAACTGTCAATTCTATTTTTTTCAAAATTTTACTGAATGTTGAAAACAATATTTTTTTAAAGATAAAAGTAGTTTAAAGCCAATATCTCAAAGTCTTGAAAAGATATTTGAGTCAAAACTCAATTTTTACCAACTTTTTTTTTATTTTTTTTAGGTTATTATTTTTTGTAAAAAAACTGTCAATTCGATTTTTCTCAAAATTTTATCAGATGTCAAAAACATTTTTCTTCATTGCACAAAATTGTTTTGGAAATCAAATCATATTTTAGTCGTAAAATTTTCGAAGTGACAAATTTTTTTTTTCAGTTTTTTTGATTTATAAAAAAAACCGTTAATTGAATTTTTTTCCAAAAATATAATTGTTTTGTATCACGTTACAATATATAATATAAAATTTAGCGTCATTGGTTCATGAGATATTTAGGGTTAACCAAAATTTTCACCTTTTTTTTAAACTGCTATGGTAAAAAAACCACCCACGCAATTTTCTTGAGAGCCCTTTCTGCATCTTTCTGCCTTATTATCTGTATAACAAAATTTATTTGAAGTCGATATCTCTTCTGGATCTTGAGTTATGGACGACGAAAAAAACGTCGCGAACGTACGGACGTACAGACGTACGGACGTACGGACGTACGTACACACGCACGCACAGACATCTTTCTAAAAATCTTTTATTTCGACTCTAGGGACCTTGAAACGTCGAGAAATGTCAAAATTTTGAATTTGACAAATCGGACCCATTACAATAACTTCGTATGGGAAGTTAAAAAAAAAAAGTTCAAATTCACTCCGGCCTTTTTTAGAAGAAGACTATTTTGTTTGTCTATACACTATGCCTTGTTTACTGTAATGTTTAATTTAATTAAAACAACAGCATGCAAAATTAAAAACTTAAAATAATTTGAACGTGAAATTTAAATATTTTAGCTAGCAAAACAAAAGACATTAAAAAAATGCATAACTTGTTCGTTTAACTTATTTATTCAGACTGTAGGTACTTAAGAATAAGAATATAATTGGAAAAGAAAGCTTTCTTAAAACAAATAAACAATAGATTTTAAGTTCTGTACATGAAAGCAGTTTAAATATCATTCGATTTATCATTGAGTGATAATTTTATACATAAAATAGTTTATGTTTCGAACGAAACATATATTTAAAGCTTTTTCTATAACAAGAGTAATTGTTTAAGCTGAACATAATATCGTAAATTAGCGTTGACGTGATATATTATTTGTATTATTGAGATAAAGTTTAATTGTAAGAGATGAAATCCCATACAACCTTAAGGCTCTCGAACACTTTTCTCTAAACCTAATCCATCAACAGTGCAAAAAAAACTATCATAACATTGTATAGCAATTAATGGCAGATCCAGGAGGGGAGGTTGTAGGGATCATGGCCCCCCTGGGGGATAATTTGTTTGTTTTTCGAAGAAATTTTTTGGTTCAAACATGTGGTTTTTCTAAAACTTTCTCTAAATTTTGTGTTATTAATTTGGCTTCTCTCTACAAGAAAAACATATTTTCGTATTGCCCCAGAGGGATACCCCTAAAAAAACCTTTATTTTGTTTTTAAGTTTTCTCAAGAACTAATGGACCGATTCCAAAATTCTTCTCCTTCTGTGCAAGCTCTTGTCAATGATCAAATTGGTGATGATTTTTTATGATCAAAAAAGTATTTTTTTTTTATTTTTAAGAAAATACTAATATAAAATAAAAATTATAAATTATAAATACTAACCAAAAATATTTTTAAGACAAAATTTAAAACTTAAAATGATTTTCGAAAAAAAATAAGTTAATCTAGATTTTTTGACAAATAAAATGGCATTTAAATTTTTGAGAAAAACTTATTTTGCAGGTACATTTTTAAATCTTAAAAGGTACATTTTTAAATCTTAAAATGTAGGAAGTATTTTTAAACAAACTTTTTGGAAGAATTTAGCAAGTTCTAGCGACCCAGTCGTGCATTTTATTTCTTTCAAAATTGGTTTTCTGTTGAATAAATCTTAAAAGATCTTAAAAAATTAAATAAATCTACTTTTGAAATGAATTTGCTTTGGATGCTCTAGAACTGAAATTTAAACATGAATTTCAATATTACAAATGTCCCAAAAAAAATCAAGCGACACTTTTGTTAAACTAATGGCTGAATGGTGAAAAACATAATAAACGTTTCATATTTTTTGCAGCGTTCTTCGCATTAATAGAAATGAAACCAAGAAAAGTGTATTGTATTTTTGGAAAAAAAAGCAACGTTTCAAAACAATTTCCTACATTTCTGCGCGAAATGCACCAAAAACCCTCTAAACTATAAAATAATATAATAAACTATATGTAGGGAGTCATCCAAATTAAATAGTTAGACCATACCTTCCTGGACAACAATGTTCTAAAATAATTTGATAACTAAAGTTTGTCATTTTAGCAATTATTAAATTTTGTTAGCCTCCTTTACAAAGGAGTGTGTAACCCCCCGCTGATGAAAAGTCTGGATCCACCCTTGACAGCAATGCACCTAAAAATGTCCTATAAATATTTTCGAGTAATTTTAAAATTTAAAATAGACGTAATTTTAAGAAATTATAAAAGAAGCTCTCCACCAAAGATCAGCTTTTTCGGATCTTTTCGAAGTAATTATTTATTTATTTATTTCTTGTAATTATTTTTCCTTAAATCAATTAGTCGCGAAACTTTAAATCCATTCCATTTTTCAATACACTGTATCTTCGTCCTTAAACTAGGTTAATGACATAACATTTCCATAACATGACCAATGTCCAATTCGTCTTTGCCCATTGTTAACATCTTACATAATCCAAAGGAATAACCCCATAAAACGGTCACTGTTCCATCACAGAAATAAAATAAAAACCTGCCCCGTAGACCTACAAAAAAGTAAGTACTCGTTATTTTTCCATTCTGTTAAAAAAAAGTATAAGAATAAAAATAAAAATAAAAACAAAAACAAAAACACATGAGTAAACAATAAATTGTATGTGAGACAAATATGGAAGTAGTTAGTCGCAGCAGAGAGAAGTATAACCAGTTACCCAGTTCACAAAACTTCAACATATTAATGTAATCGGCTTAATTTAGTAAACATCACAAGCATTACCTTAAAAGCTATAAAAATAGCAATTATGGACACTTCTCTTGAATCAACATCAACAGCAACAACAATAACAGAGACCAGAGACAGGCTATACGAAAGCAAGAGCACATCCAAAACTGATTTCGAGTCGAGAGTAAATACTTGAACGTTCAGTGTTTCTGTTTTTGCTACTCGAAACTTGAGGAATTAGTCACTTTTCTTCCAATGAATCTGAATTCCAACAAAACTAATGAACGTGTTATTTATTCTGTTTTCCAATTAATCGTCATACTCGTTTAAAAAATATGTGGTATCAGAAGATTTTTGTATCTCTGACGACAACGATGCACGACTCAACGGTGACAACGATTTTAATATTAATTTTGTTGATCTCTGATTTCAATGTTAAGAGGTTATGGGGAGCACCGAGCACCGAGAACGGAGCACCTCTTCTTACCATCTCAGTAGCACCTACCTGTTACTTTCAAAAACCATGAGACCAGACAAACCATTCATCCATTCAACACCATAAACACAATTCAGTCAAGAGTATCGTATCGAGTATCAAGTTCGATTGGATTTGGATTCCATTCGATTCGATTGCAAATTAATTATTCTGTTTGCACTTTGAATCGGATGTCACTGTCACTATGATATTGGTGTAGCTTTCTTTATTACGATTTCGCATTTGATTACCGGATTCAATTTCATTCTCCATTCATTACTGCACTCGAACCAAATCCGTGTGTGGTGTTGAAATGATTTTATTGATGTTGACGATGTCGATTAGTATTTTTAATGTTTTGTTGTCATCTGAAATTATCTACACTAATATTATATAGAGGAAGGATTTGTATTTTTGTATATAACGAATAAACTCAAAAAGTACTGGACCGATTTTAATAATTCTTTTTTCATTAGAAAGCTACATTATCACTGAGTAACAAAGGCTATATTTAGTACTAGATTACTATAGAAATCTTTAGAAATTCCTATTAAAACCAACCGAAGGTGTAAAAACATTAGCCATAAAATGTCTTTCAAGGCATACGCTGCGAAGAGTATTAATGATAGGACAAAAAAATGTTTTCTAATTTAGTGATTCATGGTCGTTTTAATTACGAGTAGCATGCTTATAACTTAAATGTCTGTACCTATTTATGTCTACCCGTGCGAAGCCGGGACGGGCCGCTAGTTGAATATATATCGCAATAAAATGAGAGTGGAGAATGTCGCATCGTAGTATTTCAAATTATAAATTTAAAATTATATAAGAAAATAGATTGATATGTTCTTGTAGAAAAAAAAAGAACGAGTACAATAATGCATTGATGTTGAAAAAACTCTATGCGGTCATGATCAGGCCTAAATTACTCTTTAACAATTAAAAATACCGCTAAAAAAGTAGTGGGAGAACAGATAGATTGATGTACGGTAGAACATTTTGCAGTCAATCATTTTTGAAAATGTTTATTTTCCAAAAAATACTATTATTTTAAGTTGAAAATTAGTTAACAAACTTAAAAATCACGTTTGAAGTGTGTAAAAATCTAATCAAAGAGGTTTTTTCTCCACTTTTTCATACAGGGTTTTCCAACACGAGGTGTTTTTTGATATTGAAATAAGTAGAATTTTTAAGAGAAATAAATGTATTTTTATTATGCGGCTGTATGTTCAAGATATCTTCGCAAATTCTATCTTTAGGGTCTTCAATCGTTTGCTGGAAATGTAATAGAAATATCTAAGGACCTGAGAAAAAATAGTGAAATAGTGAGGTCTAATCACAATCGCCTCCAAACCGCAACAAACAGTGACACGTTGAGGTCTTTATACAAATTATTTTTTTTAATTTTTCGAGCCCTAAATGCAACAATTCTGCTTATTAACGTTACCTCCGAAGTGAAAATGGACTCTATTACTGAAGATGATTTTTCACTTAAAATTCGTAACAAGATTCAACGTTCTTGGGTGATCGACCGGGTTAGGGCCCTTAAAAGTCTTAAGATATAAGTCTAAAAGCTAGATAAAGTGTAATATCGTTTCGGAATGCCTAATTCTAAAGATAGAAAAGAAATCGACATCATAGCTTTTCCCCAGCACCTCTACCTTTTTCACCGACCGAGAAGATGCTTCATAACGACCCAAATGTAGTTTTGTTTTGTGAACTTTGACTTGAGCATGTTTAAATTTTTGTAATTTTAACAATTTCATTGTGTTAATGTAATGGGTCCGATTTGTCGAATTCAAAATTTTGACATTTCTCGACGTTTCACTGCCCCTAGAGTCGAAATAAAAGATTTTTAGAAAAATGTCTGTGTGTGGGTGCGTACGTATGTTCGCGACGTTTTTCTCGTCGTCAATAGCTCAAGAACCAGAAGAGATATCGACTTCAAATAAATTTTATTATACAGATAATAATGCAGAAAGATGCAGAAAGGGCTCTCAAGAAAATCAAGTGGGTGTTTTTTTTTACCATACCAGTTTGTTGAAAATTTTGGTTAATCCAAAATATCTCACGAACCAAATTATTTGTCACCTCGAAAATTTAACGAACAAAACAATTAAGTGCAACGAAGAATAACGTTTTCAACATCTGGTAAAATTAAGAAAAATCGAATTGACAGTTTTTTTTACAAAAAATTGAAAACCTAAAAACAGAACTTTAAAAAATTTAGTAAAAATTGATTTTCAACTCAAATATCTTTTCAAAACTTTGAGATATTGGCTTCAAACTAATTTTATCTTATAAGAAATGTTGTTTTCAACATTCAGTAAAATTTTGAGAAAAAAAAAACTTAATAAAAGTTGGTACAAATTTACTTTCGACTCAAATATCTTTTAAAAAATTTGAGATTATGTCTTTCAACTAATTTTGAAATATAGAAATATTGTTTTCAACTTTCGGAAAAATTTTGAGAAAAATCGAATTGACAGATTTTTTTACAAAAAATAAAAGCCTAAACAAAAATTAACAAAAGTTGGTAAAAATTGATTTTCGACTTAAATATCTTTTCAAAACTTTGAGATATTGGCTTCAAACTAATTTTATCAAATAAGAAATATTGTTTTCAACATTCGATAAAATTTCGAGAAAAATCGAACTGACAGTTCTTTTTACAAAAAATAAAAACCTAACAAAAAACAATACTAAAACTTCGTAAAAATTTACTTTCGATTTAAATAGCTTTTCAAAATTTAAAAATATTGGCTTCAAACTTATTTTATCTCAAAGAAAATATTATTTTCGATATTCAAATAGTACGCAAATTGATGTTCGGTTTTCGATATATCATAAACAATAGAAGATATTAACTTTAAATTAGTTTCATTCGTCAAATTTGTATTTGTTTATATAAGAAACTAGCGGCCCGGTACGTGCTTCGCTACGTATAAGGCATAGTTATAAAAAAAATTAATTATTAAGTTCATTTATTCAAACAAAAAAATATTTTAAATTGCTAGCTATTTAAAAGTCCAAATGATATATTGTTTATATTATATTTGTCAGCAAAGAGTAAAAACTAAAAAATAAAAAAGAATCGGGTACTCTTACTATGGTGGGTCTATATGGGTTAGTCTAAAACAGTTGGATAAACAATATTTTTTGCTTTTCCATTTTGAGCATGAATAAACAGTTGGGGGTACCGACTCTGGAACAGGCAACATAAAGTTGGCCATGTGAAAAACATAATTCCTCCAAATTGACACCAAAAACGTGAAGTGTTTGCCTTGGGCCTTATTTATGCGTCATCTTGATTCATAACACTGTCAATTGATTTATATGTCGTGACTACACCTGGCAGTTTCGCTTGAGTTTGAAAATTAATGGCATTGATATGAATGTTCTTCGGTGCTAAAATGGCGCGTTCTTTCAACCAATCATGATTTCTGTAGTTCTTAAGAATATTTGGAAAAACACATTTAACAAACTCATCTATAGATTGCGCAATTGTTCAAAAATTTTTCGGTAAAGTGATCAATCCGTTGGTATTGTCGATTGGTATTTTGCCATCACCAATTTCTAATAATTGTTTTGAAAACTCATGTGCAGTTGCATCATTATGTAGGTGAATACGCATATTAATGTTCAGTGTTAATTTTCGTACATATCTCCAAAGAACTGATGACTTCAAACAGGCGTTTATTTCATCAGCAGAAATTGATCGAGGAATGACAGGCAATGTTTGACGAAAGTCCCCTGACAGCTATATCAGAGCACCACCAAAAAGCTGTTGATTACTGCGTAAATCTTCATTGTTCGATTAAATGCTTCTATTGATTTTTTATTCGCCATTGTGCACTCATCCCATAAAATAATTGACGTTAATCGCAGAACTTTTACCATAGCAGAATTTCCCGAAATATTGCAAGTTGGAGTTTCAATCACCTGTACATGCAATGACAATTTTAATGCAGAGTGTGCGGTCCGACCACCTTCTAATAATGTAGCAGCAATTCCCGTAGATGCAAGTGCCAATGAAATTTTCTGTCCCGATCGAATAGTCGCTAAAATCAATGGTACAACGGAAGTTTTGCCTGTACCACTAGGTGCATCCAAGAAATATAATCCACCTGCGTTATTGCAAACGGCTTGCATGATTGTGTCATATACATTTTTTTGTTGAATTTGGAATCTCTAATAATTTTAATAGCACCAAAAGAAGTTATTTGAAAAGCCGAATTGTATTGTTGAATATTACTCAAAAACTGCTTCGACGTTTGAGATGTCCCAAAAATAAATGAATACAATGGTTCGGGTGGAGTTTCTAATGTTGGCAATCTCACTTTGCCATTAACACAACACATTCCGGGCGTTTCACCTGGAAAGTTAGCCGCATCACAATGTGGACATATTGCGTCCATCATTCCAATGTATCCGTACACACTATAATCAATCTGACTATTGTAATTAAAAGCAGCACGCAGCATTTCATCCAAAACAGCACGACGTATTCGTGATTAAGTACAGGTACAGGGTCAACAGATCTATTCTGTGCAGTACGTTCACGCTGCGATGTATTAGCTTGTGCGCGTTCATCTGTAGTCTGAGATCGTCTTAATAAAGACATTTGATTTGCATTACGCGTTCGCCGGCCGGAGTATAGAAAGATGTTGATTTTACCTTTTTTCAAGATTTTTTTTAAATTTTCTCTACGTACAAACCTTCTCTGGACTTCCACGAATAATTCAAGACCAAAATTATCCAAATCGGTAAAGGCATTGTTGAGTTATAACATTACAACGAAAAGTGGCATTGATTTTTATATATATATAGATAAAAACTTTTAAGAAATGCTACTACAATTGGTAAAAATTGGTTTTCGACTAAAAATCTCGTTAACAAAACTAGAATTTGAAATCATATTATTTCATCATATGCAAAACATTATTGGTAATTTTTAAAAATAATTCAACTGAAACTTTTTTTAACAAAACACGAAAACCTATAAACTTTTAAGCACGACAAATCGACAGACGGGATGGGAAGTTATCAGTGTGGTCGCATCCCAGCCACTTTTTAATTTTTTTTATAACGAGCGCTCTCAAAACGGGTTTTGAATACCCTTATGATGATTAAACACAGTGCGAGCAATTAGGAAAGGACAACAGGATTAGAAAAGACATATACCAATGCACATTAGATTTGAATGTCTGAATATTGTAATGAGTGGAAAATATTGAGCCTGGTAAAGCGTTGCACATTCGTAAAGTGCGGCTTAAAAATGATTACTATACTTAACAGTACATCCGAATTAATGCTGAATGGTAAACTGATGAGCATTCCTAGAAGTACATTTATTACACTTCAATTTTTTCAGGGGAGGAATACAATTGACTATTTCACTAGAGCATTGATTGTGGAAATATATAAAACAATGATAAGCATGAAACCTTGCGGCGCGGCGGTGTTCAAGAGATGCAAATATCTCAGTAATAGAATGATCGCCTATTAATTTAAGAGGTCTCTTTTCAATTCTATCCAAAAGATTCAAGTAAGTAATTGGGGCAATAGCCCAAATATGAGAATTATACTCGATTTTTGGAAGAATAAAAGCTTTGTAAATTATAGCTACATCAGAAGGTGTACAAAACTTCTTGCATTATCGTAGAAAACTCAAACACTTAGCAGCATTTTTGGCGATGTCAAATATAGGGTAATTCCACATTTAAGGGGTTTATGATGACCATACATACCTAGAACTGAAAGCTGTTCAGTTTCGTCGAAGCAAGTTCCAACCATGGATAGTGGCAATGGGGAAGGATTACGTTTTGCAAAAGTAGAAAGCATTGACTTTTCGAAGCATTACTACACGGTTTTTGATTCACCATTGGGCATTGCTGTCAATGAGATTATTGCTGCCGTTGGTAATCCATATCCAAAGAACAA
Source organism: Eupeodes latifasciatus (assembly GCA_920104205.1). NCBI lineage: Eukaryota > Metazoa > Arthropoda > Insecta > Diptera > Syrphidae > Eupeodes > Eupeodes latifasciatus. The sequence continues at coordinate 29,759,298 of OV049924.1, forward strand.
GGATAGGTATTTTAAAACGTATATGAAAATCTTAAGGTACTATCATCAGCGAAACATTTTAGCGGGTAAGAAGTTTGAAAACAAAAGATCATTTATAAAAACAAGACAGTGTCAGCGACAAAACGGAGCCAAAACGGACCCATCGTTTATTTTGTTGATATTATTGATTTGATTTGTATCCCGTCCAAAACTACTTGAAATGTAAGATCTGAAAGTTAATTTGTAACCAAAAAAAGAAAGAAATTTTTGATGCTTAACTCTCTCTAGAATCGCTTACGCTTTAGGAGGAGTCATGGCAGCATCGAATCAATACCAAACTGTGCTGCAAGCAAATTGGATTTATCAACCGAGCTTATCTCTTACTTTTTAAATATCAAAAAAATGACAACTTTAGAAGTGATTGCTGCCCATAAAACAGACTTTTTTTAATAAAACCTCTAATTGGAAAACCTCTTAAACGAGAAATGTTTGTACTCGTGACTTTAATCGTAATCCAACTGCAAAATCACTCTATAATGTCAGCTTTTTGTTAAATTCGAAAAAATATCATTCTACATTCTACATACATGAAGTAGTTTTCCAAATCTATAATCCCTGTCTTCAATATTCAGTTTAAATAGTAAAGTGTTTCATAAAGCGTTTTAAATGTCTCCATGAGATGTTAAATTTCACATGTCTTACATAAATCTTAAAGCAACGTTGAACTATTGATGATTAAACGTTTCTTAACGGAAAAAGGAAAAACGTTTTGAAAGTAATTCTTCACATCAAGTTTTTGAAATATATTGAAACAAATTTAAAAAGAAATAAAAAGAGGATGGGATGCGACCCACACTGATAACTTCCCATCCCGTCTATCGATTTGTCTTGCTTAAAAGTTTGTCTAAGGCCGCGGCCACGCAGTAAGCGGCTGAGCGGCTGAGCGGAAAAAAATATAAAACATATGAAATCACATAGAAGCGGCCACGCAATGAGCGAGCGGCGAAACAAAATTCTGAGCGGCTAAGCGGCGCCGCTCAGCAACCAAACCTGTTTTAATTTTCTGAGCGGCAAGAAGTAAAGATGGCCAAAGTAAACATTGAGTTGTTAATTTGGTGTGTGCAATCTCGACTTTAACTACTAATCGCTCAAAAGCAGTCGCTCAGTGCCTGGCCATACGTCGCTTAGAGTTGCCTCTCAGCCGCTTGCCGCTCAGCCGCTTACTGCGTGGCCGAGGCCTAAATGTATCAATTCTTACCAAATTTGCGTTCTATTTTTTGTAGATTTTATTTTTTTTTATGAAAAAACGGACTGTTGGATTTTTATAAAAAAATTACTGAATATAAAAAACAATATTTTCTGTGAAATAAAATAAGTTTGAAGCCAATATTTTTAATTTTTGAAAAGCTATTTGAGCCGAAAATCAATTTTTACCAACTTTTATTAATTTTTTTGTTTAGGTTTTTATTTTTTGTAAAAAAAACTGTCAGTTCGATTTTTCTCAAATTTTTTTCTAATGTTGAAAACAATATTTCTTATAAGTTAAAATTAGTTAGAAGCCATAATCTCAAATTTTTGAAAAGATATTTAAGTCGAAAATCCATTTTTACCAACTTTTGTTAAATTTTTTTTTCGGTTTTTAATTTTTTGTAAAAAAACTGTCAATTCTATTTTTTCAAAATTTTACTGAATGTTGAAAACAACATTTTTTGAAAGATAAAAGTAGTTTAAAGCCAATATCTCAAAGTCTTGAAAAGATATTTGAGTCAAAACTCAATTTTTACCAACTTTTTTTTTATTTTTTTTTTAGGTTATTATCTTTTGTAAAAAAACTGTCAATTCGATTTTTCTCAAAATTTTATCAGATGTCAAAAACATTATTCTTCATTGCACAAAATTGTTTTGGAAATGAAATCATATTTTAGTCGGAAAATTTTCGAAGTGACAAATTTTTTTTTTCAGTTTTTTTGATTTATAAAAAATCCGTTAATTGAATTTTTTTCCAAAAATATAATTGTTTTGTATCACGTTACAATATATAATATAAAATTTAATTCAAGTCTCTAGCGTCATTGGTTCATGAGATATTTAGGGTTAACCAAAATTTTCACCTTTTTTTTAAACTGCTATGGTAAAAAAACCACCCACGCAATTTTCTTGAGAGCCCTTTTTCCATCTTTCTGCCTTATTATCTGTATAACAAAATTTATTTGAAGTCGATATCTCTTCTGGTTCTTGAGCTATGGACGACGAAAAAAACGTCGCGAACGTACGGACGTACGGACGTACGGACGTACGGACATACGGACGTACGGACGTACGTACACACGCACGCACAGACATCTTTCTAAAAATCTTTTATTTCGACTCTAGGGACCTTGAAACGTCGAGAAATGTCAAAATTTTCAATTTGACAAATCGGACCCATTACAATAACTTCCTATGGGAAGTTAATAAAACGAGGCTGGGATGCGACCCACACTGATAACTTCCCATCCCGTCTGTCGATTTGTCTTGCTTAAAAGGTTTGTAGGTTTTCGTGTTATGTTAAAAAAGTTATCAGTTAAATTATTCTAAAAAATTTAAAAATCACCAACAACATTTTTCATATTATGATGAAATAATTTGATTTCAAAATCAAAATTTTTGTTAACGAGATTTTTAGTTGAAACCCAAATTTTACCAATTTTAGTAGCATTTCTTAAAAGTTTGTATTTCTTAAATAAACATATACAAATTGGATGATTGAAATGGATTTGAAGTCAATACCTTCTATTGTTCACGAGATATCGAGAACCGAACATCATTTTTTACCAATTTTGGGTACTATTTTTTGTAGATTTTAATTTTGTATGAAAAAACTGACTGTAAGATTTTTATAAAAATTTACTGAATATTGAAAACAATACTTTTTATAAAATAATGTTGAAAATGGGTATATCTAAATTTTGAGAAGGTAGTTAAATTCGAGGTTCAAATTTGAAATCAAAGCTAACACTTTACCCCAAAACTTATTTTTCAAACCAAGAAAGTATTGAATTCAAGATTTTTCAAAACCTTATAAAGAGTCATGTGAAGACTTGTACACAACCAAAGTTTTCATAAGAATTTTAGACAACTAAATACTTTAAAAAAATATTGTTTTTTTTTTGTGTAATATTTTTAAATGAATTTAATTTAAAAACCAGTTTAAAAATTGCAATATAACTTCTGAAAAATCACAAATTGTGTGCAAGTATTCATTAAATTTAATTTTTGTATGAGTAAGCTTCAAAAAGAAACGGAATAGAATGTACATGTCGTCTGCCCCACTGTAAACCTTCGGCAATTCACAATTTTAGCATCAAGTGAGAATAGAACTGATATTGCATTGAAAACACAAAACTCAAAACACCATGTTATAACATTGAACTATACGCCTACACAAGAATCACTCAGGTCATGCAAAATTAGAGAGGAGAATAGCTCGAATATATTCGTAGATAAAAAGCAATTAAAAAATCATTTACCTGACATTTTGTACGTAATAAATTATACATACATATATGTACATATGTATGTTATTTTTATTTTAATCTCTTATTGACTTATGTACACATTGGTATTTGTTCAAAATGAGAAAAGACAACAAACAAATACATACAAAGAAAAAAATTGTTGTTAAATTTAAAATAATAAACAACAGTGTTGGATCATTGAGGTATTTTGGGATAATTTACTTATTTTATTTGCTGATTAATTATTATTATTAAGTATAATGATGATGAATGGCATGTCATGTCGATTTTACAGGTGAATTTGAATTAACTTTCTATAAAAAAGATTTAAATGATATAAAATGATGGATTTTTAAATGATATTTACCAAATTAAAATTTAAAATATTAGAATAAGGATGCCAAAAATTGGATGCAGGTGACAGTGAGGTATGTTCAAGGTCAAATACTATTTGTTCTACATCAATCACACACAATTTTATAGATTTTGAAGTAAAAGTACATCTTTTCGCATATCTAGATGGGTGATTATACAAAAGTAGGGTAACTCGATGTCATCAACCAATATATACAAAGTCTGATTATATTTTATTGAGATTGCAATTTATTTTAAAACAATGGAAAGACCTTTATTTAGTCACCCAATTTCAGTTCTTCATTTTGAATACAAGTTATTAAAAAAACACAATTAGTTCTTAAAACGTCAGTCCTCTGGCATGTCACAACCCTGAAAACCAACCATTAAGTGACCGTCTATTAAACATTATCATTGATTTGAGAAAACTTATTAATTTAATACAATCTGCGATATATATAGTTAAATATATACTACAACTTTCATAATGCAGTGTTCTCCACTTTATTTAAAAAAATAAGAAATTTTGTGTTCAGTTTTATTCGTCAGTTTCTTGTGTGTTATTTAAATTTAAAATTCGTGCGATTATATCGCCGACTCAACGTCAAATCCCACTTTGAATTTTAATGTTGGTAATAAAGTTAGTTGCGGGTCGCACAATTTGACGGCCACCATAACTGTACCAGAGTTTGGGTTATGTTTGTTGTCTATACACGTGCTTAGCCAGTCAACACGTCAGTTTTATGGTAAGTCGTTATTTTTTTGTTAATCTAAAGTTTATTTTTATTTATTCGTATTAGACTTTGATTTGTTAAAATGTAGTTTGTTGATATTTGAAATTAGTCCAGATTATAATCTCAAATTTTGTCTTTTTCGTCAGTAGTGTGGCGTCAGTTCTGTGTCAGGTAAATTGTTATTGTTCTTCATTTCTTGATCATTAGTACTTTTAAGATGAATATTGTTAGATTTTGTTTGTTGATTACTTTGAAATATTTAGTAAAACTATGTGAAAGTAGTAAAAGATAAATGAATAACGTTACGTTAAATGTCAAAAGTCTGTTTTGAAAACTGATGTAGTATTTTCTCCTAGTATTACATATGTATTAATAATTATTTTTAATTGTTACTAAGTGATTTTAAGTGATCATTATTAAATCCTAAGAGATATTTACTAGTTTGTATTAAATTTCATTATAATACTTTTAAAACTGTGTATACTCGTCAGTCCTCTGGCAGTCAAATTCTGAAATTTTTAAATATCTTACAATGTACTCAAAACTGGCCCGATTGGGAATAATATATTAATTAGATTAGCTATCATATACAACCGAATTTATAGAAGTTTGATTTAAAACCTATCGTAAACAAATTATCCTCAAAAGTTACACAACTTTTGTATAATCACCCAGATATTGTGAGTGTTTAAAAATATACTTAAAAATTAAAATTATAAGCTTGTTGGATAATGCATACAAATTTATTGGAATTTTAAATTTAATTTTAAGAAAGTTAATAGGTTCTCTTAAGTCCAAATGAACTTACACCACTTGCAATAATTAAATTACAAGCAATACAAATTCAAAAAAGAGGCTGGGATGCGACCCACATTGATAACTTCCCATCCCGTCTGTCGATTTGTCTTGCTTAAAAGTTTGTCTATATGTATCAATTTTTACCAAATTTGCGTACTATTTTTGTAGATTTTATTTTTTTATGAAAAAACGGAATGTTGGATTTTTATAAAAAAATTACTGAATATCGAAAACAATATTTTCTGTGAAATAAAATAAGTTTAAAGCCAATATTTGTAATTTTTGAAAAGCTACTTGAGTCGAAAGTAAATTTTTACGAAGTTTTAGTATTGTTTTTTTTAGGTTTTTATTTTTTGTAAAAAAACTGTCAACTCGATTTTTCTCAAAGTTTTTCCTAATGTTGAAAACAATATTTCTTATAAGATTAAATTAGTTTGAAACCATTATCTTAAATTTTTGAACAGATATTTGATTCGAAAATCAATTTTTACCAACTTTTGTTACATTTTTTTTAGGTTTTTAAAGGTCGATAAATCGGACCCAGATCCACATTTTAATGTATATATGGTTTTAAAGTTTTAAAATTAAAAATCAGTTTAATTAGTAACTTACTTTTGATGAAATATTTATTTATTATGCCGCAAAAGAAAATATTGTAATAAATCAAAAGTTAAAAAAGGTTTCGTCAATAACATACGAGTACAAATAATATTTTTTTTAAATTAACTGATCTGTTTTTTTTTTCAAACTTTGATCGATGATTTTTTATCACGGATTCAAAAGTATTGTACATAAATAACTTAACAATGTTTTTGAGATGTCTAGTTCTTACGTAAATATTTTAAGAAGAGTTAGAAGAATTTTTAGGAAATTTCTTTTTTTTTTTTAATTCAGTTTTTCAAAATAAAATTAATTATATAATTTCCTCTTTCCGGAGTGAAACCTATGCCTGTAAAATTTGGCTTAGATAGATTTTTTTTAAAATAATTAATTTTATTTATTTTATATCATTTATAATTTTAACAGTAGGTACATTTTTGAAAGGGCCCAAAGTGATAACTTCCATGTTTTGGCGCTATATTTCTAAAAGCCTTTATATATAATAATAACACCATTTTGTGTAAGGTAACAAAATTTGATGTCAATATTTTTTTTTATTTCCTCAAAAAAAAAACATAGGTCGAAAAATATTTTTATCAGTTTTTAGTTATTCTTGTATAAAAAGCAAGTTGTGAATTTGGTTTAAAAAACAATTGATTTAAAGTAAACATCAATATTTTGCATACAAGAAACTGAGTTTGATTTCAATTGCTGTTTTTATTCCCGAGATAATTTAGACGAAAACTAATTTTTATAAATTTTTAATGGCATTTTTTTTTAAATAATGCTAATTTAATTATTCTAAGAGAATAACGTTTTGTTAATAAGCGTATTTTTACAGAATAATATAAATTTGAAGACAATACCTTCACTTAATTTTGAAATACTCGAGTCAAAACTTAGTTTTTTGAAATTGTGTGAAGTATTTTTTGTAGATTTTTACTTTGGCGTTAGGTTTATTTGCCCAAAAACCATATCGCCCAAATTAAGTGGAATGTCATAATTTATTTATTATGTTCAAAATAATTTTACTAACATTAAGTTGTTTGGATTGGATGAACCTTATTTTACCAAACCTAGAACACTTTCCTTACAAAATACCTATACAAACATAAAAGTCAAGGTTTTTCCTAAAAACTTTTGCATGGTAACACATTTTCCATAGATTTTCAGGTAATTTTAAGTCATCTGACGAAATTGATGAGAAGAATTAATACACCGAATTAAAAAAGACTTTTCGCATTAGACTAAATAAGAATCAAAAATGTACTACCACGAAATGTCAAAGAATACACTTAAATACCAATTAAAAAAGAGGCTGGGATGCGACCCACACTGATAACTTCCCATCCCGTCTATCGATTTGTCTTGCTTAAAAGTTTGTCTAAATGTATCAATTCTTACCAAATTTGCGTTCTATTTTTTGTAGATTTTATTTTTTTTTATGAAAAAACGGACTGTTGGATTTTTATAAAAAAATTATTGAATATAAAAAACAATATTTTCTGTAAAATAAAATAAGTTTGAAGCCAATATTTTTAATTTTTGAAAAGCTATTTGAGCTGAAAATCAATTTTTACCAACTTTTATTAATTTTTTTGTTTAGGTTTTTATTTTTTGTAAAAAAAACTGTCAATTCGATTTTTCTCAAAATTTGTCCTAATATTGAAAACAATATTTTTTATAAGTTAAAATTAGTTAGAAGCCATAACCTCAAATTTTTGAAAAGATATTTAAGTCGAAAATCAATTTTTACCAACTTTTGTTAATTTTTTTTTCGGTTTTTAATTTTTTGTAAAAAAAACTGTCAATTCTATTTTTTTCAAAATATTACTGAATGTTGAAAACAATATTTTTTGAAAGATAAAAGTAGTTTAAAGCCAATATCTCAAAGTCTTGAAAAGATATTTGAGTCAAAACTCAATTTTTACCAACTTTTTTTTTATTTTTTTTAGGTTATTATTTTTTGTAAAAAAACTGTCAATTCGATTTTTCTCAAAATTTTATCACATGTCAAAAACATTATTCTTCATTGCACAAAATTGTTTTGGAAATGAAATCACATTTTAGTCGTAAAATTTCCGAAGTGACAAATTTTTTTTTTCAGTTTTTTTGATTTATAAAAAATCCGTTAATTGAATTTTTTTCCAAAAATATAATTGTTTTGTATCACGTTACAATATATAATATAAAATTTAATTCAAGTCTCTAGCGTCATTGGTTCATGAGATATTTAGGGTTAACCAAAATGTTCACCTTTTTTTTAAACTGCTATGGTAAAAAAAACCACCCACGCAATTTTCTTGAGAGCCCTTTTTCCATCTTTCTGCCTTATTATCTGTATAACAAAATTTATTTGAAGTCGATATCTCTTCTGGTTCTTGAGCTATGGACAACGAAAAAAACGTCGCGAACGTACGGACGTACGGACGTACGGACATACGGACGTACGGACGTACGGACGTACGGACGTACGTACACACGCACGCACAGACATCTTTCTAAAAATCTTTTATTTTGACTCTAGGGACCTTGAAACGTCGAGAAATGTCAAAATTTTCAATTTGACAAATCGGACCCATTACAATAACTTCCTATGGGAAGTTAATAAAATAAGGCTACTAAGTTAAAAAGATGATATTGTTAATTTTAAAGGATTTAAGCCTTTTTTTCTATCTCTTTTTAATGAAACTTTTGATAAAATTGTTCTCACAATGTAGATATAACCAGTAGAATGATAAGATAAGTCCATAACAATTAAAGTTATTTAAATTGTATACCATTGATTCTACAGCTTTTTTTAAAACAAAAATTCATTCATATTTTTTTAATCAACTCAAATTAGTCTCTCATAACTTTCAATGATTTAACTTTAGAATTTTGTTCACATTTAATGAATTACCCACTTGAGACAATTAATTTGTATTAGGAATAGGCTTCTATTTAATTTATTTAGTTTAACTGGTCACGTTGTTAATACTTTTGGCAACAAAAACACAAAAGAGTATAGTAGAAAATAAGTATAGCTTGTCTATTCAGAAATTGATTCAAATGTCATCAGTAAAATTAACACGTTCAATTTTTGTGTTTGGCAAATGAATAACAATTTCATTCCTCTTTTGACAAAACAATCACTAACAAACTTTTTCTTCGACAAAATATAATACCAAACCCATCAGCAATGGTTTTTTTATTCTTTTATTTTAATTGTTAAAAAACCTATTCATCGAAACCACAGTGAGCATTAATGTGATAAAATTACTAATTTTGAACATAAAATGGGATTACAGTTTTTTAAATAATTGTTAAGAAACCGCAAAAATATAGTTACAGAGATTCTTTTGTGACTTTGAAATCAAGATACTTAATCTTAACTGCTGGTGTATATATTGCTTCTGTGAGGTAGCTAAATTACCAACATAGTGACTACTGTACTGGCAAACAAAATGTAGTTTGTTCAGTTCATACCAATTTGCCTCTTACTGATAAAATAAGACTCAATCAATTAGCTTACTCTATTGGTAAATTCCTAACAAACTTCTAGTTGTTATTTCCACAGGTTAAACTGATGATCTTATTGACTCAATTTTAATTTTAATTGTATGTCCTAGAAACTTTAGTGGATGAATTTGCCCCCGTGAAAACTGTTAATGAAAATTAATTTAAGAAAAAAGAATAACTTTAAAATACTTCAGACATATGTATGTTATGTATGTATCTGAAATTTGGTAAAGAATTTCAGAAACCCAAATTTTGGACTGGAATACTAAATTAGGTATAGCAAACAATGGGACCACAATTTATGGGTAACAACACTAAACAAAAGGTATTAATAACTATCCACAATAATGTATTTGAGATTATAGGCATCGGAACATTGGAGCAGCATAAGCAGCGTTGCCAAAATGTGCCCGATCGGGCCATTTGGCACTAAGTTTTTTATTTTGGCCCGTGGCCCGGGGCCAACATGAAATGGCCCGCATATCATATATTTTCTTTTTTCTAGAACAACAAATCCAATCTTTTTATTCCATCAACAAAATTATCAATGTGTTTCCTCCATATACAACTTCCCATATTGAAAATGACACTGAAATCATTCATTCAGACTGACATGACGTTTGCTTTTTATTTGTTTTCACCAATCGCCACTTTATGTATTTTCAGTGACGCTATGCTGGACTGTTCTAGACAGAAAAGTACAGCTTTTTGCTGTTCATTGAGGTTTTTTCTGTGCTGAACTGTTCTACTTTTCTGTTCATTGACAAACCTAGAACAGTTAAGAACAGGATTTTCTGTTCTTGCTTTTGAGTCAGATCAGGTTAGAACAGACTCGTGAGAAATGTCAAAATCGAAGTTGTCATTTTTTTGTTTACGTTTTGATTTGGCTGTGCTTTGTGTTTTTTTTTTCTCGTGATTTAAAAAAATTAAAATAAAGTTATTTTGCCAATTTGTTTAATTTGTTTAATTAAATAATTATAAAATACATTTATATAAAATACATTTTACATTTCATCAAAGAAAAGGTAATAACATTCGTCACACTTTCATTCCAATCATCTGAAGAGGAATCCGACGAAAAATCACTATCGGTGTCTGAACCACTAACATTTTTATTTAGTATTATCTTAGCAATCACTTGATTTTCCATTTCAATAATTTTTAATAATATTTTTCACAGTAAAAGCACAAAAAATGAAAAATTCACACAATTTGCAAATTTTTTTTATTTTTGACAACTGACATTTAACTGACTGTTCTAATTTGATCTGACGTTTCTCACGAAACACATGCTGTTCTGATCTAGACAAAACCTCGTTGAACAGAACTTTTATTTTTTTTCACCTACCTAGTACGTACCTCGTCTGTTTGTTTTGTCATATCTACAATTTCTTAAAACACATCCCAAAAAGGCAAGAAGAACTTAAAGTTTTTCAAGAGTATCTTGTCTTGATTTGAAGAACACCAAAATAAAGAAAGTTGTTGCAACGCAAACAAAAAATGTAATGTTATTTAAAAAAAAATTGTTAAAGCTGAGTACTTAGAAAGCCTAGACAATATATTTGAAGTTGAATTCGAACAGTTCTCTTTGAAACCCTTAAATGGAATATATTTTGGCTACGGATTTAATGACTTATTCGAAAATTTAATATTTAATTTAATTCAATTAATTTAATTCGAAATATAATAAGTTTATTTAGAAAAGATAAATTGTTATTATTTTCCTAAACAAATTTTTTTTAAGGTAGTGGGCTAGTGGCCCGCACATTTTGGAAATGGCCCTCAAAATGGCCCTTAAAATTTTTGTCTTCGCGGCAACGCTGAGCATAAGTTAAGAGTGAATGGAAAAATGGTGTGTCACAGGTAGTGTTCTGTCTCCAACTCTCTTTCTCATTTGTATTAAAGATCTTCTGCCTGAAACTTCTATTCCACTTTTCTCCTTCGCTGACGATAGCACTCTCAGCTTTTCATATTTGTTTAAGGATTCACAACCCTGCTAAGCTTATTTAATTTTGTTAAATGGGAAACCAAAAATCGAGTAGAATTTAATGTTTCGAACATTAACTACCTACTGTCGTTAAAACATAATTAACCACCTTACCCACTATCCATGAGTGGCACTTGCATCAAGGAGACTTAAAACATCGAAAAGATTTTATGGAAGCCCACATATGGGATTTCGCTAAAAATGCTGCTAGGTATTTGGCTTTCTTAACGCGGTGCAAAAAGTGTTTCTCCTCTCCTGATCTAGCTGTTATAAATTATAAAACTACCTTCTTTTGGGTGGTGATCACCTTACTTAAGTCTTTTAGGCAAATTTGACGGTACAGCATTTAAATTGATCGGTGATGACATCATCTTTGAATCATTTACCTCGCTTGAACACCGTCGTACAGTTTCTTGTCTCTCCCTTTTCTTACAGTTATTTTAAAGGATATAATGAAAGAATGAATTAGCCATTTGCATTCCTATACCCTCAAGCAATTCAACCGTAATACTCATCCCTCTGGGCATGTTCATAAGTATACCCTCAAACCAAACTTGTGTCGTACTATCAAGTACAAAGATTCGTTCTTTAGCCGTACTTTGCGTATATGGAAGGATTTACCACACTTTGCCTTTCACAGCCTTTGTAGTATTCAATTCATAAATGAATTCAAAAAAGAGGCTGGGATGCGACCCACACTGATAACTTCCCATCCTGTCTGTCGATTTGTCTTGCTTAAAATGTTGTCTATATGTATCAATTTTTACCAAAGTTGCGTAGTACTATATTTTGTAGATTTTATTTTTTTATAAAAAAAAGGAATGTTGGATTCTTATAAAAAAACATTACTGAATATCGAAAACAATATTTTCTGTGGAATAAAATAAGTTTGAAGCCAATATTTTTAATTTTTGAAAAGCTATTTGAGTCGAAAGTAATTTTTTACCAAGTTTTAGTATTGTTTTGTTTTAGGTTTTTATTTTTTGTAAAAAAAAACTGTCAATTCGATTTTTCTCAAAATTTTATCGAATGTTGAAAACAATATTTCTTATAAGATAAAATAAGTTTGAAGCCAATGTTTCAAAGTTTTGAAAAGATATTTACATCGAAAAACTATTTTTACCAACTTTTCTTAATTTTTGTTTAGGTTTTTAATTTTTTGTACAAGAACTGTCAATTCGATTTTTCACAAAATTTTACTGAATGTTGACAACAATATTTTTTGAAAGATAAAAGAAGTTTAAAGCCAATATCTCAAAGTCTTGAAAAGATATTTGAGTCGAAAATCAATTTTTACCAACTTTTATAAATTTTTTTTAGGTTTTTATTTTTTGGTAAAAAACCGTCAATTCGACTTTTTTTTAAATTATATTGAATGTTACCAACAATATTTTTTTTAAATATAAAATTAGTTTAAGGCCAATATCTCAAAGTTTTCAAAAGATATTTGAGTCGAAAATCAATTTTTACCAACTTTTATTAATTTTTTTTGTAGGTTTTTATTTTTTGTAAAAAAAAATGTGAATTCGATTTTTCTCAAAATTTTTCGGAATGTTGAAATCAATACTTCTTATAAGAAAAAATAAGTTTGAAGCTTTTATCTTAAGCTTTTGAAAAGATATTTGAGTCGAAATTCAATTTTTACCAACTTTGAGTAATGTTTTTTTTAGGTTTTTATTTTTTATAAAAAAAAATTTATCAGATGTCAAAAATATTATCTTTTGTGACACAAAATTGTTTTGGAGATGAAATCATATTTTAGTCGTAAAATTTTCGAGGTGATACATTTTTGTTTAGTTTTTTTGATTTATAAAATAACCGTTAATTGCATTTGTTTGAAAAATATACATGTTTTTGTCAGGCGGAGAAGTAAGGAGGTCGAAGACGTTTTGGAGTGTTGAAGGTTAATCTGTAGTATTTGCAGCATTTTGGCTACAAGTCGGCAGATCAACCTCCACCACTGTTAGATCCAGCTCACCCAGATCAGACGAAGAGGAACCTAATAGTTCATCTTCCTCCTCACTGGGGAGAGCTTTGTCATTTGAGTCCTCGGTCTCCATAAGGGATAAACCTACGACGTTTTTAGAAGAAGACTGTGCCGCGACGGAAGAGGGCCCTGCCACATTCTCATCCACATCCAAGGATGGGAAGGTGATGATGTCACTGGGACTCCATACGTCTTGCGGCACAGCTTCTGAAGAGGGTTCAGAGGAAGACCGTGCTGCGACAGAAGAGGGCCCAGGTACAACATCACCCCCATCCAAGGAAGGGAAGGTGATTGTAGCACTGGAACCCCCAACGTCCTGCGACACAGCTTCCGAAACGGGTTGTGGAGGCTCGCATGAAGCGTCTACCTCATCTTTTTTGTAGATACGTAGCGTAATTGTCCCGAAACCGTATCTAATCACTCCCTTATCTCTCGCCAGAGAAGCCACAGAGTCTTTATTGATTACGATAATCGAATTTCGATAAAGACCCTTTGGCTCCTCCAGTTTCACGATCTTCCAGTCGTGACAAGGGAGGTCCGGGTTGCTAATCTTTATGATATCGCGTATGTCATCCGGGCATGAGGGTTCTATAGGGATCCAAGCGCGAGCACTCGGCCTGCATGGAATATCTTCCTTTGCAACGACCTCGAGTTTTGCGCCTGGCCAAACTTCGCGCAGCATGCCGACAGCAAGCGTATAAAGATCGCGCGACCTCTGATCTTTACAAGCGATGAGCTTGACATGACCTTGATGCCAGCCCTCATCGCTTGTTACAGGTGGCGGACCCGGATTCTCCCGCATGATTTTTAGAAAGCCAGCCGAGAGCTTCAGATTCACCATCTGCCAACGTTCAGATGTAATCGTGCCATCAATATTGCTCCTATCAATGACCGCAATTATGATTTTATTGGATTCCTTAAGTACGTCACTAAAAGGTTTAGTGAGAGGTACTCTAGGAATGTTAGGAGTGCTGATGTTTTGCACTTTAGGCTTTTTAGGGACGGGAGTGGACTCCTCCAAGGACCTTTGTCGCTTTGACGTGGAGTCGTGGCGACTAGTTTTTTCTAGGATGGATTTAGCCCACTCCTGCCTCTTGTTAAGGATGGGATTACTTCCATCCCCCAGTGTTGAACGAGAGGAATCCTCATCGCATACCGCCGTTGTTTGTATGAGCTCCTAGGAGCATTTTGGAGAGGTTTACTCACTTTAGTAGTGGAAAGATCATTATTCACGAACTTTCCACTGCCGACCTGAGGAAGCGTTTTCGCCAATTGTACATCCTGCACCGCACTTGCTTCCAGTACTGTTTTTGTTTTTGTTTAAAATTTTCCATCTGATTCCCACGAGTAGCGAAGTAAAGGGGGGTCCATCTGTGCAGAGATTCGCTTACACAGATAAGGCTAGCTAATCCGGAGGTCGCCTGGTATCCGGATACTCCGTTAACGACTGAGCTATTTTTAGAAAATTGGGCCCTCAGCCTGGCTGATCATCGGCACGGGTCGTATAACACCTTAGATCCAGCCCAATTGGAATGTTGAAGGGAAGGATAAGTTTTGGAATAGGAGAGACGAACAGCAATTAAGCCATAAACGTCCCAGAAGGAAGCTAGGTGTTGACAGATAGTGATACACTATACAGTCAGGGGATAAGGAGACATCAGCCAGCATAGTAGCATAAAGCCGACGGAGGAGGGGGTAGGGATAGGGAAGGGTAGAGGCGAGCGACCTTTGGTTTCAGGACTCTTCTGGAGAAATAATTCCCGAGAATCATTGACCTTACTCAGCTTCTACAACTCGACAAGTTCGACGCTCAGGTATAAATAAATCTTCATCATAAATCTTTCTAAAAATCTTTTATTTTGACTCTTGGGACCTTGAAACGTCGAGAAATGTCAAAAATTTCAATTTGACAAATCGTACCCATTACAATAACTTCCTATGGGAAGTTAAAAATGTTCTTAGCCAAATTCATAAATTGACTAAAATAGTTTTGTTGGGTAAATGTGCAAATGCAAAACAACAACGTTTTTGACAACTTATAAAACTATACAAAAATCCGACTACTACTATTACTTCTCCAAATTTTTGATAGCTGTCCGTCCCGAACTAACATGGGTTGTCATTATACATATATGCTTTTTTTGAAGATTTTTAAAAGATAAACAATGCCACTTTACACTGTTCTCTATTTACATCCCCAACGGATTAGTTAACCAATTTTGATGATGTTTTCATATTTGAGTTAATTTCTATAAAATAATAACAAACTATAGACCAAAACTTTCCTCAGGAACTGCTCTTTCGATAGATGAACCACATGAAAATTGGTACTGTAGGTTTAGAGATTATTGCGAAAATAAAAACATGCAGACAGAATAGACACATCGATTGACTTTATTTTGTAATATTTGTTGTAGTTTTCAAAATGTTTACCTTTTGAATTACTTTCGATTTCAAAGACTTACAAACCAATACGGTTAAGTTGGAGTTAGTTTTGGAGATGTTTTGTTGTCATTTCCTCACTTTTGTTGTAACTTATCCTTAATTGTACACCAAGCTTGGTAATAAATAAGTGTAAATAATACTGTTTTCAAAAAGTTTTCCGTATGTCAGAAAAATTGATATTTCAGTTTGGTTTGGTTCGAAGATACAGTAAATAGAGAAAAATCAAAAGCTTCCAATCGTAAAACATCTCCTCAAATTCTTAACCAAATTTTAAAAATATTGTGCGTCATTTCAGTTTGTTTTTTTTTTTTTTTTTTTCAAACGTAGCTAAATTCTAACTATGAATATATAAAACTCCATATTCTACTAATTTCTATTGTTCATAATATTGATATTATGAATTCAAAATTTCTAAACAAAAACAAATAAACCATAATGAACTTCTTTTATTAACGGTCACAGTGTGTTCTATAGAATTTAACAAACTACACTACACATTTTAATTTACCTATACGTTATTTCCATTTTAAACGAAATGAAAATAATATATGTATAATACTTTAAAGACTCAGGTGTTCTGTTTTGGTAATTTGCACGTTTTTATTTGCGTTTCTTTTAAGTTAAGAGTATCTACAATTTTATATTTTTGTAACAACTTCCGAAAGCAATATTGTGAAACCAAATACAAAAAAAAAGGAAAACACAATTTTTATTAGATATTGTACTTCAATTCAAATGCGAATACACGTACTATGTAGTTTGTAGGTAGATAGAAATACATATATATCTAGAAATAGATAGATACTCGCATGTTTGTATCTTTTATGAACATTCAGGTGGGTTGGCATCGGGTCTACCTACATAAATGGGCAGAACCGCAAGGCGACACGATCAGCGCAACGACAACGTATGGCACAAATGCTGTGGATTGAATTTACAATTAGTGGTTTTCTAAAAAAAATTAATAATATAAAATATCTAGTTGTGATACTCGTCTTATATTTTTCATATGATTAAGGTAGAAGTAGATAGTTTTAAATATGTATGTAAAAACTGTTTTTTTACAATTTTATAGATAGATCAGCCTACTCAATGTTTGACAGAAAACGTCATCGACACCATGTATTTTTGTCGTTGTTGTTAAATAAATTTATTAAAGAGGAACAAGTGTTTTTAAACAAAAATATATGACGTGCTTAATATTTGTGGCAAAAACCAACTCATTTGTCGCTATCACCACCAAACGAACGAACAAACGAACGTTGATGGAAAAACCCGCATTATTTGTTTGTTTTCGTTGAGGCTTTAAAGTTTATATATTTCCAAAAAGTTGTTTTTGCAGATCTTGATATTTGTACCACACAACCTATATCTTAGAATACCTACATATACCTACAATAGATACTTTTTTTTTTTGATCAGATGGAAATTCGAGAAGCTACTAGATAGATAGATATTTGAGTTATAGATTTTTCTCGATGTTTATACTTTTGTATTTTTTAGTTTGTATGACATACATATTTACTTTGTATGGTTTGTGATTTGTTTCGAGAGATTTTATTTTTTGATTTAAAAATGAAAATGAATGACTTGGCGCCGGTGGTTTTGTGATATTATGAAGTATGATAGACAGGCATTTAATATTATTTTATTAGCATATAATTAAGATGAAAATCAAATAACAATCAA
This sequence comes from Eupeodes latifasciatus, assembly GCA_920104205.1. Lineage (NCBI taxonomy): Eukaryota > Metazoa > Arthropoda > Insecta > Diptera > Syrphidae > Eupeodes > Eupeodes latifasciatus. Next base: position 29,776,869 of record OV049924.1, read on the forward strand.
ATTAATAAATTTAAGACATTAGGTTTGGTGTTACATGTGAGAGAATTTAAAGAAAAAAAAGAAGAAATTATTAATGGAGACAGAAAAATTAGCACGTACTTCTTTTTACATTAAATTATGATCTGCTTAAATGAAGTGGAAACGATAGATAACTTTGTGATATTTTTAAAGATCAACGTGACGGAAACAGGAAAAATTCTAGCCACGCTTTGAAAATAAGTCTCGTAAAAATTTGACGGAAGAAAAGTTGACGTTTATAGATTCATACAGTTTGTTCGGAGTATGAAGCCAACTGTTTTGTGCCTACGAAGATTAATATCCAAAAAAAAAGAACTGTTAAACCGGCAAAATGTATGACTTTGAAACTCTCCTCTATCTAACAAATCTGACGTTAAGCTGGTATAATGATATTAAAAATATTCTCAACTAGGACAGTTTTATTGAAATAAGTTTTCTAAATTGTTAAGACTAGATGTGATCAACTTAAATTAATTCCCACTGTTTGTCGATAGATGGCTCCAGTATCAAGTATTGGACGATTTTGACAATTCTAAAATGTCACGAAGCAAGACATATAGTAAACGCACCGTAATGACACAAAAGTGTCTTTGTTTCAACGTTGTTACAAAAGTGAACAAAAGGAAATGAATATCCGATAAAAGTTTTTGAATAGAGCGTTATTTGGACGGTTGTCACTTTTGAAAGGTGTCATTTTTTGACATTTGACGCCATTACAAAAAATATTCCGCTAAAATATATTGAAATCTGGGTTTTCATCAAAAAATAATCTTTAATGATTAGGTCCACTTTTACCTCTGACTCTAAGCTATTAAGTTTGTGGAAAAATGAGGCTGTTGCAACTGTTATACTGACGAACTATGATAAATGATTTCGATGTGTATTTTCAATACACGAAAAAATCGCAAATTTAGAAGAATATTCTCCAGATTGTGTTTTTCACAAAGAGCTGATAAAAATGTGCCACCTAGCTTTTTTTATTTAACACCTTTTGACTTTATTCTTTTACGCCACTCAACAACTTAAACATAGAGTTTGTGAAGTTGTTAAGGACAAATGTACGAATTGATTATAGAAATTTTCACGAAAAGAATATGGTTTTCCAGCTGTGGCGGCCATTTGTCTGATATTTTCTTCTTGACATTTATTTCTAACAAAAAATATTCGTTTTTATATAAAACTAGCGGCCCGTCGAGGCTTCGCACGGGTAGTCATAAATAGGTACAGATATTTAAGTTATAAGCATGCTAATTAAAACGACTATGAATCACTAAATAAGTAAACATTTGTTTGTCCTATCATTAATACTCTTCGCAGCGTATGCGATGAAAGACATTTTATTTTTACACCTTAGGTTGGTTTTAATAGGAATTTCTAAAGATTTATATAGTAATCTAGTACTAAATATAGCCTATGTTACTCAGTGGTAGTGTAGCTTTCTAATGAAAAAAGAATTATTAAAATCCGTCCAGTGCTTTTTGAGTTTATTCGTTACATACAAAAATACAAATCTTTCCTCTTTATAATATTAGTGTAGACTAGCAGATCCGGCCACGCGTTGCTGTGTCTAACGTTTTTCGACATATAACTATATTTAAGGGGAACATTAGGAGAACATCAGACATGGGCACAAGCATGCTTTTATACATATATGCCATTTTTAAAAACACATAGCGACCTTCATGACTGCTTTTCTAATACCTTTACCCTTTATTACAATGAAATTGTTACTTACGAACGAAGACAAAAACGTTAAAGCTTTTATACAAATTTATTGTTTTGAAATTTGAAGGGGAAGGACTTTGAAGACAATTGATCAACATTTTCGTACAATCAAAAATCAATACAAAGAAATAAATTTAAAATTTATTTTAACTTATATTCAAGTTTGTAACAAATGTGAATATGACAAAGTTTTTAGTAAATAAAATGTGACAGTTAAACTTACAAATGAGGTAGGTAGGCGGATAGTTTAAAATCTTCTAACAATAATATTTATTATTTTGAAGTATAAATACTTTTAATTTCATTTTAATTAAGCACTCATGGGTTCACAACATTTTTGGGTAACCTACACGTCAACATGCAACATATACATATGTACATAGCTGCTCATAAGAATAACATGGATTTTCAAAATCTAAACTACAAATAGACATTGTTTGGCCTTTAGGCAGAAGCTAAACGAATTAAAAACTGTAATTTTCTAAAGGGTATGGTAGACAGTATCATTTGAATGAAAACGTGGCAACAGGACCACTTTTCCTTTAAACTTTTCAAATAAAATGGTTGCTTCAAAATATTTCCGGTGATCTTTTTGATGACCAAATGTTAACCATTGCATAATTAAGGTGGAAGATTATGTGTTGGCATTCCAGGTATGTATATCTATTTAAAAATTCAATTGGAAAATGTACAAAATCATTTATTTAACAACAATATCGACTGATTTAAAAGACATCAGCTCGCCTGGTAAAAACTGTTGTATTGGAAGTTAATTTCGTCAACATTTTTGGCTATCAATATAGCCCGATGACTACGCCAGAAATTAGGTGCGGGGAAATAAATCCACGGGAACTAACTCCACTGAGGGATTTAGTTCCCACTCAATGGGAACTAAATCCACTTTAGTAAAGTGGATTTAGTTCCCATGCTAAGTGAGAACGAACTCCACTTTCTTATGGGAATTTAGTACACATTCAAAAATTTGAAGAGGGAACTAATTTCTAACAACAACAGCTTCAAATTACAGTTAGCTATCAGATTCTTGAAACTTGTTCGATTTTGATGAGTACAGTCGAACATCAGTCTTAAGCAATTTAAGAAAACAGTGCGTAGTGTGAATAAAATTAAAATAAAAAATTAAAAGCATGGAAAATAAAATTGAATTTATTACCGGGTTTCGTAAAAATAGTGTGTTAATTTATGACCGTGAAGAAAAACAAATTTATGTTAAAAAATATACTCGAAATAATATTTCACGTTACATTTGCTATTATGGTCAAAATTGCAAAGTCACCAGGCAGGCGCCTATATCAACAACTTCTTTCAATAAAAGCACCTGTGAATGGCCCGCTTCGCGGGTTCTTAGGATTTTAACTCCCTTTTTCGGGGTCACACCCGCTCACGCAACTCCGTTGCTCCGCTTAGGGTATGTAAAGTCGCCAGGCAGGCGCCAATATCATCAGCTTTTACTGGCAACGCTGCTGTGAAAGTGAAAAGTTGTAAACCTTTATCTCCTCTGTATTTTATTTTATTAAAAATCAATTTAAAAGTTAAAAATATATGTATATAATCATCTATTTATTCGTACATCCTTATCTGCAAAACTTGTTCAGATTTATAAAACAGGTAATACATTATAAAACTTAAAATCACTTAAAATATCTGCAAACTTGACATCTGGATCTGATGAACAATAAGCGTAAGAGCTGTCTAACGTCACCCGACGGCATCGAACAAAACACCAACGCTAACAATAGATCAGTAAAAATTTTTAAAAATAACTCAAAAATGTCCATATCAGATTCAGATTTGCAAAAAATTAAATACATCATCGATGACATGACGACATGGTCATATTATCGGAATCGAAAGAAAATCTTCAATTAATGATAAACCGACTGTCTGCATACTGCGATAAATGGGGGTTAGAAATCAATACTGATAAATCAAAAATAATGATCTTTTCGCGATCTAATCGGACTGAAGCTGGAAGTAATTGGAAGTACAACGGAAGAAGTTTGGAAGTGACAAACGAATATAGATATCTTGGAGTGAACCTCAACCCACGACTGAATTTTAGTAAGCACCTTGACATTAAAGCCAAAACATCACAAAGTCTAATAAACTTAACATGGAGAAAGATTTTCTCGAACAACCTTGTATATTTGTCTACCAAATACCTAATTTTTAATTCAGTTGTGAAGTCCACTTTATGTTATGCAGCTCAAGTTTGGGGAATGGAAGAGTACGAGGAAATTGAGAAATTTCAGAGGAGTTTCATCAAAAAAATCTTTAACCTACCAATCAACACCCCGAACTATGCGATCTACTTAGAAACTGGCTTACCAAAGTTATTTACAAGCACTTTGAAACTACAAGCGGATTATATTATTAAAGTCTTAGGTTTTCCAGATGAGCGACTGAGCAAAATGATGCTGCTTTACGAAATAAGGAACAAGGACTGGTGGTATGACAAATGGCAACGAATTGCCACTTCATTAGGTGAAGATATGCAAATTAATACAAGCAACATTCTTGATCTTAAGGAAAAAATGTATAAAATTATTCAGCTTAATGAAGACTCGGTTCGGAATCAATTTATAAAAACAGCTATTGAATCAGAGAGTCGAATATTATATAGCCAGTTACAATTTAATCTAAGCAACAATAACTACTTCAATGAATCTTTAAGCTACAAAGATATTTCTTTAATTTTCAAAGCTAGATGCGAAGTCTTATGTCTCAACGGTAGACCATACAATGGGAGTTTCAACCAGTTCTGTACGCTCTGCAATAATAAATCCAAAGAAGACTGCTTCCATTTTATAAGCGTATGTCCAATTTTCAAATACAAGAGATTCTCATATTTTAATAAATTCTCTCTCACTCTACAAGAGACAATCCTAATATTGAATGGACCAGATTGGAAAAATCTTGTCAACTATCTGAAGGAAATTTGCAGATTTAGAAAACTGATTATGAGTGAATATGATTAAACTAGTAGATGTATATATGTATGTATGTAAAAATCAATATATAATTAAAACCAAAATTTAAAAGAAAGAAAACCAATGTAAGAAAAAATTTAAGTTGCTAGTCGAGCTGACGGCAAAGCCAAAGCTTTAAAATTCAAAACAAATGTTTATGTAAATGTTTATGAATTACTTACTTCATCAGCTTTTTTGAATAAAAGCACCTGTGGGTGGCCCGCTTCGCGGGATCTCAGGGTTTAAAGTGCTCCCAGTTGTGTCATTTGGTGAGTCTTATTAAGTGGGACATTAGCCCCAGAATTTTTATTTGGGTGGGACTTAGGGCCCAAATAAGATTTCGGTTTTATGTCCCACCGAAGTGAGACATAAGCCCCAAAAAAAAATGTTGGGCGTTATGTCCCTGGGCCCTATGTCCCTGCGCCTTATTCTACTTACTTCTTCTTTTAAAAAGTGGGAATTAATTTCAAACTCAAGGAGAACTTAAATCACACATCTTTTTCGGAATTAGATTCCCAGTTAGCATGGGAACTAAATCCACTTTACTAAAGTGGATTTAGTTCTAACTAAGTGGGAATTAAATCCCTCGGTGGAGTTAGTTCCCGGGGATTTATTTCCCCGCATCTGTCCCTGCGCCTTATTCTACTTGCTTCTTCTTTTAAAAAGTGGGAATTAATTTCAAACTCAAGGAGAACTTAAATCACACATTTTTTTTTGGAATTAGATTCCCAGTTAGCATGGGAACTAAATCCACTTTACTAAAGTGGATTTAGTTCTCACTAAGTCGGAACTAAATCCCTCAGTGGAGTTAGTTCCCGTGGATTTATTTCCATACATATGTAGTTTATTCTGAATATCCGGAAAAATACTCTCAATCAATTAATTTGTTTTCCTGAAGAACAGTGCAGAAATAGTCTGGCAGTTTATTGCATTGCGTATTTGGTTGTTTGTATTATATTCACTACAATAAACTTCAGTCCAAGTAACACGTGGCCGACTATGCTAACACCAAAAATTGAAAAAGTAAAATTCACTATAACGCTATCGAACGGGATAAACAGTATCCTATGTCCGTCTCCAAGCTCTAAGCTACCTACCCAGCAATTTGCAGCCATACCTTACAGCCGTTCTTGAGTTATAAATAGTGTAACTAACACGACTTTCTTTTATATACATATAGGAATAGGAACAGGAATAAGAATAGGAATAGGAATAGGAATAGGAATAGGAATAGGAATAGGAATAGGAATAGGAATAGGAATAGGAATAGGAATAGGAATAGGAATAGGAATAGGAATAGGAATAGGAATAGGAATAGGAATAGGAATAGGAATAGGAATAGGAATAGGAATAGGAATAGGAATAGGAATAGGAATAGGAATAGGAATAGGAATAGGAATAGGAATAGGAATAGGAATAAGAATAGGAATAGGAATAGGAATAGGAATAGGAATAGGAATAGGAATAGGAATAGGAATAAGAATAGGAATAGGAATAGGAATAGGAATAGGAATAGGAATAGGAATAGGAATAGGAATAGGAATAGGAATAGGAATAGGAATAGGAATAGGAATAGGAATAGGAATAGGAATAGGAATAGGAATAGGAATAGGAATAGGAATAGGAATAGGAATAGGAATAGGAATAGGAATAGGAATAGGAATAGGAATAGGAATAGGAATAGGAATAGGAATAGGAATAGGAATAAATTCTCGCTTGGTTGATGTTTAATTTCCTTTTAAATCGATAAACAATTTCTAAATTAGTAATGAATATGATATAATATTATAAAATTAAATTTGTGTTTTCTATGCTATATAAAAATACCAATCAAATCGTACGCATTTAAATTATTTGATTGGTCTAGTCAATTCTCCCAAACTTAATCTAACAATATGTAATTTATCTAATGAAATTTTCCTATTACAAAGTTTTTATCATGTCATAATATAAAAATCAATTTTGACACCACAACCCACAGTAATAGGTAATTTATTTATGCCCATGCTATAGATATATAGTATCAAATTCATTACTCTATAATGTCTCTTTTGTTCCTGATATATGGTGGAAAATTGAATTCAATCAATAAACTAAACACAAGAAGCAAATTTGTCGCAAAATTGAATTATATTTCATTTCACAGGTCACACCACCCGCTCCTCCGAGCTGCGTCTGTCACCCACCATTTTTGATGGTCAAACACACGAAGTTTGACATGTAATGTGTATGCAATTATTGTCGTATACGTTAGTATAAATTCTAATTCAATGAATATTTAATCAAACCTATTCCTAAACAACGTAAATTAAATCAAAAACACACTCTCTCTTAACAATCTATCGATAGGTAGTTGTAATCATTCAAATGACCCATCAAACCAACCACCTTTTAAAATCAATACCGCCACCTATGTATATCGAAATCGAAGACAAAGAGTAATTCAAAAACACAGTAGTTTCGAAAACACTTAGCCCAAAAAACAAATTACAAAATGGGACTATTCAACTTCTCAGAACACCTCGATACCTATTTTCAAACACCTACCCTATTAACTCTGATGTTTCTTCGTCTGAATAAGAATAAAAATCCTGCAGCAGGAATAAAATGTTAAGTATACAAGGAAACGATTACGCAATCATAACAAAACTCTGCTGCAAGTGATTCTTCAATTTATGTGTCACACCAAACTCTTTACCGACCACCTACTGCTCCTAATCAGGCTTGCCAGATGGGGCTATTTATAGCAAAATTGACAATTGTTTCCAAAATGCTCGAAAGCTATTTTAGTTTGACAGCAAAATAATAGATGGGCTGTAAATAGCCCAAATATATTATTGGGCTATTTTTTCAAACATTATTTTATTATATTTTATGCAAATAAAACATATGTATATGCATGTATATTTAAAGAGAACATAATATTGAAAATGTATAAAACCTTTCATGATTTGACGTATTCGAAAAAATGTAAATTGTCATTGAGCTACTTTTTTGGCTCCGAATTTAGGCTACAAATACTTTTTAATTTAGCTCATTAACCAGTTTAACACATGGCAACCCTGCTTACTGCAACTGATTGTAGCCTCACTTTAAGTGTACTAGGTCAACATTATGTGTGTTTTTGAGTAGGTAGTTTCTTACTTTGTTGTACTTGGCATGCCATACATTCTTCCATTTAAGTATAGGAAAAAGGGCTGAAATAAGGGTGTGCATCCTTAATTGATAAGGAATTTATGCCATCAGCTAGCAGGGACATTTTTATTGTTTTTTTTCTTCTTTAGAGAGAGGAAATGAAAATGACACACTACTTGGGAAATGTGAATTTTCTGAGAGAAAGAATGAAATGAAAAACGTATTTGAAAAACACTCACTTATACACTGACTTTTGAAAGAGAGTGCGTTCTAGAGTTCCGTTGCGATTAGATTAGTTTTTGTATAATTTTAGGGTTGGGGATTGCGCACTTAGTTTTAGTTTCGGTTTTTCATTTTTAGAATTATATTCTATACCTAACAATAGGTAGGTAGGTACTTACTCGTATTTTCTTTTTCTTTTGTCTTTTCTTCGTGTGTGCTTAGTCATTGATTCGGAATGCGCTTGAGTGTAACATTTTAGAAATAAGAAAAGAGTTTTTAACAGATTAGTCTGTTTTGTACGTACGAGTACAGTTGAGGGCATGAAAATACGAACATTTTCAACAAGGATATTGAGTTAATACGTTTCCACTAAACCAAATTTAAAAAAGCAAGTTTATTTTGAAAAAAAAAACACATTTTGATAACAATTTTATTTTCTAATGAAAAACAAAACTTGATTTTTTTGTTGATCGAAGATTAATTTTGCAAAATCTGATTTTTTGTACACTTTTCACTTCATTACAAAACATCAACATGGTTGGCAGTTACAAATTGACACTTGTCGGAATATACAGCAACCCTATGGGAAAAAAACGATCTTAAATATTTCCATTAGGGGCGAATAAAATTAATTTTCAGATTGAAATGTCAATTTACTACTCTAAGACGTCAAAAGCGAATCATTTCGAAGTGATCTACTACGATTTTTCTGACATCTTGACTTTGATTTTTAGCAATCTGCTGCTTAAACAATTCGCCCTAAAGTGTCTTGCAGATTATAATTAAAACAGTAATGGTATTGAACTTTAATAGGTACTTCATTCACATACATACATAACAGATCGGCGGAGTGGTTTAAAACTTTCAATTCTCAAAACATCATTTTAAATAAAAGGTTTAATTGTTGAGAATTTTGTACGTTCTGATTTTTGGCATACTTTATGCGATATTTCCTTGAATTGTCAAATTCCTCTTGACAATTTTGAGAGAAAAGTTATAAAAAAGTGTCACGATGAAGATGTTCTAAAATAAAAATGTTTTAGTATTTAAATTAGTTTCTAGATTAGACAGAATTCTAACTAAAATTAAGAATTTTAAATAAAATTATATTTACTTTTTCCAGTTCATGAGATAATAAAGGGTGATTTTTTAAAAGCTATGGGAAAGTTTTTCAAAAAAAAAAAAACACATAGGTACAATTCAGAAAAATGCATGAAATCTTTATTTGAATCGATAGTACGGTCCATATAATTTAATGTTTGAAGATTAATTCATGTAAATGTTGACCTTGACTACGCCTCAAATGGTCCATCCGCTTATCCAATTTTGGCATACTCTTTCCAACATTTCGGCCGGAATAAATGCTTCAATGTTGTCTTCCTGTTGTCTGTATAGACATGAGCTTTAACATAGCCCCACATAAAATAGTCTTAAGGCGTTAAATCGCACGATGTAGGCTGCCAATTGACCGGTCCCGAACGTGCAACAAAATGCTCACCGAACTCGCCTCTTAATAAGTCCATTGTTGCGCGTGCTGTGTGGCATGTGGCACCGTCTTGTTGAAACCACAAGTCATGCAAGTCAAGCTCTTGCATTTTGGGCAAAAAAAAGTTGGATATCATCTCACGGTAGCGCTCACCATTCACAGTTACGTTACGACTCGCATCATCTTTGAAGAAGTACGGTCCAATGATGCCACCAGCCCGCACCAAGCTGTGACTTTTTATGGATGCATTGGTAGCTCTTGCAATGCTTTTGGCTGATACGAGTATTCACTCCAAAATCGACAATTCTGCTTATTTACGTACCCATTGAGCCAAAAATGAGCTTCGTCGCTGAACACAATTTTTCGGTAAAAAAGTGGATCTTCGACCAACTTTCCAAGAGCCCATTCACCAAAGATTTTACGTTGCAGTAGGTCGTTCGGCTTCAATTCTTGCACCAGTTGTATTTTGAAAGGCATCACACCTAAATCCTTCCGCAAAATTGTACACGTTTTTGAGTAACAGAGGCCCAATTGCTGCGAACGGCGACTAATCGATAATTGAGGGTCATCATTAACACTGGCCGATACAGCTGCGATATTTTCGTCAGTTCGCACTCTAGGTTAGCGTGTTGGTGGTTTAATGTCCAACAATGTAAATTTGGTGCGAAGCGGCTATTCGGGCTATTGTGACTTAAGTCGATTAATCTGACCATAAAATGGAAGAAGCGCGCGATGAACTTTCATAATCATAACAGCACGCATTTTGATAATAAAATTTAATGATTTGCAAGCGTTTGTAAGACGATTCATGGTTAAATTATAGATTAACCTGAAGATTTTTGACAGTGAAACAAAACACGAAACTTGCGTCAACTGTTTAAACCAATGTTGCCAAAAAGATAATAGCCAAAAGAAACCCTTTATTTGGGTAAAACGAGCACTCAAAAAATATGTTAACATTTGTATGAGAATCCTTTTTAATCTATAGTTTTTGGACTTAAAATAAAAATTAAATTTGCGTCATTTCGACTCGAAATAAACTAGAGTGTGATGATATGTAATCCTTAGCCTTTCCTGTTTGTAGTTTATGTCAGGAAGCGAAAGGACTGTCAGTTTGAACCGAACGGTCAATAAGAGACGCATTTCCTATGGCAAAAGTATAAAAATTGGAGAATTTGTCTGTTTCTGCAGTACACGTAAACAACTCTTCTTTTGATTGAAATGGAAGGATTTGGACTCATTCCTCTGTCAGTACAGTACTACACCTGCACACTACCCATCCCGCCATGGATTCAATTTAACCTCAGGCAATAATATTTTGAACAAATATTTCTAGAAAAATATTCATCTTTAGTTTTATTTTTTTTTTATTTTTAATTAGTTTCAATTTGGTAAGACAACAATCACCGATAGAAAAGTGGTAAGATTCATAATTTGATGTTAAATAGTAAGTTCCTAGTTAATTAGTTAAGCTGTTGTACAAAATTGTATAACTAATATTTAAAGTTCTTTTAATTCTTTTGTTTTCGGTAGTCTGCTAACTTGATGACTGAGTGAACCATCCTCTATAAAAATATTCAAAACTTATTTTGAGTTAAAATAAGCCGTGAATTATATTAATGACTTATGGTAGTTAAAAACTTGTCATACCATTATTATTATTTATTTAATTCATAAGCAAAGCACTCACTTGAGGCAAAGTAAAAGCATTAGTTATATTGAATGATTTATGGATTTTTAAATTAACCAATAAATAGTCGTTAATTATATATGGATCTTTATAAGTCTTGTTCAAATCATGTTTTCTTTATTTATTGAGTTTAATTAATTAATTCATAAGAAATCAGATGTATAAGATTCTCTTCAGAACAATACACATATAATAAACTGTGTGCAATGTATTTCGACATATTTTTCAATGTGTTCATACGAAAATTATCCAAATATTTAAAGTCGTTGTTGCTCATAAATTTTGAACTTTTTCTTGTAAGAGATTAGATTAGGTTTTTGGAAAAACAATTAAAAACTATGGCGCAAAATTTTAAACAACCTATATTATTAAGGCCTTAGCACGATACTAGTTAACAATTTACTATATACATACATAGTAATCTACTAACTTTTCACTAATTTTAAACACTTTTTATTGTTTTGCTAACTAGTATCATGCTAAAACCATTTTATTACAAAAGAAAACATGAACACATCTAAATAATGACAGATTATGGAGCAAACAAAACGAACATACCTTAATATTTTTGCAAATGTCAAAGTGACAACATTGAATTTGTATTTTCTTTTTTCATTAATTTTGTTTTCATAACTCGCCGTGGTTTATTTGCGTTAAAGTTTAAGTTCGTTGCAACTATTTTGGATATTAACACCGAATAATATTAAAAATTTATTCTACCAGGTAAAAGAATTATTGTTTAGTGAAAAAGTTTAAATGAAGTGTGCATTAAATTATTGAATATCTGCGATAGATCTATTCCCCGTGCAGCATCTTCAATACTCAGAAGCAGCTACAATGCTACAACTGTTAACTTCGGTGTGAAGGTTGGTGGCAGTGGTTGTGGGTATTCAGGAGGGTATCTAAGGTTGCGACAATAAAGACAAGCATTGTCCAGAAAAGGAGCGTGTTGTTCTTGGCAGTCCAACCAAATGCAAAAGTGACCTGTTTTGGTGTGATTTTAAAACACTTTGTCACATTTGAGAAAAATGACATAAATGTCAAACAGATTTAGTACGATTTGGTGATTTTAACTTTAGTAAAATGTTAAGAAGATAGTACGATACTAAACTCGTTTAAAATTATCAAAATCTTTTTTTTAACCTAGTATAATACTAAAAATGATTTAACATCGTACTAAATCGTCTAGAATTTTGCGCCTATATTTAAAAAAAAAGGCTGGGATGCGACCCACACTGATAACTTCCCATTCCGTCTGTCGATTTGTCTTGCTTAAAAGTTTGTAGGTTTTCGTGTTGGGTTAAGAAAGTTGTCAGTTGAATTATTCTTAAAAATTTTAAAATTACCAACAATATTTTTCATATAAAGAAATAGTTTAATTTGAAAATCTAGTTTTGTTAAATAGATTTTTAGTGAAAAACAAATTTTTACCAATTTTAGTAGCATTTCTTAAATTTTTACTAATTAGATGAATTAAATTAATTTGAGAGATATCAAGAACCGAACATCAATTTTCACCAAATTTGCATACTATTTCTTGTAGATTTTATTTTTTATGAAAAAATGGACTGTTGGATTTTTATAAAAAACCACTGAATATCGAAAACAATACTTTCTGTGAAATAAAAAAAGTTTGAAGACAATATTTTTAATTTTTGAAAAGCTATTTGAGTCGAAAGTAAATTTTTACCAAGTTTTAGTATTGTTTTTTTGTTAGGTTTTTATTTTTTGTAAAAAAACTGTCAATTAGATTTTTATCAAAATTTTAATGAATGTTGAAAACAATTTTTTTTAAAAGATAAAAGTAGTTTTAAGCCAATATCTCAAAGTTTTGAAAAGATATTTGCGTCGAAAATCAATTTTTACCAACTTTTGTTAAATTTTCTTTTAAGTTTTTATTTTTTGTAAAAAAAACTGTCAATTCGATTTTTCTTAAAATTTTACTGCATGTTGACAACATTATTTTTCAAAAGATAAAAGTAGTTAAAACCCAATGTCTCAAATTTTTAAAAAGATATTTGAGTCGAAAATCAATTTTTACCAACTTTTATTAATTTTTTTGTTTAGGTTTTTATTTTTTGTAAAAAAACTGTCAATTCGATTTTTCTCAAAATTTTTCCGAATGTTGAAAACAATAATTCTTAAAAGTTAAAATTCGTTGGAAGCCATAATCTCAAAATTTTTGAAAAGATATTTGAGTCGAAAATCAATTTTTACCAACTTTTGTTAAATTTTTTTTTTAGATTTTATTTTTTGTAAGAAAACTATCAATTCGATTTTTTTCAAAATTTTACTGAATGTTGACAACAATATTTTTTGAAAGATAAAAGTAGTTTTAAGCCAATATCTCAAAGTTTTGAAAAGATATTTGAGTCGAAATTCAATTTTTACCAACTTTGAGTAATGTTTTTTTTTAGGTTTTTATTTTTTATAAAAAAACTATCAATTCGATTTTTCTCAAAATTTTACCAGATGTCAAAAACATTATTCTTCGTTGCACAAAATTGTTTTGGAGATAAAATCATTTTGTATTCGTAAAATTTTCGAGGTGACAATTTTTTTTTTCAGTTTTTTTGATTTATAAAAAAAACTGTTAGGTAACTGGATTTTTTTCAAAAAATATACTTGTTTGGTATCACGTTACAATATATTATATAAAATTTAATTCAAGTCTCTAGCATTTTTGGTTCGTAAGATATTAAGGGTTAACCAAAATTTTCACCTTTTTTTAAACTGCTATGGTAAAAATTCCACCCACGCAATTTTCTTGAGAGCCTTTTCTGCATCTTTCCGCCTTATTATCTGTATAACAAAATTTATTTGAAGTCGATACCTCTTCTGGTTCTTGAGCTATGGACAACGAAAAAAACGCCGCGAACGTACGGACGTACGTACACACGCACGCACAGACATCTTTCTAAAAATCTTTTATTTCGACTCTAGGGACCTTGAAACGTCGAGAAATGTTAAAATTTTCAATTTGACAAATCGGACCCATTACAATAACTTCCTATGGGAAGTTAAAAATACGTCAACAAAGTTACAACTAATAACACTAAAACCAACAAATCTGTGATGCAACCAATATTAAAAACTTCCCATTAGTACATTTTAAAAAGAGGCTGGGATACGACCCACACTGATAACTTCCCATCCCGTCTGTCGATTTGTCTTGCTTACAACTTTAACAAAATGTTCATATAACAATATTTTGTGTGAGATAAATAATTTGAAGTAAATATATTTCATTTTTCTCTTAATACTTTAGTCGAAAACCATTGCTTATCAGTTTCTTGTTGTTTTTGTAGGTTTTCGGGTTCTGTTAAAAAAGTTGTCAGTTGAATTATTTATAAAAAATTAACTTAAAAATATTAAACAATTTTTTGCATATGATGAAACAGTTTGATTTTAAAATCAATTTTTAATCGAAAACCAATTTCTACTAATTTTAGTAGCATTTTTAGAAAGTTTTTTTTCTTATATAAACAAATACAGATTGGATTTCTTTAAGAAAAGTTAGCACAGAATGAAATGATTTTGAAGTCCATATATTCATTTATTCAGGAGATATCGAGAATCGAACATCAATTTTTATGAAATTTGCGTACTATTTCTTGTAGATGTTAATTTTTATGAAAAAAAAAACTGATTATCGGATTTTTATAAAAATTTTACTGAATATCGAGCATAATATTTTCTATCGTATGAAATCAATTTAAAGCTATGTATATCTTAATGATTTGAAAAGATATTTAAGTCGAAAATCAATGTTTACCAAATTTTAGTAATTTTTTGTTTAGGTTTTTATTTTTTGTAAGAAAAACTGTCAATTCGATTGTTATCAACATTTTACCAGATGTCAAAAACGTTATTCTTTGTTGCATTAAATATTTTTGTTCGTAAAATATTGGAGGTGACAATTTTTTTTTTTTATTTATACATAAACCCGTTTTTTTTTTAAATTGTATTACTTTGGTATCACGTCACACTATATAATTCAAGTTGCTAGCGTTACTGGTTCGTGAGATATTTTGTGCTAACCAAAATGTTCCCATTTTTTGAAATTTCTATGGTAAAAAACACCCACGCAATTTTTTGAGAATCATTTCTGCATCTTCTTGCATTATTATCTGTATAGAAAAATTTATTTGGAGTCTGTTTCTGCACTGGTTCTTGAGATATGGAAGACGATAAAGGTCCCCGAACGTACGTACCCAAGCACGTTAAGACATCTCTCTTAAATTTTTTTATTTTGACTCTAGGGACCTTAAAACGTCGAGAAATGTCAAAATGTTCAATTTGACAAATGCGACCGATTACAAAAACTTCCTATGGGAAATTAAAAATTAGCAAATAAGATAATAAATGATTTTTCCTTATTTTTGTTCAACACTGGTTTTGACAACTGACTCAAGTTTCGTATTTTGTGTTACATCTTCACTTTGGTCTATAATTTAACCATGAATCGTCTTATAAACGAATTTTTTTTTTAATTATTTAATTTTATTATCAAAATGCGTACTCAGCTATAGAAACGGCTATTCTGGCTATTGTGACTAAATTTTGCATCAAATTTACATTTTTGGACATTAAACCACCAACACGCTTACGTAGAGTGTGATCTGAGGAAAATACCTCAGCTGTATCAGCCAGTGTTAGTGATGACCGTGAATTATCAATTCGGCTCCGTTTGGAGCAATAGGGCCTCAACTACTCCATAAACGTGGTAAATTCAGCTATGGTCTTTATATGTAGAGTTTCAAAATACCGCTGGTGCTTAAAGACAACGTAGAATTTTTGGTGAATTGGCTATTGAAAAGTTAGCCGAAAATCCACACTTTTTTTTTAAAAAAAATATGTTATGGCTGGCAAAATAATTGTGCCATATTTCTTTAAAGATGTGCAAATCGCAACTTTACTGTAAATGTTAAGCGCTAGAGTGTAATGATAACATACTTTCTTTTGCGGAAAATGGAAAAGCTTGACTTGCACGACATGTGTCTTCAACAAGGTGGTGCCATATACCACTTAGCACTCGCAACAATGGGCCAATTTAGAAGCAATTGTGGGGCTATTTGCGAAGGCAAATTATTCCTGAGATACCGCCGAATTTTAAGAAAGAGTATGCCGACATTGGAGTAAAGGGATAGGCTATTTAAAGTGCAACTATGGCAAACATTCACATGAAATAACCTTCAAACTTTAATTATATTGATCGTCCTATCGATTTAAATAAAGTTTGTATACATTTTTCTTAGTTTCAAGTTTTTTTTTTTAATGTCTGATGTTTCTTAAAAATCACTTAATATAAGATCAAATAAGTTTGAAATCAATATTTTTGTCGACGTTTTAATAAAAAAAAAGATTTAATTTTATTTTTCTAAATGAAATAACTAGATACGAAGAACGTCATTCTTTGTAGTATAAAATTATTCTGACTGAAAAAAAATATTTCCTTCCAGCATATTTTTTATTTATGATGGTATTTATTGATATTTTAAATTTATATCGATTATGTATGACGTCACCTGTCAAACTCAGCTGTCATTTTAAGTGTCATAACATTAGTTACATGTTTGACATATAATATAGGGTCCGCCAAATAATTTTTTTTTTTTTTGAAAATGCTATAAAAACATCGAGTGTAGCCTCGGCTGTGTGGCACGTAGCGCCGTCCTGTTGAAACCAAATGTTGCCAATATCCTCCTCCTTCTTTTGTGAACAAAAAGTCGTTCAACATGGCCCGATAACGATCGAAATTCACTGTAAATGCCACTCCTTGCTCATTTTCAAAAAATGGCCCAATTATGCCTCTGGACCAAATTCCCCACCAAACAGTGACTCGTTTTGGGTGTATCGGCTTTTCAATATATGCGTGCGGGTTTTTTGTGCCCCAAATGCGACAATTTTGCTTGTTTACATACCCGCCAAGATTAAAATTAGCTTCATCTGAAAAGATAATTTTTTTTGCCAAAATCGGGATCTTCTCTAAGCCTTGTTCAAGCGTACACACAACCATATTCGTTCAGTGGAAGGATAAAAGTAATTATCTGTCAAATCAGACATGAGCAAGTGTTACCATTCCAGAAATAAGTACCATAGTTGAAATAAAAAAAAATTAGATGGCGGACCCTATGTCCCTATACATATTACGTAATCTCTTTTCCAGCAATGTTCTTTAGCCACCAAGATCATGAGACTTGACACCGCTAGATTTATTCTGCGAGGCAACACCACAAATAGTCTCAAAACTCTAGACGCATTAAAAACGCATTATAAATGTTATGTATAAAATACCAAAATAACCTTGTATTTATTTTTTCCACACTTGATGACGAAGTCCAAACTCTATAATAAAATCAATCTTTCATCAAAAATTAAAAAGTTGAGTATATTTTATAAAGCAATTTTTGGGAATCGAAAAATGAGTGACCCTGTACGTTAACAAATATTTCCCATGGAAAAATTCTACATTCTCAGCAAAAACTGAATTCTAACATACCTTTTGCAAAACATTTAAAAAACACAACATTCATCTCGTCTGTACAGAATTTATAAATAAAAGAATTTTTCTATTAAAATTCAAATTAAATTCCGAAAATTAGTGTTTGCTTTCAATTCGAACAAACAATGATCAAAAGCTTCAACAATTCATATTTTTTATTAATAATTTATTCATTATAGAAACAAAAAGATTTTGAAAGAATGTCTATAGAAATACTTTACTCCTCTTATATTAAAGAATCCTCTGGTCAAATTCCTAGTAATTGTTAAGCGTAAACCTTTTCACTTTACTGTCTTAAACAAAACCACATTTTCTTAACAAAAATAAAAATCTCTGCCACTCAAATCGCCAATCAACTCTGTGATCAGAAAACAATACCATAAACAAAATCAGTCATCCGATTCTAATCGATCGATCTCTGATTTTTTTTTTTTAAATGCTTAACTCAAAATTTGCTCCTGAACTCACTGAGTTGAGAGCTCTGAAGCCTGATGGCTGCTTGTTGATGTTTATTTTTATGTTTTGCACAAAAATCTTCATTTCCAGTAGCCCCTACATGGTATGAAAAATAAACTCCACAATATTATCCAAACAAGATCGTTTCATAAAACCAAACCAAAATAAAACAATTACAACAACAACAACAACCAGACAAAAAAATATCTTAAACAAAAATAAAATTTAAAAAAAAACATCAGATACAATAAATTATTTGTATCTTTATTTTCTCCACTTCATTTCATTCGAGATTCATCTAGATTGAAATTGTTTATATTGGATGCTGACTATAATTTTTTAACATTTTCGATCTGTTGTTTAATTTTATTTCTCTTTTCTCTTTAAACAAAAAGATGTTAAATAAGTAGGTATAGGTATTTATTGCCAAACATTTTGAGTAAAATACAAAAACAAAAAAAAAGTAAATACCTAGATATTTTATCTATAAATATAAATTTAATTAAAATACAAATACATCTCTTTTCGAGTTTTAAGAATAAGAAATTTATACAGAAAAAAAAATTTAATACAAATTTTGAGAGAGAAAAAGTGAGAATATTGTATAAAAGTGCGAGATCGAAATGTTGTACAAAAACAACCGAAATGAAATGAAACACAAACAAAAAATTAACCTTAACGTGTAAATAATCATCATTCCCACGTCTAAATCTATTTTTAAATCTGATGTGTGTCAGAGTCGGAATATACTATCGGCTTTTTGTCGTTCGTTGTACCTATGTACCTATATCTTATAGCTACTATAGCTTTGGCCAAACTTTGATAGCAATAGCAACAAAATAAAATTATACGATTTATAGATACTTTAATACTAACTCTAACGACTTGTAGTACGAGTAGGGTACAGTGACGAGACAATACTGTCGTTTTCTTTCATACGTCGTCATCTGTTGTCTGTTGTCATTGTCGTATTTGATGGTCTTTGACAAAAATAAAAATCATATTGTCAATTTTGTAGGCGCATTATTTACCAATTCAAGTTTATCTGTCGAATAAATTTTCATCTACAAACTACAACGCATCTAAAAACTATAACTTTATAACTCTACTGTAAATATAATGTTTCTATCTATCTACTCGTACCTCTATAAGTCGTTCGTATGTTTATAAGCTGTAGATACTTTTACTACATCATCGTTGCCGTCGCCGTCGTCGTCGCTCTTTGGAGCTGTGTTCTGTGACAGAGTTGCCATAATGTAGAAATTTATCAGAAATTGGGCGAAAATTACCGACTATGCCTAAATAACTCTATTATGACACCTCTATGATAATTGGGCTATAAATAGCTCAAATCTAGTCTTGGAAGACTTCTGCTGGGTTTCCAATATTGAGCTATTTATCGAAAAATGGGTTAACATATCTGACAGTAGGTTCAATATGACAGCTCCATAATGATTGAGCTATAAATAGCCCAAATTTTATCTTGAGTGACTTTTTTGTGGCTTGCCATATTGAGCTATTTATCCCAAATTCTGACTGTAGTTTGAGTATGACAGCTCCATAATGATAGAGACATAATTAAACCCAATATACCTTTTGTGACATTTGTTCGTTGCTTGCCATATTGAGCAATTTATCGGAAATTGAGCTAAAACTCACGACATCAATTCCAGCATGCCAGCTCCATAATAATTAGGATATAAACAGTCCAAATCTAATTTCAGTCGTTTTCTTTTTGTTTTTGTGTTTATCAGAAATTGAGCTAGAATTCAAGAAAGTAGTTTTAGTATGACAGTTTCACAATAACTTGGTTATAAATAGCCCAAATCTAATTTTAGGTGATCTTTTTGTTTCGCACTATTGAGCTATTTATCAGAAATTGGGCTAAGATTCCCGATTGCAGTTTCAGTTTGACAGCTTCATGATAATTGTACTATAAATGTTATCTTGAGCGATTTTTTCGTGGAAGGCCATATTGAGCTTTTTAATCGGAAATTGGGCTGAAATTCCTGACATCAGTTTCAGTATGACAGCTGCATAATAGCCCAAATATTATAACTTTTTGTTTTTTTTTCGTGAAATGCCATATTGAGCTATTTTTTAAATTGGGCTCAAATTCCCAGACGAAGTTTTAGTATGATAGTTTTAGTATGAAATGCCATATTGAGCTATTTTTTTAAACTGGACTCAAATTCCCAGACGAAGTTTTAGTATGATAGCTCCATGATAATTGGGCTATAAATAGCCCAAATCTTGTTAATTTGTGTGGCTTGCCATATTCAGCTGTTAACCGGAAATTGAGCTAAAATTCCCGACAGAACTTTTAATCTTACATAATAATTGGACTATAAATAGACACAATCTAGCGTTTGGCGATTTTTTCGTGGCTTCCCATATTGAGCTATTTATTGGAAACTGGGCTCAAATTTCCAACAGTAGTTTTAGTATGACAGTTCCATGGTAATTGGTGACTCAGAACTTAAAGGGTACGAAAACTTAAGAATGAATAAATACATTAAACCGAACATGGTTGACATATGTCAAAGATATGACAGATGTCATAAATGTTGACGGATAGTATTGTTATATGCCGTTTTTTGTAAGGACAACAAAAGTATTGTATTTTCGTACCTTTTTTGTATAAAGATAAATGGGCTACTTTTGGGCTACTTCTTCAGTTTTGATTTTGGGTTACAAATATTTTGAAATTGGTCACTATAACAAGTTCAAGACATGGCAACCCTATTTCTGTGTAGCTGAGCTGTAGCAGCAGCAGCACACGCTCTTTTATTTTTCCTTCCCATTTTATTTTTTCTATAATTTTGTTGGTTTCTTCGAGAGAATCACCCCAACAACACACAAAGATAAAATAAAAATACTACAAATACACTAAAAAAGTTGATTTAACGCCGAGGTATGATGTGAACACAGTTTTAGTTCAACTCTTGAAGCGGCCAAGTTAATGAGGCGAACGGAGACGCGTGAATAAAAACAAAATAAAAATACCAATAACTATCTCAAAATAAAAGTATCTTAAAAAAATTCAAATTGTATCTTTTGCAAAAAAAAATCAAAGAAAATAAATTTTAAATTAATTTATTGATAAAATTAAACGTTAAATAAGAGTTTACAAAAATTGCAACAAATTATAAGTTATACAATAAGGTGCCTGTCCCCTTCCTCCCCAAAAAAAAATCTGTGCGAAATATTTTTTGAAATGATTTTGAATTTGTGACACATAAGATTTGAAAATAAATTTTGGAATCCTACCTACATACATACGTCTTATAAAATTGTGGGTGTTTTTAATTTTTACATTCATTTCGTTCTTCTGTATTTTTCCCTTGATAAATTAATATTTAAAAAAAAATAAAGAGAATCACCAACAACGTTCCGTTCTGTGTGTTCGAATAATTATCTAGAGGTGATTTATCTATTTTTAAACCGACCGCAACCCGAAGTCGCGAAGAGTGTTTGAGAATACAAAAATTTTAAAATTTCAAAATTTCAAAAGAATAAAGTAAAAAGAAAACCTGTGATATACCTACCTACCAGTGTGTGTCTCTAATCAAGTTAAAAAGAAATCAACTTTAAAAGATTAAAAAAAGCAGTTATAAGTCATAATTTAATTAGAAAAAAGAATAAAATAAAAACATGCCAAATTCAAATGCAACAACAACAACAAACCCCGCACAGGGTGTCCCAAATGCCAATGGAACTTATAGCAGCACACAGCAAATACCAATAAATCACCATCATCATAATGCAGCAACAGCTGGCATGGATATGCCTCAAGGATATCATCAACACCCATCACAAGCTGGCTTTGGTTCGCCTAGCGGTGTCGGTGGTGGAGGTGGAAGGCAATCACAATTTCCACCACACTTTCAGGTGAGTTCAAAAATTAAAATCTGACAGAAAATGTCGAAAAAACTCGCCCACAAACGTCATCGTTTGAAAAATTTTGTTGAGTCATTGTGTCATTTTGTTCGTCTTCTCTATTTTCTAGAAGTTTTTCGTTCTCTTTTCTTTTTTTGGTTTTTCATTTTCATTTTCATTTTCGAAAAACTGCGAATTTTCCAATTATTTCTGGATAGATTTTTCACTATGTCAAGAACTTAGTTGTTCTCAAAAGTTCGAGAAGTTTTTTTCTTTTGACACTTTCGGTACTCTGAGAGAAAATGAAAGTAGAGAGAATAGATATAGAAAGAGAGAGAGAGAGGTAAATCTAATGACTAATACAAAAATATGCCAAAAATGTTATTGTATTAGATTGATTTTTTGAAAAAAGAAAGTGTATTGGTATTTGTAGGGTAAGTTATGCGTTGATGGTTAAAAAGAGAATATTTTTTTCTTTTTGACTTGGCATTTCCGTTTTTGAAAATAAAACAAAAACAAAAATACAAAAAATTGGGGATGAAAAAGAAGTTAGCCACAATAAATCACGAATAAAATAGCTCTTTTTGTTTTGTTTTTCATTTTTATTTTATTTTTTGTTTCAGAAAAAAGCAATTAAGATAATAATTACTATTTGTGAATCCGTTTTATAAAGCTATCTATAGAAGTATAGAGTAAATGAAATTAAATCTAACAAACAAATAGCTCTTTTTTCTATAGCCATTGTTTTTAACGGTGATCACAGGGTTGGATAACGTTATAGATATATTTTTTGAAATGTTCAAATTGCATTTTTAGTACGTGGTAGATATTTAACTTTTGAAATCATAAACCATCAACCATCAACGGACAACGGTTAGATTATGTGGGTATGACGGTTCTGTAATTATTATAGACTTAACTATAAGGGATGATCAAGTTGGTGTCGAATGAGGTTTTAATTAGAAATATTCAGGCAGCGCTTTTCGTAATAGGAGAATGCTTTGGTTAGTTACGTTGCATATTATTGATTAAATCGATGTTTGAAACCACTACCCTTTCTTTACGACAGGCGATACACAGTGGTTTGGTTTGTATGGGAGGGAGGAAAAAAAGTCTGTAATATTTGAACTAATTTGGATCAAATTTACAAAGATGTAAATAAAATCATCTGAGTACATTTCTGCCCACTTAATCATCAAAGTTGTTGAAAATTCTGTGAATATTTTTTAAAAAGGTTTTAGAAAAAGCAATAGTAATAACTCTCCTTTACAAAAGTGTCTACCACGCCCACTTTTGAAGGCGTTTTTTAAAACAAAAAATCAATGTTGTTGACCAATTTTGTATGCTTTTTAATAAAATTTGGCATATACATGTTTTGATAAATAGTTAAATGATTTTTGTTGAAATAATTTACAAACATATTTAATTAATTTCTTTAACCAAAAATCTTACTAACATGGATGTCTGCCAGGCATGTTTTAATAATTCGCACAAATTTTGGATCAACATTTAGCTAAGAAAAATTATGAAAAATGCAAATAAATTACTGAAGTTTTCAAAAAATTGTATGTTATAACTTTTTCTGATCAAAAGTTAAGTTGGGGTAATTTATTTCTAAATATGGTTCTAGATTTTCTACATTGAATCCGTTTAATTGGAGAAATGTTATTGGACTTATTGGATGATCGAAAAATTAATTTTTGTCAAACCAACTGAGAGCTTCAACATTCTTTCAAAGTATTACTATTCCAAGAAAACTAAACTGACAAAATTTTCTGACCGAAAAATTAAATTGTTTAACAAGAAATGAATTTTTGTTTTAAATACAGGTTAAGGTAAACACATCTTCATAAATGTAATATACCACCGTCAATCGAATTTTTTGAAACCCAATTTAGTGGGACAGCTATTAACAGTACTTCAATATTTTCTAGTACTCATTTGAAACTGATTTTTTCTTTGATATATATTTTAAAATATGAAAGCAAGTGAAGTTAAATTTAAAACTCAAAAAGTTTTCGTTTTTTATTTTATTTATTTATTATTATTATCTCTATTTTTTTAACATATAAAGTACAAATGTTTTAATATAAAAGATTTACGAGCGTGGCTTTAAGCCGTCTGCCGATTATATCTAAAATTATTACATTAAAATTTACATCTATAAATTTTAAACACAGCAAGAAAATTGAACATGAAAAAGTGTAGAGTATTTTAACATTAAATATAATTTTTCCAGTTAACATAGACATATTTTAACAAAATATCATTAGAGTTTAAGACTTTATTTTAATCAGATCTAATTAAACTAATAAAAACTAATATAAATACATTGCAAAAGTTACATTTAAAAAAAAAATGAACAAATTTAAACTAGTGTATTTAAATTTAAAAGATTGATGAATTAATCGATTAAAGAGTAATAGTAGATTAAGGGATTCAACATTAACTGAAAGATGGGCTTTTAGTTTAGCTTAAACAAAATAATAGATTGATTCTAAAAGAGATTAACATACGTATTTCTGTAACTCTCTTCTGTAGAAAGAAAGCTTTTCCTAAAGTATAACCTTCGAATTTCTTGGAGTATTGGACATTTTGCTAGGAAGTGATCAACGTTTTCGATTTGATTAAGGTTGCAAAGATAACAATTATGATTTATATCAACCCTATGAGGTCTGTAATTTAGCTCTAGCATTTCAGTTCGGATCTTAAATATTAAACTCATCTCGTTAACTGTGAATTCTTTTCGAAAATAATAATTAGCTTCCGCCAAACAATGATTCAGTTTGCTGTATATCGTTCTTGACATGGACTCTTTAGCACGGTTCAGAGAATTTTGAAATATTTTTTCGTCAATTGCTGAGATGCAATCATAGAATCCATCCTTCCATGAACCAAAGTTATTCAAGACTAAATTCAGTGTCGTATTATATTTAGCAAGTAATTCTTGCCAATCTTTGAACGGCGTGTAACAACGCTGAAGTGCAATCATGAGTATACTTTTCTTTGAAGATTATTATCACATCTCTTTAAAACTTTGACAATATAGTCCGCATTTGCCTCAAGGTTTTTTACGAAAATTGGAGGTAGTCCAAATTCGACGTATGTATATTGCATAGTTAGGTGTGTTTAAAGGGACCTTAAATACACGTTTGAAGAAATATCTCTGGATAACTTCAAAGTCTTCACATACTTCGTAACCATACACTTCATTAGCATAACATAGTGAACTTTTAATTGTTGCATCAAATACTTTGAATTTTACCATCGGTTCGATACATTTGTTATTAAAAAAACTTGACCAAATGCAGTTAATGGCTGATTTCACAACTGATGTTTTATCTTTTATATGAGGTCCTATGTTTAAATTGTGTATTATTGTAAAACCTAAGTATTTAAAATTTTTAACTTCCTGTATTCTTTCACCGTTAAGGTTCCAAGAACAGTCATTTCTGACATTACGATTATGAGATCTAAAAACCATAATCTTTGACTATGAAGTATATTTATTTGAAGATCCCAAGAGTTACAATACTGGTTAAGTTTGTTAATTTGCAGTTGTAGAGTTACCGGATTATCAGTAAGAATGACAAGGTCATCCGCATACAGTAGCACCTTAATAAGCAAATCAACATAATATACACCCCCTGAAACACTGTCACCAATGTCGTTAATAAAAAGTCAGAAGAACAAAGGACTCAAAATGCAACCTTGCGGGACACCCACTTCTTTCTTAAATTTCTGCGAAGAACTACCGCTGTTGTATTTAAAAGAAATGTCTCATATATTCTTAAAAATTTTGTTGATAATCCAACACCTGCTAGTTTGAAAAGTAATAGTTTTCTGTTTATAGTATCAAAGGCAGCTTTAAAATCTACAAAAAAAGCATAGAGATTAGTTTTCTTATCCAAAAAACGTTTAGCGACATTAATTAGAGTAAAAATTTGATCAACTGTATAGAGGTTAGCTCGAAACCCAGCCTGAAAACAACTTATTTTGTTGTTTGTTTCAACCCAAGGTACAAGATATATAAGATATAGCATCTGAGTAAACAGTTTTCGTAATGAATTGAGAACAGAGATACCTCTGTAGTTTTCGGGGAGATTAGGATCTCCTTTTTAATAGATCGCTTTAATCATTCTTTTTAAGTATCAATGTTTGAGGCTATTTAAAGAAGAACATTTGACATTTAATTGACATTTAGCAATTCGTTCTTTTAAATGGTATTGTGACTGTCAATTACCATTATTATCGACTCATTGTGAATTGTTTTAATTTATCTAATTTAAATAAATAACACGGTTTTGTGAACAACAATTTTTCTTTTAATGGTGAATTTTTAGTCGATTAGTTGGTTATCGCTAAGAAAGAATTCAAAAATGTGAGTTTTGAATTATTTAAGTCATAAAATTGTTAAAAAATTTGTTTCCAATGGAATAGCAACAAACAAAATAATATAGATTGGTCAAGAGGTCAAGTTATAATGAAAGAGGACGTGCTGAACTGGCCAAAGGATTTATTTACAAAGCTTTAGTTAACACAAAGAGCGAAAATATTGTTGCAGAGCTTATTAGCTTAATATTTTAGGTCCCACAGAAGAAACCTTAGAAAAGTGATGGCAGAGAGATCATTTTAAAATTCAAAAAAGACGAAAACAGAAATAAAATTCACTTCAAATTCAAAAAAAAACAAGATTCTTGAAGTCCTCATTCTCGTCAAAAAAGAACTGTGTTAATCTCATTTTGTTTTTTTAATTTTATTGATTTTCTAAATAATGTTTTCACGTTCTTCTACCTAAAGGAAAATAAAACAAATTGTGTTGTGGGACACACATTCACAATACAAAATATTGCATTTATTCACAATGGTATAATATTTTTTCGATAATTAACTTTCGTAACACCGATTAATATTTCAATTTATAAATTCTATCGACCGTCAACCAGTTGAACCCTAGTTACCAGGGTCTTTGGCTCAGGCTTAGACCCAATACAATTATACACAAAGTTACAGAATTTTTTTAAAAAGAATATTGAAAAAAAGACCTCTAAAAATGTATCTATTAAAAATATACTTCTCCATCTTGAATAATTGGTTTATTTAACTTTGAGGGCAAATAACGAAGTACATAATTAATGTTATATCGAGTCAAAATATTTTAAAATCATACTTTCAAGTTAACTTGGAGTACTGAGACATACAAATAAAAAGGCCACATAAGACTTTAAATAAGGGTCTTTTTTCCACACTCAGACCACTGTGTTACGAACGGCTCGGCGCGGCGTCAAACGTGCCTCATTAGGCACTTTAGGAAAATATGACCACCCCGTCATAGACGAATAATGAAATTATGTTGCAAATCAATATTTATGTCATTGATAGTTTTAGCATAGTAGTATGTATGTACAGTACATATGTACTTTACATAAAGCTCTTTCCATAAGGTCTTAGGTAGGTAGCTAAAGCTGGTCAGAATTTTAACGAATTCAACTCTCTGGTCTATTTTTATGGGGTAGATAAATTTCAAATTGAATTAATTGAAATTTATCGAAGTACCTACTTTGTGTGTTATGAAATATATATCGTTATTCCTTATGATTTAACTTGTTTATATATCAACCTTTACTGAAAGGTATATATGAATGAATGTAGGTGCGAACATATATTTATAAATTCAAACAACTTTCATGAATCTCTTAAGAGTAATAATAATAATAATAATTCTGGAAATTCTACTTTATATTCAGAAGCTTATGTTGGATTCGTACATACATAGCTCGTATATAAACTCATATGTATGAAAATGAATGTAAGGTATGATTAACGTTGTTTTTTGAGGTATTGTTGGCTCAAGGGGTTTCTTGTTAATTTTGGGCTCAGGTAGGTAATACTTATATGAAAAGGCTATATGGGGCAACTGGTGTTTTAGTCGCATCCGAAGTAATATTGTATAACTTTAGGTCAGGTGTTGATTATATTTCTCTGGAGTACAATGGGGGTTAGAATTCCATTAGCCATTCTTAAATTTTCAATTTGAATTTTGTTTCTTAATACATAAGTTTGTTAATATTCAAGTTTTTTTCTTTTTTTAGTGTTAAATAACTTATAATAACTCATACCAAATTTTAAGCATATATTTATTTGAGTGACACGTCTCAAGATTACATCGATTGTTTGTTTTGATGCAGATTTAGAACTTGAATGTTTACTATTTTATGTAAATAACTGAATCGATTTTTATTAAATTTTAAAGTTTAACAATAGATTACTGAATATAAAAATAAGCTTAAGAAAAAATATGATAACTTGTTTTTGGAACAGTCGTTTATTAATGTTCTTAAATAAATTTGACTATTTTGTTCCAATTGATCCGAAATTTGAAAACAAATAAATTTCTAGTACAATCCAATACAAAATTGGAATTTTAGAAATTTTTCGGGCGTATAACATTTCTGATCCTCATCAGTTCTTAGAACAAGTTTTTTGTACATATAATATTTTTTTTTAATGGACACAAATTGGAAAATGCAAAAATTACATCGCATTCATATTATTTTTTTAATTTTATTTTAAGTTTTTGAGTTCGAAGATTCATACGCTACAAAAAATCTTAAGAGGACAAAATGGTTATGAAGAAATTATTGAATTTTGTTGTAAGAATTTAAATAAAATCTGATCTTAAATTTAATATTTGTTTTAAGAAAGCTTACAATTTGATTTTTCTAAAAATTTTACAAGATGTCCATAAGGTTATTCTTTTCGAGATAATATTCGAGATGACAGAATATTTTGTTCAGATTTTCAATTAAGAACAAAGACACAACACGTAAACTAAAGCTTATAACATTATATTGGTTCTTGAAGAATATCAACTTTTTTTAAAATGTCTGTAACGTAAATACCAACTGAATATTTTAAAAAGTCCTATCTGTCCTTAATTTAAAGCCAATATCACATCTATTATGAATATAGACACTTACTTTCTGAAGAATTGGACTCCTTAATTGCCAGTAAAAGTTTATTAAAATAGAAAAAAAAGTAATTCAAAAAAGGGAGCGGGTCGAAATGCTGTATTTCAAAATACTGTATGGTAAAAATTCTGTATGGTTAATATTCTGTATTTCCATTTAAAATACTGTACATTTAAAATACTGTGTCTCAAAATGCTCATAATACTGTATAATACTGGAAGTTTTGACAGATCAATAAGTCTGGTGCCGTTGATATGTGGGTCGATGCTGTTTATTATAGTGAAAAGCGCATCTTGTTTGGAGGCTTGGTTGGGGAAATAGACCAACCGAAAGATAATTTTTGATGCGCTGGGTCGAAATTCTGTAATTTTACTTTTTGACAATGTTATTGTTCAAGGGAAGTATGTATATTAGAACATTATGCTAATTAAAAATTATAATGATGTTTTCTTAAAAAAAAGTATTCTGTTTTTCAAAATGATGTTAATAAGGCTTAAAAATAAAAATCGTTTTGATAATATAAAAAAGTGCGCACTTTTTTACATTGTCAAAACGATTTTTATTTTTTACCCTTATCTACAGCATTTTGAAATACAGAATTTTGAAATACAGAATTTTGAGATGGAGTATTTTGATCATACAGTATTTTGTACATACAGTATTTTGAAATACATTATTTTGAGATACAGTATTTTAAATACAGTATTATGATCCATACAGTATTTCGACCCCAACCCCTTCAAAAAAACTAAAAAGTAGAAATTTTAATCTTTGCTTTGTGATTTATTTCAAAATAACTACTTTTGCCAACAAATTAAATTTGCAACTAACACAGACAAACTGAAAATACATTTTTTGACAAATAAAGTACACAAAACAAGTACACGTTTATGAAAAAATTGAAGCTCAAGTCCACATTAGAAAGTTGAAAATGAAAAAAATTCTAAATAATTGATACTTTTGCTTGTCCGTTTTTTTTCAAAAATTAAAAAACAAATGAATACAACTTCGTACATATCGAAAGTAATTTTTAATTTTTTTTTTTGTTTAGTTTCGAAGAAATTTGGATACGTTTTTAAGTATTTTTAGAATTAAAAACAAAACAAAAATTAAAAAATTCAGTCCATCATGTCTTTGAAATTTATTTTTTTACATTTAAATGTCATCAATTTTAGTGACTATTCAAATATTTATTGTAAACTATTCAAATCAAAGAATGGATGCAAAATAAAAGTTTTATTTAGTTTTTAAATTTAACTTTAAAAAATTCAAAAATTTGTAACATAACTAAAAAAATGTTATGCAAAAAATGTCTTTTATTAAAAAAAAATTAAGAAATTAAAGTGAATTCGAACAAATTTTAACAAATAAAAATGAAAATTCAAATAATTGTCAATTCAAGTTAAATATTTTTGTCATTTAAAGGCTTATATGTTAAAAAACAGAAGCATTACAAAACTCAAAGCAGCACTAGCTCCTAGTTTTGATTCGCTGAAAATTATTAATTTCGATAAACTTTTTTTTTATTAAATTTAGTACAAACAATTTTATTTTACAAAGAAAATAATTTGTATTCTAAGAAATATAAACTAAGATTTTCATATAAATTTTTCACTTTTGCTGTCGGAAATCTTAGAACAGAATGAGTGCAAGATCTTGGTTAAATACTTGCCTGAAATGTTGTTAGTTTGGATAACCTTTTCATAATTTAAAAATAAAATGCACGACTGGATCGCACGAACTTTCGAACTCAAAGAGTATTTTAAAAATAAAACCTATAATTTAAGATACAACTATCGGGTGATTTCTTTGAGGTTAGGATTTTCATGCATTAGTATTTGACAGATCACGCGGGATTTCAGACATGGTGTCAAAGAGAAAGATGCTCAGTATGCTTTGACATTTCATCATGAATAGACTTACTAACGAGCAACGCTTACAAATCATTGAATTTTATTACCAAAATCAGTGTTCGGTTCGAAATGTGTTTATCGACAAATTTTGTTCAGCGATGAGGCTCATTTCTGGTTGAATGGCTACGTAAATAAGCAAAATTGCCGCATTTGGAGTGAAGAGCAACCAGAAGCCGTTCAAGAACTGCCCATGCATCCCGAAAAATGCACTGTTTGGTGTGGTTTGTACGCTGGTGGAATCATTGGATCGTATTTTTTCAAAGATGCTGTTGGACGCAACGTTACGGTGAATGGCGATCGCTATCGTTCAATGCTAACAAACTTTTTGTTGCCAAAAATGGAAGAACTGAACTTGGTTGACATGTGGTTTCAACAAGATGGCGCTACATGCCACACAGCTCGCGATTCTATGGCCATTTTGAGGGAAAACTTCGAAGAACAATTCATCTCAAGGAATGGACCGGTAAGTTGGCCACCAAGATCATGCGATTTGACGCCTTTAGACTATTTTTTGTGGGGCTACGTCAAGTCTAAAGTCTACACAAATAAGCCAGCAACTATTCCAGCTTTGGAAGACAACATTTCCGAAGAAATTCGGGCTATTCCGGCCGAAATGCTCGAAAAAGTTACCAAAAATTGGACTTTCCGAATGGACCACCTAAGACGCAGCCGCGGTCAACATTTAAATGAAATTATCTTCAAAAAGTAAATGTCATGGACCAATCTAACGTTTCAAATAAAGAATCGATGAGATTTTGCAAATTTTATGCGTTTTTTTTTAAAAAAAAGTTCTCAAGCTCTTAAAAAATCACCCGATATAAGCCTGAAAAAAAAGTTTGTCAACAAAAATTTAAATGGCATTTGATTTCTCAAAAAAAACCTTACTTTTTCAGAATTTGTGTTAAAAAATGTTTTTGGTATTCAGGTATATCAAATTTTTTTAAAAAAAATATTAATATTTGTTGACATTTAAGATCATCAAATATTATTAAGAGAGTATAAGAGCTTGTGCAGAAGAAATGTTATTAAAATCGGTTAATTAAGTCCTGAGAAAATTTAAAAACAAAAAAATAAAAAGAGGCTGGGATGCAACCCACACTGATAACTTCCCATCCCGTCTGTCGATTTGTCTTGCTTAAAAGTTTGTATATATGTATCAATTTTAACCAAATTTGCGTACTATTTTTTGTAGATTTTATTTTTTATAAAGAAACGAAACGGACCGTTGGATTTTTATAAAAAAAAATTAGTGAATATCGAAAACAATGTTTTCTGTGAAATAAAATAAGTTTGAAGCCAATATTTGTAATTTTTGAAACGCTATTTGAGCCGAAAGTAAATTTTTACAAGTTTTAGTATTGTTTTTTTTTTGTTTTTATTTTTTGTAAAAAAACTGTCGATTCCATTTTTGTCAACATCTTATAGAATGTTGTAAACAATATTTCTTAAAAGATAAAATTAGTTTGATGCCAATGTCTCAAATTTTTGAAAAGATATTTACGTCGAAAAACAATTTTTACCAACTTTTATAAATTTTTGTTAGGTTTTTATTTTTCGTAAAAAAACTGTCAATTCGATTTTTCTCAAAATTGTTTCTATTGTTGAAAACAATATCTCTTATACGTTTATAGTAATAAGAAGCCATTATCTAAAATTTT
This sequence comes from Eupeodes latifasciatus, assembly GCA_920104205.1. Classification (NCBI taxonomy): domain Eukaryota; kingdom Metazoa; phylum Arthropoda; class Insecta; order Diptera; family Syrphidae; genus Eupeodes; species Eupeodes latifasciatus. Next base: position 29,809,514 of record OV049924.1, read on the forward strand.
TGAAAAGATATTTGAGTCAAAAATCAATTTTTAACAATTTTTGTTAATTTTTTTTCGGTTTCTAATTTTTCGTAAAAAAAAATGTGAATTCGATTTTTTTCAAAATTTTACTGAATGTTGACAACAATATTTTTTGAAAGATTAAAGTAGTTTAAAGCCAATATCTTGAAGTTTTGAAAAGATATTTGAGTCGAAAATCAATTTTTACCAACTTTAAAAAAATTTTTGTTTTGGTTTTTATTTTTTGTAAAAAACTGTCGATTCGATTTTTTTTAAAATTTTATCAGATGTCAAAAGCATTATTCTTCGTTGTACAAAATTGTTTTGGAGATGAAATCATATTTTAGTCGTAAAATTTTCAAAGTGACAAATTTTTTTTTTTTCAGTTTTTTTGATTTATAAAAAAAACCGTTAATTGGATTTTTTTTTTTCAAAAAATATACTTCCTTTGTATCACGTTACAAAATATAATATAATTCAAGTTTTTAGCGTCATTGGTTCATGAGATATTTAGGGTTAACCAAAATTGTCACCTTTTTCTTAAACTGCTATGGTAAAAAACCACGCAATTTTCTTGAGAGCCCTTTCTGCATCTTTCTGCCTTATTGTCTGTATAACAAAATTTATTTTTAGTTTTTGAGCTATGGACGACGAAAAAAACGTCGCGAACTTACGGACATACGGACGTACGAACGTACGTACACACGCACGCACAGACATCTTTCTAAAAATCTTTTATTTCGACTCTAGGGACCTTGAAACGTCGAGAAATGTCAAAATTTTCAATTTGACAAATCGGACCCATTACAATAACTTCCTATGGGAAGTTAATAATGGTTTTATGGGGGTACCCTTTTGGAACAATAAAAAATATTTGTTTTCATTGAAAGAAGCCAAGTTAAAAAATATTAAGAAAATTAAATACAAATCTATAGGTTCGTGTTTGAGGAAATTTGAATGTTCAGTTTTTGACCAATAAATTTGTATGGGGTCTATTGTAATTCTTAATATAAAACAAATTTTAAAAACGCCTAACCAGATAATTAGATTTATTATACTATGAAATTTTTTGGAATTCAAATAATTTTTATTTCAAAAATGTTTTTTTTATTCCTCATTACTAATGAAATCATGATCGCATTCAAAAATATATTTTTTAAATTGTACTTTTATTCACAGGCCTATTTTTGCTTGGCAATAGTTTAGAAAAATCATCATTTTCTTCAAAACTCGTTTAACTGCAAAACTATATTAAAAATTGTTTCGATTTTTAAGTTTTTCAAAAATTTAATTTAATTGTTTACCAAACAAAAATAGTGCTTGAATAATAATTTATTTATCAAACTTCGTATTTATATAGATCGAAATTACTTAAACACTTGAAACTCGAAAACAGATCTACTTTTTCCATAAAACTAGTTTTGAATAAACTGAATTATATGGGCGGTAGACAACTGCTTATTGTCTAAGATTTAATTTGTCAAACAATTATGTACATGTTACAAAAGAATATGTACTTGCTAATCAGAACAATGATCCTCATTCACTTAAATAAGGAATGCTAGAGAAATCATCAGAGATCAAACTCAATGAATATTAACTATAGGAAATTCTGGAAAACCGTTTCCTTATTGATTTGCTTATTTTTATTCAAAAAATGTTCTATTAAAGAACATTTTTAAGGATTTAGATAAGTCAAATCATTTTTGATTCTTACAAGGCAAGAGAGTATTAAGTGATTCTCAATTATAGTTAAAAAATGTACTTAAAATTCAATGACTCGTAATAAAATTCCTGATAATCAAGCGTTGAATAACCACTTATTAGAGACTAAAATAAAATGGAAAAGTTCCAAAACTACTTTTACGGAATTTTTAAAAATGTTCATTATATTAATTTATATTTTATTCATTTTATTAATTTATTAAAGTTAGAAACATTTTCGACCATATTATTGAATTTCGTCAAAAACAATTTAACGGAAAAACTTAGCTCTAAAATTTGTTTGGAGTATCAAGTTTGTTTTCAAAAATTTAATTTAATTCTCAATGAAATCAAAATTGTGTTTTATTAAAATTTAAATCAAATTTTTAAAAAACTTTAGATTAAAAACCAAATTTAAAATCCTTTCGCCTTAAAACTAGTTTTGAAGAAACTCACTAATATGGATTTCAGTTATTAATTGAAGAATCCCAAATGAATCAAGTGATTTCCATAAATTATAAATATTAAAAATAAGTTCATCAACTCCCAAAGTGCACAAGACATTGCCTTTGATTTATTACTCTTATTAATCTTAAATTGCATCCAAAATGGGTTTCTAAAGCTATTTATTCACACCTTTTCTTGCACATGCCTTGCCTAGGGACGAATAATGAATGTTGATATCGAAAACAATTCCCCATCCATTCGATGACAATATAATTTTATAGTTTGCCCATTAAAATGCAAATTGAATTAAAAGTCACATCACTATATTCTCTAATCGACTGTCAAATGAACGATAAATAAATAATAAATCGCCTCAAGTTTCAAGAAAACATATTATGCTTCACAGAAGCATTTTCAAACCCATATTTAAAAACCATATGTTGAATTGAGATATAATAAATAAATCAACACACCCAATTCTCCTCCAGTCCTATCCAGATCAACTAAACATTAATATTTTAATTTTTGCAACAAAATTGTGTTCAAGAGGGCAAACATAATATCAATCATTTTAAATTCACGCACTTCTGATTCAAAGAAAAAAGAAACAAATCAAAATCAAAATCAAAAACATATTTATACCCGCAACTCAAGATGAGTGTTAATTAAATTTCAATCTGTTTGATGTCAAAAGTAATAAATCACAATAAATAAATACCACCCAACCTAACTAAACGCTCAAAACTGATGTTAAAATATTTGCACAGAGAGTCCTCTAGCGTCGCGTTGCGTCGCTGCTCGTCGAGTTGTCTTCGGTCGTTGTAACCTCGAGGGCTTGTTATGTGCGCGGATTCAGGTTCGCGCTCGAGACACTCAAAGGCAAAAGGGGGCTAAAGCTCAATTGAAATCAATTTAAAGAGAAGACTCCTTCATTTTGTTTTGTTTTAATTGTAAGTTTTTTTTTTGCATTCATCAGATTTAATTAATTGGAATGAAAATTTATTTATCAAAAGAGCACCCTTTTTTCTTCATCTTCAGCTTCCATTTTAACTCTTTGAGCTGTGTGATGGCTGCTGCTGCGGTAAAGATGCTTGATAAAGGCATAAGCACTCTGATACTATGATTCAATAGCCCCCATATCCATTAGATTGACGTATTTAGTGGATAAATAGATAAATAATTCTATAGATAGAAACACTTTGGAATTGGCAATTAAATTGTTTCCGCATTTTATATGGCATAGAGCTTATTATAAGATAAAGGTTCTAATGGGCGGTTTGGTTGTGGATAGATACATACATAGATACAAATTTCAAGTATCGATAAATCGGCCTACGTTTCAAAAGATATTAGGCCCATATACTTGATTTACAACAGACAAACAGCTATAGACAGACTAGAGGCACCAGGCCTCGTGGGTATATAACGTAGAAAGACAGATAGGTTTTGAAATTCCTGAGTCGCCGCGCCGCCCGATATACCGAACCGAAACAAACCGACCCGGCAACAACAAATTTTCTGTTTTTCTTTATTTTTCTAAGTATGTACTCTATAAAATTTCACTCAATAATCTGATTTGGAAATTATTTTGCTTTTAAATGGCGTTGTACCATGTGGGCTTGGGGGGGGGCAACAACATTAATTAGATACACGCACGCTTTTTCCCTCTTATAGAACAAGAAAAGTGCTTATTTATATTTATTAAAACAAAAGTAAAAGAGAACAAGGAAGGATTTTTCAAACAAATTAAAACATGTGTAGATATTTTATAATGAGGCTGAATTTTTTCGCAATTTGTCATCCACTCTATGGATACAAAAGTATTTCAAAGATGCAAAAGTGATGTTATCTTTATAAAATGCAGGTTATTATTTTTGTATTTGTGATACATAGGAATTAGGTATATGGGAAGCATTGCATTTGGACACAATGATTCCTAACTCTTTTTTTCGTCTTTCCTTTCGTCTGTTTATCCATGCTCCTACACCCTAAGTCAGTTCAAAGTTGTAAATTAGGGTTTTAAACATCAGATTCAATGCTGGTAAAAAATCGAAAATTCAAAAACTTAAAAACGGATCGATATATGTACATATTTGCATGAAATTTTCTCTAACATTTTTTAACTTGGTTTCTTTCAATGTAAAAATATATATTTTTCTAAAAACTAAAAACATTTTCAAATTGTTTTTTAAATAAAAATGTTAGAAACAAAAACAGATAGCTTACTTTTAGTTAATGCTTTAGAAAAATTCAACTGACAACTTAACTTTTTTACAAAATACGAAAACCTACAAAAACAACAAAAAACTAATAGGAAATGGTTTTCGATGAAAGTAATATGAGAACAGAGAAAGATATTGACTTAAAATTTGTTTATATCATGTAAAAACTAGTAATTTTGAAACGGAATTCAAGTGTAAAATGTATATTTAAAAACACGAAATAACTGCATTACACAAATATTTCTCAAAAAATTGAAAAATTTTATATAAAATTAATTAAAAAATGAAACGCTTTAACGATTAAAAAAAAATATTTATTAACTTCCCATAGAAAGTTATTGTAATGGGTCTGATTTGTCGAATTGAAAATTTTGACATTTCTTGACGTTTCAAGGTCCCTAGAGTCGAAATAAAAGATTTTTAGAAAGATGTTTGTGCGTGCAAAGACATCTGTGTCAAAAAAACTGAAAAAAAATTGTAACCTCGAAAATCTTACGACCAAAATATGATTTCATCTCCAAAACAATTTTGTGCAACAAAGAATAATGTTTTTGACATCTGATAAAATTTGGAGAAAAATATAATTGACAGTTTTTTTTTTTAAATAAAATCTTAGAAAAAATGTACTCATAGTTGGTAAAAATTGAATTTCGACGCAAATATCTTTTTAAAAACTTGAGATTAAGGCTTCAAACTTTTTTTATCTTATAAGAAATATAGTTTTCAACATTCTGAAAAATGTTGAGAAAAATCTAATTGACAGTTTATTTACAAAAAATAAAACCCTAATAAAAAATGTATTTATAAAAGGTGATAAAATTGATTTTCGACTCCAATATCTTTTCAAAAATTTGAGATAATGACTTCTAACTAATTTAAACTTATAAAAAATCAGTAATTTTTTTATAAAAAATTCAACAGTCCGATTTTTCATAAAAAAATAAAATCTACAAAAAATAGTATTGGTAAAAATTGATACATATAGACAAACTTTTAAGCAAGACAAATCGACAGACGGGATGGGAAGTTATCAGTGTGGGTCGCATCCCAGCCTCTTTTTTAAGATTTGTTTTTCGAAATTAACTGGCATATTAATTTTTGAAGATAAGCTTCCTTAGCAGATATATTTTTAGATATTGAACTATTGGAAATTGAAAATGGGAATGTTTTTCGTATATTTTTAACATGAACTGTTTAAAAACAAAGTCATCATTTATTAAGTGGTATTTTATAACTTTTTATTGAAATTATTAACACTGATTAATCCGTTTTTAAAACATTATTTAATTCGAACAATACCAACAAAAATGTTCGTTAGTACGGAACTTTTTTTTAATTAAACAAATTAAAAGACATTTTAACAAAACTTTACCTGAACAAACTAGCATTAGATCCATCATTCAAAATGGTAGTTGGGAGTCTTTCACTTTATGAGCTCAAAACTATCCTAAATGATAAGCTTGCTGAGAAACTCGATAACCTTTTGGCATAGTACAGCGAAATCAGTTCTCTAAAAGCCGTTAACACCATTAACTTAACAACAAATTGCCGTTATTTATGACGGATAGACTTGATGTAATGGAAAAACAATTAGTGGCCTTGTCACGCAAAATCCAACTTAAAGTCTATTGGGTTACACCTTCCTTTAGATGAAGAAACTGATGCAGCCCAATTTGAAAAACAGACCTGCAAAAGGCTTCTTCAGTTAAATGAAGGTGAAGAAGTTGAAGTTAAAAGTGCTGGTGCCTAACAATTTTGTGACAACAACGCACTACAGTGGAAGATTGTCCTATTGGATGTCTGATAACGGCAGAGATAACTGACGAAATTATATATGCGCAGCTCACAAACTTAAAAACACCAAAACCAGCATATTTTTTTTTAGACAAACCACTTGTTTGCAGAAATAAAAGACAGTCTCTAGTAGCCCTCAAAAAATAACTTTCGGAAATTAATTGAGACGTTAAAATATTATTCAAAGGTTATAAACTACAAATCAACAACAATAAAATTTGTATACAAGTTAAGCTTGGAAAAGAATGCAATCGTTTGGGAATGCAATTTTGTATAACTTCAATGATTGTAATCAATTGATTGCAGTGAAATGATTGAAGCAAAAATTATTGCAGTCCCAATCTTTAGATAATGTCAATGAATGCAACCTTTAAGTTAAATTCAACAAATGTTTTATAATGATTGCATTCACAAATGATATCATTCGTTTACAAGCCTTATACAAATTTGCACGAGATCTATTTGTCAAAATATTGGCTAAAAAGGATTTTATAAAGCCAGTTTTTGGAGATAGATGCTTTGAGTTATTTTTTACTGCTGCGATCTTCTTCTGACTTCTCAACGTAGTCAGTGCCATCTATAGGTCATCGAAGAAACAAACAAAATTTTAGTTTTATATGAACCAAAAAAAAAACAAATATTTGTTACCTAGAATATTCTAAAAACTAAATATAATATCACCATCGAACTAACTAATACGTCGGAAAATATTATTTTTGATATTTTGTAATTTTTTTTTTAATCCAATCGACACTTTTTTAAAAAACTAACACAAACAAATTAGTAAAAACTGATGTTTGTACTCAAATATCTTCAGAACAAATACAAATTTTGACTTAAAATGTATTTCAGCTCATACAAATTATTGCTGTCAATATTTTTTAATTTCCCATAGGAAGTTATTGAAATCGGTCCGATTTGTCAAATTGAAAATTATGACATTTCTCGACGTTTCAAGGTCCCTAGCGTCGAAATAAAAGATTTTTAGAAAGATTTCGGTGCGTGCGTGTGTACGTACGTCCGTACGCCCGTACGTTCCCGACTTTTTTTTTAGTCGTCCATAGCTCAAGAACCAGAAGAGATATCGACTTCAAATAAATGTTGTTATACAGATAATAAGGCAGAAAGATGCAGAAAGGGCTCTCAAGAAAATTGCGTGGGTTTTTTTTTACCATAGCAGTTTAAAAAAAATGTGAACATTTTGGTTTACCCTAAATATCTCATGAACCAATGACGCTAGAGACTTAAATTAAATTTTATATTGTATATTGTAATGTGATACAAAACAATTATATTTTTGGAAAAAAATCCAATTAACGGTTTTTTTTTATAAATCAAAAAAACTGAGAAAAAAAATTTGTCACTTCGAAAATTTTACGACTAAAATATGATTTCATCTCCAAAACAATTTTGTGCAACGAAAAATAATGTTTGTGACATCTGATAAAATTTTGGGAACAATCGCATTGACAATTTTTTTACAAAAAATAAAAACCTAAAAAAATTAATAAAAGTTGGTAAAAATTGATTTTTGACTCAAATATCTTTTCAAGACTTTGAGATATTGGCTTTAAACTAATTTAATCTTGCAAAAAAATATTGTTTTCAACATTCAGTACAATTTTGAGAAAAATCGAATGGACAGTTTTTTTTACAAAAAATTAAAAACTGAAAAAAAAATTTAACAAAAGTTAGTAAAAATTTGTTTTCGACTCAAATATCTTTTCAAAAATTAAAGATTATGGCTTCCAACTAATTTTATCTTATAAAAAATATTGTTTTCAACTTTAGGAACAATTTTGAGAAAAATCTAATTGACAGTTTTTTTACAAAAAATAAAAACATAATCAAAAAAATTAATAAAAGTTGATAAAAATTGATTTTAGGCCAGATATCTGTTCAAAACTTTGAGATATTGGCTTCAAACTAATTTTATTTTATAAATAATATTGTTTTCAACATTCGGTAAAATTTTGAGAAATGTCGAATTGACAGTTTTTTTTACAAAAAATAAAAACCTAAAAAAAAAAACAATACTAAAACTTGGTAAAAATTTACTTTCGACTCAAATAGCTTTACAAAAATTAAAAATATTGGCTTCAAACTTATTTTATTTCACAGAAAATATTGTTTTTGATATTCAGTAATTTTTTTATAAAAATCCAACAGTCTGTTTTTTCATAAAAAAAATAAAATCTACAAAAAATAGAACGCAAATTTGGTAAGAATTGATACATTTAGACAAACTTTTAAGCAAGACAAATCGATAGACGGGATGGAAAGTTATCAGTGTGGGTCGCATCCCAGCCTCTTTTTTTTCAAATCAGTCTGCATTGTTTCTTTGTATAATTTAAAGAGTAATATTAATAATTTGGCTTACAATAAAATCACTTGAATCAGTCCGTTAAACAGAAATAAATTTGGTTCTATGCAAAATTTTTACTCACTTATTTATTTTTCAAAAAATGAAACTTCTCTTTGATGGATTCGCATATTTGAAAGATTTTTAAGTATCTTGGGAAAAAAGTTGATTCTCATCTTTGTTTCTATGAACAAAAAATTGGTTTCATTCCAAAAAAATCGTTATGACCCATTGACACTTAATTGTGCGTATATTTTGTTTACATTTTTCTACAAAACATTGAAAATATCACCTACTTTGATGAATATTTCGATCAATTTCCAATAACTTCCTTGGCACAAGCAAAAGTGTTAAGACGTCTGTTTATAATAAATTGTATATTTTTGCTCTGAATATTTTTTCTTTTTCTTTTATTTTTATGCATTTTTCTTAATTTTTTTTTTCACACGAAAAAAATAAAAATAAAATAAAAAATCATTAGTCTGGCGCGTGTATCTACTAAAAATATATATTTCACTATTTTATGAAATGCGTATAATTTCAAAATGGATCTGGCACGAGCCAATGATTTGGATAGCATCCAGAATTCATAAAATTGGAGCAGCAGCTATAACAGCAGTATCAAGATTTATATTGTTGCAGATGTTGCAAAAACATATGCTTAAAGATACCTACATACATATTTAAAGTGGATTCATATACATATGTATGTATGTCGGTTTTTGCAAATGCATTTCTAGAAGAAAATTATATTTTTATTTTTTGTTGGATCTTTTTGTTTATTTCAAAAATGACCTGGATTAGCTTATGATAGGGGAGAGATCCTTTGTTTTAATAAAGAAAATAATAGAGGAACAGACGCACATTTTTATTGTTTTAGATTTTCATTATATACGAACATAAATAAGAACATTTTGATAGAAGGTTTTCAGTACCAGATATATGAGCATTTTTAAATTAAATAATGAAATTATCCTTAACACTTGTGGAACAAAATAGGCTTTTTATTTACTTATAAGGGGTGTATCAATAAGAGGTTTTATTTTGAATAGACCACTATTTGAAGAACTGTCACTATTGTAGCTGTCATATTTTAGAATTTGAGAAATAAAACTACGCCATTATTAAAAATTGAACGATACACTTCTCAACCACACACTTAAATTGTTAAAAATCACTAAAAAAAAATGATGAAGATTTTGTAGTCACTAATTTTTGCAGTTGCAGTTTTACAAAGAAAAGTTTTCTGACCGTGCTATTTCTCGAAGAGGTGATCATATTTGGCCATTGATATCTTGTGATTGAACACCTTTAGACTTTTTACTTTGGAGACACGTGAAATAAGGTCCATTTCAAAATGGTTCACAAATGATTTAAGACCCTAAGGATGAAATTCGTAAAGTTATCGAGTACATACAGTCACAAATGTGGCAATAGGTAAAGGAAAATTTTATGAAAAGTAGGTATATGGTGCTACTGCAACCATAGCTGTAGTGATTTGGCTGATTTTATTTCCCATAATTAATGGAATACCATCCCTTTTACAAGGAAATATAACATTCATCGATGTCTTTTAAAAAATACTCTTTTGTTTGATATTAAAATGAAACCTCTTATTGGAAACCTTACAATTGAAAAAAAAAACACACTGCCTTAAAAAAATATTAAAAAATTATGTTTTGTACATATGTATTTATGCGTAAAATTTAATTTAAAAACTATGAAGGTGTTCTATTCAAAAATAATATGAAATTTTTAGTAACAGGTGCCTAAGTTTCATGAAAACCGCTAAACAATTCCGGAATTAAATTTGTTTGTCTCTTTTACATTCATCATTATTCAATGTATGTTTAATATTTTCAATATTTAGTTTCTTTATAAATTAAGTGGTTGGTGGAGGCGTGTACTCTAAATGGCTGAAATTAAGTCTATCATTCCGCCTTCCCAATAATTGTAGCGTGTTCCAGACGGAACTTTTGGCGAAAGAAGAAGTCTTGTCCAGGTTTAAAGGAAACGTGATATCAACATCTGATATCCGTAATTCCTCAGATAGTCAGGCCGCTATCGAATCTATGGATTCTCTCTTCACGTTTGCTGGGTGCCGGGCCATAGAGACATTCCAGCAAATTGTAAGGCAGTAGAACTTTACAATAATGGTACAGTAGAACCCATTCTACCACGTTTGGCTAATTCTGGCGATACCAATCGCTACATGTAAACAATTGCTAATGCAAGACGCTATAAAGAAGGCAAACATCAGGTGGAATGACAACAACACGTGTCAGGTCACGAAAAATATCTGGCCTGCACTAGATTTAAAGCGCTCTATGCAGATAGCATATAAGCTCGTAATCGGTGTCATATAACCGGGAAAAAGCTCTTCTCTAGGAGAATTCTTCTATAACGATCTAAACGATTTCAATCATATCGGGTGATTTTTTAAGAGCTTGAGAACTTTTTTTTTAAAAAAAACGCATAAAATTTGCAAAATCTCATCGATTCTTTATTTGAAACGTTAGATTGGTCCATGACATTTACTTTTTGAAGATAATTTCATTTAAATGTTGACCGCGGCTGCGTCTTAGGTGGTCCATTCGGAAAGTCCAATTTTGGGTAACTTTTTCGAGCATTTCGGCCGGAATAGCCCGAATTTCTTCGGAAATGTTGTCTTCCAAAGCTGGAATAGTTGCTGGCTTATTTGTGTAGACTTTAGACTTGACGTAGCCCCACAAAAAATAGTCTAAAGGCGTCAAATCGCATGATCTTGGTGGCCAACTTACCGGTCCATTCCTTGAGATGAATTGTTCTCCGAAGTTTTCCCTCAAAATGGCCATAGAATCGCGAGCTGTGTGGCATGTAGCGCCATCTTGTTGAAACCACATGTCAACCAAGTTCAGTTCTTCCATTTTTGGCAACAAAAAGTTTGTTAGCATTGAACGATAGCGATCGCCATTCACCGTAACGTTGCGTCCAACAGCATCTTTGAAAAAATACGGTCCAATGATTCCACCAGCGTACAAACCACACCAAACAGTGCATTTTTCGGGATGCATGGGCAGTTCTTGAACGGCTTCTGGTTGCTCTTCACTCCAAATGCGGCAATTTTGCTTATTTACGTAGCCATTCAACCAGAAATGAGCCTCATCGCTGAACAAAATTTGTCGATAAAAAACATTTCGAACCGAACACTGATTTTGGTAATAAAATTCAATGATTTGCAAGCGTTGCTCGTTAGTAAGTCTATTCATGATGAAATGTCAAAGCATACTGAGCATCTTTCTCTTTGACACCATGTGTGAAATCCCGCGTGATCTGTCAAATACTAATGCATGAAAATCCTAACCTCAAAAAAATCACCCGTTATTAACATAATCAGTCTTTCACGTTTCGCAAGGGACTCAAATTGGTTTCTTTGAGCTGAGAAGAAGGCCTTAAGATTCATTTGGTATTAAAATGGGCCAATGAACTGGTCTGAACTTAAGTGTGGCCTACTCCATCTCGGCCAGGCACTTTAACCTAACTTAATCTAGTTTAATTTTGTATGATTACAGAATTTGTCGTAAATGCATAAGATCTTTCGAATTTGTCCTATATAAAATTACTCAGATAAATTATCGAAGCGTTTTTAATCTTTTGTGTATCAACTCTTAAAATGAAAAAAACTTCGATGTCTGGTGCGATGTTCATCTTTTTACGCCTTTAACAGCTTAAGTTATCAACAATTGTCTACAAAATCTGATGAGAAATCAAATTTTGAGATCATTTTGGAATAAGTGAGAATTCATTAAAAAACAATTTTCCAAAATTCTAAGTATTCTTTTACTACTTTAAATCAATGTGTTCATTTAAAAAAGGCAAAGTCACTAAACACTTTAAGTTAAGAAAGCTTTTTAAAATCCCAAAAAAAATCATTTAAAAACTGATCATCCATTTAAATAAAAAATTGCTATTATACTCTATGCTCAGAAAAATATTATGTTTTTAATATTCTAGACTGCAAAGTGTTGTTAATAAGCTAATAAATAAAAATCATAAATCATTTAAAATAATGTGATCTCATTCATTTTGTGTATATCAAAATGATTTTTCTTAATAAGCCTGTTTAAAGAATTTCGAAAAACGGAAATTGTACAAATATTTTGACTCACGTATTCAAATTCTATACAAAAAACTAATGATTTCCCTTTATATCCGTTAAACACAACCCTCAAACTCAACTTTTTGATTATCTATAATTTTTCATGTTTTCAAATGTATTAACTTAAAAAAAAAACCTAGAAATTGCATTTATTTCAATCATACTAAAAACAAATCATAAAGTTTAGGATTTACAATTTGCAATTTTAACAAAATAAATCACATAAATTAAAAAACAAGATCCTATAAAAAATATTGTTAAAAAAAAAAACGAATTAAAACACATTCTGCATATATTTTTAATTTGTTCAAAAATATCATCTAACAACCAAATTTTGTAGTTATAATCAACCTCGTTTTCGACACTTAAAACAAATAAAATATACATATAACCTATTTTTGAATGCACATTAATTATAAATTGAGAGTTGGCATTTTATTCAGTTTGTTTTTTTTTCTAATTTATTTTATACAATTTACGTTTATTATGCTAAAATTATAAGCTGCTGCTGATTATTTTAAATAAATATAAATACAAAAATTATAAATGCAATTAATTCCATGTATTCAAATGAATTCTCAGAAAATAAATTATAATCAAATAAATATGAACAAATTATTTGTTATAGGTATATTTTTGTATAGATAAGATAACAAAGATGTTTGTTAGAAAAATAGTAGATTTATAAGACTGCAAAACAATCAAATGATATTTTTTGCAGCATTATTTTTATTGCATAACTTAAACAAAAAATACCATTAAAAAAATATAAACAAAACTTGTTTTAAAATTTCACATAAAAATCAAATGTTTACATTCTTTCAAATAATAATAATAAAAAATGTTAATTAAATTACGCATAGCAAATAGCACTTTACAAGATAAAGAGATAGGAGGTGTTCATTTTTAATAAAACAACAACAAAAAAATACAAACGATCCATCGCTAATGTACAAATTTAATTAAAATGAAATATGTACCTACCATAGGTACCTACATAAATAATAAAATTTCAATTAAAATTTCTTAGCGTAAATTGCAAGATTAAAAGTGTTTTCAATAATGTCCACATTTTGTTAGACATACTGTCGGCCATCAAGAGTTTTTATTTATTTAAAATAAAGCCATTAACAAAAAGATATAACTTAAGTAAACAATCTCTTAACACAATCTTTGGCAAAAAATCAAAAAAAAAAAGAAATGAAATGAAACTAATGTTTCTTGATTAACACGTTTGGAATATTCAATTTAGGAAATTAATTGATCGAATATATTTAAATGTCAGAAGATAAGACAAGAAATTCAGTTTTTATTTTTTTGCAACAAATTCTCCTTTTATTTATTTTTATTTTTTTAATTAATGGCTTCAAGCGTTAGGTTATTTAGATTAAAATGACTAAGCCTCATTTGAGCGGGTTACAATTTTGAATATTGAATTTTTCATTTGAGTTATAATTTTTGTTTTCATTGATAAAGGGTGTCCCAAAATTAACGCAAGATTTGAATTTGCCGCCATTTGTGCAGTGAAGTGTTGGCAACCCTGAAAAAAAAAGCAATTTGACAGCTAACAGTATAGGGTTATTAAAAATGGAGCGTTACACGATAGAACAACGTGTCTTCATTATTAAAGAATATTTCAAAAATAGTGAAAGCTTGGCGGCTGCAGTTCGAAAATTTCATACAAAATATGGTCGGAATAGTGTTTTAACTTCGTCAACTGTGAAGAGATTAATTGAAAAATTCATGGAGACTGGATCCGTTGGAGACGCCAAACACACTGGTCGTCCAAAAACAAGCCGTTCAAATGTGAATGTCGAAGCAGTGTGTGAGAGTGTTGCTGACAATCCAGGAAGCTCAATTCGACGTCGTGGACAAGAATTGCAAATTTCAAGAACCTTTCTACAGCGTATACTCACCAAAGATCTGTGTCTTCATGCTTACAAAATTCAATTAACACAACAATTGAAGCCTAATGACCATGGACAGAGAAGAGAGTTCGTTGAATGGATTATTGAACATCAACAAATGGACCCTGATTTTTCGAGCAAAATCATCCTAAGCGATGAAGCACATTTTCATCTTGATGGCTTTGTCAATTGCCAAAATTGCCGCATTTGGGGTTCGGAGAACCCACATGTGATTGTCGAAAAACAAATGCATCCACAACGCGTGACTGTATGGTGTGGATTTTGGGCTGGAGGCATAATTGGGCCATATTTGTTTGAAAATGATGCTGGTCAAGCAGTGACTGTTACTGGTGCTCGATATCGCGACATGATTACACAGTTCTTTCTGCCAAAATTGGATGATATTGATGTGTCCAATATGTGGTTTCAACAAGACGGTGCCACATGTCATACAGCCCGTGAAACAATTCAATTACTGCATGAGACATTTCCAGGTCGTGTACTCTCTCGTTTCGGTGATCAAAATTGGCCTCCTAGATCGTGTGATTTAACACCATTAGACAACTTTTTATGGGGTTATTTGAAATCACAAGTCTATGTCAACAAGCCCACAACCACCCATGCATTAAAGGAGGAGATTCAACGCTGCATCAACGAAATTCAGCCACATTTATGCAGAATGGTCATGGAAAATTTCAACAAAAGAGTGCGCATGTGCATGCAAAGCCGTGGAGGCCATTTGTCCGATGTGTTATTCCATACATAACCCTATCCTATGTACTTTACAAGTCAATAAAAATATAACTATCAAAAGACTAAAAACGGCGTTTTCTATTTAATTCAAATATTGCGTTAATTTTGGGACACCCTTTATTTTAAATCATTGATTTGCTATTAAATTGGATGAATTATATTTATCCAAGAATAAAATAAAACTGATCGATAAATTACATATATTAAAAAATAATATTGACAACGGGGATTTTTAAAATTTGAGCTGATATTTTAAGAAAACGAAGTTCGAATTAAAAATTTACTCCAAAAGTAGTTTTTCAAAACCATGAAAACCCTAAATTCCAGGTTTTTCAAAACTTTATATGAAGTCAAGTGAAGACTCATAACTAATGAGAATTTCCTACAACTAAGTAAGATACTAAAACGATTTAAACTTTATATATAAAATAAATTAGGTGGCGCAACAGTCCGTAGAGAACCAGGGCCTAGTGACTTACAACTCTCAACCATTCCTGTGTGCGATTACTGTTGTCAGGGATGGAGGGGACCTACAGTTTATATGCCGAATCCGAACGGCTAATTTGAGAAAGCACTTTTTCATGACAAGAATTACTCTTGGAGAATTTGTCAATTCCTCGCAAGAGGCAGTACCCGTGAAAAAAAACTTTAGGTGGTACAGGCAGGGATCGAACCCAAGACATGACAGTCCAACGCACTTTTTTTTTTTTTTTTCCAAATTCATTTTTATTAATTCATTCTTAAGACTATCTTAAAGAGCTAGACAAAAATTCATAAAACTAGCCTAATTATCCATAACTTACAACTAACTTACTGGTCCCATACGGACACTCTAAGTTAAACAATAATACTTAATGCTAATGCCTTTCGGCCCTAAGATCTATTTAACTTCAATTCCATTTTATTTATTTTTTTATTCATTAGAAAATTTCAAAAAAACTAATATCAATGTCCTTTTTTTATTTTTACTTAAAAACTACTTAAAATAAGGTCCTTAGTATAAAACTTAAAGCTAACTAAAACTACCTATTCTACCTATAAACTACTTAAAACTAGAACAACCACAGCAGCAAATCTAACTATCTAAGGTTTTTTGTTTTTCATATTTTGTCTTTTTTTTTATTTTTTTTTTATTTGATTATTCCATGTTTTTTTTTTAAATTTTTTTTTGTATTTTTCTTTTTTGTATTTTTTATATTTTTTTTTTGTATGTTTTTTTTGTGCCACCATGCCTATTCTACTTAAAACTAAACCCTAAAACTATAAAACAAGTATGTAAGCCGGCCAAGGCTTAAAACCCCATCCCGACTACTCACTATCAAGTGCCGATTGAAGCCACCAAAACTGGCTCTCCTGCTTCACCCTATCAGTTCGGTCCCTTTCGGACACAGCCCTACTGAACCGAAGGAGCTCTGCTCCGCCTTGTGCCATGACGTCCCGATTGTACAGGAGTCGCCTATCCACGGTTCGTCGTCTGACGTGGTAGATTAACGGAACTGCCAATCTATCCTGTATCAGACCGCATCTATCTAAAAAGAGGAATGCCTCTGGTGGAATGAAGCCGCTCAAGCGTGCACTTTCAAAATACTCGTCGTTCGGATAGAACGCCCCGAAAATTAAATTGTTGGTCGAAGACATAGCTCTTGCAATGTGACCTCGAACGAGTTTTATCACGAAATTGTCAATTCTGTTGATTCGAGCCCCGTTGTATAGGACCTCGTTGGAATAGTAATGCACGTAAGAAGATTCGGCTGTTCGATATAAGCCGGTACAGCGTTGTAAACACTGCCGCTCGAACACCCGAAACCTCTCCATCTGGGAAGGGGCAACGTTGAACCACACAGGACAACCATAAACGATCATCGGCCGTATGAGGGCCATGTAGCAAATTACCTTCACTCTGGGGTCAAGCCGACTGCTGTAAAACAGCCGTTTCGTCAGAGCAAAGGCTCCTCTGGCCCTGGTCAGAGCAGCATTTATATGTCTGTCGAAATATAAATACTGATCTAACCAGATACCGAGGTACTTCACTACACTTTTGCTCGCTAATGGCCGCCCGTGAAGATCAACGATAACCATCTTGCGCCAATTCTTGCACGTATCCCTCGTGGCCCCAGCCAATGGAGTCCGGAACAGAATTGTCTCCGACTTCTGGACATTTATTTTCAGTTTCCAGTCATCGCAATATCGCTGAATCTTGTCGAAATCACGCTGCAAGAGAATTCTAATAACCTCAACCTTTCGGGCCGTTCTGTAAGCAATTAGATCGTCGGCGTTCGCAATTGCCTTTGTAAGACTACCTATCAGATCGCTGGTGTAAATGCTGAAGAGAATCGGCGAATTCACCGCTCCCTGTTGAAGACCATTTTTAATTAAGAATGTTGTGGTAGAAGTTACATTGCCACTTTTGACAACAAACTTTCTACCGTTAAGCATATCATACAGTATATACAACAGTGGCTTGCTTATGCCAAGCCTGCTCAGTTTTAGGTAAAGACCCTCTAACCATACGGTGTCAAAGGCCTTTTCCAAATCAACCAGAACAGCACCTGTGCATTGTTGTTTTGTTTTATTCCATTGGATGTCAGAAACGAGTTTAGACGCAGCATGAATTGTGTCATGACCCGCCTTGAACCCGAACTGTTTATCCGGAATTATTTTGTTGTCCGCAGCCCACTTAGTCAGAGCCCTATTGATGATCTTTTCGAAAACTTTGCTGATGCTCGGAAGAAGACTTATCGACCGAAGATTTGACGGGTTGGAGTTGTCCTTTCCCTTTTTCGGGAGAGGATGAACCACAGCGGTCTTCCAATGCACTGGATAATATGCATTATTCAGTGCATTATTGAAGAGTGTGGTGTAAATGTCAATTGCCTCCATCGGTAAATGTCTTAGTACAACGTTGGATATACCATCGACACCTGCTGACTTTTTATTTTTTATTGAGTTGAAGATGAGCTGAAGCTCAATCTTCGTCACTAACAGGGGACTTGGTCCCGTTTGCTCGGCGATTATGGCATTTGCCAAGGAATCGTCATCGAACCGCATAAAACCGCGGTTCTCAGATCGCCAATGTGTTATATCATTTCGAAGGTAAAAGTGATTAAGTAGGGCTCTGTTTTCCAGGTCGTGGTTGGGGCGAATGCTAACATTCACCTTGTACACTTGCTGGAAAGCAGCTCCCACCGCCTCCACTTTTTCCTTCGGATCTTCAATTATAAAAAAGTCATCGTCAAAGATGGCTTCCTCTGGATCTATTTGCGCTGTCCTGAGTACGTTTGTGTTCTCTTCAGTTCTTTGGAGTTTCAGACACGGAAGGTCATTGTCGTTCTTTTTCCTAAATATCTTGTTGATTTTAGGGAACATACCAGGGTCACTGGAATTAACTGACCGGATCTTGCGGTCCCAGTACTTGTTAATTGATAACCTGTAGTTCTCCTTAATCAACAGATTGACATTTTTTATTGACGACTTCAGTGTCCTAACCTCCAAGTCGTGTGGGTCTGTGAGTCGTCTGTACAAGTTTTTGAGTCTTGTCAGTAAGCCACTCTTGTGCTTACGTAATGCGTCAATAGTCGCGTTTCTGTAAGCGTCCATTTGGTCCCGTTCTTTGTACTTTGGTATTGTCCGTTCCATCGTTCGTTTTATTGTTTCGTCCATCTGTTGTAAATGTTGGTCAATTTCTGTATTTGTCAGGTTTCTGTTGTTTGGTGGGGCTATGTCACTCAAACGAAGTTCTCTCGCTAGGAGTCCAACGCACTAACCATCATGCCACGGGTACTACACACAATAATTTAAACTTTGCAAAATTATTATTCAAATCAGTGTTAAGAACACTGTTGTTTTTTAACTTTTGTTTAAAAAACAACGTTTTTGATTGTCTTTGAAATTTGTAAAGAGGCATACTTTAAAAACTTGATTTGATGTATAAGATGCGTTTCGAATTTTAGACAACCTAATACTATTTTTCCCACCATTATAATTAGTTTTTATGAGTTTTTCAAGCTTGTTTGAATGCGATGTTACAATATTTACATTATGTAAATGTATCTTTGAATTTCAAATACACCTCGTTGAAGTATTTTAACCAATCAACACAATAAATCATAAGTCCAAAGACCTTTGATTTTGTATATTTTTAAAATGTACATTGTTTTGAATGACTCATTTTTGTAATCTCATTGAAGATTTCTAAATTTATTAATGCCTTGTTTTTTTTTTTTGTTTAACATACGTATGCATTTTAAAAAACAACAACAAAAACTTAACTGATAATAATAATAATCTGATAAGAGTTATATTTTGTTATAAAGCATTATTGATTACTGGAAAATTAATAATAATTGACTCCTTATATTATATTTGTAATTTTATTCCAGTTTATTGGTGAGAAAAAAACTCATAAATATATTGTGAATATTTCGATGATATATACAAATAAGTTGAATGTTTTATGAAGACTATTCTAATAATTATTTATATTGAACTAAAATGTTTATTTATCAAGTTTAATAACAAATGTCACTATCCATGGGTGTCAAGTGAGTTGAATGATAGGTAAAGATAAGATAAACAAACATTTTTAATAATCGAATAATAAAGTTATAAGACTCAATAACAATGTATAGTAATTTTTAATTTAAGTTAAAATCATATCAAGAGAAAAATAACAAAAATTGGTGTTTTAAGCAGATTTAAAATGTTTTCAATTATTTTCAATTTTTGTTGAGTGAGAAATTACAGTATTATCTTAAGAAAGAAAGTTATTGCAATCGGTCCGATTTGTCGTTTTGAAAATTTTGACATTTCTCAAACTTTCAAGGTCCTTAAAATCTAAATCAGTTGTTCTTAGAGAGATTTCTGTTCTGTTTGTGTGTACGAACGTTCGTACGTCCGTATGTTCGGGAAGCTTCTTCAACGTCCATATCTCAAGAAACAGTAGAGATTTCTACTTTAAATGAATTTTTGTATACAGTTAATAACACAGAAAGATACAGAAAGGACTTTCAAAAAAATTGTATAGGTTGTTTTTTATTATAGCAAGTTAAATAAAAAGTTATAATTTGAACCCAAAATATCTCACCAACCAATAACGCTAATGACAAAAGATGGTATTACTTCCAAAATAATTTTGTTCAACGAAGAATAGCGTCATCTGTTAAAATTTTGAGAAAAATTGAATTGACAGTTTAAAAAAATAAAAACTTAAAAAAAAATTGGTTAAAGTTGTAAACATTGATTTTCGACTCAAATATCTTTTCAAAAATTGAAGATATTGATATTCAATAACATTTTTATAAAAATCCAGCAAACAATTTTCCCATAAAAATTAAAATCTACAAAGAATACTACACACAATTGGTAAAAAAGAATTGACTTTAAAATGATTTCATTATGTGCTAAATTTGTGTTGTTTTCGTAAGATAAGAAAAATCTAATCTGTATTTTTGTATAAGAAATAAAAACGTTCCAAAAATGCTATTAAAATCGATTTTCTACTAAAAATCTTGAGACCAAAAACAGATATTGAAATAAAACTTATTTTATCATATGCAAAATATTGTTACTAACATTTATGTCCTTATACTCATAATTTCTTCCAAATCTTGATAGCTCAAAGAGAATCGACATTTCATGTATACAGATAACATCGTAAATTAAAAATCTTTACTATTTATATACTCATATAATTTAATGTCAGTTTTTAGTTAATTTTTTAGAAAAATTCAATTGACAACTTTTTTTAAAAAACGACGAAAATCTACGAAAATCTACTAAAACAACAAAAAACTAATGAGGCGAACAAAGAAATATATTGGTACAAAATATTGTTCTTAATATTTTGTTAAAGTTTTAGACAAATCGACAGACGGTTACGGATGGGAAGTTATTAGTGTGGGTCGCATCCTAGCATCTTTTTATGTGATAAAATTATACCATCCATAATAAGACATCGGGTATTCTAATAGGAACTTAACAACTGTACACCCAAAAAATATCAAGCTGATTCAAAAATTGAAGCCGATGTACTATTTGAAGCCACGTATTTTCTTCGATTGGGCAAGTTGTCAAGTCTTTATTGAAAAATCCTTTATGACAAGAATAGTGTTTAGGACTAGGCTTTCATCTAATAACTTTGATATTTAAAAAAGAAAAAGTAATTATTATTTTTACAAACTAAAATCAGAAAACAAGTATTACGTCGTATAAATGTCACCACTATTTTACTCAACTTCGATCGCATTTAAGTATGTTTGTCTAAGTAGACTTGAGTTCAATCTTATTTGTTTTGATATGAATTTTTCTCGAGAAGTTTACAACCTCAGTTAAACAGGAAAAGGCAAAAAAGAACGGTGCTAACATAAAATGTTTGTACGAACACTTTTCCGCATAATATAGGATTTTCCTATAAGAAGTTTCATTTTTATATTAATAAAAAGAAACTTGAATGCTATAATTTTTGTCTAAAATATGCCAAATTTCGTTTGTGGAATATCGATATTCATTTAATCAATAATTGAAATCTTAGTTGTTTTTTTATCAAGATATTCAAGACAGTAAGCCAATTCAGTGTGGCATTTTTGGTGGGATTAATCTTTTGCAGTTATATAAGGGTGATTATACAAAAGTTGGGTAACTCGATGTCATCAACCAATATATACAAAGTCTGATTATATTTTATTGAGATTGCAATTTATTTTAAAACAATGAAAAGACCTTTATTTAGTCACCCAATTTCAGTTTCTCATTTTGAATACAAGTTATTAAAAAAACACAATTAGATCTTAAAACGTCAGTCCTCTGGCATGGCACAACCCTGAAAACCAACCATTAAGTGACTGTCTATTAAACATTATCATTGATTTGAGAAAACTTATTAATTTAATACAATCTGCGATGTATATAGTTTAATATATACTAAAACTTTCATAATGCAGTGTTCTCCACTTTATTTAAAAAAATAAGAAATTTTGTGTTCAGTTTCATTCGTCAGTCCCTTGTGTGTTATTTAAATTTGAAATTCGTGCGAAATATCGCCGACTCACTGTCAAATCCCACTTTAAATTTTAATGTTGGTAATGAAGTTAGTTGCGGGTTGCACAATTTGACGGCCATCATATCTGTAAAAGAGTTTGGGTTATGTTTGTTGTCTATACACGTGCTAAGCCAGTCAACACGTCAGTTTTATGGTGACTCGTTATTTTTTTGTTAATCTAAAGTTTATTTTTATTTATTCGTATTAGACTTTGATTTGTTAAAATGTAGTTTGTTGATATTTGAAATTTTAAAAAAAAAAAACATTAGTCCAGACTAGAATCTCAAATTTCGTCTTTTTCGTCAGTAGTGTGGCGTCAATCCTGTGTCAGGTAAATTTGTATTGTTCTTTATTTCTTGATCATTACTACTTTTAAGATGAATATTGTTAGATTTTGTTTATATTGTTTGTTGATTATTTTGAAATATTTAGTAAAACTATGTGAAAGTAGTAAAAGATAAGTGAATAACGTTACGGTAAATGTCAAAAGTCTGTTTCGAAAACTGATGTAGTATTTTCTCCTAGTATTACATATTAATAATTAGTTTTAATTGTTACTAAGTGATTTTATTTGATCATTATTAAATCCTAAGAGATTTTTACTTATTTTTATTAAATTTCACTGTGTATACTCGTCAGTCCTCTGGCAGTCAAATTCTGAAATTTTTAAATATCTTACAATGTACTCAAAAAAGTGACTGGCCCGATTGGGAACAATATATTAATTAGATTAGCTAACATATACACCCAAATTTATAGAAGTTTGATTTAAAAACTATCGTAAACAAAATATCCTCAAAAATTACCCAACTGTTGTATAATCACCCATAACTATGTATATGGCAAGTTTTGCATTCGTAAAACATGTCTAACAAGAGATTTTAATCAAAATCCGATTTCATCTGCCTGTCTTCAAAAAAAAAAAATAAAAAAATGCCTATGTATTCAAAATCTTATTTTTCATTAATTTTTTTGAAATTCGATATCTTAAATGGGTCATATTTATTTACGAAATTGAAATATAAAACTTATATTAATAAGTTTTAAATAAGTGCATTCCAAAAATATTTTTAAACTAAAATTGACAAATTTTATACATAAAAAATGAATTAAAAAAAAAAACCCTCTAACGATTTTCCAATGAAAATTTTGAGAAATCAAAAAGCATTTAAATTTTTGAAAACAGTTTTTTCTGCAGCCACATTTTAAATTAAAGAAAATTTATTTAAACAGACTCTCGATACATGAGTTAGTTCGTACGACCCAGTCGTGAATTTTGTTTTTTAAGTTTTATCGACAATAATCAATAATACCTATTTCAAATTAAATCAAATACTTTTTTTTCTCAACGTATTCGGTTCTAAAATCTGTTTTTACCATTGTAAGAAGTCTCTTATTTATTTAAAACCAACTGTTAATTGTGTTGCCTAAACATTTAAAAAAATATTTACAGAATTTTTTGTATAAGACAAAATAAATATTAAGTCAATATTTGTATTTATTCGCAAGATCAATTCAATTCCCAAAATCAATTTTTGTAAAAAAAACCGTCAATTGCATATTTCAGATATTACCTATGACATCTTAAAAACACTTTTTTCTAAAAGATAAAATAAGTTTGATATCAATACATTTTATTATCGAGATGTTCGATTAGAAAATTTGTTAGTAGTATTTTTATGGGTTTTTTATTGTTTTGTTAAAAATAATCTTTATTCGATTTTTTTAACAATTGTATAATGTCAAAATTATTTCTTGTTGCATATTTAATAGTTTTTTGTTGGTAAAATATTCGAGTTGACCAATATTTTCTTTAGTTTTTTTTTTATCTATAACAAAGCACTGTTGAATTTTCTTAACAACTTAATATGTTGCCCAAATGTATAAAATAAAATATAATTGAAGTCGCTAGTGTTATTGGTTTGGAAGATATTTGCGATTTACTATACAGACATCTCTCTACAAAGCGTGGATTTATACTTTAAGAACAGCCACCAAAATTTAAAAACACCATAACTGACCTACTTTAAATTAAAAAAAAAATAGGCTGGGTTGCGACCCACACTGATAACTTCCCATCCCGTCTGTCGATTTGTCTTGCTTAAAAGTTTGTCTACTTGTATCAATTTTTACCAAATTTGCGTACTATTTGTTGTAGATTTTATTTTTTTATAAAAAAACAGACTGTTGGATTATAAAAATAATTACTGAATATCGAAAACAATATTTTCTGTGAAATAAAATAAGTTTGAAGCCCATATTTGTAATTTTGAAAAGCTATTTGAGTCGAAAGTAAATTTTTACTAGTTTTAGTATTGTTTTTTTTAGGTATTAATTTTTTGTAAAAAAAACTGAATTTAATTTTTCTCAAAATTTTATAAAATGTTGAAAACAATATTTCTTATAAGTTAAAATTAGTTAAAAGCCATTATCTCAAAGTTTTGAAAAGATATTTGAGTTAAAAATCAATTTTTACCAACTTTTGTTAAATTTTCTTTTAAGTTTTTATTTTTGTTTTAAACTGCCAAAATCTTAAAATTTTACTGAATGTTGACAGCAATATTTTTTAAAAGATAAAAGTAGTTTAAAGCCAATATCTCAAAGTTTTGAAACGATTTTTGACTCGAAAATCAATTTTTACCAACTTTTATTAATTTTTTTGTTTAGGTTTTTTATTTTTTGTAAAAAAAACTGTCAATTCGATTTTTCTTCAAATTTTTCTGAATGTTGAAAACAATATTTCTTATAAGTCAAAATTAGTTGGAAGCCATTATCTCAAATTTTTGAAAAGATATTTGAGTCGAAATTCAATTTTTCCCAACTTTGAGTAATGTTTTTTTTTAGGTTTTTTATTTTTTTTTTAACTGTCAATTCGATTTTTCTCAAAATTTTATCAGATGTCAAAAACATTATTCTTCGTTGCACAAAATTGTTTTGGAGGTAAAATCATTTTGTATTCGTAAAATTTTCGAGGTGACAAATTTTTTTTTCAGTTTTTTTTTATTTATAAAAAAAACCGTTAATTGGATTTTTTTCCAAAAATATACTTGCTTTGTATCACATTACAATATATAATATAAAATTTAATTCAAGTCTCTAGCGTCATTGATTCATGAGATATTTAGGGTTTACCAAAATGTTCACCTTTTTTTTAAACTGGTATGGTAAAAAAACCACCCACGCAATTTTCTTGAGAGCCCTTTCTGCATCTTTCTGCTTTATTATCTGTATAACAAAATTTATTTGAAGTCGATATCTCTTCTGGTTCTTGAGTTATGGAAGACGAAAAAACGTCGCGAACGTACAGACGTACGGACGTACGGACGTACGAACGTACGTACACACGCACGCACAGACATCTTTCTAAAAATCTTTTATTTCGAGGTCCCTAGGACCTTGAAACGTCTAAAAATGTCAAAATTTTCAATTTGACAAATCGGACCCATTACAATAACTTCCTATGGGAAGTTAAAAAACGATTTTATTAACAAAGTTTTGATTAAATAGAATTATGATTTTGAAACGTCAACATCATGTTTAACTGCTGCAGAACAAACTAAAATGCCGTCCAAGCACACTGAGTTAAATATATAAGCTCAAGAATAAAAATATGAACAAGAACCTACTAAAAACCCTGTTTTTGACATTTAAAATGGAGATTCACCAGATATTTATGTATATTTCCGACCATTTTTTTTTCTTAAAAACTTTATCATCTATATTTCTTCAGAGCAATGTTTCACAAATAAATCACAAAATTTTTCCAAATATTTAAAATTGAAGAAAAAAAAACACTAAATCCAAAAATTTGAGTTTCAGAAGTTCAGGTTAAACAGTTAGTAACTTAATTACATATTTCCTCTAGAAGCAAAACAAACTCCTCTTAGCTGATATCCTTCAAGATGGAATTCCTTCCAAACGTCCATACTTTTCTGGTGTTAAGACATTTAATTAATTATGTATTATCAAAATATTTCCATAAATCAACACGAAAAACTTGAAAGGATTATAAAAACAACAAAAAAGCCAGAAAAGACATTTCTTGAAAGTTGAAATCCATTATCTAAATCAACAACACAAAACCTCTGATAAATTAAATTGATTAGGTGTTGTGTCATTAAAACAATAATAAAAACAAACACATGATTAATCGAATAGAGAGAGTGAAGGGAATTAGACGACATAGACATTTAAGTGAAAAAAGAAATCTCACCAATTAGCCATAAGCCAGAAATTGAAACTGCAAACAAAATAAAACGACGTGTCTCAAATATAAATATACAAAATCATATGCTTAGTCGCCAAAGTAATATTAGGAAGATTTATCATCAATTTATATTTGCAGAACAAGTTGGAAACCTTCCAAAAAACCAAAAAGAAAAACCTATAAATAAAATAGCGCCGCTTTGCCAGTGATCAGCATCGTATAAGAAAACCTACACATAAAATAGTGTTTCACAATAGAATTTCAATATTGAAAACGATTCACTTAATTTTCAGCTGTTGCAATGGTAATTGAATAAAATTAATTATATTAATTTATTTACTCAAGAAATACAAAACAAAAATAGTCTTTTATAGGTGTTTTTTAAATATGAGATCTTTCAAAAACCTTTAAATATTGACTAAACTTGACCTTTCTTAAATCTTTTTCAATTTTTTAAAAACTTCATTTGTACACATTTTTGAAATTTGTCTTTTTTCATTTGTCATTTTAGCAAGACTTTGGTTTCGATCCTGACATAGATGACATGTTTTCCGATGCTGGACTGCGCTCACACTTGGGTCGAATGCGTGACCCTTTTGGCACATTTGGATCACGTAAGCGTAGTGGCAAAAATCCATTACATTCTGTTTCTCCTTCTTATTATGATGATGATCCAGATTTTCCCCAATTCGGTTCGCTAGGTCGGCCAAGGCGTGCTGGAACTGGCGCTGGTATTCCGAAAGCAACCGATGGCATGCAACACGATGATTTCTTCGAGCGTCTACCCCCAGAGTTCAGACAATACATCCCAGACGGCTTTGGCAGCATGAGGCGTCAAGGCAGTGCTGGAGGTGGTGGTGGTGCTGGTTCAGCTGAGTCCCCACGCATTCCCACTCAACAACCACAATATTATCAGACCTATGTACAGCCCGGAACAACTCCCCCACAGGCAACTCATCATCAACAGCAGCAGCAACAGTCTCCTCCGGTGCAAATGCGCAACGTGTGTGATGCAGCTATTCAGACAGAAGACCCATCCGGAGATAGGAATCGCAGTGAGGTTGATGGACATCATCTGAATACGGACAATTTAAATCATCATGGCTTGAGGAACACAGTCGATATGGGCGTGAGGACCCCATCCGAGAGCGAGGGTCACAATTCGAGATCTCATTCGGCTCCACCACAGCAACCGGATCAAAATTACCCACAAGATCAACAGGGCTTCCATTCTCAAGGCACCGGAACCCAACGCAACACTCCACCACCGCAGCAACAGCAGAGACAATATCCAGCAAATCAGCAACCTCCCCGGTTCCCAAAAGCCTACAATCCTCAGACCTATCCATCGCACCCCCAACAACCTCCCACTCCCCAGACTCCCGGAGGCAGCTACATCCGAACAATTCCGATCTTCGTCGAAGGCCGCTCTGAGCCATTGATCAACCACAAAGATATACCCCAAGCCGAGTCCCAGCCGAATCACACCTACACCAAAGCTGCTTCTCAAGCCCAACAGCAACAGCACCCCCAGCAACAGCAATACCAACAACAAGCCCCACAGCATCACCAAAACCGTCCAACTCCCATCAATACTCAACAACAGCCAACGGCACAGCAACAGCAGGGTCCACCGCCGGCAACACCTCACACCATGGAAAGCATTAACAAGATCCAAGACATCCAGCGGGACGTCCTCAATCTGATGACACAAGTCGAGAAATTCAGCGGGCTCCGCAAAGACAAGGAGTATGCGTACTTGGACGAGATGTTGACTCGTAATCTTCTCAAACTTGACACCATCGATACCCAAGGAAAGGAGAGCATCAGGTTGGCTCGCAAAGAAGCTATCAAATGTATTCAAGCCTCGATCAATGTCCTCGAGGCAAAGGCTGAAGAAAATGCTAAGACTGCACAACCACAAGAAGCTGTGATTGGAAACGCCAACGCCAGCAAAGATGATGCCACAAGTGGTGCAGAGCCCGCTGAGGCACAACCCATTGATGTATCAAATGTCCATGAAGCAATTCCGTTGCCACCACCAGAGTCTCTCAAGACTCAAGGTAGAAGTTCTTCTGATAATGTTCCCGCCGCCGCCTCGAATAAAGGACAAAGTCCACCAAAGGAGAGCAGTACTGAAGCCACCAACAGCACCACCAACGCAGCTGTCACAAAGTCTGGCTCTGGGTCATCGACTAAAGGTGAATCGGTAGCCGAAACTAAGTCCGAATGATGACAGCAGAGAAAAGTCACATCTTATAGTAGTTCATTTTCCAATCAAAAGCAAAATCACAAAAAGAAAACCGTTATTTCTAATAAAGTTTTGTAAAATTTGTAACGAAAATTACGAATGCAATGTTTCTCATTTCTTTCTCAAAATTTTGTTTCTTTTTTTTTTTTGTTTTGTTTTTGGTTTAATTTTGTTTTCATTTCATTCGCTTTGTTTGTTTATTTTGTTTCGTTTCGTTTTCAATTCGTTTCTTAAAAATGTTGGACAATTTCAAATCGTTCCACAGCATTAAGATGTTCTTCAAAACCAGAAAGTTTCTCTTTTGTCAAATGGTACATTAATAACCGTGTTTTGTTGAGCGGCTTACTGTTTCACATTTCAAAATTTACACATTAGACCACGTCATTACAAGAGAGTCAATATTTCTATGACTTGTTTAAGGCATGTTTACATTTGGTTAAATGTGTAATATTTTGAAAATGTAGATAAAAGGAGCTCAACAAAACAGCTCATTCAATTAAGAATGTTTTATTTCAAGATAGTTCCATCTCTCTTTAATTTAATTGATGGCACGTATTTCTTTTACTTTAACTGAAATGTCAGACGTCAAATCATAACATAAATATCAGTAGTTATAAATTGCAAATTACATTTAATTAAATTATCACAACTTTCTTTAGTTCCTGATACTTTTTTCCACCTCAATCCCTAATTTTAAATTTCAACAATAAAAATAAAAATGTAAAAATAAAAATGTAAAAATTGTAAAATTTGATTTTACCCTCTCAATAAATCCATTTTAATAAAATAGTTAAGTGTGTTTTATTGACCTTCTTACTGTGGTCATTTCGAAACATTGCAAAGTACTAATTCTGATTTCAATAAAACACACTTAATTTATTTTTAGTTCGATAAGGTATTTTTTAGCTTGCACTTAAATACTAAAAGTAAGACATTCACTCTTGAATACATTTTACATCTTTTATTAAACAAAAAGTCATGCCATTTAATTCTAACAATAACGTTTTACAATTAATCGTATTTAGATTTGAAAATAAAAAATAATTTTAATTTATTGGGCTCATAACGTTGTACGTTTCACATTTTTTAAGGGAAACCATTATTTTAATGTTTTAAAAATTAAATTAAAAGATTCACATAGATTTAAAATAAGCAAATTTTTGAGACTAGTCTAATAGAAAAAATTAATGCAAACAAAGTTATAATTTCTTATTTTAAAGTAATACATTTTTTAAACATCTTTCACAAAAAATTATAAATAAAAAGAATTGAAAATAAGTACACGTTAAATAAATGAAATATTCTATAGAAAAATTTACATACAAATAAATACAATTATATTAGTATACAATGCATAGAAAATAGCAAAACTTTGTTAATTTTAATATTAAAATATTAAAAAAAAAATTAGTTTATAAAACAGTGCCTAGAAAAAGAGCAAAGCGATTAAAATCAAAATATTGATTAAAATAATATATACATACATAACTTTCATCGAACGCAATATTTTCCTCAGACGAAAAGGATTTAATTTTTTAAAAACGTTGAAAAAAAAAAACAATAAATATTTAAAAATTAAAGCAAACAACTCATGTTAAATTATTTTTACTGAAATATTTAAAAATAAATAAAATAATAAAATTTAAAATACAAATATAAATATTATAATTGTAATGTTAAAAATGGAAGAAAATGAAAAGAAAAATATTATTATTAAAAATAGTAATTAAATATAATTATACTTTATATAGATATTGTTTGAAGGTAATGTGTTTTATTTCATTTGTTTGAGGTGTTTTTCTAGGAACCTATAAGAAATAAAATTGTGACAGGTAAGCTGATTTTTAAGCACCTTCAGGAATTTTGATAAAGTGCTAATCGAAAATTTTGAAATGCTTGTAAAAATGATTGAAATATACGCCTCAACCTTTATAAAAGAATATTCAATATATACAGATATGGACATTAAAATAGGAACACATTGGAAGCTTAATATTTAACTAGTATCAAAAATATTTGTTTTTAATATTTTTTTTACTATTATAAAACAAAAAGTTCACTGTAGGAAGTAAATTTAAATTATTTTAATAATAATATTACAATTAATTCCAAGAAAAAAATGTGCCGTGGTAAGTATTGTTACCTAAAAGAGAAAGCTGTCATTTTAGTTCTACGAAATGAGGGAAAATCTTTGAGGGAAATAGCCAAAATAATGAATCTCTCAACTCTCAAGTTGATTGCAATAGCAATTTGACCGCTGAGAACCAAAAATCAGCTGGGAAATCCAAGCAAAACAACCCCAAGAGAAGACTGAAAGATCATTTCCTCCTCAAAAAAAAAATCCTTACAAGTCTTCAAAGGAAATAAAAAACAAACTACAGCTTCCAATAGCTTCAAGAACTATTCGTAGATCGTAGAAGACTTGTTGAAGCTAACTTGCTCAGAAGGATCGCAAGTATATAATAACAACGCAGTTTAAATTCGCCCACGATCATTTTGATTGGAGTAGGACAAAAGTGGGCAAAAAGTGAAGGAATGTTTTGTGGATGGACGAAACAAAGACAAATGTGTCCGGAATTGATGGCTGAAAAACCGTTAGAAGGCTTCCTTTAAAAGAACTAAATCCCAAATACATCCAGAAAACGGTCAAGAATGGTGGCGGCAGTATCATACTTTGGGGTTAATTTTCTTGGTATGGCGTTGGACCAATACAATTGATGGAGGGTAAAAAGGATCAAATTTGTTCTACAGCAGGACAACAACCCTAAGCACACATTCAAATCTGTTCAAAAGTATTTTAAAGACCAACAAATCAGCGTATATTGGAGTGGCCAACCCAATCACCTGACTTAAAACCCATAGAACATTTTGGGGGAGATTTAAAATGCGCTGTTGGGAAACATTTAACACAAAATAAAGCCGATCTGTGGAGGATGGTTCAACAGGAGTGGTACAATATTTCAATTGACACACTGTAATTAAAGCTAAGGGCCAGGCTACCAGATATTAAAATAAATTTTTAAATCCAAAATAGGTTTGCAATTAATTTATTTTTTTTTTAAGTCTGTGTATCTATTTTAATGTCCACGAAATTTGTTCATTTTTTTGCATTTTAAATATTTTAAGTAATAATTTTATTATAAATAATGATTCATTTTAGATTGAAAAAAAAAATAAGAAAATGAAGACCAAATTTGAAAAAAAAATCTTTTTAAGTCAATAAAAAATTGAATTTTTAAAACTCTGGGGTGCCAGCACGTAACTTGATACAACCGAGTTTAGTCGATACAATCGAGCATTGGAAGCACACATTTTGGTTCAATCGAGTGTCCTCGATTGTTTCGCCAGATTTGGCAGCACACAAACTTCAAATTGACGTTTGAAACAAAAGTTTTCACTCGACAGAAATTAGTTATCGTCGGCATCGATTTTTGTATGAGAAAAATGGAAAAACAATAAATAAAAAAACAGACTGAGATTTTTGACCAATTTTATGAGTTCTCACGTTGATTTAGCGAGGGGAATTTTTAAAACTGCCCAAGGGAGGAAAAATAGGAATATGCTGTGGGGAAAACTGATTGAATCCCTAAACACAGAGGGTCCTATACAAAAAAATCTTAAAGATTGGAAAAAAAGTAGGTTGATGTTAAATATTATGTATATACATATGCTATAGAACTGGTGGAACTGATGTTCGCTTCTGTCTTCTGGAAGATCTAACGAGCTGAGTATCGTGTGAAAACATTCCTTGTTGATTCTAAACTGCTACACAAAGCTAAAAAAAAATTGTTTTACAAATGTTATACATGATTTTTCTTTTTGAATATTTACTCATTTTCACTCAATTCGAATGGGTTGCTATTATATCTCACATATGTATCTTCTTTTGATTTTAGCACAGAACACTTCTTCGCCTTCACTTTCACTCTCCAAATCAATCAATCAATCAAAGACAAACATTTCGAAAAAAACTTAAAATTGAAACTAGAATGAAATAATTTCAAAGAAAACTCATTTGACATTTCATTTTATAGTTCACAATGACTTTTTTTAAGTAAAAGTCACAATGGAACTCGTCTCAAATTACGTGCTATCAAAAATAATTTGTTTCGAGTTGATCGACGATCGACAATCCTCGATTGTATCAAACTACGTGCTGGCACCCCTGTTTGGTGTTTTTATTTTAATGTCCATATCTGTAGATATTTTAAGTATAAATAAAATTAAAAAAAAAATCAAAAACAGATGTGACCTGAAAATATCAACATAAAAATCCTATACACACAAAATTTCCTATTTAATGCTCTTCTACTCTGTTTAGTATTATTTACTTCCATACTACGTATTGGTTTGGTACTAAGTCAATAGATGGCTCCAGTAGTAAGATCTGTTCGATTTTGACATATTTATAAAAAATCTTCAGGGAACGAAGTTTAGACTGTTCTTTTTCTAACTATTGTTAACAATCGTTAACGATTGTAAAGGGTTTTTCAATAAGGGTGGGTAGATGTTGAATTGGAATAAAAGAGGCTGTGTGTGAGGTATTAACAAAATTATATTTTTATTTGAAAGGTGCATGTATACCATTAAGTGTGGAATATGACATCATTCAAATGCAGATCTCGGCTTCTTACGGTGGCACGGGTCCGAGTGGTCCAATTTTCAATGACTCTTTCGCATAGATCCGGCTGAATTTGAGCGATGGCCTGTTATGTTCACCTTTAGGGCATCGGTATATTGTGGTTTATTTGCATAGACCTGCAACTTCAAGAAACACCATAGGAAAAAGTCAAATCGCATGACTTTGGTGGCCAATTCACATCACCTCTTCGAGAGATAACCTTACCCTCAAATCGTTCATGCCAAATGTCAATCGTGGCGCCGTCTTGCTGGAACCACATGTCGTCTAGGTCTATATGGTTCAATTTGGGCCATAAGAAATTAGTTATCATCGTTATGTAGCGCTCGCTGTTGACGGTGACCGCCTCACTAACGTCGCGTCGTTTTAAAAAAAAGTACGGACCAATTACGCCACACCAAATGGTAATTTTTTGAGGATGCATTATCACCTGTTGAACCACGCGTGGGTTGGTGTCGTCCCATAGACGTCAATTTTGCTTGTTAACACAGCCTCGTCACTAAAGATGATTTTTCGGCCAAAATTGGGGTCCTCTTTCAAACGATTCGAAGCCCAGTCAGCGAACAAACGGCGTTGTGTATGGTCATGAAATTTGAGCTCCTGGGTCAGTTGGATCTTGTACGGGTGTAGGCCCAGGTCCCGACGCAAAATTCGCCAAGTTGAAGTCTGTGAAAGGCCGAGTTTTTGTGCACGACGAGGAATAGACTGTCTCGGGTTCTGCTGTACACTTTCACGGACCGCGGCGATGTTGCGTTCCTTGAACGTATGGTGTTGGTTGATTGTTTACTGAACCGGTCGTCTCATATTTGGCCACCGAACGTTGAAGAATAGACTGTGAAGGGCCACCACGTCTACCGTAAAATGGGTGCAATACACGCAACGTTTGCGTTAACGAACACTCATTTTGATATTAAAGTTTTATCATTTGAACGTGCTGTTCAATCGTATAACTTGCCATTATGATTTGGCATGAGCAACAGAATAATAAACAAAATATTTGACAGATGTCAAAAATGGCTGCCACGGGGTGCCAAAATCTACCCGTGCCAATTGAAAACCCCATTACTTACTTACTTAAGGTGGCGCTACAGTCCTGTGTGAACTAGGGCCTCACCCAACAAACTTCTCCATCTAGCTCGGTCCCTAGCTAGAAAAACCCATTAGTTCAGTAATATCAAGATTGCTACGATTTGTAACAACATACGGTTATCACAGCGTTCCTAAACTCATTGTTGAAGTGTCAAATGATTAAAATTTGTAATAATCCGCACTTCAGCTCGGGATATGAGTTAAAAGATTTTAACTGTCAAAGTGTTTACAAACGAGCAATTTTTTGGTTGGATTGGAAGAAAACAATGAAACTAAATCGAACCAAAATTTGTCATTATACAATATTGAACATTGACATTCAAACATTTTTTGACATTAAAACAATACTTAATTATTAATAATTATTATAATTATAAAAAGAACAAACCATTTTGATACATTAGGTGTCTTCGTAGTCATGCGTTTGCAGGTAGTATAAACATTTTTGATTTTGGGGAAAATAATCGTTATTTGCGAGGGTTTAACTAAAAATCGAAATTGACAGTTTTTTTTTTATGAAAAATAAAAACCTAAAAGAAACATTCCTCAAAGTTGGTAAAAATTGATTTTCCACTCAAATATCTTCATAAATTTGAGATTATAGCTTCCAACTAATTTTATCTTATAATAAATATTGTTTTCAACATTCGTAAAAATTTTGAGAACAATTGAGTAGACAGTTTTTTTACAAAAAATAAAAACCTAAAAAAAATTAATGAAAGTTGGTAAAAATTAATATTCGACTCAAATATCTTTTCAAGGCTCTAAGATATTGGCTTCAAACTAATTTTTTCTTTTAAAAAATATTGGTGTCAACATTCAAAAAAAAAAAATGAGAAAAATCGAATTGACAGTTATTTTACAAAAAATAAAAACCTAAAAAAAAATTAATAAAAGTTTGTAAAAATTGATATTCGACTCAAATATCTTTTCAAGACTTTAAAATATTGGCTCCAAATTAATTTTTTCTTTTAAAAAATATTGTTGTCAACATTCAAAAAAAAAATTTGAGAAAAATCGAATTGACAGTTATCTTACAAAAAATAAAAGCCTAAAAAAAAAGTAATAAAAGTTGGTAAAAATTGATATTCGATTCAAATATCTTTTCAAGACTTTAAGATATTGGCTCCAAATAAATTTTTTCTTTTAAAAAATATTGTTGTCAACATTCAGTAAAATTTTGAGATAAAATTGAATGGACAGTTTTTTTAGAAAAAAAAACCTAAAAAAATTAATGAAAATTGTTATGATATTCGACTCAAATATCTTTTCAAAAATTTGAGATTATGGCTTTGAACTAATTTTATCTTATAAGAAATACTGTTTTTAACATCCGGTAAAATTTTAAGAAAAATATCGAATTGACAGTTTTTTTTTACAAAAAATAGAAAAGCTAAAAAAAAATAATATAAAACTTAGTAAAAATTTACTTTCGACTCAAATATCTTTTCAAAGTTTAAAAATAGTGGCTTCGAACTAATTTTATCTCACAAAAACAAATTGTTTTCGACATTTAGTAAATTTTTTATAAAAATCGAACTGTCAGTTTTTTCATAAAAAATTAAACCCTACAAAAAATAGTACGCAAAATTTGTAAAAATTGATTTCGGAAGATATTGACTTCAAAAAATGTTTCATTCATCTAATTTGTATTTGTTTATCTACATAAGAAATAAA
Organism: Eupeodes latifasciatus; assembly: GCA_920104205.1. Classification (NCBI taxonomy): domain Eukaryota; kingdom Metazoa; phylum Arthropoda; class Insecta; order Diptera; family Syrphidae; genus Eupeodes; species Eupeodes latifasciatus. Next base: position 29,845,740 of record OV049924.1, read on the forward strand.
AACTTTTAAGAAATCCTACTAAAATTGGTTTTCGACTAAAAATCTCGTTCACAAAAATAGATTTTGAAATCAAACTATTTCATCATAGTATGCAAAATATTGTTGGTAATTTTTAAACTTTTTAGAATAATTCAACTGACAACTTTTTTAACTAAACACGAAAACCTTTTAAGCAAGGCAAATCGACAGATGGGATGAGAAGTTTTCAGTGTGGGTCGCACTCTAGCCTCTTTTTTATTTTACAATTCGGAACAAATCATTTCACTGAAGTCCTTTAATTTTCTTTGTATTCACCTTTCAGTTAACCTCTCAATGATCGCAATAACTGACCTGTTAAAAAAACCCGTTGATTGGTGTCAAGGATGAAATCCAATAATAGGCCTGGTTAGAGTTGGAAAACTATTTGATTAGAGTAAAGTTGATTAAAATTTTTTTAAATTTACCTAATGTACTACATACATTTTGCGTAAAAGAGAAGAAAATTAATCAAAGAGCCGTTAAATTAAATTTAGTCAATGAATATTTGGCACATATTTTGGATTTTGTTTCAAACAAAAAATATAAGTATTCTCTTATGACATACATTCCATACATGGTTTTTAGTATAATGAGCATCCTTTCGTGTTTGATATTAAGCTAAGCAATAATAACTAATAGGTTGTCATTTTTGTTAAACTTAATTATAAACCCTCTTAGCAACATTCGGGCATATCAGTCTGTTAAATCAATAAAAATGTCGTCGACGACAACGTCCTTCTTGTAAACATAATTTTCTAGAAACGAAAACCAAAAACATCCACAAAATCAGTCCTCAGATAAAATGTTATAGCCTCGAAGAAAAAAAAAAAAAAAAACAAAATCAAATAAAAATAAAAATTAAGAATGAAATAAAGTAAATTTTTGAGTTTGGTGTTAATTGCCAAAAATGGGAAATACCGAAAGTAACGTAACCAGTGGTGTCAAAAAACAAGCTGGGGTCTCCACTCAAGCTTTATATAAATTTGTAAATCTCAAAGGTGGTGGACTTCTGGTGGATATGATGAAACGTGCTTGTCAAAGTAAACAATTTGCTGAAATTGACCATGCCATCAAAACAAAAGTAGAACCATTTTTGTATAATAAAGGCGCTGGAAAATATATCCCGATTTCAAAAATGGTTCTATTACGAAACAAAGAACGAGCGAGACACAAACAACTTCCGGAAATAAGAGCCTTGGAAAACCCTGATGAAGATTTTAATATCGACGAACATTGTCCGGAAGTTTCTGAGGCAGAATACATGGCTAATCCGAGTCTTTACAGAATGGTTTGCTGGAATTTGAATGTAAATGGAACTTTTACAAAACAAACAAAGATTTCTAATGATTTGCTTATTTTTAGCTTCGAGGAGCTGTGGGAGAGACTATTCTGCATTTGTGTCTTTTGAACGCCACATCATTGCACGCTGATTTGGCGAAGAGGCTTCTTCGATTTTACCCCAAATTGATATTGGATATTTACGTTTCCGATGAATATTATGGAGAATCTGTACTACATATTGCCATTGTCAACGAAGACCCTGCCATGGTTAAGTTTATTTTAGACGCTGGAGCAGATGTTCAAGAGAGGTGCTGTGGAAGTTTCATGAGCGCCGAGGACCAAAAACCATCCCGCTATGACTCTCCAGACCACGAATACGTCGGAGTGGCACCGTTTAGCAACTACGAAGGTTATGTTTACTGGGGAGAATATCCGCTTAGTTTTGCAGCTTGTTTGAATCAGGAGGACTGTTTTCGACTTGTTTTGGCCCGAGGTGCCGATCCAGATCTTCAAGACACCAATGGCAACACAGTGCTCCACATGTTGGTTGTATACGAAAAAACACAAATGTTTGACGTTGGCTATGAGGTTGGATCAAGCCTGCACATAAGGAACGTTCAGAATATGACTCCGTTAACTTTGGCTGCGAAGTTGGGTCGAGTTGAGATGTTCTTCCATATAATGAACATCGAGAGGGAAATCTATTGGCAACTGGGAAGTATTACTTGTGCAGCTTACCCGTTGTCGAAAATTGATACCATCGATCGGGAGACTGGAAATATTAATAAGGACTCGGCATTGAATTTGGTCGTTTTTGGAGTGAGTTTCTGGAAGGTTTTGAATTAACTTTGACTATAATTTCGTTCTTTTAGGATAAATATGAGCATTTGGAACTTTTGGATGGTGTTTTGATTGATCTTCTCAAGACTAAATGGAATACTTTTGTCAAATCGCGTTTCTACAAACAATTTCATTTGTTTTCTTTGTATTTTATGTTCTCCTTGGTAAGCTATACACTTCGACCAGGACCACCAATGGAAGACGACGATGATGACGATGACGAAAAAATGCAAAGCAATTCAACAGGTGGCGTTGCTGGTAGCTTTAGTTTAATGAATAAAACTGCCTTAAAAAGGAACCTTAAGTTAAATGATAAATATGAAGAAAGGAAAACTCAATCATTTCGGGATTATGGTAAAATAAATTATTTGATATGTGTTTTTATAATTCGGAATAATTTTTTTGCCCTTATACAGATTGGTTAAATCTTACGGAATATTTTGAGTTCGAAGAAGAAGACACTGGGCCTTCCTGGTGGACAGCATACGAAGAATGTCCTTTAATGCATTTAGAATCAACTAAAGCAAAGGTTAGGTTACTTAAATACACTTAAAAGCTCTTTACCTTGATGATATCGTTAGATTTTTCTCTTTTTAGATTCGTGTTGTTGCTGAAATTGTTATATTTTTTGGATCAATACTTTACATTGTAGCAGCTTTGAGGGAATCAAGATTTTTGGGATACAAGATGTTCATTGAAAATTTGGTACGTCCCGAAATAAACAAAATAGGCGAATAATTTAACATCACGGTTCTTGGACTAGATTCGGTTTTTTATACTTATTTATTGTAAAACATTAAAAAAACATCATAATTTACAAAAATGTTTTGAACAAGTCGGCCCAACGTCAATTAATCAAGTTTTCGAAAGAAACATTTGTTTAAAAAATGGCGACCAACATTTCGATTTATCGCAAAGTAAACCATAAACCATTGATTCCAAATATCGGGTGATTTTTTAAGAGCTTGAGCACTTTTTAAAAAAAAAAAACGCATAAAATTTGCAAAATCTCATCGATTCTTTATTTGAAACGTTAGATTGGTCCATGACATTTTCTTTTTTAAGATAATTTCATTTAAATGTTGACCGCGGCTGCGTCTTAGGTGGTCCATTCGGAAAGTCCAATTTTGGGTAACTTTTTCGAGCATTTCGGCCGGAATAGCCCGAATTTCTTCGGAAATGTTGTCTTCCAAAGCTGGAATAGTTGCTGGCTTATTTGTGTAGACTTTAGACTTGACGTAGCCCCGCAAAAAATAGTCTTAAGGTGTCAAATCGCATGATCTTGGTGGCCAACTTACCGGTCCATTCCTTGAGATGAATTGTTCTCCGAAGTTTTCCCTCAAAATGGCCATAGAATCGCGAGCTGTGTGGCATGTAGCGCCATCTTGTTGAAACCACATGTCAACCAAGTTCAGTTCTTCCATTTTTGGCAACAAAAAGTTTGTTAGCATTGAACGATAGCGATCGCCATTCACCGTAACGTTGCGTCCAACAGCATCTTTATCAAAGATCGATATTTTCGACACTTCAACCAACTTGTTGCCTCACTGACAAAGCAGCATCCCGTTACGAGTATCTAGGCTCAAATTCACGCACTAAACTTGTTATTGCTACTACTAGGTTGAGAATAACTGACAAAAATTTTAGTTAACTTTCTTAAAGTTGTGGTCACCGACAACGCGAATATCGGTAGAAATTTTGTTATAATTTTCAAACGTTGCTTATTTGTGTAATTTAACATGATGAAAATGTTGAGTTTACCGAATAAAATGACAATGATGGTTCGATGATAAGTGAAAGGATGCGTTCACAAATTAAATTCAAAGTTGTCAAGTCTTATCTCAAAGATTGATTTTAGTCATAAATTGAAAAACTGGCGCCCAACGTCTTAACTTGACATTGGTTCTGGTTCATTGGTTAAGACAAACGATCTATTTCCTGTGATATTAAACCTAATGGACTTTCGAAAAGGGAAATTTAAGTAAAATTAATTTTAAAAAATAGCGCCCAACAAAAGAAAAACTTTATTTATTGTTTTCCTATTAAAAGTTTCTTTTTTGTTTTATTTGTAATTATCTTTTTAACGATTTTAAAAATATCCATTTTTTTCTAAATATCTGAACATTTACTATTCACAGATGACAGCGCCCTCTCGTGTTATGTTTCTTTTCTCTTGTTGTTTAATGATGTCAATTCCTTGGTTGCGATTAACTTGTATGACCGAGGTTGATGATCATGTTGCTGTTGTCATAATGCTCACTACTGCCCCTTACTTTCTGTTTTTCTGTCGGTAAGTCAAAATTTTTCATCAATTAAAAGTTTTCACCAATTTTGAACCATTTTTTTTTTTTATTCAAAGTGGTTTTAAGACAGTTGGTCCTTTCGTTGTGATGATATATCGCATGGTGATGGGAGATCTCATACGATTCGTTTCCATCTATCTCGTCTTCGTGATGGGTTTCTCCCAGGCCTACTACATAATTTTTCTGACATTCGATAATCCTGCCACTCCTGATGACATCGATGACACTCAATCGAATCCGATGCCATCACCAATGGAATCCATTGTTGCTATGTTCTTAATGTCATTGACAAATTTTGGTGATTATTATGGAGCAATGTCGTCGACGGAACACGAAGTCGAAGCTAAGATTTTATTTGTCCTTTTTATGGTCATTGTTGGAGTGTTATTGGTTAATATGTTGATTGCTATGATGGGTAATACCTATCAGAAAATAGCTGAAACTCGAAATGAATGGCAACGTCAATGGGCGAGAATTGTTTTGGTTGTTGAAAGGGGCGTGGCACCAGCTGAGAGGCTAAAGAATTTTATGAATTACAGTCAACCGATGTCAGATGGGAGGAGGGCACTGGTTTTGAGACTAAATATGAATGTAAGTGCTTAAGGTTTTTAAAGCTTGAGGAGACTGATTTTTTTTTTGTAGGAAGAGGCCAAAGAAGAAATGAAAGAAGTCCTGGAAATGAAAAGAATCCATCAAAGATTTAAAGATAAACGAAAAATAGAACGTGAAGCACGCGAAGAAAAGAAACGCCAAGAATACGAAAAGTTCTTTGGACCACCAGTACAAGAAGAAGAAGAGGTGTTCTTTTTTAAAACTTAATTCGGGATGAAAGAGTTTTTCAAAGGAGCATTCTCCTTCAGCTTCGGAAATTTAGTTTTACAAAAATATTGATAGAATCGAAATATGTACCTAAATGCTGTAAACAAATAAAAAAAAAATCTGTTTTAAAATACCTAGGGTCAATAATTATTAGGTTTTTAGAAATTTTGCATAATTTAAGTTTTTTTTATAGTAAGGAGAAATAAAAGGGATTATTTAGATACTTTAGCACAGGGCCAGCGTTGGAAAAAATGAAGTCTTAAGCACTATTCACATGAGCACGACCAACGAATATTCGTCGATTTTGACATTTCTTTCACATGAGAGTTTTTAATTCGTCGCACAGCCGAAGTCTGAGTTTTCAATATCAAAATGAGAGGACAAAACAGAGTTGACTAAAGCATTCTACCTCATGAATTTCAAGAGCAAATTATTTTCCCAATTCATAATAAAGGAAGTTAAGTTGAGTTATCAAAATACAGAGGCATAACGTTCTTACACTCTTACTACAAAATATTTACGATCATTTTGAAAAAAAAAAAAAAAAAAAAACGATTTAATAAGTCGATAGAAGCCAACAAGCCTTTGAAGGAGTTCCAGACAGGATTTAGAACAAGTTGCTCGACGATTGACCGAATCATTATAATTTATTTCATGTAAAGGATATAGTACTGCAACTGTAGCATGAGTCTTAACTCTAAGTGATGGAAAGAAAGCGGAAAACCTCAATTCAGGTGGCGAATACAGATAAAAGCAGACCTCATTCAACAAGACACGTAACTAAGCTTGGGTCTAAACTAGCTGCTTAAGGCCTAAGTTAGGCCATTACACCAAGCTTAAGGCTTTTAAACATAATTTATATAAATGCTATGACATGAGAATATTTAATGGAATTTGAAAAATTTTCTGATGAAGTATCGCAGCAATTTTTAAACCTTCGTAGAAAAAGATCGATTCAGATACTGATTCAAATATCAACAATTTTCTGATTCAAATATCAACAATGCTTTTATTATACAAACGTCTTTTTCAAGTTAAGATGTCTTTCCATACTTAAATGTTGGCTGTAAATTAAACTCCCATGTATTTGAATTCTGTGAAAAATTTTACCACTCCTCGATTTTTCATTTGCACAGTTGTGTAGGTCTCCTTAACTTTTGAAAATCAAAATTTTGGACTTTTCCAGAGTACTTCTTTGATAACTTCTTCAATTCCATCTGTAAGGGTTAAATCGAGCAATGAAATAGTCTGCTTGGAGGTAAAAGTCACTAAGTGCAATTTTTTCCAAATACGAGAAAAAGTCATTGTGTGTTGATTTAATCATTTCCCATAAGTATGAAAAGTCACTAAGTGAATATAACTGCTATAAACGCAAATCAGAGAATGAGAAATTTTGATCGATTTAACATTTTCCTATTTTTAATGAGCGTATCTCCGTTTTTTTGCTCTCCTGAAAAATGTTGATTTTGTTACTTAAAATGACTTTTACCTCCAAGCAGACGAAATATGCCTTTTTCGTAACATGTCCCCAAAGAAAAAAGTTTAAAAGTATCTCGGTGGCCAATCGCGATTATTTTGTTGCTTTTAAGGCACTTAGCGGCATGTGGTGTAAACCTTGCGTGGTCCACATCAATATCTTTTAATTTCGGCCATTGAAAATCATTAATTGTAGCACCGCCATGCCACCTCAAACACCGCACCGAACTATGCTGATAATGACAATGAGGCTTTTTAACAACATGGTTTCGATGCCTTAAAACAGTTACTTTGCCCCAACACATCAAATTTTTCCAGCACTTTCACTTATGCTGACCGGAAGGTGGTTCACGAAGACCTTAAAGTGTTTTGCGAACTTTGACTGCAAATTGTTCATCACTTTCGTAGTTAATTTTAACAATTTCAATACGTTATTGAAGCGTGCATAGTTTTACTTTTATGGATTTTTAAATGAGTAAATTCAGACTTCCGACAAAAATTGACTTTTTTCGTGGCGCATGGAACACGATTGGAATTGTTTTGTCTTATAATTTTTATTATTCTTATAGTGTTATTTCGTTTTGACAAGTGTGTAAAGCTGTAGAGTTTCCATCTAAAAATGTTTATATAATTTTATTAGTATTAAAAATAAAAATAAATAAATTAGGTGGCGCAACAGTCCATGAAGGACCAGGGCCTAGTGACTTACAACTCTCAACCATCCCTGTGTGCGTGTAATGTTGTCAGAGATGGAAGGGACCTACAGTTTATATGCCGAATCCGAACGGCTAATTTGAGAAAGCACTTTTCATGACAAGAATTACTCTTGGAGGATTTGTCAATTCCTCGCAAGAGGCAGTACCCGTGAAAAAAGTTAGGTGGCACAGGCAGGGATTGAACCCAAGACCCCTTGCATGACAGTCCAACGCACTAACCATCACGCTACGGGTATTACTTTTTTTTATTAGTATTAGTACAACTTAAATTATTATTATAGTATAAGTAAATCTTAAATCAAAAATAAATCAATATATTTTGCCCCTGTGAAGCAAAAACAGGGAAAATGTGTGTTTTGACAGATCTAGATCAAAAATAAATGAATGTATTTTAACCATTGAAAACCCCATTAAAGAAATCACATGAGAGCGCATAACCTTGCCTAAAAGCTTATTTAACATCAAAAGGTTTGATACAAGAGTTATCTATAGTCATCTTGCTGGATAATATAGCTCTACCCATTTCATTGCTTTTATATGAGCGGCTATTAATGAACCTCTTTTAAAAAGCCTGTAGCTCCAAACGATTTTAACAGATGGAGACATCTGTTGACTGGATTGAGTAAGTATTTAATAGATGGCGCTAAGTAGAATTCCCAAACGTTTCATATAAGCTACAATTTAATAGTTTTTTCAATAATATATAACACATAAAAGAATAGTGGAATAGATGCAGTGTTGCGGAGTTTTCGGAGTTCAATTATAATTTGGGATGGCTCACAAATATTCAATGGAAGCATTTCATAGAACTATGCAGGATTTAAACGGCAATGATAAACTTTTCGGTGGTGTTCTCTTACTTTTGCCTGGTGATTTCCACCGGACTTTACCAATTATACCTTGGGAACGGTAAAATCTTTGTATATGAATATATATGAATGTATATGCATTAAACCACCACACAATTTCTGCACTGTTATTCAGGAAAAATATTGATTGGTACAGGGTATTTTTCCGGATATACAGAGTAATTACTTGAATCATAACTGGCTCAGTCATCGGGCTATTTTGGCAGCCAAAAATATTGATGTTAACGAAATTAACTTCTAGAAACAACAGTTGTTTCCAATATCAATCGATATTGTTGTTAATAAAAATGATAGTTTACATTTTCCAATTGAATTTTTAAATTCACCGGATATACTTGAAATGCCAACTCATAATCTTCGATTAAAGATTGGTTCACCTATTTTCCTCCTGCGTAATTTAAATGCACCTCAATTATGAAACGGTGCAAGTTTGATCATCAAAAAGATCACCGGAAGTATTCTTGAATAACAATTTTAACTACAAAATTTAAAGGAAAAGTGGTCCTGTTGTCACGTATTCCATTGAAACTGTACCCTTAAAATCTCAAACCAGGTCAATTTGTCTACCAGCTTTAACGTTTACGTCGTCGCTCGTTCGTAAATTATAAAAATTATTATAATAAGGGGTAGAGGTAGTACAAAATCAGTCAATGGCATCTATGTCTGATGTTCTCCTACCGTTCCCCTTGAATATTTTACAATAATGTAATATGACAAAAAACGTTAGCCACGGCAACGCTTGGCCGGGTCAGCTAGTATGTTTGCATTTTTTAAACTTACGTTTAGTAATTAGTTCGTAGGTATCGTTAATTTTGATTTATTTTCTCGCTTTGGAGTCCTTCGAAACAGAATGGTCCATCACATGCTTTCTGCTTTCGCATGTATTTGGGAAAGAGACAGTCTTATATTATTTGTTAATAGGTTTGCTCCCCTTTCCTTTGAGATCGATTAATTATATCTAAAGGAGTGGTCCTAACAGAGGCCCTGAAATCGATAAAAAAAGATGTGTGCATTGATTTTGACTGATTTCAATCTCAGACAGTTAGGGTATCCGGATACCTTTTTGTTAGTGTTTTACGTGAAAAATAACAGCTGATCAAAAACAACTAAAATGTCAAAAAAGGAATCCAAAGGTATCCAAGAATTTCTAGGGTATGTAGGTATCTGACAGAACAGCTGAAATACATGGTTGAATTTCAAGAAACTTGAAAATTGATTTCAGCTTTTTGTATTTGTTGGTAAACAAAAAGATACAAAATGTTAGTTGAAGTTGTATTTGAGGATGTTCTGTACATAAAAAACGATGAAGAAGCTGTGTATTTGCCTCCGAATTTTAGAAGGTAATTATGATCTATTTTTTTTTAACTTCAAAATTGACTTATTTTGTTCTCGTTTTGTAGATGACCAATTTGCTAGGTTTTACCTCCAGTCTAGTGTCCAGCATTCTGAAGTTGAAGAACCTAATCCTGTTCCAGAGGTAGAACAAAATACAGGTAAATATATATTAATCTTGTGGAAATAAATAAATCTAACTTTTTTTTATATATAAAAGCAGACATAGGCGGACAGCTTGTGGAGCTACAAGCAAATAAGGTCGCTGAAAGGAAAGGTAAGTTATTCTTTCAGACGATTTAAAACCCCAAAGAATAACCGCTCTATTCCCTTTTTTAAGGTTGGGAGTATAAATCCATTTTGCTCTTCTTGGAGGATTGCAGAAAGAGAAAGGACCAGCTCCAAAACCCAAAAACCCGGCGAAGAACAATTGTTCTAGAAATTGCAAAAGCTCTTGAAGAACACGGGTCAATTTTTGATGAGAAGGAATTAGAAATTATTCATTAAATGTTTTATCTTACAACAATTTTGACTTCGAAGCTTTTTGTGAACAGCTGAAAGATGTTTTTATTTTTTGACAGCCATCTCAATACAGCTATTCAACTTGTTCAACAAGGTATCTAAAAATCCACCTATCCAAGATACCCTCTCCAACACGACATTGAACGCAGCCATTATGTTCTTGGGATTTTTCCAGGCAGGATCTGTCATAATTTGAATGTTTGATCGACTATGAATTCTCCTGGTTTAAAGTTACACAGATAAGGGCCTATCAGGTTGTTGACAAAATGAAGAGGGACTTCATATATATATATATATAAATTTCGGCAGAGGAGATTGGTGAAGTTAAGAGGGTCTCCTTTTTTCATTGAAGGTATCCGCCAAACAATACTGAGGTTTAATTCATCGGACCTGCTTTCTTCCAAATAATGGGCAACTTAAAACGAAAGACATAAATCTTAAACTTTTTTAACATGGTAAATGTCATGTTGGATCCGTAAAAAGACATCAAAAATCTGCAATTTAAAACTTTAAATTTAATCTTTAAAATTAAAATTTAAACTTTAAAAATAATCCATGATTTGAATTCATCTTAGAAAATTAAAAACAATGAAATTTAAATGCATTTTCAAACATTTACTCTGATCTCCCATTCAGTTGATTTTTTTTATTATTTGTCTTTAAAATTGTTTAAAATTACAGTTATACATCAACAAATACATTCAACAAAAAATGTTTTTTTTTGTTGGTCATTTTATTATTTTGTTTTATTTATTATTTAAAATTGGAATTTTCCTCGAAGACATTTTAATATAAATTTAAAATAAAAAAAAAAGTTAATAAAGATTAAAACTAAATTAACAAAACAAAAGTATAATAAAATACTTTTTTGGCGTCTTTAGTGCCAAATTAAGAAGAACAAAAATAGTTTTTGTTTTTTGTTGTTAAATGGAAAATTAATGTTGCTGCCCTTGAAATGAGAAAAATTGGTGTATGTTATTATTTTTCTTTAATAATATTTATATGTTTTTAATTTATGAATTTAAGTGTATAATAAATGCTTGGCACTAGGGTTTTACATTCTAGAGATAATGTATGTAGATATATAAAATGGTTTACTATTATTTTAGAAAATAAACAAAAATACATTATGTTAAAATATATTTGGAAAAAATAAACATAAATATTATAATATTTATAAAAAATGGACGAAAATGGAAACTAATAATACGTTACATATTGTTTTTTTTAAGAACTTTGTTCTTAATTATAATTTATTTTGGTTTTTATTTTTTTTAATAACTCTTTCATGCATAAAAATACTTATTGAAATATATCTTGTTAAACTTTATTCGCTTTCTTTTGGCAAAATTTATTTTTTGTTATTTGTTTTATTTTGTTTAAATTATTGCCAGTGTTATTTTGGGTGAGAGATTCGGTTGAAATTCTAATTTAACAATGATTGTTTTATGTATTGTTCAACCTGCATCTTTCAATCCCTTCCTTAAACGTGTCAATTGTTTTTTCTATAATTGTTGTTGTTTTGGTGTGAAAAGTTTGCTAAAGAAGAATGTGTTAAATCTTACAATCAGCGTGTGATTTGTGTTCTTTTTTGTTTTGTTTCGAAATTTTATCTAAATGGTATAAAAAGGACTGATTTTTAATTGATTATTCTAGTTATCTAGTTTTTTAAAAGGTATAAAATTCTATGAGAAGAACAATGAATTCTAAATGTTGTTTTTGAGGGCGTGATTTTTGTCTGTGTGCTAAAAGTTTGTGTGTTTATGTGTAGAAGAAGAAAAAGACGACGATAATTGCTTGCTTGTTTTAATTAATCAGTTCAACATAATTGGCCGGAAATAAACCATATGTTCCGTCAGGGCCGAGTCCTTGCCACCATCCCTCATCGATCTGATCGATGTGGGTGATGATATCACCGGGATCAAAGGTTATCTCAGATTCATCGGCTAAAAGGTTACATTTTCTTATAAAAGCATTCAAGAAACAAAGAGAAGAAATTTGAAATCTCACCAGCTTGATAGTCATAGAGAGCTCTAGCTTTCAATCCATTATCACTCAAGACATCCTGACAGATAAGGTCATCCTCATTGACAATATCGGCAACTGAAATCACCACTAAAAAATGTATCATTTTCTTTTAAAAACAAACCCAAAAAGTTTTCCTTACTCTCATTCATTTGTCGATGGGATCCATTCGAGGAAGTTTGCTTTTGCTGCTGTTGTTGTACAGGTTCCAACACCTGTTGGACTACTGTCACCTCATCAGGTGATTGCAATGAATTCGATTTACTATGTGGTGATCTCTTGATGGTTGAATATTGTTCCTCTTGATCCATGTAATCATCTGTAGCGGCACTTTGGTGAACATCTTCATTCGCTATTGCTGTCATTTCTGGTTTCACTGGTGCTTCTTCTTGTATGACTTCGATTACTGGCTGAGGAGCAGGAGAGGGAGCAATTTCTTTAACAATATCAACAGGGACACAAACTGCTGGTATTGCTGCTGCAGCTGGCATTGTTGGTGTTGCTACTGGTGCTTCAACTGGCGCTGGTTCTTGTTGTGGTGGTGAAGCTGCAGGTTGTTGATTATTGAGAGCGTTTATTCTTTGTGCGATTGATGCTCGAGCGGGCTTAGCAGGGGGGGCAGAACTTAATCTATAAAAGTCGAAAAGAGTGTATTTTTGACATAGGAATTCATTCATCTTACTTACTTAGATTGCAATTGCCCTTCGCTGGTGTTTCTTGTGAAGATCGCTTTAGCAGCACCAACTCTAGATCCGATTAATTCCCGGGCTTCTTGATTGCGCAACTGACGCATACGTTCAGCTTCAGTCATTCCTTGGTCCGAACTGTTAAGTGTCTTCTCGGGACTCAAAGGTTGAGGGGATCTGTTCAAAAATATAATATAATCATCAGTTAAGTAGGAACGGGTTTTCAAGTGATCCTCCTTACGTCTTAATGGGAACATGGGCTGATTGCAATTTAGATTTACTAACAACTTGTTTCTCTCTTTCCAAATGTTCTTTCTCCTCTCTCGCACGTTGTTCCTATTGGCAATAGAAGGAAACACACAAAACACAACAAAATTAGTAAAACTTTAGAACAAAACTATAAACAAAAACTTGCTTTCTCCAACTTCAGCAATTCGATTCGTTTTTGTTCCTTTTCAGCTTCCAAACGACGTTTTTCTTCTTCCTCCTCCTTTTTCCAGAAATCTTGCATAACAGTTGCATTTAATTCCTTAGTTGGAATAACTCTGGTATAATTAGTTCCAACTGGTGCTTTTTGCTCCTCAACAATTGCTCGAGGTTCTTTAAAACTATACGCTGAACTAACATTCCCGAGTTTTTTAACAATACGCTCCTCATCCATGTCATCTTCATTGCGTGCGTTTATAGTTAAATGAGCTCCACCGAGAATTTTCGCTACATCATGAATGTGATTGGCACAGGCACCTTTGCGGTTCACCGGGGCACCTTCACCCTAAAAAGACATGACATTTTTTAGTTTTATAAAGAACATAAATAGTCTTATTATTTTTTTAGTTTAGTGCAAGTCTTAACTTAACCTAGATCTTACGAGCTATATTTTTTCTTTTTATTTTCCAAGATTAAGGAAAAACCACAAAGTTGTTTTATAGACAAATCAACAGCTAAAATCGAAGAAAGGGATAAGAGAGGAATAAATTAATGTGTCAGGGAATGGCGAAAGGCTGTTTTGAGTGTGGGTTTACTTATGTGTCCCAAAATTAACGCAAGATTTGAATTTGCCGCCATTTGTGCAGTGAAGTGTTGGCAACCCTGAAAAAAAAAGCAATTTGACAGCTAACAGTATAGGGTTATTAAAAATGGAGGGTTACACGAGAGAACAACGTGTCTTCATTATTAAAGAATATTTCAAAAATAGTGAAAGCTTGGCGGCTACAGTTCGAAAATTTCATACAAAATATGGTCGGAATAGTGTTTTAACTTCGTCAACTGTGAAGAGATTAATTGAAAAATTCATGGAGACTGGATCCGTTGGAGACGCCAAACACACTGGTCGTCCAAAAACAAGCCGTTCAAATGTGAATGTCGAAGCAGTGCGTGAGTGTTGCTGACAATCCAGGAACCTCAATTCGACGTCGTGGACAAGAATTGCAAATTTCAAGAACCTCTCTACAGCGTATACTCACCAAAGATCTGTGTCTTCATGCTTACAAAATTCAATTAACACTACAATTGAAGCCAAATGACCATGGACAGAGAAGAGAGTTCGTTGAATGGATTATTGAACATCAACAAATGGACCCTGATTTTTCGAGCAAAATCATCCTAAGCGATGAAGTACATTTTCATCTTGATGGCTTTGTTAATCGCCAAAATTGCCGCATTTGGGGTTCGGAGAACCCACATGTGATTGTCGAAAAACAAATGCATCCACAACGCGTGACTGTATGGTGTGGATTTTGGGCTGGATGCATAATTGGGCCATATTTTTTTGAAAATGATGCTGGTCAAGCAGTGACTGTTACTGGTGCTCGATATCGCGACATGATTACACAGTTCTTTCTGCCAAAATTGGATGATATTGATGTATCCGATATGTGGTTTCAACAAGACGGTGCCACATGTCATACAGCCCGTGAAACAATTCAATTACTGCATGAGACATTTCCAGGTCGTGTACTCTCTCGTTTCGGTGATCAAAATTGGCCTCCTAGATCGTGTGATTTAACACCATTAGACTTCTTTTTATGGGGTTATTTGAAATCACAAGTCTATGTCAACAAGCCCACAACCACCCGTGCATTAAAGGAGGAGATTCAACGCTGCATCAACGAAATTCAGCCACATTTATGCAGAATGGTCATGGAAAATTTCAACAAAAGAGTGCGCATGTGCATGCAAAGCCGTGGAGGCCATTTGTCCGATGTGTTATTCCATACCATATCCTATGTACTTTACGAGTCAATAAAAATATAACTATCAAAAGACTAAAAACGGCGTTTTCTATTTAATTCAAATCTTGCGTTAATTTTGGGACACCTTATATTAAAATTAAATTAATGCAAGGCCTCATTACAGAGCTGTAATTCTAGAAATGTGTGCAGTGACCGTGATTGAAGGATTGAAGATTCTATGTTGCCTACGAGTAATTGGTGTGCCAACAGAATGTCAGCTATCTGGCGACGTTGGGCCAGGGATTTTAAAGCAATTAAATTAAGACGATTCTGATAGGCGGAAAATTATGTCTAACTTCACAAGCAATGAAATTCATAATATGGCGACCACATTTGGCAAGCATATCCAAGAGTAAAGGCCCAACTATAATAGACTTACCCGAGCCTAAGCCAGCTTAAGGGAACGAACCAATACGCAGCCTTATATGTCACTAACCATAATAGACGTTCTGCTCAGTTTCAACAACAACTTTACATTTTATTGTAAAGTTGTTTATTAGTATGATTAAATATCAATGATTTGAATAACAATTTATTTTACCTTTACCTCCAAGTGAATAGGCAAAAAAAGCCGATCGCTCGAAAAAACAATTAATGCAAAAATTACTGCATATGTTTTCTCAGTCCGGGCTTTAAAAACTCAACTGCGGCAGTCAACTGTTACTCAATTCAGTGATCAAACCATTCGCAATTGACTCCACTAAGATTGCCAACTTTCCAGAGCGCGTGCTATTCAGCCGAAACTTACACTGGCCCATCGGGCAGCACGATTAAGGTACGCCCGTGAGCATTCAAATTGAACCATGGACAACTGGAGGTCTGTATTCGAATGCAAACTCAAAATTTTGAGTGATCATAAGCGAGTACGAGTGGGGAGAAGGGCAGGTGAACGCTATAGCGACCCATGCATTCACGGAAGTGACCGATTTGGGAATAAGTTTGTTAGGCAGAACAGAGTTAATTATTCTGGATGAGGGCACCGTTACCGCCGCCAGTTACATTTAAATAGTAACCCATTTTTACAAAGAGTTGGCGATGGGGTTGTTCTTATTTAAGACAATGCTTGCCCACATACGAAACGTACCACGAAAGCAGCCCTTTCTGACGCCAATACTACACTTTTGACATGGCCAACAAAGAGCCCACACCTCAATCAGATCGAGCATTTATGGGACCAGTTAAAAGGAAGCATCAAAGAAAACCACAGCATTCTCAACACTGCACAGGAGCTCATAAACGCGTTAAATGCCTGTTGGGAGCGTAAACCCGAACAAAATGTAAGGCATCTGATTGAAAGCGTACCAGACAGGCTTATACAGTGCATACGGAGTAGAGAAGGCCCTACTTGCTACTAAGCAAAAGAAATCAACAAGAAATCATTAAAAAAAATAGTGATACCGTCGGTGAAACCAGAAAAGTGTTTAACTTTTTAATGAGATTTGAATGACATCTGTTAGTCAAACCTGATATCTACCGTTACTTAAACTAGGAATCCCCTTAAAGTCATACTTTTTATTCTATTGGCAAATTTGAAAATGTTGTAACTCCATGCTCACTTAATTTTGTGAGAAAACCGTGTATCTCCCCATTATGCGGTAGTAAAAGTGTGAGTGACATCAGGCAAATCGTGCCAATAACTTCAAAACTATGACGTTTTAATGCTCTCCTGTAAAATTTGCTAATATGGAGTTACACACTTTTCTGGTTTCACCGACGTATGTAAAGTTATTTTTTTTAATTTTTTTTTTGTAAATTTTCCAATACAAATGTTTTTGTTCAGTGTAACTTGAATAAAGAATTTTTTCCGTGTTAAAAGTGTGTACACTATTACTTAATACTTAACTAAAACATAATAACCAACAAAAAAAATGTAAACACTAATATTTTGTTTTGAGTAGTTTATTTAATTTTAGAAAATTACGGTTACACCAAGTATAAAACTGACTAAGCTCATTTTTAAGTTTAACAGAGTCAGGAAGAAGTTATTATCCGCAAAACATCGAAGAGTCTTTAAAAAAAAGACAGATATCATGTACAGTAAGGAAAACGATTATAGGTCCAAGGGGACTCCCTTAAGGAACTCCAGAAGATATAATACAGTGTTTTCCAGTAAGATATTTTATTTTGACATTAAATAAACACGAGCATTTTTAAAAAACAAAATGGATGTTTATTTTATTGCTAAGAGGTAAGTATGCTTTTAACAAAGGAAAACGATATCAGCCAAATGACTGCTATGGGTATGACAATCTTTTAGGTCTTGCTATTATCATAAAAACAAGAATTTTGTGCTTTAAACATTTAATGACAAATATCAAAGCTTACATGTTATTTAATTGCGAAATTTTCAGTGTGAGCATTAGTAAAAGGAAAGAGGTTTTGAAAAGAAGTATCGGTTTACATTAGTTTTAATTCTTGCATTTTGCAAGGATTGGAAAAGACAGAGACTGGCTATTTTGCATAATCAGTTAAAATAATGGTAACAAATAGCGAAATAAGTCAGCGAACGTTTAACATATGTAGATATTATCACCAATTAATTTGAAGAAACTTAAGTAAGTTACAGAAGCAGCAGTTCGGAGGTGGGAATTATCCTCAAGCTTTGAACGTTTATATCTACAGAAGTCTTATAGCTAAAAGCCAGACATTTTTTGGCGATATCGTGTGTATCATCGCTCCACAAAAATCGACGCTGTACCGGCTTATTTCGAACAGCCGAATCTTTTTTCGTGAATTACTGTTCCAACGAAGTCCTATACAACGGGGCTCGAATCAACAGAATTGGCAATTTCGTGATAAAACTCGTTCGAGGTCACATTACAAGAGCTATGTCTTCGACCAACAATTCAATTTTCGGGGCGTTCTATCCGAACGACGAGTATTTTGAAAGTGCACACTTGAGCGGCTTCATTCCACCAGAGGCATTCCTCTTTTTAGATAGATGCGGTCTGATACAGGACAGATTGGAGTTCCGCTAATCTACCACGTCAGACGACGAACCGTGGATAGGCGACTCCTGTACTATCGGGACGTCATGGTACAAGGCGGAGCAGAGCTCCTTCGGTTCAGTAGGGCTGTGTCCGAACGGGACCGATGTGATAGGGTGAAGCAGGAGAACCTGTTTTGGTGGCTTCAATCGGCACTTGATAGTGGGTAGTCGGGATGGGGTTTCAAGCCTTGGCCGACTTACATACTTGTTTTATAGTTTTAGGGTTACAAAAAAAATTACAAACAAATACAAACAAATTAAAAAAAAAAAAAAAAAACATGGAATAAGGAAAAAAAATGAAAACAAAAAATGTTAGATAGTTAGATTTGCTGCTGTGGTTGTTCTAGCTTGAAGTAGTTTTTAAACTAGATTAGGTAGTTTAAGTTAGTTTTAAGTTTTATATTAAGGACCTTATTTTAAGTAATTTTTAAGTAAAAATAAAAAAAGATATTGGAATTAGTTTTTTATTCAAATTTTTTAATAAATAAAAAAAAAATTGAATCGAAATAAAATAAATCTTAGGGCCGAAAGGCATTAGTATTAAGTGTTATTGTTTAACTTAGTGTCCGTATGGAACCAGTAAGTTAGTTGTAAGTTATGGTTAATTAGGCTAGTTTTATGAATTTTTGTCTAGCTTTAAGATAGTTTTAAGATTGAATTAATAAAAATGAATTAAAAAAAAATCGTTCCACAAAAGGGAGTTGCATCAGTTTCCTAGATGCAAGTGACACCCATGGATGGATAGCGACAAAAATGGTTTAATTATGGTCAAACGACAATGGAAAGCATTAAGTTTTCGACACATTAAATTCAAATCGATTCTTGGTTCTTTAACGATTCTTTAACAGTTTTGTCTTGGTTAGAATTTAATGAGCAATTTTTTGAATCTAAAAATAATATGGAAAGTTGGCGATTATATTGTCAGCGAAGCTGGTAAATTGATTGGAAGTTTAAGACAGGTTATCATTAATTAAAATGAGAATTTGTCGGAGACAGGAAAGAACCCCAAGGCACCAAATAGAGGGTTGCTGAAATTTGAGTTATTATCACCCCTATTACCGATGTCGTAAACGACAGCAAAATATACGACACGATACAATCTGCATTCCATAAGTCGTTTTCAACTTTTGTTACTCGTTTTGTTGTCGTGCGTAAACGTCAAGTGTGTTGAACGCATTCTGTAAGACGAAAGGAAACGACGACAATGAAAAAAAACGACGGTATCTCTCGTTTGAAAATTTGCTCACGACGAAGAAATGGAAGTTCGAAAAACTGTAAGTTTCCTTGTTAAATAATTTAATTTATGGATATATTTATTTGTGATAAATAAAAAATAAATATTTTTGCACATTTTCAGTTAAAAATAACAAACCAAAACCATTTCGAGGGGCTTGTCCAGTTGATGGAAAGCAACGAGCTGTTGGCTAGGGGATTTTTGAAATGTATGAACAAAGCCGATTTTAAAAAAGAATGGAATGTAATAGCTGATAAACTCAACAGCAAAGGTCCTCCAATAAGAGATGGTGATGGTTGGCAAAAGGTTTGAATCAGTTTATTCTATTTAGGGTCAAAGGGGGTAATTGTAAACGATTTTGCATTTTTTTATTTTTGTTCACTTGTAATGTTTGTAACAGCTTAACCATGCAATGTCGAACATTTTTGTTTATGCTACTTAAGTTTGAATTATATAGCCTTAAATGGGGGTATGTTCCCTTATCGTGGCGTGAGGTAAAGGTAGTTTTCATCCCTAAGGCTGGTAAACCTAGCCATACGGAGGCCAAAGACTATAGACCCATTAGTCTAACATCGTTTATTTTGAAAACTTTTGAAAGGCTAATTGATATACACATCCGAAGCACCCTGACACCGGACTGTTTATCGGAATTTCAACATGCCTACATTAAAGGAAAAAGCGTTGAAACAGCATTGCACAATGTTGTCAGCGTCATAGAAAAATCACTGAATGACAAGGAATACACCCTTGCAACGTTCTTGGATATTGAGGGAGCCTTCAATAACGTGAAGAACGAAACAGTGAAGCAAGCCTTGGACGACCACAAAGTCGAAAAAGTAATAACACAGTGGATAATGAGTATGCTCCGAAAGAGACAAATTAACTCTGAGCTAGCGGAAGAAAGGGTGAGAGTAACCACATCCAGAGGCACCCCTCAGGGTGGAGTTCTCTCACCGCTACTTTGGGTTCTTGTCATGAACGGTATACTCTCTAAATTGAAATCAAGTGGAGTAAAGATAATAGCCTACGCTGATGATCTTGCATTGCTAGCGACTGGCAAGTTCCTACCCACTATCAGTGAACAAACCGAATACGCCCTCTCGTTGGTAAGCAAATGGACTAGGAACTGTGGGCTGACAGTTAATCCAGCTAAAACAGAACTAGTGCTATTTACTAACAAGCGTAAAATACCTGATTTTAAAATTCCTTCAATCGAAGGCTGCCCTCTTATAATCTCCGACCACGCAAAGTACCTCGGTGTGATCTTAGATAAAAAACTAAACTGGGGTCTGAACACTAAAGAGAGATTCAAAAAGGCATCGATTGCCTTTTACTCCTGCAATAGAATTTTCGGGAAAACCTGGGGACCAAACCCTAAAATTATCAGATGGATGTATTCGGCAATAATTAGACCAATACTAACCTATGGTAATTTGGTATGGTGGAAAGCTTTAGAAAAGAGCACGAACCTGAAAACTTTGACAAAAGTTCAAAGACTTGCGTGCACTGGCATTACGGGAGCAATGAGATCCACTCCAACTGCGGGACTGGAAGTTATACTCAATTTGATTCCCCTAGACCTCTTTGTTCAAGAATCTGCGGCCAAAAGTGCCCTGAGACTTAGTCAAACTAAAGTCTGGATAAACAGTTCCATAGGACACGCCCAGATCCTTCATAAAATTATGGGTCATAGTAATACAGCAGACTATAAAATACCCGTACTTGATTTTCATAAACCATTCCAAGCTGCCATCCCAAGCAGAGAGGAATGGATAGATAATATACCATACTCCAATGAGTCGTCAATAGCTATCTATACTGATGGCTCTAAAACGGACACTGGTGTAGGGGCAGGCTTCTATTCTGAATCTCTCAAGTTGACCGCCTCGCTTAGGCTTCCAAACCACAGCAGCGTCTTCCAAGCGGAGGTCCTGGCAGTGACAACAGCTGCTAAAAAGGTATCAATGATGGCGATACCACGAGCTGATATCACCTTTTACATTGATAGCCAAGCGGCAATAAAAGCGATTACTGCAACTGAGGTAAAATCGAAGCTTGTTTCATGCTGCCGCGAAGAGCTTAAGGTTCTTGGCGCACAGCACAACATTAGACTCTGCTGGGTCCCAGGCCACAGCGATATAGTAGGCAACGAGAAAGCCGATGAATTAGCAAGATTAGGGTCAATGCTTGACGTAAGCCAAGCTCAGCTAGTTAGCATCCCTACCTGTTATTTAAAACAGGAAATCTCAAAAAGAATAACAATTAAGGCCGATGAAAGGTGGAACCTTCTTGACACCTGCGGCACTACAAGAAAGATCTGGCCCTGTTTTAACAAACAAAGAACGGAAAGAATTATGCAGCTACAAAAGGGATCACTTCGATCTCTTGTAAGCATAATCACCGGACATAATCTTGTAGGTTATCATATGAAAAAGATGAGAATCAGTTCAGATGATCTATGCAGAGGATGCGGTGACGAGGAGGTGCATGAAGATACTTCGCACTTTCTGTGTCATTGTCCCGCACTCTCCCATCAAAGGAAGAAACTGCTTGGCAACTATTTCTTCGGGGATTTAAAAGAACTCTCTAGTACGCCAGGTACTAACATTCTGAACTTCGTCAAAGCCTCTAAATGGCTTGACTCACTGAACACATAGGTTTTTCTTATTAGCTTGAGTAGCAATACTCATGGGTATCACAATGGATCTGTTTTGATCTAAGTGTGACGGTAAAGACATCAACTGTCAGCCCCTCAACCTAACCTAACCTAACCTAAGTTTGAATTATATTATCTATCAAAGAGTAGTAATCTTAATGGCGTTTGTTTATTAGTTTTCATAAAATTTGATGTTTACATTTACCCCCCTAGTTTTTTAAGTAAACGAGAAAAATGGGGTAAATGAAAACGGTACCAGTCGTCCTACCATTGTTGAAAGGGGTAACCAAGTTCTCTCTCCTTATATATGTAGGTACCTACTTAACCAAGGAGATCATCCTTATCGCAGGAGTAACCAGCACGAGATGTGAAATAAGGCACCTTGCTATAGTGTCCTCCACGTCTGACGAAAGTGCGGTTTTCTGCCTCTAGATATAATGACAGTAGGATTTTTCCCTTCACCGATCCACTGACGTGTATGATGGAGCTGTGATTTTTGGTTGATATGTACGTGGCATCTTTTTGATACAAAATATTGTTAGATCAACACCAAAGCCATTGAAAATTAATGTTTACAATTACCCCAAATTGTTCACTTTTACCACATTTTGGTGTTTACATTTACCCATGATAGGAACATAATGGGGTAGTTGTAAACAGCCAATAGCTTTTAAATTTTGTTATACAGAAAAATAATAATAATAACTTACTTCGATCGCCTTTGTTTGTTTTGTAACAATTTTAATTAGCACTGAAAAACTTAAAAACGCAGAAAAACGAAATACTCATGGAAACGAACGAAACATAAATATCCCTTTGACAGATAAGGCCTTCCACGCGTCAATATGATTTAAATATAATGTCTTTTCAAATAATTTCATGGCATGCTTCAAATTATAAACGGTTTTACAACTACCCCTGTTCACAATTACCCCCCTTGACCCTACATTAACACATTTTTAATATTTGCTTTTTCAGGTTTGGGCTCACTTTGAATTTAAAGTAAAAAAAAATTGTTCAGAACAACAAAAAAGAAGTGAAAGGAAATGGAGGAGGGCCAAACCAATTGCACATCCTATCTGCGCTTGAGGATGCTGTTGCAAATCTATTTAAATATAAACACATGGTTAAGCCCGATTTGAAATGCAATTGGTGTATCGCAGCTCCCAACCACTTCAACGTCTTCATCATCCGGACATACATAAGTCAAAGCAAATTCAGGCTACAAATGCAGATGCCGACGCTACACTGTCCTATTGGTACAGGAGGTCGATTTCCAATAGACATAGGGTAAGCCTGTTGAGTTTGACTATGATCTGGAATGAAGAAGTACTTACTTACACCTCCTCGCGGTGGCTTCTGGACACAAGTAATGAAACTTCAGTGTAGTTTGTTGAAGAATGATACTGTTACAATTAATTATAATTGATAAAGGCACTCTGAGAACTACATTGACAAAGGTTTCTGCTTGTGAACGAACGCAAGAAGTTATAGTTTCTTCCTTCCTAAGATTGTAAAATCTTAAGATGGCGGAAACGAGGGACCGTCCGTCGTCCTTTGCCTCAAGGGTTCTGAGGCAGACTTACTGATAAAAGTTTATAAAAAGACCATAAAAATCAGTAAATATACAAATCGACCTTTTCTATCTGTCCAGTAAAAATCATTCT
This sequence comes from Eupeodes latifasciatus, assembly GCA_920104205.1. Taxonomy (NCBI): domain Eukaryota; kingdom Metazoa; phylum Arthropoda; class Insecta; order Diptera; family Syrphidae; genus Eupeodes; species Eupeodes latifasciatus. Next base: position 29,869,404 of record OV049924.1, read on the forward strand.
ATAAAAGAATGATGTTCATGAAAAGATAAAGCTGGTGGATTGAGGTCCCAATCATGAAGCCGAGCGGCCACACCTAGGGTTATCTTCCCTAGATCCTTCCTATCAAAGAACGAAAGTTAGTGAGCCGGACCGGGCTATAAACGGTGCCACGGGATATGATACAGCCCCATGATGCTAGGCGTCATGATCATATATGGGACGGCCCCCGTAGTGGGAGTTTCGTGGTGGTTGTGGTTTATCCTATTATGCTTAGGGTTTGGTTTCTTTGTACCCTAGAAAAATCAAATTATGATAGAAAAAACCATGACCAAAGGTTAACAAATAAGGAAGGCATTTGTTAGGTCTTGGAAGCTTAGAAAGAGGAACTCACTCGAAGGAATTTGAAATAGAGAGAGGGTTACTCTTACGAAATCACTTTAAGTGTTTTTCAAAAACTAAGCGTCAAAGCAATGTCAAGGGACAGCAAGTTTATGAAAAAGTAAGCTTGCCAGCAAATAAGGGCTAACCGCTAGGCGTTGCTGTTGCGGGCTAACCTATCTTAATCTTGTCCTATTGGTACAATTAATTGTGCCTTTGCAATATTTCGCTCTCTACCTGTACCTTGTGTTGTAATACATTTCAACACTTATCATTTTAATAATTTATTTATTTGGTAATAATTTAATAAAAACACATTTGTTGAATATCGAGTAATGAAATGATTTAGAATTTGATTTCAGTTTGACACATCTCTGATACATTTTTATCGTTTAAAAATCTGCTACAAAATAGTCGCGTCGAAAAAGTTATAGAATGCCACTTAAAAAACGACACGACAAAGAAACAAGAGTCGTCGAAAAACTAGACGACATCGGTAATAGTAAATAAATTAGGTGGCGCAACAGTCCATGAAGAACCAGGGCCTAGTGACTTACAACTCTCAACCATTCCTGTGTGCGAGTAATGTTGTCAGAGATGGAAGGGACCTACAGTTTATATGCCGAATCCGAACGGCTAATTTGAGAAAGCACTTTTCATGACAAGAATTACTCTTGGAGGATTTGTCAATTCCTCGCAAGAGGCAGTACCCGTGAAAAAAGTTAGGTGGCACAGGCAGGGATTGAACCCAAGACCCCTTGCATGACAGTCCAACGCACTAACCATCATGCTACGGGTACTACGACATCGGTAACAGGCATGTATGTTTTCATAAAGTGTTGAAAATGTATAACATTTGTTATTTAATCAATATAGACGCTTTCATTTAACGGACTATTCTAAATATAATTTCTTATTGGAAAACCCTTTACAATAACATTGACATGATCAACTAAATAAATAAATGGAACGCAATTTTACGGACTGAAAAATCCAATTCAAGGTTCTAAGGCAAGCTTCAATAGAGAAAGATTGCGACTTAGATGATGCACTCAGACGTTTGAGGATCTAAATAAATTAAATGTGCAAAACTCAAGACAGTTAATGACAATGAGGTTCCTGGAAAAAGTTCTAGTTCCATCCTAGACTACCTTAAGTAAAAAAAAATTAAATGTTTATGTAGTTAAAAACTCTTCTAATTCTGATTACGGAAATCTTTGCTATCCCAAACTATTCCTCGCTCAATTCGCTTTGATTCCACATCTCAGTAAATTTACACTTGGTTCAGTTTTGCTAATGTTTCGAGAAAGCAACTTAATTCTAACATAATTGTAAACAATTCTTGTGTCATCTGCTCTAAGTGAATTTTCAGAATGTCTCTGCGGGAAGTCAACCACTATTCTCATCTATGCTATTCCCAGACCACTTCATCGCCCTGTCTGAATAAATTTTAGATACATACATATGCTTTTTAAAAGCAAAACAAGATGAGGTAGGTGGAGATTCCAATGTCATGTATCGGCGGAGTTTTTGAATATCGATTAGATGTTTTTAGGTCGTGTTGTTTTTTCTGTCATAATGCAGATGGGTATAGGTACTTGTTCACTTTCAGTACTTTTCAGCTTTGAAAGTATATTTATTTTAATTTTATTTCCATACAAAAGAAATAGAAACAAGAGAGATTAAAAATGATATCTATTCACTTGTCGTGTGTCATACTCATCAGTCATCACTCTAGTAATCATCGTCACCGATTTCAATACCATTTTTGTTTCTTTTTTTAAGTCAGTCAGGCTCTGGATAATTCCATATCCATCACATAACATGTTATTTGTCATTTGTTTTGTTTGAAAGTTAAACACTCAACTTTCCAATAATTTATCTTCTCTCTAAAAATAATAAACTTTCAATACAGGTGGGAATGTGTACATAGATTAAAAGTAAACATTGAACCTTTTTCAGATTAGATAAAGAGGAATATGAACTACGTCGACACATGTAAGTTAATAACCACATTCCTCTCCTATACAAGGCTTACTACAGTATTTTCTTTTGTGATTGGAAATTTGCAATTTGCACAAATCTCACAGCACGAGACATTGAAATTAAAAAGAAGCCTGGGAATATTCCCGCAGTCAAGATATTACCATTGCCAATTCTCACGTTCTCTCTCTTGTTTTTTATTTGTAATGTATTTTTTGAAACTAGGTACATGCATATTTTTCACTTACCTGCCAATTAATTAGAAGAAATTTATTCAGACCAGTCTTGGGATCTTCGATACGCACGAAAGCGTACATAATCTTGCCGCTATTCAATTCCTCGGTTAGCTCTTCGATGCCACCCTCTCCGCTGCCAACAACTTTGAGGTCATTTGAATTGCCCTCATAGCCATAAAGTGACCTAAAGAAGAAAGATCAAAAAGAGGTAGAGACGACAGTTCCCAGACACAATAACAATTAACTTTATCGATAGTATCAAAAAATTCATACCAATCGGTGGTGCTTTTGTCATCGAGAACGTCTTTCCATGCGGCGATGATCTTCTCGCGATGCTTCTCAAAACTGATGGCCATGTTTCTGTGGTGCCTTGTTCTCTATTTTTGTATGTATCAAAATGCAATAAGAATTATATTGTCTGCTACTCCAACCGGCGGCGGCGGTGGTGGCGGCTGCAGTGGAATTATTACTCAACTACCGAAACCGATGATGATGACACAAACTTTTCTGGGATCTTTACCTACTCATACTTTAAATGTTATTATTTTTGCTTTGTTTTATGTTCCACTTTTTCTTCCTTTCCAAAATTTTGAATATAAAATTGATTTTTCTGCTCACCTGGTTTGGATTTCTCTTGCAAATCGATTGTTTCTTTGGAATAAAGTGAACAATTGCAACAAAATCTTGTGATTTGAAATCAAAATTAAAGTTTTATTTGGAATGTTAAATTACATTTAATATTTAAACAATTTATTTTAAACTTTATTGTTGTTGAGTTTCTTGATTTTTGCTTTTTAAATTAAATGAACTTGAATGCGGAGCCTAGAGAAGAATGTTGGCTCTTGGTTCTTCTTAGAGTCGTCGTTCTCGGTTCTCGTTAGTCGATGATGAAGATAATGGTTTTGGTTTGGTTGGGTTGATTTTTGGTATCAAGCTTTTAATGGTTTGGCGATGAAAATGGTAGGTTTTTGCTTTTGTATGTTTAATGCATTTTGACATTTCTTTTTGTTAAATTTATCATTTTTTCTTTGGCAAGTGGTTTATCTTTATTTTTGAAGAACCGAATTGCATTTTCAAAGGGTGTTAGAGTAGTGCAATAGGTAAGTGGTCTACGTAGTGTACTCGTTTACACTTAAAGGCGGTCTTGTTTTCTGTTTTGTTGTTGACAACAACTGTCAAAGGCAAGACATTGTTAACTGGCAATGCTCTTTAAGAGCTTCAATTTTTTACAATAGATGGCGCTTAAACAAAATGTATTTAAAAAGTCAAATGTTGGTGGGTTTTAGTGAATTTTACACTAATTAAAATTCTTATTTTTATATTTGAATAAAAAAATGTAAAGGCAAAAAATTAAATTAATTGCAAGTTTATATTCAAATTAAAAGATAAAAGTAAGAGTTGAAGTGTTTGGAATTAGAATGAATCTAATTAGCTTACATACATATGTATGAATGTACATATATTTTTTAACTAATTCTCTCATCTCAAGATCGATCTCTTTTGTCAGTTTTGCTTCGGATGATGGGCTATAATATCAAATATTTAATTCTTTTTAATGGTCACTATTAACAACCTGTCAAAAAAATATGAGATTGGTTTCAACGACAATCCAGGAAGGAATAGTCTTATTTTTTTGTATTGGATTATGTCTGGAAAAATAGTTACATACATTATGTAAATAGTTACATATGAAAATGTTTCAGAGTGGTATCTTCAAAAAAAGGCGCCATTTTGTGTTATTATTTGCATTTTGGTTAATAACTTCCATTTTGTATTCAACGATCGGAGAACAACCTATGTACATTGTACATATACAGTCTTATTTAAAAACGCTGTACAGAGCCTATATAAAGTTATGTAATCTCTATAATGCCTCTAAACGCAAAAATGCTATTTATAACACATATACAAGGTTGCGTAGTCCCATAATAAGCTAAACGCGTTTTGAGGTTGAATAGAGCCTACATAAGTGCTGTCACTTTCTGATCCTATTCCAGTCGTACCTGCAACTATTCTTGCTTCAACCAGTCAAACCAACAAGAAAAAAATATTTGCAAAATGAGTACAGAAGAAGTTGTTGTGGAGGAACTTCAAACGCATAAAGAACTTTGTGACAAAGTGGGTGAAGCAATATCCATCATGAAAGATCATAACAATATACAAAATTGTATAAAAAAAACTTAATATTTTCTTTTTATTGTAAATTATAAATTACTTCTTTTTATTATTCCTTGACGGTGTCAAAACAAAAATATAATTCACTAGGGTTGTTCGTTTTCTAGACACGAATACTCACATAACAACGAACTGTCAGTTCTGATTCGAAGTGAAATTCCATTCGGGCGAAACTCGCAATAGCTTTTTAAAATCCGGGCGAACAAAAATATTTCGGGTGAATGATTTTCCGGGCGAAACTATAATAGGCATAAGCAAACATACGCTTATGTCAAAAACCCAACGAAAATTCACTTTAAGTTTGTGAAATTACTGCGGGTAGCCATAATGCAATTTTGCTCACTTATCTACATGTCAAAATAATATTCGCAGCTCTATATGAAGATATAAATCCTTCGTACGTATTACTCTCCAAAACCCATTTGTTTACATTGTTGTATTTGTATTGTGAAAGAATTCAAAGAGAAAAATTGACGTGTTTTCACGCATACATAGAAATAACTAATGAGTTTTTTGGGGAAATTTCATAAATTAGAAGAGAAATGACACGCACACTATGAATAAGTTTATGAGGCTGATTTCCGGTTATGATAAACATTCTGAGAGAAATTATCTGCAGTGGAGTTGGCCTTTGTGTATTTGATCCAAACTGTCAGATTTACTTATGCGGCGAGCGACTGGGATCGCTCTTGCTTAAGTTTGCTTAAGTTAACGAAACTGAGAAAAATTGAACGAAACGGAGCTAGACTCCATTATGGTCACTCGTATTAGATTCTTTGTATTCGTACCAAAAACACTCTATTACCAAGACCGGAATCTCAGACTGACATTTCGGTTTGCCTACAAGCTAAAAAGCACTAAATGTGAGAAAGTGTGCGTGAAATGATGCAAAAAACCAAACACATTCTCACAATTAGTGCTTTGGCCCATCAATATGCTTCATTATAGTAATCAGTCCCATCTAAATGCTTCATTTTGAATGTTTCATGGCCTCGTTCAAAAACTAAACAATCCTTACCAACAGAATCTGAAGTGCTGACATGGTCTTAAATTGGAAGATTTGTATAGCTTTTTAATTTCAATCCAAATAAATGTTGTAAATGTATATTAAATAAAATAAAATTGACCAAATACATATTTAATGATTTATTAGTGCTGTATTTTGTTTACTTGAATTATTTGCGAACGCAACATGCGCTGCAACTGGTTAAGTATAATTGGAAATGGACAAAAGTGTAACTCAATACTTTGTAAAACAACAAAACAGACAATTTTTTCAGCTGTAGTTTGCTTAGAGCATTTTTTTTGCGACGTTAGAAGTTCAGGTGGAAACAATAGGCGGGTGTCTCCATACTTTTTTGTACAGACAATGCTACGAGAAGCATACTGGTGAAGTTCCATTTCTAGTTCAGATTCCTCAATTAGATTAGTATTTTCATCATTTAAGCAGTTCGATAATTGCAAGACCAAATTTTAGTTTTGTTTGTTGCAGAAATATTCCTGAAAAATTCTTTTTGAGGGACTATGTTAAAGTTAGAATTTTGTTTGCAGGTTAGATTTTGGAATACAAATTTGAGAGAACCACGTTTTAAAAATAAGTTGCTTTGTGTAAAGCATCTTTAAGGAATAGAAATAGGCAATATATTTACACACAATACCAACTAAATGAGTGCAATAAATAGATTTAAGTAACCTTTTTTTATTCCAGTATGGGGAAACCGAACACCCAATAGAAAAAAACCGGTATACGCGCCAAAATCCATACTTCTTGATAAAATAATGTTATCTTCTATGTTTACGCATAAAATTACGAATTTTGTAGCGTATGAAAATTTCTAGACATTTTACAATCTGAAGAATTAATTATGCTATGAAATAATTGGCTCTTATTAATACTATTTTTTTTTCTAAAAAGTTGATGAAGGTTAGCCGAAGCGGAAATTTCTTTAATGAACATACCTTAAATATTATTGGCTTTCTCAAAAATATTTGTCTACCCTAACCTCTGCTTTATACCTGAAAACTATTGTTTATGTATATTTTCTTCTATGTTCTGCATTTATAAAATGTAATCTACGGAAGTATTTACTATATTAAGAAAAACATGTACGTAAAACTCATTAATTTGTTTCATTTTTAGCAGCACTTTTACTAAACATACCCTTCAAACAATAATAAGTAAACTTGAACTTTGGTAACTAAACATTTTTAAGAAATGAATGAAAATTATATTTTGCGTTAAACTGTGGAAATTCAATAAAAAAAAATTCTGTACGTCAACAATAAACATTCATGACGATTACATGTTCTATTGAATTAGTTGTGCATGAATTCAGAACGGTTTTAAGACGTTTTCATTTTGTGATATATGTCAAAATTTGCGTTTTATTTGCTCTGCATTTATTCAACAGGTTTGCTATAATCGTTCTGATTACTTTTTTAAAACATTTGTGTTCCTTTGATGCATAGTTTTTTTTGATAGCAAATACATGTATGCTTCCATCAATCAAGAATGTTATGGATAAGATATTTTTCGATTATAACTCTTTTTTTTAATTTAATATTTATTAATCATAATGGAATTGAAAAATAGTTGCAAGCTTAAATCATAAAAAACAAACTATAAATATACTTGGATTAGTTAAATTGATACAGATTTTAATTAGTTGCAAACAAAATATTTGGGCCGTTCCTTAACGAAAATTTATTAGAATTTAATACAAAAATTGCGCTCGCACCCTTAACTTGATGGTTCTTCGAACGCATCTTTGATATAAAAATCCGAGGTTAATTTAGAAATTTGAAGAATTTCGCAGTGATTTTTGTAAATTAGTGAATTAATTATAATAAACTGATGGTGAACATGCTTTTTTGAAGACAAAAATGTACATTGGTACGCTATCAACAAAATGACTGCAAAATTAAAGCTTAAAACTGACTTCTTCATCGAAAAAAAGTAAAAAGAAAAACCTAAAAAAAACTTATTAACCCCTCCATTTTGTTTTTGCTGTGCAAAATGCCGCTAGCCCACGGCATCGTTTTTTTTTTGTTTGTGCTCACATCTATTCATGGATTAATTGTCAAAATTACAAATACAACAATGTAAACAAACGGGTTTTGGAGAGTGAAACGTACGAAAGATTCCGGTCTTGGTAATAGAGTGTTTTTGTATTCGTACGTTTACTTATGCGCGCATATGCTAGCTTATGTCTATTATAGTTGGGCCTTAAGGCTGATTATTATTTCGTTAATGTCATTTTGATTTCTCTCCTCTCTTTTTGAAATTAAAATAAAAACAATAATGCCTCTCCAGTTTAGCTCGTGAGCCGAAGAAACGAAGAATTTTTAAAAAAAATATAGATTTTCGAAAGAGAATGTCATAAAAATAATTGGAATTATTTTGTTATATTTTAGTTGTTATGACAACAAGCTGATTTTATAGACATTTTGGTACTTTTTTTGATTGTAAGCATTGTATAACTAAAATTTATAGCAGATTTTTTTATAAATAGGAATTTTCGCAACGTTACATAGAGCCTACATAAATCCTTATTCACTGTATAACTATTCATCTGTTTAGCGAATTCTATTAAATAAGACTGATACAATATAATTATCTATAAAATGAAATATTAATATGACGTATGGTTATGGCAATTAGTTCATAAATCAAAAAGGTTATTTTTTTTCGCAAGGTGTTTTTTGGGATGGTGCTAATAACCTTATATGTAATTTAAAATGAGTTTTAAATAGTGAATATCAGACAAAGTTTCGCCAAGTGAACAATTAAACGATACTTTGTCTAATATTCATGGTATAACGTTAATTTTAAAGGCAGTTAAGAGCATAACAACTAACAAAAATTTGAAAGGCAAGAGTGAATTTCTCTCAAAAATTACCAAACTAAAGAATATATTTAAATTTCTATTTCTGTCAGTTTAATTTTTATTATAACTTGACAAAACTTTGGCCTGAGGGTTAATTTGTTAAAAGTTTTAATCCATGATTTTTAAAGTCAAAACGGGTTTGGTTAATTTTCAATCAATCAAAACAATCAATTTTTTTTAGAGAAGTTCTTAGTTTTGTTAAGGTAGTATAGTAAAAAATCGAACTTACTGTGAAAAATATAAACTTTTAAGTCAGAAATTCTGTCAAATTCTAATAAATATTAAATTTTCAGGACCTGATATTAAAGAACAAAGGAAATAAAGGAAATGCAGAATTAATGTACATCTTAAAAAAAAAACTTTAGAATTTTTGAATCTGAAAACGAATAAATGGAAGAAACGAATTTTTGAATTTTTAATTTTGACAAAAATTATAGCCAGAACTTTAATGGTAATGTTCTGAAGAATAAATACCAATATATCTGTGATTTTGGAGTTTGTTCACATTTTTTTATTAGTGAATTTTGGTGTTTTTGTTTTCTCTTTATCAAGTTCAATTAATTTGTTTTCTACTGAAATTTAGTTTACATTTTTTTTTATTATCTGAAACAAATTTTACTTACTGGATGCATTTTCTGAGCTCTGGGTCCTGGACCGGTGGGTTTTCAGATTGAGAAGTCTCGAACTAACCTACAATATGAGGTCTGGGTAACAAATCGGAATGACTTGAAAGCAAAACTAGCTTTCTATAAGAGCTTCGTTAAGACTTCCTTCTAATTTAAGGCGTCAGTTATAGCTATCATTGAAATCGATCTGGAAAAATGTTTGAATCGATATTTGAAGGTGTTTCCCTTTGAGTAGAAATGAAAATTATATACCGATCGATTGGAAATCACACAAAGAATTTTTTTTGAGAAAAAAAGTTTAGTTGCACATTTATTTTTCTCTAAAAATGTATTTTTCTATTTTCCGGACGGAAATTCATTTTCCTGAACAGCTGATTCTTTTATGTTCAAAAGTGAAACGAATCGTTCCACTGATTTGTGCTCCAATTTCACACAATTCCAATGACAGATTTCTGTCAGTAAACATTTTTCGGTGGATTTCAACCAAGAAACATTTTTCAATGACAGAAATTTTTAATGATAAACGACGTGTCAAAAAAATTCCAATGTTTGTTTTCAATGATGAAAACCAATGATAGCTATAACTGGTGCCTGAACTACTTTGAAAATATAAGGTGGCCATTCCGCTTTTGAAATTAAGAATTCTAGGAAAACAAAAATCAAAGAATTGGAAAAGAATCCGAATCATACTAAAGTAAATTTGAAAAACTAATGCGATTTTATTTTCATACAAAATATTTAAAATTAATGTACATATGTATGTGAAAAATAAAAAAATAATGGTTAAACCATTTTTGAAAGCAACAACTTCCCAGGTGAGCACTTATATAGTTCATATTAAGTTCAATTTAACCCCCGCATATGCGTACAACAAATAATATTTTTGTGTGCAGGTTTTATAGAAACAAATTTTTTTGAAACATTTTCTCTAAATCAAGCTCATCGAAATTATGTACATTTATGCTTCTCAGGTTCTCTTAAAAATGCATTCATACAAAATACTATGACATGAAATCAATTAGGCCTACTAATTGGAAGTACCTGCTTGAAAAAATGCTTATGTAGGTATATATGTATACTCGTACTAGAGTTTTCCAAAAAAAAACATTAGATTAGGTATAAGAATAACATACAAATAATTGCAAAGTTTTAATAAATATGATTTAAAACCACGAAAATAAATATAAACCAGCATAAAAGTGTTCATATATGCGTTTCGCTCCGATGTAATGGTTGGGCTCATCAGAAGATATTTTCCCTAATAAATCGTGATTCCATATAATCCGAGCTACAAAGAGCAACTCCGAATTATATAGTTGCTAAAATAAGTCTTCAAAGAAGATAAATTGTTGCTATTTTTATTGCCTTGCTATGGGATTTTTGAAGAAGAAATATTTGACTGTTAACAGTCGAATTGTTTTTTCCTGAACACCGTTTATTTTAATAAATATGATTTAAAATCACGAAAATATGTAAATATAAACCAGCATAAAAGTGTTCATATACATATGCGTTTCGCTCCGATGTAATGGTTGGGCTCATCAGAAGATGACCATTACACCTTGTCTTGACGTATATTTTCCCGAATAAATCGAGATTCCATATCATATTTCTTCTTCAAAAGTCCCATAGCAAGGCAATAAAAATAGCTACAATTTATCTCCTTTGAAGACTTGTAGCAACTATATAATTCGCAGTTGCTCTATGTGATTATATGGAATCTCGATTTATTCTGATGAGCCCAACCATTACATTGGAGCGAAACGCATATATAAACACTTTTATGCTGGTTTATATTTATTTTCGTGATTTTAAATCATATCAAGGGATTCTGGTTGACTAAATGCAACTACAAAAGTAGTTAAAAATAGTAGTGTAAAAATATCGGCTACAAAGCTAGTGCACACCGATTTTGACGTTTCACAATCAGCTGCTCGGTAAGGACACAAGAATTCAAAATAAAATTAATCTTTCGGTATTTAAAAATTTACAAATATAAATCAATCGTATTATATCTTCTATTTGGTTTTATTGAATTCAAAAAGAAAAAAAACTATTTAAAGTTCTGAAAACACAAATGTTTTTTATTGAATGTTTTTGAACAACAACAACAACTTAAAGGTGCTACCACTCATTGTTTTGGCTGAAGATATAGCTATTTCGTGCTTTGCCACTTTTGCACTCATAAGTCTCCTTTTTTTTGTGTTGCTGAGCTTTAATCCAATTTTATTTGAAAAACTTTTTATGCACAACATAGGATTCTAACAAGCTGACATTCTAGTACGAATAGTACAATAAAATTAACAACAAATGTTTTTTATTTTATATATTTGTATTTGTCATTAATATGACAGTTCCGGATTGCGATTGACTAGCTTTGTAGTGCAATTTTTTTTTTTAACCTCACTCAAGGTGGGGATAAAAACAGTTTTAAATTGATTTAATTTGTAGTTGTAAATAAAGGTTTAAGCTGTAACATTCATTGTATAATCAGTCATTTCTTTTTAAAAAGTTCTTAAACAAAATATAAACTAGCAGAACTTAGTACACTTTCTGATCTTCAAAAAAACCATAAAATGAAATACAGTTTTTAGCATACCTACATTTATCTTACACTACCCCTCAACTGTCGTCTTTCACTGTAGGCAATTCTATTTTGTTGCATAAACTCACATCTATATTTCTGTGCTTAAAAGTGAAAGGATCTTAAGTCAACTTAAGTAGTAAGTAGTTATAGCTATTTATACTTCTGTCCACAACCAATTTTTCTTTTTTACCCTCGTTCATAAATCTTTTAAAACAACAAAATTATGACCTTGTAATAATGCACACACTCAAGGGGATATTACTACCCTTATTATGCAGAGGCACAGTGTGAGCACTAGGAAGAGGAGAGAGGGTTTAAAAGGAGATGTCGGTGCACATTGTTTTTGAATTCCTGCATATTGCAATGACTAGGAAAGACAGAGTGTGGTAAGGCATTCCACATTCGCGTAGTACGGCTAAAGAACGAATATCTGTATTTGACAGTTGGGCTCGAGGGTATACGGATGAGCATTCCTAGAAGCGCGAGTATTACGGTTGAACTGTTTAAGTGGAGGAATGCACCTGGCTATTTCACTAGAGCATAAACCGTTAAAATAACGGTAAAAAGGGTCAGACAAGAGACCTTACGACGATGTTCAAGTGACGTAAATGAACTTATGATGATATTATCATCTATCAATTTAAATGCTTTACGTTCAATACTATCCAAGAGGCTTTAGTAAGTTGCAGGGGCACCAGCTCAGAGATGGGAGTTATACTCAAGCTTTGAACGTATATAAGTCTTGTAGATAATAGCCAGATCAGAGGGGTGAAATATTTCTTGCATCGCCTAAGGAAACCCAAACACCTTGCGGCATTTTTGGCGACATCGCGTATGTGATCGTTGCACAAGAGGTGGTTGGTGACACACATACCGAGAATATCGAGGTGTTCAGTCTCATTGATGCAAGTGCCATCCATGGATAGTGGCAATGGGGGTATATCTCGCTTTAACGATACAAGACAGAATTGCGTTTTCGAAGCATTAAATTCCACGCGGTTTTTTAATCTCCATTGAACAATGGTGTTTAGGTCGGAATTTAATGAGCTTATCATATTTTCTCGTTGCAGTTCCACATCCGAAGAAGAGGGATGTGAGTCTAAAAACGAATATGAAAAGCTGAGAGTACTATCGTCAGCGAAACAATATATTGGATTAGAAGTTGCAGACAGGAGATCATTAATAAAAATGAGAAAGAGTGTTGCAGATAGAACAGAGCCCCTGGGGTACACCAGCATTTATTTTGTGGTTTTCAGACTTGAACCCATCCAATACTGCTTGCATTGAACGATCCGAAAGGTAATTACTAATCCAATGAAGCAGGGATTCGTGAAAACTGAAAGCACGCATTTTCGATAAGAGGGCCTGATGCCAAACCCTATCAAATGCTTTTGAAATATCAAGTGCAATAATCTTACTTACAAAGCGATGTAAAGATTTGTTCCACTGTTCGGTGAGATGAACCATGAGATCACCAGTGGACCTATTGCTACGAAAGCCGTATTGCCGGTCATTAAGAAGCTTTCGATCTTTGAGATATTTCTTAAGCTGATAATTTATCAGCGTTTCCATGACCTTGGAAAGAAGGGACGTAAGTGCAATCGGTCGATAATTAGAGGGTGAAGACGATTCGCCTTTTTTGGGAATAGGCTGGACAAATGCAGTTTTCCATCCGCTCGGAACGAGACCTGAGGAGTAGGATAGATGAAAAAGCTTACGCAGTGGTTTTGCCAGCGTTGAAGAACACCTCTTCAGAACAATAGCGGGGATACCATCCGGACCAGCGGATTTATGTGTGTTTATATCTCTAAGGACTCTTGCCACAGTACGAGTGCGAAAAAAGATTGGTCCCATAGAATCACTAACTCGCTCAAGTACAGGCGGAGCCATAACACTCACTGGCAGCGTGGGATTGGCGGCGAACTGCCGAGCAGAGAGATTAGCTTTCTCTAAAGAGCTAACAAAAGGAGTGTCCAGTGTTACCGCTGGGATTTTTGAAAAGGTCGCAAAAAAAAGGGTCAAATAAAAAAAAAGTCGCATTTAGATTTTTTTTTAATAAATACCTAAATCAAACGAAATCTGTATAAATTGCCAAAAAAAAAAGAGTTGTTTTTTAATTTTTTATTAGGTATACCTTCTAAAGCTTCCGTTTTTAGGAAAACTACACCATGGAATAAGAATTTTCTGGACTCAAACTTAAGGCAGGTGCTTACTGTTCCATTTGAGTGCGGAATATTCTCATTCTTTGGCGTAGTTTTCCTAAACACGTAGTTTTTTCTAAACACACACAATTATTTCCAGTGCTGAAATAACTATTTTTTCTTTATAAATACGAATGATAAATGGCAAGAGTACGATAACTTAGGCGACAAGACATTATAACAGAATTTTTTAGAACAGTTAAAAATAAGCATTTTTTACTATGGGAGGGGGGGTCTATCTCCCCCCGTTTAGGCAGGAGGGGCAATTTAAAAAAATTATTACTTAAAATGGAACAAAATTCTTAAAAAATAACGGTGATACTTACAATTAAGTTGTATACATTTTTTTAAAGCCAACATTCTGTTCTATTAGCCAGTTTTTAAATCAAGTCAAAACTATGCGTAGTTTTCGAAAAATTTAATTTTAAACTCAAAATTTGAGTAAAAAAAGTTAAAAAAAGGTTTAAAGTGTAACTTTTTCAATACTTCAAGATTATCTACCATTGTTTTTATTTCAGAATTTATTGCTCTTATTTGTTTTTGATCAAAAACTGAAAACTAGATGATTTTATGTCTTTTGGTTTTTGAGAAAATTGAAAATAACCACAACTACTATTTTAATTTAATTCTTCTTTTTTGCTTGAGTGGTCTTATTTTGATAGTAATAATGGTATTTGCGTATGCGTAATGCGTGTTTGGGTGTATGCAACAGTAAGGTGTGCGCGAGTTTGGGTGTATGCAACAGTTGCATCTGTAAGGGGGGCATGCTGCCCCCCTGCAACCCCCCTGCTTGGGCACACTATAGGATTTGGGGTGGATGCAAGTTGGAGTGTGTGCAAGGTGGGGAGGGTGCAAGATGGGGTGCATGCAAAGTTTCTTTTGCATTTAAATAAGTTGGATTTAAGAAAAATTAATTTACCCTAGGTGTATCTTAATCCATATTCGATTATTACTATCAAAATAAGACTACGTTAATACTTAAGCAAGGAAAAAGTAATTTAATTAAAATATTTATTTTGGTAATTTTCAATTTTCTCAAGAACTAGAAGACATAAAGTCATCTAGTTTTCAGTTTTTGATAAAAAACAAATAAGAGCAATGAATTCTAAAAAAAAAACAGTAAATAATTTAAAAGTTTTGAAAAATTACACTTTAAACCTTTTTTTTAACTTTTTTTTGCACAAATTTTGACTTTAAAACAATTTTTTTCAAAAACTATGCATAGTTTTGACTTGATTTAAAAGCAAGCTAATAGACAAAAGTGTTGGCTTTAAAAAAAGGTATAACACTTAATTGAGTATATTACCGTTATTTTTTAATTATTTTTTTTCCATTTAATGTACATATTTTTTTTAACTGCCCCTACCGCTTAAACGGGGGGAGATAGACCCCCCCTTCCCATAGTAAAAAATGCTTGTTTTTAACTGTTCCATACAAATCCGTCATTAAACTTTGTCGCCTAAGTTATCGTACTCTCCCCTGATAAATTTTTTAGATATATTTCATAAAAACTTACCTATCCATTTTATAAAAAAGACACAATATCGAGAATGAGCTCCCAACAAATGAACGCCGCCGCCGGCCGAAACACAAAAGACAACAAAACAGTAGGTAAATCTTGACAGAGATAATTTTTTTTTTCGAATTCATGAATTTATTCAAATTTCACCACAGTCGAACAAACACATAGAAATAATTGGGGAAACTTTGTTAAAGGGGAACGGAGTGCGTGGAGTAACCAAAATTACTCATACAAACTTAAAATTTTTTACTATTAACTACATTTATATGCAGAGTCGAAAGGTTGAAATGAATTTGTATGCTAGAATAGCAAGATTTCGATTCTGAGCGAACGTGATCGAGTCGACCCAAACAAAGTCAACTTGATTCAATTTTATAGATTGAAATTGTGTGACAGTGTTAGTTATGTTCTTATTTCAATGGAAGTTTGGAAATTTTGTATGAATTAAGAAAATAACTTATCTTTTCAATGTATTTTTCTAGAGATGGGGTCAAAAAAGTCGCATAATTTTTTAAAAGGGGTCAAAATAGACAATTTTTTAAAAAGTCGTGTCATGGTCGCATGAGGCACAAAAAAGGGTCAAAATGCGACTAAAGTCGCACAGCGGTAAGACTGGGAGTGTCATTGACAACGAGCGTAGGAACCGATGAAGAGGAAGAATTTCTCATGTTTTTACAAATGACCAAAAAATTTGTACTGCCTTTGGGACATTGCAGTATTTTTTGTCGTAATTTTTGGTCATGGAAAAATTTGGTCCGTCGAATATGGGCGTTGCAGGCCTTCCTGGCTTGTTTGAACTTTTTCCGGCTTTTCTCACTACGGTTGGCTTTATAGCAACGGAAACTTACCTCTTTGGCCCTAATGACCTCTTTACAGCTCGCATCAAACCATGCGTTTTCCTTAGGTCTGATACTTTTAACCATGTTCGGATTAAAAAGAGAATTAAACTTGCGCTGTCGTCAACGTCACTATCGAGGAAGCATATTGACCAGTTAAAGATCCTGAAGTAATTATTGAGACCGTCCCAGTTGGCTTTCTCGTATTGTCAAACGGTTCTGTTAGGAGCTCTTTCTTTAACTGAGCGATTTTGACACGAGCTTAAGTTTAATTCGTAGGATTTTGCAAAAGGTTAAACAACTTAAGTAGAGGATGATTCGTCTTATGTATTTATCAAATAATAGTCAAAAATGATTTTGGTAATAGTATATGTATCTAAAGTTGTTTTTATGTTCGATATTATCCAATAAATAAAATCGCTTATGTCAGCTAAAGATATTTTACCAAAAAACTTTTTCTGCATTTGAAAGATGTTTTACCATGTTTTACCACTTTCTGAATCAATCCGGAAATCTGTCCGATTTGTCGAATTGAACATTTTGACATTTCTCGATATTTCAAGGTCCCTAGAGTCTAAATAAATTGTTTTTAATTTTTTTCAAATAAATTTAGTTATACAGGTAATAATGCAGAAAGATGCAGAAAAGCCTTTTAAGAAAATTGAGTGTGTGGTTTTTTTACCATAGCAATTTAAAAACAAGGTGAAAATGTTGGTTAACTCAAAATATCTCACGAACAAATAACGCTAGTGACTTGAAATTAATATATATATTATATGTATATTGTAACGTAATCCCAAACAAATATATTTTTGGAAAAAATCAAAGTAACGGTTTTTTATAAATCAAAAAAACTGAAAAAAAATAATTGTCATCTTAAATATTTTACGGGAAAAAAATATTTTATCTCCAAAATAATTGTATGCAACGAAGAATAACTTTTTTGACATCTGGTTAAATTTTGAAAAATATTGAACTAACAATTTTTTTTTACAAAAATTAAAAACCCAAAAAAAAAAACATTACTAAAAATTGGTAAAAATTGATTTTCGACTCAATTATCTTTTCAAAAATTTGAGATTATGGTTTCAAGCTAATTTTATCTTATAAGAAATATTGTTTTCAACATTCGGTAAAATTTGTAGAAATATCGAATTGACAGTTTTTCTTACAAAAAATAAAAGCCTAAAAAAAAAAACAATACTAAAACTTGGTACAAATTTCCTTTCCACTCAAATATCTTTTCAAAACTTAAAAATATTGGCTTGAAACTGATTTTATTTCACAGAAAATATTGTTTTCGATATTCAGTAAATTTTTTATAAAAGTCAAAAGTCAGTTTCATAAAAAATTAAAATCTTCAAAAAATAGTAGGCAAAATTGGTAAAAATTGATATTCCGTTCTCGATATCTCGTGAATAATAGAAGATATGGACTTCAAATTAATTTCATTCATCCAATTTGTATTTGTTTATATAAGAAATAAAAACTTTAACGAAATGCAACTAAAATTGGTTTTCGACTAAAAATCTCGTTAACAAAAATAGATTTTGAAATCAAACTATTTCATCATATGCAAAATATTGTTGATAGTTTTTAACAAAAACACTCCATTACCAAGACCGGAATCTCAGACTGACATTTCGGTTTGCCTACAAGCTAACTAAACACTAAATGTGAGAAAGTGTGCGTGAAATGATGCAAAAACCCAAACACATTCTCACATTTAGTCTTTCGGCCCATCAAAATGCTTCATTATAATAATCAGCCCCATCTAAATGCTTCATTTTGAATGTTTCATTGCCTCGTTCAAAAACTAAACAATCCTAACCAACTGAATCTGAAGTGCTGACATGGTCTTAAATTTGAAGATTTGTATAGGTTTTTAATTTCAATCCAAATAAATGTTGTAAATGTATATTAAATAAAATAAAATTGACCAAATACATATTATTTAATGATTTATTAGTTTATTATTATTTATTTTGTTTACTTAAATTATTTGCGAACGCAACATGCGCTGCAACTGGTTAAGTATAATTGGAAATGGACAAAAGTGTAACTAAATACTTTGTAAAACAACAAAACACACAATTTTTTCAGCTGTAGTTTGCTTAGAGCATTTTTTTGGTGACGTTAGAAGTTCAGGTGGAAACAATAGGCGGGTGCCTCCGTATTTTTTTTTGTACAGACAATGGTACGAGAAGCATACTTGTGAAGTTCCATTGCCAACTTTAGCTAGTTCAGATTCCTCAATTAGATTAGTATTTTCATCATTTAAGCAGTTCGCTAATTGCAAGACAAATTTTAGTTTTGTTTGTTGCAGAAATATTCCTGAAAATTTCTTTTTAAGGGACTATTTTAGAGTTAGAATTTTGTTTGTATTTAGATTTTGGAATAAAAATTTGAGGGAACCATGTTTTAAAAATAAGTTGCTTTGTGTAAAGCATCTTTAAGGAATAGAAATAGGCAATATGTTTACACACAATACCAACTAAATGAGTGCAATAAATAGATTTAAGTAACTTTTTTGTATTCCAGTATGGGGAAACCGAACACCCAATAGAAAAAAAAACGGTAAACTTCTTGACTAAATAATGCTATCTTCAATGTTTACGCATAAAATTACGAATTTTGTAGCGTATGAAAATTTCTAGACATTTTACAATCTGAACAATTAATTTACTATGAAATAATTGGCTGCTATTAATGCTAATTTTTTTTCTAAAAAGTTGAAGGTTAGCCGAAGCGGAAATTTCTTTAATGAACATACCTAAAATATTATTGGCTTTCTCAAAAATATTTTTCTACGCTAACCTCTGCTTTATATCTGAAAACTATTGTTTATGTATATTTTCTTCTATGTTCTGCATTTATAAAATGTAATCTATGGAAGTATTTACTATATTAAGAAAAACATGCACGTAAAACTCATTAATTTGTTTCATTTTTAGCAGCACTTTTACTAAACATACCCTTCAAACAATAATAAGTAAACTTGAACTTTGGTAACTAAACATTTTTAAGGATTGAATGAAAATTATATTTTGCGTTAAACTGTGGAAATTCACTAAAAAAACTTCTGTACGTTCTATTGAATTAGTTGTGCATGAATTCAGAACGAAGACGTTTTCATTTTGTGATATATGTCAAAATTTGCATTTTATTTGCTCTGCATTTATTCAACAGGTTCGCTATAATCGTTCTGATTACTTTTTTAAAACATTGGTGTTCCTTTGATGCATAGTTTTTTTTTAATAGCAAATACATGTATGCTTCCATCAATCAAGAATGTTATGGATAAAATATTTTTCGATTATAACTCTTTTTTTAAATTTAATATTTATTAATCGTAATGGAATTGAAAAATAGTTGCAAGCTTAAATCATTTAAAACAAACTATAAATATACTTGGATTAATTAAATTGATACAGATTTTAATTAGTTGCAAACAAAATATTTGGGCCGTTCGTTAACGAAAATTTATTAGAATTCAATACAAAAATTGCGCTCCCACCCTTAACTTGATGGTTCTTCGAACGCATCTTTGATACAAAAATCCGAGGTTTATTATGAAATTTAAAGAATTTCGTAGTGATTACTGTAAATTAGTGAATTAATTATAATAAACTGATGTTGAACATGCTTTTTTCAAGACAAAAAGGTACATTGGTTCACTATCCACAAAATGCCTGCAAAATTAAAGCTTAAAACTGACTTTTTCATCGAAAAAAGTAAAAGGAAAAACCTGAAAAAACTTATTAACCCCTCCATTTTGTTTTTGCTATGCAAAGTGCCGCTAGCCCACGGCGTCGTTTTTTTTTGTTTGTGCTCACATCTATTCACGGACTAATTGTCAAAATTACAAATACAACAATGTAAACAAACGGGGTTTGGAGAGTGAAACGTACGAAAGATTCCGGTCTTGGTAATGGAGTGTTTTTGGTTTTTAAATTTTGTATAATGGGTCGCATCCCAGCCTCTTTTTTGAATGGATATTGAACTGTGTTGCCCTTTGATTAGAAATTAAAATTATATACTGATCAATTGGAAATCATACAAAAAAATTTGTATAAGAAAAAAAGTTGAAATGCTTTCTGTCAGTACACATTTTTCGGTGGATTTCAATCAGGAAAATGTTTTTTGATGACAGACATTTTTATTGATACCTATAAACGAAATGCTATTATTGTCTACTACCTTTTTAACACAGATTTATTACACATACAAAAATTATTTCATTAAATTTCCAAACAAAATTTAAATCCCCAATCTCTCCAACTGTCATACACCTAGCGCCATCTATTGACAACAAACCACCAACCAAATCAAAAAACAACAAAAACATCTGCTCGGCCTCTATTTGCCTCCATCTACTTCACAATTTCTCCGCCCTATCAGTCTTGTCGCTACTGAACACGTTTCGACTGCATTCCACAAATTCCTTTCGCATTCCATTTGACGAAATTTTCAAAGTGAAAAAAACTGCCGTCGCGTTGCGGTTGGTCGTTTTTAATATTAGAAATAAAATCTCCCAAATTCTAATTTAAAAATATCCTCTCTATATTTTAAATATCTATACAATCTACCAATTAATTTCCATCTCGTGAATAAATGGAAAATATAGAGGCATTGTCATAATAACAAAGAACAACAACGAACAAAAATAAAATTAAAAATAATCATCATCATTTAATCGTCTTCTCGCATTGTCACTGCATAAAACAATTTTTGTTGTTGTTAGTGCTGCTGCTGCTGCTAAGTGCTACTGCAAGTTGATTCGCATTTTATATAAATTATAAAATAAATTAAAATAAACTTATTCTGATTTTCAAGGAGAAACTTTGGAGAAATTGTTGTAAAAATACAAACAACAAACGAGTAACAATCAATCAAAGTTCCTTTTTGGTGGTTTTTGATTTTGCAACAAAAACACAACAACAAAACATCAACGCAATTAAACAAATTCCAATAAAACAACAACAAGACGCAAACATAAAACGAAGAAGAATTTCTCGAGTGCGCCGCTGGAGAGAGTTGCAAATCGAATCCAAATCCAAGATACCAAGAGACAGCAGAAGCAGACAGAGAGGAGTATTCCCCATAATAGTCGTCCCGTCATATAGCGACAAAATAAAATATCTTTTAGAAGAAAAGTGGTGTGGAATGTAATTGAGCTAGCAATCGCATCGCAAGTGAACAACAACAGTTATTTGATTTGATTTACAACAAAGTTTATATTAAAACACAGCGAAATTACAACAAAATAATTTATAAAATCAAATTCCACGTTCTCTCTCTAGCTCGCTCGCTCTCTATCTTCCTTTTGCTCTTTCGCCAATCTATCGTGTTGTTGTTGTTGTGTTTTATATTGAATAGCTGCGGCTGAGTTGTGTGATGGTCTCTTGCCGTTGCCGTCCTACCTTTCGTATCGTGTGAAGTGTTTCTTGTTGTTTTTGTGTGTCTTATTTTTGTATTATTATTTCCGCCGCCCCCTTCACCATCATCATCACCGTCACACCGGCCACTGACAGCAGGCACAAAGATCCGTCTCGTGAATTAAAAAAAAAAAAAAACAACAAAAATAAAGTTGAGAAAAAATACCTAAATCGTGTGCCGCAGAAATCGCCTGTCCCGCCGTCGCGTCGACGTCGCCGCTGCCATCGATTTTGTTGTTGTTTGTTGGTTGGTTCTTTTCGTTTGTTTCGCTTGGAATGCGGTCGTCCCCATCAGCACCAGCAACAGCACCATTGCCATAGCCATCGCCTTCGCCTTAGCCACCATCATCATCATCATCGTGAGTCGTCTTCTTTGTAAAGCAGAGGAGCCATCAGTTCAGCCATTAGCCATCGTTTGGGTTTGGATTTTCTGGTGTTATTCCATCATTTTTCTGACAGACAACCTAACAGAAAGAAACAGTAACAAGTCAGAGAGATTTACAACTTTTTCGTCTCCATATTTCCAATTTGAAACTAGGAATCATTTATTTTATATCTGCGAAAGTTATTTGCAAAATTTACCAAGTGTGGTGATTTGTGACGCCACCAAAATATCGATTGAAATCCAGACGCAGTCAGGCTTGTCGTCCTCGATTATAAGAAGTGTCCTTGTGAAAAAGAGAAAGATATACTATAAAGTGTCCAGGTGCTAGACAGACAGAACTGCTGTTCACCATCATCGTCATCTGTCTTTTGAAAGGAGAAACTGCAAACTAGTCCTCTGTCCTGCTGCCTGAGCCTGGCCTGGGCCTGCTGCTCTTCTTCTCATTCTTCTTCGGGTTTGTTTTCATTTCGTTGTCGTCTGGTTTTGCGTTTTACGTTGTCAATTATTCTTGATAGCATAGCATAGTCATAGCTTGCTGCCGCTGCTGTTTCTTCATCTGCCGGTACGGTATTATAGAAAGTCGTTCTTTAAAAGAAAAAAAAAATTAATTCGGTGCGTGAGTGCTTACGATACGATATTTGTGATCTAATTAGAAAGAAAATTATTGCTGAAGACAAATAAACCACATTATTGTATCAACTTTTTGGACGAAAGAAAACCAGTTAAGACAAAACTACACATTATGGAATCCCCATTGGAAGTATTATCCAGAGCTGCCACAATGGTTCAGGACAGTGCAAATGGTAAGAAATTCTTTATAACATAAAAGCATTCCCTTGATGCAGGATTATTTTTAAATCAATAATGTAAGGATCGATAACGAATTAGCAACATTGTTTTGTGTTAGTAAAATCTTGTACCTATATTATAAATACTTTAATTAGTCTCAGTCACTAGTTAGTCTCTATCTGAAAGAACCATTCAAATGTCATCAAGATAAAGTAGATTTTTGAAGGGTGAGATAATAATTATCATAAACATATGAAAATAGGCTAAGCAAAGGGTGTTTTTTTAGATGTGTGTTTTTCAACAAGAAGTAAAACGCTCAAATTTAAAATTATGGCCAAGAATTAAGCTTTCTTTTATAGATAGGGTTTGCTATGATTTTTTAAAAATGCTTTGGGGCAAGTGGCGGCAACGGCTGGATCAAATAAATTCCAACCGAGAGGCCCAAGTATGCAGTATTCGAGCACAAAAAAGTATTCCAGCGGTGTTAAGTCGCATGATCTTAAAGGATATGACGCGAGATAATAATAACATTCAGCTTAATTACGAATTCCATCGTAATCAGAAAAAAGAATCCCGAAAAAAGATATTCCCAAATATACTTTCGTGGTGGAAAATCTCATTACAATTTTTCATTACGGACGGATTTGACAACACACATAATGGCAGGTTCTTCACTTCATTTGCAGTCAACTTCATTCCTTGAACGTAAATTTTGACCAAGGCAACTAGTTAGTTTTTCAAGTGTAATGAATTTAAAATTCAGAACTTTACTTCACAAACCTCTACTCTAAGTTCATAGTACAAAAATTACCAAAATCATTATTTTCTGCAAAACACTCCATAGGCAAGCTACAAGTCCATCATGATTTGTATTTTGTGTTTTAAAGAAATACCTATTACTTATTTCTTTTCCAAATTTACAAGGAACCTTTTTACAGAAAGCATTAAATGAAGTTGTGCAGAAAATAAATAAATCATTAAGTAATAAAGTTCAGCTTTTAGTTGAATTAAAAAATATGATCAATTGTCATTTTGACATAAGTTGACTTGGCTTGATAGTACCTAAGGGAGATTTTTCTTGCCTAACTTTCCAGTCAACTTTCCAATAAAGTTGCCTTAATTGGAAGGCAATTTTTTGGCAGCTGGCCAATCAGATGCAAGAAACTTGCCTTACTTTCAAGTCCCTTATGTAGGCTGAACCTGACCCTTTGTTCTTTGAAAACATATTTTAATTTGGAAATCTTTGTTTTTGTTTTCGTGATACACGGTTTTTCGGAATTCGTAAAAGTTTCCGATTACGATGGAATATGTGATACCAATGATATGTGATATCTGATTAATAACGTTTTATTTAAACCTCAGCCGATTAATCTTGGAGTCCATAAAGGCTCAATACTTAGACCACTACTTTTGATACTGCTGTATAACGATATGAACAAAACTGACAAAAATTGCGAGCTTTCTCTGTTTGCGGACGATTCACTTTTGTTTGTTAGCTTTCATAATTTTGTTTTATTTCGTGTGTAATATTTGCATACTATTGTTAAAAATGGAAATGGAAAGGAGAGTGAAACCAAATTTAAAATAAAAAATGTACATAATTATAAAACATAAAAACCAAGGGAAAAGTTATGGTACTATTGGTCAAAATCGTGGGTAAAAGTCCCTTAAATGTGCAAACAATAATACAAAATTACAATGAAAAAGAAGTTGTAGCCGAAAAAAATAAAGTGGACCTAGATTCCAATATTTCTACAGTGAAGCACAGAAAAGGACATGTGATGATTTGGGAGCTGTAGCAGCTTCAGGTGTAGGAAGGCTAGTTTTTATTGAAGGGAATATGGATCGTTTTCAATTTCTGGATACTTTGAGTGATAATTTGCATGACTCTGCTGAAGGACTTAGGCACCATACTCCACTCATGAAAATAAACAACAGTCTAAACAGTGATTTGGACAAGGGGAACTAACTCTAAAGAAGGAGTTTTGAGGAGCTTTGACGACTCTACGTTTAAAATTGGTATAACTAAATTAGAACACCTTTATGAGAAATGTGTCAGTCTTAATGAAGATTATGTTGAGAAATAAATCAAGAATTTAAAACTTTGTTTTTCTTGGCAGGCCCGAAATTTTTAACCCTACCCTCGTGAGAGCTGGTTTATTAAAAATGCCGTTTAAGAGAAGGAATACATTTTCTATTAACAATTTAAACATTTAAAAACTAAATAAATAATGCGTAAAATAGCTCCCAGGACTGTTAAAAGTTGCGAATTCATGACTTTAAAGCTAATTCTTGGTGACTTCACCACTAAATGAAAAAAAGGAAAACCTTTTATTGGTTTAGAAGCTGCCGATCAATTTACAGCAAACGTCCTTCCAGCTAAACTAGGTTAATACGAACTTGATGACATACTTAAGGCTAAGCCATTTTTATTGACATTAATAATTGAAAAGAATTCCTGGCAATTTGTCTTTTTTATATCGGCCATCTATTGAGCTCTGAAAGCTTCCCCAATAAGTGTAAGAAGGGAATGATCGTCATGCTCCCAAAAAAAGAAGATCTTACAAAGTGTGAAAACTGGAGAGGAATTTGCGTTCTACCTGTCGTTTCCAAAATAATAGCAAAAATCATACTGGAACGCATCAGAGAACACCTTGAGGCCACACTCGTTGATGAACAAGCAGGATTCCGCGCACATCAACACACTGCGGATCATTATTGAGCAGTGCGTTGAATATCGAGCACCACTACACCTGCTGTTCATCGACTTTGAAAAGGCCTTTGATAGTGTCAACAGGGAGTTATTTTTGTTAACTTTGCGGAGGAGAGGCATTCCAGAAAAACTAATTTCTATTATGAAAGCAACATATGATGGATCCAAGTGCCACGTTCTGCACGATGGTAGGTTGTCAGGGGGATTTTGAAATCCGTAGCGGAGTCAGGCAGGGCTGTATTCTGCCGCCAATATTGTTTTTGCTAATGATAAGCGATGTACTGCGCGCAGCTTTTTCAGGTAGCGAAGGAAGTTAATGGACTGTGACATCCTATTTAAAGCACTCGGATTACGCACACGATGTTTGCTTACTCTATCATAGGATCATGGATCTCCATCAAATGACTACAAGTGTGGAGAGCGAAACAGAAGTCGTGGGACTGAAAATTAATTCCGGCAAAACAAAAATGATCAGCCTCGGAACCCGACCATCCTCTCAAATAAGTATTTCCTCACAACCGGTGTAAAAAGCGGAGAGCTTTCAATACCTTAGAAGTATCGCCTCCATCGAAGGCGGAACCGAACAAGACGTCATCTGCCGCATCGGCAAAGCAAAATCGGCGTTAGTTATGCTGTCGAAAATTTGGAGGAATAACTCTATCAGCTTAAGAACAAAGCACAAATAACGACTCTGTGCTTCTTTATGGGTGTAGGTTACTTCAGCCATTACAAGAAAGCTGCAAACCTTCTTGCATAGATGTCTTCGCTACATCCTTAGGATTTTCTGGCCAAAACCGAATATCCAATGGTTAGGAACCTATAGGCTCTATCATACGAAAACGTAAGTGGCAATAGATTGGATATACGCTTCGAAAAGGTAAAGGCTGCATTGCAGGCAAAACAGTGCAGTGGAATCCGCTCACAAAAAAACGAAGAAGAGCTGGACGACTGAGAAGCACATGGCGCAGGACAGTCGAAGAGGAATCAGCGTCGCTAGGCAAGAGTTGGAGGGAGCTGAAACATATATCCGAAAACTGCACACGATGGCGCGTAGGCGTAGTAGAGGCCCTATGCCCCTTAAGGGGTTCCCAACGGACTTAACAGGTCTGAAAGTAAGTACATACATATCTATTGAGCTTGTCAGCATTTATAAGCAACCTTTCAAGCAAGCCTCAAAAGAATTGTAGTTTATTTTAAATGGAATAATTATAAATTTTTAATAATGAGTTCTAAATTTTTTAACGAGTATAGGGAAGATTCTCAGATGCATTTTATGATTCCTTCATTTTAATTTTAACTTTGTTTTTTTTTTTTTTTTTAATAAAATATAAGAGAACTGAATTAGAAAGTTTCTGAAGTGAGCTTTAATGATAGAGAATTTGAATATTTTGCCCAAAGCTAATTCAAGCTGAAGTGAAGGTTTTCTCACTCGTTTACTGATGAGTCCGAGAAGTACGAAACGCCAGTATTACAATATTTGTAATGAAGCTATTTTGGAACAAAAATACTCAATGAAATAAAAAACATGTTTGCATATTTATTTTTGGTTACAAATTTATTTTGATATTCTCCGGACGGAAAATCATTTTCCTGAACCGCTGATACTTATTTGTTTAAAAGTGAAACGAATCGTTATACTGATTTGTGTTCCACTTTCTCACAATTCCAATGACAGATTTCTGTCAGTAAACATTTTTCAGTGGATTTCAATCAGGAAATTTGTTTCAGTGACAGACATTTATAATGATAGCTATAAATGACCTGTCAAACAAAATTCCAATGATTGGTTTCAATGATGAAAACGAATGCTCGAATGCTATAATTGCCCCCCCTAGAATAGTTCACAAATGTCATTCGAATATCCGAAAAAATCATCCTATAGAATCCGGCAATCAAGCTAGAATGACAACTTAAACCATTTTTCAAACTATTGTTTTAAGTGAATCCGACAAAAACCGTTGCGAAACACCAATTAACACTACATTTCTTATATAATTGATATTATTTTCTATCAGTTTAAAGTGGAAAAAAGGTGTAATGGATGGAATGGAGTTCATACTCCAAATCCACTCATTTCTGATAAACTCGACCGCAAATTCAAATGAATTCGGTCAACTGTTTTTTATTATGGTTATTAAAATGTGTCCTGGGGAGAAAAATCGGTAGTTTTGAATTCTTCTATAATAAGTTCCTTAATGGCAGGCCAGGTGTCGCTTCTTTCGTTACTTTAATTAACAGTACTATAGATTTTGAATACTTGCAATAGTTAAACGTTGCAGAAGCATGGAAAAATGGATAAAAATGCCTCGGGTTGATTCGAGAGAAAAGTCCTTACAGTGATCTACGTTCCCATAATATGTATAGATGACGAGTGGGGAATAACATGGAATGACTAAGCTGGGTCACAAAAAAATCTGAAATCGCACTCAATTCGACTCAAAACCATCAATTTTTAGATTGGAATCAGAGTTCACCAATTATGAGAACGTTTTAGAAATTCTGAATTTTTCTTAAAATTTATTTCATAAATTGTTTGATAAATGATCTTTTTTTGCAAAAAAAAAAACAAAAGTGTTAAATTATGGAACCATGTTCCAACATAAAAGAAACTTTAGCTTAATTTAATAAAGAGATGGGAACTTATCTTTTTAATTTATGTACTTATAAAAGTTTTAAAATAATGGAGGAGTGAACTTATAATTACCTTTCTGGCACAAACTTTCAAGTCATTAACTTAAGTTAACAGTTTCTTTGTTTTATATCTACTTCATTTAAATAATGACGCTAAAGTTATTTAATATCACCTACGCAACGCACTCATTAAGTTGAAGGCCTCTCCCCCCGTTATCTGTTCATTGCTCTCGCATTTGTCATTTTAGTGCCCATTGTTCTATCCCATCGCAAACAACTGTCGTCGTCGGCTCTATTTCTTTGTTTTCATGTGACAAACTGTCAAAAAGTCTTTGACCCAACTTATCTCTAATTATGCCTTTTTATCATGGTCATTTTATAATAGAACAAAATAAACATTCCAAAAAGAACAATAGAGATATAAAAAGCTCTTCCACCATATCAACTTTTGCTATAATTCAAAATTCCTTTACATACCAACCCAATATTTTGTTCCCACTTGACAATGACATTCCTGGTTTGGATTTTCTTTTTTAAATTATTTTAGACAAATTATCTTGTGATTATTGTTATATATATGTATGTTCATATGTATATATTTTTAATTTTCTAATTATACTCGATGTTTCTTTTTGTTTTCTCCTTCTTTGTTAATTTTGTTTTTGAGGCAGTGAAGCATGAAGAGAGAGAACACTTGAAGTTAAGCACGCACCCATAAATAGTTTGCGCTTTTTTAATTTTTTAAATTATATCTATTCCAAATATTTTTATCTTTTCTCCTTCACCCTCATTCTACATATTACCTTTATTATTTTTATTTATGAGATGCGATATGATAGACCTGTTTATAATAATTTGTTGCTGGTTGGTCTTTTATTTTTAGTTTTGTGAACTGTCATATTTCATTCTTCACCATCTGTCATGAAATTGCTTAAATTGCTATAGTTTTTGTTGTTGTTGTTGGTTTGAATAATTCTATACCTACATATAAAGAGAAACCAGCCATATGGTTTATAATATATTTAGTAGAGACGAGTGAAATTCATTTTGTGTTGTAGATTGCAGCCCTCTTTTGGGTATTAAGTTCTTTTGTGATTGTCTTTTATTTATTTGATTGTTAATAATTGCCATAATGATGGAATGATTACTTGTCAATTAAACACCATAGAAAAATTTACAATTTGATTAAGTCAGCTTCAAATCATTCAATTAAATTATTTAAAAAA
Organism: Eupeodes latifasciatus; assembly: GCA_920104205.1. NCBI lineage: Eukaryota > Metazoa > Arthropoda > Insecta > Diptera > Syrphidae > Eupeodes > Eupeodes latifasciatus. Next base: position 29,898,996 of record OV049924.1, read on the forward strand.
TGTTTTTAGACTCAATTCTGTTATTACAATAATTGATTTCAATTAAAATGGCGCCCAACACGAGTCTTGTCGTTTGAACAATGTGTTCTATAATGAATATTTTGATGAAGCAACAATTTTGAAAAGAAACTGAAAATTATATTAAAAATACTGATTGGATCAAAGACTTGAGAACAACAGCTCTGAACTGTTCCTGTGTGTGATTTTGGAGAAGGTTTGAGGGGACACCTATGAGAAATTTGCCAATTCATATGTTTTGACAGAACCTCTATTTCGAGTAATAAACAAAACTCACTCATGCTACAAAAATATTTCATTATAAGTTTTTCCGCTGATTTATTTTAAGTGGCGCCCAACGTGGGAACCATAATTTTCGATTTCTTTAAAGAAATGGCTCAGTGTTTTGAAACAGAGTATGTATATTTCTCTATTAGATTAGATTAGATTTAGATTAGAATAGACTTTATTAATATAATAATTCAGGTTTACAATTATAATATTTACAAGTCTTAAGACCTGGTTTTGAAACCGTCGGTCAGATTGACAGATAATCGAATAAAAATTGTATTTAATTTAATTTATAAATTCTTTTCATAGCTCGGATAATAATAAAAAGTGCATTTAAAACATTATAAAATAGATGACGAATTTACAACAATCAAAAGCATTCCGTTCTGATTCTATTTCTGTAAGTCATCGCAGTTCGAATAAATTTATAAAGCTTGTTCCAGCCCAACTTGCCATTTAAAATCTCTATTACTTCTTCAACATCCAAACGATTTCTGCCAAAAACGTCTCGTCGAATTTCTTGTAAAATTGGACATGATCCTAGAAAATTAGCAATATTTTCTCTTTCGTGGGTGTTGCAAAGATCACATTCAAGAGGTAAGTCTGGCCTATGAGGAATAAAGTTCAGAGTCAGGATTTCCCCTCTGGCTCGTAAAATCGTAGATATCATATACGTGGAGTGCTTGTCGTGAAAATAATTTGACTCACCTAGGACGAAGTTGAGTCTGCTGTAGTATTCTCTATAATGTGACTCCTTGGCCTGGTTAGTGAAGTTCTCCCAATATTTTGTGTCAAGTTTGCATAAAAGACAGTAAAACTGTCGTTTTAAACGTGATATATCTTGCAAATCAAAATCAAACGCTTCTCCCACAAAATCCGACAAGCTTATCCACGATTGTACGAAATTCAGCTTATTTGAAACTAAATGCCTCAAAACTTTGTTTCGGCGTTGTTGAAGGAAGAGCAAAAATTCGTTTTAAAAAGAACCGGAGTAGTTTTTCGACATCCTCATACTCTTTATGGCCCCACACTTGCGCGCAGTACATCATAATAGACTTTGATACGGCTTGAAATAATTTATATTTGTCGGAGTGGTGAATAGTTTTATTTGAAATACATTTTTTCCACGATATGCATATGGCTGCCTTTGCTTCCTGGAGTTTTGCTCTAACTTGTTTTTTTATACACAGGTTACTCGCTATTATCATCCCCAAATACTTGATTTCTTTCACGACACTGACTTCTCCTTTGTATTTCCACTCCTCGTTACTAGTATATCTCCCCCTACCTTTTCTAAAAATCATAATTTTTGATTTGCTGAGATTGACTACTAGGTTCCAAGTATTACAATATTCTTCCAATCTAGAGATCATTTCTTGGAGATGAACAGGAGACTCGGATAATATGACGATGTCATCCGCATACAGTAAAACTGGAATGCTCTCCTCAGCAAATTTCACGCCTGTTCCGAGGGACTCGACAATATCATCTATAAAAAGTGTGAATAAAAGGGTACTCAACGAACATCCTTGCTTTAGACCCATTGAAGACCTGAATTCTTCAGATAAGGTTTCACCGTCCCACACAGAAATAGCATCTTTTCCATACAACGCCTTCAAAATATAAATAATTTTGGAAGAGATACCATAATTGGCAAGTTTTAGAAACAAAGCTTCTCTGTCGATGCTGTCGAAGGCTGCTCTAAAGTCCACGAAGAAGGCATAGAGTTTTTTCCCACGATGAAGGTAGGTTTCAGCAATATTTAAAAGAACAAAAACTTGGTCCGTTGTAGAGTAGCCAGAACGAAATCCTGCTTGAAATTCACTAAGCTTTGAATTATCATGTACCCAGGTGGTCAGTCTTCGAAATATCATATTGGCGAATAATTTCATGGACGCGTTTAAAAACGATATTCCACGGTAGTTTTCTGCAATGGATGGGTCTCCTTTTTTAAAAAGCGGATAATTGATTGAGGACAGGAAATTCGCTGGAATAGAACAAGTCCTAAAGATTCCATTGTAACACCTTAAAAGCTCGGATATAAAACTGGGAGAGGCATACTTAAAAAATTCTGATGGGATTCTGTCCGTCCCGGCCGCCTTGTTTTCTTTGGCACTATCCCAATGCTGACAGAAGTTCCTCTTCTGAAAAAGCAGAATCTAGAACGTCGTCTTCAATATTTGGCATCGCGTAATGAAACTTGCATGAAATACATTCCGTATTTAGCAATGATTCAAAGTAGTTTTTTAAATCCGCAGCATTAAGATTGTTTCCAATTGAAGACTTAGCTCCATTTATAAACTTCATTGCCTTCCAAAACTCTGTGGCAGATCTAGCTTCGCATAACAAATTTACCAAACTTTTACCATAGTCTTCCTTTTTTCTCGAGCACAATGCTTTATATTTTTTATTTGCTTCAACGTACCATCTTTTAAAGCTAATATTATTGTGAGCTCGAAATAAAGTGAGAAACGAAAACGATCGATTTCTAGCGATTTCACATTCCTCGTCAAACCATTTTTCATTGTGGATTTTGGGCTTTACGAAGTTTGGCTGCTGTGGGCAAGCTTTTTTCATAACTGCCTGCAATTCCTCCATACATGGAACCGGGGATACTTTTTTCAGATGAATTAGTTCATCATCCAGATTTTGTTGGTACTTTTGAAGCAATTTATCCCTCCATTTCAGCCTTGGTGGTAATTTTAGTTCGGCATAGGTACACTGAGCGGCTATATTATTGCTTAAAGTAATTATAAGTGGCATGTGTTCCGAAAATGTTTTGGCTTCGACTTTAAAGTCAACGATAAGTTTCAAAAAAGCACCCGCAGCTATACCATAGTCTATAACCGATTGCCCTGATGATCTTACAAACGTGTACTCTCCTTCTACATCTCCGGCACTTCTTCCATTCAAAATTAAAAAGTTATAAGACTCACATAGCTCCAAAAATTTGTTCCCCCTGCAATCCTTTCGGTTATCTTTTGAAGAGCGTGAGATGCTCATATTTGTTGAGTGAACTGAAAAGTACGGAGGCAATCCTTGCTCACTGCCAATTCGGGCATTAAAATCTCCCAACAAGAGTAGATTCGTTTCGTCCAAACTCCCCAACAGATCTTCAAGTTGACTAAAATCTTCCTCCCAATGGTTACAGTTGAGGTATATGGGTACAATTGCTTGCTTTATTCCTTGTTCTTGATATATAATAATGGAGGTTTCGCCAGTACTTTCAAATTTTAAAATGTGTTTAAATTCACTTTTGAAACCGACCACGATTCCCCCACTAGCTCTTCCAAAATTATGCGTTCTAATCGCTGATGTCCACGAAAGTTCATATCCTTTGAATAAATTATTAAATTGTTCATATTGAGTTTTTACTAAAAAAGTTTCAACTAGCACAAATATATCAAATTCTCTTATAAAATTAAAAAAATCAGGATAAATTAATTTATTTTTAAGTCCTGAGACGTTATAGCTTAATATTCTAAATTCTAAATTGGTTGTATTATAAATTATATTTTTTGAATGCAACTGCTGACCGACGGATGAAAATCATTGTTGACTTCCGCCTTTTGCTGATCTTAAATGTTCACGAACAGATGGCGCTGGTGCAACAAAGGGGATATTACTATCAGCTGCTGATCCATTGACACCTACTGACATTGACATTGACGTTTCATTCTCTATTATACACTATTACTAGAAGGGAAATAAAAACATGTCCAGAAAAAGCAAACAAACATGGTCATTCATTAATAGCCTTGGGGGCACCTACGAATTACTTTCCTATATTTTTATTTAAATAATATAATAATGGAAAAAACCCATGAAACCCGACTTTTTAATTAGCTCAATAAGTCACATTTTCGAACTACAAATCAATGAAAGTTCTTTAGATTCAATTTTAAGTGGCGCCCAACGTGAAACCATGATTTTTGGTGTTTGTAAGAAATGACACAATTTGTGATAAGAAAAATTATATAGTTGTTCTTTGTAATGAAATATTACTCATTATGAAAACACCCTAAGAATAAAAAAAAACTCCAGATATAACACAAAAATACGACCTATCACTTATAACCTGGGGGAGGGGGACATAATACCAACTTTTCTAATTCTTATATTTGTATTTAATTATAGTATCAAAATGAATCCTCAGTCAATCGACATGTCACACAAGCCACGCGTTACAACCTTATAATTAGCCTGATAAGTGAAACAGTCAAACTCTAAATCAGTTAACCCTGAAAGTTATTTGAATTCAAATTTTAGAAGTCCTAGTGTTCTTTTTGACTTTATGAGTTGATTGAAAAACCTCTTTTGAGAGTAAGAAAAAAAGTCAGTTAAAATAGTTTTAGAACAATTCTTCATTACAAATTTTCCCAGGATTTATTATAAGTGGCTTGCAACGTCGAACTATGATTTTAGGGCTTTAAAAGAAATTAATTGATTGTGTGGTAATTTTTTTATAGTCTTACATTATAAAATATTAGTAGCAATGGAAACCCCATAGGAAATAAAAAAAGGTCTAAAATAATCAACAAACACGACCTACCACTTAAAGTCAGCTAAACATATACGATCTATTTCGCTAATTCCTATATTTTTTTTATTTCATAGGTAACATATTAGTTTAACACAAAAGCTACTAACTATACGATCTTATATCTTGATAAGTGAAAAAAGTCGAACTACATATGCACGTTAATCCTGAAAGTTGCTTAAAATAATTTCTTGCAGGTCCTGTTATTCTTTTCAACCATATTCATTGATTAAGAAACCTCCACTGCAAGTAATACACAAAAGTCATTAAAAATAGTGCTCCAAAATTCTTCATTTAAGAATTTTCGTAGGTTTTATTTTAAGTGGCGCCCAACGTGGAACCATTATTTTCGGATTTTTTTTTTAATATAAAAAGGTATATGCTTCTGTATTACTCGTCATGAAAAAAACCATGGGAAGCATGATAAAACTGCAAAAATAGCCGTAAAACACGACTTATCACTTATAGCCCTCGCGGACACTTACGATCTAGTTTGACAATTCATACATTTCTATCTTAATTAAATTTAAAAAAAATCCTCATACCAGAGTGTGTTCAGTCATATATAAAAGCCATGATCTACGGCCTTAAAGTTAGCATGATAAATAAAATAGCCGAACTACATAGCAGCTTACCATGAAAATTCCTTAGTTTTAAGTTTTACAAGTCGTGGCATTCCTTTAAACTCTATTTATTAATTAAAAAACGTCTGTTACGAATAATACACGCAAATGACTGAAAACAAAGCTAGAAAAATTCTTCATTACAGAGTATTCCTAGATTTAATTTAAGTGGCGCCCAACGTGGAACCATGATTTTCGGTATTTTAGAGAAATTACTCATTTTTTTGACAGAGAAGTGTATAGTTTTCCATTATGGAATATAACTCGTATTGTACATATTAATAAAATTCAAATAATAACAAACAAACATGACCTATCACTTATACCTACTTGGGAAATTCCTATATTTCTATTTAAAGAGAGTTCTTAAATAATCCGCAGACAAGAATGTTGTCAGTATTACACAAAATTGACGAGCTACAGCCTTAATAAAGCCTGATAAATGAAATAGCCGAACTACAACGCAGCTTACCCTGAAAATTACTTAATTTCAAGTTTTACAAGTTGTGGTATTCCTTTAAACTCTATTTACTGATTGAAAAACTTCTGTTAGAAATAATAAAAAAAAGTTCCTGACAACGACGCTAGAAAAATTCTTCATTACAGAGTTTTTCTTATTTTTTAATTTAAGTGGCGCCCAACGTGAAACCATGCTTTTCTGTTTTTTTTTTTGAAGAAATGACACTGTTTTTTGACAACAATTTTTATAGTTCTCAATTATGAAGTAATGCTCGTAATAGACACACTATGCATGCAAATATAACTCAAGGAATAACAAACAAACATGACCTATCACTTATAGCTCAAACTTTTGTTAATTTTTTTTTTTAAAGTCTGTATCAAATAACTCACTGTGGTGGTACAAGTTTCTCCACTCTATGTTATATGCACACACCATTTACTCCACATCCACGAAATGAATCCAAAACTAACCACGACAATCTGTTGTGTTCGGATCACAGATCACGCGGTGCACGCCAACGCCACGATCTCCCAACAAAGTTGCCATATCTTTTATTTTCCTTACTCCCATTTCGATTTAAAAAAAATAAACTTGGGTACTCTTCCTTTAGTCTTTTTCTTTCTCTTCCTAAAAATATAATTCTGGTGTGTGACTCAATTTCATCATCATCATTGTCATAATCATGAGGTTGGTGTTCCATTCTAGTCGAGGAATAATTTTTCAACAAAACAAAACTTTAAAGAAAACATTTAGTGAAGTAATAACACAGAGTCATAGCAGCTTATACTCCTACCGTTCGCGTACCTACCCGACGACGACGTACGTAGTAAGTAAAGTAGGTAAAAGAAGTAAGAAGAGACGTAGATAGATGGCGTTACTATAGTCTTTTGTTTTGCTTTGGTCGTTTTGCAGACATTTTGTAATTCAAGATGATGGATTGTTGCCAAATATTTAAAGCTTCTGCTATAATTTATTTCTTTTTTCAAAACTTTTAAGCAAATAACAATAAAATACTTGGGATCTGCAACAATAACACAATAACTAATTGGTTCTTAGAACGAACTTGTTTTGGATAGAAGTAACATAATGCGATGGTTGCTCTTTAAGCTTTGACCTAATTTTTATTTTTTTGGTCGCAAACATATGCAAATTTTAAAAGGTTCCTCTTGTTAAAAATGGTTTAACATGTTTATTTTTTAAAGCAAAAATGCCACCAAAACAAACGGAATGGAATTAAAGTATAGAAATTCATTTAATTTTTGTTGTTTGTGCTTAAAGGAAACTTCTTTAGGTAGGTAGGTAGGTAGGTGATGGGTTGTTGTAAGGTGCCCGACACATGTTAAATTATACAAATATTTGGACATGTCCCTACCCTTTATGTGTTCTTGGTTAATTCCATCGAAAAATTAATTGCCATTCAGTGTTTTTTTTTTGTTTTTGGTTTTAGCTGAATTTTCTAATTCCAACTAAATGACAATGTGTTTCGTTATTACTATTTTTTTGTTTTTTTTTTGATGATGACATGTTTTTGTGTTTTTTTTTTTCTTGATGACAATGAAAAGACGGAACAACAACAGAAGGTTGAAGCTGACAATTTTTTAATGTCTTCTAAGAAATTAATGAGATTCTAGTTTAGAACATTCAAATCCATGTCGACAGAAACTGAAAAACGAAAAAAAAAACCATTTAGAATGTGTGTGCGGTTTGACTTCTGAGAGAAATATTAGGTCAAAAGAAGGTCATTTTCTGGTGATGACAACAGTGAGTAGGTATCTACATAAAAACAATGAAATGTTTTTAGATATGATATTGTAATGTCAAAAAATATAAAAAGTACAAACATTTAATTGAATATCGGCATCTGATAATTTTACGAATTCCATCTTTAAGATCTTGAATCGACTGTGGAGCTTTATCACAACCCTTAGATTTCACGTGACACTAAAGAAAAATGTCTTAAGGTGTTAAATAAATCACAAGATCTCGTTTGCCAATTGTGATCGATCGAGAAATAATACAGCCAGAAAACTTTTGTTTCCAAAATTGTGATTTTTTCGTTGGTAATGTGGCAGGTTGCTCAAAATAAACGTATCCACGTCAAAAACTTTCAATTCAACTCACAAAATAGATTGAGAGAGCAATCCGTTCAACAGCCCCAAAAAGAATAAGTATGCTAGGTCCAATCACACCACCATGCAAGCCCCAAAGAAGTGCCATGAATATCGATCAGTTCTGTAACTGTTGTTCATGGGTTTTGAAAAGGTGTTCTACAGTGTACATAGAGAATTTATATAGTTTGCTTTGCAAAGGAGGGGCATCCCAGAAAAACACATTGCTATAATCAAGGTTACGAAAACAAAAAGTCACGTTTTGGAGAAAGGAAGTCAGAGGAATTTAAAATTCAAAGTGGAGTTAGGCAAGGCTGTATACTCTCACCAATACTTTTCTTGTTAATGGAAAGTGGCGTACTGCCAGTAGCTTTGTCAAATGGAAACAGGGGAATTCAATGCACTAGGTAATCTCGCCTTAAATTTTTTAACTATGTGGACAATTTATGATTACGCTCCCATAGGTTCATCTCTATAAAATGACACCAAGGGTGTAGAGAGAAGCAGATATCGTAAGGCTAAAGATCAATTCGGCAAAAACTGAAAGGTTGATGATTTGATTTCGATATTAATGCAAGTCAATATTTTTGGACAACCGGTGAAGATGGTAGAAGATTTCCTATAAATACGACTGTTACGACTAGTTCAGTTCCACCACCGATAGAAACAATACTCCCAAGATGTATTGTTTCTATCGGTGGTGGAACTGAACTAGTCGTAACAGTCGTATTAGAAAATCAAAGACTGCATTCGGAATGCTATACACAATATGGAGAAAAAACTCTACACTTGGAAAGTCATACACACTGTCACAAAAAAGCTGTAAAAGTTCATTAAAAAATGACTGTTAATCTCCAATGCTAAATTTCATGCAAGAGTAAGGAACCCATATACTTTATTATACCAGATTTTCCAAATGGCCATACGCTTCAAAAAGGTAAATTGCTGCCCAAGCGATGTGGAACCCGTTCACTAACGTTGGCAGACAAGTGGGCCAGCCCAGAAGAACGGTTTAACAGGAATCTAAACGACAGGGGAAGAATTGGAAAGAGCTGACAGAAATTTTCAGAAATCGTATACGATGGTGCTTAATTTATCTTCCATTTGTTTTTTTAAGTACACTGTTCAAAATTTAGGACAATATAATAGATACCGGTGCACAATGGTCCTAAATTTTTAAATATTAGAAAGGGGGGGAAAACAGAGTTCGGTAAAGCATGACACATTCTTGAAGTGCGGTTAAAAAAAAAATCTTTATACTTGACAGTCCGTCTGAAATTGAGCTCAAGGGTAAACTGATGAGTATTTCCTGGAAGTGCGAATATTAATGGTGAATTTATTAAAGGGGAAATGCAACTTGCTAATTCAACAGAACATTGTTTGTAAAAATTTTGGTAAAACAACGAACTATATGAAACATCGTGGTGGCGTGGCAGTGTTCCAGAGTTGTAAAAGTTTCGGTGTGGTTAAATTTTAAGGGTCGATGATTAAACACGAATTATTTGTTAAATTACTTTCATTTATTTTTACTGTGATAATATTGGTATGGTTCCATATGGCCATATGGCCCATATCCGATGGTTCAAATGTTCGATGACGCTGAAAATAATTGAGGTTTTATGCCGTTAATGTGTCGAATTATCCCATCCTTTAGCTCTTAAATTCTTGCTGGCTTATCGACGTACACCTTTACTTTTAAATATCCTCAAAGAAAGAAGTCCAACAGTGTCAAATCGCATGATTTGGGAGCTATTTGGCATCGCGACCACGTGAGATAATACGGGCATTGATTTTGTCGCGCAAAAGTGTGGACATATTGTCCACATCCATTTCTTCCAATTCGGGCCATAAAAGGTTCGTTATCATCTCACGATAGCCAACACCATTCACAGTAACTGCCTGACCGGCCCGATGATGCTGCCAGCACATAAACCACACCAAAAAGTCACTCTTTGCGGGTGCATTGGTTTTTCGACAATCACGCTTGGATTATCATTCGCCCAAAATGCTGTAATTTTGCTTATTGACGAATCCTCTGAGTTGAAAATGTGCCTCGTCACTAAAGATGTATTATATTTAAGTCTTAAACGACGTGCGATGTTTTCTATGTATTTTTTTTGTATTTTTTGGCTAAATTCATGCTAAGTTAAATTGAAAAATTGTAGAACTTTTTATAACGAAACATGAAATTGCCTATTTACTCTTCTATTTATTACTTCTTATAGATGTTCCATATTGTTCATGCGATGTTTTCTATGTTTTGTTATTACTGTCACATGAGGAGCTTTTTGTTAATTTTTAGCATTGAAGTTATTATTTCTTACTATTTTAACGTTCATTTGTCTTTAATTGATTGTGGAGGTTACAATTCTATCATTTTATATATTCTATGTTATTTGTTGGAATTTGTTTCTCAACTCCCAACTGTTCATTGGTATAAACATGTTTCTTTTTTGTTCTAAACAAAAGCGTGGTTCTATGTAGAAACTTCTTAAGGTGTATTAAATCTCTTTTTTGGCGGTGTTCAATTTATTTCATAAAAGCTAAAGGCTAAAAGTAATTTCAAAAAAAAATTTATTAATTGTTTCGAAATATCAATATTTTTCGACTGCTTGCAATTGGTTTTGCAAAATTTCGATGAACAATTAAATATTTATTTATTCTCAAAACACACAACATTCTTGTTGAACAAACCATACAATGCTCCACATCACACCTTCCCCATCGACGATTGCATCAAGGTTGTAATCATTGCAACCAAAGGCAATTATTTTCTCAAAAAACAACGTTGCTGACAAAAACACCCATCCTTAAATATTTCGTTGTGATAATATTTATATTTACATGAAAATATTATCGTCTCTTCTAACATTATAATATTTATCTAGATATACAAATCTTAACACTCTGATAAACACCAAATGCCATACATACCAAGTGCTACTGCGATGTATTTTGAAAACCGGCAAATTTCATAGGAACTGAGATGAAGAAAAACATAAATAAATAGTAAATAAATATGCAAAAATTCTTTCATATTCAAAAATGTTTGTTTTTTCTATTTAAATTGAAGAATTTCCTGTGTTGCCTCCCTCTTAGTTGACCGACAGACCGACCAACTAACCAACCGAACCATTCATTGAAAATATTTACAACAAAGTCGACGTTGACATACCCCGTTTAATTCCAATTAAAATTCCATTCTAAAAATACGATTTTTTATTTTATATTTTATTTCTCAAAACCTTGAGTAGGAATTTCTCAATAAAAAACACAAACAAAAATAAACACGAAGACGCATCGCGTCGCGCATAAATGAAAAGCAAAAGTTTCCGCTGAACATCTACCGCCACCGCTTAGGTCGCGACCATTCCATCATCCAAGCTATCATTCAACAGAATTTACGCCGAAATGTCTACTGTTGTGACGCTGACTTTGACGGTGGCGGCAACACCAACAACGACAACGACGCACGGTGACTTTTAGGCTGATGGGGATGGGGACCATACTGTCTTGACTTGATCGCATTTCAACAAAAGACACAAACTAAAAACATTCAATGAGAACAAAAACAACAACAAAAACATCGAAAAATTCTACGTAATCTCGACAATTAATCTGAGGCACAAAACACACCGACGACGACGACCGACTTCCCTACCTTACATATTGTACGAGTATATGTAATATGTCAGAGTCAGTGCAATTGAACCGACATTTTTGTGTACTCGAGGCTGAAAAGTCGATTAAAGGTTTTATCGTCTCATTAAACCCTGTCTTCTAATTAATCCATTTAAAGTTGCCGCGCCGACTACCGCACCGCACCGACCGCCCCACCCACCTCGTCCGTCCCACAGAGAGCGATTTCAATTGAAATTCTTCAACTGTCACATCTACAGTGCTTCTTCTGCTTCCACATAATTTATGTACTTAATTCCATTTAAGATGATTTATTTTCAGCACCTTTAAGTTGTTATTTTGTTTTCTTTCTTTCTTTTTTATTTAATTCTTTCGACTTTTTATTCTGTTGAAAGTAAATTCTCGAAATTCCAGCGAATGACATGTGAGTGCGAGCAAAACAAAATTATCATAAAACGCGGATGTTGTTTGTCCATTTTATTCAGTTTTATTTTCGTTTACATTACATACATTGAAATAATGTAATCAGAACCCGGATTTGGAGTGATGTGGGGTCGGCTTTAAATTGTTCTGGAATTCCCTTTTTAATTTTTGTCGTGCGATTTTGTATCTGTGTTTGTTGTTGTTATTGTTATTATTGTTGGTGTTGCGAAACATTTTTAACATTCTTCTTGGTATTAGACATTTTTTTCATCATTAGAAAAGTGGGTGGAAGAGTAGGAGGGGGGTAAGGGGGTGCTATTTTAAATGAAATCAAAAAAGCGAGAAGGCACGTAGTACGTGTTTATAAACTGATTGAGGGACAGTCCGACCTTTTGATGGGATTAACACGGAATTGTATAGTTGACGTGTGTGTAAACATATTTTTGTTTTGAAACAAAAACGAGATCAGTGAAACCAAAAAGTGGCTACTTGAAGTTGAAAAATAGGTTAGATTTGTCAAAATGAGTTTAATATTTAATGAAATAAGAAAAAGAGAGAGAGAGTTTGAAAGGTTTTGAATTCCTAAATATTATAATGATGAGAAAATGTGGGGTGTGTTAAAGTATTCGACATTCGCGTAGTGCGGCTTAAGAAAGAATCTCTGTACAAGATATTCACTTGAAGCTAGAGTCGTAAATAATTGATAATTACTAATTTGGGGTGAAAATAAAGAACATATGTTTAAAATGTGATTCACTGACTGACGTCAATCATTGGCCAAACTGGAATTGAGGCATTGAGAGCAGAAGTGGCGTAGCCCCAATATACACCTATTGAGAAAATCGCGATTTAAAAATTTAACGAAAAAGAAATGTATGTTGTTTTGGTCTAAGAAATGTTCCGTGCAGAAACGATGTTTCAGCATCTTTGCATTGATTTATGAGCAAATTTAATTAAAAATTATTTTTGACCATTCTGGATTAAAAACTCAAAATTGATAAAATAAGGGTTACGCAACTTCTGCTCTTAATACCTCTTCTGACATACAACGCTTTTATTTTAAATTGTTTGTTTTCTTTAAATTTGCTGCTATAGCCTAGTACATACTTGTGAACCATCTCGTGAACCCATACAAATTTCAGTTTTTGGTTCACCCGTGAACTTGCTCGTGAAGCTGAGTGGAGAACAAAGTGGAGAGTTTTCGTTCACGGGCAATTCACGTGCAAAATGTACGGGAACTGTTGGTGAAGCTTTGATATTTGGTTTCCGCATTTTAAAGTTTGTGGCTGCTTGCGCGTTGTTCTAAAAAAAAAAGTTAAAATGGTGTCATATGAAATAGAATACCTATTTGTGCGTGAAAACACGCACACTAAGACACAATTAATGAGGTCCGGTGCGTGGAAATTTAGTTTATCCGTGATTTGAATTTCACATTTATTCATGGAATTAATGTCAAAATTACAAATACAACAATGTAAACAAATGGGTTTTGGAAGGTGATACGTACGAAGGATTTATGTCTTCATTAGAGTGTTTTTGAAACGTCAAATGTTCACAACGTGTACTCACAAGTGTGTACCAGTGAGCAATGTCAAAAGTTCACTTTCTCCACTGGCGAACGTTCACTTCACGAGGAAGTATGTACTAGGCTTAACTGACGTCTTCTTATATCCTTGCCTGTAATAAAGTGACATTTGCTTAGGCTAGTTTCTGTAATAAAGTGACATTTGCTTAGGGTAGTTTCGGAAGTAATTGACACATCAACTATACCAAATTCAGTGACGTTTACCAGCCAAAGTTGAGATTCATTGTTATTTTTGCTATTAAAAGTAGATTGTAACATTAACACAAGTGACAGAGAAAAAAAACAGAGTATATCATTAAGTGACGTTTTATGTCAACTGAGGCGTATGCTTTCCCAGATTATGGAATTAAATGGCATTTATTTATTAGTTGATTTATTGACATCTCTTACTTCAGATTTAAATTTAATGACGTACATATGTACATCATCTTCAACTCGAATTAAATGACTGATCTTTTTATTCTTTCTGAGAATGTTTAATAATTGAATGACGTTTAATCAAAATAACTTTGACGTATTGGCATCGTTCTTACATCGGATTGAAATTTAATGAAGTTTAGCATCTTAGGCTGGAATTGCATGAATCATCTTTAATTTTGGCTTCTGCTTTCTCAGAATATGTAAATAAATGGCGTTTAATTAAAATAACTTTGATTTATTGACATCTTTTTCATCAAAATTCAAATTTATTGACGTAAATTATTTTAGAATCAAATTAAATGACATATTTTTTAACTCGGCTATAATTTTATGAAATATTTTACCTTAAGTCATTACGTATACTCTTTCAAATTTCTCAAAGTGTTGTTGGTAGACACTAAGTTGTAATTTTATGAATGACACAATCAATATATAATATCTGCCAATAGGTGATGTATATTTTTTCAAAGTGCCATAGATTGACAATTGCCAAGAAACGCTGAAATTTAGTCACATATCATAATATGTTCACTCTCACAGATTTTTCCAAACCTGATTTCTAAATTAATTGACGCTTTCAATTATCATTAAGTGATGTGAATATATTATTTTATGACGTCATTAATTGACAACTGCCATCAAAGACTGTAATTTAGTGACATCAGTTTTTCAAGATGTCTTCTCTCTCAGATGTTTCCATACCAAAGTCTTCTTATCTGTCAGTAAGCGGCGGCGTTTATTAATTAAAATAGGGAATAAGTGACGCATCGGATTAATAAATTTGTATTTAAGTCCCATCTATAGTATTTTGTATTAAATACTGTTATATCAAACTGAGAGCTGATTGCAAACTTAAGCTTTGATTTTGCTCATTCAGTGAAGTATGTAATTTTTCGCTTGAATTAAATGACAAGTTTCTTTAAGTTCCATTTTAGAGGGTCCGCCATCTAACGTTTTTTTTTTGAACTAATGCTTATTTCGTGAACGGTAACACTTAGCTCATGTCTGATTTAACAGATAATAAGTTTTATCCAAAAACACTCCATTACCAAGACCGGAATCTCAGACTGACATTTCGGTTTGCCTACAAGCTATGTCGGACTAAATGTGAGAAAGTGTGCGTGAATTGATGCAAAAAACCAAACACATTCTCACATTTAGTCTTACAGCCCATCAAAACGCTTCATTATAGTAATCAGCCACATCTAAATGCTTCATTTTGAATGTTTCATGGCCTCGTTCAAAAACTAAACAATCCTAACCAACAGAATCTGAAGTGCTGACATGGTCTTAAATTGGAAGATTTGTATAGCTTTTTAATTTCAATCCAAATAAATGTTGTTAATGTATGTATATTAAATAGAATAGCTAGTTCAGATTCCTCAATTAGATTAGTATTTTCATCATTTAAGCAGTTCGATAATTGCAAGACCAAATTTTAGTTTTGTTTGTTGCAGAAATATTCCTGAAAATTTCTTTTTGAGAGACTATGTTAGAGTTAGAATTTTGTTTTTAGTTAGATTTTGGAATACAAATTTGAACGAACCATGTTTTAAAAATAAGTTGCTTTGTGTAAATCATCTTTAAGGAATAGAAATAGGCAATATGGTTAAACACAATATAACAACTAAATGCTGCTATTAATGCTAATTTTGTTTCTTAAAAGTTGATGAAGGTTAGCTGAAGCGGAAATTTCTTTAATGAACATACCTAAAATATTATTGGCTTTCTCAAAAATATTTTTCTTCACTAACTTCTGCTTTATATCTGAAAACTATTGTTTATGTATATTTTCTTCTATGTTCTGCATTTATAAAATGTAATCTATGGAAGTATTTATTATATTAACAAAAAAAAAACTCATTATTTTTTCATTATTAGCAACACTTTTACTAAACATACCCTTCAATCAATAATAAGTAAATTCGAAGTTTGTTAACTAAACATTTTTAAGAAATGAATGAAAATTATATTTTTCGTTAAACTGTGGGAATTCACTAAAAAAAACTTCTGTACTTCAACAATAAACATTAATGTCGATTACTTGATCTATTGAATGAGTTGTGCATGAATTCAGAACGATATTAAAACGTTTTCATTTTGTGATACATGTCAAAATTTTCATTTTATTTGCTCTGCATTTATTCAACAGGTTCGCTATAATCGTTCTGATTATTTTTTTAAAACATTGGTGTTCCTTTGATGCATAGTTTTTTTTGATAGCAAATACATATGTTTCCATCAATCAAGAATGTTATGGATAATGTATTTTTAGATTATAACTCTTTTAGATTAATATTTATTAATCAAAATGGAATTGAAAATTAGTTGCAAGCTTAAATCATTAAAAACAAACTATAAACATTCTTGTATTGGTTAAATTTATACAGATTTTAATTACTTGCAAAAAAAAATTTGGGCCGTTCATTAACGAAAATTTATTAGAATTCAATAAAAAATTGCGCTCGCACCCTTAACTTGATGGTTCTTCGAACGCATATTTAATACAATAATTCAAGGTTAATTATGAAATTTAAAGAATTTCTTAGTCATTATTCTAAATTAGTGAATTAATTATAATAAACTGATGTTGAACATGCTTTTTTCAAGACAAAAAGGTACATTGGTTCACTATCCACAAAATGCCTGCAAAATTAAAGCTTAAAACTGACTTTTTCATCGAAAAAAGTAAAAGGAAAAACCATGGACTAATTGTCAAAATTACAAATACAACAAAGTAAACAAACGGGTTTTGGAGAGTGAAACGTACGAAAGATTCCGGTCTTGGTAATGGAGTGTTTTTGGTTTTATCCTTCTGCTAAACGCATATGGTTATGTATACGCTTAAACAACGTAAACGGGATGTATTGCCTGCGATGGACTTAGAGAAGATGCCGATTTTGCCAAAAAAAAACTCATCTTTTTAGATGAAGCTCATTTTAATCTTGTCGGGTATGTAAACAAGCACAATTGTCGCATTTGGGGCACAAAAAACCCGCACGCATATATTGAAAAGCCGATACACCCAAAACGAGTCACTGTTTGATGCGGATTTTGGTCCAGAAGCATAATTGGGCCATTTTTCGAAAATGAGCAAAGAGTGGCCGTTACAGTCAATGGCGATCGTTATCAGGCCGTATTGAACGAATTTTTGTTCAACTGAAGAGGAGGATATTGGCAACATTTGGCTTCAACAGGGCGGCCACACAGCCGAAGCTACACTCGTTGTTTTGCGTCCTGTTTTTTTAAAAAAAAAGAAGTTATTTGGCGGACCCTTTAGAAGTAACAAAACCATTTAGGTCTTACAGCCTTATTACGGTTGTCAAAGATCAATTAATTGACAATTGAAACATTTTGTCAATTAAATGATACATTGGCATTATAAACGTGAGTTGATCATTTTTTGATCCATTGTGAACAAAGATCAAAAATCTATTGTGAATAGTCCTATTTACTTTTGACGTTTCAATTTCATTTACAATTTTTCAACGGACTGCTTTTGTTTCGTGTGACGAATTTTATTTTGGTTGATTTGGATTAAAAATTTAAGTAGTTTGCAATAAATTAATATAGTGCTATTCAATTTTAAGTGTTTTCTTTACGTAGGAGTAAAATTGTAAGTAACAAAAATCAGCTCGCCAGATTGGTACAACGGATGGAAGAGAACCCAGACTTCGCTAAGGGTGTTTATTCAAGGCCACTCATGTTGATATCTTGTCTTGTCGTTGATATCTAAAAATACATTAAGGAAAGCTTCTTTCGAAAGTCTAAAGTTTTGAATAAATCTAAAAGCGAGCCAAATTAGATTTTGTAATGTAACTAAAAAAGATCTTTTATCTACATACATACATACATATGTATGTTCAGCCAAATCCATCGGATTTGAAGCATCGCGTAGTTTTCTTGGAATCTTTGCTTGCTCCAAAGTATTTTCTTCTTCAATTTCATTTTCACCGAAAAATAGTTCAATAGTAGACATGCTTATCACCACCACCATTTCCATCACCACCACCATTTCCATCACCACCACCATTTCCATCACCACCACCATTTCCATCACCACCACCATTTCCATCACCACCACCATTTCCATCACCACCACCATTTCCATCACCACCACCATTTCCATCACCACCACCATTTCCATCACCATCACCATCACCATCACCATCACCATCACCATCACCATCACCATCACCATCACCATCACCATCACCATCACCATCACCATCACCATCACCATCACCATCACCATCACCATCACCATCACCATCACCATCACCATCACCATCACCATCACCATCACCATCACCATCACCATCACCATCACCATCACCATCACCATCACCATCACCATCACCATCACCATCACCATCACCATCACCATCACCACCACCACCACCATCACCATCACCATCACCATCACCATCACCATCACCATCACCATCACCATCACCATCACCATCACCATCACCATCACCATCACCATCACCATCACCATCACCATCACCATCACCATCACCATCACCATCACCATCACCATCACCATCACCATCACCATCACCATCACCATCACCATCACCATCACCATCACCATCACCATCACCACCATCACCATCACCATCACCATCACCATCACCATCACCATCACCATCACCATCACCATCACCATCACCATCACCATCACCATCACCATCACCATCACCATCACCATCACCATCACCATCACCATCACCATCACCATCACCATCACCATCACCATCACCATCACCATCATCACCATCACCATCACCATCACCATCACCATCACCATCACCATCACCATCACCATCACCATCACCATCACCATCACCATCACCATCACCATCACCATTACCATTACCATTACCATTACCATCACCATCACCATTACCATGACCATGGCTTTCGCGATCCGTAAAATATTTTATCAACAAGGAATTTGTGATTGACTGAAAATTTGATAATCAACAAATATTTTGACAACCATAATACCAAGACTGTCAATTTGAATCATTCACAATAGATCTAATTTCTAAAGAGCGTTCACCGTTTATCAAAAATTTTGATTGCTGACAACGATAATACCAATTCATCAGAGACTCAGATTTATCCTCGGTTTTGGGAGTGATTCCTACGTATAGAGGGCGAGAGTCTTTGGTAAAGTTGACTCTCGGAGGAATTGGATACTACCATGACTACTGCACATGAAAGCAGGGGATATGTTCAAAACAGATTTGACGATCCTAAACAGTGTTTCAAATTATTTTAAGCACAAAACATGATTTTAAGCATGTTTTTTTTACCATAGCAATTTAAAACAAGTTGTAAATTTTGGTTAACCCAAATATCTTAAGAACCAATAACACTAGCGACTAAATTTTTGGAAAAAATTCCACCTAACGGTTTTTTTTATAAATCAAAAAAACTGAAAAAAAAATATTTGTCACCTCGAATATTTTACGAAGAAAAAAAGATTTTATCTCCAAAATAATTTTATGCAACGAAAAATTACGTTTTTATTATCTGATAAAATTTTGAGAAAAATCGAATGGACAGTTTTTTTACGAAAAATAAAAAAGATTAAAAAAAATTAATAAAAGTTGGTAAAAAATTGACTTTCGACTTAAATATCTTTTTTAAAAAAATTGAGATATTGGCTTTAAACTAATTTTGTCTTATAAAAAATATTGCTTTTAACATTCGGTAATATTTTGAGAAAAATCAAATTGACAGTTTTCTTACAAAAAATAAAGAAGCTAATAAAAATTACTAAAAGTTCGTAATAATTGATTTTCGATTCCAATATCTTTTTAAAAATTTGAAATTATGGCTTCAAACTAATTTTATTTTCTAAGAAATATTGTTTTTAACATTCGGTAAAATTTTGAGAAAAATCGAATTGACAGTTTTCTTACAAAAAAAAAAACATAAAAAAAATAATGCTAAAACTTAGTATACATTTATTTTCGACTGAAATATCTTTTCAAAAAAATAAAATATTTTCTTCAAACTAATTTTATCTCACAGAAAATATTGTTTTCGACATTCAGTAAATATTTTATAAAAATCCAACTGTCCGTTTTTTCATAAAAAATTAAAATCTTTAAAAAATTGTACGCAAAATTGGTAAAATCAGGAAGTTATCAGTGTGGGTCGCAACCCAGTCTCTTTTTTTTATAAGAAAAAGTACATTTGTTGGTTACCTTCCGGCAGAAGCCAAAATGAAATACGGTCTTCTGTCAAATTTCTTGACTTCGACAAGCAATCGTTAAGTGGATTGCACTTTTTTATTTATTAAAATCTCAAAAAATGTATTCTCAATTAAATATCCCAAAAAATTCTTTGGAATGTGTCAAAAATTGAAAATCAATTAAACATAAATCAAAAAACAAAAAACAAACACCACAACCCCCTCATATTCTTCACAGACCATTTAAAGTTAAATAAAAATTAATTATAATTATTATTGGAACATACAAATAAAATAAAAAGAAAAACAAAAACAACTTAAGAATGTTGTCAGCCGCTGTCATCCAGTTTGTTGGCAACAATTGGGACATAAAAAATAAATATTCTTGTTTTCAAAAATAAATCATTGGTCGATATGGACGCGACGTCTCGCGGAATATATCCACATGGTTCGGTATATAGATGAATACTTGGAATGTCGTGGGAGTGTGCTTTGCCAGATAAAATAAGACAAATTTTATTATCATTTTTTTTTTCAAAAAATATATTTATTTATTTTTGAAATTCCACGACAGACTTTTTGCCAAAATTTCGTCTTCACGTTTGCGTATATTATGCTTGTGCTGTGGGCTAATTAATTATCTTCTTCAATTAGGACTGACCTTATCAACGAGAGTAGTACAACATTCCAAATGTAAATTCCTTTGGTGCAAGATTGTTAATACATTTTTAAAGTGACATGTGGCATTCGCATTCTCATATGTAATCGTTACAGAATAGATAAAGGGGAAAGGCGAAAGTAAAAGAAATCACAAAACAAAAAGAATTGCAAACGTTTTCGAAATACCGACCTCGAGTGAGTTTTTGGTTTACTTTTTTAAATCTTACTTATTTTCGATGTCGCAAAGTCATTTTTGTTTTCAGAACACGTATTGTGCAGGCATTCTAACACAGTGGAGGCAAAAAGTGACCTCTACTTGAGTCAAAGACAAATTATCTCTTTCTATTTTTATAATGAATTGATTGGATTTTTTAAAAAGGCATAAACTTTTTTATTAGTTTAAAAATTTTAATTTCAAATCTTTAACTTATCTATTAACTAGGGGTTTTGTTTTTAAAATTGTCTTAAATTTTAAATAAAACAAATACAAATAATTGCAAATAAAAGAAGATAAAAACACAAATGACAGATGCATAAAATTAAAATTCTTAAAAATTGAATTTCTTAGAAATAAAAATAAAACCTCAACCATATGCATTAAATTGATGGCTCTTTAATTTATTGCTTTTAAGTTGTTCTATATTTTTGTGTTTAATTTAAAAAACAAAATCCGTCTGCTAAAATATAAATTGAGAGTGGGTGTACTGGTTTTTGGTGGTGGTTTCTTTTTAAAATAATACTGACGTCGAATTTTTCTGGAGATTTTAGCTTAATTGTTTTTTTGTTTTGTTTTTTAATCTTAAGAAATGTGATGAAATAAAAAATCAATTTTGTTGTCCAGTGTATGTTAATTCCATTGAATTATCTTGCCGTTTTATGTTTGTTTAAACAAATGTTTAAATTTTTTTTTTGTTTGTTTTAGATTTTTTTTAGAAAACGTATTCATTTGAAATAAACTTACTTACTTAAGGTGGCGCTACAGAGTCCGGGGCGGACCTGGGCCTCAACCAACATGCGTCTCCAGCCAGCTCGGTCCCTAGCTAGCTGTCTCCAGTTTCGCACGCCAAGTTGGTTGAGGTCCTCACCCACCTGAGTGCGCCACCTGAGTCGCGGTCTTCCTCTACTGCGCCGTCCCTCGGGATTGGATTCGAAGACCTTCCGGGCTGGAGCGTTGATGTCCATTCGCTCTACATGACTCAGCCATCTAAGCCGTTGGACTTTTATTCTGTGTCGGTATACAGCCCGTACAGTTCGTCGTTATATCTTCACCTCCATTCTCCAGGCCTCAGCACCATAAATGAGAACCGGGATGATCAATGTCTTATAGATGGTGATTTAAGATGCTCGAGAGAGGACTTTATTATTCAATTGCCTTCTAAATCCAAAGAAGCAGCGATTTGCAAGAGTTATTCTTTGTTTGATTTCAGCGCTGGTGTCGTTGTCTGTGTTTATAGCGGTTCCTAGGTAGACAAAGTCCTTAACTACCTCGAAGTTATAGCTGTCCATGGTGACGTTTTGTCCAAGACGTCGTCGACAGCATATACTTGGTCTTGCCCTCATTGAACCTCACTAAACCCATCTTCTTCGCTTCCGTCGTCGCAATGCTCATAAACGCTCCACTGACATCACGCTTTGATCTTCCAATTATGTCAATATCATCTGCGTATCCGAGTAATTGGATGGACCTTTGGAAGATTGTGCCTCTAGTGTTGACGGTTGAGTTTTGCACAATTCTTTCCAGAACGATGTTGAAGAAGTCGCATGATAGTGCATCGCCTTGTCTAAAACCTTTTTTGACATCAAATGCATCGGTGAGATCTTTTCCGACCTTGATGGAGCAGCGTGCATTCTCCATCGTCATTCTGCACAAACGGATAAGTTTGACAGGGATGCCAAAACTAGGCAGTGCTCTGTAGAGCTCTTCTCTATGGATGCTGTCATACGCGGCTTTAAAATCGATAAAGAGATGGTGGGTATCGGTTTGAAGCTCCTGGGTTTTTTCCAAGATCTGCCGTAATGTGAATATTTGGTCGATAGTGGACTTTCCTGGTCTGAAGCCACACTGATAAGGACCTATCAGGTTGTTGACGAACGGCTTCAGACGTTCACATAGTACGGCAGAAAGGATCTTATATGCAATGTTAAGGAGACTGATCCCTCTGTAGTTGGCGCAATTTAAAGGGTCTCCTTTTTTATGTATCGGACAAACTATGCTGAGATTCCACTCATCGGGCATGCTTTCTTCCGACCATATTTTGCAGATGAGTTGGTGCATGCTCCCTACCAAGTCATCGCCTGCTGCTTTAAATAGTTCAGCAGCTATGCCGTCAGCTCCAGCAGCTTTGTTTGACTTCAGTTTAGATATAGCTATCTTCACTTCGTCTAGGTCGGGTAGGCGGAATTGTTGATCTGCGTCGCCTAGGTTGAGTGGTTCTATCTCCCTTACAGCGGAATTCCGTTCGTCATCGCCGTTATATGATTTGGAGAAGTGGTTTTTCCATATTCTCAACATATACTGCGGTTCTACTACGATGTTCCCCTGATCGTCTTTACAGGCTTCGGTTCGTGGCTGGTACCCTTGGGAGTTTTTTTTACCTTTTGGTAAAATTTACGAACCTCATTCCTGTTGTAACATCCCTCTATCTCCTCGATCGCGCGCTTCTCGTGCTCTCTTTTTTTCCATCTAAGAAGCCGGTGTTCCTCTCTCCTCCTCTGCTCGTAGAGCTCGCGAGCAGCTCTGGTCCTTCTGTGCAGCGCCGCCGTTTTGTATGCCTCTTGCTTCGCTGCGTGCGCTTGCCGGCATTCGTCGTCAAACCAGGGGTTTCGCTGTTGTGGACTTCAGAGGCGGCATCTCTGATGGCTGCAAGGCAATGTTGCCACTGGTTTTCAATGCTTAATGCATGCAGCATAGGACTCCTTAAGAGGTTACAGTGAATCCGTCCGTATCCGAGGCTTGTTGGTGCTTCGCAACTAGAAGATTTTTACGTGGTCAGGAAGTCACCCTGACGGCACAACCCCCAACCTGGAGGGCCAGATCCTTAGTATAACTCCAAGGACGGGGAGCCGGATAAACCGCTCCTTATAGGCCTGGGCTCCGAATAAGTCGTAGAAGCCCTATAAGGTGTTCACTAAGTAGTTCAACCTTACTGGAACTGTAGACGCCACCGTTGATTCCATCTCGAGAATTCGTCCGCTGCCGTCTGGATAAGTAGAGGTGCCTTAGTGGAAACACCTCTACCCCCTCTCTCGTTTGCTGTCCCAACAACTTTCCACTGGGGTTAGAACCCAATCTCCAGTTGAGGTACTAGGCACCCGATGTTCACCACGGGGAGGTGAGAGTAGGAGTTGATAGACAGAGGTGGGTTTTGAGAAAAAACCTGTGGACGCTTGTGTCCTCTTGAATGCACATGTCTACCATTTGAAATAAACGTTTTCGTTAAATGTCAACAGTTAACAGTCAAGATAAGATCGCATGTTACACTTACTGTCTAAGTTGAAATTACTCTCAGAGTCTATATTACATTGACAGTAACAGTGACAGTTCTATGTTACAATAATATTTTCAGCTACAGTTAAAGGATTTTCCAGCAAAAGATATTTTATTTTGAATAGCTCGTTAATTCTGTGCTCAAGAGGTAAAGGCCCTTAAGTCGACTTAAAAGGTTTAAGCTGTTTATTTTTTTATATATTCCCTTACAAACTATTTTTTTTTACACTATGACCTTTTGTAAAATAGCTTAAGTTTTATTCTTAGGGTTTTGTAAAAGGTAAAACAACTTAAGTAGAGGATGATTCGTCCTATTAATGAATTTATTTTATTTATCAGATAATAGGCATAAATGATTTTGGTAAAATATCTTAGGTTGTTTTTATGTTCATTATTAATCAAAAAAGTAAAATCGCTTATGTCAACTTAGGATATTTTACCACAAAAATGTTCTTGTATTTATATTTCTTACATTGACTTAAGATTTCTTGCCAGATTAAATAAATAAAAATAAAAACAAATTAAGGGTTTAGCTGACCTAAGAACATCTTAGGATACTTAGTAAATGAAAAACCGTAAAAATTGTTTTGGTAGGTAGAAATGGCGATCTCAGGCAGACCTAGCCTGAGATCCAATTAGCGCTGTAGTGCGCCGTTTTGATACCAAAACTTGTTTGACCTGTGAAAGAAAGGAGAAGATTTATAGCGATTAAATTAGAGCCATTTTGTCGCATTGAGAAAAGAGATTAGGTCTCTAATCTTTGTCTCAGATAGCTCATCCAGTTCGTGAAAGAATGCTTTCCCAAAGCATTTCATTCTAGTGCTTGCCAAGGCAGGACATTTGCAGAGGAAATGGATTATCGTTTCACTTTCTCTTTGGTCGCAGCAACTACGGCAAAAGGTGTTGTAAGAGATACCCAACTTCTCTGCATGAACTCCTATGGGCCAATGTCCGGTACAAGCCGCAACAATCCTAGCTATGTCTTGCCTTGGCCTGCATAGAAGATCGTTTGTACGGGTTTTATTATAGGTGGGCCATATCTTCCTAGATATAATGCAGTTGGGTAAATTGCTCCACCTTCGGTTTGATTCAGTTTGGTAGATGGAAAAGATTTTACCCTTCATAGCACCAAGAGGAATGTTAACCATTTCCGCAAGTGAGCTATGAAGGGCCGATCCTTGCCTGGCTAGCTCGTCAGCCCGTTCATTTCCCACGAAACCACTATGGCAAGGAACCCAGATCAGGGTGACACCGAGGTTAATGTTCAGGCTCGCAAGCTCATCGCGACATT
Source organism: Eupeodes latifasciatus (assembly GCA_920104205.1). Lineage (NCBI taxonomy): Eukaryota > Metazoa > Arthropoda > Insecta > Diptera > Syrphidae > Eupeodes > Eupeodes latifasciatus. The sequence continues at coordinate 29,924,734 of OV049924.1, forward strand.
GCTGGACCAATTTAGATGAGGATGTAGCCGAGTTAATGGCTTTGATAGCTGCCTGACTGTCTGTGAAGATAGCCGCATTTCGGTTTTGGGTTGGGCTTTGTTTAAGTATCTTACATGCCTCCCTAATTGCCAGCAGTTCAGCCTGAAAAACACTAGCAAAGTCAGGAAGCCTAAAGGATTTAGCTACATTTAGGGACCCAGAAAAGATCCCAGAACCAACTCCGCACTCCATCTTTGAGCCGTCAGTAAAGATGGTTGTATCGAAACCTATCGACACGATGTCATCCTCCCAATCTTCTCTGGATGGGAAAAAGACCTTAAAACCCCTACTAAGGCTCAAAGTAGGAGTGCAGTAGTCAGTGTTTACCGAGATAATATCTGAGGGAATCAATTTCGCTGTGTTGCTGTGACCATAAGGTTTTGACAACCAGCTGTTTGATTCCTTCAGTCTAATAGCGCTGCAGGAAACTATGTATTTAATAAAAAGGTCGATTGGTAGAAGATCCATAATAACGTTTAAGGCGTCCGTTGGGCAAGTACGCATGGCCCCTGTGGTGCCCACGCAAGCTGTTCTCTGAACCTTCTTTAGCTTATCGATATTATAGGCTTTGCTAAGAGCAGGCCACCACACAATCGAACCATAAGTTAAGATTGGACGTACTACGGCTGTGTACGTCCATAAAATCATCTTCGACTGAAGTCCCCACTTTTTGCCGAAAGTTTTGCTGCAGGCGTAGAAGGCAACACAGGCCTTCTTAACCCGCACTTCAATATTTCGTTTCCAGTTTAATTTAGGGTCGAGTATAACTCCCAAATATTTTGCACTGGAAGACAATGATAGGATTTGACCGTTGAGTCGAGGTAGCGTGAAGGGCGGTACTTTAGTTTTGGTGGTAAAGAGCATCAGTTCAGTTTTACTTTGGTTAACTCCTAGACCACAACTAGTGGCCCAGCTGCTAACTTTCTTCAAAGCTGACTCCGTGATTTCACTAATCACAGAGGTGTACTTTCCTGACACCAATAGCACCAAATCATCCGCATAGGCTACCGCCTTCACTCCACATCTCTCTAAATTAACGAGAATTGTACCCATGACCAGAAGCCACAGAAGAGGCGAAAGGACACCACCCTGGGGAGTTCCCCTACTTACGTGTTTTGTTGCGGTTGTATTGCCTAAAGTGGCTTGAATCTTCCTACCACTGAGCATGGAAATAATCCATTCTCGAATGAAGTATTCTACACCGAACTTAACAGCGATTCTTCTATGGATTCGGTAAGGACGTTGTTAAAAGCACCTTCTATGTCTAAGAAGGTGGCAAGAGTAAATTCTTTATAATGGATTGTTTTTTCTACAGTACGCACTACCTCATGGAGGGCAGTCTCCGTAGATTTGCCCTTAAGATAAGCATGCTGAGAGCTTTCGAGAGGTCTTCCATCTAGAATTTCTCTAATATGGTAATCAAGAATGCGCTCCAAGGTCTTAAGTACAAAAGATGTTAAGCTTATTGGTCTGAAATCCTTCGCGGATTCGTGACCACGCCTACCCACTTTCGGGATAAAAACTACCTTGACCTGTCTCCACGACATGGGCACATGTTTGAGAAGGAGGCATCCTTTGAAAATTAGTTCCAGCCATGGAGCTGCCACATCATGCAACTTTTGAAGCATAACTGGCAGTATGCCATCCATGCCTGGGGATTTATATGGAGAGAAAGTATTGATGGCCCACACAATATGTTCTCTGGTTATAACGGAATTGATTTGCTCCACATGAGCTACGTTTAGGTGGTTTCACGCGGTTCGGGGTTAACGCTCTCGCAACCCGGAAAGTGCGTGTTCATCAGTAGCTCAAGAGATTCGGCTGGAGAGGTTGTCCAGGTTCCATCAGGCTTTCTTAGAAATGAAGGATTACAATGTTCCTTCGATAAAACTTTGCTGAGCCTTGCGGAGTCCTTTATGTCTTCGATTGATTGACAGTAATCTCTCCAGCCTTGTCTTTTGGCTGATGACAGGGCTTTCTTATAAATTTTAAGAGAGTCTTTATACGGTTGGTAATACTTATGTTTGTGGCAGATGTTGAAGATTGTCCTCGTCATTTTCCTAAGACTGGACAGTTCTTCATTCCACCAAGAAGGAAAGGTTTTACGGCTGTATTTAACTGGACAAGAGACTCTAAAAGCTTTACTTAAAGAAGTTTCAAAGGTTTTCACCTCTGATTCAAGGTCTACTATCGATTCTGCGAGATTCGGTAAGTTGCTCAGTTTGGAATTAGCAATTTGACTGAATTTCTTCCAGTCAGTTCTTTTGGGATTTCTATAAGGCGGCGGGTTTTTCGACTCGAAATTAATTTGAAAAAGAATCCACTTGTGATCCTAAAACGAATTCAAAGGGGAAACTCTCCAATTCTCCACTAATAAATTACGGTTGTTTACTAAAGTAACATCAAGCACATCCTCCCAACCATCATAATTTTCCGAGCTCGGAAAGACGAAAGTGGGAGTATTGCCTCTGTTACAAATGGTCATATTATGTGCAATAATAAAATCAAAAAGTGACTCACCTCGTTCGTTGATTTCAGAGCTTCCCCAAAGGGTAAAAATTGTTTTAGAAACAGCACTTAAGTCAAAAAAAAATAAATTAATGTATTAAATTCTTCACTCATCAAAATTTCTGAAAATCGTATCTGCATATCCTTCTTAATTTTTTTTTAAACAACGTTTGCAAGTTAAAAATCCACTTTCCGAAAAAAAACTATAAAAAAATAGACTTTAGAGCTTTTACCTTTAAACACAGAATTGATCAGCTGTCATTTTTGAAACTGTAAAATTTGGCATTTGCCAAGCGGAGACTACAATTATTTAAAATGGAACGATTTACTTTTCAAAAAGACATTGAAATTGGTAAAGATCACTACAAAAATGGTGAGCATTTCTTAGTCGCAAATGTTTAGCTTGCCCATGTATAAGCGGATCGCTTCGCACGACCCCATCTGCGGCACTGGACACCTTACTCCACCTAACACCTCATGGTACGAGTATATTTAGCAAACAAATAGCTGCAAGCTCTGCTATTCGCCTCAAAGCTTCGTCGCAGTGGACTAACAACAACATTGGCCACTCCGTAATTCTTAAGTATTTAGAATCAATTCCACAGACTACACCATCCCCCAACTGCAATTCGACAGAAACTTCCAGATTTGTATACATTCCAGATCTTTCTGGGAGGATGAGGCATTCCTGGAAGACGAGTCAATCCATTTTTATACAGATGGTTCAAAAATAAAAGAAGAGGTTGGTGGAGTACTCGTGCACTCTGAACCACTGAAATTAAGTCTCTCATTCCTCCTTCCCAATCATTGTAGCGTGTTCCAGGCTATAAAAGAAGTCTTGTCCTGGCTTAAAGAAAACGTGATATCAACATCTGATATCCGTATTTTCTATTTGTAAACTGTTGCTAATGCAATACGCTAGAAGAAGGCAAACACCAGGTGGAACAACATCACCACGTCTCAGGTCACAAAAAACATCAGGCCAACACTAGATTTAAAGCGATCAAGGTGCTTGCTATCGATAATAGGTGTCATAACCGGGCACTGTCTAATAGGAAAGCACGCCACGAGACTAGGCGTATTCTCAAATGACTTTTGCAGAAGCTGTATCGACGAGGAAGAGGAGGAAACAATTCTTCGTCTTCTCTGTACATTGTACATGCCCTGCTCTGGCTCGAAAACGCAATAATTACCTAGGAGAATTCTTCTTTAACGATCTAAACAATCTAAATCATATCAGCCCCTCCCGTTTCGTAAGGGACTCAAACTGGTTCCATTGAGCTTAGAAGGAAGCCTCAAGATTCATGTGGTATCACAATGGGTCATTAAACTGGCCTAAGTGTGTCCGATTCCATGATAGACAGCCACTCCTAACCTAACCTAGTCGCAAATCGTAAATCTTTAGCACTTTTGGGTCGACGAACGTAAGGAAGCTTTTCGGCTGACAGTATTTAAACTGGGGATTAAATTTGAGCTTCTGACATAAGTTATTAATGTGATGAATCGAAGCAGTGTTTGTCGATCAGAAAAAACAAAAAGAAAATTGCTTCTGTAGCGCGTATAGCTTTAACAAAAACCTAGGTTTTTTTTATAAAAAGGGGATTTTTGATACCCTATTAATACCAAAACACAGTGTGAGCATTAGGAAAAGGGAAGATGGTATAATTCAAAGGGGATTAAAATTTGTCTTTTTTGGAAATCGGCTAAACAAATCCCGTTTTCCATCTACTCGGAACGACACCTAAGGAGTAGGATACTAGATGAAAAAGCATACGCTGTGGTTTTACCAGCATTGAACACCTCTTTAGAAAAAAAGCTGGAATCTTATTAAGTCTAGCGGATTTATGTGTATTAAGATCTTTTAGGACGTTTACGAAAGAAGATACATCCCATAAAATCATAACACTCTCTGGCGCCGTTGAATTGGTGGTAAACTGCTTAGCAAAGAGATAAGCCTTCTCTATAGAGTGTCATTGACAATGAGCGTAGGAACCAAAGAAGACCAAACAATTGTACTACCTTTTGGGACATTGCAGTACTTTTTGCTGGCTTTTTTCAACCATTTCCGGTTTTCCCCACTTTGGTTGGACTTATAACAACGGAAACTTATTTTTTTAACGCTTATAACATCTTTGCAGCTCAAATGAAACCATGCGTTTCATTTGAGCTGCATGAAAGTTCTCATTCCCAAAGGAATCAAAGGGTTGGCTTTCTCGTATTGCCAAGTGTTCCCTTAGGAGTTCTTACTTTTACTGAAGAGTTTCGATACAAACAATTAGCGTATACAACAAAATAGTCAGATGTGTCTAGAGGAGATAAAACACTAAAAGTTTACTTAACAGGGTCAGAAGTAAGGAACAAGTCAAGTGTGTTTTCTGTTCGAAAATTTACGTCCGATATTCGAGTGGTCTCGTTAGACCAGCTTAGTAAGGTGGTTAAATCAGAAAAGTTCAGTTCAGTTTATATATAAAGTCAAGGCGGTCGATTTCCAGCAACGTTGGTATAATCTTCTCTGATTAGCTCCTTGAAATGTTTATCAAAATGATCCGGATTTTCGTTGAAAAATCATCTTCACCGATGAATCCCATTTTCACCTCGAAGGCTAAATTATTGATGAACCATCCTAAACGTGCGTGTGTTTGTTTGGTTTTTAGGTTTATGGGCTGGAGGCGGATTAGAGCTTACTTATTGATAAACGAAGTTTAGTTTCAATGACAAATGGCCGACTATGATTTGTCCCACACAAGCAACGATAAAATCGCAATCTAGCGATACAAATTGCATGCTCGTATTATTTTTAATGATCACAATTGATCATTAAAATCTAAAATTTAACATCCCCAGTTTTGCCACGTACAATTTAAAGTAAAGGGTGAATTTTAAAAGCTTAAGGAAAGTTTTTCAGAACAAAAAAAAAAAAACACATAACATTCAGAAAAATGCATGAAATCTTTATTTGAATCGATAGTACGGTCCATATAATTTAATGTTTGAAGATTATTTCATGCAAATGTTGACCTTGACTGCGCCTCAAATGGTCCATCCGCTTATTCCAATTTTGACATTCTCTTTCCAACATTTCGGCCGGTATCTGACGAATTAATGGTATAATATTGTCTTTCAATGCGGCAATTGAAGCGGGCTTATCTGTATAGTCATGAGCTTTAACATAGCCCAACAAAAAATAGTCTAAAGGCGTTAAATCGCACGATCTAGGCGGCCAATTAACCGGTCCCGAACTTGAAATAAAATGTTCACCGAACTCGCCATTCAATAAGTCCATTGTTGCGCGTGCTGTGTGGCATGTGGCACCGTCTTGTTGAAACCACATGTCATGCAAGTCAAGCTCTTTCATTTTGGGCAAACAAAAGTTGGATATCATCTCACAGTAGCGCTCACCATTGACAGTTACGTTACGATTCGCATCATCTTTGAAGAAAACAGTCCAATGATGCCACCAGTCCATCCGCACCAAACTGTGACTTTTTCTGGATCTCTTTTTCATTTGTAGCTCTTGCAATGCTTCTGGCTGATATTCACTCCAAATCGACAATTCTGCTTATTTACCTACCCATTGACCCAAAAATGAGCTTCGTCGCTGAACACAATTTGTCGATAAAAAAAATGAATCTTCGGCCAACTTTCCAAGAGCCCATTCACCAATAATTTTACGTTGCAGTAGGTCGTTCGGCTTCAATTTTTGCACCAGCTGTATTTTGAAAGGCATCTCACCTAAATCCTTCCGCAAAATTTTCCACGTTGTTGAGTAACAGAGGCCCAATTGCTGCGAACGGCGACGAATCGATAATTGATGGTCATCATTAACACTGGCCGGCCGATACAGTTGCGAAATTTTCTTCAGTTCGCACTCTACGTTAGCGTGTTGGTGGTTTAATGTCCAACAATGTAAATTTGGTGCGAAATTTAGTCACAATAGCCCGAATAGCCGCTTCAGTGGGTCGATTAAACTGACCATAAAATGGAAGAAGCGTGCAATGAACTTTCTTAACAGAGCACACATTTTTATAATAATATTCAAAAATTTGCAAGCGTTGTTCGTTTGTAAGACGATTAATGGTTAAATTGTAGACCAAACTGAAGATGTTTGACAGTGAAACAAAACACGAAACGTGCGTCAGCTGTTTAAACCAGTGTTGCCAAAAAGATAATAGCTGAAAAATCACCCTTTATATGCCAATACTCCACAATCAATTCCAGGTCTCAAAGATGGATTTCATGAAGTTATCGTGGACATACAGAACCAAAAATGCGAATTGGTTATTGGAAAATGAATGAAATCGTGCTGCATCCGTAGTAGTGGCATCCATTTGGCTTGTATGATTTTCTATTTTTAAAAGTATGCCTTCTTTTTGATAATGAAATAAACATCCAACTGGTACTCCTAAAAAATGCTAATTTGTTTTAATATCAAAATGAAACGACTAATTGGAGAACCATGTAAATACTTATACCGAAAAAATAAATAATAACTTTTTTCTAGATTAAAATACCGCAATAAATAAAATTCAATATCAATATTCCAATATGAAGGTAACAAACATAAATTTAAAAAATCGTCTTGAAAACATTTTGCTTGTCCATAAATCCATCAAATTAAATTATGCCCTCAACATGTTTTAGAATTTTAAATTTCCAATATGAAAAATAAAATCAATGCAAAGTTTATTGCTGAATGTGCCAGGTTATCGATTCATATCACACTTTTTCGCAACCAAACTCTAAAAATATGCCACAGAAGTACTAAACAAGCCATGAAGCTTCAATTTTATTATTGTCTTCACAATTGATTACATATAGATAGAATTTATCATGCGTGAAGTAATTTTTCTTTTGTTTACAATAATTTTATTTTTTACTCATAAATAAAGTTAGTGTAAAAAAGTGTCTTCTAGTTTCATACAAAATTTTATTGAGTTAGAAAATGTATTTCTTATTGATCAATATCCATACATCAAAAAGAATGAAGGACAAGAAGAGTGTGAACATACCTTAACGTTTTTTACATCTTGTATTAACAAATATGGAAATGATAATTCTTGCGATAGGTACCTACCTATGACGCCAAAGTACGTGATTTTTATTTTAGTTTTACTTTCCAGTGAAGTGGTGAGAAAAATAAAATTATAAAAATTACTAAGAATATGAAAAAAGGTAAGCCGCGCGCCGACGGCGGCGTTTTACAGTGGACTTTTTGAAACTAAAGATTAGATAGATAGATATATAACTTTGTTTTCAAAAAGATTTTACAAAAAAATGAATAATACTGGTCAAGAAATTTTCTTCTGTACGTTTTGAATACTGGGCAGGTTCCAATGAAGTGCATGGTATTTTCCGATTCATCCATATTACACAATGTACATATTCCATCTGTATCTCCTTGGAAGGCTTCTCCATTGATGTTAAGGTGCCCGCAGCGAGCTTTTAAAGTGATGGGATATCATACCACGTGAATTGGAGTCATCAAAGTAGCTCGGTATGCTAGAGTACATCAAGTTGCAATATTAATCATGAAATTGAGACTCTGTTGCAATAACTGTAAATTCAGTCCAGTGTTTTTCTTTCAGTTTCAGTAAGAGAATGTTGTGTAAGCTGGGCCATTCGAGTAGGTTCATGTCAAAGAAAATACCAACGAACATCCATGAAAAAGCCACAGCCATTCCATAGCCCAGAAGATTTTCTTGTTTACAATGGCTTTCGATAAAATGTTGGGTAATCTATTATTGGGAAGATTTAGATTTCGTCTTATGAAAGAAAAATGTAGCTGGAGGGACCGGACGCTAGAAAAACCTTCGGTAAATCTGTTTCAATGTGCAGAGCATAGTGAGGCGTATTATCGGGCAGTAAAAAGCATCTTTTCATGAAGAAACGCTGCAATTTTTCGACTTGGTTGTATTCGCGGTATCTCCAAATTTGAACACAGTACAACATAATAGGTTTTGAGGCGGCATTGTATATTTCAAACTTTATTGAGTGTTGGACAGTATTGTCTCGCAGCAGTCTTGACCACGTTGCATTGATGAAATTTGTAGATGTTCCCAATCTGTTTGTTAGATGCTCATTCCAAGACATATTGTAATTAAACACTACGCCAAGATATTTGTATTGATTAGACACCTTTATTTCAGAACTATTGTAAAGGAATTTTTTGCACGCTGATCTTCTTCCACCATTGCGAAATATTACTATTTCCGACTTAGGCGCCAGTTTAGCTATCATTGAAAACAAACATTGGAATTTTTTTGACGGGTCGTTTATAGCTATCCTTAAAAATTTCTGACATTGAAAAAAATTTAATGATTGAAATCCACCGAAAAATTTTTACTGACAGAAATCTGTCATTGGAATTGTGTGAAATCGGAACCCAAATCAGTGGAACGATTCGTTTCACTTTTGAACATAAAAGTATCAGCTGTTCAGGAAAATGAATTTCCGACCGGAAAATAGAAAAACACATTTTTAGAGAAAAATAAATGTGCAGATACACTTTTTTTCCCAAACAAAATTCTTTGTGTGATTTCCGATCGATCAGTATACATAATTTTCGTTTCTAATCAAAGGGAAACACCGTCAAATATCGGTTGAAAATATTTTCCGGATCGATTTCAATTATAGCTATAACTGGCGCCTTATCAAGATTTGTTTCAAGAATCCATTGAATGCAATAAGTCTTAAAATTTTTAATTAGCTGTTGCAAATTGGAAGGATTATCTGACAACAGTACAATATCTTCCGCGTATAAGAGGGCTTTAATTTGAAGATCATCTACAACAAAACCGATTGGAAGTTCCGCATGAAGATCATTTAAAAACAGAACGAAAAGAAGAGAATCTTGGCACACATCCTTGACGAACACCTTTCTAAGTGGGGAAGAAGTCTGACAAACACGAACCATCCGAAACAGCTGCATCAGTATTCTTATAAAGAGACTTCATAGTTGTCAGTATCTTCGAAGATATTCCCAGCAGAGTCGATAGCTTATAAATAAGAGCATTCCTGTCAATGCTATCAAAAGAAGCCTTAAGATCAATGAAAAAAGCGTAGAGTTTCTTCTTTTGTCAGAGTTGAAGTTGAATATTATGCATGAAAGATTATAAACTTGGTCCACAGTAGAATAGTTGGTTCTATATGCAGCTTGAAATTCATTGATGATGTTTGTTTTTTTTCTAACTAAGCTGACAGTTTGTTCAAGAGAACTGTAGTAAACAGCTTATAGAGCGTATCAAGAAATGAAAGCCGTCTATAGTTTGACACAACATTTGTATCTCCTTTCTTGAACAGTTGGTATATAATGGATTTTCTTTAAGATGATGGAAGCGTTGCAGTTTCAAGAATCTCAGTGAATAACTTCTGTATTTCTACAATAAGAGATGGATATGTATTTTAAAAAATTCATACGGTATTCCATCAAGACCAGGAGTTTTCAGATCGTTTTATAAAAATATAGCAGAATATATCTCGTGTAGCTCAATGGGGTAATTTAATTCTGGAACATGTTGCTGGGGAAGTGCGTATGAGAGAGTAGCTGAATCATTTGATTGCGAAAATAGACTTTTAAAATGCATTTTAAATTCAATTACTTTTACTGGAAGTTGTGGTTTTAATCGACTGCCCGGGTATTTGCTTAGCAATCTTCCACAACTCTCTGGCTGAACAAACAGATTCAAGACTACTAGTAAGGCTAACAAATTAAACTTGTTTTTTTAATTTTACATAAAATCCTTTATTAACTTCCCGCAGGAAGTTATTGTAATGGGTCCGATTTGTCAAATTGAAAAATTTGACATTTCTCGACGTTTCAAGGTCCCTAGAGTCGAAATAAAAGATTTTTAGAAAGATGTCTGTGCGTGCGTGTGTACGTAAGTTTGTATGTCCGTACGTTCGCGAAGTTTTTTTCGTCGTCCAAGAACCAGAAGAGATATCGACTTCAAATACATTTTGTTATACAGATAATAGTTCAGAAAGATGCAGAAAGGGCTCTCAAGAAAATTGCGTGGGTGGTTTTTTTACCATAGCAGTTTAAAAAAAGGTAAAAATTTTGGTAAACCCTAAATATCTCACGAACCAAAAACGCTAGATACTTGAATTAAAATTTTATATAATATATTGTAACGTAATAGAAAACAAGTTTGTTTTTTGAAAAAAAAAATCCAATTTACGGTTTTTTTATAAATCAAAAAAACTGACAAAAAAAATTTGTCACCTCGAAAATTTTACGAATACAAAATGATTTTATCACCAAAACAATTTTGTGCAAAGAAAAATAACGTTTTCAACATCTGCTAAAATTTAAAAAAAATCGAATTGACAGTTTTTTTTATAAAAAATAAAAATCTAAAAAAAAACATTACTCAAAGTTAATAAAAATTGAATTTCAACTCAAATATCTTTTCAAAAATTTGAGATTATGGCTTCCAACTAATTTTAACATAGAAGAAATATTGTTTTCAATATTCTGAAAAATGTTGAGAAAAATCGAATTAACAGTTTTTTTTACAAAAAATAAAAACCTAAACAAAAAAAATTATAAAAGTTGGTAAAAATTGATTTTCGACTCAAATATCTTTTCAAAACTTTGAGATATTGGCTTTAAACTACTTTTATCTTTTAAAAAACATTGTTGTTAACATTCAGTAAAATTTTGACAAAAATATAATTGACAGTTTTCTTACAAAAAATAAAAACCTAAACAAAAAAATAAATAAAAGTTGGTAAAAATTGATTTTCGACTCAAATATCTTTTCTAAACTTTGAGATATTGGCTTTAAGCTACTTTTATCTTTCAAAAAATATTGTTTTCAACATTCATTAAAATTTTGAGAATAATCGAATTGACAGTTTTTTTTTTTTACAAAAAATTAATAACCTAAAAAACAATTTAACAAAAGTTGTTAAAAATTGATTTTCGTCTCAAATATCTTTTCAAAACTTTGAGGTATTGGCTTTAAACTACTTTTATCTTTAAAAAAATATTGTTGTCAACATTCAGTAAAATTTTGAGAAAAATCTAATTGACAGGTGTTTGACAAAAAATAAAAACCTAACAAAAAAACAATACTAAAACTTGGTAAAAATTTACTTACGACTCAAATAGCTTTTCAAAAATTAAAAATATTGTCTTCAACCTCTTTTTATTTCACAGAAAATATTGTTTTCGATATTGATTAGTTTTTTTATAAAAATCCAACAGTCCGTTTTTTCATAAAAAAATTAAAATCTACAAAAAATAGTACGCAAATTTGGTAAAAATTGATGTTCGGTTCTTGATATCTCTCAAAATAATTTCATTCATCCAATTTGTAAAAATTTAAGAAATACTACTTAAATTGGTAAAAATTTGTTTTAGACTAAAAATCTATTTAATAAAACTAGATTTTCAAACTAAACTATTTCTTTATATGAAAGATATTGTTGGTAATTTTAAATTTTTTAAAAATAATTCAACTAACAACTTTTTTTAACCCAACACGAAAACCTACAAACTTTTAAAAGCAAGACAAATCGACTGACAGGATGGGAAGTTATCAGTGTGGGTCGCACCCCAGCCTCTTTTTTTTTGTTGGCATCATATTAGTTTTTTCCACATATTTCAAGGTTTAGTTTTCTAAAACAAGTTTAATCAAACCAAGTTTTTTTTTGGCTCAAACTTAACATTTTGTTGCATGGAGCTCCGTTTGCTTCATAATTACAGCTTTTGATTGCTTTGCAGCGTTTTTCATTTGAATCTATTGGTGTTATGATGGTGGGGACAAGTGACTTGAGTTTATTTTTTATAAGGAACAACTTTTTGGCCATACCATTTTATTCTAGAGATACCTCTTTGGTTTCTGCTGTTACTGAAGATTTTAGGGAACAAATTAATGGCATGTAATCTGAGAAGGTTACACAATCTACACTAAAATCTTCAACCAAATTAGAAATTGCGTACGAAGGGCAACAGTAGTCAATCACTGAAAAATCTCTATTATTTACAAAAACTAAAAACATGTTTATAAAGAATTTTTTAAAAATAAGCTACATTTTTATATTAAACTTTTTTAACAAAAATGCAAAATGGTCACCATTTTTGTACGGAATTTTAATTTAGTGTGTTGTTGAAGCGTTTATTGTTCCATTTTATTTTTAGAACTGGCATAATTTTTACCTGTCAAATGTCAAAATATAACTGCTTCAGAAGTGACAGCTACCCAAACAACGGGTTATTCAATATGATTTCTCAATTTTGACAAATCATGCCATGTTTTAACTGTTAAGTGCCCCACTGTTTAAATTTTTGTTTTATACCACCAACAGGTAGGTAGGTTATAACTTACGCATAATTTACTACATTTCATATTATTTATCTCTTCACGCAATATACACACATTCAATGGTTATTATTTCGTTATACGTTGCATGAGAATTGCATGAATTACAAATTTTTGCGAGCCACAATATCTACATACATATGTATGTGTATGTAGCACGAGTAAGTTGAGGGTCAGACAAGGAAATATTTCCAGTTCAGGTCAAAAATTATCAGATCATAATTTGCAATGCTTATTATTGAGTACGAGTACTGTATACTGTATTGTGTTATGATTTGTTAAAGTTAATGTATTTAGAGCACATGCGAGTTTTATGAAATGTTTGACCACATCGAAGTTGGTCAATTTTGTAATTTCCAGCATTATGAAAATGTCATAATTACATATGTGAAAAAATATATCATGTTTATGACATTGTTTTAATTTGTATTGAAAGGCATTTGAACTTGATTTAATGAATTTAATTGATTTTTAAATAATTTTTGTTTTATGTGAGTGGTTAAATTTTACAAAAATGTTTGCATTAATTTGATTACACTTGATTTTAATTCAATTAAATTCCGAAAATCATCGGAGGCTTCATTATCGTCTTAAAGTGCAATCAATAAATGTATAAATGGAACGGGAGCGTATCGGAATCCCGCTTTTTAAATCCCGTTTTTAAAAAATCCCGAAAAAAAAGTTTTAATATCCCGTCTTCTAAAATACAGATTTTTTGAAATCCCGTCTTTTAAATTCCCGCTTATTCAAAATCCTGATCAATTACAATCCCGTCAAATCCCGACAATCCGGTTTTTTTTTTTTTTTTTTTACAAAATACATATGTATGTACGTGCATTAAACTAAATAACAATAGAAGTCAAAGGTTTTTATGTTAAATTAGTTGACTAAAATATAATAATATATCGTAATTTGTTTTGTTTTTACTGTGCATAAACATTCATTTTTGTTTACAATATTAACTCTTCCACAAACAATATGCATTCTACAGCAAATCTACCTCTCGATAACGGTTTTATTGCAATCGTTGACTTTGTTAATTGATTTGCTTTTGTGTTAAGGGGGTATTCTAGTGTAGAGACATGAATTTCGCCCGGTTTTTGAAGCGTTGTATAAAGGAAACAAAACATATTTTTAGTATCAATTTTTTTTATCATTTGTCTATTGATTTGTTGTTCATACATACAAAAATTAATAAAAAATAAAAAAATTAAAATTAATAAAGTTACAAGCAGTCAAAGTGGGAGGTCTAAATAAAAGAGGGTGTCCTGGCGTGCATCCTACCAACCCTCCTGGTGATCTGAAAAACAAAAACCAGACGGATTCTTAATTATTATAGATGTCGCTATTGTTTCACCCTTAGATAAGTTAAAAAAAAAAATTTAACAAAATGGCAGCAGTTTAACACTTTGACTGACATGTCGTACGTTTTCGTGCGACAGTATATGGGATTTTGTATGGGTTTCGGATTGCGTGGCTTCTGGTGAACATTTTGGTTTAAATTTCGTGGCTGTAGGATAACTTTTGAGGAAAATATATAAGAGTGAAATTTCTTCTTCGTGTTTGTTCATATACTTCATTTTTATAACTTTTTATTATTCAGCAAAAAAATAACAATATTATTTCATTCAAAAAAATAAGTTAAAATTAAAAATTAATTAGTTCACTATTACTTATTCTAAAATTTGTTTTTAGCAAAGGGCAAAATTTCCAAAGATTCAGGTTTACTGTCTAAAAAGAAATCAGTTGCAATTAACTAATTTGAAGAGACATTTTATGTAAATTACCTTTTTGAATGTGAATATTTTGGAAAGCAAGTAACGCATAGCTGTGGTTTGTTGGGGCACTCTGGACAGAATGTTGTTGTATAAATAATATAAGTTTTTGATTATTACCTCCATCTTTAACTCTTTTATTAGTAAGAAGAATAGTTGAAAATGGGGCTGGAACTGGTTGAACAGTTTATCCTACACTTTCTGCTAGAATTGCTCATGGAGGAGCTTCTGTTGATTTAGCAATTTCTTCTCTTCATTTAGCTGGTATATCTTCAATTTTAGGAGCTGTAAATTTTATTACTACAGTAATTAATATACGATCTAATGGAATTTCTTATGACCGTATACCTCTATTTGTATGATCAGTAGTAATTACTGCTTTGTTATTGCTTTTATCATTACCAGTATTAGCAGGAGCTATTACAATACTTTTAACTGATCGAAATTTAAATACATCATTCTTTGATCTAGCAGGAGGAGGTGACCCAATTTTATATCAACATTTATTTTGATTTTTTGGTCATCCAGAAGTTTATATTTTAATTTTGCCAGGATTTGGAATAATTTCTCATATTATTAGTCAAGAATGTGGAAAAAAAGAAACATTCGGATCTTTAGGAATAATTTATGCTATATTAGCTATTGGTTTACTAGGATTTATTGTATGAGCTCACCATATATTTACAGTAGGTATAGATGTAGATACACGAGCTTATTTTACATCTGCTACTATAATTATTGCAATTCCAACAGGAATTAAAATTTTTAGTTGATTAGCAACATTACATGGAACACAATTAATTTATACACCAGCAATTTTATGAGCATTAGGATTTGTATTTCTATTTACAGTAGGAGGATTAACTGGAGTAATTTTAGCTAATTCATCATTAGATATTATTTTACATGATACATACTATGTAGTAGCTCATTTCCATTATGTATTGTCAATAGGAGCTGTATTTGCTATTATAGCAGGTTTTGTTCATTGATATCCTTTATTTACAGGATTAACATTGAATATAAAATGACTTAAAACACAATTTCTTATTATATTTTTAGGTGTAAATGTAACTTTTTTTCCTCAAAATTTTTTACGATTAGCAGGAATACCTCGACGTTATTCAGATTATCCTGATGCATATACTACATGAAATGTAGTATCAACAATTGGTTCAACAATTTCATTAGAAAGAATTATTATAGTTATAATTATTATTTGAAAAAGTATAATTAAACAACGACAAGTTATTTATTCAATACAATTAAATTCTTCAATTGAATGATATCAAAATATTCCTCCTGCAGAACATAGATATTCAGAATTACCATTATTATCTAATTTCTAATATGGCAGATTAGTGCAATGGATTTAAGCTTCATATATAAAGTATTTTACTTTTATTAGAAAAATGTCAACATGAGCAAATTTAAATTTACAAGATGGCGCTTCACCTTTTATAGAACAATTAACATTTTTTCATGATCATACTATATTAATTTTAGTAATAATTACAATAATAGTAGCTTATATAATAATTATATTATTTTTTAATACTTATAGAAATCGATACTTATTACATGGACAAACAATTGAAGTAATTTGAACTATTCTACCAACATTTATTTTATTATTTATTGCTTTCCCTTCATTACGTTTATTATATTTAATAGACGAAATTAGTGAACCTTCTATTACATTAAAATCAATTGGTCATCAATGATATTGAAGTTATGAATATTCTGATTTTTTGAATATTGAATTTGATTCTTATATAATTCCAACAAATGAATTAAATATAAAAAAATTTCGTTTATTAGATGTAGATAATCGTATTGTATTACCTATAATTCTTGTTGCATATTTTTCAACAATTCCGAATTTTTTAAAAATACTAAATGAGAAGTTATATTTTTGGGCAAGAACCACGCGATAAAGAGATGTATAAAGAACATCCTCTCCAAATTTGAAGTAAATCGGTCTATTAGAACTCGATATATCCTTACCGCCAGCTCGAAAAAAGTAGTTTCGAGAAAAAACGCGTTCAAAGTTTTGAGACAAGTTTTCGACAATTTTACTTATAGAATGATACAGAAAATGTACATACATATTTTTAATCAGCGATTCCTGCTCCATATAAAAATCCTTCCTCTAATCAGTATAAATGTTGCCACAAAAGTAACTTAAAATGAAACTAAAAGGACAAAACAGTTTCTATGACCTTCAAAACCAGTTTCTACGACCTTCAATTAACTTGTGAAATAATAGGAATATTAAAAAATCCTTTTAAACGCATATTCTTGAATGTCTAAACTTTGGAAATATGAAAAAAAAATTTTTGATTTTTTCAAAATTCTACACTAGAATACCCCCTTAAAAGAATACTACTTTTTATTTTATATTTTGCAATATAAAGAATTTTAATTTGTTTAAATGTTTTTCTAATTTCGATTTTGCAATGAAAACTAACTGTTTAATTTTAAAAACTCGCGCAATTTTTTAAAATTAAACAACTAGTTTTCATTGCAAAATCGGGATAATAAAAAAATGGGATTATAAAAAGCGGGATTATAAAAATTCGGGATTATAAAAAGCAGGATTATAAAAAATGGGATGATGATGAGCTTATTCCAACGTTGTCGGCTTGTTGAAATAAACCAACGACTTAACGTAGCCTCAAATAAAAGGTGTTAAATCGCACAAATGAGGCTGCCAATCGACAGTTCCATTTCTTGAGATAACACGCTCATCAAACTAACTCTTCAATAAACCGATTGAGGCTGTGTGTGGCTTGTGGCACCATCTAGTAACGTGAAAATCGACATAGCCCAATAACGCCACCAGCATGCAGCTCCAAACATGAAACAAATACAAATTTGCACACGACGACGCATATTTTGAATATTGACGAACCGACTGAGCCAAAAATGAGCTTCGTCACTGAAGATGATTTTGCGATGAAGTTAATCATATTGATGCATCTCCTCCAGAACCCAATCGGAGAGCGTACGTCACTTTAAATGGTCGGCTTCAATTCTTGAGTCAGCTTAATCTTTTATGGGTGTTAACCAAGATCCTTTTTCAAAATACGCTTTAATTTGGTCTAAGTTATGCCCAATTCTTGAAAACGCCGCCCGTGGAATTGTCTGATTTGGATCGTTTGCTACGTTCGCCATAACGGCAGTGCTATTTTCGACATTTTCACCAACCTGTTGTCTCACTGACAAGGCAAGATCACACAACGAATATGTAGAATCAAATTTTTGCACAAAGCTTGTCAACTGTCACAACCGAAAATTGGAGTTAACGATCTTCAAGTTGGAGTCGGTGACTCGAATTTAAGTAGAACATTTATTTTTGAACTTAACCACGATGACAATGTTGCGTTTACTAAATATTTTGACAATGACAGGAAGTGAAAGGGTGCGTTCAAAAATAAAATTTAAAGTTGTCAAATGCCTATTGAAAAACCCTATACGAGTACTATTGAACTTCTACTTTGTAGTAATTTTTAAAATGTCTAAATTAAATAAAAAATAAAAAACTTTGTTAGAACACAAATCAAACATGGCTGATTTCAAGACAAATTAATTATTTCGTTGAATTGAGTATTATTGAAATGTAAGCATACAAATTTTCGGTTGATATTTAAATTCAATAAATTGTCTATGAAGTGATTATTATATGTTTAATAAATCGTCCATGACTTTAAAAAATCAAACCAGTTTCTTTGTGTCAACAAAAGACACAAAAAAATAAAAATGAACTGACAATTATTCTGATTTTTGAAAAATTGGTTTTCTAAAAGTTCCTATTGATTGCTTACATATTCATATTTTTTTTTTTTTGTAAAAATATGTAAAATTTAAAAAAATTAATCAAGAAAAATGTACTTTTAAAGAACTTAGAAAAGGTTTGTTCCTATGGCTATGGAAAAATGTAGATCAATGTATGGCAATGTAAAAGTTTTGTAAGCCTCGAAAACCTCTCAAAACTACTCTCAAAAACTATTTTTTTCTAAAGTTATGTGTCAATGATTTTTTTTTATTTTATGACCATTTAGAAATTTGTTTACACTTTTGAAACGAAGATTTTTTGTACTCTTTGAAAATATAAACTGCATATTTTCTGCGTCGTTCTAAACTCTGGATACCATTTTGGCAAGGTTTTGAATTTCTATTTTTAATTGTCCTTAAATGTATGGTTTTATCTTTGCAATTAATCAATTTACATATCATTAACCAAAATAGGCAAGAAAATGTAGAAGCTCAAATTTTACTTAGGATCTTTTTGATAGTGAAAGTACGAAAAAAACTGTTTTTTCAGGATAACTTTAAGATTTTTGAGGCTTATTTAAGCTTTTAGGTATCATACAATGCTCTAGACAGTCATTTCTGCGACAACTACTAAATCAGACCTAAAGTAATTAAAAACAAATATATTTTTTTCTTTGTGGAAAAATTTAAAATGTTCCTTATGGCAATCTGAGAAATTGATATTTTTGACTCTAAGTCGTTTGTTTTATTTTTTATACTTTAAAGTTAAGCAAACTTGGTTTGAGGTTTTTAGTTGTGACATTTCATGTATCGCTCCTCGATTTCAACACAAATGCACTAATAACTTCTTAAATGATATTTTTGGCAAAAAGCCTCACTGTCATGTCATTTAAAAAACTTGGAAAACTTCGTAAACAAAAACGAAGTTTAAGCTTCTTTTTTTTACTTGTTGCATATAGGAACTATATGGCAAGTTTTACAATTGTAAACAAATTCGAACTCGAGATTTGTATTATACATTACATTACGATAGTAGTCTGTATGTCTGACCTCGCCCCTACAGCCCAAACCATAAGGTTTTAATCTCATTTTTTAAGACTAAAAATAAAAGTATTCCCCATAAAATTTGTTTGGTAAAAAATCGAAAGTTCGAATTTCTCCAAAATCGAACAGAAAGACTTTTTATTAAATTTTATCTATTTTTTTTTTAACTTGGCTTCTTTTAATAAAAAAATAATTTTGTACTGCTCTTAATAATTTTTCTGCACAAGGGTTTTTTTTGATTTATTAAATAACATTTAAGTTTTTTAAGATCATCTTATTTTATGGGTAAATTTTAAAATTTTTGAATTTCAAAAAATGTGTTACATTTGTACAATTTGTACCTAAACAGAGTCTGTGGAAACAGGATCAAGTTCGTGTGATCCATTCGTGCACTTTGTTTATCAAGATATTCCAAATCTTAAATCAATTTAGTAGTATTTTTAGTATATGACCTATATTTTTGTAAACTCACTGTTAATTAATTTTTCTAACACTTTTATTAAATTTCAATCAGAACTCTTCATATAATAAAATAAGATTGAAATGCAAATTTGTACCAATTTTTATTTTATTTTGTTGTTAAAAACAACTGTCAATTGTACTTTTCTAAAAACAAAATATGTCAAAAAAAACAAAATATTAAAATCACCCTTATAGCGAAAATCAACTATCAACTTCTTGACAGCTGATGAAATTTATCAATTGAAATAAAATTCGGTATTGTGTGAATACCTCCAACTTTTCGTGTATTGTGAATGTGTGTCTGATAGATGTTTATTTTATTTTCCTCGAAGTAGACGAACTTGCAAAAAAAAATATTTAGAAAATCCATGAAATTAATTATAAACTGAGTTTAATTGAGCTTCTGTTTTGAAAAACATGAGGAGTTAAATGATCCTGTTTTTGAGGAAATGTCTGGATTGCTCAAAACTCTGAAATCGCTGTCCTGTTGGGGCCATAACGATTGGATGTTATTTACTTCCCATAGGAAGTTGTTATTGTAATGGGTAATATTTGCGAATTGAAAATTTTGACATTTCTCGACGTTTCAAGGTCCCTAGAGTCGAAATAAAAGTTTTTTGGAAGATGTCTGTGCGGCGTGTGTATACGTAAATAAAAAAAACTGAAAACAAAATTTTTCACCTCGAAAATTTTACGAACAAAAAATGGTTTTATCTCTAAACCAATTTTGTGCAACGAAGATATCAGGTAAAATTTTGACAAAAATTGAATTGACAGTTTTTTTTAAAAAAAATAAAAACTTAAAAAAACATTACTCAAAGTTGGTAAACATTTAATTTCGACTCAAATATCTTTTCAAAAATTTGAGATTATGGCTTCCAATTTATTTTATCTTATAAAAAATATTGTTTTCAACATTCAATAAAATTTTTAGAAAAATCGAATAGACAGTTTATTTTACAAAAAATAAAAACCTAAAAAAAAATAATAAAAGTTAGTAAAAATTTATTTTCGACTTAAATATCTTTTCAAAACTTTGAGATATTGGCTTTAAACTAATTTTATCTTATGAGAAATATTCTTGTCAACATTCAGTCAAATTTTGAATAAAAAATCGAAGTGACAGTTTTTCAATTTGTATTTGTTTATATTAGAAATAAAAACTTTTAAGAAATGCTACTAAAATTGGTAAAAATTGGTTTTCGAATAAAAATCTCGGTAACCAAAATAGATTTTGAAATATGTAAAATTATTTCATCAATTGCAATCATTTTTATTTTTTTAGAATAATTCAACTGACAACTTTTTTTTAGCAAAACACGAAAACCTGCAAACCTTTTAAGCAAGACAAATCTACAGAAGGGGATGGGAAGTTATCAGTGTGGGTCGCATCACAGCCCCTTTTTTCAATTTTGTTTTCTGTGTTCTTCTTTTTAATTTAGCTCCACCCTTACTTTCTGCCACTTTTCTGAAATTCGTTCTCGGGGACATGAGATATTAATCTCATAAGAAATATATTTTCAATTTGGGCCACAATCACTTGGCAAGTACAACGTAAAATTGACAGCTAGCTAGAAAATTGACAGAAATTGTTCTCCACAATGCTGATAATCAAAAAAATAATCACAATGGGTCATGAATGTTGGTAATTTACATTCACAATTTTCAATTCAATTAAATTGATTTAAAAAAATCAATTTATTATCAATTGATATCTGATCTTCGCAATGATGGTAAACATTTCTTTTTAATTTTGAAACGTCAAAGTACAAAGTCCCACAGAAAAAATCTTAAGCGGCATTGATATGAAATGGATGACCAATCAATTTCGCTATCACGATCGCCTTCATAGATTTTTTCGGTTTTTTTCCAAACCTAAGATGTAAACACCAATTTTTGAAAAAATTTCAACTTTTATTGGAAACAATTGATTCTCATGGTCCGATAATGTCCAAAAGTGTTTCTCCCAAATGATTATAAATAAATCAAATCAAATTGATCATAATCTAAGTAATGACTTTATGATAAAAAACGATACCATAACATAAACCAACTCCCAATGAATTCAAAGACCAACAATTCGATAAAGAGAAACAAAAATATTATATTTAATATTTTCTGCTTCCAGCATTCCAAAGTGTGCTTCTACCAAAAAGATGCATCAGCTAACACATTAAGTTCGTACGATTATACTTAACTTACCCACAAAAAAAAAAAATAATGTACCCATAAATTTAACATTGCAAAATTCACATTTTCACATATGCGCCCAACTATTTTTATTATAATGGGATGGTTTGGTATCGCATTGCATTTTGTCCGAATCTCAAGACGGAGGGGTTATGAAGACCAAAAAAAAAGAACAACAACAATAGGAAAAACAAGACGATAACAACGACGATGACGAAAGACGACGACGACGTACCCCGTCGACGTTTTGCTTTCTACATAAACATTCCAAGGCGTATCTGGTAGATATACAAAAAAGTTTTTATGTAATTTTTATATTTTTTAATATTATTGCACCGCGCGATGCACATTTATATACATATATTTGTTCAACTCTGAAAGCAATTTGTTGTGAATTTTAATTGAAAAAAACAAAATAGCGAAAAAATAAAACGAACTGACCTACGATACTCCCGCCTGACACCCGCTGCCGCTTAAAAATTGCATGCCGTCAATTCAACCAGCAGCTATCATCTAATTGAATGGAATAAAGGTAGGGTAGACAGATATAGACACTCTGGGTCAGAAGATTAGAGATACATTAAATAAATAAATTAGGTGGCGCAACAGTCCGTTGAAGAACTATAGGGCCTAGTGACTTACAACTTTCAACCATTCCTCATGTTCTCAGGGATGGAGGGGACCTACAGTTTCAAACCAAACTCGAACGGCTAATTTGAGAAAGCACTTTTGATGACAATATTTACTCTTGAAGGATTTGTTAATTTCTCGCAAGAGGCAGGGATTGAACCACAGACCTTTGGCATGTCAGTCCTACGCACGCTTTAAAAAACCTAACAACGAATTTGCTTTAGATATGAAATTAACGTGTTCCGAAAGAGACAACTTTGTGACAAAAATAAAACCAAGGTCTGTTATTACGCTTACCACTGAAAGATTTTCAAAACCAAGACTGTAACTCAATAGAACCTTAAGGGGGTCATCCCATGTGATGGGTTCAAAAAATCGATTTTTTTTTTGTTCATAAATTGCTAGTTTAATATGTCTAGAATACGGTAGTAAAGGGATTTTTCAAAATTCAAAGTCGTTTTAAGGATACAGCAGGTCCCTGGAAAATATGGGTTAAAGTATCTTACATACATCGGCGATGGTGACAGTAAAACTTACAAAGGGATCCTAGATGCTAAACCGTATGGAGATACTGTAGTAATGTCGGTTATGGGATGCCCTATAGGCCGCGAAGCCCATACTTATGTTGAGAAACGTGATGAAAAGCGAATCTCATCCTTAAACAAGCCAGAATTGATTCAAGAGTTGAACAATCTGCTTTGAAAGAGTTTCAAGAAGAAGAGGAAGCAATACTCTATGGACCAGGCATCGTCGATTGAAAGGTAAGTTGATATTTTCATAGTTAAGAGGACTTGAAACTTTAAACGAGTTTTTCTCAAAACTGTGTTTTTCAAACTTTCCTCCATCGTATCTCAAAAACGGCTTGAACGGATGACTTGGATTTGATTTGATGGGTTGGATTCAGCACATGTAAACGCATGGAATGAACTATCGACAAGCAAACATTCCAAAAATTTCGATTTTTTTATAGCAAAACACAAAAAAAAAACCTCAACATTCGCGACTTTTTTTTTCAAATATCTCTTAAAACTCCAATTTTTCGTATATTTATTTGATGATTGTTCATTTCATGCGTTTAGGCTTACAGATTAAAACGCAGTTTACTTTTTTTTTTGTTTTAGATAAGCCAATCAGCCGGAATCGTGGAGGAAGTGCGAGCCCATTTTTTCGAGGTGGCGAGTTGTTCACATTTTAGTTTAGTTTAGTTTAGTTTAGTTTAGTTTAGTTTATTTCATCAATCTGAGATTAACATTCTCTTTTAGATTACATAAATATAATATAAATAAAGATAACGAAAAATAGTAACTTAAAGTTATAATAAATATTTAAAATAAATACAGAAAACATAAATTTAACATATACATATCACAATAATTAATGAAATAACAAAATTAACATTACATGTTTTTTAAAAGTTTCTCGTGAACTGTGCATACAAATATCTATTTTTTCAATTACAGCATTAGTTTCTCTGATGCAACGCATAATCGGTACATTTCTACCATAATTACTTCTAGAAAAAGTCTCCCGTAAATGAAAGCCTATACGAAGGCCTCTACTGGGAAAATAAAATTTTATTTGCTCTAGCAAGTAAGGACACACAATGTGACTACTTACTATATCCTTTATCATCATAATAGAAAAATACTTTCTTCTGACCTCAAGCGTTTGCATACCAAAAAGCAAACATCTCACATTATATGCGGGCATAATAATGTTCCAATTTAGCTTAAAAAAACAATATCTTGTGAAACTTCTCTGAATCCTTTCAATTCTCAATGAATGATTTGCATAGTACGGATTCCAAACCACGCAACAGTATTCCAGGGTAGATCTCACAAAAGCCATATAAAGAGATTTAAGAGCATATGAATCGGAGAATTCTCTAGTGTTCCTTTTTAGAAAACCCAACATTTTATATGCTTTATTAACTATATAGTCAATGTGACTACTAAAAGTGAACTTCCTATCAAATATGACTCCTAAATCCTTCTTTTCAGTTACTTTATCTAATGTTATATTATTGATAGTGTAATCAAATACTATTGGTGCAATTTTCTTTGAGCATATAAAGCTTTGACATTTGGCTACATTTAAGAAAAGAAGATTTTTATTGCACCATGATGCAAGTTCACATAAATCTTCTTGCAATAAATAACAATCACTTAGAGAATGTATAGTTCTGAATATTTTTACGTCGTCAGCATATAATAAATACCTGGAAAACTGGAAAATGTCAGGAATATCATTGATAAATAAATTAAAGAACAAGGGACCAATGTGACTTCCTTGAGGGACGCCCGAGGTTACTTTTATGTACTTTGAAACATATCTGTGTATCTTAACGAATTGGGTTCGATCAGTAAGATACGAACGTATCCATTTTAAAAGTATGGAGTGGATACCAAGCTTGGACAATTTATATAATAATATTTCATGGCTAACTCTATCAAATGCCTTGGCAAAGTCGGTAAAGATGATGTCGGTCTGGAGACCACTTTCAAATCCACTAACAACTAAATCACACAAAATAGTGAGATTTGTAGCAGTAGATTTGCCGGAAACAAATCCATGCTGAGAATCGGATACTATTTGTTTTGTAAGAAAAATGAGCTTATCACACACAATTTTTTCAAACATTTTAGGAATAATAGATAATTTACATATTGGTCGGTAATTACATATTTTTTGCTTTGCTCCAGACTTAAAAATCGGAGATATGTACGATGTTTTCCAGTCATTTAAAAATTCACCTGTTTTAAGAGACTTATTGAAAATTAGCAACAAAGGTAACGCAAGGGACGTTGCACATTTTTTGATTATCTTGGGAGATATACTATCTGGACCAAGTCCTTTGTTTTCATCGATCCCATTTAACGCTTCAAGTACATCTGATATTTCTAACTGTATAATTCCTATATCAACTACATTAGATGGAGTAAAATCAGGAAGCTCGTTAGGAGACGTAACTGCGTAAACAGATTCAAAATAATCTGCAAAAAGATTACAGATAGTTTGCAAATCACTAGATATAGAACCCGAAAACTCCATACAATTTGGTAAACCACTAGATTTTCTTTTGGAGTTAATAAAATTCCAAAAGCTTTTGCTGTCCTTCTTAACTTTGGATTCAGCTGTTGAAACATAATTACCATACAAAAATTTATTTAGACATCAAAAGACTTTTCGATTACAAGATAGTTCTGTCTGAAAACCAAATTATTTTTGTCTTTTTTGTAGCGTTTATATGCTTTATTTTTTTTATTTTTGAGCTTAGAAAGTCTGTCATTATACCATGGTGGGTTGGAATTCTTTCTACTTATTTTTTTCACTTTCAAATGCTTGATTTAAATAAGTTTTAAAAGATACGAACGCTTGGGTCAGATCTTGGCTTTCTAGTATGAACTCCCACGGTAATGAATTCAAAAATAAATTCATTGCATCGAAATTACCACGCTTATAATCAAAAAAATAGTCGATATCATTTGTGGTTTGAAAATAGGCTAAGAGCTTACAATCTATGACTAGGCTAATATGATGCTGAGAATTTTGAACCACTGGTGAAAGAGCTTTGTCAACGTTCACTTCTAGCTCATTATCAACAAATACTAAATCTAATATGCGATTCAATAAATTAGGAACATTATTTTTTTGCAATAAATTAAACTGGCTGTAAAAATCTATTACAGAACACTCAATTTCAGTTTTAACGTTAAAAGGAATTAAACATTTATCTTCATCATCAAATTTCCAATTTACATCACCGATATTAAAATCGCCCAAACAAATTATGTGATCAGATGGATTTAAGGAATTAAACATATTACGACAATTTTCAATGTGAATGTTATATAAATCTAATGGGCTTGCTGGTGGAATGTAGCTAGCGGAGATATAAAAATATACATTTTTTCTAAGATGCACTTTAACAATTAATTGATCAATATCGAAACAAGTGTCGTTATTGCTTGAGTTCAATTCAATTTGGTTCGAAATAAAATTAGTTTGAATGGCGATAATAATTCCACCACCTCTATTAAGACCAGTTTTTGTTGAACAACGATCTTTCCTATATACAGCATATTGATTACAATTAAAAAGTTCTGTTGTATGATGGCTATCATTAAGCCAGGTTTCAATCAAAACTATTATATGATAATTACAAGTAGCAAAATATAAAAATAAATTATTTAATTTAGTGTTATCGGTGTTACTCCTGTTCTTTACAATATTTTTAATTCAAATTTTATATTTATACTGTCGAACTATGTTTATAAATGATAATAAACTTAATAAAGTTGTATCTATTTACTGGTCGTAAAAAAAAATCCTAAAAATTCTTTAAAATACAGTCCGTCAAATGGGATGACCTAAGGGGGTGATGAACAAAAGGCTTTAAATATTTTACACTTAGATATATTTAGTTCAAGATGGTTGTATTTACAACACCTGAAAAAACGCATTTATATCTTTTTGAAAAATTAACAGAAGCATCTATTGAAGATACAGGAAAATATAATTTCTAATCGGTTGCGACCATGACTACCCTTTGGCAGGTCTTGTAAAACGTCAATAAAAAGATTGATCATCTTCAATTTTGACAATCTGTTTACGATTCGATAAATGTGATTCCATCATTTTAATTAAACGAAGTTTAAATCTCATTGTCATTTTCTCATTCTTTTTTAAGATTCTTGTGTTAAAGACATCACTACGGTCTTTGTCTGATTTAACAATGATGCAAAGTCTCATGTCAGTTGAATATGACATACAAAAAAACTAGGCAAATGTCATTTTTACACAACTCAATGGTTGCGTTCAATTTCAGATGGATAGAGTATCCGGATAACTCTTTGCTTATCACACGTTAAAGAACCACTGATCTAGAACAGCTGGATCAACATAAGAAATCTGAAGCTATCCAAGAATGTCTGGTATAAGTGGCTGTCTGACCGACAGCTGATTCAGCATATGATTAAATCTAATACAACCTGAAAATCAATTTAAAATTTGCCACATGTTTTGTTAAAAAAAGAGGATATTTGTCATGATAATTATTAATATACGAGTATATCCATTAAAAGTTTTGTTTTACAATAAATTTGGACATGAAATTGTAAAGGTTTGTTTGCTTTATAAACAGCTTTTATTTTTGACAGCTACCTCAATTTAACTATCGAACTCGTTCAATAATTTATCTATAAACTAACCTATCCAAACGCAGCCATTAGGTGAGTTCAGGAAAATAAAATGTCTTGTCAAAAAAAATGACATGTTAATCTAAAGTATGTTTTCTAAAAAATTTGGTATCACAAAAGTATACATTTTGTTGAAACACTGTATATGAACAGTCACAGATGGCTAAGGTCTCCGTTAGCTTTTTTTCTGAAATATTCATATTAAAGCATAAGTCAAGCAACAAAAAACCACACATTTCTGATAAAATTTTGTATTTCATTACGAAGTTTTTACTTTGCCATTAGATGCGAAAAACATAAACATTCGCAGCATGCAATTCTTTTAAGGGACTGATTTGTGGCAAAGCTTTCTACAGACGAATTGCTTCTCTCTCTCTCTCTCTCTCTCTCTCTCTCTATCTCTCTCTCTCTCTCTTAATTTCAAATTTCTTCACAATTTAACAGATTTCTAGCGTAATAGATTATGACTTTGTATTTCGCGAAATGTGGCTTTGTCTAAATCACCACTTTGACTTTTGTTGAAATACGTAGTAAGTTTAAATAATTTCAACGCGTTGTTTTATTGATTGTTAAACAAGTCATTATCGTCAAAGATTCAACTAATATTATGAAACTTCAATGCAGCTGAGTTTGACATGTGTCAAATGTCAACGCTTTAAACTTGAAACCACAACAAAATTGACATTTCATTTTAATATAGAAGTGAATTGTCAAAAAAATATCTGTGTTCCTTTTTTTGATCAGATAAATCACAGCATACTGGAGTTCGTTTTATAAGCCCTGAATATATTGACAGAACTAAACGAGAACTAATGGAGACAAATGTCAAATTCTAAACTTTTGACAGAACTGTTTGTTTTGTTGTTTATAAAATAAGCAATTTTCTTTCATAAATTCATCGGAGAACTGTGGTCTAACTCAGGCTTTGCTCAGTGCTCTGCTCTTAGTTTAAAAAGAAAAACGTCTTATGTATATATTTAAATGACAGTGCTTTCATATCCTGTTATCTTTAAAATGCAATTTTTAATAAGTTCATTCAGATGTCATTGATATCAAACAACTTTCTGTTTGTCTAAAACAAACAAAGATTTATTTTTAAGAATCCAGAAAAATTGTTAAATTTATTAAAAAAAGGAGAACATACAAAGTGACAAAGAAAACCGTGAACTGACAGATGTCAAAAAGTTGAATAGAATTTGTTTAGATTGACAGTTCTTTGTTTTTGTTTTTGTTTATTTTGATTTGTCTTATATGATCCTAATCCAGAGATTTAAAGTGTACTTTGAATCTGACTATATTTTTCTGAAATATATTTGTTCTTTTTTTCCAGTGAAGTGTTAAGAAATCTGGGCGGTGGCCGTCATTGCTGCTTGAAAATGGTAATGAGATTTCGCCTTGTAAATTTGCTTAACTCAAAAACTTTACCTAGGCACTAAAAAATCCAACCATAAACACATAACCAACCAACTAACACCGGCCGGCGCTATAAAATAATAAAAACTACAAACTTTAGGAGACTTCTATACATAACGTGCCTTGAGTAGAGTATATGTATCTTAATACGTAAGCCGGCCGTAGGTAGGTTTATTTTATACTGGAAATGCAATCCGTGACTATTTGAATATTGTAAAAAGGCGTCTGACTTTGAATTTTTCCCATTCAAATGTGATTTTGATTAGTAATGAGGCATAAGGCGATACTATATGCAAATTTTTTAAACAAAACAAACCAAACTGAGTAGAGAATTGTTACAAGGGAGAACTTAACTTTCAATTGAAATAGAAACCCCTTCTCCGCCTCACACCCTTCTCTTCCTCTATCAAATCATATACATACATATATATGTATAAGAATTGCTTTGCACACTTCTGATGCATATTATGAGGCGCATTAAGGTGTGTTCGGACGGATAGTATAATGGCTGTTAAATTTAGAATGTGATCGAGCGAGGTAATCCAATTGAAATTCTATGTGTAGTTAAGACAAAAAAAAAATAAGTAAAATAAAAATTCAAATAATTTAATATTTTATCATGTGATGTTGTTTATTCAGTTGGAATGACTTAAGAAATTTCTATATATAAAAGTGTAGGCTTATATGATAACGGATTTATAGAGGGTTTTTTTTTAGTTTACTTAAATAAATATGACGAAGCCTTATGCTCAAGAGTTAAATTTTGAGCCCATTTCAGTGAGACAGAAGTCCCAAAACATTATTTCTTGTTATAGCCTTTATGGGAATAAAAGTCAACAAAAAAAAATCATCCTCTGAAATTTGTTGATATTCCGCTTTTAGAAATGCAGGGAAATATGTGCAAGAAAACGTAAGCTCAATGAGGACCTAGTTCCCAATCAATGAGAACTAAATCAACATTAGTAAAGTTACCGTAGTTTCAATACTAGGTGAGAACAAACTCCACTTTTTATGGGTACTTAGTACACATTAAAAAATATCAAGAGGGAACTAGTTTCTAACAACAATTTAACAACGAGCTTCAAAATAAAGTTAGCTATCAGAGAAACTTGTAATATTTTTTATTCTGTTTGAAAAATAAATTTAAAGGGAACTTAAACAAGAAATTTATCTGGGAATTAGATTCCTGCAAGCACGGCAATTAAGGCCACTTTACTAAAGTGAATTTAGTTCACACTTAGATGGAATTAAGTCTCAGGTGACTTATTTCTTTGATTTGATGATTTTAATTTGATGAATAATGGCTATCAGTCATATTTAAAGTGAGAAATGAGATTTTAAAAATTGCAGTTCTTGCTGTTTTCGGTTTATATATTCGAGTTAGTATCCACTAAAATTATTATTTTTATTATAAAAAAAAACTGTCTTTGTTCTTTGCAATCAAATTTCAGTTTTTCAAATAGCATTTAATTTAAATCCGACTTCAATATTACTCTACCACTTAAGGTTTTTGAAATATTATTTTTTTTTTTAATTTGTTGAGGCTATCTAAATTCTTCAAGTAGTTTTTTTTGCAATAAAATTCGTGATGGAATTCCAAATGTATAATTCCTTTCTTCAATGTTCAGTTGACATATTTAAAGTATTTCATAATTTTTTGGGAAAATCTTCATAAGTTGTTAGATTTCATCTGTCATTCAAATGGAACGCTAAATCATTTTTGCTAGAAAGATTTCAACAGAAAAAGGCAAAACGGTTTGAAAGTAGGATTTGTTCTTGTAACAAATCCGTTGTCTAAAACAAAAATATTATATAAAGTTTTTGAAATATATTAAAAAATATGAAAATAATGAAAACGGGTATATTTAAAAGAATAAAAAAAATTTGCACTTTGTAAAATCATCAAACAATTTATTGTTAAGGGATATGTTGTGCGTTTTCGGTTGTCTTTAGCATTTTTAAAGAAGAAGCATATTGTAATATTCGGCTTGGTCCGACAATTAAAACTTATTCGCACTTGTAAATAAAACACGATTTTTACTTTATTTAAATTGTTCCACTTATTTATTGAACACTCAATTATTACGTTTCAAACACAGTCTTTACTTTCAATTATTACTTTTTATACACAGTCTTTACTTATCGCAGTTTACAACCAATAATAATCCGCTTCGCTTCCGAGCGCCTATTTATATACCTCAAATCGGTTCGAGAATCTACGAGGTTGTTCTCGATGCTTAACGAAGTTCTCCTCTTCATCACTAGATGCTTAACGAAGCTAGTTCTCCTCTTAATCCCTAGATGTTGCCCCTTTCGAGGTTCTTGTATGCGCTGAATGAATTGAGTTCCCCTCTTAGCCACTAGATGTTTCTCGATGCTTAAAGAAGCTAGTCCTTCTATTAATCCGATATTAAAAGAGGTAAAGAGTGTATACACATTACAATATTTTAAAAACCTGATTTGATAGAAACATTTTAAGGCCAGACAAGGCGATGCACTGTCATGCGACTTCTTCAACATATCGTTCTGGAAAGAATTGTGCAAAACTCAACCGTCAATACTAGAGGCACAATCTTCCATAGGTCCATCCAATTACTCGGATACGCAGATGATATTGACATAATTGCAAGATCAAAGCGTGATGTCAGTGGAGCGTTTTTGAGCATTGCGACGGAAGCGAAGAAGATGGGTTTAGTGGTCAATGAGGGCAAGACCAAGTATATGCTGTCATCAAAAAAGGACATTGAACAACGACGTCTTGGACAAAACGTCACCATGGACAGCTATAACTTCGAGGTAGTTAATGACTTTGTCTACCTAGGCACCGCTATAAACACAGGCAACGACACCAGCGCTGAAATCAAAGGAAGAATAACTCTTGCAAATCGCTGCTTCTTTGGACTTAGAAGGCAATTGAGAAGTAAAGTTCTGTTTCGAGCATCTAAAATCACCATCTATAAGACACTCATCATCCCGGTTCTCATTTATGGCGCTGAGGCCTGGATCCTGTCAAAGAAAGATGAGATCGTCTTAGGATGCTTCGAGAGAAAAATTCTTCGGGTGATTTTTGGTCCCGTACGTATAGATGGAGAATGGAGGAGAAGATATAACGACGAACTGTACGGGCTGTACAGCGACACTGACCTAGTTAGCAGAATAAAAGTCCAACGGCTTAGATGGCTGGGTCATGTAGAGCGAATGGACATCAACGCTCCAGCCCAGTCTTCGAATCCAATCCCGAGGGAAGGCGCAGTAGAGGAAGACCGCGACTCATGTGGCGCACTCAGGTGGGTGAGGACCTCAACCAACTTGGCGTGCGAAACTGGAGACAGCTAGCTAGGGACCGAGCTGGCTGGAGACGCATGTTGGTTGAGGCCCAGGTCCGCCCCGGACTGTAGCGCCACCTTAAGTAAGTAAGTAAGTAATTTTAAGGCCAGCTTCGAATTCAAGCCAACTTAATCCTTTGAAAAAATATTGTTTTCTTTGTTTTACAGAAAAAAAAGTAAAAATGGGTCCGATTTGTCAAATTGAAAATATTGACATTTCTCGACGTTTCAAGGTCCTTAGAGTCGAAATAAAAGATTTTTAGAAAGATATCTGTGTATGCGTCTGTACGTTCGCGACGTTTTTTTTCGTCCTCCATAACTCAAGAACCAGAAGAGATATCGACTTCAAATAAATTTTGTTATACAGATAATATGGCAGAAAGATGCAGAAAGGGCTCTCAAGAAAATTGGGTGGGTGGTTTTTTTTACCATAGCAGTTTAAAAAAAGGTGAACATTTTGGTTAAACCTAAATATCTCATGAACTAATGACGCTAGAGACTTAGATTAAATTTTATAATATATCCTGTAACATGATACACAACAATTATATTTTTGGAAAAAATCCAATTAACGGTTTTTTATGAATCAAAAAAACTGAAAAAAAAAATTTGTCACCTCGAAAATTTTACGACCAAAATATGATTTCATCTCCAAAACAATTTTGTGCAACGAAGAATAATGTTTTTGAAATCCGATAAAATTTTGAGAAAAATCTAATTGACAGTTTTTTTTATAAAAAAACTAGCTGACCCGACAAACTTTGCTTCGTCATATAAATAATTTCTAGAGAATATTTTGCTAGAAACAAATAACTTATTGTAAGTGTGTAAGGATGTGGTATATAAATGGGAGAGGTATAGAGCACTGTAAACGGTGACAAAATATTAAAATAACAAATCACCAAACAAATTTGTTTACTTTGTTAAAATTAATTCTTTAAAATTATATACTAATCGCTAATTATGCAAATACTTCAAAAAAAAAAAACAATATCAATCCCTTAATGCAAAAGAGTGTATCTACAATATTTTTTGTGATCCCATCTTTCGCCAATACAAACAAACTGGATGGTTTGCGCACTCGAGAGCATGCCACGTATAATTGTCCGTGTGAAATACATGAAGTGCTCAAATCTAAGCCGCTCACAGACATCGTTTGGCCTTCAGACTTATTGATAGATAGTCATTGCAAATGCCAATCTAATTGGAAATTGAAGGCGTTTGAATTGAATTGGCACATCTGTGGGTATAATAGGGATTCGCCGTAAAAATATATTTTCATCTCAGAATTTTCCATTTAGAAATATGATTTCGATAACATTTTTCATCAATTTTTAATTACTAATCGCGTGCCGTTGCACAACCGTGGTGGGTTCAAATTACGAAACAAAATTACCGGAGGTCCAATTGTAAATTATGCGGTGGCATACCTTGTTAATCTAATGAGTTCAAAAACTCAGTTGGATAATTTACAGCTTCGGTAGCATCAAAAACTGTATCAATAGATTTGTACAACACCAAGTCTCCTGGTAACAAATGTTGTATCTTGAGATTTAATTTGTTGACATCCACATTTTTTGCTGGTAAAGTTGCTCTTTCTGCCAGCCACTCGTGATTTGTATATTGTCTGTGCACATCGGGAAATATCTGGTCAATGAGAGAATCTTGTGAACCAATAAACGTGCAGAAATCGACCGGTAATTTTATGCATCCAGTTTCATCTGAAGTGACTTTTCCGTGTCCTATATCTAACAGTTGTTTCAGCGGATGGATCTTGAAGCATTTGAACACGCACATTTACTTTCAGTTGTACTCTTTCAACATTACGCCGCAGTGGCGATGATTTTAAGCACTCGTTGATCTCATCAGCGTACGTGGAACGCGGATTAACGGGAAGTGTTTGTCTGAAATCACCTGAAAGGAGTAATCGAGTGCCGGCAAATAGTGTGTCGCTGTTTTTTATATCTTTTTTAATGTCCTCTTCAACGCCTCAAGCGAATGTTTGTGTGCCGTAGTGCATTCATCTACCTCCATCCAATAAACAGCCAATGCGATACCATTATTTGATCGTATTTTAGCAAGAATTAGCGAAATAAGGAATGTTTTGCCAGTTCCTGCGAGCATGATGTGGTCAAAAATGGTTCTTTGTTCATCATTTATTAGTGGGACATTGCGAGCAACAATCGCTGCCATTTCTACAGTTTTGTATTGTAGTTCACGATTCAATTCAGTGTCTATTAAATCAGATGCATTTCGGTGAATGCATACCGAATTGACTGAGTGGTAAGTTGGCACTGATAATGCAAAGATCCTCAATAGCAATCAATGCTTCATTGTACATAGCGTCACTGAATACTATCGTAAGATCGTTGCACCGTATACGATGTTGATGCAATTAAACCATAACACTTAGGAATATAAAAAATAGATAAAAACCTATTCTCAGACCTACCGAATGTATATGCAAAATTTCATTGAAATGGGTTAAGCCGTTTCGGAGGAATATGGCCACTAACACTGTGACAGGAATATTTTATATATATAGATAAAATCCTAAAAAAAAACATTACTCATAGTTGGTAAAAATTGAATTTCGACTCAAATATCTTTTCAAAAACTTGAGATAATGGCTTCTTACTAGTTTTAACTCATAAGAAATATTGTTTTCAACATAAGGAAAAATTTTAAGAAAAATCGAATTGACAGTTTTTTTTACAAGAAATAGAAACCTAAACAAAAATTTATAAAAGGTGGTAAAAATTGATTTTCGACTCAAATATCTTTTCAAAAATTTGAGATAATGGCTTCTAACTTATTTTAACTTATAAGAAATATTGTTTTCAACTTTCGATAGAATTTTAAGAAAAATCTAATTTACAGTTTTTTTTTACAAAAAATAAACCTAAAAAAAAAAACAATACTAAAACTTGGTAGAAATTTATTTTCGACTGAAATAGCTTTTCAAAGTTACAAATATTGGCTTCAAAGTTATTTTATTTCACAGAAAATATTGTTTTCCTTATTCAGTAAATTTTTTTATAAAAATCCAACAGCCCATTTTTTTGATAAAAAAAATAAAATCTACAAGAAATAGTACGCAAATTTGGTAGAAATTGATACATATAGAAAAACTTTTAAGCAAGACAAATCGACAGACGGGATGGGAATTTATCAGTGTGGGTCGCATCCCAGCCTCTTTTTTAAATTTGTATATTTTTGTAAACAAATATGTCAATCAGATTGTTCTCAAAGTTTTACCAGGTTTCATTTTTCATAAGATATATCAGGTTTTTCAATAAGAGCGCTACAAAAGTTTTTTTTTTTTTGAAATAAAACAAAAACGGTTTTGGATATCAATGAAATTCTTTATTCCTGTGAAAGTACGTTCAATGCCATTATGTATGAAACTCGATTTCTTTTGCATGGCCACCACGGCACGCTTGCAGAAGCCAGACGATGAACCCAATTTTCGACGGTTTTCAAGAATAAATCGGCCGATACTGCTGCATGTTCACGACCGATATTCGTACCAAGTTCATAAATCGTCACTGGCTTGTTGGCACAGGAAATAATCTAACGTTGTCAAATGGCGGCCCAATGACGCCGGCGGCGCACAGTGGTTGGGTTTGTATGGGAGAGCGGAAAAAAGTCTGTAAAATCTGAACGGTTCAACGGATTTAAATAAAATTTGGCATACATGTTAAGATTAGTCTTATACATATTTGGTCAAAATTTGGTTGAAAAAAAAAAATTATAAACAAAGTTATTGACATTTTTCTAAAATTTGAGGGTTTTTGATTTTTGTATGGGAGAGCGGAAAAATGTTTGTAAAATCTGAACTATTAAACGAATTTTAATGAAATTTTTAAATCATTTTAAGATTAGTCTTATACATGCTTGATCAAAATTTGGTCAAGAAAAAATTATTAGAAAAAAAGTTATTGGCATTTTTCTAAAATTTGAGGATTTTTGATTTTTGTATGGGAGAGCGGAAAAAAGTCTGTAAAATCTGAACTTCTAAACGAATTTTAATGAAATTTTAAACACATGTTGAGATTAGTCTTATACATGCTTGGTCAAAATTTGGTCAAGAAAAAATTATTAGAAAAAAAGTTATTGACATTTTTCTAAAATTTGAGGCTTTTGATGTTATATTTAAATAAAAGTTTTTTTTTAGTAAAATCTTAACTTTTTATTTTGAACAAAATATTATTACTAACTATGTATATTATAAAATTAAATAAATAAATAGATAAATACATACAAAAAATAAATAAAAAAAACAATTATGAAGTAGTAATTTTATGACGCTAAAATGAGGTTTTTAGCGTCTGCGCTGATTGGAAGTATTTTCTTTTTTGCCTGTGGCCTGTTATTATTGGATCTGAGGATATGAGTATGTGATGCATCACATCTTCATTCGTCGCAATTCGGCTGCATTTTCTCGAATGAAACCTGCGGTAGGCTTTATAATCCTTATTTCGGCATTCTTGGGCTTCCTCGGAGAGCGATCCAACAGGAAATGCACAGCTTTTAATTATTTCTTCTCCAAGGATCAAAATCTTATGTACGGTTGCTGGCATATTGTACCATTTATATTTCTCAACAAACAGTTCAGCAGTTTCCCACATGTAAGCTGCACTTTTTTTTAAATCTAATTTTTCATTCGACGTTATTACTTCAAGGACAACAGCAAACCGCCGAATTAGGGATTCACTAACTCCAGTGATTTCTGAAGTCATGGTTGGATTTGCAAAAAATCTTCTGGAGGTGTTGCCGTCATTACTTGTCCCCGTACCTTGTTTTACAAGATCGACAATGATGCCCAGTTTTTCACGAAACTCCTGCTAAATTTTCTTCTTCTGAGCATCTCTAATATGGCGGGTCTCATTGTTGGTTCTCCATGCTTTAAATGGCAAATTGTAGGCAACATGGAGGATACACTCCATAAATTTTATCCGAGCGTGAAGAGGAGACATTCCCATTTTCAAAGCTTCCCTGTTTACAGCTTTGGTTCTTATATTTGTCAATTTATTCATTCCAGAAGTTGTAGTTCCACATATGAAACAGGAAGAAGCTGCAGGAGTTTCTGTTATAGATTGAGCTGTCTTCCCGTCCAGCATTGTGAACATGAGTTCGTGTTTGATTGTAAACTGACGTTCGCCTATTTGAATTATCGTCTGAGTTAAATTACTGATTTCCGTATCTATTCTTTGTTTCTCGTTTCGTATGATTTCTGCAGTTTCTTTAACAAAAGAAAATTGGATGGCTCTGCAGTATCTTGTAGAGGATGGTCGATCGTTGTTCCACACAATAATATCCCTGTTATCCTCCATAGTCATTTGCATTGGTACCAAAGATGTCATAAACATATTAGCGTCCGAAGTTTCTTCATTGTCAAATGTTTGACTGTATTGTGGTTGTCCAGAGGCACCATCACATCCCCATTTAGTGTACAATGTTAAAGACTGTCCTTCAATTCTGGTTATCTCCTCTGATGTCTTTCCTTCTAATAACCTTGTTGCAGTGTGGTCTAGCAATTTTTGTAGTGGCACACTTGCTGAGCTTTCCGTAATGCTTATATCTAAAGGATAGCACTTTTTTTTTGCTTCCAGTAATTTAATATAAGGTGGAAAAACATCATGTCCTTCATCTTTTAGGGCATGTCTTAATACTTCATATTGGCGTTTCGACAATTCTGCTTGTATAAATAATGCAAGAGCCTTATCCGGATCAAATTGTGAGCAGGAAAAGCTCTCTGATGTTGCTGCATAGTTTATCTCTTCTTGAGGAAATATATTTCTAATTTCGTCCCTCTTATACCTTTTAGCTCGATCACAGCATTCGTCAAAACTCTTTCGTGGTCTTCCCATATTAGTTGACGTTTCGGCCAATACACTTTGGGTTAGTTCTACTTCGAAAACTCCTTCGAGCCAATGAGTGTATTTTTTTTCAAAATGACTTTTTTTTCTATGAACTGCGTTCCATCGACTCAAAAAATGAGGCACAAAACGTTTATTTAATTCTGACAGCAAAGTTTCTATTTGCTCAGAAATTAAGTTGGGGTATTCCCTTTCAAAATATGGCAGAAGATTTTGAACATCATGTCCATTAGTAATAAGTTCACTACACAACACCGAATAAGGAATTTCGATTGAATGCATTTTAATGTATTGAATTCACTATTCACTATATGTATATTTGTTATTATATTTCACTTCACTTTCACTTATTGATTGATCAGAGTAAAATTTTTTCTTAAACACCTTGCACAAATGGTCAATAACTCAATACTGACTTTTTTTTAATTTAATCCTTTATATATATAGATTTAAGTAAGAGATTTTATTCTAATAAGACAGGTAATACAAAATTACGCAATACACAACAAAAACAAAGCAATAAAACTTTAAAAATAACACCTTTTTTATTTCTACCTGCCCTACTTTTAGCAAAAAACTAAAAAAATAAAGGATTATCCCTAATCCTTTTCTTTATTTTTTTTTAAGCTCTATCATATAATTTAAAATATCATAAAACTTTATTGCTTTTCGTGTGTTCTTTCCAAGAAAATTGAGTTCAAAGTTGAAAAAATTTTCCGGGCAGAAATAAATGGTTTCGCAAAAATCGAAATTCTCAGACCTGTGTCAATGTATTAATTTTGTTTTATTTTTAAAATAAAGTTTGACATTTTTTCTTAAAATAATAGGCTTAACCAGTTCATTCTGACAATTAATAACGAAGAAATCAAACTTTTTGGTAAACACCACCGTCAAAACGCAGTTTTTTGAAATCCGATTCAGTGAAACATTTTTGATCATAAATTCCACATCTGCACGTATCTGCAGCTGATTTTTTCTGTGCTTTTACATAAATGCATGGAGCATATGCTGGCATACTTACTTTCTTGGAGTCTTTTGGAGCTTTTTTTGAAATCAAAAAGTTTAAAAAAAACACATTTTTTCCTAGTACTTAAGCTTCAGACTACTTATAGAAGGTATCTTTTATAAATAATCATTTTTTTTTTATTTTAGATAATCGAAAATAGACCAATTAAATCATTTAAGAAGCTAGAGAATTTATTTAAAGGAACTTCGGAAAAAAACATCTCAAAATTTGTTGAAAATACGGTTCGCGATTTGAGTAAAATTATTTTTCAACTTTGAGGGCTTGTAAATCAGAACATACAATATATATGTTGAAAAATACTTTTAAATCATACGCTCGGGTTATATAAGAGTACTTAAACATAAAATTTAAAAGGATAAATATAACTTCTTAAAAAGACTTTTTTCCGCTCTCGCACCACTGTGCGCCGCCCGCCGGCCCATAAACCACACCAAACCGTAATTTTTTCGAGATGCAATTATGACTCATGGAGTACGTGTGGATTGCTGCCTGACCAATACCGCATATTTAACTTCCCATAGGAAGTTATTGTAATGGGTCCGATTTGACAAATTGAAAATTTTGACATTTCTCGACGTTTCAAGGTCCCTAGAGTCGAAATAAAAGATTTTTAGAAAGATGTCTGTGCGTGCGTGTGTACGTACGTCCGTACGTTCGCGACGTTTTTTTCGTCGTCCATAGCTCAAGAACCAGAAGAGATATCGACTTCAAATAAATTTTGTTATACAGATAATAAGGCAGAAAGATGCAGAAAGGGCTCTCAAGAAAATTGCGTGGGTGGTTTTTTTACCATAGCAGTTTAAAAAAAAGGTGAAAATTTTGGTTAACCCTAAATATCTCATGAACCAATGACGCTAGAGACTTGAATTAAATTTTGTATTATATATTGTAACGTGATACAAAACAATTATATTTTTGGAAAAAAATTCAATTAACGGTTTTTTTATAAATCAAAAAAACTGAAAAAAAAAATTTGTCACTTCGAAAATTTTACGACTAAAATATGATTTCATCTCCAAAACAATTTTGTGCAACGAAGAATAATGTTTTTGACATCTGATAAAATTTTGAGAAAAATCGAATTGACAGTTTTTTTTACAAAAAATAAAAACCTAAAAAAAAATAAAAAAAAGTTGGTAAAAATTGAGTTTTGACTCAAATATCTTTTCAAAACTTTGAGATATTGGCTTTAAACTACTTTTATCTTTCAAAAAATATTGGTTTCAATATTTAGTAAAGTTTTGAAAAAAATCGAATTGACAGTTTTTTTACAAAAAATTAAAAACCGAAAAAAAAAATTAACAAAAGTTGGTAAAAATTGATTTTCGACTTAAATATCTTTTCAAAAATTTGAGATTATGGCTTCTAACTAATTTTATCTTATAAAAAATATTGTTTTCAACAGTAGGAAAAATTTTGAGAAAAATCGAATTGACAGTTTTTTTACAAAAAATAATAACCTAAAAAAAAAATAAAAAAAAAGTTGGTAAAAATTGAGTTTTGACTCAAATATCTTTTCAAGACTTTGAGATATTGGCTTTAAACTACTTTTATCTTTCAAAAAATATTGTTTTCAACATTCAGTAATATTTTGAAAAAAATAGAATTGACAGTTTTTTTACAAAAAATTAAAAACCGAAAAAAAAATTTAACAAAAGTTGGTAAAAATTGATTTTCGACTATAATATCTTTTCAAAAATTTGAGATTATGGCTTCTAACTAATTTTAACTTATAAGAAATATTGTTTTCAACATTAGGACAAATTTTGAAAAAAATCGAATTGACAGTTTTTTTACAAAAAATAAAAACCTAAACAAAAAAATTAATAAAAGTTGGTAAAAATTGATTTTCGGCTCAAATAGCTTTTCAAAAATTAAAAATATTGGCTTCAAACTTATTTTATTTCACAGAAAATATTGTTTTTTATATTCAGTAATTTTTTTATAAAAATCCAACAGTCCGTTTTTTTATAAAAAAAAATAAAATCTACAAAAAATAGAACGCAAATTTGGTAAGAATTGATACAATTAGACAAACTTTTAAGCAAGACAAATCGATAGACGGGATGGGAAGTTATCAGTGTGGGTCGCATCCCAGCCTCTTTTTTGTTTATTGACGCAGCCATTCACCAAGAAATGAGCCTCATCACTGAAGATGATTTTTCGACGAAAATCCGAATCATTTTCAAGTTGTTGCTCAGCCCAATTCACGA
Organism: Eupeodes latifasciatus; assembly: GCA_920104205.1. Classification (NCBI taxonomy): domain Eukaryota; kingdom Metazoa; phylum Arthropoda; class Insecta; order Diptera; family Syrphidae; genus Eupeodes; species Eupeodes latifasciatus. Next base: position 29,966,544 of record OV049924.1, read on the forward strand.
ATATACGACGTTTCTGGTGGTCAAGCGGCTTCAGTTCTTGCGTCAATTTAATTTTGTAAGGATGTAGGCCAAGATATTTTCGCAAAATCCGCCACAACGACGTCACAGGGATGCCTAACGCTTCAGAACGTCGTGTGAGAGATACATTTGGGCTTTCTGCAACTGAAGCCTCAGCGGCAGCCATATTCTCGGCACTACGGGCATTGCTTTGTCTCACTTGCACGGGAAAATTTTGTACTGTGCCTGTGGATTGTTTGAACATTGTATGCAGTCTGTCAATCTGCCTAGTGAATACTATACGTATATTGGTGACAATAGTGGTGTCAGTGATATTGACGTGACACTTGTGAATGAGGGTGCGCTTGACCGCTTTGATTTCCACTGGTTAATCAGAGAAGGTGAAGGTGTCAGTGATCACAGCTTTTTACAAGTTGAACTAGGAAGGAAGAGGTCGGAGGTAAGATCATTAAGGAAACTATTTCAGAGACGCAGAAGATCGGAGTCTTATGACCGTGACCTCCTGAGAAGTGCCTACAGACAAAAATTGGCAGAGTACAAAAGGATGTTGTACAAGGCAAAGGCAGAAAATTGGAGATCCTTTGCAGAGACTCATAGGGAGGATCCTTGGAGAAATCTCTATAGGGTTTGTCGGGAGAGGATATCCATAAAGGTAGAATCGATCAAAGAGGGAAGTGTGACCCACATCACGTGGAAAGACAGTTTAGGGGCTTTGATGAGGGCTTTTTTCCCTAGAAAAGAATGGGGCCTTTCTAGGAGGGCAGTTCGTACCGTGTATGAGGGACTTTTTGTTGCATGTGCAACATTTGGAGCCCCCATTTGGTACAACACGGTAAAATTAGTTACGGCTAGAAATAAATTTCTCTCGTGTCAGAGAGTAATGCTCCTTGGCTCCTTGCCAGTGTGTCGCACTGTCTCTACGGAGGCAATGCAAGTGCTGGCTGGGGCACCTCCTCTTGACCTGGTGATAATTCGACTGGCGATTGCCTACAGGATATCAAGAGGAATAAACTTGTCCTCAACGGACTGGGAGGAAGCCTTAAATTTTATCGACAGGAGAGTAGGACGCATTAAAGAGTTACTAGATAGATGTGTGTTCACTAGATGGCAATCTAGATGGACAAATAGTGAGGTGGGAAGGGTAACTTTTGATTTTCTTCCCGACATAGATGAGGCTGTTAGAGTTAGGGACTTTGGTTTCTCGCTCTTCATGGGCTATTTACTCACAGGACACGGGTGCATGAATGCATTTTTGCATAGGAAGACCCTTTCAAGAACAGCGGAGTGTTCCTGTGGGGCGCCTAGTGAGAACTGGATACATGTCATTGTAGACTGTCCTCACTACTCTGATATCATAGATCTCTCTAGTATGGGAGTTGTCACGCATAAAGGTAACTGGGTCTTCAGCGGAATCCTTAGTAATAGGGAAACTGCTGGGAACCTAGATATTTATGCAAAACAAGTTTTTGCACGTAGGAGGGTGATAGGTAGGTTAGCCAACTAATGTTGTCTAGCTTGCAGTGTAGGGCAAAGAACACAATTGGTTATAGCGCCTTTGATCTTAGCTAATGAGCAAGGAAGCCAATACCAGTTTTGGTTGTAGTGCTATTGCTTTTGTTAATATGGGCTAATATATGACTGTGTTTTGTGTGTATGTGTTTCTGTGTGGATGTGCTTTGGGTGTATTGGGTTGTTATTATTAATTATAAATTAAATTTAGCTGCCTCATGAGTTGGCTTAAGAATCTCATAAGGTTCCTGGGTTGCGTATCATGGTGCATTTTGATGGATTGGTGTTGCTTTGCATTACTGCCAGTACTTCAACTGGTGGTCGCGCAGAGTAACATGAAGGCTGCCAGGCCTTGGGCTGTAAGGAGCCTATCTGGAAGTAACCTTCGCGGTTGCGAAGCTCGACCTGAAGCTATATTCGGGTACCACGGGAGACAGGAGCCCTGGGTCTTGTCGTTTCTAGTGTTTCATATACACTGGGCGACCTGATTCCACCTGTCTGAGAGGTAGGCCCCCTAGGGCAGTTCATGCCTTACACATGACTGTGAAATTGTACTGGGGTAGTACTTGTACTGCCCTGGGGTGTTGACCAACACTATTCTTGGTCCTGATATTGTGGGTAGGCCCACCGTGAAATGAGTCCTAAACGGAAGGTGTTCACGTTAAGCAAATCTATAATATCTGTGCCTGTGGATTCAAATTTTTCCACTAGACGCTCAATTGTTGGTCTGCTAGGACGATTATGACGACCATAATTTGGACGTAGCGCTTCTTAACGTTGAGCAAACTGACTCCGATTTTCGGTAGTAAATTTTAATAATTTCGACTCTTTGTTGGCTTGTATATCTTTCCTTCATGAAATTGCAAACCTTACTAAAGAGAAATGTCAAAAAAGCGACAAGAAATATGGCGTCGTTTGCTGTCCCTGTCGCTCTGCTTTTGTAGCGTCTTTGTTGAAAAACCCTGTATACATATATAATATTATTTTTTGTTCGTAAAATATTGATTTGACAACTTTTTGTTAAGATTTTTAAAGCAATATTTTTAAGTATTCTTAAGCGACTTACACCGTTTCGATTCTTCACATCACCAATACAATAGCTTAAAATTTCTTCAGTTTTGTGAATTGTAATTACAAAATATTTAACATTTTTGTATTTGATTTTGAAGCGTGTATCCTTCAATTTTTAGCAATGGCTTAGATTTTACTTGTCAACTGTCAAAGTAACATCTGCCGAAAAAACGGGATATTTGGATAATATTTTTTTAAATAAGCTTTTAAAATTTTGATTTTTCATTGTCAACGGATCCTTAAATCAGTGATTAAACTGTCACTGTCAAAATGTTAAAAAAAATGGTATTCCCAAAGTCTTATTGGACGTTAACTTTAGTTTTATTTTCATATGTTTTTTTTTTTTTTTTTAATATCAATACACAAAATCTTATGTACAGACCACCCGAACCATAAAGATAAACTAATAAAACAAAATCAAATATGTTAAATATCTAAGAATATTATTTTATGAGAAAACACTCCCAATATTTTCCCACGGTTATAATAGTACTACAAAGGTATCGGTTTTTTATTGTTTTTTTTTTTTTTTTTTTTTTTTTTTTTTAAATTCTGTTATTTAAAATATAACCAATATGTTCTATGAGAATTTAAAAGTCAATAACAAAGTTTTTGTGCCAAAACCAAAAATAAAAATTTTATGTTGTAGGTAAAACAAAAAAAGCTTAGCCAGTATATTAATGTCTTATCTTCAATCTCAATCAATCACGATAAAAAATATCTTATTGTTTAAAACAAAAATATTTATTCAATTCAAATTTTGTAGAGTGAATATTTTATGGCTTATTATTAAAATGTATTTCATTTTCTTTAACATAAAAAACAACAACAGCAACAACATTGAAATAAACCATCAAAATGTCAAAAAATTGATTTGCTTTGGAAATTTATTGTTGTTTTGATTAAATTTTTATTTGTCTTGCTGACGATCTACATTTCAACATAAACAATTTTTGTTTTATTTGTTATTGTTTAAATCTGAATTATTTTATCATTGAAATTGATTCTTTATTCAAATGAAATTATGTATGAAACACAAACAAAAAACAATCGAAGAAATTTTAACATACTCGACAATTTGTGGAATTTATTTACCATTCAAGTCGGAATTTAATAAGTTTACTATTTTTATTTTTTTTTAATATTGTCTGCAAAAATACAAATTTCAATTGACCCAGATTATAAGCATAAAATGTAAATGAACATTTTTCTTTTGTTTCCTTCATTTTCATATCATACCATTTTATTTATTTATTTATTTATGCATGTTGCATGCAGCTACTTGGAAATTTAAATATTCGAATGTATTCCATGGTATTCAAATTCTTTTCCATTGCATCAGAGTCTTCACTTAAAAGGAGCATAATTAGTGTCAAATTGAAATTTGATACAATCATTTTTAACCCAGTTTATTTATAAATTGACGTCAAAGTTGAGACTTGTCGTTTTGTTGTTATTATTTTTAAATAATATTTTTTAAGAAGTAATATGTATACGTTTCTGATAAAAAGAATGCACAGAAATTCTATAAAAATATGAATTGTAGATATAAAGTTTGTTTGGATAAGGTTTTGTGGGTCATGAAATAACTCCCACGAAATAAGTCCCACTTTTAAAAACGAAATAAGTCCCACCAAAAATTGCTATTTTGAAAGTGGGAGTTATTTCGTTTTTAAAAGTGGGACTTATTTCGTCAATTGGTGGGACTTATTTCGTTACGCTTGTTTATTTTAAGTGGGACTTATTTCGTTTTGAGTGGGAATAAATTCGTTTTGTAAAGTGGGAGTTATTTCATACCCCTAAATTTATATTTTGGTGGGATTTATTTCGTTTTAAGTGGGACTTATTTCATTTTCATAATTTTGCATTTTAAGTGAATGCTTAATAATTTTTGCCGTTATTTGTTGCTCTTCACGCTGTTTCTCATTGAATTTCATAATATTCTTTTTGTTGCTTTTTAAAAAAAATGTATTGTATTGTAGAATATGCTTTCGAAAAGTTCCGTCATTCCTTGCTCTTTACGAAATGAATGGTATTGTTTCAAATTTGTTGTTAAGTGTGCTAGTTTACAATTCTTTACGAAATGAATGGTATTGTTTCAAATTTGTTGTTAAGTGTGCTAGTTTACAAGACCTTATCATTATATTGATTAGTTAAGTTTGTGAATTTCAATAGTGAACACGAGTGTGACATACGAAATAATTGCAGGGAAGAGGAATAACAGCTTCTTTATATTTTTTTTTTTGAGAAACAATTATATATAGGGTGTGTAAAGTCGCCAGGCAGGCGCCAATATCAACAGCTTTTTTGAATAAAAGCACATTATGGCTTTATTTCTCATTTTTTTCTTATGCAAAAAGTTATATATTGGACATTTCGTAAAAGGGACAACCATAATTTTTTGTCCTTATTTCTCATGGCTCTCCTTTTTTTGTTACTTTATACTTACTATAATAAAAAAAACTTTAAAGAAATGTGTACAAACAGGTACCGAACTTAACTACTGGAAAAACAATATTAAAAAAAATTGTTGACGTAATTACGTATGTAAGTGTTTTATTATATTTTTAGTAGGAAATTGGAATTCGTGTTCCATGTTTTCTAATATCACCATTACAAAATACAACTAATCCCAATGCCACGTTAAAACTATAATATCGTCTACCATGCACTGGATCTTCAAGCCATTTATAAAGGTCGATAATTTTAATCTGATGGCCCTTCCGAAACGGTTTCCATCTTAATAATAAGAACAATTGATCTGTACTTAATCCATTTACGAATCCAAACGTTGTTACTAGTGGGACTTATGTATTTCGTTTATGAAAGTGGGACTTAATTCATTTAAGAAATATATTATTCAAGGGGGAGTTATTTCATTTTGAGTGGGAGTTATTTCATTTCAAGTAAATTTTTAAATCATTTCATTTTGGTGGGACTTATTTCGTGGGAGTTATTTCATTTTTTTAAGCAATTTTTGGTGGGACTTATTTCGTTTTTAAAAGTGGGACTTATTTCGTGGGAGTTATTTCATAGACCCAGGTTTTGTATATCACTGTTAAATATTTTAGTTTTTTTTTTGTTTTCAAGCCAATCTACAGTCCCTGGCCATATTATTAGACGCACTGCAGAATTTTTATAACTATGAGGTTATACGCAATATTTTTAAATATTATAAAAAAAAAATTCTATAAATCTGTTGTTTTATTTTTATAAAAAGTAGGAAATAGTTTATATGCTGCATACAAAATAATTTAAATGCATTACAATATTCGAAAACCTGATTAAAATAGCTGAAAATTAAAATTTTGCATAAAATCTAAAGTGCGTCTAATAATATGGCCAAGGACTGTATCTACTGAGCAACATTTTTGATAAAGGTGTTGTTAGTTAGTTAAATTTCTTAATAATCTTTAATTAAGCCTAGGACGTGGTTCTCCGTTCCATACAATAGTAGACGTTGTAGCTTTCACTACGAAGATTATTTTATAATATTTAAAAACTTTTATAAACGCTGATTTCTTGAGTTACTCTCAAAAATGTGTGTTTTTTTTTCTACTTTCACTTGTTGACAATCTAGTTTTAAAATGTTTTTGGGTTGTAGCTCTTTTAAAAATGTTATTAATGTGTCAATAAAACAATTACTATTCAAATACTATTTTCATTTTATTGATATCTTAATCAAGTTTTTGAAAAACTTAAAACTCGAAACCCTTTAAAATCTTGTTTTGCCCTAAAAAAGTTTTGGAAAAACTCAATAATATCTATAAGCGTTATAGTTCTGTACATTTGAATAATGTAATATTTTGACACAATCTTGATTTATTTAATTTTAAGTTTTTTTTTAATAGACACAAAAAGTATACATTTTTTACTTCCCATAGAAAGTAATTGTAATCGGTCCGATTTGTCGAACTGAAAATTTTGACATTTCTCGACCCCTGAGTCGAAATAAAAGATTTTTAGAGAGATGTCTGTGCGTCCGTACGTCCGTACGTCCGTACGTTCGCGACGTTTTTTTCGTCGTCCATAGCTCAAGAACCAGTAAAGATATCGACTTCAAATTAATTTTGTTATACAGCTAATAGCGTAGAAAGGGCTCTCAAGAAAAATGGGTGGGTGGTTTTTTACCATAGCACTTTAAAAAAAAAGGTGAACATTTTGGTTAACCCTCAATATCTCACGAACCAATTACGCTAGCCAGCTGAATTAAATTTTATATTATATATTGTAACGTGATACCAAACAAGTATATTTTTGGAAAAAAATCCAGTTAACTGTTTTTTTTTTATAAATCAAAAAAAAACTGAGAAAAAAATTTGTCACCTCAAAAAATTTACGAATACAAAATGATTTTATCACCAAAACAATTTTGTGCAAAGAAAAATAACGTTTTCAACATCTGGTAAAATTTTGAGAAAAATCGAATTGACAGTTTTTTTTATAAAAAATAAAAATCTAAACAAAACATTATTCAAAGTTGGTTGACTCAAATATCTTTTCAAAAATTTGAGAATATGGCTTCCAACTTATTTTATCTTATAAGAAATATTGTTTTTAACATTCGGTAAAATTTAAAAAAAAAGTCGAATTGAGTTTTTTTTTACAAAAAAAAAGACCTAAACAAAAATTAATAAAAGTTAGTAAAAATTGATTTTCGTCTCTAATAACTTTTCAAAAATTTAAGACATTGGCTTTAAAGTAATTTTATTTTATTTTTTTAAATATTGTTGTCAACATTCAGTCACATTTTGAGAAAAATCGAATTGACAGTTTTCTTATAAAAAATTAAAAACCTAAAAAAAATTAAGAAAAGTTGGTAAAATTGATTTTCGACTTAAAAATTTTATCTTATGAGAAATATTGTTTTCAACATTCAGAAAAATTTTGAGAAAAATCGAATTGACAGTTTTTTTTTACAAAAAAAAACCTAAAATAAATTAATAAAAGTTCGTAAAAATTGATTTTCGACTCAAATATCTTTTCAAAAATTTAAGATATAGGCTTCAAATTAATTCAATTTTATAAAAAATATTATTTTTAATATTCAGTTATTTTTTTTTATTAAAATCTTACAGTCGGTTTTTTCATAAAAAATTAAAATCTATAAAAAATAGTACGCAAAATTGATAAAAATTGATGTTAGGTTCTTGATATCGCGTCAATAATAGAAAACATTGGCTTCAAACTAATTTCATTCATTTAATTTGTATTTGTTTATATTAGAAATAAAAACTTTTAAGAAATGCTACTAAAATTGGTAAAAATTGGTTTTCGAATAAAAATCTCGTTAACCAAAACAGATTTTAAAATCAAACTCTTTTATCATATGCAAAATATTGTTGGTAATTTTAAATTTTTTTAAAATAATTTAACTGATAACTTTTTTAACAGATTACGAAAACCTACAAACCTTTTAAACCTTTGAAGAAGTGAGAAATATGGTTTACGCCGAATATCTCACGACGACTATCTCAGTTGAATTTTATATTATGCATTGTGAGGTATGACGTATAAATATAAAAATATAAAATATATATATATAAAAAATATAAATATAAAAAAATATAAATATAAAAAATCAAAAAAACTAAAAATATATTCGTCACCTAAAAATTGGTTAAAATTGATTGTTTAATTAAAAAAAATTAATCAATTGACAAGTTGTTATCAAAAAAAATGAATCCTACTTTCTGAATATCTAACAGAAAAATAACTTAAACTTTAATTACACTGGTTAAAAGAATCCGTTCCAATTCATGTCCAAACATACCAATACTTTTTTAAAGGATTAAATATCCGAAACGTGACTTTACATTTTTCTACCATAAAAACATGCCATTGGAAAATAAGGCTAATTTTAAACACAACATATCCTTTAACAATAAATAACGATTTTACAAAGTACAAATCTTTATCTTCTGGATTTGTTTTAAATAACTTTAGTCATGAGATGACTTATTTTTCTTCATTTGACTCTGAAGTTTTGAAAAACTTTGTATTCAATTCCTTTATGTTCTTGAATAATTCGTTTTAGATTTATTTTTAAGTGCTGATTTCAAATTCACACTTCGGATTTAGCTATGTTCGCTATGTTCCAAAAACTTGATGTTACGGGCGGGTCAATAAGTCCGTGACTTTTTGAATTTCTGACATCTTTATTGAAACAGCAACGCTGCTCCTTTCAACAGGCATCTGTCAGTTGACTCCTGTCAGTTGACTCCTGTCAAAATTTAAACTTGCTGCGTCAGTTAGTTTGTGTTTGACAGCTATTTTTATCAACTACTCACTAATTTGAGGAGAAAATGGAAAAAAGTGAATTTCGTGTGCTTATTAAGCATTATTTCTTGCGAAAAAAAAACCATTACCGAGACCAAGGCTAAGCTTAATTAATACTATGGGTACTCTGTACCATCGATTTCAATGGTAAAAAAGTGGTTTACTGAATTTCGTTGTGGCCGTACAAGCACTGAGGATGCCGAACGTCCTGGACGCCCAGTTGAGGGCTCTACACCCGAAACAATCTAAAAAATTCACGATATGGTGTTGGCCGACCGAAGATTGAAAGTGCTAGAGATTGTGGAAGCCGTAGGGATCTCGCATGGCTTAGTGGTTTCAATTTTGAATGATCACTTGGGCATGAGAAAGCTTTCCGCAAGATGGGTGCGTTTGCTCACAATGCAAGGGTGCACACATGTGCAGTTGCCATGGCTAAAATCCATGAATTGGGCTATGAATTGCTCCCTCATCCACCCTATTCTCCAGATTTGGCTCCGAGCGACTACTTCTTGTTCCCAAACCTGAAGAAATAGCTTGGTGGAAAAAGATTTGACTCCAATAATGAAGTCATCTCGCAAACAAAGGCCTATTTTGAGGACCTTGACAAATCATTTTTTTTTTAAAGGGATACAAAATTGGAGAAGCGTTGGACAAAGTGTATAGAGCTCAAGGGAGACTACGTTGAAAAATAAAATTATTTTTTTATCAAAAAATCTTTGTTTTATTTCAAAAGTCACGGACTTATTGACCCACCCTCGTATAACTACAAATTCGTAATACGATCAAAAATTGCTTTTATGCCATTTTGCGTTCTTCTTTTAAGAACCATGAAACCATAAATACTTCAGCGTTCTTTTAAGGGTAATGTGGATTTTTTGAAAAATAAGTAAGATTCTGAACATTTTAAAGTAAGGGATTTTAAAAATTAACGTATTTTATTGACAACAAAAACTACTAGCTCAAAAAGTATAATATATAGTTTTCTTTCGAATTATAAAAGGTTTTATCTCAAAAATCTAAATTGATAGATTGTTGTTGAAGTCAGATTCGAAATAAAGGGTGTCCCAAAATTAACGCAAGATTTGAATTAAATAGAAAACGCCGTTTTTAGTCTTTTGATAGTTATATTTTTATTGACTCGTAAGGTACATAGGATAGGGTTATGTATGGAATAACACATCGGACAAATGGCCTCCACGGCTTTGCATGCACATGCGCACTCTTTTGTTGAAATTTTCCATGACCATTCTGCATAAATGTGGCTGAATTTCGTTGATGCAGCCTTGAATATCCCCCTTTAATGCACGGGTGGTTGTGGGCTTGTTGACATAGACTTGTGATTTCAAATAACCCCATAAAAAGAAGTCTAATGGTGTTAAATCACACGATCTAGGAGGCCAATTTTGATCACCGAAACGAGAGAGTACACGACCTGGAAATGTCTCATGCAGTAATTGAATTGTTTCACGGGCTGTATGATATGTGGCACCGTCTTGTTGAAACCACATATTGGACACATCAATATCATCCAATTTTGGCAGAAAGAACTGTGTAATCATGTCGCGATATCGAGCACCAGTAACAGTCACTGCTTGACCAGCATCATTTTCAAAAATATAATATAATATAATAAATAAAATATGGCCCAATTATGCCTCCAGCCCAAAATCCACATCATACAGTCACGCGTTGTGGATGCATTTGTTTTTCGACAATCACATGTGGGTTCTCCGAACCCCAAATGCGGCAATTTTGGCGATTGACAAAGCCATCAAGATGAAAATGTTCTTCATCGCTTAGGATGATTTTGCTCGAAAAATCAGGGTCCATTTGTTGATGTTAAATAATCCATTCAACGAGCTCTCTTCTCTGTCCATGGTCATTACTCATTAGGCTTCAATTGTTGTGTTAATTGAATTTTGTAAGCATGAAGACACAGATCTTTGGTGAGTATACGCTGTAGAGAGGTTCTTGAAATTTGCAATTCTTGTCCACGACGTCGAATTGAGGTTCCTGGATTGTCAGCAACACTCTCACGCACTGCTTCGACATTCACATTTGAACGGCTTGTTTTTGGACGACCAGTGTGTTTGGCGTCTCCAACGGATCCAGTCTCCATGAATTTTTCAATTAATCCCTTCACAGTTGACGAAGTTAAAACACTATTCCGACCATATTTTGTATGAAATTTTCTAACTGCAGCCGCCAAGCTTTCACTATTTTTGAAATATTCTTTAACAATGAAGACACGTTGTCCTATCGTGTAACGCTCCATTTTTAATAACCCTATACTGTTAGCTGTCAAATTGCTTTTTTTCAGGGTTGCCAACACTTCACTGCACAAATGGCGGCAAATTCAAATCTTGCGTTAATTTTGGGACACCCTTTATAATTTGATTGCCATCGTCATTACTTACTTACTTAATTAAGATGGCGCTACAGTCCTGTGTGAACTAGGACCTCACCCAACAAACTTCTCCATCTAGCTCGGTCCCTAGTTAGATTTTTCCAGTTTCGCGCTCCAAGTTAGGTGAGGTCACTTTTTACTTGTGCGCGCCACCTGACTCGCGGTCTTTCTCTACTGCGCTGTCCTGTGGGTGGGTGTGGATTCGAAGGCTGTCCGGGATGGAGCATGGGTTTCCATGCGCTTTACGTGACCCAGCCATCTTAGTCGTTGGACTTTTACCCTTCTGGCTTAGTCTACGTCGCTGTACGGCCCGTACAGCCCTTACAGCGCATCGTTCCATCTTCTCCTCCACTCCCTTTCTATGCATACGGGGATGATGGTGGTCTTATACAGCGACACTTTGGTCCCTCAAGAGAAGGCTTTGCTACTCAATTGCTTTCTTAGCCCAAAGAATCAGCGGTTAGCAAGAGTTATTCTTCGTTTGATCTCAGCGATGGTGTTGTTTTCTGCGTTTATAGCGGAGCCTAGGTAGACGAAGTCCTTGACTACCTGAAAGTTACGTCTGTCGATGGTGACGTTTTTACCGAGACGTCGGTGTTGTAGGTCCTTTCTTGACGACAGCATGTACTTTGGTTTGCCTTCATTAACCGTTAAACCCATTTTTGACGCCATATTCAGGCAGAGAAGATTTTGTAAGCGATGTTAAGTAGACTGATTCCTCTATAGTTGGTGCAGTTTAGAGGGTCTCCTTTTTTCAGAATCGGGCAAACAATACTGAGGTTCCATTCATCGGGAATGCTTTCTTCCGACCATATCTTACAGATAAGTTGGTGCATGCTCCTAAGCAAATTATCTCCAGCTGCTTCGAAGAGCTCGGCATTCAAGCCATCTGCTCCAGCGGATATGGCAATCTTTACTTCGTCTAAGGCGGGAGGACGGGATTGTTGGCTTTCGTTGTCTATGTTAAATGGATCATTCTGCCTGACAGCGGAATTCGGTTCGTCGTCGCCGTTATACAGTCTGCAGAAGTGGTCCTTCCATATCCTCAGCATTGACTGCTGATGTTTTCATTCTCGTCTTTGCAGCCTTCGGTTCTAGGTTTACGTACTTGTGGATTTCGTTTCAACTGTTCATAAAACTTTCGAACTTCATTCCTGCTTTTAAAGTTCTCGACATCTTCTACCGCACGCTTCTCATGCTCTCTCTTTTTTCTTCTGAAAAGTCGGTGTTCCTCTCGCCTCTTCTGCTCATAGAGCTCGTGAGCAGCTCTCGTTCTTCTATGCAGCGCCGCCGCTTTGCGTGTCTGTTATTTGGCTGCATTTGCCTGCCGACATTCCTCATCAAACCAGGGGTTCCTTGTTAGGGGCTGCTTGAAATCCAGCACGTAAGAGGCGGCTTCTCTGATTGCCTCTTGGCAATGTTGCCACTGGTTCTCAATAGATTGTGTTGGCGGTAGAGAACGTCGTGAGAGGTTTCTTGTAACTCGGTCGGAGAAGGATTTGACGATCTCTTGAGATTGCAGCCGTTGTATCTTCTCCCAGCATCCCTGTTTAGCCTTTGGTCAGGAAACCCAAAGTGCTACCTTGGCTACAACGAGGTAGTGGTCCGAGTTAATGTTAGCTACTCGGAAAGTTCGGACATCCATGATGCTGGAAGCGTGTCTGGCGTCGATCGCAATATGGTCAATTTGGTTGATGGTAGATTGATCTGGAGAAATCCAAGTTCCTTTGTGGATGTTGAGGTGTGGAAAACGCGTACTGGCTACCATGACATTTCGCCCCGCAGGAAAGTCGATGAGCCTAAATCCGTTGTCGGAAGTGTTGTCGTGCAGGCTGTTTTTCCCAATTATGCCACCAAAGATGTCTACCCTTCCTATAGCTTGGCATTAAAATCGTCCAGGACAATTTTAATATCGTAGCTAGGACACTGCTCATATGTTTTGTCTAAGAGCTCGAAGAACATATCATTGCTGTTGTCATCTTTCTGTTCTGTGGGGGCGTTCCCGCATATCAGGCTAATGTTGCCAAATTTAGCCTTGATGCGGATGGTCATGAGGCGCTCGTTAGTTTTTCTCGGTTGCAGTCACCATAGTAAGTATCGCAGTGTTATTTTATTAATTTTCAAAGAACACAATTTGAAGGTATCAGTGTGTCTTCTTTATGCAAGATTAATTGAGTAATCATCTATCAAAATTGGTCTGAAATTGTGGAAGATATGATCTTATGTACTATCTTTTTTAAAAGTGTAATCCAACTAACGGTTTTTTTTTATAAATCAAAAAAAAACTGAAGAAAAATATTTGTCACCTCGAAAATTTTACGATCAAAAAATGATTTTATCTCCAAAACAATTATGTGCAACGAAAAATAACGTTTCTAACGTCTGGTAAAATTATGAGAAAAATCAAATTTTGAGTTTTTTTTATGAAAACTAAAAACCTAAAAAAAATAATAAAAGTTGTTAAAAATTGATTTTCGACTCAAATATCTTTTCAAAAATTAAAAATATTAGCTTTGAACTAATGTTATCTTATAAAAAATATTGTTTTCGACATTCAGTACATTTTTTATAAAAATCCAACAGTCATTTTTTTCAAAAAAAAATCTACAAAAAATAGTACGCAAATGCTACTAAAATTGGTAAAAATTGGTTAACGACTAAAAATCTCGTTAACAAAAATACATTTTGAAATCAAACTATTTTATCATATGCAAAATATTGTTGGTTATTTTAGATTTTTTTAGAATAATTTAACTGATCATTTTTTTAACAAAACAAGAAAACCTACAAACCTTTTAAGCAAGACAAATCGACAGACGGGATGGGAAGTTATCAGTGTAGGTCGCATCCCATCCTCTTTATAAATTTTGTATTTAAACAATGAACAATAATATAGTATTAAATTTTTTTATGTACAGTTTACAGCTTCCAAAATTTGTGTCCAATTTTTATAAATAATAACTCAGTTAAATTAGTACAAAAGACAATACCGGAGCTTATCACAGACCCCTTCAGAGGATATTTGCACTACGAATGTAAATAAAAAAGTGTTCAAAAACTGCGAGTTAAAGAAAAGTGACATTCCTAATCTCAAATTCGGTTACAATATTTAAGTTTTGATTGAAACTATAATAGATTTTATTTGTCATTCCTTGTACGAATATACATATGTACATAATCGATGGGGCCTGCTTTTAAATTAAAAGACGCAAACAAAATTAAAATTAAACTTAATTTTGAAGATGTCAAAAAGTTTGTATTTTCAAAGAGTACAGAAATTGTTTCCCTTCTTAACGAAACTTCAAGAACTTTGAAATGTCAAAAGCGTAAACTGTTAAAAAATTTAATCTAAAAATCCAAAAAAACTTAAAAATCATCACTTACTTTGTCTTGTTAAGTGCCTTGCACATGAGAGCGAACAACGAATGAGCGAATGGACAAACAAACGTGATTTTACATATTTCAAAAAGTCAATTCCACAAAACCACATTTAAATTATAAGGAACCAATTGACAATAATGTTAGGATAATAAAATTTGCATTTTGTTCTCTAAAACAAGATAATTTTGTAAAAACAATTTGGTAGTAACGAATTGCAGTGTGATTGCTACGAACTGTCAAACTCTATTCGCGTTCCACATACCATCCACACTGCAACGAATAAATTGTTCGCGCTCAACTTAACCTCAAAATTATACCACTCTTGTTTTGTTTTTGTGTGAAAGATCATGGCTGAGGAAAATAAGGAGAAAAGGGTTGACAATTCGTCGCTGTCTGCGAATAGAAATAAAGCTCATGTGAAAGAAAAGTCAAAATATGCGAACATCCACAGTTCACAGTTCGTAGCTCATGTGCAAGATGCTTTACTTGATAAAAACACAGGTCGGTGATTTAATTTCAAATTTCTTAATATAAATATATTTTTTCAATAAAGAGAAAAGGAGTAATAGCTGTCACTGTCAGATGTCATGTTATGGTCATTGACATATAACAAGATGGACAAATATTTATAATCTGTCAGTAAAAGACAAAGTGACATTTCGTTTGTCAATTTTACTTATCCAATTGTCAGTAAAAAATTCATCATTATGTCTTTCATTGACATACACCATAATATTTGTCCTACCAAAGACAGCTAATTTTTGACTAACTACATCCGCTTGTCATTTTGTGAACTGAATCTGATGCATAATAAACAAAAAGATATCAAGGTACCGTTGCAAGCAATAAATTCCGTATCGATGTTGCTGTCATTCAATAAATGAAAATAAAACTGATGAGTGGTGACATTTCATTTGATGAAATAAATTTAATTTTCGATAATCGACTAAGAGTCTTGATTTCAAGTTCATACTTTTAAGCTTTTATAACCTCAATGGATTATAGCAACTAAAACAACAACAACAATCTACATATGTAGGTAACTAATGTCAAAATTCTATTTCTACCAAGGTAAACAACCAATTTTGTTGTTTAGTGTCAAAATAGAGTGACAAATGTATCTGCAACAAAGTGTGCCTTATGTTAAATAAATAAAAAAGACTTTACAAAAATAAACAATCTTTTTTGTCTAACCTTGCAAGTTGTTTCTTTTTCAATGCATATAAATGGGGATACAGCCAAAGACAATACGAAACGACATTTATGGTCAAAACCGCATGTTGAGTCATTCATAATATCCCAAAGCTATATAGGCACCTACCTCCTAAACCTTACCTTGCAAATGAATTTGACAATATTTTATTTTTATTGTTAAACAAAATAAAAACACAAAAACCAACACTTGGCTAGTACAAAAATTATGTACCTACCTAAATTAACAAAAAATAAATAAATAAGAAAAATAGAATTTTTATGCAAATCTTGTTCGTTTCGATTTTTTCTCTCGCTACCGCTAGCAGTCGATCCGCCAAGCGTAGGTTTGATATAAAAGTTTGTTTGTAAAGTGTTTGGGCGGAAACTGTTAAACTGATTTTGTTGCAAAATGTATTTTTGTGAATATAATTGATTGTCATCAAAGCAATCTTATGCATTTTGCAGGCCAGGCCACACGCCATATTATTTTATATTTTTTGGCAACGGCGGTGCACAGTGGTGCGAGAGCGGAAAAAAGTCTTTTTAAGAAGTTATATTTATTATTTTAAATATTATGTTTAAGTACTCTTATATAACCCCAGCGTATGATTTAAAGGTATTTTTTAACATATATATGTATGTTCTGATTTACAAGCCCTCAAAGTTAAAAATTATTTTACTCAAATCGCGAACCGTATTTTCAACAAATTTTGAGATGTTTTTTTCCGAAGTTCCTTTAAATAAATTCTCTAGCTTCTTAAATAATTTAATTGGTCTATTTTCGATTATCTAAAATAAAAAAAATGATTATTTATAAAAGATACCTTCTATAAGTAGTCTGAAGCTTAAGTACTAGGAAAAAATGTGTTTTTTTAAACTTTTTGATTTAAAAAAAAAAGCTCCAAAAGACTCCAAGAAAGTAATTATGCCAGCATATGCTCCATGCATTTATGTAAAAGCACAGAAAAAATCAGCTGCAGATGTGGAAGTTATGATCAAAAATGTTTCACTGAATCGGATTTCAAAAAACTGCGTTTTGACGGTGTTGTTTATCAAAAAGTTTGATTTCTTCGTTATTAATTGTCAGAATGAACTGGTTAAGCCATTTATTTTAAGAAAAAATGTCAAACTTTATATTAAAAATAAAACAAAATTAATACATTGACACAGGTCTGAGAATTTCGATTTTTGCGAAACCATTTATTTCTGCCCGGAAAATTTTTTCAACTTTGAACTCAATTTTCTTGGAAACAACACACGAAAAGCAATATAGTCTTATGATATTTTAAATTATATGATATAGCTTAAAAAAATAAAGAAAAGGATTAGGGATAATCCTTTATTTTTTTTAGTTTTTTGCTAAAAGTAGGGCAGGTAGAAATAAAAAAGGTGTTATTTTTAAAGTTTTATTGCTTTGTTTTTGTTGTGTATTGCGTAATTTTGTATTACCTGTCTTATTAGAATAAAATGTCGTACTTAATTCTATGTATGTATAAAAAGGATTAAATTAAAAAAAAGTCAGTATTAAGTTATTGACCATTTGTGCAAGGTGTTTAAGAAAAATTTGTACTCTTTGATCAATCAATAAGTGAAAGTGAAGTGAAATATAATAACAAATATACATATAGTGAATAGTGAATTCAATACATTAAAATGCATTCAATCGAAATTCCTTATTCGGTGTTGTGTAGTGAACTTATTACTAATGGACATGATGTTCAAAATCTTCTACCATATTTTGAAAGGGAATACCCCAACTTAATTTCTGAGCAAATAGAAACTGTGCTGTCAGAATTAAATAAACGTTTTGTGCCTCATTTTTTGAGTCGATGGAACGCAGTTCATAGAAAAAAAAAGTCATTTTGAAAAAAAATACACTCATTGGCTCGAAGGAGTTTTCGAAGTAGAACTAACCCAAAGTGTATTGGCCGAAACGTCAACTAATATGGGAAGACCACGAAAGAGTTTTGACGAATGCTGTGATCGAGCTAAAAGGTATAAGAGATACGAAATTAGAAATATATTTCCTCAAGAAGAGATAAACTATGCAGCAACATCAGAGAGCTTTTCCTGCTCACAATTTGATCCGGATAAGGCTCTTGCATTATTTATACAAGCAGAATTGTCGAAACGCCAATATGAAGTATTAAGACATGCCCTAAAAGATGAAGGACATGTTGTTTTTCCACCTTATATTAAATTACTGGAAGAAAAAAAAAAGTGCTATCCTTTAGATATAAACATTACGGAAAGCTCAGCAAGTGTGCCACTACAAAAATTGTTAGACCACACTGCAACAAGGTTATTAGAAGGAAAGGCATCAGAGGAGATAACCAGAATTGAAGGACAGTCTTTAACATTGTACACTAAATGGGGATGTGATGGTGCCTCTGGACAACCACAATACAGTCAAACATTTGACAATGAAGAAACTTCGGACGCTAATATGTTTATGACATCTTTGGTACCAATGCAAATGACTATGGAGGATAACAGGGATATTATTGTGTGGAACAACGATCGACCATCCTCTACAAGATACTGCAGAGCCATCCAATTTTCGTTTGTTAAAGAAACTGCAGAAATCATACGAAACGAGAAACAAAGAATAGATACGGAAATCAGTAATTTAACTCAGACGATAATTCAAATAGGCGAACGTCAGTTTACAATCAAACACGAACTCATGTTCACAATGCTGGACGGGAAGACAGCTCAATCTATAACAGAAACTTCTGCAGCTTCTTCCTGTTTCATATGTGGAACTACAACTTCTGGAATGAATAACCTTACAAATATAAGAACCAAAGCTGTAAACAGGGAAGCTTTGAAAATGGGAATGTCTCCTCTTCACGCTCGGATAAAAAATTTATGGAGTGTGTCCTCCATGTTGCCTACAATTTGCCATTTAAAGCATGGAGAACCAACAATGAGACCCGCCATATTAGAGATGCTCAGAAGAAGAAAATTCAGCAGGAGTTTCGTGGAAAACTGGGCATCATTGTCGATATTGTAAAACAAGGTACGGGGACAAGTAATGACGGCAACACCTCCAGAAGATTTTTTGCAAATCCAACCATGACTTCAGAAATCACTGGAGTTAGTGAATCCCTAACTCGGCGGTTTGGTGTTGTCCTTGAAGTAATAACGTCGAATGAAAAATTAGATTTACAAAAAAGTGCAGCTTACACGTGGGAAACTGCTGAACTGTTTGTTGAGAAATATAAATGGTACAATATGCCAGCAACCGTACATAAGATTTTGATTCATGGAGAAGAAATAATTAAAAGCTGTGCATTTCCTGTTGGATCGCTCTCCAAGGAAGCCCAAGAATGCCGAAATAAGGATTATAAAGCCTACCGCATGTTTCATTGGAGAAAATGCAGCCGAATTGCGACGAATGAAGATGTGATGCATCATATACTCATATCCTCAGATCCAATAATAACAGGTTTAAGGCCAAAGGTAAAAAAGAAAATACTTCCAATCAGCGCAGACGCTAAAAACCTCATTTTAGCGTTATAAAATTACTACTTCATAATTGTTTTTATTCATTTTTGCATGCATTTATTTATTTATTTATTTAATTTTATAATATACATAGTTAGTAATAATATTTTGTTCAAAATAAAAAGTTAAGATTTTACTAAAAAAAACTTTTATTTAAATATAACACCAAAAGCCTCAAATTTTAGAAAAATGTCAATTATTTTTTTTCTAATAACTTTTTCTTGACCAAGCGTGTATAAGACTACACTTAACATGTGTGTAAAATTTCATTAAAATTCGTTTAATAGTTCAGATTTTACAGACTTTTTTCCGCTCTCCCATACAAAAATCAAAAACCCTCAAATTTTAGAAAAATGTCAATAACTTTGTTTATAATTTTTTTTTTCAACCAAATTTTGACCAAATATGTATAAGACTAATTTTAACATGTATGCCAAATTTCATTTAAATCCGTTGAACCGTTCAGATTTTACAGACTTTTTTCCGCTCTCCCACACAAACCGAACCACTGTGCGGCGCAAGAGAATTTCAAAAATGCAAATTAGTTTGTTGAATTTGAATGTTATTCAGAAACTTATAAAAATATTACACTTTTTTGGTCTGTTTTTTTTTGATTTTATAAATATTTTTGTTTTGCTAAGTTTTTGTTTATAGATCAAGATTGTAGACCATGAACATTAAATTATTGTTAATAGTTTGTGTCATTTGTAAAATATTTGTCTCATAACATTTGTAATTTAAAAGAGTTTACAAAATTCTTTGCTATAAATTTGATGCTATCGGAGGTCTTTATTTTATTCAGATTATTATCTGTTTAAGCTTTCATTTAATAAATGAAGTTATTTGAACTTACATATTATATACCTTTAAACCTATAAATGTTTAAATTAAGTCAAAAAAGTCATTAGGTATATTGAGAAAAAGACTTATTTTTAAAGATAAATATATTTCAAATTATTTAACTTAATTTAATTTTTGTTTTTTTTTCTTTTCAGGTAAATAAAAATAAACATTACATGTTAAAATGTATTTGAATAGAAACTTTTATGAAAGGTAATTTTTATTTATACGAGTATTAGATTGAAAGAGTGATTATTCAATAGAATATAATTTGGTCTACAATAAATTTTGAGATGAAGATGGCGCTTAATTCGAGTCTGGAACTACATATGGGTGATTATACAAAAGTTGGGTAACTCGATGTCATCAACCAATATATACAAAGTCTGATTATATTTTATTGAGATTGCAATTTATTTTAAAACAATTTCAGTTCTTCATTTTGAATACAAGTTATTAAAAAAACACAATTAGTTCTTAAAACGTCAGTCCTCTGGCATGTCACAACCCTGAAAACCAACCATTAAGTGACTGTCTATTAAACATTATCATTGATTTGAGAAAACTTATTAAATTTATACAATCTGCGATGTATATAGTTTAATATATACTACAACTTTCATAATGCAGTGTTTTCCACTTTATTTAAAAAAATAAGAAATTTTGTGTTCAGTTTTATTCGTCAGTTTCTTGTGTGTTATTTAAATTTAAAATTCGTGCGAAATATCGCCGACTCAACGTCAAATCCCACATTGAATTTTAATGTTGGTAATAAAGTTAGTTGCGGGTCGCACAATTTGACGGCCACCATAACTGTACCAGAGTTTGGGTTATGTTTGTTGTCTATACACGTGCTTAGCCAGTCAACACGTCAGTTTTATGGTGAGTCGTTATTTTTTTGTTAATCTAAAGTTTATTTTTATTTATTCGTATTAGACTTTGATTTGTTAAAATGTAGTTTGTTGATATTTGAAATTACAAAAAAAAACATTAGTCCATATTATAATCTCAAATGTCGTCTTTTTCGTCAGTAGTGTGGCGTCAGTTCTGTTTCAGGTAAATTGTTATTGTTCTTCATTTCTTGATCATTAGTACTTTTAAGATGAATATTGTTAGATTTTTTTTGTTGATTACTTTGAAATATTTAGTAAAACTATGTGAAAGTAGTAAAAGATAAGTGAATAACGTTACGTTAAATGTCAAAAGTCTGTTTTGGAAACCGATGTAGTATTTTCTCCTAGTATTACATATGTATTAATAATTATTTTTAATTGTTACTAAGTGATTTTAAGTGATCATTATTAAATCCTAAGAGATTTTTACTAATTTGTATTAAATTTCATTATAATACTTTCAAAACTGTGTATACTCGTCAGTCCTCTGGCAGTCAAATTCTGAAATTTTTAAATATGTATCTTACAATATACTCAAAAAAGTGACTGGCCCGATTGGGAACAATATATTAATTAGATTAGCTATCATATTCACCCGAATTTATAGAAGTTTGATTTAAAAATTATCGTAAACAAAATATCCTCAAAAGTTACCCAACTTTTGTATAATCACCCATATGTATATTTGTTCCGAAAAGATTAGTTATTATTATTATTATAAGCTTTTATTGCCTTATCATTTTAAATACATTTAAATACATCTATAGTAGCGGTCAGCAATAGGCGGACCGCAGTCCGGATACGGAAAGGTCAAACTGCGGTACGCGGACCACAAAAGCCAAACTACCGATTCAATTTAATAACATATGCACGTATGTAAACTAAAACAAAATTAAAAAATGCTTCTCTAACACACAAGCAAGTGCATTTGCAACTCCTTTGCGCAATTTTAAATATGGCGGTTATATTCACAGACAAATAAATTAAATTGACATACAAAATGTAAACAATCGCTTTTTTTGTAAGTAAAATTCTCTCTGCAGTCGAATCGGTTGTCAGTCTTATTGTGAGAGCTTTCGTTCGATATCGATTTTTTTAATAAATTTTTGTGTTTTAAAAGGTTTTTACAAAAAAAATAGTTTCTTTCTGAATGTGAAACAGAGGTTCTCCGAAAAAGCTATTTTCTCTTTTAGTGGGCGTGGAAATGAGCGGAATTTTCTGGTGCAAATTTGTCTTGCTATTGGCTATCATTCCTGAAAATTTCATCAAAATTGGTTCATTAGTTCAGATTTTATAGAGTTTTGTCCGCTCTCCCATACAAGGTGCCCCACTGTGCGGCGTATTCAGACTTACTGCAACACAACAATTATTCGTTGGCTAAGTAAAGGTCATGTTATTGAACGTTTCTGGATGATTAAAGAGCAAGTTGGCTTCTTCTTCTTCTTGCAAACCTTTGATACGACGGAAGCAAGGAAGCACTTGGAGTTCATAACAAAAGAGCGCAATTGTACTAGCTTTGGCTTTTCTAAATTATGTTCTGAAATATTCAAATGAGCTTAACATCCAGTTACAAGGAAATGGGACTACGACTTCGTCGTAAGCTGGATGTTTTCGTAACATATATTGCTAAAAAAGAATTCATTAATTTCCCAACAATTCTTGAATATAAAAAGAAGAACACTGAAGAAAAAGAGATTGCAGTGCTTTCAAACTTTCTATCCGATCTTAAAAGCAAATTTGCTGTAAGATTCCAAGATTTTGCAGAAATTGTGAAGCTATCTCAATTCCTTAAATTGCCTTATGAAGGCACTGCAGTAGCAGAATGAAGTGGCTGCGAAGTTATTCGATCTTACAAAAGCTTTGTAATGACCGTCTGCTAACTCTGATTTGTCCCGAAAATGTCGAGTCTAAACGCTTGAAAATTAATTGACTTCAAGAAATATTTCCTTGTAAATATTTAAAACAGAATCCACTGAAGAATTTTGGGTAAGCATGTCCAGAAAAATATCAAAATTGCAAAAAAATTAGCCATCTTTTCGTTGTAATGTTATAACTCAACAATGCCTTTACCGATTTGGCTAATTTTGGTCTTGAATTATTCGTGGAAGTCCAGAGAAGATTTGTACGTAGAGAAAATTAAAAAATATCTTGAAAAAGTGTAAAATCAACATCTTTCTATACTCCCATATACAAACAATTTGTACTAATACTTAAAAGCCAATTTGAACCTTTGACATAACAATCGAAGACAAAAAAAGTATAACGTTAGTTCTGTCAAACAAATTTAATGTCATCATATGTCATTTCATTTTATCAGCGATAATTATTGCTTTGTTGTGTTTATATTTTAGTATATTGAGTTATTGCTTTGTGTTTATAAAGGGTGATTTTTTAAGAGCTTGAGAACTTTTTTTTTTTAAAAAAACGCATAAAATTTGCAAAATCTCATCGATTCTTTATTTGAAACGTTAGATTGGTCCATGACATTTACTTTTTGAAGATAATTTCATTTAAATGTTGACCGCGGCTGCGTCTTAGGTGGTCCATTCGGAAAGTCCAATTTTGGGTAACTTTTTCGAGCATTTCGGCCGGAATAGCCCGAATTTCTTCGGAAATGTTGTCTTCCAAAGCTGGAATAGTTGCTGGCTTATTTGTGTAGACTTTAGACTTGACGTAGCCCCACAAAAAATAGTCTAAAGGCGTCAAATCGCATGATCTTGGTGGCCAACTTACCGGTCCATTCCTTGAGATGAATTGTTCTCCGAAGTTTTCCCTCAAAATGGCCATAGAATCGCGAGCTGTGTGGCATGTAGCGCCATCTTGTTGAAACCACATGTCAACCAAGTTCAGTTCTTCCATTTTTGGCAACAAAAAGTTTGTTAGCATTGAACGATAGCGATCGCCATTCACCGTAACGTTGCGTCCAACAGCATCTTTGAAAAAATACGGTCCAATGATTCCACCAGCGTACAAACCACACCAAACAGTGCATTTTTCGGGATGCATGGGCAGTTCTTGAACGGCTTCTGGTTGCTCTTCACTCCAAATGCGGCAATTTTGCTTATTTACGTAGCCATTCAACCAGAAATGAGCCTCATCGCTGAACAAAATTTGTCGCGAAACACATTTCGAACCGAACACTGATTTTGGTAATAAAATTCAATGATTTGCAAGCGTTGCTCGTTAGTAAGTCTATTCATGATGAAATGTCAAAGCATACTGAGCATCTTTCTCTTTGACACCATGTCTGAAATCCCGCGTGATCTGTCAAATACTAATGCATTAAAATCCTAACCTCAAAAAAATCACCCGATATTTTCCAAAATATTGTTGAGTTATTGCTTTGTGTTTATATTTTCCAAAATATTGTTGGGTTGTTGAGTGAAGGTAAAATGCCAGGAGCAAGACGACCAAACATAGGCCGGTGAACGCGTAATGCAAATCAAGTGGCATTATTAAGACGATCTCAGACTACAGATGAACGCGCACAAGCTATTGCATTTCAGCATTACCTTAATTAGGTACCTGTACTTAATCTTGCACGGCGATCACGAATAATTACAATAGTTAGATTGATTATAGTATGTACGGATACATTGGAATGATGGACGCAATATGTCCACATTGTGATGCGGCTAACTTACCAGGTGAAACGCCCGGAATGTGTTCTGCTAATGGTAAAGTGAGATTCAATTATTTTTGGGACATCTCAAACGTCGAAGCAGTTTTTAAGTAATATTTAACAATACAATTCGGCATTTCAAATGTTTCTTTTGATTTATCATCAAGCCGGTTCGTTATTGCCATACCCCAACGCTGATCATAATTTTTTGCAAATTTATTTTATTGGTGATGAAAATCGTGAATTGGATCAACGTTGTGCAATTGTTTCAAATACAAGACGAGAAATTATTCGTGAGCTACAAAGGTTTTTCCATCAGCATAACGCATTAGTTCATTTGTTCAAAATTGCTCTTGATCGTATGCCATCTGATAATCACAAAATTGTAATAGCACCAAATTGAATATTCAACAAAAACATGTACATAGGTATATGACACAATCATGCAAGGCAAAACTTTCGTTGTATCATTGATTTTAGCGACTATATGATCGAAACAGAAAATTGCATTGGCACTTGCATCTTCGGGAATAGCTGCTACATTATTAGAAGGTGGTCGGACCGCACACTCTGCATTAAAATTGCCATTGAATGTACACGTGATTGAAACTCCAACTTGCAATATTTCGAGAAAGCATTTGATCGAACAATGCAAGATTTACGCGGTAATCAACAGCTTTTTGGTGGTGCTCTGATATTGCTGTCAGGGGACTTTCGTCAAACATTGCCTGTCATTCCTCGATCAACTCCTGCTGATGAAATAAACGCCTGTTTGAAGTCATCAGTTTTTTGGAGATATTTACGAAAAATGACACTGAACATTAATATGCGTATTCACCTACATAATGATGCAACTGCCGATGAGTTTTCAAAACAATTGTTAGAAATTCGTGATAGCAAAATACCAATCGACAATACCAAGCAACGGATTGATCACTTTACCGAACAATTTTTGGACAATTTCGCAATCTATAGATGAGTTGATTGAATGTGTTTTTCCGAATATTCTTCAGAATTACAGAAATCATGATTGGTTGAGAGAACGCGGCATTTTAGCACCGAAGAACATTCATATCAATGGCATTAATATTCAAATTCAAGCGAAACTGCCAGGTGTAGTCACGTTATATAAATCAATTGACAGTATTATGAATCAAGATGAGGAAATGAATTATCCAATTGAATTTTTAAATTCATTGGAACCGGCTGGTATACCACCGCATTGCTTGAATCTGAAAATTGAAAATATTGTTTATCCAACTGTTTTAGACTAACCCATATAGACCCACCATAGTAAGAGTACCCAATTCTTTTTTATTTTTTAGTTTTTACTCTTTGCTGATAAATATAATATAAAAAATATATCATTTGGGTCATTTGGACTTTTAAATTAAATTAATTTAAATTTAAATTAAATTTAAAATATTTTTTGTCTGAATAAATGAGCTTTATAATAATTTTTTTTATTACTATGCCTTATACGTAGCGAAGCACGTACCGGGCCGCTAGTATGTACATATATGCGAATCGTCTATCTCAAAAATGAATTTTTTGAAGAACAAATATCGTTCGAGATTATCAGACTCCCACCTTGATGATACTCTTCGCATTTGCTGTTCCCCGCGTGAACCAAACTATAAAAAAAAACTGGCTCAAGACCATCGTTGTAAAAACTACAAAACTTTTTTAATTTTTTTTCTGGACCTCGATTAAAATGTTTTTAGACGTATCTGGACCCCACTTCAAACTAATTGCCGACCCCTGATCTATAGATCCAATTTTTAGATTTTTTTTTTATATTAGAATTTTTTAAAATTATTAGATAGAATGATACGGGGAGAGTACGATAACTTTGGCGACAAAGTTTTATGACGGATTTGTATAGAACAGTTAAAAACAAGCATTTTTTACTATAGGAGGGGGGGTCTATCTCCCTCCGTTTAGGCGGTAGGGGCAGTTTAAAAAATATGTACATTAAATGGAAAAAAAATAATTAAAAAATAACGGTAATACTTATAATTAAGTATTATACCTTTTTTTAAAGCCAACACTTTTGTCTATTAGCATGTTTTTAAATCAAGTCAAAACTATGCATAGTTTTTGAAAAAAATTGTTTTAAAATCAAAATTTGTGCAAAAAAAAGTTAAAAAAAAGGTTTAAAGTGTAATTTTTCAAAACTTTCAGATTATCTACTATTTTTTTTTTATAATTCATTACTCTTATTTGTTTTTGATCAAAAACTGAAAACTAGATGACTTGATGTCTTCTAGTTCTTGAGAAAATTGAAAATTACCAAAACAAAATATTTTAATTAAATTACTTTTTCCTTGCTTAAGTATTAACGTAGTCTTATTTTGATAGTAATAATCGAATATGGATTAAGATAAATTAATTTTTCTTAAATCCAGCTTATTTAAATGCAAAAGAAACTTTGCATGCACCCCATCTTGCACCCACCGCACCTTGCACCATACCCACCTTGCACGCACTCCAACTTGCACCCACCCCAAATCCTATAGTGTGCCCAAACAGGGGGGTTGCAGGGGGGCAGCATGCCCCCCCTTACAGATGCCACTGTTGCATACACCCAAACACGCAATACGCATACGCAAATACCATTATTACTATCAAAATAAGACCACTCAAGCAAAACAAATTAAAATAGTAGTTGTGGTTATTTTCAATTTTCTCAAAAACTAAAAGACATAAAATCTAGTTTTCAGTTTTTGATCAAAAACAAATAAGAGCAATAAATTCTGAAATAAAAACAATGGTAGATAATCTTGAAGTATTGAAAAAGTTACAATTTAAACCTTTTTTTAATTTTTTTTACTCAAATTTTGAGTTTAAAATTAAATTTTTATTTTCAATTTTCTCAAAAACTAAAAGACATAAAATCATCTAGTTTTCAGTTTTTGATCAAAAACAAATAAGAGCAATCAATTCTGAAATAAAAACAATGGTAGATAATCTTGAAGTATTGAAAAAGTTACACTTTAAACCTTTTTTAACTTTTTTTACTCAAATTTTGAGTTTAAAATTAAATTTTTCAAAAACTACGCATAGTTTTGACTTGATTTAAAAACTGGCTAATAGAACAGAATGTTGGCTTTAAAAAAATGTATACAACTTAATTGTATGTATCACCGTTATTTTTTAATTATTTTTTTCCATTTTAAATAATAACTTTTTTAAATTGCCCCTCCCGTCTAAACGGGGGGAGATAGACCCCCCTCCCATAGTAAAAAATGCTTGTATTAAGACCCTCTACCAAAAACCGTTATTATGTCTTGGCGCCAAAGTTATCGTACTCGTGCCAATGATACAAATTACAAAATTAAATTATATTTTTCTTTTTTCAATTTTTTATTATTAGTTTTTGGCGTAAGCCTCCTCCTCACTGTACCAATTTTTGTTTATTTGGCAAATATCGTCGCTCCATCTCTTGTTCGGTCGGCCTGTTCGTCTCTTGCTTTCCGGTCTCCATTTTGTTGCCAACTTTGTCCATCTTTGATCCTGTAATCTTGAAATATGTCCTGCCCAACTCCACTTTTGTCTTTTGGTTCTATCTATCACGTCAATTATTCATATCATTTCATTTCATTTATTTGACAATAATGGTACGTACAGTAAGATTACATCTTTTATAGTACTTAGATATAATATGTTTACAAATTTTAATTTAAATAAATACAATAAAAGAGAACTAGATTTTATTAATGTTGAAAGCAATTCTTTGTGATTGAAGGGAAAAGGGAAAGGATTATGGTTGAATTGGGAGAGACAAAAAGTGAAGAAATATTGCAGTTTTAAATCTTGTATAGTTAACAATTAATTTAATTGAAGATATGAGCGAGTTCCAGAGTTTAACAGCACGTATGAAAAATAAACGGGACGAGTTCAGACAATTGCCAAGTTGAGGGGGGGTAATATTGATACTTCTAGCGGAACGGTTAAATGAGAGTTTTGTAAACAGATAAGACGGAGCCTTAATATGAATTAATTTATGTAAAAATAAACAGTTTCTTACGTTTATGTATTGCTGCAGTGTGGAACCCAAAATATTTTTAGAAAATTCCGAAACATGGTCATATCTACGTAACCCATAGACGTAACGGACAGCATCATTGAAAGCAACTTGCAGTTTTTGTTTGGATAGTGAATCAAGATCACTGTACACTATTTTAGCATATGATATGAGGGGAACTATTAAAGCAATTATTAGTTTACGTCGAGTTTCAACTGTGGTAAAGTATGTTGAAGGCCAAAATTTACGTAAGCATCCATAAATGCGACCAATGACATAATTAGTGTGTCTATAGCCTGACAGATGGCGGTCAATAGTATATCCAAGGCTGGTGCAATGATCCACTACTTTAATTAAACAATCACTTAGCCAAATATTAGGTAGAGTAGAGAGATCAAACTTTTTCTTCGAAATTGGACTGACTAGGATCTTGGAAGGATTTAAGAATAGGCCATTTGCAATGGACCACGGTTAAGATCCTCGTTGATGGAGAGGGACAGTTCATTGAGCTGATGTAAAGGCCTGGCAAGATGGAGTTGAACATCGTCAGCATACAGGTGAACCGAAGAGTGCGAACAACACGCAGGCAGATCATTGATGAACATACAAAAGAGTATTGGACCAAGAATCGAACCCTGTGGGACTCCTTGTGTAACAGAAAATTATTCGAGTACTGTTTCGGATGTCTTCATTTCTTATCCTTTCGCTGGGTCTTATTCTGAGGATTTTTTTTTGGATTGACAGATCCTTAGCTGGTCAAGAGATTTCGTAGTCAAGCTCAGGGTAAGCACCGGCAAAATAGCGGAGTCGAAGAGATATTTTCGTGTTTCTACACTTTGGTCCAGTTCTAAAATCTGTTTGAGGCTACAGAATTGTTACCAGCTGTTTGTGATGCGTCTGTTGATTTCTTTTTTGTCTTGGTCCTTAAAAGATTTTAGTTGTCCCAAGTATATATAGTCCTCTATGTATTCTATTTTTTCATGGTCCAGAATTATATCTTCTCTGATGTGGTTTGTCATCACTTTTGTTTTTGATTTGTTGATTTGTAGTCCATAGTTCTTGCACAAGCTAGTTAGGTTGTTTAGGAGTTGTCCACATATCCTTATACCATATTTTGTCTTCCAGTTCATCTTTTGAAAAATATCCTCTAAGACTGCACTAAATAGTGTTGGTGAAAGCGGGTCTCCTTGTCTGACGCCTCTTGTTATTTTAAATTTACGTCCTGTACTCTCTGTTTTTATTTGTGCTACATTATTTTTGTATATGTTTTTGATACTCCTTATAACGTTTGGGTTCATAATTTGATTTTCTAGAGATGTCCATATTGTTTCGTGTTCATATAGCTGTCAAATGCTTTACTGAAGTCTATGCATAAAAAGTATATTAGTTGTTGAAATTCATTGCACTTGATATTGATATTAGTTGATTCATCGTCTGTAGGTGGTCTGTTGTTGAGAAACCTTCTCTGAATCCAGCTTGTTCCCTAGGTTGTTTATTGTTAAAATCTTGTTTAATGTTCCTGTAGATTGTTTTTGAAAACAGCTTATAAATTGTCGAAATGTTACTTATAGGTCTATAGTTGTTCAAATCGTCTTTTTTTTCCTTTTTTATGTATAAGTGTAATGGTTGTTTCTCTCCATTGCTTAGGGATTTGCTGAGTTCTTATGATTTCGTTAAACATAAATGTTAAGATTTCGGAAAGCGATTCTTTCCCGTATATTATCATTTCTGCAGAGATTCCATCATTTCCAGTGCATTTGTCCTTTTTCAAATCGTCTATGGTCCTTTCAATATTTTCTTTGCTAAACATGGGAGTTTACGTTGTTAGGAGATTGATATCTATGTTTTCTTCTTCATTTATATGCTTGGTCGAGGAGAATAGTTTTTCGAAGAACTTAGTAGCATTTTCGTTTAACTCTTTTCTATTTGTTATGTTGCTTGCATTTTGGCTTTTTAAGCTAATAATCCATTCCTGTTGACTGTTAAGTAATGATTTTGTTTTCCTTATTGATTTTGTTTGTCTAATCGTATCTCTAGCTATTGTTTCGTTGAACTTGTTGATATCTTTCCTTATTTCTAGTTTGATAGTTTTTTCTTAATTCTTTTAGTTCAGTTTTTTCTTGGTCAAGTAAAATTGTTGCTTGGTTCGTAGAGTATCTCTTTTTGAGATTAAGTTTTTTTTATTGTTGGATAATTTAACTTTTGATGTTTTGGTGTCCATAATTGATAGTTTTGCAGAGTTTTTTATAATTTTTTCTAATTCGTCATTTATGTATTTTGTATGTCACGATTTGAGGTTGATAATTGATTTATCTTTGCTGTCAATGTTTGGTTATAATCTACTATTTTTTGGTCGGGAATCATTTTTGGGATGAAATGGACTTGTCGGTTTCTTTTCAGTGTCTTATGGCTTATAATGAATTCTGTTCTTACTAATCTGTGGTCGCTGTCGAACTTTACGTTGTTGAGCACGGATATGTCTTTGACAGTCTCAATTTTGTTTGTCAGAATCAGGTCTATTTCATTTTTTATTTTACCATTCGGTGATATCCATGTCCATTTTCTGTTGGCGTTTTTTAGATTAGTACTGGGATTTATTCTGGAGTGCTTTCTGAAAGATTTGTATTATGTCAAGATATTTGTCAATAAAACTTCATGTCTCTCTAAGTTATTTTCTTTACTATATACATATGAACGTCTCATAAAGGCTGATAAGTAGAATTCATTTTCCCAAGACAGTGAGATTAAGCATTTGCAATGAGACAAATCTCTATTCGATATCCAAGAAGATTGCTCCATATCAATATCTCAGTCTCGAAAATGGTTAGTTTTCAAAATTTATTCTTCAAATGAAACCAGTGTTTGTAAAAATCCTATACGATACAAGATCAGGGTACGAATATTTCTTTTGTTAATTACAGAACGTCTAGTAGATCTTGAAATTGATATAGTATCGTAATTTGCAGAAACTTTTGTCTAAATTTATATAAAATGTAAATAAGTAGGTACTACTACACAAAAATGTAAAGCAAATTTTTAACTATAATGAAACAATACTTTGTAAAGAACGTGATATGTTTTAACATAAGATAACTATTTAAAAGTCACTCAAATTGCACCAGGGCATACTTTTTAACCAGAATGGGAACGTAATCCAGCCTTTTTTGTACTTACTATTTATCATCAACTTCGATTATGATCCTTGATAATTAATTTTGATTGTTTTCAAAAAACCTTCAGCAATTCGGCATTGAAAACTAGGAAAACCAAAAAACTGGAGAAAAACCGTCATTCCAGTTACCATACCGAAAACCAGCAGTTTTTTATATATTTTTTTTTGTTAAGGCCTTATTTATTTATTTATTTATTTATTTTTTCTTATCAATAACATATTTTAAATGCACTATTAATAAATGGTAAATAGGAGAACTAGCAGCAGAATACTATCGGCTCCTGTTAATGCCTTAATTTGTGTTGAAACAAATATACAACCATTTTGATTCGTGAGATATTAAATTAACGAGTACAGCCTAAACATTTTGCGAGCTCTACCGCTTAAACAAAGTAAACCTTTTTTTCACATATGAAAATCTCTAAAATAAGATCGATATCATTTTGTTTGAGATTTGTCTCAAAACTATTTTACAAAAACTCAAAGTATTGAAATTTGAGACTGAGAAAAAACATTTTATATACCACCGAAATTTCAAATCTTGATGGATTGAAAACTCCTAAAAAACTTAATTTCAATCTTAAAACTATTAAATTTGTTGGACTTTTTTTCAGAAAAGTTTTAGTGCATTTCTGGTAAGAAATGTTCGAAATATGTCAAAATAAATGTCAAATTACTCCAAAATTCGTGTGAGATTTGTGTGGCCTCATCCTAGAGGTTGGCAGTTTAAGTCAGAGAGTCAACGATCGGAACTCTTACATTGATCGTCGGTCATTAACTATGCCTCGTGTAAACTCCGTGTAGAAACAATCTTTCGAAAAGAAAAGACTGAATAAAAAAGTGCTTACTGAGTGGCAATCAATTTTCCATAAATCACAGCTAGTTTTAGAGTTTTTTATCCAGAAGATTAAAAACACAAAATTGAAGCTTACAATGCCTTAAAAATAATTAATAACTTTTGTTTAAATGACAGTTGAATTGTCTTTGAGAAAATTAAAACTTATTGGATTTTTCAAGCTTTAAAACCAATATAGTTAAAATAACTAATTAAAATAAATAATATGTATTTAAAGTAAATTGTCATGTTGTCTACTTCTGCGTCAGATTCATTTTATAATTTCAAAAAAAGCTATTATTCAAATCATTGAATTCAATGACAGAGAATTGAAAAATTGAAATCATTGAATTCAATGATAGAAATTTGTAATGATCATGTGTTGTGTTGTTTGACTCAAACAATTATTATTACATTTAGAAGATAACAGTTTGAATAAATTTTGACAGCAAATTTATTGCATAATTGACATTTGAAATAAAAAAAATAAATTTTCGGCATCTTTTTTCATTTAAAAAAGGATATAAGTAGAAAGTACTTATATCCTTTTGGAGCCTGAAGACGAAGTACTGGTTGTTGGTGATTTTAATTTACCCAATAAACGCGTCATCTTCAAACGAGTTTTTATTAACAGATGGTATGTCTTCATGTGGCTTAAGTCAACTCAACGGTGTGAAGAACCGTTTTGGAAAAACACTCGATCTGGTATTTTTCTCCGAAACCATATGCTCTGAAGCAGCTGTGATTTCTTCTGCTGTCAAAATTGTGGACGAAGATCGCCATCATCCTGCATTAGACATTGCACTTAATTTAAACATGGCTTCACCTCATATGCTATCTGATAACAACAAACTAGAATTCAACTTTAGTAGGTGTAATTTTGAAAACCTTTTTAACTTATTATGTACAATCGATTGGGATCACTTATTTTGTAACTTAAATATTGACGATATGTGTAACATTTTTTATTTAACAATTTTTGACTGTTTTTACAAGACGATTCCATTTAAAAAGACTAGAAATAACTTGAGTGCCCGTGGCATGATGGCTAGTGCGTTGGACTGTCATGCGAGAGGTCTTGGGTTAATTAATTAAAAAAAAAAAAAGAGTTTTCACGGGTACTGCCTCTTGCGAGGAATTGACAAATTCTCCAAGAGTAATTCTTGTCATGAAAAAGTGCATTCTCAAATTAGCCGTTCGGATTCGGCATATAAATTGTAGGTCCCCTCCATCCCTGACAACATTACTCGCACACATGAATGGTTGAGAGTTGTAAGTCACTAGGCCCTGGTTCTCTACGGACTGTTGCGCCACCTAATTTATTTAGAAATAACTTGAGCGTTCCACCATGGTTTGATTCTCACGTTAAAAACTTAAAAAACAAAAGGAACAAAGCTTGTATAAGTATAATCAAACAAGAACTGATGATGATTATAGGACGTTCATTATAATAAAACAACTTTTCACTGACTACTCTAACATCCTATATGACGACTACATTCGGAAAATTGAATTAAACCTTCAAAATAATCCTGACAGTTTTTGGAAATACGTTAATCGTAAGAAGAAAACATGTGGGTACCCTAACTTAATGACTGATTCGACATCAAATAGTAATGAGCCGAGAATAATTGCGAACATGTTTGCAAACTACTTCAAAGATGCTTTTGTAGATTATAATACTATTAGTTTTCCTAACACATCTACCACTGTTTTAAATTTCCCCCACTTAAATTCTATCAATTTCGTTATAAGTGAAGATACTGTCCTTAATTGTATCCTACAACTTGATGAATGTTTTAGTCCTGGTCCCGACGGTGTACCATCATCCATTTTAAAGAAATGTGTTGCGTATTTAGCACACTCGTTATGTGTTCTTTTTAACATGTCTTTAAGTAACTCGCTGTTTCCTTTTATCTGAAAGAGCTCCTTCATAATACCAGTACACAAAAAAGGTCCTAAAAACGAAATAATGAACTACCGACCTATTGCAAAACTATCTGTGATACCTAAACTGTTTTAGTCAATCGTATGTAGCGTCCTTTCTTTTCATTGTAGTTCAATTATCTGTGATAACCAGCATGGTTTTGTTAAAAAGCGTTCAACTGTTACTAATCTGTTTAACTTTACGTCCTTTTGTTTAGATGTTTTTGAAAAACGTGAACAAGTAGATTGTATCTTTACTGATTTCAGCAAGGCCTTTGATAAATTGTGTCATAAAACATTACTTTTAAAACTATCACAGCAAGGTTTTAACGACTGTTTCATAAACTGGATCTCCTCATATTTGCAAGATAGACGTTATAGTGTTAAATTTAGTAATGAGTGTTCAAGTTCATTTGTTGTGAATTCTGGTGTCCCCCAGGGAAGTCACCTTGGTCCTATTCTATTTGTTTTATTTATAAATTACTTGGTTTCGATCATACAAAATTCGTCTGTCCTAATATATGCTGATGACATTAAAATTTAAAAAAAAATTAACTCTACGTCTGACTGTCTTCTCTGGCAAGAAGACTTAATATTATTCAGGGAATGGTGCAATAATAATCGTCTTGTTTTAAATGTTGACAAATGTAAAACCATGAGCTTTACACGCAAAAAAGTTCCAATCGTTTTTAATTACATGTTTGATTCTTGTCCTTTAAGCAGAGTATATGTATTTTCTGACTTGGGTGTTGTCTTAGATTCGAAACTAACATTTAATGAACATATTAATTTCATAGTTAAAAAAGCAAACAGAGTTCTGGGTTTCATTAAGAGATTTGGCTGTGATTTCCGAGATCCATATGTTTTAAAATTACTTTTTGTTTCATTTGTGAGACCAGCCCTGGAATATGCTTGTACAGTATGGTCACCTTACTACGCCGTACACGTCACAAGACTCGAAGCCATTCAGAAAAGATTTTTGCGTTTTTGCCTACGATCCCTTCCGTGGTCTCATGATATTCATACATTACCGCCTTATTCACAAAGACTTTCTCTCATAAATCTTCCTTCTTTGAC
Organism: Eupeodes latifasciatus; assembly: GCA_920104205.1. Classification (NCBI taxonomy): domain Eukaryota; kingdom Metazoa; phylum Arthropoda; class Insecta; order Diptera; family Syrphidae; genus Eupeodes; species Eupeodes latifasciatus. The sequence continues at coordinate 30,002,305 of OV049924.1, forward strand.
AAATCATAGGAAGTACTTGCAGTTTTTTTTTATTGTTGGAATAATAAACGGACAAATTTCATCACCATCAGTTCTTGGTAGTTTAAATTTTAGTTTTAGTCGTTCAAGTATAAGACTCCAGAAACCATTGAATACTAATTTTAGCAGATCAAACTATGGTGTACATAGCCCCTTAAATCAATTAATTGACATTTATAATAAATTTTACTCTTGTATTAATTCGCCAAATGATAATATAAAAAGTATAAATTGCAAATTATTATTTTTCAACAGTCTAGTTTAAGTTTTTAGATTTTAAGTATATATTAAAAATTGTTAACGTTAGTATTTAACGAATTATAAATAAACATAATTTAAACATAATTTAATGTTGGTGCTCATTTTAGGTAACAAGTCCTAGAAAAAAAGTATAAACTATTAAGAATACTTTAATTAACTATAGATGAAGAACTATGCTTGAAGTTATATCGGAAAACATGGTTTAGAGATAATCGCGTTTAAAGTTTTTAGAAATTCTATGTTCGATGAGTCATCACGACCAGTATTTTATTACATAGGTTTTGAAGATCGCTGAAAACGAATCTGAAGTCAAATTAGCTAAATTCAAAATGGCGATTCCAAAAAAATGTCATGCAATCATTTTAACCAAAATGTTTATACATAAGTTTTCACGGTTTTGAACGCGAATTTATCATTAGTTTTCCATCAAAATCAATAAATGAAATACGGTGGACAAAATACAAATACGAAACGAAATTCAAAATTTCAGGTTTCTGCTAATACGGCTAACATGAATTTCTTGATCAATATGATGAATTATACTTACATACATCTGGATCTTAGTCGCTTATATTCCTGGGCCATACACAATTCCGTCTTCAATTTCAAAGTACCTACTTTTGCTTGGCAAATTCCGCAAGACCGTGCGGTGAACTAGCGGTAGAGCACATCACAGCGCGTGAAAGGTGTATTTGAGAAGCTTTCATTAAAAAAAATATGGAACATATTTTACAGACATGTTCGATAAATATGTACCATTTATTTTTTCCAAAACAAAATCGATTTTTTGGTCCAAAGAGAAGGTAACATTAAACATTCAATATGAAGCTATTTAGGATATATCGTTATTTCCTAAAAGTTTCAGTTTCTTGCCCACATAGTAGAAATGATTTTTTTGAAAATTTGTTCGTACTAGCGCATCAGGCGACCTTCGCCCCAATTTCACGCCTTAAAATAAACTCTAGAGGGACAATAAAACACAGATATTTCAATTTTCAGTGTAATTTGTTTAAATGGAATCGAAATCAGTTAGAGAGCGATATGATAATATGATAAACATTGTTTTAATTTGTTTTCCGTCGAAAAACAAATAACGAAGATGATTTCTTTCGAATTTTATGTGGTGATTGTGGAGCGTTAACCTATGGAATATGGGAATTAGTGTTATAAACGAAAAATGTCACATTTGCTTGCTAGAAAATGAAAATACGAAATAGAAACTTGTCAAATTACACACAACCCAAGTCAAATTATAACGCCTGATCGCTGTAAAGCGCCATCTTTTATTAGCTTCCTATTAGAAGTTATTGTAATGGGCAATTTTGGTTAACCCAAAATATCTCTGGCAACAATGACGCTAGCGACTTGTATTAAATTTTATATTATATATTGTAACGTGATACCAAACAAACAACAATTGGAAAAAAATCCAATGAAAAAAATAATTGTTGCCTTGAATATTTTACGAACAAAAACCAATTTTATCTCCAAAATAATCTTATGCAACGAAGATGTGATATGGTTAGTGCGTTGGACTGTCATGCAAGGGGTCTTGGGTTCAATCCCTGCCTGTGCCATCTAACTTTTTTCACGGGTACTTCCTTTTGCGAGGAATTGACAAATCCTCCAAGAGTAATTCTTGTCATGAAAAGTGCTTTCTCAAATTAGCCGTTCGGATTCGGCATATAAACTGTAGGTCCCTTCCATCTCCGACAACATTACATGCACACAGGAATGGTTGAGAGTTGTAAGTCACTAGGCCCTGGTTCTTCATGAACTATTGCGCCACCTACAACGAAGAATCACGTTTTTGACATTTGGTACAATTTTTAGAAAAATCGAATTGACAGTTTTTACTAAAAAATAAAAACATTTCTAAAACTAAAATTGATGGATAAATCAAAATGATTTCATTCTGTGATAAATTTTCAAAAAATCCAATTTGCATTTGCTTATAAAAGAAATACAAATTTGGAGAAATGCTACTAAAATTGGTAAAAATTGGTTTTCGACTAAAAATCTCGTTAACAAAAATAGATTTTGAATTCAAACTATTTCATTATATGCAAAATATTGTTGGTAGTTTTTGATTTTTTTAGAATAATTCAACTGACAACTTTTTTATCACAACAAGAAAACCTACAAACTTTTTAAGCAAGACAAATCGACAGACGGGATGGGAAGTTAACAGTGTCGACTGTAGGTCGCATCGCAGTTTCTTTTTTTTAATTTGTTTTCACAAAGAAATTAAAAATTTACCGAAACAAAATTTAAAATTCTCGTGTTTTTAAGTTTTCACTATGAACTTCCTATTTTTACTTTTTCAGAAGCATTTCAGAGCAATTACACACAAAATTGCATACAAATCAATTTTCAATTTTTTCAATTTCCCGACTTTTCCGGAATAATTTTGCAAATTTCCATAAAAATCTTCTTCTAGCAATTATCAACAACTAGAAAAAAAGTTAGGTGAACAGGCAGGGATTGAACCCAAGACCCCTTGCATGACAGTCCAACGCACTAACCATCACGCTAGAGGTACTACTTGAGCTATGGACGACGAAAAATACGTCGCGAACGTACGGACATATGGAAGTACGAACGTACGTACACACGCACCCACAGATATCTTTCTAAAAATCTATTATTTTGACTCTAGGGACCTTGAAACGTCGAGAAATGTCAAAATTTTCAATTTGACAAATCGGACCCATTACAATAACTTCCTATGGGAAGTTAATAAACGCCTAACGTGATTTTTTAAATTCTTTAAGTTCCTAAAATCATAAGAGTTATTCTTGTCGTAAAAAGTGCTTTCTTAAATAAGCCTTTAAGATTTGGCATAAAAACTGTAGGTCCCCTTCATTCCTGAAATGACTCGTACATAGTAATGGTAGAGAGTTTAATGCGTTGCTCAAGCGCGTATGTTTACATTTGTTAGAATTTACTTGTGAAATATCAAAATATGAAACTATCAAAAGTGACAGCTTTCCAAAAAGAGGACTATTCACATTGAAACTTCTTATTGGAAAACTCTTTGATTCTCAGAAAAACTTGTCTTAAAGATTAAAACCCTTTTTCTTATACTTTTTAAAATTAATACAAATCTATCAGATTTAATTTTTTTTTCCCAAATACCTCAATAATGTTTAAAGTTCCTTTTTTTACCAAAAGATTGATTAAAACTAATTTCCTGGTATTAAAACCGATAAATTAGTGACGCATTTCACTCCGAACTCAATCCCAGATTATAAAGAAAAATCTTAATGAACAAAATTAAGGTACACTCATATAACATTTAACCGGCATTATAAAAATCAATTAAGCCAGAAAAAGTTACATAATTTGTATGTTATTTTGTGTTGGTTTTACACTGGACTCTCGTCTAGCAAAGCTAGTTTTGAAAAAATAGAAACATCTCATTACCATTACACACCATCATTGATGGTCTCCAACTTATAAAGCTAACCCAAAGCCAAGCCCTCGCACAGCATGAATGAATCTTAAAAAAAAAAAAACATACAAAAAGCAAACAACAACACAAGAAAAAAAGCAACACTCAAACTTCAAGACTTGATTTTTGTTTTTGAAATGTATTTATATATTTTTCTGGCTCTGCCCATATTCCACTCTGAAGCTTGTAGCTGGTGAAGCGATTATCTTCATCATCGTGATTTAAACAAACAGGTTCCTATAGCCACTATAGCCTCGTTATACCGGCTTAAATTTGGTGCGGCGTAGTGGCGACGCAGCTAAAGCACGCGGTATCGGAGTGCTAGTGATGTGATTCTTTTTCAAGCTGGCTAAGAGAGGATTATTGAATGAAAAGGAGTGGTCCATCCGTTTGGTCATATCACCCATCATCATCATCATCGTTATTATTATTTTTCTGGGGTTGCTATAGAGGAATCAGTTAGTGTAGGAAATACTTCTGGGTGTTGTTTCTTCCCGCATTGAAAATAATTACAAATATCTAAACGCGAGTCTTTGGAATTTCGTGCTGAATTAGGAAGAAGGAGCCATCAATTTCTTCGAGACGACGACAGACAACGAGCTACCAAATAAGGCTACATACTTCACCACAAAAGTCCAAGAAGAACAAGAAGACCTGCTTTGGCGTTAGATTTGTGTTGCTAATCATCATCATCTTCATCATCATCATCATCAAGTTCTACTTCGACTGCGAATGGTGGCACCTTAGGTTCATCGAATCTATAACTTCAGAGCAAGCAAGCGTGGGAAACACACCTCCAACACACCATAGATAGATTCAGAGGCAAATAAATAAAATGATTGCCTTTATTTCGCGCTCTAGCAGAAGCTAGTGCGGCAAGCGATAATCTACAATCATCAGAGCTTGAATCCTCATGAATATTTATGAGGATACGAACGAAGACGCACAACTCAAGAAGATCAATCCAAATTAACGGTTGTACAATTCACATAAGTCTTCGGGGAAATTATTTAACTTTTCTTCTTTAAGACGACGACGACGACGACGAAACGAAGACAAAGATGCCGGGGAAGGTACTCATACTCAACCACTGCTACTACATACTCTTATGGTAATCTTCAGCAGGTTTTTGTTCCCGGGACAAAAGATGAAAGATGAAAGACCAATACTCCCTCTCTCTCTCCTCTAAGATGCATCGAGAGTGATAAAAATTTGTAAAATGATGGTTGCTATCGACATTTTGGAGGCAGAAACAGAAAACTGGCTACCGGAGTTCAGCATTTTCAAAAACACTCAAAATTCAATCCAATCGAAATGACATGCGATCCAATAAAAAAAGAATTGTTGATGGTTTTTGGACTGGAGTAAAGCATAACGTCGATAATGATGATGAAGGTTTCTTGTATAAATTTCAAAAGAAGCAGTAGTTTTTTATTATTCTTATTTATTTTCTATAATTTTAATTATATGTTTTGAGAGGTTCATTTCGGATTTTGATTGTTTGAATTGTTTTCTTTCTTTTTATATTTTTTGAAATACATATCAAACATAGATCAAAGGCTTAATTCCGCTCTTCCTTTTTCGACAACAACGACCGACGATGATGATGATGATGACCCACGGTAGCAGTTATATCTTTTTAAATGGATTTAGGCGACTTTTTTCCTAGAAGGTGGGAATGTGTAATTAATTTTTGATTGTTGATAGTTACAAGCTGTTAAAATGCCACTGGAATTTGTTTTTTTTTTTTCGGATTTAATTTAGGAAGAATTGATCGGGAGAAGTTCAAAAGAAATTTTGAAAGGTTCGCAGGGAAATGTTTACCTTGAAGTAAGGAATGACGGAATTTTTATACATTTCGAAAATAGTAATTTTAATTGTTATCGTCCCAGGAATTAAAGGTTTAGATCAGATTTATTGAGTTTACATAACACAGGGATTTAAATAATTAATTAGAGAATTAATAGCGTAGAAGAAATTCCTATGGAGGCTAACGAACTTCCGAGTGAAATAATAAAACATTGGAAAAAATAGTGAACCAATCAGAACAACGAGTTATGTTTGTTAAGAACTTCTATCTTCTATTGCATTTTGGAAATAATGGCACAACATTTTAAACAAAGTATTTTAAGGGCCTAGGGATTTTATTATTTCAAAAGTTTCTAAATAAAAGGTGTTTTATTTAGACTTGTGGTTGTCAATAAGAAAAAACTCGCATACGAGTATAATAAACTGTTATGGCCAAGAATTTAGTTTTATTATAAACATAAGAGTTTGTCATTAACTCAAGTGCTCCCAATGGCTATTACGTTATGGCCAGCTTTATTTTTATAATGGCGTCTCAACAATGGCTTGTGGATTATAATCACACAAAATACGACGATTTTGCTCAATAAGTCCACCGAATATTGGACGCAGCGCGTGATGCGTCAAGCAAGCTGAGGCATAATTTTGGCTATAAATTTGCATGATAAGCAAACGTTGTTCAGGAGTAAGTTTAATTATTATGAAATAGCAAACCAAAGTGAGCAATCAAGTAACAGCTGTCAAAAAGATCAACTCCGAAAAAAGTATTGCAATATTGACAACCACACTTCTAAAAAACACCCTTTATAAAGCAATTCCAATATATGTAATTCAACATTTTAATTATTTCGATAACTAGCTAAGTACTAGTTGACTTTTATTTAAACCGATGCATCTGAACACGTCTTAAAAGTGACAGTTCTTGAAAAAAAACAAAGGAAAACACACCTGTGTAGGTTTTGGGAATGGGCCTATTTATTTGAAATGATTTGAAATGTGATTTAGCAGATTAATAAAAGTTAAAGTACCTACATTTGATTTTAACTAAAGTAAAAATAGTAGATGTTAAAAATTTACAAAATCATCTTTTTAATTTAGTAACTTACTCAAATTGGTTCAAAATGTTATTACATCGTTCAAAATTCAAAGTCAACGAAATTAAAAAAAACTAATGAAACAAAAAAGTCCGGTTTTGAAGTCATTGCAGAACTTCTATTGGAATTTGGATCTAAATAAATCTGATCCGCCTTCCCAATCATTGTAGCGTGTTCCAGGCCGAACTTTTGGCGATAAAGTAAAGGTGCTTGCTATCTCTTAGCAGATCGTAGATCAGTGTTATTACCGGGCACTATTTAAAATGAAAGCACGCCACGCGGCTAGGCGTATTCTCAAATGACTTTTGCAGAAGCTGTATGGATGAGGAAGAGCAGTAAAACAGTTCTTTACCTCCTCTGTACATGCCCTGATCTAGCTCATAAACGAAATAATTACCTAGGGAAATTCTTCTATAACGATCTAAACGATTTCAATCATATGTATTAACATAATCAGCCCCTCACGTTTCGTAAGGGGCTTATACTGGTTTCATTGAGCTTAGAAGAAAGCCTCAAGATTCATATGTGGTATCACAATGGGCCATTAAACTGGCCTATGTGTGTCCTACTCCATCACGGACAACCACTTTAACCAAACCTAACTAAATCTGATGTCATTTAATTAGATTCAGCTGTTAGAGTTTTTTTTTTCAAACAATTATTCGAAAGGTTCAAAGTTGTGGTTATTTTTGAACTTAATTAAAATTTCGAATTGTGATTTTACTTATAGAATATTAAGTAAATGGCATGTGTTTTTGATATTTTGTAGGTTAAATAAGTAACAATCGAAAGGTATGAAAGGCTCCTGAAGTTTCACTACGAATATCAGTGATCGATTCAACCTCTCTGAACTTTATCTACAATTTCTGGAGTTAAATTGATAGAATTAAAAACTAGACTTGTAAATTTCAAGTATTAGTGATGTATTCAATACCAATACTTTACTTTACTACTACTTTAAAAACATCAGTTCAATTTCTTTTTTAAGAACTTCGTTGGAAAACTTTTACTGGGAACTGCAATGCTATCAAGAACTTTTGAAAATTACCAATACTTGTGATTTTGAAGTACTAAGTACGAGGTGATTTTTATAAGCATAACTTACTTCGTGCTTAGAAAGTATTAAAATCCAAAATGTTATTAAGAAAATAACAGCTCTTATTCCGATCTGTTTTGAATGTTCAAATTGTAAATGCTTAACTTAAATAGTTTTTAAAAGTTAGAGGTATTGAACTACTCTTTACTGTCAACTTTCAAGTTGTATTTTTGAGTTGCCAAAGCTTCAATTAACCCCTTAAATGCAGAGTGACGTAAGTCAAAACTTTGTTTTTTTTTTTTAAATTGGTTCTTTATGTTATATATTCTAAAACTATAGAAACAATTTGTTTTATAAACATTTTCTAAGGTAATATTCTAAAAACAATAATTTTGTCCCCATGAAATTTTAAGATTTTTTGTACGCTTAACGTGACTTTAGTTACAAAAAATGACGGATAATTTTAATTTAAAAAAAGAGGCTGGGATGCGACCCACACTGATAACTTCCCATCCCGTCTGTCGATTTGTCTTGCTTAAAAGTTTATCTATATGTATCAATTTTTAAAAAATTTGCGTAATATTTTTTGTAGATTTAATTTTTTATGAAAAAACAGACTGTTGGATCTTTATAAAAAAATTACTGAATATTTTTTTGTGAAATTAAAGAAGCTTGAAGCCAATATTTTTAATTTTTGATCGAAGGACGATCACAAATGGGAAGTTATCAAAGTGAATCGCAACCAAGTCTCCTTTTTCAGTTACTACTTGACTAAGAACAGTAGTAGCGTGAAAAGTTTAACTTTTAAGTTTAAACTAAACGCAAAAGTGTCAATATTTATTCTCATATCGGGAGATCAAAACTTTTGAAATTTTGTATACATTCAGCGAAAAAGTTAATAGATTTTGAATTTTACAATCAAAACTATGCAAATGAGTTACTTTTGCTTCTATTTTTACTAATTTAACGTCGAAGAAATCAAAATGCTCAAAAAATCGATTTCTTTTAACATAACCATGAATTAAAAATATCAACGAGATTTAGATTTATCTCAAATCAAATAAAACCTCTTGTATATGTCGAATTTTAACTATTTAAAATTAATGGTCTCATTAGAAAATCTATATATTCTCGACTTCCTGCTGATCTCACTTCCGAAGAAGCTGCCTACCTTAGCCCTTCGAAATAAATTAAGAAGAACAAAAACCAAACCCACAAAAAAAAACCTTAACCTATGTAAAAATAGTAACTTGAACATTTTATGAATGAAAAACCTGTCGAACCTTCACTCGTCGCGACGACGGATGCAATGGCCGGCCGGCGGCGGTGGTGGTTTCTTATATTGTTCGTCCCACGTAACAAAAAATACATAAAACTAATTTAAAACGTGTTTCTATTTCTAAAAATAGCCTACAAAAAGATCTCTTTTTGAATTTCTTTACCTTGTAAATGGTTTAAAAACATAGAAAAGTTGCGGTGTGTAGCGTAGACACTAGACAGTTGAAAAAACAACAACAAAACACTAAAACCTCCAATTAAAGCCATAAACTTTGGCTTTGACTTGCATGCTAAGTACCACTTAATTGCCATTACCTACATCCATAGATTTTAAAGCAAATTAGAGTAAAAAATAGATTTCCATTTTAATTTCATTAATTTTATTCGAAAACGAAAAACAAAAAATGAAAGACAAATGAACTCAAAATCAAAAAAACTATCCCGAGGATCGAGGAATATTAATCTCGAATAAATTGAAAGCGAATAAAAGGTTATTTTATTTTTCTGTGGTGGTGACAAGATATGTAATTTAAATTTATTGTTTCATTGGAAATCATTTCCGTTGTGTGAGGTTTTGTTGGTTAAAAAGAAAAAAAATATAAAACAAAAATTGTTTAAAATTTTGAAATTTTCTCACGCACGCGCGCATGGTCAAAGAGCGTTTATTTATTGGTGTATGGGTCTTATATGTTATTTTTTGTTTTCGTTGTGATTATGCTAATGAGGGGAAGTTTTTTAAGTTAAAACTTGTAAGCTTATTTTTACTGCTTTTTATGTTGTCTTTTTGTAAATTATTCTTTTTTTTATTTTATGACTTTATTATTGTTATTATTGTTGTTTGATGACATCGACATTTTTAATATAAACCAACAAAATAATGACATTTTTAATGATGCGTGCGATGAACATTTATTTATTATGGGAATTGAAAAATAACTTCCGGTTCAGATATATGTAAATGTATGATATATATACAATTCATATGTGTATATATGTATATGTAAATCAATGATACCATTTTGTTTTGTGATTTAATTGATGTAATTTATAAAAGAGAGTCAAGTCGGGAGACATTTTAAACAGCCTTATATTCCCGTCTAACAGACTTCGAAAACTATACAAATTTTAAATTCTGAAAAATAAACAATATGAAATTTAAAAACGATGACAGATAATGATATAATATGCGATCTAGATTAATAAACAAAGTAAGGTTTGGAAAGTTAGTAAAAAACTGTTCTATGAAGACGCGATTATATAATGAAAAATTAAACCTACATCAATAATTGCGTAAGCTTTTCCATCTATCCTATTTTTTTTTTCTGGGCTCGTTCCGAGTAGTTGGAGAACTGCATTTGTTCAGCCAATCCCAAAAAAGGCGAATCTTCTTATCCCGCAAATAATTATCGACCGATAGCACTAACGTCCCTTCTTTCTAAGGTCATGGAAACGCTGATTAATTAGTCAGTTTAAGAAATATCTTGAGGAACGGAAGCTTCTTAATGACCGGCAATACGGCTTTCGTAGCAATAGGTCCACTGTTGATCTCATAGTTTATCTCACCGAACAGTGGAACAAATCTTTACATTGTTTTGGAGAAAGTAAGATTATTGCATTTGATAAAGTCTGGCATCTTGCTCTTTTATCGAAAATGCATGCTTTTGGTATTGACGAATCTTTTCTTCGTTGGATTAGAAATTTTCTTTCGAACCGCTCAATTCAAGTGGTTTTGGACGGATTCAAGTCTGAAACCCATAAAAAAAATGCTGGTGTGCCGCCCCAGGGCTCCGTTTTGTCTCCGACCCTATTCCTCATTTTTATAAATGATCTCCTGTCTGCTACTTCTAATCCAACACATATTGTTTCGCTGACGATAATACTCTTAGCTTTTCATGTTCGTGGAATCTCAGCATAGTGTGCCCACTACACAAGAAAGGAGACCTTCTGAATTGCGCCAACTACAGAAACATCAGTCTCCTTATATTAACGTCCTTCGCCAAAAACCTGATAGGTCCTTATCAATATCAGTGTGGCTTCAGACCACTATTGACCAAATATTCACATTGCCGCAAATCTTGGAAAAATCCCAGGAACAATGTCTAGTTTTGGCATACCTGTCAAAATTATCCGATGGAGAATGCACGCTACTCTATCAAGGTCGGAAAAGATAGCACCGATGCATTTGATATCAAAAAAGGTTTTAGACAAGGCGATGCACTGTCATGCGGCTTCAATATCATTCTGCAAAGAATTGTGCAACACTCAACCGTCAAAACTAGAGGCACAATCTTTCGAATATCCATCCAATTACTGTGATACGCCATTGATATTCACATCATTGAAAGATCAAAGTGTGATGTCATCGAGCGTTTTTGAGCATAGCGACAGATTCAGAAGAAAGGCTAAATGGTCAATGAGGGCAAGATCATCCAAAAAGGACATTGAACGACGACATCTTAGACAAAACGTTACGATGAGCAGCTATAATTTGGAGGTAGTTAAGAACTTTGTCAACCTAGGCACCGGCACCGCTATAAATTCAGACATCGAAATCAGCGCTGAAATCAAATGCAGAATAATCCTTGCAAAATGCTGCTTCTTTGGAATTAAAAAGCAATTGAATAGATATATAAAGTCATCCATTCATCATCCCAGTTCTCATATATCGCGCTGAGCAATGGACCTTGACAAGGCAAGATAAGAACGTCTTAGGATGCTTCGAGAACAAAATTCTTCGGGTGGTCTTCTGTCCCGTCTGCATAGATAGAGAGTGGAGAAGAAGACACAACGACGAACTATACAGGCTGTATAGCGACACTGACCTGGTTAAAAGAATAAAAGTCCAACGACTTAGATGGCTGGGCCCGAAAGGTCTTCGAATCTAATCCAGAAGGACGCCGGCCGGCGGCGGCGGAGTAGAGGAAGATCGCGACTCAAGGGCCGCCAGGTGGGGAGGACCTCAACCAACTTAGCGACGCATGTTGGTTGGGGTCCAGGTCCGTCCCGGAATGTAGCGCCACCTTAAGTGAGTAAGTAAGTAAGTATATTATTTCACCAAGCTCCAATTAAAAAAGGTATTGGAAATCAAAGACATTATAGATTTTATAAATCAGTCTAATGCGCACACAAACATTTTCTCTAAAATTGATGTTTTCATATTTTTGGGACCTTAAAACGTCAAGAAGATAATACTTTTGAAGAATGTCTCTATATCTTTCGAAAACATGATTTTAAATAGTTTAAAAAACTGTTAAATATTAATGGTAAATGTTTTTAGAAAAATGAAATAAATCACACTTAAAAATAAAATAAATTAGGTGGTGCAAAAGTCCAATGAGAACTAAGGCCTTGTTACTCACAACTCTCAACCATTCCCGTGTGCGAGTAAAGTTTTCAGGGACTTACATTTTTCACAAAAAAAAAAAATTAATAATTATGAATTGTATAAAGTTGTATTAAAAGTGATCGGTGGCGTATGTGGAATATTTTTTGAATATTAATATTCTGTAATTGTCATTTAATATGCATACATTCAGAAGGATACAAAACAAAAAAAGAGGCTGGGATGCGACCCGTCTATCGATTTGTCTTGCTTAAAAGTTTGTCTAAATGTATCAATTCTTACCAAATTTGCGTTCTATTTTTTGTAGATTTTATTTTTTTATGAAAAAACGGACTGTTGGATTTTTATAAAAAAATTACTGAATATAAAAAACAATATTTTCTGTGAAATAAAATAAGTTTGAAGCCAATATTTTTAATTTTTGAAAAGCTATTTGAGCCGAGAATCAATTTTTACCAACTTTTATTAATTTTTTTGTTTAGGTTTTTATTTTTTGTAAAAAAACTGTCAATTCGATTTTTCTCAAAATTTTTCCTAATGTTGAAAACAATATTTCTTATAAGTTAAAATTAGTTAGAAGCCATAATCTCAAATTTTTGAAAAGATATTTAAGTCGAAAATCAATTTTTACCAACTTTTGTTAAATTTTTTTTTCGGTTTTTAATTTTTTGTAAAAAAAACTGTCAATTCTATTTTTTTCAAAATTTTACTGAATGTTAAAAACAATATTTTTAGAAAGATAAAAGTAGTTTAAAGCCAATATCTCAAAGTCTTGAAAAGATATTTGAGTCAAAACTCAATTTTTACCAAACTTTTTTTTAATTTTTTTTAGGTTATTATTTTTTGTAAAAAAACTGTCAATTAGATTTTTCTCAAAATTTTATCAGATGTCAAAAACATTTTCTTCGTTGCACAAAATTGTTTTGGAGATGAAATCATATTTTAGTCGTAAAATTTTCGAAGTGACAAATTTTTTTTTCAGTTTTTTTGATTTATAAAAAAACCGTTAATTGGATTTTTTTCTAAAAATATATTTGTTTTGTATCACGTTAGAATATATAATATAAAATTTAATTCAAGTCTCTAGCGTCATTAGTTCATGAGATATTTAGGTTTAACCAAAATGTTCACCTTTGTTTTAAACTGCTATGGTAAAAAAAACCACCCAGGCAATTTTCTTAAGAGCCCTTTCTGCATCTTTCTGCCTTAATATCTGTATAACAAAATTTATTTAAGTCGATATCTCTTCTGGTTCTTGAGCTATGGACGACGAAAAAAACGTCGCGAACGTACGGACGTACGTACACACGCACGCACAGACATCTTTCTAAAAATCTTTTATTTCGACTCTAGGGACCTTGAAACGTCGAGAAATGTCAAAATTTTCAATTTGACAAATCGGACCCATTACAATAACTTCCTATGGGAAGTTAACAATTGGATAAGATTGCATAAAGGCTTTAATTTGTTAATTTTAATTTTAATTTGTATTCGATTTGAAATTCCGCAATCTAAAAAAAAAATTACTTTCTCCAACAAATTTTAAAGCATTTAAAAATATTCATTGATATTAAAGTTACTTCGTACGTGTTTATAGTGAAACTACTGAATGAAATACCAACGACTTTTAAAAAAATTATTCGCTCAAAAATTGATATATAGGTTATTATCTCAAGTACCAATATATCAGCTAAGCTAAATGTATTACCTTGGAATTTTTATTTTTGCTAATCTATTGCAAGGTTAAATTTTAACTTCTACCAAAGTTAAAAACATTAAATACACAAATTATATTGAAATCTACTAAAATATGTCAAAAAGTCTTAGAAACAGACCAAATCAATTAAAATATAGTCAATTAAAATTTTGCATCTCAAAAGTGTTAACAAAAAGAACAAAATTCTTAGCACTTCCGTCAAAAATCCATAACCTCAGAAGCAGTATGCTTCCTATTTGATTCTAAACGATTATTATTATTGTTGTTTTCCTATTCGAATTTATATTTCTTCCTTTTCTTAGAACTTCCGAATAAAAAATTAAATATTTAACTTAAAGATTCAAAAAACATTTAAACCAAGGTAATTTATGTCTCGGATTCTAAATGTTATCAAGTTTCTTTTTAAATGTTAAATAAAGTGATATCATCGTTAAATTATTTAACACAATCCTTAAATTATTTTCTTCTTGTTTCCAATAAAATTTTATCACAAAAAAAAAAAACAAAAAACAAAAACAAAAAATAAAAATAATAAAATTCCATCAAATATTTGAATGTTTTGATTTTGTTGGAGAATTTAAAAAATTCAAAAAGCACGCTTTTATCATTAATTTGTGTTTACAAATTTTTCGTTCGTTTTCTCACGGAATTAAATATCTCGAAGATTTTGGTTAAGTTTATTTATTTATTTTTTAGCTTTGCATATCAACGTGACAAATGGTATTCGTTTAATACTTTAGCCACCACATTATTTATTTTTATTATCGCAAAATATATATTTCAGCAACAAAAATGAAAAAAGAAAGAACTCGTTGAACTTGACTTCTTCCAGTGGTAAAAATGTTTAAATAAATTCAGTGCATTTAAATTAGCAAAAGTATTCTGTATTTTTGTTTATCCAATAAAGGGAAAGTTATAATAATTATTTTTTTTTCTCTTAATCTCTAAAGTATTTAATCAGCTTTTGATTTAAAAATATAATTATATATATATGAAGAAAAAACAAATAAACAAATTAAAAAAGATTAAGCAAATTACTAATCGATGGTGTATACCCGCTTAGGTATGAAAACAAAAACAAAAACAAGGGGGTTTCTAAATTTGTTGAAAAATTGCTTTGATTTATGATATCAGAGTTTTTTTCAACCTGAGTTAGGTATAAACATTAAACACTCATACAATTATATTCATTTCATTTTATATAAACATATTGAAACTCTTGATTCTTTCATTTCGTTTGATGATCAAAATTAATGATGTAAATCTTTAATTTTTTTTTTTAAATCAAATTCTTTTCGAATGATATCATAAGATATTGAGTTTGAAATAAAGATTTAAAAAATAAAAAATAAATAAACAATTTTGCAATAAGATAGATTCCAAAATGATTATTATTTTTTTGTTTGGAATTCACACATTTTTTTCAATGGAATTCAAAGAAAATAACTTATATTCACTTTGAAATTAAAGATGATACCAGTTTATTGAAAAAAAATATATGTAAACATATAAAATACAAATATTAACAATAATTCAACAAAAATGGAAACAAACAGTATTTTTTAAGTATTCAGAAATGTTTGGAACACAATAGCACAACTTTTTACATCAACGATAAAATATTTTGAAATGTTATATTTTTAAAATGCATCTTTGAATAATTATATATAGTAATTTTTAAAGAGAAATGCTGAGCCGATTTGGTTCCACGGGTACTGCATCTTGCGAGGAATTGACAAATCCTCGAAGAGTAATTCTTGTCATGAAAAGTGCTTTCTCAAACTAGCCGTTCGGATTCGGCATATAAACTGTAGGTCCCTTCCATCTCTGACAACATTACTCGCACACAGGGATGGTTGAGAGTTGTAAGTCACTAGGCTCTGGTCATTGATGAACTGTTGCGCCACATAATTTATTTTTATTTTTATAGCTCAAGAACCAGAAGAGATATCGACTTCAAATAAATTTTGTTATACAGATAATAAGGCAGAAAGATGCAGAAAGGGCTCTCAAGAAAATTGCGTGGGTGGTTTTTTTTACCATAGCAGTTTGGTGAAAATTTTGGGTAACCCTAAATATCTCACGAACCAATCACGCTAGCGAGTTGCATTAAATTTTATATTATATATTCTAACGTGATACAAAACAAATATATTTTTAGAAAAAAATCCAATTAACGGTTTTTTTATAAATAAAAAAACTGACAAAAAAAATTTGTTACCTAGAAAATTTTACGACTAAAATATGCTTTCATCTCCAAAACAATTTTGTGCAACAAAGAATAATGTTTTTGACATCTGATAAGATTTTGAGAAAAACTTAATTGACAGTTTTTTTATAAAAAATAAAAACCTAAAAAAACATTACTCAAAGTTGGTAAAAATTGATTTTTGACTCAAATATCTTTTCAAAAATTTGAGATTATGGCTTCGAACTAATTTTAACTTATAAGAAATATTGTTTTCAACATTCTGAAAAATTTTGAGAAAAATCGAATTGACAGTTTTTTTTTACAAAAAATAAAAACTTAAAAGAAATTTTAACAAAAGTTGGTAAAAATTGATTTTCGACTCAAATATCTTCAAAAATTTGAGATTATGGCTTCGAACTAATTTTAACTTATAAGAAATATTGTTTTCAACATTCGGAAAAATTTTGAGAAAAATCGAATTGACAGGTTTCTTACAAAAAATAAAAACCTAAACAAAAAAATAATAAAAGTTGGTAAAAATTGATTTTCGGCTCAAATATCTTTTCAAAACTTTGAGATATTGGCTTTAAGCTACCTTTATCTTTTAAATAATATAGTTGTCAACATTCAGTAAAATTTTGAGAAAAATCTAATTGACAGTTTTTTTTACAAAAAATAAAAACCTAACAAAAAAACAATACTAAATCTTGGTAAAAATTTACTTTCGACTCAAAAAATCTACAAGAAATAGTACGCAATTTTGGTAAAAATTGATGTTCGGTTCTCGATATCTCGTGAATAATAAAAAACATTGGCTTCAATTTAATTTCATTCATCCAATTTGTATTTGTTTGTATTAGAAATAAAAACTTTTAAGAAAATGCTACTAAAATTGGTAAAAATTTGTTTTCGCTAAAAATCTATTTAATAAAACCAGATTTTTAAACTAAACTATTTCTTCATATGAAAAATATTGTTGGTAATTTTGAAATTTTTGAGAATAATTCAACTGACAACTTTTTTAACCCAACACGAAAACCTACAAACTTTTAAGCAAGAACAAATCGAGAGACGGGATGGGAAGTTATCAGTGTGGGTCGCATCCCAGCCTCTTTTTTGTTTTTGTTTAAGGTCAAACTTAACAGTAATACAAAATTTTTAGTAGAAACTCGAAAATTCGAAATCGTCAAAAAGGTCAAGCTGTTTTAATACTATTTGATGATCAAAAATGATACTGAAAAAAGCAGACCCTCTAAACTGCAACAACTATAGGTAGAAGAATCAGTCTACTTATCATCGCTTACAAAACCTTCTCTGCCGTAATATGTGAACGTCTAAAGCCCATCGTCAACAACCTGATAGGTTCTTATCAATGTGGTCTTAGACCAGAGAAGTCTACAGTCGATCAAATATTCTCATCACGGCAGATCCAGGGGAAAACCCAAGAACATCAAATCAACACCCACTATCGTTTTCATGCGATTTTTTTAACATCGTACTTGAAAGAATAGTTCAGAATTCCCACGTAAACACTAGAGGCACTATCTTTCAAAAGTCCTTCCAATTACTAGCATATGCTGATGACGTTGACATAATCGGAAGAACTTAGCGTGATATCAATGGGGCTTTTGCGAGTATTGAGGCAGAGCGGCAAAAATGGGTTTAACGGCAAAACAAAGTACATGCTGTCATCAATAAACGACCGCCAATACTGACGTCTCGGTCGAAACGTCACCATCGACAGACGTAGCTTTGATGTAGTCAAGGACTTCGTAAGGGAAGAATTACTCTTGTTAACCGCTGTTTCCTTGGGCTAAGATCTCAATTGAGTAGTAAAGCCCTCTCTCGAGCAACCAAAGTGTCACTTTATAAGACCTTCATCATCTCAATCCTACTACACGGTGCAGAAGCTTGAACTATGACAAAAGCGTATTAAAGCATCTGGGGTCGTTTCAAGAGAAAAGTTATTCGCGTTCAAATTTGTTAACAATTTTTGAAACAAAAAGTTTTGTGCGATCCATTCGTGCATTTTATTTATGGACGGAATTGGAAGTTATTGATAAAGACCTAACTTTCCTTAGTTTTAACAAAACGGTGGCGGTGGTATTACGTGCCACACTCGCAACGAGACATTCGCAATTTTGCAAGACAAGTTAATTGACCGTGATATTTCCCTCGATGTGGTGATCACAATTTTTCTCAGATTTGTCATTTAACATTTTTACAGTCATCATAGAAAAGAAAATGATCAAGAAATACCAATACAGGTTGGCAACACTGTTGTGAAAGTAGTTGGTTCAATTTTAATATCGCTCCTGTGAATTTTTTAAATTTAAATAAGTTAAACTCACAAAAATACTTAAAAAAGTCATTAACATCTAAGTTTGTGTAAATATTTTCAAAAAAGTGATAATATAACAGGTAACCTTAGTTATATAAGCTTTCGCTCAAAATAAAAATTGGTCTTGGTTTGTCATATGCCCGAGAACAAAAGAAAATTAAGCGAAACCTCACCAGAGGAAGAACGTACTTCAAAGACACTGATTATAAACAGAACACTTTCAACTTATAAATCACAAAAAATCATGTCGATTTCAAGTAGTGATCTTCTAAAAATCAAATCAATCATCGATGAATCTCTCGATACAAAATTGGAGAATGCAATCGCACAGCTAGCGACAAAAGAAGATTTCACAAAGCTTAATGAAGAAATAAAAACACTACGGGTTCAAAACGAGAATTTATCCATTCGTCATTTTGAGGCTAGGTGCAATGTTATCGAACAGGAATTAGAGATGCAAGCTCTTGAGTTAAAGGGAAAAAACATCATCCTCACGATACCAAATGAAAATATTGAGCCACAGGTGGAAATTCAATCCGTCACCCAAATCTTGCTAGGCGAATCACTTCGAAAAAACAAAACATCATTAAGCTTAAGCTCAACACTGGTTAGAATGAAAATGACACAAAAATGCTGCAAAACTCCTTCAAGCTAAAAGGCACAGGTGTTTTTATACAGCGTGATCTCACAAAACAATCAAAACACAAACGCCGAATCCTCCTTAACTACAGGAAAATAATTAAAACAAAGAAACCAACAGAAAAAGTTTTAATTAAAAACAACAATTCTTTAATTGTTTCAGAAAAAACATTTTATTTAAATAACAATAATACACTGAAATATAAAAATGAAGACGGAGAAAACCACCTGCGCGAAATGTTTGGCCAGCTTAATTTTGAAGCTGTCAAAGCATTATCAACAAATAGACGTCAGAGCGAATGGACTAGAGCAACTGATACTAGTGCTCCAGGGATGTCACTTGTTCGAAATTCTAGTACTTTATCACAAAATTGAAATTGTAATGTCGTCAGCTCACTTTCTTTATGTACTTATAAAATTTTAGCATATAATGTGGCAGGGCTTAATAATAAACTTTTATTTATAAATTTTTTTAATTATGTTAAAGAATTTGATATATTTTTTCTCTTTGAAACACATGTAACAAGTGAAAACTTAGATAAATTTGCAAAATATTTCAATGGTTTAAATTGGTTTCGAATGCGGCAGTTAAGACATACACAAAAGGACGAGCAAGCGGCGGAACACTGTATGGTATAAAAACATCCTTACTAAAAACGTTTAGTTTTGAAGAAGTTTGTAATGATACAGTTGTAAAACTTTTACACAACAGCAATATGTACATTCTCGCGATTTACATAAATTGTACCAAATGGACTGAAGACTACGAAGGGCTTAACAACATTATGCTACATATTTCAAATAAAAGTTTTCTCACTATAGGCGACTTTAATTCAAGAACTAACAACTTAAAAGTAACGTCAATCCGCAGTACAAATAACTCTGCAATAAATCTCACCAGTAGAAGTTCAAGGGATAGTGTATGCAACCAAAATGGTATCAATCTTATTGAAGTACTTCAGATGTATGATTGCATAATTTTGAATGGTTGTACTAACGGAGACATTGATGGTCGTTAAACTTTTGTAGGAGGTCAAGGCAAATCCGTAATTGATTATTGTGCTGTAAATAATGATTGGGTTGATCTCATACAAAAATTTAAAGTAGAAAGTAAAAACTACTCAGATCACATGCCAATTATTGTTGAATGGTCAGAAGAAAAAACTACAACACAAAGTAATCTTCAACTTATCCCAAGACTCAAATGGAAACAGGATGATAAATTAACATACCAACAAAAATTGGATATTAATCTTCCAGCTGAAAGTGGGATGATTAACTCGATCGATGTACGTACACACCAACTTGTAGGTTGTATAAGAGATTCCGTTACAAGAGCATCCACGAACGTCTGTAAGCCTTTTAAACAAAAGTGGTTTGACAAAGAGTGTATGAACGCGAGGAAAAAGTCCTTCAACCTTTTAAATGCATTCCGGATTTTTAACTGCCAAAACTTGAAAAATTGGTACATAGAAGCCAATAAACAATACAAAAATCTTTGCTTCAAAAAGAAAACTGAGTTTGAAAACCAACAAGCCTATGTACTTGGTCAATCAAGAGATTCGAAACAATTTTGGAAGGTAACAAAAGAAATAAACGGGTCAACATTTCAAATAGGAAATCTGCCGATGATCTTGCGAACGACTTCAAAAATATTCTGCAAAACAAAACGCTAATTAAATTTTCGTATGCTGAACCTCTATTATCTGATGAGTTATTAGATGGTGAAATAACAGTGACCGAAGTAAACCTTGTTCTTCATAAAGCGAAAAATGGTAAAGCCCCGGGTGAAGATGGGATTCCATACGAACACTTCAAAAACGCCACACCAACCTTTATTTCACAACTTACATCATTTTTCAATAAAGTGTTTTCTAATGCTGATGTACCTACATCGTTCAAAAAAGCGATAATATTCCCTATTCATAAAAAAGGAGACATTAATAATGTGGAAAATTATAGGGGCATATCGTTTATGAACGTCATCTCAAAAGTGTTTTGTGGTGTACTTGCTAACAGGCTTGAGACATGGGTTGAAACCAATAATATCCTGACCCAATTCCAAGCTGGTTTCAGAAAAAAATTTTCCACCGTCGACCATATATTTGTGCTGACTTCCATCGTTAGAGCATTCCAAGCACGGAATAAGAAAGTTTATGCGTTTTTCGTTGACTTTAAGTCTGCTTTTGACCTGGTGAATCGGAATGCACTTTTCTACAAACTTTCCCAGCTAGGTACATATATCTACGCAGTTCATCCGAATTGTAAAGGAAATTTATTCCGAATCAAAAGCAGCTGTCTGGGATGGTTCAACGTACTCGGAATGGTTTGAAACGGACTCTGGTGTAAAACAAGGATGCCTTTTAAGTGCTCTTCTATTTGCACTTTTTATTAATGATGTAGAAGCTCATCTATCTGGAGGTCTCCGCATTGCTGACTTGAAAGTAAATGTTCTTTTATATGCCGATGAACTGGTATTACTTTCTGAGTCTCCTGAAAATCTCCAACTAATGATAAATCGCCTAGCTGATTATTGCGCTAAATGGGGACTTGTCATTTATGTAGATAAATCCAAAATAATGGTGTTCTCGAGATCTGCACGTAACCACACTTCAAACAATTGGCACTTTAATGGAAATCCTCTACAGATTACTAATGAATACAAGTACCTGGGAGTGATTTTTAATAAAACCATAGATTTTAAAAATCACGTTAATGTCAAAGCCAAGACTTCACAAAGCTTGTTAAATCTAGCCTGGAGGAACATATTTTCAAACCAGCGAATGGTACTATCTGCGAAATACAAGATATTTGATGCTGTTGTAAAAAGTTCACTTTGTTATGCTGCGCAGGTATGGGGAATCAATGAATACGAGGAGATAGAAAAGTTTCACAGATGTTTTTTGAAGAAACTTTTTAATTTACCCCTAAAAACACCTAACTATTCCTTGTATCTGGAAACAGGACTTCCAAAAATATTTACTAGCACGCTTAAATTACAAGCAGACTACATTTTAAAGGTTTTATCCCATCATGATGAGCGACTGACAAAACGAATGGCACTATATGAGCTAAGAAACGAGGACTGGTGGATGTCGATATGGAAACTTCTGGGAAACACGTGTGGAGAAACAATATCGCTGAATCCAGCAAATTTGAATCATGCTAAAGAGATTTTCTACAAAATCATACAAAGCTATGAAAATTTGGAACGCGATGCTCTTATGGAGGAAGCTCGAAAATCACAAAGCAGGATTCTTTACTCACAACTGACCCTGAATCTTATGGAATCAAACTACTTTAATGATTCACTGAATTACAATCAAATATCCTTAATATTTAAAACAAGATGTGAAGTCCTTAGCTTAAACGGATCACCATACAACGGCAGTTTTAATCAGTTTTGCACGCTATGTGATTTGAAAGCAAAAGAAGATTGCTTCCACTTCATGAGTATATGTCCCGTTTGTGCCTGCAGAAATGCAACCTTTGGGAAAAAATCTCTGACGCTACAAGAAACAGTAGAAGTGTTAAACAATTTTGAATGGAAAGCACTCTATTCCTTTTTGAAAACCATTTATACATATAGGATGTTAATTATAACCGAATTTGTTAAAATTATGTATTTAATTTTAAATTTTTGTTTATCATTCATACATAGAAAATTATTTATTTGATCTGCTAACCAAGCTGACGGCAATGCCATAGCTGCAAAATTCATAAAAATTATAAACAATGTACCAAAAGCAAAACGAAACAATAAATGAATGAATTACTTACTTACTTAAATACCAATACCTCGTGGCCTTTGACCTTCTTTGGCTTATAGCACTGCCTAAAGATTTGTTGGCTGTTTTTACCCAATGTTTATAAAACGCCTAAAAAAAGGTTTAAACGAGCTTTTAACTAACTACCTTTTATTTCAAGATTGATCCATTTTTCCCATTATTTTACAATTTGATAATTGAAAGGTCATCACAATAACTATTTATAAATTGCAACAGTTTTAATTTAGGACTTTAAAAATTATATAATTTAGTTTAAAGTCTTATTATGTTTTACCTCTTTACCATATTGGATCTATAAGACAAAACCTATAACATTTATATGATGTGATTTTTTGCTTGTAGCATCTTAACATAGTATCAAACCCAACCCACAAGATGCAATTAATAACGATTAAAAATTAAGGTCAACTCCATTGGCCACTTATTATTATTTATTATACATAGGTAAAGCATTTATCATCTTATCCACATCCATATGAATACGAGTAACAGCCATCATAATAAACTGTTAATAAAATGAATTAAATATTCTTCCTCTGCATGACAGGTTCCATTTAAATGTTTCTCTTTTTTTTTTACTTATTTATTTTGTTTTTCACTCTTTCGATATTTATAGCAGAATGTCTTGAGGAAAATATTTATACGTACCTTAATTATGTTGTTATGTAATTAAATATTATTTATTGGATTTCACTTTATAATTATCACTTTTTCTTAACACAACATTCGATTTACAGGAAAATATATACTTTCTTAGTGAAAACGAAAATGCAAAATATTCCCATCGTATAGGAGATTAATATTGCTGACATTTACAACAGTAATTAAAATTTGAACTTTAATTATACAAAAATAGAAAAATGCATATAAAATATTTTATGATTGATTAAGTATTCAGATCTTGGTCGTTTAAATAAAAATCTTCTAAACGTGAAACGTTTTTACTTCCGTGGGAAATAGAACAGGTCTAAAGTTAAAAATTAGATCGAAATATTAATTATCAACAAATATGTATCACTATTTCAACTGTTTTTTTTTTTAACCTTTAAGAATGAGAGAAAAGTTGGCAGAATTATGAGACCCACATTGTTGGTTTTTGGCTCTGTTTTTTTTTTTTTTTTTTTTTTCTCAACATGAAGAATTGAAATGTGTGAAGGAAAACTCGGGCGTATACGCACTTATTTATTATTATTGATAACACATTTTCCTTAATTTTTAGAATTTTCTTGAGCTTTGTTTCAAAAACCAAATGCTGAATTTTGAGATGGTTTAATATTGTAATTTTAAAGTTTGTTTGCTCAGATAAGAAAACGATTATATTTCTTACATTAAACGATATTATTTCTTCTTACTAGTCTTTACCCGCGACTTCGTCCGCATTATATAGTTTTTTTGGATAGTAGTATGAAAAAACCTGAGCTGTACTTTTTGTACGTGTGTTTGAATTGTGCCGAGATGGGATGAAGCCATACTAAGTGTGATTGTCATAGGTTAGGTAAGGTTAGGTTAATACATTTTAAGAAGAAGATAGGTTACTGCAATACATTTTTATATACGACGTTTTTTGTTTTTCCTTCCTTGACCAGAACGTAAAGATTTTGTGGGTTTGAGACTCTTGAGCATGCTACATATAATTGTCCATGGGAAAAACTGTTTTTTTTTTTTAAATTTACACCTGCAACTTGCAGCGTTTGCCCTGAGCTTTATTTATTGTTATTGCAAATGCTGCTTTCAGAGGAAACTGCAATCTTTTGAACTGAAACGGACAAATCGGTTGGAATTATCGTCCAGTCATGATTATAGCTTTTATAATATTTCGTCCTAGGTGAATGATCTGCAGCCGTGTACCATTACATAACTTTGGTGCGTCAAGATTTCTCATTATAACAGGACTGGAACACCAACCTTCAATTGCAACTTATGAGAAGGCACCCCTGATAATTCCAAAGAATTAAGAAACTCTATGGGGTATGATGTTACTTGCTCCGTGTCCATAACGTTGTCTACTGAGGGGTACTCGACGATATCTCCCTACACGTCCGACATAATTTGTTCGTTTATCTGGCTTGTTTTTAGTTGGAGCTAAAATTGCCCTCTCACACAACCACTCCCGATTGCCCATATTTATATGCAGATTTGGATAGGCATTACATTTTAATTCATCTGTCCTACAGACATTTTGACAGAATTCACGACTCAACGTAATCGAGCCGTTACAGTCTGTTGGCATACAATCTTCTCCGATTTTTAGAAGAGCAGCGGTATATTGTCCTGCTTGAGAATCATTGTGTAGCTGCACTCGCATATTCGTAGTCAGACAAAACTTTTTTACATGTACTATGGGCACACAGATCTTTCAAACATACGTTTATTTCATCTGCCGTTGTACCTCTAGTAATAACCGGCAGGGTCTGTTTAAAGTCGCCAGCGACTTATTTCATAAGGGTTGGGAATGCGTTGTTTTCCCGTAATACTAATTTTATCTAAATATGTATGTATTATTCAAATCTTTGGTAATTTAGGAGTGAAAGCGATCAGATTCCCCGCAAAGTAATTTTTCCCATGGGAATGCGTTGTTTTCCCAGGGTCAAAAGTAACTCATATCCTTTCTTAAGTCTCAAACTATCTCCTTACCAAATTTCATTTAAATCTGTTCAGTAGTTTAGGCGTAAAAGCGATCGGCCCACCTAAATTTTCCCATGGGAATGCGTCATTTTCCCGGGGTAAAAAGTAGCCTATGTCCTTTCTCGGGTATCAAATAATCTCCATACCAAATTTCATGCAAATTGGTTCAGGAGTTTAGGAGTGATTGAGTAACAGACAGACATTCAGAGTTACTTTCGCATTTATAATATTAGTATATTAGTACATATTATATTAGTATGGATATTGGATAAGCCAAATTATCATTTAAGGAACTTTAAAAATTATGAAATCAATATTATTAAAGTTTGATATTTTTTCGAGATATTTGATTTTGTTTATAAAATTTTGTATTTTAAAAAAATGTGAACATTTTGATTAACCCTAAATATCTCATGAACCAATAACGCTAGCGACTTGAATTAAATTTTATATTATATATTAAGTACTATATTTTTGAAAAAAAAAATCCAACTAACGGTTTTTTATAAATAAAAAAAAAACTGAAAAAAAATATTTGTCACTTCGAAAAGTTTGCGAACAAAAAATGATTTTATCTCCAAAACAATTTTGTGCAACGAAAAAAAAACGTTTTAAACATCTGGTAAAATTTTGAGAAAAATCGAATTGACAGTTTTTTTTACAAAAAATTAAATAGGTACCTAAAAAAATATTAACAAAAGTTGGTAAATTTTTTTTTTTAATTCTTTTATTTGCAATGGCTGGAAATTTCAGGGTAGATTATTGTAATATTCGTGGGCTTAGAGCGAATTTTCTTTCTGTGTACTCCCATACTGCTTTAAACAGGCCAGCTGTATTGGCACTAAGTGAAACCCAAGTAGGTGAGGATTCCGATCCTACTGAATTCTTTATTCAAGGGTATAACTTGGTGCCATTATTCTTTTCCCACCATGGTCTCGCCATATACATTAGGAATGATGTTGCTTATCAGTTTTTGCCACAATATGGTCTCTTCACCAATTCTTTTTTCAATTTTATTTGGTTTAAATTTTCCGTGAATAAGCAAATCATTCACTATTGCTTCCTTTATCGAAGCCCCAATCTAGACAGAGTGTCAACTTCTCGTGAATTTGATGCTTTGTCTGATTCCATCCAAAGAATTGTTTCGTCCTATCCTCGCACTGAAATCGTTGTTACGGGCGATTTCAATGTACACAATTCTTCATGGCTTCAACATTCGGGCCAGGCAACACCAGAAGGAGTGTGTGCTGAGATCTTCGCTGAGTTAAACCACCTAACTCAGTTGGTCAACGAGCCCACTCGAATATCGGACGTGGTAGGTCGAGCAGAAAAGACTCTTGACTTGTTTCTTACCTCTGACCCTGGTAAGTACACTATTAGTGTTCTATCTCCTCTAGGCACATCTGACCATTGTGTCATATCAGCAAATTTCTCGTGTAAAAACTCTCCAGTTAAAGAAAGAGCTCCTAAGAGAACCGTTTGGCAATACGAGAAAGCCAACTGGGACGGTCTCAATAATTATTTTAGGATCTTTAACTGGTCACTATGCTTCCTCGATAGTGACGTTGACGCCAGCGCTGATATGATCACAAGTTTGATTCTCCTGGGAATGAGAACTTTTATCCCGAATAGGGTTAAAAGCATCAGACCTAAGGAAAACGCATGGTTCGATGCGAGCTGTAAAGAGGTTATTAGGGTCAAGAAGGTAAGTTTCCGTTGTTTTAAAGCCAATCCAACTGAGGAAAACCGGAATAAGTTCAAGCAAGCCAGAGGAAGGCCTGCAACGGCCATATTCGACGAACCAAATTTTTACATGACGAAAAATTACGGCACAAAATACTGCAATGTCCCAAAGGCAGTAAAAATGTTTGGTCATTTGTAAAAAACATGAGGAACTCTTCCTCTTCATCGGTTCCTACGCTCGTTGTCAATGACACTCCTTTTGTTAGCTCTTTAGAGAAAGCTAATCTCTCTGCGCCGCCAATTCTACGTTGCCAGTGAGTGTTATGCCTCCGCCTGTACTTGAGCGAGTTAGTGATTCTATGGGACCAATCTTTTTTCACACTCGCACTGTGGCAAGAGTCCTTAGAGATCTAAACACACATAAATCCGCTGGTCCGGATGGTATCCCCGCTATTGTTCTGAAGAGGTGTTCTTCAACGCTGGCAAAACCACTGCGTAAGCTTTTTCATCTGTCCTACTCCTCAGGTCTCGTTCCGAGAGGATGGAAAACTGCATTTGTCCAGCCCATCCCAAAAAAAGGCGAATCTTCCTCACCCTCTAACTACCGACCGATTGCACTTACGTCCCTTCTTTCCAAGGTCATGGAAACGCTGATTAATTATCAGCTCAAGAAATATCTTGAAGATCGAAAGCTTCTTAATGACCGGCAGTACGGCTTTCGAAGCAATAGGTCCACTGGTGATCTCATGGTTCATCTCACCGAACAGTGGAGCAAATCTTTACATCGCTTTGGAGAAAGTAAGATTATTGCACTTGATATTTCAAAAGCATTTGATAGGGTTTGGCATCAGGCTCTCTTATCGAAAATGCGTGCTTTCGGTTTTCATGAATCCCTCCTTCATTGGATTAGTAATTACCTTTCGAATCGTTCAATACAAGTTGTATTGGATAGATTCAAGTCTGAAAACCACAAAATAAATGCTGGTGTGCCCCAGGGCTCTGTTCTATCTCCAACACTCTTTCTCATTTTTATTAATGATCTCTTGTCTGCAACTTCTAATCCAATACATTGTTTCGCTGACGATAGTACTCTTAGCTTTTCATATTCGTTTTCAGACTCACATCCCTCTTCTTCGGATGTGGAACTGCAACGAAAAAATATGATAAGCTCATTCAATTCCGACCTAAACACCATTGTTCAATGGGGATTAAAAAACCGCGTGGAATTTAATGCATCGTAAATGCAATGCTGTCTTGTATCGTTAAAGCGAGATATACCCCCATTGCCATTATCCATAGATGGCACTTGCATCAATGAGACTGAACATCTCGATATTCTCGGTATGTGTATCACCAACCACCTTTTGTGGAACGATCACATACGCGATGTCGCCAAAAATGCCGCAAGATGTTTGGGTTTTCTAAGGCGATGCAAGAAGTTTTTCTCCCCCTCTGATCTGGCTGTTATCTACAAGACTTATATACGGCCAAAGCTTGAGTATAACTCCCATATCTGGGCTTACTTAAGCCTCTTGGTCAGTATTGAACGTAGAGCATTTAGATTGATTGGTGATATTGTCATCATAAGATCATTTAAATCGCTTGAACATCGTCGAAATGTCTCTGGTCTCACCCTCTTTTACCGTTATTTTAATGGTTTATGCTCTAGAGAAATAGCCAGTTGCATTCCTCCCCTTAAATAGTTCAACCGTAATACTCGCGCATCTAGGAATGCTCATCAATATACCCTCGAACCCAACTTCGGTCGTACTGTCAAGTACAGAGATTCATTCTTTAGCCCTACTATGCGAATGTGGAATGTCTTGCCACACTCTGTCTTTCCCAGCCATTGCAATATTCAGGAATTCAAAACTAATGTGTACCGACACCTCCTTTCAACCCCTCTCTCCCTTTCCTAGTGCTCACACTGTGTCTACATAATAAGGGGAGTTTATCCCTTTGAGTGTGCGCTTTTTAAAAAAAAAAAAAGAATTGTTAACGTTAGTATTTAACGAATTATAAATAAACAAAGAGCAACAAAGAAACCTTGAATAAGAGATCATCAATTTTATATTAAGTTGCCTTTAAATTCCTTACTAGCCTTCAATTTTATTATTAAATTTTTTTGACAAACATAAATAGTGAACATTGAAGTGATTTTTACTGGCGACATATTTATGTAGGAACTACATATGTATATGTAAATTTTGTTTTAGTAAAATATTTCGAATTAGAGCTTTTAATCAAATATGACATTACGACGGAATATAAGTCGAAAAAAGTGGGTACCCCGATTCCGTCCGTCTGTCTGTCTTTCCTGGCTCCGACAGTCCAAACAATTGTGTTGATTGAAATTAAGGTTTTCAGCCGATTAGCGTAAGGCGTTTTTTTCATTTTATTAATACGAAAAATAACACATTTTATTAATACGAAAAATAACAGCAGTCCCCTTACAAATTTGTTGGTTAAAACATGTGATTTTTCTAAAACTTTCTCTAAATTTTGTGATCTTAATTTAGCTTCTTTCTACAAGAAAAACATATTTTGGTATTGCTCCAGAAGGATACCCCTCAAAAACCTTTGTTTTGTTTTTAAGTTTTCTCAAGAACTAATGGACCGATTTCAATAATATTCTCTTTCTGTGCAAGCTCTTTTTGATGATAAAATGATCAAATTGATAATGATTTTTTAAGATCAAAAATGTATTTTTTTTTTTTTGATTTTTAAAAAAACATTAATTTTGTTTACAAAACTCGATATCTCAGAAAGGGGTCAACATTTCATGACGAAATTTAAATGTAAAATGTACATATATTTATAATATATAAATATATAAATATATTTTTCTAGACAAAATGTAAAATAATTTTCAAAAAAAAATAAGTTACATTTTTAAATCTTAAAATATAAGAAATATTTTTAAACGCTCTTTTTGGAAGAAACACTGACACTTTTGTTGAACTAATGGCTAATTGAAAAACATAATAAACGGGTCATATCTATTGATATACAAGCTTTGAATCGCTTGAGATTTGAAATGAAAAGATATTCTGAAACGTGTAGTTTGTGAGTGCCACACAAACGTTTCTTACCAACTTATTTGTTTACCTTAATTTGTTTTAATTTATTTTTTTAGAAAAATGTTCTACTTAAATGCACCTATTTGCTTAAATTCAAGAACCAAACATTTTTGTCTCTAAAATTTTTAAGTTTTGTTTACTCCTTTAAGATCAAAATACGAGTAAGCAGACAGACTGATAGCAATAGTAATAATAGACTCCCGAAAATTGAGTTCGAAAAAAACTTCGTCAAAAAAGCCCGACATTTCTTCATATCAGCTCCTCTCTCATTTTCTGGATTTTTGAATTTTTTACCGTTCTTAGCATAAATAGAAATGGATACAAGAAAAGTGTATTTTATTTTTGGAAAAAAAGCTACGTTTCAAAACAATTTCTTACATTTCTGTGTGAAATGTAGCAAAAACCCTCTAAACTTTTGGTTTTTAGCTCTTAAATATGGCGTATTTAGAAAACTTTTGGAATCCAGGAATGCCTTCATATGTAGGGAGTCATACAAATTAGACCATACTTTGCTCGACAACAGTGTTCTAAAATAATTTGATAACTAAAGTTGTCATTTTAGCAATTGAAATGTGTAAAGGTTAGGTTAATATACTCGTACACATTATGTTATTTAAATTTTGTTAGCCTCCTTTACGAAACATTAAACAAACATTTTTAAGCGGTGAGTAAAAACTCATCTAAGTGTGTGAACCCCCCCCCCCCTGATGAATAGTCTGGATCTGCCCTTGAGGTGATGTCTTAAGCCATTAGCACTATCTTGTAGCCTTTAAGGGCAACATTTTGCATATTCGATTACGGATTTTATACCAGTATAGCATGAATGGTTTTCTAATAGGGACTTGACAACTTGATACTTTGAAGATTTTCTTCTTTTGTGTTCTTTAATTGATTTTCAAAAGGAGTCAAGTGCGAAATTAAAGGATTTCTGAAATTTTCATCTTCGTTCAAAAATCAATAAAAATCTCAATGGTTCGCCTTCATGTAAAATTCCAAAAGTTTTAGTCACCAAAAAATAAGACAACCCTTAATGTATACTGCTTTTTTTTATAATAATGGTTGGACATATTTGAATTTCGGAAAGAAATATCCAGACGCACCCGTAGTCATCAGTGAAATATTCCCAATTTAAGCAACAAGAAATATTATAAACTGTCTTAAAGATAAAAGATTTAACGTTTTCTTAGTGAGTCATCGTATAATAAAAAATGTTAAAGCTGATGGGGTTTCAAAACTAAATAAATACAAACAAAAAAACAACAACTGCAATACCTTCTTTGCCATTTAAAACGATCTTCCCACTGCCCATCATTTTTTACAAACCGCTTGCTCAAAGTACCAACAAATAAAAAAATTCTTCTTCTTCCACTATTGAGGTACAAAATGTATGACTCATTCCAGCTATTTGGATTTCTTCAAACAAATTGAGTGGTAAACTAACCAACTCTTTCGCGATTGCGTAACCATTTTAAGAAATATTAAACAACAACAAAAATGTTTATAAACGAACGAATCACATAAATAATGACTTTCTGCAAATTTCAATTAAAAATACATTTTCTAGCTGCCATAAGTGCCATTGGCAAAAAGTAGCAACAACAACAACATCGCCATTTAAATACCTATATCTTGTAGTTTTTATTTTTTTAATAAATATTTTTAAACACTTAATCCCCCTCTTTGCGCCTGGATGGATGGTTGACCAAGAAAAATGAATAAAATTAAAAATAAGCAAATAAGACGAACAAAAAACTAAAAGATTGAAAGTGACTACCTATGAGCTTATAATATACGATTTTTAAGTGATGTTGTATCTAGTAGCTTGTACCTACATAATATAAAGTATCTATAAAATGTGTGCGCAATTAACCTCAAAAGAAACATTTTGTAATGAAATGAAAATGAAAAGGTATTATAAACCCATGATTAACGAACTTTTTTTTTCGACTTTTCTCTCTTTCCCACTCTCTCTTCCTATCATTGGTTGGAAAATCAGCTTCTTGAATAGATAGCTTAGCTATACCACCGTTTTGGTCTTAATGGCGCCAGTAGCCGTTCATCATAATCGTTCGTCGTCATAATAATATTGTAGTCATCGTCATCGTCGTCGCTTTGGACGATCCCCAATCAGGCGTTGAATTTTATTGATTATTATAATAGAAAATATAGAGAAAATCAATCATTATAATTTCGACTTAAGATTGGGATTAAATTGTCGGAGCAATAATTTCTTAATAGTTTTTATTTTTTTCTTTGATTTTTTTCATTTGATTTTTTAGAAAGAACAACGGTTTGAAATTTTATGTAAGAGAAAATAATAACTATTTTTATACTTCTAATGATTTTATTTATAACAAAATGAGATGAACTGTGTAATTCGTTTCAAACGGTTTATTTTTTAGCTGGAAACAAGATACAAACTTCAATAGTCGGAGATTGAAAGTTGAGTAAAGGGTTTTAAAAGAAATTTATTTCAATATTCTTCCATTAAAAATGGAGAAGGATATCAGCCAAATGGCCGCCAAGGCTGTATGTTCTCGATAACTTCACAATTGTAGGTCTATAAGGTCTAGAATCGATTATGGAGTATTAACTTAAAACTTATCTTTCAGGTGAATCCAAATAAAAATATCTAAAGTTGTTAAATCACAAGATCTCGGTGGTTAAAAGGAATCGCCTCTTTGAGAAATGACACGGTCAGGGAACTATTCTTGGAAAATAAAGAATGCTTCAATGTATTCCAATTCCGACCATAAAAATATCATAAATCATTGCAAAGTAGCACAATCACATCAGAACAAGTCCAAAAACCGCACCACCACTTTAATTATTGTGAAATTTGTTTTCTCATATTGTGGTTTGCGTTCTTCAATAAATTGTCATTTGTTTATTAAAAATTAGTTATAATGTTAAGCAACGTCGATTTGTTTTTTGAAGAAACTGATTCTGAAAGTACGAGGGAAGAAAATATTACGATGGGTAGAATTAGGAGAAACATTCGAGATAGATTCAATCCCTTAGAACTCCCAGATCATTTATAAGTTTTCAAAAAATATCTATTTCTACAAAAAGATTAATGTTCTTTGTTTTGTTAAGTTTGTTTTATATTTTTGCCTGAATAAGGATGCATTTAGCTATGTGCTCAACGAAATAAGTGATAAATTCACATCAACCAGTACACGTTCCATTCCACCTCTTATAAAACTAGCTTGTACGCTGTGATTTCTTGGAAGTGGTAGCTACCAAAACTGTGTTGGTAATGATTTCGATCTCGGGCTATCCCAACCAACGGTGTCAATCGTTTTGAACGAAGTTCTTCAAGTGCTAGAAACCAAACTTTGTCCAGCTTGGATACAGATAGAAATGTCACAAAGGGAAAAACAAGACGCGAGAAACTACTTTTATAGAAGGTCCAGGCTGCCTGGTATAGTTGGATGTGTGGACGGAACACATATCGGAATTATTTGTCCAAATCAGTTGCAACATCAGTTCTTAAATCGAAAGGGTTTTTACGGCTTAAACGCAATGCTTGTAAGCTTTGATATTTCCAAAGCATTTGAGATTATAAACATATTTTTGTACAGGCCTGTGATCATAACATGACTATTCGTTATGTTGATGCCAGATTTCCTGGTTCGACTCATGATTTATTTGTTTGGAATTGCAGTGAATTAAAAGACGTTTTAGAAAGGTGGTGGCGAAATTGAGAGAGGTCAATGTACTTGGGTGTGTAAACAAATTATTGCTCTGAAAATTAACTTTAATACTAATAAATTTTACATTTAGGAGATTCTGGTTATCCTCTACAACACTACTTACTTACTCCATTTAGAAATTCGGATTCAATTCCTAGAAAAGCCTTATTTAATTCATTACATTCTAAAGCAAGGAATATTATAGAAAGAACCATTGGAGTTCTTAAAAGCCGGTACAGGGCTGTTTTGAATGAAAGAAAACTGCACTATTCTCCAGCGAAGGCAGTAAAAATAGTAAATGTAGCTTGTGCCTTGCACAATATAAGCCGTAGATACAATGTAGCTGATCCAGACACAACAGGCATAGAAAACAGCTTGCAGGACGTTACAGATGAACCATTTCAAAATGAAGTGAACAACACAAACTTAGAAGCCCAGAGAATAAGAAATGAAATTTTAGCATCTATATAAAAAAATAAATTTTCTTTTTACGTTAGTTTTTATATCGTTATATGAATGTTTGCATTAATTTAACATAAAAAACTTAAAATAATTCATCACATTTCCATTGCATAATATATTTTTGATTTGTGATTTTTTAAGAGCTTGAAAACTTTTTTTTAAAAAAAACGCATACAATTTGCAAAATCTCATCGATTCTTTATTTGAAACGTTAAATTGGTCCATGACATTTACTTTTTGAAGATAATTTCATTTAAATGTTGACCGCGGCTGCGTCTTAGGTGGTCCATTCGGAAAGTCCAATTTTGGGTAACTTTTTCGAGCATTTCGGCCGGAATAGCCCGAATTTCTTCGGAAATGTTGTCTTCCAAAGCTGGAATAGTTGCTGGCTTATTTGTGTAGACTTTAGACTTGACGTAGCCCCACAAAAAATAGTCTAAAGGCGTCAAATCGCATGATCTTGGTGGCCAACTTACCGGTCCATTCCTTGAGATGATTTGTTCTCCGAAGTTTTCCCTCAAAATGGCCATAGAATCGCGAGCTGTGTGGCATGTAGCGCCATCTTGTTGAAACCACATGTCAACCAAGTTCAGTTCTTCCATTTTTGGCAACAAAAAGTTTGTTAGCATTGAACGATAGCGATCGCCATTCACCGTAACGTTGCGTCCAACAGCATCTTTGAAAAAATACGGTCCAATGATTCCACCAGCGTACAAACCACACCAAACAGTGCATTTTTCGGGATGCATGGGCAGTTCTTGAACGGCTTCTGGTTGCTCTTCACTCCAAATGCGGCAATTTTGCTTATTTACGTAGCCATTCAACCAGAAATGAACCTCATCGCTGAACAAAATTCGTCGATAAAAAAGCGCGAAACACATTTCGAACCACACTGATTTTGGTAATAAAATTCAATGATTTGCAAGCGTTGCTCGTTAGTAAGTCTATTCATGATGAAATGTCAAAGCATACTGAGCATCTTTCTCTTTGACACCATGTCTGAAATCCCGCGTGATCTGTCAAATACTAATGCATGAAAATCCTAACCTCAAAAAAATCACCCATTATATAAAAAAATAAATTTTATTTTTACGTTATTTTATATTTCGTTTTATGAATGTTTGCATTAATTTAACATAAAGAACTTAAAACAATTCATCGAATTTCCATTGCATTATATATATTATGTAGGTAGGAACTTTTTTCAAACTTAGAAATAAATAAAATAAACGTAAGAAACGAAATATATAGGTCCGTGTAAATTCAGGTATTGTTTGTACTTATAAAAATGTAATCCTATGAAAAAAAAAAACAACAAAATAAAATAAAGTAAAATAAAATAAACAAAACAAAAATTCATTTAAAAAGAAACAATAAAGATAAATAATGAAATAAAGTTATACCAAAAAATAAACAGACGAAGAAATAGAACTTATTTAGAAAAATTAAAGTGAGTGCTTACTCAAATCGTCCTTTTCATTTCAATATCGATTTTTTTTAATTTTATCTCAATTTTTTCTTTGTGGCGTCTATTTTTTTCAATATTTTCTTTTTCTTTTCTTTTTTCTTTTTCCTTCATAATATTTAGTTTTTCTTTTTGTATTTCATACTTTTTTCTTGTATACCTAGCAATTTCTGAAATATTTTTTTTCGAAAGATCTGGCTGCCACTAACAGATCTGCCTGGGTGTCAGTCTGTCCTTTTAATAAGTCCAGTCGCTCGGATTCTCTACTATTTAAATTCATCACCTTTTTCCGACTTTGCAAGGAACTTTGATTGAAAGATGCTCCTTGACCGTGTTCACCCTCCGTTGCATTTGAATTGTTCGGAACAGATACTTGACCCGAATTATTTTTTTGGATCAACTCTTTTTCAGGAAGCGTAGTTTGTATGTTTGCACCAAACCGGTTGCCAAGTGGATTGACTGCCTGGCTTAGACTTAAAAGGTCGTCCACAGCTTGCTCCAAAGGAGACAAAGAAATCTGGCTGTATGGTCCTCCCTCAGTGGCTGTAACTTTTTTTTTGTTCGATGAAATTTTTTGCTTAAGTTTTAGCTTGTAGTCCAACCAAACCTAGATACAAAAAAAATGTTCCTTAAATGTAAATAAAACAATTTGAGAATGCACCTTATCTTATGCCAATCTTTTCCCTCACGTGACGGAGGACCAAGAGAATTTAATTCTACTGCAAATTGCTCCCAATAATCTTTCTGGTTTCTTTTGGATGACCCAAAAGCTCCTATGCCTCTAGCAATATCGGGA
The DNA here is from genome assembly GCA_920104205.1 of Eupeodes latifasciatus. NCBI lineage: Eukaryota > Metazoa > Arthropoda > Insecta > Diptera > Syrphidae > Eupeodes > Eupeodes latifasciatus. Next base: position 30,039,077 of record OV049924.1, read on the forward strand.
TTCCTTTCCATCAGTTCCACAAGCTTTGGAAACTGATTTGTATTTGTTCTTGAAATAAACATTATTGTTTTCGTTTTTTATAATAATTCACAAACTACCTTTTTCTTTTATCACACATTTTTAATTAAAACAAACAAAACAAATAATAACAAATTATCGATAGAAATTTTTCCAGACACGCCAATTTGTAATTCGCTAACGTTATCACTAAATATTTTGATTCGATAGGATTTGACAATTTAAACAGTTAAATTAGCGAACTCTCGCTATTTGTAATTCGTCGATAACTTAATTCGCTAAAGTTTTGACATTTAAAGCGAACTTAATTTGAGCGAATCGCTATTCCTAATACGAAATTAGCGAATTCGAATTATGTTCGATTCGCTATTCATAATGGGGGCCGAATTCTTATTTTAACTGAACTTTTAAAGCCTTAAGATACAAGTCGTTTAGGGAATAAGTTCCTATAAACATCGACGAAGAACCCACTTGGTTTTGCAGGCTACAGCAGCAATATTCTCAGTTGAGTTGCTCAACACCGCACACTGTTTCGATTTTTCACATCAGTAATTTGTCCCTGACAAAAGGAGACCCTGTAAACTGCACCAACAAAAGAGGCATCAGTCTACTTAACATCGCCTACAAAATCTTTTCTGCCGTCATATGTGAACGTCTAAAGCCCATCGTCAATAACCTGATAGGTCCTTATTAGTGTGGTTTAAGGCCAGGAAAGTCCACAGTCGATCAAATATTCACGTTACGGCAGAGCCTGGAAAAAACCCAAGAAAATCAATCCACCATCTCTTCATCAATCATCATCTACAGGACCGAGCTGTATAGAGCCATGTCTAGTTTAACAATCCCTGCCAAACTCGTCCGTTTGTGCGGGATGACCATGGAGAATTCACGCTGCTCCATAAAGGTTTGAAGCAACTTAATAGAACCTTTCGATGTCAAAAAAAGGCTTTAGACAAGGTGATGCGCTGTCATACGACATCGTCCTTGAAAGAATAATACAGAGCTCCAAAAGTCTGTCCAATTATTAGCATATGCTGATGACATTGAAATAATCGAAAGAACTCAGCTCGATGTCAATGAAGCTTTTGTGAGTATTGAGGCAGAGGTGGCAAAAATGGGTTTAAAGGTCAAAACGTCACCATCGACAGACGTAACTTCGAGGTAGTTAAGGACTTCGTCTACCTAGACTCCGCTATGAACGCAGAAAACAACACTAGCGCTGAGATAAAACGAAGAATTACTCTTGCTAACCGCTGTTTCTTTGAGCTAAGAAAGCAATTGGGTAGCAAAGCCCTCTCTCGAGCGACCAAAGTGTCGCTATATAAGGCCCTCATCATCCCCGTTCTGCTATACGGTGCAGAATCATGAACTGTGACAAAATCGGATGAAAACGCCTTGGGTCGTTTCGAGAGAAAAGTTCTTCGCATAATCTGCATAGAAGGTGAGTTGATAAGAAGATAGAACGATGAGCTGCATGGGCTGTACAGCGACGTAGACTTAGCCAGAAGAGTAAAAGTCAATCGACTGAGATGACTGGGTTACGTAGAGCGCATGGAAACCAATGGTCCGGTCCGAAAAGTCTTCGAATCCACAGGACAGCACCGTAGAGGAAGACCGGGGATCAGGTGGCGAGCACAAGTGGAAAGTGGAGAAGCTTGTTGGGTGAGACCCTAGTCCACCTTAAGTAAGTAAGTAAGTAATTTGTCCCAAATGCCCAAATTTTTAAACTAGTTTCACTAACGCCGCCGCCGGTCGAAAAGGTGCTTCCACCGCGACGAACTGTTGAAGAGTGTATCGTTCCATTTTTAGTATAATGGGGTATTTTTTGCTTGTCAAATGTCAAAAGAAGACAGCTTCAAAATTAAACCTTGTGAAACCCTTAAATTATATCACTTTAGTTAAAAGCGTTTTGTGGCAGTAACTCCAAAAAATGTGCTTGATCAATTAAAACATTTCTTTAACGTAATTTCTCGAACTATATATTGATTGATTGTGTTCTTTTTGCAAACTGTAAGTGATACAATGTTGCAAGTTAGATTGCTTTTTAAATTTTATTGCAAAACAAATTGATTACTATCGGCAACATTGTTGATATGGTGTTATGTATGAGCGAATATCTGTAAAATGAAATCGATTGATACTTTTTTTTTAAACAGATAATATGCGTAAATAAGGAAAATTAGGTTTCTCCTATGTCTAAGATGATGGTTATGCGATGTATAGGTAAATAATATATTGTAACATCGGTAAACATTGCGGAAAACTCTTTGCAACAATGTATACATAAATAAAGGTAGAAAAATATGGGTTAGAAAGTTAAAGTTGCTATAAAGGCCACGATATTAGGAATTATTAAGGGTTTTCCAATAAGAACTTGACAATTTGCCCAATTAAAGAACGTATATTTTTCAAATGGCCCATCGGCTTTAATTCTAAAGTCAGCTTGATCTTGAATGGGTGTAAATCAAAATCTAAGCGATGTCCAATTCTTGAGAACGCAGCAGAATTGACGAACAAAAAATGATACTTCATTGTAATTTTATGCAATTAATAAAGTTTTTGAAATGTGGTACAATTTTTAGAAACATCGAAGTGACAGTGAAATAAAAACCTACAAGAAAACACTACTAAGTGTTGGTAAAAATTGGTTTCCCACTCTAATATGTAAGTATATTGACAACAAATGAAGATATTGCTTTAAACTAATTTTATCTTTTAAAAAAATATTATTTTTAGTACCTAGTAAATTTTTTAAAAAGAATCCAATTGTCAGATTTGTTTATAAAAAAAATAAAAATCTATAATAAATACTTCACAAAACTGGTAATTCGACTCGAATATTTCGAGAAATATGGCTTCGAAATTATTTAATTCTGTGCAAAATTTCGTTCTTAAGCCTATTACGCTGCTGATGCGAAACGAAATTTTTCGGCGGTCTCCAAGTGCAGAGCGAAATTAAAACGAAAACCACAGCGGAAAAATATTTGTGGAGAGTTCTGTCTGGAAGTTGAATTTCACTGCTTGTCTTCATAACTTCTTGCACATCACCAATAACATCCTGAGTTTCAAATTCAGAAATGCAATGTTGGAACACATTAGACAAATCCATTTTATTTTAAATTTTAAATCAAATATAAATCAGAGTCAAAACTTCGAAAGTCACGAGTAAACAATTTTTTTTTCAATAAAAAAATTAAACGTCAACATTTCGCAAGCAATTAATGTGCTGGGCAATTAAATTGAGAACGAAAAGAGTGGAGAATTGTACTAAGAAATCTAGTACAGCTATCCACTAAAATGTCACATTTCGTCGTTCAGCAGCGTACTGAAAAAAAAACGAAAAGCACAGCGAAATTTTTCGTTTATGATTTCGTCATGTCGTTTTTGTATAAGCTTTAACGTAAGTAATGATCTAGGAAAAATTCAACCGGTATTTCTTTATTAAGCCTAGTACGCTGCTAATGCGAAACGAAATTTTTCGGCGGTCTCCAAGTGCAGAGCGAAATTAAAACGAAAACCACAGCGGAAAAATATTTGTGGAGAGTTCTGTCTGGAAGTTGAAGTTCAATTTTAAGCCTAGTACGCTGCTGATGCGAAACGAAAATTCCCATACAAAAATGACATGACGAAATCATAAACGAAAATATTCGACAAATTTTTCAATAAATAAATAAAACGTCCAAATTTCGCAAGCAATTAATATACCGGGCAATTAAATTGAGAACGAAAAGAGTGGAGAATTGTACTACGAAATCTAGTACAGCTATCCACTAAAATGACACATTTCGTCGTTCAGCAGCGTACTGAAAAACGAAAAGCACAGCGAAATTTTTCGTTTATGATTTCGTCATGTCATTTTTGTATGGGAAATTTCGTTTCGCATCAGCAGCGTACTAGGCTTTATAGGAAATAAAAACTTTAAAAAAAATGTTATACTAAAATTACTAATAACTGATTTTCGACTAAAAATGTCGATATTGGATCAAACTTGTCAGAATCAGTTTTATCTGCAAAACAACGAGTTCAAGCTCAACAGCTGATACTCGTGGATTTGAGATCGATCTCAAAGCTTTTTTCGTTGTTTAGTTATGATTATACTTTGTGTGAAGGTGAAAATAAAAAAAAAAATGTCGTATGAAAAAATGACAGCAACATTAATAGTGAATCGGAACATTTTTACAAGTTCTTCGTAAAGGAACTAAAAATTAATAAATCTTTCTTTTGTCAAAACGGCATTAATTACTCGTTTGTTTAAACAGTGTCATTAGCCATGGAGTAATGACATAACCTTCATCACCAAAAAGTATTGCTGATGAATTATTATTAATATGACCAAATAAGAAAAAGTTTTTTAATATACGTGACTCAAGAACGGATCCCGGCCACCAAACTTCAACACTTGGGAACTTTTCTTCGGCATTGCATGAAGCTTGAACATTAATGAAGTAGTATCTTTTTCGATTAATGTACTCCTCATGATGGGTCAAATGTTTCCTTATACGGACATTAGTGCAATCTAAAGCACCAATTGCATAAGGGAACTCGTACTTCATGCACCATAACCTTTGTGCTTCTTGTATTTCTTCCATAGAATGTGGGAATACTATCAAATTCTGTGCACGGCTTGCTATTTCTGCAGAAACTTGCTGCACCACTCTAGACACTGTTGATTGATGAACTCTAATGTCCTCACCAACTCCAATTTGGAATCTATTGTCTCCTACGTATCGCAACAAGATTCTTATTTTTTCTTAAATTAGTTAAGGCACCACCGCGTGTTTCTGAGCTCGGAACTAAAAATTCTTCCGTCAATAACCGCAGATCTTCTTCACTAAAACTATACAACCGACAAAAATCTTTACCAAATTGGACACCTTTTATCTTTATAAATTCTTTGTTCAACATAATTTACAAAAAACTCGGCCATTTTTACCGTTTTTTGTGAACTGCGTCCGAGAAATATCATGCTTAACAATAATTTGTGAGATCGATCTCATGTAATCAAGTCTTTTCTCATCTCATTGGAAATAAAGACGAGTTCTGTCTCAAGGAGAGCTTTCATTGTGAGATCGATTTCATCCGTCTGAGATTTTTTGATGCATGCCATCTTAAGAAAGTTCTCAAAAAAAGTGAGTAAAGGAGTCTGATCTCATCTGTTTGCATACGACCCATTTTTATTAATATTTTGTTAAAATCTTACAAAAATCGATAGACGAACATGGATGTGAAGTTATGTGGTTTATAGAAACATAGAGTGCTGTCTGATAATTGAGCCAAATTTTGGGCCCAGACCCGTCTTATGACTTCAATAATCTCTTCGGTTTTTTGGTATTGCCGTCCTCCTTTGTAGACATTTCTTGAAAGCCATCCCCACACGTTTTCCATGATGTTCACGTCAGGAGAATATGGGTGCCATGGTAATAAGTTCACATTTTGCCCCTAAATCCTGTTGGTGCATTATCTTGTTGAAAAGTCCACCCTTGTACACCAATTAATTCAGAAAACTGCGGAAAAGCTCGTTCCAGAATCGATTTTTAAGTGTTTGCCAGCATTTTAGAGATTTTAAAATCCAGCTCCACGGTCCGTAATAGGTGATTGATCCACATACCATTATACCGCCTCCTTTGTTGTGCCGTTTTTCAAGATAGCTCTAGCTCAAGTTGGCTCTTGCATGCAGCATTCAATGGTGATTTTTTCTTCAATTTGTATCATATAATATAGCCTTCTGTATCACCCGAGCAACAGTCGGTCTGCTAGTATTTACCCCAACTTCTGCCTTAATTTTGCTGATGGAAAGCCTTAAATTTGAAGCAGCTCTCACTATCGTCCGCCTTTCCTGAAAATGATGTGGCTTTCTTGACTCTTCCTTTGTTTTTTTTTTCATACCTCACGGGGTCTTTGAGCTGGTTGTATACACCATTTGAACTTCTTCCAATTTTGCCGGCTATAAAACGGATGGTTTTGCCAAGATACCGGTAAGCTCGAATTTGTCCTATTTGCTCCTTGATTAGACCCCTACCTTTACCCATAATTCTTGATTCTATCAAATCAATACTCATACTAAGCTCCCAAACAATCAGAGTATTCTTTTATCTGATTTAAAACACGCTAATAGGTAAATTTAGAACATGTCCCTATCCATGTTACAAAAAAGAACAGGTACTTTTTATGACCTTTTTTGGAAAAGCCGTCATAAAACTTGTATTTATCAACTTAATCCAAACATTTTTGATGCAATATAAACTTAATTCATACATCATTCATTCCACATTAAAATTTTTCCAAAAAACATAAGGATTTAAGAAATATCGGCAAATAAAAAACGAAAAAAGCTTGTACCTATCAATGTGACACTAAAGCATCTTGCACATGAGCTACGAACTGCGAACTGTGGATGTTCGCATATTTTGACTTTTCTTTCACATGAGCTTTATTGCTATTCGCAGAGAGCGACGAATTGTCAATTTATAATTACCCTTTTCAACAAACAAAACAAGAGTGGTATAATTTTGAGGTTAAGTTGAGCGCAACAATTTATTCGTTGCAGTGTGGATGGTATGTGGAACGCGAATAGTGTCAATTGCTTTCTTATAATTTAAATGTGTTTTTGTCTGAAATTGACTTTTTGAAATGTGTAAAATCACGTTTGTTCGTCCATTCGTTCATTCGTTGTTCGCTCTCATGTGCAAGGCCCTTAAAGTGCCTTGCACATGAGCAACGAACTGCGAATAGGCAAACAAACGTGATTTTACACATTTCAAAAAGTCAATTCCACACAAAAACACATTTAAATTATAAGAAACCAATTGACACTAATGTTAGGATAATAAAATTTGCATTTTGTTCTCTAAAACAAGACAATTTTGTAAAAACAATTTGGTAGTAACAAATTGCAGTGTGGTTGCTACGAACTGTCAAACTCTATTCGCGTTCCACATACCATCCACACTGCAACGAATAAATTGTTCGCGCTCAACTTAACCTCAAAATTATACCGCTCTTGTTTTGTTTTTGTGTGAAAGATCATGGCTGAGGAAAATATGCAGAAAAGGGTTGACAATTCGTCGCTGTCTGCGAATAGAAATAAAGCTCATGTGAAAGAAAAGTCAAAATATGCGAACATCCACAGTTCGCACTTCGCAGTTCGTAGCTCATGTGCAAGATGCTTAAATGTTAATATTTTTGCGAAATTCTAATACAGCCAAATCTATTGCTTAATTTTGGCCTCTGCTTGATCGATGGTAAAATGAAACCGAAAAACAATTCAAACCACATGCTATGCGAGTCCCTCAAGACTTAAATTATTAATATCTTTATTTTCATTTACCACCATTTCAATGTCTTAAAGGTGTTGACCTCTTTCAATTCAAATAAATTTCAATCAAACATTAAACCTCCTGCGGATTTCCATTTCAAAATATGTATAAGTGCTTTTAACTGTATAACCAGAGTCACCTAACAAAAGCATAATTTAATTTCCACCTTTCATCAATTAAATTAGAGTTATACTTTTTCATTCCTTTCATTTCAATTCATTCCGAAAAAAAAAACTGCAACTGGTGTTCATATTTTTAATCCATCATAATTACATGAACCATTGTCATCATCAGCATTATCACACTTTGCAAAAACTGCTACTACATCACGGTGGCGCGGCGGCCGGCGGGGCAAATCCTGTACAATGCAACATACGAGTATGCTCTACGTCTGCGTCTCGTATACTTAAGTGAAAACATCAGCTACTGGAAATTATTAAATTATTTTTGTTTTTCGTAATTTGTAATTTGTAATCTCTTTTTTTTTAATTTTTGTTAATTCTCTCCTTCCGGAGGAGCCTACAAAATAAAAAACCACCTATCGACTAAAAAATATGCATTCAAGTTTCCTGTGGGGGCTATTAAGTCCGCGCCAGAGGTTAAACTTCTCACTACGTTATCCCCATTTCAGTCGACTTATAATACGAAAATGAATACGTTCAGCAACTTACATACTATGCGTCGTCGTATTCGTAATCAACCATCGTATCGTATCATCGTCGTCCGTCGGTCGTCTCGTATCATATGTACGTTGCTTGTTGTTGTTCATGGCCGTGGCAAATTAATTGACTTGAGTTTTGAAAAAGAAAGTGTTACAAAAAGTCATCACAAGCACTCACTCTGCATCTTCTACACACAGTACAACAATATACAAAATGCAAAACAAAGAAAGAAACGAAAAAAGAATCACCGCACAGCATAGCAAAATTCAAAAAAGAAATAAGAAAATATACAAAAAAATAATAATAAAAGAAAGTCTATCAGTTTCCCCCCCAGAGAGAGGAAATGGAGTGTACACCAAACGAAAGGAGTTTATAGTGAAAATCTTGAAAAGAGTATGCCTCTATGTCTATACATCTTTTTCATAGCTTGTAAGGCATGATCATTGGTACCGTACCATAGTATAGAAGTTGTGTTGCGGTAAGGAAGAAGAAAAGTGCGCCACAATGCAACATTCAGCACCTCTATGGCCTGTTCATTGACTTTTTCTTTTATCTTTCTCTCTTAGCCATAACATATAGCAAAAGTAGCAATAACAGACAAAAAAAACATACTTAACTGCTATTTGCGTGGGTTGTAAAAGGTTAATGTGCACTAAAAAAGCTTTAAAAACATTATTTTATACATTCTAAACCCATAATTACAATAATAAGGTTTTACTAAAATGTCAAATCGGACGATTTTAGATAAACTGTCAAGGCTTTTGTGCTTTTGTAAAGCTTTTTCTTGAAAAAAGAGCTTTCAAAAATAGAAAAAAAATTAGTTTCAAATAAAAAACTAATAAATAATTTAAATAACATTACTTAAAATTATATAACCTAATTTATTCAAAAGCTTTAAAGCTCCTTTTTGTTTGTTTTAATGTTTAATAAAGCTCATCGCTTTTTATTAACATCATGGCTTTAAAAACACTATTTTATGCATTCTAAACCCATAATTACAGTAATAAGGTTTTACTAAAATGTCAAATCGGACGATGTTAGATAAACTTATAAGGCTTTTGTGTCTTTGTAAAGCACACTAACCTAATTTATTCAAAAGCTTTAAAGCTCCTTTTTGATGATTAATAAAGCTCATCGCTTTTTTATAAAATTCAAATATGGTAAATTACCTACTTATTACCATTTTAATAGTATTACTATTCTTACTTAGATATTTTAAATTGTCAACAAATAACCGTTCAACAATTATTACCATTCTGTTTGACTCGTGACAACTTTCGAAACTGATAATCATAAAAAGCTTTTAAGGTTTTAGTAAAGTATGGCCTGACTCACTAAAGCTCATCGCTTTTTAAAAGAACTTAAATATGTTAAATAAGCAACTGATTACCGTTCAACTAATATAAGCATTCTTTTTGGCCCATGACAATTCACAAAACCGATAATTAAAAAAAGCTTTTAAGCTTCTAGAACTGTATGGCCTGATTTACTACAAAAAGAAAAAATAAAATTCCAATATTTATCTAAGTTGCATTTCAGCAAAAAGGCCTTAATGTTTTTAACACAAAATATGAACTTAAAATCTTTCAATCTTTTTTAATGATCCAATGTTGATAAGTATAGTATTGAAAAAAGATTTAAGCTTCGTGTGAGCTTTAAGGGGGCTTCAACAACAAAAAGCATTTTTCAAAATAGGATGTGACATGATATAAAAGCTCCATCCATATGAAATAAATTTTTGTAAAGAAAATGTGGAGCTCTACGAGTTAATGAATGAAATGCATTTTGTTTATAAAGTATGTAGTTAAACATCAATTGTTTTTGAGTTAAAAGCTCGAATGAATTTAAATCTATTAAATCTCCACCACCAAGTTAATAGCTTATTTTAAAACAATACGTAACCAAGATCCCGAATACAAAAATTTAACAAAATATAAGTTAAAAAGTGGTTTTAAATCCCATATCTGAATTTAAACAGAAATTCGAATAGAGCTTTTAATAAAAGCTCTTTTTTTAAACAATTGTTTATTAAATTTCTCTCTTGGTTCTGTAAAGAAATTAAAAAAATAGATACCCTATCAAGGGAACATTTAAATACCAACAATAACAACAGCAAAATATCCAAAAACAAAACGATAAACATAATGTGTGTTGTGTATAAACTCCAAGAAGGAGTTATTGGTGTACATCTATACGAGGTGAAAAGAAATCTCTTTCAAAGTCCAGGTTAAATGGGCGGTTGTAGTTTTTTTTTTTTTTTTTTTTTTTTCATTTTTAAGGTGGGCTGGATGATGATAAATGAAATGCATTTTAATTGCAAAATATGATTTGACATTTGGGATGCTTCAGTGGTTTTAAAATAAAACACTAACACTGAAAAAAAACAACAACAAGAAAACAACAAACAGTAGCAGCTGAAGAAATAGCAAGTTCAAAAAATGGAATGGAAAGTGGTGATGATGCAAAGATCAATTAAATTTTATGGGAGTTTCTTAATTTATATATTTAACAGACAAAAAGAAATGATTATTAATGCATTTAACTTAATCACTTAAAAAAAATATGAAATATATTTGGAAATATGTACAGAAAATTATTATAAATAATGTTTTCAAGATAGAAATCTGTCAAAATGTTTAATGTTAGAATTTAAATGGATTTCAATCAAGTTGAGATTATGTATTTAGCTACATTTCCGGCCATAACCAAAAGTATATCCATTTTCTTATTAGATAGTCATAGCCCTAGCTTAATTGTGGTAAGAGTTGATTAAGATTTTGTTTATAACTTGAAAAATTTAATTTAATGTTCGAACATTTTAAATTAGTTTTTAAAACTGTCCACGAGACTTATAGCGATATTGTTGCTATAGTCTGGTTTTTAGTTCAATTTGTAGTCTCGTTTAGCTAGTGCGTAGCTTTTGTAAGCTACATTTGCAGCTATTTTTCTAACAGTTTTGACAGTTTATCACTCATAACACAAACTTAATGAAAAAAATTATATTTTGACACTTCGCGGAACAAATATCGGGGGTTGACAATATTGAATTTTATTTGTGAACGCACCCTTTTACTAATAATCGAACTGTCATCGTCAAAAATTCGGAGTCGTTTGCCACAACTTTAAGAGCGTTATGGCTGAATCACACACACGCTTCAGCTTCGGCTTCGCCTGACGTTTACGAGTTCAGCCATAGGAATTCAATGCATGCTATCACAATGGAGCTTCGACCTCACGTTTCGTTTGACAATCGTAAGGAAAAGAACGTAATGTAACTTATTGTGACTCTAAACGGAAGCTCTAGTTCAATTATCTAAACATTTGCTTTTTCTGACAACTCAACAGCTGTAAAAAAATGTCAACAAACAAAATATTTGCTCTTTGGAGGGATCAAATAATAGAAATGTCATTCAAAGCAACCTCGAAGCAGGCCCACCGTAACGCAGACAAAGCCGAAGCTGAAGCGTGTTTGTGATTCAGCCATTAACTCCAATTATCGTTCGTAATTTTCGCCCTAAATGACAAAAACAAGTTCAGTGGAAAAACTTGAGTCTACATATTAGTTAAGTGATGTTGCCGTGTCAGTGAGACAACAGGTCGTCCGTAGCAAATGATACACTTCAGTTAATTTCACGGCGTTCTCAAGATTTGGCATCGCCTAGACCACATTATAGAGTAATTTGTGTAAAGAGTTTGATTTACACCCATACAAGATCAAGTTGACTCAAAAAAGCCGATGGACCATTTGAAGCTCTGTCCGTTCACTGATTAGGCAAGTTTACAAGTCCTTATTAAAAAACCCTATGCAAGTTCTTTACCAAGAGCAAACAATCCCAGTCGTTAACAGACTGATAACACGACTAAGAATTTCCCAACAAAAATGTCGGTTAACACGGTTCTGTAACACCCACGGTTGACTTAAACATCATATTTTAAAAGAAAAACTGTAAAATGATACCACCACTGTCATCTGATGCTGTAGTTTTGTTTTTTTTTTTTAAATAAGCCACATTAAGAAAGTTGATTTTCAGCCCAATAACTTTGAAGCAAAACAAAGGCCACCACGTCTACCGTAAAATGGCCGCAATGCGCGCAACGTTTGCGTTAACGAACACTCATTTTGATAATCAAGTTTTATCATTTGAAAGTGCTGTTCAATCGTGTAACTTGCCATGATGATTTGGCATAAACAACTGAATAATAAAAAAAAGTTTTGACAGATGTCACGAAAACAAAATGGCCGCCACGTGACGCCAAAATCTACCCGCGCCAAATGAAAAGCCCTTTAGAAGTGAATGGTCGAGCGCCTTCAATTGCTAAGGAAATTGAAATATCAGAAGTGGTTGTGCAGAATTCTTCTCAAGCTTACTAATTGAACATGGCACTATAGTCCGGGACGGACCTGGGCCTCAACCAATATGCGTCTCCAGCCAGCTCGGTCCCTACCTAGCTGTCTGCAGTTGGTTGAGGTTCCCTCTCATCTGCGTGCGCCACCCGATTCGCGGTCTTCCTTTACTGCGCCCCATCCCTTGGTATTGGATTCGAAGATCTACCGGGCTGGAGCGTTGATGTTTATTTGCTTTACATTACCCATCAATCTAAATCGTTGGACTTTAATTCTTTTGACCAGATCAGTGTCACTGTACAGCCCGTATAGTTCGTTGTTGTATCTTCTCCTCCACTCTTCATTTAAAAACCACCTGACAAATTTTTTTCTCGAAGCATCCTAAGAACTTCTCATCTTACCTTGATTAGGTCCATGTCTCAGCGCCATATATGATAAGGTGCGGGGAAATAAATCCACGGGAACTAACTCCACTGAGGGATTTAGTTCCCATGCTAAGTGGGAACGAACTCCACTTTCTTATGGGAATTTAGTACACATTCAAAAATATGAAGAGGAAACTAATATCTAACAACAACAGCTTCAAATTACAGTTAGTTATCAGATTCTTGAAACTTGTTCGATTTTGATGAGTACAGTCGAACATCAGTCTTAAGCAATTTAAGAAAACAGTGCGTAGTGTGAATAAAATTAAAATAAAAAAAAAAATAAAAGCATGGAAAATAAAATTGAATTTATTACCGGGTTTCGTAAAAATAGTGTGTTAATTTATGACCGTGAAGAAAAACAAATTTATGTTAAAAAATATACTCGAAATAATATTTCACGTTACATTTGCTATTATGGTCAAAATTGTAAGGGGAGCTAGGAAAAACAAAAGTTTATTTTCAACATTATTTTCGGGATCTCAGGATTTTAACTCCCTTTTTCGGGGTCACACCCGCTCACGCAACTCCGTTGCTCCGCTTAGGGTTTGTAAAGTCGCCAGGCAGGCACCTATATCAACAACTTCTTTCAATAAAAGCACCTGTGGGTGGCCCGCTTCGCGGGTTCTCAGGATTTTAACTCCCTTTTTCGGGGCACACCCGCTCACGCAACTCCGTTGCTCCGCTTAGGGAATGTAAAGTCGCCAGGCAGGCGCCTATATCAACAACTTCTTTCAATAAAAGCACCTGAGGGTCCCACCGAACTGAGACATAAGCCCCAAAAAAAAGTTGGGCGTTATGTCCCTGGGCCCTATGTCCCTGCGCCTTATTCTACTTGCTTCTTCTTTTAAAAAGTGGGAATTAATTTCAAACTCAAGGAGAACTTAAATCACACATTTTTTTCGGAATTAGATTCCCAGTTAGCATGGGGACTAAATCCATTTTACTAAAGTGGGTTTAGTTCTCACTAAGTGGGAACTAAATCCCTCAGTGGAGTTAGTTCCCGTGGATTTATTTCCCCGCACCATATGATAACCGGGATGATGAGTGCCTTATAGAAGATGACTTTAGAAGTTCGAAAAAAGACTTTACTACTCAATTGCTTTCTAAGTCCAGGAAGCAGGATTTTGCAAAAATTATTTTCCGTTTGATTTCAGCGCTGCTGTTGTCTAAATTTATAGCGGTGGCTAGGTTGACAAAGTGACTTGCATAACGCTTATTCAAATAATTGGATAGACTTTTGGAAGACTGTGTCTCTAGTATTGACAGTTAAGTTTTGCACAATTCTTTCCAGTGCATCGCCTTGTCTAAATCATTTTTTCATTTCAAAAGCGTCGGTGAGATATTTTCCGACCTTGATTTAGCATTCTCCAACGTCCTTCTGCACAAATGGACAAGTTTGACAGAGATGCTAAAACTAGACATTGCTCTCTAAAGTTCTTCGCTATAGATACTCTCATATGCGGCTTTGAAATCGATTTGAACTTCCTGGGTTTGTTTTTTTTGAGGATCTGCCGTAATGTGAATATTTGGTCAATGGTGGACTATCCTGGTCTGAAACCACACTGATATGGACCTATCAGGTCCAGCTTTCTTATGCCAGGTTTTGTCCCTTCTTTCTGCTCAAGCTAGTAAGTGGAACTTTCAGCTGTTGAGGTCGATAGCGAGTATATTTTCGTGAATTGAGTCTTTACTGTTTTCCACTAGAGTACACCAGTCTTGAAAACTTTTTTGGACCAACTTGCGAACAGTAGATTCACTGAAGACACTCAAACAAAACTACTTTTCAAAAAACGCACTATTTGAGATACTCATAGCATCCACTTTGAAAATTACTTTTTAATATTTCCCAACGTTGTTCATTTGTAAAGTGACTCGTTTCATTTCGCAGGGTTATTTAATATATTGGCTTCTTTTTCAAGATATCAAGCTGTCAGAGTCAAAACAACCTAAAAGGAACCATTAAAACATATTTAATAATAAAAATATCTTAAAATACATAAAAAGTAAGCTTTTAAGCATCAGCTTGTTTGGTTAGACCTTTTTTTCTGTTTATTGTAACGATTAAACTTGATGAATTAAGTAGGGATTAAAAATATAATACATATTCATCAAGTTCTATCGTTCTACTTTTATTGTCAAATTTTAAAGATTGAAGCTAATTCACTGCATCATTGGTTGTAAATCACTAAACTTGTCTATACTTTTTTTTATAAGCTTCATTCAACTTTAAAATCTTTGAAGAGTTTTATAGAATAAAGGCTATACAGAATATAAAATATACAATAACATACAAACGTGCTATTGAATATTCACACTCAATAAAATAGAATATAATCTTTCCCCTTTCAAAGCCTTACTGAACTATAGATTTAAGAGCTCGAGGCATAGGTAAGGTACCTCAAAACAAGAAACATATAAACATACAAATATAAACCTACCTTTAAATGTTGCACTGTTCCACACTCTTCTCTTCAAAAAAAAAAAAAGAATGGAAAATCGAATTCGAAACAGTAGCGCAGCAATAAAAATGTAAAACCATCAGCGTAGCACCAAACACAAAAAAGACAGAAACAAAAAGACCAAACCAAACCTCTCAACCACCCTATCCCCTTTTTAAACCGTCATCATCATCATCATCAGATTCGACTATAGAACTGGTTTTTCCCTTCTATCTTCAAAAGCCGAAAGAAAAACCCACGATCACGGTTTCGATTTTCATTTATGCACGGCACAGAATACAGAAAACATCATCGTACGAGTATCTTGCCTAAAAAATATACCTTTATTCTATACCCCATATAACATAACGTTAGCACCGGTCCCCAAATGAACTTAACATAGAGTCAATGGTATAGTAAAGAATCTGATGACGTATCTGAGACTGAGACTGACTGAGCGAAAAATTCGATCTGAATGAAGTATAAAGTTGTTTGGATATATCTAGCCCTGCTTGGTTTGATCCTCTAAAAAAAAAGGATAAAGAAGGTTTTAAGGTAGCGAAGTTCTGTCGTCGACCTGATTACATGTTTTTTGTTTGAGAATGATATTGATCTGTTTTTTAACCAATGAAGAACCCAGGAGCACAAATCTTTTCTTTTTACAGAAACAATGGGCTTTTGAGATATTTATTTTAAAAAAGTCTGTGAAAAAAGACATAGGTATGTTATAAAAAATTATTGATCTCATTTAAAATTATGGCAAAACTGTCAAAGATTTTTCCTATAATAATCTTTATTTTAAATAACTCAGCTTTCACTTTTGAATATGACATCTTTTGACATTTGACAAGTAAAAAACTAAGCTATAACAATTGATCTAACGATATACGCTCCAATAATGCACTGACATTTTTAAAATTGATAAAACTAAAGCACGTTTGGGTTGTCGTGAAACACCTTCTGGGCTGGCAATATCAAAACTGGTATAAAACTTTTAGCAATTGGTTTTAGAAAAATCTGAGAACCTAGGTTTGTTGATTCTCTGTCGATATTTAAAATTAGTCATTCCACAAACGACATTACTTTAGACTTCATAGAATTTTAATGCTCAATTAACACAAGAACTCAAGTCGGTTAATTATTGCCAGGAAAGTTGCATCATAATGCACCATATTCATCTTCAGTGATAAAGCTGATTTTCAAAGCGGAGGCTAATTAAATAAACAAAATTGATGCATTCGTATGGTTCAGAAAATCCAAGAATGATTGTTAAATATAAATATCCTCTCTATCCTCATCGAGTCGCTCTTTGAGTGAGTTTTGGGTTAGATTTTGGTGTGATTGGACCTTAAAAATAAAAAAGAGGCTGGGATGCGACCCACACTGATAACTTCCCATCCCGTCTATAGAATTGTCTTGCTTAAAAGTTTGTAGGTTTTCTTGTTGTGTTAAAAAAGTTGTCAGTTGAATTATTCTTAAAAACTTAAAAATTACCAAAATTTAAATTTTACCGAATGTTAAAAGCAATATTTCTTATAAGATAAAATTAGTTTGAAGCCATCTCAAATTTTTGAAAAGATATTTGAGTCGAAATTCAATTTTTACCAACTTTGAGTTATGTTTTTTTTAGGTTTTTATTTCTTATAAAAAAAACTGTCAATTCGATTTTTCTCAAAATTTTACCAGAGCTATGGACGCTAACGTACGGACGTACAAACGTACACACACGCGCACGCACAGACATCTTTCTAAAAATCTTTTATTTCGACTCTAGGGACCTTGAAACGTCGAGAAATGTCAAAATTTTCAATTCGACAAATCGAACCGATAACAATAACTTCCTATGGGAAGTTAATAAATTAGGTGGCGCAACAGTGCGTTGAGAAGTAGGACCTACAACTCTCAACCAGGGCTGTCGAAGTACTGCAATAGCAGTATTTGTACTGCAATTTGTTTCTGCGTACTGCTCACATGCCAAAAGTACTGAATTGCTTGCTGAACTCATCCATCTTAAATTCCCAGAATTTTTTTCTTTCAACCCGGAACGCTCAAAAAAAATCCCACATTTTAAGTAAAAAGAGAAGTCCGATCACTATTCATACCTATCAGCTATCGTCATTCCGTTCTATCTCCTTGTTGTTTTGGGATTTTCTGCAAAGGTAAACTTAAATACACAAACTTCATTATCATTTTCAATTTCAAGTCCATTGCATATTGTTTGTATCGTTTTGCAAATTTTTCGAAAAAAAAAACTTATATATAATTACTTAGACCTATATCTATTTAAAATAAAAATATCATGGACAAGTAAGTTTCGTTGTATTTTATATATTAGGTCCGTTCGCGTACTTTCTGCACTAAAATTCGTAAAAAGAAATATTTTAAAGAGTGGGGGTAAAATTCTCTCACCAAAAAAAAAAAACTACAAAAAAGTAAGCGAGGGGAAAACAACAAGTTTTTCACACAATATTACTGTCTTGTTGCTGTTCTTTGAAAATTTGTTTTTAAATTTTATAACTGACAGCAAAAGCGAGCAATTTATTTAATTTATTTGAATTTCTATCAAATTTGAAATTTTCGTAAATCAGCCCAAAGAAATTTCTTGGGCTAAAATTCGTAGGTTGGGGAAATATTTTACTCTCTCGTGAGCGCTCTCTTTTACGAAAAACTACGAAATTTTTGAGTACGCGAACAGGATTTGGTTAAATTTCGTATTTTTTCGTAAAAGTGGACTGTTTTAGGAGGGTACGCGAACGGACCTATTATTTGATACATTTCACTGAAAATTCTTAGATTAGAAATCTAATTGTTTGAATTATTATATAAGTCTTTGTAAAGCTATTAAGAAACGGTTTGATTTTGATGACACAGTGCTTAATGAAGTGCAAAAACTTATCCCTAAAAAATTAGGTGAAAGTCTAGTTGACTTAATAGCCTTATTTCCAAACATTGCTAGAGATCTAGAAGTAGAAGATTTGGACTCTGAATGGAGGGCTATTTTAAACTGCAATGAGATGTCAAAAGAACATGATTTGGAAAAGTTTTGGCACGATGTATTTTTGGCAAAAAATGGCTTGGGGACTCGGTTTTCCAAACTTAAAGGTTTTTGTTGGAAATTTACTTGCTCTACCACAGAGCAGTGCAACCTGCGAGCGGATATTTTCAAGTGTTAATTTAATAAGACAAAAACCCGAAATTGCCTCAATGTTTCCACCGTATGTGGAATTTTTTCAGCAAAGTCTTTGTTAGGTGACTATAGCACACATCAATTCATCATCATTCGAAAACTTAATGAAATAAAAAAATATAGTAATTTACTGAGTTTTGCAGTACAATTTTATTTATTTTTTCAAAGAATACAAAAATCCTAATAAATGCGCTAGTATGTACATAATCAAAAATATATAAATACCTATGTTTTTAAAAACAATATTAATATACATATATGTTTTTAAAAAAATGTAAAACATTTTAAAAGCCTTGTCAAAACTTGTGCCTCTTATTTAATTTTAAATTGTAAGCTTTATACATAAGGTATTTGTTTTAAAATTGAAACATAATGTACTTAATTTAACCAAAAAACTGAATTCTTGTTACCTTTTTTTAATCTTTTATTATTTAATAAAAAAAATTATACAAATTTCCTGTTTTATTTGCTGTACTGCCCCGTACTGCTATATTTTTCTGAAAGTACTGCAGGATCAAAAAGTGAAACGACAGCCCTGCTCTCAACCATTCCTGTGTGCTAGCGATGTTGTTAGGGTTAGAGAGGACCTACAGTTTTCATGCCGAATCCGAACGGCTAATTTAAACAAGCACTTTTCATGACAAGAATTACTTATGGAGGTTTTGTCAATTAAACGCAAGGCCTCTGGAATGATAAAGAAAAAGACGCTGGTGTACTTGTTTCGGTGATTGAATTGATTACTTAACCGGTATCGGAAGATATTGGAGTGGATGGTGAATCAAAAGCCTTAAAAAATTCGAAAGTCGCCTATGGATTTTTGACCGTCTTATAGGTGAACTTCAAAATTATGTACATTACGTCGTCGGCGTCGTGCAAATTAAGATATGTATGGGTGAGCATTCTTGAAACCGCCCCTGCTTGGACATACACAGAATTTGGGGTGGGTGCGAGAATATACCATAAGTTACCATAAATGATTTTGCTAATTTTAAACGATTTTAGGACTTAACTATCTCATAATATTTTACTAAAGTCAAAAGTTAGTTAGTCAGTTTTTAGTTTCTCACATTTTAAAAAAATAGTTCCGTTCTCTAAATTTAGGTTTGTTCGCTTTGTTTTTTTACCCGAACTGTCACTGTTTAGACACTTTTGGATGTAACGTTAAAAAAGCAAAGGGAATTAGTAATTTAAAAAAAAAATAAAGGGATACAATTTAAGAATAATCAGTAAATTTGCTAAATATTTAGAAAACTGCCTAATACTACCATAAAATCAGGATATTTAAAAATGTTTGCCATTGACTATTTCATATCTCGACAGTGTTTTCGAAGTTTTTAATTAAAGAATGGCTTATTACATAAAAATGAATTGATCACTGTGATCGCATCCCAGCCTATATCTTTAAAAAAATATCTGATAACGAGGTTAAAAGAGTCCTATGTGGTTATAGCCAATAATTACGAAATACACATTAACAAAAAATTTCGTAAGCTTTTTTTCACGAAAGAATTCATCAATAGTGATGTTGATAACTTTTACGCTACCTTGTACCATTTAAAAGCGCAACTGTTCAAATTTCAATTGATATTCTGATCTCATGGCTAAAAGCTTCTAATTCTCGTTAAATAATTTTTTCCACTCAAAAACTACACGTGCCGACAATTTTCGAGTATAGTAAATTTAATTTATTCCTCCATTAAAATTTACGATAAGTACTTACTATATCGTTATTATGGAAGATATTTAAATGGTACATACATAAGTATCAAGTACTTACACTACGTCCCTGAGTCGATAGATCAATATTTTCCTTCTATATGAATTAGGTAATAATCATAATATTTATATGACTTACTTCAAAATTTATTTACCTAAAAGTATTTTTATTTGTAATTAAAGCAAATATCTCGAGTTTAAAATTCAAATAAACCATGACAAGCCCTATCGTCTAAGCACAAGGTAATCAATGCCATATCAGCCAAGCCCCTCCTTTGCGGAACACATTTTTTCCCTACACTTTATGTATATTTGTAAACTTGTATAGTTTAGGTACACCCTTGAATAAATATAAATAAAGTACATATACTCCATAATAAAGATTCACAAACAACAAAAAAGGTTTAAACTTTTTTATGAGTCAGAAATAAAAATGCAAACAAAACTAAATCACAATTATTAGAAGGTCAGCTAAAGTAATCATAAACTCTCAAGACGATATGTTCGGCTCATTTAGATAGGTTATAGGTAGATAGGTACATATATGAGTAAAGCACAGTACTGAAAAATGAATCAGTAAGCGCGGTTTAACTTGACTCAAATCGAATCGGATCAGCTCGACTGACCGACGCGGCCGGCGCGACGACGACGACGACGACGCGAGATAACCTGGTCAAGCTAGAATTTTAATTATGAGTCACATTTTTTAAGTGTGATTAAACAACTAGCTTTTGAATTAAAAATAAAAAAACATACAAAACATAGAAAGGAATATAAAAGATAATTATTATAATTGTTCAAAAAGATATACGACTTTGTTAAGTATGCTTTTTGTTTTGCTGTTGTTGGTTTTTTAATATTATAGTTAATTTGAAAGGCACGTTGCGAGCTTAATTAAGGTAAAATATCACAGAATAAGATGCATGTACGTAGATACAGGGCGATGCAATGTGTGACCAAGCAAACTTAGATCAAGAACTTATCAGATCAAAAATAGTTACAAAATTTATGGGGGTTCCTTTGACAATTTGAACTGAGATCATTTTTTACGATTCCAGTGGTAAGGTTAGAATATTGAAAGTGAAATTGAATTTTTAGTTGAATGAAAAACATTTTAGAATTGGGAATGAAAACAAGTTTTGAACTATAGAGATTACGTTTTCAGCCACACATCGAGAATGTGTAATTCTTGACACAACTCTATTTTCCCCTACAATTTTTAATTTCAACATTTTAAGAACGTCTTTACTTAACACTTTCATCTAATATTGTATCGGGAGTTATTTTTTTTTTGACACTATAGAACTTCGATTGGCCAACTGTCAAATTAGTTGTCAAATGAAGTGTTTTTGTCCTTTTAACATCACATTACATTACATTACACACTACTCAGCACATACATAAATGTACAGAGTAGAGAAAACAGCACCTTGAGCGACTAGACTATATAAGGTGATAACAACACAAGACATTAATACAAGACAGAAGGACAGAAGAGAAAGAAAACATACCAACAGCACGCGGTAGGTTTCGAGACGGTCCCCCATCTGAGATGAATGTCTTTTTTTACTGTGTTGTCATCTGTCATCTGTTTTCGCGATGTCAACTAGCCGGCTCGGAGGTTTGATTTGATCTTTTTGGAATGTTTTTTTTTTTTTTTTTGGGAACTTTAAAAGGCTGATATTTTGCCAACAATCCGAAATGGATCCGAGCAAATATCGAATTATCTAATTGGGACTTGAAAGCTTTAAATTTAATTTGTGAACGCGCCCTTTCAATATTTCAATATTCATTTCTACCGAAATTCGAAGTCGGTGACCGCAACTTAACAAGCGTTAACAAAAATGTAGTACCCGTGCCGGCCGTGGTGGTCAGTGCGTAGGACTGTCATGCGAGAGGTCTTGGGTTCCATCCCTGCCTGTGCCATTTAAAGTTTTTTTTTTCACTGGTACTGCCTCTTGCGAGGAACTGAAAAATCCTCCAAGAGTAATTCTTGTCATGAAAAGTGATTTCCCAAATTAGGCGGTCGGATTCGGTTTAAAATTGTAGTTCTCCTCCATCCCCGACAACATTACTCGCACTCTGGAATGGTTGAGAGTTGTAAGTTACTAGGCCTTAGTTCTCAATGGACTGTTTCGTCACCTAATTTATTTATTTTTAACTAAAAGGTTCGATCGTAATAGTCGCCCTAGTTGACAGGTAATAACAAATTTAGTGACTTGTCAATGAAACAGAGGGTTGGTTGAAGTGTCGAAAATATCGCTGCCGCTAATGCGACCGTAGCAAACGATTCAAATTAGTCACATACGCCAAATTATGGCGTATTTTGTGTAAGGATCTTGGTTTAAACTTATACAAGATCAAGCTGACTGAAGAATTGAAGCCGATGGACCTTTTGAACCGATATGATGAATTTCATCGCAAAATAATCTTTATTGAAGAAGTTCATTTTTGTTCAATAAAAACATATGTTTGGTCGGGAGAAGACCCGGTGTGGTGTGCATGCTGGAAGCCTTATTAGGCCATATTTTTTCGTATGTTTTGATTGTACCTTCTTCAAACCGATATAGTAAAGTTTTTAAAATATATTAAATAGTTTACGTTTTATTAAATTCCCATAGGAAGTTATTGTAATAGGCCAGATTTGTTGAGTTGAAAATTTTGTACTTTTCTCGCCGTTTCAAGGTCCCTAGAATCTAAATAAAATATTTTTAGAAATATTTCAGTCCGTTCGTACGTCCGTACGTTCGAAAAGCTTTTTTTTCGTCGTCCATATCTCAAGAACCAGTAAAAATATCGACTTCAAATAAATAAATTTTGTTATAATGCAGAAAAATGCAAAAAAGACTCTTAAGAAAATTGGGTGGATTGTTTTTTTACCATAGCAATTTAAAAAAAAAAAGTAAAAATGTTGGTTAACCCCAAATATCTTATGAATCAGTAATGCAAGCGACTTGAATTAAATTTTATATTATATATTTTGATGTGATACCAAACTGATTAAATTTTGACATCTGGTAAAATTAAAAATTAAAATAAAAAACTAAAAAAAAAAATTGCTAAAAGTTGGTAAAAAATGGTTTTCGACTTAAATATCTATTCAAAAATTAAAAATAAATGAAAATATTGAATTCAAACCAATTTCATCTTATAAGAAAAAATTATTTTCGAGATTCAGTAATATTTTTATAAAAATAAAACAGTAAGTTTTTTTTTCATTAAAATAAAAATCTTAATAAAATAGTAGATACGCAAAATTGTTAATAATTGATATTCGATTCTCGATATCTCTTGAATATATGGCATTAACTTCAAAATGATTTCATTTTATGCTAAATTTTGTTGTTAAAGTAATATTTTGTTCTAGGAAAAATCCAATCTGTATTTGTTTATATAAGAAATAAAAACTTTCAATAAATGCCACTACAATTGGTTAAAATTGGTTTTCGACTAAAATTCTCGTTAACCAAAATAGATTTTTAAATCAAACTGTTTCATCATATGCAAAATATTGTTGGTAATTTTTAGTTAATTAAAAAAACAAATTCAATAGACAACTTATTTAACAAAACACGAAAACCTTCAAAAACAACAAAAAAACTGATAAGACACGGTTTTTCGACTCACGTATTAGAAGAACAAAGAAAAATATTGACTTCAACTTATTTATTTCACACAAAATATTGTTATGAATATTTTATTAATGTTTTAAACAAGACAAATCGACAGACGGGATGGGAAGTTATAAGTGTGGGTGGCATCCCAACCTCTTTTTCGGTATCGGTATACTTTGGTAAATCAGAGCTTGCTCTGGATCTCTAGGGATAGATGTCAAGGCTTCACTAATTTGCTTATAACCATGATGGAGCGCGCTAACTGTATCAGCTCGTGCAGGCCATCTTGTTTCAGAAAGGCCTTTAAGAACTCTATGTGAATCTAAACATTTATTTCAGCGATGGGTAGAAGCAGAAAAAAAGTTGTATATTTTTTGAATCACTTGAAAAAAACTTGCACACAACCAGCCGCATGAAGGCCTACTAAGTTAAGAGAATGTGCTGCACAAGGTACAAAGGTAGCAAATTCGCACTTCTCCTTTAATCTTTCTTACAAACCAGAATATTTTCCCGACATATTAGACGCATTATCATAGCTTTGTCCTCTACAATCCTCTATTGAAATATCATGATTTTCCAGAAATGTCAAGATTGTGTCAGCCAAATATTCAGATTTATGCTCTTGAATAGGTATAAATTTTAAAAACTTTTCGATGGGAACACAATTTTTAACATACCGAATTGCAAAAGTTTACTGGTCGATATGAGAAAGGTCGGGCGTATTGTCAACACTTATGGGAAAATATTTTGACGATCTAATTTCACCTAAAATTTTCATTAAGACTTGTTTTCCCATTATATCAATGAATTCGTTGCAAATATTTGCTGATAAATAGGCAGTGTATTCCTTTCCTATATTCCCACATTTTTTTAAATGATCTGCGATGAATGAATCATCATGGGACAACTTTGTGTTTGTTTATGGAGTGAGTTGAAAAGTCAACATGTGTGCAGAACTGTAGAGTAGAACGAAAGCAGAGTTGTTAAATGTTGAAAGCGTGTGCCGGTGTAGGATTAAAGATTCATGTTGCCAGAAGTTTAAGATGTTGAGGATTAGAATTTCAACGGAACGGAGAGTAAAATGAAACTTGTTTTTCTGTTACTGTCTACTAGCCTTATTTCGTTTTCTATATAATTCTTGTATAGATTCATTCATTTTAAGTTGGTGGATTTGGGGGCCCTGGGCCCTGGCCCACCGGGCCCATGCCTAAAGACGCCACTGTATGTGTGACAAAGACCTCAATTTTCATTCCCATTTTGACCAAATTATTAATAAAGCTAATAGATCTCTCGGTTTTATTAAGAGATGGTCAAAAGAATTTTCCAACCCCTATGTAAGTAAAGCGCTTTACATTTCCCTAGTCCGTTCTCATCTTGAATATGCATGCCAAGTTTGGTCTCCCTTTTATAAAAACCATTCACTCAGAATTATTGAAAATGTTCAAAGACGTTTCGTTCGATTTGCCTTACGTGGCCTCCCCTGGGATGATATATCCAACTTGCCTCCTTATGCCGATCGACTAAAACTGATAGGTTTGCAACCCTTATACATATATTAGATGCAAAAACTCTGATATAATATTTGCTCACCAATTGTTAATGGGCAATATAGATTCTCCGGCACTCCTGAGTGATATTCATCTTAACACCAACCCTCGAAATCTGCGATCTGTCTCCCTTTTCTATATCCCTCATCAACACACTAATTACGGGCACTTTGAACCAATGTCCAGAATTCTTCGTCACTGCAACGCTGCTATGCTAGTCTTCGACTTTAACATTTCCAAATCGCATCTGAAAGATACCCTTTACATTTTCCCTTTTTGAGTCCGAATTCCTCGTCTCTTTTAATTTTAAGTCTAATAAAATCAAAATTGTTAGTTCTTGTACATTAAAGAGCTTTTATGTTGAAAACTGATAACAAGAACAAGAACAAAAAAAAATTGTTAAGTTAGTGTTAAGTTATGTTAAGTTATAGCTTGTATTAAGCTGAGTAAATAAATAAATAAATAAATAAACTCTCAACCATTCCTGTGTGCGTGTACTGTTGTCAGGGATGGAGGGGACCTACAGTTTTAAGCCGAATCCGAACGGAAAATTTGAGAAAGCACTTTTCATGACAAGAATTACTCTTAAAGAATTTGTCAATTCCTCGCAAGAGGCAGTAACCGTGAAAAAAAACTTTAGGTGGTATAGGCAAGGATCCAACCCAAGACCTCTGGCATAACAGTCCAACGCAACTAACCATCATGCCACGGGTACTACGGGTGCGTTCTATTTGCCAGACTTTAAAAGAGCACTTTGAAAATATCGTCAAAAATTCTGGCTTAAAGGTAATTTGAACATTTGATCAAGCAGAATTTTCATTTTTTAAATGAACACAATAGTCATGCAAACTCTTGAGCTTCCTTTACATTACGAAGAAATCACCCAAAATGAGGCCGGGCATTTTCGAAAAAGTGGTGCAAAATTGGAACGACAAAATTGCGCTGTAGTGGAATATGTCAGAAAAAATGTTTAAACAATAAATGTCATGAAATGAAATTTGAGAGCTAATAATGTCAAAATATTGGTGATTTCATTCTATTTGTGGTGTTTTATTTTCTATTGCTCATAAAAAAAAAACTCCCAATTATTCATCCAAACTTTTCAGCACCATGTTTTGAATTTAAATAATAATTTTTCTTTAGTAATTCCCTCCACAAAAAATGACATTCTTCCTTTAAAAATGACTTGCTTTTGAAATTCCCCAACAAAAATATATGTATGTGAATGAACTAAACACTAAACATCTTAGTAATTTAATCATATAATTTATTTTGACAGTTAAAATGATACAAATCATCATTATTATTACCAAATGTCATCACACATTTCAAAGCATCATCAAATATAAATATTTCGTCGAGTAATTCAATTTCAACAAATCATGATGCAAATAAGCCCAAAAAAAAACACATAAAATAACTTTCCAAAGAAATGTTTTATGTATCATCGGAATTTTTTCATCTTTGGTTTTTTAATTCCAAACCACGCAATTTTTTTGAAAATAAAATATAAAATGTCTGGCAAAAAATTTAATGCGTCAAAGTTTTCAAAAAAAAAAAAAAAACAACAACAAAAAAATTAAAAAATATGCGAAAGCAAATCTTAATTTTTATTGACAGAAAAGATACGTAGTTATTTAACTAATTCTTTTATCGACAGACAGCAGCTTACGTCTTTTGAAATTTCAAAATTTTAAATTCGTGCAAATATTCCCACATTCAATTAAGATTATGTGTGTATGCTAATTTGGCTTCATTTTATTTTATTCTATTTTCTTCTATGTTAATTTATTTTTGGTTCTAAGAAGAATAAATTTGACCAAAAATAGACCAAATGAATAAATTAATGTCATGGCAATGTTTGTGTTTTTATTTTATTGGTGTCCATTTAAAAGTTTAAACTGAACTGAAATGGATTCTGTGTCGTTTAACAATATTTTAAACTTTGATGGGAGTTTATGCTAACGGCCATTTCAAAATAAAAGAAGAAAAAAAGAAAAACATACGATATTTTTAACACTTAATTTATTCAAATAAATAGTTATTGTTTTTTATTTTATTTTTTAGTTTAGTTGAAATATAAAACTTGTTTCATTTTAAGGAATTAAATTTGAAAACAAACAAGTTGAAAAAATCCATTTATGTGCTAAACGGTTCGAGGAAGGAGTCATTTAGTATTTTTAACTTAGATTTGTTTTTTTCTTTTCTAATGAGGATGATCACTTTCTTATCTTTTTTTTTTAAATTACTATTGTTGTAAATTTAATTTTAAGACTAATTTGATTTCACATAAAATTAAAAGACAATTTTTCTTCTTTTTTTATTTTCAGGTAAATCAAGAAGTTCTTCTTTTATTTAATTGAAAATCTTACTTTTACTTATTTTGTTATGTGAGTATGAATTGTTTAATGATGGATTAAATGAAAGCTTAAAATTAAGCGTTTATATGTCAAGGTTCAAGAATAAAACAAGTTTGCATTTATATTTTTTTTTAAATTTCTTATATGTTTACGAATATAATTAAAATATCACGAAGAAATGTTTATGGTCCAATACAAATATAAAAATAGAGTTGCCATGTTTAAGAGGTCAAAGTTGGTATATGTTTTTGGTAAAAAGTTAATTCAACCAGTTTTTGTAAAATACAAAAATTAAAAAAAATCTTTGGTATAAATCGAAGTGAAGAAATAAATGTATAAATGCAGATTTTTCAAATGCAGTTGACTGTATTTTGGACCAGTCAATGCTTTCTTATGAAAACATCAAGAGACAAAAGGCAACAACTCGTTTTATAATTAATTCAAAATCAAATTACGAAAGTATTGAAAGTATTTCGAGCGAAGATCCAAAACTGTAGACGTTATTGAAAAGTAATCAATAAAGATTAAAGTTGTTTTTATTCCAAAAGCTGAAAAATCCAGCCACATTAACCCTAAAGACCTAAGACCTATCAGCTTATCATCATTCCTTCTCAAAACTTTTGAGCGTTTGATCGATATTCACTTAAGGGCACGTATTGATAAGTCCCTCCTTTCAAAGGCTCAACATGCCTACCACAAAGGGAAATCAGTTGAAACGGTATAGTACGGTATAGTACGTACAATCGAATATTCCCTCCATCATAAAGAGTACACCTTAGTGCCTTCTTAGACATAGAAGGTGCATTTAACAATGTCGACACATCTGCAATTGCACGTGTATTGACATCTCTGAAGGTAGATAAGTCGATCAGCGAATTGATTAATCAGATGCTGATAAGCAGGATTATCAATTCAAAACTGGGCGATTTTACAACACAAAGGGGTGTCAGCAGAGGTACGCCACAACGTGGTGTCCTATCCCCTCTCCTCTGGAATTTAGTAATAAATGAATTACTAACTACTCTAGAAAGAGAGGGATACAGAGTGTTTGCCTATGCGGACGATGTTGCTATTGCAGTAACGGGTAAACATCCCAATATACTAAAAGAACTCTTACAAAACGCTTTAAATAATCTCGCCAGATGGGCAAATCGGTGTGGACTAGGCGTTAACCCACAAAAAACCGACCTTGTCCTCTTCACAAGGAAATACAAAGTCCCACACATTGACCCTCCCCTCATAAACGGTGTACCACTTAAATTCTCTGAACAAGCAAAATACTTGGGTCTCATTTTAGATAAGAAATTAAGTTGAAAACCTAATATTCAAGAGAGAATAAACAAGGCCACATTAGTCCTGTTCTCCTGTAAAAAGGCCATTGGTAATAAATGGGGCCTACAGCCCCGCATTACACACTGGCTATACATCTCGGTCATAAGACCGATCCTTACTTATGGAGTAGTGGTAT
Organism: Eupeodes latifasciatus; assembly: GCA_920104205.1. Taxonomy (NCBI): domain Eukaryota; kingdom Metazoa; phylum Arthropoda; class Insecta; order Diptera; family Syrphidae; genus Eupeodes; species Eupeodes latifasciatus. The sequence goes on from OV049924.1 coordinate 30,068,176, forward strand.
GGTGGACGGCGCTAGATACAGCGACAACTCGCGATAAACTCAGCAAAGTCCAACGAACAGCCTGCCTGTGTATGGGAGGAGCACTTCGCTCCACCCCCTCCGCTTCACTAGATGTTCTGTTCCATCTAACCGCTGGACATTTTCAGCAAGCTAACGGCCGCTAATACTGCCATACGGCTTCAGGCCTCCTCTCTGTGGATCAATAATGGAATTGGCCACACCACTATTTTGAACTCGTTCAGAACTATAAACAGTAATATTGACTACACCATACCCCATCCTCAGTTTAATAACTATAGCTTCAAAGTGACTATACCTCCCAGGTCTTCTTGGGAGAATACATCATTTTTGAACGATGGTCCTATAAACTTTTATACAGACAGATCAAAAACGGAGGATGGGGTTGGTGGAGGCGTATACTCAGATAGACTAAACTTAAGTCTCTCCTTTCGTCTACCCATTCATTGTAGCGTGTTCCAAGCTGAAATACTGGCTATAAAAGAAGTCCCATCCTGGCTTAGAGAAAACGTTATATCAACTAATGATATACGCATCTTCTCGGATAGCCAAGCCGCGTTAAAGTCCCTAGACTCAGTCTCCACAAATTCATTAACAGCCCTAAATTGTCGATCATCTCTTACGGAGATGGCTGCACAGTTCAACATTCACCTTTTCTGGGTGCCGGGCCATAGAGACATTCCAGGAAATTGCAAAGCTGACGAACTTGCAAAAAGCGGAACAACTTTACCTCTGCTGGCTCACAATGCTAGCATAGGTATCCCCTTAGCTACATGTAAGCTCATGCTAAAGCAAGATATAGAAACAAACTCCAGGTGGAATAACACCACCACTTGTGTCGCAACTAAACTAATTTGGCCTATTCTTAGCGCCAGGCGCTCAAAACAATTAATCTCTCTGAGTAGATTGCACATTAGCTACGTTATAGGTGTCCTGACTGGGCACTGCTTAATAGGAAGGCATGCTATTCGACTCGGAGCCCCTGCAAATGATTTTTGTAGGAGTTCCATGGACGAAGAAGAAGAAGAGACAATCTCTCATCTTCTGTGCACATGCCCTGCCTTATCACAAAGACGTAAAATCCACCTTGGAGACTACTACTTTAACGATACCAGTGATCTAAAGAATTCAGACATCACTTGTCTCCTACGCTTCATTCGAAGCTCCAATTAAGCTGATTAACTGATCCATGTGGTATCACAACGGACCATACTTTGGTCTAAGTGTGTTGGACGTCCCAACCAACAGCCACTTTAACCTAACCTAACCTAATCAATAAAGAACTTTAAGAACATATTATTTTTGATAGAAAATGTTCAAACTTTCTATTCTAAGAAATATGCTTCTCGTATAATTTTTTACCAAAATTACTAAATTATTAAAAAATATCTGCTTATTTTTATTTCTTAAGAGCGGTAGCTTAAAGAAAAGATCTGAAGTTGTCCTAAAAATGTATTATTTTGGTTTTCAAAACAAAATACAGGGTTTTTTAATAAGATGTTTAATTATGATAAATTCTTAAAACGAATATATTTTAAAAGAAATCAATTTATTTCTTTATAAATAGGAAGAACGGAAAACGAAATCAGCCAAATGGCCAACAAGGCTACGGTTGCAACACCATATCCTTTCATGAAAATTTACATGAGCAATATAGTTGGACATTTTCGGCTATAAGTCCTCGATAATTCCATTTTTAGTTCTTAAATCGATTGTAGAGCATTAAAATAGACAAGATCTTTTAGGAGTCTAAGGCAGCACATAGACCTGACCTCTCTCATGACTCTTAAAGGAGTCTAAGGGTATAAAATCACAACATCTCGGTAAACAATTGTTATCACCTCTTAGAGAATTAACACTAATTGTATTTTGTTGGGATTAAATATATGTATAGTAAACTTTTACATACAGTTTTGTAACAGAAAATGAGAAAGATGGGTTTTAGCGTAAGCTTTATTGCTTGGATCAAATCTTATTTACATAACAGATTTGTTGTTAACTCTGGAGTTCCCTAGGGCAGCCATTTGGGTCCAGTTCTTTTTATATTATTTATAAATGATCTTCCATCAGTTTTAAAATATTCAAACTTTCTTATCTATGATAATGATGTTAATGTTTTTAAAATTATTTCTAATAATCTTGACTTTAAAGTGCTTAAAATTGGTCTTAACGCTTTCTACAATTAGTGCGCTTGAAATTATTTATTGTTAAAAATATCGACATTATACATTTTTACAAGAAAGTTACAGTGTTTTGGGTATAGTTTAAATAGCGTAAATCTGTTAAATGTAAGTGAGGTATCTATTTTTTGGTGTCTTCTTTGTAAAATACGGTGTAATCTTGTTTTCTGAATGCTTAGTGAATGTAAATATCGACGAAGAATCGACAAGCATATTTAAATCTCAACGTTTCTTGAGCTACGCTCAACTATCTTCTCCAAAACAGGTAGGTCTAAGTGGCCGGATTTGTATGCAGATGTCACTAAAAACGGATTGGCGTTTTTTGACTTTCGGGAAACCATTTGAAATCGGTCGCGGTTACCTAGACGTTTGTCATGTGCATTTTCGCAAACAGTGAGTGGTTTCCCAAAAGTCTAAAAACCCCAAAAAAAAAGTGTTTTCGGCCGCCGCTGCAGTCAAAATGTAATGCCTAGAATGTTTTTGAACAACAACAACTTAAAGGTGCCTAATGCCTAACCCTATTTCAATTTTCAGAAAAGTTGTATTCTTGATGGACTTTTTCTCGGAAATGCTGCCATTACGTGCTGGCTGAAGAACGTTTGTATTATCACCTTTACTAATGACTACCTGCAACGTTGATATCAACTGGTTTCCGTTTAAGCCAAAAATTATCCCTCAGCTTTCGGTCTATAAGTTATAAGATGACTTTGGGTCTTCATTTTACTCTATTTAAAGTTTTGAAAAACTTTGAATTTTATGTTTTTCAATAATTCGTTTATAAGGGTTAAATTGTAGTGCTGATTCCAAATCAGAATTCCGATTTCAGCTCAAACTTTTAAATATGTATCTATTTTCTACATATTTTTTTTTTTCAATATATTCCAAAAATTTGATGTTTTAACCTTAATTCCTAAAAAGCACACAATTGCTTTTGTACCATTTTGCGTTTTTCTTTTAAGAACCGTCTTAGCATAAATACTTCTGTTAAGGTCTATTTATGGCAGATCAAGACTTACTACCAATGAAGAGTTTTTGAAAAATAAATAAGATACAAAAAAAGGAATTGTAGTTTTAGAAAATAATCACAACTTTATTGAAACAAAAATAAAAAAAAAACAACTTGATGAATTAAAATATACTCATAAAGCCTAATCTGTATAAGGGTTGGAATCGGCTTATTTTTTATAGTCAAATTGTTTATGTTTTAATAACATTCTCACTTTTTTTTGTTCAATCACAAAAATTCGATCAAAAAAATTGTTAACGAAAAAATGTAATTAAGAAAATTTTCAATTGTAAGCGCCTGGTAGTACCCGTGGTGTGGTGGTTAGTGTGTAGGGCTTTTTAAGAATGAAATAATAAAAAGGAATTTAAAAAAAAAAGTGTGTAAGGCTGTCATGCCAGAGGTCTTGGGTTCAATGCCTGCCTCTGCCATCTTAATTAAAAAAAAAGTTTTCACGGGTACTGCCTCTTGCGAGGAATTGACAAATCCTCCAAGAGTAATTCTTGTCATGAAAAGTGTTTTCTCAAATTAACCGTTCGGATTCGGCTTAAAACTGTAGGTCCCCTCCATCCCTGACAACTTTACTCGCACAAAGGAATGGTTGAGAGTTGTAAGTCACTAGACCCTAGTTCTCAATGGACTGTTGCGCAACCTAATTTATTTATTTTAAGCGCCTGTGTAAGGATCTTAAGACATTTATTATTCATCATTCAATCAAAATGTACTCCCATCAATCATCTCCTATGTCTGTGCTCATGCATGCTCGTTTATGTAAAAAATCAAAGAAATCCACAAGAAATTAATAACGCACGTCATCGATCTTAGGTTAGGTTAGGTTAGGTTGAGGGGCTGACAGTTGGTGTCTTAACCGTCACACTTAGATCAATACAGATCCATTGTGATACCCGTGAGTATTAATACTCAAGCTAATAAGAAAAAACCTATGTGTTCAGTTATTCAAGCCATTTAGAGGCTTTGACGAAGTTCAGAATGTTAGTACCTGGCGTACTAGAGAGTTCTTTTAAATCCTCAAAGAAAAAGTTGCCAAGCAGTTTCTTCCTTTGATGGGAGAGTGCGGGAAAGTGACACAGAAAGTGCGAAGTGTCTTCATGCACCTCCTCGTCACCGCATCCTCTGCATAGATGATCTGAACTGATTCTCATCTTTTTCATATGAAAACCTAACAGATTATGTCCGGTGATTATGCTTACAAGAGATCGAAGTGATCCCTTTTGTAGCTGCATAATTCTTTCCGTTCTTTGTTTGTTAAAACAGGGCCAGATCTTTCTTGTAGTACCGCAGGTGTCAAGAAGGTTCCACCTTTCATCGGCCTTAGTAATTATTCTTTTTGAGATTTCCCGTTTTAAATAACAGGTAGGGGTGCTAACTAGCTGAACTTGGCTTTCGTCAAGCATTGACCCTAATCTTGCTAATTCATCGGCTTTCTCGTTGCCTAGTATATCGCTGTGGCCTGGGACCCAGCAGAGTCTAATATTGTGCTGTGCGCCAAGAACCTTAAGCTCTTCGCGGCAGCATGAAACAAGCTTTGATTTTACCTCAGTTGCAGTAATCGCTTTTATTGCCGCTTGGCTATCAATGTAAAAGGTGATATCAGCTCGTGGTATCGCCATCATTGATACCTTTTTAGCAGCTGTTGTCACTGCCAGGACCTCCGCTTGGAAGACGCTGCTGTAGTTTGGAAGCCTAAGCGAGGCGGTCAACTTGAGAGATTCGGAATAGAAGCCTGCCCCTACACCAGTGTCCATTTTAGAGCCATCAGTATAGATAGCTATTGACGACTCACTGGAGTATGGTATATTATCTATCCATTCCTCTCTGCTTGGGATGGCAACCTGGAATGGTTTGTGAAAATCAAGTTCGGGTATTTTATAGTCTGCTGTAGTACTATGACCCATAACTTTATGAAGTATCTGGGCATGTCCTATGGAACTGTTTATCCAGACTTTAGTTTGACTAAGTCTCAGGGCGTTTTTGGCCGCAGATTCTTGAACAAAGAGGTCTAGGGTAATCAGATTGAGTATAACTTCCAGTCCCGCAGTTGGAGTGGATCTCATTGCTCCCGTAATGCCAGTGCACGGAAGCCTTTGAATTTTTTCAAAGTTTTTAGGTTCGTGCTCTTTTCTAAAGCTTTCCACCATACTAAATTACCATATGTTAGTATTGGTCTAATTATTGCCGAATACATCCATCTGATAATTTTAGGGTTTGGTCCCCATGTTTTCCCGAAAATTCTATTGCAGGAGTAAAAGGCAATCGATGCCTTTTTGAATCTATCTTTGGTGTTCAGGCCCCAATTTAGTTTTTTATCTAAGATCACACCGAGATACTTTGCGTGATCAGAGATTTTAAGAGGGCAGCCTTCAATTGAAGGAATTTTAAAATCAGGTATTTTGCGCTTGTTAGTAAATAGCACTAGTTCTGTTTTAGCTGGATTGACTGTCAGCCCACAGCTCCTAGTCCATTTGCTTACCAACCAGAGGACGTATTTGGTTTGTTCACTGATAGTGGGTAGGAACTTGCCAGTCGCTAGTAATGCAAGATCATCAGCGTAGGCTATTATCCTTACTCCACTTGATTTCAATTTAGAGAGTATGCCGTTCATGGCAAGAACCTAAAGTAGCGGTGAGAGAACCCCACCCTGAGGGGTGCCTCTGGATGTGGTTACTCTTACCCTTTCTTCCGCTAGCTCAGAGTTAATTTGTCTCTTTCTGAGCATACACATTATCCACTGTGTTATTGCTTTTTCGACTTTGTGGTCGTCCAAGGCTTGCTTCACTGTTTCGTTCTTTACGTTATTGAAGGCTCCCTTAATATCCAAGAACGTTGCAAGGGTGTATTCCTTGTCATGCAGTGATTTTTCTATGACGCTGACAACACTGTGCAATGCTGTTTCAACTCTTCTTCCTTTAATGTAGGCATGTTGAAATTCCGATATATAGTTCGGTTTCAGGGTGCTTCGGATGTGTATATCAATTAGACTTTCAAAAGTTTTCAAAATAAACGATGTTAGACTAATGGGTCTGTAGTCTTTGGCCTCCGTATGGCTAGGTTTACCAGCCTTAGGGATGAAAACTACCTTTACCTCACGCCACGATAAGGGAACATACCCCCATTTAAGGCTATTATTAAAAATGCTAGCTAGGTGTGGGATGATAAGGTTTATGCATTTCTGAAGCATCATAGGGAAGATTCCGTCTAGACCAGGGGATTTGTACGGGGAAAAGGAGTGAATGGCCCATTTTATCCTTTCTTCCGTTATAATATCCGATGGTACTAGGTTTTCCGTATGAGACTCTGTTTCTGGACTGCGGATATCAGCTACGCAGCCAGGAAAGTGAGTATTCACAAGGAGCTCAAGCGTTTCGCCACCGGATTCAGTCCAGCTGCCTGTAGATTTTTTGAGGGATCCTAGAGCGACTGAATCCTTGGTCAGAATTTTCCTGAGTCTTGCTGATAAATTTGTACTTTCTATTTCGTCGCAGAAGGCCATCCATGAGCTACGTTTTGCTCGTTGTGTTTCGACCTTGAAAATACGTTGACTGGTCTTATAATGTTCCCAATCAGCTTCTTTCCTAGTTCTTCTGGCGACATTGAAAAGTCTTCTAGTTTCTTTTCTTAAGTTGCCTATCTCCGTGGTCCACCAAGGTGGTTATTTCCTACCTTTTCCCATATGATTAATGGGACAGCTTTTTTCTAAAGCGTTATTCAGAACAACTCTGAGTTTTTCTGACGCAATATCTATGTCAGAGGGTTCTTGAATTAGAAGTGTATCCGGGTTTTAAATCCCCTGCCCTACTTCCCTGCAGAATATATTCCAGTTTGTTTTCCTGAAATTCCTAAAGGGTTTTGGAGTTGCTACTTCATTTTGTATCAAGAAGCCTATCAGTTTGTGGTCTGAGAATGATTCCTCTTTAAGAACATTCCATTGATCTATTACTATTGTTGACATTATTTGTATAACATGTTTCTCAATCTTATGTATTTACCTTCTAAGAAACCAACTGTTTTAATCTTATGTATTTACCTTCTAAGAAACCAACTGTTTAGTTCTAATTTCAATTGCAATAAACCATCGGTCGACAAAAGAGTTTTCTTATACCTGGTAGCTCTACTCAAAAACGACATGTTTGTTAAAAATTATTATAAAATTTTTGTTGTGAATCATTTTTCGCTTTCAATTTGACAATCAACTTACATAATTAGGTCAAATTCGATTATTTTGACTGTTATTTATTTATCTGTTTTTTATTTATGTGTTATTTATCAAAAATCACATTAGCCGATTCCACTAGGGTTTCTTTTCGAATTATTAAAGATTTATCAAAATTATCAGCTAGGTTCTAAATTTCACTTTCATTCGAAATAAAATTGAAATCGATTCAAAATATAAATTGCAGTTCTGAAATTCACTTTTATCGATATTGATTTCATTTTTGTTCGAACTCAAAACGAAGGGAATTTCGATATTTGCGATTTTTAAGTGATTTCTTTGTAGTTGAGGAAAAGGACAAAGCATTTAAAATCATTTATCAGCACGCCAAATGTCTTTTCCATAATATTTCGAGTAAAACAATGTTTTTTTTTTTTTTTAAACTGACAACCTACATACATATGTTTGTACATATATATGTATATTATCGAAAACTTCTTATCGCAAAGAACTGCAAACCTACAGCTAGCTGGTATGTAGATCAACAAAATGCAAATAAAAACCACTAATATTTTATATGTATATTTACTTTATTGAAAAGCACAGAACAAATAAAAATATAAGAATTTATATAAATTATAACAATCAACTGAGTTATTTATACATAGTACATATGTATGAAAGGGCCTAGAAGGACCTTTATAATAGTTTCCAGTCAAAAGGGTTGTTGAAAATGTCTAGGTCGTATTTCAATAACAACGACTCGATTCTAGAAAAGCTACGATGAGAATGCCCCAATTCTCATCGTTTCACTTTTCACTAGACGAAAATAATTTATTGTTTTTGTTTCGTTTTCAAACAATCCTTAACGACGTTTTCAAAGTTTATCGATCTCCTAATAACAAATTTACAAAGTTTCAATTTGTAAATATCTTTATCTATCATGTATAGGTATGTTATATGCTTTAATTTCACTTGAAGTGATTTCGAAAAGTATTCGAAGTTATGAAATCGATCGAATCGTGGAATCCTAAAAACAATTTCACTCGATTTTCAATTTAGATTTCGATTTCATTTCACTCGATTTTGGGAACCCAGCTGTATGTCTCAGAAACCTGACATGAAAGATTGATTTTGAAGACGGTCTCGAGCGGGCTACATAATTTTATTGAACAGTGTAATTGTATTACATGCAGGGTTGTTCTCAGATAATCAAGTGAAAAAGTAAACTTCTTGAGAATTATCATGAAATACTCAAAACAAATCAATAGTTTAAAGATATTCACAAAAAAGCTTACTTCACTTCTTTAAAAAATTATTGGTTTAATCCAAAATTAGAGGACTTCTTGAGGAGTGTTAACGTCGTATGTCTAAAATGTCACCCTTTCCGGATTTTTTTTTTATGTAGTTTTTTTTTTGTTGGCTAAAACCCCTTTAAACTCAATTTCAGTAGGAGCAATATTACAAAAACAATATGGGAATCTTCATGATAGGACCATGCTATAAAAATTCAAGTTTCCATTAAATCATGAATAAGAACTCTGGTTTTATTTTAAATCAGCAAAATACATCAATATGTATAAATAAAACTTATCATATGTATTAGAAGTATCAATAATTATGATCTGTGGACTGTTGAGCTATTTATAAACAAGTAAAATCTTTCTCATTAGTAATTAATTTAAATAACTTTTGTATGAAAAAATAGTGTCATGTCAATTGCAAAATAATTTTAAATATAAAAATGACATACATAGGTTAGATATACCTATGTACAAATACTCCAAAACATAACGACATAACCGACCGACAGTGTGTGGTTATGCAGTGCAGAGCGTTTTTATATTCGTTTAAGTCGTTTATTACTTTAAACTTGAAAATAGGTTTTTAATCCCAATCGACGACGACGTTTACGTTCGGTCGATAGTTCGGTTTGTCTTTTCCTTTCTATTTTAATTTATTCTGTTCTGGTTCTTCTTTCCAATGCTATTTATTATTTATTTTTAAGCCAAGTTTAATCAATATGCTTCAATTGAACGAAACGAAAAACGACCGAACGAACTTACAACAACGAATGGAAATTACCGCCTTTCAGATAGTTGTTGTTATTTTACGTATTACCAGCACCATTCTTCTTATTACTCCAATATGCTTTGCTTATGTAAACATTAAGCTTTACTTCGTTGTTTTTGTTGTTGTATATTTCATCGAACATTTATTTTGTGTTCTTGCTATTTTTCGAAATCGCAGCTTAAAATCAGAACAAAACTCCTACAGACCAAAAAAACAACAACAAAAAGAAGCTCACAAAAGAAACATGATAAACATTTAAGACTAGCTTTGTGTGAGCTGATCAAGCGGGCTGCGGCGGCCCGGCGCGGCGGGGTTGTGCCTTCGCCTTGTGCTTGTGTTTATTCTCTCTCTCTTAGTTTTTTTGTATTTTGTTTCTTAAGTGATTTTCTTTTAGTTGTAAATTCACCATTCGCTTTTGCTGTTTACTTCGAAAGATTTTAACTTAAAAAGAAATAAAAAAATCAGTGTAGGGCAAATTAGGTGTTGCCATGGTAATTTCGCAATGTTCCAAATGAAATTAGTACTATTTCAAATGTTTGTTACAATATTTTAACGGTAACCCAAAGGAAAACGCCAACAAAATTATATTTATTCAAAATATGCACAATGCAAAATATTTGCACATATCTACTACCTATGTACATATACGTTAAGATTTATGTTAAAACGTGAAAGCTGAAGTTTTGATTAGAAAATTTTGAACAAAAAAAAAGGGTGGGGGGACAACTGTTTGATTTTTGTTTATTAAATGAATAGATTTTTTTAAGGGAATTTGTTAATACGTTTTTCAGCGCCCTCTCTCCCTTGAAAAAATGGTGCCGTGCAATAAACCCAAGTGAAATAATTCCAAATTTTAAGAATTGACCTAGTTTCACATTTGTAAAGTGAAATAGGGTCAATCACAGCGATTGGTCTTATTACACGTGTTTGTTTCACTTTCAACAGTATACTTACTTACTTACTTACTTAAGGTGGCGCTACAGTCCGGGGCGGACCTGGGTCTCAACCAACATGCGTCTCCAGCCAGCTCGGTCCCTAGCTAGCTGTCTCCAGTTTCGCTCGCCAAGTTGGTTGAGGTCCTCACCTACCTGAGTGCGCCACCTGAGTCGCGGTCTTCCTCTACTGCGCCGTCCCTCGGGATTGGATTCGAAGACCTTCCGGGCTGGAGCGTTGATGTCCATTCGCTCTACATGACCCAGCCATCTAAGCCGTTGGACTTTTATTCTGCTAACTAGGTCAGTGTCGCTGTACCTTTGTATATATAATCCACTCTATATACAAAGGCTGTACAGCCCGTATAGTTCGTCGTTATATCTTCTCCTCCATTCTCCAGGCCTCAGCGCCATAAATGAGAACCGGGATGAGAAGTGTCTTATAGATGGTGATTTTATATGCTCGAGAGAGGACTTTACTTCTCAATTGCCTTCTAAGTCCAAAGAAGCAGCGATTTGCAAGAGTTATTCTTCATTTGATTTCAGCGCTGGTGTCATTGTCTGTGTTTATAGCGGTGCCTAGGTAGACAAAGTCCTTAACTACCTCGAAGTTATAGCTCTCCATGGTGACGTTTTGTCCAAGACGTCGTTGTTCAATGTCCTTTTTTGATGACAGCATATACTTGGTCTTGCCCTCATTGACCACTAAACCCATCTTCTTCGCTTCCGTCGCAATGCTCAAAAACGCTCCACTGACATCTTCCAATTATGTCAATATCATCTGCGTATCCGATTAATTGGATGGACCTTTGGAAGACTGTGCCTCTAGTGTTGACGGTTGAGTTTTGCACAATTCTTTCCAGAACGATATCGAAGAATTCGCATGACAGTGCATCGCCTTGTCTAAAACCTTTTTTGACATCAAATGCATCGGTGAGATCTTTTCCGACCTTGATGGAGCAGCGTGCATTCTCCATCGTCATTCTGCACAAACGGATAAGTTTGACAGGGATGCCAAAACTAGACAGTGCTCTGTAGAGCTCTTCTCTATGGATGCTGTCATACGCGGCTTTAAAATCGATAAAGAGATGGTGGGTATCGATTTGAAGCTCCTGGGTTTTTTCCAAGATCTGCCGTAGTGTGAATATTTGGTCGATAGTGGACTTTCCTGGTTCGAAGCCACACTGATAAGGACCTATCAGGTTGTTGACGAACGGCTTCAGAAGTTCACATAGTACGGCAGAGAGGTTTAAATAGTTCGGCAGCTATGCCGTCAGCTCCAGCAGCTTTGTTTGACTTCAGTTTAGATATAGCTATCTTCACTTCGTCTAGGTCGGGTAGGCGGAATTGTTGATCTGCGTCGCCTAGGTTGAGTGGTTCTATCTCCCTTAGAGAGGAATTCGGCTCGTCATCGCCGTTATATAATTTGGAGAAGTGGTCTTTCCATATTCTCAACGTAGACTGCGGTTCTACTACGATGTTCCCCTGATCGTCTTTACAGGCTTCGGTTCGTGGCTGGTACCCTTGGGAGTTTGTTTTTACCTTTTGGTAAAATTTACGAACCTCATTCCTGTTGTAACATCCCTCTATCTCCTCGATCGCGCGCTTCTCGTGCTTTCTTTTTTTCCATCTAAGAAGCCGGTGTTCCTCTCTCCTCCTCTGCTCGTAGAGCTCGCGAGCAGCTCTGGTCCTTCTGTGCAACGCCGTTTTGTATGGCTCTTGCTTCGCTGCGTGCGCTTGCCGGCATTCGTCGTCAAACCAGGGGTTTCGCTGTTGTGGACGTGTGAAACCTAGCACTTCAGAGGCGGCATCTCTGATGGCTGCAAGGCAATGTTACCACTGGTTTTCAATGCTTAATGCATGCAGCATAGGACTCCTTAAGAGGTTACTAGAGACTCGATCGGAAAAGGACATGGCAGTCTCTTGCGATTGTAGCCGTCTATAGTCGAAACTTCTCACAGTACTTCCCTGTTTTGGCTTGGACCGGGATATCCGTAGCCGTACCCAGGCTACAACGAGGTAGTGGTCCGACTCAATGTTGGCCCCTCGGAATGTTCGGATATCCTGTATACTGGAGAAGTGTCGTGCGTCGATCGCAATGTGGTCAATCTGGTTGACGGTTGATTGATCAGGAGATTTCCATGTCCCCTTGTGGATATTGAGATTTGTGAACTGCGTACTAGCTACCAGAACGTCTCGCCCCGCAGCGAGATCGATCAGCCTGAATCCGTTGTCGGAGGTGGTGTCGTGCAGGCTGTATCTCCCGATTGTGCCACCAAAGATGTCTTCTCTTCCTAGCTTGGCATTAAAATCTCCTAAGACAATTTTAATGTCATAGCCAGGGCACTGCTCATATGTCTGGTCCAAGAGCTCGAAGAAAACGTCTTTGGTGTCTTCATCTTTCTCCTCTGTTGGGGCATGAGCGTCCGTATCCGAGGCTTGTTGGTGCTTCGCAACTAGAAGATTTTTACGTGGTCAGGAAGTCACCCTGACGGCACAACCCCCAACCTGGAGGGCCAGATCCTTAGTATAACTCCAAGGATGGGGAGCGGGATAAACCGCTCCTTATAGGCCTGGGTTCCGAATAAGTTGTAGAAGCCGTATAAGGTGTTCACTAAGTAGTTCAACCTTACTGGAACTGTAGACGCCACCGTTGATTCCATCTCGGGAATTCGTCCGCTGCCGTCTGGATAAGGAGAGGTGCCTTAGTGGAAACACCTCTCCCCCCCTCTCTCGTTTGCTGCCACCAACAACTTTCCACTGGGGTTAGAACCCAATCTCCAGTTAAAGTAATAGGCACCCGATGTGCACCACGGGGAGGTGAGAGTAGGAGTTGATAGACAGAGGTGGGTTTTGAGAAAAACCTGTGGACGCTTGTGTCCTCTTGAATGCACATGTCTACCATTTGAACATTTCAACAGTATGGTTTGCCATAAATGCAAAGAAACTTTTCATACACTCAATCTCGCACCCACCCCAAATTATAAAATGTTCCAAAGCAAGAGGGTTTCAGTAGCCCCCCTCCCTAATCTAACTCATTGTTGGTCTTATTTCTTTGCCCTTATTTCATTTTGTCAAAGTGCAAAAAATTAGCTCTCTTTGCCTTTTGTTAAGAGCACTAAGGCCAATTTTTGTAAGTTGGTCTTATTTCACTTGGCCTTATTTCCGGGCACCTGAAAAAATGTCTGTAAATAACTATTACGGGTGATCTATATGAGAATTGAGACAACTGTTTTGAATGTTATCAGATGCTGTTAGCAGACAGAGAAGCACGCAATAAATTAGGGGTTTTTAGACACCCCTTGGGGAGAGTACGATAACTTAGGCGACAAAGTTTAATGACGGATTTGTATGGAACAGTTAAAAACAAGCATTTTTTACTATGGGAAGGGGGGGGTCTATCTCCCCCCGTTTAGGCGGTAGGGCAGTTAAAAAAAATATGTACATTAAATGGAAAAAAAATAATTAAAAAATAACGGTAATACCCTCAATTAAGTGTTATACCTTTTTTTAAAGCCAACACTTTTGTCTATTAGCTTGCTTTTAAATCAAGTCAAAACTATGCATAGTTTTTGAAAAAAATTGTTTTAAAGTCAAAATTTGTGCAAAAAAAAGTTAAAAAAAAGGTTTAAAGTGTAATTTTTCAAAACTTTCAAATTATTTACTGTTTTTTTTTTTAGAATTCATTGCTCTTATTTGTTTTTTATCAAAAACTGAAAACTAGATGACTTTATGTCTTCTAGTTCTTGAGAAAATTGAAAATTACCAAAATAAATATTTTAATTAAATTACTTTTTCCTTGCTTAAGTATTAACGTAGTCTTATTTTGATAGTAATAATCGAATATGTATTAAGATACACCTAGGGTAAATTAATTTTTCTTAAATCCAACTTATTTAAATGCAAAAGAAACTTTGCATGCACCCCATCTTGCACCCTCCCCACCTTGCACACACTCCAACTTGCACCCACCCCAAATCCTATAGTGTGCCCAAGCAGGGGGGTTGCAGGGGGGCAGCATGCCCCCCCTTACAGATGCCACTGTTGCATACACCCAAATTCGCGCACACCTTACTGTTGCATAAACCCAAACACGCATTACGCATACGCAAATACCATTATTATATTACTATTAAAATAAGACCACTCAAGCAAAAAAGAAGAATTAAATTAAAATAGTAGTTGTGGTTATTTTCAATTTTCTCAAAAACCAAAAGACATAAAATCATCTAGTTTTCAGTTTTTGATCAAAAACAAATAAGAGCAATAAATTCTGAAATAAAAACAATGGTAGATAATCTTGAAGTATTGAAAAAGTTACACTTTAAACCTTTTTTTAACTTTTTTTACTCAAATTTTGAGTTTAAAATTAAATTTTTTTTTTCAATTTTCTCAAAAACTAAAAGACATAAAATCATCTAGTTTTCAGTTTTTGATCAAAAACAAATAAGAGTAATAAATTCTGAAATAAAAACAATGGAATATAATCTTGAAGTATTGAAAAAGTTACACTTTAAACCTTTTTTTAACTTTTTTTACTCAAATTTTGAGTTTAAAATTAAATTTTTATTTTCAATTTTCTCAAAAACTAAAAGACATAAAATCATCTTGTTTTCAGTTTTTGATCAAAAACAAATAAGAGTAATTAATTCTGAAATAAAAACAATGGTAGATAATCTTGAAGTATTGAAAAAGTTACACTTTAAACCTTTTTTTAACTTTTTTTACTCAAATTTTGAGTTTAAAATTAAATTTTTCGAAAACTACGCATAGTTTTGACTTGATTTAAAAACTGGCTAATAGAACAGAATGTTGGCTTTAAAAAAATGTATACAACTTAATTGTAAGTATCACCGTTATTTTTTAAGAATTTTGTTCCATTTTAAGTAATAATTTTTTTAAATTGCCCCTCCTGCCTAAACGGGGGGAGATAGACCCCCCCTCCCATAGTAAAAAATGCTTATTTTTAACTGTTCTAAAAAATTCTGTTATAATATCTTGTCGCCTAAGTTATCGTACTCTTGCCCACCCCTTTATTTTTTTTTTTTGAGATTTCTATCAAACGTTTTATTCTTTTATCCGAAAATTAATGAAGTTACGAAGAAATATGAATATTTTTTTGAAGGCTAAAATTTATAAAACAAGAACATTTTAAAATCTAAAAAGCTTAAAAACTGTGAAACACAAAGTGTACAACAGCAATATTCATGTCCGAGCAGTTTTAGTTTTGCGAACTTTGACTGAAATTTTCACAATTATTGTGTAATTTTTCAACTTTAATGTGTAGTTGAAGCGTGTAATGTTCTAGCTTGAATTATTAAGAAGTGCTAACTTGAGATATGCCATAAAAGAAAAGTTATAAAAAAGACAGTTGACCAAAAAATGAAATGAAACCTCTTATTGTAAAACCATTTTAAAAATATTTTCTGCTGCGAAACAAGGCTTTCATGTAAGCGGAAGCGTTAACGTCAAACTTTCTGTAAACAGGCCCAAAAGTCTATCTTTAATCTACTTTTAAATAATTCTGCCAAATTCTATGCTAAAAGCCGTGATCTTCGGAATTTTCAACTTGCTTTAAAGGTTCAATTTTGTGATTAAGTGAATTTCTTATCTTTTGAACTATTTCCACAATTTTGTTGGCTTCGTAGCAGAACTAACTATCAAAAACGTCATCAGTAACATTAATACCATTACTCCAACTCGGCTTCACTATAAGCTTGTGAGCTTCTTAAGAAATCTGCTTTCAACATTTCCTCCCATATTCTTTCCCTACTTCTTCTACATACAAAAAAATGAAATAAAATAATAATAATAATTCTCAACTCTTTTCAATACTCTCGCACACATTTGGCCTGATGTTCGACTTCGAATATCACGATTTTAAAACTTAATACGAGTACACATCAAGACACAACCATCTTTATATTGAGCGCGAACGCTGCTGTGCCGACTTCAATTAGTTTACATTCACTAACAAGACGTTCGATGGTTTTGGTATATCTAAAACTTCGTTGTTTTTTTTTTTTTGTTTCTGTATGTTCTCAAGCCCCCATGAAGACTCCCGTCGACGGTGTATAAAACCCTCTCAAACCTTAAAGATGTGTGTACTACACCACACTGCACTACCTATAATATTATAGTAAAAGTCAAAACCAATACAACAACCAACACCAGCTCCAAAACCTATACACTGACTCGCTAAAACTCCAAAACAGGCTTGCCAGATTTGGATATTTATCGGAAGTTGGGTAATCTCTAAAATTTCCGATAAAAAACATAGTATGACGCCCAATCATATTTTTGCTTTAATTAGCTCAAATCTACTCTTGAGCTATTTATCGGAAACATCTTGTAAGGAAATCGTTAATTGTGTCAATATTGATACCAATGAACTATAAATGTAAATTTTACTTCCCCTTGCATTTTAACCAGGCTTTAAAAAGAAGCTACACTACTATTGGGCTACTTTTTTTTCGTTTTCAAATTGGTTTATTGAGTTAGTTCAGGTCAACTGGCAACCCTGCTCCAAAAGTCTCACTTACGTTACAAGTCCCCAAGCTACCAAAGATACACACAAAGGCAAAAAGACAACAAAAATAAGAAAAACAAACCGATCATCGTCGTCGTTAGTCTTGGTCTTAGATCTTGGAAGTAGTCGTGGTCGGTAAATCGGTCGGTTGTTCATTTCAAGAGAACTTAAGTCTCTTCAGTTAATGTTTATACCTTCATTCGTTGAGCACGACTTTTCTGTTACTTAGACACGGGATTTTCCTTCTTATTGTGTTTTATTTTTCTGTGTGTTTTGTGGCACCAACGAAAAAAAAAAAAGAAAAATTATTGCCTTCGTGTGTTTTGGTTTCGAGTTTCCTTCTTCGATAATTACCAAAAACATTAAGAAAATCGTAATCTGCTAAGCGGGCAAAATAAAATCCGTCTTATTGAGTTTAAAGTTCTAAGCCCCTGATTTTTCTTATACGTACAAAAATTGACAAAACTTTAAACACCTTTTTGTTTCGTTAAGTTTTGCTTTTTTGCTATATGTAAAATTGGAGTTAACCTCGTCGTCGTCGTTGTCGTCACTGTGCCCTTATCGAAATCAATCATAGGCTTAGATTTTGAAGAAATTTAATTTTACAATCATATTATTAAACTTTTAAGCCTTTAACACAGCTTGTGCTGCAATATTTTGTGTATGCTTAACTTACCAACAAATAATATCGTGTAAATCGTGTGGAAGACAACGAAAATTAGTGTAATTATAATTTAAGTTCACTTTTTAGTCGAGGTTACTAGTTAATCGATCACTTGCATGATTAAAGTCTATTCGTGTGAACGTAGGTTTATGACTTGTTTCATATTTACTCAAGAAAATGAAAGTAATGAAATAAGTGTGTGAAAATATTTTAATAGCAAGTGGGTGTTTTTTTTTTCTCTGTTGATGTTATAAATTTCTCGATAAAAATAAAACGAAACCAAACAAAGTGTGTGTTACCCCTTAAACTATGGAATACCTTCGTATATTAAATGCCTTCGAACAAACCTACTACAATCGGATTAAAGAAATCGAAAGGGTTGCAGCCGCCGCTGCGGGCTCTAACCATCGACTTAGGAGTATGACTACCAGCAATAGCAGCCCCATGAGCAGCAGTGGAAGCAGCAGCAGCAGCAGTAGTTCCAGCAGTAGCAGCAACAGCAGTCCGCCGAATCATAACATGACAATAAATAATCCCTATCATTACCAACATCTTCAACACCCGCATCATCATCCGGCCAATCGTTCCCATTTAAATGGTCACCATCATAGCAATGCAACAAATGTCGCAAATAGTTTACTCTGGCAGCCTTGGAGGGATTTTACATCATCAGCAGCGGTTGCAGCTGCTGCAGCAGCCCATCATCATTTTTACCAACAGCATCAGCATCATCACCAGCAAATTCAACAACAACAACAGCAACAGCAGAGTTTGCAAAAAGGTTCGTTTAGTTTCTAGAATAAATCCAAAGTCTCCGAATTGGTTCAAGTCAAGTTTGAGAATAAAATACAAATTTTACCTAATTTATTAAAGACAAGGTTAATTAACTTAATGATTTGTGCTATTTTGGCTTTCTAATGTTCTGCCAAGCTCGAGAGGAAACGATTACGATTTAGGGGTGATTTTAGAATTCAAAATTTTTATTATCTTCAATCGTACCTATATATAGACAGATATTTTTATATTCTTTTAAATAATTCATGCAAATGAGAAACAAGTTTGACAAGTTAAATTGGCGGTTGGTTATTAGGTAAAACCGTTCAATAAATTCGTTATTCGAGGCTGGCACGATGATTGTTATAAAGATTGAATAGAAATTTCTGACAAAATTTAATATACCTACATATTTGGAAAGAATATAAATGTTGTTTGCTAATTAATTTGCAAAGTTAACTTTCAAATAAACATAAATATGATAGAGCTTTATAATGTCAAAAATAAAATAAATATGTATTCCAATGTCACTTCTGACCAATTGTGACATTTCAAAGACAAAAATTGATTTCTTTAACATAAACAACTTTTAAACTTCACAAATGTATTTTTGCGACACTTCAATATTTCTCACGCCATAAAGTTTGTAACCCGTCGCTTAAGAATATGACAATTTTCTCCTTTTTTCGCCAAAATAATTAGATTTTTAATTCTTTTTCACGTTATTTTTAGAGTAAAATTTCGTAGGTATAAAATAATTTCTTAAACTTCATCCCTAGTTCCCATTTTTATTTAAACTTAAGTTTTGTCAAATGTTTTTGTTTAATTCGTAAATCGAACAGTGCTACTGATTAGATCTCTGGATTTAAATCCGTCTGAAACCGTTTAAAATAAAGTTTCCACAACAGTAACTATTAATGAAACGGAGATGGCTAAATTCTCTGAAATTTTTAATTCTTGCTTATTTCAATATATTTCTAAAATACAATTTTGACACAAAGACTTCAAAGTATTGAATTTTTTTTTAGATACATATGTTGAATATTTCTTCCCAAATATAAATGAAAATTCATAAATTGGCAAATTCCGTTGGTAAAAAATGATTTTCAAAGCAGTTGAGATTTTAAGTTGGACTCCCTAAACTCATTTTGACATTTCATAATTTTAATCGCTCCAATTAGTTATTTTTAAGGATTTTCAAAATATCTGCCTCATTTATGTGTCTAATTTATAATGTCTAACATAGTCTAATGTAATTAAGTTTTTAATTGTCACATTTATTCATGTGACATTTAAGTTTCGTCAAAACAATTTCGTTAATTCGTGAATCGAACAGTGCTTTTTTATTTGTCTGCTAAGAAAAACAAATTAGATTTCTAAAATTTGGCATTACATAGAAAAAGTCAGTTCAACAAAAATTGAAAAATGATTCAAGTTGTTTTCTTCATAAAACTGAGTTATTAGAAATCTTAAATTTCAAAACTTATCCTTTTTAATCGATTTTTTTAATTAAATTTGTACGGTTTATGATTTGACAGACATATAATTATGAGACGTCAAAGTAAATCGCCTTAAAAGAATACAAAGTGAACAAAGCTATAAGTTCACATATTTATGTGACATTTAAGTTATGTCATACATCTATCTAAAATGTTGTTAATTTGTAAATCTAACAGTGTTTTTTTTTCAAGGAAATTAAGATATGTCACAATTGGCTCTGTAGAAAAATGTCTTTAAAAAAAAAAGTTCATGAAAATGAGATGGCATATATGTATTTCTGCAAATTTTAATTCACTTTTAAAATTAAATATTGACAGTTCATGACTTGGCAGATATTTTGAGAAATGCTGAACATTTCTTTACAAATGTTAATAGAAATTCAGAAAATAATTGATTCTTAAACATTTGAGTTTGTTACATTTCATCACTTTATCTCACTCCATCTCTTTTTTTTTTAAGAAATTTAAAAATGTCTGCTTCACTATCTTGTGTAATTTTATTTATCAAGTGCAGTGGGACATACAATTATGAAACGTCAAAATGATTCGCCTTAGTTCTTATACGAGTGGTTAGTTCATACAAATTTCGTGATCGAACAGTTCTATTTTATATATTTGTTTGATCAGAAAAATAAAAACGCAGAAAGTTGAAAATATAAAATTTGATAACAAAAACTGAGTGAAATTTTAGCTAAGGGATTCTTTTCATGAAACTATGGAAGGTAAGAAATAATGTTGTATATTCTGCATCTTGTGGAATGGCGTTTAAACTATTGATTGCTTTATAAAAACAAAATGTTTACAACAGTATTTGGGGATACATGATTTCGAATAACCATTAATTTAAGATGGACCCACTATGTGTAAAAATAGGTTCAAAAATGACTGAGATCTCAGATTTCTTATATTTATTAATGAACCTGCCTATTTGAATCAATTTTTAAAATTAAATTTTGACAGTTGAAAGACAGATACTATTAAAATATGTTTCAATAAATGTCAATAATTGTTTAATAAATTCTGTAACATTGACACGAAGATCATCTAAAATTTGAAATTTGACAGATAGTTTGACATTCTGTCAAATTGTCTGTAAAACAATAAATTCACTTAACCAAAACGTCAAATAACTTGTCATCTTTAACACAACAAATTTAGTATTTATATAGTTGCTCTTTCCAACTCCTAAATAATCGGATGTGGTTAAGTCGGTTGATCGAAAGTTTAACGAATAAATGCCTAACTCAGTTTCGGTACACGTAAGCCCATATTTTGGAATAAAATTCGAAAACTGACGTCATTAATGTGATCGTAAACGTTACCTATATAAATAAAATTGTCGCTATTTTTACTGACGTCAATAATTCAGTGAGGTTTCACAATCCACGTTAAATCAAAGCTTAAATATCGACCACAGATAAAAAATGGATGTTATTTGTTGTATATTATTCACTAGCAACCTAAAGGGACTATGATTTCCCCTTATAAGCCTATGATTTACATATTTTTCTGGCTTTGAAACTTGAATATTGCTGAAATAATCTAAATAATCATCTAACCAAATTAGTTGTTGATTGTTATTTTTCGATCAATTTTGTTTAGTTTAGTCTAATTTTTGTACTTGAGGGCCACTCCTAGTAGAGTGTTGAATTGACATTATTCTAAGTTATGTATGAATCAATAAAGTCATACAATTAATTAAGTGACAAGTGATCTCTGATTTTAACCAACTTGTTGTTATTTTTAAGAATTATCGTAAAAATTAGTATAATTTGACGATTTAACTCTGAGTTAAACAAGAATTAGTGGATCCTGCATAGGGAATCAGGGATTAATTCACAAAAGTCAATCCAAATAAAAGTTTGACACGAGAAATTGTCCCTATACAAATTTCCTGTCAATATTATCGTGCTTCGAAATATCTACAATTTTAACCTAGAATTTGTTGAGAAAGAAGGAGTTTACTTTGAATTCATCAAAGTTTGGATTATTTCACATTGAAAAACTGTGCCTTAAGTAATCTTCCGGCTATTTAAGTTTTACCTTGACTTTTACATTATAAACACACAAATAAAAATCACGCCTGTCAATCCATCATCATTCAAACTAAAGACTGAACCTCTGGCGTGACATAATCATACCATAAAATTCCAGTTAAACAAAAATTCTTTTAAACAAATATAAACCCATCATTATATACTAAGTACATTGCTGTTATGCCTATAAATATATATGAGTAGCTATTATGAATTTTAAAAGTCGCCACAATGTCTATTCTGACTCAATGCCAATGTCGATTTCGGACGTTGTGTTGTTTCTTTGTTGCTTTATCCAAAAGCATATAATCTTTTTGCTAAATAACCACGCGGTTGATTATTATTTTATTTCTTTATATTACTCACAGTTCAATATATGAATGTACATACATATTTATCTACTCGTTTCCGTTTTTTTTTTTAAATTTGTCTTTTTACAAACCTAAATACATATTTATGTGTTTTTATTTATTTTTTAAACGTTAGCACGTATCTTTTATGTAAGTTCTGTAGATACATTAGGGTGGTCTTTATATAGATTTTTTAAAATGTATATGCTGCCAGAAAACTTTGGAATTTTGAAATAATTTAAAGTTGAGTCAACTAAGTCGCCTCATAGTATTTATTGTACTTCAAAATAAATTCCATGAGAACAAAATATTAAACGCTCTTTTGATGGTTTTTCGAAGGAAGAAATTGGAGACTTATAAATATACATTTTGTAGAATATACAAACAAAATGTTCCTAAGAACTTTGTAAATGTAATAGAATATATGTATCGGGTGATTTTTTAAGAGCTTGAGAACTTTTTTTTTAAAAAAAAAACGCATAAAATTTGCAAAATCTCATCGATTCTTTATTTGAAACGTTAGATTGGTCCATGACATTTACTTTTTGAAGATAATTTCATTTAAATGTTGACCGCGGCTGCGTCTTAGGTGGTCCATTCGGAAAGTCCAATTTTGGGTAACTTTTTCGAGCATTTCGGCCGGAATAGCCCGAATTTCTTCGGAAATGTTGTCTTCCAAAGCTGGAATAGTTGCTGGCTTATTTGTGTAGACTTTAGACTTGACGTAGCCCCACAAAAAATAGTCTAAAGGCGTCAAATCGCATGATCTTGGTGGCCAACTTACCGGTCCATTCCTTGAGATGAATTGTTCTCCGAAGTTTTCCCTCAAAATGGCCATAGAATCGCGAGCTGTGTGGCATGTAGCGCCATCTTGTTGAAACCACATGTCAACCAAGTTCAGTTCTTCCATTTTTGGCAACAAAAAGTTTGTTAGCATTGAACGATAGCGATCGCCATTCACCGTAACGTTGCGTCCAACAGCATCTTTGAAAAAATACGGTCCAATGATTCCACCAGCGTACAAACCACACCAAACAGTGCATTTTTCGGGATGCATGGGCAGTTCTTGGACGGCTTCTGGTTGCTCTTCACTCCAAATGCGGCAATTTTGCTTATTTACGTAGCCATTCAACCAGAAATGAGCCTCATCGCTGAACAAAATTTGTCGATAAAATAACGCGAAACACATTTCGAACCGAACACTGATTTTTGTAATAAAATTCAATGATTTGCAAGCGTTGCTCGTTAGTAAGTCTATTCATGATGAAATGTCAAAGCATACTGAGCATCTTTCTCTTTGACACCATGTCTGAAATCCCGCGTGATCTGTCAAATACTAATGCATGAAAATCCTAACCTCAAAAAATCACCCATTACATACATATGTACAAACTAAAAATATATTTTTATTTTTCATTATTGTTGCTCATGCAGTTATTAAATTAAAAAAAAAATAATAGAATCATCTTTCAAACGTTAACCTACAGACTTACTAAATCAAATATAGAATCGATATACATACATATGTATGTACGTATGTACATAATTTTCTGACTCAATTGTGACAACTCAATCAACAATGAAATTAAATTCAAAATGAAAAATAAATTAAAAAGCAAACAGGTCTGCTAAAATAATAGCAAAACAAAAACCTATGCAAACTTTGGCGTTCAATATTGACACTTCGATGTACGTTTATACGAATAATATTGTTTGAAAAGGTTGTTTTGGATAAAATTAGAGTTTATTTTTATTTATGTTTTCTTTTTGTTGTTCAATTAATAAAGCTCCTATGTATGTTTATTAAAAAAGTTAAAACATTTACATATGTACATACATACATATGTAGATCTAGAACAATTTTTTATTTTGGAATTCTTGGAATTTTTTGAAAGAAAAATTCGGGTTGGTATTTTAAATTGAAAATCATGATATTTATGATAATTTAAGAAGTATAGAAGTTTAGAATAAGTGAAACTTGTTCTTCCTAGACATTTTGAGAAGTGCATTTCCTGAGTTTTATGAATTTCGGTGAATTCTTCAATTTACAATAATTTATTTTGAAATAAAAATAACAGTATATTTATTATCTTCCAAGATGCTCCTGGGAAAAAGCTTTAAAGGCGCTAAACCAATATTGTAAATACCCCTTCGAGAAATAACACAGTCAGAAAGTTTTTCTTGCAAAACTCCGAAGCATTATTACAAAGTTTTCGCAATTTTTGTAGTGAATTTAAACAATACAAATGTGTTCTGGAAGTACATATGTATATTTTTCAAATGTCAAAGGATGGTAGCTTTCAAAAGTGACAGCTGTCCAAATAGCGAACTTCTAAAAATAAAATTTGTTATTGGAAAAGCCTTTTTTCAATTTTGCGCACTTATAAAATGAGGAAACTTCGGTATGAATCATGAAGTTTCGAAATTGACTGATTTTTGTTGAGCAAGGTTTAGATTAAATTAATCCTAGTAGCAAGGAGTGTGCGAATAGAAAAATAAAACACCAAAAGTATCTGTTCCTTGAAAAGGTTTTTAAAAAAATCAAAATTTGTATTGATCAATTTTTTTTTTTTTTGGAATTGAACCATTGGAAAATAGTTTTATGAAAATGTGTCTTTTTCACTTCTTTTGAAACTAACAAGCTTTGTTCTTCTAATTCCAAGGAACTACCTTCAATTTTCTTATACAGGGTTATCCATTTGGGGTTTCAAACACATATAAAATATTTTTTTAAATGACCACCATGTGAATTGTTGCAAGCATCCATTTTTTGGAGGTATTTTTTGACGAATGTTGATTCTTAAGTGCTCAAGAGTTTAAGGTTTATCTGCATAAACA
The DNA here is from genome assembly GCA_920104205.1 of Eupeodes latifasciatus. Lineage (NCBI taxonomy): Eukaryota > Metazoa > Arthropoda > Insecta > Diptera > Syrphidae > Eupeodes > Eupeodes latifasciatus. Next base: position 30,093,243 of record OV049924.1, read on the forward strand.
CGTCTTTCGCGTAGCCCTACAACAATAAGTACAGCGGTGTCAAATCGCATAATCTTGGTGGCCAGTTGATATCGCCACGACCAGATATTACGCTGCCAGGAAATGTCTTTGCAATAATGTCATATTCAATCGAGTTGTATAGCATTTGGCACCGTTTTGTTGAAACCACATATTCTTCAATAGCAGGCAAAAAAAGTCGATTATTATATGACCATAACGCTCCGAATTGAAGGTGGCAGGCGTTCCTTCGACGTTTTCGAAGAAGTAAGTTCCAATCACACTTTGTTCAAAAAATCATTGTCCACCGTCTGTTCTTCAAACATCTATTCGATGTACATATGTAAGACGTTGTGAATGGTCAGCTGGCTTGACAGTCCTAATTCCTAAACACGACGAGGAATTGACACAATCGGGTCTTCGGCATCACTTTCACTTACAGCTGCGATATTTTCAGTGGTACGAGCGAAACGATGATGCACAGGCCTTACAATATCTGTAACCAATCCAGTGTCTTCAAATTTCTTCACAATTTTGCCAATTGCTTGCGTTGTTGTATGTTAACCATAATCTCCTCTTAAAGCACGATATGTGGCTGTGGCAGAATTACCATATTTGTAATAGGTTTTAAAAATTTGTATGCGTTGTGCGATAGTTAAGCGATTTTCGTAAATGTCAAACTTTCAACTGCAAAAAAATTATTTTAACAACTTAGTTTGACAGCCTTTAACAACTTAGTTCCAGCCCTATACTTTTAAAACAGCAAAATGGATTACCCGTTATTATTTTGCCTTAGTTTTCGCGACAAAACTGTTTTGACAGTTGAAAGACAGCTGTTTTTTTTTTACATAAGGTTGATCAATGAATGTTTTTTGAACTTTGAATTACTACTAAAATTTTCGAGAGTTGTTAGAGAATTTTGTTGTAGGATTTTCGCTAAAACCTTTAATTTCACAAAAATCGCGTTTGTTGTGAAAAGGCTATTATTATTTCTTACATTCAAAACTGTGTAACTGAACACGTCTAAACTATTACTGTTCGTGAAAAAAATAACAAACAGACCTACATTTTTGAAACTAACATATTAATTTGTAATGTCAGAAACTCAGGTGAATTCAGCTAGTAACTTAAAATACCTTACAAAAATATTTATGTAAACATAGAAAGTGATACTTTAAATCTTTATTCAAGCGATATTTTTGATGTTACCAAAAGTAACTTCCGTTTGGAATCCAAGGTTTCAAAGCTTTTATTGATCTTCATGTTCCAAATTATGTAGTTCTAAACTTTATTTAAACTAGATTAACCTTTATTAATAAATATTTAAAGCCTACAAATTTAAATAAATAGTTTAATATTAATATTATGCCCTTCATTTACCGCATTTTTGCCTTCAAAAAAATTCTTTAATCTCAAGAAAATATTCCAAAAGAAAAAATAACCGGCTAAACAAAAATTCTATAAATATAATCTTACACCTTTTATCGGCACCGTGACAAGACTTAAAATAAAATAAACATACAACAAAAACCTTCGTAATTATTTAATTAATTCCAAAACTCAATGTTTTTTTCGTTGGTGAGTAAAACAAAACTACAAAAATAATAACTTGCAAAATATCCGTAGCCGAGGTATACAAAAATTAAAAATGGCATATGCTTTAAGCAGTAAGCGGTTTGTTAACATTAAATTAGCATAATTTAAAAATTACAATTATTTGACTGTGAAGTTTAAGAAAGATTAAAAAAATAATAATAATATTTGTGCCCGGCCCGACCCGGTGCGGTCGGTTTGGCCAAAAAAACGCAGAGATGGAAGCTTGAGGGGGGAGGTAGATTTTGATGGAGTGGCAAACTTGATTTAATTCGTTTTATAGTACTGCCAAAAAAACCATAATAATAATTATGCACAACACAAAATTTGTATACCTACTTCTTCTCAATGACACTTCTTTTTCTTTAATTGAAATTCAACTTTTAGTATGTTTTTATGAGATTTTAATTTGTGGTGAGAAATAATCTTTTTTTTTCTGTTTTAAGTTTCTTTTTCTTTGTAGGTTGAAAATTTAATAAAATAAAATATGTTTAACTGTTTTGAATTGCAAAGTACCTTTATCAAAAGATTTTTGTTTCGTTTGATAAATTTTAAATGAGAAACGGAAATATGGCGCCATTATTGTGAATGAATATGTTTGACCTGTCAGTTTGTGTATAGATTATACGACATGTATTTATAAACAAATAAGATTTATGATTTTTTAATTAGTTTATGACATATGAGTAGGTCGTGTCATTGTCATTTTATTGATTTGATGCAAAATAATAAATTAATGACATACTCAGATTTATACAAGATGTCAAAATGATTGTTGCTTAAGTTTTTTTTTCCTACTAGAAAAATGACAGTTTGATTTGAAAAAGAAGGATGTTGTCATTCGTGATGTTGATGTGGTTTAAGAGATTAAATTTACCAAATTAATTCGCTTCTCTGCTTTGACAGTATTTTTTGGTGTCTCCCGCCCTCCCCTCAGTTTTCACTTTTCAAACCTAACTTTAAAAAATATTTTCTTGAAATTTTGTTTTGCTAAATCCCTTTACTCTTTGATGTTTATTTTACAAACACATACACTTGCAAAATAGAACTGAGATTCGCCGCCATTTGCAAAAATTATAGCAGAGGATGTTAGTCTTAAAAATGGCTGACAAACTAACCTAAATGTCAAATTTTATTTGCCATGCAAAGCAATATCGAAATTGTTAATCGTGATGTTCACGTGGTTGTAGAAACTAAAATTCCCAAATTTATTTAAAATTTTGTTCATTTAATCAAAACTTTAAACTAAAAAAACCCTTAAGCTTTAAGATATTTGTTTTGTACTTAACTGTTTATTCATAAAAATGTCAAAATACAACTGACATCTGCCGCCATTTGTGACAATTACATACATATACCAGAATGTTAGTGTTAAAAAATTTAATCATTTGCCGCCATTTACCAGAGATTGTCAATGTCAGATCACAACACAAACAAACATACCAAAATGTCAAATTTTATTTTCCATGCAAAGCAACAGCAAAAATGTTAATCGTCATATTGATGTGGTTGTATAGAAACTAAAATTCGCAAATTAAGTTTCTTCTCTGCCTTGACAGCTTTATTTAATTTCTTCGTTTAAGTAAACGAAACCTTAAACTTTAACAGGCAAATTTATAAAAAAAACACCTTTATTCCGCGAGTTTACTAAACCAGGGAATAAGAGTTAAGCTGTGGGTTAAAATGTTCCATGAATGAAACTAAAATGTTCGTGAAATAGTAAAGTGACGTTTGAAAAAAAATTCCTTAAGAAAATCTACTAAAACAACTTAAAATTTCCACCAAGTTAAGCAGACTGGTTTTTTTCTTATGGGTTTTGACAGCAAATAGTGATAATCTGTAAACACACCTAAGAACTCTCTTTTTTATATGTTTCTGTCAAAATTATTATCATTTTTTCATTGTTTGTATTGTGTCTGTTTTCTGTCCACCTCTTGTGACACATTTGGATCTTATTCTTTCGCTAAACCACCTTTTTCGGTGGTTTAACTTAGGAAACGTCACTTAGTATTAATTTTGTTTTATTCACAACATTTTGAACTTATTCTATGGGATAACACCTAACCGTTCGTTATTCCACGTTTATTAATTTAGCTGTAAGAAGTTTGTTTTGTACTTACATAGCTATTTACTCCACAAAAGTTTCAAAATAGAACTGACAATTGCCGTCATATGCAAAAATTATACCAGAATGTAAGTGTTAAGAAATTAAATGCTAAGATCAGATCACAATAAAAACAAACATACCTAAATGTCAAATTCTATTTTCCATACAAAGTCAGTGATTACATTTTGGAGACTTTTTTAAATAAGCGAATTGTATAGAACGAGTTATTTCATTCGTTCAATAATTTGTGTACATAATTTGTCGTTTTACTTTTATTTGGAGCCTTAAAGACATCTTAACTTAAAAGTCCAAATATAGTTGGTATTTATTATCCTGATAAAATGAATATAAAATAAGGTATGTAGGTGTAGCTTGTCTTTTCGAACCCAACCTTTATTCATAAGAAAATATACCACTCCCCCAAAAAGCAATCAACTGTATTTGTATTAAAATCTGCATTTGAAATCAATTTTAACTGTTTTTACGTACTGAAAATATTGAATACAAAAATAAAATAAAGAAACCTGGCCTAAAGATGGACCACTATGGCATGCGTATTTATTTATTTCATTAATCGGGACAAAAATCGAACGAGAAAAGATGACCGGAAATGTGTAATAAAAATTCGTATCCAGTTTCTCAATGTTACTACCAAAGAAAACAACTTATGATGGCGACGAAGACCAAATCCCAAAACCAAAGTCTCGACGTAAGATCTCTTCGTTTCCTCTTTTCTCTTTCTTTTGTTTTCAACAACGAACTAACGATACAAACCAACAAGAAAACGGACGGGAGACGGGAATGCCGAATGAAGATGACGATGATGATGATGATGATGACGGCAGCGGTGAGACGGTCGGGAAAAGAGGCTTAAAACGTTGCGTACCGCACCACAACGCCACTCCGGCTCCAGCTTCAGCTCCACTATAAGTCCATCCAACTTCAACTTCCACTCTACGTACATACATATATAGTAAATAATATAAAGTGGAAGTGATAGTAAGCAACTTTTTAACGTTCTTCTCAAAGGGTAGGGACGCACTGTATATTTTGGTTTTATCTTTTTCCGCTTTCATCTTGAACCCTTCTCCTCGTCGGGGTTGTAGTTGTCGTCGTCATTCAGTCGGTCGGTCGATCCGTCGCGTCATAGTCTCCATCATTATATCTTCCAGGCAAGACAGTCAGCTAGCTAGCTATAAAGCAGAAACATGGCTCCTCTTTCAAGCCTGGTCTTCTTTCTCTTCCGAGATAAATTATATTTTTTTCTTTTCTTCTTCTTATGTTGTTTTCTCCTTTTGTCGGTGGATCCTATGCGCGAGCGGTTTATCTTATTTATTGGTCACTACGTGAAATACAGAAGCTGTTTGGTGGGTTCTTGTAGTTTTGTTGATGTTTTTGTTTTTTTTTTTTTTTGGAATCCAACTAGTTTTGGGTTCTTTATTTTTGTTTGTTATTCCACTGTAGATGAAGTCCGCCGAAAATACGGCAACAAAAACGAAGACTCTTTGGAAGACTACGACGACGACGACGACGGGCGTGTATCCAATTTTAATTCAACAACTTCTTTCAATTCTCAAGCGCGCGAGGGACATTCATTCAAGAAGGGAACACAAAAGCCATTTAAACGTATCCATGCTTGGGTTTGAGTTGAGATTGAGTTTGAATTGGAGAGGGAGGAGCGGGAAGACGCCCGCCAAGAAGTGTTGTAGCTTGTAGATAGACCTCTGGGAAACTTGGGGCTTGTATCTTGTGATTGGGATATAAATTGGTTTTGAGCGCGGGACAAGCCTCAGCTATATAGGGACGGCTGTCCACGTTTAGTCCGGTCGATGCGATGCTATGGTAGAGCGGTGGTGGAGTAACATGAAAACGAACATAAGGTCAACTACAAGGCCGTTCTTTTTTCGGTTTAGCTATACGTAAGAAAACAAAAATAAGAAAAAATGATCAAGCGAGGGAGGAGCATGCAGTGTTACGATGCAAGATGCGAGAGGAGCCCTTAAAAGCGGTAGCTCCATTTTAGAACACTTAAACATATTTTTTTTTTTTGTTTTTTGATAATGTTTTCAAGGAATGGGTGTTATGTCGTTGTCCCGCGCACGCTGATGATGGCTTCTTGCTGCCTGATTTCTTCAACTTACTTAATTTTTTCTTCTTGGAAAAGGAAATCTGAATTTTTATTGCTGCAACCGTAGTTTTGTTTTTTAATGTTCTTTGAATTAGTTTATTCTTGTTTTAAAAAAATAAAAATATATATATGTATATGTTATGTACATAATGTAGTATGTTTTCAGTTGAAGAAAGAATTCAAAAGACATATACTTAAAAAGATATGAAAACGTTATACAAAAATAAAGAATGATACTTGTATATATGTATGTAGGTAAGGTATAGATAGGTACGTGAGATGTTGTGGTAATTTTAAGAATGAAACCATCAACTTTGTTGTTGTATTTTTGTAGTTATTTATATTTTTTAAGTAAAAGAAACAAAAAAGATACTATACCCGACTTATACATACATACATATACATTATGCGTGAGCGCAGATAATTGCAATCTTTGGAATTCTTTAAAGGATTGAGGTCTCGCATTTGGTTTGAATTCCAAAGAAGTCGTTTTTTGATGATGGTTTCGTTTTAACTTCGTTTTGTCTTTTTTTTTTGTATTATTTTATTTTTCGAGTTTTATTGATTTCGTGGAACATCTGCCGCTTAAAATTTTAAACATTTGGAGAATGGAGTAAAAATTGCTTTTAGACTGATGTCAAATTAGTATGCAAAATATTATGTTCATTTTACTTCTAATTAAACTGTTTTTTTCTTCAATTTTGTGTATGTTTTTAATATTGCTTTGAACTTACATTGGGCGCCATTAAACGAAAGGTTGAAATTTAATAATTTGTTACCTTAATATAAGGTTGGCTACTTATTCTCGCAATTGCAATAAATTTGTATTTATAACTTTAAAAAAATTATTGTTGGGCGCCACTTAACAATTAGAATTAAAACTTCAAAAGTTTCAATGAATTTTCAGACTTTTTTAAACTTCATTTGGCTTTTAATTTATAAAACTATCACCAAAATGGTCTTTTTTGATAGTCCCATATTGGGTACCATTAAAAATTGGGTCCGTAGAATGTCCCAAATTGGGCACCATTTAACGGAAAGTTAGAAATTCGATGCTTCTATTGAATTGTCAAAGTTACGTACTTTGTTTTTAATAGGGCACAATTTCTTGAATTAAGTTTGGCTTTTTAGTTATTATAAAACTTTGACTAAATATTCTTGAATTAAGTTTGGCTTCTTAGTTATTATAAAACTATGACTAAATATTCTTTTTCCATATTCTAAAAATCTCATGTTGGGCGCCAGTTTTGTATTTATTTATTTTTGTTTAGAAATGAAAATTGAATTGAATGTTTTTGAACAACAACAACAACTTAAAGGTGCTACCACTTATTGTTTTTGGCTGGAGATATAGCTTTTTCGTGCTTTGCCACTTTTGCACTCATCAGTCTCCTTTTTTGAATGCTTCGAATGAACTTATTCTTGTTGAATCTGTTTTAGATAATAAATGTATGAATTTAGTATTTAAATAATTTAAAAAATGTCTCAAATTGGTCGAAATGTTTGATGCTATGAATGATTGCCCAGATTTTCTTGACACACGATTCACTACTATATTGTGATACGAGGGCTTGCGATTTTATTTAAAACTCAATGCTTTGAATGACTGCTTCAACATTGTTGTTGTTATGGTTGTCGACAAACACCAGGTAGAACAACATCACCACGTGTCAGGTCACAAAAAACATCTGGCCAACACTAGATTTAAAGCGATCAAGGTGCTTGCTGCTTAGAGCAGATCGCATATAAGCTCGATAATAGGTGTCATAACCGGACACTGTCTTATAGGAAAGCACGCCACGCGGCTAGGCGTATTCTCAAATGACTTTTGCAGAAGCTGTATGGACAAGGAAGAGGAGGAAACAGTTCTTCACCTTCTCTGTACATGCCCTGCTCTAGCTCAAAAACGCAAGAATTACCTAGGAGAATTTTTCTTTAACGATCTAAATCATATTAGCATAATCAGCCTCTCACGTTTCGTAAGGGACTCAAATTGGTTCCATTGAGCTTAGGAGGAAGCCTCAAAATTCATGTGGTATCACAATGGGCCATTAAACTGGCCTAAGTGTGCCCGTTTCCATCATGGACAGCCACTTTAACCTAACCTAACCTACATACATACATACATTAGGTGGCGCAACAGTCCGTTGAGGACCAGGGCCTAGTGACTTACAACTCTCAACCATTCCTGTGTGCGAGTAATTGCAGGGATGGAGGGGACCTACAGCTTATATGCCGAATCAGAACGGCTAATTTGAAAAAGCACTTTTTTATGACAAGAATTACTCTTGGAGAATCTGTCAATTCCTCGCAAGAGGCAGTACCCGTGAAAAAAACTTTAGATGGCACAGGTTGACAGTCCAACGCACTAACCATCATGCCACGGGTACTACTACTACCTAGGCCCTTTAAAACAAAAACTTCTCCATTTTTAATTGGCTGCTTACATACATATAAATATATGAAATTTACTCTAAATGCAATTTTTGTACTGTAAACAAATGTTCACGTTGGGCGCCATTTAACGAAAAACTAAAAATTCAGTGTTTTATATAATTTTTTTTTACTATTTTCAGTTCATTTCTACTACTGCTTTTAATTTACATTTAATGGTGTTTTATTTTTCATTTAGAAAAATAATTCCCACGTTGGGTGCTATTTAAAAAAAAAAAAAAAAAAAAACAATTTCTTTTTCTGAGTAAAATTGTCAGCTTTTAGTTAAATTACAATTTAAATTAGGTTTCCTCCTGAATACCCTTTTCTAAATGAACTCTTTCGTATTTTTGTCAGCTTTTAGTACATTTTTCGTTACCCAATTGGTACGTATTGATATTTTGCTTGATTTTGAATGCTCCAGACTTACAAATTGAATGGTCATACATAGACTTACTCTTAAATTATTATGTGCGCGTTTTTTTTAATGGTACACATATTGGTACACATAAGTGTATGAAAAACACATCCATATATGACATTTCAAGGTGTTTTCATCAATATGTTAAGGCAACCTTTCAAATTTCAACATAAATTAAAATAATACTGGTCCAACCATGAAGCCCTCTGGCACTTCATTAACCAACAAATTTCCCATGCAATTTTGTTCTTCTTTCCGGTTTATATTTTCAATAAATACAGGTATTTTTTTTTGTTATTGTTCTTGTGTTGCAGTTAATTGCACATCTTCTTCATGATGTGGCGGGACGGACTTAACATCCGGACCCTCAGGTTAAACATTAAATAGAAATAAAATTAACCAAAAATAAAAACAAAAAAATATTTTTATTTTTTTTTCAACCTCACACAAATTAAATAACCCAAAACCCATTTGATGGAAAGATGTTGTTGTTATTTTGTTGGGCCTGGGGCAAGATTCGATAAATCCTCTTCTCAAACCACCTCATTCAGAACAACCACTCATCTGCAGAAATTGTTATTTTTGTCTTCATTTTTTCATCGAGTAGTCTTCACATTCGTCGTCGTCGTCTTCGTCTTCTTCATCGTCGTCGTCGTAGTTATCGTTGTAGTGTTTAGGGTGTGTCTTATGCAAGATTTTGCGATTCATGATCTTGACAGAGAGTATTTTCGATGCTGCTAAAATTATAGGGATGCCTTCCACACACACGTTTTCTCGTTGTTCGTAAAAGGTATCCCATTCATCTTTTCTTGCTTGGGTGAATCTTTCGTGCAGATCAAAAAAATATAAAAATAAAAACAACAGAAGAAGATCATCATCATGCAGCATCATCATACAAAATAAAACCCGATCGCACACAAGGAACGGAAGTCATTTCGATAATTACTTGTCACCAATTCCAATTTCAATGCCTTCGATCCATGTCTGGGGCCAAAGGAATTGGAATTGTGGAATTGCATTTAAGTGGGCGAAAATGTGATGCGTGTCTGGTGATGCTGTCGTTATAGAAATGAAGGAAAATATCTTCCAGAATATACCGAGCGTTAGCGTGTCTAACGATTATATTCCAAAAAGGTCTATAAAATATAGTTAGTCTATCTTTTCTTATATGAAGGAAACAATAAAATAAAAAAATAGTAAAACATTTTTGAAAGGAGCAAAATAACTTTTTTATTCATTTGTTTCGATATTTTTCAAGCGTGGGTTTAAGTGGGTAAAAGTATATTAGAAAGGATTTCAAGAAATTCAACTTGGCTTAGAGGCTTATAAAATGTGGGTTGCCTTATGTTGCCTGACTGTATATCTCTTACTGAGTCTTATGCTTTTTCGACATGGATTGTAATTAAAGTGGGATACCGCTATCTTGATGATTATATTGTCAACTTAGAATGAAGAGAATTAACTTTAGATTAGGTAGATTAAAATATTTAAGAAGAAAATTGCAGAGGCACTCGAAAGTTGGTGAGTCATCTTACACAGCTGTGTTGACATCCAACTTCATCTTTACTTTTAAGAAACTACCAGCTCTCGAACAGTTTCGGGGAACTTCAACTCGAAAGAACTCATTTGAATCTTTTATTTCATCAATATTTTTAACTCATAACGCGTGGGTAAAATCTAAGGCTTATATCCCAAATCATGATCACGTTGCAGGTTTTTGCAACGTCTGATATTACTGCCTCATATTTTAAGAGTCATGAACACACACCACGACTCCTCCCCCTCTACTGAAATGTTTCAATATTTCCTCTTGTAAAAGGAGAGTTTTCAAAACAATGATTTGACCTCCATAAAACCGACTTATTTACATTTAATTCAAGTTATTTAATAAGAGTTATATTAATTTATCTATAAAAGGACTAAAAAATTGCTCGTGGTGCAAAAATTGACATCTAGCAGAACAAAAGTATACACCCTATCGGAAAATGCTTCTATTTTTAAGCAAATAACGGTAAATGTCAATTTTATTTTGACATTTGTTAAGTAAACAGACCCAAAATGCTTGTCAACTAGGCCGAAAACGCTTTATACACTTCTAAATATTGTTTTTTTTTTTTGAAGAACTTTTTGTCAATGGTGATAAAATTTAAGCAATCTCTTTAAATCAGTTTTACCTGAATTTGTAAAGAAGTAAGTTTATTAAAAAATAAATGTTTGTATCACTGTGAGCTATTAAAAATTTTGCATATTTCGAGGAAAAAATATCCCATAAAAATGTATTACAAAGAATCCGTCCTTAACTGGAAATGTTTGCTTGTTACATTCATCCTTCTTCAGAAAAATTCTATAGGTTCCTACTCTGAATAGAATGCCATGGGTCTTTCCATATACCTTTTCTCCTCCGTCGCATCGTCGTCGTCAACGTTGCGTCGGCTCCGTCGTTCTTTCAGAAAGAACATCAGCGAAATACAAAAATCGATAGCCATCATAAAATGCATTCCACAATGACCAGTCATTGGACGTTGGAGTAGTTGGTTGGTATTGGCATTGCAAAGCAATCTGACATAAGCTCTCACAACTTCCATCGACCCAAAGATGATGATGATGGTGATGGTGATGACGATGACTATACGAACTACCAATGCCGATGGTCGACCATTCTGCATTTTTACAAAATTCATTTCATATCTTTGTTGAAAAAAAGGCCGCCATCAGTTTCATAAATATAAAAAAAATAATAAAAACTAAACTGAACTCACCGGAATTCCAATCCGCTTACACTGTTGCGTGTGGTATTTGGATTACAAACATAACAAAAAAAACAACCTTCGAACGCTCCACAAGTCTTTGCACAGTTTTTGATGCGATTGTGACTGTACGAGCGCGCGAGGGCCAGGGCACTACATTACTCGTATTTGCAATAATGCGGCTGATGGCCTGGATCTGGGATACAAGGTGAAATTCCAATCCTTGCACTCCTTGCGCGTTTACACGATTAACATTCCTAAAGTTTATAACCCTTTGTGTCTCTTCTTGTCTCGATGAGGACGACGACGACGACGCATCCGATACACTTCATCCTCTTAGCCTCTCAGCCTCTGTGCTCTGTGAATCAGCCTCCTCAAAGCGAGGTGCACTTTTTAACGATTAATATCAATGTAACTGCCTGAATTCGTACAAAGAAACACAAACAACAACAAAAAATGCGAACACATTTCGCGAAATTCTTTTACAAAAATGCACAATCAATTTTATTCAAGTGAAAAAGAATGAAATCAAACACAACAACAAAAAATAAAACATAAATAAAAAGAGAAATGCCCCCGCAAGGTATTTGGTATTTTTGTTTGGAAGGAGTTATATGATCTTGATATCAATCTTTCGGTTTGGAATTTTTATTTTCGTCAATTTTTAATCAATTTCAAGGAGATAATGAGGTAGTCAAATGAATTCTTTGTTGATATTGGAAAATTACAAAAAAGAGTTTAAACAAATTTTATAGAATACTCTGTGAACACAAAAACCAATGATTCCTTCCGGACTATCCCCATGAGTATAAACAGAGATGTCAAATAAATAGTGTGAAAAAATTGTATCTGGCTGTCAAATTTATATAAACAAAAATAAAACTCTGAAGTGAGACAGAATGTGTGAAGAATACGAACTTATTCTACAAATTGTTACTTTACGTTATGTAATTGTCAAATTTTATTTGAAAGACTGTCAGTTTTGGCTAGGATTGTATGTCTAAAATCATAAGAAAATTAAATTGACATAACTTGAGATTAATATTCACATAAAATCGAAGGAGTTTAGTTTCTCGTCTTTTAAATTCTTACTCTACAGTGACGTTTGATATCTGTCAAAAAAAATTGTAATTAGAGCAAAATCGAGACACATAAATTGTTGGGCTAAGTTTACATAATGCCCATCTGTCATACATAAGACTTACCGGAATTCAAATTAAAGGGCCATTCATTTTTGGCCGTATTGTCCGAATCACATGTCGTTTATGTCGTAATTCGTAATGTCGTAACAGTATTTTTTGCACTATACGTTCAATTGCTTCAAATGTGACGGATAATCCATAAATGCGGATCAGTACAAAACTTGCACCTGGATCAGCCTTATTTTCGACTGTACGTCCATTCTCTTCAAATTTCTTTACAATTTCACCGATTTCATTCTTAAATAAATTAGGTGGCGCAAAAGTCCATTGTAAACTAGGGCCTAGTAACTTACAACTCTCTGCGAGTAATGTTGTCAGGGTTGGAGAGGACCTACTCTTATTCTTGAAGGATTTGTCAATTCCTCGCAAGAGGTAGTACCCGTGAAAAAACTTTAGATAGGCAGGGGTTGAATCCCTAGACCCAGACAGTCCAACGCACTAAACATCACGCTTAGTCGGTCGATAATTACAAGCGGAATCGTCACGTAATGCGCGATTGCTACGTTTGTAATGAGATTAAATAATTTTATAACGTTATACGTTTGTAAGCCATTATCATCAATGGCAAAAATTTCAACCTAAATTGACAGCTGAGTTTGACAGGTGTCAAATTCCAGAGCACCCAAATTGGAACCACGAAAGGAATGACGCTAGACGATGATTATTCAGCATGTAAAAAAAAAAGAATCTTAAGATTAAAAATAGTGAACCGTTAAAAATGAAAAAATTAACGGTGGCTGGAAAAATTACTTCCTTAGTTCAATAGATTTCTAGAATGTTTAACGTTGGGTGCTATTATCGGTTCCAGGAAATTAATCTCCATCTAAATAACTCGAAAGTCGTAAAATACAAAAAGCAATCTCCGAAAATTGTTTGTTTATTGTTTGCATTTTGAAAGTCTCCAATTAAATAAAGTAAACTCACCAAATTTAACAAATGTAAAAGAATTTATTTCTTTGATTTTGTGTTTTAAGGTAGCAGAAGAGGTTGATATGAGGCTTTACGGGATAATGTTTCTTAATTTAATAAGCCTCCGAAAAGGTTTGCGAGATTTTTCATATGCGTACAAATGTTGTAGGACTCCATTAGGAAGATCACATTCACGTTATCCAAAAGTGAAATTAGATTTTAGCAGATGGAAAAGATTTCCGAAAAAGGAAGGTAATTTTAAAACAAATTACAAATGTGTTTAAATCACAATTGGCTTTTGTAGCGAACGTCAAGTTTTAGAACTAGAAATAACCAAAATAAAAACAAGTGAATAGATAATTGTTGAGGCTCACAAATTTTTACCATCAAAAGACTCTAACAAAACCTTTAAAATACAATAAAAGCAAAACTTTTAGAACTTAAAAAAAAAGAAACTGGTGTACCACAAGGAAGTGCTCCAGGGCCAGTACTGATTAAATAAAATAAAACCATCAGTGAAGAACGATGATATCATGATATCTGAAGACTTCCCCTAATTTCTTGGTATGTTTCACAAGGTATTTTATAAAAATGTCTTTTAAACAATATTAATGTAAGATTATCATTTTTTTTAATCCCAAACAAATATTATTGAATGATTTGGTTGTTCTTGGTAAACAAAAAGCTTATAGTCATGCATACTAATCTTACTATAAAGATTTTCAATTTAAGAAATAAAATATAAAAACTAAATTAAAAACAAATTAACAATTAAATATTAATATAAAAGATCTTAAAAAAATACCAATCATTAATTAGTTATGCTAAAAATAGTAAAACAAATAAGTAAACAAATTATAAATACAAAACAATACTGTTGATAAATAAAACGTATTAAATTCTTAATCATTGCTAAATTTAAACAAAACAAACATTTTTTCCAAATGAATATAACAAATTTTACTAATTGGCTGCTAAATTTATTTAATTAAAAATTTATTTCTGTATCTTAAGCTTCTGAAATGGGTGTATCCACTGCCTTAAAAAAAAAAAAGTTTTATCTCTTAAACAAAAATAAAATAAAAATCATCAAATTAACTGTGTTGGTAGTTTCTAGTTGAGATTTTCTATCGAACGACTTTTTTTTATTATCTAATTAAAGATTCCTTTTTTTTTTGCATTTTGTTGAACATAAACAAAAATCTTAATTAAAACATTTTTTAATGAATCTCATAGATATTCACGATATCTAAGATTTACCTTACCTACCACTAACCTACCTTATAAGTTGTCCTATAAACCAACAACAATATTTTTTTTGTATGCTATACATATGTATTAAAAATTCAGTTCTTCAGAGAGTGTAAAACCACGTAAATAATCATCATATTTACATATCAAATCTGAATATATACACAAACTTCATCACGTTTATATCTTTAAGATGCGACCTCTGCTACGTATCTTTCACTCATTAAATTCAAATGTGAAAATAATAAAAATTAAAAGGTGAATCTGATGTCTGATGTGAGTATATACATACATAGATACCCCGAACCCCAAGCCTAAGCTCAAGCCCAAACTCAAGCTTGGCATCATCTTAATCCGACCAACGGGCGAAGACAACGGACGCGACGCGATGCGACGACTTGCTGCCATTGTCGTCGTTGTCGCTATGATAAATCTTGCTCAACTTTTTTGCTCTCATTTTGTTTTTAGTCTTGGGATTTTAATATATTTTTAATTTTTTATGGGTATTCATTTTCAAATCAAATGAGATAGATAACCCCCCCTCCCCCCTCCATTTGCTTGTCTCCATCACCGCCCCCTTTCCCCCACATTACTTGCCTCCATCACCGCATTATTTTAATATACGCATTGCCATCAAGCTTGAATCTTAGTCAGAGTCTGAGTCTGAGCCTGAGTCTAAGCCTAAGCCTGGCCTGGTCTGAGTCTGGTCTTTGCGCGCCAAGCCAACTATCATCTTTGACTCGTTGACTTAAAGTCTTAGAGAGGTGTATCTGCACACTTCCATCGGTAATTCTTTTTTTTTAGTTTTTTGTTGTTGTTGTTTTATTTGTATCTGCATACACTAAGGAGAGGTAAGGTAGGGTAAGGTAGGCTACGGTTGAGCTGAACGTATTCCATTTTATTGTTGTTGTTGCTTCCAGTTGTATCTTTTGTATGTTCAAAACCTACCTACCTACGTACCTACTCGTAAATGTACGTACATACATAAATATATGTATACGGTCGCACGCGGCGCGGCATTACGCTAAGACGCTCTGCACAGCACTCAAACTCTCCGAAAAGATTTTATCTGTTTGCTTTTTAAAGCGTAACTTGGTAGCAAACTAGTTTTTTTTTCAAAGATAGTTTTTGTTGTTGTTATGTTTTATTTTTCATTTATCCATTTTTTGTATTCACGTTTTTATCTTTTCTTTTTGTATTTTTCGTTGTTTTTTTAGAGTTTTTAGTTCGTTGGATGTTGTTTTGTAGTTGTTGTTGTTGTATTTTCTTTAACTTATTGCCCATTCATTCATTTAAGAGGTGGTATAGTAAAAGAAAACGATAAGTTTGCGGGGAGGGGAGAGGCTGGGAAGAGAGGATCTACTCAAGATTTGAAGAGGCTTATAGGCCTCTCCATAACTTTATACCCACCTATATAGAGATAAAGTGGTGCAGTGCAGCGAGGAATTGACTGTTTTACGAGAATGTATCTATGAAGATACCTTTATAGATACTTTTGTATCTTTATGATGAAAATGTAGGTATAGAGTGAAGAAAATGTACAAAATTACAATTATTTTGAATATGAATCACAGAAAACACCCACTCTACTTATATGCACATCACATAGTACGAGTAGGTATATAAAGGATGATAAAGAAGAAGTAGAAGAGACGAACGAAGAGAGATCTTTTTTGATGTTGTTTCTGTTGTTTTATGATTTGTTAATGTTTTTTTTTCTTTCTTACTTTGTTTTATTTTAAAGCGAGTATCTTTTGAAATTGGTGCAGTTTTTTTTTTAAATTTTTTTATGAGAGAAAGGGAGATTGTTTTTTATGATGATTCTAGAAGATGGCTTTGATTGGGGTTATTTAATTTAGTTACTGGGATGTTGAGTGACTTCTTGATGAGACTACATATGTATAGTACCTTTAGAAACTATACAAACAAATATGGAAAAGAAGATTGATTTTATGATTGAGTGGGTGTTGTTTTGAATAATGATATTTTTGAACCAATTTGTAGATTTTTTAAGTGTTTTGTGTTTTTTTTTTTTGAACTCAATAGTTGAACTTTTTTTCGGTTAATTTGATGCGGTAGTCATATGGAAGTCTAGAAAGAAATATTAAAATTAAGACATTTGAAATACGAAACGTTTTTCCAAATGCCAAATGTTTTAAACAAGCTTTTCTATTGCAAAAATACTCGGCCTAAATTAGATTATAATACAAATATTCAATCGGCTTAGAGTCAGAATTCCGAAAATCGATATCTAGAAACCCAAAATCCCAAAACTTAGAAAACAATTTCCCAAAATGGTACACTTACCCACTTAAGATTATATAAAATAGAAAATTCTTGCAATAAAATTTCGGGATTTTGTGTTTTTTGGATTTTGGGATATTCAAAATTCTGATCTTTAGAAACTTTGAGTTTTTTGCCGAAAATCGATATCTAAAAACCCAAAATCTCAAAACTTAGAAAACAAAAATCCCAAAATGGTATACTTACCCCTTAAGATTATATAAAATAGAACATTCTTGTAATAAAATTTCGGGATCTTTTGTTTTTTTGTGGGATATTCAAGATTCTGATCTTTAGAAATTTTGAGGATTCAGGATTTTGGCCGTTTGAGATTTTGAATTTTGAGTATTTTGGATTTTTGGAATCTTGGCTTTTTTGCATTTTGAATTCTGATCTTTCTTTTACTATTTTTGGGGTATTCTGGATTGCGTATCATGGATATCGATTTTCAGAATTTCGGTATAAAATGAGAAATTTGGCCAAATTTTTGCAATAAAGATTTTTAATTTTGTTTTCTTGAGATTTTTAAGATTCTTATCTTTAGAAATTTTGACTTTTGAGATAATGGATTTTGTAGGGAAAAATTTAAAGTTTGTGAATTTCGATTTTCAAAATTCTGGTTTAAGATGAAAAAAAACAGCACACAATTTTGCTATAAAGTTTCTGAATTTTGCACGTTTGGGATTTTAGATTTTCGGAATCTTGGATTTTTTGCACTTTGAATTTTAAATTCTGATCTTTCTGAATTTTTGATTTTTCGGGATAAGGAGTTTTCGGGATTTCGGAGTATTCTGGATTTTTTGTCTTATGGATATCAATTTTTGGAATTTTGGTATATTATGAGAAATTTGGTAAAATTTTTGCAAGTTTTGATATTTTGTGTTTTCTCGATTTTGACTTTTCTATATTTAAGGTTTTCAGGATTCTTATTTTTAGGATTATGTGTTTTCTAGATTTTAAATTTCTGACTGCCTGCCTATTTAAATAGCTATTTAAGATTGAAAGCCTCGTTAATTAGGTTGAGGTCCAAATCAGGCGATGGATGGGCATACATTTGTTAATAAAAAAGACTTTTAGTTGTAAGAAGATAACTTTGTTACTCTATTTCAATCAATCTTACTCAAAATCTTAATACGCATACGTAAGTAAAAAACTGATCTAAAAATACATATTGCGTATTTTTTTTATAAAACTAACATGCACCGAGAAAGGGATTTTTAAAGGGTGCAATCTTTTGGGAATGCAATCTTTTTTGACTTCAATATAAAGATTGCATTCATTGAATCCATCTAGAAATTAAAGTTCAAATTTAAAGATCATCTATCATTGACCTTAAAAAGATTGCAATCTTTTTTTCTGCAATTATTTAACTACAGTTTATTGACTTCAATCATTTGAGCATGCAAAGACTTCAAAATAATTCAAAGAATGCACGAAGTCTCAAATGATTGCAATCAATAGAATGCAGTCAAATGATTGGAAAAATAAATAAGTACATGATTGGTAATTGCAGAATTTGAAGTCCCAATCTTTAGGTGAATTCCATAAATGATTTATACCTAGTAATGAATACATTCCCAAAAGATTGCATTCTTTTCGAAACCTGGCCAAGATAAACCTTAACAAATTAAGAACGGTTATTATATGAGTATTGAGTATCACTTTTTTCCTAGTTATTTAATTTTACTAGGAAGATTTTTTAATTAAATAATACTACTAAATAAGTTAATTAAAAGCAAATTGATTCAATTTTGAATTTAAACTAGACTTTTTGCAGATCAAAAATTCACTCGTGGTACACTAAGAATTATTTGGCCCTTATTTTTATTTCTAAAAATTATTTAATTGATCGAAAGTGTAAGGGACGGACGTATGTATGTATATGTAACTATCGGGTGATTTTTTAAGAGCTTGAGAACTTTTTTTTAAAAAAAACGCATAAAATTTGCAAAATCTCATCGATTCTTTATTTGAAACGTTAGATTGGTCCATGACATTTACTTTTTGAAGATAATTTCATTTAAATGTTGACCGCGGCTGCGTCTTAGGTGGTCCATTCGGAAAGTCCAATGTTGGGTAACTTTTTCGAGCATTTCGGCCGGAATAGCCCGAATTTCTTCGGAAATGTTGTCTTCCAAAGCTGGAATAGTTGCTGGCTTATTTGTGTAGACTTTAGACTTGACGTAGCCCCACAAAAAATAGTCTAAAGGCGTCAAATCGCATGATCTTGGTGGCCAACTTACCGGTCCATTCCTTGAGATGAATTGTTCTCCGAAGTTTTCCCTCAAAATTGCCATAGAATCGCGAGCTGTGTGGCATGTAGCGCCATCTTGTTGAAACTACATGTCAACCAAGTTCAGTTCTTCCATTTTTGGCAACAAAAAGTTTGTTAGCATTGAACGATAGCGATCGCCATTCACCGTAACGTTGCGTCCAACAGCATCTTTGAAAAAATACGGTCCAATGATTCCACCAGCGTACAAACCACACCAAACAGTGCATTTTTCGGGATGCATGGGCAGTTCTTGAACGGCTTCTGGTTGCTCTTCACTCCAAATGCGGCAATTTTGCTTATTTACGTAGCCATTTAACCAGAAATAAGCCTCATCGCTGAACAAAATTTGTCGATAAAAAAGCGGATTTTCTGCCAACTTTTCTAGGGCCCATTCACTGAAAATTCGACGTTGTGGCAGATCGTTCGGCTTCAGTTCTTGCACGAGCTGTATTTTATACGGTTTTACACCAAGATCTTTGCGTAAAATCTTCCATGTGGTCGAATAACACAAACCCAATTGCTGCGAACCGCGACGAATCGACATTTCACGGTCTTCAGCAACACTCTCAGAAACAGACGCAATATTCTCTTCTGTACGCACTGTACGCATTGGTGTGGTTGGTTTAATGTCCAATAAAGTAAACTGAGTGCGAAACTTGGTCACAATCGCATTAATTGTTTGCTCACTTGGTCGATTATGTAGACCATAAATCGGACGTAAAGCGCGAAACACATTTCGAACCGAACACTGATTTTGGTAATAAAATTCAATGATTTGCAAGCGTTGCTCGTTAGTAAGTCTATTCATGATGAAATGTCAAAGCATACTGAGCATCTTTCTCTTTGACACCATGTCTGAAATCCCGCGTGATCTGTCAAATACTAATGCATGAAAATCCTAACCTCAAAAAAATCACCCATTATATGTAACTATTTTATGACGTTGTCTTAAATTGACAAAATCGTACATGCGTACGAACAAAAAGAATTAAACATTATTTTGAATTTGCCTTAGTTTACAGAAAAAATTAAGTATACGCCCCGATGAACATTTTGTGTAGATTTTTAGAGGAAGTCAAACTATAGTCAGCTAAATTATAATGATTTATTCTTAGGTGTCTCTAAATTAAGAAAAAGTTCCTTTGTAAAGCATACAAACTCTCAATCCACATAAATGTCGAAAGCTTCAAACAAAAACGAAGCATTTTTGTTTTAACTCATTACACCTTTCGTTTGATCTTCGAAAGAAAATCAATTTTAATGACATATTTGTCATTTGCTCATCTAGGGCACGTGACAAAACAAAAGACCACCAACATAGATCATATATAAACGATCCGTCACGGTTATGACAAGAGAGTTGTGTTGCTTGACGACCGCCGTGAATCAGTCACAAGTTGGATAGATATGGATGAGACAAATCGAATTGACTAATTGGATAAGCCTCAATATCTTACAGTCCCTAAGGGCCCAATTATTTTGTGATGCATTCACGCTGATGACTTTATTTTTCCTAAATTGGTAATACGCTTGTATATCTATGTAAGATCTTAGGATGATGATTGTTTGTCATCTTTTTCTATTAAAAAACCTTAGATGAAAAACAATGTTTTCATTCTCGCCTTTTATAGATAACAACAAATGCTGGCAAAGTAATGCTTAAGACAGGCGACTGTAAAAAAGAATTGTTTTGAAAAATTACCTGGAAATAGAAGTTCAACTCAATGAAGTTGTTATTATTTTAATAAGATACAAAAAGCAAATGGTGTTATATTTATTGTGAATACATTTTTGGGATTTGTTTGCTCTATTAAGTCGGATCTTTAAAGGTATGAGTCTTTTCGAACGAAAAAGGATGATAAATATGTGCTATCTATAAGTCTTTTTAAGTCTCCACTTCATACTTTGAATTTCTTCTAAGCAAATACTTAGTTCACGAATACTGACTTTCCTTATTCGAATTTTACTCTACAAATATGTATACTCGTATTTCTTCGAATTGAAATTTTAGAAGGAAAGAACAATTTTTATTTGTTCGTCAATTTGGTTTTAGATACGTCTTTTATATTCCCAATTTCCTAAATGGTTACATTTTGTTTTTTATCGCCGCTATGACAGTTTGACGTTTCAAAATGTCAAAAATTTTGACATTCGCTGTCAAAGTTAAAAAAAAAATTGAATTAAAAAATCACTTGCGTCCAATTTAAGCTTTTTCCACACTTTTTTAGGCATAATGTCGGCCAAAACTGTTTAGGCTGCACTAAATTAACTTTGTATAAGTACTTTTATTTTTTTACTTGTTTGTAATCTAAAAAACCTTAGAACACCTTTTTATATAAATTATTATTTTGATGTTTTCAATTATGATTATTATTCTTGAGCTGAATGTGAAAAGACTTTATTATTTCAATAAAGAAGCCTTTACAACAAAAGAACATTTGGAAATAAGTTTTTAATATAGGAGTAATTTCACTGATTTTCTGTCAAAATTTTGAGCATAAAACAGCTGTCAGTGTCAAAATAACTTACGATTTAAAAAGAGTACCCTAGGTGGCAATTCGTGTAATAAATCATCTGTATGCTAATTGTTGTTTAGAAGACAAATTTGTTTAATGTTATTTGTAAAAATTATATTGTATTTCAATTTATTAGAAAGGGAAAACACATACGTTTACATTTTGTTTTTCTTTAAGTGACGTATTGTACAATTTTATTTGTCTAACCATATTTACATTGTATACAATTACAATTATTTCTGTCATTTATTGTATCAAAACATTTTAATATTTGTTTTATAGCTCAAGAGTCTATTAATAAATAAACATTCGTTTTAAATGTACATATTATTTAGACCTTTTTCATTTTTTATTTTTTTATAATATAAAAAACACTTTTATTTACATAAAATGTGTTTAAACAGTTGAAATCTATTTTGTTGTTGTTTAATTAATTCATTGTGCAAAATGAATAAAAACGAGAAGCTTATAAACAAGTACAAAGTATAGGAACATCTTTGGCGCCAAAGTAAACCAAAGATATTATTGATTGGAAGAATATTTAAATTTTCATATATGCTGTGAATTTCACCGCTTTCAAACCTGAAAGAATTTCAAACAAAATTGTTGAAGTGGTTTTTGTGAAAAAGAAAGAACAAAATGTAAATTTTCAACTTGAATAGCCCGCCATTTGTCCAGCTGTCATCTTTTGAAGCTGTCATCTTTTGAAGCTGTCATCTTTTGACACTTGACAAGAAAAAGTACGCCATTACTTGTAATTTAAGAATTAAAAACTTTTCTTAAAGTTCGAGAAAGATGAGTCCCATGCAAATGATCCATAGTCGATTAAAGACCTTAACTAGGACGTGGAACTTCAAATGTTTGAATTGGCGTGGAAATCGTTTTCCATTTCCTCTTTAAAATTAAATTAACATCCATTGATTTCTCTTAAGAAATACACTTTTTTTAAATATATAAATGAAACCTCTTATTGGAAACCCCTATATTTCGTCCAAATATCACACTTTACTCCTGCCTTAATCAATCAAAAAAAGTTCATTATTTCAATTTTACGTTATTTGTATGCAAATGTGCAACATTGAAAATCAACTATAAGCCAAAGAACTATTAACAATTCAGACCTGCTGCGTCTTAAACACCCACGTTGGAATTTTTAATTACAATATCCATCATCAAATTACTTTCGTATAGTTGGGACTATAGCACTAGGATTACTGAGGGTGAAGACGACGCTGGCGACGAGCGACGGTACCGAAGAAGGCAAAACCACCATCTTCTTCTTTATTGAATGTCAAGCTACTTCCTTGTTTGAATAATTTTATATCACAAATCTATCCACCAAATACGGGTTAGTTATAGTATAAAATGCAAAATGCTTTCTGTCATTCAAAAGGAATTCATTTGTTGCATAATGGAAATAGTTGGATCAAGTTCCTACTCCCTATCCGTGTCCCATGTCCGTGGGCATAGTCAATTGACAGAATGTGAGACACGAGGGACCCACAACTCTTTAACTATATGGCTTGGTCATGTTTATGTTCGAGTTTTTATTGACAAATAAAAAACAAAATTATTATTCATCATCAACCCTCCACCGTCGTCGTCGTTGCCGGTCACGGGTACCCAGTCGAAGTGGTGGGTTTTGATATGAGGGAGCATTTACAATGTAAGCACGAAATGCCTCCAATCACCATCAACAACAACAACAAAAGCGTTCTTCCGTTTTTGGCCATGGCTTAATAATGATTACCGACGACATGTTCCGCTCATGAATGAACTTATCTCATGACGGACAGCAGCGACCGCGATCAACGAGCTGTATAAATAAAAGTTGTTGGTCCGCCCGGTCGCCTGCCGTAACGACGACGACCGTCGGCTATGATGGTTAATATTTGCATTTTTGTATTAAAGCATTGCAGTGCATTGTCAATGCATACTTTTCGGACACTTCCGGTTCTGAATTGAAATTTGTTACATGGCTAAGGAAGATGCAACCCAAAACGAATATTTTATGAAGCTTATTATTTTGTTTTTGTGGTGGTTTAAAGAATTCTATGTGGCACGTTCTACAGGCCATTTTAGGTCGATAATGTTAAATTATTTATTCATTGGCACACGCGCAATGTTTATTTAAATTGTTGATGGTTTTTGTTTATAACTTTACCCCCTAATATAACAAATATGGAGAGTTATTGAGTTGTTTTTATTTTGTTTCTTTAATATTTGTAATGATCTTGACTTATAAGCGGAACTTTTGTCTGCAGGGCAGACATCGAAACGGATATGGACGACAGACATTTTGATTACAAATAGAAAACAAAATAAATAAAATGTGTTTAATATTTTTATGAAAAGCACGCTTCGAGCTTATAGGGTTTTTGTTTTGATTGATGCATCAATAACATTAATCGTGTCTTTATTAACCAACTTTTTATTTTATTCGTGACCAAAAGAGGAAACGAATAAAAATGATTTGTGTGATCTTGAAATATTTTGAAGACTTCACACTGTTTCTTAATTAAGTTATTATATCACACGAGCCTTTAACTTTAACTCTGAATCTAATCATATTTGTTTCTCTTTTTCTTATTTTCAGAATCCCGCTTAACTGCCAAAGAACTTCCCACCACAAAATGGCGTCGTGATCGCCGATTGCGTGCAGCATCAGAATATCAACATTCGTTGTCATCACAAAACACCCCATCGGTGGTGGCCTCTCCACCGGCATCGCCACCAATGATGGTCGCCCAACAGCCACCGACCACCCTTAGACCGCTGTGCGAGTCGACAAATCGAACAACATTGCCAATTATTGAAAGTCCCATTGATATGTCTGTGACATCGACAACAATGAAACCAAGAGCATCACCCCCACCCCCATACAGGGAACCGCTGCCGGGATCAACATTTGCCACAACACTTGCTCGTCCGAGTGTTATAACACAAGCGCCACCAAAACGTGGCGATTCACGTGACAGTATTTTAATCTCAAATCGAGAAAATGACAATCAAAGTACTGGTAAGTTTTTTAAATTTCAATACCTACATATTTTCAATAAAACAGACTTTTTATATATATTTTTAATTATTACAGAATCTATATCGATGTGTGAAACCGTGATAGATGAACATTTCCGTCGCTCTCTAGGACCTGATTATGTGGCTCTCTTCGGGAAGAAGTCCCCAGTACCATCGACGCCCTCACCTACACCAACTCCAACTCCACCACCACCGCCGTCGTCGTCATCGTCGTCAAACCCTCAACATATGCCAATAATGGCATCAGTTGCACCAACTTTACTACATCAGCCCGTAGAACTTAATCTAACTTCACCAACTCCTCCAGCTGCATCGGCAGTTCTGCCTCAGGCTTTAACCACCAAACCCATCATGCGCCCAGTTAGTCCACCTGAAGAACAATCAACACCACCTCATGTGACAGCAGCAATTCGAGCTGAATCACCAACTATGGTAGTAGCATCAGCTCCACCATCCAACATTGAAACAACATCCTCATCCAAATCAACAACATCGACACGTTCATCAACTCCATCTGTTGATGATCATTTTGCCAAGGCATTGGGTGATACATGGAAAAAACTGCAAGCAGACAAAGAACAAAGAAATTAATTTCTATTTAATTTAAATTTCGTAAATTCTCTAATTATTATTATTATTGTTAAGATGAACAATCAAAACATACTTGATGGTTTTTAATTTGTGAAACTAATAATATTAAACACTATTTTTAACCTATTACATGGCAAAAAAGATCTCAAGACAAAAATTACAAACAAAAATATTTAATGTTTTAGTGATAAAAGTTTATATTTTTCGGATATAAGAAGGGAATGCGTTACATTTATTTAAACAAAAATCTAACAATAATAAAAACAACTAAAAACAGGTGAATGTGCATAAAAATAAATGCATAAGGAATATGTCAATTTGAAAATCAATTAAAAATTAGAATTGTTAATTTATTGTTCGAAATTAAAATTCAAAGATGAATTTTTAGAAATTTTAATGTTTTTTAAAACAAATATGAAGAAAAAAGAATATTTTGTTTAATTACTTCAAAACTTAATCACAATTGTATTTTTCAAACTTGCACAATTTGTGTCGTTTGCTTCGTGACTAAAGTTTATTTTCTCGCTAAAATACATTTTTAAATATTGTATTGTAAATTATGAATTAAAAACAAACACATAACCTAACTCTCTTATTTTGTAATATTTTATTAATTTATAAAACTCTGTTAATTTAAAAAAAAAAAACAAAACAAAAAATAATAACTGACAAAAATATTTAACTTTGTGTATTTTTATTTTAAGACGGCCAATGAATTCCTATTATTTTATATATAAATAATAATTTTCAAATAATAAAAACAAAATATTATTTCAAATAATATTAATCAAATAAATTGCTTTTAAACACACATATTTTATTTTTCTTTGGATTAAGTGCGGTTTTTAGTGAGTGTTTTATTCTTATTGTTTATTTTTTTTTTCGTTCTTCGTTTCTTTTTTGGTTTTTAATTTGATTTTTCTTATTTTTTTAATATTTTCTTTCCTTATTTGCGCATTTTTTTGTAATTTAGAATATTTCAATTACTATATACTTAATTTAATGTTTATAATATATTATGACAACAAATAATTATATATACATTTAATTTTAGATTTAAACAAAAATTATTAATCACTATTTATGTATTATGTAATACTTATATAAATGAAAGAAATTAAAATTAATATTAAAATAAAAAAAAATACATATGTATATTGTGTTTCTTTCTTTATGGTGCTTTTGGAATAGGTTTGAGATATACTATGTTAGACAATTACTTATAAAAGGTTGAATTGAGGGAACAGAAAATGTCATGAGCCAGACATGATAATTTGATGCACTAAATTTAAAGTTTCAGAGGACATCAGATTTACTTTAAAAGCCCGGATTCCATGTCCGTAAACAGACAATCGGCCCTATCGAGGTAACCGTCGGAGCGGAATTCCTCCGAATCGGAGATATTTTGCTTCAAGGTAGTTGTCCGATGAAGCAAAATGTCTCCGATTCGGAGGAAATCGGAGAGAATTCCGCTCCGACGGTTACCTCGATAGGGCCGAATTATTGTAATATCTAACAATATGGTCGGATTTGCAAGTTGAAATATTTCTAAAAGAACGATATTGTGACTTCACAATTTTGTCTGGCAATGTTTCCAGAAACATCATTTTCAGACAGCATTGAACAACTCGCACATTTACGGCTGTATGTCCTCGATAACTTAACGAATTCCTTCTCTATGATCTTGAATCGATTATGCATCATTGACATACATACATATATTCTAATAACGCATATAATTGGTTAAATTTACTAGAAAAATAATGAACATTTATTTAGTAATAGTTCGCTATTTTACAAGAAAAGTATAATAACAGTGTTATTTCCCGAAGAGTCGACTGAGTCCTTTCGATCTACATAACAACTAAGACTTTTTTCTTTGCCACAAAGAAAACAAGGTACCTATATGATATATGTACATACATAATTCTCTTTACAGTAATAGCACAGTTTTTAAATATCAAAAGATGACAGCTTTAAAAGTGACAGTCGCCCAAATAGGCGTTTTTTTTTTAAATAAACCTCTGATTGGAAAATTATAGCTATGAAGTATCTATTGCAAAACGGACACAAAATTTCTTATTTTTTTAAATAAAGTGGAGAACACTGCATTATGAAAGTTGTAGTATATATTTAACTATATATGTACATCACAGATTGTAGAAAATTGATAAGTTTTTTCAAATCAATGATAATGTTTAATAGACAGTCACTTAATGGTTGGTTTTCAGGGTTGTGACATGCCAGAGGACTGACGTCTTAAGAACTAATTGTGTTTTTTTAATAACTTGTATTAAAAATGAAGAACTGAAATTGGATGACTAAATAAAGGTCTTTCCATTGTTTTAATATAAATTGCAATCTCAATAAAATATAATCAGACTTTGTATAAATTGGTATAATCACCCATATGTAGTTTGAGTTTTGAAATTTTTAAACGATGGAATCATGAAAAAAAAAAATCGGAAAAGTTAAAGCTTGTAATTATGGATTTTTTTAGTTTCAGTTTCACGACAAGAGATACATATGTAGATAGAAAAGAGTGAAATTCATTATTATTACTTTAATGTTTCCATGAAAACCCAAACGAAATTTAATTGTAAACATTTTTTTTAATGTTTGTCTGCGGATCAAAGCTATAAATATGCCTCTGTGAAAGATTGAGCAGGTTCAGACAACATAAAGGACTTCATTTGCAGTCAACTGCATTCTTTGAACCTAAATATTGACAAAAGCAACTAGTTATAGTTTTTCAAGTATCATACATTTCAAACTCATAACTTTACTTCACCAACCTCTACTTTCACTTCATCGTACAAAATATACCAAAAACATTATTATCTACAAAATACTCCTCAAAAGTCCGTCATAATTTGTGTTTTGTATTGCAAAGAAATATAACTTATTTCGTTTCCAATTTGCAAATACCTAACCTTTTTACACAAAACGGAATTGTGCAGAAAATAAATAAATTATTATAGAGCAACAAAGTTCAGCTTTCAGTTGATCAACTGATATAAGCAGACTCGACTTGATAGTTAGGGAGATTTTTCTTGACTAACTTTCCAGTCAACTTTCCAATAAAGTTGGCTTAATTGGCAATTTTTTGACAGCTAGCCAAACGGATACTAGAAACTTACCTTACTTTCAAGTTCCTTATGTCGCGTCGTCGGAACCTGCCCATTCTTTCCCTCAAATATTTGAAAAGTGAACAAAAATTTCACTCCAATATAAAGAGCAATTTTAGCTCTGACAACAACAACAAGAAGTTCCTTGCAAAATATATGGAACATTGTTTTCAAGACTTTCGTCACGATAATTTAAAACAAATGCCATTTGTAACATTTTCAATGTACCCATGGAAAGTGTTTTTTTTTCCATAAGTTTTTTAAATCAAATTTTTGAATAACACTGTAGATTTGTTATAAATTGTTAACCTTATGAAGGTACAGATGGCACTAATAGAAAAGTCAATTTTGGTTTTAGAACTGACTAAAAAATGTTTGTAGTTGTATTTTATGTTTATCATTCACAATAGGTAAAATCAATGTGAACCAGAGCGTGAACATTCAAATGGAGATAGAATATTTTTCGATTTGACGTTCAATGTACATCTTTCAAATAAGGGACAAGTAAAAATTGCCTTTAAAAAAACATCATTTTTACCAAATATTTGTATATGAAATGGTATCAATATTTTGATTATATAAATTAATATAAATAAATCAAGTTCCCGCAATTATATACCTACTTGATATTCATATTGTAATTATTAATTAAAAAAAAAAAGAAGATTGTAAGAAAAAACTAAATGTAAGTTCAAAACAAAATAAGTAGGTATATTAAGGGTATTCATGCAAACACAGAAAACCCATAGAAACCTTAAAAACTGTAGAATTTTCTATCGGTAGAAATCAACTGTCAAAATTTGTATGGGAAAAATATTCTGCAAAATATAGACTTTTATCTCTCAAATTTGAAGCAGAAATCGTAGAAAAAAAAACAGATACATTTTGTGACGTTTATTTTGACATAACTAACACATAACGCGCTCATATTATTTTTCAACTCTCAACAGAACATGATCTTGGTCCATGAAAAATCTCGTCATCTTTAATTAGGTCCAGGATGATATTAAAATTTGCCCAATTGACGCGAACGATCTGCTTGAACCGATCTTCATCCAAATGAGGCAAGACATTTTCCAAAAATATGTTCGATTTAGGCACAGAATGCTGCAAAAACGGAGCTGCATATCGGGAATTTTCAGTAATTAACATTAGGATCATCAAGTCTTGTCTTATCTCGTCCTCTTTCTCTTGCTGTTTATCTAATTTATAAAAGGTTTAATTTAACAATTTCAGAAATTATGTACATTTCACGTTCATATATATGTAGGTAGGTACCATCGTTTTCACCAAATAACTCCAACATCAACAATTCATTTAAAGCGATTTGTTCATACAATTGAATGAATTTTGTTTTATAGCTAGTTCTTGGCATTTTGAAGAGCGAAAATATTTGTAAAATGTAATTAAAACAAAACACAGAATCACTTTTTAATTTAAAGTATCGAATGACGTAAGTTGAACAAATTTTATAAGTTCATTTTGACGTTAATCAAACAGCTGTTTGTTTCTAACGTTTCCGCAAATATTTCTAATGGGGTGTTCATGTAAACCCTTTGCGGAAATTTATATTTTTCTACAAAGTAGAAAATTATATCGTTACATGAATACCCTTATTAAAAAACAAACTATACAATGTTATATATCTACAGGAAATAAAAGTCACTTGAATTGAAGAAAAAATCTATTTGGTCTAAGTGGCTTAGTTTTCAATTGGAAAACAATCTTTAGCGAACAGTATTCATATAAAAATAAGAGAAAGTTGAAAGACACTCACTGACTTTCAGGTGGTGTGGAACTTACCAACCAGGAACAAATACTAACTAGCCACTAAACTAGAAAAAATTATTAGCTTATTCATCATTTACGAACGAACATATTGGATTGCCAGGCCAATTCGACAGTTGTGAAATGTCTTTTTATTTGTGTTCTTATTTTAATTTATAATATTACATATACAAATATTTTATCAATAATGTATTAAAGAGCACTAGCAGCTCTTGTTCTGTTTTTTAAATGAGTAATTTTAGGGTAATTTACATTGACCTACTAAATATGGACTGTTAGTAGCCAACTTCGCGTTGGTGTCATCAATTCCTTAACGCTACTAGCCCTTCAATAGGTTTGGCGGATATATGGAGAAACTTTTGAACTAAATTTTTGTATTTTGTTTATTTTGTCAAACTTTGTAATAGCAGATGCCCTCGGTTTTTTTGACAAAAAAATGCATATCTTGTATGTCAATGGTATTAGAATTTCCGAATTATTATAAATTCAATTGATTCGAGCTATCTCAAACGTAAACTGAATGGCTGCGTTCAATCTAGTGTTGGATAGGGTATCTGGGATATAGGTGGATTTTTAGATACCTTGTTGAACGAGTTGGATAGTTGTATTGAGATAGCTGTCAAAAAATAAAAACAACTTTCAGCTGTTCACAAAAAGCAAAATTGTTGTAAGATAAAACATTTAATGGATAATTCAACTGATTCGTCGGACGATAATGAATTGATAGGTGCGTAACAATTTAATAAATAAGAGATAACCTTAATCTGTAATCTATGTTAAATTTCCTCTTAGCTCAATTGGAATTCTATACGATTAATAATTTACCTGCGAAATCTCCGGTTTTAAACGATTTACGTTTAACAGAAAACTATCCTAACAGAAACGAGGACTATTATTAACTCGAATGGATGCCAATATGAAGAGTCATTTTTTCACAAATTGGCTGCGTTCAATCTCAGACAGATAGGGTATCCGGATACCTTTTTGTTAGTGTTTTAAAAAGCTGATCAAAAACAGCTGAGATGTCAAAAAAGGAATCCAAAGGTATCCAAGAATTTCTGGGGTATGTAGGTATGTATCTGACAGAACAGCTGATTGAACAAATGGTTGAATTTCAAGAAACTTGAAAATTGATTTCAGCTTTTTGTATTTGTTGGTAAACAAAAAGATACAAAATGTTAGTTGAAGTTGTATTTGAGAATGTTCTGTACATAAAGACGATGAAGAAGGAAATGAGATCGAAATTCTTCCAAACTATATCTAGGTATTTTCACTTAAAGTACAGAACAGTACATAACAACCATTATTTATGTTATTGCCTTAGTTTAGTTTTCCATTTAAAAATTAATATTTAGTATTACGTTGATGTTTATTTTCCTTGCCGAAAGGAGCATTTTTGGATCAGATGTTAGAGAACTACTATATTTTCATTTATAAAACCGTTTTGTCATCAAATAAATTTTAATTATGTGTGTTTATTTTTTGGGGTTCAGTTGTATATTGAGGGGTTATTTCTGAAGGAATGTCTTTCGGATCCAAACAAAACTTGACGAATAGTTCCCTCAAGATCAATTGTGTTTTCTACACAACGTTCTTTAAATTGTCCGTTCGTCAAAATTTAGTTCAGATTCTAGCTGATTTTTGGAAAAAAAACGTGAACTAAGTTTTAGCTTTAACGTACCTACACTACCTTTCAATGACAAACAAACCACAACCATCATATGACATACGATAAATAAAATAAATTAGGTGGCGCAACAGTCCATGAAGGACCAGGGCCTAGTGACTTACAACTCTCAACCATCCCTGTGTGCGAGTAATGTTGTCAGAGATGGAAGGGACCTACAGTTTATATGCCGAATCCGAACGGCTAATTTGAGAAAGCACTTTTCATGACAAGAATTACTCTTGGAGGATTTGTCAATTCCTCGCAAGAGGCAGTACCCGTGAAAAAAGTTAGGTGGCACAGGCAGGGATTGAACCCAAAACCACTTGCATGGCAGTCCAACGCACTAACCATCACGCTACGGGTACTACTTATGACATACAATAGACATATGAAAATTACATTACCTAGTTAAAGGGTTAAATTCTTTAAAAGAAATAGCTCTGACAATTTGAAATGAGTTTAAATTTAATTATATCAAAAATCCCGAAATTAGAGCAGAGATGACATTTAAAAATAAATTGACTGCCAAGTCATCTGTCAGATAATAAAAACGAAAAACAATTGTACAATTTCGGTTTAATTTTTGATGCGTGAATCAGCAGTATTTTACTATTATTTTCAATTAACTAGGACCAAAAACCGCTAGTTTTTTAACTGTGGGCTAGGTTTTAAACAAAACTTTTAGAGGTTCTGGTTCAAAAGCGCAAATCAACTTTAACTTTAATCCATAATTAACCTCGAAATCTATGGACTTCTAGATAACAATTTCGGGGAGAGTACGATAACTTAGGCGACAAATTTTAATGACGGATTTGTATAGAACAGTTAAAAACAAGCATTTTTTACTATGGGAGGGGGGTCTATCTCCGCCCGTTTAGGCGGTAGTTGCAATTTAAAAAAATATGTACGTTAAATGGAAAAAAATAATTAAAAATAACGGTAATACTCACAATTAAGTATTATACATCTTTTTAAAGCCAACACTTTTGTCTATTAGCTTGTTTTTAAATGAAGTCAAAACTATGCATAGTTTTTGAAAAAAATAGTTTTAAACTCAAAATTTGGACAAAAAAGTTAAAAAGAAGGTTTAAAGTGTAGTTTTTCAAAACTTTCAAATTATCTACTGTTTTTTTTTAGAATTCATTGCTCTTATTTGTTTTTGATCAAAAACTGAAAACTAGATGACTTTATGTCTTCTAGTTCTTGAGAAAATTGAAAATTAGCAAAAAAAATTTTTTAATTAAATTATTTTTTCCTTGCTTGAGTATTTACGTAGTCTTATTTTGATTGTAATAATCGAATATGGATTAAGATATGCCAAGGATAAATAAATTTTTCCTAAATCCAGCTTATTTAAATGCAAAAGAAACTTTACATGCACCCAATCTTGCACCCACCGCACCTTTCACAGACCCCACCTTGCACCCACTCCACATCGCACCCACCCCAAATCCTATAGTGTGCCCACATCTCGGTGTTGCCTACACCCAAACTCACACACCCTACTGTTGCATACACCCAAACTCACACCTACTATTATTACTATCAAAAAAAGACCACTCAAGCAAAAAAAAAAATTAAATTTAAATAGTAGTTGTGGTTATTTTCAATTTTCTCAGAAACTAATTGACCTAAAATCATCTAGTTTTCAGTTTTTGATCAAAAACAAATAAGAGCAATAAATTCTGAAATACGAACAATGGTAGATAATCTTGAAGTATTGAAAAAGTTACACTTTAAACCTTTTTTTTCACTTTTTTTACTCAAATTTTGAGTTTAAAATTAAATTTTTCAAAAACTATGCATAGTTTTGACTTGATTTAAAAACTGACTTGTAGAACATAATGTTGGCTTTAAAAAAATGTATAATACTTAATTGTAAGTATTACCGTTATTTTTTAAGAATTTTTTCCATTTTAAATAATAATTTTTTTAAATTGCCCCTCCTGCCTAAACGGGGGGAGGTAGACCTTCCTCCAATAGTAAAAAAATGCTTGTTTTTAACTGTTCTTAAAAATTCCGTTATAATATCTTGTCGCCTAAGTTATCGTACTCTTGACACAATTTCGGTCTAAAAACGGATTTGAGAAAATATGAGATGAAATAATCATGGATTAAGGACTGCGAAAAAATGTTCCCTAAATATATTGTACACCATCCATTTAACTCATTGTCAAGAGGCTTATATATAGGTATGTACATATATGTCACTTTTAATATTCATAATAAGTAATAACTAATTTAACCAACTTGGAGCGCGGAACTGGAGGCATCTAGCTAGGGACCGAGCTACATAGATGGAGAAGTTTATTGGGTGAGGCCCTAGTTCACACAGGACTGTAGCGCCACCTTAAGTAAGTAAGTAAGTAACTAATTTTATTGATTTTTATACTATGTATAATAAGTATTTTTATAACTCATTTTTAGAAAATTCCCTGAAGGTAATTCACAAACAAAATAAACATAGTGATTAATATTTCACCGTCTTTTTTCTATATTCTAACCCCTAAAAACTATATGGTGTCGTTGTCAGTTTGATAGATGTCATTCTCTTTCAAAAATTTGTGTTTTAGCAGAGCTAACAGCCATTAAGGCCCAACTATAATAGACTTAACAGAGCTTAGGCCAGCTTAAAGGCCCAACTATAATAGACATAAGCTAGCATATGCGCGCATAAGTAAACGTACGAATACAAAGAATCTAATACGAGTGACCATAATGGAGCCTAGCTCCGTTTCGTTCAATTTTTCTCAGTTTCGTTAACTTAAGCAAACTTAAGCAAGAGCGATCCCAGTCGCTCGCCGCATAAGTAAATCTGACAGTTTGGATCAAATACACACAGGCCAACTCCACTGCAGATAATTTCTCTCAGAATGTTTATCATAACCGGAAATCAGCCTCATAAACTTATTCATAGTGTGCGTGTCATTTCTCTTCTAATTTATGAAATTTCCCCAAAAAACTCATTAGTTATTTCTATGTATGCGTGAAAACACGTCAATTTTTCTCTTTGAATTCTTTCACATTACAAATACAACTATGTAAACAAATGGGTTTTGGAGGGTAATACGTACGAAGGATTTATATCTTCATATAGAGCTGCGAATATTATTTTGACATGTAGATAAGTAAGCAAAATTGCATTATGGCTACCCGCAGTAATTTCACAAACTTAAGTGAATTTTCGTTGGGTTTTTGACATAAGCTTATGTTTGCTTATGCCTATTATAGTTGGGCCTTAAGGGAACGAACCAATACGCAGCCTTATATGTCACTAACCATAATAGACGTTCGGCTCAGTTTCGTTAAATTTCGGTAACTTTCGCGCAATTACGCAAGAGCCATTTAAATGGCTCGAGCTTAAGCAAATGTCAAATTTGAAACGCATTTGCTTAAGTTACTTGAATCCATTATGGATTCAAAACAAAAAGTTGTGTTGACGATAATTTCTGATAACTTTTCGTTCGGTTTTGACATTAGCTTACTTTCGGTTAAGTCTATTATAGTTGGGCCTTTAGAGTCGTTGTTTTGAATGTTACATTTTCACTCCAGTATTAACATAGATTAGAAAAAGTGTGTTCACGATTTACACCTATGGACAAGAACAATTTTGTGCGTTAAATTGTTACCGTATTAATTTTTAGTTTGAAATCTGAAAGCTAATAGGCTTTTCATACCAAATACAAAACCCATAACTAGTAGCAATTCAAAGATGAACTAAACAAACAACCCTTTCGAAACATTCAGCGCTCAATTAAATGTAAACAAAACAGCTGATGGCGGCTGTCAAAACAAACTATTCACTTTGATATTTTGAAACTTTGTTCAAAACAACTACAACTGCAGTTTTAATTTAAATAAAATAGTATAATTAATTAAACTTACAATTTGGCTGTGGTAAGTAATATTATTTATAAAGATTTCTTATAATTAGAATTTTTGTTTTTTTCTTTCCTATGTACAGAAAATTGTGTTATGTAATTATAACTTTTGTTAAGTGTTCTTTTTTTTAACATTGAAAATGTGTTGAGCTTTCTTTTTACATATTAAAATCAATTTCGATTGATCAGAATGCATTTTATTTTCAAACTTTTACTTCCACAAATCGATGACATTTAAGCATCATTCACATGAGCGCGACCAACGAACGACGAATGAATTACAAAAAGTGAGTTTATATACGTTTGAAGACATATTTCCACACAAATTCTTAACAAAACGATAGCAATATAGTTTCTATTTGATTTATGATGCATACTTTTACTTTTCAATATCATATAATAATACATTTAAGAAAACAAATTTATTCGTCGCGAAAAAAATTATAGTTGATACGAACTGTCAAACTTTATTCGCGTTCCACATTATCCACACTCGCAACGAATAAAAAAATCGCGCGTACTTAACATAAAAAAATCGTTCTTGTTTTGGTTTCGGTGGTGAATGTCAAACTTCATTCGCGACGAATTAAAAACTCTCATGTGAAAGAAATGTCAAAATCGACGAATATTCGTTCATTCGTTGGTCGTGCTCATGTGAATAATACTTTAATGTTGCAAAAATTGAAATGTCAAACGAAAACGTGTAGGTATTCAGTGTGAACGATTTTTAGGTTTTCGAAAACTTTTTTCCAAAAACTCGGTTTTGTGTTTGTTGAGAAAAGCCTATAGGTAACTGAAATTAGTTGAGTTTTGTAAATACATTTTTATTGTCGAGAGAAATGTTAACAGAACAGGAAGTTGTTTTAACGTGTAACCTCCAACATCCACTCTCGTTCCACGTAAGTGCCAACAATTTTCACACTACTCTTCCAACACATCTTCTATGCGAAATGCGTAAATTCGGGAAATTGAATCAAACATACTTTGCAATAATTTCCCTTCTATTTGACATTACACTTTCCTACACTATTCGTATTCTCTTCAATTCCATTTCACTCACACCACATCAAAAACCCATATGGATACGCATTTCATTCCAAATCATTCACACCAAAATTACCCACACATCCAAAAATCGTATTAGTTTTTTAAAGAGAATTTGATCGTTGTTTCGCTCCGTGGTTTTCTCCAGAATTAAACTTTAAAATCCATCAAATAAATTCGCCTATATTCTTAAAATTATGCTTCTAGGTTATCATTCTAATTCGCCAATCTAATTCAATATTCGATTGAGAGCAAGTTTGTTGTTGGTTTATGGAAAAAAAAGTTTCTAAAAGTGAAAATTTTATCGCCCTTCAGTGTGTGAGAACGAAAATATTCGGCGTTTCTTGTCAATGAAATTCGTTCCTCCCCCACCCCTTATGACAGAGATAGTTATACTTGTATCATATGTTTATTTGGCAAGCAATGGATTTGTGTATATCGAGTGAGAACGGGACAACCGTATAAATCTCATATGATATAGGTGATGTTGTAGCACTTGAGTGTGTGTTAGTTAAATATTGAAGTTGCAAGTAGTGGGCTCCGTGTTTCCGTCTGGTCGTAGTTTAGTTTGTGTGCGTTTCGTTTAGTTGCGTGTGCGAAGGCGAAGGAGGATAATATTATTATACGAATAGAAAGAGAAACGAATTTTTGGGGGATTTGTATTCAAGGCGAAATGAGATGAAATGGAATTGATGGTTACAGGGATGTGAATAAACAAAAGTGTTATAATATTAAAATTCACGGCGATATTGGAATGCGCGAAGGGATGAACAATTTTCATTTCCGAAACAAAACTTTTTGTAAATAAAAATTAATTTTTTTGGCTGTGAAATGAAGGTTAGTTAAAATTTTGAATTTTTGCGTGTACAAAATCTACATTTTTCTTGATTGGACTAAAAAGCAGACAAATTATAATTAAAATCTCCTTACAATTGAAGCGTAGTGTTACTTTTTTGTTTGTATCTTTAATATAATTTAAGAAAAAAAAATATCTTGTAAGAGTTTGGTTTCATATGTACATAGCTAAAAAAATATCACATACTATTTCAATAATTTGATGATCATATAGGTATTTTTTAAGAGCTGTTAAGTGACGTCCCACTAGGAAAGTACGCGTTTATTTTGATTTTTTTTACAATAGTCAAAGTTAAAATATTTTGAGTTAAAATCGGTCTTGAGCCTAATTTTCTTGTACAAATTTTGTTTTGACTCACGGTACCATTTGATGTAATAGGGTGGTCCACTAGCATGTTCTCACGTTTTAAATATAACACTGATCTTTGATTATATCCACAAAAGTTGTATGTTTTATTAAATTACATGAATCTTTGATAGTTAAGTAAAATTACAAATAAGTGTTTCCTCGACATAAATTATTTTTATTTAAGCTTAACGAAAGATTTATTTTTCAATATACAAACATTTTGGATGTAAACAAAAAACAAAATCAAAAAGCAAAATGCATACAATATCAACACCTGAGGGGTTGACTTTATATTATCGCAGCACGAATTTCCTTCTGTTTTTTTTTTGTACTGTTAGGTAGAGGTCTCAATAGAACATGTTTTAAATATTAAGGCGAGGAAACACCTTTAAGTCATAAAAAAGAAATATTTTCTTTTTCAGATTTAACCTTACTTTTTTGTATTTCGTTTTTGAGCCTAAAACAAGTTTTTTTTTGAGTTGAAAGTACGGCGTACTAACAGCTAGGTATGTAAGGGGGCATGCTGCCCCCTGCAACCCCCTGCTTGGATCAGTATAGGAATTGGGGTGGGTGAAAGTTTGGGTATATGCAAAGTACTTTTTGCATTTGAGCACTAAAATCAAAGAAGTCCCCAACAAAAAAAATCAAGTATGGCAACACTGAACAAAAAACAGGGAAGAAATGTCAAAATCAACCATTTTTGCGTGTTTTGTATGTAAAAAAAGTGAACGTTAAAAATTAATTTAAAATAAAAATAAATGTTTCCTCGCTCTAAAATTGCTATAATTATTATTTATTTGCACATACATATCTATCAAGTAAAAAAAACGAGGGTCCAAATTCATGCTGCGGTAATGGAAAGTTGAGCCCATCTGAGTTTACAGTTATAAAAGTTACATTGTACTAAAAACATGACAGTTACTGAATTTTTAAAAGAACGCCCGAAACTAAAAATCGATACATATTTACATAATAATAAATACATTGAGTTTCTGATGAGCAAATATTCACCCTGAAATTGTAAGTTAAATACAACATTCTTATACATTCCGAAGTTTGTCCAATTTTGACACAACGCTGAAAACCATTATTTATAATTATTTGTATCGATTCTAAAAATCGATTACTTAAATTTTGTTTGTCGACAAAATTTTCATGACCTTGAAGAGTTGTATAAAAATATAAATTTGTATAATTAGATTATACAGTCATTTAATTCTTAGTTTCAAAAGTAATACTAATAAAACACAATTTTACATTTTTAGTGAAACTTGTATGACGTTGCTATTAAGTGAAAAAAAAACAATAACTTTAAAATGGTTGCATCGGAAAGATTTCTATAGTGCTATACTTTTGAGGTAATTTGTCACCACTTTTTGTACACTTCTGGCGGCATTTCAGATGTAACTACCAGAAATCTAAAAACAAAAAAATTAGGAGGCGCAACAGTTTGCGAGTAATGTTGTCAGGGATGAAGGGGACCCACATTTTTGAACCGAAGCCAAACGGCTAATTTAAGAAGGCACTTATGACAAGAATTGCTCTTGGAGGATTTGTCAATTCCTAGCGAGAAGTAGTACCCGTGGAAAATCTTTAGATGGCGCTGGTAGGGATTGAACCCAAGACCTCTGGCGTTACAGTCCTACGCACTAACCATCACGCCATGGGTACTTAAGACAAGAAACTTAACGTTGTCAAATTCCATAATATCACTTACCAATTGACGTCGCCGAAACGTGAAATTACTCGGCGTTTAAAAATTCGTATGCAACAAAGCAAATAATTATACGTGTTGTGTGGTTGGTTTTTCATTTCATGTCAGTTCATGTCATGTCATGATCTTCAATATGCGGTGGAAAAAAATCCATCATTAAGTTTGTATCTAAAATTCATTACTTGCACTTGCATGAGAAATTCTTTCGATTAAGCTTGCATCATTAACGCTTTAAATTTTTTCTTAATGAAGAAACTTAGTTGTAAATTTAAATGATTTCAATGCATGGTTTGATTATTAAGCGATA
The DNA here is from genome assembly GCA_920104205.1 of Eupeodes latifasciatus. NCBI lineage: Eukaryota > Metazoa > Arthropoda > Insecta > Diptera > Syrphidae > Eupeodes > Eupeodes latifasciatus. Next base: position 30,133,470 of record OV049924.1, read on the forward strand.
TCTTAAATGTTTAATATTTAAAAAATATTATGACACTTCAAATGACAGCTGAGTTTGACAGGTGTCAAATGCCAACACTACCAACTTGAAACAATTAAACTAAGAGCCAATATATAAGTCTTATAGCGATTCAGTTCCTTATCCCTGGGTCAAAATTTTTAATTAACCGATTTTAGTGGGTTTAATGAGGTTCAATATTCGTGTCTGTTATAAATGTCAATTAATATACTCGTATCTATGTACATAATCATTCTACGTAAATATGTGCACCATAGATCCTAAGAATAGTTAACAGTAAGTGACTCAAAAGGTATTAAAATCACGTTTTATTCAATAAAAATAAAAAATGTTATTGAATACAAAATCTGTACGAATTCAACCCTGAGAAATAAGGCCTATGAAGCTCTCTTTCTATTTTTCTTTTTTGATCTGTTCGATTTAAAACAATTGATTAAGCGAGTCGGGAAAAAAGTCAACATTAAAAATTTAAATTCCTGATATTTTGTAAATTGTATTATCAAATCAAATTGTCAATTTTATTTTGTATATAAACTTGATAAGACTTTGTACTTAGGTGAAGTTGAATTTGATTCTTTGAATGTAATTTACTTAGCCATTTCATCATTGTATTTCTTATTCAATTTGGTGATTATTCAAAAAAGATACGAAATAAAGACATTGACGAGAAGTCAAAATAAATCTCCTAAAAATAATTTTTTTTATAAAAATCAGAGCAAAAGCAAAATATATATTCTTTGTCAGAATATCATTAATTTTCCAAAGAAGTTTCTATACAGTCACACATTTCCTTTTTCCAACTTTCTGTTTTTCTTAGCTTCATCATTTATGTATGTAAATAATCATCCATGTGTGATCTAAGATGACCTACATTTTCTTTTTTAAAAGCCACCCACCCACCATAGTATGAAACTTGGTGTATAACAGATAACTTTGTTGACAAAACAAAATCAGCTGTCCCCGTATGAAAACTTTCAAACTCCACTGCTATTCTCAATCCAACCGTTCTCCCCCAACATCGATTCGTTCCTCTCGCACGTGCCATAGCCCGCAGACAATTGGTTTTCTCTTTTTCCCTTACAATTTCATTCTCAAACTACGATACAAAATGAGACAAACAAAATGAAATGTCAAAAAATATCCCATCTACATCTGTCAAAACATGTCATTCAGCCACTGAAACAGAAAATCTTCACTTCTATCTCACTCTCTCCCCCATTATTCATTTTGGTTAATATTTTCGTTCGAAAATTTGATGAGAGAAAAATGATTTCAATTAAAAAATTCGCAACATAAATGCTGATAAAAAATCTAATCTATCAAACAAAAACAATTAGTGAATAATGAGAAAGTGTTTTCTAATATTCTCCGCACTTAAATGCGGATAAAGCAAAATAAAAAGAATAATTTTTTCAACACAATTTTTCGATATTCTTGTGTCAAATGCCAAACATTGTGCAAAAGTTTTTTAATTTCTCTTCCCTCTACACAACATAAAGTAGCAGCTAGAAGGATATAAATTTTAAAAAATTAAAAAGAAAAAAAGAAAATTGCTGCTAAAAGCCAAAAGGTGAGAGAGCAATGAGAAAGTTTAGATTAGAAATAATTGTTTACGAAAAGTGAACAAATTTTTGGTGAAAATTAGTTTTTTCGACGAAACGACGACGAAGAAAAAAAAAAAACAAAATTCAATGCAAATGGGATAATTTCTTCCTCCGCCGCCCTGCTGTCTCACTTTCGCTCACACTCGCCAAAGGCAAGGGAATTTTCTTTCTTCTCACTTGTGTTGTATTTTAAGGTGTTTTTCCCTTGACTGACTTAAAAGACTCAACTCCTGTCAAAAAATTGTCCATTTTTTAAGTTCACTAGGAAATTGTTAAATAAATTTTGTTGCGACTGCGACTTCATGCAAACAATTTAACATTAACTTTGTTCATAAATGAATTGCATGCTTTTTCTTTAATTGTAGAATTGTTTGGTGAAAAAGTGAAGTTGAAAAATTGCAGTGACACAAAGACGACGACGACGACGACGACGAAGAAGAAAAAAGGAGAGCAAGTAAGATAGACTGTCAGAGTAAAATCAGCAGCAGCAGCAGTAGCAGAAGCAAAAGCAAAGACCCAAGAAAGGATCACCACCATCATCACCACCATCGAGAAAGAAGAAATAAAAAAAGTGAAACTTCAAGAACCCAAAAGTCTGCTGGAACATCAACACAGTTGTCCAAACTATTAAAAGTTTAAACAAAACTTAAAAGAAAGAATAACAAAAACAAAAACACAATCAGCTGAAGGTGAAAAATAATATTGGATTGAATGTGGAAGATTCAGGCACAATGCAAAGCTTGGACTCATCATGTCAAGAAGCTGATGTAAGTAGCACCTCTGTTGAGGATTTAACTTGAAAGTAACACCTTATTTATTTAAGTTTGTTTTAGGATTCTGTGATAGATTTGTTTTTTTAATTATTTGTACATGAACTTTAAAATTATACAACAATAAAATTGAAAACAACAAATTGTTATACAAGATAGAGAAGAAATTAAGAACAAAAATTGAATATCCACTATGTATAGTGTTCTTTGAGGATAGTTATGATCTATGACTTATGATTTTAGTCTAACTTACAGTATTTATAATATTGCGATTAAAATTGGTTTATTTTTCAACACAAAGTTTATGTAGTTTTTAAGTAACAAACAAAAACTCGAGAGGAGTTATTCATTGTGGTTATATTAAGTGCACTTTCACAGGTTGCATTTTTTGTATCTTATCACTAGAGTAGAGATGAAGATATTTAAAAAAATAGGATTATTTAGTAAAATTAAAGGGATTCTACAAATTAGTAAAACTTTAAAAAATCTGTTGCTGTTGCGAAAGAAAATATATTTTGTTTTTTTGTTAAAGCTTTTAATATGCACTATGTTTTCTAGTATCTCAAAAAAAATTCAGAGAACATTGATTTAACATTTAATCTATATCTAAATCCTTCGTGATACAGTTTTTGTAAAATTTTGAATTTTAAAAAGAAGTTTTTTTTACTTCAATCAAAAACACAGGACTCTAAAGTCCATTTTATTTTCAAAAACTTTTGATGTTGTTTTGAAACTTGCTTCTACTTACTTACTTACATACTTAAGGTTGCGCTACAGTCCTGTGTGAACTAGGGCCTTCCCCAACAAACTTCTTCATCTAGCTCGGTCCCCAGCTAGATGTCTCCAGTTTCGCGCTCCAAGTTGGGTGAGGTCACTTTAAACTTGTGCGCGCCACCTGATTCGCGGTGTGGATTCAAAGATTTTCCGGGCCAGAGCATTGATTTCCATGCGCTCTACTTGAGCCAGCCATCTTAGTTGTTGGACTTTTACCCTTCTAGCTAAGTCTACGTCGCTGTACAGCCCGTACAGCTCGTCGTTCCATCTTCTCCTCCACTCCCCTTCGATGTTTTGTGTTATGGGGTTATGTTGTGTTATACGGGACCGTAGATCGCACGAAGAACTTTTCTCTCGAAACGACCTAAGGTGTTTTTATCCGCTTTTGTCATAGTCCGTATAGCAGGACGGGGATGATGAGGGTCTTATATAGCGACACTTTGGTCCCTCGAGAGAGGACTTTGCTACTCAATTGCTTTCTTAGCCCAAAGAAACAGCGGTTAGCAACGGTAATTCTTCGTTTGATCTCAGCACTGATGTTGTTTTCTGGGTTTATAGCGGAGTCCAGGTAGACGAAGTCCTTTACTACCTCAAAGTAAAGTCTGTCGATGGTGACGTTTTGACTGAGACGTCGGTGTTGTACGTCCTTTCTTTCTTGACGACAGCATATACTTTGTTTTGCCCTCATTAATCGTTAAACCCATTTTTGCCGCCTCTGCCTCAATAATACACAAAAGCCCCATTGTCGTCACGCTGAGTTCTTCCGATTATGTCAATGTCATCAGCATATGCTAGTAATTGGACAGACTTTTGAAAGATAGTGCCTCTGGTGTTGACGTGTGAGCTTTGCACTATTCTTTCAAGTACGATGTTAAAAAAATCACATGACAGCGCATCACCTTGTCTAAAACCTTTTTTGACATCGAAAGGTTCAGTTAAGTTGTTTCCAACCTTTATGGAGCAGCGTGAATTCTCCATGGTCATCCTGCACAAACGGACGAGTTTGGCAGGGATGCCAAAACTAGACATGGCTCTATACAGTTCGTCCCTGTAGATACTGTCATATGCGGCCTTGAAATCGATGAAAAGATGGTGGGTGTCGATTTGGTGTTCTTGGGTTTTTTCCAGGATCTGCCGTAATGTGAATATTTGATCGACTGTGGACTTTCCTGGTCTAAAACCACACTGATAAGAACCTATCAGGTAGTTGACGATGGGCTTTAGACGTTCACATATTACGGCAGAGAAGATTTTATAAGCGATGTTAAGTAGACTGATTCCTCTATAATTGGTGCAGTTTAGAGGGTCTCCTTTTTTCAGGATCGGGCAAACAATACTGAGGTTCCATTCATCGGGCATGCTCTCTTCCGACCATATCTTACAGATAAGTTGGTGCATGCTCCTAACCAACTTATCTCCAGCTGCTTTAAAGAGCTCGGCATTCAAGCCATCCGCTCCAGCGGCTTTGTTAGACTTCAGTTTAGATATAGCAATCTTTACTTCGTCTAAGTCGGGAGGACGGGATTGTTGGCTTTCGTCGTCTATGTTGAATGGATCATCCTGCCTGACAGCGGAATTCGGTTCGTCGTCGCCGTTATACAGTCTGCAGAAGTGGTCCTTCCATATCCTCAGCATTGACTGCGGTTCCACTATGATGTTTCCACTTTCGTCTTTGCAGCCTTCGGTTCTAGGTTTATGTACTTGTGAATTTCGTTTCACCTGTTCATAAAACTTTCGAACTTCGTTTCTGCTTTTAAACCTCTCAACATCTTCGACCGCACGCTTCTCATGCTCTCTCTTTTTCCTTCTGAGAAGTCGGTGTTCCTCTCGCCTCTTCTGCTCATAGAGCTCATGAGCAGCTCTCGTCCTTTTATGCAGCGCCGCCTTGCGTGCCTGTTGTTTGGCTGCATTTGCCTGCCGACATTCCTCATCAAACCAGGGGTTCCTTGTTGGTGGTCGCTTGAAACCCAGCACGTCAGAGGCGGCTTCTCTGAGTGCGTCTTGGCAATGTTGCCACTGGTTTTCTATACATTGTGTTGGCGGCACAGAACTTCGAGAGAGGTTGCTTGTATCTTCCATTTAATTCTGTTATAAAACTTCTAAACTGTTATCATAATCATCTGTTAGCAATATAAATAACAAGGGTATGCATGAAATAGGCATAAGTAGAATAAAGTAGTAGTGTTTAGGACTGTCACGCCAGAGGTCTTGGGTTTAATCCCTGCCTGTGACACCTTAATTAAAAAAAAAAAATTTTCACGGGTACTGCCTCTTGCGAGAAATTGACAAATGCGCCAAGAGTAATTCTTGTCATGAAAAGTGCTTTCTCAAATTAGCCGTTCGGATTCGGCTTAAAACTGTAGGTCCCCTCCATCCCTGACAACTTTACTCACACACAGAAAAAGTTGTAAGTCACTAGGCCCTAGTTCTCAATGAACTGTTTCGCCACCTAATTTATTTTATTTTTAAGAATAAAATCATATTTTATATTATGTACTCGTATTCTTCAAGGAATGTCGTATAATGTTCTTCTCGTAAATAGTTAAATTTGTCCATTAGAATTCTAGAATTCAATTTATCAACCGGAAAAACTGTAATGCGCATCGTGACTATTTTTTAATTTCAGTGCCATCAAGATTTTGCCATACATTAGTCTATTATTACGTTTCCTTGAGGAAATGAAAAAAATATGCATTTTCTTTTAACGCTCATGAAAATCTTTTATGATAAAAGTGATACAAATTTGGTCAATAACTGTTTTTATTGAAGATTTTAGCTTGCTCGATATGAAAATGTGATGTAAAGCATTTCGTATAGAATTTTATAATAACAAAATTACAATTCAAAAAAGGTTTTTGACAGCTCATAGTTTGTATGGGAATCCAAAACAGAAAATAAAATTAACCATAATAAAAGATCTTGACAAACTGTTCCAAATAAATGCTTGTATTAGCTCAAATATATTTTCAAAGTACAGTGAAATCTTTCTTAAATGGAAAGAAAGGCTCCAGAGAATTTGTCTAGACAAGAAAGTTTCTAATTAAGAGTAAAACAAACTCATTTGTTAAAAATGTACGTAACACACATTTGCAACGCTCGTTTACAATGATACTCCTTTTGTAAGAGCAATATGTATATAATAAACCAATTTGCTTGCAGCACAGTTTGCTATTAGTTCGAGAATGATAGAGATTGATATCACTTCTTCTGTACTTGAGAGAGTGAACGGAATTTATGGGACGAATGTTCTTTCGAACTCTTTCAGTTACAAGAGTATTTAAAGTCCTCGATATTCACAAATCCGCTGGCCCGAATGGCATCCACCTCTTATTGTTCTGAAGAGATTTTCTTTTGTATATGTCCTTTCCAAGAGGATGGCAAACTGCAATTGTTCAGCCTGTTCCTTAAAAACATACATATCCAATGTCACGGAAACGAGAAAAGTGTGTTTGAGTTGCATTCTGTATCACAGAGTTGATTCATTAAAATAAGGCATTTACGATTCTAAAAAAAATAAATTCAACCCAGATATAGTAATTATTTTTAACTGCGTTGTAGACTTTATCAGAAGTTACTACACGATATTTGTTATAAAACGACACAAGTTATTTCCCACTTGTCATAATTCACCTATAAACTTTAATATTCCAATATTTCTGTTGATATGTTTGCAATGATTGATGCGTTGGACAATGTTCTCTTAGGATCTAATGTTCTTCTCCAAGACTGTTCTTCATTCTTAAAAATATTAGTTCAAGTAGGTCGACATTATTTATTGATCGTTTTTGATTTCAAGTTTCTTTGTTCAAATCTGATAACTGTTTGTCATTTCAATACTTTTTCGACGAAATTTAATAAATAATGTTAACCATTCAATTGTAGAAAGTAGAAAATATGACATATATGATTTTCTTTTTGAATTGCAAACTTCGTTTAGTCAAGTAGACAACCGCATTAAATTTAAATTCTTAATTTATCCTCGAAACTTCTGACAATTTGTATGGATAGAAAAATCCGTGTCGCTTCAAAGTTTTGTTCGTTTATGAGCAAACAAGGACGTTTGAAAAATATTTAAGAAAACGGCAGTTTGTAAAAATATCGAAAAGAAGCTTATCATTTGGCAAATAATATACACGTTCAGAAATTATATACATACATACATATATACGCAGGCTTTTTTGTAGGACTATTTTATTTAATATTTTCTCAACCTAAGTGTATGGAGTTAGACGTTCATATTTTAATTGATTTGATATGTTAAAAATTCCGCTCACAATCTTCGTTTGCTGTATTTAAATTTAAAAAATACAAATAATTCTTCTTTTTTTTTATTTTTAGTTTATAATTAACGACACCCTGTTGCGACTAAAGGTCTCTAACAACTCGTCGAATGTGTTGCGTCAGACACATTATCAAGCGGCCCAGCCACCACCACCTCCTCATCCCGCTGCACATTCGTCAGCACATTCATCAATTGCCTCATCATCCCAACTACATGTGCAGCAACAAAAACAACACCATCAGCAACACCAGACAACCACAATACGTCATCACCAAGTTCCGCCACCACCCTATCCAAATATACAGCCATCCAGTCAAAGTCTTCTCAATTCAAGCCTCCTGCATAACATCAATCAAATACCAAGCCAACCGCCATATTGTATATTCGATGGAGCCGATTCACCGCCAGACTATTCAACCATCAATTCATCGCTCGGTGAAAACCTTCTGTCGTCTGAACAGAGCGCGCATTTTTCAGGTGAAACATCTAAGACCACATCCGCAACCGCTCGATGGTCATCAGCAGCAGAAAATTCCCTACTTTCACCGACACACATATCGAATCTTAATTCGATAACATCACCGTCGCCTGCATTGCCTGATACGTTACTCTCAACGCCTCCATCAAATTCTTCTTCGTCAACGAAATCAAAGTTTTTAAGTCCTAGTGGCGGAGGTTTAACAAGGAGCATCAACGCAAATATTTCTATAACACCAACAACAACGATATCTGCAGATAGGACAGGATTGAGTCGTAATTCAAGAGGCTTAGGAAGTTCATTGTCAACGGCATCATCACACAAAAGGCAATCTTCGAATTCCTACAGCAGTAGCCACAACAGCAGCAGCAGCAGCAACACTTTAGCGACTGGATCGCCAAGTAAAAGACAAAAGACTTCAGCGACATCTACATTGGTAACGTCGATTTCAAGTAGTAGTGGTTCAGGGTTGGTGCAGCATAATCAACATCAACATCAATATCAGAATCAGCAACAGCATCAACATCAACATCAGCAGCATCAGAATCAGCAACTGCATCAGCAGCTTCATCAGCAACTTCAGAACCAGAATCAGCACCATCGCAGCAGCAGTAGTCGATATGAATCATCATTATCGTCAGCTACAGCACCTTCGTCCTCTGCCTCGACGTCGAATGTTAAACCAACAACAGCAACTGCAACAACAACAACAACACCAACACCTAAATCGAGTGAGACCCACTCCTCGAGTTCGTCGAAATCCTTTAACCTGCAGGACAAGCTTAAGGAATTATATTTGGAAATGGTTGAAGATGATTTGAATATCGCACATCAAACTGGGGCAAGTAAAACTAATAATATGTTGTTTCTTTATATTGTTTTATTTTTAAAAAGAAATTGTAGTTAATCATTTCTAAAATGATTACCAATACATTTACGAGTCCAAGACTTAATTTTGATTCAATTATGCTCTCCCAATTATCAAGCCCCAAAAAATACGTAGCAGTTGATGGCAAGCAAAGAAGCAGTCAAAATATTTGGTGTCAAAAACTGAATTGAGTCGAAAACCTTGCAAAGCCAAATGTAAACTTGAAGTCACAGTAATCGGTCATCGGGGACCACCTAACTTTTTATCATCTATGCAGCCATCGATTGTAGTGGAACTCTTCTTCATCTTTTTTCTTTTCTGTTTAAAATGCCTTCCATTTTTTGTTTCAATTTATGCAAACGTTTTAGGATCTATAACTGTATACATAATTTTTATAACTTAATTCTATATTTTATAGGTGAGACTACGAAGTCGGTCTTTTGTTCTGGAACGTCTGGTGCAACGTGAGAAACTAAACAAAATCGTTGTCAATCTTTATCCCGGCAATAAGGGGTATTCGCTTGCATTATTTGAAGGCAAACAGTCGTCATCTTCGGATGATCCCACACCATCGTCGTCGTCCTCATCAAATGATTTTATTAAATCATCAGCCCAAACTGCTCCATCAATATCACTTTCCTTCGCCACAACTTCCATCAACAACAACAATTCCTCCTCTAGTCGATTCAGCAAACAGCAGCAGCAGCAAAAATTTGTAAATATAAATCACAATCTGAACAACAATAATTCCCTCCCCTTGAATCTGCTGCAAACTGAAGATTGCCACGAAAATGATTTACTACACATGCCCTCGCCTAGTAGTAGTAAACAGAGTGGAACGACGACGACAATGACAACAGACACTGCCGAAGACACCAATGAAGATGTCAACCTAATCGAAGTGTTCCGGTGGCCCTACGAAGTAAACAATCTATTGCATTGCATCGACAGCGGCCAGTTGCCAAGCTTCCTCTCCGATCTCCTCGAGAACCGGTCGCCTAATGTCTTTTACTCGGGTTGTGTGATCTGTCAAATCAGAGATTTTCGCCAAACCTTTCCAATTTCATCAAATAGCTGTGATATCTATCATGTTCTGTTAAGGCCCACCAACGACACCATCTACTCGGACGTGCGGAAGCTGGCTAAGCGCGCCAATTTGCAAACCTATGAGGAGAGGCTGCAGCTCGAAAGCGAACTGGTGCTGGCAACATCAGAGCCCCTCTGTCTCGATCCAGACCCTAACATTGGCCGGGATGAGATAAACAGTCAATTCGTCCGGCAAATGTTCAACACGCATGATATTCGCCGCCAAATGCGCAAATACTCCCAAGTTGCGATCAATCGAAAGAGAAAAATCGATCAATTCACTCATAACTATGGTCTGGAGCTTTGTGATTATTTGCAAAGGCTACGACAACAGCCCAGACAGATGCATCATAGTAGCACAATTGCTGGAAGTAGTAGTGCTGGCGGTGGTGGTGTAGGGTTGGAGAGCAGCAGCAACATCTTCTCATATGGCACAGCAGGTGGACAAACTTGTAGCAATAATAGCTCTAGTAGTAGCGGTAATAGTAATAATATAAGTAGTAGCAATAGTCATAGTAGTAATCAACAACAAAGTAATGCAAACCCCAACTCACATGCTGCTGTTGCAGCACGAACACCCAACCTAGACTATCCTCCTCTGGACGTCCCGGAGAGTATAGACGTGGAGAAATACGCAGAGGAGTGTGAATGGCCGAAGAACACAACAGACTGTGAGCCGGAATTGATCGAAGAGTATGTCCTCGAAACAGAGCGCAAGGATAATAAGGGACGCAGTGTGATTTATCACATTAAGCTGTCCATTTATCAACGCCCTATGAATTCTGAGTTCCTGGGTGAGTTGTATGTGGACCGTGATTATCGTGTGGGTGAGAGAAATGGAGAGGCTTGTCAGTTTTCGTTGGGTACCCGGACACACGCGCACCGCTACATTCAGCAGTTTAGGGAGATCTTTACGGAGGAGGGCCGCAAAGCGGTAGAGATTAGGCATTACATACCCGATCATCCTATTAAGATCTCCCACACCGGAATGTCAGCTGATCACAGAGAAGCGGTAAAGGTATTCCTGCAGCAGCAGCGTCAGCAGCAGGCTGCTTTGGCAGCAGCTGCAGCTGCAAATGCTGCTGCCCAGCAACAGGCCGCGGCGGCTGCTGCTGCAGCTCAACACCAAGTTGCGTCGGTGTCGGGGCACTCCCAACATCAGCTCTCACATCATACCCAACATCCGCAGCAGCAGTTGGTTGTTGCAATTTCTCAACAACAACAACAACAGCAGCAACAGCAACAACAGCAACAACAGCAACAACAGCAACAACAACAACAGCAACAACAACAACAACAGCAGCAGCAACAGCAACAACAGCAACATGTTACTCTGCAGCAACAGCAGCAGCAGCATCATCACCCACATCACCATCAGTCGATTACAGTTGGATCGGCGAAGAACTTGAATATTAATCTACAGGGTGCGAATATTGTGGGCATTACAACAGCAGGCGGCACTGTGCAACACATACGTCAGCAACAAGGCCCACCACCGCAGTACATCGATGCGAATGGTGCCACGGTCCAGGTGCAAACTACCCACCATCATCCTACGCATCAGTTGAGTCTGAGCAATGGATCGTTGGTGTTTGTCCAGCAACAGCCTTCTGGAAGTGGGGGAGGGAATCAAACGCTAGCATCGGGATTAACGATACAATCGGCTTCAGGAAGTGGTCATCAGCAGCAGAAGACGCAAGTGATATCGGCAGCCAATTCGGCTCTAAGGACGCAACTGGCTGCAAGTGGACCTATATTGGTAAGTCTTGGAAGTTGTTTTTATTTTTATTTTCTAGGATCTAAAACGCTTTGATATGTTCTAGCAGGCACAACTAAAAGCTGGTTCCATTGTTACATCACAACAACAACAGCAGCAGCTTCTTGTCACCAACTTCCACACGGCCAATCAGTGGCAACAACAGCAGCAACAGAATTCTGGTGAGTTGAAGCAACGATTGCCACAAAATAGATTTGTAATTTTTGTTTGTATTCATTTTGTAGGTCAACAACAACAAACCTCAAATAGTGGAGGACAGACACAACAACAGCAACAACACAAGTCTATTCTCAGTCTTTTGAATAGTGCGCCGGCCGCCATGACTAGCACCCCCGTTGCCAGTAAGACCTTTACTACCTCGACGGGTCAGCAACACACCGTTGTCCAACATCAGTCCCAGCAGCACCACCAACAACAACAATCGACCCACCAACAGACCGACAACTTTGTACAGCAGCAGCAAACAATGCAACGTAAACCCAACGAAGTTCTCCAGAACTCGATCCACTCGAATCTGCGTAAACTCAACATAGTAAGTGGTTCTCATGGCCATCGCTCGCATGGCGGTACGAATGTCATAGCGGTTGGCCTAAATCAAGACGGTACGACAGGCCAGCCGCAAAACGTGAGAGTTTCCATGTCCGCCTTAGCGTCGCAGCTTGCGTCGCCTCCCGCAATCATGACAAATGCCAATTTCGGCTACGCCAGCGCGTCCGTCAACAACAACAGCATCAAGATTCTGAGCAACAGCGGGGGACAACGAGTGATCACGGCCAGTGCGCTGAGAAGGGATTCGAGTGTTGTGGGAGCGGCTGCTCCGTCTCCGGGTAGTGATTCGAATGCATCGAACACCTCGAGTGGAACGAATTTGAATTTCACCATGCCAGGAATGAGTGCTTTGGTAGGCACTTCTCCATCGCCCAGCAGCGACCATTCGCAATCGGGTGGTGGCAACAATGTGTCAACGTCCACGGCCATCTCATCGAATCAGGCACTCCTGGAAAGACTGAATAGTGGCAATACAAGTTTGAACACTGGTAACAGTCCCGGAGCAGGTCTCTCGCCCCAGCAACACCAACAGCAGCATTATTTGACAAAAGCCCTTGTCCAGCAAATCTCAAATGCCCAATCTCCAGCTGCGTCAATATCGCCGATGTCTAGTCCACCGCCACAAGCATCACCCTCGCCCATTTCCCATCAACAGCAACAACAGCAGCAAACTGCCACTCTCAATCTGCAGAGCATAAATCTATCATCGCTCCAAGGAGCGAGGGCCAATTTCCCAGGAGTGCAAAATGTTCAAGTGCAAATCCCAGGGCTGTCGCAGCCAATTTCAGTCCAACTTTCTGGTGGCAACATAACCGCTCAGCAGAACTCTAACCACAATCAGATGCAAAGCACTGGGCAGCAGACGCGAAGTCTTTTGGTATCAGTTCCTGTGACAAGTACAACGCAAGTGAATAACATGCAAGGTGGTGGCAACAGCAGAGATATGGGAGGCGGTAATACGGGTGGTGCTTCGGCGGCTGGTACACAAACTGTGGTACTTACAAATGCCGGTTCGGGTGGTGTGAACTCTGCAACCGGATCCATGCTTTCATTGCCAATTGGTAAGTACTTGAGATGGATTCTTTTTGTTTGTTTTCCAACTAAGCTTGTCCCCTTGGTTTATTTTTGTGTTTTTGCGCTAACAAAACTGCTTGTTCGCATTTTGGAACCATTTTTTAATCATCACATAACATTGCTAACCATTTGTAAAACATTTAAAAACAACAACAAAAAACAATTCCCATAACCCATCCTACACCTCTTTCTCTCTCTCTTCTCCTCTCTCTCTCTCTTCTCTTTATCTCGTTTTTCTTCCACTTTGCCTCGCCTCGCCCCGCCTGCCCAAATCAAAAAAATCTTTTAACCCACAGCTCAATTAGTTGCATCTGGTGTTAAAAATCTAAACACTCAAACAATCCGTACCTCAGGCAGTGGCGGTCTAGGTGGTGCTAATTTAGGCAATTCATCGGCGTCATCGAGTGGTTCAGGTGTTGGATCATCTGGAAATCAGACCATTGGAAATACTCAACAGTCGATACAACTGTTAAACTCACTGCAACAGGGAAGGACGAGGAATATACAAGTTGTGAGTGCCAAACAATTAACTAATCGTCAATTGATTGCCGCGCAGAGAAGTTTGGCTGGATCAACGCTCAAAATAGCAACACCAATCACTTGTGAGTAATTTCAATCAAACACATTTTAGTACACAACAAAGAAGTTGTGAATTTTTTGAATAAATACCTAAAAAGAAATTGGTAAGCTTGGGAAAGGTGTAAGTTCTTATTAAGGTTGTTTTTTTTTTTGTTTAATTTGAGAAAAATAACAGAAGGTGGTTTGCTATTGAGGAGATTTTCAAAAAGTTCGTAGTGAATAAGTTTTACATAGTCATAGGGAAGGGAACCTATTTCTAAAAACATATACATATATCTACACGTCTGTGTTTAGGCTTGCTATAAGGAAAGAACACCAGTGTTTTCCGAACTTTGAAAAGCTTTATAATAATGCAAGTATTTTTTAAAATACATCTATGATCAAAATAATAAGTACACACTTGTTTTATTGGTATTTATGTCTTTAGTACTATTGTAAGGATACAAATTTAAATCTTAACCATTTAATTTTAATGGTAAATATATCGTTAGTGTTTCAAATGGAAAATTTTGATTTAAACTTCAAAAAACAGTACATTTTCACAAAATATGTCTATTCATTTTATTTTTCATAGAGCCAACTAGGTACTGACATTTTTTCAAGAGGTCAGTACCACATTTTATCACCAAAATTCTCTAAAAATTCGCTTCGTTTGAAGGCTATTTTGTCTACTCTCTTTAATCTTGCTCCCAATGGAATGTAATTCAATGACAACCGATTTTTTTGGCCCAGATAAAGTGGCATTGAAAATGACGACATGTTAAATCCAGCAGGAAATGACTCTACGTATGATTAAACATAACCATCGATATTTTTCATAAGCAGCTAACTGGCTCCCGTAGAAGTGATATGATTTTAGCACTTCCAACATATACAATTTTTGTTAATAAGTCCCAACTTTGTAGACTCACTATTCTATGCCAAGAATCTGCAATTAATGACTTTAGGTTAGGTTAGGTTAGGTTAGGTTGCAAGGAGTGTGCACAGCATGAAGCTGTTGCGTACACGGGGGCCTACTGGTCCATTGTGATCCCCTGTAAAAGTAAAAATTTAGCAACAATGTTCCTCAATTCTGTCGATTAGCGTAGACTGGCTCGTTGACGAACCAGCCTGTGCTATCTGTAAATTTCCTCATGCTTGCCATTGAGACCTGTGCTAGATCATCCAGTTCTCCAACAAACCTGTTTCCGAAATGACGGAGTCGGCTGGTTTGGAGGTTCGGACAGTCGCAGAGCAGGTGTTTAATGGTTTCCATTTCTTCCTCATCCTGACAGCTCCTACAAAAATCGGGTGCAAATGCCCCTATTCTGTTAGCCATTGTGCCAATGGCGCAATGACCTGTTAGTACACCTATCAGGATTTTAATGTTCTTTTTACTCAGCGATAGAATATACCGAGTTTCCTTTTCATTTGTGTTAGGCCATAAACTTCTAGAGATTACACAATCGTCCATGGATTTCCAGGAGATATTGATTTTCTCTTTTAGTTTAAGGTCTATCTTCCTCTTGAGTACCCCAATCGGGACGAGTGGTCCCCTGACTGAATGGTCGCTACTACTGGTGTCTGCTTCTGACCATTTCCTGGCTAGTTCATCTACTATATCATTCCCTTCTATATTGCTATGTCCGGGAACCCAGCAGAGCTTTACCTGGTTAGTGTGGCAGATTTTGTTTAATTCCTTCCTACAGTTTAAAACTGCTTTATCTTTTGGTCTCACTGGCTAAGGCTTTGATAGCAGCCTGGCTGTCCACGAAAAAAGTAATCTCCGAAGAGCTTAGATTTTCTTGATGTGCCAGTTCAGCTGCTTTTCCAATGGCAAAGATCTCGGCCTGAAAGACACTACAGTCAGCCGGGAGTGTATATGACGCTCTGATGTTTAATTAATGACTTTAAACATGCCATCGCCTATACTTAAATTTTGTAACCACTCTAAAACGTATTTTTTTTTCTTTGAAATCAAAGCTTCGTTAAAATAACATTAGTAGTTACCCTGCTAAAAACTCCATCTAAGGGGCATATTTATATAGCTAATTTTTTATTGTATGTTTACCGATACCGATACCGATACACTGTAAACCAAAAGACGTAACCCTTAACCTACACGTTCAAACATTGGTTTTATGAGCCTGGGGCTGAAAGCTTCTCATATTCGGCAACGAATAATTATTTTTCAATCGAATTCAAATAAATTAATTAACTCTTTAAAGTGCATTCCGCCCTTTCTTTCCACCTTAAAGGCATCACGGTTTATGCAGTCAAAAATTATCAGCTTCCAGGTACGTCGATTTTTCTTGCGTGTCAAAAACTCGCTGTAGGTCCTTATATGACATAAATAGATTTCCTTATAAGAGTTGCTTTGTTTATAAAAGTAATTTTAAAGGGATGTCTTTTGATTCTTTAAATATTGCTACAATAATATCGACTCCATGTAAATTAAAATTGAAATGAAATTCTGAAAAATAGGGCTCTATCAACATCGACATATACATTTGTAAGATATATAATCAAAAAAATAAATTGGTAACTTGAAGTACCTTTTTTAAATTTTTGTTATGCAACTATTTATTGAATGTTACTTGACCGAAACCTCACCAATTGCGCAATCTGACTGTATTATGAATTCTTGGCTTATTTCCGGACTCAAGAAAGCAACCTAGTGTGAAGTCAAGTTTAGAAAGGAAATAAATTCAGACAAATTGGTTAGGCCATTAAAAACTTCATCTTCCAATTTCTTTACTTGCAATCTGGCCATAAAAGACATAGCAATATGGAACAAATGAATCACTGTTTCCTCTTCTTGTTGAAATTACTTTGCATCGAAGACAAAAAATGTTATGAGGAATGCAGAAATCAGCCGTTTTACGGCTTTGAATAAGATCTTTTTTGGATTGTTTGCCTTATTCCCAATGACTTGAAAAACCATGGTAATAGGTTAAGTAACATTCTTGCAGAACTTCGGTCTACTTTTGCGATGTCACGTGCCTATTATGCAGTGCTTAAAATATGAATTTAATATTTTGATACAACTATTTTTATGTCATAATCATTATTATCATCATTGGCTTGATAACCGATATCCGGTCTGACTTATTTAATAAGTATCACCATATATCCCGATCGCTGGCCGACGCTTCGAGCGTACTGGTTTACGCCATCTCTCTCAACAGCGTAAGCATATTCAGCCAAGCTGTCGTCTACTATAAAATGTACTCGTACAACTCGTTCCTCTTCGCTCAAGCAAGCTAGGCGTCCAGCCCACCGAAGACTACCGAACTTATTTTTTTTTTTTCACTATACCTACATCGAGGTAGATTTAATAAAGTTTAATATTGTAGCGTCTCTAGAATTGTTCTATTGTGTTTCTATTATTTTGATCAGCTAAATTTTAAATCTCTATAAACTAAGTGCACTGTATGGCACTTATTCTTTTTGTATCAATACAATTTTTAATTGAATAAAATTATTTTTATGACAGGTTACTTTTAATTATGCGAAAAAAAAGCATTTAAACTCAAAAGTATGTAACGTTGCTTTAACTTTGGTCATAGCTGTATAAAAAATAGCTTGCATATAAACTTAACTACGTTTCTGGGTTATCATACCTTGAACTCTGTGTATTACCTACTTTGGTCTGCAACATCAAAATCGAAGTTCCCTGAAATGGAACTCCAGCTTCGAAGGGATCGACTTTTACAAAAATACGGATAAATACTACATTAGAAAAATAGTAGATTTTTTACTTGGAATCAGGATACATTCAATGACCATTTATAAAAGAAAATACATTTATAAAATAAAAAATAAATATTACATATGCATATATTATAATTCATTATCTTTTATTGTAAAATCCTCTAAGTGTATACGCTTCCCTAATCCCTCATAAAATTCGTGCTACAGCTAACCACCAAACGCAAGCGTTGCTAAAAAATAAAACACATTCGTTCACTTTATTCTTAATCCATGTGTTGTATCATCTATCCTCATTTTGCACTTTGATAAAGGGTTGAGTGTTCCTCCAACATATTAACAATAATAAGTTTATGTAATTTGTACATATGTATATACATGTAAAATATAATATAAAATATTTCACATTAGTTGCTGCCCCATTTGTAAAAAATGTTTGAGAATGATTTAAAATAATGTAATTTAATTTTTAACAGAAAAACCCACCAAAATTAAATTGAATGCTGAAATAATTAAATTAAATTTTTTATTTCTTCTTCTTTCCTTTCAAAAAAAAAAAAATAATTTCACAGCTTCCTCCGCAATATCGACGAATGCAAATTTAACTGCCCAACCCCTCGTAATGACAACGCAAAAGCTGCAACTGAAATTGCAAAAGCAGGCACAGCACCAGCAACAGCAGAGGGTTCTTACTCAGGTAACCGCTGTTCAACAGCAGCAACAACACCAACAACATCAACAGCAACAGACTATGCAGCAGCAGCAACATACTTTGGTATCACAGTCCAATCAGCAGCATCATATGACTGTGATAAGTGGCCAACAACAACAACACCCGTCACAACACCAACAACAGCAGCAGCAGCAACAGCAGCAGCATATTCAAATCACCGGACGCACTGCCACCGGAAATCTTAGCCAGAGAACAATTTCCGCAATAGCAGTTGCGACGGCAGCGAGTCAAAATCAAAAACGCCGAAGGTCAGCAACTGATTTTAATAAATAATAATAATTAAAAATTGTTTTCCTTTTTCTCTCTTCCTCTTTCTCTTCTCTCTCTTTCTCTTTTATTTGTATTTTTTTAGAAAAACATAAAATTTAAAATTTCTCTTTTTTTTTTCTCATTTTCTTTTAGAACGTAAAAGTCGGACATCCTTTTTATTAAATTTTAATTTTTCCAAATGTGAAATTTGTCCACCACCACAATATATTATTTACTACTTCATAAACTACAACTACCACTTGGTGCATGCAAATCTAAGAAAATTTAGATAAATTTCATTCGAGTAGATATATTTTGTTTTATATATAAATATATTGTATTAGATAAAAATTGTACATTATTTTAAAAATGATAAAGAAAAGATACAAAATAAGAAAACAAAAAACTGTATAAAGATATGTAATTTTGACTTTTGAGACATTATTTTTTTGATATTATTGATAATTCTGAACTTTTTCTTTTTGCTAACGACGGAAAAATATATACAACAAAACAAATGCATGCACTTTGTTGCGCTAGCGCTCAAAATTTAATTTTAAGCATAATTTTTTAATAAGTTTTATGTATCCTTTTAATGTATGGAATAAGCTTATTTTTTTTTTGTTTAAACTGTGATCTTATAATTGGTTAATATTGTTAACATTTATTTAGCCAAGAGTTTTTTTTATTTTTTATTTCATATGCAAATTTAAAAGGAGAAACAATTATTTTTATTTAAAATGATATGTTTATTTTGTATGCATTATTTCATATTAATCCTCCCTTTCCGTAATTTTATCGTAAGTGAAATTTGCAATTAAAAAAAATTCAAATAAATTATTGAAATTTCTTCCTAGCAGTTAACTTTGGTACTTTCAATAATTATCCAATGCTGACTTTAGACTTCAGTGGGTTCATAGACTAGAAGTAAACTTATGATTTTTCGTTTACGATATAAAATTTGTGTGACGATAAATTTGGCGGCAAGGATATGTTATTAATCCATTTACGTTTGGGGATGGATCATCTTTAACTCATGTGCCATAGCGTTAAATTTCAACACCTCAGAAAACAATCATTTTCTCTAACAATATTTTCGTTAAAGAATATTTTTAGATGTTTTTATCAAAAATGTTCTAAATTTTTCAAAATTCGAAGCCACTGGGAAATAACCCTTTTAAATGAGGGTTTCAATGGTAAAATATTTCCATAAGAAAAGACAAAGGGGATCTGGTATCGTAAATGTCTTTCGAAATAAATTTGCCTCGAACAATGTGCCAATGAAATTAAATTTTCCGTAGATTTTTTTGTACCGATACCAATTAATTCTGAGGGAAAGTTTCAAGAAAGGAAATATTCCGATAGATTTTAGAAATCAATCGCAAACGAATTTGACAAAACCAGTTAATTTGTTTTTAGTTTTCATCATTTCAATATTGATCTTAAAAATGTCCTAAACAATTAAATTTAAATCAATAGGAGCATTTATTAGTCTTTTAGGAAAAGTAGTTCAATCGCGTCTAGTTAAATTAGTCCACTATTTTTCAATTTCTTTTGGAGTGAAAATGAAATGCAGAACCTAGCCATTTAAGCTTTTTCTTACCTTATTTTTGTAACAAAATATTTGTTTAAACTAAAACTTTGTATTATTTAAAAAAGATCCTTTCAAATTACCATTTTTCGTAAAATTGTTCCACACAAAAACTAAGAGCAGGAATATTTAAGGGGATTGTTTTACCATAGAAATATTTATTTCCTTTGAAAGTTTATTTGGTGTCTTAAATCACGCTCGGAATATATTTCAAGTGAAACAAAATCTGATGTAATGACAATAAAATTTTTTTTTCTGAGGTAAACTTCAAATTTACATTTGAATACAATTTATTTTTTTATATTTTTCTGTTTTGTATATTGCAGATCACCCAATGCAATCAATCTACTCGTTCTGATTCGTAATTTTGTTTACCAGGCGGACTTCCGTCTGAGGTTCTAAGAATTTAAGCTTGTTTTACATTACACTCCAATTATACTCAATATGGATGTCTCAAGGCATATTTTTAATAGTTTTTTTTTTTTTTTTTTTTTTTTTTTTGAAAAAGTCCACGCTTCAGTCTAAAAAACGTATATCTACATGATAAAGGGTCACGAAGTCTCCATTCAGTTTTTTATTCAGTATACTGAACTTTTGCAGTCTCTAGTATAGCCTTCTTTATTTTTTTCTATTTAGTATATATGCCACAATTCAGCTAATCATCATGATCATCTTCAGATCACAGTACACTCTTTTTTTTGCTTAACTTTTTTTTTATTAAAAACAGATAACGTTGATTTTAATAGAAAAATGTCTACAAATGATAAGCTTAACGTATTTTTCGCAACATAAAAGCTGCAAAAATATTGCATTGATAAATTTCAAGATTATTTAAATATTGTTTTTTCTAATAAGGACGCTTTTTCTCTTTTTTTTCATGAAGCTAGTCCTTAGATGTACTGTTTCATATAGTAAAATCCAAGGAATTTAAAGTTAAACTACTCGATCCGTATTTCCATTTTTCATATAAAGAGTATTTCGCGTGCATTAGCATTTCCTCTTGCTTTACACTTTTTTATAAATTCTAATTTCTCGTTTTTAATCTAATTATTTAAGTTTAAAGGACAGATTTTATAAAACTCAATCGAATTTTATTCAAGAAATGTTTTAGAAGTTTTTCTTTTAATATTACCTTTTTATGCATAACATTTTAAATTTGAGCGCTGGTGTAATCAACAAAAAAGTTCCTTTTTAAACCCCTTTTTTTAATTTCTCAACACCACTTTTGGCCATTTTAAAACTCAATATAGCTTAATAGAGATAAAATAGAATTGGAAAACAAACAAAAAAAAATGTTTAAACAATTCAAAAACAAAAATTATCATAACAGATATTAGAATAACTAAATTAAATATAAAAATAATTATTAAAAAACAAAATGATGCATTCAAATTGCTTACCAAATACCTGAATTGTATAGTCTTTCCACACGTAAATAAGAAAATGGAAAAATAAATAATAATATTATTATTATTATTATTATAAATGTAAACTAAACAAAACCGTAAATTATTTTCATAATGTATAGAAAAGAAAAAACAAAACAAAAACAATTTAAACTAACAAATAATTTTAGTTCAACAATAAGAAATAATAATAATGAAAGAAAAGAAAAGAAAAATGCAGCGACAAACTTAAAGTTTTAAGTTTAGACATTAAACTTTTAAATTAATAATTTAAAAAAAAAAAAAAAAAAACAAAAACAAAACAAACGACTTAAACTCAAATGGAACTGATGATATATCTCCAAAGAAAGAATATCTATTGGAACCATTCAAAAAACAAAAATATAAAATTAAAAAAAAAAACAGAAAACTGAAAACTGAAGATTTTTAAACAAATCATTTTTGATTCAAACTTGTTATGAATGTTTTGTTGTTGGGGAAATAACTAAAATGCTCTTTTTATTATTATTATTTTCTCTATGTGTCGTCAAAGTAGTCGTTTCCCTATTCAGCCTTTTATTTTATTTTTTATTTTCTCTTACATACATTTTGTTTTTTAAATAAGTTTATTATTTTTATTTTTCTTATTTTGTTCTTTTAGTTTTTATATAAAACATTACACACACATATTATGTATAGATATTTATTGTTAAGTTTTTTTTTAAATTACTATATGTATATTCATCATTTGAACAAAACAAAAAATAAAAACATATATAATATATATTCTTTCTTTCCCAACAGAACAGAGAAAAATAAATTAAAATTAGTACACAATTTAGATAAGTTAAATTGAAATGATATAAATTTAATTAAGAAAATAAAGAAAAAACAAAAATATTCTCATGTTGATAATATTGTGTAAGAAAGTTCAAATTATTAATGCGAAGCGATTCATGCAAATTTAAATAAAACAAAACAAAAAGATAAGGAAAACAAACAAAGTTTATTATGATTATAGTAAATAAAAACAAAAACAACAAAAAACAAATTATACATAATAAAATGCTGTAGTATTAATTTATCCTGTAACTATACATACATCTATATATATACACCATATATAAATATATTTTGTAAATTTTTGTTTAACTAATTAAATTATGTTTTAAATTAAATTCTTAAAAACAAAAAAAAAAAAAACAAATTCTTTTGTTTGTGTTTAATTTTTGAATTTATTTTTGAAATGATTTAAAAATTCTTCAAAAAGGGAAATGACTTGGTTTTCTTTTTATATAATTTGCGTTTTATTACAAATTTATTTTTATTTGTTTTTATTTATTTGAACAAATATCCGGTTTGTGGGGTGTTTCCTTTGTTCGTCCTATTGTCGTCCTGTGATGAAGACAGATTCAAGGAATAAGATTATGTTTTTACTTTAAAACAATCTCATGGTAATCGCAAACATTTATCAAAACAGACAAAATATCACCAAATCCGTTCGTAATGTTAAGTTTAATACGATTTTGCACTAGAAACGTAGTTGGTGGTAGTTTCTTGGGTATTTATAAAAGTTTCCGATTAAGATAGAATTCGTGATACGGGTAATTAAGAGAACGTAAATAATAATACCAAAATTTAATCACACATTTAATCACTTCGCTATGTGGAAATTTTGAAAATATCAGCTGATTTTTTTTTAAAAAGTGTTATCGGGAAATATTTTCGTTCATTACATCATCGTAGAGCTTGGTCCCTGCCAAAATGTATATTTTCCATACCAAGTAGTTCATGTGTTCAGGCTCAGCTAATTGTGTTTACTGGTATGATTAAAACAAAAGAAAGAAACGTCTTCGAGTATTAATACTTCTAGCTATTTGGTTAGAGCTTAGCGCAATAATACTCCTGTTCAAATTATAGGTTTTTAGTTCTTTCAATTTTCCATATAAATTGTAAAGAAGCTTTTTTGATTCTTCGTTTTATGAGTTAAGAACCTGTTAGATTTAAATCACGAGTATGATCTTTTCTTAAGGGAATTTGAATGGTTTTTAAAAATAAGTCTCAACATATTTTCTAATTGGTGCAAGTTATTTAAATGTTTTGTTTTTTTTTTTTTTTTTAAATAACCTTTTAATATTATCAGCTTATGCAACTGTATGAGGTGAACATACATATTTATGAAGAACTAGCAGCATTTGCTTATTAAAGGACATTTTATTAAAATAGCTGCTTTTGTTCATACAAATTATTATCAAATTAAACTGAAAAAAATAATTCTAATTTACTATTTTTTAATTTTCAGACAATTTTTATTCGTACATTTTTGCAAATCGGAGACATTTAAGTTCTTTTTAATCAGTCGAGTATGCTTTTCAGATTTTCTTCTACTGTGCCCTTTCTTAAGATTACAATTGAAGTCTTTATTGAATGAAGCATTATATCCAAGGCATCTCATCCGTTTGAATTTCAGTTTGTTTTGGAACGGTCAATGGCGCCTTAGAGCTTTTTTTTGCATTTAAATTAGTACCCATGGCGTGATGGTTAGTGCGTAGGACTGTCTTGCCAGAGGTCTTGGGTTCAACCCCTTCCTGTGTCACCTAAAGTTTTTTTCATGGGTACTGCCTCTTGCGAGGTATTGAGAAAACCTTGTCATGAAAATTCCTTTCTCAAATTATCTGTTCGGATACGGCTTAAAATGGTAGGTCCCCTCCATTCCTGACAACATTACTCGCACACAGGATTGTTTGAGTGTTTTAAGTCACTAGGCCCTAGTTCTCAGCGGATTGTTGCGCCACCTAATTTATTTATTTATAATTATGGTTTTACCGCAATGGTCAATATAACGACCTTCAAATTGGTTTAAAAACGTTTTTGGATTGAGCAACAAGTTTAGAAAAACCGTGGGTCACAATCAACTGGGACAAATTTGTATTCAACATATTCCCTAATCCAAATTCAATTTTGTTCCAAGAAATCAACGCAAAGATTTTTGTTTTCGAATCATAACAATGGATTCAAGGATTTTTTAAGTATCGCTACGATTTAACTGATTTTAAAATAGCTTCGAACTTACTTGTATCATTAGCGGATAATTTTAAATGAGTAAAAGAATTAATAAATTAAGTTTGAAAAAAGTGCAAGTAAGTAAAATCTTTTGTGTCTGCTTTTTGAACTGGCTGAGGCTCTTAATTTCATTGTTCTTCCTCTAAGTTAATTTCTGCTTTTTGAAACTCGAGAGTACAATTAGAAAGGGGAGATTATTTTCTTTGACCTGGTGGTGGCCGAAGTGTTTTGTCCTTAACTGCATGAGTACTCTACACATACATATGTGTCATCGCGTTACAAAACTGCACCAGCACTGCCTATTAGCCGATGACTAGGCCTGTTACTATTCTTAGGTTGTTCCTAATTAAGCTTATGAAGGATTAACAACATAATATCTAGGTAATGTTCTTTCCTGTTTCATTTTAAAGGAGTTCTTTCCAGATTAAACTGTTCTTTAAGGATAAACTGTTGAAATTGATAGAAAAATTTAAAAAGGTTTGGAATAGTGAATCAAATTTCAATCTAAATGCGTGTTTAGGAAATCGCGGTAGTCGTTATTTTTAGAAATTTCTTCAACTTTCAAATAGAGGAGTGCAAACGTGAGTCGCAAAATGATTTATGTATGTACTTATATTGAAAAATGTTCGCTTTGAGTCCAACTTTCGATTGGCTACTTGTAATGAGATCCTAAATATTTAGAAGGTATACAAATATATTTGTCCGTTAAGAAGGTTCTTGGATATAGAACTAAAAGATGCAGTTTTGATTTGGATCTTAGAATGTTATTTTCTTTTGCAAGTCAAATAAAAGAAGCTACTGAAGCTTCAGCCTTTCAAATTCGATACCACGTCCGCGTCGTCGGGCATCGTCGGGCGTCGTCAAGAATACTGTGATTTGAGTATTCACGCAACTTCTATTGAAAGATAGCTCAGGTACAATATTAACGTCTCTCGAAAGTTTTGCTTAACACGTGAAGTTTTCAATAAATATTTCTTAGGTTATTAACTTAAATTTTGTATTTTGAATCTACATATTTGTATATTTTTACTTTAAAACAAAGTTTTTACTAATCTTGAACCAATCTGCCTGATTGTGATACGTGAACGTTAAGCAAAAGGAAGACTTCTTGTCCCTTCTAATTGCTAACTTTAAGAATGAGTTCTTGCTCAAGACTACCCTCAATTTTTTCTGTTCAAAAATAAATTCTGAATTCCTATCAACATGCTGCCAAGTATTGAGACTCTTTCGTTTAATTTTTGTAACATCCAGAATTTCAAAACCAACGTTTGTCTTTTTAATAAAATATACTATAATTATAAAAGAAGTTGGATTTGAGTAGACAAATCTGAACTTGACTGTTGAAATATTGAATTTTTGAATGTGTCTAAGATTGTGGAGGATTCTCTTCTAAGTTTTCTTTTAAACTAATAAAAAGAAAGATCTATTCTTTTACTTTGAATTCCTGTGATTTTCTTTACTATTTAGTCAAAAGTCGTTAATATTAAAAATACAATCAAATCCACACAATTTGGGCCTAGAAATCGTAAAAAATCAAAGATAATATATTTATTTTAAGCCCTAATTTAAAAAAATGCATTAATTTATGAGTATAGAAATAAAACAACTTTACTATCTAACAAATATTTTAATGTATTTAACTAGATTTTGTACAAATTGTTGATAAAATGATGATTTATCAGGCTTGAAATTAATAAAGAGTTTCACATAACATAAGCTACCTCTACTAGAAATTATTTGAAAAAATAATTCCGCTTTTAAAAAAAAGCAATAGTGTCTTAAATGCGGTTTTTCTTAAGTTGCTTTTGAGGCGTATCGAAATTTATGTGGTCCTGTGGCTAGTTACATAAATGAAACAATTCGATAGATCGACTTGCGAAAAGCCGTTTACTTTATAAGAGACTATAAAAGCCTTTAAATCGATATCCGTGTCATCAAAAGTTAGTTAAGAAATCAATAGAATCAGTCTTTAATTTGTTTTGGAGATTTATCATAGAATTGAAGTAGGTGAATGTAAAAATACGAGTTATAGGTTTTTGGTTTCCAGTTCGAAACAATTTATTAACATTTCTTGTGATGTTTTTGAAAATAGGCGCAAAGTAATCAGGATATAATACGTTTTTTGTTATTATGAAAGGTTTAATCGTTTGGCTGAAAACATTCTTATACGTGGTTGATTTTAATACTGGAGCTTCCGTTTGAATTTAAAATTCTGTATACTCTTCGATTTTTATTGCAACACCAAATTTTTATTTATAGTATCGATATACATAATTGTATTTCCCCAATTTAACAACAACAACAACCGCTAAATGAAACTCGATTCCTTTTCAATGCATTTTTAAAATACAATAAATAGTTATAAAGTAAACAAATAAAACTGATATAAAACAAACTTCCTATACAATCGAAGCCAGCAAAATAAAACAAAAACAGAAACAGAAACAAAACAACAAGAAAAACAAAAACAAAATAAAGTAAAGTAAAACATTTTTAAGATCGAAAAATTAATTAATAAATTATTATTGTAGGCTAAGAAAATAAAAACAAATCATTATTTCTACTCATCTTAAATTTGTTAAAAAAAAAATAAGAAAACAAAATAAAAAGTCGTCAAAACGTAAAACTCCATCACACGTGTTGTTAATATTTAAGCAAAGCAACCAAAAATATAACACCATTTTGTAAATGTTGTAAATAAATTTATACAAAAAATAAAAATAAAAAAATATTTATTATTTTAAGAAACATTTAAACAAACCAAACTCAACTGAACTATGAAAAGAAGGAATGAAGAAGAAAACTGATTAAATGGAATCTAATAAAAAAATAATATTCAATCGATGCATTATTTTAAATTAACAACAAAATTGTACTATTAGTAAAAAATAATTTGACAAAAATTCATAAATTATAAGTACATCATTATGTAAAACTATGATCTTATATTAAACATATTTGATATTTCACTTAATTAAACAACAAACAAGAAAAAATACAAAGTGAGATGACAAAATGATAAATTAAAATTACTAAAGATTATGTAATATTAAATAATAAATAAAATAAATAAAATTATATAAACAAATAAAATGAAAAGTTATTATTGTAAATTTAACAAAAAATGCAGCAAAGCAAAGATAAGGTTAAACATACAAGACAAGACGAACTATACAAACAAAATGATAAAAAAGTATTACTAACATTAATTTTCTTTTATTTATAATTTTTATTAAATTAATTTTTAACAATTAAAATTAATAAAAAAAAACGCTTTATAATGCAAATGACTTACGACGATTTACATTAAAATATATATATATACATAAATATATATATATATATATAAAAACAAGAACAAAATTATATAAAGTTATTAATTATATAATTAAAGACTATACATTTAAGTGAATCTATGTGATCCACACAGTGTCATAATGTAATATTATTATTATTATTATTGATTATTATTATATATATATTTCTGCAAAAAAAAAGTTTATTTGTTGAAACGAATTTGGAATGCAATATACCGAACAAAAATAAAACTAACAATTATATTAAATAAAAATCTCTATAGTGTGAAACTTTCTATATAAATATATATTTATATCTTATATATAGATTTATTTTCTAAATTAATTAATTAATTCTATATAAACTCTAGCTACATTCAAATAATTATATATTTTGTTTTGTTACTATTTTTATTCATTTTTTTTTTTATAAATATATAATTTTGTTTATAAAACTTAATTAATTTAAAAAAAAAATGATTAGAACAGAAAAAAATAATAGAAACGGAGAGCAATGAAAAATATTTTGTTATTTAAATAAGATAAATTTATAATATAAAATATAATAATTTAAAAAAAATGTGAAAATAAATTAATAAAAACAAAAAAAAAATTATTATAAGATGAAAAGAATGGATGGACATACAAGGTTACAATGATGGAAATATAAAAGAATAATAATTTCTGAAAATATATTATAAAAAAAAAATAAAATTACTTGATTATTTTATTTAAATATTACTTGATGAGGAGTCAAAACTTTTACAAAAACAAAAGTTAATAATATAAATACATAACTAAGTTTAACTAATCAAACGAAAGAGAGGAAAGGAAGTGTTTCCACCAAGGTACCGCTTCCTGGAGGAATAAACGGTGACGTTTACACTCTACAGTTCCAGTTAAGTTAAACGAGCTCAGGCCTGTAAGAAGCGGTTATGCCCTCTCTCGCACTTGGAGTTCATATGAAGGACCTGGTCCTTCAGGTTGAAGGTCGTGCGTCAGGGTGAATTCCTGACCACGTAAAGAAAAGTTAGCTGCGAAGCACCAACAAGCCTCGAATACGAACATTTTCAACGACACCTTAACGACCACGAAGGAACTTGAAGTTTTCCAGACCAATCTATCGCCAACCAGATTGCCCATAATGGGATCAATGCTAGACATGCTTCCAGCATTATAGATATCCAAAGTTTCCGACGAGCTAATATCGACCCGAACCACTACCAAGTTGTAGCAATTGTAGAACTTCGGTTTTGCAGATCTACATAAGGCAAATAAGGGAGATGCTAGGAGAAGAGCCAAAGTTGAATGGCTTCAACCGCAAGTGATTGCCAAATCTTTTTCCGACCGAAACACAAGTAACCTCTTTCGAAGTTCTCTTCCGCCAATAAAATGTATCGGAACTAGTGACAACAGTGCAATCAGAGAACCTGCCTTTGACGTTCTGGGTTTGATAAAGAAGAAAGGCTGCCTTAAAAGAACAAGAGCTGCTCACGAGCGCTACGAGCAGAAGAGGAGAGAGGAACACCGATTTCTCATAAGCAAAAACAGATAGCAAGAAAAGCGTGTGGTCAAAGAGGAAGAGAGGTTCAAAAGCAGAAATGAAGTTCGAAAGTTCTATGAGCAGTTGAAACGAAATACACAATATGGAAGGACCACATCTGCAGAGTGTATAACGGCGAAGACAGGATGATCCATTCAATATTGACGACGAAAGCCAATAATCCCGTCTTCTCGACTTACGAAGTAAATATTGCCATATCTAAGCTGAAGTCTAATAAAGCTTCTGGATTAGATGGCTTAATTGCCGAGCGTTTCAAAGCAACTGGAGATAATCTGGTTAGTAGGTAACATGAACCAACTTATCTATGTAAAATATGGTTGGAAGAAAGCATACCCGATGAATCCCCTCAGTATATTGTTTGCCCCATACTGAAAAAAGGAGAATCTTTAAACTGCATCCACTATAGAGGAATCGACCTCCTTAACTTCGAATATAAAATCTTCTCTGCCATAATATGTGAACGTCTATACAACACCTTTAACAACCTACATAATAAGCCTTTATCATTGTGGCCTTAGACCAAGGAAGTCCATAATCAATCAAATATTCACATTACGGCAGATCCTGGAAAAAAAACCTCAAGAACATCAAATCGACACCCACCATCACTTCATCAATTTCAAGGCCTTATTTTCCGTACTTCACTTACCACTGTTTCAAAAGTCATTCGAATTATGATTCTTTTAAAGTATACATCAAATTTGTTTGCATTCGACTCAAGGTATGTACATGCTTATTCCCCATACTGTGACAGAGGAATGATTCAAGGTTTTTATTAATGGCAAAAATAATCCATTATTTTATTTGTAAACTTATATAATTTTTTGTTTTAAACAGAAATAGATCGCAGGAAGTTAAAGTCCTTGTATCCATCTTGGCTCTTTGCCTAAATTGAATTTTATTCTCTTTTCGTCTTATCGGGTTCTATAGTGCCAAACTTACCAAGCTCTCTTCGTTCTGCTGATTATTGTTCCGTCAATTAGTTTGGATTGGACTTAAGTTATAGTTTGCTGGGCCATCTATTCATCTACTTTGAGTGAAATTTCGTTTTAGACATATTTTTTTGACACACCAATATAAATTGCCCATAAATTAATACATAAACAAATAGCCTAAGTCCAGTGTGTACTTGTGGACCTCAGTTAATATTCTTCTACAGTCAACTCTATCTCAAGCTTTTCCTTGTCGAACTTCCTACACCAAGTCAAAAAGAACACTTTCACTTCTGGTCGGGTTATCAAAGGTGTTTTTTTAAAGGACTCTCTAAATGATGAGGCTCTAGTGTTTATCCGCTTTACACCATCCAGCTAACAAAGCGTTTAATAAAGAGTCCTTTGTTTTTAACTGCTTATAGTTGTACAAGTATCTTCTTGTACAAGTATCTTCTCCTCATCAATGGCAGTTATCCCTCATAAAATTTTACAGCGGGATGTTTGTCCCCTCGAATATTAGGTATTTAAATGATGGTCGAAATATTCCTCCGGAATACATTAGTAGTATAGTAAAGTAAGGTTCCATGTAGGACACATGACCTACTCATTTCGCGACTCCCATTTTCATGCTTTTTTCAAAAGCCAGAAGCTGTTAATACTGAAATGAGGGCTTTATTCTTCGATAAATATGTGCAATTATGAAAGTTTGGAATGTAGAAAAATGCTTGCTTACTTTAAAGTAGTTCCTTGTAGGGTTGGTGATAATATCCCCCAAGATATAATCCCCAAAGGAAAATCCCCAAATCCATAATCCCCAAAACGAAATCCCCAGCAGCAAAATTCCCAAAGAGAAAATACCCAGGGCGAAAATCCCCAAGTGAATATCCCCAAAACAATTATGTTCAAGTAGTGAATCATGCGATTAAATCGCGCGCGCAAAACTACTTGAACATAATTGTTTTGAATATATTAAATTTCATTTATATTGCATGAAATGCAAGCAAAAGATTAGCAAAATTAAAGAAATACTCGACACTACAAAACAACACTTAGACAGCACTAAACAAGCACTACGAATACAATGATTCTCTATCAATACTAAAGTCAGACTGAGAAGTGCATTCATAGTGATTTTTTGTTTAGAAACTGTTTATCATTATCATTTTTAAATATCACAACAAGAGAATTTCATAAGAGTTTTTCTAAAAACTGCATGCATAAATGAAGATATGCACGGATACTGGGGATTTGGAGATTTCGTGGGGATTTTGGCAAAATAAATTATTTAGTTGGGGATTTTGTCCATTTGTCTTATGTCTCTGGGGATATTATCAAAATGGATTAAATTTGTTTGGGGATATTATCCCGTGGGGATTCTTTTTTTTGGGGATTCAATACGACACCCTTCCTTGTAATTTCTTCCTAAGCCTATTTCGTGTGACCTGAGATATGAGAGCTTATACTGCGTCCACGTTTATGACCATCCTCAGCTTTTTTATATGCTGGTAAAAGTGTCGAGAAATGTTTGTTTGTTAGAATTGGCTTGTGACAGACTTTCTTCATTCAATTGAATCGAATCTTTATCTTCTTTTCGTATTATTGTTTAATTTGGCTGCATGTTTCGAAGATGGATAAACTTCCTGCGAAATTGTATTCACGATATTCTGTTTTTCAAATAAGGCCAAAATCCAATTGCTTCAATCTACTTTTCATGGAGATTCACACGAATTTTTGATCAATCATCCTTCTTAATGTTTAACAGAATATTGTTTCTTTTGTTCATAGAAAAAAAAACCTTACCTCTTCTCCTGTTCCTCAAATAAAAAGTTCATACCTCAAAAAAACAAACAATCAAAAACTTTTGTTAAAATTTAAAAAGCTCTTATATTTTCATATATTTTATGTTAATAATGTTTACATAATATGCATGTAATTGCGACACAAACGGTAATAATTTTTTTGGAAAAAAGAAAAACAAAAAATAAAACTTTACAAAGGCGCTACTACTTCTATTAGTAATCTATAACGGTATCATCCTGTTTGATTAGAATTAAATTCGGATAAAATCTGAGTCCCTCTATTGATTCATCTCGACATATCAATCCCATTCTTTCGCTAACCAATAGCTTTTCCTTGGCCAATAGTAGAGAAATCTTCATTTCCTTGGATAGTTCTTCAATGGCCATTGATGAGGCGGCTTCTACTTTGTCGGCTGTGTCCCTTGCAACAATTTCGTCATCCTGTGATTCCAGTTGAAGGACCTGAGCTCCACTGGGAAATTGACGTAGCTTGATAGGTCCATCTAGGTAATGGCAAGCATTGAGAAGATCCTCGGGAGAGAGCAATTCTAAACCACGAGCTCGATTTACACGGCAATAGACATCAGCTAGTGACATCATTCCACCAGATTCCTAAGAAAGAGAAAATTTCTTAAATTTGTTTCAAAAAGAAGATGACATGAGTTCGAACCCCACCTCGATTGGATCTAAAAGAAGTTCACATATCTGCCGGGCGAGGCTCTTGAAGTACGCCGAATTACTGCTGAACGCATCCCGAGTCACCGGATCGTCAATGCCCAGACTCATGAGGTAGGATTTGAATTGAATTGTCTCGTCTTCGGAAATTTCACCCTTCCGCTCACGAATCCTGGTACTGATCTCTTTGGAAATGCCAACCATATCTTTGGCCATGGCCATCAAAACTTTCAAGTCCTGAAAAGCCAGCGCAATATTCTCGTTGGTTTGTTTGTGCTTCTGCTCGATGGATTTCTCGATTCCACCGATTCCGGTGCGAAGCTTGATCTTCGGAATGCTTTCGTTACGCGGTGAAGGTGTATCAGAGCCGGGGCCAGGCGGCGGGAGGTTGCAACGAACTTCCCACACTCGTGCCTCCGTCGTTTCCCACAGCGCCATCGAGAACTCTCTATTGAGACCATTTTTGCCTGAGAGTTTGATGAACCCAGCTGTGCTGAAGTCCATCGGTCCGGGAGCCTTATTACTAGCTGGCGGCTTCAAGTGCACTATTATACGGATTTTGCGCCCGAAAATGAACGAACTGGCCGTTTCCTCGCCCAACGACAGCACATACTTCAGCTGGAGGCAGAGAACTGTGGCTGCTTTGGCGATCTCACCTGGACGACCCCAGAAAAGTCGATGTGTCGTAAGGACAACTTCTCCTTCTTCGAATTGGGTCTGCGAAAGATATTGTTTAGCATTTGGAAGTGATTTTATTTGAGATTTTACAAACCTTATCATCGCCATCATAGAGCTTGACATTTCGATCTTGACTTACAAGTGATTCACCTTCAAATAAACGGGCTGGGGTGTATTCGAAGCGATTCATTTCATAATAAGGACTCAATAACTAAAACTACTTTATTTTGGTGTCCTGCAATTAAATAATAATGCGTAAATTATTGAAAAAAATTAATTTTTCTTCAATGGAATAGCAAAAAATTGAAATTCGTAAACATACGGGAGGTAGAGAAACGTCAAATTTGAAGGTTTTTCAGGTGCGG
Organism: Eupeodes latifasciatus; assembly: GCA_920104205.1. Classification (NCBI taxonomy): domain Eukaryota; kingdom Metazoa; phylum Arthropoda; class Insecta; order Diptera; family Syrphidae; genus Eupeodes; species Eupeodes latifasciatus. Next base: position 30,167,349 of record OV049924.1, read on the forward strand.
TTACAATTAAAAGAAAGTTGTTCAAATATTGGCAGAGTTCAGAGTTGAATATAGTAAAGGGAAAGTAAATGCATTCAGTTCATGAAACTTGTTTTTCAAACATGTATACAATTTTGAAATAAGTTAATTTCAACTAAATTTTTTTGTAATGAGATTAAAAATACATACAAATCTTACATTAACTCATCTTTTTCAGCTTTATTATATAAAAAGGTGAAAACCGTAAGTGAATGTGTTCAGTATTATACTTAGACAAACCAACCTAGAAATGTTCTCAATAAAATATTGTTTGCAGGAGCTAAGGAGTTTTCAAGAAAGCATTCTTATAGTAGTGATAAACTAAACTTAAATTTACAAGAATAATTGTTTAAAAGCCTATCCATACTAAGCGTGTCACTGTTTGTTGGAGTTTTTGGGTGGGCTGGCACTTGCACCTTGTTTATTTTAAAATAAGTCTGTAATGGTGAATGACTTATGCTACCGAGCTATTAATGATTTGTTATGAAAGGTATCGAAAGAAACTGATTTTTATTTTTACTAAAATGTCAGCGATTTTTAAAAAACAGTTTTATAACCTTTTATCACCTTTAGATCTGTTCTTTGGGACCAAGTTAAAGATATGGTTTATTCTAATGGTCCACAACCGATTCATTCCTCACATACGAAAGTGCAGAGCTTTGTCTTGTTGAATCGGGCTCTTTCATATATGACTTGCTCAAAATCCAAATCAATCGGCAGAACAAAACTGAGCCACCTCAGTTTCCCCATCGATATTGGGTTTTTGGCTGGGCAGTGTTTGGGGTTTTTAATTTGCAAAATTAAACAAAATGTCATGAGTCAATTAATGAAACCTTGAAAAAATATCAACCGCTACAAATCTCCTCACACTCTCAAACATATGTTCAAACGCTTTAGAACAAGATTATGAAGCTCGATGTGTATACACTGACTTTTCTAAAGCTTTTGACCAACTTAGCAATGGAACTATTTTATTTAAACAGTAAAACTCTTGGTTTTTTTACCATTTTTCTTAGCTTGGATCAAATCATACCTTGAAAACAGATCCTATGAGGTAAATTTCTTAAATTGTCATTTAAAACCTTTTTGTTGCTCAATCTGGTGTTCCCCAGGGAAAGCCATCTTGGCCCTTTTCTGTTCATCCTGTCTATTAACGACGTAACGTAATTTCTGCGCTTAAGTGAAGTTCTAATTTTTTGTTGATGACATGAAGATTTTTAAAATTATAAAGTACACTCATGATCGTATTCTTTTACAAGCCGACATTGATAGTTTCATATTTTGGTGTGGGAAAAATAGCCTTCCCCTCAACCCTTTAAAATGCCAGACGATAACTTTTACTAAATAACGAATCGATAGTGTATTTGATTATTGTATATCACAGCAAAAACTCTGCCACGTCTTCACTTTTAAAGATTCAGGTGGTCATTTCTGTTTTAACTTAGAATTTACACATCACATTAATTTTATTGTTAATAATAAAGCAAGTTCTTTGCTTGGTTTTATAAAACGCTGGGCAAAGCAGTTCAATGATCCCTTTGTAAAATTGCCATGTTCGTCATGATATTGAATATGCTTCGCAAGTATGGACTCCCTATTACGAAATTCAAAGAAAACGTATTGAATCAATTCAATATAAACTTGTAAGCACATAGATATTGGCAAACCATTCATTGAATTTCGATCTTCAATATTTAGATGGTCAATCATAAACTTGACAGTTTTATTTCTTCGAATCGATACCTTTTATACAAATCGTCCTCATATATTTCAAAGAGGTCGATTCGGGTTATGCACAGATTTCGTTTTCTGTATAGCATTAAAACATCCATCAAAATGTTGGTATATGCATGTCTTTTGACATTTTAATTTTTGTTTTTGCAACGCAATTTTCTCAATCAGTTTGTTTATTTTTGACGTTTTATAGATTTAAAAACAGCTTAAACATAAGTTCCATCGTGTTTACTTTTAGACTCCAGGCTATCGTTTTAAAATGGATTTAAATTGTCTATGAATAACATAAACTGAAGCTAAGTTTAGTAAAGACAATATTAGAACTAATCAAAGAACTATGAATGTGGCCCATTGACTTACTATAGGAAGAATAAAGCATCAATGCCAACAAAACTATGAACCGACGAACAGATATGGAAGAGCCCACAATACAAACACCTACTGGATTGAAGGGGAACGAGAATGCCTGATTGAAACAAATATTTTTGTGTTCAACAATTTTGTTTGTGCATGTTACTTGTTAATTTAACGTTGTGAAGTGTTGACTCACTTTCTTATTTAAGGTAGTCAATTTGTTGTTTTTTATTTTGTTTTTAATTTTTAATGTAACAAATGTAAGTTTGATAGAAATTGTTTTGAATTTAAATGTAATAATTTTGTACCCTATTTTTCAATGCCAAATAGAAAACTGTTTACACCTGATGATGTTCATAATCATGAACGAAACGTCGTGAAAACTTAGTGTTTTATTTATTTGACCTGAAGCCCATTTCAACAACATTACATAAACAAAAAGGTCACTACCAAACAACATACAGAAGAATAAAGCTTAGTGTACACGATTGCCAGGTCTGACAATCATTGTCAGATCTGCAAACGTCTGACAATGTGTGAAAATGAGCTGACAATAAGCTGAAAATTTAATTTGTGTGTACACGGTTTGCAGATATCTACAAACATCTGAAAATCTGTTGCCAAATATTTGTCTGACAATGTCGACAAACAACAAATTTGGCCAAATAGCTAGCAATAGATTTGCAAACATTTGTAGATTTTCTGCCAACCGTGTACACACCAAATCAAATTTTGGATCTGCAAATTTATTTTCAGCTCATTGTCACACATCGCATCAGTCAGAACCAGGGCCGGCCCAAGCCAAACTTGCGCCCTGTGCAAGATTTGTAGAAAGCGCCCCTTTTTTATATTTTTTTTACACATAAACTGATACACAAGCATAAGCCTTTCCCAGATTACCCAGAAGGTAGACTTTCAATGCGTTTTTTTTTATTGAGGTATCCCCAGGAGGCCTAAACCATTAAACTAAAACGCAGCGAAGAAATGAGCAGAGGGGAAACTTTTAAACTTGGAAACTTACTTTTCTGGCCTTACATTTTGCAAATTCAGAAATGAGATCATCAAAGTCTAAAGAATTTAATAATTTCTTTTCAATGGACATTATAGATAAACCTACCAATCTCTCTTGAGTCATGGTTGTCCTAAGATAATTTTTAATAATTTTAAGTTTAGAAAAACTACGTTCTCCTGAAGCTACCGTGACCGGGATTGTATTAAGGATTTGGAGAGCAGTTACTAAATTCGGAGCAAAATCTTCAAGGTTTGAACTAAAAATAAAATTTAACATATCTAAACTTGAACTTTGTGGCGTAACAAGCTGGGATATTACGGTTAACTCTTGAAACAATTCTTCTCCATCTAAATATTTAAAACTACTTTATGTTAAAACATTCTGCAAATTAAGGCATGAAGCACGTACATTTTTATTTTTTAAACATTCGCTTATGTTACTCAAAAATGTAAAATTGATACTATACGTATCAAACCTTTCAAGTATTTGAAAAAAAAAATTCAACTTTGAATCTTTGTTTCGGCTAATATAGTTTCAGGACATTCATCAGCATAAAGTATTTTTCTCCGTTGAGATCGCAATGATGAAGCTACAAGAAACATATTTGGTATTTCTAGGGAACTAGCAATACGCTCGGTTAATTGAACATACCTACTCATTAAATTTTTCATCGGAACGCATTAAAATCAAACTGTTTTTTGTATTTTCTAAAACTGTTATGCCAGTTGACAGATTAACGGACGAACTTTGCAAATATTTACTAGTTTAATTTATATTTTCTAAAATATCAAACCAAATTAGCAGGCAGCAAATAAATGTAAAATCAAAAATTTTATTTCCTAACGGTTCTGCAATGTTTTTTGCCTCTAGATTTCTTAATTCTATAGGGCTTCATATATTTCTTGAATTGAAAAAAAGTTAAACAAACATTGAATTGTATCGAAAATTTTAACTGCATAAAATGAGAACCGAGCAGCATCATTAACCACTAAATTTAAGGAATGCGGGCAACATGGAACCAAAAATGCTCTTGGTTCCAGGGTTCGAATTCGATTCTGAACACCCGCTTCTTTTCCTTTCATATTCATATTCGAACCATTATCATAACTTTGGCTTGTCTTGTCTTCAAAATACGTCACTTCTATTAAAAACTGGTAGCTATTTATTTAATATTAATTAACCAACAAAGCGAAAAAACAATTGAAACAATCTGCATTCTGCACCAGACTAGATATACATTAAAAGTAGCCGTTACAATAGTCATTAACTTTCAAACAAAAAAAAACAAACTGCCTACACAAGAACAATTCGACTCCAAATAGAATCATCCCTCTTTAATTTTTAAGCTCTATGCTCCTTTTCCATTCTATTAAAAATTTCATCTCCTGTAATCAGGCACTTAACTCTTACACTGTGTGCAATAAGGAAACCTGCACGCTCTGATCCATATGATTCCGTATAAATAAGTTTTTTTTTAAATATCTCCCATGTTAGTTTCGATACTCAGTGTGCAAAAAAGAAAACTTGCACATCCATTCACCATTATTTGTAGCAAAGACACCTACCTACCTAATTTCCAAATATATCACCCTGTTCATACAAGAGAAAAAATCTCAACACAAAAAAGTTCTATGCCACCTCATATGTGCAAGATATATTTTATGCACACCGAGTCCCAAAATTAACATAGAAGTATGACGAAGCAAAATACTTATTCATATTGAATCGTATGGGCTAGAACGTGCAGGTTTTGTATCACGCACAGTACCCTGTATGTGAGACTCACATGAGACATTGTGAGTTCTCATCTACAAAGAAAACAACAAAAAAAATATATGCTGTTTGCTGTGTCTTTGATTTGTAGTAGAAGGTAGCACAGAATACAGAAACCTACCTGCTCTCTTTTTTCAGAGACATTTTTTTGTTGTTTTCTTTGTAGATGAGAACTCACAATGTCTCATGTGAGTCTCACATACAGGGTACTGTGCGTGATACAAAACCTGCACGTTCTAGCCCATACGATTCTACATGAATAAGTATTTTGCTTCGTCATACTTCTATATGTTAATTTTGGGACTCGGTGTGCATAAAATATATCTTGCACATATGAGGTGGCATGGAACATTTTTGTGTTGAGATTTGTTCTTCTTTTCTCTTGCATGGAATTTTTTTGTGTTGAGATTTTTTTCTTTTTTTCTCTTGTACGAACAGGGTGAAATATTTGGAAATGAGGTAGGTAGAGTTTTTAGTTCTGCGATATCTTGAGTTAAATTTTCATTGAATGCAACAATGAAAGTGATGTTAGTTAGTGCGCAAGAGATAACTTAGGACAGTTGTGATGGATGTTTTTTTGAGATTATTTTAAGAATGTTTGTGGTTAAAGAATGGCAAATATGTAGTAGTACATATTTGTTTGCAAGATCAGATTACATTTTCTTGCTCCTGGCAATGCGCCCCCAGAATTCTGCGCCCTGTGCATTTGCACATCTTGCACATATGCTTTGTCCGGCCCTGGTCAGAACATTTGTCTGCCAATGAATAAATTTGCAAATTTTCCTCAAACGGCATCTGCAAATTTATTCATTGTCAAACGTTTGCAGAAACGTCAGAAAATGAAACAAATTTGGTGATCTCCCAATGAATTTTGTGTACACACGATTACCACATCTGCAAGTTAATTTGTCTTCAAAATGATTGATGAACAAATTTTTCTGCAAATCAATTTGGTGTGTAGACGGTTGTCAGCTTGCGTGTACACGATTGCCAGATATCTACAAATTAATTGGCAGATATTTGTCTGCAAATTAGGAGCCAAACCATTTGTCTGCAAATTAATTCGGTGTGTACACGATTGTCAGCCATTCGAGACAATTTTTTCAGTAACAGATCTGGCAATATTTGCAGATCTGGCAATCGTGTACACTTAGCTTAAAGCTTTAAGTCGAATGAACCTTTTATATAACTTAAACTGTTCATCGATAGATTTAAATCTAAATGAAGTGGAATTAAAATCATTATTTAGAACCAGTGACATTTACCGCTATGGTAAAGGTCTTTATTTTATTTAATGTTCTGTAATAGTTCATGTTAAATGTTAATAATTATGTTTTGTATTTTGCGCGTGTGTTAGGCTATAATTGTATTCTTTTCTTACTAACAACTAACATAACACATACACTTGTGATGAGCCTCTGATCGCAGTTTGACGCTTGCTATAAGCTAACTACTTTCTGAAAATTCTGAAGTGTAAAAAAATACCTTAGCACTTAGCATAAAATAATTATGCTGATAACCTTATTTTAATTTTTAACTTTTAAAAATGTTACATTTCTATACGAAATGTAAAAATATATCATTTTAGTACATCAACTTGGCTTCACTTTTCCACACCCATTTCACAAGAAACCATCCACTGTGAACGAGCCTCAGTAATAAAACTGCATCTTTGACATTTCTTATTGAAAAAAAATTGTTTTCACACTCGAGTTCTCTTCCTTTTTTCTTGATTTCCAAAATATTTTTTTTCTACATTTTTTTGATTTAATTCGGGATACGAAAATATTTCCCAACTAAAAATAGGATATTCACGAAAATACGCAAAAATAGACAAAAATTCGTTTTCTACTGCCAATAAATTCATATTATGTAAAAAACAGCGAGAGTGATTTAAAAATTACAAGAAAATAAAACGAAAACAACGAAAAGACAAACCAAATGAGTGCTCGAACAAGAAAAGCAACAGATTCCTCGGCATCGGCTTCGACATCGACATCGGGTTCAACAGCAGCAGCAGTGGCAGCAGAAGAAGCAAGCAAAATGCTGGAAGCAGCTCTGCAACAGATGGATGGGATTATCTCGGGAACAACTCTAAATCATGTTGTTTCGAATAATTCAGCAAATGCCGAGAGGAAATTAATATCGGCTGCGAATGTTCTGTCGACGGCGAAGACCCTGGCGCTGGCATTGCAACAAGTCGGCTGCAACGCCCCCTCACCGGATCCGGTAACGTCGGCGGTTATAATCGATTGGCTCGAGACACACCTACCGCGTCAAGATACGGATGAGCGCCTTCGACGACTACAGCGCGATAAAGAAGCCCTCGCCGTGCAATACCAGACGATGACTGACAAAGTCGCCGAACAGGGCGATCGGATATTGGAACTGGAGCGGCAATTAGTCGAGAAAGCGCAGCAGTTGAGTACAGCTGAAGAACGTCTGCAGCGACAAGTAAGTCTTTTTTCCTTTACTCCACACTTACTTTGATTGTGTGTCTTGTCTTGGTGGTGTTTACATCGAGTTCGTTGCCATTTCCATTGCAATTTAGCATTGAACCGGAAACTCTTTTGAGTCTTCTCTCTTTGTTCGTAGTTCGCATATATTCTGCTCTAATAGTTCAAGTTTTTTTTTTTTGTTGTTATTAATTCTTTTAATTTGCATAATAAAGTGACTTGAGTCTCCCACGGTTTTTTGTTTACCTCTTGATGAAGTCATTCTTTTTCTCTTGTTGACTATTTTTCTAGGTTCTATCACAATCTGCGTTGGAAACGCAAAAGCTTGAGCTTATGACTGCTTTGAGCGAGTTGAAGTTACACCGTGCTGCCTTGGAGAGAGAAAACGTTGAGTTGAAGAGTAATTCGAGCAGTTCGAGCAGTGGTGGCAGTGGTTTAGCTAAGAGACAACCCTTTGGCAGTATGGGAAATTTGCAACAAGCCGGTGGCGGCTGTAGCGGTGGAAACTCCTTGCAAGGAACTCCAAAGACCCCTCCCGCTGCAAAGCGATATCAGGTGCATCCACAATTCCACAGTCTACCCCGAACCCATGCCGCAAACAAGAACCACAAACCGCTCATGGATAACAATGCCAATAACCAACAACAACATCAAAGTGGTGGCGTTGGTGGCGGAAAACGTAATGTGGCCTTCGCCGATGCTGATAAGATTATGATCGATGAGGCCAACGATATGTACGGGAGTTTTATGTCCCAGCAAAATTCATCACCTTCGCCGAGTCAATCGAAGGACAAAGTCAGAGGACTGAGGAATATATTTGGCAAGTTACGGCGGAGCAATAGTGGAAATCTGGAGCTACCTCCGTCGTCGGAGGAAAGTGAATTCAAGCGAGGAGGTGCGAGGGCCACGGCCGCTGGCCGTATCGAGTGGACACAGTCGATGATGTCATCGGCAAAGCCGTACAGCGATTGGAATTGCAATGATATCTGCAATTGGTTGTGCGACATGGGGCTCGGGTGCTATGAGGAGGATTGTAGGTGAGTTTTGTTTGTTTTCTGTTATTTCTTTAAATTGTTTTGAAGCTAACAATCGAGATAAAGGTTTAAATTTTATTGAAGTGGGTGAATTAGAACAACAAAGTATTCGATAAGACCTTCAAAATTTATAATCGCATTAAAAAAATAACGAAAAACATTCGATTGAAGACGGAATACATCAACAGTCTTGATTTGAGAAAGGTTTTTTTTTTATTGCGATTTATCACACAATTAAACTTTTATAATGTGGTGAATTCTTTTGTTGGTATTCAAAGCTAATAATATGCTACAATTACAAACTGATCAATGACGCAATTAATTCAAGTTTGAATGAGACTCTCGTATTTCAGTAAATAACTTTTTTTTCGTTTCGAAAAAGTCTATTAACTACCTACGTGCATAAAGCTCTGTGAAGTAGAACGACGAGTAATCAATGCACATGCACATGTAATAATGTTTTAATTACATCGATTTCTCTTTCTATTAACATTCAAAACAGAGGCTAACGATGTCCATTGGTGCATTTAGCATTCTATAGGTGCGATAATGAATTCTAAAACTGAAATTATCATACAGAATAATAAAACGGGTTGGACCCTGAATATAATATGATATTTGTAAGGGCTGTGAGAATTTCACCACACGATATTTAATTAGGAACTTTTTGTACGTTAATGCTGACCTGAGCGTTAGAGGGAGCGGGGCACCCTTTCATCCTTTGAATATTATACACATAATATAGGATGGGCTATATTAAAATCTTTAAACGCGTTGTAAATATAAACTATAAACGCTAGAAAGTTGAATTCAAAAAGAAAATGAGGTACAAACTATGCAATATTTGATTTACTTTGTTATTTTATAAGAATGTTATTAAAATGTCGTCCATGTTACTCCGCCAGTCGTTTACAAAAGCTTTTTATTACCTTCTCCGACGATTCTCTTGAAATTTCATTTATATGGTTGATAAATCGTCGTTTAAAGGCTGTCACTTTGAAAAAAAAACATCGAGACGCATGTGCGTCGTTTTCTTGAATCCAAGAATCGTTTAGCAGGTCTAGGTAGCTCACTTGACAGGATTTCGCAATACAACTAGGGTGCGGTGCGCATTTCTTCAATGTTTTTAGCGGTCCTGATTATCGTCCGGTTTGGGCCGTTTTTTTTTTAAGTTTTTGATACACTGAAGAATTTTTGTATGGTCATTGAAGGGTTTTCGTGGAGCTATAATTTGGAATGTGATCGCTCTTTAAAGATTAACCGATGCCGAATTGTGATTGTTTCGTTGGTTTTGTGTCCAAGTCTTATTGAAAATAAACGTCTTCCACATCAATGTCTTCCAATTCCGGCCACACAAAAACCACTGATTATACGTCGGTTACGCAATCCATACACCGCAGCAGTTAAACCAGCCTCTTTTTCGAAAAAGTTACGTCCAATCATACCGCCGCGCCGCCGCCGCCGCGCCAAACCTAGAGCAGTGCAAGACAGTGACACGTTTTGAGTAGACACTTTTTTATATATTCTTGAATTTTCTAAATCTCAAATTCGACAATTCGACTTAGCCTTCGATGCGAAAATTATCCTCATCGTCAAGGAACCAATCAGCGAAGATTGAACGGCCTTATTTCATGTGTTAATTGAACTTTAAAATTCTTAAGATCTAAGTTACTATGAAAAAAAAGGTGTATTGCCATTTTTGGAATGTCTAAGGCATCACTAAAAAGATCTGCGACGAATCGATAAACCTTGGTTTTCGTCAACACTGCTTGCCACACTAACAATGTTCTTAGTTGTTCTTGGTAAACAGTTTCGATTATTTACACTTGTGTCAACAGCTCCACCTGTTTCGCTAGTTGAGAATGTGCTTTACAACAACCTTAATGTTCTTCAGTTTTTCGAACTGTGGCTGCAAATGTTCTACTATTTTAAGTCAAAATAAAGGGTGATTTTTTAGTTATTATCTTTTTGGCAACACTGGTTTAAACAGCTGACTCACGTTTCGTGTTTTGTTTCACTATCAAACATCTTCAATTTGGTCTATAATATAATATATTATATATTATAGACCATATATAAATATAATATTGTAATGTGTATACACTCTTTACCTCTTTTAATATCGGATTAATAGGAGAACTAGCTTCTTTAAACATCGAGAAACATCTAGTGGCTAAGAGGGGAACTCAATTCATTCAGCGCATACAAGAACCTCGAAAGAGGCAACATCTAGTGGAGAGGAGAACTAGCTTCGTTAAGCATCTAGTGATGAAGAGGAGAACTTCGTTAAGCATCGAGAACAACCTCGTAGATTCTCGAACCGATTTGAGGTATATACATAAATAGGCGCTCGGAAGCGAAGCGGATTATTGGTTGTAAACTGCGATAAGTAAAGACTGTGTATAAAAAGTAATAATTGAAAGTAAAGACTGTGTTTGAAACATAATAATTGAGTGTTCAATAAATAAGTGGAACAATTTAAATAAAGTAAAAATCGTGTTTTATTTACAAGTGCGAATAAGTTTTAATAGTCCGACCAAGCCGAATATTACAATATATATATATAAATAATTATTTCTCTGACATTGATTGGTTAAATTAATTTATGTTTCTTGATTTGAAAAATATGTACAACCGCTTCATTGAAATTGTATTAATGGTTTTTGAAAAATTTGTTCCTTATTCTTTCAAAAAAAAATCATCGGATTCACCTTGGATTAATAAGCAGCTATGTGACTTAAAAAGAAAGAAACGTAATGCATACGTGAAATACAGTAAATCACAAAATCAATCGGATTATGATAATTTTAGTAAATTACGTAAAGATTTTGTAGTTCTTAGTAAGTTTCTATATAGAGCTTATATCTTGAGTATTGAAAGTAATATCAAAAACAACAGTAAATCGTTCTGGTCATTTGTCAATTCTAAAAGAAAATCTATAGGGATTCCAAATACATACCATGTTTTTCAGAGGTGTTGAATCGTCGGATTTAGACTCCATAGTTGAATTGTTTGCTAATTTTTTCAAATCCGTTTATTCTCATTCAGGATTTAATTATAGTTCACTAAACAACATAATAAGTAGGTTTGATATTGGCATTCCTTCGGCAGTGTTAAAAAATTGTTGTGATTCCATCTGTGCTCCTTTACTAAGCATATTTAACAAGTTCCTCCAAGGTATTTTTATTGATGAATGGAAACTTTCTTACTTGGTCCCTATACACAAATCAGGTTCTAAAAATGATGTAGAAAATTATAGGGGTATTTGTAAACTCTCCGCAATTCCCAAAATGTTTGAAAGCATGGTGAAAATAAAGCTTGATTTTCTTACAAGTGAATATTTATCAGAAGCATATGGTTTTGTATCCGGTCGATCATCTGTTACCAATTTAACTTATTTCACTTCGTATGTCTCTAATGCTATGGAATAAAAATCTCAAGTGGACGCAGTATACACTGACTTTAGTAAAGCCTTTGATTCTGTGAACCACCAAACACTTCTGAAAAAACTTGAGATTTTTGGTTTTCATTCTCACTTTCTTCGTTGGTTATCTTCATATTTATCTTGTAGAACACAACAAGTTAAGATTGGAGATACATACTCAAAGGAAATTCAGTGTACATCAGGGGTCCCGCAAGGTAGCCACCTAGGTCCGCTTCTTTTCATAATGTTCGTTAACGATATTGTCTCGGTCTTTAATTATTGTGAATGTTTATTATATGCTGACGATCTGAAAATATTTTCAAAAGTTTCGAGTTTGGGCGATTGTCAACTTTTGCAATCTGACATTGATTTTTTATCAAATTGGTGTCACATCAATAGCATTAAATTGAATATCAAAAAGTGTAACACGACTTCTTTTTCCAGAAAATCTCATATTTTGTTATTCAACTATGTAATTGAATCTGTGGATTTAGATAGGGTTTCAAGCATTAAAGACTTAGGAGCTATTCTTGACTCCCAACTTTCTTTTAAAGGTCATTTCGATTATTTGGTTCCTAAGGCCAACTCGCTGGTAGGTTTCATAAAACGAAATGGAAAAGACTTTAAAGATCCTTTCGTGTTATTATCCTTGTATATATCTCTCGTCAGATCAATTTTGGAATACGCAGATGTTATTTGGAGTCCTATTTATACAGTTCATTCTGATCGGATTGAAAAGATTCAAAGACGATTAACAAAATATATATTTAATAAAATGGGTTGGAACTTTAGTCCTAGTTATGAGGCTAGATGCCAATTACTTGGAATAAAGTCGTTACAATCAAGAAGAAAAATTCATAGTGTAATGCTTATTAGAGACTTACTATGCTACCATATTAAATGTCCATCTCTTCTTGCCTTGGTACCAATCTATGTTCCCGCTAGGTCTATGAGAGCTAGATTCTTCTTATTCCAAAAAATTCACATGACAAATTATGGTAGTAATGAAACTTTATCAAGATCTATTGTATATTTCAATGAAGTGTCTTCAAATATTGACTTTTTTAATCTTAATCGTAATAAATTTAAAACTGAAGTATTATATTTATTCACTTTTTAATTTGCTCTTGGAGTGCTTATATCTGTTAGCTGTAATATTGCTTGTAGATTAAATAAATAAATAAATAAATAAATAAATATATAATTTAACCATAATTCGTATTACAAACGAACAACGCTTGCAAATTATTGAATTTTATTATCAAAATGCGTGCTCTGTTAAGAAAGTTCATCGCGCGCTTCTTGTGGTTTCAACAAGACTGTGCCACATGCTACACAGCACGCCCAACAATGGACTTAATAAGATGCGAGTTCGGTGAACATTTTATTTCACGTTTGGGACCGGTCAATTGGCCGCTTAGATCATATGATTTAATGCATTTAGACTTTTTTTTGTGGCTCTATGTTAAAGCTCATGTCAAAATTGGACTAAGCGGATGGACCATTTGAGGCGCAGTCAAGGTCAACATTTGTATGAAATAATCTTCAAACATAGAATTATTTGGACCGTACGATCGATTCAAATAAAGATTTCATGCATTTTTCTGGCTCTTATGTGTTTTTTTTTGAAAAACTTTCCTATAGCTTTTAAAAAATCACCCTTTATAAAATGTTAAAAAGTGAATACTGCTTAAATAGTGGGCTATTCAAAATGAAACTTATTATTGAATAAAGCAAATTTGTTTTGGAAAAGTTTTCATTTTTATTGGATGATTTTAATATCGATATTTTGCAACACAGTTTTTGATTTTTTTTTAATCTTTGGATGATTAGATTGGATGATTTTAATATCGATATTTTGCAACACAGTTTTTGATTTTTTTTTAATCTGACGGCTAGAAATTGACTTTTAAGCTTCATAAATCGACCGACTAAAGCAGATTCTGGCTCTTGTTTCTTTGTATAATGTTTTATGTACTCGTAAGTTTGTATAAAAGAGAAATCAAATCACAAACCTATCTCAGATTTCTGACAGCTAAATTGAGAAATTTGTTGGAGAAATTTTGTTTATATTTCTGAGAATATTAAAATTCTGTGATCTTAAAAATATAAACTGGCCAATTATTGTATGACCAGCCTTGATGGATGTTTTTTAAATATAACTTGAAAATACATACATATTTCAGTTAAGAGATTTAACAAAACAATTTAAGTATTCCAACAAGAAAGTTGAATTTAAAAACACTCGATAAGTCTATTTTCAGGATAAGCTTTACATAGCTCAAGATAATTCAAGGAAGCATTGAGAAGTTATTAATTTATCCCCAATAGAAAAAGTTAAGATCAACAAAATAAATTGTAAAGTTTAGAATATTTTGAACAATTATTTCTTGTAAGTAAGTATTAATGCCTTGATATTGGAAAATATTAATTCATGTCCACGTTCTGACTTAGTTGAAAATACAATAACTTTTAAAAATTTCCCTCAGTTTTTCATATTCGTTTCTATATTCACATCCTTGTCCTTCGGATGTGGAACTCCAACGGCAGCGTATGATAAGCTCATTAAATTCTGATCTCGACAGCATTGTCCAATGGAAAATTAAGAACCGTGTAGAATTTCATGGAATGAATATGTGTAGAATATGGAATGATCACATATTCCTAGGATTTCTCCGACGGTGCAAGAAATTTGTCACCCTTCTGATCTGGCTGTAATTTACAAAGCCTTCATTCGTCCAAAACTTGAATATAACTCTCATATTTGGGCAGGTGTCCCTAAAACAAGTTTAAGTCTTTTAGAAAAAAGAGCTTTGAAAATGATAGGCGATAGAACTATAACCGAAACATTTACATCTCCAAACACCGCCGCAATGTTTCATGCCTTTCGTTATTTTACAGATATTTTTACAAACAATGTTCTGTCAAATTAGCCAGTTCCATCCCCCCCCCTCAAACAATTTGAGTGTTTATGATGAAATTTTAAATCTTACTGTGATTCATCTTTATAATTTGAGCGGTTTCGAAGAAATTTTAAGTTTTCTTAACTGATTACAATAACAAATTTCCTTGCTCTCTTCTATATTAAACATTTTCGAATAAGTTTAGAAAAGTAGAATGCTGAAAAACATATACACTTTTTTCAACAGTATTCAGTGTAGTTTTTCTGGCTTTGATGGTTCTCGTGTTTGTATGTTATGTTGGCTAGATTCTTACCTCAAGAAAAGGTTTTAAATGATTCTATGTCTGTTATTAAAGGAGTTCCAAAAGGTTCAGTCCTTGAAAATTTATATTTTTATAACGATAGATTCTTTCTTATCTCAATGGATTAGAGGTACCCTAACAACTTTTGCAGATGTTCTAGGAATTTCTTGTTGTCAGTAATGGAAGTAAACGTGTGTAATATGGAGTTTACCGATAAAGACTTTTGTTTTCACTCTTAGAGTTGCAACACATTTGATTTTGACTGTAACTTAAACTGTAAAGGAAATAACATTAAAATTAATTTTAATTATATCTTAAGTTGTAGGGTTTTTCGTTGTTTTGCTATTGTTAAAATTAAATAAATAAATTAGGTGGCGCAACAGTCCGTAGAGAACCAGGGACTAGTGACGAGTAATGTTGTCAGGGATGGAGGGGACCTACAATTTATATGCCGAATCCGAACGGCTAATTTGAGAAAGCACTTTTTCGTGACAAGAATTACTCTTGGAGAATTTGTCAATTCCTCGCAAGAGGCAGTACCCGTGAAAACCTCTTTTTTTTTTGCTATTGTTAGTAAATTTAAGTAGTTGAGAATATTCATTGATCAAAATATGTATTGGTTAGATAACATTTCATATTTAAAACAACATTATCATCATATTTTTCTTCGCCTTGTTCCTTTAAAGAAAATAATATAACTTTGTTTCTTTTTCAATGAAAAAAAGGTATTTTTTCACTAAATCGTATTAGCCCGTCTATGTTAATTTTTAGGGAAGTTTAAGATTCTTCCAATAAAGCACTACTACACATTTTAAACATTTTTGTTTATAAAGAGTGATTATTTTCGGAGTCCTTTAACTGACACGCGTAGTTTACGAAGCAATTCAGCTTGTTCAGTCAGTATACCATCGTGTCCGATACGCAAATTCGAAATGTTTACACCAATCTAAGCTTGCAAATTTTATAAATGCGGTGCCTTACTTACTTACTTAAGGTGGCGCTACAGTCCGGGGCGGACCTGGGCCTCAACCGACATGCGTCTCCAGCCAGCTAGCTGTCTCCACTTTCGCACGCCAAGTTTGTTGATGTCTTCACCCACCTGCGTGCGCCACCTGAGTCGCGGTCTTCCTCTACTGCGCCGTCCCTCGGGATTGGATTCAAAGACCTTTCAGGCTGGAGTCCATTCGCTTTACATGACCTAGCCATCTAAGCCGTTGGACTTTAATTCTGTTAACTAGGTCAGTGTCGCTGCAGAGCCCGTACAGTTTGTCGTTCTTCTCCTCCATTCTCCATCTATGCGTACGGGACCAAAAATCACCCGAATAATTTTTTTCTCCAAGTATCCTAAGACAGGGTCAAGGCCTCAGCGCCATAAACGAGAACCGGGATGATGAGTGTGGTATAGATGGTGATTTTAGATGCTCGAGAGAGGGCTTTACTACTCAATTGCCTTCTAAGTCCAAAGAAGCAGCGATTTGCAAGAGTTATTCTTCGTTTGATTTCAGCGCTGGTGTCGTTGCCTGTGTTTATAGCGGTGCCTAGGTAGACAAAGTCCTTAACTACCTCGAAGTTATAGCTGTCCATGGTGACGTTTTGTCCAAGACGTCGTTGTTCAATGTCCTTTTTTGATGACAGCATATACTTGGTCTTGCCCTCATTGACCACTAAACCCATCTTCTTCGCTTCCGTCGCAATGCTCAAAAACGCTCCACTGACATCACGCTTTGATCTTCCAATTATGTCAATATCATCTGCGTATCCGAGTAATTGGATGGACCTTTAAAAGATTGTGCCTCTAGTGTGACGGTCGAGTTTTGCAGAATTCTTTCCAGAACGATGTTGAAGAAGTCGCATGACCTTGTCTAAAACCTTTTTTGACATCAACTGCATCGCTGAGATCTTTTCCGACCTTGATAGAGCAGCTTGCATTCTCCATCGTCATTCTGCACAAACGGATAAGTTTGACAGGAATACCAAAACTAGACATTGCTCTGTAGAGCTCTTCCCTCCCCATAGATGCTGTCATATGCGGCTTTAAAATCGATAAAGAGATGGTGGGTATCGATTCGAAGTTCCTGGGTTTTTTCCAAGATCTGTCGTAGTGTGAATATTTGGTCGATAGTGGACTTTCCTGATCTAAAGCCACACTGATAAGGACCTATAAGGTTGTTGACGAACGGCTTCAGACGTTCACATAATACGGCAGAGAGGATCTTATATGCAATGTTAAGGAGACTGATGCCTCTGTAGTTGGAGCAATTTACAGGGTCTCCTTTCTTATGTATCGGGCACACTATGCTAAGAATCCACTCATCGGGCATGCTCTCTTCCGACCATATTTTGCAGATGAGTTGGTGCATGCTCAAAGCCTGCAGCTTTGAATAGTTTGGCAGCGATGCCATCAGCTCCAGCAGCTTTGTTTGACTTCAGTTTAGATATAGCTATCTTCACTTCGTCGAGGTCGGGTAGGCGGAATTGTTGATCTGCGTCGCCTAGTGCTAGTGCGGTGCCTTACCTCTCGTAAATTTGTTTCACATTTTAAGCCAAATAAATTAATTTTGTTTATATTCTTAAGTTTATAAAGTATATAAACTAAATAAATAATTATGATTAAAACCCCAAAGTAAAACAAAAATTAAAAATAATATGGAAATATTAAATTAAACAAAATGCTACTGTGCATAACGATTTTTATAATTCGCACAGAATGAAGGGGCTATTAATACCTTTAACAAGGCGTTTTGTTGCCAGAAATTGAATTTAAATGAAAATGCTCATTTCCTTTATAGACTTTTGTGACTATACTCGTATTTTTAAAGTTTTTGGTTAACACAAGTTGAAGGTCTTAAAAAAGGTGATGTTTTATCTTATAATGTCAACAAAATAAACAGTTCAAACGTAAATACATCATCAATCTTATTTACATTTGTTAAAAGTGATCAAACTGCAAAAAAAACTTTTGTCGGCCACTGTTCGCACATTTATGTATACATTTTTCTAAAAAATGAATGAAATAAAAAAAAATATGTTTTCTAATTTATTCTTGCAGAAAATGGCTAAAATCAAATTTCAGTCTTCGCTTCTTCGAGACCTCCCCAATTGATATTGAAAAGGAGCTCAATCTGAAGTCCCCACTGCACCGAAAGAAAATCACTCTGGCCATTTCCGAGCTCACCGGCAAAGAGGATGATGATTTGGCACTAAAAGCCGGTCAATTAGATGTCTCATGGACAATGCGATGGCTCGATGATATTGGTCTTCCACAATACAAAGATACATTTTTGATTTCAAAAGTCGATGGTCGCATGTTGCATCGTTTGACCATGGAAAATCTGGCTCATCTGCATGTGACGTCATGTCTGCATATTGCCTCACTGCGACGAGGCATACAATGTATGCGGGAGATGAAATGGGATCCGGAGTGTCTTATTCGTCGTTCGAAATCCGAAGACGACAATAGCAACGAACCGGTGGCTCTGTGGACTGCCCACCGTGTAATGGAATGGCTGAAGGTTGCGGATCTATCTGAGTATGCTCCAAATTTACGGGGAGCTGGAGTTCATGGAGCACTGATGCTGTACGAACAGAGATTCACAGCCGAGTTGTTGGCTGATTTGTTGAGTATTCCACCGAGTAAGACTCTGTTGCGTCGTCATTTGGCAACGCATTTCAAGGAGCTACTTGGACGTGATACAATTCAAGGTAAACGAGATGCAGAAGCGCAACCTGGCTATCAGCCTCTAAACATCACAGCGAAAATTAAGCTTCAAAAGAAGTCACAATTCTCGTTAAAGCGACGAAAGAGCACCAAGGGCAGTGAGATCGAATGGACAGATTTTGTATGTCCAATGACTCAGACGGAACTAACGACGACGCCAGTTAAAAGGCAGATAGATGGCGCAAATAATGACAATATAAACATATCAAATAATTCAGCCTAAGATGACTAAAAAAATAATTAAATAAAAAAAACAAATTAAAAGATTGAAAAGGAATTAAAGTTTTTATCCTTGTTCAGTCGTCAATTTTTCAAAGTCTTCCTTGCAGGAGAGAAGAAGAAGCACAGCTACTTCCAGTAAAAAAAATAAAAAAAAAAACAAAACAAAATAATTACACCATATTAAAGCACTGCAAAAAAAGAACGAACAATAATTTAAAAACAAAAACAAAAAATAATAACAATTTCACAGTCGCCCGTGAGATTTGGTAAGTTTTGCATTTTTGTATCTTTTTATCCATTGGACGACTTTTTATTATATTGAATTGTTAAATATATTTAAGAAAAAAAGAAATACAAAATTTAGAAAAGTAATAAACAACAAAAGAAAAGTGTTATGCCGAAGGAAATTATTATTATGAACAAAGTGTTGTTTTCTTTTTGTTTGTTTTATATTTACCAACCTATTTCTTTTTTTTTTGTTTTAAATTGATGTTTAGAATTTAAGAGTAACAATTTTAAAAAAATAGAGCAAAGCATTTATTAAACATATGCAAGCAAAGCGATTTAATTATATTATTATTGTTTTTTTTTAAATGTTTACTAACAAAATACGACAACCCGCACAATATTTATAAAACGAGTTTATACCAATTTTGTATACTAGAAATATAAAATTCATATAAATATATTTATAATTGTTTTAATTTGAAAACAAACAGAAAATACTAGTTGTAGTTAATACTTGATAATAGAAAATAATAAAACAATTATTATAAACAAATTAATTGATCCTAGAGTATTGTAATTATTCATGAGAGAAAATTCATGGAGAAAAAACAATCGCTGCAAGTGGAAGTATTTGTTACAATTTCTTGTTTTTAGGTAATAATTTCATACTGAATCCTCTTGCATTTTTAATTGTACTTACAACGCATTTTCATCAAAAAACATCCTTCAAGTTATTTATTGTATCTACAGTTTATAGTGTTTTAAACTATGTTATTATAAGCATGTTTCTTTACTTTTATTTTGTATTCTGTACTATTTCACTTGGTAAAAGTTCTGTTAAATCCTTATAGAAAACCCGAATTGACATTGACTATAAATAGCAGAACTTCAAAGTAAAGCAATGTTTGAGGCATTGTTATCAATTGTTAACTTTAATCAAGCTTAACCTTAATGAAAAGAACATAGATGAAGCAACTCTATATTATTTAATTTGAGACCATCATTTTATGTCTAGATTTTGTTTAAGAGTAAATAAGACTATCTGAATTGTTTTTATTTGCTTTAGACCTACAGTACGTTTTAAAAAATAGTTAAAAGGTTATTTAGAAATCTGACAGTTTTACATCATCAAATCCATTGTTTTTGGCAGTAACTTATTTTGCAAGGTATATAATTTATAAGTAGTTTTTGTGGACGTAACCTTAGTCATATAATATAAAAATGTTATTGTTGATAGTATTGCTCATTTCTGATCAAGAGGGTAGACGAATGAATTTGATATCAAGTAAAAGGGAACGTCTAGCTTGTTATAATGGCTGCGTTCAATCTCGTGTTAGATAGGCTAATATAATATGGATATGTGAATAGTTAGATTCCTAATGAACGGAGTTGGATGCCTTAATTGAGATAGTTAGCAGCTGTTCACAAAAATCATACAAAATATTAGGTTTCGTAGTCAAAAATTATTGTAAAATCAAATTGATTTGAATATTTATAACAATTCACAGGATTTTAACACACAAAAAAACCTAAAACCTTGAAATCAATTTTCATGTTTGGACTTCTTTTTTAATATCTAAGCTGTTTTGGGCCAGCTGTTCTATTACACGTAAAACTCTTAACAAAAAGGTATCCGGATACCTTATCTATCTGAGATTGATCGCAACTGAGATTTATTTAAACTTGATCTTGCTTATTGCAAAATAAATACTTTAGTTATATTTCCAAATAACTGTTTAAAATGCACGAAACAAATGACGTGATGAAGAACGATATTGAGGCAAAGGAAATTTGATGTTCTTGTTTTTAAAACAACGTGTGAAAAATTTTTAATCGAGTAAAACTTATTTTGCACTCTTCTTCAAAATAGACTAAAACAAAAATGTAAACAACTAAAAGAAAAACAAGTTATTTTTTGTTTTTTTAGGGTTATATCTTTACTTGTGCATAACTAACGTGTAACGTATTTAAATTACATAATCACTTATTACATAGTCTTTTTTGATGAATGTTATGATACCAAAATTAAGACGGTCCGATGTTTCTACAAATGTTATAGTCCATCTGTCATAAAATTATCCATAGTATTTATTGCGAGCTACACTACACAGTCCCCTTTGTCAAAAATGTTTTTATCTATGTGCTGTTAAAAATAATAACATTTTAGCGATAAAACAATTTTAACATTTTATAGAATTTTAAAGAATCGTCTTGATTTTGTTGTCATTGCATTCATGTTGAAAAAGTCTTCAATATCATGTGGGTTATAATTTTGTAGAGGATGATATTAAATGCTTACACAAAGTTCAGGATTTCATAAATTCTTGTTTTTATTCTTTTAAATATTTATGTGTATTTTTAATTGACGTATATTTATTTCAAGGTATTAATTTGAAAATTGAAATTAAAAATGTATCGCTTTAAAAGCCTTTAAAAAACATTCACATTGACACCAAAAAAAGGAGATTTGAGTACTCACTCACCAAAACAAAGAAAGACCACTTTTAAGAATTTAAATCCTTATATCTTGAAAGCTGTATCATAACGAAAAATAAGTGTGCATCTATTTGACGAAAAAAATACCTTTCAATGGATTTCAAAGTAATTGTCCTACTCCTTTTATATAATAAATAAAATATAAAAATATGTACATGTATACATATATCTGTTTCCAACTGTTAAGTTGAATCCCAAATATCTCAGCTTTCCCATAAATGATTTTGAAAAGCTTAGCTTAATACCAAATTTTCGCGTGTGCGATTTCAGCCAAAGGCGAATATGTAGTAAAATGGACTTTATCTTTTTCGAAACCTTCGTTTGTGTGCAACAAAATTTATTTGTTCATAATGCATTTAAACTATTGGTGATTTCATTTCAATAAAGCATTTTCTTTTAATCCAAATCTATTTTTGTAATAAGATTGTTTGTGTTAAAATATCGGATACGGTCTTGTTATGTCAGAAAAATGTTTATGAAAATACATTTTTTTTTGGAATGATTGATAAAATTCTTCTTTTTCCACACTATCAAAGTGTCGTAACTGTTTTTAAATTCATTCGGTTTCATCTTTTAGGAAATTAAAAATGGTCGCATTCACAAAGCTAGTGGCTACGTAGTCAAGAGATTCTGATTGGCTAAATCTAACTACAAAAGTAGTTGAAATTTCCCCTCCGACGTAGTGTAAAAAATTCGGCTACAAAGTTAGTGGAGAATGATTTTGACGTTTCACAATCAGCTGCTCGGTAAAGTAACACGAATTCAAAATAAAATAAATCGTTCAATATTTAAATACAAATATAAATCATGCAAATTGTGTCTTAAATTTGGTTTTATTGAATTTAAAAACACAAAAGATAAGTTAAAGTTATCAAATCAAAAATGTTTCTTATTTTATATATTTGCATTTATCAATAATATGACAGTTCCAGATTGACTAGCTTTTTAGTGTAGTTTTGCATTCACAAAGCTAGTTGAATTTTGACTACGTAGCCACTAGATTTATGAATACGCCCAATGAAATGGAAAAATGGTTTTACAATTGCATGCATAAGGTTAACAATACTTGTTTTGTAAGTTGCTCTAAAGAAATAAAGGTTGTTAGTTTTATGTATTTTTTAAATTTAAAAAGAAACATAATTCATAGAATAAATATTTTCTTATTCCAATTTCTGTGGCGCTTTTGTAAATTCGAACATCTCTACTTTTGATTGGCGTTGCATTTTATGAACCTTAGCAATCATATTTAAGTAATTTTTGACTTGTCATCCTTCTTATAACAGAAGCCCGAATTAACAAATTTTGGAATTTGGGGTAACAAGGATTGAATAACTATTATTATCTGTTCTATAATATCCCAAAATCCAGTTTGCTGTACTTTCAAGAACGCCAATATTTTAATTTAAATTACATGAATGCAGACCTGAATATCAAGTTCAAGCCTATATTCTATCAGAAGTCCGATAAATGGATGTAATGATTGGGTCAGAAGAATAAATGGCCAAAATGTTAAAAATAGTGGAAGGGAGATGTGCCAACATAAAACAATATGTCAGCTTGAAGAATCTAACAACCATATTCTGTTAAACTTTCACATGAAAATCTGTATTCTTCTTCGCTAAGTCCAAAATTGGTAAAAAATTAATTCCTATAAGAATTTTAACAAATAGAAAGATTTGCATTCGATTGAAAATTAAAGTTAATTATGATTGGCAAATTTTTTGAAACATTCATGTGAATCGAAATATTCATTTGAACCGGACAGCAGACTGGGCTATAAATTTACCTCTTTTTCTTAAGAAACTAAAACTTCTAATTTATCGAAGACAATTCACATGAGTTTTAAAGACTTTTATTATTTCATATTCATGTTTTAAACTTTTATTTATAGTATTAAAATTTTTAGTTCATCTTCTTTATTATTAAAAATTAAATAAAAATAACAATAAAGCAATATTTTCTTATTTTATACAATCTTCCACGAAACAGCGTATTTAAAAAAAAGAAAAAAGATAAATAGATAGTTATAAATTATTAAATAAACAAAAATAGTCTAAGAACAATATTAATATTATGTATAATGAAATAAATCAATTATTATCCAGATCGACCAAAAGAAGCAATTTAAAAAATAAATTATAACTTTATAATGAACACTATGTTCTATTAATAAATAAAAATCAAAAAAATGTCTTAAAAGAAATGAAATTTCAGAATTTAGAATAAGGATAGATTTATCGTAAATTTTCATCAGAACCAATGAATAAATGTTTGTTCAATTAATTAAAAAAAAAACTGTATAAGGTAAAATAAAATAAAATTAAATACAGAAAAACAAAATTCAAAGGAATTGATAATAAAAGACTATAAAATAAAAACTTAATAAAACAAAATGTATTCCTATTTTTTCTTTTTCTAAATCTTAATTATTAAAATATTGCCTTATTTTTGAATCCAAATGTGAACACGCCTTCTATTTAAGTAACGAATAATTGTAATGATTTTAGATCAGAGTGCTAAAGCAAAACAAAAATAAAATAAAATATTTTTAGGTAACCACACAAAATGTTTGTAGATGGTGCTTTTAGGGGTCTTGTTTTTAATTTGTTACAATTTTAAAAAAAAAGGTCTAAAAAATATGATATAAATTTAGCCGATTTTTTACTTTGTACATTTGATAGTTAAACCAAAACTTCAAATTCTTTCATTTCGACACTTGTTATCCTTTCAAAGCTATCAAATAACACGGCTCTGTCCATTTCAGATTTGCTTCTTAGACTTGAATCTGGAAGCCTTGAATTTTGTTTTTGTTAATATTAATTTGTGTTGAATTTACACATACTTTTGAGCTATATTAAGATCGGCCGGATGATATTACTTAATTTTGTTCATGACTTTAACATGCAAACCTATCCCAGTCAAATCTAAACGCTTTATTTATGGTCAAATTATAACTCTAACTCTTCTCTAAGATTTTGATGCTTATTCATTTTCCAAACAAAATTGATGTAATAAAGTTTTCATATGCTTTTTGAAGTTGGGCGAAATGTATGTACATATGTCGAAGCTTTACTTCTTAAGGCTAATATCTTATTTTAGTTTTACTTAAAACGCACTTGAAAACGATGTATTGGGGATTTTTGTAAAAAGTAAGAAAATATTCCCCCAAAAGAACTGAATCAGGGTATCCAATTATCGCATTGTGTATTTTAATACATATGTATATTTACTTACTTTTAAAAACTAAGCGATCGTAAATAAAATTTCTTTGGGAACTTTTCCCATCAAAATAAATAATTTATTTCCTATGAGAATCTAGTTTCTAGATGACTTTGGTTCTCATTTCAAAAGGCAAATTTCGAACTTAAAAAGGAACAGTTGGCAAGTATTCAATCTTATTGAGAAAGTCAATTTATAGTTGATAGAGATATTGAAATTTAGCCTTCATGTAGTAAGAAATCGAGTAAAATTTTATTCATAATTATTTAAACAATCTAGAAGACTCGTTATTATTATCATTTATTGGTTGGTTAACTTTTATCAATTGATAACACTGGTCGACAAAATTACTTTTTTTCTCTGTTGCACAAACAAAACAACATTTTTTGAAAGGAATAAGATGTCTTAAATTCGAATCTCGCCTTTAAATTTTTCTGCCACATCAAGTTTTTAAAATATGCCCATTTAAAAATGCTAAAAAACAACCAAAAACCAGGGTTTTTAAAACTAAATTATATGATGATTTTGAACATACAAATCTTTCGATTTTAGATATAATTTAAAGTATTTTAGTGTCTTACTAATGTTTATTAGTTATGACTATTTATTTAAATATATATAAAGTTTCGAGAAAAACTTCAATTTGATACTTTCATAGTTTTGGAAAATACGTTTTGGACTCAATTCTAAGTGCTGATTTCGAATCCAAACTCTTGTTTTAACTATTTGCTCAAGTTTTAAAAATATCCGTCTTCAACATTATTTTTATATTTTTTAATATATTTCAAAAACTTCATATATTAGAACTGTTTAGACAACAGATTCGTTACAAGAACAAAACTTACTTTTAAACAGTGTTGCGTTTTTCTGTTGAAAACGATTTTAGCATAAATGGTTAAGCGTTTCTTTTAGATTTTTGTAAGTCGGGTGAAATCTAATAACTTTTGAAGTTTTTTTTCAATTATTATATGAAATAATAAAAATATTTCAACTAAGTGTTGAAGAAAAGAATTATAGATTTAGAAAACCATCACGGATTTGATTGAAAAAAGCTACTTCATAAATTTAGATAGCCTCAAAAAGTCTTTAATATGTGTTTTTTTTTTCGAATTGACTGACGTGATACTTTAATTTTGAAGTCGGATTTGAATTAAGGCTACCAAAACCCATTGCAAAAGTTCAATTTTAATGCCAGTAAGAAAACCTTGACGACCAGTGTAATTGACACTCGCAACACCCAAATTTCGCCAATGTTACAACTTTCGTGAGAAATCTTATTCACGTTAGCCCTCCAAAATTTTTATTTTCTAAAAATAAAATAAAATTCTAAATGTTATAAAAACACAATTCGTTATTTTTGTATGTATAAAAATATAATTTATTTTATTAAAATATTATTAAAAATGAAATGTTTTTCATTTTAAATTAAATTAAATTAAAGAAATATAAATAATCAATAATAATTCGATAACAACAATTATTTAATTAAGTTTACAATTATACAAAAAAAGCAGTATTAGATTTAAAAAATAAAATTAACTTAAAAAATTACAAAAAAGAGAAACAAAAAATTAACAATCTTATAATTAAAACAAAATTATAGCAGCACGACGCGACGTTAAAAAGAAAATTCTAAAAACAAAAAAAAAGTCAAACAAACATTAATTATTCCCTAATTATCTTATAATTTAAGTATTTTAAAGTTATTATAAATTATTAACATAAAATAAAGAAAAAAACAAAACAAAAGTATATCTTTGATCGTAAACGAGACTTTAAAAAATAAAATGCAAAAACATATATATTGATGACTTACATTATATTTTATTATAAACGTTATAACATTATTTTTTTTCCATAATAATTTATTATTGTTTGTGTCTGAAAAATATATAATTTAACAATAAAAAAAACTATATAATTTTGTTGTTGAACAAATTTGCATGGTGTCTTTTTAACCATAGACTAGATGAGTTTTAATTTTTAATAAATAATTTCTTCAGTTGTTTTGTCATTTTAGTTGTTAAAAGTGTAAGTACAATTTTTGGAAGAATAAACATTTAACAATGAATTTATATAAATTTATTTACAAGAAAAATATAAGTAAGTAGAAGAGAAATCTTATAAATATCTTTGGCAGTTTAAATTGTGTTTTGTTTGTGTTATTTGAAAATCAGTCGATGTTCATTACTTAATTTTTCTTTTAATAATTAATTAAATAGTTAGTCTTGTGTCTTAATTGTAAATTAGTTTCTTATTAAATTCTAAATCTTTATGAGAAGTTTCTGTTGATGGCTTCTTGACAAAATTTCATAGGTGAGGTTAACTCCACTGCTATTTGCATAGGAACATGATATAATCCAACTCTCTTTAAATTGAGAGCTTTTGGGATTTGGTATTCATTTTTATTGCAATTGCTTTCTACATATTCTGAATACCATGCATTTCATGAGTGTCCTTACTCCGCTGGTGATTCGTATAGCTTTCCGCCAAGATATTACCAATAACTGAT
Source organism: Eupeodes latifasciatus (assembly GCA_920104205.1). Lineage (NCBI taxonomy): Eukaryota > Metazoa > Arthropoda > Insecta > Diptera > Syrphidae > Eupeodes > Eupeodes latifasciatus. The sequence goes on from OV049924.1 coordinate 30,194,753, forward strand.
GAAGCTGGTGGTGGCGGTGGAGGTGTGTGTTGATGGTGATTGTTTATTGCTGCTGCAGCGGCAGCCGCAGCTACTGCTGCTGCATTTGGGTGTTGTAGCTCCCCGGGTGGGAGGTAATCCTTCCAGTTGCGAAACAGGTAGCGGGTAAATTTCTTGAGTTGTCTAAATTTACAATAAGTCGCACCTTCCGCTGATTCTAGTTGTTGAGTTTGTATCAGGAAGCCTTTCTCTTTGAAAGTCTTTTCTAGTTTCTCCCGTTGGGCAGCTCGTCGGGATTTCTTCTTTTTGCTGGTACTGTGAGCCAATTGATGATGAGGATGAGAATTGTTGCTTTCTGAGTTTTTTACTTGACCCGGTGAATGAAATGGTGATGGAGATGAGCGCGTTGAAGTTGCAACTGACACCGAGGGCAAAAGTATACTACTGGTTGGAGAGTCTGGAATCTGAAGGAGCTCATTACTCAGACCAGCTGAGGGTGGAGGCACATCTATGGCAATCTTTTCACCGGTGGCATTTAGAAAGACTCCAGCGCAGTTCATTCCAGGGACAGCTCCAGATTGTTGAAGACTTTCTCGCGGGAAGAATTCATAGCTTCGCATTGACTTATCCCCGGTTCCACTGTAATAGCGATAGTTTCCATCGGAATCTACTGAAAGCATTTTCTTCTCCTGGAGGGAAGGATTGGCGCCGCCAGTGAACTTAAATTTGCAAATGCTTACTTCTGTGGCAGGATTTGAGTTATTCTCCGCTGGAATCGGGGGTATAAATATTGCGGAGCGCTTACGTTTTTGAGGGGGGTGATTGTTGTTGGCCTGACTGGCCGAAGTGGTGGTGGAATTTTCTGACTTGACCGAACTCGGTGTAGGAAGTTGTTCTGGATACTCCGTCGTGGAAGAGGGTCTTTCGATCTTTGGCAGAGTCAGGAGATTTGTGTTTCGAATTGGGATCTTTAAGGCAAGTTGATTGTTGCAATTGATAGTTTCTAGATTTCCCCCAGCAAAGCTTCCTGACTCGATAAGCTTTTGGTAGTACAAACTCATGGGGTGCAGGAGAATATTTGCATTTTGAGATGGATTTGTCCAAGCAGGCTGATCTGTTGGGTTGTGTGGAAGTTCTTTTGGTCGAACAGTTGGTAAGGACATTTTCAAGTTGGCCGCCAGCAGAGAATCTGTAACTGAGTCTAAAGGCGTTGCAATAGGCGTTGGGCAATTTGAGTTTGTTTTCGTTTCAGATTCTTCCTCATCGTTGCTAGACGCAGATAATGAGTCTGCATGGTCTCGAAGACAAAGATTCAATGGTTCATCAAGCTTGATTGGTGTATTGCATTCGTTTATGAGTTTCCCATCGATAGCTGCTCTTGGAGTTCCTGGAAGAATGGTACCGTAGTTTTTATAGATTAAATGGCAAATATCGGCTTTCTTGGGCTTACGTCCACGACGTGGCTTTGAGTTGTCTAGCGTCATTTCACCCATATAAGGCAGGTCCGAATAGTTTACAACTCTTTTTGCAGGAGGTTTTTGAATATTGGCATTTAGATCTACCTCCGGTGGCAAAAGAGTTTGCTCAAAATGTATATTATCTTCTCCACCAGAATCCTCTTTAGCCTCCTTAGCTGCTGCAGCTGCTGTTTGACGTTGCATTTCAGCGATCTTTTGCAACCAATTGCGAACGTTTTCATGTGAGCTCTTCGCCGGTGAAGACTTCTCTGTTGCTATGATCTTAGGCGGGAGTTCCTTAGGAGGCTGTGGCATTTTCGGTATATGCTGACCCTGAGTCGCCTCATAATGACTCAAGTATTCTGCCGGCAGAGCTTGATGGTGAAATCTCAACTTAATAGCACCCTTCTGTTTGGGCGTCTTCGGAGCCGATGATTGTCTTTTAGCTGCACTCTGGAGCTTTGCCTTAAGTTGGCTCTTCGACGAACTCATAGTCTTCACTGGAACTGGTGAGATTATAGAATTAAAATCCGACGTATGATCGTCATCAACGGTATTGGCACCTCTCGATATCAACGGATCATCAGATCCCTGAAGCAGCAATTTACTCGAACCCATTTCGAGAGGTTGATTGCTAATGTGATGCCAAGGTGTTTGATATAAATCACTGCTATCCTCTTCTAATTTTATGGGATGCACCAAAGCAACTTCAGGTACGGCTTGGATATTGGGTGATGATTTTAATGGCAATGGTGATATGACCGATGTTGATCGTATCACAGATGAGCACATATCTTTGTCGCATGAAGATCCGGCTCCAGTTAGGAGATTGATTTCGTCACGCGATATGTCCTGCATGCTATTGCCCACTGAAACGAAAAATGGAAAAATATTATTTGAGCTTTAAACAAAAAAACAAAATATTTGGAAATTGGGTTGTTCAAAAAAAAAAAAATAATAGAAGTCACTAAAATCAAAATGTTTCTTAAAATAGAAAACGAGAATGACCTATAAATAAGTACAGCGAAAAAGTGGCTAGGTCATGTTAATGGGATTAACATCGAGGTTTAAACATAACATAAAGGTCTTAAATGTCTTAAACACAATACAATATAATTAGAGAATCCAGGAAAGTTTTAGTTTTGATGGTGTAACCGGGTAAGAAAAATTATCATTGGTTTGCCTTTAAATATTAATCGGGAAAACGATCGCGTAGAATGGAGGAGTTTAAAGGTTTTCTAATACAAGGTTTCATCTTAGATTAGCCGTTATTTGGACAGTTTGAAACTCTAATCTTTTGACATTTGACAAGTTGAAACTACACCATTTCTGAAAATGTACAAATACACATTTTAATAATGCAAAGAACTTGTTAAAATTCAATACAAAAATGGTAAACATTTTCGAGTCACAGTTTGCAGAACTGAAAAACATTTGATTCATCGTAAAGCACCTTCTTTGACAGTTGTAGTGAAATTGGTGAACAAATTTGAGCTGTTGGGAAAATTTATTGACTAGAAACATGGAAATTGTATCCGTCGCTTAGGAACAACTGGGATTATCGATTCCTTGTTCGTCGATGTTAAGAATTATGTATTCCATAAACGACATTACACCGTATCTTGCATGTCTTAAGTCTTAACGCTTTAAAGATTCAGTTAAAACAAGAACTTAAGCTGCTCGATCACAAGTAACGTCTTATCTTTATTGGGTCCTTGGAATGTATTAAAATGATCTTCAGTGATGAGTCCTGGTAGGCAAAATTTGATTTTTCCCACAAACAGAACAAAACTTTTTTTAAAGTATTGGATGGTCCTGAATTCGAATACCTCTTTGTACCTTCTGTATCACATGATTTTTCAAATATGTGTATTTAAAAATGTTTAAGACTACCAAAAAAGGTATTTTTATCCTCAACAACAAATTTGTTCATGATTTTTCAAAGTACAGGACTTTGTGTTCTATATAACACAGTTTTTATCTTTATCCAAAAAGTCTCCGTACAGCAGCTTTCTTTTTGTTTATTCGAGATAAAATATTTACTATAACAATATATTAAAACAGGTTTTTAAAAACTACAATCACATTTTTTTTTAAATTTGGTAAAAAGGTGAAGGTGGAAACTAACCTTTTTTCAATGTTACCACTTTGGTTTTTACATTACTTTTTTTTTTCAAAAACACACTAAAATTATGCTGCTGTATGGAGACTTTTTGGACTAAGTGTATGTGAAGTTTATTTCTTTTTCTTTTTATGAAGTGCTTAAATTTTGAAAATACCCTGTTTTAAAAAATACGTTCCACCCATTTTTACTTTTGTTGTTAAAAATTGTTTAAGAACAATTGGTTTAGTGTTTCTTTCAGATTAAGTTAGGAGAAAACTTACAACTTATGAAGATTTTTATGAAGTACCATAAACATTATTACTGAGTATTGAAGGCAGGGATTATTATAGATTTAAAACCCATCACCCATTATATTGAAAAAACTAACGAGTGTTTTTTTAGACGTGCGGTTTTTAATCAGACAGTAATTTTTTCGGAGTTGGTCATTTTGGCAGCTCTAACTTGTTAGGTTATGTAAAGTCGCTTTTCGATGCATTATTGCTGAAATGCGGCTTCGAAGTCAACCCATACGGCTTAAAGTGTTCGTAAATTGGGATTTTCGTCTGGAATTTATTGAAAATAATTCTGAAACATAATGGCAAACTCTTATAAAAATTAAGTAAAATTCTTGACCACAACATTAATATGCATTTTATATCTTTTTAAAAACTACTCGTACAAAAATACCCCTTACTTCTTTTTGCAACTTTAAAAAGTAATATCTTAAAAACCTGACGTGAAGCCATCAAAATCCATCGGTTTGATTAAGTAAAGCCTTTAAATCCTCAACTTGCCACTGTTTGACGTGCGGTGAGATTGGACCTTATTATAAAAAGAGGCTGGGATGGGACCCACACTGATAACTTCCCATTCCGTCTGTCGATTTGTCTTGCTTAAAAGTTTGTCTATATGTATCAATTTTTACCAAATTTGCGTACTATTTTTTGTAGATTTTATTTTTTTATGAAAAAAACGGACTGTTGAATTTTTATAAAAAAAATTACTGAATATCGGAAACAATATTTTCTGTGAAATAAAATAAGTTTGAAGCCAATATTTGTAATTTTTGAAAAGCTGTTTGAGTCGAAAGTAAATTTTTACCAAGTTTTAGTATTGTTTTTTTTTTTAGGTTTTTATTTTTTGTAAATAAAACTGTCAATTCGATTTTTCCCAAAATTTTTCCTAATGTTGAAAACAATATTTCTTAAAAGATAATATTAGTTTGAAGCCAATGTCTCAAATTTTTGAAAAGATATTTACGTCGAAAAACAATTTTTACCAACTTTTGTTAATTTTTTTTTCGGTTTTTAATTTTTTTGTAAAAAAAAACTGTATTCGATTTTTTTCAAAATTTTACTGAATGTTGACAATGTTACTTTTTAAAAGATAAAATTAGTTTAAAGCCAATATCTCAAAGTTTTTAAAAGATATTTGAGTCGAAAATCAATTTTTACCAACTTTGAGTAATGTTTTTTTAGGTTTTTATTTTTTTTATATAAAAAACTGTCAATTAGATTTTTCTCAACATTTTTCAGAATGTTGAAAACAATATTTGTTATAAGATAAAATAAGATTGAAGCCTTAATCTCAAGTTTTTGAAAAGATATTTGAGTCCAAAATCAATTTTTACCAACTTTGAGTAATGTTTTAATTAGTTTTTTCTCAAAATTCTCAAAATTTTATCAGATGTTAAAAACATTATTCTTCGTTGCACAAAATTGTTTTGGAGATGAAATCATATTTTAGTCGTAAAATTTTCGAGGTGAAAATGATTTATAAAAAAAAACCGTTCATTGGATTTTTTTCCAAAAATATACTTCTTTTGTATCACGTTACAATATATAATATAAAATTTAATTCAAGTCTCTAGGGTTCTTGGTTCATGAGATATTTAAGGTTAACCAACATTTTCACCTTTTTTTTTAAACTGCTATGGTAAAAAAACCACCCACGCAATTTTCTTGAGAGCCCTTTCTGCATCTTTCTGCCTTATTATCTGTATAACAAAATTTATTTGAAGTCAATATCTCTTCTGGTTCTTGAGCTATGGACGACGAAAAAAACGTCGCGAACGTACGACTCTAGGGACCTTGAAACGTCGAGAAATGTCAAAATGTTCAATTTGACAAATCGGACCCATTACAATAACTTCCTATGGGAAGTTAATAAAATAAACTACGCAACAGCCCATTGATAACCAGTACCTAGTGACTTACAACTCTCAACCATTCCTGTGTGCGAGTCTTGTCATGGATTGAGGGGACCAACTGTTTTTATGCCAAATCCGAAGCTAAACAGAGAAAGCATTTTTCATGACAAAGAATTACTCTTTGAGTATTTGTAAATTCTTCGCAAAAGGCAGTACCAGTGAAAAAGCTTTTAGGGGGTACAAGTAAAGATTTAACCCTAAAACCTCTGCCATGAGAGTCGCCCACATGATTGGACTTTATTTATTCGGAAATTAGGCTGATAAATTTCTTACTATCGAGCAAATCGCACTATCGATAAATTTTAAATGACCACAAGATTTATTTCCTGACCGTGTTATTTTTCCAAGAGGAGATTATAATTGACCTCCCTGAGCTAGTGATTCAACCCTATTTGACTTTATTCTTAGGGACCACGTAAAGGATAAATTCAACGCCAGTGATTCAATTTCGATAAAAGACCAACAAAACTGAATTTATAAAGTTATCGATGACACACAGACGTAAATGTGCGAATTAGTCTTAAAAAATACTTATTTTTTTTTTCAAAATATCAAAATGATCCAAAAGCATCACATTAGGTTAGCTATACCTCAAAAAGTATCAATTCATCCTGATGACGAATTTTATTTAAACAAATTAACGTAATTTTCCCTCAACATCAACCAAAACAATATTTCACTTAAATTTTACAAAAATAAATCATTCAAGATATTTTCTTTTTGTAATAAATGTACTCTTTTGACTTCACATCAAGAAAATGCGTTACATGACACCTTACATGCATTTCGGATTGAATCTCAAAAACAAACAACATTTTAATGAAACACTAATTTTTGTTTTTGTTCAAAAGAGAAAAAAATCATCCAATTTTTTAAGAGAAATATTATTGATCTCTTCCAAAATGTAAACTCTCTTAAACAATCTCAGATAGAAATCTTAAAAAGAATGTTGTGTAAATGAATTGAAATTTTAAAATAATTACCGTTAAATAAAAACTCCGGTAACATTATAAATAAATGTAGTTCACAAAAACACAACAACAAATACTAAAAACTCCACGAAAAACAACTTGCATCCATTTTGTATTTTTTGAATTTTTAAGTTCCGGAAGCTTTAGTTTTACTGTAAATTTCTAAAATAAGGGAACTTCCTCTCTTTTGAAATTCGATTCCCGGTTTGTTGATAAAGTCGTATGAGTGGTGTTTGTTGAGTGTGCGGATATTTCCTATTTCGGTAAAATTTAAAACTGACCAAATCGAAATTCTTCGTTAAAGTTTTAAATTTCTTTTTCTTTTTTATTTAAATTTATTTATTTTTTTGATTTTATAATTATTTTGTATTTATTTTTGTATTTTATTGTTATTGTTTGAAATCACGGTGAATGATTTTTGAAATGCAAGACACGTGACCGTTTCGTTGTTTGTAAACACTTGAGTATTTTGATAAATTCCTCAGGTAAACGTATTTAAAGGTAAAGTCTTCCTTTTTGTTTTATCAAAGTCTATCTTTTTTTTTTAAGTTCAAAACCGACAACTTCCGTAAAATGTTAAATTTTTTTTAATTTCCGCCCGTACGCGTTGACATCCAAAACGCAACTAAGACCGTTCCGAAAATATATCCACCTTAGATGGACGTCGTCTTATTTGATGACGGCCATCCCGTTGAATATGTCTTCACTCTTCTTTCTCATCTCTCTGTTATCGTGCCTCGTGAGGTTGTATATTCTACAGAACCGTCCTTCGTCGTCGTCGGTCGTATCGTTTGCAACCATAGTCCAAAAGCTCAGTTAAATAGAAAAAACAACAACACAAAAAAAAAAATACACACTACAATAGGGAGCGTATTTTCGAAAAGTGTGAGCGAAGCGTTTCTAACATTCTATTTACACCAAAAAACCACAGTACGGCTCGGACGGATCTCGCTGGCTAGCAAAGCATCCGATGTCCAATCGGAGATGATTTTTAGAATTTTTTTTTGAGCATACACGGAGCCGTAAATACACCACAGAAGGCTTTTGTGATCTTTTTAGGTTTATTTCTAGACCCTCTAAAATATCATATTCAATTATTACGTGTGTCGGGAGTAAACGAGAAAGAGCTACAGGAATAGAATGAAAAGTAGTTTTGCCAGATCATCACTGAAACTGATGACGACATAAAATTGAAATAAGCACGCCGCACTGTTATGCCGCCTAACGTACATATATTTTTGAGGCGGCCGGTACGGTTGGCTGGATACCCGACAATCTTATCAGTGGTGTATTTTTGTTTTGTTTTTGAAACTTTGAAACAAAAACAGAAAAATGCAAGACTTGTGCGCCAGATTCTTGTTTTATTTGTTTTTATTTTTGAAAAAAGTTATTTTTGTGCTGAAAGAGAATTTCGTCGAGAATGAAATTGTTGAACAATCGCCTAGAGTTTCATTAGCTAGCATTATGGATGAAGAAGAAAAGGCAATCTTTTTGGCTGATTTCTTATACCAAATATGGCAAGAACATCGCGTTTATGGCAAAATATTTATAAATAACATTTAACGGTAGTAGAGGATCGGGAAACGAATGATGAATTACACTTTTGTAATAGGGATTTCCACATTAAATGAACAAACATATGGAATGCTTATTTTTGTTTACTTGAGATAGGCATATGGGGGCGTATACGTGATATTTTTTGTATCAATTAAATTATTATCAATTGAAGATCTTTGGGTATGATTTTAAGTGAATGGAAGATATTACGACTAGTGAATATATTTTATAGAAAAAAGATGACTTTTGTCCTTATTGTTTCATTAGGGGCCGGTTATAGCTATCAGTAAAATCCATCAGTAAAATTTGAAACAGGAGGAATCTGAAATGTTTTACTGATGAGCGTTTATAGCAATCAGTAAATTTACGTCATTAAATTAAATGTCACTTTGAGGCTTCGCGTCTCAGACAATTTTTTTACTGTTGCTTTCATCAGTACAATTTTTAATGATGTGATCGGAACAGTAAAAAATTGGAACACCAACAGTAAAACGAAATGGATTTTTTTTTGGCAGTCAGCTGTTCAGTAAAATGAAATTTCATCAGTAAACAAATTAAATGGATTTATAAATTAAATAAAACTTTAAATGCATTGTTTCTTTTTGAAAATACTTGAATATAGGATTCATCTTATTGCATCAATCGTTCGCTAGAAATAAATTTGTAACATGTTCAAAAACTAAAAACAAAAATTTTACTGATGGATTTTACTGATAGCTATAACCGGCCCCTTAGGATTATATAATAAGAGGTTTCATTTAATTTTTTGTTCTTTTTTAATTAGTGCACACTCAATATTCCTGAATATTGCAATGACTTTGAAAAACAGAGTTTGGTAAGGCATTTCACATTCGAGTAGTACGGCTAAAGAACGGATCTCTGGATTTGACAGTGCGACCGAAGTTGGGCTCGAGGGTAAACTAAGGAGCATTCCTAGTTTACGATTGAACTGTTAAAGGGGAGGAATGAAGTTGGCTATTTCTTTAGAGCATAAACCGTTAAAATAACGGTAAAACAGAGTGAGACAAGAAACCTTCAAGCGACGTTTATGATCCAATTCGATGAATCTAAATGATCTACGTTCAATACTGCCCAAGAGGCTTAAGTAAATTAAAGGGACACCAGCGAAGAGATGGGAGTTATACTCAAGGTTTGGACGTATATAAGTATTATAGATAATAGCGAAAAACTTCTTGCATTGTTAAGAAAATCTTAAGGTCTTGCGGAATTTTCGACGACATCACTTATGTGATCGTTCCACAAAAGGTGGTTGGTGATACACATACCGATAATATAGAGATCTTCAGTCTCAATGATGTAGGTATGTAAGTGCCCTCAATGGATAATGGCAAGAGGGGTATATCTCGCTTTAACGATGTAAGACAGCATTGGGTTTTCGAAGCATTAAATTCCACATGTTTTCGTATTCTCAATCAAAAAATTCAGTTTCAGTTCAGTCGGATTTAATGAGCTTATCATATTTTGCCGTTGCAGTTCCACATCCGAAGAGAAGGGATGTGAGTCAAAAATACCGTGAATGCATTGGATTGCAGATTGCAGACAGGACAAGTAGTATTGGATGGGTTCAAGTCTCAAAACCACATAATAAATGCTGGTTTGAAAATGTAAGGTTAGACAAAATCAAAGAATTATTTTCAAAACGTCGCTTTCACTTTTTTGTGTTCCCTTAGGCAAAATAAATTCTTTAAAGTTTTAACAGATTTTAATGTCCGATAATCCCGCACCAACAAAAATATAATTGTAAATATACGTATAGAAACTCTCAATAGCTGAGCATTGCAAATTTTCATTGAATCTAAACTTTTAAAAGGTCCGTAAAGAAAACATTTATTTGAAACTTTTAAGAGTTTTGGTTGTAAAATGGAATACAAAACTTAACGAAACTATTTTGGTTCAATTGGTGTGATACATGTATATGCAGATTTTGTTCCAAAGTCTTATAATTTTCATTGTCAGATATTGAGCTGATTCAATTTTTCGTCTGCCCTAAAGATTTACTACATATATAATGACAATCAAGACATGTTCAGCAATTGTTAGACATATCGACAGCTGACAATTTCAAATGTAGTCTGACTATGGCTGACAATGACGTTTCTGGCAATGGGCAGGTTCAGAAAACATAAAAAAGGACTTCATTTTCTATTAACTACAATCTTTATAAATAAATAAAAATAAATTAGGTGGCGCAACAGTCCGTAGAGAACCAGGGCCTAGTTACTTAGAACTCTCAATCATTCCTTTGTAAGGGTAATTGCGCATGGATGGAAATAAGACGAAATCAGTTAGTTAATTGTTCATTAATTTTAAACTTGAAACTTTACTTGACTCACTTGACTGTCTTTTTCCATCAGAAGTTATTTTTAGGAAGTGTCAAAAAAAGTCGTATAAAAGGTATATTCTAATATGACAATCAACCCTTTTACACAAAACTTAAAATAAAATTGTTCAATAAATCACACGGTTATAAAGTTCAGCTTTTAGTTTAATACAAAAACAAAATCAGCTGTCATTTTGACATACGTAGACTTGACTTGATAGAAATGGCTGAAACACAAACACGCTTCAGCTTCGACTCAGTCTGCGTTACGGTGGGCCTGCTTTAAAGTTGCTTTAAATGACATTTCTAAAATGGCACTTCTGTCATAAGCAGCTGTTATTTGTTCTCAAAAGTTTGTTTTAATTTTTCGTGCAGTAAAAAATATGAATTTTGAATTCCAAAAAAATTGAATTTATCGCGGAAGTAGCTTACACAATACACAGCCTATCGTGGGTATGCTCATGGAGCAAGAAGAAGCGCAGACTGAGAGATGTTGGTGGGTTCGGGAGCTCAATCTACGGATTTCTTCAATCTATGAGGAGTTCTTCGAAACTCATTTTCTGTTCTATGTACAAAAATAAAACGTTTTCAAGAAAAAACTGTATAGTTATTCAATGTATGTGTCAATAACTTACCTTTTAACTAATCCTAATAACCAATGGTTATTCCTCCAAAAGCAAATGTATTTTGTTTGTTGATTTTTTTTTACAGCTGTTGAGCTGTCAGACAAAGCAAATGTTCAGCAAATTTGAACTAGAGTTTCCGTTTGGAGTCACATTACGTTCTTTTTCTTACGATTGTCAAACGAAGCGTGAGGTCAAAGCTTCATTGTGATAGCATGCATTGAATTCCTATGGCTGAAGTGTGTTTCTGTTTCAGCCATAAAGGAGATTTTGCTTTACTTATTTTCCAGTCAACTTTCCAATAAAGTTGCCTTAATTGGAAGGCACTTTTTTGGCAGCTGGGAAATCTGATACTACAAACTTGCCTTGCCTTCAAGTATCTTATGTCATATGAACTAGCTCAATATTATCAAAAAACTTGTAAGTGCATACGATTTTAAGACATTTGTGACAATTTCTTCTCTGACAGATCTGACTTTTTGTAAGAACTGACAAACGTCTGTAAATAGCTTTTAGTGATGAAATTAAAACGTGTTTTGAAATCGATATTTAGTAAGGGTCAAGAGAATATGTTAGTAAGTTTTTGATTTAAAGTACCTACCAGGTGCCGTTAAACTGAACATACAATTAATCACTTATTTAGAAGATTGCAAAATGTTTGCGGATATTGAAAAATTGTGATCCTACTTTTGCAATTTCTGAAGTAAGCAAATATTGTCTAATAAGTGTCAACAAGGCAACAATAAATCCTTAATCGATTTAAAGTGGTATAGTATTTGGTCAACTGTCACGTATAAGCTTGCCATATTTTGACGTTTGTCAAGTAAAAATACGCCATTATTAAAAATGCAACGACACATGCATGCAGTATAATTCCTTGCAAAGTTTTTGGCTTTAGTGAACTATTTTCTTATTGTACATTTTTGAAGTTAATGTAGATAAACAAAAATTAATAAAACAAAAAATCTAAATGTGCTTTTTTTTTAAATACAAAACCCATAAAATTAAAATACATACAAATATTTAAGAAAATAAAAATAAGACACTACGATATTCCTTCCTCGATTGGCCAAAAATAACCACAACTACAAGAAAAAAAGATTCAGTTTTGGTTTTGGCCACTTGTTGAAGTCAACACACAACTTTTTGGGGTACCAATTTGTTTTTCTTCTTTGTTTTCATAAACGATGACGCATTTCACGAAATCAATTAGCTCGTTGTTAGTGCGTTGATTCATGGCTTGCAAGTTAGGGTTGCCATATTAAATTATTGCTTCCGTAAAAAAATAAATAAAATAATAATCATACAAAAATGCCGTGAATAAAATTTCCCCTAAAATTCCCTTTTCATTAATAAACTATAAATAAAGATTGCAAAATACTCAAGTTCTTACCAACGCAACGTTTCAAGACATCGATTTCCAAGGGAATTTATTTTGATATTTTGTCTGTGAAAACTTAATTTCACTGGAATAAATTCACGAAATCTGGGTTGGAAACAAATTTCCCTATCCAGAGGGGAAATTTTAAAGTCCTTCGAAATACCTTTTAAAATGTAGGTTGAGACAATCTAGTCCTTCCCATTTCAATAACCTATTGTGATTAGTGAGCCATTTAAATTTTTAAGTTAGAAAATATCGACTATTCACAGATGAATTATGACATTTATATATTATGGCTGGCAACCCAGTTCCAATTTGATGGGAAAATAATGAGGTTTTTGAAAGTAAAATCTCTTTTCGAAACAACATGACAGCGCGTTTTATTGTGTGAATTTTCCTTAGGTTTTTTGTTAGTTCTGGGAAAGAGGGCTTTCACTCAAATCTCATTTTTGTGTATTATGAACATTTTGTACATCTGACAAATGATTTCACTTTATTTTCTTCTCGCTTTGGTAGGTATTTTCTCTTGTGAGTTTATTTTTCCCCCATTTCCCGATATACATTCCGACGAGAAATGAACATTGTGTCATACGTATGTACCTACAGATCGGTCGTTCGTCGAGTCGCGTCTCGGTCGATTCTCACGATCACGATCTGATTTTTTTCTGTTTTTCAAAATGAGAGAAAAGTTCTTAATTTGGAACGCAAGTTTTCGAAATATGAGTAAGTTGCCTAAATTTGGTAGATAGCAGAATGCGGCTTTAATTTCGCATTGCTACCTTTGGCAGCATCAGTATATAGGAGAGTAGTGGTTTTTGAAATCATTTATGTTTTTGGTCGTATGGTTGGTGGTGTGGCGGCGAGATTGTATATTTCAAAAAAAAGAACGTTTCTGCGTGAGTGTGCTCTAATTTTCGTTTTTTATTTTTATTTTATTTTATTTTTTCACCGAAAACAGGGTAGAATGGAAGGTGATCGTGTGACTTTTGAATTGAGGAGTGTGTATTTTTGGAGTATTTTTTTCAGTTTTCTTATGAGTTGCGTTTGCGTTGCGTTGCGTATGTCTCTTTAAGTCATGATGATAATATCGAATATTAGGAAATTTAAATGGAAATTGACAAGCTGTCAGAAATTTTGGATAGCTGTCAGTTTGAGTTGGCGTTTTAAATCAGTTTACTGAAATTTCTGACTGACACTTAAAAGAGAGGTAGTGTTATTTTAACTTGACCTAGTAAACTAGTGAGGAATTTTTTTTTTTTAAATAAAAATGTATTTTATTTATCTTTAAAGCGATGTAGACTAAAAATAAAAATAGAAATGAAGGAAGGGAACGAAATATGGTAAATTGTGAGTGACTTTTTTAATAAAGTGGAAGGGAGCATTTAATGGAGGTGTTTTATGTGTAAAATAAATTTACATGCGGGTTAAATTCACTAGAGCAACGACATGTGTAGTTTTAAGAAGGTATAGAAATTGCCTTATTCATGTTACACACGAGGCAATGGTCGCGTTCAGCAATCTATCCAAAGCTGTCCAGCTGGCTATGTTCAATGTTCAAATATTTTATGCTCAGATGGAACCATTTAAAAAATAAATCATTAAATTTTTATCTACACGTGTGAACCCAAAATTTAATTTTATGACAGTTTTTAAAAACGTCTAAAAATTATGATAAACTCTAAATGGATAAAATATTATTTATTGTATTTTTCCATTTAAGTATTATTTATATAATTATTTATATACCTAATTTAAAATAGTTTAAAGAAAGAACAAACGAAAACATATAAATCTATTATTAAATACATTAAATATCAATAATATCAAACCATTCACCTAATTTTTGGGAAAAAATTATAAATTATTGGTAAATAATATAATATTAAAGTTTGAAATTACCATACAACTCTAATACTTGCACCACTTGTGCGACGTCAAGAGTAATCGGTCATAGATTTGTTTTTATGGAATTCGATATCGGCATAAATATTAACAAAATTGATAAAATAAAATTTAATACCTATGAGAGGTGTTTTGAAGTTTTACAAATATGGTAACCTTTACCAATTCTTATAATAGTTCGGAATTTTAATTTTATTTTGAATGATTTTCTGATTTTATTGAACCCACGCATCAAAACATTGATTTTTCAATTTCGAAGACAATGTGGCGACGATGATGATGATGATGATGATGATGATGGTGATGATGACAAAGAAATGTTTTGATAATTTGTCATCACCCACAATTTTAAACCAAATTCATATAAATAAAGTCACAATTATTATTTTTGGAAAGTCTAGAGTTTCTGGAAATGGTTAAATGCTTATTCAAAAGAAATAAATAAAAATTAGAAGAAAAAGTTTAAGTGTCGTTTGAGTAGGTTTATTTTCTTTACTTGTGATTAATACATAATAAGACAAAGGAGACAACATTTTTAAATTTAAGTCAAATCACTTTGGCGAATTATGGTAAACAAATAAAAGGTATACATTGGTCTTATAGTATTTGATCTTGAAATTAATAACACATAGTAGATCGACGAGGGTAAGGTTTAATACTAAGCTGAACTTTTGAATGTACAATTTTTGGTATTTATCGCTTTTTTAAGGTCTGCGTTTTCATTTGGTATAATGTTCAGAATCTCGAAATAGCAGGATATCGAGTTTATATAAATTTCGTTTTACAACAAATTAATTCCACATGTGCAGACCCATTTGTTGGCATTTTTACTTGGCAAGTTTTCCATTCGTAAAAAATTTCGAGCTCAAGATTTTAATCAAACATAACAAAAACAGTAGCCCCGTACCAATTTTTTGCCAAAAATTGAAAATTAAAATTTTCTCAAAATCGATTTTTATTAAATTTTTTCTAAACATTTTTTTTCTTGACTTGGGTTTTCTCAACAAAAAAAACAGAAGTGTACCCCAAAAGAACCATTCTTAGGTTTTTAAGTTTACTCATGAACTTATTTCAATAATTTTTCTGCACAAGCCTCATACTGTTTTAATAATATTTGATGATCAAAAATGTCATTATTTATTTTTGGATTTTTAAAAATAATATTCAATTTTTTTTTTTCAAAATTCGATATCTCAACGAACAAACGAACGAAATTCAAATGTAAAATGTATATTTATAAGCACTTAATAAATTCATACCAAAAATATTTACTAGACAAAATTTAAAATTAAAAAATAAATTTAAAAAAAAAACGCTCCGATTTTCGAAAAAAAATTATTAAATCAAGGTTGTAATGACGCATTACAAATCTACAACGAAAACACTAACAAATTACATGCGTTCTGTCACTACACCGAGCATTGAGTTCACACTCAATTCAACTGGGCCAAAACATGGTGACGTAATGGGCAAAGCTGATTTTGTCATTCGCAAAAATATAATTCACACTAGGTTGTTACCAAAAGGTTGCCTAGTAGAACCGAACGAGACTAACAAAAACACCGAAGAAACAGGAAGAAAAAGAAGAAAGTTAAAAAGAGAGTTAAAAAGAGTGAACCGGGCCGCAGAAACCAATTGGACTTCGATCGCCGCCAAATAAGGACCAGTGGTAAGTAAGTTGGATATAAACAGAGGCTTCCACCCACCAGAGGTAAGGGGCTTCTTGTGAAATATTCAAGTTTAATTAATTTACCAGCTTCGGCTGTGTGTTACCGGTTTCGGCCGTGTGTTACCAGCTTCGGCTGTGTGTTACCAGCTTCGGCTGTGCGTTACCAGCTTCGGCTTTGTGTTACCGGTTTCGGCCGTGTGTTACCAGCTTCGGCTGTGTGTTACCAGCTTCGGCTGTGTGTTACCGGTTTCGGCTGTGTGTTACCAGCTTCGGCTGTGTGTTACCAGCTTCGGCTGTGTGTTACCGGTTTCGGCCGTGTGTTACCAGCTTCGGCTGTGTGTTACCAGCTTCGGCTGTGTGTTACCGGTTTCGGCCGTGTGTTACCAGTTTCGGCTGTGTGTTACCAGCTTCGGCTGTGTGTTACCAGCTTCGGCTGTGTGTTACCGGTTTCGGCCGTGTGTTACCAGTTTTGGCTGTGTGTGTTACGTACGATAAGAAGCGATTCCCCGCGTAACGGCGATTACCCCAGTCTGGACCGAATGGACGGAAGAGACGAACCCCGCGCCGCCTGCTGACCGACGCCATATCGCGTAGACTACTTGAGACCAGCAATACAAGCCGGAATCCAGATGAGAAGAAGTATTGCCAGAAATCTGAATTAAACAAAAAAGGCATGTTAACCGACTAATGAAATAAACCCAAAACAATATAGAGTTAATTACAAATAAAGACAAAGACCTACTGATGTTAAATTTCGGTGTTTTATTTAACTAACCCTGGACACCGTGAGCATACCCCAGCTGAGAAAATTTAAAACACCCTCACAAGGTTTTGGCAATGGCATTTAAATTTTTGAAGAAAATCTTATTTTGCAGGTTCATTTTTTAATCTTAAAATACATGAAATATTTTTAAACAGAGTCTTTGCATAAGTGAGCAAATTCGTGCGACCTAGTCGTTTTGTAAGAAAACAATTCTTTGAATTTTTCTAAAAACTTCATCAAATGTTTACAACAACATTTTGTATAAGATTAAATAAATTTTAAGTCAATATCTTTTTTGTATTCAAGAGGTACATATAAACAGTTTGTATCAATTTTAAGTAGTTTTTTCAAAAATTTTTTATTTATTCGGAACCATATATCAAAACATTGTTATCAATAGTATAGGGTTTTTCAATTGGCGCGGGTAGATTTTGGGGCCCATGGCGTCCATTTTGTTTTGGTGACATCTGTCAAATCCGCCGAGGTTGCAGCTGCCATTTACCGATATTTTGTTGCATACGTAATTGAACCATATCATAATAAAAAGAAATGACAATAATTTCCTAAAATTTTTGTTTAATTTAATATCAACATCGGCCCTTAAAATTTAACCACCCTTTACAATCATTTTTTGCATATTAACAAATATTTTCAGTAAAAATAAAACCTATAACAATTGTGTACAATTGTGTTATATACAATTTAATTGAAGGCGGTATCATTATGCGTACGTGAGATATTTGGCATTAACCAAATTTTGCACTCTTTTTGTGCAAATGTCATTAAGAAAAGCATTTATCAGAGATGTGTAATTATCTGTAATACAAATTTCAAAACCTGTACTGGTTCTTGAAATATGAAGGACGACAAAAGGTATTCTAAAGGCATAAACGTACGGAAGTATAGACGTACTAACGTACGTACACAGGCGCACACCAGATATATCCTAAGATTAAGACCTTGAAATGTAGAGAAATTTTAAACAGAATTAGAATAGATGCAAAACTTTACTAGCAGTTTTTTTTGCAAAAAAAGCGAAAGCAAAAAATGTTTTCAAATTCAAAATACTTGTATGATGTAGAATGATGTTTTTGATATCTGATAAAAAAGAACAATTTTTCCACAAAATATTCTTCAGAAAAAGTTGAGATATTCACTTAAAATATATGTAGTTTTATTCGAAATATGGTTTTTAACATCTTGTTAAATTTTAATGAAATTCAATAGAATTTTTTTTTTCTAAATCCTAGAAAAATACTGACTTAGTTCTATCTTCTAATATATAAAGTTCTCCTGTCACAGTGTTAGTTGCCATATTCCTCCGAAACGGCTTAACCAATTTTAATGAAATTTTGCATATATACATTCGGTAGGTCTGAGAATAGGTTCTTAATTTTTTTTTTATATTCCTAAGTGCTATTATTTAATTGCATCATCATCGTACACGGTGCAACGATCTTACGATAGTATTCAGTGACGCTATGTACAATGAAGCATTGATTACTATTGAGGATCTTTGCATTATCATCGCCAACTTACCACTCAGTCATTTCCGTATGCATTCACCAAATCGAAATGCATCTAATTTAATAGACACTAAATTGAATCGTGAGCTACAATACAATACTGTAGAAATGGGACCGGTTGTTGCTCGTAATGTCCCACTAATGAATGAAGAACATTGAAAAATGTATGACCACATCATGCTCGCAGTTTCGGCAAGACAAGGTGGATTCTTTTTTTGGATGCACCAGGTGGAACTGGCAAAATAGTCCTTATTTCCCTAATTCTTGGTAAAATACGATCAAATAATAGTATCGCATTGGCTGTTGCAAATTCTGGTATTGCGGGAACTTTATTGGTTGGAGGCAGAACAGGTCATTCAGTATTTAAACTGCCACAGTGCTGAAACAGTGTAAGATTATCATCTGGGATGAATGCACTATGGCACACAAACATTCGCTTGAGGCGTTGAACAATACTTTGTTTTCAAGTAATTTTAGACAGACACTTCCAGTTATTCCACGTTCAACGTACGCTGATGAGATCAACGCGTCCTTAAAATCATCGCCACTGTGGCGTAATGTTGAAAAATTACAACTGAGAGTAAATATGCGTGTTCAAATGCTTCAAGATCCATTCGCTGAAACATTCTCAAAACAACTGTTAGGTATAGGCGACGGAGAAGTTACTACAGATGAAACTGGATGCATAAAATTACCGGTCGATTTTTACAAGATGCTCTCATTGACAAGTGGCCTATTGCACCACCTTACAAATTTGTGAATTACAAACGTTTTTACCACAAATTTGTAAAAAATCAAGTTTTGTGTTTTGTAAAATTCTGTAGGCTAAAAAATTGCAGTTGTCATTAACAAATTACAAATTCGGTTGCGAGACAAAAATTTTGTAATTGTAAATCACAATCAAAAAAATTGTGATAAATCTACTTTATTGTGAATTTCTGTTGCACAATGTGAATGAGGTTCACAAATTTGTGTCAGTTTGTGAAAAAATTCTACAGGCAAAAGACCGTGTGTAAATTTGTCTACAAATTTGTTATTCATAATTAAGATGTCTTTGCGTAGAAGGCACAGCAGTTATTCGGAAGCGGATGGCATTGTAATAAAAAAAGTTTATCGTCCGCGTCAAAATTATAATTTCGAACAATATTTTAATTTCAATGAACGATTCTGACTGAGTTGTTCTAAAGCAGAAGAAATAATTAATATTATTGGACCCGGAATAAAACACAAAACGGACAAAAATTGTGCATTAACCCCCAAGACAGCAACTTTTAACAACTTTGCATTGGATGGGTAACGGAGGGCAATATTCCATGGCGTTGGGGATATGCATGGTATTGATAAGTCAACAGTATGTAGATGTGTCCAACGGGTCTCCAAAGCTATCGTTGACCTTTTATATGAGGACGTTTTCAAATAGCCGAATCAGATTGAAGAAATATCTCAAAAATTTTACGCTATTGTACGGTTCGTAAGCATCTTCTTGTTCAAATTTTCTCTCAAATCAAAATTATTAAGGTATACCACGTCTTTGTGAATGCATTGATGGAACGTTAGTTAACATTGATGCACCAAACAATTTTGAAGCTGCTTATGTGGATAGACATGGAAGTCATTCAAAAAATTGTATATTAGTATGTGGGCCTGATTATGCGTTCTATTATGGCTATTTGAACTGACCCGGACTTCTTGCGAAGAAGTCCACTGTATATAGTCGATTTGGAAATGGTTTTCGTTTCGGCCTTTTCCCAATGGCGTTTTACTAGGAGATACCGGGTACCCTTGCAAAGACTGGTTACTTACACCGATTTTACGAGAAACTTCCCCTGTGATTGAACGTTATAATCGGGCACACAAATCTACTCGAACAATAATTGAAAATTCGATTGGCATATTGAAAGAAAAATTTCCATGTTTAAAACATTTGAACTTTGAAAAAAATTGTGATTTAAATTTGTAACTTACAACTTCCAAGCATAAATGGTGCAACGGTTAATTGTAGGTTTACTGTACAATTCGTAACTCTCATCACAAATATGTGATCCCACTTATTTGTAGTTGGTGCAAAGCAAATTCAAATACAAAATTTGTGGTTGTAGATTACAAGTACAAATTTGTGGTTGTAATTTTTAAACTGGTGCAATAGGGCCCTGATATTTCCCGATGTACACAGACATAATACAAGTCATGAGTGGCCGGCAGAAAGAGCAATTTAAGCAGCAAAAAATGTGTATGTCAACGAATTAAATCTCAAGATACAACATTTGTTACCAGGAGACTTGGTGTCATACAAATCTATTGATACAGTTTGTGATTTTGAACTCATTGGATTTACCAGGCATGCCACCGCATAATTTACAACTAAAGGTTGGATCTCCGGTAATTTTGCTTCGTAATTTGAACCTACCACGGTTGTACAATGGCACGCGGTTAGTAACTAAAAAATTAATGAAAAATGTTATCGAAGCCATAATTCTAAATTGAAAATTCTGAGGTGAAAGTATTTTATTGCCGCAAATCCCTATTATACCCACAGATGTGCCAATTCAATTCAAACGCCTTCAATTTCCAATTAGATTGGCATTTGTCATGACTATCAATAAGCCTTAAGGCCAATCGATGTCTGTCTGCGGCTTTGATTTGAGGACTTCATGTTTTTCACACGGACAATTATACGTGGCGTGCGCTCGAGTGGGCAAACCATCCAGTTTGTTTTTATTGGCGAAAGATGGGATCACAAAAAAAATTGTACACTCTGTTGCAGTAAGAGATTGATATTGTTTTTTCTTGTAGTATAGCCATAATAAGCGATATGTATGTAATTTTAAATAATTAATTTTAATAAATTAAAAACATTTTTTTTTGGTGATTTGTTATTTTAGTATTTTTATCACCGTTTTCAGTGCCTTATACCTCTCCCACTTAAATACCACATCCATAAACACTTATAATAATTTAGTTATTTATTTCTAGCAAAATATTTTCTAGAAAATATTTATATGACAAAACAACGTTTGTCGGGTCAGCTAGTTATATTATATATTATAATAATTATCTTGAAAACAACGAATACGGTTTGCGGTATAATATCGTTTTTATGAAAATGTCAATAAGCAATTCGTATATTTAAGGTTTTGGAGCGATTGTGATCCATTGTCTTAAACGTAAACCTTATCTTATACGTGGTCCAAAAGAAAAAATTCTAAAAGTGGTAGATTACAAGAAATCAGTGACAAATCGTGATCACCTCTTCGATAAATATCACGGTCAGGACATTTTTCTTACGCCCGCTGAGCCATCCTGTTGTAAATGTATTTTAAAAATCAACTAAACAACTAAATCTTGAGGATGGAGAGGCCTTTCAAAAATTATTGATAACTTTCCTGAGCCTCAAATGGATTTTGAAGAACCCAATTAGCAAAAATATTTCGTTGCTGTTGAAAGTTTCTTTTTTAACCACCTTCATGATGACCTGAAATTGTTTTAGTTTTATGGAGTTTTCACCATTTTTGAAGTGAATTGAAAATGACACTTCTTATTGGAAAACCAATTATTTAAGGATTCTTGCCTCTTCTACATTTAAAATTTAACGAATAATACGAAAACCTAAGAGTCTGGAACTAACATTTCCATATTTGCTCACTTAAAAATTGTATGCTCCTATATTTGTTAAGGATTATTATTATCTGCTCAAGCATGGAACAACTTCATTTAAGTGGGTATACCTACTTCTTAAAATCAACTTTTTCGAACTTCAGTCCAATTCTATTCATATAAATGGTTTCAAGTCATAATAATCATCATCCAACTCTCTATAGTCTCTACATTGTACCATGTATGATTCTATTTTCATAAAATTCCATTTATGGTTAAGATTGCAAGAGTTCTATTTCAATCCATGGTATAAGTACTTGAACGCGTTGGTGGAAACCGTAGCACTGAGCACTCGCTCTTTCGAAACACACAACACCGATTACGCATATTGTATGAGTGCGTATATACTTATAGTATACTGAATCTGAAGCTGATGCTAAATGCCAGCTTCAAGTTCTTTTCTTGTTAGTTTTTTGAAGTCACAAATAATCCCAATAAGGGAATCTATACATATTCGTACGAGTATATTTACTTTACTCAGCTGCTGCACTTCCACTCTCTATACCTATTGTATATCGTGGTATATAGAGCCACCTATATTCGATTCCGTATAACCAAAAATGCGCCTACCAATTGACAGAAAACGTAAACCATATCAAGAGAAAGATGAAGTCTTTTGGTTTTCTCGACGCGTCTTAACCTAAAGCTAATCAGGTAATAGTTAGGGAGTTAAAGTTAACATTAGATTTGTTAGAACTGTTGTTCTTATCCAATTGTATTAAAAATAAAACAGAGAATCAAAGTGACAAAAAATCTATTTTTAGCCATTTCCCAATAAAAGACAGTTCTGTACATATTAATACAAAAATTCATTACTTTAAATTATCCGTTTAATCCGGATATTAGTTATGGACTATAGTATAAGAGGTCAGGGTAATGTCACCAACCGAATTGTTGCAAGCATCGATTCTTTTGAGGTAATTTTCGACCACATTTTGACACATATTGCGCGATATCTCAGCCATAACTTGAAGAATTTTGGGTTTTAAGTGCTCGAGAGTTAAAGGTTTACCTGAATAAAAACGGTCTTTCGCGTAGTCTCACTAAAAAATAGTCCAGCGGTTTCAAATCGCATGATCTTGGTGGCCAGTTGATATCGCCACGACGAGAAATTACTCTGCCAGGAAATGTCTAAAGCCGTATTCGTTCGAGTTATATGGCATGTGGCACCGTCTTGTTGAAACCACACATTCTCCAAGTCGTATCCTTCAATAGCAGACAAAAATAGTCGGTTATCAAATGACCATAACGCTCCGATAGTCTTTCCATCGTCGTTTTCGAAGAAGTAATGTCCAATCACACCTCCGAAGCAAGGACCGTACCAAACAGTGACTTTTGTGGATGTAATGGCCTCTCTTCAATTACTTGAGGATTCTCAGAACCCCAAATACAATTTTGTTTATTAACAAACCAACCGAGTGAGAAATTTTCTTCGTCGCTGAAAAAAATTTTGTTCGAAAAATCGCCGTCCACCGACTGTTGTTCAAGCACCCATTTGACGTATCTACGACGTTGTGAATGGTCAGCTGGATTCAGTTATCAGTTGTTGTGTGAGCTAGGCTTTAAATGGATGTATAAGAGATAAGATAAGATAAGATTAAATTCTTTATTTCGATAGTAAAATAACATTAATTTAAAGCTAAGAATATAAGTAAGAATATTAGGTTAGGTTAGGTTAAAGTGGCTGCGGATACAAAAACCACACACTTAGGCCAGAAGAAAAGGCCCATTGTGATACCACATTAATCTATAGAATTACTTCCCACTAGTCGAACCATTTTGAGCTTTTTATAAAGCGAAGGAGATATCTGATATCCTTTTTAGCTAGTTCGCTGGGATCATCAAAAGAGTAATCTCCCAGATGAAGTTTGCGTCTTAGTGAAAGAGCAGGGCAGGTGCAGTGGAGGTGAGAGATTGTTTCTTCTTCTTCCTCGTCCATACAGCTGCAGAATGCAGAAGTCATTTGAAGCTACACCAAGGCGTATTGCGTGTCTACCTATAAGACAGTGTCGTGTAAGGACACCTATTAGGGAGCTAATATGAAGTCTGCTTTGGGATAGCAAATCATTAGAGCGCTTTAGGTCCAATGAAGGTCATATTAGTTTTGTGGCTGCGAATGTTGGTAAATTGTGCCACCTAGAGTTTGCTATCTCGAAAGCTTTTTCTTTTAGCAGAAGTTTACATGTAGCTATTGGTATACCTATCTTCTCCCTTTCAGGTGAAATAGGTATGACAGTTCCATTTTTAGCGAGTTCATCAGCTCTAAAATTTCCTGCGATGTCTCTGTGGCCCGGCACCCAGCACAGGTGAATGTTAAATTGCTGCGCCATCTCCATAAGAGACGATCGACAATCGAGGGCCGTTAGAGATTTGGTTGAGACGCCGCCGCCGTCAAGAGACTTGATAGCAGCCTGACTGTCAGAGAAGATGCGTATATCAGAAGTTGATATCAACGTTTTCTCTTAGCCAGGAGACAACCTCTTTGATCGCTAAAATTTCCGCTTGGAAGACGCTACAATGATTAGGGAGGCGGAATGAGATGCTTAGATTAAGCTTTTCTGAGTACACACCACTACCAACTCCCTCATGATGGAGTGCCCAACATTGTTGTTGGTCCATTGAGATGACGCGTTGAGTCTTATAGCTGTACTCGCTGCCATTTGTTTGCTGAAAAGAGGCTGGGATGCGACCCACACTGATAACTTCCCATCCCGTCTATCGATTTGTCTTGCTTAAAAGTTTGTCTAAATGTATCAATTCTTACCAAATTTGCGTTCTATTTTTTGTAGATTTTATTTTTTTTTTTATGAAAAAACGGACTGTTGGATTTTTATAAAAAAATTATTGAATATAAAAAACAATATTTTCTGTGAAATAAAATAAGTTTGAAGCCAATATTTTTAATTTTTGAAAAGCTATTTGAGCCGAAAATCAATTTTTACCAACTTGTATTAATTTTTCTGTTTAGGTTTTTATTTTTTGTAAAAAAAAACTGTCAATTCGATTTTTCTCAAAATTTGTCCTAATGTTGAAAACAATATTTCTTATAAGTTAAAATTAGTTAGAAGCCATAATCTCAACTTTTTGAAAAGATATTTAAGTCGAAAATCAATTTTTACCAACTTTTGTTAAATTTTTTTTTCGGTTTTTAATTTTTTGTAAAAAAACTGTCAATTCTATTTTTTTCAAAATATTACTGAATGTTGAAAACAATATTTTTTGAAAGATAAAAGTAGTTTAAAGCCAATATCTCAAAGTTTTGAAAAGATATTTGAGTCAAAACTCAATTTTTACCAACTTTTTTTTATTTTTTTTTAGGTTATTATTTTTTGTAAAAAAACTGTCAATTCGATTTTTCTCAAAATTTTATCAGATGTCAAAAACATTATTCTTCGTTGCACAAAATTGTTTTGGAGATGAAATCATATTTTAGTCGTAAAATTTTCGAAGTGACAAATTTTTTTTTTCAGTTTTTTTGATTTATAAAAAAACCGTTAATTGAATTTTTTTCCAAAAATATAATTGTTTTGTATCACGTTACAATATATAATACAAAATTTAATTCAAGTCTCTAGCGTCATTGGTTCATGAGATATTTAGGGTTAACCAAAATTTTCACCCTTTTTTTAAACTGCTATGGTAAAAAAACCACCCACGCAATTTTCTTGAGAGCCCTTTCTGCATCTTTCTGCCTTATTATCTGTATAACAAAATTTATTTGAAGTCGATATCTCTTCTGGTTCTTGAGCTATGGACGACGAAAAAAACGTCGCGAACGTACGGACGTACGGACGTACAGACGTACGGACGTACGTACACACGCACGCACAGACATCTTTCTAAAAATCTTTTATTTTGACTCTAGGGACCTTGAAACGTCGAGAAATGTCAAAATTTTCAATTTGTCAAATCGGACCCATTACAATAACTTCCTATGGGAAGTTAAAAATGTCGAGGGGTGTCAGATGGAGGAGAGTGTCCAACGCTGCTGAGGGTGTGGTTCTCAAAGCCCCGCTAATGCAGAGACATGCAGTGCGTTGGACTCTGCTGAGTTTGTCGTAGTATGTGACTTTCTCCAGTGCAGTCCACCACATTGCAACCCCGTACATAAGTATTGGTCAGATGACCGATGTGTATAGCCAATAAGTTATGCGACGTTGAAAACCCCATTTATTTCCTATGGCTTTTTTGCAAAGGAAAAGAGCTGCTGTAGCTTTTTTAACTCTTTCCTGAATATTAGGTTTCCAACTTAATTTTTTGTCCAATATCAGACTAAGATATTTAGCCCCATTGGTAAAAATTAGTGGTACATCTTTTATTGAGGGAGGTACAATTTCTGGGATCTTGTATTTCCGTGTAAAAAGGACGAGGTCTGTTTTTTCGGATTAATACTGAGTCCGCAGTGGTCTGCCCATCTAGTGAGAATTTTGAGTGCGTTTCGGAGGAGGTCTCTCAGTGTATTAGGATGTTCTCCTATGACGGCGATAGCAACATCATCGGCATACGCAACCACTTTGTAGCCTTCTCTCTCAAGGGATATTAGTAGCTCGTTAACCACTATGTTCCACAGGAGAGGGGACAGAACACCATCTTGCGGAGTGCCTCTACTGACAGATTTTTTCGTACAAAAATCCCCCATCTTAGAGTTGATGATCCTGCTTTTTAGCATAAGATTTATCAATTCACAGAGTGAGTATTCGACGTTTAGGGTCGTCATAGCAGAAGTGATAGCGGATGTGTCAACGTTGTTGAAAGCGCCATCAATATCCAGGAAGGCCACCATAGTACATATATTGTTTTTGTTCTAGGGAGTATTCGATAGTTCTTACCAAGGTGTGCAAGGCTGTTTCTACCGATTTCTCTTTGCAGTAAGCATGCTGAGACATCGATAGTCTCTTATCAATGCTGTTACGTACATGGATATCAATCAAACGTTCCAGAGTTTTGAAAATGAATGATGATAGGCTAATAGGTCTTAGATCTTTAGGGTTGACATGCGAACATTTGCCCGCCTTGGGAATGAAAACTACCTTTACTTCTCTCCATCGCTGAGGTATATGGACCATATCTAGACAACTTTTAAAAATCATCTCACTAATGGGCAGAGTTATGTCAGTCGTAAATTGTAGCTCAGCTGGTATGATGTGATCTGGCCCTGGAGATTAGTAAGGTTTGAAACTATTCAGAGCCCAAGTCAACTTTTCTTTTCTAACAAGACCTTGAGGAAAAGTTAAGTTAATACCCGACCCAGGATGGTTTGTTGTATTAACGGATTTGGAGCTATGAGGGAAGTGGGTGTCAAGTAGCAGGTTTAGCGTTTCTTCGCAAGAGTTAGTCCAAGTACCATCCAAGTTTTTAAGATAACTAGGCATGGTTGGATTTGTCGAGAGAATCTTCCTTATCCTTGATGCCTCCGAGGATTCTTCTATTGAGCTACAGAAGGATCTCCAAGAGGATCTTTTGGCTATTCTCAATTCCTGTTTATATTTTTTGAGGGATTCCTTATAAGAGTCCCAGTCTTGTGGATGTCTAGTCTTTTTTACACGATTAAAAAGCCTTCTACAGCCTTTCCGGAGTATACCCAGTTCAGCAGCCCACCAATATGGTTTCTTCTTTCCCCGCACTGTAGTGAGGGGGCAGGCAGTTTCCATGGCTTTATTAAGGGCTGCTGTAAGCTCGTCGACTTTTTGATCGAGTTCAAAAGCGCACAAGGGCGGATCATAAAGTTCTGGTTTAATCAGATTCTTCAGAGTTGCCCTTTATTTTGGCCAATCTGTTTTCCTATAGTTTCGGAATTGGATCGGTTTTGGGAACTCTTCAATAAGTGTGAATTGGATGTATCTATGATCGGAGAACGAGTGCTCCTTTGATACTCTCCAATTCAATATTTTATTTGAGAGATGTAACGAGACAAGAGTCATATCTAAAACTTCTTGAATATTAGTATTAGTATAAGAAAATAAAAACTGTATTTTTTAGTGGTTTTTCTTAACAATTTTTAAATATAACAGATGAATAATTTATTAACTTGAATATTTAAAAAAAATAAGATAAATAAAACAATTTTGAATGATTTTATAATCTTTAAAGATATGTATAGGTACAATTTTGACATGATTTGAAACACAAAAAATATGAGTTTAAATAGCTCTATTTTTTTGTGAGAAAATTTGTGAGAGGTCCGATCTATGGGGGACAAAGTTGAGATTAAGGATCTCGACTCTAGCTTTGAAAATGGTGCCGATAGCTTTCGGAGCCATTTCTTTACAAAAATAGTTTGAAGTTGATGACAATTGATGGTTTAAGCGCTTGTATATGTTTCTGCTTGCCGATGAGGATGCACTATGCAGGAGTTCTAAATAAAGTTTTTCATCAATTTAAGCTATCAAAACCGCGAACATATTTTGCCATTCCTCTACATTATTTTCCCTTAAGGAGAGTACTATATCAACTCCTACAGAAAGCGCGTTCCATTCTCTGAAGGGAGATGCATTTGTACGGAGCAGTCTTATCAAGATCGCCTTATAAAGCCCATTTTTTCTTTTCATAACCTTAGCTAAATAGTCGGAATGCCGTTTCAGATTCTGAATATGTATCGGTGCTATTCCCGATTCGACATGTATGGCGTACGTAGGTGTAGCCTTAGGCAGTTTAAAAAGTCTTTTAAAAAAGTATCTTTGTAAAGTTTCAAATTCCTCTATTTGAGCGTATTCAAAGGCTTCGACACCGTAACACAAGCAAGTATTTATTGTTGCATTGAAGACTTTGTACTTTGATTTTCACATACACATTGGGTTATCTTTAGATTGGGTATGTTCATGTTTGAACAGAGAGGTCGATAAGTTGGTTGCTAAAAAATTGGGCCACGTCAGGTTTAGGACCAGTTTGGCCTTCCTGGTTTTCTCTTTTGCATGATTGCTCCAGTTTATAGGTTATAGGTCAGCAATACACCTATAGATATTTAAACTCACTCACAATTTCAATACTCTCGTTGTTGACGTTCCATGATTCTTCAGCACGTCGTGCATGCCGCCTAGATTCAAGTATAATCACCTTGATCTTTCTAGTATTGATCCGTAAGCCCCAAGTTTCACAATATTCTTTAAGTCTATTGAGTTGCAGTTGTAAAGAAAATGGGTTATCCGCTAAAAGTACCAGATCATCTGCATACTTTAATCAAAGATTCGCCAAATATTACACCTCCCGGTAGGATTTCACAAACCGCATCAATATAAAGTGCAAACAAAATGGGACTTAGAATACATCCTTGGGGAACTCCCGCGGCTTTCGTTGAACTCAGAAAATTAGAATAAAATAGTAAACATTTTTCCCAAAGGATATACACATGTGATGTAAAGGATGTGCCGTTAGATAGTCCTAATTTCTGAAAACGACGGGTAATCGAAACATTCGGGTCTTCGGCAACACTTTCGCTTACAGAAGCGATATTTTCAGTGGTACGAGAAGAACGATGATACACATGCCTTACAGTATTTGTAACCAATCCAATCTCTTCAAATTTCTTCACAATTTTTCCAACTGCTTGCGTTGTTGGACGATTATGTAAACCATAATCTCCTCTTAAAGTACGATATATGGTGTTTTTTCAAAATTTGTATGCGTTGTGCGATAGTTAAGCGATCTATTTTCGTAAATGTCAGACTGACAAAAAAAATTGGTTTAACAACTTAGTTTGACAGGTGTCGAATTCCAGCTTTTGAAACCGTAAAATGGATAACCCGTTATTAACAAATTCTCCAACAGTTCTTCTGAAATTATTCGATCGGATTTCTCATAAAAACTCTAGGTCCGCTCTATCCCTGACATTGCTCGCATACAAGGATTAGTTGAGTGTTCTTAATTCCTGGGCTTTGGTTTTTGGAATGCAAAGCGCTAAAAATTTAATTTTATGTGGAATTCGGCTCTTTCCGGATAGTTTCGAATATCATATCATATCCGAATTTACTTTTGTTGTAAAGGGTTTTTTAATTGGTGCGGCTAGATTTTGGCGCCTGGCGGCCATTTTGTTTTGGTGACATCTGCCAAATCTTTTGTTTATTATTCAGTTGATTGTTCCAAATCATCATGGCAAATTAAACGATTGAATAGCACGTTCAAATAATATAACTTTATTCTCAAAATGAGTGTTCGTTAACGCAAACGTTGCGCGCATTGCGCCCATTTTACGGTAGACATGGTGGCCCTTCAAAGTCGACTCTTCAATGTTTGGTGGGCAAATTTGAGACGACCGGTTCAGTAAACAATCAAGCCAACACCCGTTCGTTAAAAGGACGCAAGATCGGCCGAGAAAATCGCCGTGGTCCGTGAAAGTGTACAGCATAACCCGAGGCAGTCTATTCCTCGCAGTGCACAAGAAATCGGCCTTTCGCAGACTTTAACTTGGCGAATTTTGCGTCAGGAATTGGGCCTACCCCCGTACAATATCCAACTGACTCAAGAGCTCAAAGTTAATGACCATAGACAACGCCGTTTGTTCGCTGATTGGGCTTCGAATCGTTTGGAAAAGGACACCAATTTTTGCCGAAAAATCATTTTTAGTGACGAGGCGCATTTTTGAATGAATGGCTGTGTCAACAAACAAAATTGCCGTATATGGGACGACACCAACCCACGCGAGGTTCAGCAGGTGATATTGCATCCTCAAAAAGTTACCGTTTGGTGTGGATTATGGACGACGTTAGTGAGGTGGTCACCGTGAACAGCGAGCGCTACATAACAATGATAACTAATATCTTATGGCCCAAAATTGAACCATATGGACCTAGACGACATGTGGTTCCAGCATGAACGATTTGAGGGTAAGGTTATCTCTCGAAGAGGTGATGTGAATTGGCCACCAAGGCCATGCGATTTGACTTTTTGCTATGAGGTTTCTTGAAGTCGCAGGTCTATGCAAATAAACCACAATCGACCGATGCCCTAAAGTTGAACATAACACAGGTCATCGCTCAAATTCAGCCGGATCTATGCGGAAGAGTCATTGAAAATTGGACCACAATACCACTCGGATCCGTGCCACCGTAAGAAGCCGAGATGGGCATTTGAATGATGTCATATTCCACAATTAATGGCATACATGCGCCTTTCAAATAAAAAAATAATTTTGTTAATACCTCACACACAGCTTATTTTATTCCATTTCAACATCTACCCGCCCTTATTGAAAGACCCTTTATTATAAGAATTCCTCCGTTCTACCGTAAATTGGACAGTACTCGAGCAAACAACATTATCCGAATAGTCCAACTGTCTCAATTCGTTACCCGGATTATCAAAACTATACCTGGGACTCGGATTCTATTTAAAATAATTATAAGACTCGTGTTAAGAGTCGTATAAAAAGTTAATAAAAAACTTGCCCGAGCTTAATTTCTTGAAATCCCAAAACTTTCAACATAGTCTTTTAGACTATAAGAAGATATCTCACGTCAGAGCTCCACCAGTGAAACGGAACCCAACTATTTGCACAGATTAAATGCTTTCCAGCCAAATATGGATTATGGCGCGAAGGTGTTTGGGCGGAATTTTTAGACGGAATCTTTTAACCAAATCCACCAGAGATACGAGTATAGGGTTAGCAAACTCAGCTTTCATGCTATAACAGAGATACGACTGCGACGACTTAATTTTTACAATTCTCTTAGTTTAAAATTTATATATGTAGGTACACAAACGCTGTTGTTGTTGTTGTTGTTGTTTTTGTTGCAGCATTTAAACTGTGTATTGAGGTACTTTTGGTTTTGGCTTCTATGATGATAATGATGATGGCGTTGTTTATGGTCAAAATATAATTTCCATTGGTAATGTAAAAGCATTATTACGAGTGGGGGAGGGGTGGGGGAATAAAGAATATACAATCCATACAATTTAGTTACTCGCTGTACTCACGCTAATGCAGATATGGGATTAAAGGAGGTTTTTGCGTTTAGGCTTTTAGACATTTTTTTCTTCATCTATATTTTGATTTTTATTTGTTTTGTGTTATTTGTTTGCCAAATTTGTGCGCGGGTTGCCCTACATAGCCGCGTCGATTCTGCGAGTTGGTATATAGGCCTACGCAAAAAAGCGATTAACTCATTTTCATGTTCAATTGTGGGATTAAATTGCGGTAAGTTGGTAGGTATATTATATTTTGTATAAGAGGTGATTCCAAAATTGGTGAAATGAAAGTATCCTTTTCGATTTGAGTCTATATGTGAGAAGGAGGCTACAGCAGTGAGGTTAAATTTTGTATTTGTGAGTTCAATTGGTTGGATTATATGCGCTGAGTCGAGTCAGCTCTTTATAATATTATAATCCACTGGTTATATAGGAAAATGGTAAATTCAAATAAGGAAATTGTAATTTTATGAGCTTTGAAATAAAAACTTATATTAAAAAAGATGTAACATGGCCATAAGAAACGAGATGCCATAAATGAGTAAAAGTTTTAAATTTACACAACAATAAAGAAGTAGTAAATTTACTTAAGACGTTCAAAAATAATTTTGTAACTTTACAAGTTCGATGCAAAATAGTTTAAATGATAAACAAAATAAGTAAAAGTCATAAAGTGATAGAATAGGTTAGCTTAGGTTAGGTAGGGTTAAGATGTCTGCTGAAAGGGAAAACCAACACACTTAGACCAATAGTTGGTTCGTTGTGATCAATGGCGAATTCAAGGGGGGGGGGGGTCGTAGGGGTCATGCCCTCCCTGGGAGATAATTTGTTTGTTTTTTCGTAGGATTTCCCTTCAATTCAAAACTTTTCGTATTGCGTTAATGGATATGACCCCCATTATATTTTGAATTATATATTTTGTGTAGGTATATGAAAACAAAATTTGTATTTTACTTCCTTAAGCTTTGTTGCTAAAAGTACTACTTTTAACTGAAGACTGGACCACGAACATAATATGAATCGGATATTCAGCCTTATTCTAAAAGCACAGCACGAATTCATCAACTTTTGACCAATGGACAATCCAGGGGGAGGTCATATGAGCCATATAGCTTATACAGTTAAGTTGTATAAGTAAAGATTTCATCTTCCAAAAAGTGGATTGCTGTCAAAAACAACTAAAATTATTGTTTTCACTCAATTTAGAATTTGAAAAAAAGTTAGTCATGCTTTAAATTATTTTCATAAAATTTGTTTCTAAGAAAAAGAACAAATATTCTGGTTCTTAAGAAAAA
Source organism: Eupeodes latifasciatus (assembly GCA_920104205.1). Taxonomy (NCBI): domain Eukaryota; kingdom Metazoa; phylum Arthropoda; class Insecta; order Diptera; family Syrphidae; genus Eupeodes; species Eupeodes latifasciatus. The sequence goes on from OV049924.1 coordinate 30,228,084, forward strand.
ACCTTGAATAAGAGATCGTCAGTTTGATATTAAGTTGCCTTTAAATTCCTAAAACTAGCCTTCAATTTTATTAATAAATTTTTTGATACACATAGTGAACATTGAAGTGATTTTTACTGGCGACATATAGGAACCATATGGCAAGTTTTGCTTTAGTAAACAATTTCGAACTAGAGCTTTTAATCGAATATGACATTACGACGGTAGAGAAATCGAAAAAAGTGGGTACCCCGATTCCGTCCGTCTGTCTATCTTTCCTGGCTCCTACAGTCCAAACAATTGTGTTGATTGAAATTAAGGTTTTCAGCCGTTTTTTCATTTTATTAATACGAAAAATAACATACAAATTTGTTGGTTAAAACATGTGATTTTTCTTAAACTTTCTCTAAATTTTGTGTTCTTAATTTGGTTTCTTTCTACAAGAAAAACATATTTTGGTTTTGCTCCAGAAGGGTACTTCTCAAAAATCTTTATTTTGTTTTTAAGTTTTCTTCTCAAGAACTAATGGACCGATTTCAATAATCTTCTTTTTCTGTGCAAGCTCTTTTTGATGATCAAATTGATGATGATTTTTTATGATCAAAAATGTATTTCTTTTTTTTTTGATTTAAAAAAAAAACATTAATTTTGTTTACAAAACTCGATATCTCAGAAAGGGGTCAACATTTGTTGACGAAATTTAAATGTAAAATGTACATATATTTATAATCTCTTTATTTAGTGCTTACCAAAAATATTTTCTAGACAAAATGTAAAATAATTTTCGAAAAAAAAGTTACATTTTTAAATCTTAAAATATAGGAAATATTTTTAAACAGACTTTTTGGAAGAAATTAGCAAGTTCTAGCGACCCAGTCGTGCATTTTATTTATTTCAAAATTGGTTTTCTATTGAATACAAAAGATCTTAAACAATTAAATGAATCTACTTTTGAAGTTAATTTGCCTTGGATGCTCTAGAACTAATATTTAAACGCGAATTTCAATAATATAAATGTCCCAAAAACTGCAAAAGTGACAGTTTTGTTAAACTAATGGCTAACTTAAAGAACCAAACATTTTTCTCTCTACAATTTTTAATTTCTGTTGACTAAGATCAAAATATGAGTAAACAAACTGATAGGGATATTAATAATAGAAAAAATCCCGACAATTCTTCATATCAGATCCTCTTTTTTTTTCTGGATTTTTCAAGTTTTGTAGCGTTCTTCGCATTAATAGAAATGGAAACATGAAAAGTATATTTTATTTTTGGAAAAAGCTACTTTTCCAAACAATTTCTTACATTTCTGCGTGAAATGCACCAAAAACCCTCAAAACTATTGTAATTTAGTTCTTAAATATGGCATATTTAGAAAATTGTTGAATTCTTGGATTGCTTTCTTATGTAGCGAGTCATCATAAATTGCTGTACCTACATTGTACAACAGTGTTCTATAATAATTTGATAATTAAAGTTGTCACTGTGGTACCCGTTATTGGGTTCGATCCCTGCCTATTCCATCTAAAGTTTTTTTCACGCGGGTACTGCCTCTTGCGAGGAATTGACAAATTCTCCAAGAGTAATAAAGTGCTTTCTCAAATTCGGCTTAAAACTGTAGGTCCCCTCCGCCTCCATCCCTGACAACAGTACTCGCACACAGGAATGGTTGAGAGTTGTAAGTCACTGGGCCCTAGTTCTCAACGGACTGTTGCGCCACCCAATTTATTTAAAGTTGTCACTTCAGCCCTTGAAATGTGTTAACGTAAGGTTAAGATTCACATTATGCTATTTAAATTTTGTTAGCCTCCTTTACAAAACATTAAAGAACATTTTTAAGCTGTGAGTAAAAACTCATCTAAGATGTGTGACCCCCCCTGATTAAAAGTCTGGATCCGCCCTTGGCTGTGATAGACAATAAATATCAGAATTTCTCTGATCACTAGCATAATTGTTGCAGAAGTCTCCTAAGTAGAGTCTTCGTCATTGTGATACTGCAAGACACGATCATACAAGGTGAAACATTGTCTCCTCTTTTTCTCCGTGCAAGTTGTAATAGGATAGCTATTAAGTAAAATTTACTTGTAAAAAATCACTAGCCACCCAGTCTTTCTTTCTCAATTTTGATTCTTGCGTTTTTCCTATACTTCTTCGCCAATATCCAGATCTAAAGGGTATCCCAAAATTAACGCAAGATTTGAATTTGCCGCCATTTGTGCAGTGAAGTGTTGGCAACCCTGAAAAAAAAGCAATTTGACAGCTAACAGTATAGGGTTATTAAAAATGGAGCGTTACACGAGAGAACAACGTGTCTTCATTATTAAAGAATATTTCAAAAATAGTGAAAGCTTGGCGGCTGCAGTTCGAAAATTTCATACAAAATATGGTCGGAATAGTGTTTTAACTTCGTCAACTGTGAAGAGATTAATTGAAAAATTCATGGAAACTGGATCCGTTGGACGCCAAACACACTGGTCGTCCAAAAACAAGCCGTTCAAATGTGAATCCACAACGCGTGACTGTATGGTGTGGATTTTGGGCTGGAGGCATAATTGGGCCATATTTTTTTGAAAATGATGCTGGTCAAGCAGTGACTGTTACTGGTGCTCGATATCGCGACATGATTACACAGTTCTTTCTGCCAAAATTGGATGATATTGATGTGTCCAATATGTGGTTTCAACAAGACGGTGCCACATGTCATACAGCCCGTGAAACAATTCAATTACTGCATGAGACATTTCCAGGTCGTGTACTCTCTCGTTTCGGTGATCAAAATTGGCCTCCTAGATCGTGTGATTTAACACCATTAGACTTCTTTTTATGGGGTTATTTGAAATCACAAGTCTATGTCAACAAGCCCACAACCACCCGTGCATTAAAGGAGGAGATTCAACGCTGCATCAACGAAATTCAGCCACATTTATGCAGAACGGTCATGGAAAATTTCAACAAAAGAGTGCGCATGTGCATGCAAAGCCGTGGATGCCATTTGTCCGATGTGTTATTCCATACATAACCCTATCCTATGTACTTTACGAGTCAATAAAAATATAACTATCAAAAGACTAAAAACGGCGTTTTCTATTTAATTCAAATCTTGCGTTAATTTTGGGACACCCTTAACAATCACTATTTTTGGAGCCGCATTGATGAACTTACTGTGTTCTTACGGTATGTGTGGCATAATGACGACTGACTTCAGGACGTTATTTATTTTTCCATAAGGGGTTGTTGTAATGGGTCTGCTTAGTGCTTTGTCAAATATAACATTTTGACATTTCATAACGTTTCAAGGTGATGCCTGTGCTTGCGTCTTTACGTATGTATGTACGTTGGTAAGTTCGTAATACGTAAGTTCGTGCGATTGTATGTAGGTTCGTACCTTTGTCATTCGTACGTCCATGCGTTTTGGTACCTTTTTTCGTCGGTCATATCTCAAGATCCAGCACTCCCAAGCTATATTTTTAAATCAAAAATTTGAAAATAAAATTATATTACCTCCAGAATAGGTTTATAAAGGGTGATTTTTTAGAAGCTATAGGAAAGTTTTTCAAAAAAAAAAAAACACATACAATTCAGAAAAATGCATAAAATCTTTATTTGAATCGATAATATGGTCGATATAATTTAATGTTTGAAGATTATTTCATGCAAATGTTGACCTTGACTGCGCCTCAAATGGTCCATCCGCTTAGTCCAATTTTGGCGTACTCTTTCCATTTCAATTTCGGCCAGTATCTCACGAATAAATGCTTCAATGTTGCCTTCCAATGCGTCAATTGAAGCGGGCTTGTCTGTATAGACATGAGCTTTAACATATAGCCCCACAAAAAATAGCCCAAAGGCGTTAAATCGCACGATCTAGGCAGCCAATTGACCGGTCGCGAACGTGAAATAAAATGTTCACCGAACTCGCCTCTTAATAAGTCCATTGTTGCGCGTGCTGTGTGGCATGTGGCACCGTCTTGTTGAAACCACATGTCATGCAAGTCAAGCTCTTGCACTTTGGGCAAAAAAAAGTTGGATATCATCTCACGGTAGCGCTCACCATTCACAGTTACGTTACGATTCACATTATTTTTGAAAAAGATAAGATGATGCCACCAGCCCATAAACCGCACCAAACTGTGACTTTTTCTGGATGCATTGGTAGCTCTTGCAATGCTTCTGAACACAACTTTTCGGTAAAAAAAGAGCCAAGAGCCCATTCACCAACAATTTTACGTTGCAGTAGGTCGTTCGGCTTCAATTCTTGCACCAGCTGTATTTTGAAAGTCATCACACCTAAATCATTCTCCTAAATTTTTCACGTTGTTGAGTAACAGAGGCCCAATTGCTGCGAACGGCAACGAATCGATAATTGGTAGTCATCATTAACACTGGCCGATACAGCTGCGATATTTTTTAATATTTAATGTCCAACAATGTAAATTTGGTGCGAAATTTATTCACAATAGCCCGAATAGCCGCTTCAGTGGGTCGATTAAACTGACCATAAAATAGAAGAACCGCGCGATGAACTTTCTTAACAGAACACGCATTTTGATAATAAAATTCAATAATTTGCAAGCGTTGTTCGTTTGTAAGACGATTCACGGTTAAATTATAGACCAAACTGAAGATGTTTGACAGTGAAACAAAACACGAAACGTGCTTCAGCTGTTTAAACCAGTGTTCCCAAAAAATAATAGTTTAAAAATCGCCCTTTATTTAACGGTGCGGGGAAATAAATCCACGGGAACTAACTCCACTGAGGGATTTAGTTCCCACTCAGTGGGAACTAAATCCACTTTAGTAAAGTGGATTTAGTTCCTTTGCTAGGATATGTAAAGTCGCCAGGCAGGCGCCAATATTAACAGCTTTTTTGAATAAAAGCACCTGTAGGTGGCCCTCTTCTCGGGATCTCAGGATTTAAAGTGCTCCAAGTTGTGTCATTTGGTGATTCTTATTAAGTGGGACATTAGACCCAAAATTTTTATTTGGGGCTTCGGTCTTACTTGGGTGGGACTTAGGGCCCAAATAAGATTTCGGTTTTATGTCCCACCGAAGTGAGACATAAGCGCCAAAAAAAAGTTTGGCGTTATGTCCCTGGGCCCTATGTCCCTGCGCCTTATTCTACTTGCTTCTTCTTTTAAAAAGTGGGAATTAATTTCAAACTCAAGGAGAACTTAAATCACACATTTTTTTCGGAATTAGATTCCCAGTTAGCATGGGACCTAAATCCACTTTACTAAAGTGGATTAAGTTCTCACTAAGTGGGAACTAAATCCCTCAGTGGAGTTAGTTCCCGTGGATTTATTTCCCCGCACCTTATTTAACAAGCGTTTTAAATAAAGTAAGATCTTAAAAAATATTTTGACAGCTGTCATTGTAGTATCATTAACACTTGCTGACAGTTATTTTCCCCAAAAAAGTTAATTTTTTTTCCATGACCAAGCATTCGTATATTCTCGATAACTTCAAAAATTCCATCTTTAAAGTCTTGAGCACTGGAATATGCCTTATCTTTCATGAGTTAAAACAAAATGTCTAATGGTATTAAAAACAATACCTCAGTGGTAAATTGTGATCAATTCTCCTTGAAAAAATTAGGTCAGGAAACTTTTCCGAAGAAACTGCAAATGCAATATTTTTAATTTTTTTTTTAGATTTTAAAGATTTTTAGTAATGGCGTTAAGTGTCAAAAGATTACAGTTTCAAAAGTGACAGCTGCCCAAACAGCTGGATATATGAAATGAGACCTCTAATTTAAAAACCCTTTATTATTTCCATGTATCTGAGCATTGGTATCATTTAAGTTCCATTAGTTTTGTTTTTGAGATCTGATTGTTCCAACCTCTCTGTAAGTGGAGAGGACATCTCCATGATGCTTGGATATTTCAATAGTCAAGCTTATTGCAATCCTATACAAATCAATGTAATTTTAGAAGTCAAAGCAACTTCTCTCTTTTGAATCTATTAATATCGAAGTTATCCGTGATCTACTCGTAACTTAATAAATCAATCTGTACTGTACCCTCCTCATTTATGACTAATAAAAACTTCAATTCCTTATTCGAAGAAGATAATCCGCTATAAATAAAAGAATCTATTTGTCAATGTTATATCAAATTGCAAACGAACTTGAAAAGTCAACTCATGTACTATACGATGATTCTTCATGCTCACAAGTGGACTTCACTTTACGCGCATTGCGTTACGCGTTCCGCCATATAAAGCTATACCGCACAAGCATTAATCTCGACCCAGAACTTAATCCGGATAATTGAATTGAAACCACTGGTTGCAATCAAAACCGCACATTTCAACTTCAAAGATTCTATACCTCAACATACTCTCTGCACTTGATTAATCAAAGTATTAAAAGCGGTAAAAGTGCTGCAAGGAGGTGAGGTTGGTACGAGGTGCTTGAAGCTGAAGCTGACACAAGTGCACCCACCCGTGCGTTCGTCGTTGTCGTAGTCGTCTGCCTCTTCTGGACTTTATCCATATTCGAGATATTTTTTCTGTTGCATTTATGCAGTGTGAGGAAAGCCATAGTCAGAGTTAGAGTAACACTATGGCCTGGCCTGGCCATGTGCCGGTGGCGTAGGTGTCAAGTTGTTAACTTTATGTGCGAACACGCTAAAGCGGGCGGGCGTCTGTATAATAATATCACGTCTCCCTCACGTCACCACTTTTTCGTTTTTTCCAAAAGTTACTTCACTGCTTCCATGTCGATCCGATCGTCTTGGGGCTTGAGGTGCACATTGCTAGATGCTGGCTAGCTTCAAATACAAACAAAAAATATTACGTGCGTGGGAGACTCATTTTAGCCATTTTTGGAAAATTGAGACAAGATTTTTTTTTTCTTATTTTTGTGCGCCTTATTTTGTCCTCTTTACAATTTTATATTTTTCTTGTTTTGGAATGTATTTTCAGTAATAGAACAAAAAACACAAAAATGGCAAACAGGCGTAAATTAGAGTTGGTGTCATATTATTTCAATAAATTAGTAAGAATTTTTAACTGTGCGGTCATTTTGATTTTGATGCATGTATAAATAAAGTTGTGGGGTAGAGTACGGGGCAGCATCAGCATCGGCATCAGCAGCAGCCGGTTGCAATGGTTTTTTGACTTGGAGTGTTAATGCAATATACAATGGGGGTGGAGTAGGTACGACTGACAGTTTTGAAAATGACGCGATATCGATGGACAGCAGCAACGCCACGGTTGGTAATATTTATTTGTTTGTGGGTTGAAATAATGAGATGAGTGACTTTTGGTTATAATTGAATATTCCACAATACCTTACAGGCGGACTTGTAATGAGAAGCGTCCAACCTGGAAAAAGTTTATCGATGATGTTTTTTTAAATCAGTAAAAAAAACTATAAAATGACAAAGCAATGTGGTGACTATAAAATTTTAATGATAAAGAATTAACTGTTGAGTTCAAGGGAAGTTAAACAATATCAGTCTCATAAAGGACACAGTAGTTTTTGATTGAGGCGCAAATATGAAAGATCCCTATTTGGTTCATACAAATTATTTCAGACAAGGCTTTTTTATAGCAACTTATTAGCTTGCTCCCATTTATTCGTGTGGCTCCTTGTGAACTCGGAATCTGTCAAAAATAGTGTTATTAAAATTATTGCACACATACCATTACTTTTCTTAACAAAACTTAAAAGTGAGCAAAAAGAAACATACGAAATCGGAAAAGTCACAGAAAATGAAGGGAAGGTAAAATTAATTGATTGATATTAACAAAATTAAAATGATTCCTTTAATTTAAAGAAAAAAATGTTCCACATACGCCACAGTAACCCCTTTTAGGTTTCGATCATTGCTCCTAAAAATTTAGTATTATTAGTTCTCAATGTGCAAATGACGTGAGATCAACATACATTGATCATTATTTTGTCAAGCTTTAAGCCAATTATACGGTTTATTCAAACATATCTTGATTGACGCAAACATCGCTTAGTTTGTTAGAACTGTAATTTTATTTTGATTTCAGGAGATGAACAGAACATAATAAAAAAAGAGGCTGGGATGCGACCCACACTGATAACTTCCCCTCCCTCCTGTCGATATGTCACAGGTTTGTAGGTTTTCGTGTTTTTTTTAAAAAAGTTGTCAGTTGAATTATTCTAAAAAATTAAAAATTATTAATAATATTTTGCATATAGTTTGATTTCAAAATCTATTTTTGTTAAAGAGATTTTTAGCTGTAAACCAATTTGTTGCCAATATTAGTAGCATTTGCGTATATTGTTTTGTAGATTTTATTTTTTTTATGAAAAAACTGATTGTTAGATTTTTATGAAAAATGTATTGAATTGATAAAATTAGTTTGAAGCCAATATTTCTAATTTTCGAAAAGATATTTGAGATAGTGAGTTAAGAAAACTGTCAATTAGATTTTTTCAAAATTTTACCAAATATTTCTTATAAGATAAAATTAATTTGAAGCCATTTTGCCTTAAATGTTTGAAAAAATATTTGAGTCGAAAATCAATTTTTACCAACTTTTAGTAATGTTTTTTCGTAGATTTTTATTTTTTATAAAAAAACTGTCAATTCGATTTTTCTCAAAATTTTATCAGATGTCGAAAACGTTATTCTTCCTTGCATAAAATTATTTTGGAGATACAATTATTTTTGTTCGTAAAATATTCGAGGTGACAATTATTTTTTTTTGTTTTTTTTTTTTGAATTATAAAAAAATCGTCAATTTTTTTTTTTTTTCAAAAGTATGCTTATTTGGTATCACGTTACAATTTATGATATCAAATTTAATTCAAGTTGCTAGCATTATTGGTTCGTGAGATATTTTGGGTTAGCAAAAATGATCACCTGTTTTTTAATTGCTATGGTAAAAAAACACCCACTCAATTTATTTGAGAGTCCTTTCTGGATCAATATCTGTATAACAAAATTTGTTTGAAGTCGATATCTCTACTGGTTCTTGAGCTATGGACGACGAAAAAAAACTTCGCGAACTTACAGACGTACGGATGTACGTACACACGCACGCACATACATCTCTCTAAAAATCTTTTATTTCAACTCTAGGGACCTTGAAACGTCGAGAAATGTCAACATTTTAAATTCGACAAATCGGACGAACTACAAAAACTTCCTTTATGTTAATAATAATATAGTAACAATTATAAAAATATTACAATGAATTTTTAAAACACTCCTTTTAATTTGATTGACATCTAAATCAAATTTTTGAAAAACTTAAAGCTCGAAACCACTTTAAAATTGTTCAAAGAAACTACTTACTACGATATTTTTAAATATCTGTTATCTAGTTTTAGATTTCTGAACCAACAGACATTTCATTTGTCTTTCATATTATGTAAATAGAAATACTATTAAAAAAATACGAAACTTTCCCACGGAATGGAAGGTGGAAAGACATTTATTGAATATCAATCAAATAATAAAATTGCGTATAGGTACGCCCAGTGTATCATTTTTGGGAATACAATGTGTGGACGATAACTTGTTTTAAAAGATTTTATTTATTTAAACAAGACTGTTTCGTCTCACAGATATTTATATATGTACTAGCGGACCAGACAGACTTCGTCCTGTCATAAAGATTTGTAAACAGTTTTTGTTCCTACGTATTTTATAGTCGTGGCTAAACATTCTCCTGAACAGAACCGTCACCCTGGTGATAGGGCGTTGTGAATAAAAAATAATTAAATTAAACATATGTATGTACACATATAACGATTTAAAAGTAAGTAATCGCTTTATTGTTAATCATGTGAATCATAATTATTAACAGAAATCACTTTTATTATCATTTTAGTGCTTTGTGATATACGATGTTTTTTGTTCCATTACTTGGCGCATAGACAAACAAATGATGGTTTTCCAATACGGGAACAGGCAACATACAATTGACCATGTGAGAAACATGGGTTTTCTAGATTAATAGCACAAACACTTAATGATTGCCCCTGGGACTTGTTTATGGTCATAGCAAAAGCAAGCCGCACTGGAAACTGTAGTTGTTTAAACTCAAATGGCTCATCAGTCGGAATCATTGGGATGCGTGGTATAAGAACATCTTCTCCTTTATACTTTCCTTTGAGTATAGTTGCTTCGCTATATCTTATCGCTAACCGTGTACCGTTGCAAAGACGCGGTTGGTTGATATTTCGCAACACTATAACTATTGATCCAACCTTTAATTGAAGATTGTGAGGTGGCAATCCTGGCAAATCCAGCGAGTTTAAAAATTCCGGTGGATAATTGACTACATCATATTGGTTAGTAGCCGAATCAACTGATTTACATATATGTACATATATCCTCGATTCGCCTGTAATTTGTTCTTGAATTTTGAAATTTAATTCATTTACATCGATGTTTTTTGCAGCCAATATATGTACATAGCTCGTTCACTCAACCAATCATGGTTTCTGTAATTTTGAGAAACATCTGGAAACATCTTCTAAATAAGTTCGTCTTTTAATAGCTTTATACGTTGTAATTGATCATTTCGACGATGTAAAACAATATCACGGGATTCCAAGATTTCTCCAACTACAACGATAGCAACTTCATCAATAGTTACATTAAAACGTCTTGCATGTTGATTTGTCAGCTCTGATTACAATTTTTATCAATTGACTGTGTTCATGAAACAAAGTTTGTAACCGTTCTACAAAAGACCTCTTTACTAAATTGTTATTTGCAATTTGCTCATAAAATAAATTTGCAGGAATTTGCTGTCGCAAATTATTTTTGTATCAAACACTATAAAATAAAATAAATAAGCAATGGGAAATAAATTTATGGATTATCAGTGATCAAAATTAAATAATATTTGATCTTAAAAATTATATATTTAGTCTTAAATTAGGTGATAGAAAATTTTGTTCGCTAAAATAATTACGAATAACTGCTATAATGCATACCTTGAAAGTTGGCATGAAGTTTTCCCGAACTACATTTGTTGCCCCAAATGAAGTCATTTGAAAGCAATTGTTATAGTGTTGGATAAGTGTCAAAAAGTGTATGGAATCTGTTCCTATTCCTGAAACCAATGAGTACAATGGCTCTGGTGGTGGATCCAATGGTATCAATTTCACTTTACCATTTGCGCAATACAATCCATTAGCTTCGTTTTTGTATTTTAATGTCTTACAGTGTGAGCAAACCGAGTTCATAGAACCAATAACAACACATTGGTAGGTTCTGTAGTCAATTGACACATCGTAACTGAAAGCAGCTCGATTCAAACTTGAGCGATCATTAGTTGAATGTCGCGCTCGCACTTCACGCGTTTGTGATATCCGAATTCTTTCACGTTCAATTTGGTCTTCACGTTCTTATGCAGTACGATAAGTTTGGTAATTAGCTTGTTTTGTAGCAGTTCGGGTTCTTCTACCTAAATTGCTTCGTTTTATAGGAGGCATATCAAATATGTATAAATTATTTTGTCACTAAACACTAACTAAACAAACACTAACACTAACACTCTGCACAAAACACGATATATGGATTTGTTTCAGCCGTTTATCAGTTGACAAAAGCAAACTCAGTAGATAAGGTAACAGAAAATCCAAGAAAAACAACAGCAAATCGACGTCAACACTTTTTTCTTCTTTTTTTCTTTTTTTCTCTTTTTTTTTTATTTGATATGACTTGAAGTCAAATTCTTTAAGCCAACTACGTTTTAGTTAGAAAACATTTGTATGGGAAAAAGAAAAGGGCTGTTTTTATAGTTTTTCCGGCAATTATCGTCGTAAAAACCATCCTTGAACTTCAACGAACATTTTAAAAAAAGAATTGGCCAAATTGGTCCAGGCGTTGTTGAGTTATGCGGTAACTAACACATTTTGCGATTCATTTTTATATATAAGATATTAATTTGTTTAATGATTTTCTTATTCTCTATTTTTTACTCTGACATTGATTTAATAAGGTAGATAAGAAATGTATGAATGTGAGATATTTGTATACAACTTAGGATGGTATAAATACACATTTACAACTCATCCATTCTGACATCTGATCGTCTCGATCAGTTCTATAAATACATTAATTTACTTCATAATTTGCATTAATTTGATAAATAATGATCTTTTCAAATATATTATCTTATAATATGGTATTCTTATGTTGATGTTCCTGGTCATTATCCGAGTCCATGTCGTGATCATCACGCCAATCGGCCCACTTTCCCATACGACATGCCTCTATAATACCATCGTATGGTAGTTGAGTCATTTGACAATTCTATATATCTCTTACCACATATCTAGCATTCGGAAGAACCTTATATATTTTATAGGGTCACTTATATTTTGGTCCAAGCTTTTTGTTCGTTCCAATAGTAGTGTCAATATTCCGAATAACCACGAAATCTTCTTCTATAAATTCAATTGGGGGTCGATAAATTCTGGCAATGATCTCCGAATTTCTAATCTGTGAATTTTCAATATTCTTTGAAGCATTCATTCGCATATACTATCAACACTTCGATCACTTGATTCAAACTTATTATCTAAACATTCAGTAAGAGCATCAATTCCTATTCCTCTTTTTTGTACACCAAATAACAATTTAGAATGAATCTGTCCAGTGGCTGAATGAACGGAATTATTTACAGCATACTCAACTTTCGTTAGCATCTTGGTCCAATCAGAGTGTTGTATAGGTTCAGATAACTTACTTAACATTGATTTCAATACTCGATTTACTCGCTCTACCTGACCATTAGCTTGAGCTGAACCAGTAGCAATTTTTACGTGTTCAATTTTATTCTTAACCAGGTATTCGCTGAATTCAAAAGATGTGAAACAAGTTCCCCTATCACTTACGATTCTCCTAGGCCGACTAAAATATTCAAAATATTTAGCTAAACATGCACAAACTTCTTTTGAACTTGTTGAATTAACTGCATACAATTTAATATGCTTCGCAAATGCATCTACAATTACTAAAATATGTTTTCGTTTAGAAGGAATACTCAGAAGGCGGCCGAAATGGTCAATATGGAATGTGTCAAACGGAATTGATTTCAATTTGTTGTCGGAAGAATTGCATGCTATGTTATATCTTTCATAAAGCCTTGAAAATCTTAACGATATATGTAAGTACAATTACAAATTTGGTGCAGTTGTTATGTCGAAAAATGTCTCAGAAGATTCAACATCAATTTTAAGACTTTATTTTGAATGATTTGCAACCTACGAACGTGACCTATAGGACATATCAGAAACTTATTTTTCATGCTTTATTTAGATTTAAAGTTGATGTAAGGGTATAAAACTTTTATTGTGAAAACCAACTTTTTTCACTATTTCATGTACATGTACATAAGCAAAAAGTAAGGGTTTTATAGAAGTATACCAAGATATTTTGCACATGATTGCCAACAGCTACTCGTACCGTAAATAACTAGGTTGTTGGTTGGCAAAAAACAGAGGCTTTACTTTTTCGAGAGCAAAAAAGTCAGCCCATGTTTTTGAAGCTTTGTACTTCATTTAATGCAGATTGCAAGTTAGTTTCTATAAAGAAATCAACTGAATCTGAAGAAAAGATACAGGTATCATCGGTGAAAATTGCTTTTTCACAGTTGGAGAAGGAGAGAAAATCATAAGTGAAAATATTATATAAGACAGGACTAAGAACAGAGCCTTGAGGTACACCCGCCAAACGTTGTAAAATGCATTTTCAATGTCTTGAAACACGATACCTGTGCTTTATCCTTCATTGAAATTTTGCTTATTATGTGGTTCCTTGCACTTGGTGATCTGAACTGTGCAAGTCACAAAATCCAAACTGTTTCTAGTAGAAGTATATCTTAATCATGCAACATGTGTTGTTTATTTGTTTGATGTTATCTAATGAGCTAAGTAGACTGATCGAACTGTAAGTGCATGGCATATCTTCAGATTTGCCAGGTTTTTAGAGCGGTATAGTTTTATCTAATTTCCAACTGGAAAATATTTTAATTTAAAACAGGAACTTAACAAGTACTGTATACATGTATTTTTTTTCTCCCGAAGTTTCTTAAGATACAAATTCTTAAGCTTGTCAAAACCTGCTGAATTTCTGTTTCGTGAATATAAAATAATAATTTTGACATCATCTAATGAAACAAAACGTCTTTTAGTAGTATTATTGAATTACTTTCAGAGTGAACTACATAGCTCTGGTTTAAGTCACAATATAAGATCTATAATTTAATACATTTTTAATCTTGTTCTAAAAAAAATAAGCTCAAATCTTATATCCAACATTTTTAAGGATACAATCAAAGTTAAGTTAGACTCAGCAAATAACACTTACCATGATTATTGTCATCTGGTGGTAATCCATTTAAGACATAAAAACTAAAATTCTTATTCACAAAGTAAGTAAACACTATTTTCATATAAATAATTCATTTACTCGTAATTATTATTTTTTTTAAAATACACTATTGTAAGTTATTAAAATACATAAATTAACATTTGCTCGCAGGCATTTTCATCAAAACATAATTCAAAGTGACACAAAAAATCAAAAAAATATATTGAAAATAAAAATATTTAACATAAAAACCAGGAGACATCTAAAAAGCACACACGAATCCCACTTGTTGTTTAAATTGCGTGTACATCTGTCACTCATGTGCGTCAAGAAAAACTCATCATTTATTCGCCTCTAGGGTAATCTACAATTCAATCAGTTCAATCAAAACCGCACTTCGTTTGACAGTTTTAGTTGTTGTTGTTGCATCAGTCTGCAAATCAAAACACAAATGACAACACAATAGAAAAAGACACACGCGACGCGTTGAACATCGAGGATTGGAATTGTATGTGAAGCGCGTATAGTTATGTATCTTCCGTTAAAGAACGCGTCTCACAATGAAATAGTGAAACGTTCTTGTGCAAAACTCTCATTTAGCGCAAAAAAGTTTCAAAGAATACGCGAAAAACAGCAACAACAACAACCACCACCTCCTCCTCCTACACAACGCAACAACACAATGAACAAAAACTAAGCTAAAACTGCAACAACAAAAATGGATTTGTAATCGCGTTCCCGGTTTTCCCGCGTACACAGGTTACTCTTACATTAAAGCACTGAACTGCATCGATATTCCGTCCGCTGCCGCTCGTACTACAGATGGCGTGATTTGCGTGTTTAGTCTGCTCTGCGGTGATCGGTGGAACTCATCCATTCATGAATCCGTTTGTAAATTCACCTGGGCAGGGGGCAAAACAGAAAGAGACATAAAAAAACAGGAGTAGGCGGGACAGTGTGTAGTGAATGTTTATTTGTTAGTTTTGTTTTTGGTGTTGTCTGTTTCTTTTCAGTAATTCTCTTTTGTCGTCTATTTTGCGATTCTGCAATATTGTTTTTCTTTTGTTAGTGGCGAACAAAGTGAAAAAGAGACAGACAACAAAACAAGTGTCTATCTGTTTGAAAGATCAATCGATCGTATTTAAGATCACCGGCTACGACAACGGACACGGACGACGCGACGTCGGCAGCACCAGTCATCAGTAATGATGGCGTTTGGTTGCAATTTTGCAAATGCAGTTATCTGTAATGTTGACAGTTGTTGTTGTTGTACGTTTAGTCAATGGCGGCGATGCCAATGGAAAGGAAATTGATTTTTAATTATTTCCGGTTGACGTTTAAATTGCTGAATGGGGGTTAATTCAAAGAGAAAAAGAAGTAATAAAGCAAAACAAAAAAACTGGATGAAAAATAATGAGATGTAATTTTGTTTGAATAAAAGCTTTTGACATTTTTTCAAATAGATATATGTACGTAAATGTTTTGCTTCATACAGGGTGGCCCACAATCACACCAGTGAGTTGATTTATTTGTTGATTTTTGTAAAAAAAATCTTAAAATGGAGAGTTTTTCAAAAGTGGTTGTTATTGAAATATTTTACAGTAAACAAATAAACAAAAAAAAGATAAATTAAAACTGACAGATATGCATATCAGAACCACCAAGCTTAAAAACTGAGTCGTTATGGGTCGTCAGTTTTGAGATACACAATAAATATACCATACCACCTTTTTTAATTTGGTTTTTATTGATCGTAAAATAAAAGCACTTTTTAAGGTATACAATTAAAAAAAAAAAACAATATTTAGATTAGAAAGTCACCAAATGCCATCTGTTTAGATTTTGTATAAGCGTTTATAATAAAACTGCAAAAAGACAACCAGATGAGAACATTGTTAAACATTTGATCTTTTTCCAATAAATTGATTTAACATTTTTATTCCCACTAATTTAGAGGGTTTACTCATGTGATCATAACGAATAATGTGTATAAGACATTGTGGCGACAGAAATGACTCGTGCATCACACACAATGTAAATTTTTAACCAAATTTAGTTGCATAAAACCAAAAATTATTGAAGATGAGAGGTTTTTTTAATGGAATAACAATTAATTTTTTGGAAGTGTGATAACATCAAAGATGATTTCCAAAAATGGATTGATTTATGTATCTATACCTGCCTACAATATTTATTCGAGAGTTATAAAAGTCAATTGGTACAAATTTTTGGGTAATGAAATATTTTATATTGAAATATATGAGTTGACTATATAAAAGTATTTTATTATTGCTGCTAATCCATAAAGTTTATTGTCAAATTACATTTGCGGATTATAACACAACAAGCAAATAATGAATCAAGTATGGGTTCATTCATTTTTTGTTTTCAAATTTTTAACGCTGACATTTGACAGGTGTCTAATTCTTCAGCTGTCATTGGAAGTATCATCATTATATTAAATGAACTTTTGCCATTTGTTCAACATCAACAAATGAATTTGGAGTTTTTAGATCAATATATCGACAACCAAATAGACCATTGATCGAAGCTTACATGTTTCCAGCATCATGGATGTCCGAACTTTCGGGTTACTAACATCGATTCGGACCATTACTTCAACGTAGCTGAGGTAGCGATTCGGGTTTCCATCGGACCTTAGGCAAAACAGGGAGATGCTGGGGGAAGCTACAACGAGAATCTTGGCAACATTGCCAAAATGAAATCAGAGAAGCCACCTCTGACGTTACTTCTGACAGCCACCAACAAGAAACCCCTTGTTTGATGAAGAATGCCGGCAGGCAAATGTAGCCAAACAAAAGGCATGCAAAGCTCACGAGCTTTACAAGCAGAAGAGGAGAGAGAAACAATGACTTTATAGAAGGAAAAAGAGAGAGCATGAAAAACATGCGGTCGAAGATGTTTAGAGGTACGGAAGCAGAAATGAAGTTAGAAAGTTTTATGATAAAAATCTAAGCAAAGACGAAAGTGGTAATATCATAAGAACCGCATTTAATCTGAAGTCTAACTAAACCGCTGGTGCAGACTGGAGATAAATTAGTTAGGAGCATGCACCAGGACTAAATGATAAACTAATAGCATGGATATCTTCTTACCTAACAAATAGATATTATTGTGTTGTGTTCAAAAACGACTATTCCAATCCGTTTATTGTCAATTCTGGTGTACCTCAGGGTAGCCACCTTGGTCCATTGTTATTTGTTCTGTTTATAAATGATCTCCCATCTATCTTAAGAAATTCTATGACGCTAATATACGCTGATGACGTGAAAATATTTCGAAAAATTAATTCCTTAACGGACTGCGAACTATTACAAGATGACCTACTTCGTCTATGGGAATGGTGCAATACAAATCGTTTATTTTTAAACATTGATAAGTGTAAAACGATGAATTTTACACGTAAACATAGTATTTTTGACTATAACTATAGGTTAAATTCTTCAAACCTCGAAAAATTGACTCACTTCTCAGACTTAGGTATCATTTTGGACACAAAACTGTCTTTTACTGACCATTTCAACCACATTGTGAAAAAAGCTAATAAGACACTAGGCTTTATAAAAAGATTTGGCAGGGAATTCCGAGATCCTTATGTCCTTAAAACTCTGTATGTATCGTTTGTCAGATCAGTCCTTGAATACGGTTGTATAGTTTGGGCCCCTTATTACTCGAATCATATCCATAGACTTGAAGGTGTTCAAAGAAGATTCCTAAGATTTATTTTACGATTTCTCCCACAGACACATGAATTAGCTTTGCCTTCCTATTCCGTTAGGTAACAACTTATAGGTCTTCCATCGCTTACTAGTCACCGTAAGTATTTGCAACTCTGCTTTATTGTTGGAATTCTGAATGGATCCATTTCATCTCCATCAGTTTTGTGTCGATTCCACTTTAATGTAAGCCGAAATTACTTCAGAAATCGAGTGCCAATTCGAGCAAATCCTAGCCGATCAAACTATGGTTCTAACAGTCCAATTAACCAGTTAATAAGCATGTATAATGAAAATAATTTTCTTTTAAATTCTATTAATCAAAATATCAAATCAGATAGCTTCAAAATACATTTTTTCTCTCACTATTTAAATAATTCTTAGCTTTATGTGTCATATTTTTATAAGTAATGTTTAAAGTATATTTTAATGTATAGAATATATTTATATATATAATTTTTTTTTTTAGATATAAGTTTTGTTTGTAAACCTAGCGTTAGTATTTAACGTAATTGAATAAATAATAAAAGCTTATATGTAAAGTATGAACGAAGGAAAGCATACTCGATGAATGGAACCTCCAAAAGTAAAAAAAGGAGACCCTCTAAACGCACCAACTATAAAGCAATCAGTGTTCTTAACATCGCTTATACAAAATCTTCACATCTAATTCCCATGGTTAACAACCTGATAACAGTGTGGTTTTAGACCAGGAAATTCTACAGTCGATCAAATATTCACATTATGGCAGATATTGGAAAAAAACAAGAACATCAAATCGACATCCGCACCATCTCTTCATTGATTTTAAGGCCGGATATGACATCATCTACAGACACGAACTGTATAGAGCCATGTCTAGTTTTGGAATTTGTATCAAACTTGTCCGTTTCTGCAGGATGTCCATGGAGAATTCGCGTTGCGCTATAAAGGATGAAAACAACTTAATTGAACCTTTTGATATCAAAAAAAAGAAAAGAGGCTGGGATGCGACCCACACTGATAACTTCCCATCCCGTCTATCGATTTGTCTTGCTTAAAAGTTTGTCTAAATGTATCAATTCTTACCAAATTTGCATTCTATTTTTTGTAGATTTTATTTTTTTTATGAAAAAACGGACTGTTGGATTTTTACAAAAAAATTACTGAATATAAAAAACAATATTTTCTGTGAAATAAAATAAGTTTGAAGCCAATATTTTTAATTTTTGAAAAGCTATTTGAGCCGAAAATCAATTTTTACCAACTTTTATTAATTTTTTTGTCTAGGTTTTTATTTTTTGTAAAATACTGTCAATTCGATTTTTCTCAAAATTTTTCCTAATGTTGAAAACAATATTTCTTATAAGTTAAAATTAGTTAGAAGCCATAATCACAAATTTTTGAAAAGATATTTAAGTCGAAAATCAATTTTTACCAACTTTTGTTAAATTTTTTTTTCGGTTTTTAATTTTTTGTAAAAAAACTGTCAATTCTATTTTTTTAAAAATTTGACTGAATGTTGAAAACAATATTTTTTGAAAGATAAAAGTAGTTTAAAGCCAATATCTCAAAGTCTTGAAAATACTCAATTTTTACCAACTTTCTTTTTTTTTTTTTAGGTTATTATTTTTTGTAAAAAAACTGTCAATTCGATTTTTCTCAAAATTTTATCAGATGTCAAAAACATCATTCTTCGTTGCACAAAATTGTTTTGGAGATGAAATAATATTTTAGTCGTAAAAGTTTCGAAGTGACAAATTTTTTTTTCAGTTTTTTTGAATTATAAAAAAACCGTTAATTGAATTTTTTCCAAAAATATAATTGTTTTGTATCACGTTACAATATATAACATAAAAATTAATTCAAGTCTCTAGCGTCATTGGTTCATGAGATATTTAGGGTTAACCAAAATTTTCACCTTTTTTTTAAACTGCTATGGTAAAAAAAACCACCCACGCAATTTTCTTGAGAGCCCTCTCTGCATCTTTCTGCCTTATTATCTGTATAACAAAATTTATTTGAAGTCGATATCTCTTCTGGTTCTTGAGCTATGGACGACGAAAAAAACGTCGCGAACGTACGGACGTACGTACACACGCACGCACAGACATCTTTCTAAAAATCTTTTATTTCGACTCTAGGGACCTTTAAACGTCGAGAAATGTCAAAATTTTCAATTTGACAAATCGGACCCATTACAATAACTTCCTATGGGAAGTTAACAAGGTGACTAGACACACTATCTTTCAAAAGTCTGTCCAATTACTGTATTATGCTATCGGAAGAACTCAGAGTGATGTCAATGAAGCTTTTGTTAATTTTGATGCAGAAGCGGCAAAAATGGGCTTAGCGGTTAATAAAGACAAACAAAGTACATGCTGTCATCAAGAAAGGACCTACAATACCAACATCTCGGTCGAAGCGTTACCATTGACAGACGTAACTTTGAGTTAGTTAAAAACTTTGTCTACCTAGGCTCCGCTATGAACGCAGAAAACAACACCAGCGCTTAGATGAACCGAAGAACTACTCTTTCTAACAGCTGTGTTAGAAAGCAATTGAGTAGTAAAGCCCTCTCTCGAGCTACCAAAGTGTCACCCTCATCATTTCCGTCTTGCTATAAGGTAAAGAAGCATGGACTATTACAAAAGAAGCGGATGAAAGCACCTTGAATCGTTCGGAGAGAAAAGTTCTTCGCCTTATCTACGGTCCTGTATGTATAGAAGGTGAGTGGACGAGAATATAAAACGATGAGCTGTACGGATTGTACAACGACATAGACTTAGCCAAAAGGATAAAAGTCGAAGGCTGGAAACCAATGCTCTGGCCTGTAAAGCTGCCCAAAAGACGGTGTTCCCAAATCCCCAAACTTTAAACGACCTAAGAACCAGTATTACTCAAGTTAAGCTAAAAATGCTTACAAATTACCAAGAAAGAATGTTGCTTCATATTCTTACTAATAAAGTCCAAACTTTATAATAAAATAAAATTTTAATGACCCTGTATTGTCGTATTTATTAAATAAAATATTTATAATTCTTAATTACCACAGATCTACCACGTTTGTATCCATCTTTTATTTCTGTAAATATAATCTTTTGTATTTCTCGTTTCCAATCAAGGACTTTTGAACAAATAAAACCTTCCTTGGCTTTCATAAGTGTTTGTTCTTTTATTGTTATCAATAAAATACTTAATCAAATTAAACTGTTTTCCATCACTGCCGTCTTTTTAAATGATTTCATAAGTCACACAATCTTGCAATTTAATCACACGATACCAAACAAACCACATTTACTCCTTTCCTTTTTTACAATCCATCAAAAATTATATTGCAATAATAAAAACTTAATTGAACTGCTTAAATATTTTATCCAATTCCGTCTACACTACACTCGAGCGTCTAGGTACACCATCAGCCATCTCAAAATTCCAATCATCTTCTACTCATTTCAAGTACTGTCACCCATTTACCTACTGACTTTGTTTGAATTTGTTCCAATATAGAAAACTTTTTCATTCCAAAAACTTTCAAAACCACCCTACCACCCAACCGACACCGACGACTACCCTATCTCCTATCAGAACCTTCGTGTATTCACATTTCAACTAAGACTACTTTTTAAATTTGGTATCATCATACCACCTCTCAACGGTAAATTTAAAGCCATAACATTTCTGTTTCTTTATTTTTGTTCTTGGGACTTGTGTTCGCTGCTGGAAAAGTCAAAACTATTTTACTATGCGAACAATAAACCTGTCTCGTTGATTGATGAATCTACTGCTTACTATACTTTCCAGTCAGTAGCGTTGGCGTTTGGCCTTAGAGTTTAACGTTACAACATCAATACGAATGCCGGCTTCTCTTTACGCAGTACTCCTTCTTTATCGCTCTTACCATGTTCTCTGTCATAAAACGTTTTCAACAAGACGGCAACACTAAAAGACAAATCGAAAACTTTTCAAATTAATTTAAAACAAAACCCGCACCGCGCCTTCACTTTTTGTCTGTCAAAAATCTCTCTCTGTTTTGTCAAGGTGATACCATCTCATTCTGCCAGAGGTCGTATTGTGATGAAGATGAAGACTAAGACGAAAAAGAAGAATGAGAAGAAGAGGAGGGAAAAAAATTACATTTTACCAACTGCTATAAATCGTCCAGCATTCCCTTCTCTACATAATATACCTATCGCTCTACCTTTGTCAACTGTCAATTGTCGAATTTGTTGATTACGAAATCAGTCCTCCAAGGATTGCCGTTATACCTCGGATAATAGAGGAAGAAAGAGAAAGGAGTTTTGAAATTCTGCACTCCACCATCGTCATCCTCTTCTAAACTTATTATCAGTTTCACCATTCACCTTTGGGCTAAACGTACCTATATAAAGGGGGAGGAAAAAGTTTCTCTTTCCCTTTCTTACCTACCTAAAACCACCTACAGTTGCGTTGCGTTGTTCGTTCGTGTTCCATTGAACACCGCACACAGTTGACAGTTGAAAACTTTGACGTATTCACAGAGATGAATCGTTTTCTAGAAGCAGAAGCCCAAGCCGTGACTTCGTTTCTTTTGCCCTCTTACCGTTAAACTAGTATCAAAAACGCCAGCAGTACTATTTCGAAAATCCATTTGCAAAACGTAAAACCGTTTAACTTTTGCGATACTTTGTTATTCTTTTTGTATAAAATTTTCACCAAAAAAGAGAAGAACGACGAAGATGAAGATGACTATGACTCAAGGATATATTATTATAAAGAGAAAGAGAGAAAAGCATGAAAATGGTCTTTGAATATTGTTCTTCGATTTCTGGGAATAGTTCATGGGAGAAGAAGTTTTCCATTTCACTTCGATTCTTCTTCTCTAGCGGCATCAGAATTGAACACCATTTAAACTGATTCCATGTGTCTGGATCTATAGTTTTGACTTTGGCTCTGGATGCCTGGATCCTGGATGGGTAATGTGATGGAATTTATCCTTCGAATACTTGCTTTGCCTACGAGCGCTTCAAACCTAACCTACCTGGAACTCTGATGCTATTTCACATTCACATTTACTCTCAAAGGATAGAAGAAGAAGACGACGACGATGATGACGAGGATGAGGACGAGCGACGACGACGATGGAAAAGTTAAGTTATAAATCTTTGGTGTGGAAAATGATTTTGTGTAGAATCCTTTCCGGCAGGCAAATGATAAGTTATAATTTTGTTCTTCTTTATTTCTTGAGAATATACATAAATTAATATTTAACTACATTTATCTATCATAGTGTATTTATTTTTGTTGTAGTTGTTAGTCTAAGAGGGAAGAAGAAAAGGGGTTGTAGGCCTTTTGTCTTTTTTTGGATGGTTTTTGTTGAATAATTGAAGAAGGTGATAAACTTTCTTAATTGATCACCATCAACAACGATACTATACAGTGTGATTTATCGATGTCTGATGATGATGAATTTATATTCTTGTTTTGATTTGATTATTTTATGGAGATGGTTTATTTTTGTATTTCTTAAAAAAGTTTACTTCCCCTCCCCTGGCCATGATTTTTCAGAGTGCAAACTTTATGAATTCGCAATAAATTGCGTATTGATAAATTATAATTTATATAAGAGCTGAAGGAATTGATATCTAGTTTCAAGTTCAAGCTAACTTCTTTTTTATTTTGAAGCCAAAACAATTACTGACAAAATTTTAAGTTTATTAAAAGTTCGGTTTCTTATGAAAAATAAAAGACATAGGCAGGAGGAAAATATCAAACCTACTCCCAGAAATTTACCGTCTTAGTTGCATAATAACTCTGTTTTGGATATGTTTATGGATACAATCAAGTATTTCCATATTGACTATAGTTTAAAAAGACCTTTTTTGCTAGAATTTTTATAGAAATCGATGAAGTCGTTAACGAGAAAACTAGAAATAGATAGCAAAATTTTGACAATTTTTGAGATACTTAACATTTTTAAGGACAATGAAATAGACATCAGCGATACATTTTTGATGAAATTTTTAGTTCGTTATAATGGGTCATTTTTTTGAGGTTAGGATTTTCATGCATTAGTATTTGACAGATCACGCGGGATTTCAGACATGGTGTCAAAGAGAAAGATGCTCAGTATGCTTTGACATTTCATCATGAATAGACTTACTAACAAGCAACGCTTGCAAATCATTGAATTTTATTACCAAAATCAGTGTTCGGTTCGAAATGTGTTTCGCGCTTTTTTATCGACAAATTTTGTTCAGCGATGAGGCTCATTTCT
The DNA here is from genome assembly GCA_920104205.1 of Eupeodes latifasciatus. Lineage (NCBI taxonomy): Eukaryota > Metazoa > Arthropoda > Insecta > Diptera > Syrphidae > Eupeodes > Eupeodes latifasciatus. The sequence goes on from OV049924.1 coordinate 30,252,350, forward strand.
GGTTGAATGGCTACGTAAATAAGCAAAATTGCCGCATTTGGAGTGAAGAGCAACCAGAAGCCGTTCAAGAACTGCCCATGCATCCCGAAAAATGCACTGTTTGGTGTGGTTTGTACGCTGGTGGAATCATTGGACCGTATTTTTTCAAAGATGCTGTTGGACGCAACTTTACGGTGAATGGCGATCGCTATCGTTCAATGCTAACAAACTTTTTGTTGCCAAAAATGGAAGAACTGAACTTGGTTGACATGTGGTTTCAACAAGATGGCGCTACATGCCACACAGCTCGTTTCTATGGTCATTTTGAGGGAAAACTTCGGAGAACAATTCATCTCAAGGAATGGACCGGTAAGTTGGCCACCAAGATCATGCGATTTGACGCCTTTAGACTATTTTTTGTGGGGCTACGTCAAGTCTAAAGTCTACACAAATAAGCCAGCAACTATTCCAGCTTTGGAAGACAACATTTCCGAAGAAATTCGGGCTATTCCGGCCGAAATGCTCGAAAAAGTTACCCAAAATTGGACTTTCCGAATGGACCACCTAAGACGCAGCCGTGGTCAACATTTAAATGAAATTATCTTCAAAAAGTAAATGTCATGGACCAATCTAACGTTTCAAATAAAAAATCGATGAGATTTTGCAAATTTTATGCGTTTTTTTTTTAAAAAAAAGTTCTCAAGCTCTTATAAAATCACCCGATAGTTTGCACTTTCATATATACAAAAAAAAGGTTAAAAAATATCGTATGGCCGCCTAGGGAAGATTCATACTAAAGGTAGATGTTGAAATGAATACAAAAAGAGGCTGGGATGTGACCCACACAGATAAATTCCCATCCAGTCGGTCGATTTGTCTTGCTTAAAAATGTGTAGGTTTTCGTGTTTTGTTATAAAAGTTATCAGTTAAATTATTCTAAAAAATTTAAAAATGAATAACAGTATTTTGCATATGATGAAATAGTTTGATTTCAAATTCTATTTTTGTTAACGAGATTTCTAGTCGCTAACCAATTTTTACCAATCTTAGTAGCATTTGCGTACTTTTTTTTAGATTTAAATTTTTTATGAAAAAACTGTCTGTTGGATTTTTATAAAAAAAAATTTACTGAATGTCGAAAACAATATTTTTTGTGAGATAAAATAAGTTTGAAGACAATATTTTTAATTTTTGAAAAGATATTTGAGTCGAAAATCAATTTTTACCAACTTTTATTAATTTTGTTCAGGTTTTTATTTTTTACTAGCTGACCCGGCAGACTTTGTACTTCCTCAATCGATAAATAAAAGACCTAAACTTTTGTATAAATTAATTTCAAAGCAAACAAAACGTATTAAATAAAAAAACATTTTTTTAATTAAGCATGAAGTTTTATTATTATTTTCGACACATCATATTGCTTAATTAAAAACACAGTTTTCGTTAAATACTGTCTATTTATAAATAAGGTTTGAATTTTTATAAACAGACACACACTGTTATGATACAGTTTGTTAATCAATTTAAAGCTTTCTCATAAACTATATTTTTTGTTTTGTTTTGTGGTGCGTAAATAAACAAAGAAGACGGTTTTCCGACGCGCGAACACGCGACGTATAATTGTCCATGCGCGAAACAGGGAAACTCCAAGTTGATTCCGCAAACTTCTAAAGACTATCCTTGCGATTTATTTATTGTCATCGCAAAGGCCAGACGTACTGGAAATTGTAAGCGTTTAAAATCGAATGGTAAATCCGTTGGAATTATCGGTATTCGCGGGATCAAGACATCCTCTCCTTTGTATTTTCCTTTTATGATTGTTGCATCAATGACGTTATTCATCAGCTTTTTCACAGCCAGTCTTGTTCTATTGCATAGTCGAGGTTGATTAATGTTAAGCAGCATGATGACAACTGATCCTACTTTTAACTGCAAATTGTGAGGTGGTAATCCAGGCAATTCCAGTGAATTTTAAAACTCCGTGGGATAGTTGAATACGTCATCCTGGCTTATAACGGTGTCGACTGATTTGAAGGAAACCAACTGTGCTGGAAGAAAATTCTGAATGGTCGCATTGAGATCCTCGACATCTTTATTTTTTGCTGCCAATATTGCTCGTTCACCCAGCCAATTATGGTTATTCAACTTTTGCGCTATATTTGGAAAAAAGCTCCTCTTTTGAATCTGTGATGTGAATCTGGTCGAGGTGTCCATTGCAACTTTATTATTTCCAATATCAAACAACTGCTTCACAAACACATTTGCAGTTTCATCATGTTGTAAAAATACTCGCATGTTAGTTATTAATTGGAGTGTTTTTACGTACTGCCACAAATTCGATGATTTTAGGCATGCATTTAGTTCATCAGCAACAGTTGATCGGGGAATAAGTGGAAGAGTCTGACAAAAATAATCTGACAACAGAATCAGGGCCCACCAAAATTATTTTGGTTGTCACGAAGATCTTTCAATGTTCTGTTCAGCGCCTCCAGTGACCTCTTATGGGCCATTGTGCATTCATCCTAAACAATTAATTTGCATTACTGTAGGATCTTGGCCATTGCGCTATTTTTGGCGATGTTATAAATTGGTGTTTCGGTGATTTGCATGTTTAATGGTAATTTCAAGGCAGAATGCGCAGTTCGGCCGCCTTCTAGCAGAGTCGCAGTTATTCCAGATGAAGCCAACGCTAGAGCAACATCATTTCGCGATCTGATCCTCGCCAAAAGCAATGAATTAACCACGTTTTTCCGGTTCCTCCGGGAGCATCAAGGAAATAAATTCCACCAGATCCACTGTTCACATCTTCTATCTATCTATCTTTGTTGTTGATTTAATTGTGGAACATTTGTACGAACTGTTTCGGCTAATGCTTCAATGTCGTACTTTTGTTCCCTTTGCAACTCCAAAGCGCAATCGAAGACTATTTTCATAGATATGATTAAATTTGAACTTTATGCAGCGGTAATAAATTGCAAATTGACTCTTTGGCGTTAGGAACACACCTAAATTGCTTAGACAACAGTGAGTGATTATAATTTAATATGAACTTTATTAATAGCAATAAAGTTCAAATTGACTCTAGAAAACGTTTGTATGGGAAATAGAAAAGGGCTGTTTTTAGGGTTGTCCCGGAAATTATTCGATTTTTTTCGCCTTTTAAACCTTCCCTAGACCTCCACGAACATTTCAAGACTAAGATAAGATAAATCCGTTCAGCCGTTCTCGAGTTTTAGTGAGACTAACGAACAGCAATTCATTTTTATTTATATAGATAAGAAAACTGTCAATTCAATTTTTCTCAAAATTTTACTGAATGTTAACAACAATATTTTTTAAAAGATAAAATTAGTTTGAAGCTAATATCTCAAAGTCTTGAAAAGATATTTAAGTCCAAAATCAATTTTTACGAACTTTTGTTAATTTTTTTTAAGTTTTTAATTTTTGTAAAAAAAACTGTCAATTTTTCTCAAAATTTGTAGGAATGTTGGAAACAATTTTTTCTTATAAGATAAAATTAGTTGGAAACCATAACCTCAAATTTTTGCAAAGATATTTGAGTCGAAAATCAATTTTTACCAACTTTGAGTAATGTTTTTTTAAGCTTATATTTTTTTTAGAAAAAAAACTTTCAATTTGATTTTTCTCAAAATTTTACCACATGTTAAGAACGTTATTCTTCGTTGCACAAAATCACTTTGGAGGTAATAATTTTTGTTCGTAAAATTTTCGAGGTGACAAATATTTTTTTTTTCAGTTTTTTTGATTTATAAAAAACCGTTAATTTGATTTTTTTCCAAAGATAATTATTCAATTCTGTAGCGTTATTGGTTTGTGAGATATTTAGGGTTAACCAAAATTTTCAGCTTTTTTTTTAAATTGCTATGGTAAAAATTGCTCGGCAAAAATCCTTGATCGAACCCTCCTAGTGGGTGCCGGGCGGACAATGTCACCACAGTTTTGGTCTGTAGGTGTCAGACGGTGATAGCTAAGGTTAGATTGGATCGCTGTGTGGTTCTGACTTCTTTTATAGCATAACTCACAGAAATCCTCTCTCACCATAGATCCAAGGTTCCTAGTTTCAGTGGTGGTGTGAGCTAGTAAATCCGTGCCCAAGAATTAAAGGTTGAGGGATAAATCAACCATGAACGAGCTCAGCCGGAGGCCTGTGGTGGGTAACGGTTTTTGTTGTTTATACCTTCCCTCGGTATGCGGCTCTGCCGAGGGTGACCTTCTTTTCCGTCTTACTCGTGGGAACCTAATCGAATTTCTCAATCATGTCTTCGTCCAATTTATATGTCAAAACCCCATCCATCGAGTCCGAGGATGAACTCCTGGCTTCCAGTCAGGATACTATTGTAGGTAGCTCAGGGGAAGCTAGAGACGCTAGCACCTCAGAGCAGGCTACACTTAGAGGTAACACGGGAGGTACTAGTACCCCTGTGCTTCAGCATCCCTCTCAAAAAACACCCGTAATTTCAAGTAGCAAGGCTCGCCAGAGCAACGCTACCAAGCCCAATAAGCACTCTCCTGCGGATCAGCTCAGGATCAAGTACAGGAAGGCTACTTTCATTCTTGGCAAGATTGCCGAAAATGAAAAAGCCGGAAAGGTACATGAGCGTGATGCTGCCGACAAATTAAAATACCAGAAAGTCGTTGAAGAATTCAACAGTCGGGAGAAGAGTGCGCTACCCAACAAAAAAGAAAAGTCCACCAAGAGGAACAGGTCTCTGGAGGAGGAGAAGCCACCTCAAAAGAGAACCAAACTTGGTGGCAGTGCCAGAAAGGAGACTCCGAGGGCGACAGCGCAACCACGTGCCTTGAGTGAGGTCGTTAGAGACAACCTCCAGGTGGCGATTGTAGATGAGCTCTCCACAGACAACAGAGCTCTGATGTCAGCGTGGAACTCAATCGAGGCCAAGCTCTCGGAATTGGTCTTCAAATACACCATCTCGGCAAAAGAAGGTCCCTATCCCAGCTTTGACTCCGGCGAAATGCTCAGGGGTTACAAAGTGATAAAGTGCGCAGACGACTTTTCAAGGGATTTCCTTGGCAAAGGATGTGCTAAGATTAGCAACGACTGGAAGGGCTTGAAGCTCAAGCTCATTCCCCCCAGGGAGGTTCCTAGAAAACCATTGGCTCGCATCTTGTTGCCAGTGATGAGCATTAAGCCAACTGGAGCGGAGCTGATTAGGAGCCTTCAACGGCTGAATCCGCGGATTCCTATGAATGACTGGGTAGTCATCAAGACAGAGGAACCGCGCAAGAATAGCGCGGTCTATCTTCTAAGGATCTGCGAGGCTAGTCGCAAAGCCATAGAAGAGGCACAATGTAAGCTGAGGTTCGGCATCAAAAGTGTCTCCATAAAGATTCTGCAGAGTCAGGAAGTTGGCCCCACCCTGGGTGATGATAACGTCGAGGTAGACGATGTCACCATGCAGGTTGGAGCCCCCGGCGAGGTGCTGGATCCTGGCCCTGCAGTTCCACCTGCCAATTAAAAACGACAAGCTACGCGTCATCCAGGCTAATCTGAAGCACTCAAAATGTGCCTCGGATAACCTGAGGATCTTCCTGAGTGAGGAAGATATAGATGTCGCTCTTGTACAAGAGCCATGGGTTAATGGCCTTGCGATTAGAGGCCTTAATGACAACCAATACGATTTATTTTACAAGCCCGACAATCAGAATCAAGGTAAGCCTAGAACTTGTATTTTAGCTAAAAAACACTTAAAAGCTTTTCTGTGTCCAAACTTTAGCACTTCTGACTTAACAGTTGTAAGGTTAGAGGGAAAACAAGCGGAGGGCTTGATTCTTGCATCTTCATACATGGCGCATGACAAAGAGTCACCGCCTGAGGAGGTGCGTACTCTTGTGGCGGAGGCAAAAGCCAGACAAACAAGTCTGCTTGTAGGGAGTGATGCGAACGCGAGGCACTCAATCTGGAGCAGCACTGAAATTAATGAGCGAGGTGAGTCTCTTTTTAATTATATAATTGAAAATAACTTGACTATATGTAACAGGGGCAATACTCCCACTTTTGTTTTTCCGAGTACGGACAACTCAGAAGGGTGGAAAGATGTGTTAGACGTTACATTTGTCAATATTTATGGCAACCTCTCCATCGAAAATTGGAGAGTATCTCTTCTTAACTCCTTTTCTGATCATAGACGGATTCTATTTGATCTTAAATTCGAAATAAAATCTCCTTCCCCCTATAGAAATCCAAGAAGAATTGACTGGAAGAAATTTAGTCAGATCTTTGGCTCAAAGTTGCGCAGTATACCGAACGCGAGTTACGACTCGGTAACAGATCTTGAGTTAGAGATTTCAAACTTCGAGGACTCTATAAACACCGCATTCAAGGTCTCTTGTCCGATAAGATACAGTAAGAAAACCTTTCCACCTTGGTGGAATGACGACTTATCTAATCTGAGGAAAATAACAAGAACCATTTTTAATATCTGCTATAAGCATAAATTTTATCAGCCTTATAAGGACTGCTTGAGAATATACAAGCGTTCTATAGCTCAAGCCAAAAAACAAGGATGGCAAGAGTACTGTCAGTCCATCGAAAACATCAAAGATTCGGCCAGGCTTAGTAGGGTTCTATCGAAAGAACATTCGAACCCCTCATTTCTTAAAAAACCTCCATAGAGCAGGTAAACGCCCTTATAACTAGAGAAAATATAGTCTGGGCTATCAAAACCTTCTCGCCGTACAAATCTCCAGGCCCTGATGGAATACTACCTATAATGCTGCAAAATCAGCTTGAATTAGTAGTACCACGGCTCGAGAGTATCTTTAAAGGTTGCCTTTTACTAAACCATGTCACCATGTCTTGGAGGCAGGTAAGAGTGGTTTTCTTACCAAAAATTGGTAAAAGAGAGCATGAATCTGCCAAAGATTACCGACCTATAAGCCTTACTTCCTTTCTTCTTAAAACCCTGGAGAGAATCGTAGATTCTCACATAAGGAGAATTCTAAGTAGTTGTCCCCTATCTAACTCGCAACATGCCTACATGAGGGGCAGATCCACAGAGACTGCCCTTCACGAGGTAGTGAGAACGATAGAAAACACAATTCATTTCAAGGAATATACCCTAGCCACCTTCTTAGACGTAGAAGGAGCTTTCAACAATGTCCTAACTGAATCCATCGCTGAATCACTTGCAGACTTCGGTGTAGAGAACTATATTAGAAGGTGGATAATATCCATGCTAAGTAATAGGAGGATTCAATCAAAGTTAGGATATTCAACGTGTACCAAATATGCCAGCAGAGGAACACCTCAAGGAGGTGTATTGTCTCCTCTCCTATGGCTTTTGGTCATGAACAGCATTCTAGTGAAATTCGAGAGTAGTGGAGTGAAAGCGGTTGCGTACGCCGATGATTTGGTCATTCTAGTGTCAGGAAAATTTCCAAGCGTGATCAGTGAAATCACTAATATGGCTTTGAAGAAAGTAAGCACCTGGGCTGCGAGCTGCGGACTAGGTGTTAACAGCAACAAAACCGAGTTGATGCTTTTCACCACCAAAACCAAGGTACCACCCTTCACTCTACCTCGGTTAAACGGACAAGCACTATCATTGTCTTCCAGTGCTAAATATCTGGGCGTAATACTGGATACCAAATTAAAGTGGAAGCTTAACATCGAAGAGCGGGTAAGAAAGTCGTGTGTCGCCTTCTACGCCTGCAATAAAACATTTGGCAAAAAGTGGGGCCTCCAGTCAAAAATGATAAAATGGACATACACAGCGGTTGTAAGACCGATACTGGTCTATGGTTCCATTGTGTGGTGGCCCGCACTCAACAAAGCCTACATAGTAAACAAGCTTACAAAGGTGCAGAGAAATGCATGCGTAGGGATATCAGGGGCAATCAGGTCCTGTCCAACGGATGCACTCAATGTCATCCTGGACCTTCTTCCGATCGACTTCTTTATCAAATATCAGGTGTCCTGCAGTATCTTGAGACTCAAAGAAACAGGCTGCTGGGCACCTAGATCTTACGGGCACTGCAACCAAACAAGCCTGATACCATCAGACATCCTATCCACAACCACCGATTACTGCATCCCTACCCTAGACACCTCAAAGAAGTTTAGAGTCTTGCTCCCGTCAAGAACCGACTGGGAGGACGGCGTTGTGACGGAAGACTTCGACACAATTATCTTCACGGATGGTTCGAAGATGGAATGCGGTGTTGGTGCAGGAGTCTTCTGTGAATCTCTTGAGATTTCAAAAACCTATAGACTTCCCGATTTTGCCATCGTGTTCCAGGCAGAATTGCTGGCGATAAGGGAAGCTTGTACAGCCCTTAAAAATATCCGTCAGAACCAAAATGTAGCCATACTAACAGACAGTCAGGCAGCTATTAAAGCCATTGATTCAGCTTTATCATCCTCTAAACTGGTCCAGCAATGCAAAGAGGCCCTAAAGGAACTGGATATGAACGTCACTCTTATCTGGATACCGGGCCATAGGGGCTATGAGGGTAATGAGAAGGCAGATAAGCTAGCTAGGCAAGGATCAGCCCTTCACAACTCTCTGGCAGTGAAAGTATATGCTCCTCTTGGAGTTGTGAAGGGTGATATCCTGACCAAATACACATCAGAAGCAAATCATAGGTGGAGTAGTTTAACGAGTTGCGTTATATCCAGGAAAATCTGGCCCGCCTATAACAAACCAAAATCAATCAATTTAATTTCCAAACCAAGGCATGACATAGCCAGGATTGTCGCTACTTGCACAGGACATTGGCCTGTAGGGGAGCATGCGGCAAAATTGGGTATACCACATAACTCTTTCTGCCGTAGCTGTGAGAACCGGGATGAAAAAGAAACAGTCCCACACTTTCTATGCCACTGTCCGGCCCTGGCCAGGAAAAGAACACTCCACTTGGGTAAGGAATTCTTCAACGGTATTGAGGAACTCGCAGAATTCAAGATCAAAGATTTGATCTCATACCTAAATAGCACAAAGTGGTTTTAACCCCCTCCTCCCTTATTTCTCCCTCACTAAATGGACTGCACGTGCGGAACGTGCACCATCCATAGCCCATTTTCAAACCCATTCAGAATCTCACGAGGTATGGTATCAAAACGGCGCACTCAGCGCTAATTGTGTCCTGCGCGAAGCAGGACAGCCATTTCTACCTACCTACCTACCATGGTAAAAAAAACCACCCACTCAATTTTTTGAGAGGCCTTTCTACATCTTTCTGCATTATTATCTGTATAACAAAACTTATTTGAAGTAGATAGCTCTACTGGTTCTTGAGCTATGGACGACGAAAAAACGTCGCGAACGTAAGGACGTACGAACGTGCGTACACTTGCACGCACAGACGAGATGTCTGTCTAAAAATCTTTTATTTCAATTTTCAATTTGACAAATCAGACCGATTGCAATAACTTCCTTTGGGAAGTTAACAACCTGTGTGCGAGGTATTAGCAAAATTATTTTTTATTTGAAAGGCGCGTGTATACCATTAAGTGTGGAATATGACTTCATTCAAATGCCAGCCTCGGCTTCTTATGGTGGCACGGATCGGAGTGGTCCAATTTTCAATGACTGTTCCGCATGGATCCGGCTGAATTTGAGCGATGGCCTGTTTTATGTTCACCTTTAGGGCATCGGTCGATTGTGGTTTATTTGCATAGACCTGCGACTTAAAGAAACCCCACATACGAAATTAGTTATCATCATTATGTAGCGCTCGCTGTTGAATGTGACCGCCTCACAAACGTGTGTCGTTTTCAAAAAAGTACGGACCAATTACGCCGCGCGCCGCCGCCGGTCCAAAATCCACAACAAACGGTATCTTTTTTGAGGATGCATTATCACCTAGTGAACCTCACGTGGGTTGGTGTCGTCCCATATACGGCAAATTTGCTTGTTAACACAGCCATTCAAAAATGCACTAAAGATGATTTTTGGCCAAAATTGGGGTGCTCTTCCAAACGATTCGAAGTCCAGTAAGAAATATTTTTGAATGATTGCGCATTGCGATGATGCATTAGAGGTCTAAGTAAAGACAAAACTAAAGCTTCTAATCTTTTAAAATTCCTTCAAAATAGCGTTGTCAGTCGATTATGACAACACGAGTGAGCTTTTAAGAGCTATCGGAATTTAACGCATAAAATGTTTATTTGAATCGATAGTATAGTCGATATAATTTAATGTTTGAAGATTATTTCTCAAGAAGGCTTCCTGTGTGTTAATCGAGGCGGGCTTGTTTCTATAGACATGAACCGAAATATATTCTCACAAATATTAGTCATGATCTATTTGGCCAATTGACCGGCCTTAGATGTGAAGTTAACTATTCACCGAACACACCTCTAAATTGGTCCTTATACGTGTGCTGAGTGGCATGTGGGATCGCCTTCTTGAAACCACAAGCCTTGCAGGTCAAGCTTTTCACAATAATTCCGTCAGCCCATAATCCGCACCAAATACTAACTTTTTCTGCGATATTTTTTTCTCAGTTCGCAGTCGCTGACTACGAAAGGGTGTTGGTGGTTTAATGTCCAACAATGTTAATTTGGGGCGAAATTCAGTCACAATAGTCCAATTAATAGCCTCAGCAGTTTTGTAAACTGACCATAAAATGGAAGAAGCGTGCGATGAACTTTCTTAGCAGAGCACGCATTTTTATAATAAAATTGAATAATCAACAAACGTTTTTCGTTCGCATGGTTAAATTATAGACTAAACTGAAGATGTTTAACACTGACACAAAACATGAAATATACGTGAGCTGTCAAAACCAGTGGTGCAAAATAAAACTGTTCCGTGATACGAGAAAAGTGGCTACGTTGGAATCACCACTTTTGCATCGTAAGTTTTAATATTATGGCACTGCAAAACCACATGAGTTTGACAGCTGTCACATGCCAACGTTATCAACATGAAATGAATGACTTTGGCTGCGTTCAATCTCAGACAGATAGGGTATCCGGATACCTTTTTGTTAGTGTTTTACGTGTAAATTAACAGCTGATCAAAAACAGCTGAGATGTCAAAAAAGGAATCTAAAGGTATCCAAGAATTTCTGAGGTATGTACAGGTGTCTGACAGAACAGCTGCTGATTCAACACAAGGTGGAATTTCAAGAAACTTGAAAATGAATTCAGCTTTTTGTATTTGTTGGTAAACAAAAAGATACAAAATGTTAGTTGAAGTTGTATTTGAGGATGTTCTGTACATAATAGACGATGAAGAAGCTATTTGCCTCCGAATTTTAGAATTGACTTATTTTGTTCTCGCTTTGTAGATGACCATCTCTTATTAATTAAATTGTTACGCACCTATCAATTCATCATCGTCCGACGAATCAGTTGAATTATCCATTAAATGTTTTATCTTACAACAACTTTGTTTTCGAAGCTTAAATGTTTCTCTGCTTTTTGTGAACAGCTAAAAGTTGTTTTTATTTTTTGACAACTATCTCAATACAGCTATCCAACTCGTTCAACGAGGTATCCGTAAGAGATGATCGACAATTTAGGGCTGTTAGTGAATTAGTGGAGACAGAGTCTAGGGACTTTAACGCAGCTTGGCTACCCCAGAAGATGCGTATATCATTAGTTGATATAACGTTTTCTCTAAGCCAGGATAGGACTTCTTTTATAGCCAGGATTTCAGCTTGGAACACGCTACAATGATCGGGTAGACGAAAGCAGAAACTTAAGTTTGGTCTATCTGAGTATACGCCTCCACCAACCCCATCCTCCGTTTTTGATCCGTCTGCATAAAAGTTTATAGGACCATCGTTCAAAAATGATGTATTCTCCCAAGAAGACCTGGGAGGTATAGTCACTTTGAAGCTATAGTTATTAAACTGAGGATGGGGTATGGTGTAGTCAATATTACTGTTTATAATGGGTGATTTTTTTGAGGTTAGGATTTTCATGCATTAGTATTTGACAGATCACGCGGGATTTCAGACATGGTGTCAAAGAGAAAGATGCTCAGTATGCTTTGACATTTCATCATGAATAGACTTACTAACGAGCAACGCTTGCAAATCATTGAATTTTATTACCAAAATCAGTGTTCGGTTCGAAATGTTCGAAAATGACAAATTTTGTTCAGCGATGAGGCTCATTTCTGCTTAAATGGCTACGTAAATAAGCAAAATTGCCGCATTTGGAGTGAAGAACAACCAGAAGCCGTTCAAGAACTGCCCATGCATCCCGAAAAATGCACTGTTTGGTGTGGTTTGCACGCTGCTGGTGGAATCATTGGACCGTATTTTTTCAAAGATGCTGTTGGACGCAACGTTACGGTGAATGGCGATCGCTATCGTTCAATGCTAACAAACTTTTTGTTGCCAAAAATGGAAGAACTGAACTTGGTTGACATGTGGTTTCAACAAGATGGCGCTACATGCCACACAGCTCGCGATTCTATGGCCATTTTGAGGGAAAACTTCGGAGAACAATTCATCTCAAGGAATGGACCGGTAAGTTGGCCACCAAGATCATGCGATTTGACGCCTTTAGACTATTTTTTGTGGGGCTACGTCAAGTCTTAAGTCTACACAAATAAGCCAGCAACTATTCCAGCTTTGGAAGACAACATTTCCGAAGAAATTCGGGCTATTCCGGCCGAAATGCTCGAAAAAGTTACCCAAAATTGGACTTTCCGAATGGACCACCTAAGACGCAGCCGCTGGCAACATTTAAATGAAATTATCTTCAAAAAGTAAATGTCATGGACCAATCTAACGTTTCAAATAAAGAATCGATGAGATTTTGCAAATTTTATGCGTGTTTTTTTAAAAAAAAAAGTTCTCAAGCTCTTAAAAAATCACCCGATAGTTCTGAACGAGTTCAAAATAGTGGTGTGGCCAATTCCATTACTGATCCACAGAGAAGAGGCTTGAAGCTGTATGGCAGTATTAGCCGCCGTTTGCTTGCTGAAAATGTCCAGCGGTATTAGATGGAACAGAACGTCTAGTGGGGCGGAGGGGGTAGAGCGAAGTTGTCCTCCCATACACAGGCAGGCTGTTCGTTGGACTTTGCTGAGTTTATCGCGATTTGTCGCTGTATCAAGCGCCGTCCACCATACCGCTACTCCATAAGTAAGGATCGGCCTTATGACCGAGATATATAGCCAGTGTGTAATGCGGGGCTGTAGGCTCCATTTATTACCAATGGCATTTTTACAGGAGAACAGGGCTAATGTGGCCTTGTTTATTCTCTCTTGAATATTAGGTTTCCAACTTAATTTCTTATCTAAAATGAGACCCAAGTATTTTGCTTGTTCAGAGAATTTAAGTGGTACACCGTTTATGAGGGGAAGGTTAATGTGTGGGACTTTGTATTTACTTGTGAAGAGGACAAAGTCGGTTTTTGTGGGTTAACGCCGATTTGCCCATCTGGTGAGCTTATTTAAAGCGTTTTGTAAGAGTTCTTTTAGTATATTGGGATGTTTACCCGTTACTGCAATAGCAACATCGTCCGCATAGGCAAACACTCTGTTTCTTACTTAGACCTTAGAGTTTTTGGACAACATCCATATTTATAATCCATATACAGGGTTACTTATCTATTTTGGGGTTTCAAAAGTATACGTAAATAAAACACATATAAAATATTATGTGTGAAACACTACATCATTTAAATGACCACCACACGAATTGTTGCAAGCATCTATTCTTTTGAGGTAATTTTCGACTACTTTTTGACACATATTGAGCGGTATTCAACCATTACTTGACGAATGTTGGTTTTTAAATGCTCAAGAGTTAAAGGTTTATCTGCATAAATACGGTCTTTCACGTTGCCCCACAAAAAAAGTCCATCGGTGTCAAATCGCATGATCTTGATGGCCAGTTGATATCGCCACGATTAGAAATTACGCGGCCAGGAAATGTCTCTTACAATAAAGCCATATTCACTCGAAATGTATGGCATGTGGCACCATCTTATTGAAACCACATATTCTCCAAGTCGTATTCTTCAATAGAAGGCAAAAAAAGTCGGTTTTCATATGACCATAACGCTCCGAATTGAATGTGGTTTTCGAAGAAGTAAGGTCCAATCACACCTCCGGACCAAAGAGCGCACCAAAAATTGACTTTTTGTGGATGTAATGGCCTCCCTTGAATTACTTGAGGATTCTCAGAACCCCAAATACGACAATTTTATTTATTAGAATACCCACTGAGTGAGAAATGAGCTTCGTCGCTGAAGAAAATTTTGTTCGAAGAATCGCCGTCCACCGCCTGTTGTTCAAGCACCCATTCGACGTATCTACGACGATGTGAATTTTTTAAGAGCTTGAGAACTTTTTTTTAAAAAAAAACGCATAAAATTTGCGTAAAGCGCGAAACACATTTCGAACCGGACACTGATTTTGGTAATAAAATTCAATGATTTGCAAGCGTTGCTCGTTAGTAAGTCTATTCATGATGAAATGTCAAAGCATACTGAGCATCTTTCTCTTTGACACCATGTCTGAAATCCCGCGTGATCTGTCAAATACTAATGCATGAAAATCCTAACCTCAAAAAAATCACCCGATAGTAGTTGGACGATTATGTAAACCATTATCTCCTCTTAAAGCATTTTCGTAAATGTCAGACTTTCAATAGAAGAAAAAATTGGTTTAACAACTTAGTTTGACATTAGGTATTTAATTTTTCAATGCAATATTTTAGAAACGTTATGTTTGGAAAAGTTAAATTACAAATTTTGTCATTTTATACTGATTGATGATTCCTAATCCAAGATTCTAGCACTAGAATAAGCAAATAATTATTTGTCAATACAAGTCAGGGTACACTAAAGTATGCGTTTTTTTTTTTAAAACAGTTTTAGAGTCTTGAAAAAAATTTGTGGGTACCTTTTCAAAAAAATGGGGGCAGTTTTCATAAAATATCCATGCTTAGTAAATTGTTCAAAAATAAAATTCAAGTCCTAATTACTTTATTTTGCTGTTGATTCAGAAATTGTTTTCAGAAATCGCTTCGCCAATATGTATTTCATCTTATTAAAAAGTGCTTCTTTACAGAAAAAGAGTAGGTAAATTCCAAAAAAACTTTTGCAACTTTTTGTGAACATTTTTAAACATCAAATCCTCTTTCCTTCATAGTTAATTCTTTAACTTGTCATCATTCTAATAAAATCTAAACTATCAGAAACATAACACGAAGTTTCATTTAATCTTTAAAATTTGGCACAAAATCCTTCAGCTTAAAATACGTGGAAAAGCTCGTATAAGTTCTTGCCTATTTGGAATATTTCGCATAAAGTGATAATAACATTTTAACGACTTTCTGGGTAAGGTAAATACCTTTAAAGTTCGAATGGCATTTTCCTGACGATCTGTGACAACTTTTATGGTCTTTTCAAAAAATGTTCCCACACTCAACCAACTGTAGGTAATCCACAATAAAAGTTAAACCTATGCATGCACGGGGAAAGTGGCGGGGAGGTCATACTTAAATAAACTTTGCCAATAAAAACTCATCTCACCCCCTAAATGATTGACTCCCTCGCTGATGTACGATATACGGCATGCTACCGATACCGAACCAAAGAGCAAGCAACCAGTGATATGCAATAAAAGACTTCTCTTTCCTTCGGTCAAACGTCAATGAGTCATTGAAACTTTTTTAATATCCGCAAATAAAAATAAAACTAAATGAAAGTCATTTAAAAAACAAAACGAAAAATAAAAACCTACCCACCATTCGTATAATGAATGTATAGACAAAACAACACTAAAAAAAAGAAGGGCCTAAAAATTAACCTGCTATACTAGCGCCATCCATATTCAACAGAGTAGATAGTTAGGTTCAACACGTATAGCGTCATCTAGATCCGCAGAGTGTAATTATTGATTCTCATGTCACGAACGATTATTGAGATTCTTGAGAAGCTGATGGAATAACTCGCTTCGCTTCAGCACTCACCCTTCGGCTTCTTCAGATTCAGATGGGAACTAACTATGCTATATCAGCATCCGTGAATTGCAATTCCATTTCACACTTTTAATGAAAAAAGTTTCAACAGTGTGCTGCCGCCACACCACCGCCACCGACTCTCTACCACTGCTAACGCCTCCTGTCGTCTTGTTTTGCTATACCGTGTTACCAAACGCGAAAAAAGGATTCGTTTTTTTTCCTACCATTTCCAACTTGAGTTTTTCCTTTTTCCATTCTGTTAAGCACATACACACAGACTTAGGTAGGTACATACTTTGTTTTTGAATATTTTGTGTTTTTGTATGATTTTTGTTTTGTGGATTCGATGTTGCTGCTTCTGGTTGTGATTTGAGCCTCTCGACCAGAGTAGAGCCTATTGGCCTGAATTTTTTTCCATTTTTAATTTTATTCGTTCTGGAAAATAAAGATATACGGTACATTAACATCTTTTCAGTGGCGGTTCAAGATTTTCCGAAGCCTTCCAATTATTATTGAAGTATAAAAGGGCTCCAGTGCTTAAAATTACAAGTACATACTTTAAGTATGGTCGGAGCACGACCTGCGTTTAGTATGAATATAATAATTGAATAATCATTTTTTTTTTTTCAAAGCACTTACTCAAATTTGCATTTGCTCTGAGCACTTGCTCAAAACTTTTTTTGTTTGGAAAAGATTTGAATTTGCCATTTTGACAAGGGGGCTGCAACCTGATACAATACATAACTTTAAAAAATGCTGAACTAAATTAAGACTCCAAAAAATTGGATAAAATGAAAATCTTGTTCAAATGCTATATTTTAAAAAAAGGTTATCCATTAGATACGAACAAAATGACTTCTAAAAACATTACTTAGTTATGTAGCTGTTGTGAGTACCTGGCCAAAACCCTGAGTTTTAGGGAAACCTGAATTTGTAGTAGGTATATAATATTTAAATAAGTTGTCCTGTTTTATTTCGTTTGAATTAAATGATTGAATACTAGAACATGTGTCCAAAGCAATTACTCTAAATTTTTAGTGGAGTAAATACTCTAAGCTTATGCTTAAAACTATGGTTTTTAAGTCAGGTATGGCTTTTTCATAGCGATATAGATGGACTGCATCTTCCATTTACAGTGAAACTTAAAACTATATTTAAATGAAGGGTTATAAAATAAGAGATTTAATTTTGAATAACTATGTACGTATTTTGAAGCTGTCATCTTTTGACATTTGACAAGTAAGAACTACATCATTACTAAAAATGGAACACACACGCTTCAACAACTTGTTGATATCTATAAAAATAGTAAACATTTTGCATTCACAATTCGCAAAACTAAATCATGTCATCTTGGTCGTAAAATTTGAGCTGTTGAGCCAAGTTAGTGATGTAAAGGATCATAACTGAGAATATTTCTCCGTAGCTGTTAGTGTTGACGAAAACAGTGGTTATCGATTTCTAGTTGGTGTTTGGAGTAATGTTTTACATAAAAGACATCACACTGCAAAAAAAAGTAAAGTTCAGCTAAAACAAGAACTCAGACTGGTGAATTGCCATCGCTTTGAACGTCGCGATTTGACGTGTCTTCGCTTATTGAGTAATTAACTGCATCAAAATGATCCGAATTTTCAACGCAAAACCATCGTCAGTGAAGATGTCTTTTTTTATCGCAGAGTAAGGTTGGTATCCTTCTGGATTTTCCCGGACATGTTATCTTTTTGTAACTATATGGAGAATATCCGGTAAGGTTTTTGTTAATTGTCCGCGATTGAGTATCTAATGACTTTTATGGTTATTAAATGGTTGTGAACGAAGAGATCCATTACATTAGTCATTAGAAAAGAAAAAAGAGCCTGGAATGTGACTCACACTGATAACTTTCCATCCCGTCTGTCGATTTGTCTTGCTTAATAGTTTGTAGGTTTTCGCGTTTTGTTAAAAAAGTTCTCAGTTGAATTATTCTTAAAAATTAAAAAACTACCAATAATATTTTGCATATAATGAAATAGTTTGATTTCGAAATTATTTTTTTGTTAACGAGATTTTTAGTCGAAAACCAATTTTTACCAATTTTAGTAGCATTTCTTAAAAAAAATTATTCCTTATATAAACAAATACAAATTGGATTGATGAAATTAATTTGAAGTCAATATCTTCTATTGTTCACGAGATATCGAAAACCGAACATCAATTTTTACCAATTTTGCGTACTATTTTTTGTAGATTTTAGACTGTTGGATTTTTATAAAAAATGTACTGAACGTTGAAAACAATATTTTCTGTGAGATTAAATAAGTTTGAAGCCAATATTTTTAATTTTTGAAAAGATATTTGAGTCGAAAGTAAATTTTTACTAAGTTTTAGTATTGTTTTTTTTTTAGGTTTTTATTTTTTGTAAAAAAAACTGCCAATTAGATTTTTCTCAAAATTTTACCGAATATTGAAAACAATATTGCTTATAACAAAAAATTAGTATAAAGTCAATATCTTAAAGTCTTGAAAAGATATTTGAGTCGAAAATCAATTTTTACCTACTTTTATTAATTTTTGTTTAGTTTTTATGTTTTTGTAAAAAAAACTGTCAATTCGATTTTTCTCAAAATTTTACTGAAAGTTGACAACAATATTTTTTAAAATATAAAATTAGTTTAAGGCCAATAACTCAAAGTTTTGAAGAGATATTTGAGTCGAAAATAAATTTTTACCAACTTTTATTAATATTTTTTTAGGTTTTTATTTTTTTTTTGTAAAAAAACTGGAAATTCGGTTTTTCTCAAAATCTTACCGAATGTTGAAAATAATATTTTTTATAAGATAAAATTAGTTGAAAGGGGTTGGGTTCGAAATCCTGTATGGATCATAATACTGTATTTAAAATACTGTATCTCAAAATACTGTATTTCAAAATACTGCATGTACAAAATACTGTATGATCAAAATACTGTAGCTCAAAATTCTGTATCTTACAATTCTGTATACCAAAATTCTGTATTTAAAAATGCTGTAAATAGGCTGACAAATAAAAATCGTTTTGATAATGTAAAAAAGTGCGCACTTTTTTATTTTTCAGCCTATTTACAGCATGTTGAAATACAGAATTTTACAAAAAGATTACTTTTATAAAGAATACATCATAATATTTTTTCATTGGCATAATGTTCTAATATACTTCCCTTGAACAATAAAATATGATAATTCATAAGCCTTTGAATTGATAAAAAAAAAAAAAAAAAAACAAATTAATGGTATCTTCGTCTTATTTTCTCTTCCCATTTTCTTCTCATTAATTGTTATTTCTCTCACAGTTGTATATGAATTGTTGTTACCACAATCAACAATTCCATAAACAATTACACCGAGCTTATTGATCTGTCAAAACTTCCTCGTGTTCGTTCATTTCGTTGATATTTAAAAGCTAATGCAAATTTAAGAATTAAGTGAAATTTGGAGTTGCAATAAATGATATAATGTACAATGTACATACATACATAAATCGAGTTCTGCTTTTGTTGTTCTCTATAATGGAAGCTTAAGAGCGGAATTTTGCAAAAATACAGTTTTTTTAGATAATGTTTTTCTCATACAGCATTTTGAGAAGAAGAATTTTGAGATACAGTATTATCAGGTACAGTATTTTGACAACACAGCATTTTGAGATACAGTATATTAAATATACAGTGTTATGAATATACAGTATCATACAGTATGATACAGAATTTTAACCATACAGTATTTTAAAATACAGCATTTCGACACGCTCCCGTTGAAAGTCATAATTTTAAATTTTCGAAAAGATATTTAAGTCGAAAATCAATTTTTACCAACTTTGAGTAACGTTTTTTCTAGGTTTTTATTTTTTATAAAAAAAAACTGTCAATTCGATTTTTCTCAAAATTTTACTAAATGTTAAAAACATTATTCTTCGTTGCACAAAATTGGTTTGGAGAAAAAATAGTTTTCTATTCGTAAATTTTTCGAGGTAAATAATATTTTTTTTTGGTTTTTCGATTTAAAAAAAAAAACCCGTTAATTGGATTTTTTTTCAACAATATTTTTGTTTGGTATCACGTTACAATGTATAATATAAAATTCAATTCAAGTCTCTAGCGTTATTGGTTCATGAGATATTTACGGTTAACCAACATTTTCACTTTTTTTTTAAATGTTATGGTAAAAAAAACCACCCACGAAATTGGCGGCCATTTACTTTTGGTGACATCTGCCAAATCTTTTGTTCATTATTCTGTTGTTTATGCCAAATCATCATGGCAAGTTACACGATTGAACAGCACGTTCAAATAATAGAAATCTTAATATATATAATTCTTCTGTGAGTGTGTATGTCACTGAACTTCTCTTAAACGACTGGACCGATTTTGATGAAATTTTGTGTGTGTGTTCAAGGGGATCTGAGAATGGTTTAGATTCACATTTTGGAATGTTTTACATTGGATCCGACAGACAGCGCTATCATCACAGTGTCTAAATAATATTCAATTTTAAAAGGTTTTAACTGTGTCAAATGGTGTGAGAGTAGATATTGATAATCGCTGGGTAGTTCCATATTCGCCATTGCTGTGCAAAACCTACAAAGCGCACATAAACGTTGAACTATGCAGTTCGGTGAAGTCTATTGGCTGTGCATCTTGAAAACGGACAGCGTGTTTACTTTACAGAAGAAACTGCACTACAACAGGCTTTGACGGCTCCAAAAACAACTCTTACTCAATTTTTTAACCTTTGTAGTCGACAAGATGCTGTTGGTCAATTCGCAAGGACGTTGATGTACACTGATGTTCCTAAATTTTTTACATGGAATAAACAATCAAAGAATTGGGAACCGCGGAAACGAGGCATTCCAGTACCAGGATTCGCTGATATATTTATGACAAAAACTTAAGGTCGATTATATACAGTTCATCCTAAGCAAGAATGTTTTTTTTTGCGTTTATTACTGGTTAACGTCCCTGGACCGACGTCCTTCCAATATTTGCGAAAAGTCAATGGTACTTCATACGACTCTTTCTTCGATGCGTGTCGTGAGTTACATTTATTGGAGGACGTGAACACCAGTTCGATAAGACTTCTTTGGCTATTTTTGTTGCGGAAAATGAACAATTGCTTACTGCTGAACAACGAAATGTATATGATCAAATTAACGTTTCAATTGCAGCACAACAAGGTGGATTCTTTTTTTTAGACGCTCCAGGTGGCACTGGTAAAACATTTCTTATCGCACTGATACTTGCGCGGATTCGATCTCAAAATCATATTGCATTGACCATTGCTTCATCAGGTATTGCAGCAACGTTACTTGATGGGGGACGGATTGCGCATTCAGCACTTAAATTACCTTTAAACGTTCATACAAATCCCGAAGCAATGTGTAACATAAAGAAGCATTCAGGCATGGCTGAAGTTTTGAGAAAATGTAAAATTATTATCTGGGATGAATGTACAATGGCCCACAAGCATTCGCTTGAAGCTCTCGACAGGTCCCTGAAAGAAATCAAAAATAATGCTCGGCTTTTCGGTGATGCTCTACTGCTGTTCTCTGTTGCTTTCAGACAAACATTACCAGTCATTCCACGCGCGACATATGCAGACGAAATAAACGCATGTTTGAAAGAATCTTATCTATGGCCAAGTGTCACTAAATTATGCCTTACTATTAATATGCGCGTTCGACTTCAAAATGATCCATTAGCGTCAGGATTCTCTGAACAATTGTTAAACATTGGCAACGGTAAAATTCAATTGTATGAAGATACACAATATATTCGACTTCCAGAGAACTTTTGCAACATGGTGGCTACCAAAGATGAGTTAATAACAAGTATCTTTCCAGATTTAAGACATAATTATACTAATCATGAATGGCTGCGAGAGTGAGCTATTTTAGCCGCAAAAAATTTAGATGTTGACGCCATCAATTTTAAAATACAACAGTCATTGCCTGGTGATGAAATTACATTTAAATCGATTGAAACTGTTGTTGATCCTGACGAAGTTGTCAACTATCCTGTAGAGTTTCTAAATTCACTAGATTTACTTGGAATGCCACCACATAATTTGCGACTGAAAATTGGCTCACCTATAATTTTGCTTCGAAATTTAAATGCCCCAAAATTGTGTAATGGCACGCGATTAGTTGTAAAAAAAATTATGGGCAACATTCTTGAAGCCACTATTTTGAGTGGAAAATTTCAAGGTGAAGTTGTACTTTTACCACGGATCCCAATGATTCCTTCAGATTCGCCTATACCATTCAAACGTTTACAATTTCCAATCCGCTTGGCATATGCTATGACTATAAATAAGTCACAAGGCCAAACAATGACAATTTGTGGCTTAGATTTAGAAAACCCATGTTTTTCTCACGGCCAATTATATGTTGCGTGTTCCAGAGTTGGAAAACCATCGAATTTATTTATTTATACACCTCAGGGTTTAACCAAAAATATTGTACATCCAATGGCATTACGATAAATTAAGTTTTTGTAAATAAAAAAAAATATTTTTTAAATAAAATAGTTCGAGTGTAAGCTTTTTTACCTTTAATTAAAACAAGTTGAAGATTTCATTACACATACTCACACGCTATCGATTAGTCTAATTGTAATAAATTTACATGTAATGACGTTAGATATTGTCATAACATTTAAATAATAATTTTCATCAAAATGGTCCAGAATGTTTTAGCTTATTAAAAAAAGTTTGAAATATTCAAATTAAAGACGTGTAGACAGGACAACGTCTGTCGGGTCCGCTAACAACTAACATGCGAGTATTTTTGCAACATGATGAAACTGCAAATGTGCTTGCGAAGCAGTTGTTAGATATTGGAAATAATAAAGTTGTAATGGACACCTTTACCGGATTAATCACATCACAGATACAGCGCAAAAGTTCAAAAACCATAATTGGCTGGGTGAACGAGCAATATTGGCAGCGAAAAATAAAGATGTCGAGGATCTCAATGCGACCATTCAGAATTTTCTTCCAGGACAGTTGGTTTCCTTTAAATCAGTCGACACCGTTATGAACCAGGATAACGTAGTCAACTATCCCACGGAGTTTTAAAATTCACTGGAATTGCCTGGATTACCACCTCACAATTTGCAGTTAAAAGTAGGATCAGTTGTCATCATGCTGCTTAACATTAATCAACCTCGACTATGCAATAGAACAAGACTGGCTGTAAAAAAGCTGATGAATAACGTCATTGATGCAACAATCATATAAGGAAAATACAAAGGAGAGGATGTCTTGATCCCGCGAATACCGATAATTCCAACGGATTTACCATTCGATTTTAAACGATTACAATTTCCAGTACGTCTGGCCTTTGCGATGACAATTAATAAATCGCAAGGATAGTCTTTAGAAGTTTGCGGAATCAACTTGGAGTTTCCCTGTTTCACGCATGGACAATTATACGTCGCGTGTTCGCGCGTCGGGAAACCGTCTTCTTTGTTTATTTACGCACCACAAAACAAAACAAAAAATATAGTTTATGAGAAAGCTTTAAATTGATTAACGAACTGTATCATAACAGTGTGTGTCTGTTAATAAAAATTTAAACCTTATAAATAGCCAGTATTTCAGGCAAACTCTGTTTTTTTAAGTAAGCAACATGATGTGTCGAAAATAATAATAAAACTTCATGCTTCATTAAAAAAATGCTTTTTTATTCAATACGTTTTGTTTGTTTTGAAATTAATTTATACAAAAGTTTAGGTCTTTTATTTATCGATTGAGGCAGTATGAAGTCTGCAGGGTCAGCTAGTTTTTTTATTAAAATGTGTGTTTGTTAACGCAAAATTTGAGCGCATTGCGCCCATTTTACGGTAGACGTGGTGGCCCTTCACAGTCGACTTGTTTTTTTTTTTTACTTTTTTATTTTATCAAAATACAAAAACTATCTTAAAGCTAGCGTTAATTTTAAAAACTTAAAAAAAGAGGCTGGGATGCGACCCACACTGATAACTTCCCATCCCGTCTATCGATTTGTCTTGCTTAAAAGTGTGTCTATATGTATCAATTCCTACCAAATTTGCGTACTATTTTTTGTAGATTTTATTTTTGTATGAAAAAACGGACTGTTGGATTTTTATAAAAAAATTACTGAATATCGAAAACAATATTTTCTGTTAAATAAAATAAGTTTGAAGCCAATGTTGGTAATTTTTGAAAAGCTATTTGAGACGAAAGTAAGTGCTTACCAAGTTTTAGTATTGTTTTTTTTTTTGTAAAAAAACTGTCAATTCGATTTTTCTCAAAATGTTTCCTAATGTTAAAAACAATATTTCTTATAAGTTAAAATTAGTTGGAAGACATTATCTCAAATTTTTGAAAAGATATTTGAGTCGAAATTCAATTTTTACCAACTTTGAGTAATGTTTTTTTTTTAGGATTTTATTTTTTATAAAAAAAGTGTCAATTCGATTTTTCTTAAAATTTTATCAGACGTCAAAAATATTATTCTTCTTTGCACAAAATTGTTTTGGAGATGAAATCATATTTTAGTCGTAAAATTTTCGAGGTGACAATTTTTTTTTTCAGTTTTTTTTGATTTATAAAAAAAAACAAAATTTTCACCTTTTTTTAAACTGCTATGGTAAAAAAACCACCCACGCAATTTTTCTAAGAGCCCTTTCTGCATCTTTCTGCCTTATTATCTATATAACAAAATTTATTTGAAGTCTTTTTTGGTTCTTTAGCTATGGAGGACGAAAAAACGTCGCGAACGTACAGACGTACGGACGTACGAACGTACGGACGTACGAACGTACGTACACACGCACGCACAGACATCTTTCTTCAAATCTTTTATTTCGACTCTAGGGATCTTGAAACGTCGAGAAATGTCAAAATTTTCAATTTGACAAATCGGACCCATTACAATAACTTCCTATGGGAAGTTAAAAATATCTTTCTGGCCCTAAGCGGGTGCTCTAAGTTAATCCATTATCTTATAACTACTGCCTTTCGGCCTAAGAACAATTTTAATACTAAATGACAATAACTTAATCTTAAACCAAGAAAATTAAAAAAAACTTGGTATCTTTATCTTTATCATTATTTTTTATTTTATCTATATAAAACTTAGAACTAAATTAAAAAAAACGAAACCCATTATAATACTTAAGCTACTTAAAACTAACCAAAACCAATAATACTGCTTAAAATTACTTAAAACTACTTAAAACTAGAACAGACACAATAAGCGTTTTAGTTTTGTTTTGTGTTTAGTGTTTTTTTTTTTGTTTTTTTTGTATTTTTTTTTTGTATTTTTTTTTATTTTGGTGCCACCCTGACTGTTTCTAAACTAATCCTATGTAAGCCGACCAAGAACAAACGCCCTAGACAACTTTAAATTACATTCTCAATTTGAAGCCACCAAAACAATTTGAAGCCGCTCGGCTGCGTCTAGTGCGAGTACGTCTCGACTGTAAAGGAGTCGCCTATCTAGAGTTTTACGGCTGACGTGGTAGATTAGCGGAACCGTCTCCCTATCCTGTATCAGCCCTCGATTGTCTAAATAGAGAAAAGCTTCAAGCTTGCCACTTAAACGTGCACTTTTGTAGTACTCATTGTTGGGGTAGTAAGCCCCAAAAATTAAGCTGTTAGTCGACGATATCGCACTCGCAATGTGACCCCTACCAAGCTTCAGCAAGAAATTATCCATTCTGTTTATGTTGGCTCTGTTGTATAGAACCTGGTTGGAATAGTAATGTTTGTAATCCGACTCTGGTGTTCTGTGTAGTCCAAGACAACGTCGCAGACATTGTCTCTCAAATACCCGAATATTTACCATTTGAGATGGGACAACGTTGAACCATACCGGTTCAACCTGTTCAATACCGGTTCATCGGCCGGATAAGGGCCATGTAGCAAATCATTTAATTGCTGCTGTCAAGACGGCTCGGAGGGCGAAGGCTCCACTAGCTCTGGCCAGAGCAGCACTCATATGTCTGTCGAAATACAAGTACTGATCCAATCAGATGCCAAGGTACTTTACTACACTTTTATTCGCCAGTGGCTGTCGATTTTGTCCAACGATCACTAGATTTTTCTAGTTCTTTCTCGTATCCCTTGAGGCTCCATACAGCGGAGTCCTGAACAGAATAGTTTCGCATTTCTGAATGTTGATTTTCAACTTCCAGTCATCGCAATATTGCTGAATCTTCTCGAAGTCACCCTGCAAAAGTGTCTTGATAACCTCAATTTTTGGGGTCAACACAGTTGACTCTTCAACGTTTGGTGGCCAAATTTGAGACCACCACCGGTTTAGTAAATAATCAGCCAACACCCGTACGTTCACGGAACGCAAGATCCGCCGAGAACATCGCCGCGGTCCGTGATAGTGTACAGCAGAACCCGAGGCAGTCTATTCCTCACTGTGCACAAGAACTCGGACTTCAACTTTTGCGTGGGGGCTTGGGCCTACACCCGTACAAGATCCAACTTTCCCAGGAGCTCAAAGTTCACGACCATAGAAATCGCCGTTTTTTCGATGACTGGGCTTCGAATCGTTTGGAAGAGGACCCCAATTTTGGCCGAAAAATCATCTTTAGTGACGAGGTGCATTTGTGGATGAATGGCTGTGTTAACAAGCAAATATGGCGTATTGGACGACACCAACCCACGCGAGGTTCACCAGGTGATAATGCATCCTCAAAAAGTTACCGTTTTGTGTGGATTTTGGGCCGGTGGCGTAATTGGTCTGTACTTTTTTCAAAACGACGTTAGTGAGGCGATCACCGTCAACAGTAACCGCTACATAACGATGATAACTAATATTTTATGGCCCAAATTGTACCATTATGGACCTAGACGACATGTGGTTCCAGCAGGACGGCGGCGGCGGCGCTACGTGCCACACAGCAAACGCCAGGATTGAAATTTTGCATGAACGACTTGAGGGTAAGGTTATCTCTCGCAGGGGTGATGTGAATTGTCCACCAACAAAACCACAATCGACCGATGCCCTAAAGGTGAACATAACACAGGCCATCGCTCAGATTCAGCAGGATCTATGCGGAAGAATCATTGAAAATTGGACCACTCGGATCCGTGCCACCGTAAGAAGCCGAGGCGGACATTTGAATGATGTCATATTCCACACTTAATAGCATACATGCGCCTTTCAAATAAAAAAATAATTTTGTTAATACCTCACACACAGCTTGTTTTATTTCATTTCAACATCTACCCGCCCTTATTGAAAAACCTTTTATAAAATAAAAGTGTTGTTTCTTTGCATTGTATTGATATTCATTTCAACTCGCTGCAGAATTCGGGTTCTTTGCGGATGACTCTAATTTTATTGAAACACAGTCGAAAAAGTGTCTTGAAAGTTTTTAAGGAACATTGTTTTACTATAGAAAAATTAAGTGAAAGCAGCTACTTTCCCCAAATAAAGTTTATAACAAAAGTTAAGCTTCAGTCCAGTGTTGGGACCTCGCAGAAGCAAAAGAGTGGTAGAAATGATGTCAAAAAGGTGGTAGAAAAGTGGTAGAAATTAAAACCCATTTTTATGTAGTAAATATTATATTCAATAACTTATTAAAAAATACAAAAAATTAAATAAACAATAATTCAGTTCACAATAATTAAAGTAGTTAGAAAAACTTAAAATTATTTTTTGCTATATAGACCGCCGGAAAATTTATATTTTGAAGCATATTTCAGTAATGCTTCCGGAGGATTAAAATTCTGAAAATTTACTGAAATTTCCCTTGCAGCCAAAATGTTGTGAACGGTTGTAGTTTTTAATTTATTTCTTTTTTCCTTTTTTATATTTTTTAAATCTGAAAATAGCGCTGCTATGCGGTAAGCAACAAAGCTCCAACATATAAGAAGATATGTTTTCAAAAATTAAATTGTCCATTCCGTCTTTTAAGTTTTTTATCAAAAGCCATTGTGAAACAATGTCATCAGTTTTAAAAATTTGGAGTAATTGATTTTCTCAATTTTAATGAATTAATTTTTCAATTAATTTTCTCCAATTAATTTTCTCCACTCATTATTAATTAACTCTAGTTCTGAGTTATTTATAGTTGGTGAAAAATGTTTCGTGAGACCTAAAACTGATGGCATTGTTCCATCAATGACGTTTTTCGAGTTTAAATATTTGAAAAATTTTAGTTCATCGTTTGAAAGGTTAAACCTTTCTCCAATTTGAACACATAATTCAATATAATAGCTGCACATAACTTTTCGTAGTTGCATTACATCTTGTTTAACAATATCATTTTCAAGTAAGTACCTTTCAAAGTAAAGGCCAAAATACATTTAAGAATATGGTAAATAGTTTTGACTGTTTTTTATATTTGTGTTTACATTCATATTTTCTGGTTTTACAAAATTTTTCATTAAATTTAATTTTATGTAGTCATTCTTTCGAATATCAAGTGTATTTTTGTGTTCTCAGATTGAAATGTTTTATTTAAATCGTTTATAATTTTAAGATTTATTGACAAAAAATTTAAATATACTATAAATATTAAAAAGTAGGGTTTAATGATAGGTGAACGGTGAGTTGCAAAAAGTGGTAGAATTTGCTTTTTAGGTGGTAGATTTTCATGAACACCAAAAAGTGGTAGAAATACCACTTAAGTGGTAGAAGTCCCAACACTGCTTCAGTCCCCATTAGTGAAGTTACTTCTGTTTTAAAAATATCAAAAATCGAAATGTAGAAGACAGAGGTTCATTTGCATTTAAATTTCGAAAAAAAATTAAATCGAAATTGATAAAAGTTAATTTCAGAATTCTAATTTTTATTTTGAATCGATTTTAGTTCCATTCCGAGTGAAAATGAAATAGGTAAAAAACCTTATGTTTCCTCTTAGTCCAGTCAATGAACGAAAAAAATTGACTTCACCTCAAAAAAAATCCAACAGTTTTTAAACTTGGCACACTTACTAAGGGATGTCTGGTGATGACCCAAAAAAAAGTCCCCAAAAATCCGACGTGAGCTCTAGCGGCAGTTAAGAGAAACATGGAGTTTGTTTCAGTTTTTCACGTTTATCTCGAAAACTATTTGTCGTATCAAAAAATTTTGATCCACAAAATTAAAGCTCATTAAATTTTATAAAAAAAGCTTTAATGAATTTTTTCGTATCTCTTAGAGTTTATAAAATAACTCTAGCGGCAGTGAAGAGAAACATACGGGTTTTTCGGGTTTACCTTCAAAACTATTTGTCGTATCAAAAAATAATCTTCTACAAAATTAAAGCTTATTAAATTTCTTTAACCCATTAACACCCAAGGGTATAGAAAAATAGAAATTTTGTATTTTTGTGATATTTTCTGTTTATTGAGTTAAAATTTAAAATAATTGCAAAAAAAAAAAGTTTTCAAAAAATAGTGGTCAGCAGTTACGAGGGTGTACTTTTTTTAGTACAATGGTATCATACATATTATTTTAATTTTGATTAATATGAAAATTTTTAAAGCAATCTTTATGTATGCAAAGAGTCACATTGCACATTTCACAACACCATTTCGATCGCTGATGGCACTGGCGACATCTTAACTGATTTGGTAACTTCTTTGCAAAATGGTATCCTGGGCTTTCTGTTATGCTCCTTTTGACTGCGAGTCTCGGTTGTCCTTGATTCAAAGTGTGAAATCTGAGATAATGCAGCGTAACAGCTCTTGTAAACTCCAGTAAATCACCTTTGTAGTTGTTGGTCAATTTGTGAAGCTTCCAGGCATTAGAGACAGTAGATGAAATCATCGATGTGAAAATGTTCCACCACCACTTCTTCGCTCTTATTTCTATAGAATAAGTGTTGATGAACTGATCGTGAAGATCAACACCACCCATATTTTTATTATAGTTTTTGAAGACAAGCGGCTGAGGAATATTAATTTTTTTCTGTTGTTCTTTGTCCCATCTTTTTACATTCTCGCAAGGTTCGATTTTGTCGTAGTTAGTGGCAGTGTTGCCGCTGAAAAAAATCAAAAAGGGTACAAAAAAGGGGCCCGACACAAAAAAAGGGGCCAACATACGAAAATTGGACACCATAGAAAAAAAGTACAAATAAAACAAAACTGTATTCAGGAGTAAAACAAAAATGTATTCAAAAACTTAAAACAATTTTATTTCAATAACATTAAAATAAAAACTTAAATTAATTTAAAAACAAAACAGTAACAACAAATCAGTTTTTAATAACAACAAATACATAAATAAATTAATGGAAGTTAAGTCTTTCATTTTTGTAATATTGTTTTTCTGTATAAATAAACAAGATTTTTTTTTTGGAACCCAATTTTCCAACTTATTTTTGTTTTCAATTAAATTAAGAGCTGACATCATCGAATTGCAAGTTTTCACATTCAGTCTATTCGTCAACTGATTTTTAATAAGGGTCAGCTTTGAAAAAACAGAGAGGCAGAGGCACTGCTATGGGGCAGAGTAAAAATGTTTGTAACAAAGTTGTATACATTTGGAAACATAAATTCATCTAAATTGTTTTTACATTTCCCTATTTCATACCAGAATTCTTCAATATCATTGATTTGAAATGTGCTTTGAAAAGCCTTATACTCGGATTTTATCTCAAGGAGTTTGTATTCCTCAATGACTTTTCCTGAATTGGATACCAGGTTTGGAAAACTGAAAACTAACTGTATATAGTTAAATTCAAGATTTTTTTTGACAACTTTGGGATCTAGAAAGTGCAATATCGAAAGTTTTTCATCATGAATATCTATTCTTTTTATTTTTTTTTTCGAAGTATAAAAAAACAGCGTTCAGTACCAATTTTTTCGGAGTATAAACCGACAGAGTTCGGTTCAAGTTCAGTATGAAACTTCGTTACCGATTTTTTATTAATTTACTTAAAGAGTGGATAAGATAAAAAATATCTTAATTTATCCTTGAAAATTATTTTATTACTAGTAAAATCGTTAAAAAGGGCCAATTGGGCAATTTCTAAAAAAGTCGGGGCCACGGGGATCAAACGCAAAAAAGGGGCCAAATGGCCCCTTTAGGGGACAAACGGCAACGCTGGTTAGTGGCTATAGTAACGATGCTGTTGTCTTTCCATTTAACGAAAAGCAACTCATTGGTCTCGTCGAATTGGTGGTCAAAAGTACCCCTTTTTTGCTTTTGAAATTCTTTATTTTGAGGAAGAGGACATTTTTTGAGCCGATTGTCGCGAGCTGTTCCAGTGCTCTAAATTTCTTTTGTTTTAAAATCTTCATAAGTTCATAGCTTGTAAAAAAATTGTCAAAATAAATTGCATGGTCAGTTGGACATTCAATATTTTTTAGTAAGTCAAGAACAACTCTTGACCCTAATGGCAATTTCTTTAGAGAAGGCTTAACATTTTTTGCTCCGCAATAAGTATCAAATTGATACATATAACCATCCTTGCTACAAAGCATCCAATTTTTGAAGCCGAACCTTACAGGCTTTCCTCTTATCAATTGCTTTGAAGAATGACGACCGAAGTATTTGACCATGGATTCATCCATAGATAAATGCTCATGCATATATCCCCATTTTTGAAATTTTTTGCACATAAGCTGGCTTAGCGGACGAAGTTTTGCCATTTTGTCATTCAAGTCAAGGTTGTTGTTATCAGCAAAATGTATGTACCTTTTTATTTCTTGAAACCTGTTCCTTGACATACTGTTGGATACAATAGGAACATGGGTATCTGCCGACAGCTTCCAGTACATATATTCTCTAGCTTCAGAATGATAGCCCGAAAACAACAAGATACCAATGAAAGTTTTTAAGTCATCTTCATTGAATACAAAGCTGTGTTGATTTTTTTGGCCAGCATACAACATGGTTTGGCTCACAATGAGTTGTCTTACCTCGACATCAAACAATTTTTCAAAAACATCAACTTCGCTGAGCCCAATCAAATCTGAAGCACAGTTTTTTATTCTTTCCAAATAGTTTTCAGTTCTTTGAAATTCGTTTGGGGAAATTGTCTTTGTCCAAACAGGAGGGGCAATTAACTTTTTTAGCTCGGACAGCGGAAGGTCGTCATCGCTTTCGTATTCTTCTTCGAAAGTCAATCTATTCAAAACTCCGAAGATCTCAACCTCACCTGGAACATCTTGCGGTAATTCTATCGCTCTTATATTTTCTTCATCTAAATCCTCTTCGTCCGTAACGTAGTCCACTGGTGGAGGAACCATGACGATATTAGCATTGACTATATCGTCATTGCTGTATAGTTCGTCCAGGGCAGATTCCAGATTTTGAAAGCGTTTTCCATAAAAGTTTTTCGATGGGATGCTTTTGAAATTCATTTTAGAAACTAAAAAAAATGTGCATGCATAAACCCGTTGTACTTTTTAAAGTACATCAAACTTTGACGAAACTTACCTCCTTATATATACAACGAAATATATTTGAAATTACAATTTTCTAAACGTTATCTTTATTTCTTTTGATTATTTGGAAGGAAATCGAAATATTTGGATTTTTACGAGTTTTATGAGCACTTATGTTTTTGCAACTAACAACACGAGTAGAAATATAATATGTCATGCACAAAAAGACAGTTTCAAATAAGCCTACTTCGTTTTTTGTAAGAAAAAACTATGTGGAAAAATTCAAATTTATTGAATAAAGAAGAATAAATGTCAAACGTTTCATTTTTCAGTATTGCCATAATTTTATGGCTCCATCAACTTAGTTCATTTTACTGTACTTAAAAAAGTACAATGGGAGAGAATGGGTTAAGAAATATGATATTAATTTGTTTGTACTTGTTTTAGTTTGTAAAATAACTCTATCGGCATTTACGGATTGGGTGGATTTCACCTGTTAATGTCCTATATTGGTTCAATAGGTTTTCTGATGAGTGTAAGTGGCCTACAAGAGTTAATGAGTACTATATACGCCCGGTTTCTGTTGAAAAGATGCTGCAAGGAAAAGCTTTCGCTAAAGCAGTTCGTACTTTAATACTAATACAGACATCTTTAGCTAATATAATAATGGATCAAGTCGACATAAGCCAACATGAATTACAGGAAATCCAAAGCTTCACAAAAATTTTCTTGATGAGTCTCCTTCGTTATGTGCACTAAAACATAACCCCTCATTTGATCCATCTTAGTGAGAAACTACAAACAAATCTTAACAAACACAAATGTAATGGACCAACAGCAACCTTATGGATTCAGTTGTTTAATGATAACATTGCTTAGAGATTTTATGCACGCTGAGCGGTCTGGCGATTGGAATGCCCATATTAACTGTGTGAAGAATATGATTCCATATTTCCATGCCGCCGGACACTTTTCGTACGCCAAATCATGTTACCTTTATTTGCAGGACATGATAAAACTGCCTTCTGTGATGACCCCAGATGAATTTAAAAACTTTGTGCAAGAGAAGAACTGACCAATTTTAGACAGGGCTGTAGTCGGACGAGACAATTGAACAAGCTCTAATTCGTGGAATTAAGAGTATCTATGGGTGGCTTGACACTAGGGCGTGGAATCACTGATAGTGTATTTAGCAAATGGATTCTAGGGCTGACTGCTACTCGTGAAATTTGCTCTTCGCTCGAAGAATTCACTGGCGTTCTTTTTTCTACTAGTGAGCAACATGAAGATTTTGGGGAGGCACGTAAAATTAGAGATAAAACAGACATTGCAAAGCTGTAAAATTTGTTCCAAAGTCATCCTCCATTTTCAGTTACAAATTAAATCATGTCAATAGCGAGTGGCATCGTTGGAGATGATAAAGTAACTTGCTACAATGCTTATTCTCTAGGCATGCATGCAACGAGTTTCAGAAGTAAAACTGTCGCAAAAAAATCGAGCACTCCCTTTGTCTTTTATGTCAAATTCTGTAAAGATTCGAGGTGAAACTGTGGTAAAAGATCCTTTGAATAAGATCCAAAGAATAAGTATAAGTAAGCAGTCCGATGAAGACTTAAAGACTTATATGGAGTATGATTTGGCTTCCTTTTCATTACCATTGTTTGATGAAAATAGGATGCGAAAAACAAAGAAGTCAGCGCTATACTACATATTAACAGTATCCACAACAAGTAATAAGACTTTGAAATTATTGTGGATGGTGGCTTCTTGCTACACAAAGTATTGTGGCCCAAAGATTCCGATATTTCAACAATTTGCCATTCCTATATTAAGTACCTTTAAAAACATTATTCGGCAAAAAGTTGTCCTGTAGTGTTTGATGGTTACTCTTCTTTGGCATGCAGTACAAAAAGAGTTGTACAAAATCGAAAATAGAGACTTAAGAAGTCAGTCGATATTCAATTTGATCAGGTAACAGTAAATAACATCAAACAAATAAATTTTATTTACAATAAAAAGAATAAGTCAAGACTGATATCTTATCTATCCACGGCACTTCGTAACAAAGGAATAGAGGTGAGAGAAGCACCTGACGATGCTAACATATTAATTATTCAAATTTCAATCTGTGAGACTGCAAACGTTGCAGTGATAGGTGAAGATGTTGATCTGATAGTTCTACTTATGGCTTTAACACCAACAGAAAAGGAAATAATTTTCATCAAGCCAAGCCATGGCAACGTTGAAAGGAAACTTTATTCAAGTAAAGTTTTGCAAAATGAAGATTTATTTAAAAGCATTCTATTCTTGCATGGGTTCAGTGGATGTGACACCACCTCGTCATCATACATATAACCACCAGCCATTTATACATTTAATTTGTTTCAAGTTCGATTTTGCTATAAATTTATAAACTTAGTTCTTGTAGAAAATTATGTTACTGTATATTTGAAAAATAAACTTAATGATACGAGAAACCGTTTGCAAGATAAGCATGTTTTCCTTCAATGAAGATGGAGTTTTTTATTACCTAATACTATTTTTTCTTTCGGAAATTTAATAAGCTTTACTTTTGTAGAAGATTATTTTTTGATACGACAAATATTAGTTTTGAAGATAAACCCGAAAAACCGGAAAAATTGTATGTTTCCCTTCACTGCCGCTAGAGTTATTTTATAAACTCTAAGAGATACGAACAAATTCATTAAAGCTTTTTTTTATAAAATTTAATGAGCTTTAATTTTGTGGATCAAAATTTTTTGATACGACAAATAGTTTTCGAGATAAACGTGAAAAACTGAAACAAACTCCATGTTTCTCTTAACTGCCGCTAGAGCAAACGTCGGATTCTTGGGAACTTTTTTTTGGGTCATCACCAGACATCCCTTAGTAAGTATGCAAAATTTCAAAACTGTTGGATTTTTTTTGAGGTGAAAACCTTTATTAACTGGACTATCTAGAAGGAAGACAGCCTGAATCCAGCCCAGAACTTTAAAAACACATACAATCGAAATATGAAAAGATGTTAATTCCTTCTAAGCCCATAATATTTGAGTTCGTTAGCCTGGCCCTGATGCCTGGTTCTAGATGGTTATGCTTATGTTTATGATTGTGCCCTTCTCTGGATGTTATTGCAATGGAGAATGCGGTGCAATGTAGTTTTCCAACTCATTAGGAAAATATAATTTCATTAATTTTTTTGTATTTTTTATTTTTATTTTCGGCTTTGCTCCTGTGAATAGAGTCCTTGAGAAAAATTACAAAATGAGAATATCTACTCTTTTGCTGTGTGTTCCTTCAAAGAACGCGTATTCCTGTATATGTACATATACTTGTATGTAATATTAAACGCGAATGAATAGGCAAATGAGCATAATGAATTGCTTTTTTGTTTCTTCAGAAGAAGAAGAAGAAGAAAAAATTGTTCTTCATCCTTAACACTTTTTCTTCATATCCTTGTGGGCAACTAAAACTCCAGCTTAAGACCATCATCGGCATTAACTTTAACCATCGTATCGAATCAACGCTGTATAACTAGTAACTACCCAACAGCAGAGAGGGCGGTAATTATTTTCAAATTGTTTCCTCCTTTATTTTTTGTTTTGAAGGAAGAGAAGAAGGAACCCAAAGGACTCTTTGATTTGGATTTTTATTATTTTTATTTATTTCGTTAAAAACCCAGGATTTGGCAAAACGCGAAGAAGGTTTCCCCCGCTTTCCGGATCGTTGAACGGAATAGCTGTTCGATAAGTTTTGCAATCGCCCTCGTTCTCGTCGTCGTCCTCGTGTCGTCGAAATCGTTGCCATCCCCGCCTCTAGATTTCAGCTTTTAGAGCTGTCTTCTTCTTCTTCTTCTTCAATAAGGACAAATTATGCTTTTGGTATTTAAGTGTAAAGTGAAAAATATATACCAATATTTATTCCAACATCAATTGAACGGGAATAGGTTGGTATAAGTGGGTAGGTGTAAACTGAAATGCAGATGTTGAGGATGGGATAGGTGATTTGGGGAGGAGCAGAAGGGATGGAATGGAAAAGGAGGACTTGAGAAACAAAACCAGAAAGAAGAAGTGATTTTTCTTAATTGGCTGTTAATTAACCGCTGTGGAATTTAATTAGCCATAAAGGCTGCTTCAGCTATAGTCTATACATAGTGCAACATAGCATATAGCCTCGATGATGGCTTGATGGTGGATCTGGGTGAACGGAAACAGCGACGAGCAATGGCAATGGCGGCGGCGGCGGCGGCGAACTGAAGAAGCGAAGTAAGAGTACCACAGCAATTTTCTACTTCTGGTATGGAAGCAATTAATTTCCGTTTTGAATTTCGTGTGAGACAGTAAACAGCGACAAAAGAGAGAGAAAGAGTGCGCTATCGCTCTTTTAGACAGAGTGTTCATTTGCAATTGAATCGGTAATTAAAAGGAAATGATGATCATAAATTGAGAAGTGTGAAAAAAACGTTGTAAGTTATAAAATACTTATTTTTTATTTTTAACTTAATAATTGTTTTCCGGTTGTAGGAGGACATATTTTTTGTAGACAGGAAGTAGCTTACTATATTTTTCTTAATGAAAAAAGTTTAAAAGGAATTATAACTGTTGACGCGAGTAAATAAGTTGGTTGATGGGTAAAAATTGGAAAGAGGTTTCTTTCATTTAAAATTCTATAAAACTAATCTGGTTCAAGTTATACAAGTACAGAGATTATTGACATTTTTATCTTCATGTTTTATGTAGTAAATCTTTAAATCTGGCTGAACACAATAGAGTACTACAACTGGACTACTGGAGAGCAACTTAAAAAAATAAATATTTTTTAAGAAAACAATATCAGGCCTCCAAAGGGAGCGTTCAAGTATTAAAAAAAAATAAAAATTGGGTGGCGCAACAGTCCGTTTGAGAACTAGGGCCTAGTGACTTACAACTCTCAACCATGGCGATATAACACGCGGACATCACTTTTTTCATTGATAGCCAAGCAGCAATAAAAGCTATCTCTGCCACCCAAATCAAGTCAAAGCTTGTCTCTTGCTGTCGCGAAGAGCTAAAGGTTCTTGGCACACAGCATAACGTAAGACTCTGCTGGGTTCCTGGCCACAGTGATGTACCAGGCAACGAAAAGGCGGATGAACTTGCTAGGGAGGGCTCCACACTGGAACCCTCCCTGATAGACCATCATATAGGGATACCGTTATGTGAACTGAAACATAACGTCAGTAAAACCATCATTCACAAATCCAATGACAGATGGAATCTCCTAGAAACCTGTGTTAACACCAGGAAAATATGGCCTAGATACGATAAGAAAAGATCCGACTGGGTCTTAACTCTTAACAAACCCTCCCTAAGATCCCTTATCGGCATTATTACAGGTCACAACCTACTCGGCTACCATAAGAAGAAGATGGGGCTCAGTACTGATGACCTTTGTAGAGGCTGTGGTGATGAAAACGAGCATGAAGACACCACTCACTTTCTCTGCCACTGTCCTTCACTCTGTCTTGCTAGGAAGAAAACTCTTGGCAACTTCTTCTTTAATGAACTAGAGGAACTATCAGAACTGCCAGGCAAAAGCTTACTAAACTTTGTCAAGACCTCTAAATGGTTAAACGAACCACATGATTCATAGGTTATTATATCTTTTCAGGAAGTTACAACACTTCGGGGTATCACAATGGATCTACATTGATCTAAGTGTGATGGTAACAACATCAACTGTCAGCCCGTTCAAACCTAACCTAACCTAACTCTCAACCATTCCTGTGTGCGAGTTCTGTTGTCAGGGATGGAATCCGAACGGCAAAATTGAGAAAGCACTTTTCATGACAAGAATTACTCTTCGAGAATTTGTCAATTCCTCGCAAGAGGCAGTACCCGTGAAAAAAACTTTAGATGGCATAGGCAGGGATCGAACCCAAGACCTCTTGCATGACAGTCCAACGCACTAACCATCATGCCACGGGTACTACGCGTTCAAGTATTACGTAACGCAATTTTTGAAGATTTTTGACCCCCCCTTCTCCCCTTATAACGCACCGTAACGTTTTTCTGTACTCCCCCTCCCACTCTCTGAACGTTACGTAACACTCAAGTGACCATTTTTACCCTAAAGTCGTAAAGTAGCCTCAAGGAAACAAGTCTAAAGATGATCACCTCTTCGAGAAATAACACGGTCAGGAACAGGGTCGAACGCAGACAAAAATTTCGGGGGGGTTTCAAAAAATATATATTATATTATTTTTTAATTTTAAATGTCAAGTTTTTTTTTTTTTTTTTTTTTTTTTTGGCACTATTTAATATACATATGTAGGTACTAAGAAACATGTATGAATAAAAAGTACATATATACACATATGACTTGCTTTCACGATTGACAAAACAGTTTGACTTTGACTTCAAAGCTAAAACTTAATTTTTATATGCAATATGCATGTATAAGTTTGTATGCCTTATTTTCTAGTTGCCGTTGTCGAACCCATCATTCTTAGGCTGGACGCACACATGAAAAAATGTGAGTTACAGAAACAAAGAGATGAGGTGAGATTTTTCTATTTTCACAGTTCTCTTTTGTTTGTTCTCGCATATTCAAATTTACCGTAGATTGCTAGATTAAATTTTGAAATTGTCAAACACGTTTTTCTTGAAATCACCATGAAAATACTAGAAATAATGATTTTGAATGCGTTCCGAACCTTTAGACCGAAGACATAGGGTCACATTCATAGTTCCTTGATAAGTTCTGATTTTGTCTTTGCTAAATTAAACTTCAGTTTATGTTATTCATAGACAATTTAAATCCATTTTAAAACGATAATCTGGAGTCTAAAAATAAACACGACGGAATCTATGTTTAAGCTGTTTCTAAATCTATTAAACGTCAAAAATAAGCAAACCGATTGCGAAAATTGAGTTACGAGACATTTTATTTGAAAATTTAAAAACAAAAGTTAACATGTCAAAAGACTTTAGCATATATCAATAATTTGATATTTTGCTGGATGTTGGAATGCTACCAACTAACAGAAAATGAAAGCTCTGCTTTACCCGATTGGTACCCTTTGAAATAGATGAAGACGATTTGCATGAAAGGTATCGATTCGAGAAAAAAAAACTTTTAAGTTTATGATTGACCTTCTAAATATTATAGATAGAAATTCTATGAAATGTTTGCTAATATCTGCGTGCTTCCAAGTCTTAAAACCACCAGCCCGACTTCATAAAATTTCTCAACTAACAGCAAACAAAATAAAATAGTTTAAAGGGTTTCAAAGATTTTGGCTCTCCAGCTAACGCAATTTATTTTGTTACCCTCTACGTCTACATGCCATTTTGTATAGGTTTAAGTGAAATTTTTCAGAATTGTAGTAGAATATGCCTTAAACCTGTTTCTAACTAAACAGAGCTGGCAAATTCTTTATGAATAGCAGCTGTGTCTAACTTATAAGTTAAATTTAGACTCCAGTTCAAATAATAATAAATAAATTGTGTGGCGCAACAGTCCGTTGAGAACTAGGGCCTAGTGACTTACAACTCTCAACCATTCCTGTGTGCGAGTAATGTTGTCAGGAATGGAGGGGACCTACAGTTTTAAGCCGAATCCGAACGGCTAATTTAAGAAAGCACTTTTATGACAAGAATTATTCTTAGAGAATTTGTCAATTCCTCGCAAGAGGCAGTACCCTTGAAAAAACTTTACATGGCATAGGCGGGGATCGAACCCAAGACCTCTGGCATGACAGTCCAACGCACTAACCATCATGCCATGGGTACTATCCAGTTCAAATAGACTCGGGTTTAAAATATGACTATGAATATGCCCCATATTGTTTTGTGTCTTACATTAAAGTACATATGTTTAAATGCAGAAAAGCATTCAAATGTTTAAAAATATTGGATTTGGGAGACATCAACGTAATTTGATTCTTGTTCTTGAAAAATAGGGAAAAAACGCGAAAAAGGCAAACAGGGTTGCTGTTTTTGTTTTAAAATATTCTTGTGTTAAGTTAAAAGATTTTTTTTTAATAAACAGTTAATACTAACATAAATTAACCGAACAATTTTTCGGTGTTTTGATAGGTATTTAATTTTTTTTAAATGTGTCATAAGTGGCCGTGAGATCGTTTCAAAATTTGTTTTCAATTTTTCATTTTTAGCCATAAGAAACATGGCGAAAACTGTGTTAATAATAAATACTTAGCTTCATACAAAATGTTAAAAACCCTTTATCTTCTACCTCAGTGTTGGAAAATAAAAATACTAAACATTTTAATTGTTAGTATGAATGAAAACAAGAAAAATATTGGTCTTTCTTTACCAAAAAATACAGAAATACGGTTTCAACCCCTAAAACCCCTACCTGCGTTCGCCCCTGGTCAGGAAACATTAACTTGCAATATTTTCAATGTTTATGATGTGTCTCGTAGCGCCAATTTAACAGTTTAATAAATCAGGAGCATTGCTTACATCAGTTAAAAGTTGATGAATAAAGACAATTTCATTGTTAACCCTCCTTTGGGATAGAGGCTGCATTTGAAGAATCCTTTTCAAGGACCCAACCAGGGAAAATACAACTTTACTATTGTGATTGATCAATTTGAGTATTTGTGTTAACTGTGCTTTTGAAGTCTGAAGACCTAAATATTTATGTAAAATACGACCCTTAACAATTTCATGATGTTATTGAACCGTGTTTTGTTCAATTTTTAGTAAAAGCACAGTTTTTACTTATGAAACGTCAAAAGATGACAGCTTCGGAAGTGACAACTGGTTATTGGCTATTGGAATATCATTTTTTTTTCAGTTATTGTTGTTACTGCAGGTGGTGTGATGCTTTTTTTGTAAAAGGCTCTCCAGAGTTCTTCCCAAAGAAAGCAAAAAATTTGGTTTAGAGTTATCAAACTCGGGTTTCTAACCAACTTTTTTTTCTTTAAATAAAAATGCAACAACACAGTATTAATGTAATTCTAACGACAGTGTGACGGTGCGGATATTGGCACATTCTCCTAACTAAGGTTAGAGAATGTAACGAGGACCACGACTACGGTTGTCACTTAAAAAAAAAGTTTGTGTCCAAATTTGAAACTAAAAAGAGGCTGGGATGCGACCCACACTGATAACTTCCCATCCCATCTGTCTATTTGTCTTGCTTCAAAGTTTGTCTATATGTATCAATTTTTACCAAATTTGCGTACTATTTCTTGTAGATTTTATTTTTGTTATGAAAAAAATGGGCTGTTGGATTTTTATAAAAAATTTACTGAATAAGGAAAACAATATTTTCTGTGAAATAAAATAAGTTTGAAGCCAATATTTGTAATTTTTGAAAAGCTATTTGAGTCGAAAGTAAATTTTTACCAAGTTTTAGTATTGTTTTTTTTTTATGTTTTTATTTTTTGTAAAAAAACTGTCAATTCGATTTTTCACAAAATTGTATCGAATGTTGAAAACAATATTTCTTATAAGTTAAAATTAGTTAGAAGCCATTATCTCAAATTTTTGAAAAGATATTTGAGTCGAAAATCAATTTTTACCACTTTTTATTAATTTTTTTTAGGTTTTTATTTTTTTTTTTTAAACTGTCAATTCGATTTTTCTCAACATTTTTCAGAATGTTATATATAAGAATATAAAATAAAAAAAAGTTTGAAGTCTTAATCTCAAGTTTTTGAAAAGATATTTGCGTCGAAATTCAATTTTTACCAACTATGAGTACATTTTTTTTAGGATTTTATTTTTTATAAAAAAAACTGTCAATTAGATTTTTCTCAAAATTTTATCAGATGTCAAAAACATTATTCTTCGTTGCACAAAATTGTTTTGGAGATGAAATCATATTTTGGTCGTAAAATTTTCGAGGTGACAAATTTTTTTTGATTTATAAAAAAAAACCGTTAATTAGATTTTTTCAAAAAATATAATTGTTTTGTATTACGTTACAATATATATTATAAAATTTAATTCAAGTCTCTAGCATCATTGGTTCATTAGATATTTAGGTTTAACCAAAATGTTCACCTTTTTTTTAAACTGCTATGGTAAAAAAACCCACGGAATTTTCTTGAGAGCCCTTTCTGCATCGGACGTACGAACGTATTTACACACGCACGCACAGTCATCTTTCTAAAAATCTTTTATTTCGACTCTAGGGACCTTGAAACGTCGAGAAATGTCAAAATTTTCAATTTGACAAATCAGACCCATTACAATAACTTCCTATGGGAAGTTAAAAATGAGCACTTTTAGGAAAAAATTACCAACATAATTTAAGTCTTAAATTTGTGTAAACAAAAAACAATAAATTCACTACATTTGTTTTAACATATTTTCCATATTATGCAGATGACATTTATTTTTTTGGTTACGTACAAATAAATTCACAAAATCCGAAACAAACTTAATCAAATTTGATTAACCCAAATAAAGGTGACGAAACATACAAATAAAGCATTTTAACATGAGATCACAGTTAAGCTTTAAAAATGTATGTATATGCAAAAACATAATTAAAGAAATCTATTGCTCTCCAGACACTATGACTATTTTGTTAGTTTGAAGCTCTTTAGCCAGCACATTATCAAAATTAAGTCTATTCCTTAATTTTTAATTTGTGTAGAATTATAAACCAAAGTATTTAAATTTCCGAAAAAGTACTCGTTTAAACCATTTTCAAATAAACTGACTTTTCCCCAAAATTCCCATAGCATCCATTTTATTTTTTGAAAATCTCGGCATCCTCCAAAATCCGACAAAACACTTTTTTGATTAACAATGGATTTCTTAAATCAGTAGCAGTAGTTTTAAAAGTTCTAAATACA
The DNA here is from genome assembly GCA_920104205.1 of Eupeodes latifasciatus. Lineage (NCBI taxonomy): Eukaryota > Metazoa > Arthropoda > Insecta > Diptera > Syrphidae > Eupeodes > Eupeodes latifasciatus. The sequence continues at coordinate 30,295,377 of OV049924.1, forward strand.
AATTGTAAGCGTTTGTTATTACACTCATTTTATTAATAGTAGTATAAACAATATAAACATGTGTTATGCAGGGCCGGGCCCAGCCAAACTTGCGCCCTGTGCAAGATTTGTAGAAAGCGCCCCTTTTTTATATTTTCACACATAAACTGATACACGAGCATAAGCCTTTCCCACATTACCCAGGAGGTAGACTTTCAATGCGTTTTTTTTATTGAGGTATGCCCAGTAGGCCTAAACCATAAACTAAAACGCAGTGAAGAAATGAGCAGAGGGAAAACGTTTAAGCTTGGAAACTTACTTTTCTGGCCTTACATTTTGCAAATTCAGAAATGAGATCATCAAAGTCTAAAGAATTTAATAATTTCTTTTTCATGGACATTATAGATAAACCTACCAATCTCTCTTGAGTCATGGTTGTCCTAAGATAATTTTTAAAAATTTTAAGTTCTTCTGAAGCTACCGTGACCGGTATTGTATTAAAGATTTGAAGAACAATTACTAAATTCGGAACAAAATCTTCAAGGTTTGAACTAAAAATAAAATTTAACACATCTAAACTTGAGCTTTGTGGTGTTACAAGCTGGGATATTACGGTTACCTCTTAAAACAATTCTTCTCCATCTAAATCTTTAAAACTACTTTATGTTAAAACATTTTGCAAATTAAGGCATGAAGCACGTACATTTTTATTTTTTAAACATTCGATGTTATGTTACTTAAAAATGAAAAATTGATACGTATCAAACCTTTCAAGTATTTAAAAAAAAAAAATTCAACTTTAAATTTTTGTTTCGGGTCTAATATAGTTTCAGGACATTCATCAGCATAAAGTATTTTTCTCCGTTGAGATCGCAATGATGAAGTTACAGGAAACATATTTGGTATTTCTAGGGAACTAGCAATACGCTCGGTTAATTGAACATACCTACTCATTAAATTTTTCATCGGAAAGCATTAGAATCAAACTGTTTTTTTTTTTTTTTTGTATTTTCTAAAACTGTTATGCCAGTTGACAGATTAACGGACGGACTTTGCAAATATTTACTAGTTTAATTTATATTTTCTAAAGTATCAAACCAAATTAGCAGGCAGCAAATAAATGTAAAATCAAAAATTTTATTTCCTAACGGTTCTGCAATGTTTTTTGCCTCTAGATTTCTTAATTCTAAAAGGGCTTCATATATTTCTTCTTAATTTGTTTTTAAAGGCCTTAATGCGTCTAACCTGCTCTCTCATCTAGTCTCAGAAGGGGGTTTCAAAGTATGACTTGGAATTTGTTTCTTATAAATATCCCACCTCGTTGTGGAACTTGAAAAAAAGTTATACAAACATTGAATTGTATCGAAAAATTTAACTGTATTATAATGAGCACCGAGCAGCATCATTAACACTAAATTTAAGGAATGCGAGCAACATGAAACGAAAAATGCTCTTGGTTCCAGGCATCGAAGTCGATTCTGAACACCCGCTTTTTTTCCTTTCATATTCGAACCATTATCATAACTTTGGCTTTGACAGTTTCTGATTAAAATTTCATGTAATTCAAGCTTGTCTAAAATCAACTGAGTCAGTCACATTACGGTCTCGTCACAAAATACGTCACTTCTATTAAAAATTGATAGCTATTTATTTAATGTTAATTAACCAACAAAGCGAAAAAAACAATTAAAACAATCTGCCTTCTGCACCAGACTAGATATACATTAAAAGTAGCCGTTACAACCAGGGCCGTCCTTACCCTTTTGGGGGCCCTGGGCACTTTTCGAAAATGGGGCCCCTGTATGATTATATAAAAATGTTATTTTGTGTAATAAAGGTATACAGAAAAAATCATATAACTTTGAATTGATATTTATTCTTTTATTTTTTTAAATAAATAAATTTGTTTTAATTCATTAAAAAGATAAATAGTTATTGCAGCATTTAAAACATAAACGTGAACAAAAACAAAAAATAAATATTTCATATAAAAATTCAAAAATATACAAAATTTAAATAACAGACAATTAAATAAGTTATTGAGACACAGACTATATTTTGTTCAGGTAAAAGAATGGAATACTTATTGAAGGTTTTTTTTTTCTTGATTTGAGATTAGTAAAATCATTCATCAGATCTTCAAAATCGATGCCTCTGAGGATGTCGCTTTCGATTGACATCAGCGACAAACATGTCAATCTTTCTTGAATCATTTTAGTTCTGAGTTCGTTTTTGATTCTTTTTAACTTAGAGAAGGAACGTTCCCCATTGCAATTGGTCACCATCATACTTAAGAAAATTCTTAGTGCAATTTCAACATTTGGAAATTCATCTTCAATTTTATTTGTTTTTAAAAAATTATAAAGCTCTAGAATGTTGTCAGTTTTTTTATTTTCGTGTCGACTAATTTTCAAGTAGTCTTTTAAATTCAGGCATTCAGCATGTAGTTCATCTCCGTTCAAATCTTCGGTGTAAATTTTAGCAAAAGATTTGCAGTTCTCTTTTAAGTCTTCTGAATTCAGATTTTTTAATCGAAAAAAAAGTCAAAACGTTGGCCAATCTTCGTATACGAACCTAGTCGCTGTTCCAAATGGGCTAGAACGTGCAGGTTTTGTATCACGCACCGTACCTGAATGTGAGTTCTCATCGACAAAGAAAACAACAAAAAAATGTCTCCGAAAAAAGAGAGCAGGTAGGTTGCTGTGCTACCTTCTACTACAAACCCCATATATTTTTTATTTGTTTTGTAGATGAGAACTCACATTCAGGTACGGTGCGTGATACAAAACCTGCACCAGAGTATATCTAATAATGAGTAGGGACACTCTCTACACATATGCAACACCTACTAATACAATTAAAAATGAACAATAAAACAAAACAAAAAATTATTATGAGTGAAAACAGGTCAAATGTATCCATTTTAATCCTTACCTGACATAGGTAATGTTAGAAAGATACACAATCGGTTTTCCCAACACCAACACATGCACCTTCGATCGTATGATACATAAACGAGGTCTTTTTTCATAATGGATTTTTAAAGGCGATCCAGTTTGATCACATGTGTGTGTGTGGTTTTGCTGTGCTTTTCATTAATTGAATGTGACCAGCCTCTACTCTTCTTATATTTATTGTGTCACTTTTTTATTTTATAAATTATACCTCTTATTTAATTTTTAAATAAATGTATCGTTCTGAAATATGAAAATTGCAACGTCATCTTTGTTTTGTTCTTCTAAAAACATAAAAAAAGCTATGTTTAGCGTAGTATAAGAAACAGTATTTTTTACTACTTTAGTACGTATTTAAAACAGCTGGTAAAACTAAAATGTAATTAGGGGTGGAATAGGAATTGTTTACATTTTTTCATAATGCATTTTTAAAGGCGATCTGGTTTGAATTGTATTCATTTGTGCGGAAGTGTTTCAGTGAGTTGAATAAAGGATGACTTGTGTATCTTAAGTGATTGAAATAAAAATTAAAATGGGTAAACATTATTTAAAGTGTTTGGCAGGCGGTCGAGAAGAAGAAGTTAATTCTGGTGTTAAATATTTTAAACTGCCAGAAAATATAGAAAGGTAAGCAATATTTGCTGTTTTGTTATTGAAAATGTAAAAATTTCAACGGTTTTTTTGTGTTGAGTACAAAAAATACATTTAAAATCTCTGGTTTTATAATCTCAGGCTATGATTATGTTTTTTTTTGTTATAAAAGATGTACGATCTGAACGCTTTTTTAGTTTGTGGTAGTAGATTGTGTGGTTTTTGATCAATTTAAATTTTGGTTGTAACTTCGCGCCCTTTCAGCGTTTTGTAAACACAATAACATCAACTGCCTGAGATTACGATCAGACTTAAAATACGGTTAAAAATAATTATTTTTTCTTTCTTCAGGAGAACAAAGTGGTTAAGTGCTATTTACAAACCACATTTGTTAGAACAGCAAATTTCACGAGATTTAAGGGTGTGCGAAAATCATTTCTCAAAAGATATGTTTTCCGCTTCCAAAATTCGTTTAAAATTGTCGGCTATACCTGACTTAAATATTTTAAAAACCTTAACTGACACTGCAGAAGGTGAGACGAATAAAGGGAATATGAATACAACACAAGAAGACGAGAGTTTAGAAGTGAAAGTGGTTTCTAATCAAGAGCAATTGGAGTTTTTAGAGGAAGGAGTGGGCAAAATCCAAAGTGCTGAATTACTCGAAATCTTTGAAGCAGATGAACCGCTTAGCGAAATTATTCAAGTTGGAGAAGCAATCAAAAATTTATAACTAATTTTCCAAATTTATATTTTTGTAATAATTTTGAAATGAAAATGTTTGATATTTTAAAAAATGAATTTGATTACAATTGCTGTAAGAACCAAAATAAGGACTTTATTATAAAGTTTTTTATTCGAGTTCGAGTATACCATATCCTCAAGAATTTCAATGCAACTATGAAAAAATCTAGCAATAAGCATAAATATTTAAGCGTTACACATATGTAAAACATTATTTATAAGACCTAAATAAAATTACTTTAAAAAATGATATACATATGCCTTTATTTTTCGGAACACCCTATGCTACAGTCAAAAGAAAAATTCTTTTTCTTCCTTCTCTTTTACACTGTAACACTTCTTATTACCATCTATTTCTCGTGTTTGTGTGACATAGCGGTAATTTAAAATATGAACTCAGAACGAAAATTTGGAGAGTGTCCCTACTCATTATTAGATATACTCTGACCTGCACGTTCTAGCCCATACGATTCAATATGAATAAGTATTTTGCTTTGTCATACTCTCTATGTCAATTTTGGGACTCGGTGTGCATGAAATAAATCTTGCACATATGGATATGAGGTGGCATGGACATTTTTTGTGTTGAGATTTTTTCTCTTGTACGAACAGGGTGAAATATTTGCGATATCTTGAATTAAATTTTTATTGAATGCAACAATGAAAGTGATGTTAGTTAGTGCGCAAGAGATAACTTAGGGCAGTTGAGATGCATGTTTTTTTGAGATTATAGATTATTTTAAGAATGTTTGTGGTTAAAAAAATGGCAAATGGTAGTACATATTTGTTTGCGCAAGATCAGATTACATTTTCTTGCTCCTAGTAATGCGCCCTCAGAATTCTGCGCCCTGTGCATCTGCACATATGCTTTGTCCGGCCCTGGTGTTATGCGTAGATAATTCTCTCTGTATATATTTTTATAAAGTTATTATTTACACAAAATTGCTCAAAACAAAACATTTTCGAACTGAAATTCTTTACTCAAGTTGTCGAATATCTTTTTTCGTTTCGGAAAAAAATTGCCAAATGGAATAAGAAATGCCCATTTGATCAAGTGAAAAATAATGACCAAATTTGGTCACAAATGATTAACGTGGCAACCTAGGCCACGAGACGCTAGTCTTGTCCGAGATTCTCTTACACTGAAAAAAATACTGTTCATAAAAATTATAAAAACCGTTTATTGACTCACTTTTCATTGTCCCAACAAACTTTTCATTGTCCCAATAAACTTTAATTGATTTCAGATTTCCGTAATCAACTAACTTTTTATTGGGACAAACAATCTGAGTTTATTGACTTCGAAATCCGAAAATCAATAAACTGTTTATTGTCGCAATAAATAGTTTATTGTCGCAATAAATTATTAATTGAGTTTCCAAATCTAAATTTCAACAAACGGTTAACTTTCAATAAACCATTTATTGTCCCAACAAACAGTTTGTTGTCGCAATTAATTGATTTATTGAAATTTGAATTTCAAAATAAGAGTTGACTTTTAAAAAACCATTTCTTGTCCCATAAAACAGTTTATTGTCGCAATAAACTATTGATTGATTTTCCAAATCTAAACTTTAAAAAAACATTTAACTTTTAATAAACCATTTATTGTCCCAACAAACAGTTTATTGTCGCAATAAACTATTGAGTTTCCAAACCTAACTTTCAAAAAACAGTTAACTTTCAATAAACCATTTATTGTCCCAACAAACAGTTTATTGTCGCAATTAACTGATTATTGAAATCTTAATTTCAAAATAAGAGTTGACTTTTAATAAACCATTTATTGTCCCAACGAACAATTTATTGTCGCAATAAACTATTAATTGATTTTCCAAATCTAAATTTTAAAAAAACATTTAACTTTTAATAAACCATTTATTGTCCCAACAAACAGTTTATTGTCGCAATTAACTGATTATTGAAATCTTAATTTTAAAATAAAAGTTGACTTTTAATAAACCATTTATTGTCCCAACGAACAGTTCATTGTCGCAATAAACTATTAATTGATTTTCCAAATCTAAATTTAAAAAAAACATTTAACTTTTAATAAACCATTTGTTGTCCCAACAAACAGTTTATTGTCGCAATAAACTATTAATTGATTTTCCAAATCTAAATTTTAAAAAACATTTAACTTTTAATAAACCATTTATTGTCCCAACAAACAATTTATTGTCGCAATAAACTATTAATTGAGTTTCCAAACCTAAATTTCAAAAACAGATAACTTTCAATAAACCATTTATTGTCCCAACAAACTGATTATTGTCGCAATAAACAGTTTATTGTCCCAACAAACTGTTTATTGTCGCAAACAACTATTTGTTGGCATAGTTTACCCAAGCGCACAAGAAGAATTGTCTGAATAAACGATTCAGTCTATTCCTTGTTCTTGTGCTGTGCTGTGCTGAGTAAACATATCTGTGAAACAATTTCTACTTTTTAATATAAAATATTTTTGATTCGATACGTTTTAACCTACTAATGGTTGTTTGTTTAACCAGACATTTTTATCAGAGGTAAGAAAAGTCGGCCCTTGTATTTAATTTTCTGTGTACTATTTGTTTTTTTTTATTCTTTTTTCATATTGTGCCAACAAATGTAATGAATTCAAAATCAAGCTGCAAGAGAATTAATACAACTCATCAGATAATTTTGAAAAAGCAAGATGAGTTCATTAGTAATAAAATATACAAATTATATAATACAATAGTCTAATGTCCCAATTGCATGCTTTCGAATTTCAAAAATTGAGAACCGCAATGATTCGCAAATTTTTTTTAAGTCAACATATATTTTTTCATTCTTTAAATTATCCCTTCTTTCTCTATAAATCTTTGTTAGGATCTTCGATAGATCAGAAGTTCACAGCAATATTGTTTGATCCCTTTAAGTTTAATACAAAAAACTACAAAATTAAAGTCAATTGCAAAAAAAAAAAATATTACAAAACCAAAATGATTTGTTTTGTTTGCAACGCTAAATTTCATGCTACAAACACACTTATACAACACTTAAAACAAGAACATTATTTAAGCTCTTTTAGCACTTTTCGGTGTAGGGAAAGTTTTTGTACGCAGTCATTTCAGAATTTAAGCAGCTATAAAAAACATTTAAGTCGAAAACATATTCAGGACTCCGGGGTTGAATGTGCTGACCATAATGTTTTCGGTGAAAATTTTCAATCCGATAATATTTTTAATACTAGAGTAGTTCTAAATGATGAAAAAAGTTCTTTTAATGACAACGATCTTAAAAAATCCAGGAGTACTACCGGTCTGGAAAGAGGGGGAAGATCTACAATAAATATTGCAATTTAAAGTTCTCCTTAAAGGCAATGAATACACCAACGTCAAGTAAACCAAAACGCGAAGGAGACGATGAAATGACCAACGAAATCGAAATGGGTAGGTAATTTTTATCTTAAATAGCACTTGTTGACAAATACTGAATCCAAAAAGTCTCCGTATAGCTTCAACTTTTATTTTTTCACCACTGGGGTCAAATTTTCTATCACTATACGGCAACTTTTTGGATTCTGTATACATATCTTTTTTAACCTGTGGCCTGTTTCTCATCAACTTTATTAATTGCATCAACGAATTTTAACAATACGAGTATAATTAAACTTTACGAAGCATTTTAAAATTTCAATGCAGCGAGATTATTGCTTTTTAAAATCGTTGATGTAATTTGATGAGAAGCAGGATTATCTTGTTAACTATATTGAGTTCAGTTAATGCTTTCTCCTGTGACCGAGTGTATACTTAAATGTACCTATGTCTTTCAGTTCCAGAAGAAAATGCCGATAAGTGCTATCAAGTACTAAAATTTGACAACCTCAGTTACGAGGAATTCGATAAATGCTGGAAGGCGTGTTCAAAATCCAGGCTCACTGATATAAAGAACTCCACAGCAACATCGGATATTTTAAAGAAATGGCCCCAGTATAAACTTCCTCCTGGATTTCGATACGTAAGTCAAGTTTAAGTAGTAATTTGTTTAAAATTTTCTTTTTTTAAATTGTCAACTTCTGAAATTTTTTTAAAATCCTTTAAAAAATACACTGTATGAATAAATTTTTTAAATTTTTTTCTTATAGTTGGACATGGACTTCGAGTATATGTATGTTTAAAAACCACAACTCTCTCCTTGAACGATGGGAGCACGTATGTACTCTAAAATCCGAGAGTTCCTAACAACGGAAGATCGAGTTAAAGAAAAATCAATAAAGGACGTTCTGGATAAAATAAAGTCTGATAACACTCCAGAAAGTAAGTTGAATATAATTTTGTTATACAATTTATTTTTGGTTTTTAAAAACGCAAATAGTTTATTTCCGTCCTCAAGATTTGGTATTTGTATTAAAAATGACAGGTACTAAAAGACAATGGGTACAATTGTGTTCGTTACATCCCATTGGTGTAACACTTAAATATCTACACATGGTACTATTTTTTATATAGGCAAAAATCTGTATTTTATGCAGGGAAAAGCTATATATGGTTGCATTTCTTTTTTCAGTTTTATTTAGGTACTTAGGGTTGTACTTATTCCAAGAAACCAACCATCATAGTTTTTTCAATGCACAACTTATGCCTATACCATACAAATAATCACCCCTTTTACGATTGTCGTTTTATTGATACCTTTCAGACCGTCGGTCGCCGTTCAGTGAAAATTCGCTAAGTCCATTTTGACTTCAATTACATTTTCCAAGTTAACCAATAACGAAAGCTTTATTTCTCAATTGTAATAAAACAATTTTTTTACAATTTTAACAATTAGATTAATCCATTTTTGGATTTTTAATATTGGATAACCAATTTTAAATCCAGTTAGGTGACTTGGGGAATTTTGCACTGAACGACGACGATATGATATGGATCTTTAAGTGTCACACCAATGGGACGAAACCACCCATTACATTCGAGGTCTCCTTTATCTTTTTTTTTACGAAAGTTTATATTATAAATACCTACTAGTTTTATTTAAGTAATAGATACATAATTATATCACAAAATTTTATATCCATGTTTTCATTTATATTTTTAGACTGTCGGGATGCCGCTCTTTTATGGGCACTTCATGGGTACCTTGTACCCACATTAAAGTCTGAGCGAAAGGACCGGAAGGGAATGAAGACAACATTGAAACCAACCATCAAGGATTCCCAGGAATCATTCATTTTTGTTGCAGCCTCTATCCAGAACGTTGAGGATCACATCCAGCACCTACAACAAAAAGGAGATAACGTGCAGCCGTTTATTATTGTGGTTGGCAAGGATGTTATTAATTTTAAAGAAGTATTTTTGTATTTCGATAGCGTAAAGTTTCCTTTTATTAGTTTCATCCGGGCGGTGGACATTTGTTTTAAAACGTTTTTTCTTTTTAATTTAGAGTTTCCTAATCCAAGTTCCAACTTTTGGAACTTTATTCAGTCATTGTATTTTGATAATAAGAAAAAAAATGTTGTACAAAAGCACACATCCTCCTTAATGCAATTAATGAATAATTTGTATATTTTTTTTAACTTAGAGTTTCCTAATCCATTGTACAAAAACACACATCCTCCTAGCCATTAAGGAATAATGTGGACATTTGTTTTAAAACGTTCTTCCTTTTTAACTTAGAGTTTCCTTATCCAGTTCCAACTTTTGGAACTTTATTCAGTCATCCTTTCTAACGCAATCAATCGAGCCATTTTTTTCCTTCACTCCTATCACTGTAACAAGTTTGAGAAGATACACTTTTCAAATAATTTTTGATTATAATAATTTTTCATAACTCATGCACTTCTTTATCCTTTTCACTCCTATTATTATACTTTTCAAATAATTTTTCAGTATGAATTATGCACTTTTTCCTTATCTTCTTTATTATAAAAGAGTTTTAGTCTATACTTTTAAGTCCTTTTGAATTAAAGTAACCATATTATTACTTTTCCACTACCATGATAGGGATTTATGTTTTTTATTTATAAAAAATTTGTTTAAAATAAAATATCTCATGTTGTTTATCTAACTAAAATGTTTAATTTTTGAACTTAAAACTCTTACAAATTTCAGAAAAGGTTGCAAATAGAAAAAATAAAACGTAAGGCTTCGGCCACGCAATGAGCGACGAGCGACTGAGCGACCGAGCGACGAGTCGCTGAGCGACCAATCTGAGCGATGGGTGGCCATTTACTAAACGACACGTCGCTGAGCGATTAGTTGGAAAAAATAGATCTGTAATAAGATCGAGGTTCCGTAGATTTGGTGTACACCCCATAAATCGTGAAAGGGGGAAATTATGGTGAATTTCATCATTTATTTCTGAATTTTCGCAGATTTCCAGATCTAAAAACTTTCCAGAATAAAAACTTAACAAAACAATTACAAATTTGTCCAACTTTTTCCCACCCTTTATCGGTGACATTTTTATATTCCCATAGAAAGTAATCGGTCCGATTTGTCGAATTAAAAATTTCGACATTTCTCGACGTTTCAAGGTCCCTAGAGTCTAAATAAAAGATTTTAAGAGAGATGTCTGTGTGTGTACGTGCGTTTGTATGTCCGTACGCTCGCGACGTTTTTTTCGTCGTCCATAGCTCAAGAAATAGTAGAGATATCGACTACAAGTAAATTTTGTTATACAGATAATAATGCAGAAAGGGCTCTTGAGAAAATTGCGTGGGTGGTTTTCTTACCATAGCAATTTAAAAAAGGTGAACATTTTGGTTAACCCTCGAAATCAATTTTGTATTATTTATTGTAACGTGATACCAAACCAATACATTTTTGGAAAATATTTCAATAAACGGTTTTTTTTTTTAAATCAAAAAAAAAAAAAACTGAAAAAAAAAATGTGTCACCTCGAAAATTTTACGAACAAAAAATGATTTTATCTCCAAAACATTTTTGTATAACGAAGAATAACGTTTTCAACATCTGGTAAAATTTTGAGAAAAATCGAACAGCTTTTGGACAGCTGAAATTAAACTTTCAGTGTTTATTGTACACATCTTTTTTCTACGTCGCTCAGCGATCGATTGAAAAATTAAAACAGATTTGATTACAGAGCGACGTCGCTCTGTCGCTTAATAAATCGCTCAGTCACTTAGGGTTTATGTGGCCGCCTCCATACGATCTCATGTGTTCTAATTTTTTTGCGTCGCTCAGCGACTCGTCGCTCGGTCGCTCAGTCGCTCGTCGCTCATTGCGTGGCCGGACCCTAAGTATTAACATGTACATATTGCCACAATAAAATATTTATAGGAATTTTATAAATATAATATAATATAATATGAAATTTAATTTATTTATATAAATAAATAAATTAAAATTTTAATATTTTACTAAAATTTTTAGCAAAATGCTATTTGTGGCAATAAACTGAGTTAATTGCGCCAATTAAATCGTTTATTGGGACAATAAACGAGTTCATTGCGCCAATAAACAGAGTTCATTGCGCCAATAAACTCATTTATCGGACCAATAAAAGGAGTTAATTGTGCCAATAAATAAGTTTATTGAGCCAATAAACGGAGTTAATTGTGCCAATAAATAAGTTTATTGAGCCAATAAACGGAGTTAATTGTGCCAATAAATAAGTTTATTGAGCCAATAAACGGAGTTAATTGTGTCAATAAATAAGTTAATTGAGCCAATAAACTCGTTTATTGAACCAATAAACGGAGTCAATTGAGCCAATAAACGGAGTTAATTGAGCCAATAAACGTTTTTATTGCGCCAACAAACGAGTTTATTGCGCCAATAAACTCAATTTTTAGTTTTGCCTTTTATTCCAACTAACCGTTTATTCTCTGATAATCGTTTATTGTGCCAATACACGGTTAATTGGGCCAATAAACTGAGTTAATTGAGCCAACAAACGAATTTATTGCCCCAATAAACGAGTTTATTGCGCCAATAAACGAGGTTATTGCGTCAATAAACGTTTTAATTGCGCCAATTAACGAGTTTATTGCGCCAATAAACGGGTTTATTGTGCCAAACAACTCAATTTTTAGTTTTGCCTTTTATTTCAACTAACCGCTTATTGTCTCAATTAATCGTTTATTGTCCCAATAAATCGTTTATTGTTCCAAAACTGTATTTCAACTAACTGTTTATAGGAATCAACTAACAGTTTATTGAATTTTAAGGGGAAAAATAATTCAATAAACAGGAATTTATTGTACCAACAAACTTGTTATTTGGACGAGTTTCAATTAAAAAGTTTATTGGGACAATAAACTTTTTTATTGATATTATGTACCTTTTTGGTTCAGTGTATACAGTAACTACAGAATAATTGGTTGGGATTACGCTCCCTGCACCGATCTCTAAACTAGAAAATAATCGGTCGGTCTTAACATGTTTAAATTACCTTTTGCGGCCTTGCCTCCAGGTAGCAAGCAAAAAAGCAAAAAGATAATCGGTGCTTTGTCTCGCGGTGACAAACTTTGTGACACAATAAGAAAAAGGTGACCACGATTGGGAGAGAAGCTGCCTATCCGTAGGAGCAAACTAGAGAATAAACTGGTGGTTAAAGCCTGTCTCTCCGTCATTCATTTAGAAAAAGTGGATGGCGGAATAATCAGCGGGAACAAAGGTATTTTAGGATACACAAATTTACCAGACGGTCCTGCACTTTAGGTAATGTGGTAGGGACTTCTTTCCTTTAATGTATACCTAGGTACACAAGATTTGTACTTACTAGGTAAAGGTAAAAAACAAATTTGTGTTTAAATTTCACCTCCTTCAAATTAAAAAGTTCTGAACTTTTCCAGATCCTTTTGTCCAAACGTTTATGTTTATTGAATACTTTAATTTTTGACAGCTATTGTTCCTGGTGCACCTTCAACTTAATTGTGGTCGGCTAGTTGAGATTACAAAAAGTTTGCTACAAACAATTCCTAAATCCGAAATTCGAAACATATTTAAAATCTAATTTCTCAATTATAGTTAATTAATTAAAAATTCAAAAATTTTGAAATAAAAAGTTCCGAAACTGTAACTTTTTGGGGTAATATATTTTTGCCTGGATGTATTTGGGAGTCTATAGTTATAGCGTGATATTTCGAAAACTAAGAAAAATCACAGATTAATTAGAGAGACGAAATTAACTTTCGCCAGTTCCTGGCTACTTGCCTTGTTATAAAAAAATAAAAAAGAACTAAGAAGTAAAATTTCCATGAAACAAGCTATAAATTTTAACTTATTGGGTACATTATTTCAAAAATCCTCTTTAAAAATAAATGCCATGAAAATAAAAAAACCCAAATTCCTTACCACACAACATTTATTTCAAAATAAAATCACTGATGGCGCCCAATTTGGCCCCATTAATCGTGTCGTTTGATTTTTCATTGGCTTCTCCTTTTTTCACGCATTAAATGTATGTATATACCTAAAATAAAACCGTTAAAATTATTGATTATGCGGTTTGGTCTTCCCCCATCATCTATATAGCCATAATTTTCTATAAAATGTTTATTTTAGAACCCACGACTGATTTGCTTGTTGAGCCAACCCGAAGGTTAATTGTTGAGGCAATATGGCACGTGTTTATGCGGTTGATTAATGAATTACCAAACGTTATATGTGCATACAATTTATATGGAAAACCACCAACCCTCACTTTTCTTTTCAAGCTTTAAAAATATTACCAAAATCAGTGAAAAATTGTATTATATTATTTCACCATCATCACACGTGCATCGAACAAACACAAAATTTAAACTTAAAAATAAGGTTATAAAGAAAACAAATTAATATTTTGTTTATTTTTTAATAAAAATTAATTTAATTATAACTAAAACCCACGGGCAATAACATAAACACGGGAATAACAAAACCCTCATCTTAAATAACATCGCATATAAAAAATATCAGCGTTAGCGTCATCACGTCAAATCTAACCAAACCACCATCACATCAATTTTGATCCTGAATTCCACATAAATACGAGTGTGTAGTCAAAGTGCCGCTCCGCGCTGAGCCGTTCGTCCTTCTTTTTTAGCCCTGTGTGGTTCGGCGTTTTGTTCAGCCAGCCCACAGCACATAGTGGCATTGGTTTGTGAGTGTGTACGCGGTCCGTTATTCATGTTAAAACAGACCGCAATTATGCCACAAAACCCCTGGAGCACAGTGAGTATCACCACCACCTCGCACCGCTATGTCAGAGTTAACGAGGTCAAATGTTAAAATTTTCTTCTTCAATGTTGCCGCCTCTCGCCCGTTGTTGTTTTTTGTATGTTATTGTTGTTGCCGCGTTGCTCTTGAAAACAACCACAAATTAGTTTTTCACCTCACCTTTAGGTAGATTTTTTGTTTTTTCCACAAATTCTACTTTAAGGATAAAAGCAGGTTAGGTAGTTTTTGTTTTTTCTTATTTTTCATTAATGCCATCTATCTCGCGTTGGGCGCCATTTATAAAAAAAATATTGTTTTATTTATTTCAATCGGCTCGCGGCTATGTACAATCAAAATAGAAAGAAAACTAAAAATGCACACAAGGGTTTCTTCATTCTCTGTTATGTATTTCTTTTCACGATGTACGTATCCCTCTTTATCGGATGATGCAGGTTGGAAAAAGCCCCAACGCACAGTCGACGATGACGATGGTGATGATGAAAACGATGACACGATGACGTTGACGTAGTGTCGCAGTGGCTATGGATATGATGTTTTTCAAAAAATATAAGCAGCGTTTGATGTGCTAGTGTCCTTGTCGATTTCACCTAGTGTACCAACTTGGCACTAATTTCTTCAGAACACACCGTATCTGTTTTGCAGGTAAAAAAGATGCATATCCGGTGCGGTTGATGTCAGTCACGCATACTTTTCCTCCGTTGCACTGCGCTGTTGAACTAGAAAATGAAACTTTTGAGAAAAAAAGTAGAAGTGGCAAAAGGAGGCGAGAGTGTTTTTTGAACAACGTTTCTCTTGTTAGCGTCAGAAAAGTAACGTCAATTTTACTCGTATATCATCGTCATCGTCAACATCCTCCTCGGTGTTTGTTTTTTCGTCCTTTTTGTAAATGTGTGCCTATATGGAAAGCAAGAGTTGTGCAGGTCTTACGAGAATACTTTCCTATCTTTAAGTTGGCGGTAAAGCTTTCTCTCACTGGATGGCACACATTTAACATCTCCCTACTCGTATATACGTGAACTGAACATAGGGAAAGTGAAGTGAAAGCTCCCTAGGGGCTAACAGGAGAATTCAGTGATGAGGAAGGAATTTTTAATCAACACTCTTCTTGCTTGTGGCACAGCTTTGGTTTGTGAATATAATAAAGAAAGAAGGCTGCGTTGCTAAAGCATCAAATCAACATTCAACAAACGAACGTACGACCGACCAACAGACCAACAGACCGACACAACAACTCAACGCTGCTGATGCTGACGCTGCTGATGTATACTCGTAAGTCCGTTGTTTGCGTTAATCTTCAGGGATAATGGTGTGGACACTTGGGAAAACCCAGGAAAGAAAATTATGTTTGTGTGAACTTTTTAATAAATATTTTTCTCTGCTTAGGTTCATAATTCTAATAATTGTGTTTGTTTTTTTTTTATTTTTCCAGATATTTTCTTTATTTTAATTGAGTGCGTAGGTTTATTTTCCAGAAACAAAAGACTTTAATTGAAAATGGAAGCGGAATTGTTTTATGCAATTCCTTGAAAGTGGGAATAATTATCCAACTAAAAATAAGTCAGTCTTGTTGAAGAGATTGTTTACTAATCGATAATCTACTAGTTACATTTTACTGGCGGAACACAATGGAAGCGTAGATGCAGCCGCAACAGCTGTCAAATTATTAAAAAATTAATGTTTTTTTAATAGAACACAATTCAGCTACAGGTGAGAGTGGAAGAGAACTTGTATGATTGCATTTGACATTTATGTATGTAAGTTATTTTTATTTGACACAATGGAGACGGAGCTTTAGCTGCAATAGCTGTCAAACTTTTAATGTTTCCAAACAGTATTTGATTTTTTGACGTTTCAATATCACGAAAGTTTTCTAGTGAAATAGTGCCTAACTTATTGTTTTTCAGTAGTGCCCGTGGCATGATGGTTAGTGCGTTGGACTGTCATGCGAGAGGTTTTGGGTTCAATGCCTGCCTGTGCCACCTTAATTAAAAAAAAAAAGAGTTTTCACGGGTACTGCCTCTTGCGAGGAATTGACAAATTCTCCAAGAGTAATTCTTGTCATGAAAAAGTACATTCTCAAATTAGCCGTTCGGATTCGGCATATAAATTGTAGGTCCCCTCCATCCCTGACAACATTACTCGCACACAGGAATGGTTGAGAGTTGTAAGTCACTAGGCCCTGGTTCTCTACGGACTTTTGTGCCACCTAATTTATTTTTTTATTTATTTACTAGCGGCCCGGTACGTGCTTCGCTACGTATAAGGCATAGTAATAAAAAAATGATTGTTAAATTCATTTATTCAAACAAAAAAACATTTTAAATTGACCCAAATGATATATTGTTTATATTATATTTATCAGCAAAGAGTAAGAACTAAAAAATAAAAAAGAATTGGATATCTACTCTTACTATGGTGGGTCTATATGGGTTAGTCTAAAACAGTTGGATAAACAATATTTTTTGTTTTTCCATTTTGAGGCAACATAAAGTTGGCATGTGAAAAACATGATTACCTACTCCAAATTGACACCACAAACGTGAAGTGTTTGCCCTTGGGCCTTATTTATGGACATCGCAAATGATAAACGCACAGGATATTGTAAACTTTTGAATTCAAATGGCATATCAGTTGGAATCATAGGGATACGCGGTATCAAACACACTTCTCCTTTTGATTTACCAGTTAAGATTGTAGCTTCAATCATATTTGACAATAACTTTTTCACTGCCAATCTGGTGCCACCACAGCTTTGGTGGATTAATATTTCGCAATAATATAATCAAAGGACCAATTTTCAGATTCAAGCAATGCGGTGGTATACCAGCCGGTTCCAATGACTTTAAAAATTCAATTGGATAATTCATTGCCTCATCTTGATTCATAACACTGTCAATTGATTTATATGTCGTGACTACACCTGGCAGTTTCGCTTGAATTTGAAAATTAATGGCATTGATATGAATGTTCTACGGTGCTAAAATGGCGTATTCTCTCTACCAATCATGATTTCTGTAATTCTGAAGAATATTTGGAAAAACACATTCAATCAACTCATCTATAGATTGCGCAATTGAACAAAAATTGTTCGGTAAAGTGATCAATCCATTGGTACCGTCGATTGGTATTTTGCCATCACCAATTTCTAACAATTGTTTTAAAAGCTCATGGCAGTTGCATCATTATGTAGGTGAATACGCATATTAATGTTCAGTGTCAATTTTCGTACATATCTCCAAAGAACTGATGTTTATTTCATCAGCAGGAGATCGAGATATGACAGGCAATGTTTGACAAAAGTCCCCTGACAGCAATATCAGAGCACCACCAAAAAGCTGTTGATAACCGCGTAAATCTTGCATTGTTCGATTAAATGCTTCTATTGATTTTTTATTCGCCATTGTGCACTCATCCCATAAAATAATTGACATTAATCGCAGAACTTTTGTAGCAGCAATTTCCAAAGATGCAAGTGTCAATGCAATTTTCTGTTCCAATCGAATAGTCGCTAAAATCAATGATACAACGAAAGTTTTGCCTCTACCACCAGGTGCATCCAAGAAATATAATCCACCTGCATTATTGGAAACGGCTTGCATGATTGTGTCATATACATGTTTTTGTTGAATATTCAATTTGGTGCTATTACAATTTTGTGATTATCAGATGGCATACGATCAAGAGCAATTTTGAACAATTGAAATAATGCGTTATGCTGATGGAAAAATCTTTGTAGCTCACGAATAATTTCTCGTCTTGTATTTGAAACAATTGCACAACGTTGATCCAATTCACGATTTTCATCACCAATAAAATCGGCGTATGGCAATAACGAACCAGCTTGATGATAAATCTGGCCCTTAATCTGTAACATATTGTATGCAATTTTAGGTAGATGTTGAATCAGAATTTTTAAGACTTTATAATTCAGATTGATATAAACATGGGACAATCCTGTTGAGGTATTTATCTGAAAAGTCGGCATAAAATTATGTCTAATATGTTTTCTGCCCAACGTTGATACTTACGGTTTACCGATGAAATATCAACAAATCAAGCAAAATTTAATAAATAAAAAGAATTTGGAATTTAGTGATATGTAAATTAATATGTTTGCCTTTATTGTCCGATTTGACTTACTTTTCTATTAACAATGTCTACTTAAAAATATTACTGTATTCGAAAGATGTTCGCTTGACGTATATGCCCGTCTAACGAGTTCCAATCGAAAGTTTGATATTCTAAATAAACAAATTAGTTCAATTATTTCTAAAAAGGTTTTTTATCAAAATTATATTCGAATGACGTATAAAGTCATCAATCGATTTCAAAATTGATTTTTCCTTTCTACTACTTATAATTATATGTTAATATAAAAAAAAAGGTATCAAAATATATTTGTTCAACGTATAGATCGTTGGACAATTTCAAATTGATTTACTTGGACTTGATGTTCTGGACTGCTTCTGGAATTCAATGAGACTGATTGCTGATTTTTCCGGCCTTTTATACTCCATTTCGCGCAGAAAAATGCTTCCCGCGCTTCATTTGAGTACTACCAAGTGTCAAAATTTTCGCATATGAAAACTCACTACATGAAATAAATAATAAAAAGACATATATTAAAACCTTTTATAATTGATTATGATAAATTAAGATCTAAAATTCACTTGAATTTGTCTATTTTTATTATTTTGGATATTCATCATGCCAAATAATGAATTTACCAATGGAATCGTGGTGAATAAATTGCAATATTTATGCCAGCAATTTTCATTTTGGCAGCACTTGTCTTTTTGCTTCATAATTTTCGCGCAGCTTTGTTTATGCCATTTTGTCCTTGTTACTTATTTTTTGTCCCTTTCTATCATTAGGGTTAAATGTAAAACTTTAAAATCAAAATATCTTTAAAATTAAAATTTATTTTCACAAAATGTTTTTAAAATTGATTTCGGCATGAAAAGGTGAATTGACTGAACTTATTCAATTTGTTCGGTCCTTAAAGTTTAATTGTCAAATTGACATATTCCTATATGCGCATGACCAAGTGACGTTTTGTGCCAATTTCTTGTTTTAATTTTGTGAAATTCTTTGTGTTTTTTAATAAATTTAGTGTATTTAATTAAACGACTCATAAATCAAGTGTTTACTTATTGTTAATTATGAATTTCGTGCTATTATTTGTCTAATAATGTGTGATGTGTTTTATAGGTTATAATTATAACCTGTGTTTTCTAAAAAAAAAAACAAAGTTTTGTCCATAAATGTGTTATAAATAGTTTGTGTTTTGTTTTATTTTGTTAATTGTTCATTAACTACTTATTATTATTATATTAATTTTGCTTCCTTATGTGTTTTCACAGATTTATTCAGTAACTATTGTTACCGGGGCTCCGTGGGACACCTACCAACATTCTTTGTTGAATCGCAAGCCCAACACCCAATGGTTTGTATGTATATTTACCCTTATGTTGGCTTTAACTAATTAACTTCCCTTTTTTTGCAGATTGCAACTTTAATTCTACAATTTAGACTTAAAAAATAACAACATATGTACATAAAGTTTTGTATTTTATTTTATTCAATAAAAAAAAAACAATGCAATTTTTAATGTTGTTGTCATTGATGGTTCAACATAATAATTTTAGTAGCACCAAAAGAAGTCATTTGAAATGCCAAATTGTATTGTTGAATATTAGGTACTCAAAAACTGCTTCGACGTTTGAGATGTCCCAAAAATAAATGAATACAATGGTTCGGGTGGAGTTTTTAATGTTAACAATCTCACTTTACCATTAGCACAACACATGCCGGGCGTTTCACCTGGAAAGTTACCCGCATCACAATGTGGACATATTTCGTCCATCATTCCAATGTATCCGTACATACTATAATCAATCTGACTATTGCAATTAAAAGCAGCACTCAGCATTTCATCCAAAACAGCACGACGTATTCGTGATTACCGTGCAAGATTAAGTACAGGTACATGGTCAACAGATCTATTCTGTGCAGTACGTTCACGCTGCGATGCATTAGCTTCTGCGCGTTCATCTGCAGTCTGAGACCGTCTTAAAATGCCACTTGATTTACATTACGCCTACGCGTTCGCCGGCCTATGTTTGGTCGTCTTGCTCGTGGCATTTTACCTTCACTCAACAACTCAACAATATTTTGGAAAATATAAACACAAAGCAATAACTCAACAATATTTTGGAAAATATAAACACAACAAAGCAATAATTACACTGGTCGACAAGGTTTTTCTACTGGCATTGAAATTGCACTTTTCCAAAGGGTTTTGGAGGCCTTAATTTAAATCCGACTTTAAAATTAATGTATCACATCAGGTTTTTCAGATATAACTTTTTAAAATGCGAAAAAACACGTATATTCGGCTTTTTGAGGCTGTCTAAATTTATTAAGTAGCTTTTTTTCAATAAAATCCGTGAATGTTTTCCAAATCTAAAATCCCTTTATTCAATATTCAATTGAAATATTTATATTATTTCATATAATATTCGAAAAAAACTTCAAAATTTGTTAGATATCACATGTCTTACAAAAAACTAAAAGAATCGCTTAACCACTTTTGCTAAAATAGTTTTCAACAGAAAAAGGCAAAACGGTTTGAAAGTAAGTTTAGTTCTTGTAACGAATCTGTTGTCTAAATAATTCAATTATTGCAAGTTTTTGAAATATATTAAAAAATGTAAAAATTATGTTGAAAACGGGTATTTTTAAAACTTGAGCAAATAGTTAAAATATGAGTTTAGATTCGAAATCAGCACTAAAAATTTAGTCGAAAACGTAATTTACAAAACTATTAAAGTATCAAATTCAAGTTTTTTTCGAGACTTCATATAGATTCAAATAAAGACTCATAACTAATGCGAATTTCCAGAAACTAAGTAAGATACTAAAATCCTTTGAATTGTATCCAAAAGAGAAAGGTTTGTACTTTTCAAAATCATCATACAATTATTGTTAAGAGATATTTTGAGTTTGAAGTTAGGCTTAAAAAAACCCGTTTTTGATTGTTTTTAGCATTTTTAAACGGGCATATTTTAAAAACCTGATGTGATTGAAAAATTTAAAGGTTAGATTCGAATTTAGGACATCTTAATCCTTTCAAAAAGTATTCTTTTGTTTGGGCAACAGAAAAAAAACGTAATTTTGTCAACCAGTGTTATCGCTGATAAAATGAAATGACATATGATGACATTAAATTTGTTCGACAGAACTAACGTCACTTTTTTTGTCTTCGATTGGTTTGCCAAAGGTTCAAATTGGCTTTTAAGTATGAGTACAAATTGTTTGTATATGGGAGTATAGAAAGATGTTGATTTTACACTTTTCCAAGATTTTTTTTTTAAATTGTATCTACGCACAAACCTTCTCTGGACTTCCACGAATAATTCAAGACCAAAATTAGACAAATCGGTAAAGGCATTGTTGAGTTATAACATTACAACGAAAAGTGGCATTGATTTTTATATATATAGATTTTATTGTTTTTCAACTCGCTCCTAAAAGCTGTAAAGCAATATTTTGTTTGTGTTGTGATATTAATAAAATCTACATGAACGACTTCTTTTTTTTTGTATTAATGGAGAAATATTCAACAATTCAAATCAAAATGGCAGGATTTAATTTACCCCACACAAAAAGGATAGGATGTTATTGCCTGCAACTTGAAATGAAATGAAAAATATGCTAGATTGGCTATGGGTCTGCATCATTATTCATTTTGTTCGCCAAGCACTTGTACAATGTACAATATTTAGGGGAACGGCCGGTCGGCACCGGAAACCTATGGGTGATATTGTGTATTTACAGTTCACATCCGGCTATATGTATAGGGGTTTGGGTTGAGACTATAGTTAAAAGCTGAATACGGGGAAACGGTATTGTTATAATACGTTATACAGTCGTGTAACACTATACGCGCAAAAGGAACATCAGAAGCATAGTTATGCAAGGATAACGCGCGCGATGACCTCAACGCTTATATTATACACGAACAATTATTTGTACGAGAGAGAGTATCATCATCCCGAGCCTACTCATGTACTGTTTTAACTCTCTCTATTCAGTAGATACACTCCGCTTCAACTGAATAAGCACACACATTTTTAAATTTTTAATTGAAAAAATTATCTGTTTATTCATTGTTTGATTTATGGCTGGTGCTTCGAAAAATACCGCTATTTCGTTTGGTTCTCTTACAAAGCTTATTTGAATCAACTGAAAACAGTAAGATAAGGATAAGGGCCTCACCTTAAATACCCCGACTTGATAAGCATTTATGCGAGTTAGGACCGTTAATGTCAACATATTTATGTTTAATTGTATTGTATGACGGCTACATTTTCAATAAAGTTTAAGTTGGGTAAGTACGGCGCAGCGGGTATTGGAGCAATTTGTCAAGGCCTCTTTTCAATAAATGAGAATGCTTTGCGAGTGAATGGATAAATATTCGCTAATTTAGAAAAGTCATTTTTTATGTTTAAAACTCAATAGGTATTTATTCCCTATACCATAATACCACATTTTCAGGTATAACGCCGGGTTGATAAACGTTATTATTTTTTTTCAGTTCGACAAAATAATGAAGATATTTGGGCAATAAAAATTAAACTTTTTAAAAAGGAAAAAACACTTGAGGTCAATAATTTAAACTCAAACCATTTCTATAACGGTTGAACGCATTTTAAAATGATTGATTCAAAATTTTTAGCTTATAGTATTTGTATGTTTCTTCAAACTCTACCGTTGGGAACCTGACGGAAATATTTGGGACCCGAATCTTCCTCCCTATATGTAATTACACAACGTGGTTATCTGCCTTTTTTATATAGACTTAAGAACCATCTGGGCATAATTTTTAATATAAGTTTTCTATATTTTTATACAATAATAAAACTGGAATACTATTATTTTAGATGGAAGCATTTTATTTCGCTGGAAATACTTGAGACCTTGATAGAACGATACAAAACTTGTCTGGTTGACAATTTTGGTACATCTTTTAACACCATTTGAGTTATAGAATTAGAAATTGTCACGAAAACGTGGTTTTCGGTACGAACTTTGGGGGCCCACAATTAGCGACACAGGCACAAGCACGAGATTTCATTTACCTGAACTAATAGACTGGTCGAGAAGATTTTGTTTTTGGCAATCGAATTTCAGTTTTTTGATGGCCTTAATTCAAATCCTACTCAAAAATCATAACATAAAAAAGAGGCTGGGATGCGACCCACACTGATAACTTCCCATCCCGTCTGTCGATTTGTCTTGCTTAAAAGTTTGTATATATGTATCAATTTTTACCAAATTTGCGTACTGTTTTTTGTAGATTTTATTTTATTGAATATCGAAAATAATATTTTCTGTGAAATAAAATAAGTTTGAAGCTAAAATTTTTCATTTTTGAAAAGCTATTTGAGTCGAAAGTAAATTTTTACCAAATTTTAGTATTGTTTTTGTTTAGGTTTTTAATTTTTTGTAAACAAACTTTCAATTCGATTTTTTTTCAAAATTTGCCCTAATGTTTAAAACAATATTTCTTATAACTTAAAATTAGTTGGAAGCCATAATGTCAAATGTTTAAAAATATATTTGAGTCGAAAATCAATTTTTACCAACTTTTGTTAAATTTTTTTTAGGTTTTTAATTTTTTGTAGAAAACTGTCAATTCGATTTTTTTTCAAAATTTTACTGAATTTTGAAAACAATATTTTTTAAAAGATGAAAGTTGTTTAAAGCCAATATCTCAAATTTTTGAAAAGATATTTGTGTCGAAAGTAAATTTTTACCAAGTTATATTAATTTTTGTTAGGTTTTTATTTTTTGTGAGAAAACTGTTAATATGATTTTTCTCAAAATTTGTCTTAATGTTGAAAATAATATTTCTTATAATATAAAATAAGTTTAAAGCCATAATCTCAAGTTTTTGAAAGAATATTTGAGTCGAAATTCAATTTTTACCAACTTTGAGTAATGTTTTTTTTAAGTTTTTTATTTTTTATAAAAAAAAAACTGTCAATTAGATTTTTCTCAAAATTTTATCAGATGTCAAAAACATTATTCTTCCTTGCACAAAATTGTTTTGGAGATAAAATCATATTTAAGTCGTAAAATTTTCGAGGTGACAATTTTTTTTTCAATTTTTTTGATTTATAAAAAAACCGTTGATTGGATTTTTTCCAAAAATATAATTGTTTTGTATTACATTACAATATATAATATAAAATTTAATTCAAGTCTCTAGTGTCATTGGTTCATGAGATATTTAGGTTTAACCAACATTTTCACCTTTTTTTTAAACTGCTATGGTAAAAAAACCACCCACGTAATTTTCTTGAGAGCCCTTTCTGCATCTTTCTGCGTTATTATCTGTATAAAAAAATTTATTTGAAGTCGATATCTCTTCTGGTTCTTGAGCTATGGACGACGAAAAAAACGTCGCGAACGTACGGACGTAGTACGTACACACGCACGCACAGACATCTTTCTAAAAATCTTTTATTTCGACTCTAGGGACCTTGAAACGTCGAGAAATGTCAAAATTTTCAATTTGACAATCGGACCCATTACAATAACTTCCTATGGGAAGTTAATAAGGCTTTTTGCTAAATTCATCATTATTTTTTTCAACAAAATTCGTGATGGTTTTTAAAATCTATGATCTCTATCTTCAATACAAAATATATAAATTAGGTAACGCAATAGTCCGCCGAGAACTAGGGCCCTACAAAGTTGAACCATTTATGTGTGCGAGTAATGTTGTCAGGGATAGAGGGGATCTACAGTTTTAAGCTGAATCTGAACGACTAATTTGAGGAAGCACTTTTTATGAAAATAATTACTTTTGGATGATTTGACAATTCCTAGCAAGATGCAGTACCCGTGAAAAAACTTTAGATGAAAACAGGCAGGCATTGGACCCAAGACTTCTTGTATAACAATCTTACGCACTTTTTTTTTAAATTCATTTTTATTAATTCAATCTTAAACCTATCTTAAAGCTAGACAAAAATTCATAAAACCAGCCTAATTAACCATAACTTACAACTAACTTACTGGTCTCATACGGACACTCTAAGTTAAACAATAATACTTAATTATAATGCCTTTCGGCCCTAAGATCTATTTTACTATAATTCAATTTTATTAATTTTTGTATTTATTAGAAAATTTAAAAAAACTAATTTCAATATTTTTTTTTTATTTTTACTTAAAAACTATTTAATATAAGGTCCTTAATATAAAACTTAAAACTAACTTAAACTACCTATTCTACCTATAAACTGCTTAAAACTAGAACAACCAAAGCAGCAAATCTAGGTTAATTGTTTTTATTTTTCATTTTGTTTATGTCGTGTTTTGTTTTTCATTTTGTTTATGTCGTGTTTTGTTTTTAATTTTCTTCTTTTTTATGTTTTTTTTAAATTTTGTTTTATTTTTCTTTTATTAATTTTTAATTTTTTTTGTTTTTATTTATTTTTTTTTATTATTTTTTTTGCCACCATGCCTATTCTACTTAAAACTAAACCCTAAAACTATAAAACAAGTATGTAAGCTGGCCAAGGCTTAAAACCCCATTCCGACTACCCACTATCAAGTGCCGATTGAAGCCACCAAAACTGGTTCTCCTGCTTCACCCTATCAGTTCGGTCACGTTCGGTCACAGCCCTACTGAACCGAAGTGGCTCTGCTCCGCCTTGTGCCATGACGTCCCGATTGTACAGGAGTCGCCTATCCACGGTTCTTCGTCTAACGTGGTAGATTAGCGGAACTGCCAATCTATCCTGTATCAGACCGCATCTATCTAAAAAGAGTGCACTTTCAAAATACTCGTCGTTCGGATAAAAAGCCCCGATAATTAAATTTTTGGTCGAAGACATAGCTCTTGCACCCGAAACTTCTCCATCTGGGAAGGGGCAACGTTGAACCACACAGGACAACCATAAACGATCATCGGCCGTATGAGGGCCATGTAGCAAATCACCTTCAATCTGGGGTCAAGCCGACTGCTGTAAAACAGCCGTTTCGTCAAAGCCAAGGCTCCTCTGGCCCTGGGCAGAGCAGCATTTATATGTCTGTCGAAATATAAATACTGATCTGATCAGATAGTCCTACGCACTAACCATCACGCCACGGGTACTGCCTCTATCTTTAATATTCAACTTAAATATTTTTTAAATTTTCATAAAAATCTTCATAAGTTGTCTTACATAAATCTTAAAGCAACGCTTAACCATTTGTGCTAAAAGTGTTTTTATCAGAAAAAAAGCAAAACGGTTTGAAAGTAACTTTTGCCATTGTAACAAGTCCGTAGTCTAAACAAAGCTATAACATTAAGTTTTTGAAATATATTGAAAAAATAAAAAATAATGTTGAAATAGCGTATTTTTAAAAACTTAGCCGATATTTTAAATTGAAATTCGATTTAAAATCATCACTTAAAATTTACTTCAAAAAGTATTTTTCAAAACCTATAAAAATGTTAATTCAATGTTTCTCAAAACTTTATATAGACTCAAATGAAGACTCATAGTCATACATAACTAATGAGAATAATTTAAACTGACCCATGTACCCATGGCGATGGCCATACTGTTTTTCGGAAATGTAACAAAAGCAGGTATTTTACGAACGATCGTATGAAAGGATTTGAAACACAATCTCAATTGTATAGAAGGCAACTATGATTATAAATTATTGATATTTTTGAGTTATATTCCACCTGATTCTCATTTATCTATTTATTTGGCTCATTTGAACAACATTGAAAATACTTTATCTAATTATTCTGAACATAACATTTCTGTTTGTATAGTTGGTGATTTTAACTTGGGTAAAATCAAATGGATGCAAAACGAAAATAGGGTGCTACCAATTGTGCTTTCAAATGAAAAAGAATTCGAGCTTATTGATTCCTTGTTAGCTTTAAATTTAACTTAAGTTTGTTTTATTCACAATTCCTTACAGAGAATGCTTGATTTAGTATTTATAAACGATAATATTGAAGTTGAAATCTCTGAATGCATACCTTTGTTTTCAAACTCGATTCACCACGTTGCCATGTCAATTTGCATAAAAAATATTAGTTTTAAAAATTATAATGCTTTCCAGTTGGTGAATAATTTTAAATATCACTTTAATTCTTTAAATTTATATTGAATGACAAATTTCAAATTTTGATTGGCAATTAAATTGTAATAATAGTTTAAAACATAATTTCGAATATTTTGTATATATGTATATTTGTAAAAGAATTGGTTGACGCTGTTCCTCGTTCCTACTTTAAAGTAAATTCTCATCCCCCTTGGTCCAATTCAAAGTTACGTAGATTGAAAAATGCCAAAAATAAAGCTTTTAAGAATTTTAAAAGCAATATGAGTAATGAAAATTTAACTTTATATTCTCGTCTTCGGAAAGAGTATGTTTTTCTATCAAAATTTTGTTTTAGTAATTATGTACATACTACAGAGATTGAATTAAAGCAAAACCCAAAGAAGTTTTGGAAATTCGTAAATGTAAAACGGAAATCCATTGGATTTCCTTCAGTAATGGCTTATAATGACAATGCTTCCAGTGAACCCCAGACCATTGTTGATTGGTTTGCTGAATTTTTCCAAAGTATTTACAGCACTACAGATTTAGTTGTCGGCAATAACTACGATTGTAACTCTATATTGCAAATAACAGATTGTTGTAGTTTTCAGTGTGAAATAGAAGATGTTTCTACCGCCTTACGTGAATTGGTTCCATCTAGATCACCAGATATTCATGGTGTTTTTCCAATTGTGTTAAAACACTGTTATAGTACTTTATGTTTACCCCTTCAGATTATTTTTAACCAATCTCTTTCAAATGGTATTTTTTTATATGAATGGAAAGGTCTTATATTAATCCAATTTTTAAGTCCGGAGATAAAAAGTTGGTTACAAATTATCGCCCAATTAGTAAACTTTCAACTATTCCGAAGCTTTTGGACAAAATAGTAAAAAACAAGCTATATGCAATAATCAAATGTCATATCTCTAAATTTCAACATGGTTTCATAAGTGGTCGATCCGCAACTACTAATTTGGCTTGCTTTTCTTATCAGTGTTTTAACGCAGTAGAAAAGCATTCTCAAATGGATGTGGTTTATACCGATTTTGTAAAAGCATTTAGTAGAGTAAATCACCTCATTTTAATTAAAAAATTAAAAAGTTATGGTTTTGATGGCAGCCTACTAAACTGGTTCAACTCCTATCTCACTGGTAGGAAACAAATTGTTAGGATTGGTGACTTGGAGTCTAGCCCGATCTTAGTTTACTCAGGTGTTCCCGAAGGTAGCCATTTGGTACCACCATTATTTGACTTGTTTATTAATGATTTTCCATCAGTTTTATCAACAGCCAACTGCTTAATATTTGCAGATGATATAAAAAATTTTAAAGTAACAAATAATTATAATGATTGTGTTACATTTCAGCAAGACATTTTAAAGTTTGAAAATTGGTGTGAACAAAATGATCTTGACCTTGACCTGTCAAAGTGTTCTGTGTTAACTTACAGTCACTTAAAAAACCCCATAATTTTTGATTATTTCCTTAAAGGAATCAAACTATTAAGAGTTCACGAGATTAAAGACCTAGGCGTAGTATTTGATGAGAAACTTAACTTTAGTTCACATGTCTCCTATATTGTTTCAAAAGCTAACTCTATGTTAGGTTTCCTTAAACGGAATTCTTTTGATTTTAAGGACCCATACACGCTGAAAGCTATTTTTTGTTCACTTGTTAGACCATTACTGGAGTATTGTTCTGCCATTTGGAATCCTGATACTAAAAAGTTGATAACAAGAATTGAAAATATCCAAAAGAATTTTTTGAGATTTGCTTTAAAAAATTTTAGTTTAAATGCTTACTCAAATCTTGATTATAAATCTAGATGCCTTTTGTTAGGGATGCAAACTCTTGAATCAAGGCGTAGAATGTTAAGTGTTATGTTTATTCGTGATATTCTTTCAAATAACATTGATTGCGAGTTTTTGCTTTCTTTGATTAATATTTATACACCTAGTCGATCTTTAAGAACGAGAAATTTCATATTTGAATATCCTCATTCTACAAATTATGGCCAGCGTGAACCTATTTCGCATTATTGTAAATTTTTTAATGTGTACTATAATGAACTAGATATATATCTATCAAGAAATCAATTTAAAAATTCATTATTAACATTATTGCATAATAACTTCTCTTAATTGTTCCTATTTATGTAAATTAATATATTTATTAATATTTAATAATAACAACGAAATTGTATATATTCTTTAAGCAAATCTGTGGATTAAGTATCGTAGATTGAATAAATAAATAACGAAAAGGAAAATTAATGACATGAACTTTGTCCAACAACAAATGTACGACAGAAGGTCCACATACTACTAAAATTCGTACGCAAATTCGACCCCAAGGTAAAAGAACGGCCAAGATGCCCAACCTAAAAAGCGACTTAAAACAAAATCTAAAATTCGCTCTAAAGTCAAGGTTTTAAGTTCTTAAAAATTCTTCAAGCGAGAATTGGATTTTTCATCGCAAATTAAAAATTGGTAATTGACGAAGTACATCCTTAAAAGATTTTTGTCTCTACCTTAATCTGGGTCGGTTTGGAACGCGAACCTTTTAACGTATGAAGTTAATTTTCGCTTTCCTTTTATGGAAGGAGTGCTGAATACGTCCATTGTGCTAACTTCATTGTGAATGATGTCATTCAAAAGGGATTTCTTAATTGAGAGAAAGTGGATTTGGGTTCAAAAACGGTGCTTAGTTAATAGTCAAAAAAGGTGAAGTGCTTCGCGCTAAACCGTGACCAAATACAGCTATTGTATGTAATATAAAGAAATAAGACGGATACAATAAAGTAAGCTAGGTTGAGTGTGAAGAGGCCAACAAGAAGTCTCTTTCTTTCTTGAGATCTTCAGATTGAACATATCATTTTGAAAAATTTCTAGTAAATCGAAAAATCTTTTTACGAATCTTAAAATCGTTAATTTTATGTAGTGTTCAAGTTATTTAGAGAAATTGTTGTGAGAGATTTTAGGGTTAGGGCTAAAAGATTTATTCAATTTTATTTGGAAACGAAATATATACATAAGTATTTTTGTGATAATATGTCGTAGTGACAATAGAAATTAATTGTTCGCCAGTAGGGCAAAAGGATTTGTGAAAACTCAAAAAAATTCAAAAAAACTGGTACAATAGTCCAGATTTCGTGGTAAATAACTCCAGATTTCATGGTAAAAAGCAAAAAACCAGAAATCTGGTAGAATCTAACAAGTACCAGTAAACATTTTTTTAACCAGATTTCCAGGAAACCAGGAAAAAATGTGGTAAAATACTCCAGATTTCGTGGTAAATAACTCCAGATTTTCTGTGAAAAAGAAATCTGGTTTTATTTACCAGAAATCTGGTTCCCTGGTAAATTTTTGACAGAAAATTTTTTGGTAGATTATCTGGAATCTGGTAAATAGAACCAGGAAATTTATTTTCTTATATATTTTTTCCTTGTAGATAAAACCAGTCTTCTGGTACTTATTACCAGAAATACTGAAAGTCTAAAAATTATCTTTTATCTGGTAAATAAAACCAAACATTTTACTGTCTGGTATATTTTTTCCTGGTAGATAAAACCAGCCTTCTGCTACTTAATACCAGAAATTCTGGGAGTTTAAGAATTATCTCTTTTCTGGTAAACAAAACCAGTAATTTTATTGTCTAGTATATATTTTGCTCTTAGGTAAAAATTAATTTTAGTAAAGTATACCTATCAAGCCCTTCCGCCAAATAATCGTAAACTACATGGCGCTTCCGATAATTTAGTTTAGAGAAAAATCTGTATTGCTTTTTTTCTTGGACATATTAGAGACGATGTTGATGTGAATGTTTTCTTTAGGAATATTACCTATATCTTATGCGTTCTTTTTAGTAGGAAGAATACAATTAAATATATACTATGCATGATTTTATAAGGCGCTTACCATAATTTGGCGGGAGGAGCTTAATATTCTACCACAATTCAGCTACATTTTGAGTAAGAAAAAATCCCGGTATATTCTACCTTCTACCAGAATTCTGGTACATTTTTACCAGGAAAAATAATTCCTGTTATATTTTACCAGAATTCTGGTACATTTTTACCAGAACAAAAAATATTCCTGGTATATTCTGCCAGAATTCTGGTACATTTTTGCCAGGAAAAAAAATATTCCTGGTATATTCTGCCAGAATTCTGGTACATTTTTACCACAAAAAAAAATTCCTGGTATATTCTATGAGAATTCTGGTACATTTTTACCAGGAGAAAAAAATATTCCTGTTATAGAATTCTGGTATATTTTTACCTGGAAAACTGGGGATAATTTTACCAGGAAAAAAATATATTTTTGGTATATTCTACCAGAATACTGGGTTTTTTCCCGGTATATTTTACCAGGAATTCTTCAAAAAATCTCGTTATTATTACCAGGATTTCCTAAGAAATTTACCAAGACGCCTGGTAGGAATCTAAAAATCACTTTTTCTGGATAAATTCAGAGGGAAATCTGGTCACCGGTACCAGTTTTTTTTTTGAGTGTACCGTTAGGACTTTACCGACGTTAAAAAAAAACACTTGCCAGGAAATGCGGAACTTACAAAACCCCTTTTTAATTACATTGTTCTTTCGAGAACGTGTCCCAAGACAAAAATGTGTAGAGAAATATTTTCAAAATCTGATGTGATAGAATAATATAATGGGAGGTTCAGAATTCAGGACAACTTTATCCTTTGAAAAAGTTTTGGTTTTGTTTTTGGCATGGAAATAAAACCTTAATTTGGTACACTAGTAAGCATTACAAATTGTGTGTGCTTGTTCAGTTGAGGCGGAGTGTATGACGTGTTTGTGGATATTCCTTGGTCCAGCTGTTCTGTTATCCGATGTAAACGATTTAATTCAATTTATGATATTGATAGACAAATTTATTGCTATCAGCCATATTAATCGGTTCCACGGTCGTCCTCGTCCTCTTCGTCGTCGTCGGTCATCGTTCTTATGGTGTGTAATTGAATTACAGCATCGCACAAACGGAAATTTCCAAATACTATAACCATAGTCTCTGTATGTCTGATTGCTTGTATGATTATGCAAGGATATGTGTATGAAGGTGCCAGGATTATAGTACCATCATACCTACCATCAGGATCGATCAATGCCCGATTAAACACTCGTATATAGTGAGATGAGTGATAGTAAATTTATGCATGTAAATCCTGTGTAATTACTGATTTAGGGTCGAATTTATTATAGGACCATTCATAGAGGAGGAGAAGTAACGGAATATAAGGACGAAGAGTGGGTGAATGGGTGATTTTTGGTGGATTTGGCTGGGAATGGCAAATTTCAATCAAGATTCACAAATGATTAGCAAATTGTTGGTATGACCATAGATCACTTTTACGGATGTGTTGTCGGTTTCTGGATGATTAACATCTCGCTTATGTTTCTCTTTCTCTCCTCCTCTTTCTATCTGTTTGTCTTGTCTTTGTCTGTTAAGGGCGGGAATGTAATTATTTACAAAGATTTGGGGCTATGTTAAGGTACATAATCATACAAAAGATAATATCTCGCAAGGGAACCATCATGCCTCAATTTGATTACGAATTATTTTGGAAGAGAAAATATTATACATACATAAATACGAGTTCTTATATGTATGTTCATTTTCGTTTGGTTATGAGATGAAGATTGAGACACTATGACATTTGCCTATTTTGGGTTTGAAATTGAACCTTAAATTGAGAATGGGTCACAAAATGGGTGGAATTTTAAATTGTAGTTAAGTAGGGTAAAAAAAGTCCACTCTTGGGGCATGGGTTGCATTAACCAGAGTCTATCTAATAATGAATAGGGACACTCTTCACGTGTTCCTTCTGAGTTCATATTTTAAATTACTGCTATGTCACACAAACACGAGAAATTGATGGTAGTAAGAAGTGTTACAGTGTAAAAAAGAGGGAAGAAAAAGAGTTTTTCTTTTGACTGTAGCATAGGGTGTTCCGAAAAATAAAGGCATAGCTATATCATTTTTTAGAGTATTTTTATTAAGGTCTTATAAATAATGTATTACATATGTGTAACGCCTAGATATTTATGCTTATTGCTAGATTTTTTCATAGTTGCATTGAAATCCTTATGGTGCACTCGAACTCGAACTCATTTCAAAGTTATTAAAGAAATATAAATTTGGAAAATTAATTATAAATATCTGTTCGAGGTTCTCTAATGAATCTAAAAAATCTTGTTGTGGTCGTGTTAAATTCGCACCATCAAATTCTTTAAAATCTGTGAATATGGAGGAAATATTAGGTTGCTGGCTCAGTTCCACTTCACACTTATGTTTTTGAAGCTATTTTTTCAAAATATAGCACGCGTTTTGACAACCAAAATCAACAGTTTTGTAGTCAGATTCGGTTTCAAAAGCGTAAATTACTTCGTCTTTTTTTTCTTCGTTTGATTTAATATGCATATCAATATGCGGCATTTCCAAATTTATAGTTGGCTCGCAGTTTCCTTGGGTAATGTCCTCCATATACTTGGCCTCCATATACGACCTTTTGAAAGCACATGTGAATTGAAAAGGAGTCAGCAACTTATTATTTCTTCCTCGATTGCATAACACAGCAAATGTGTTTTCTAAACAATCTTGATTAAGGTTTCTTGTGAGAAGAAATGTAATATCGGGTGATTTTTTAAGAGCTTGAGAACTTTTTTTTAAAAAAAAACGCATAAAATTTGCAAAATCTCATCGATTCTTTATTTGAAACGTTAGATTGGTCCATGACATTTACTTTTTGAAGATAATTTCATTTAAATGTTGACCGCGGCTGCGTCTTAGGTGGTCCATTCGGAAAGTCCAATTTTGGGTAACTTTTTCGAGCATTTCGGCCGGAATAGCCCGAATTTCTTCGGAAATGTTGTCTTCCAAAGCTGGAATAGTTGCTGGCTTATTTGTGTAGACTTTAGACTTGACGTAGCCCCACAAAAAATAGTCTAAAGGCGTCAAATCGCATGATCTTGGTGGCCAACTTACCGGTCCATTCCTTGAGATGAATTGTTCTCCGAAGTTTTCCCTCAAAATGGCCATAGAATCGCGAGCTGTGTGGCATGTAGCGCCATCTTGTTGAAACCACATGTCAACCAAGTTCAGTTCTTCCATTTTTGGCAACAAAAAGTTTGTTAGCATTGAACGATAGCGATCGCCATTCACCGTAACGTTGCGTCCAACAGCATCTTTGAAAAAATACGGTCCAATGATTCCACCAGCGTACAAACCACACCAAACAGTGCATTTTTCGGGATGCATGGGCAGTTCTTGAACGGCTTCTGGTTGCTCTTCACTCCAAATGCGGCAATTTTGCTTATTTACGTAGCCATTCAACCAGAAATGAGCCTCATCGCTGAACAAAATTTGTCGATAAAAAAGCGGAAAGCGGACACTGATTTTGGTAATAAAATTCAATGATTTGCAAGCGTTGCTCGTTAGTAAGTCTATTCATGATGAAATGTCAAAGCATACTGAGCATCTTTCTCTTTGACACCATGTCTGAAATCCCGCGTGATCTGTCAAATACTAATGCATGAAAATCCTAACCTCAAAAAAATCACCCGATACCTTCTTCTTTTAAGTCACTAAAAATATCAATTAGAGCATGTATATTCTGTTGCCATCCATTTATAAATCTCATTTTCTTTGTCACATTAATTGAGCTATCGAAAAAAAGTAACATTTTCAAAAAAAGATTTCATTTCGTTTAGAAAATCTATTTGCTCCTTTTTTGAAAAAATGGCCTTCTGGATGCTTTTGCTTTAAATTGGAATGATTTGAAAACATCAAATAATTTGTCAATTTTTTTTAATCATTTCAGCAGTGTTAATAGCTGTTGACGATGAAGCACCTATACTGGCAAGGGTATAAATACCAGCTGAAACGGTTGAACTTATTGACTGAGAAGCAAGTCTGGCACGCATCTTCTGAAAATTGTTTGGGAAAATAGGTTCATCAGTCAGTTTTGGAGCCATTTTAAATGCAGATTTTTTGTCTCTTAAATAAAAATCAATGACATCTTTCGAAGTTGCTTTCTTGTTACCAGATGCAACAATGTCATATTTCATAAAATTACGCCAAAAAGATTTCAAAAGATGAGGGGTGTCATGCATGTAATATATTTTAGTATTTTCAACATAAAAGAAAGTTTTGTGCAAAGGAATGCCTAGAATTCTATTAAGACCAATAAAATTTCCACCTTGGTCTAAAATTACAAGCCTGGTTTTCATTTTAACTTCAATCAATTATTCTTTAACACATTTGACTACGATTTCCTTCAATGTCTTGGCTGGACAAGAGGAATTGACAAAGTAATACCCAAGAAACTGATTATACCGATGAGTAAGGCCTCTTACCATTACAACAATGGCATAATTTGCAGCCAAATGTGTTTTATCCTGTCCATCGTCTTCCAATCCTATTATCGGTCCCTTATTTTTATTGAAATAAAGATGAGTTTTCAACGACATTTCATCTAAACAAATCACACAATTTTGGGCGATTTCTGGTAAAACTTGTATTCTTAGCTTTAACGCATTAAATAATGACTTGTGAAATCCAAATCCAGAAGGCCAATCTTTGGTAAATCTAGTTAAAGTTTTTTTTGATAGCAAACTTAAATTATGCTCTAAAAAGTAATATGCATTAGGTGCAATGAAATATATGCTGAGACAAATTTTTTTTAAATTGATTAGAGTACCTCCATCCTTTCTGTTTTTACTTGCGACATATAGGAACTATATGGCAAGTTTTGCATTCGTGCAAAATTTCGAACTCGAGATTTTAATCAAACATGATATTACGATGGTAGAGAAGTCGAAAAAAGTGGGTCCCGCGATTCCGTCCGGTCTGTTTTGTCTGTCTGTCCACGCTCCTACAGCCTAAACCATTGGGTCGATTGAGTTCAAACTTGGAAGTTAAGGTTTTGAGCAGATTCGCGTTCGGCGTTTTTTTTCATTTTTTTAAGATCAAAACTAACAGTGGCCCCCATACAATTTTTTTTGGTCAAAAAACGAAAATTCGAATTTTCTCAAAAACAAACCGATAGATTTTTTTTTTAATTTTCTCTAAAATTTTATTTTTTAACTTGGCTTCTTTTAATAAGAAAAACATATTTTTGTATTGCTCAGGAAAGGCACCACTCATAGAACCGTTTTTTTGTTTTTTAATTTTCTCAGCAACTTATGAACCGATTTCAATAATTTTTTTTGAATAAGCTCTTATATTGCCTTAACAATATTTGATTATCAAAAGGGCAATTTTTTATTTTTTGGATTTTTAAAAAAATATTGAATTTTTTTTTCAAAATTCTATATCTCAAAAACGGGTCAACATTTTTTTACGAAATTCAAATGTAGAGCGTATATTTACAATCACTAAACAACTGCATACCAAAAATATTTTTCGAACAAAATTGAAAAATTTTATATATAAAAAATTAATTAAAAAAAAACCGCTCTAACGATTTTCAAAAAAAAATTTGAAAAATCAAGGGTTTTTTGATTTATAAAATGGCATTTAAATTTTTGAAGACAAACTTATTTTTCAGGTAAAATTTTGAATCTTAAAATAATTTTTTTAAAATTATTTTAACTGTAACGTAACCCCCTCCCATCTCACCATGTCTTTACATAAAGCTGAGCACGCCAATGAACTATTCCATATTCGTTTTAGACACCTACCTAATAGTATAGGAGCTCGCAACGTTTTCGAGCGAGAATTTTAGGTCGGCCAATTTTTTGATATGTTGTCTTACTTGCTTTTACGGTTAGAGTCTGGGCAGTCTGGCTGGCGGAAGTGGTTGCGTTTAGGGGGGAGGGGCAATTTAAAAAAATTATTACTTAAAATGGGAAAAAAATAGTTAAAAAATAACGGTAATACTTACAATTAAGCATTATACCTTTTTTTAAAGCCAACACTTTTGTCTATTAGCTTGTCAAAAACTATGCATAGGTTTTGAAAAAAATTGTTTTAAACTCAAAATTTGGTAAAAAAAAGTTAAAAATATGGTTTAAAGTGTAATTTTTCAAAGCCTTAAGATTATTTACTATTTTTTTTTTTAGAATTCATTGCTCTTATTTGTTTGTGATCAAAAACTGAAAACTAGATGATTTTATGTCCACTAGTTCTCGAGAAAATTAAAAATTACTAAAAATCGAATATGGATTAAGATATACCTAGGCTAAATTAATTTTTCAATTTTCTCAAAAACTAAAAGACATAAAATCATCTAGTTTTCAGTTTTTGATTAGTAATTAATAAGAGCAACAAATTATTAAAAAAAAAACATATTTATAAACAAATGGTTTTGAAATATTGAAGTTGAAATTTTTTTCAACTTTTTTTTACTTAAATTTTGAGTTTAAAATTACGTTTTTCAAAAACTGTGCATAGATTTGACTTGATTTAAAAAGAGGCTAATAGAACAGAATGTTGGCCTTAAAACAACGTATAAAACTTAACTGTAAGTATTGTCGTTATTTTTTAACTATTTTTTGTTTCCATTTTAAGTAATAATTTTCTTAAATTGCCCCTCCCGCCTAAGCGAGGCGAGATAGGCCCCCCTCGCATAGTAAAAAATGCTTATTTTTAACTGTTCTATACAAATCCGTCATTAAACTTTGTCGCCTAAGTTATCGTACTCTCCCCAAACTTTTTTTACTTAAATAATTTTGTATTTAAAAAATTAAAAAAATCGCGTATGACACATAATAAATAACCATAAGAATGTCTGGCAATAATAAATGCATATTTAGGAGACCTATTTAAAGGTGGAAAATTGAAAATTAAGCTTAAAAAAAATCTTTTAAAATTCAAAATTATCACCTGTACAGGTACGTTGCGCTCTAACAAACACAACCGCTACCGCCAGCCAGACTGCCCAGACTCTAACCGAAAAAGCAAGTAAGACAACATATCAAAAAGTTGACTGACCTAAAATTCTCGCTCGAAAACGTTAAAAAAGTTAAAAAAAAATTTCAACTTCAATATTTCAAAACCATTTGTTTATGTTTTTTTTAATAATTTGTTGCCCTTATTAATTATTAATCAAAAACTGAAAACTAGATGGTTTTATGTCTTTTAGTTTTTGAGAAAATGGAAAATAACCACAACTACTATTTTAATTAAATTATTATTTTTTTTTTGCTTGAGTGGTCTTATTTTGATAGTATTAATGGTAGGTGCGAGTTTGGGCGTATGCAACAGTGAAGTGTGTATGGGGGGTATGCTGCCCCCCTGCAACCCCCCTGTTTGGACTCACTATAGGATTTGGGTTGGGTGCAAGGTGGGGTGGGTTCAAGGTGAGGTTGGTGCAAGGGTGCATGCAAAGTCTCTTTTGCATTTAAATAAGCTGGATTTAAGTAAAATGAATTTAGCCTTATTCGACTTTTAGTAATTTTTAATTTTCTCGAGAACTAGTGGACATAAAATCATCTAGTTTTCAGTCTTTAATCACAAACAAATAAGAGCAATGAATTCTAAAAAAAAATAGTAAATAATCTTAAGGTTTTGAAAAATTACACTTTAAACCATATTTTTAACTTTTTTTTTACCAAATTTTGAGTTTAAAACAATTTTTTTCAAAAACTATGCATAGTTTTGACTTGATTTAAAAACAAGCTAATAGACAAAAGTGTTGGCTTTAAAAAAAGGTATAATACTTAATTGTAAGTATTACCGTTATTTTTTAACTATTTTTTTCCCATTTTAAGTATTAATTTTTTTAAATTGCCCCTCCCCCCTAAACGCAACCACTTCCGCCAGCCAGACTGCCCAGACTCTAACCGTAAAAGCAAGTAAGATAACATATCAAAAAATTGGCCGACCTAAAATTCTTATTTTCCAAACGTTGCTAGCTCTGGCTGGCGTCGGCGTATCTTGGCCACGACCATCTTGGCCCTCTCCCGGGAGATACTCTGGAGAGACTGATAGCTGAATCACAAAGGCTCAACATCGGCCTCATCATCGGTAGTGACGCTAACGCCCACCATACAGTATGGGGTAGCACGGATATAAACGACAGAGGTGAGTCTCTTTTCGACTATATTCTTAACACTAACCTACTCGTAAGTAACGTTGGTAATGAGCCAACCTTTATTACTAAAAATCGACAAGAAGTTTTAGATATAACTCTTGTCTCCGAATTCATTAATAATAATATTTTAAACTGGAAGGTATCTAAAGATCATTCCTTTTCTGATCATAGATACATCCAGTTTGACTTTATAAATGAACCACCTTGCCAACCGATCTTTCGAAATCTGAAAAGAACAAATTGGCCAAAATATAAGAGAACGTTAAATAGTTTAATAAAACCTGAACTTTTTAATACTCCCTCCAACATCGAAGATCTTGACGACAAAGTCAATAATCTAACATTAGCCCTAAACAAAGCTCTAGATACTGCATGCCCTCTTATACAAGTAAGAGGTAAAAAGAAGCCACACTGGTGGAACTCAGGGCTGGATCCACTTCGAAAAGAATGCAGAAAACTCTTTAACAGAGCCAAAGCTTCTAGAGACATGTCTGACTGGGACTCATATAAAGAATCACTGAAGATTTATAAAAAAGAACTGAGGAAAACCAAACGATCGTCTTGGAGAAACTTCTGTAACAACGTGGAAGATTGCTCCGAAGCATCCAGGCTGCGCAAAATCCTCTCCAAAAATCCAATCATGCCAAGCTGCTTGAAAAACGCCTCTGGCCTCTGGACCAATTCAAGCGAAGAATCGCTCAACTTGCTACTAGACGTCCACTTTCCTGGTAGCTCTAATATTATTAATAATATTGCATTTAACAATGGTGACAATACTCTACAACCCCCACAAGGTCTAGTCACTAGGGAAAAACTCAAATGGGCTATTAACAGCTTTAAACCATACAAATCTGCTGGTCCGGATGGTGTAATTCCAGCCGAACTGCAAGAAAATGCAAGTTTTCTAATACCCATCCTAGAAAACATCTTCAAGGGTTGCCTTAATTTGGCATACATCCCGATGTCTTGGAGACAAGTTAAAGTTGTCTTTATTCCAAAAGCTGGAAAATCCAGTCACGTTAACCCTAAAGACTTAAGACCCATCAGCTTATCATCATTCCTTCTCAAAACTTTTGAGCGTTTGATCGATATTTACTTAAGGGAAAGTATTGATAAGTCCCTCCTTTCAAAGGCTCAACATGCCTACAACAAAGGGAAATCAGTTGAAACGGCTC
Organism: Eupeodes latifasciatus; assembly: GCA_920104205.1. Classification (NCBI taxonomy): domain Eukaryota; kingdom Metazoa; phylum Arthropoda; class Insecta; order Diptera; family Syrphidae; genus Eupeodes; species Eupeodes latifasciatus. The sequence goes on from OV049924.1 coordinate 30,336,152, forward strand.
TACACAGTATAGTACGTACAATCGAATATTCCCTCCATCATAAAGAGTACACCTTAGTTGCCTTCTTAGACATAGAAGGTGCATTTAACAATGTCGACACATCTGCAATTGCACGTGTATTGACATCTCTGAAGGTAGATAAGTCGATCAGCGAATTGATCAATCAGATGCTGATAAGCAGGATTATCAATTCAAAAATGGGCGATTTTACTACACAAAGGGGTGTCAGCAGAGGTACGCCACAAGGTGGTGTCCTATCCCCTCTCCTCTGGAATTTAGTAATAAATGAATTACTAACTACTCTAGAAAGAGAGGGATACAGAGTGTTTGCCTATGCGGACGATGTTGCTATTGCAATAACGGGTAAACATCCCAATATACTAAAAGAACTCTTACAAAACGCTTTAAATAAGCTCACCAGATGGACTAATCGGTGTGGACTAGGTGTTAACCCTCAAAAAACTGACCTTGTCCTCTTCACAAGGAAATACAAAGTCCCACACATTGACCCTCCCCTCATAAACGGTGTACCACTTAAATTCTCTGATCAAGCAAAATACTTGGGTCTCATTTTAGATAAGAAATTAAGTTGGAAACCTAATATTCAAGAGAGAATAAACAAAGCCACAGTAGCCCTGTTCTCCTGTAAAAAGGCCATTGGTAATAAATGGGGCCTACAGCCCCGAATTACGCACTGGCTATACATCTCGGTCATAAGACCGATCCTTACTCATGGAATAGTGGTATGGTGGACGGCGCTAGATACAGCGACAAATCGCGATAAACTCAGCAAAGTCCAACGAACAGCCTGCCTGTGTATGGGAGGAGCACTTCGCTCCACCCCCTCCGCTTCACTAGATGTTCTGTTCCATCTAATACCGCTGGACTTTTTCAGCAAGCAAACGGCCGCTAATACTGCCATACGGCTTCAGGCCTCCTCTCTGTGGATCAATAATGGAATTGGCCACACCACTATTTTGAACTCGTTCAGAACTATAAATAGTAATATTGACTACACCATACCCCATCCTCAGTTCAACAACTATAGCTTCAAAGTGACTATACCTCCCAGGTCTTCTTGGGAGAATACATCATTTTTGGACGATGGTCCTATAAACTTTTACACAGACGGATCAAAAACGGAGGATGGGGTTGGTGGTGGCGTATACTCAGATAGACTTAACTTAAGTCTCTCCTTTCGTCTACCCGATCATTGTAGCGTGTTCCAAGCTGAAATCCTGGCTATAAAAGAAGTCCTATCCTGGCTTAGAGAAAACGTAATATCAACAAATGATATACGCATCTTCTCGGATAGCCAAGCTGCGTTAAAATCCTTAGACTCTGTCTCTACAAATTCACTAACAGCCCTTAATTGTCGATCATCTCTTACGGAGATGGCTACACAGTTCAACATTCACCTTTTCTGGGTGCCGGGCCATAGAGACATTCCAGGAAATTGCAAAGCTGACGAACTTGCAAAAAGCGGAACAACTTTACCTCTGCTGGCTCACAATGCTAGCATAGGTATCCCCTTAGCTACATGTAAACTCATGCTAAAGCAAGATACCATAGAGAAAACAAACTTCAGGTGGAATAACACCACCACCTGTGTAGCGACTAAACGAATTTGGCCTAATCTTAGCGCCAAGCGCTCAAAACAATTAATCTCTCTGAGTAGATTGCACATTAGCTACGTTATAGGTGTCCTGACTGGGCACTGCTTAATAGGAAGACATGCTATTCGACTTGGAGCCCCTGCAAATGATTTTTGTAGGAGTTGCATGGACGAAGAAGAAGAGGAGACAATCTCTCATCTTCTGTGCACATGCCCTGCCTTATCACAAAGACGTAGAATCCATCTTGGAGACTACTACTTTAACGATACCAGTGATCTAAAAAATTCAGACATTACTTGTCTCCTACGCTTCATTCGAAGCTCCAATTGGTTCAACGAGTTAAGCTGATTAACTGATCCATGTGGTATCACAACGGACCATACTTTGGTCTAAGTGTGTTGGACGTCCCAAACCAACAGCCACTTTAACCTAACCTAACCTAGCTCCCGGACTATAACTACACAACCAATAGGCGATCGCTTTACAATTTAAACATACATGTTTTTCCTCTTTCTTATCTTCAGATAATTTATTTTCCATCCTGGTTCTTCCAATATAAAATTAAAATAAGGCTATCCAAAGGAAAAAGCTTTAAACGAACTAGTTGAATACACAAACAATTGTTTTCGTTAAGTATGCTTACAAAAGTATTTTTCATTTCCGGGATGAGTTGTCCTAGGATGAGTTGTGTCTTGGGATGAATCGCGCGGTTTTTTTGACAAATCAAATGGCATTTATATCTTTGAAGACAAATTTATCTAACAGGTATATTTTTAAATCTTTTATAGGTACATTTTTAAACAGACTTTGCATACGGGAGCAAGTTCGTGCGACCCAGTCGTGCATTTTATTTTATTATAATTTGCAACATGAGTTTCAACAATTCGAGCTAACTCTTTTGGTAAAACGTTTTTAGTTTTTTCTAAATACGCAGCATCTGAATATTTTTCTTTTTTTAAAATTTCAATTTCTTTTTTTAAATTCTTACACTCTTCTCTTAATTGAAATACCTCGGCTGTTTCCTTGAAGTTTGTCTGCGTTGCCTTATGCTCTCTAGATGAGATTTTCGTTTCGATTGATTCTCCAACTTGAATGATTTCGCTAAGCGGTTCATCTGCTTTAAAGATTTCGAGTAATTCAGCACTTTCGATTTTGCCTTCTAAAAACTCCAATTGCTCTTGATTAGAATCCACTGTTTCAAAACTCTCGTCTTCTTGTGTAGTATTCATATTCCTCTTTTTCGTCTCACCTTCTGCAGTGTCAGTTAAGGTTTTCAAAATATTTAGGTCAGGTATAGCCGATAATTTCAAACGAATTTTGGAAGCAGAATACATATCTTTTGAGAAATGATTTTCGCACACCCTTAAATCTCGTGAAATTTGCTGTTGCAACAAATGTGGTTTGCAAATAGCACTTAACCACTTTGTTCTCCTGAAGAAAAAAGAAAGAAAAAAGAAAAAAAAAACTAATTATTTATAACCGTATTTTAAGTCGGAACAAAATCTCAGGCAGTTGATGTTATTGTGTTTACAAAACGCTGAAAGAGCGCGAAGTTACAACCAAAATTAAAATTGATTAAAAACCACACAATCTACTACCACGAACTAAAAAAGCGTTAAGATCATACATCTTCTATAAAAAAATACATTATTAAACCCTGAGATTATAAAACTCCAGAGAATTTATATCTATTTTTCGTACTCAACACAAAAAAACGGTTGCAATTTTTAATTCAACAACATTCTCAATAAGACATCTACAAATATTGCTTACCTTTCTATATTTTCTGGCAGTTTAAAATATTTAACACCAGAATTAACTTTTTCTTCTCGACCGCATGATAAACACTTTAAATAATGTTTACCCATTTTAATTTTTGAGTTTTATTTCAAGATACACAAGTCACCTTTGTTCAACTCACTGAAACACTTCCACACAAATGATTAGAATTCAAACCAGATCACCTTTAAAAATGCATTGTGAAAAAAATGTAATTTTCACCCCTTATTAGATTTTAGTGTTACCACCAGTTTTGAATACGTACGCAAGAAGTAAAAAATACCGTTTCTTATACTACGCTAAACATAGCTTTTTTTATATTTTTAGAAGAACAAAACATAGATAAAGTTGCAATTTTCATATTTCAGAACAATACATTTATTTAAAAAATACATAAGAGGTATAATTTACAAAATAAAAAAGTGACACAATAAATAATATAGAAACGAAAATAAAAACAAAATAATTAAATTTTTTTAATTTTAATTTATATTTATTATTTTATTTTATAAAAACGTATGTTTGACTCAAACATACGCCTGAAGATGGATGACAAATATCCGAAACGCGTCGCGAAATAATAAATAAATTAAAAGTTGTGAAACTAATTGTTTTTATAAAATAAAATAATAAATATAAATTAAAATTAAAAAAAATTTAATTATTTTGTTTTTAGTTTCGTTTCTATATTAATGCACCACAACCGGAGACAACCACACCATGTACATTGTACAATAAATAAAAGAAGAGTAGAGGCTGGTCACATTCATTCAATTCAATGAACAGCACAGCAAAACCATACACACACATGCGATCACATCGAATCGCCTTTAAAAATCCATTATGAAAAAAGACCTCATTTGTGTATCATACGATCGATGGTGTTTGTGTTGAGAAAACCGTTTGTGTATCTTTCTAACATTAGCTATGTCAAGTAAGGATTAAAATGGATATATTTGACCTGTTCTCACTTATAATAATTTTTTGTTTTATATAGGTATTGTTCATTTTTAATTGTATTAGTAGGTGTTGTGCCACTTGAAAAAAATTTGCATGACCAAAGCTGAAAATAAAAATGAACAATCGTACCAAAAAAGGACCAAAATAATTTTTGTCCGCAACGGTTTTTAACTTCCCATAGGAAGCTATTGTAATCGGTCCGATTTGTCGAATTGAAAATTTTGACATTTCTCGACGTTTCAAGGTTTCTAGAGTCTAAATAAAAGACTCCAAATAAACTTTGTTATACAGATAATAATGCAGAAAGATACAGAAATGACTCTCGAAAAAATTGAGTGGGTGTTTTCTTAACCGCAGCAATTAAAAAAAAAATTGGTTAACCCAAAATAACTCAAGAACCAATAACGCTAGGGACTTGAATTAATTTTTATATTAGATATAAAACATATTGTAACGTGATACTAAACAAGTATTTTTTGGAAAAAAATCCAATTCACGTTTTTTTTTATAAATCAAAAAAACTGAAAAAAAAAATAATTGTCACATCGAATATTTAACGAACAAAAAATGGTTATATCTCTGAAAAAATTGTATGCAACGACTTATAATGTTTTTGACATCTGGTAAAATCCAACAGTCAGTTTTTTCATACAAAATTTAAATCTACAAAAAATAGTACGTAAATACTACTAAAATTGCTTTTCGACTAAAAAATTTCGTTAACAAAAAGAGGCTGGGATGCGACCCACACTGATAACTTCCCATCCCGTCTATCGATTTGTCTTGCTTAAAAGTTTGTCTAAATGTATCAATTCTTGCCAAATTTGCGTTCTATTTTTTGTAGATTTTATTTTTTTATGAAAAAACGGACTGTTGGATTTTTATAAAAAAATTGTTGAATATAAAAAACAATATTTTCTGTGAAATAAAATAAGTTTGAAGCCAATATTTTTAATTTTTGAAAAGCTATTTGAGCCGAAAATCAATTTTTACCAACTTTTATTAATTTTTTTGTTTAGGTTTTTATTTTTTGTAAAAAAAACTGTCAGTTCGATTTTTCTCAAAATTTGTCCTAATGTTGAAACCAATATTTATTATAAGTTAAAATTAGTTAGAAGCCATAATCTTAAATTTTTGAAAAGATATTTAAGTCGAAAATCAATTTTTACCAACTTTTGTTAAATTTTTTTTTCGGTTTTTAATTTTTTGTAAAAAAACTGTCAATTCTATTTTTTTCAAAATTTTACTGAATGTTGAAAACAACATTTTTTGAAAGATAAAAGTAGTTTAAAGCCAATATCTCAAAGTCTTGAAAAGATATTTGAGTCAAAACTCAATTTTTACCAACTTTTTTTTTATTTTTTTTTAGGTTATTATTTTTTGTAAAAAAAACTGTCAATTCGATTTTCCTCGAAATTTTATCAGATGTCAAAAACATTATTCTTCATTGCACAAAATTGTTTTGGAAATGAAATCATATTTTAGTCGTAAAATTTTCGAAGTGACAAATTTTTTTTTTCAGTTTTTTTGATTTATAAAAAAAACCGTTAATTGAATTTTTTTCCAAAAATATAATTGTTTTGTATCACGTTACAATATATAATATAAAATTTAATTCAAGTCTCTAGCGTCATTGGTTCATGAGATATTTGGGTTTATCCAAAATTTTCACCTTTTTTTTAAACTACTATGGTAAAAAAACCACCCACGCAATTTTCTTGAGAGCCCTTTCTGCATCTTTCTGCCTTATTATCTGTATAACAAAATTTATTTGAAGTCGATATCTCTTCTGGTTCTTGAGCTATGGACGACGAAAAAAACGTCGCGAACGTACGGACGTACGGACGTACGTACACACGCACGCACAGACATCTTTCTAAAAATCTTTTATTTCGACTCTAGGGACCTTGAAACGTCGAGAAATGTCAAAATTTTCAATTTGTCAAATCGGACCCATTACAATAACTTCCTATGGGAAGTTAAAAATAGATTTTGAAATCAAACTATTTCATCATATTCAAAATATTGTTGGTAATTTTTAAATTTTTAGAATAATTCAACTGACAACTTTTTTAACAAAACACGAAAGCCTACAAACCATTTAAGCAAGACAAATCGGCACACGGGATGGGAAGTTATCAGTGTGGGTCGCATCCCAGACTTTTTTTTTTTAAGATCACAATATGTTAACATTATGTCAGGAGATCGAATATTATCGCTTAATAAAATTTATATAAATTTAATTTAAAAAAAATGTTTTTGCAGACCAAACGCTATGGTTATTTTTCTCATATTGAAGCTCTTTGGCCAGCATTATATTATTAATGGTATTAAAAATAAGTCTGCCTTTCGTTTTAATCAAAGTTAATTAAAAAAAATGTCAACTCAGCAGCAGCTAAGCTGTGAGGAAGTAACATCAAGTTATAAACGAACTAACCTAAATTTTGAAAACAATACTCATTTAAACCGTTTTTATGATAACCGACCTTTTCCCAAAATTCTGACATGTCCATTTTATCCGTTAGATTATGATCTTGAGATGTGATGATTTTGAGATGTTGAGCCATCTGTCAATAAATTGTGAAATGAATGCATTCAGCGTGTGCATTCAATGATCGTGCATTTGTTATGGGGTGCGTTCAATTAAATACATTTATGTACCGTTTACAAATGAAAAGTACTTTAGGCCTGCATTTTATTTTTGAGAATAGAGTCGAGGTTTTTTTCAATTTCTTAAAAAAAGGGACCAAATGGAATAAGAAATGACCATGCGACCAAGTAAGAAAATTATGACCAAATTTGGTCGTAAACGACCAAACTGGCAATTGTGGTTGTATGTGTGTAGAGAGTATGCGTAAACGACCAAACTGGCAATTGTGGTTGTATGTTTGTAGAGAGTGTCCCTATTCATTGTTACTCGTAGATATACTCTGGCATTAACATACCACATAATGTTTCTGATACGTAAAACATTGATTTTGAAGCAAAAACTAAATTTACGTGTAACTTCATATAAATATGTACATATATATTACAAAGTTTAAACCATACAAAATTCCACTAGGATTTAAATTTTAGTTTTTTAATCCGCAGAATGATATTCTTTTTTAATAAAAGAAAGCAAACATTTTGACAGTTAGATAAAGTCCTCCATTTTGTTTTGATCATTGCACGTTTTGACGTACATAATGTAGGTACAAATAATCTGTGTTCAACCAGCTGAACTCAACTACTCTGAGCAGAAAAGTGTACATTGTAAAAACTGGTTTGCTTAATTAGTTTACACTAGTTCTGAATATTCTGTTAAAATCATCAGTGTGTGTATAAATAAGATTCGAATTAAAGTCTGATTGTTTATTTTCTTATTTGTTTTAGACTCTTCACAAATGGCAAGTTCAAACGTTCGTCGCATCGTCGATCAAAAATGCACGTATGTACATTGTACATGCATGAAAAACTTAACGCTATTTTTGAATAACAGTTATCATAGACGATTGGAATGGGGCATTTTGCATGTGTTAACTGCTAAAAAGTGAAAGAACTTAACACAAATTCAAGTAGAAATTTTAAACCCTTCTCTTTACATACTGTATCGAACTGAAGCTCATGTATCGAGCTAAAAGCTGAATGAGTTTTGGTTAGATGTTTGAGACAGCTTTTGTGAATTTCCCTTCTTACAAAAGGGAAATTTACCTTTGAATAAATCAGTTGAAATGTAACCAGTGATAGTGAAGCGATCGGAGTAATAAATAGTGAGATGGTGGTTTTTTGGCATTGAGCCTTTTCCACTTTAAGTCCGTGTGTTTTATTTATTATTATTAATATTGGTTATGTTTCATCTCCTGAGATCGAAACACATACTTTTAATGTTTCTATGCACAAAATAGTCCGGTGTTAATTGGAAATCACAACGTTTAGTCAAGTTTATTGTCCAGCTTTATTTGACATTTTATTCAGTCCTTGGGAAACCATGGATAGGCATAAAATTGAACAGCGCATTTATATTATCAGAGTTTTATGAAAATGAATTTTCAAGCCAAAATGCATTTATTTTGTGATTGTTTGGTCAATCATTATTATAATTTATTTATAACGGGTTATCCATTTTGCGGTTTCAAAAGTATAGGGCAAATTAACAAATTGTTAAAACCTACTACCAAAATGGTGATTCTGCCACAACCACTTATCGTGCTTTAAAGCCTTGTTAATGTATAAATCTAAGAATAAATGTAATATTAGTCTTAAGTCTTAACGTTAGTTTGTTTAACGAATTCAATAAATAAATAAATAAATAAGATCACCTGAATAAAGTTTGAACTACACTTCAATCCCTTGAAAACTATTATTTAATTGAAATAAGTTATAACTCTTAAGGTTGCAAGGCCCCCTTTACACGGAGAAACTATGTTTCCACTTACTCCAATACATTACTCTCAAGGAACATGAAATTTCAGTTGATTGACGGATTTGGTGGCGACGACGGCGGCGCTGGTAAACAAGTTCATTGACGACTGACCAGGTGTCGCTCAATTCGTTCACGTCAAAAAAATTTCATGTACAAGTTTCCTAATATTCCTGTTTCCTTTGCAGCTATGACGCAGAGTTACATTGTCTTACATTTTAAATAGACTAACTTAAAAAAATTGATTGTAAAGCTTTAAAATGTCTTAGATTTTAGTACCAAATTTCCATCACAGCTTGGATTTTAGAATCCTATTATTTCAAGATCCTACAATTTATACCCAGATTTTGATATTCGTATATTCTTCAATGTCGTCATTCAATCAATACTCAAAACGCTTGATTTTACAAAGACTATAATAGATTATGATAAACTCTTCACATTCAGAAAAATATAAACATAGCCTTATCTTTTATTTTTCGAAAAATTACTCCTCCAATTTTTTAGCTATTTCAAAAGACAAATTTCTCAATTTTAAATTCCACGATATATGAAAACATCATTCCACCAAAAACCACTGTTCTCTACACATTAATCTACATTTTTCCTTATTCCAGCCCTACACGCTCAAAGAATCCATCTATGTCCCTATCGGCCAAATAGCTAAATCTAAGCTTCAAGATCTCTGGAGTTTGGTGGAGATTGTATGTTTGTACATAATGTAGGTAGGTACATGTGGAAATCGATTCAACAAAAATCCATACAAATTACACAAATTCAAATTCAGGACAAATTTTTTCTCAAATCAGGATAAAACACAGCTATTCCCTCGTCTCGTCTCACCGTGATGAATTTTTATTCACGGTGAGAGGAGACCAGGAGAACCAGTGTGTAGAAAATTGTATGGGAAGCGAGTTCCTACGGGAAAGCGATTGCAATTTATCACTTCATGTGTATACGGCTTAAATAATGTCTTCTGTATGTTTGAGAGAGATCGAGAGATAGAGAGAAAGGGAAAAAGAGTGAGTAACAGTTAAGTTGAGTTGAGTATTGCTGGAAGCAATTTCCGCCGTTCGAATGTCAAATTTATTTGACAAATAGTACCTACCTACTTTCCAGGATGCGATTCTTTTTTAACTAAACTCAACTCAACTGAACATATAAATTCGACGAAGGACCAAGACCGAGACGACGACAACGACGCGACTTGACGCAACAAACACACATACATATTCCCCCCGTTCGTCCCAGCGTGGCATATGAACAGACTGTGACAGAAGTATTATCAATTTTAAATGGTTTGGGACTTGCGGGACTCCATATCAAGACTGTGTAGTAGACAGGAATGGGAGACGGAGGAGAGTTATCCTGTTTGTTTCCTGTCGCTGGGGGTGATGCCGGTTTTGTTGGATTTATTATGACATTTTTTCTGTTTCTTCTTTTTTAATCTCTTTTTTTTTTATTTCTCTTTTACTTTTTCGTTCCATTAAGAATCTTTATTTAGCGGTAAGGGGCTTTGGAGAACGAAGAACAAACCTTTAAGCCCAGGTTATACGGGTTGAAACTGTAGATATACACGAAGGTGTAGGATGTATAAGATGCTTAAGACATGTTCGTTGGTGCGTTACCTACACCTGATGGTTGCGTTGAGTATAACGGTATAAGCAGGAGTTAGAAGGCGTGTTGAGTTTTAGTGAGTGATTGATGTTTTGTTTTGTTTCATTTCATTTCATTTCATTTCAGTTTTTTATTTTTTTTTAAATACATAATTCCTCGAGCAAAACAGAAACAAATGACAGACATTTAGAGCTTAAGTTTAATGGAAAAGGTAAAGGGGGGGGGGGGCTTATATTCGTCTACGTTGTAAAGAAATATACATAAACGTTTTATGATGGATTTAAAAATTTAAAATGTTAATCTTTTTTTAACATTTATTACAATTTAAGAAAATATCTATCATTATTATGAGATAGTGTAAAATATGAACGTTAAATAATTGTTCTTAAATTATTGAAGAGAAAATTGTGATTGTCTCCACATCCAATATATTGAACGACATTTCAGTACCAACAGCAGTTTTGCATTCTATATTTGCTTAGCGAGTATGCTAAGTTTAATAAGTTGTAATATAAATAATAACAATTAATTTTTAAACTGTTTTTAGACTGTTTAAAGCTCTTGATCTTAAATCTTTTCGTTATTCCTCGAAATTCAAACACGTTGAATACCGATTTTAGTTGTTTTAGTGTTTAATTGACCAGAAAAGTAAAGTAATCAAATTCATATTGGGAATCATTTTTATCAGTGGGATTTGTAAAATTATTTTGTTTTTTTTTAATTTATCGACCCTCAAATCTAAATTCAAGTGTCAAAAAATGACAGTTTCCAAAGTGACAGCCTTAAAAAGAAACATCTGATAGAAAAACCGTATACTTCTCAGTTGGAATGGTATAAGTAAATTTATTTCAGAATATTTGAATGCTATACGATAATTGAATTCTTTGATATTTGATAACCTAAGGAAAAAACTACTGAAAGTTGGTAAAAACCCCTGCACTATTTTTGTATCGAATTGCAATAATTGCAATGTGTTGTATTTTTAGTAATTGCATAATTTTTTCTTGTCAAACGTCTAAAGGTGATAGCTTATAAAGTGACAGTTGACCGAATGAATGGGGATGTTTGGATGATGATGTTTTCTGAAGAGGTGTTCTTCCAAGTTGGTAAAACCACAGCATGAGCTTTTTTATACATCCTAAATTTGTCCAGCCCATATTTAAAATAAGCGAATCCTTCTCCTCCTATAAATATCGACTGCACTTGCGTCAATTTTTTTCAAGTTCATTGAAACGCTGATTAATTATCAACTTAAGAAATATCTCCAAGATTGAAGCCTTCTCAACTGGTTATCTCATGGTTTTTCTCACGGAATAGAGGAAGTAATCGTTTTAAGCTTTATTATAGAGATATGGGTTTGCAATTACGTTCTTAAAACGATTTCAGGTAAGTAGCTGTCACGGCTCAAAATGTTCCCAATTTTCTACAAATGTTTGCAACAATTATGGCGTATGTACAGCAATAACGAGTTGCATATTATCTCTCAAGGCGAAAACTGTGCCGGGCTTATCCTCATAGGCCACGCCACCGGCCGGCCGCCGACGAGAGACAATGTGTTCACCAAAAGTTTCCTTCAATACATTAATTGTTTCGTTGGCTGTTTGGAACTGAACCATTATTTTGGTAGTAAATTTGCACGATATATATGCAAACGCTGTTTAGTAGTAAGTTTATTCATTATGAAATGACAAACCAAACTCAGTATAAATCAAGTAACAAATGTCAAAAAGACTAACTCTGAAAAAAGTATTGGAAGATTGAAAATCACACGTCTAAACAAATACCCTTTACAAATAATCCTCCGTCCGTAATTGCTAATTCAATAATTTGTTTCGCTGATGATAATAGTACTCTTTGATTTTCGTATTTGTGTCCAGGCTCACATCCCTCCTTTTTAACTTTCCATAGGAAGTTATTGTCAAATTGATTTGTCAAATTGAAAATTTTGACATTTCTCGACGTTTAAAGGTCCCTAGAGTCGAAATAAAAGATTTTTAGAAAGATGTCTATGCGTGCGTGTGTACGTACGTTCGTACGTCCGTACGTTCCCGACGTTTTTCTCGTCATCCATAGCTCAAGAACCAGAAGAGATATCGACTTCAAATAAATTTTGTTATACAGATAATAAGGCAGAAAGATGCAGAAAGGGCTCTCAAGAATATTGCGTGGGTGGTTTTTTTACCATAGCAGTTTAAAAAAAAGGTAAACATTTTGGTTAACCCTAAATATCTCATGAACCAATGACGCTAGAGACTTGAATTAAATTTTATGTTATATGTTATAACGTGATACAAAACAATTATATTTTTGGAAAAAAAAACAATTAACGGTTTTTTTTATAAATCAAAAAAACTGAAGAAAAAAATTTGTCACCTCGAAAATTTTACGACTAAAATATGATTTCATTTCTAAAACAATTTTGTGCAACAAAGAATATTGTTTTTGACATCTGATAAAATTTTGAGAAAAATCTAATTGACAGTTTTTTTTATAAAAAATAAAAACCTAAAAAAAAACATTACAAAGTTGGTAAAAATTGATTTTCGACTCAAATATATTTTCAAGAACTTTAGATTAAGGCTTCAAACTTATTTTATCTTATAAGAAATATTGTTTTTTTACAAAAAATAAAAACCCAAAAAAGTTAATAAAAGTTTGTAAAAATTGATTTTAGACCCAAATATCTTTTCAAAACTTTGAGATATTGGCTTTAAACTACTTTTATCTTTCAAAAAGTAATGTTGTCAACATTCAGTAAAATTTTGAAAAAAATCGAATAGACAGTTTTTTTTACAAAAAAAAATTAAAAACCGAAAAAAAAAAATTAACAAAAGTTGTTAAAAATTGATTTTTGACTCAAATATCTTTTCAAAAATTTGAGATTATGGCTTCTAACTAATTTTAACTTATAAGAAATATTGTTTTCAACATTAGGACAAATTTTGAGAAAAATCGAATTGACAGTTTTTTTACAAAAAATAAAAACCTAAACAAAAAAATTAATAAAAGTTGGTAAAAATTGATTTTCGGCTCAAATAGCTTTTCAAAAATTAAAAATATTGGCTTTAAACTTATTTTATTTCACAGAAAATATTGCTTTTTATATATTTAATAATTTTTTTATAAAAATCCAACAGTCCGTTTTTTCATAAAAAAAAAATAAAATCTACAAAAAATAGAACGCAAATCTAGTAAGAATTGATACATTTAGACAAACTTTTAAGCAAGACAAATCGATAGACGGGATGGGAAGTTATCAGTGTGGGTCGCATCCCAGCCTCTTTTTGGTTTTGTTATTATTATAGCACGGAAATAAACATAGCTACAATTTATCTTCTCTGAAGACTTGTAGCAACCATATAATTCGCAGATGCTTTATGTAGCTCGGATTATATGGTATCTCGATTAATTCGAGAAAATATGCGTCAAGACAAGGTGTAATGGTCATCTTCTGATGAGCCCAACCATTACACCGGGGCGAAACGCATATTTGAACATTTGCTGGTTTACATATATTTATTTCATGATTTTAAATCATTTTTATTACAATTATAATGATAATGAATGATAAAGGCTTTTGGAATTCTTAGAAGTAACCAATTAAAAAAATATATTAATGACATAGTTGCGTTTAAGCTTTGCTTAATGTGTCCGACGACATAAGACAAGCTTTAGACAAAAAATGTACTATTCTGATAACCATACTTGACTTTTCAAAGGCATTTAATTGCTTGAATTATAATCTTCTCTGTGATAAACTGACTTCTAATTTTAACTTCCCTAACACAACTAAAAACCTTATTTATTTATATTTGACCAACTTTTGTTAAATTTTTTTTTCGGTTTTTAATTTTTTGTAAAAAAAACTGTCAATTCTATTTGTTTTCAAAATATTACTGAATGTTGAAAAAAATATTTTTTGAAAGATAGAAGTAGTTTAAAGCCAATATCTCAAAGTCTTGAAAAGATATTTGAGTCAAAACCAATTTTTACCAACTTTTTTTTATTTTTTTTTTAGGTTATTATTTTTTGTAAAAAAACTGTCAATTCGATTTTTCTCAAAATTTGTCCTACTGTTGAAAACAATATTTCTTATAAGTTAAAATTAGTTAGAAGCCATAATCTCAAATTTTTGAAAAGATATTTAAGTCGAAAATCAATTTTTACCAACTTTTGTTAATTTTTTTTTCGGTTTTTAATTTTTTGTAAAAAAACTGTCAATTCTATTTTTTCAAAATTTTACTGAATGTTGAAACCAATATTTTTTGAAAGATAAAAGTAGTTTAAAGCCAATATCTCAAAGTTTTGAAAAGATATTCAAGTCAAAACTCAATTTTTACCAACTTTTTTTTATTTTTTTTTTAGGTTATTATTTTTTGTAAAAAAAACTGTCAATTCGATTTTTCTCAAAATTTTATCAGATGTCAAAAACATTATTTTCGTTGCACAAAATTGTTTTGTAGATGAAATCATATTTTAGTCGTACAATTTTCGAAGTGACAATTTTTTTTTTTTCAGTTTTTTTGATTTATAAAAAAAACCGTTAATTGAATTTTTTTCCAAAAATATAATTGTTTTGTATCACGTTACAATATATAATACAAAATTTAATTCAAGTCTCTAGCGTCATTGGTTCATGAGATATTTAGGGTTAACCAAAATGTTCACCTTTTTTTTAAACTGCTATGGTAAAAAAACCACCCACGCAATTTTCTTGAGACCCCTTTCTGCATCTTTCTGCCTTATTATCTGTATATCAAAATTTATTTGAAGTCGATATCTCTTCTGGTTCTTGAGCTATGGACGACGAAAAAAACGTCGCGAACGTACGGACGTTCGTACACACGCACGCACAGACATCTTTCTAAAAATCTTTTATTTCGACTCTAGGGACCTTGAAACGTCGAGAAATGTCAAAATTTTCAATTTGTCAAATCGGACCCATTACAATAACTTCCTATGGGAAGTTAAAAAACAAAAATATGCTACTGATTTGGTTTTGAAAAGGAAACAGAAAGCACCAACAGCTGCCTTTTTTGTTGTTTACAGTTTGTAGACCAGAATTTTTCGAAGAAATTACGTTTCCTACACCATTTCCAATACAATTTTCCTCTTTCAGCTTTATGAATTTATTTTTCTGAAAATCAGCGTTTTGACAGAATGCAATTCAAAAATAATTTCAACAATAAAAATGCTCTTCAGTTCTAGAAGACAAGATGATTTTGGTATACTCAAATCTTTATTTACAAGAAATCTTAATTTCCCAAAAAAGCCTTTACCATTTTGATCAAATTTAAAGATTCAAAGAAAGAAATACACCCGCACTCAATTTAAAAAGTTTTAATTTTTGTGTATACTTTAAAGATTCTGGTTATGTTGCTCCTGGCGTCTCAGCTACAGATTGGGGGATAGAGCTATACACGTGCCCTCAAAAATTGTAGAATTTATGATTCTACTATGGTTATTCGGCCTCATTTGGCAAAATTCAATCCACCATTCTTGTATAGTATCACTCCACTGGGACTCGCTCAACTCCAGTTAAATATAATATCTGTTCTGGTTCTGATTCTGATTCTGGTAAAAGATGCAGGTTCGGCCCAGCATCATAGTCTCTTATATTCTCAAAAAAAAAAAAAAACAAGACTTACGAAATTAATTTTTCTTAGCATTTATGTTTTAGGATATAGCCCCCGCAGGGTTAAGAATAAAAAGTTGGTATTATTATTATATACATATATATAATTTTTTTTTCTCTTTTCTTGATTCTCAACCATTGGATTCGTAGTCTTAGTCTTTTTGCTAAGAAGTAATTACCATCTGAAGGCTGAATGGGCGGTTTCAGAAAGGAGATGAATAAGTAGAACGATCTTATAAAAGCAGAGGACTTTTCGTATCAAACAGAAAGAATCTACACAATAATGGAAAAGACGAGCGATGAAATTAAGACCAAGAAGAAAAAAGCAAAAAGAATAGAAAAACATCACCGACCCACAAAAGAAATGGAAAACATAAAACAATTCGTTTTTCTTATTCTTCAAGGAAAAAGGTTTCATCTTCATACTCGTATTATTATTTTTTCCAGGTTGGGGCATAACGAACGGATAGGTACAAATATCCATATATACAGAAGGGGGAGGCCTTCTTGGGAGCGGCAGTTGGGCGTGAGAAATAATAACAATAAAAGATAGAAATAGAGAGAAAAAATATACATAAACATTTCTATACCTAGGTTTGTGTCCTACCAATGATGACTGGATGCGCTACTTCTACCTAGCTACTCCTGCGTTTGGTCCTTTCTTCTTGAACTGGTACTGAACTGCCATAAAGTTTTCCTCAATGGTTATGGTAACATGGTTATTATTATTGTTATGACAAACAGAGCAGTTTAAACCAAACCCTATGTCGAATCCAAACGACGACTACTCTTGGACACAAAAGGTGCTCGTGATGGTACCAACAAAACACAAGGATCTTCAGTACTTTGTTATCCTGTATTATTGATGGTGCGGCGGCGGCGGGCGGCGGCGCGGCGCGCGGTGGTGCTTTTCTCTAGCTGCTGCTTTCTTTTTTGCAATTGATTAAGTCTAAGGGAAAACGGGGAACAATTAGTTATGAACTATACAGTACACATAGTAGCTAGCTGCTCGATGTAGCCTAAGGCGATAGAGCTCCTATTTTTCGTTTAAAGTTGGTATAAAGGACGAAGATTGGTTTGGTTAAAAGTAAAGTAAGATGGATAAAAAAATGTTCTCAGTGCAATTTGTAAGCGAAAGAATAAGTTGGCAACATCTCCTCTGTTTTTTTGTATACTTTACCTATAGTCTGTGGTAGAGCCAGAAAAGAAGGCATTTCTGCTCTTTTTGTCTTGTTTTGAATTTTTCTGTTTTCCTTTTTTTTTTTTTTTTTTTTTTGAGATAATTATTTCATTTTTTGAAAAGAAAGTGTAGTAAATTGGAAGAAAACAAGCAACCGCACATCTGCGTTGGAGAATAATGCCTTAAGGGCTTAAATGACTAACGAGGATAGTATCTAGTAGAGTATAGGTAGTTTGCTTGTTATGTTCTTTTGATATTTTTAGTAAGTTCTTTGTCCTGCAAAAAGGAAAACACACGTTTAATAACAAGATTTTGATGAAGTACTTTTTATTTCTCGTCGTGCTTTTAATGCAAATAACATTTTTTCATCATCTTTCTTACTGCTTTAAACTTGAAATTTAAGTGAAAAATTGGGATGCCAGAAGGTTCCAACTTTTCACTTTTTAACTTCCCATAGGAAGTTATTGTAATGGGTCCGATTTGTCAAATTGAAAATTTTGACATTTCTCGACGTTTCAAGGTCCCTAGAGTCGAAATAAAAGATTTTTAGAAAGATGTCTGTGCGTGCGTGTGTACGTACGTCCGTACGTTCGCGACGTTTTTTTCGTCGTCCATAGCTCAAGAACCAGAAGAGATATCGACTTCAAATAAATTTTGTTATACAGATAATAAGGCAGAAAGATGCAGAAAGGGCTCTCAAGAAAATTGCGTGGGTGGTTTTTTTACCATAGCAGTTTAAAAAAAGGTGAACATTTTGGTTAACCCTAAATATCTCATGAACCAATGACGCTAGAGACTTGAATTAAATTTTATATTATATATTGTAACGTGATACCAAACAATTATATTTTTGGAAAAAAATTCAATTAACGGTTTTTTTTATAAATCAAAAAAACTGAAAAAAAAAATTTGTCACTTCGAAAATTTTACGACATAAATATGATTTCATCTCCAAAACAATTTTGTGCAACGAAGAACAATGTTTTTGGCATCTGACAAAATTTTGAGAAAAATCGAATTGACAGTTTTTTTACAAAAAATAATAACCTAAAAAAAATAAAAAAAAGTTGGTAAAAATTGAGTTTTGACTCAAATATCTTTTCAAGACTTTGAGATATTGGCTTTAAATTACTTCTGTCTTTCAAAAAATATTGTTGTCAACATTCAGTAAAATTTTGAAAAAAATAGAATTGACAGTTTTTTTTACAAAAAAATAAAAACCGAAAAAAAAAATTAACAAAAGTTGGTAAAAATTGATTTTCGACTTAAATATCTATTCAAAAATTTGAGATTATGGGTTATAACTAATTTTAACTTATAAGAAATATTGTTTTTAACATTAGGAAAAGTTTTGAGAAAAATTGAATTGACAGTTTTTTTACAAAAAATAAAAACCTAAACAAAAAAATTAATAAAAGTTGGTAAAATTTGATTTTCGGCTCATATAGCTTTTCAAAAATTAAAAATATTGGCTTCAAACTTATTTTATTTCACAGAAAATATTGATTTTTATATTCAGTAATTTTTTTATAAAAATCCAACAGTCCGTTTTTTCATAAAAAAAATAAAATCTACAAAAAATAGAATGCAAATTTGGTAAGAATTGATACATTTAGACAAACTTTTAAGCAAGACAAATCGATAGACGGGATGGGAAGTTATCAGTGTGGGTCGCATCCCAGCCTCTTTTTCTTTTTGTAATCATAATCTCTTGTACGAAAATAAAAAAAGAACTATGAATGAACCTGAAAATAATAATTATCAGTAAAAACTGTATTAGAAGATAAAACCAAGATTTTAGTTTTTTATTTGAAACAAATCAGAACTAGAAATAATTCGGGGTCAGGTAAAGTCAAAAATATGCATAATTTTTGAAAAAAAAACTTGTTTTAAATTTTTTTTTTAATTCATTGCTCTAATTTGTTTTTGATCAAAAACTGAAAACTATATGATTTTATGTCTTCTAGTTCTTGAGAAAATTGAAAATTACCAAAAAAAAAAGATTTTAATTAAATTACTTTTTCCTTTTTTGAAAAAAACTTGTTTTAAACTTTTTTTTTTTAATTCATTGCTCTAATTTGTTTTTGATCAAAAACTGAAAACTAGATGATTTTATGTCTTCTAGTTCTTGAGAAAATTGAAAATTACAAAAAAAAAATATTTTAATTAAATTACTTTTTCCTTGCTTGACCTATTGATGTAGTCATATTTTGATAGTTATAACCGAATATGGATTAAGAACACCTAGGGTAAATTAATTTTTCTTAAATCCAGCTTATTTAAATGCAAAAGAAACTTTGCATGCATCCCATCTTGAACCCACCGCACCCTGCACCCTCCCCACCTTGCACCAACTCCACCTTGCACCCACCCCAAATCCTATAGTGTTCCCAAGCAGGGGGGTTGCACATCCCACTGTTGCATACACCCAAACTCGCACACACCTTACTGTTGCATACACCCAAACTCGCACCTACCAAAATAAGACCACTCAAGCAAAAAAAAAGAATTAAATTATAATAATGGGTGATTTTTTTGAGGTTAGGATTTTCATGCATTAGTATTTGACAGATCACGCGGGATTTCAGACATGGTGTCAAAGAGAAAGATGCTCAGTATGCTTTGACATTTGATCATGAATAGACTTACTAACGAGCAACGCTTGCAAATCATTGAATTTTATTACCAAAATCAGTGTTCGGTTCGAAATGTGTTTCGCGACAAATTTTGTTCAGCGATGAGGCTCATTTCTGGTTGAATGGCTACGTAAATAAGCAAAATTGCCGCATTTGGAGTGAAGAGCAACCAGAAGCCGTTCAAGAACTGCCCATGCATCCCGAAAAATGCACTGTTTGGTGTGGTTTGTACGCTGGTGGAATCATTGGACCGTATTTTTTCAAAGATGCTGTTGGACGCAACGTTACGGTGAATGGCGATCGCTATCGTTCAATGCTAACAAACTTTTTGTTGCCAAAAATGGAAGAACTGAACTTGGTTGACATGTGGTTTCAACAAGATGGCGCTACATGCCACACAGCTCGCGATTCTATGGCCATTTTGAGGGAAAACTTCGGAGAACAATTCATCTCAGGGAATGGACCGGTAAGTAGGCCACCAAGATCATGCGATTTGACGCCTTTAGACTATTTTTTGTGGGGCTACGTCAAGTCTAAAGTCTACACAAATAAGCCAGCAACTATTCCAGCTTTGGAAGACAACATTTCCGAAGAAATTCGGGCTATTCCGGCCGAAATGCTCGAAAAAGTTACCCAAAATTGGACTTTCCGAATGGACCACCTAAGACGCAGCCGCGGTCATCATTTAAATGAAATTATCTTCAAAAAGTAAATGTCATGGACCAATCTAACGTTTCAAATAAAGAATCGATGAGATTTTGCAAATTTTATGCGTTTTTTTTTTAAAAAAAAGTTCTCAAGTTCTTAAAAAATCACCCGATAGTAGTTGTAGTTATTTTCAATTTTCTCAAAAACTAAAAGACATAAAATCATCTAGTTTTGAGTTTTTGATCAAAAACAATTAAGAGCAATAAATTCTGAATGGTATATAATCTTGAAGTATTGAAAAATTACACTTTAAACCTTTTTTTAACTTTTTTTAATCAAATTTTGAGTTTAAAATTAAATTTTTCAAAAACTAAGCATAGGTTTGACTTGATTTAAAAAACTGACTAATAGAACAGAATGTTGGCTTTAAAACTTAATTGTAAGTATTACCGTTATTTTTTAAGTATTTGTTTTCATTTTAAATAATAATTTTTTTTAAATTGCCCCTCCTGTCTAAACGTGGGGAGATAGACCCCCCTCCCATAGTAAAAAATGTTTGTTTTTAACTGTCCTTAAGAAATCCGTTATAATATCTTATCGCCTGAGTTATCGTACTCTTGCCTTTAGCCCAAATTCTAAAATGTTATAAAGCTCCAAAATTGGTCACAAAGTCCAAAAAGTCGCCAAAAAACCCAGACCGAATGTCTTTACCTACAAATTAATTTTGGACAAATAGGGGTTGCACTTTATGACATTTATTTTGGGCATTACGACAATTATGATTTCTTTCGTTTCTTATGTCTTATCAACAAACGACATAAATCAAAAAATGAAAAAAGAGGCTGGTATGCGACCCACACTGATAACTTCCTATCCCTTCTGTCGATTTGTCTTGCTTAAAAGTTTGTTTATATGTATCAATGTTTACCAAATTTCCGTACTATTTTTTGTAGATTTTATTTTTTTATGAAAAAACGGACCTTTGGATTTTTATATCGAATGATATATGAATATCGAAAACAATATTTTCTGTGCAATAAAATAAGTTTGAAGCCAATATTTGTAATTTTTGAAAAGCTATTGAGTATTGAGAATATTGAGTCGAAAGTAAATTTTTACAAGTTTTAGTATTGTTTTTTTTTTGTTTTATTTTTTGTAAAAAAAACTGTCAATTCGATTTTTCTCAAAATTTTATAGAATGTTGAAAACATTATTTATTAAAAGATAAAATTAGTTTGAAGCCAATGTCTCAAATTTTTGAAAAGATATTTACGTCGAAAAATAATTTTTACCAACTTTTATACATTTTTTTTTTTTGTAAAAAAACTGTCAATTCGATTTTTCTCAAAATTTTTCCTGTTGTTGAAAACAATATTTCTTATAAGTTAAAATTAGTTAGAAGCCACTATCTCAAATTTTTGAAAAGATATTTGAGTCAAAAATCAATTTTTAACAACTTTTGTTAAATTTTTTTTTTCGGTTTTTAATTTTTTTTTGTAAAAAAAACTGTCTATTCGATTTTTTTCAAAATTTTACTGAATGTTGACAACATTACTTTTTGAAAGATAAAAGTAGTTTAAAGCCAATATCTCAAAGTTTTGAAAAGATATTTGAGTCGAAAATCAATTTTTACCAACTTTGAGTAATGTTTTTTAAGGTTTTTATTTTTTATAAAAAAAACTGTCAATTAGATTTTTCTCAAAATTTTATCAGATGTCAAAAGCATTATTCTTCGTTGTACAAACTTGTTTTGGAGATGAAATCATATTTTAGTCGTAAAATTTTCGAGGTGACAATTTTTTTTTCAGTTTTTTTGATTTATAAAAAAAACCGGTAATTGGATTTTTTTCAAAAAATATACTTCTTTTGTGTTACAATATATAATATAAAATTTAATTAAAGTCTCTAGCGTCATTGGTTCATGAGATATTTAGGGTTAACCAAAATTGTCACCTTTTTTTTTAAACTGCTATGGTAAAAAAACCACCCACGCAATTTTCTTGAGAGCCTTTCTGCATCTTTCTGCCTTATTATCTGTATAACAAAATTTATTTGAAGTCGATATCTCTTCTGGTTCTTGAGCTATGGACGACGAAAAAAACGTCGCGATCGTACGGACATACGGACATACGGACATACGGACGTATACGAACGTACGTACACACGCACGCACATACATCTTTCTAAAAATCTTTTTTTTCGACTCTAAGGACCTTGAAACGTCGAGAAATGTCAAAATTTTCAATTTGACAAATCGGACCCATTACAATAACTTTCTATGGGAGGTTAAAAATCAAAGACACTTGAAGATAAGAAACTTAGCTGTCATTCTTTTTTGTCTACAAGCTGAAACTTCAATTTGCACGGACACATCTTAAATTAAAATCAATGTATCCCACACATTGATAGTTAACATCAATTTTCCACGAATTTATCAGAAATCCATGACAGTGTTCATAAAGTGTGAAAATGTAAGAGATTATCAGGCCTTAAACGGACTAATTTCTTGCTAAATTTGATTTATAAGGGAAAATTTATTAAATCTGATTTAGAATGTATAGGGAAAGTTAATTGGAAGGGTGAAAATTTTCTATATCAATCTCTGTACCTAATTGTTTTTATACTACATTGTCAAACGCAATATTTAATTATGTACTTTCATTGGTTTTCATATTAAAGTTTTGTTTTACGATTTTTAATGATGAAATCATTTTTAGTGAACAAATGAACTCGGAACAAACTCGTTCCATTGAAAGTGCTCTATTTCAATTGTATTAACGCTTTCAGTTGAACTTTTAATAATAATCAACTCTAATCTGAAATGGTTGATTGCTTGAATTTGTGAAATGACAATACGTAACGTCTTGAATATATAAAACAGTCCCTTGAGAACTAGGCCTAGTGACTTACAACTCTCAACCATCCTTTGTGCAAGTTATCTTGTAAGGAATGCAGGGGACCTACAGTTTTAAGCCGAATCCGAACGGCTAATTTGAGAAAGCACTTTTCACGACAAGAATTACTCTTTGAGCATTTGTGGATTCCTCGAAAGGGGCAGAACCCGTCAAAAAAACTTTAGATGGCATAGGCAGGGATTGAATCCAATATCTCTGGCATGACAGTCCTACGCATTAACCATCACTACTACGTCTTGAATAGCTTGATAAAAATATCAGATGTCAGTTTATAAGGGCATAACAATGAGAAGTTAATCCTGTTGGCGCACATCACACTCACTATTGCCAAGACTTTTGTAACGAAAAGGCTTCAAGTTCAAGTCTTGCCTGATTTTGGAACACGTTCTTATTACAACCACCCAAGCAGTTAATAGTTAATCTTTGATATTTCTTATATTTATTTTCATGGAATTTCTGTCTAATTTGTTATCAATTTGATATTATTTCAGCTTAACTTTTGTGTGTTTGACAAATAAAATATCCTTTTTGGATGTCTTACTCATCAATATTTGGGTTATCTCTATTTTTGAATTCTTAAGCCTCAATTGCTAAAAACTCTGAAAATAATAATACAAGTGCGTATGACTTACTGCTTCGAACAATTGCCTAAATATTGCTTAAGGTATTCTGCGTTGCACCCTATTTTAAGAACATGAAGAAGAAAACAATTTTCAGGATAATTGAAAATAAACAAAATGTGGGTGTATTACTATAAAAGGATATCTGTGTATATATGAAGGTTTTAGAAAGAAAATGAAAAGTCAATCATTTGCATGCTACAGTAACACAAATTTCAATATGCATTTACGAACCATCATCTTTTTGGCTTTTGTATTATTAATCCTTGATCTGTGTGCTTTGGGTGTATCCTGTCGTATAAGTATACGACAGTGATTCTTTTTGAATGTAAATATAAGAATAATATAACGGTATATATGAACAAATGTAGATTTTACTACAGAAAGACAGTATAAAATATTCTTCCTTTGAATTGCAATCTTGATTTTTGACATGCAACTGTTCTTGAAAAGTCCTTTTTATTATAAAAAACAAAAAAAAATATTTTACTCTTCCCTGGGAATACACAAAAATGTATGAACATATTGATGTTCCATTAAATGAATCTATAGGGTGTTGTTCCATTTTTTTCGTTTTTAAATTACACTTATGTATGTAAGTCGAAGTGGACGAATTCAGAGTTTTGTTTAGGACAAAGGCGTGCAACGTGTTTTATTTTTTACTGGAATTTATATGATTTAACTTGAGGTGCAGCACATGAGAAAGATAAATGAAATTGAAAAGAGCTTTGTTTTAGGTTATATTCATGGGAATTTCTGAGTTCTAAGAATTCAAAAAAGGTCAAACCCTGTATCTATATTTTCCTGTACATAGGACAGCATGACTCAATTCCAAAATCTTAATCGGATTTTTGAAGTTCCCATAAATGTATGTATGTACGAAAGATGTGTGTGGAAGAGTAAGTCTCAATCAGAACGTCACATTTTTGTTTGAATTTCACTTCAATGTGGATTAAAAATAGGTAGGTATAGAGTAACTACTAGACAAGCTTTTTGTAAGAGAATTCTGGAGAAACGAGATGTTTCTATTTTGAGAAATCATTTTTTGAGTAGGGAAGGGACTGTGGCAAATATAGAATGGGATGAATTTATTATTGAAACGTCTCTGTTATTCCAAAATTATCAACCTGTTTTATTTGAACCTTTTCCACCAAAGGTTATAGAAAGATACTCCTTCAAGAAAACCACTTACTAAAGTCAGGTATGTATGTATGTATCAGGTTAATCGAGAGTTTAAACTTGAAAATAATTACTATTTCAAGTAGTAAGTAGTGAATTTTATTGTTCTTTCTTTCTTAAACATATTACATATTTCACAATAGTGCAATTGGCTTTGTGCCGGCAGCCGAAAAGATATAGAGAAAATTTGATAATATATCTAATTTAAAAAAAGTTTTTTATTAAAAGTATTCGTTTATTATTTGTTGTCTGTACTTGAGTGCCGTTTTGACGTAATTGTAGAGCAGGTTCCAGTTTTCTCCGTTTAGTATTTCCATAAGTTCATTCGTTTGTAGCATAGATTTCCCCCAGACCTGTATTCTAATTGTTTTCAGCACTGGGCATATTGCGATGAAATGTTGTGTGTCTTCTATTTGTCTGAGGTTGCATAGCGTGCATGTTGGATCAGAGTCAGTTATGTATGGTTTATAGTTTAACGGCAGGAGTTCACTTCTGGTCATACAGATTGTTGATATCTTATCTACACTTAGATCGTCATGGAAGTAATTTGTAGGTCCTAGGTCATGTTGGAGATGCTTATACGTCAATCTCATTTGGCTGTCTTGGATTTGGTCGCGGAAGCTTGCAAATTGGGCGGAGTCAACTTTTGAAATAAGTTCCTGTATTAACCACTGTTCATTTGTTTCTTCAATGACATTGTGTTCTCTGCAAAGCTTAGTCTTTTCGTAGAAGCATTGTTTGTTGCAGTTTTGCAGATGCGAAGCAATTATAAATGTGAGGCGATGTGCCGGTTGGTTCATCACCTTCTTCATGTAGTCCAGATGGAGTTTTAGGGTATATGTGAACATTGTAGGTAGTCCGGTTTCTGTGTGCAGTATATAGTTAGGTGTGTCAACTGGAAGCCTGAACATTTTTTTGATAAAGTATCTTTGGAGTTTTTCTACTTCTTCGAATTGCCATATTCCCCATACTTGAGCTGCATAACACATGATTGCACGGACAACTGCTTCGAATATTCTAAATTTGGCACTTGCCACAATATTATCCTTTTTGATAATTTTACTCCAGGTGCAGTTAATTCCTCTTTTTGCCTCCTTCAACTTTCCTTCCAAGTGAGACTTGAAAGAAATTTGAGGGGTTAGCAGGACGCCCAGATACTTATACTCTTTGACTTTCTCCAATTCTTCATGTCTCCAGTACCATTTCTCCTTACTCGCATACCGTCCGGTTCCATTACGGAAAATCAAGATTTTTGATTTACTAGTGTTTAATTTTAAGTTCCATGAGTCACAATAAGACTGGAGTTTGTTAATCATTAGTTGCATTGTATTTGTATTATCAGCTAATATGACTAAATCATCTGCGTACATCAGAACTTTGATCTTAGTTTCCGCGTAAGGTATACCTCCTGGTAGGTGTACGCTAAGGTCATCCAGAAAGAGAGAAAAAAGAAGTGGACTAAGGAGACAACCTTGTTTAACTCCTGTTTCTGTATGAAACCATTCTGATAGTATATTACCATCCCAGACAGCTGAACGATTTTCGTGGTAAAGCTGTTTCAGTATTTTAAGCATCTTTGTAGATAGTCCTAGATTTGAGAGTTTGAAGAATAATGCTTTTCTATCAATGGTGTCGAACGCAGCTTTGAAGTCTACAAAGAAGACATAAAGTTTTTTTCCGTTTTCTAGATATGATCGTGCAATGCTTGTCAGGATGAAAATATTGTCTACTGTGGAGTAACCCTTTCGGAATCCGGCTTGGTATTCGCTTAATAGGTTATTTTCATCTACCCACCTGGTGAGTCTTTCCAATAAAACTCCTGTAAAGATCTTCGTAATTGCATTAAGGAAAGATATACCTCGGTAGTTGCTTGGGTCCGTTGGATTTCCTTTCTTCAGTATAGGGAATATGATATTCTTCCTGAAGCTTTTTGGCACTTCACCGCAGTCGTAAATCCAGTTGAAAGTTTTTGTTAGCTCTTCCCGAAAGGAGTTCGTTGCATTTTTGAAGAATTCGTAAGGAATCCGGTCCTCTCCTGGTGCTTTATTTTCGGTACAGCGATCAATGAACCTGGATACTTGTAGCTGGGTGATTTCTTGGTCTAAGATATCGTTGGTTATAAATGGTTCTGCGTAATGGATATGGTTGCTATTTAGTTCTCTATTCAAAAGATTTTGAAAGTATTCAGCCAGAATTGGGGCATCTAATTTTATGGTGAACCCGTTATGCTGTTTGTTTAGGGCTTTTGCTATGTTCCAGAAGGCTTTACTATCCTTGGCATTACTAAGGCTCGACGCTAATTGTAGAGTGTAGTTTTTTTGTTTCGTCATACATATATTCTTATAGGCTTTGTTTGCTTCTTGGTATTTCAGTTTTAAGTGATTAGTTCCATTTTTTCTAGCTTGTCTGAGACATTGGAACGATTTTGTCCTTGCTGATTCGCACTCCCAGTCGTACCAGGGTTGTTTCCATTTACATTTTGGTCTGTTTTGACTTCCCGCAGCTTTGATAATACAGCTTGTCAGAGTATCTATGCTTTTTATTGGGTCAGTGCTACTGTGTGTCACTATGTTCATGGTATAGGTTGAGTTTATATCTTTCTATTTCAATATCTCTTGATCTTAGTCGGTATTGGAAGGAGAAGCTTAAAATATATTGTAATTTGGCAAAAAGAATTGTTGTGACTTTGTATGTGCTGAAAGTGAAATAGTATCGCAATATCTCGGTGGGTAATTGTGATTACCAAATGCAAAATTCAGTTTTTTTGGAACTAAGCTCCGGTCGTATTGTGGCACCTTTTATGTGCCATCCAAATCAATATTTTCCAATTCTAGCCCAAAAAACCATTTGATACATTTCAAGGACCTAATCAGCGAACATGGTGATGGAATGACTTGAAGTCTTGTGTTACCAAATTTCAAAAGCTTAAAGATCTAAGTCATTATCCAAAATTCGGTGTTATGTCATTTGGGAAATGCCTGATACTAGAGATTAACGAGGAATCGATAAAAACCTTCGTTTTTGGCAACACAACAAACTTCTTATTGGAAAACCTTTTATTACTCATTAAGTACACATTTTCTTGATCTTTACGACAGCCTAGATAATATTTTCAACAATCAAAATTTGTATCGATTGGTTAAATGTTGAACTTTGGCTATATCAATTACTTATTAAAGTACTGTAGTGCCTAAGCATATTTTAATATGACAGAGTAACATATGTTAAGGGTAATTAAATTTAAAGGGCCGATGTTAATTTTGAATCATTATTAAGGAAATCGTTCTCATTTATTTTTATTATCTATCGTCCAAATGGCCACCGCCGCCGCCACGACGCTGGCGGCACACCTCTATCACATCTTTCAAATTTTCGATGACGCTGAGGCATAATTGAGGTGCTAAGATGTTAATGTGCCAAATTATCTCATCATTTAGCTCTTGCATTGTGGTTGGCTTATCGACGACTCCATTTTGTTTCAAATGACCCCAAAGAAAGAAGTTTCACAGTGTTAAATCACATGATCTTCACATCGACACCACATGAGATAACACGGCCATTCAATTTGTACGCAAGAGTCAATGTTTCGTTAGCTGTGTGGCAAGTGGCACCGTCCATATCTTGTAATTCAGGCAAAAAAAAAAATTCGTTCGTCTCACGATAGCGAACACCATTCACTCTTATTGCCTGACCGGCCTAATTTTGGTAAAAACCAGATCATTCATCATTCGCCCAAATGCGCCAATTCTGCTTATTGTCGAATCAATGAGGTGAAAATGTGCTTCATCACTGAAGATGACTTTCCTCGTATCTCACGAATAAATGCTTTAATGTTGTCTTCCAATGCTTCAATTGAAGCGGGCTTGTGTGTATAGACATGAGCTTTAACATAGCCCCACAAAAAATAGTCTAAAGGCGTGAAATCGCACGATCTAAGCGACCAATTGACCGGTCCCGAACGTGAAATAAAATGTTCACCCAACTCGCCTCTCAATAAGTCCATTGTTGCGCGTGATGTGTGACATGTCGCACCGTCTTATTGAAACCACATGTCATGAAAGTCAAGCTCTTGCATTTTGGGCAAAAAAAAGTTGGATATCATCTCACGGTATCGTTACGTTACGACTCGCATCATCTTAGAAGAAGTACGGTCAAATGATGCCATCAGCCTACAAACCGCACCAAACTGTGACTTTTTCTGGATGCATTGGTAGCTCTTGCAATGCTTCTGGCTGATATTCACTCCAAAATCGACAATTCTGCTTATTTACCTACCCATTGATTGAGCCGAAAATGACCTTCGTCGCTGAACACAATTTTTCGGTAAAAAAGTGGATCTTCGGCCAACTTTCCCAGAGCCCATTCACCAAAAATTGTGCGAACGGCGGCGGCGAATCAAAAATTGATGGTCATCATTAACACTGGCCGATACAGCTGCGATATTTTCTTCTGTTCGCACTCTACGTAAGCGTGTTGGTGGTTTAATGTCCAACAATGTAAATTTGGTGTGAAATTTAGTCACAATAGCCCGAATAGCCGCTTCAGTGGGTCCATTAAACTGACTTGAACTTTCTTAACAGAGCACGAATTTTTATAGTAAAATTCAATAATTTGCAAGCGTTGTTCGTTTGTAGGACGATTCATGGAGAAATTATAGACCAACTGAAGATGTTTGACAGTGAAACAAAACACGAAACGTGCGTCAGCTGTTTAAGCCAGTATTGCCAAAAAGATAATAGCTACAAAATTACCCTTTACATTATGTTCATCAACGAAAAGAGGTGGAATTGTAGGGCACGAAGACGAGTTGAGGTGGACGGCTCTTTAGCCACACTATCGCAAACAGCAGCAATATTTTCTGCAGTAAGAGCATGCACTGGAGTTTTTACACCTCCTAAAAACCTGGTTTGCTCAAATGTTTGAACGAGTGTACGCACACATTTGGACGATAAAATTGACCGGAAAAGTCACGCAGTAAACGATATCCATTTTGATTTAAACGCCCATTTTCATTATTAGTTCAGTTAGTCCGAAATAGAGAAATGTTAAATGAAATGCAGAAAAAAAAATGACGCTTAGGTGTGATTCACATCCAACGTGGGCTTTTAAAATTAAACGACCCCTTATAAATATTATAGTTTAACTTTATTTTACTTCACTTCTAAGTTAGAGATGCTTGGACATTTTGCGGTTATCCCAATTCAACCAAAATCTCTCAATTTTAAAAATGAATATTCCTTCCAAAAATGCAACTAATCTGCTTATTATACACGTTGGGACATCATTTGTCGTTAAACCATTTAAAAACTTCTGTTATACCTTAATTTAAATTCTTCTTTTTGTCACCAATTAGCTATATCCTTTCATACAAATGACAAGCCCAAGTGTGGTAGATATATGTGTATGTATAAAGTAAGTAAAGGTAGATACCAACAACAGAAAACACACAAAATCCTTTTACCATCATCTCCATCACTCTACTGCACTTCCTTTGTCACTCTTCAATTTACTGGATTACTTTCGGATTACTGTCATACTCCAATCGGAAGTGATTCGAAAAACGAAAATTCGCCCCAAAAATTGTCAGGCAGGATATGTGTGTGTACCCGCCACCGGTAATACGGGCTGCAAACAGCCCGTACTTACTTTGTTATCCAAAAAAAGCTCAAAAAACAACGAAAATAAGTTTTATCGTCTGGTTTGATTTTTTTTAAAATCTTTTTTTGAGTGTGTCATACTTTTAGCCCCGTGCGTCAATGCTTTGGAAGGTATCCTTGCTTTGCTGATGCCGCTACTGCTTTTTGCTATACTGCCATTGCCATCATCATCATCTCGCTTCTCTCCCAACTCAACTCAACTCAGCTCGACAGAAAAACTTCAGCGAATCAACAAACGAACGAGAAAAGAAATCCTTGAGTAGATGTCATCCACAAGGATTACGAGAGTTTTATAAAATTTTAC
The DNA here is from genome assembly GCA_920104205.1 of Eupeodes latifasciatus. Lineage (NCBI taxonomy): Eukaryota > Metazoa > Arthropoda > Insecta > Diptera > Syrphidae > Eupeodes > Eupeodes latifasciatus. The sequence goes on from OV049924.1 coordinate 30,367,300, forward strand.
TGCCTGCCTTCTTCGCCATCTTTTCTTTTTTCGCCATTTTTTTTGTTGGTCCTTGTTGTACGCGGAAGTTTACTTTTTGAATGCAACTTTTCTCTTTTTCAAGTTTGTGTTTTTTTTTGCAATGTTGTCCCAAAAGTTTTTGGGACCTTTATACCACACTTCTTGTTCCTGCTAGCCCCGCTGTTCAGTGGATTGTATACCTACCTAATCCCTCATCGGGTTGAGTTCTTTCGAAATCGCTGAAATTTTCTTTTATTGCAGAACGGTTTTCCATTTGTTTGAAGGGCTTACAAAAACAGGATACATATATGTATGTTCTATAGGTACATCATAATATACATTTCTCCCTTAAGGTTATTATGCCGCTGGCACTGGCAGGAGGTATTTAGTCTTCTCAAGAAATAATAAAAAATATTTGTTCCAAACTTTTACGATTATTTGATGGAGTTCCGTCGAAAATTTTTTCCTGCAACAAAACGAAAATAAAACCTCTGACGGATATCCTTATTTTTGGACTAATTACTGACTTCTGAAAGAACTTAGTTTTTCCGTCATATTTTTCTTCTGAGCAATATTCTTGAAAATGTCGTAGAATTCAAAGTTCAAACTTTTCAAATGCCCAAGTCCAAGGGTTTAAAAAATTACAAGATATTCATTCGTAATTTATTTCTATTTAAGTTAGAATTGAACGAAGAAATTTGTCAAACTTAACGAAAGGAAAAAAAAAATTCTATCAAATGGTCACTTCATCTGGAAGTAACACATCTCTCTTTGAAAATGAAGACAACTAAAAAGGGGATGGAAAATCTTTTAATTGATTTTTCTTTCAGTTTAAGATCTTTTAATAATACCTTCGGTTAGGTGCTTGAAATAGTTTCCAAATTGCTTCTTAAACTCTGCTCATGTAAAAATAAAAACTCCTGTTACAAATTCTGTTCGTGTGATTTTTGCCATTTTGTTTTTGACCAATTTTTATGTGAGGTGCTGATGCTGAGGGTGAAAAAAAAAACACAAGGATTTCTGTTTGCCACTTTGTCATCTTTTTTATTTTTCGTCCTCAACCCAGCTGGGGTAATAAACTAAAATGAAGTGGCAATAAAATGCGATTTTGTGAGAAGCTTTTGAAGCTTTTTACGTTTGTTTTTCCTCTGCTGTTGATATTGTTATAGTGTCATGGCTCCTCTTGTTTTTGTTGGTGTTGTTTGTTTTTTCGCCATTGACAGGACAACATATGGTTGCGAGTTAAGTGCATATGGTGTTAAGGGATTTTCAAGCCTTGAAATGGAGGGATTCCATCAGTTTGTAGCTAGGTAGGTAGGGGAAGGCATGCGATTGCGAGGGTAAACATTTTTTGTATCGATTTGTTATAAAAATATGTTTATTATTTTATTACCTTCGATGGATGAAGAATAACATTGTGGTTGAAGTATGTACTAAAATAAAAAATATATTATTTTATTCAAATTTGTTTTTACGTATTTTATATTTTTTTTTATTTTTGAAAAATTGTCCCAATATTCTCTATATAAAAAATTCCATCTCTGTTTACACATATTTAAGGCTTTCAGCGGTATTTTTGTGGAGTGAAAATTATTCTCACATTCCAGGGATTCATTCTTTTACGAGGAGATTATGTAATTAATCCCAGAAGTTTTTTGGGGACTCACGCATAGTTGATGAATTTAACGGTTAGGTTAGGTTGCAAGGGGTGTGCACAGCATGAAGCTGTTGCGTACACGGGGGCCTACTGGTCCATTGTGATCCCCTGTAAAAGTAAAAATTTTAGCAACGATGTTCCTCAATTCTGTCGATTAGCGTAGACTGGCTCGTTGACGAACCAGCCTGTGCTATCTATAAATTTCCTCATGCTTGCCATTGAGACCTGTGCTTGATCATCCAGTTCTCCAACAAACCTGTTTCCGAAATGACGGAGTCGGCTGGTTTGGAGGTTCGGACAGTCGCAGAGCAGGTGTTTAATGGTTTCCATTTCTTCCTCATCCTGACAGCTCCTACAAAAATCGGGTGCAAATGCCCCTATTCTGTTAGCCATTGTGCCAATGGCGCAATGACCTGTTAGTATACCTATCAGGATTTTAATGTTCTTTTTACTCAGCGATAGAATATACCGAGTTTCCTTTTCATTTGTGTTAGGCCATAAACTTCTAGAGATTACACAATCGTCCCTGGATTTCCAGGAGATATTGATTTTCTCTTTTAGTTTAAGGTCTATCTTCCTCTTGAGTACCCCAATCGGGACGAGTGGTCCCCTAACTGAATGGTCGCTACTACTGGTGTCTGCTTCTGACCCTTTCCTGGCTAGTTCATCTACTATATCATTCCCTTCTATATTGCTATGTCCGGGAACCCAGCAGAGCTTTACCTGGTTAGTGTGGCAGATTTTGTTTAATTCTTTCTTACAGTTTAAAACTGCTTTTGATCTTATGGTCTCACTGGCTAAGGCTTTGATAGCAGCCTGGCTGTCCACGAAAAAAGTAATCTCCGAAGAGCTTAGATTTTCTTGATGTGCCAGTTCAGCTGCTTTTCCAATGGCAAAGATCTCGGCCTGAAAGACACTACAGTCAGCCGGGAGTGTATATGACGCTCTGATGTTTAGAGATTGGCAAAACACTCCAGCACCTGTTCCTGATTCCAGTTTTGAACCGTCAGTGTAGAAAGGGATACCCTGTTTACTTATAAGTGAATTAGGATGCCAACCCTGTCTGTTTGGTATGAAAATAGAAAACTTCCTGTCGAAATCTAGTAAAGGGGGGATATAATCGGTGGTCTCCCTCAGTCCTGGAATCGTGTCATAACTTTGTAAGATTGACCCGTGGCCATAAGTGCTCTGCCTCCAAAAACACAATTCTCTTAAACGAATTGCAGTTTTGGCTGCCGTGCACCTTATGAACTCATCCAGAGCCGGGAGGTCCAAGATCATTTCCAATCCAGCTTGTGGTGTGGATCTTTGAGCCCCTGTTATTCCTATACAAGCTAGTCTCTGTACCTTATTCAGGTTCTTGAGATAGCTTGATTTTTCCACCGCCTTCCACCATACAATAGAATGGGTCTGACAATCGCTGTGTACATCCATTGGATGACTTGCGGTCGCATACCCCAACGTACACCGAAGGTCTTTTTGCATGTGTAGAATGCACATAATGCTTTTTTCATTGTTTCCTCCGTATTACGCTTCCATGTAAGCTTGGAGTCAAGGATTACTCCTAGAAATTTAGCTTCCTTAGAAAGTTTTAGAGGAATACCATTTAGTTTGGGAGGGTTGAAGCCCTCCAGTTTCCGTTTCTTCGTGAACAAGACTAGCTCTGTCTTGGTGGGGTTGACCCAGAGACCGTTCTTAGTTGCCCAAGAAGATAAATCCTTTAATGCATTTTCCATAATGTTTTCGATGATGGTAAGAAACTTGCCTGATACCAAAACCACTATGTCATCTGCATATGCTACTATTTTAATGCCCTGATCTTTGAACTTTGTGAGAATTTTGTTGACTACGAGGATCCAGAGTAGGGGTGAGATGACTCCTCCCTGTGGTGTGCCTCTAGTAACTGTTTTCTCGATAGTGCTAACTCCTATTTGAGAGTTGATAATTCTGCCATTTAACATGGTGAAAATCCAATCGACAATGACAGATTCAACTCCAACTTCAACTAAGGTAGTCTTGATCGATTCCGTTTTAACGTTATTAAACGCACCCTCGATATCAAGAAATGCTGCCAGTGTATATTCTTTGTGTTCCAGACTTTTCTCAATATGTGAAACTACTTCATGCAGAGCAGTGTCCACTGATTTACCTTTAAGGTAAGCGTGTTGGTAGCTGCACAAGTTGTTTTCGTTGAGAAGTTCTCTAACATGTAGATCAATTATCCTCTCCAGTGTCTTAAGGAGAAACGAAGAGAGACTTATTGGTCTATAATCCTGAGCGGTCGAGTGAGTCGGTTTCCATGCTTTTGGGATAAAGACTACCTTGACCTTTTTCCAGCTATTAGGGACGTATCTAAGTTTGATACAACTTATGAAGATTACCCTAAGCCACGGAGTTATTACTTTGAGAGCATTTTGAAGAAGAGCTGGGAAAATCTCGTCTGGTCCCGCGGATTTGTAGGGTTTGAACGAGTTTATTGCCCAGATAATCTTTTGCTCAGTAATAATCTGATTTAGTTCTAAATTTGATTCCGTGTGAGTAAAATCCAGCGTGTTCGATTGCAAGCAATCAGAACTTTCTGGGTTTTTACAACCGGGGAAATGAGTTTCCATGAAGAGTTCAAGCGTTTCTAGGCTCGAGTTCGACCATGATCCATCAGGGTGTTTTATGTACCCCGGGATCGTGGGATTAATGGCCAGGGTTCTACGGAGCCTTGCCGCCTCGCTTGTTTTTTCAATGGATTCACAATGTTTAGCCCACGAATCCTTTTTGGCCTTCCTTAACTCTTTGGTGTAAGTGTTAAGTGCGGCTCTATAAGACTTCAAGTCCTCTTCTAATTTACTCAGTTTAGCTTTATTGAAAAGTTTTCTAACCTCTGTTCTACGTTTCTTTAATGCACCATTCCACCAGGGTGGGTTAGTGGAGTTATTGGAACGAGATAAATGGCAGTGTTTTTCAAAACACATTCTTATTTTGCTAGACAAGTTTTGGACAACAGTGTCAATGGTTGAAGTGCTTAGACTTGTATTGTCCTCTGGTGGATCAATACAGTCTTCCATCCATTTTTCGTACTCTGTCCAATTCGTTCTAGTTGGGTTCCTGTAAGGTTTCTTTTCAGTAAAGTTCCTGTCTATAGAGAAGAGTATCCTAAAAAGATTCTTTAGGTGAGACTCTCCAGTCTTCAACTGAAATTTTACCATTATTGCTAATAAGGGTCAAATCTATGATTTCCTCCCTGTTTTTGTTTCGAAAGGTAGGGTGATTGCCCCTATTACATATCGATAAATTAGAACAGAGAATATATTCAAAAATTGACTCACCTCTTTTATTGATGTCCTTAGAGCCCCATTGAGTGTGGTGAGCGTTGGCATCACCTCCCAACACCATAGGTGTACCGCTTGCTGTGGCATGGACCACCAGATCGCGGACTGTTTTTGATGGTGGGCTCTCCTCCTCGTACGGCATGTACGTCGACGCTAGAATGAAGTTTCCTTCATTCGATTCGACGCTGATTGCCGTGTTGTCCTTGTTGCTGTACCTAGATAGGAAAAAAGCGTTAATTGATTTTTTCACTAGGTACTAACGGTAATTTCATATTTTTTTTAAAAATTGTTCTTTGTTGTATAAAAGTTGGACCAAATACAAGTTTCCTTTTAAAAATACGATAAAATGAACAAATTGTTTCTAGGAACAGAGTTTTCCAATAACAGTTTGCGTTTGGATATTAAAAAAATTGTATATTCTATCAAGACATAAAAGAAAAAAGGCACCACTTATGAGCAACGTTCATTATTAATTTCAAATTAATTCGAATTTCAAAGAAACTCCATGCCAAGATCCCAATCCTAGCTGTCATTTTGTTTTTGCTACCAGTTTAAACATCAATTGACACGCACACATCTAATGCTGGCATGAATTTACCACACACATTCAAAATTGGTATCAATTTTTCTCGAATCTATCAAAAACACATGACAGCGATGTTCAAAAACTATAAAAATGAGAAGAAGGAATTTTAAAGTGAATACCTGACCTTAAATGGACAAGTTTTTTGTAACAATTGGTTGACAACGAAGAATATATTAAATCTGATTGAATGTGGGGATTATGAACTAAATCTGATGGGTTGAACATTTTTGTTGGATTTCTTGTTTGTTTTTTTTTAACACTTTACTACACTAGGTTTTTTTAGTTTTTGATAGAGAAATTTAATATTTAAGAAAATATTTTGTCAGTATTATGGTAAGTTGGTAAGAATAAAAAAATGGCATATAGTTTTCCTACTGTTCTAACTGTTCTTGTCATGTATCGGGTTTTCTAATAGTAACTTGAAACATTTTAAATTAATTTTTGAGCGCACACTTTCACTGATTATCGAACTGTCAGTGTCAATTTATTCATTAAACTAAAAATGTTCATCATGGTAAAGTACACGAACGAGCAATGTTTGCAAAAATTTAAAGTGTGCCTTAGACCATAATAACAAACATTTAAGAACACATCCCTCATGCATTTATCTGATGTGAATTATGAAAATTTAGCTGTCAAAACGAATCGATAATCCCCATTGTATTATTATTACCTTGAAATATAAAATTAGAACACAGCGCAGTAATTATTATTGGATTTCATGAAAACGAATATAATTTCAAAATTACAAATACAATAATGTTAAGAAGATGTTTGAGAGGGTGATATGTACAAACGCTTGAGATCTTGATAAAGAGAATCTTTGATGCAGGTGCTAATTAACATTAGCCAAAGATATTTGAAATACGTGATGGTTAATTAGATTACGTTCGTTAATTTTAATACGGTAGCATTTTGAAGTGAAGTACAGTTTGTATACAATTTTAAAAATCCATCGTCAATCTGCAATAGAATGCAGATAAATTGTTATCCCATATTATTCAAAAATATTTCATTAAAATTAGAAGCACCCTTAATGACTTTATGTGCTTCGTGAATTTTTTTTGTTTAAGTGGTAAAAATAGAGCCTAAATATACTCAAAAAAAATAAACCTAGGTCTAGAATGGAACAATTAAATACAATTTGGAATAAGAAAAAATAATACAGTAGGTATTTAAATAAAATAAATAAATTAGGTGGCGCAACAGTTCATGAAGAACCAGGGCCTAGTGACTTACAACTCTTAACCATTCCTGTGTGCGTGTAATGTTGTCAGAGATGGAAGGGACCTACAGTTTATATGCCGAATCCGAACGGCTAATTTGAGAAAGCACTTTTCATGACAAGAATTACTCTTGGAGGATTTGTCAATTCCTCGCAAGAGGCAGTACCCGTGAAAAAAGTTAGGTGGCGCAGGCAGGGATTGAACCCAAGACCCCTTGCATGACAGTCCAACAGTAGGTATTTAGTTTTCTTCAAAATTGAATTAATCCTCTATAGAGTTTTTCTGACCCACCTTTTTAACAAAAAATAAATAAACTTCACCTTTTCCGGATAAAAGGATCGTGATTCTTTCAATACAGAAATTCCTCTGTAATAATACAATACAATGAAGGAATAAGTGAAATGAACGCATTCAACGCACCTTCGTCCAACACTAAAGGGTGGTTAAATTTAAAGAGCCGATGTTGGATGTAAACCACACCTAAACGTCAAGTTTTTTCTGCATTTCATTCGACATTTCTCAATTTAAGATTATTTCAATTTGAATCATAGAAAGATAAACAATCAACCAACGCGTTCGAGTTATTCAGGCTTATTATGAAAATGGGCGTTGAAATCAAAATGCATAGCGTGGACTTCGTGATTTTTTCGGTCAATTTAATTGTCCAAATGTGCGAACAATCGGAAAAATTGGGCAAAAATTTTAACAAACCATGTCTGTAGAAGAAGAAAAACATACAGTGCATGCTCGTATAGCTCATAGTGCAGAAAATATTGCTGGCTGTTCGCGATAGTTTGGCTGAAGAGCCGTCCATCTCAACTAGTCGTGGTGCCCAACAATTGCACCTCTCACGCTCGTCTTTTATGAACATATGCATAAAGACTTGCATTTACACGCTTACAAGGTGCAATTGACTTAAAAACTAAAGCGTCTTGATTATTTCAAGAGTCGTCAATGGTCAGAATGGTGAAAAGAAATGGTAACAGTGGATAATCAATTTTCAAAGAAAATCATCTTCAGTGAGGAGGCACATTTTCACCTTAGTGGATTCGTCAATAAGCAGAACTGCCGCATTTGGGCAAATAACAATCCAAGAGTGATTGTCAAAAAATCAATTCACCCACAAAATGTGACAGATTGGTGCGTTTTACGGAATGGCGGCATCATCGGGCCGTATTTTTTGCAAAATGAGGCCGGTAAGGCAGTTACTGTGAATGGTGTTTGCTATTGTGAGGTGATAGCGAACTTTTTATGTCCCAAATAGGAAGATATGTATGTGAACGATATGTGGTTTCAACTGGACGATGCCACTTGCCACACAGCACACAAAACAGTGGTTCCTTTGCGCGAAAAGTTCAATGGCAGTGTTATCTCACATGGCGACAATGGCAATTGGCCGCCAAAATCATGTGGTTTAACACAGTTGGACTTGTTTCTTTGAGGATATTTGAAAAAAAAAGTTTACGTCGACAAGCCAGCAACAATTCAAGAGCTAAAAGATGAAATCATTCGGCACATTAACGGAATAGAACTTCAATTATGCCTCAGTGTCATCAAAATTTGAACCATGGGACTGAGGTGTGCCGCCGATTAGTACCGGCGCGCCGCGGTGGCTATTTGGCCGATATTTTGTTCCATACATATTTGAACCATACCAATGTTATGATAATAAAAAGAAATGACAATAATATCCTAAATAATTTGTGTTTTATTCAAAATCAACATTCGCCCTTAAAACTTAACCGCCCTTGGTTTAAGTTAAAAGTAAAACAAAAAATGAAGTTCACACCTTGAAAGTCCATCCTAAACCGAGCAGACTAGGATGTTGAATTTAAAGTGGTTAGAAAGATTCAATTTTATATGAACAAAAGAGGCTGGGATACGACCCAAACTAATAGCTTCCCATCCCGTCTGTCGATTCGTCTCGCTAAAAAGGTTTGTAGGTTTTCCTGCTTTGTTAAAAAATTGTCAGTTGAAATCTAAAAAAAAAGAGGCTGGGATGCGACCCACACTGATAACTTCCCATCCCGTCTATCGATTTGTCTTGCTTAAAAGTTTGTCTAAATGTATCTTGCCAAATGTATTCTTGCCAAATTTGCGTTCTATTTTTTGTAGATTTTATTTTTTTTATGAAAAAACGGACGGTTGGATTTTTATAAAAAAATTACTGAATATAAAAAACAATATTTTCTGTTAAATAAAATAAGTTTGAAGTCAATATTTTTAATTTTTGAAAAGCTATTTGAGCCGAAAATCAATTTTTACCAACTTTTATTAATTTTTTTGTTTAGGTTTTTATTTTTTGTAAAAAAACTTTTAGTTCGATTTTTCTCAAAATTTTTCCTAATATTGAAAACAATATTTCTTATAAGTTAAAATTAGTTAGAAGCCAAAATCTCAAATTTTTGAAAAGATATTTAAGTCGAAAATCAATTTTTACCAACTTTTGTTAAATTTTTTTTTCGGTTTTTAATTTTTTGTAAAAAAACTGTCAATTCTATTTTTTTCAAAATTTTACTGAATGTTGAAAACAACATTTTTTGAAAGATAAAAGTAGTTTAAAGCCAATATCTCAAAGTCTTGAAAAGATATTTGAGTCAAAACTCAATTTTTACCAACTTTTTTTTATTTTTTTTTAGGTTATTATTTTTTGTAAAAAAACTGTCAATTCGATTTTTCTCAAAATTTTATCAGAAGTCAAAAACATTATTCTTCATTGCACAAAATTGTTTTGGAAATGAAGTCATATTTTAGTCGTAAAATTTTCGAAGTGACAAATTTTTTTTTTCAGTTTTTTTGATTTATAAAAAAAACCGTTAATTGAATTTTTTTCCAAAAATATAATTGTTTTGTATCACGTTACAATATATAATATAAAATTTAATGCAAGTCTATAGCGTCATTGGTTCATGAGATATTTAGGGTTAACCAAAATTTTCACCTTTTTTTTAAACTGCTATGGTAAAAAAACCACCCACGCAATTTTCTTGAGAGCCCTTTCTGCATCTTTCTGCCTTATTATCTGTATAACAAAATTTATTTGAAGTCGATATCTCTTCTGGTTCTTGAGCTATGGACGACGAAAAAAACGTCGCGAACGTACGGACGTTCAGACGTACGGACGTACAGACGTACGGACGTACAGACGTACGGACGTACGTACACACGCACGCACAGACATCTTTCTAAAAATCTTTTATTTCGACTCTAGGGACCTTGAAACGTCGAGAAATGTCAAAATTTTCAATTTGTCAAATCGGACCCATTACAATAACTTCCTATGGGAAGTTAAAAACATTACAAACAATATTTTGCGTATGATGAAATAGTTTGATTTCAAAATCTATTTTTGTTAACGCGATTTTTAGTCGAAAACCAATTCTTACCAATTTTAGTAGCATTTCTTCAACGTTTTTATTTATTATGTAAACAAATACAAATTGGATGAATGAAATTACTTGGAAGTTAATATCTTCTATTGTTCACGAAAAATCGAGAACCGAACATCAATTTTTACCAAATTTGCGTACTATTTTTTGTAGATTTTATTTTTTATGAAAAACTTACTGTTGGATTTATATGAGAAATTTACTGAATGTCGAAAACAATATTTTCTGTGAGATAAAATTAGTTTGAAGGCAATATTTTTAATTTTAGAAAAGAAATTTGAGTCGAAAAACAACTTTTAATAATTGTTTTTTAGGTTTTTATTTAAAAAAAAAAACTGTAAATTCGATTTTTCTCAAAATTTTACCGAATGTTGAAAACAGTGTTTGTTAACAGACAAAATTAGTTTAAAGCCAACACTTTTTTTTTGAAAAGATATTTGAGTCAAAAATCATTTTTTAATAACTTTTAGTTATGTTTTTTTTAGGTTTTTATTTGTTTGTAAAAAAACTGTCAATTTTTCTCAAAATTTTACCAGATGTCAGAAAAACATTGTTCTTCGTGCACAAACATATTTTAGAGATAAAATCATTTTCTGTTTGTAAAATATTCAAGGTGACAAATATTTTTTTCAGCTTTAAACGTTAATAGGATTTTTTCCAAAAATATATTTGTTTGGTATCACGTTATATATAATATAATATACAATTTAATTCGGGTCTATGAAATAACTCCCACGAAATAAGTCCCACTTTTAAAAACGAAATAAGTCCCACCAAAAATTGCTATTTTGAAAGTGGGAGTTATTTAGTTCTTAAAAGTGGAACTTATTTCGTCAATTGGTGGGACTTATTTCGTTACGCGTTTTTATTTTAAGTGGGCCTTATTTCGTTTTGAGTGGGAATAAATTCGTTTTGTAAAGTGGGAGTTATTTCATACCCCTAAATTTATATTTTGGTGGGATTTATTTCGTTTTAAGTGGGACTTATTTCATTTTCATAATTTTGCATTTTAAGTGAATTTTTGCCGTTATTTGTTGCTGTTGTTGTTGTTTCTCATTGAGTTTCATAATGTTCTTTTTGTTGCTTTTTAAAAAAAAGGTATTGTATTGGAGAATATGCTTTCGAAAAGTTCCGTTATTTCTTGATGCTCTTTATGAAATGAATTGTATTGTTTCAAATTTGTTGTTAAGTGTGCTAGTTTACAAGACCTTATCATTATATTGATTAGTTAAGTTTGTGAATTTCAATAGTGAACATGAGTGTGACATACGAAATAATTGCAGGGAAGAGGAATAACAGCAAACTTCTTTATATTTTTTTTGAGAAACAATTATATATAGGGTGTGTAAAGTCGCCAGGCAGGCGCCTATATCAACAACTTCTTTCAATAAAAGCACTTTTGGGTGGCCCGCTTCGCGGGTTCTCAGGATTTTAACTCTCTTTTTCGGGTTCACACCCGCTCACGCAACTCCGTTGCTCCGCTTAGGGTATGTGAAGTCGCCAGGCAGGCGCCAATATCAACAGCTTTTTTGAATAAAAGCACATTATGGCTTTATTTCTCATTTTTTTCTTATGCAAAAAGTTATATATTGGACATTTCGTAAAAGGGACAGCCATAATTTTTTGTCCTTATCTCTCATGGCTCTCCTTTTTTTGTTATTAATTACTTTATACTTACTATAATAAAAAAACTTTAAAGAAATGTGTACAAATAGGTACCGAACTTAACTACTGGAAAAACAATACTAAAAAAAATTGTTGACGTAATTACGTATGTAAGTGTTTTATTATATTTTTAGTAGGAAATTGGAATTCGTGTTCCATGTTTTCTAATATCACCATTACAAAATACAACTAATCCCAATGCCACGTTAAAACTATAATACCGTCTACCATGCACTGGATCTTTAAGCCATTTATAAAGGTCGATAATTTTAATCTGATGGTCTTTCCATCTTAATAATAAGAACAATTGATCTGTACTTAATCCATTTACGAATCCAAACGTTGTTACTAGTGGGACTTATTTCGTTTATGAAAGTGGGACTTAATTCATTTAAGAAAAATATATTATTCAAGGGGGAGTTATTTCATTTTGAGTGGGAGTTATTTCATTTCAAGTAAATTTTTAAATCATTTCATTTTGGTGGGACTTATTTCGTTTTCAAAAGTGGGACTTATTTCGTGGGAGTTATTTCATTTTTTAAGCAATTTTTGGTGGGACTTATTTCGTTTTTAAAAGTGGGACTTATTTCGTGGGAGTTATTTCATAGACCCTTTAATTCAAGTCTCTAGCGTTATTGGTTCGTGAGATATTTAGGGTTAACCAAAATTTTCACCTTTTTTTTAAATTGCTGTGGTAAACTCTTAATTTTTTATAGAGGCCTTTCTGCATCTTTTTGCATTATTATCTCTATAACAAAGTTTATTTGAAGTCGATATCTCTACTGGTTCTTGAGCTGTGGACGACGAAAAAAACTTCCCGGACGTACGTACGGACGTACGAATGTACGTACAAACGCACGCACAGACATATGTATCTCTAAAAATCTTTTATTTCGACTCTAGAGACCTTGAAACGTCGATAAAATCGGACCTCGATTCAATAACTTCCTATTTGAAGTTAATAAACGCAACTAACAACGTGGATTTTCGATTTTAAGGTATGGAATCGATTAAAAAACATTGACATAGTCACAAGTGTTAACATTACAAAATATCGGTGGCCATTTGTGATCTCGTCTTTGCGAAATAACAGAAAAAAAACTATTGACCGATAAAAAGTCTGCAGTCTGCGGGGGCTCTTACTCAGAAATACCAGTGACAAGTTGCTTTTTGCACTCTGAACTTGAGCAAGTTCAATGAAAACCCCAAAATAGTATTAAGATATTTTCATTTTACTCACAAGCACCAGTGTCTAGTTTATTTTATAAAGTCCTTTATATCTTAATCAAATTTGTCTCTTATAAAGTATTTTTTGCTTCACCGAAGAATTTAGGTAACTCAACATTTATTTGTGAATTTTGCCTTAAATTTCTTCAATGGCCAAGCCCACTTTCCACAATTTAAATAGTTTGATTATAAAATTTGAGGTTAACATGAATTTTTAAGGTTCTAAAATAGTTTCTTATTCTTAAAACCCTCACACAAAGAATGCACTTTATACTGATCCCTGTCTTAATAGGTTAACTAGATACAAGGCTTACCACCAAAAAACCCTCCAATACTATAATTGACTGTCATCAACTAAAAATTCTCATTATTTCTTTGAACTTTTTTGGATTAAATTGCAACTCATTCAAACAAACTTTTCTTTGCCACAAAATGCAAAGCCATAGCGATAGTCATCTCATCCCAATTCCATCACATAATTTGCCTAAAGGTAAACACGTCCTTAAGAAAGACGAACGTTACTTTTTCTTCATATATTCGTTCCTATATTTTACCTATACCTATAGTCGCATACTATTTTAAATTAAAAGAGAAAAAGAAATACGAACAGAGAATTCAACCTTCCAAGTACTTGAGTAAACTCAATCCTTTGAGTTGCATAGCATAAAATTAAATAACCACCGCAGTCACCCACCCTCCTCCCCCTATTCGCCCCTCAACGTTCTTTGAGGTCCTTATACATAGGTACCTCCATAGGTATAGAATAAGAACTAAGATATTAAGAAAGTAGGAGAAAAAAAGACAAGAAATAATACAAAATCTCTTGTTTTGGTTGTTGTTGTTGTTGTACTTTGGTTTTCCAAAGGAAAAATCTTGATGGAACTATTTTAGAAACATGTATAAAATAAAAATACATATACATAGATAAAATGACGAATAAGAGGAAGACATTTTCTGTGTGCCTTCTCTTATGGGAAGAACAAGCAAAAAGGCTTAGAAAACTATTCTGTACTTAACAATGGTTTTTCTTTGCTAATCATTTGGCTTTTTAAAGAATGTCTACAAAAACACACACATACATGCAGTTTTATATTCACATTTACATTCACATTCACATTTCAGTTTCCTAGAAGGAGCTTTGTTTTGTGCCCGTCCACTTGCTTTGGATTTTAAACTTTAGATTCTTTCTTAAGTGTTTTTCTTTAAGGATTTTCTTGGAAGCACTTCAATCTGCATTGATGAAAATTTGAATATGCTTCATGTCCTTCATATTTTGGCGTTGTCTGGCTTGGGTAAAAAATAAGCAACAGTTTCTCAATTTAGTTGGAATTTTCCTCATTGAAGCGTTGAAAATCTTTTTGCAAGGACATAAAGTTAGCTGGTCAATATTGACAACAAAAGGGATACTGGAAAAAATAGTGTTGTTAATTATGAAAGGTCATGGGTATTGAGCTAAGGGGTTTATCTTCCTCTTTTGTATGGGATCTTAAACTATTTTTTAAGATTTGAAATTTGTTCAACATTGTTATGAACAAGAACATGAACCCTGATATTTTGTCTGCTTGCTACTTTCGTTGATGTGCTCACATTCCGAAGACACATATTTTAAAAATCTAAAAAGTACTTGGCTTTTAAACTTTAGATTCAGGTTGCTTTAGAATGGACTTAAGCCTTAGTCACCGGTGAAAAAGTCAGATGTTGCAAAGGATTTTCAATAAGAGGTTTATTTCCTTGTAAAGAGAAATGTAACCTATACGGTTTTGAGATCATATCATTTCCATGAAACTTTCCAAAAACAATTTGTTTTGATTATTGGAATTATAGTTTTTCGTCGGCTTTTTGGTCACTATAGTTTTTGCAATGAAACAATTACGTTACATTAACTTTCCCAACGTTTCGGCAGGGGTTGCTGCCTTCCTCAGGGGAACTTTATTAACACAAAAATATACAAATAATTTAAGTTAGATAAATAGGATACAATTACAATATAGTTTACTCACTCAAGAAAGATTTAAAAAAAAACAAACAGACGTAATCTACAAAATTAACTGCAATGGTAAATCAAATGAACTGTGCAACCTGTGTTACATTGGGACCACTAAACAACTTCTTAGACAACGCATCTCGAATCATAAGTCCGACATAAAATTAAAAAATTCTGAGAAGACAGCCCTGGCCAGTCACTGCATTGAAAGCGGTCATTCTCCAAACTTTGAAGGCGTGGAAGTTCTACAGACAGAGAAACATGTTTCGAAACGATACACGTTAGAAACATTACATATTCTCAATAAAAAAAACAACATGAACCGAAAACAAGACACACAAAACATTTCTGCTGTATATTGCTCTCTTTTTTGTTCTTAAATGTAAATTGTGCTTTATTTAATTTTGACGTAACTTCACTCTTCGAAGTGCTAACTACATTTATAATTTTATTTTTAATTCATATTAATTAATGTAATTAATATTAAATTTTGTTTTTTTTAAATCTTTCTTGAGTGAGTAAACTATATTGTAATTGTATCCTATTTATCTAACTTAAATTATTTGCATATTTTTGTGTTAATAAAGTTCCCCTGAGGAAGGCAGCAACCCCTGCCGAAACGTTGGGAAAGTTAATGTAACGTAATTGTTTCATTGCAAAAACTATAGTGACCAAAAAGCCGACGGAAAACTATAATTGCAATAATCAAAATAAGTACACAAATTGGTCAATAAATCAACTCAACAAAAACAATTTGACCATATGTGTCTGTCCTCGACAAATTTCACGAATTCCTGCATCTTTAAAGTCTTAAAACGATTAAAACATTTTCAGAAACCTCATCTTGTTATTGGCTTGAAACAAAAACGTTTGAATCTCAATTGTGATTTCTTTTTCGACAAATAACACGATCAATGTGTAATGTATTTTAGTAAGCACATATTATTTATATAATTATTGTAATGTGCTACAAAGTACAAACCAGGTTTGCTTATGTAAAATAATTATTATATGAAATAAAACAGTCTTGTTTGTACCACTGATTTGAATACTTTACATTTGGCGACGAGGATACACAAAATAATAAAAAAAAAAACGTTGTAACCCGCTATTTTAATCCCTTAAGCGAGCAAGTTTTATGGCAGATTCGGAATTGTCTGATTATAGTAGCAGTACATCTACTGTAGTTGCAAAAAAAAATATTAAAAAGTGAAATTAAGACGAATTCGATAGAAAATATGAATTCTATTAATTTTATTGGTGCGATTGAGTTTTTCAATCCAAGCATTGATGAATTCGATATCTTTATGGAGCGTTTTGAGAATCTGATGTGTCTCAATAAAATATCTGAACTTAAAGATAAAAAAATCAACTTGGTAAATCTAGGCGGTATGGAACTATATAAGATAATACGCAATGTTTCAAGGCCAGACGGAATAGAAGAAGTGGTTTACCAGACATTGATTGAGAAGCTAAAGGGACATTTTAATCCTCAAAAAAATATTACTGCAGAACGATATAAGTTTGGTAGCAGGAATCAGCGTGCAGGTGAAAGTATTTGCGAATACGTCATGAACATCAAAGAATTGGCAGAGCCATGTGAGTTTGGCACTTTTTTGAATGATGCTCTCAGAGACAGATTTGTGTTGGGAATTATCGACAATCGTGTTCGTGCAAAGCTATTGGAGATTTCAAGTTTGGAGTTCCAGAGAGCAGTTGAGATAGCTAGAGCAGATGAAATGGCCAAAAATCAATTAAGGGTTATTCAGCCAGGCACATCACCAGCAGACGTCAACAGCATTCGGAGGCACAGCGATCAAAGAGGAAGATCTTTGTCCGGATCGCATAACAAACCTGAGAAATATAAAGACCATCGCAGTTGTTCGAGAGAGAAGAATTTCCGTAAAAACAAAGATCTTAAGGATATCGTTTGCTATTATTGCAAAAAACGTGGACACATAAAAAAAGATTGCTTCAAATTAAAAAAACGAAGCAACAAGTCAGTGCATGCGGTCGAAGAAGGCGAATTTGAGAGTGGTGACAGTTCGGACGAGGGAGCTTGGCTGGGCAGACTTAACTACGTCAATGAAATCGCATCAGGATCGCTTAAAGTTAAGTTATTAGTTAATGATAAGTATATTACTTTTGAGCTCGACACAGGTGCATGTACAACTGTATTATCAGAACAAGATTATTTAAGACTTTTTAAAAATTTTAAATTAAATAATTTTTCTAAATCCTTAGAAGTGGTGACTGGTGGACACGTGGTGGTACATGGAAGTTTCGAGGTTAAAGTAAATCAAAATATCATGAGAAACCTATGCAATTGAAAATGTTGGTAATTAAAAGCAAAAAACCATATACACCTTTGTTGGGACGTATCTGGTTGGATTCTTTATATCCAAGTTGGAAATCTTTTTTTCAAAATGTCGGTAAGTCTCAGACAAATTCTGTTTTCAATATTTCTGAGAAAATAATTGACCATAAATATGATATGATTTGCATGCTTAAAAATAATTTCGCTGAAGTTTTTGATCAAAATTTAGAAAATCCAATTTGTGGATTTGAAGCTGACGTCATTTTGAATGAAAGTGCAAAACCTATACCGTTTAAGGCTTATGCAGTTCCCTTTGGTCTTAGAGAAAAATATAATGCAGAGTTAGAAAGATTAATAAAAGCTGGGATTTTAGAAAAAGTTAGGCATAGCGAATGGGCAAGTCCGGTGGTTTGTGTTGTTGCGTTACAATTGAACGCAACGAGTCCTTTTTAATATTTAATTTTAATTTTAGCTACGACGATGCATTGTGCATCCACTTTTGTTTGTTTACTACGTTTGATTTGACAAATGTCACACCCTTCTACACGAGGATGAGAGAGAGCGGGACGGCCATAGTCCTTCCGACCATGGTTCTCTCTGTCATTTTCGTGAGGGAAAAAATACCAAGTTTCGTTTCAGGGTACAATTGATGGGATGGTTTCCATAGAAGTGAAACCAAATCAGACGGACGGTCTGGTGGATACGTGCAAAAAAAAAGTTGCGTGCGAAGTCACTCCGAATGGAGAATGGCCTAAGGCCCAACGAAAAATGTTAACAATATTTATGTTAATAACTTGGATTAATCATATTTTTGCTTGATATTTTCGTTTAAATGATGTAATGATAATTAATTTTATTCTCGGACGTATGTAACTTAATTTATGTTAATGGACGTATGGACTTTTAAGTTTCCAAAAACTTAGTTCAAGACCAACTCTATTTAAAGTATAGTTACAGATCCCGAACGTGTCATTATTTTTCCTTCTTCCTTTTAAATTGATAGGAAAGTTGTGTAAAGTATTATGTTTTTCGCAATTTTTGTGTTTCTCAACTTTTGTCGAGGTGGAAAATGGGGGTGGCTGAATGCAGCTTCTGGAATCGTCGTGACCTGGAAGTGAATCCAGCGGGCGGCGAATTCCAGAATGACTTGCATTTAGCAGTGAGAGTAGAGCGAGTAAGCGGGATCGCGAGAATCTCATCACAAGTTGATATCAACAAGCCGATCTCCGATTGGCTGTTGATGATGTGAATTGAGATCCGCCACTCCAGATTGGCTGAAAGCTCAAAATGGCGGGAGTTGGGAAGGATGTGACTTGACAGATCGAAGAATCTGGAAGTCAATTCTTCTCGAGCATTCAAGTGAACAGGATATAATTTTGTGAACAAGAGTTGAGAAAAAAAAAGAAAGAGCGAAAAAGATAAGAAAAGTGGTTGACTACTTTTGTGAAAAGGAAAATAAGTGGGAAGAAAATTTTGATAGAAGGAAGGAAGATAAGGACTAGGTAGTTCGGAATTTGAAGCTGAAGAAACAAAAAAAAGATAAGTAAAAATATTTCTATTAATTGTATGTATTTTCTTTGAGAATCCCAATTTCTTTTCTGGGAACCGAGACCTTAACGGTCCATCGTCCATTTTTTTTTTCTAAATCATTTTGTAAAACTTAAATTAACGAAAAGATCCTGAGTTTTAATCCTGCTAGTAAGGTTTCTCAGGCACTTCCAAAATAAAACAAAGTTAAATTTCGATAAAACTTTAGTTGTTGTATTTCTTTCTTTTGTGGTTGGATTTTCTTTTCTTTGTTCTCGTTGTTTCTTTAGAAGGTTTGCAATTTCCTTTTTTTTAATTCCAGAAAAAATTGCTGGCGCCCTTTTCTTACTATACGTAAGAACGCCCCTGTGGCAATCTCAATTAAAATATATCTTTCTGATATCAAAGTGATATCAAAATAAATCGCGAGCAACTTAATTAATCGACCCTTCGATTAATTAAATTGTGCATTGAACCCACCCCTTACTGAGCTGTCGTGGTGGCAGCACTTAACCTGCTGCGTGTTGCAATTTTTGCCTTTCGCTTCTTCGCCGCTGTACTTTGACAGATCGGCACATTTTATTTCCGTGGTATTTAATTCGTTTCGTGTTCTAGTGTTCTTTTACTTTCGTTTTCTTTTTTTTTATAATAATTATTATCACTAAGGTGATAAATTGGGCAAAATACATTGCAACAGTGTAATGACAAAGAACGGAGATGTCAGACTTTGCATGGACTGTAAGGTGTCCATTAATAAGCATATGAAGACGGAACATAATCCATTGCCGCTCCCAGAAGATATTTTCTCCAATATTTCCGGTTACACACATTTTTCTATTCTAGATCTAAAAGGCGCGTTTCAGCAATTGAAGCTATCTGAAAGATGCAAGCCGTATTTTACAATAAACACATCAAAGGTTTTTTTGAGATATACAAGACTAGTGTTTAGAGCTAAGGCATCCAGTGCCATTTTTCAAGGTGTGATTGATAAAATTTTAGAAGATTTAGATTATGCCGAAGGTTATATAGACGATATTTTGATAAAAGGTACAAATTTATTAGAATGCATGCAAAATACAGAAACGGTTTTGGAAAGGTTAAAAAAGTTTAATGTTAAAGTGAACCTTGATAAGTGTAAATTTTTGGAAGAAAAAGTTGAATATCTTGGTTATGTTATTACGGCAGAAGGGCGGTTTCCAAGTGAAACGAAAGTTGAAGCTATTTTAAAAGCTCCAGCACCTAAAGATATATCTCAACTTCGGTCTTATCTAGGGCTACTAAACTATTATTCAAATTTCTTACCATGTCTTTCATCCGAACTTCACGTTTTATACAATTTATTGAGAAAAGGAGTCAAATATGATTGGACGGAAAGCTGCAGCGAGGTTTTTGAGCGGACCAAAAAGCTGTTATCAGGTAAAAGTGTGCTTGTGCATTTTGATCCTTCAAAAGAAATAGTTATTTCTTGTGATGCTATAGTCCTTACGGTATAGGTTGCGTTTTATCTATAGTAGATGAAAGCGTAGAAAAGCCCTGCATGTATGCGAGCAGTTCACTTAGTGCGTCAGAGAAGCATTACTCGCAGCTTCATAAAGAAGCACTAAGCATAATTTTTGATGTTCGAAAGTTCAGAAAATACATATTTGGTAGAAGCATAACAATATTCAGTGATCATCAACCACTGAAAGAAATTTTTGGTGAAAAGAAACCTACTCCACCTATAGCAGCATCTAGACTCCAGAGATGGGCAATTGAATTGAAATAGAAATTGAAGACGATATACCTTATTATGGTATGCGTATTATTACTCCCTTTTTATTGAAAACAAACATTTTAGATATACTGCACGAAGGGCACATTGGTATAGTGCGTATGAAAGAACTAGCACGATCCTTAGTATGGTGGCCGAAGATAGATGACTTTATTGAATTGCATGTAAATAGTTGTAAAACTTGTGCTGCTACTGGGGGTATATCAGAAAAAAATAGTTTAAGAGATTGGCCTAGGAGTACATATCCATATGAAAGAATACATTTAGATTTTTTTTATTTTGAAAATAAGACTTATTTTTTGATAGTTGATAGTTTCAGCAAGTTTGTAGATGTTTACTTAATGAAAAGCACAAATGCTAGTTCGCTTATAGAAAAGCTTCGAAGTAATTATGCCATCTTTGGATTGCCTGTGATGTGTGTCACAGATAATGAACCTCCATTTAACTCATTTGAGTATAAACACTTTTGCGATTTGCATTGCATTCAGGATGTTAAATCTCCAGCTTACCATCCACAGTCGAATGGTCAGGTTGTTAAAAATGATTTTAAAAAATCATTAATTGATCAAAACACTAAAAACCTTACTGCTCAACAAAGGATAGATAATTTTTTAATAAGATACCGAAATACACCAAGTACCGCTACATTCGAGAAACCAGCTAATTTAATTTTGAATTTTAAACCTAGAACAAAAATTGATATTATTAAAGAAAATTCACATTTAAAAACTAAAAACAATAAACATTGTAACACAAAATTTGAAAAAGGAGAAGAATTCTATTATAAAAGAAATTTTGAAAAGTATATAAAATGGTACCCTGCTATTATTGTAAGGCAAGTTTCCTCTAATGTGTATTTAATTAATTTCAAAGATAATTTCAGAAATGCACATGTTAATCAACTCAAACGAAAAATTAAAAGAGTATCTTTTGAACCAGAACAGTTTTATGTTAAAGGAAAATTGCCAAGCGATCTTAATGAAAATTCTGATAAAGTTAAAAAACCAACAAGAAACAAAAATGTTAGACGATCGATTTATCCACAAAGATCATCGGAAAGAATTAAAAATATTTTAAAACGAAAAATGACAAATCAAAAGAAATAGATGATATCTTAAAACTTTATAAACTAAGTAAAATTAATTAAATTTTAAAGTACACATGAATTTATACATAGTTACTTATTTATTTTATTATTTTCCAAGAAAAGGATACATTAAACAAAGTAAATCCATTATTTTTGTGAAGTAAATAAAAAAAAGAACAGAATGTTTTAGAATTTATTTTCTAAGAAAAGGATGAATTGTAATGTATTTTAGTAAGCACATATTATTTATATAATTATTGTAATGTGCTACAAAGTACAAACCAGGTTTGCTTATGTAAAATAATTATTATATGAAATAAAGCAGTCTTGTTTGTACCACTGATTTGAATACTTTACACAGTGAACATTTCCTGAGAAATTGCCTTTTTTCGGCACTAAGTGCCGAGCCATCTTGTTGTAAATATCTTCTAATGTCAGCCATCAAAAATCATTAACTACTACTTTGTAGTTATATCCATTCATAATAAGTCAGGTCTAATCACATCCAAAGCCCGATCTTCTAATTAACTTCGTCTCCGAGGTGAAAATCGGCGTCATATCTAAAGATGATTTTTCGATTAAAGTTCGAAACTTTTTAATGCATTTTATGGAACTAATCAGCGAAGCTACGATACGTTTCTTTTTGATCAATGGGCTTAAAATTTTGTGTTAAGAGAGCTTTAAAAGCCTTAAGAAGTATTTTTTTTAAATGTGGTGTAAGTCGAAAATTGGATATCTCGGGTGGGATTTATTCCACTTGAATACAATTATTTTCAAAACATAATGGCAAGCCATTATCTCTATAATAAAGTTGAGTTCTTGGCCATAACATTTAATATCATGTGTTTTATTCCATCTTAAAAACCACACGTCTAAAAAACAATCTTTTTAAAATAAGCATATGTTCCATATGTCCAAAAATATTGTCCCTTCTGATGTGACTGTAATTTAGAAAGCTTTTATTTTTCCAAAAACTTTTACAACTCTCATAATTTTTGCCGGTTCGCCTTAAAAAATTGAAGTGTTTTTGATAAAATCCAAAAAGAGCTTTGAAAATAAGGGTGATTTTTTAAAAGCTATAGAAAAGTTTTTCAAAAAAACACATACAATTCAAAAAATGCATGAAATCTTTATTTGAATCGATAGTACGGTCCATATAATTTAATATTTGAAGATTATTTCATGCAAATTTTGACCTTGACTGCGCCTCAAATGGTCCATCCGCTTAGTCCAATTTTGGCATACTCTTTGCAACATTTCGGCCGGTTTCTCACGAATAAATGCTTCAATGTTGTTGACCGGTCCCGAACGTGAAATAAAATGTTCACCGAACTCGCCTCTCAATAAGTTCATTGTTGCACCGTCTTGTTGAAACCACATGTCATGCAAGTCAAGCTCTTGTATTTTGGGCAAAAAAAAAGTTGGATATCATCTCACGGTATCGTTACGTTACGACTCCCATCATCTTTGAAGAAGTACGTTCCAATGATGTCATCAGCCAACAAACCGCACCAAACTGTGACTTTTTTTGGATGCATTGGTAGCTCTGCTTATTTACCTACCCATTGATTGAGCCAAAAATGACCTTCGTCGCTGAACACAATTTTTCGGTAAAAAAGTGGATCTTCGGCCAACTTTCTAAGATATTGTGCGAACGGCGGCGAATCGAAAATTGATGGTCATCATTAACACTGGCCGATACAGCTGCGATATTTTCTTCTATTCGCACTCTACGTAAGCGTGTTGGTGGTTTAATGTCCAACAATGTAAATTTGGTGTGAAATTTAGTCACAATAGCCAGAATAGCCGCTTTAGTGGGTCAATTAAACTGACCATAAAATGGAAGAAGCGCGCGATGAACTTTCTTAACAGAGCACGCATTTTGATAATAAAATTCAATAATTTGCAAGCGTTGTTCGTTTGTAAGACGATTCACGGTTAAATTATAGACCAAACTGAAGATGTTTGACAGTGAAACAAAACACGAAACGTGCTTCAGCTGTTTAAACCAGTGTTGGCAAAAAGATAATAGCTGATAAATCACCCTTCATAACGATAATCGCAACAAAGTGGGATCGGTTAGAAGCTGATAAAGAAGAATTGGTTATTTGAAGTCGTTATTGATTACGAAGTTGAAATCTTCTGATTCTGGAAATTCGTATCTATAAAGTGAATTCAGTTGGAATGATTGTATTAGAGGGGTGGATAGGATCATTGCTGTTAGCCGGGTTAGGTGATGAGTACAAGCCAATGATTATGGGCTTGGAAAGCTCTTGATTCCAAATTACCGTTTCATAAGAATAATCAACGTCAAACGACTGACTTTAAATGTTTCGAATGTAAACAAAAAGGAAATTAAACAATTATTTGGACAAACTAAAGACAAATCTAAAACTAATGAAAACTACGGAAGTCAAGTTCTTTTTACATCTTTTATGGCGATTTTAAATCAAAAGAAACCCCATGAATGCTTCATTGACTCGGGAGCTTTGGAATATATGACATACAGAAAATATTGGTTAACAAATTTAACCATAGTCAAGAAAGAAGAAGTTACGGTTGAGGATGCTTATAACTTGGACGTAGAAGCAAGAGGAGAAGTCGATTTGGAAATATTGGTCGAAGGTAAGTTGAAGGATGTTACTGTTAAAGACGTTCTGTATATACCAAAATTCTGTGCAAATATTCTATCCATGAGCCAACAAATAGTCTTATCTTTGAATTTCGAGAAGATAAATGTAAAATTTCGAACCAAAGAATTTTGGTTGGAACTGGAAATAGAATTAACGTTATTCGATGTTCTCGATATTTTTATGTTTGTTAAAACATAAATGAAAAACCTTTCCACTTACTTAATTTACTTTTTATTCGATGTTGTCTGTTCGGTGGCTGCAGAAGAAGAGAAGCCGCAAAACAAGATTCGCTTAAAACTAAGAATATAAAATACATAAGTAAGAAAAAAGTAACGGAAACAAGTGGAGGGGAAAATATTCAAACCGAAGTAAATAGACTGTGTTACAGTTCAAATGCAAACGTAGATAAAGACCAAGGTGCTCCATTAGTAGCACCTTTCAACTTTAAACTGGTTCATATTATTGTTTTAATATGTAACATCTTCCTCCACTTATTTACATTTTACATGTGAATAATATAATAATTAAAATATATAGAATAATTAATTTCTTCACATAGAAAACTTATAATAGTTCAATTCATAATAATACTTAAATTTATTTTTGGTTTAACATCAGTTATTAACAATTTGTATTTTGCTTACGCTTTTCTTTTAAATTTTTAATTCGACTAGAACGTCGTTCTTCGTTAATAGCTACTTTTTGTCCTTTTTTTCTTGTTTTTCTTTTTAAAACGGGAGAAGAAGAAGACTTTAATTTGTTCGGAACGATATCCGCAATGTACCATTTATCAGCTAAATTTCTTTTACGAATTTGATTTTCATGAACAAACCGTTCTACTTTATTTACTTTAATAAAATATGTTACTTTACTTACAATTTTAACAACTTTTGCCGGAATCCACTTTATCATATTTACATAATGATTTCTATACAATATATCTTCTCCCACTTTATATTTGGGCCTAACTACCCTTTCAACAAATTTCGGTTTTACATTTCTCTTATATAATTTTCCATTAGATTCAAACTTTTTTTCCTCTAAACCTTTAAAACCATTATGGTTTTTTACATTTTCTTCTTTAGGCATTACATTGTTTAACAAAATTTTAGGTTTATAACTAAACAACATTTCTGAAGGAGATCTGGAGGTTACTGTCGATGGCGTATTCCGGTAGTTAAATAAAAACTCATTTACTTTATCGCTTAAGGACATTGAATTGTTTTCTTCCAAGCACAATTTTTTCAAAACCGACTTTACTGTTTGCACACCTCTTTCAGCCAATCCGTTCGATTGTGGATGATAAGGGGGAGATTTCATAACTTTAATGCCCTTGCAACTACAAAATTTTAAAAACACACATGAATTAAAAGGTGGTCCGTTGTCCAACACAATGCACCCTGGAAACCCAAAAATTAAAAATAGCTTTAATAACTCGTTTATTAAGGACTGGACACTCGTATTAGACATAAGTCTTACATCGCAAAATTTAGTGTACGCATCAATTGCTATCAAGAACCTTTTACCAGCAAAATGAAAAAAATCCAAATGTAATCGTTCAAAAGGATACGTTGCAGTATTCCATTTGGTTTCAACCCTCTCACGTGGGACATTTTGACACTTCTCGCAAACTGAACAATTCTTTGCAAATTTTTGTATGTCACTGTCGATAGCTGGCCACCAAACATAGGAACGAGCTAACATTTTCATCCGTACAACCCCTGCATGATTCTTGTGTAGTAGACTAAGCACGTTAGGTTTAAGTGTGGTGGGAACTACTACTCTATGTCCATAAAGCAAACATCCCTCTTCAATCGACAAACTATTTCTAATTTTAAAAAATGGTTTAACTCACCACTTATTTTATCTGGCCAAACAGATTTTGAGTATTCAAAAATACTTTTTAGTAATGAGTCATTCTGTAAACAGACGCGAATTTTTTCATTGTCTATCAAGGTATCTTCAACTTGAAAATAATTAATAGGAACATCTTCAATACCTGACTGACCCTCTAAAGGTAGCCTTGACAAACAATCTACATGTCCCATTTTAGAACCTTTCCTAAATGAAATTTTGTAATTATACTGAGATAAAATAATCGCCCATCTTTGCAGACGCGCTGCGGCAACTGAGGAATTTCCCTTATTGGGATGAAAAATTTCTTTAAGAGCCTGGTGATCGGAGCAAATAGTGAATTCCTGGCCATACAAATAATGATGGTATTTCTTTACGGCGAAAATTATAGCCAAAGCTTCTCGATGAAGCTGCGAATAATTTCGTTCAGACGCCGTAAGCGTACATGAAGCAAAATATATCGGCTTTTCTATACCGTTCACCAAATGACACAAAATTGCTCCGACCCCATATGGGCTTGCGTATGTCACAACCACGATTTTCTTATTAGGATCAAACAATTCTAAAATGTTATTTTTAAGTAGTAAACTTTTGCTTTCTTCAAAAGATTTTTGACATGATGCATCCCACACAAACTGCACTCCTTTTCTTAACAGATTATACAGTGGCTGTATAATGGTAGCTAAATTAGGCAGAAACTTACCATAATAGTTCAACAGACCTAGGAAGGACTGCAATTGCTGCAAATTTATCGGTGCCGGGGCTTTTACAATAGCATCCACTTTGTTTTTATTTGGACTTATCCCTTTCGAAGATATAATGTGACCCAGGTAATTAACCGACTCACATACAAACTTACATTTTTCCAAGTTAATATGTACGTTATGCGCTTCTAATCGACTTAAGACTTCAAAAAGATTTTTTTCCGCATCCTCTTCCGAAACCCCGCCAATAATTATGTCATCTATATAACACCTAACGTATTTCATACGCTGAAGGATTCTATCCATTACGGATTGAAAAATTGCTGGCGCACTTTTAACTCCTAGCACAAGACGCGTATTAGCGAAAAGGCCCTTAAATGTATTAATTACTAACAATTTTCTAGACTTCTCAGTGATTGAAAGCTGCTGATAAGCTCCTTTCAAATCGATTATGGAAAAAAATTTGCAACCTGAAAGGCTTGCATAAATATCTTCAGGTAAAGGCATTGGATAATGCTGTGTCTCAATACACTTATTCAGTGTGGCCTTACAATCCACACAAATTCTTATTGTACCATCATTCTTAGGCACAATTACGATAGGACTTGCCCATTCACTAAACTCAACGGGAACAAGAATATTTTCGCGAACTAACCTATCTAATTTTTGTTCTACTTTGTCCCTTAGCTTATATGGAACACGGTATGCAGCATGGAAAATTGGTGTTACAGATTCTTTCAGGACAATCTCCGCCTCATACCCCACAACCGGACGGGTTAACTCAGATTCTAATATTTTTGGGAAACTTACTTTTATGCGATTTAAAACTTGTGCTTGGCTACTCACATTACCAATATATGAATCCATAAACTGATCCCTCCAACCAGGATAAATATGGTCCAACCACGTGCGTCCCATCAGACTTTTCCGTGGCAAATCAGCAGCAACAACAACAATAGGCAACTTCCATGACTGACCTCCAGATCTGACCTCCACCTCACAACTACCTAGCTCTTCCAACCGACCACCTGAAACCGAACAGAGATTATAACTAGACTTTAACAATTTACAATTCTTAAACTTATCTAAGTAAACAGTTTCACTCATAATAGAAGTCGTAGAGCCTGTATCAATTTCCATCATAATCGTTTGTCCATTCACCATGATTGACACCACGTGTGGTCTGTTTGCCATTTTTACGCCATTAACCATATGCATAGCTAATCTCAAGCGACACTTTCTGGCTATGTGTCCCTTTTTGTTGCACGCAAAACAAACCCACTCTTTAGCGGGACAACGGAACTCTTGGTGGTCATTTCGGCCACATCGAAAACAGTTTGACTTACTGCGGCTCAAATTTGAACTGTTGAAACTCTTTTTAGAGCCACGTGGACCCCCGTCCTGAGATGAACTCTTCGTAGTTTTTTTTTGATGATTGTAAACCGCATTTTGAGACATAGGCTGAATAGTACGTGATGCCTTTTGAGAAGCTTCGACATTAAGTGCCTGTTGACACACTTTATCAAAGGTAAGCGAGTCATCTCGAAGTAGCATCTCTTGAATTTTCTCGGTTTTGACACCCACAATGAATTTTCTCGCTTTTGACACCCACAATGAATCTGTCAGCTAAAGCGTCATCCAAAATGAGAGACTTATATTTGGCAGTTTTGGTATCCTCCTTAACATCGTCGAGAAAATCTCCGAATCGGCATGTTTGTGCCGCAGCCTTAAGACGAACAATGAATTCAGACATCGATTCACCATCTTCTTGGAAGATTTTGTTGAATTTAAACCTCTCTGCCCTTTTGTTCTCCTTTGGTGCAAAATGATCACGCAGTAAAACGAGCAGTTCTTCAAACGATTTCTCACTTGGAAGCTTTGGAATTGTTAGGGACATCAAAATTTCGTAGATGTCTGCCCCTACAATCGTGATGAACAACGGAGTACAATCTTCTTCCTTAATTCCGTTCACTTTGAAAAACTGGCGTAATCTGTCTTCATATGCCTTAAAATTACTCCCCGGAACAAAAGGCTCAATGTTTCCAACAAGGCGCGACATTTTTATTTTTTAATAACTTGCACCCGTGAATACAAAAAAAATCCTCGTCGCCAATTTTATGTTTGTTAAAACATAAATGAAAAACCTTTCCACTTACTTAATTTACTTTTTATTCGATGTTGTCTGTTCGGTGGCTGCAGAGGAAGAGAAGCCGCAAAACAAGATTCGCTTAAAACTAAGAATATAAAATATGTACATAAGTAAGAAAAAAGTAACGGAAACAAGTGGAGGGGAAAATATTCAAACCGAAGTAAATAGACTGTGTTACAGTTCAAATGCAAACGTAGATAAAGACCAAGGTGCTCCATCCGTAGCACCTTTCAACTTTAAACTGGTTCACATTATTGTTTTAATATGTAACAGATATTCTAAAGCAAGTGCAATAAACATGCTTACGGAGAAGAAAATTCTGGGGTAGGTTAGTCATGAAAATATGAACAAAATGAAGAAGGAATCTGTGAATGGCTTGGATTTCATAAATGTGAACAATGAAAAATGTGTTAAATTTATCGAAAGTAAGCATTTAAAAGTCTTTTACTTCACCGGAATCGGAAACAAGCGAAATTCTAGAGCTTATTTATTCTAAAATCCGTGGACCAATGGAACAGAAGTCACTTGGGGAAACCTATTACCTTCTGATATTTTTGGATAATTATTCGCATAAAGTTTTGTGTATGTTTTGAGATCCAAGTGTGGTGTGATAAAAACGTTTATTTTATTCTAGAATTTGGTTGGAAACCAAACTAACAAGAAGATTATTAACTTCCCATAGGAAGTTATTGTAATGGGTCCGATTTGTCAAATTGAAAATTTTGACATTTCTCGACGTTTCAAGGTCCCTAGAGTCGAAATAAAAGATTTTTAGAAAGATGTCTGTGCGTGCGTGTGTACGTACGTCCGTACGTCCGTACGTCTGTACGTCCGTACGTCCGTACGTCCGTATGTCCGTACGTTCGCGACGTTTTTTTCGTCGTCCATAGCTCAAGAACCAGAAGAGATATCGACTTCAAATAAATTTTGTTATACAGATAATAAGGCAGAAAGATGCATAAAGGGCTCTCAAGAAAATTGCGTGGGTGGTTTTTTTACCATAGCAGTTTAAAAAAAAGGTGAAAATTTTGGTTAACCCTAAATATCCCAAGAACCAATGACGCTAAAGACTTGAATTAAATTTTATGTTATATATTGTAACGTGATACAAAACAATTATATTTTTGGAAAAAAATACAATTAACGGTTTTTTTTATAAATAAAAAAAACTGAACAAAAAAATTTGTCACTTCGAAAATTTTACGACTAAAATATGATTTCATCTCCAAAACAATTTTGTGCAACGAAGAATAATGTTTTTGACATCTGATAAAATTTTGAGAAAAATCGAATTGACAGTTTTTTTACAAAAAATAATAACCTAAAAAAAAAAATAAAAAAAAGTTGGTAAAAATTGAGTTTTGACTCAAATATCTTTCCAAGACTTTGAGATATTGGCTTTAAACTACTTTTATCTTTCAAAAAATATTGTTTTCAACATTCAGTAAAATTTTGAAAAAAATAGAATTGACAGTTTTTTTTACAAAAAATTAAAAACCGAAAAAAAAATTTAACAAAAGTTGGTAAAAATTGATTTTCGACTTAAATATCTTTTCAAAAATTTGAGATTATGGCTTCTAACTAATTTTAGCTTATAAGAAATATTGTTTTCAACATTAGGAAAAATTTTGAGAAAAATCGAATTGACAGTTTTTTTTACAAAAAATAAAAACCTAAACAAAAAAATTAATAAAAGTTGGTAAAAATTGATTTTCGGCTCAAATAGCTTTTCAAAAATTAAAAATATTGGATTCAAACTTATTTTATTTCACAGAAAATATTGTTTTTTATATTCAATAATTTTTTTATAAAAATCCAACAGTCCGTTTGTTCATAAAAAAAATAAAATCTACAAAAAAATAGAACGCAAATTTGGTAAGAATTGATACATTTAGACAAACTTTTAAGCAAGACAAATCGATAGAAGGGATGGGAAGTTATCAGTGTGGGTCGCATCCCAGCCTCTTTTTATGTTTTGAATTGACAATGGAGGCGAATTTTATAATATCGCATTTGTCATTTTGTTTTTAAGCCAATGTTGGATAAGACATCAAACAACATTTGCTTTTACGGCTCAGCAAAATGGCAAAGCCGAAAGAATAAATCTTACTCTAATTAAAAAACATTTGTGGGGAGAGGTGTTATATTATGCGGCTTACTTGATAAATTGAGTGTTTGAAGATTTCAAAACACATGAGGAGATCTGATCAGGCAAAAAACAGATGTAAAGGGTGTAATAAAACTAACGCAAGATTTGAATTTGCCGCCATTTGTGCAGTGAAGTGTTGGCAACCCTGAAAAAAAAGCAATTTGACAGCTTACAGTATAGGGTTATTAAAAATGGAGCGTTACACGAGAGAACAACGTGTCTTCATTATTAAAGAATATTTCAAAAATAGTTAAAGCTTGGCGGCTGCAGTTCGAAAATTTCATACAAAATATGGTCGGAATAGTGTTTTAACTTCGTCAACTGTAAAGAGATTAATTGAAAAATTCATGGAGACTGGATCCGTTGGAGACGCCAAACAAACTGGTCGTCCAAAAACAAGCCGTTCAAATGTGAATGTCGAAGCAGTGCGTGAGAGTGTTGCTGACAATCCAGGAACCTCAATTCGACGTCGTGGACAAGAATTGCAAATTTCAAGAACCTCTCTACAGCGTATACTCACCAAAGATCTGTGTCTTCATGCTTACAAAATTCAATTAACACAACAATTGAAGCCTAATGGCCATGGACAGAGAAGAGAGTTTGTTGAATGGATTATTGAACATCAACAAATGGACCCTGATTTTTCGAGCAAAATCATCCTAAGCGATGAAGCACATTTTCATCTTGATGGCTTTGTCAATCGCCAAAATTGCCGCATTTGGGGTTCGGAGAACCCACATGTGATTGTCGAAAAACAAATGCATCCACAACGCGTGACTGTATGGTGTGGATTTTGGGCTGGAGGCATAATTGGGCCATATTTTTTTGAAAATGATGCTGGTTAAGCAGTGACTGTTACTGGTGCTCGATATCGCGACATGATTACACAGTTCTTTCTGCCAAAATTGGATGATATTGATGTGTCCAATATGTGGTTTCAACAAGACCAGCCCGTGAAACAATTCAATTACTGCATGAGACATTTCCAGGTCGTGTACTCTCTCGTTTCGGTGATCAAAATTGGCCTCCTAGATCGTGTGATTTAACACCATTAGACTTCTTTTTATTGGGTTATTTGAAATCACAAGTCTATGTCAACAAGCCCACAACCACCCGTGCATTAAAGGAGGAGATTCAACGCTGCATCAACGAAATTCAGACACAATTATGCAGAATACTCATGGAAAATTACAACAAAATAGTGCGCATGTGCATGCAAAGCCGTGGAGGCCATTTGTCCGATGTGTTATTCCATACATAACCCTATCCTATGTACTTTACGAGTCAATAAAAATATAACTATCAAAAGACTAAAAACGGCGTTTTCTATTTAATTCAAATCTTGCGTTAATTTTGGGACACCCTTTATATAGTTTGCGAGTATTTTTGTTAATAATGGTAGTGAATGTCCCTAAAGAAAAGAGGAAGAAGCTTGATGTTAAATTGATAACATGTTTGTGAGTTGGAAGACCAACCATTTGTACAGGTAAATTCTAGAAACAGAATTAATAATTTTTTGTATTTTCGAAGATTGTTCTATGAAGGCAATTGAAGAAAATCGAAATCCAAATTCTGAAGAAGAGAGGAGTAAAAACAACAATCAAGATTATTGAACCAGACTTGAACAAAATGAAGAGGAATATATTTTAAATGCAACCTTGAGAATTTGTCCGTACCTGCAAAGTCATCAAAGTGTGTTAGAAAATCAGACAGAATTAGGAAACCGACAAAATTTGATGATTATGTTAGATACCAAAATATTCAAGTGATGATAACAAAACCGATCCTCTAACCTACAAAGATCATATTTCAAGCAAAGAAGCAGACAATTGGAAAGAAGAAGTCAGTAGTGAATATGCTTCTTTACTGGTTAAAGAAACATAGAGTTAGCTAATTTATCTCCGTTTAAGAAGATACTGAGTACCAAATGGGTTTTCAAATCGAAATCAGATGTCGATGGGAAAGTCATTCGGTACAAGACTCGACTTGTGGAAAGAGGTTGTAATCAAACATTTTAGCTGCGCGTAAAGATTTGGAAATAGAACAAATGGATGCGATAACTGTATTCTTAGAAGGTTTCGAGAAGGGAAATGAAGTACTTCAATTGAAAAAATCAATTTGTGGACTGAAGCAATCTTCTCGAATATGGAACCTTAAGTTGGATAAAGCTTTGAAAGAGCTATTTCCAACACATGTAAGGAAAAGGATTTTGTCCTTGAAATTTCTTTTTGGGACTTAAGCTTTTAAGAGATAAGAAGAATGGTTTAATTTGGATTGGCCAAGATAAAAATATTTTGAAAATGATTGATAAATTTGGATAAACGTATTCAAAGGAATGTTCGACCCAAATGGACATTAATCAAAAATTAACGAAAGAGATGCCACCTCAAACTGATTTCGAACGTAAGGAAATTTACGATATATCATATCAGGAATAAATAGGTGGCCTTTTATTTATTGCACAAGAACAAGTTTGGGTTTAATAAATTAGATTTTAGTGGGGGTGTTGGAAATTCGGATGAAGAATCTACTTTATTAATTAATTATGTATGTATATTGCTTAAGCAAGTTATTGTTTATGTCTTATTATTCTTGTTACAATCTTTTACGAAATCAGTTATTTACGATCTGGAACAAATTATTTTCTTTAGATAGCTTTCCAGTACTTCAAGTATAGAAATTCTTTTTTTTAACCACATATCAAGAATGTGGAATGCTTTATCAACTTTTGTGTATATCACTGAACCAAAAAGGTACGTAAATATAATAAAAAAGTTTGTTGAGACAATGAATAAAATGATTGAGTTTGTCCAATAAACATATTAATTGTGTCAGTGAACTATCGTTTATTATTCTCCATTTCCGGGTGAAAATTTTACAAACAATTTAAAATTTTCATTTATAATCACAATAAACTGAGTTTATTGATTTTAATAAATCCATTAATAAACATAAACAACCGTTCATTATTTCCGTTTATAGTATTAATAAACCCGTTTATAGCCTTAATGAATAGAGTTTATGAATTTTAATAAATGCGTTCATTAATATAAAAAACCGTTTATTATTTCCGTTTATAATATTAATAAACCTGTTTTTAATCCCAATGAACAGAATTTATTAATTTTAATAAATGCGTTCATAAATATAAACAAATGTTTATTATTTCCGCCTATACCTCTGGTGGGGGAAGCCTCTGTTAATATCCAACTTACTTACCATTACCACTGATCCTTGCTTAGCGGCGATCGAAGTCCAACTGGTTTCTGCGGTCTGGTTCACTCTTTTCAACTTCCTTCTATTTCTTTTGCTTCTACTTCTCTTTTTCTGCTTCTACTACTTTTTTGTTGGTCTTGTTCGGTTCTACTAGGCAACCGTTTGGTAACAACATAGTGTGAATTATATCCTTGCGAATGACAAAATAACCTTTGCAAATTAATGTCACCGAGTTCTGGCCAAGTTGAGCTGAGTGTGAACACAATGCTCGGTGCAGTGACAGAATGCATGTAATTTGTTCGTGTTTTCGTTGTAGATTTGTAATGCGTCATAACAGTATTTATTTATTTATAAAAGTACTTAGCCAAAATTATTACCTTTATAGAATTAAAAACAATTATAAAAGATAGATATATTAAGCTCTAGGACTTTTACTCTTATAGAACGAGTTATAAATATAACTAAAACTCATCACTGATCATTTTACTTATTTTGACTGCAGCGTTACTGCGATTCACAAGAATTCGTATGAAATGATATGAAGTTTAGCGATATATACCTCATACAATTTCATACAAATAATGCTTTTCCGTGTCATGAAGTTTAGTTCCGCTGAATTTGAGTGCAGTGTTATCTTTATGATTTAAATTTTTTTTTGTCAAGGAATCAATTTTATTTTTGCCCAATCTTCCGCATACATTTTTTTTATATGTATGTAGGATGGAGGTTGGAATATAATATTTAACAATTTGCCTCTTAATAATGTTGTTCATTGCAACAATAAACGGTTTATTATTTTTCAATTGCCAAATTTGTATGTGTCAGTGAATAAGGTTATACAAAATAATAAACTTATTGTAAATTTGAGAATTGGTTGTGATATTGGATGAAGGTTGAGATATAATCTTTAACAATCCCTTTTCAAACATCTTGTTTATTGTCGCAATAAACGATTAATCATTTTTAATAACTTAAATGTTTGCGACAATTAATAGAGTTATTAATTTTAATAAACGGTGATAAAGTGCTTTATTTTTTATTTAATAAACGGCCGTTAATAGTATTAACAAACGACTATCAAATGCTGAAATTTTTTTTATAAACCGTTCACTCTGACAAGAAAAAGTTTGTTGTGACAATAAATAAGCAGTTAATAAACGCCGTTTTTTATATTAATGCACGTTTGTTTTTTCAGTGAACCCTTTAAGTGTCTGCAAAGTTAACGATAACAATTAAAAAAAGAGGCTGGGATGCGACCCACACTGATAACTTCCCATCCCGTCTATCGATTTGTCTTGCTTAAAAGTTTGTCTAAATGTATCAATTCTTGCCAAATTTGCGTTCTATTTTTTGTAGATTTTATTTTTTTTATGAAAAAAAACGGACTGTTGGATTTTTATAAAAAAATTACTGAATATAAAAAACAATATTTTCTGTGAAATAAAATAAGTTTGAAGCCAATATTTTTAATTTTTGAAAAGCTAGTTGAGCCGAAAATCAATTTTTACCAACTTTTATTAATTTTTTTGTTTAGGTTTTTATTTTTTGTAAAAAAACTGTCAATTCGATTTTTCTCAAAATTTTTCCTAATGTTGAAAACAATATTTCTTATAAGTTAAAATTAGTTAGAAGCCATAATCTCAAATTTTTGAAAAGATATTTAAGTCGAAAATCAATTTTTACCAACTTTTGTTAAATTTTTTTTTTCGGTTTTTAATTTTTTGTAAAAAAACTGTAAATTCTATTTTTTTCAAAATTTTACTGAATGTTGAAAACAATATTTTTTGAAAGATAAAAGTAGTCTAAAGCCAATATCTCAAAGTCTTAAAAAGATATTTGAGTCAAAACTCAATTTTTACCAACTTTTTTTTTATTTTTTTTTAGGTTATTATTTTTTGTAAAAACACTGTCAATTCGATTTTTCTCAAAATTTTATCAGATGTCAAAAACATTATTCTTCGTTGCACAAAATTGTTTTGGAGATGAAATCATATTTTAGTCGTAAAATTTTCGAGGTGACAAATTTTTTTTTTCAATTTTTTTGATTTATAAAAAAACCGTTAATTGGATTTTTTTCCAAAAATATAATTATTTTGTATCACGTTACAATATATAATATAAAATTTAATTCAAGTTTCTAGCGTCATTGGTTCATGAGATATTTAGGTTTAACCAGAATGTTCACCTTTTTTTTAAACTGCTATGGTAAAAA
The DNA here is from genome assembly GCA_920104205.1 of Eupeodes latifasciatus. Lineage (NCBI taxonomy): Eukaryota > Metazoa > Arthropoda > Insecta > Diptera > Syrphidae > Eupeodes > Eupeodes latifasciatus. The sequence goes on from OV049924.1 coordinate 30,403,976, forward strand.
AACCACCCACGCAATTTTCTTGAGAGCCCTTTCTGCATCTTTCTGCCTTATTATCTGTATAACAAAATTTATTTGAAGTCGATATCTCTTCTGGTTCTTGAGCTATGGACGACGAAAAAAACGTCGCGAACGTACGGACGTACGGACGTACGGACGTACGGACGTACGGACGTACGGACGTACGGACGTACAGACGTACGGACGTACGGACGTACAGACGTACGGACGTACGGACGTACAGACGTACGGACGTACGTACACACGCACGCACAGACATCTTTCTAAAAATCTTTTATTTCGACTCTAGGGACCTTGAAACGTCGAGAAATGTCAAAATTTTCAATTTGTCAAATCGGACCCATTACAATAACTTCCTATGGGAAGTTAAAAAATAAAACATTATTAAATATTAGAGGATTTAACAGATTTCAGGGGCCTGAAGATACTTAACTTAACGTTTTATTATTTAGTTGTTATGATCCTTTTTATAAGTTATTTTTCTGTCCTAAAGTCGTAAAAAGCCACACAGTTATTTCGATAGTTTGTAGCAAGACGAACATAAGTAAATATCAAAAAATCAAACACTACAAAATCTCCCATTGTGACCCTGAGTTCTGAGAGTGTTTAAGCTTCTCCACTGCAGTTAGAACACCAAAAACTGTTTTGGGTCCACACTCTCTATATAGCACCTCTCAAGATCGTCCGTTCACACATTTAAGTGTAAATAAATCATCTAACGATACTTAACCGTAATCATCTCGCATTCATGGCAAATTTATTTCTATATAGCTATATTCCCACAAAAGTTAAACGTAAACATTATTATATGTAATCCCCTTTGGTATTTTTTTGTTGTTGTTGTTTGAGTATTTTTGTATCCTTATTTTTCTGTTTTTTTTTTTTTTTTTTTTTTTTGTGGCTACAGCTCTATGTACATTCGCTCATCGTCAGCTTCAGTAAGTAAGTTGAAGCTTGGAAGCTTGGAGGACGTGTGATTATGGCACTTTGTGTGCAAAAGGATACACTTCAATATGTGCTGTAGCTTTATACATACGAGTAGCTCGTTCATCCAAAGGCAAAGGCTGTTCTTTGCTTTCATTTTAACCTCTGCTTACTCTTATTATATGTATTTTTTCTCACCACCCACATGGCCGTCGTAAAGTACCAACCTACACGCAAGAGCATCTTTATATAAATATACCGCTGGTACTTAAGCTTTAATTCCACGTTAACTCTACCTACACCTACCCTACATGTGAGTCGAATTGAAACCATTTGAAAAGTTTTCTTTTTTTTCCAAATCGAGAAAAAGAAGAAAATACAACCCGCACAGTGCCATGTAAGGCGGGTGAAGGACCCTGATGGCTATTGCAGGACGAACGAGTATATATATGAGCAGAAGCATCAGATGCTGATTTAAGTCTGTCCAGTGTGCAGTGTCCAGTCCATGTAGTACAGACTTCATACTCCCCAGTTCCAATTCCAATTCCAAGTGAATTGCTTTCTGATGGACACAGAGGCTGGTCCAGAATTCTTTATCATTTAAGGATAATATTATTTCTAATCACTCTTCAAGAGAATGACGTTTGTTGAGAGAGAATAAGACCTTATACACGACATGAGGATGATTTGATAGGGTTTTTTTTTGTGTGAAAAAAAAAAGAATGAGGACTTCTATTTCATTCAATTATGAAAAAGTCCTCTCAAAGAGTGCATTAAATTGCGACATTTTGAACATTGGTTCTATAGTTCCTCTATGGTTGGTACATATCTATCTGTAACTTTGTGATGAAGTTTCATTCGAAAGAATAAATTGGACAGATAAAACAATTTACTTTTCCCATATATTGTAACTAGAGTGAAACATTTCATGGAGGGAAAGAGGTAAAAAGAATGAAATATAAGCTGAAATACAATGTAAGGTTTAAAAGTTTATAGCTAAAGAATTAAAATGGGTTAACCAGACAAAAGGGTTAGATTAAATTGAGTTTACTTTGTATTCTATGTTTTTGACTATATACTCAAAAAAACTTAAATTGGAGTAGGTTTTTATAATATTGAACGCATCGTCACTTCGTATGACACTATGTTATGACTCCGCCTGTACTTGAGCGAGTTAGTGATTCCATGGGACCTATCTGTCGAGAGTCCTAAAAGATCTCAATATATTAGAAGAGGTGTTCTTCAACGCTTACAAAACCACTGCGTAAGCTTTTCCATTTGTCCTACTCCTCAGGTCTCGTTTCGAGCGGATGGAAAACAGCATTTGTCAAGACCATCCCTAAAAAAGGAAAATCTTCCTCACCTTCTAATTATCGACCGATTGCATTGATGTCCCTTCTTTCCAAGGTGATGAAAACGCTGATTAATTATCAGCTCAAGAAATATCTCAAAGATCGAAAGCTTCTTAATGACCGTCAATACGGCTTCCACAGCAATAGGTCCACTGGTTCTTTTCACCAAATAACAGTGGAGCAAATCTTTACATCACTTTGGGGAATGTAAGATTATTGCACTTGATTGCAGGTTCTCTTATCGAAAATGCGTGCTTTCGGTTTTCATGAATCCCTCCTTCATTGGATTAGTAATTAGCAGGGCCGGACAAAGCATATGTGCAAGATGTGCAAATGCACAGGGCGCAAAATTCTGGGGGCGCATTACCAGGAGTAAGAAAATGTAATCTGATCTTGCACAAACAAACATGTACTACTATTTGCCATTTTTTTAATCACAACTGTCCTAAGTTATCTTTTGCGCACTAACTAACATCACTTTCATTGTTGCATTCAATAAATATTTAACTCAAGATATCGCAGAACTAAAAATCCTACCTACCTAATTTCCAAATATTTCACCCTGTTCGTACAAGAGAAAAAAACAAAAAATCTCAACATAAAAAAGTTCCATGCCATCTCCTATGTGTCATGCACACTGAGTCCCAAAATTAACGCATAGAGAGTATGACAAAGCAAAATATTTATTCATATTGAATCATATGGGCTAGAACGTGCAAGTTTTGTATCATGCACCGTACCTCTGTATGTGAGTTCTCATCTACAAAGAAAACAACAAAAAAAAAATATTGCACACTGTATCTGTGTAAGAGTTAAGTGGAGATGAAAATTTTAATAGAATGGAAAAGGAGCCGTACGGTGACCATATTTTAGGAGACAAAATAATGAACAGTACCCAAAAAATGAAAAATGTTGACCAGTTTTCAAGATTTTTTTTAATTAATAATAATAAATTATAATATATAAATAAATAAAATAGTATAATTAGGTATATGTATTTATAAAATAAACAAAAAAGGCACTTTCATCGATAATAAACAAAACAAACATAAAAGTAACACACATTTTTTTAGTCTCTAACTTATTTACAAAAAAAATAAACAAAACCTTAAACTCTTTTATATCATATTGGCTAAAAAAACAATTTTGACATTGAATTACAATATATTAATATTGTTAAAATAAGTACTTTTCGGAAGAATACATTATTTTATTAATTCTGGCTTTACTTTTTAATAATTATTAAATTCGATGCAATTTAATTCATATTTGAATTTGCAAATTAAAATGGACCTGGTTGTTTCAATTTTCATATTGTTTTTTTCGTTTGTCCATACATTGTTTAAAATTGATAAAACTCTCTCTATAGGAGCATAAGACCCAGGAAGGCATAAACAAAACTCTACGATTTTTGCAATGTTTTCATACTGTATCATTTTTATTTTATCCAGCACTCATTTGGCTCTCCTTCCATTCAAAAAATTTTTCTGAAGAAACATAATTTTGTACACACTAAAACTCGTCGAAAACATCAGTGTCATTAATTGAAATATTGCTTCTCTTTTTCATAATATACATTAAACTCAACTCCACTTTGTCCCAGGAAGGAGTGTAATTCTTAGTCTTCATTTATTTTTGGAGTAAACGTTTTTTTCAAGAATGCAATAATTTCAACAGTCGGAGTGCACTCTCAAAATTATTTATGGAAAATGCCATAAAGTCCAAATGGAAAAAAGATGAGTTTCATTCACATTCCCTGAAAGTTATTTTTACCATTGTCATGGTCAGTAAAACTCAATGGTAAAATTAATTTCCAGTGGTGAAAGTCATCCTGTGCGCAAGTGTAAGCCTATTAGTTTAACTTCCCCTGTATGTTAGGATGTATAATATGATTTGAATTTTGTAAATGTGAGATTAGGAATTGTTCCGAAGAAGAAAGACAACGAATTATGATGTAAGGGTACGTTTTTATTAATGGTTTAATGGTTTTCATGCTTAGACTTTCCTCAAAGAAAAAAATCATAAAATAATGAACAAATAATGAGCAATTTCTAAAATAATGAACATTTTTATATTTTCCGACACACAATAATGCATAATGAACATTTTCTTATAATATAAATAATGAACTGTTCATTATAATAATGAGCAGATGGTTTTTTGTTTTAAAGTTAATGACTGTTGTAACGGCTACTTTTAATGTATATCTAGTCTGGTGCAGAATGCAGATTGTTTCAATTGTTTTTTCGCTTTGTTGGTTAATTAAGATTAAATAAAAAGCTATCGCTTTTTAATAGAAGTGACGTATTTTGTGACAAGACAAGACCGGAAAATGACTGACTCAGTTGATTTTAGACAAGCTTGAATTGCATTGAATTTTAATAAGTAACTGTCAAAGCCAAAGTAATGATAATAGTTCGAATATGAAAGGAAAAGAAGCGGGTGTTCAGAATCGAATTCGAATCCTAGAACCAAGAGCATTTTTCGTTGCTCGCATTCCTTAAATTTAATGGTTAATGATGCTGCTCGGTGCTCATTATACATATATGTATTTAAATTTTTTGATACAATTCAATGTTTGTATAACTTTTTTTCAAGTTCCACAACGAGGTGGGATATTTATAAGAAATACTTACTTTGAAACCCCTTATAGAAATAAGAAAATTAACAGGCGAAAAACATTGCAGAATCGTTAGGAAGTAAAATCCTTGATTTTACATTTATTTGCTGCCTGCTTATTTGGTTTGATATTTAAAAAAATATAAAAAAAAACTAGTAAATATTTGCAAAGTCCGTCCAATAATCTGTCAACTGGCATAAAAGTTTTAGAAAATACAAAAAACAGTTTGATCTTAATGCGTTCCGATGAAAAATTGTATGAGTAGATATGTTAAATATTAACCCAGCGTATTGCTAGTTCTCTAGAAATACCAAATATGTTTCCTGAAGCTTAACCATTGCGATCTCAACGGAGAAAAAGACTTTATGCTGATGAATGCCCGGAAACTATTTTAGACCCGAAGCAAAGGTTTAAAGTAGATTTTTTTTTCCAACATACTTGATCAAGCCATTCAATCAATCAGTATCAATTTTTAATTTTTAAGTAACATAAGCGAATGTTTAAAAAATAGAATAGAAAGTGCTTCATGCTCTAATTTGCAGAATGTTTTAACATTAGGTAGTTTTGAAGATTTAGATGGAATTGTTTCAAGAGTTAACCGTAATATCCCCACCACAAAGCTCAAGTTTAGATGTGTTAAATTTTATTTTTAGTTCAAACATTGAAGATTTTGCTCCGAATTTAGTAATTGCTCTCCAAATCCTTAATGCAATCCCGGTCACGGTAGCTTCAGGAGAACGTAGTTTTTCTAAACTTAAAATTGTTAAAAATGATCTTATCTATATTGTCTATTGAAAAGGAATAATTAAATTCTTTACACTTTGATGATCTCATTTCTGAATTTGCAAAATGTAAGACCAGAAAAGTAAGTTTCCAAGTTTAAACGTTTCCCATCTGCTCATTTCTCCGCTGCGTTTTAGTTTATGGTATAGGCCTGGGGATACCTCAATGAAAAAAACGCATTGAAAGTCTACCTCCTGCATAATGTGGGAAAAGCTTATGCTTGTGTATCAGTTTATGTGTGAAAATATAAAATAGGGGCGCTTTCTACAAATCTTGCACAAGGCGCAAGTTTGGCTGGGGCCGGCCCTGGTAATTAGCAATTACCATTCGGATCGTTCAATATACAAGTACTATTGGATGGGTTGAAGTCTGAAAACCACAAAATAAATGCTGGTGTGCCCCAGGGGTTTGTTCTATCTCCAACACTCTTTCTCATTTTTATTGATGATCTTCTGTAACATCTAATCCAATACAATGTTTCGCTCGCAATGGTACTCTTAGCTTTTCATATTAGTTTTCAGACTCACATCCCTCTTCTTCGGATGTGGAACTGGAACGACAAAACATGATAAGCTTATTAAATTCCGACCGCTTGGAATTTAATACTTTTTAAACCCAATGCTATCTTGTATCGCTAATGAATGAGACTGAACATCTCGGTAGGTGTGTCACCAACTACCTCTTGGGGAACCATAACATACTAGATGTGACCGAAAAGTCAGCAAGAGATTTGGGTTTCTTAAGGCGATGCAAAAATTTGTCTCTCCTTCTGATCGGGCTATTATCTACAAGCATTATATACGTCCAAAGCTTGAGTATAACTCCCATTTTTATGCTAGTGCTCCTGCAACTTACTTAAGCCTCTTAAACAGTATTAAACGTAGAGCATTTAAGAAGGGGAGACAAATCATCGTTAGTTTCTTAACGTCTATTTAACATCGTCGTAAAGTTTCTTGTCTAACCCTTTTTTACCGTTTTTTAACATCCCATAGGAAGTTATTGTAATGGGTCTGATTTGTCGAATTGAAAATTTTGACATTTCTCGACGTTTCAAGTTCCCTAGAGTCGAAATAAAAGATTTTTAGAAAGATGTATGTGCGTGCGTGTGTACGTCCGTATGTCCGTACGTTCGCAACGTTTTTTTCGTCGTCCATAGATCAAGAACCAGAAGAGATATCGACTTCAAATAAATTTTGTTATACAGATAATAAGGAAGAAAGATGCAGAAAGGGCTCTCAAGAAAATTGCGTAGGTTGTTTTTTTACCATAGCAGTTTAAAAAAAAGGTGAAAATGTTGGTTAACCCTAAATATCTCACGAACAAATAACGCTAGAGACTTGAATTAAATTTTATATTAGGTATATATTGTAACGTTATATTAAATATATTTTTGGAAAATAATACAATTAACGTTTTTTTTATGAATCGAAAAAACTGAAAAAAAAATATTTAAATCGAAAGATTTACGAACAAAAAACGATTTTATCTTTAAAACAATTTCGTGCAACGAAAAATAATGTTTTTAACATCAGGTAAAATTATTAGAAAAATCGAAACAAAAAACGATTTTATCTTTAAAACAATTTCGTGCAACGAAAAATAATGTTTTTAACATCAGGTAAAATTATTAGAAAAATCGAATTGATAGTTTTTTTTTATAAAAAATTAAAACCTATAAAAAACATTACTCAAAGTTGGTAAAAATTGATTTTCAACGTAAATATCTTTTCGGAAATTTTTTAATTATGATTTCCAACTAATTGTATCTTATAAGAAATATTATTTTCAACATTTGGTACAATTTTGAGAAAAATCGAATGGACAGTTTTTTTTTTATAAAAATTAAAAACTTTAAAGAAAATTTAACAAAAGTTGGTAAAAATTGAATTTCGACTCAAATATCTTTTCAAAAATTTGAGATTATGGCTTGCAACTAATTTTTACTTATATGAAATATTGTTTTCAAAATTTCGAAAAATGTTGAGAAAAATTCAATTGACAGTTTTTTACAAAAAATAAAAACCTACAAAAAAAATTAATAAAAGTTGGTAAAAAATGAATTTCGACTGAAATATCTTTTTAAAGCTTTAGGATATTGGCTTTAAACTACTTTAATCTTTCAAAAAATATTGTTGTCAACATTCTGTAAAATTTTGAAAAAAATCGGATTGGCAGTTGTTTTACAAAAAATGAAAAACCGAAAAAAAAATTAACAAAAATTGTTAAAAATTGATTTTTGACTCAAATATCTTTTCAAAAATTTGAGATAATGGCTTCTAACTAATTTTAACTTATAAGAAATATTGTTTTCAACAATAAGACAAATTTGGAGAAAAAGCGAATTGACGGTTTTTTTTACAAAAAATAAAACCCTAAAAAAAAATTTATAAAAGTTGGTAAAAATTGTTTTTCGACGTAAATATCTTTGCAAACATTTGAGACATTGGCTTCTAACTAATTTTATCTTTTAAGAAATATTGTTTTCAAAATTCTATTAAATTTTGAAAAAAATCGAGTGGATAGGTTTTTTTTCCAAAAAATAAAAACCTAAAAAAAACAATACTAAAACTTGTAAAAATTTACTTTCGACTCAAATAGCTTTTCAAAAATTACAAATATTGGCTTCAAACTTATTTTATTTCACAGAAAATATTGTTTTCGATATTCAGTAATTTGTTTATAAAAATCCAACAATCCATTTTTTTTTATAAAAAAATTAAAACCTACAAAAAATAGTATACGCAAATTTTGTAAAAATTGATGTTCGGTTCTTTATATCTCTCAAATTAATTTCATTCATCCAATTTGTAAAAATTTTAGAAATGCTACTTAAATTGGTAAAAATTTGTTTTCGACTAAAAATCTATTTAATAAAACTAGATTTTTAAACTAAACTATTTCTTTATATGAAAAATATTGTTGGTAATTTTAAAATTTTTAAGAATAATTCAACTGTAAACTTTCTTAACCCAACATGAAAACCTATAATCTTTTAAGCAAGACAAATCGATGGAAGGGATGGGAAGTTATCAGTGTGGGTTGCATCCCAACCTTTTTTTTTTAACGGTTTATGCTCTAGATAAATAGCAAGCTGCATTCTTCCCCTTAAACAGTTCAACAGCAATCTAGGAATCATCGCGCTCATTAGTACAGTATACCCTTGAGCCAAACTTCGGTCGTACTGTCAAAAACAGATACTCGTTATTAAGGCGTACTACGCGAATGTGGAATGAACGACCACACTCTGTTTTTCCTAATCATTGCAATATTTAGGAATTCAAAACTTATGTGCACCGACAAATCCTCTCTCCTTTGTTCTTATGTCAAGGGAGTTCTGTAAATATCCAGTGAAGTCAGGCGATTTCAAGGGGGTCTGAAAATACAAGAAAGTATTAAAATATGGAGACATTTCTGCAGATTTCAAGGAAGATCTTAAAATATGAAAGAATATTTTACAATACCAAGGGAATATTTGAAATATGGAGGAAAGTTTCTAAATTTCAAGAAAGGTTTGGAGATTTCTATAGAGGTCTTGAAATATCATGGGAAGTGTAAAGTGGTAGGTCCTTAAATTTCCATGATAGTTTCCTGGAGTGTCTGGAGATTTCAATTGAGGACACATAAATGCAACTAAAATTTTAAAGTTTTCGGGATAGCAGTTTATTTTTATGAAAATTATATAAATAACACTTTAAAGTGTTATATAATAATATAATACAATCACTGCGTTAAGAAAACCATGTTGAAAAAAATTCGGAATATTCCAATATTATTTCTTGCCTGCATAATTGTCTTTATGTTGACCTTCAACCTATACGATAATATTTCCAATAAACATATGTACATTATTTCACTTTATTTAACATTAATAAACAATTGAGAAAACAAAATGAAGTCTCAATAAACTCTGTAAACAATCAATCATCGTTTTGTATGTATGAAAAATCATTTAAAGTCATACAATAAAATTCAAGGTTAAATATCATGAAGGATGACAAAGCAAATTTCACGACCTTTAAAAAAACATACAAATACATACAATATACATACATAACATACACTCAAAATCTATATAGAATATAGCAGAAATCAAGGCGTCCAATAATTTTTAAGTTAATTTTTGAAAAATTTGAAAAAAGTTACAACAGGAGTAAGAGAAATAACTTCTAAGAAAATCCTTTTTTTTATAAACATTCCACAGTACAAGACATTCACAACTTCTGAATGAATAACTTGAATTTTCCATAATAATTTTTGTTACTTTAGATATAGTGTTTTTAGTTTGTTAACGTTTAATAATATTAAGTTGAACATTGTTTTAAGTTTAAGAAGAGATTTGTTACAAATGTTTCTATTTGATAATAAGTTTACAGATTTCTTGAATATTTTGTAACAATAGTCGCATTTGCTTTCCTCTAAAGTGACCAGGTTGCTGCAGAACCGGATGTAAGCACAATGGGATCCTTAGGCGAAACAAATAATTCATTTTTGAAATTTAAGGTCTTTTAATAAATTTTCGAAGATGTTAATTGAAATTGTTAGCAGTTATTTTTGTAGATTATAGTGCTATGGAAATAAGAACTTAAAAAACGGGTGGGATGGGATGCGACTCACATTGATAACTTCTCTTTGATGCCCTTCAAAATTTGCAAATGATATTTTTTGTAAACTGAATTTTAAGTGTTATTTTAATTTTTACATTTACATAATTTTTTAAGAAAAAACAAAATACGAAGAACTCAAAATCCTGAAAATCTAAAATTTAAAAAATTTATGAAAACTAAAATTCGAGCAGTCGCGGGAGTGAATTATCGAAAAATGATGTTAGTAGGTACATATCCTAAAATCCAAAATCAATTTTTAACTAATCTAAGACTTCGAATGTTTAAGTAAGTTTATCTTATAAATATTCAAATGCCATTTAATTTCTCAAAAAACCTAAACTTATTACATTTTTTCAGAAAATTGTTAAAGCTTTTTGTTTTAAATTAATTTTGTGTATAGAAAGATTTTAAATATATTTTGTGATGGCGCTCTTGTCGTCGGGGGTTAGTTGTAGACATTCAGTCAAACCACACAAAAGAAAGCAGCTTTGCTGTGTTCTCAGCAGTGTTGCCAGCTCGAAATCGGGAATCTAGTCAGATCTGACTTGTTGGCTGGATTTTGATTATTTAAATCTAGTCAAAAAAAAAACAGTTAAATATAATTAAAAACAAAAAACAGTCAAAAATCCAGTCGAATAATAAAAACATTTTAACAAACAAATTACATATTTTATTCCGTTTTATAACAAAAACTATAATAGAAAAATTAACAAAAAATAACTTATTTTCTATAATTCACATAATATAATGTACCTACTCATATTACTAAATTTATGATAATAAGAGTAATTCTTTTCAGGTAATCAAAATATACGAATATTCTTATTCCGAATCGGAACTCGAGGTATTGTTTTCCGTATCAATATTTTGGTAAATTACATTTGTTCCAATTTTGTTCGTAGCTTCATTTGGAATGATGAAATTATGGCAACATTTTACCCCTCGCAAATTGTTTCTTATAATTAAAATAGTATTTGTTGAAATTAAATGCAACCTGTTTCTTTGCTTGGTTTTGACCAAGTTTAATTGGCTAACTCAGCGTTTGATATTGGCAATACCAATATCGAAATAGCGAACTTTGCCAACTCTTTAAAAAGATTTTCTCCACTACCATGTTTATAAGATGAAACTTCACACCAAAAAAGTACTGTTTCCTCTATGTTGTTCCATCTTACAAAGTTTAGATTGTCCCATTGACTAGAAATTTTGTCAGCTAAAATCGCCTCGACATTCATTGCATTCAAAACAGGTTGCAGTTGCAGGGAGGACTTATTTTGCGAAATGCATTCGCTTACCGAAAGCATTCTTATCTGCTTTAAAATGTTAAGATTTTTTGGCACTCTCTGCTGCAACTCTTTTACTAGCTTTATAATAAAATGTTTACAGTTTTATCTAATACATCAATATATTCCTTGTTTACTTCCAAATTTAATTCTAATTCATTTAGTTTTTCTTTGCGTTCGACTCCAAGGTAAGGCTTTGTTTGTAGCTTTAAGCAACTTATGTCTAAATCAGGACTAAATTCATAATCACAGTTGGGCATACTAATTTTTTTGATAAGCATTAATATGAGAAGTTCCAAATCACCCAAAACATTAACAAATTAGTCAAAATGGCAACAGTGGTTCTCAACCGCGTTCGTGCTGTCCTCAGACTACAGCGAACGTTGAATTGGCAACACAGAAAAGAAAGAAGACAGAAAAGGAGAGGTTAAATAAAAGACGATTGTTTAAAATTTAATAAATTAGATATACATACATATGTAAATATAAAGTTTATTAAGACAAAATTTGAAGTTAAATCTAAGTTACAAAGCGAAATTGGCAGGACGCAGGTGAAAACAAAAGAATGGCAAGTGAAAAAATAGCAAGTAAAAAGAAGATTTGACAATTTAAATCCGCGCCATGGCCCGCGACCGCGATGTATAGCTCTTAGGAACCTAAGGAACGGTGGGAAACCGACCGTCGTCGCCCTTATTACCCAAAACAAAAACAACAAAAAGCAGAATTTATTTAAAAGTATGCGAACTCTTGTTTGGATAGACTGTTGAATCACGCTTGCCACTTGAAAAAAAATTGCATGACCAAAGCTGAAAATAAAAATGACCAATCGTACTATAAAAGGACCAAAATAATTTGTGTCCGCAATGGCTTTTAACTACCCATAGAAAGTTTTTGTAATCGGTCCGATTTTTTGAATTGAAAATTTTGACATTTCTCGACGTTTCAAGGTTCCTAGAGTCTAAATAAAAGAATTTTAAAGAGAGAGATGTTTGTGCGTGCGTGTGTACGTACATACGTTCGGGAAGAATAACGTTTTTGACATCTGGTAAAATTTTGAGAAAATCGAATTGACAATTTTTTACAACAAATAAAAACTTTAAAAAAACAATAGTAAAACTTGGTAAAAATTTACTTTCGACTCAAGTATCTCTTCAAAAATTAAACAAATATTGGCTTTAAGCTAATTTTATTTCATAGAAAATATAGTTTCCGACATTCCGTAAATTGTGCATAAAAATCCAACAGTCAGTTTTATTCATAAAAAATTAAAATCTACAAAAAATTGTACGCAAATTCTTCGAAAATTTGGTAAAAATTGGTTTTCTACTGAAAATCTCGTTAACAAGAACAGATATTGAAATCAAACTATTTCATCATACTCAAAATATTGTTGGTAATTTTTAATTTTTTTTAGAATAATTCAACTAACAACTAGGAAATCACGAAAGCCCACAAACCTTTTAAGCAAGACAAATCGGCAGCCATGGCGCGATTTTTGTTATTATTCTTTAATGTTTTTCTGTTTGATGTTTTGTTTTGTTTCATTTTTGTTCCCACGAGTAGGGCGGAAAGACGGTCAGCCCCGGCAGAGCCGCTTGCCGGGGTAAGGCAGAAATATGACGGACCTTGCCACAGCATCCGAAAGAGCTCGTTAATGGCTGGTTTATCCCCCAGCCTTTCATTCTTCGGCACGGTTTTCGTACAAGTACGCTCACACCACCACTGAAATTAGGAACCTCTAAACTATGATTGAATTGGGTTTCCGAACGTTGCACTATTGAGGAGCTACAACAATTCGGCTATCCAACTCAACCTTAGCTAATCACCATCCTGCCAAAAACGCACAGGACTTCTGTGGTGATCATTGCCCGCCTGGCACCCACTTGGAGGGTTTGAATGAGGATTTTGCCAAGCTAAGAAAGGCTGTTGAGCCTACTCAGAGGTGTGAACGTGTTGGCAACCCTGTGGTTGCCACTAGTAGCGGGAGTCCTTCTCCCTCTACTAGCCGCAACCTATACTTGAAGGAAGTACCCGTCAGTGGAACAGCTGTGACGCTCGGCTGTCCCAAGGGCGGCAATTCCACACAACACCCCCTCCCCGCTCCTGCTAGGACGTCGCAAGCGACCCCAAGAAGGGACACCCTATCCGGAGAGACAAAATCTGCGACATGTGGAATTGTCTCAAAAGGTGGGGGCACACCCCGATTGGTATCGGTAGCGACGAATTCTGATGGTGGACCCACAACTGTGTCACACGGACATAGCTCTGGGTCGGCCAGCAAGAAGTCCAGGAAGTCACTAGCCAAACGAGACCAACGCAATGCTGAGAGGATTCTAGCCGCAGTCGGTGTCATACCGGCGGCGGAAAGAACCCCGGAGCAAACGCGTAAACTCGAGTGGGCTAGTGGCTTTCTTAGCAATATCACCAAACAGACCTGCAGCGACTCAACATCAAAGCGCAATAGGTCTTTCGAGGGCGACAAGCCCGAACCAAAAAGGCAGAAGGTGCATTCAAACAGCACAACAGCCTTCAATAAGGATCTTTCCTTTAGCGACGCGCTAAAAGGTAAGATCATAGCAGCGGTCATTGACAGGGGTCATGTGGATGGCAACATCTCTCATGATCAATGGGCAAACGTCAGGGCTCACCTCGGTTTCAGATTTTTATCTGTCATCGAGGAGAATCCGGGACCTCTCCCAGACACAGCCGATGCAGGATGGTACCAAAATCGTATCAAACTCATCGCCTGTGGTGATCAGAGATCTTTCGATCTATACAGGGCTGCTGTCAATGGCTTGCCAGAAGTCTGGCCGGGTGCCAAGCTCGAGGTTGTTGCAAGGGAGAATATTCCTTGCCGGCCAAGAGCACGTATAATAGTCCCGGCTCTACACAACTGCCCAGATATGATCATGAAATTGATCAAAACAAGTAATCCAAACCTGCCTACGCACGACTGGAAATTCCCAAAGGTTGAGAAGGAGACAGTGGGTCACTATAGATCAGCTCTCGTGTTGATCAATAGGGAATCACTGGATCCACTGGCCGCGACCAAAGGCGTGATTAGGTATGGTTTCGATGAAATCGTGATCCGTATATACAAAAAAGACGAAGATTTGCTTAACACGCCCCCGACAGAAGCCCCTTCAGCGGAAGGAAACGCTTCATTACCACCAATAATGGAGGTCGATGCAACACCACAAGTGGAACCATCGACCTCCACAGCCCCAAACAAGCCATCCGACGTGGAGGCTAAACCTACAGTCGACAGTAACTCCGACATGGAGACTGAAGACGCCACCTTAGGCACCACTCTGAGTGAGGAAGACCTACTTCACTCCTCCTCAGACGATGAAAACGCCGATAAAACAGTGGTGGAGGTTAATCTGACTAATAGTAGCAATGCTGCGATTAGTACAGATTAATCTCCATCACGCCATCATGGCCACAAACAACCTAACACTCCGACTGCACACAAACAAGGATGACATCGTCTTGATACAGGAGCCGTGGGTCTCAAATTCCATCATCAGAGGCCTCAGGACTCCTGGTTACAAGCTACTGTATGCATCGGAGAAAGGTGAACCAAGGTCATGTATGTTAGTAAAAAATGACTTAAATGTATTTTTACTCCCCAATTACAGCGACAAGGACACAACCACCGCTGTCTTAACAACGGATAAAGCCACCTACTGGCTCATATCCTCCTATCTTGGCCACGACAGCCCAATTCCAGGTGACACCTTGAGGAAGGCAATTGCGGACGCGCAGTCGAAAAAAGTTGGTCTCCTAATTGGATCGGACGCTAACGCTCATCACACGGTATGGGGTAGCTCTGACATAAATGAGAGAGGTGAGTCCTTATTTGATTACTTACTAAGCACTAACCTACTCATAAGTAATATTGGTAATGAACCCACTTTTGTAACCAAGAATAGGAAAGAGGTACTTGATATTACACTTACCTCTGACTCGATCTACAATCTGATTTCAAACTGGCATGTCTCAAAAGAAAATTCCTTCTCTGACCACAAGTACATTCAGTTTGAGCTCAGAGATGTGGCAAACATATCTACGGGTTTTCGCAATCACCGGAATACAAACTGGGAACGATATAGGGAGGTACTAACACAATTACTTGATTACAACCTTCTTAAAAGCTCCTCCAGTAAAGATGAAATAGATCTTTCTGTGAATCATCTCACTGAAGCCTTCAATGAATCAATGAAAATTTCATGCCCTGTAACCATTTTAAAGGGAAAAAAGAAACCTCATTGGTGGCGTAAAGAACTAGAACCATTCAGAAAGAGTTGTCGCAAACTCTTCAATAGATCTAAATACACTAGATCTTCTTCTGACTGGGACTTATACAAACAAGCTCTAAAGCAATATAAAAAAGAATTAAGGAAGAGTAAGAGGTCTTCTTGGAGAAACTTCTGTGGCAAAATAGAAAACACTTCAGAAGCCTCAAGACTCAGAAAAATTCTCTCAAAAAGTCCAACAATACCCAGTGCTTTAAAGACAGATGCAGGCACATGGACTACCACAGATGAAGAATCTCTTAATCTGCTATTAGACACCCACTTTCCAGGTAGCTCTAACATACTTAACGACTTAACATCAGAGTCTCAAGCTTCTACAAGCGATTTAGTTGATCTAATAACGCGGGAAAAACTGCAATGGGCCATAGATAGCTTTGATCCATATAAATCTCCAGGACCAGACGGAATCATCCCGGCCGAACTACAAAAATGCTCAGACATGATCATTCCACCATTGGAAATCATTCTGACAAGCTGTTTAAGGCTGAGATATATTCCCAAAGCCTGGAGAATGGCAAAAGTAGTCTTTATTCCTAAAGCAGGGAAACCCTCCCACGTTAACCCTAAAGATCTACGACCAATCAGCCTATCATCCTTCCTTCTTAAAACCTTGGAAAGATTGATTGAAATTTACATCAGACATAACCTAAGACCATGTCTCATTTCCACAGCTCAACATGCTTACTCTAAGGGAAAATCAGTAGAAACAGCACTTCATTCGCTGGTTCGCAGTATTGAATACTCCCTCGAATACAAAGAATATAACCTAGTAGCTTTCCTAGATATTGAAGGAGCTTTCAACAACGTCAGTTACCAGGCGATCACGACAGCAATGGAAAAGCTGCAATTAAAGAAACCACTCATAGATTTTATTAGTCTCATGCTCAAAAGCAGGACAATAACTTCAAGCATGAGAAGCTTTACTACCACCAAATCGGTGCATCAAGGTACCTCCAAGGAGGGGTCCTTTCGCCTCTCTTATGGAACATGGTAGTAAACGACCTTCTAACATCATTAGAAGCAGATGGTTTCAGGGTGATTGCCTATGCTGACGACGTTGCAATATCTGTATCTGGAAAACACTCCCAAGTTCTCGCGGAACTCCTACAAAATGCCTTGAACAGGCTAACAAAATGGGCTAAGCAATGTGGCCTGGACGTCAATCCACATAAAACAGAACTAGTACTCTTTTCAAGAAGGTACAAAATTCCTCAGCTCAGCCCACCCAAGATTAAAGGAATACCATTAAGGTTTTCCGACCAAGCTAAATATTTAGGCCTCATTTTAGACAAAAAACTAAATTGGAAGGCAAATATTGATAAAAGAGTAAAAAAGGCTACTATAGCGCTTTTTACTTGTAAAAAGGCCATAGGATCAAAATGGGGCTTCTCCCCAAAAATAACCCACTGGTAATTAGACCGATACTCACTTATGGAGTTGTCGTATGGTGGACCGCACTGGACAAGATGGTAAATCTAAATAAGTTCATCAAGGTCCAGCGGTCAGCAGGTATGTGCATCACAGGAGCACTTCGCTCAACACCAACTGCAGCCCTGGATGTGCTTTTAAACCTAACACCTCTTGACATCTTCTCCAAAATGGTGGCAGCCAACTCATGTGTGAGGCTTAGAGCCACCTCTCAATGGAACAGTAACAATACTGGACATACTATCATTCTAGACAATTTCAGATCTATCCCAGATCGCTTAGACTATACCACCCCTAAAATGGTATTCGGTAAAAACTTCCATGTGTCCATCCCTTCAAGATCCTCCTGGGAAGAAGAGAGACCCCTGGAAGACAATGCGATACACTTCTATACAGACGGTTCAAAGACCGATTACGGAGTTGGAAGTGGTATCTATTCGGAACAACTGAATCTAAGTCTATCATATAGACTTCCCAATCAATGTAGTGTATTCCAGGCAGAAGTAATGGCGATTACAGAGGCACTATCCTGGCTCAGAGAAAACGTTATATCTTGCAAGGATATACGAATCTTCTCGGACAGCCAGGCTGCTCTTAAATCTCTCGCGTCTGTCTCCACAAACTCACAAGTAGTCCACGATTGTCGATCATCTCTGAATGAGATGACAGAACAGTTTAATATTCACCTCATTTGGGTGCCGGGCCACAGAGACAATCCGGGAAATTGTAAAGCCGATGAGCTCGCCAAAAACGGAACACTTCTGCCTAATGTTAGACAAAAACATAACATAGGAACACCACTTGCTACATGCAAATATCTTCTCAAACAATATGCTCTAGAAGCAACAAATGCTAGATGGTCACAGAGTACCACCTGCCTAACAACCAAGAAAATATGGCCAAGCATAGACTTAAATCGGTCAAAAGGCTTGATATCCCTGAGCAGACAAAATATAAGCTCTACAATTGGAGTAATAACAGGACACTGCCTCATAGGAAGACATGCTCTGAGGCTAGGGGTCTACACAAATGACTTTTGTAGAAGCTGCATGGACGAGGAGGAAGAGGAAACAGTCCAACACCTTCTATGTACATGTCCAGCACTCTCCATTAGAAGGAATAACTTTCTTGGCAATCCCTTCTTCGACAATACCAGTGAACTGGCAACGATTGACACAAAGTGTCTCTCTAACTTTATTAAAAGCACAAAATGGTTTGTTTAATTTTCATTACTCCCCCATGAGTAACCTCATTAGTGGTATCACAATGGACCCTTGCGGTCTAAGTGAGTCGATGACATCTGGACAGCCACTCCAACCTAACCTAACCTAAGACAAATCGGCAGACGGGATGGGAAGTTATCAGTGTGGGACGCACCCCAGCCTCTTTTTTTAAGATCACAATATGTTAAAATTATGTCAGGAGATCGAATACTATTGCTAAATAAAATACATAAATAAAATGTATATAAAATTAATTCAAACAAATGTTTTTGCAGACCAAACGCTATGGTTGTTTTTGTCATCTTGACGCTCTTTGGCCAGCATTATATTATTAATGGTACCCAAAGTCTGCCTTTCATTTTTATCAAAAAAATTCCTCTCAGCAGCAGCTGAGCTGTGAGGAAGTAACATCAAGTTATAAACGAACTAACTTAAATTTTGAAAACAATATTAATTTAAAGCGTTTTTATGATAATTGACCTTTTCCCAAAATTATTTAGGTATGTATTTTATTTTTGAGATTATAAAAGTAATAGAGTCGAGTTATTTTTTTTTTAATTTCTTAAAAAAGGGACCAAATTGAATAAAAAATGATCATGCGACCAAGTGAGAAAATAATGACTAAATTTGGTCTTAAATGACCAAACTGGCAACCGTGGTTGTAATATATGTATGATGCTGCCATGCTAGAGTAGCTCAACTTCGATACAATACTATCAGTTCTATTAACCATGAGTGTCGTGATGAGAGTTCTGATTTTGGCCACTACTAATAACTTCCTTGCACAATACTGAAGGTGAACCCTAACAATTAAAGTTTAAAATTCAGTAGAGTGCGATGGTAAAATTGCATTGGTTGCCACTTGTGTGTGTTATTTTCATTTAGCAGAAGGCTAGTACATTTGGTATACTACATGTGAGTCTGTGGTTATCATGTTGGAGTGTTACATTTTACATTTGAGTGTGTTGATCATGTTGGCGTGTTACAATTTTGGAAACATTTTTGGTTTGCAGTTTTCGATTTGCACTTTATTAAAAATATTGTTGAACAGTTTTTCAGATATGGAATTTTAGAAAAACAAAATATTTCTTCAAAATTCCAAAAACAGAATTTTTGAACAAGCAATAAACATTTTGTATTAAATGAAATAAATTTATTTCTTCATTCTGAATATCTGAATTTCAATTATTTGTGAAGGGTTTGTAGAAAAATTGCCATTTGGATTTTTAGTAAACATTTTACCACATACCAAAAACGTCATTCTTTGTGTTGAAAAATTATTCTAAATGTAATATCAATTTTGTTCTTAAAATATTCGAGGTAGCAATTTAAACCATTTTCAATGTAAGAATTTCAAATCGTCATTGAAAAGAAGGAATTGAAAAATATTTAATATTTTATGCTAAGCTTTAAATTAAAGTACTCTATTAAATTTAATGTCACCATTAGAAAAGAACATTTTTTTTGTAATTGTATGAATTGTATGAATTTATAATTTTAAAAGCTAACAAAATGTTTCTTTACTCATTCCCTTTGGGAATAAAACTAATATTCAGAGGCTTAAAATATTAGCAAATCTATTGAAGATGGTTTGGCTCACTGTAATTAAACTTCTTTATCCATGACCTTTAAATAATACTTTTTTTTTCTAAAGTCTTGCTTTGTCATTTTAAAAATACGGCCCTGGAAACCCAACTTGAGTGCGTTTGTGCACATGGACACAACTAAGTCTTAAGGAATGTGTGTTTTAAATTGGTATAGTACCTGCTTCAAAGGAATTTAATACATACTTAATACTATATATGTACAACTACTTATTGAAAATTGGTAGTCGTTTGAAACAACATACATAAATATTCGTATGAGGAGAACGAAATTGCATCTAAATTCAATTTCATGTGGTTAAGAGTCTTTGAAAATATTCTCTGTGCGACACACAAGAGACAGAAGCATCAGAGCGGTCGAATGCGTTGACAATAATATTATATTGAAACCAGTCAGTGGGGGCAAAAAGTGGGATTAAAATGGACTCAATTCCTTAAGTAAGTTTGACCAGAAACGAAATTCTTCCATATTTTTCCTCAGTCTTGAATTCTAGAAAAAAAGAGGCTGGGATGCGACCCACACTGATAACTTCCCAACCCGTCCGTCGATTTGTCTTGCTTAAAAGGTTTGTAGGTTTACATGTTGTCAAAATGAACTCAAAACTTTTAATTTATAAAAAGTATAATATTTATTTACTGAATAAAAATAGAAAAGTAAATTACATTGCGCAGAAGGCGACTTATCCATTCAAACGACGCGACGCGACGTTGAGGAGTAACTATTTTAGGTATCTCATTCTTTCGATGAGTTTCTCCGGTATGGTTTATGGCAGTTTTGCCGTTGACAATGTTTTGTTATAAAAGTTCTCAGTTGAATTATTCTTAAAAATTTAAAAACTACCAATTATATTTTGCATATAATGAAATAGTTTGATTTCGAAATTATTTTTTTGTTAACGAGATTTTTAGTCGAAAACCAATTTTTACTAATTTTAGTAGTATTTCTTAAAAAAAATGATTTCTTATATAAACAAATACAAATTGGATAAATGAAATTAATTTGAAGTCAATATCTAAAATAAAAAAATAATAAAATAAGTTTGAAGCCAAATATTTTTAATTTTTGAAAAGATATTTGAGTCGAAAGTAAATTTTTACTAAAGTTTTAGTATTGTTTTTTTTTCAGGTTTTTATTTTTTGTACAAAAATTGTCAATTCGATTTTTTTTAAACTGTCCCGAATATTGAAAACAATATTGCTTGAAAACAATATTGCTTATAACAAAAAATTAGTTTAAAGCCAATATCTCAAAGTTTTGAAAAGATATTTGAATCGAAAATAAATTTTTACCAACTTTTATTAATATTTTTTTTAGGTTTTTATTTTTTGTAAAAAAACTGTCCATTTAATTTGTCTCAAAATTTTACCGAATGTTAAAAATAATATTTCTTATAAGATAAAATTAGATAGAAGCCATAATCTTAAATTTTCGAAAAGATATTTGAGTTGAAAATCAATTTTTACCAACTTTGAGTAATGTTTTTTATAGGTTTTTATTTTTTTATAAAAAAAAAAACTGTTGATTCGATTTTTCTCAAAATTTGACCAGATGTTAAAAACATTATTCTTCGTTGCACAAAATTGTTTTGGAGATAAAATCGTTTTTTATTCGTAAATTTTTCGAGGTAAATAATATTTTTTTTTCGTTTTTTTTTTTTGGATTTATAAAAAAACCGTTAATTAGATTTTTTGCCAAAAATATACTTGTTTGGTATCACGTTACATTATATAATATATAATTTAATTCAAGTCTCTAGCGTTTTTGATTTGTGAGATATTTAGGGTTAACCAAAATGTTCCCTCTTTTTTTAAACTGCTATGGTAAAAAAAAACCACCCACGCAATTTTCTTTTTTTTTACAAAAGCTAAAATAAAAACAATACTAAAACTTGGTAAAAATTTGTTTTCGACTTAAATATCTTTTCAAAAATTGAAAATATTGGCTTCAAACTATTTTTATCTCACAGAAAATTTTGTTTTCGACATTCATTACATTTTTTTTATAGAAATCCAATAATCCGTTTTTCCATAAAAAATTAAAATCTACAAAAAATTGTACGCAATATTTGGAAAAATTTATTTTCGGTTCTTAATATCGGCACGAGTACGATAACTTTTTCGCCAAGATATAATAACGGTTTTTGGTAGAGGGGCTTAATACAAGCATTTTTTACTATGGGAGGGGGGTCTATCTCCCCCCGTAAAAAAAAAGTATTATTTAAAATGGAAAAAAAATAACGGTGATACTTACAATTAAGTTTTACACATTTTTTTAAAGCCAACATTCTGTTTTATTAGCCAGTTTTTAATTCAAGTCAAAAGTATGCGTAGTTTTTGAAAAATTTAATTTTAAACTCAAAATTTGAGTAAAAAAAGTAAAAAAAACGTTTAAAGTGTAATTTTTCAATACTTCAAGATTATCTACCATTGTTTTTATTTCAGAATTTATTGCTCTTATTTGTTTTTGATCAAAAACTGAAAACTAGATGATTTTATGTCTTTTAGTTTTTGAGAAAATTGAAAATAACCACAACTACTATTTTTTAATTTAATTCTTTTTTTTTGCTTGAGTGGTCTTTTTGGTCTTTTTGATAGTAACAATGGTAGGTGCGAGTTTGGGTGTATGCAACAGTAAGGTGTGTGCGAGTTTGGGCGTATGCAACAGTGGGATCTGTAAGGGGGGCATGCTGCGCCCTGCAACCCCCATGTTTGGAAACACTATAGGCTTTGGGGTGGGTGCGAATTGGAGTGCGTGCAAGGTGGGGAGGGGGCAAGGTTCGGTGGGTGCAAGATGGGGTGCATGCAAAGTTTCTTTTGCATTTAAATAAGCTGGATTTAAGAAAAATTAATTTACCCTAGGTATATCTTAATCCATATTCGATTATTACTATCAAAATAGGACTACGTCAATAGCTCAAGCAAGGAAAAAGTAATTTAATTAAAATATTTTTTTGGTAATGTTCAATTTTCTCAAGAACTAGAAGACATAAAGTCATCTAGTTTTCAGTTTTTGATCAAAAACAAATAAGAGCAATGAATTCTAAAAAAAAAACAGTAGATAATTTGAAAGTTTTAAAAAACTACACTTTAAACCTTTTTTTTAATTTTTTTTGCGTACATTTTTAGTTTAAAACAATTTTTTTCATTTTACTTAATTGTAATTATTACCGTTGTTTTTTAATTATTTTTTTCCATTTAATGTACATATTTTTTTAAATTGCCCCTACCGCCTAAACGGGGGGAGATAGACCCCCCTCCCATAGTAAAAAATGCTTGTTTTTAACTGTTCTATGCAAATCCGTCATTAAACTTTGTCGCCAAAGTTATCGTACTCTCCCCTTAATATCCCATGAACAATAGAAGATATTGACCTCGAATTAGTTTCATTCATCCAATTTGTATTTGTTTATACATATAAGAAATAAAAACTTTTAAGAAATGCTACTAAAATTGGCTAACTAAAATAGATTTTGAAATCAAACTATTTCATCATATGCAAACTATTGTCGGTATATTTAAAATTTGTTTAAATAATTCAACTGACACCTATTAAAAAAAACCCGAAAACCTACAACCCTTTTAAGCAAGACAAATCAACAGTCGGGATGGGAAGTTATCAGTGTGGGTTACATCCCAACCTATTTTTTACATTTTTATTGCATTTTCAGGCAGTGAAAACCAAAAAATTGCCCCTCAGGCATAATTTTGTCTTTCATTCTGGTTCTTCATCATCTACGTTGACGAAACATTAAAAAATCATTTGAATTAACCCGAAACACAAAATTTTAATAAGAAAGATATAAATAAATAATGTTTGATAACATTGATGACCATTGATGACATTTTTCTTGCGGTGATTTTTTGTTTTCGGTATGAGGTGTCCCTGAGAAATGGGCTGCGTTCGCACAACCCAAAAAAAAAACATCCCGCACGGTTCATCCCCTGGCTGAACTCATCCATAAAGTAAAAATACAATTTGCATAGTCTACAGAAATTGTACGTTCTTTCGACAACTTATTTGTTCAAATTAGTTGAGTGTTTGACAACTGGTCAAATGCGTCAGGTATGGATGTATTGATTATGTGTGGTAAGCTGTGTCGTGGATGGGGATGTGACCCTTAGATATATAAGTAGCTCTATGGTTTCCTTTTGAATATCTCATACCAAAAACCAAAATACGGAAAACATAAAATCACGAAAGCTAAGATCCCGAAAACTTAAAATAAAAAAATCGTGAAAACTTAAGATCCAGCAGTTCCGAAGTGAATGTTCTAAGATTTATGTTCATATGAATCCTAAGATCCAAAATTCATCAAAAGCTTATAATCTAGAAAATATTGGCAAATGTTGCAAAATAACAGTGGCGATTCCTGCTCATGATCTCAGGGTTAGCTACTTTCTTCTTGATGTTGAAGATAAGTTTTCAAGAATAATAATTAATTTTTTTCAAATTTTCTGCAGTCCGCCCTGAGTTTACATCAATAAATGCAGCAAATGATGATGATTTTATTAAAGTAATAACAATAGATAATTGGGACTTTAAATGAATGTCAGACAAAGCTATAAACTCTGGCTGTCGGATTCTATCAGAAATGTGATCGCCTAAAACGTCAGCAATAGTTTTGATCAAATCATTTTGGATAGCAATTGAAAAACTTTAAAAACTGTTGACGATTTTTTGGAAATTTATGTTGGACACTTAAAGCTTCGTCTTTCCTAGTCTTACCAAAGGTAGCTAATTCAATTACATATTGCAAATGGGAGGCACTTAGCTTTTGTTTTCTCTGAAGTGTGGTTAAAATGTTCATAGTGTCCACATCCAAGGAACTCCATGCGAAAGGGATATAGGAAAAAAGCAAACAAGATCAACAAAATAATTTTTTGTTATTCTCACTACCAACACAATTCAACACAATAGCTATTGGTTATATTATATATTAAATATTGAATTTCGCTAAAGGTTCGAGTATACTCTCTGTTTCAATATTTGTATGTTCATTTTAAATATGTAGGACGCCCCCATTATTAGCTTCTCCGCAAACGATATTGTTGAAAATGGTTTCTCCAATAATGTTTAAATTATGGTCTTTGCTTGAGAAGTATTCGAGAATCCATTTTAATTCCTACCAAAATAAAAGTTCCTATTGTTACACCAAGATCATGAAAATAAAGTATCTATTTTTAAAAAAACAAAGAGGACTCTGTTTAGGTAGGTTAGGTTTGGTTACCTTATTCTTAGCTGGTCATAGAATTATGCAATTACATGACTTAGAAATCAAATTGAATTTTTTATTGAATAAAAATTGAAAATTAAATCTTATACAATTTTTTATTATTTTTTTTAATTGCAAAAGAATTGAAATAATTGATCAAATGCAGCTGCATAAGTTGTTATGTTCTCTTATTAACTTCCCATAGGGAGTTATTGTAATGGGTCCGATTTGTCAAATTGAAAATTTTGACATTTCTCGACGTTTCAAGGTCCCTAGAGTCGAAATAAAAGATTTTTAGAAAGATGTCTGTGCGTGCGTGTGTACGTACGTCCGTACGTCCTTACGTTCGCGACGTTTTTTTCGTCGTCCATAGCTCAAGAACCAGAAGAGATATCGACTTCAAATAAATTTTGTTATATAGATAATAAGGCAGAAAGATGCAGAAAGGGCTCTCAAGAAAATTGCGTGGGTGGTTTTTTTACCATAGCAGTTTAAAAAAAGGTGAAAATTTTGGTTAACCCTAAATATCTCATGAACCAATGACGCTAGAGACTTGAATTAAATTTTATGATATATATTGTAACATGATACAAAACAATTATATTTTTGGAAAAAAATTCAATTAACGGTTTTTTTTATAAATCAAAAAAACTGAAAAAAAAAATTTGTCACTTCGAAAATTTTACGACTAAAATATGATTTCATCTCCAAAACAATTTTGTGCAACGAAAAATAATGTTTTTGACATCTGATAAAATTTTGAGAAAAATCGAATTGACAGTTTTTTTACAAAACATAATAACCTAAAAAAAAATAAAAAAAAAATTGGTAAAAATTGAGTTTTGACTCAAATATCTTTTCAAGACTTTGAGATATTGGCTTTAAACTACTTTTATCTTTAAAAAAATATTGTTTTCAACATTCAGTCAAATTTTGAAAAAAAATAGAATTGACAGTTTTTTTTACAAAAAATTAAAAACCGAAAAAAAAAATTTAACAAAAGTTGGTAAAAATTGATTTTCGACTTAAATATCTTTTCAAAAATTTGAGATTATGGCTTCTAACTAATTTTAACTTATAAGAAATATTGTTTTCAACATTAGGAAAAATTTTGAGAAAAATCGAATTGACAGTTTTTTTTACAAAAAATAAAAACCTAAACAAAAAAATTAATAAAAGTTGGTAAAAAATGATTTTCGGCTCAAATAGCTTTTCAAAAATTAAAAATATTGGCTTCAAACTTATTTTATTTCACAGAAAATATTGTTTTTTATTTTCAGTAATTTTTTTATAAAAATCCAACAGTCCGTTTTTTCATAAAAAAAATAAAATCTACAAAAAATAGAACGCAAATTTGGTAAGAATTGATACATTTAGACAAACTTTTAATCAAGACAAATCGATAGACGGGATGGGAAGTTATCAGTGTGGGTCGCATCCCAGCCTCTTTTTTTTTAGAATTAATAAGAATAACGAATTCTGAATGAAAAAATATATGGACGTTATAAACATTTTCAAAAATTACACTTCAAACTGATTTTTTGACTAAATATTTGTTTTTGTTTTTTCAAAAGCTATGAATAAATTTAGTTTTTATTTTTTGAAAATTTATTTTCCATTTAAAAAAATGTTTGTTTTAATTTGAGCTGTTCAAATAAAATAATTTCTTACCACTATCCTCTACCATGTTTGGTAGAATGGTATGGAATTATATTAATAGTAATTACAATAAAATATATGTACATAAAAACATATTGATCATAACACATTTAATATTTAACTAACAAAACAATAAACATTAAAATGCACATTTTTAAGTCACTTTCCTTTCAGCTTAAAAGAAGGTTCCCAACAGAAACTACTTCCTATTAAACACTTGAATAATCGGCCTAAACTCCAACGGCCTTTGCTATTTTATTTTCCAACAACAACAAAAAAACAACAACACTACAAAACCGAAAAAAGTTAAGTTAAGTGGCTCAACAACAACAAACACATAGATGATAAGCAAAATAACAAAATGACAACATACACCGCGCAGCTTCCCTCTATCAACGGACTACCACAAACGCCAAACCAAGCATGCCTATGCGGCCTATTGTATCATCTTTGAATTTACCATGCTATGGGCTTTCTAGATTTGTTGGTAGAATTTTACAATTAGTGACGAACGAAACAAAATACACTGTAAAAAATTCTTACGAATTTGTTGACGAAGCGAAAAAATGTTAAATTACAAAGTAATGATGTATTGGTCTCGTTTGATGTTATTTCATTATTTACTAACATCCCAGTACAATTGGCTATTAATATTATTAAAAAGAAATGGGATACGATTAGCAGACATACCAAAATCAGCCAAACTAAATTTGTTGAAATCATGGATTTTTGCTTGAAAGACAACAACTATTTGCAGTTTAAGGACATTATCTACAAACAAATTTTTGGAATGCCAATGGACAACCCTCTTTCGCCCACTATTGCTGATTTGGTAATGGACCATTTACTTGACGAATGTTTAACTGGATGTAATGCAAAGCCAAATTTTATAGTGAAATATGTTGATGACATGTTATGGACAAAGATAAAGTCGCAGATTTATTATTGATCCTAAACGGATTCCACTCCAAACTACAGTTCACTGTTGAAAACGAAAATAACAGTCCTATATCGTTCCTTGATGTCAAAATCCACCGTATGGACACTCAATTGTCGTTTGATTGGTTTCAAAAACCAACAGCATCAGGACGTCTGATCAACTTCCGGTCCAACCAAGCCAAACACATAATCTTCAACACAGCTTCCAATTTAATTAACAAAGTTTTCACGTTAAGTGACAAAAGATTCCACCATTCAAATACCATCAAAGTGACCAACATTTTAAGCGACAACGGTTTCCCGCCAGCAATTATTCGCGGCTTAATTTTACAACAACAATGAAGACGCGCTAAACAACAAAGTGAGGATAACAACAAAGGATACTTCAAAAGCATTGTTTACGTTCCAAAACTGGCTGAGAGTTTTAAGCAAGTTGTCACCAAAAACATCCCAGATGTCCGATTGGCTTCCAAATCTAACCAGACAATTATACACCTTTTCACCAAACTAAAGACCAAAATAGACAGAGATAAACGCACTGACGTCATCTATAAAATAAACTGCAAAGGTAAACCTGACGAAACATGCAACCTTTGCTACATCGGAACCACCAAACAATTCTTGCGCCAAAGATTGTCCAACCACAAATCTGACATCAAAAGCAATAATCTGGCTAAAACCGCATTGGCGGCCCATTCAATAGACAAAGGTCATTCTCCGGATTTCGATGGTGTTAAAGTTCTTCAAACGGAAAAACACACCTCTAAGCGATATACGCTCGAAACGCTCCACATCCTGAACAACAAAAACGATATGAATCGCATGCAAGACACACAGAGTATATCATCTGTATACTGCTCCCTTGTTTCCTCATAAAAGTTTTCTCTTTCTTTTTGTAGTTATAGACTGAACTTCTTAATTAGAAGTGTTTTGTGTACACTGTTTTAAAATTTAATTGTTAAATTGTAAGTTTTTTCTTATTCTTGTTGTCCACAATATTGTACTATGTGTTTTGTATTTCATGTGCAATAAAGTTCCACTGAGGAAGGCAGCAACCCCTGCCGAAACGTCGGGAAAAGCGAATGTAACAACCTTGTTTCATTGCAACGATCAAAGTGACCAAAAAAACCGAAGGAAAACCTAATTTTTTCAATGCACATAAGTATTTTCTTTTCCTCACACATCGGCATCAAAAATCAGTATAATCGCTAATAGCCGCGCTAACCCACGAACATGCATTGCTCACTATATTCTTGTGAGTAGGGTCAAGCAAGTTCGCTAGAAAACCCCATTTTCACATAAATAAATAACCTCGCACAATTTTCTGCTTTCAAAAACGAATATGGTTTGATGTATAAATAGTTGCCGTGTTCGACGATCATGTTCGATTCGTCAGTGTTGTGTGTTGTTCTTTCTTCCATAGTCCATACGAAGTATAAAAAATAGAGAAGACATCAAACTCTTGGTCGCGCTTGGTCTTCCTCTCTGTTGTGTGTCTTTATTGTGTACCTGCATAGTGCATACTTCGTCTGGTTATCGCTTTTTTTGCGCTTACCCTTCTATTTATTTGTACAGGCTTTTATTTGAATGTGTGTATTTATCTGTATGTGTAGAATGTATGAAATTTGATAGCGCAAACTTTTGCGATGCCCAAAGCCCAATGTTCCAAGATAGATTAGGTATTGTATGAGAGTTGTATTGCATGAAATGAAAATTATTTGTAGAAAAGTCACTTCGATTGAAAGTTATGTAACTACAACCGAATTTTTAACATAATGGTCGACTGTTGAGTTGGTTAATAATTCAATTACCAAAAAAGAGGCTGGGATGCGACCCACACTGATAACTTCCCATCCCGTCTATCGATTTGTCTTGCTTAAAAGTTTGTCTAAATGTATCAATTCTTGCCAAATTTGCGTTCTATTTTTTGTAGATTTTATTTTTTTTATGAAAAAACGGACTGTTGGATTTTTATAAAAAAAATTACTGAATATAAAAAACAATATTTTCTGTGAAATAAAATAAGTTTGAAGCCAATATTTTTAATTTTTGAAAAGCTATTTGAGCCGAAAATCAATTTTTACCAACTTTTATTAATTTTTTTGTTTAGGTTTTTATTTTTTGTAAAAAAACTGTCAGTTCGATTTTTCTCAAAATTTTTCCTAATATTGAAAACAATATTTCTTATAAGTTAAAATTAGTTAGAAGCCATAATCTCAAATTTTTGAAAAGATATTTAAGTCGAAAATCAATTTTTACCAACTTTTGTTAAATTTTTTTTTCGATTTTTAATTTTTTGTAAAAAAACTGTCAATTCTATTTTTTTCAAAATTTTACTGAATGTTGAAAACAACATTTTTTGAAAGATAAAAGTAGTTTAAAGCCAATATCTCAAAGTCTTGAAAAGATATTTGAGTCAAAACTCAATTTTTACCAACTTTTTTTTTATTTTTTTTTAGGTTATTATTTTTTGTAAAAAAACTATCAATTCGATTTTTCTCAAAATTTTATCAGAAGTCAAAAACATTATTCTTCATTGCACAAAATTGTTTTGGAAATGAAATCATATTTTAGTCGTAAAATTTTCGAAGTGACAAATTTTTTTTTTTATTTTTTTTGATTTATAAAAAAAACCGTTAATTGAATTTTTTTCCAAAAATATAATTGTTTTGTATCACGTTACAATATATAATACAAAATTTAATTCATGTCTCTAGCGTCATTGGTTCATGAGATATTTAGGGTTAACCAAAATTTTCACCTTTTTTTTAAACTGCTATGGTAAAAAAACCACCCACGCAATTTTCTTGAGAGCCCTTTCTGCATCTTTCTGCCTTATTATCTGTATAACAAAATTTATTTGAAGTCCATATCTCTTCTGGTTCTTGAGCTATGGACGACGAAAAAAACGTCGCGAACGTACGGACGTACGGACGTACGGACGTACGGACGTACGGACGTACGGACGTACAGACGTACGGACGTACGGACGTACGTACACACGCACGCACAGACATCTTTCTAAAAATCTTTTATTTCGACTCTAGGGACCTTGAAACGTCGAGAAATGTCAAAATTTTCAATTTGTCAAATCGGACCCATTACAATAACTTCCTATGGGAAGTTAATAATATTCACATTACAAAATAAAATTTATTCTAAAATTCCTAGTTAAGCACCAATAAACCTGCTGACTATGAGGAATCGCCCCTGCAAAATAAGTTTATATTATAGAAAATTGAGTTCCATTTAGTCTTTGAAAAAACCTTAATTTATTACATTTTGTTTTTAGAAAATCGCCGAAGCGATTGGCATGCAGTTTTCCTTTTGCACTTCGTTAAATATTGTTTCCCCTCTTTTAAGACATTGAATTTTGAAAGAAAAATACACAAATATTTCTTAAAAATCCAAACAAATAGACATTTTTGATCATTAAATATTAATTACATAATAACGGGTGCGGCAGAGAAACGGATTGTATTTTAAACGATTCTAGTGCCATCTGTTGTTAAGTTAGGAAAACGATTTTGGTTTCATTAAAAAGAGGAAGAAAGCCGAATTTTTTTTCATTTATTTATTTATTTTATAATAAATCATCATGGCTGAGTGGTCGATGGATAAACGCGCGTTTGCTGTTGAGCAGTTTTTTCGTTATAATGACTCATACGTTTCGGTAGTACGCGAGTTTCGAAAACGTTACGGCTTGTCCGGTAAAGAGCCTATTTTTACTGAAAAAACTTTACGAATGTGGGTAAAAACTTTCGAGAGACCGGCTCGGTGGGTAAAAAAAAAACCTCCTGGCTTGCCGAAGAGTGTACGGACTCCGCCGACGATTGAACGCGTGCTCCAGGCTATTCAAAAAAGTCCATGTCGTTCCGCACGAATGCACGCGAAAAATCTCAATGTTTCGGACCGAACGGTTAGAAGAATACTTCATGAAGATCTCAACTGTCATCCGTATAAAATATTGTATGCCCAGCAACTTCTTCCGGCCGATCGTGCCTCAAGAATTGCGTTCAGTCGAATAATGTTGGAGAAAATCGAGTCGAATGAAATTCCATTAGACGCGATATTGATCACCGAACTGGCGAGGAGAAGGAAGTTATCGCGCACATGGTTTCAACAGGACGTTGCTACTTGCCATATAGCGAATGAAACGATGGTTTGTTTACGGAGACTGTTTTGTAACCGCATAATTTCCAGAAACAGCGAAATTGCCTGGCCGTCGCGCTCGCCAGATCTTTCGGCGTGCGATTATTTTCTTTGGGGATATTTGAAGGCAAAGGTGTATGAAACGAAGCCACACGACCTTGAAGAGTTGAAAACTGAAATTAAACGACATTCTGCGGCAATTCCGGTGACGATGTTAAAAAATGTGTACGATAATTTCGTTTCGCGTCTACGCAATTGTATCGAAAATAAGGGGTGTCATTTGAATGACGTTATTTTTAAAACTGGTAAACTATCAAAATAAATAAATACATGAAAAAAATTCTGCTTTCTTCCTCTTTTTAATGAAACCAAAATTGTTTTCCTAACTTAACAACAGATGGCGCTAGAATCGTTTAAAATACAATCCGTTTCTCTGCCGCACCCGTTATAAGATCTTCGAAATTTTTTTTATTGATTCTATAGAGGGTACCCTTTAAGAGCAATACAAAAATATATTTTTATTTAAAAAAAAAGTAACAAAATTCCTAGAAAATTTTATAAAAAATCTATTTGACGGTTTTGAGAAAGGTTTAATTTTCGATTCACCAAAAATTAAAAAAATAATTTCGAACGCAATCGACCCAACAGAAATTTCTAAATACGTTTAATCACAAAATCCTGCGTAACTGGTAATCCATCGGATTGAGTTCTTATGTTAACTAAACTTAAACGGCCTTATGCAGAATACGTTGTAATGCCGTTTATAAAACGTTGTATACGACATCTACTTTTTCGGCATCGCTACGAGCTACAGCGGAAATATTCTAAGTGGTTTTTGAGCTATCCATCGGACCTTCGATTCATCACTTCGACCACTTAATTTTTCACCAGTTTTACTATTGCCGGCTGAGATGGTGCCTTACGTCCCAAAAATGCTTTAGTTTTGCGAACTGTGACTGTAAAATGTTCAACAATTTTCTAGTGAGTTTTAACGATAGCAAAAACCTCTTGTTGAATAAACCTAAATAATTAAACCAACATCTGTATAATTAAAATAACTAAAAATATAATGCGGTACCCTTGGCATGATGGTTAGTGCATTGGACTGTCATGCTAGAGGTCTTGGGTTCGATCCTGGCCCGTGCCACTTAGTTTTTTTTTCCAAGAGTAATTCTATCATGAAAAAGTACTTTCTCAAAAAAGCC
Source organism: Eupeodes latifasciatus (assembly GCA_920104205.1). NCBI lineage: Eukaryota > Metazoa > Arthropoda > Insecta > Diptera > Syrphidae > Eupeodes > Eupeodes latifasciatus. Next base: position 30,437,302 of record OV049924.1, read on the forward strand.
GTTCGGATTCGGCATATAAACTGTAGGTCCCCTCCATCCCTGCAATTTCTCGCACACAGGAATGGTTGTGAGTTGTAAGTCACTAGGCCCTGGATCTTTACGGACTGTTGCGCCACCAAATTTATTTACAACTGAATTTTTTTGCCATTTTGATCTCTGAATCTAAAAAGACCCCACTGTAATCTTTTTGTAAAATGAAATTTTTGTTTATGTTAACCGAGGCGTGTGCGTATTTAAATTTGTCTTAGGTTAGAAAATGCATCCATCAAGTAGAACTGGTGACAGAGAGCCTATATAAAAGTACTCTATACGCTACTTAGCAATCTAACTTTTGTATGTGTGGACATTAACTATTTTATATGAGGTGCACTTCAGCATCTCTAAATTCTACATATTTCTATTCAAAATTTGATTTTAATCAAATTTCAAATTAATTGATTTCAGCCAAAATATGTGTTTTCCAATGAGAATTTGGGGTCACAAGAATCTATACCTGTGTATTTTATGGTAAGCGAATCGAGTGGAGGAATGTGTCTTAAGTGCCAAGTAATGCCAAAGATTTTGACACCGAACATCACACAAAAACAAATGAATGTATCTATAGTATATCTGATGTGTGTTAAATTCAAAATACTAAAGTGTCATTAAAAATTGATACTCAAACGGTTTATCAACAACAAGGCTCTATAACCAGTTAGATTTGGTCTCCCTCTATGGATAAGTGGTATAGAGAACCACACAAAGCCAAACATATAAATTTAATCTATATTTTATATACATATTCAATATCTACATACAGCTATGGCCACAATAATAGGAACAGATCTTAATTTTTTCTTATTCCATTTTATTTTTAATTTTAAAAAGTTATATAGGTTTTCAAAATGTTTGAGTCTATTTGTTGCAAGAATTATTAAGATCTGGTCATAATAATATGATGACTTGTTTTAAACCTAAAACAAAGTTAATTAATAGTTGGTTCTTAGTTCAAATTTCCCATGTAAATTTAATTCAATCAATTCTAGTTTTCAAAGAGCCAACTTGGTTCTGACAATTTAAATAAAGATTCATTTCGTTAGAAGTCTTTTGTTTAGTCTCATTAATCTTGCACTAAATAGAATTAAACTCAATTATAACCGATTTTTGTTGGACCTTATTAAAAGGCATGGAAAATGACAACAATGACTAATCACTAAGCCAACGAAACAGTGGATATTTGTTATATACAACAATAAGACGAACTTATTTTTACAGTGGGGTATGTTAAACCAATTAGGCCTTATTTCATTTGGCTTTATTTCACAGTACCGTCCAATTTTTTTCCAATGCGGTCTTAAGTTTGTAGTTTGGCTATTCTGTTTCAAAAAAGAGCAATTGATGACAAAAAGGTTAATTTGTTTAACAAACAAGACAATAGTGTGACTGGCTGACTGAATAGTAAACTGACTGGCTGACAGATCGTCAAAATTATGATGTATTTCTCGACTTCGCATCAGAATCCTTGAAAATTCGTACAAACCTAAATCTTGTGATGCAAACAAACAAGGGGTGAGTTAAAAAAAAAACCCTTCTAAGTATTCTAAAACAATTAAATATTAAATGCAAATATTTATAACTCAGGAGGCGTTGTATCCACTCAATTTTCAATTATTTGTTGTTACTTACAAGAATCACTTCTAATTCTTGTGAAATGATAAAATGTAGCTGAGTAAAATTAATTGATATGTATACAAATACAAAAGCCAGAAGTATGAGGCTATATTATATCAAGGGGCGTGGTATCCGCCTAATTTTCTTGTAATTGGTATCGTTTCTGATTCATGTAGAATGATGAAATTCAACATAGTGGAAGTGGTTGATGGTTTATCCAATGACGGAAATAACAAATTTGAAATAATACCCTGTTAGGAGCGAGGTCTCCACGGGGGAATGCTTTAGAGTACTGGAAGAGGCTACAACACGCTTGTGGTTGCACGGCTCAGCTCGTCGCGTGGGGTTGCCACCTCCCAGTACACCTTCTGCTCGACTAAACATTAATTTTACTCGTGCCGAAGGTAATTACAAGATGCAAATGAAACAAACCTGAGAACTTAGACGATATTCAAGAAAAAATAGAAATCGGTGCCTCGAATTAAGTTTTAAAAAAAATCAAAAAAAAATTAATATCACTAACCTAATAAAATAATAAAAAAAACCTTCAACAAAAAAAATAATAATAATAATAATAAAAATTAAAAAAAATCTATATATATAAAAGAAAGTCGTGTTTGTTACAACACTTATAACTCGAGAACGGCTGGACCGATTGCCATGGTTTTTGATTTATTGGATTTGTTTCCGTCCCGAATAGCAGAATACATCTTTAAAACAATGAAATTGCCATCGCATTGGATCATTGCAACCTATAGAAGATACACAGCATAAATTCTTGCAAATATACTTCATGGGCAATATGGAAGAACAACTTGACCGGCGCGGCGCGGCGTCAAGGGATCAACACAGCTACGAAAAGAGCAGTTCTCCAAGAACTAAAGCAAATGCTTCATGAACATCATGCATTGGTCAGGCTGTTCAAGACTGCTTTAGAGCGCATGCCAAGTGATGACTATAAAGTTGTGATCAGAGCAGATAAAAGACTAGCTGGAACACATGAACGCACATTTAATGTTGGTGAAAACTTGGAAACACGTGATATTGTATTTACACGACGCAATACTGGGCAACTACAAAGAATATATGAAACACACCGTTCATATGACGCGTTACAATACCCGCTGATGTTTTGGCAAGGAGACGATGGATATCACTTTAATATCAAAATGATTAATCCATTTAATGGTAAGATCAATATTGTTGTTTTCATTTTAACTTGATATACATTTTATTCTGTTTGCTTTTAGTACTCAAAAAAAGTTGTAATTTCTAATTTAGTAGAGAGTAGCTGTAAGAGTCGTTAACCTACTACGGGTTCTAAAATACAATTTTTACTGCATTTGTTTCAGGTGAGGAAACTACCTAGAAGGTTAGTTCGATGAATTATTACGCATATCGTTTGATGATTCGTGAAAATTCTGACAATTATTTGTTGCGATTTCGTCGACGTCTTCAACAATATTGCGTTGACATGTACGTTAAAATCGAAACGGAGCGCCTGACTTTCATTCTTTTGAATCAAGCTAAATTGCGTTCGGAAGAGTATATCCATTTACGCGATGCAATTAGCACAGAAGGAGATTCAGAAAATGTTGGTCGATTGACTATTTTACCGGCGACATATATATGTAGGTAGCCCGCGTCATTTGCATGAATATGTGCAAGATGCAATGACATATGTTCGTCATTATGGTCGGCCAGATCTATTCATTACATTTACATGTAATCCGAAATGTATAGAAATTATTCAATTGCTACTTCCCGGACAAACATCAAGTGATCGACACAACATCACCGCACGTGTTTTCAGGCAAAAAACTCAGTCACTAATGAATTACATTGTTAAGCAACACGTCTTTGGGAATACTCGATGCTGGATGTATTCAATCGAATGGCAAAAACGAGGCCTACCGCATGCTCACATTCTGATTTAGTTAGTCGAAAGAATTCGGCCGGATCAAATAGATGACATCATATGTGCGAAGATTTCTGCTCCTGAAACCGATCCAGACCTACATGATGTTGTAGTCACGAATATGATTCATGGACCGTGTGGCACTATCAACCGACAATCACCGTGCATGGTCGACGGCAAGTGTTCCAAACGGTATCCACGAAAATTGACGGCAGAGACCATTAAAGGCAACGATGGTTATAAATTCTATCGGCAGCGTCGATCGCCCGATGATAATGGTAGAACCATCAAAGCTAAAGTGAAAGGAAACGATTTCGTAGTTGACAACAGTTGGATTGTTCCATATTCGCCACTTCTTTCCAAAACATTCAAAGCACTTTGTAGTGTTGAGTATTGCAATTCGGTCAAGTCAATTAAATACATTTGCAAATATGTCACGAAAGGGAGCGACATGGCGGTTTTTGGTTTCCAAACATCCAATACCAACGATGAAATCACGCGCTATCAAGTTGGTAGATATGTGAACTGCAATGAAGCAATTTGGCGTATATTTTCATTCCCTATTCACGAACGTCATCCCACTGTTTTACATTTGGGGGTGCATCTAGAGAACGGTCAGAGAGTATATTTCACAGCGTCGAATGCTGCTCAACGTGCCGAAACACCTCCAGCGAAAACACCGACCAGTTTCTTTGCGATTTGTCAAAGCGATTTACTCACGTTATTACACTTGGAACGCTACATCGAAGAAATTTCAACGTCGGAAGCAAGGCGATGCAGTTCTTGTTCATCCAGATATGCATTCTACTGATGCTCTTGGTCGTATTTACACAGTTCATCCGAAGAATGATGAATGTTTCTATTTGCGGTTGTTGCTGGTACATGTTCGAGTGCCAACATTATTTGAATCACTACGAACTGTTAATGGTATCGTGTGCCCCACATTTCGTGCAGCATGTCAAGAGCTAAATTTGTTTGAAAACGATACTCATTGGGACACGACAATCGCTGAAGCAATTATTTCTGCATCTCCAAGTCAGATACGCACATTATTTGCTATCATCATTTCAACATGCTTCCCATCGAACCCACGTGACCTGTGGAACGAATACAAAGATAACATGTCAGAAGATATTTTACATCGAAATCGCGTCAGCTCAAGAAATTCCGATCTTGAGGTGAATGAGGAGATCCATAACCAGACTTTGCTCTTGATCGAAGAGATGTGTTACCTCATGTGCGGCAGTTTGTTAGTTAGGTTAGGAATGCCAGCGCCAGATCGCGGAATGAATGACGCATTTAATAGAGAATTGGAACGTGAACGTGAATATGATCCACATGAACTAATCCAATCAGTTCAAACGAATGTACCTCTGTTGAATCCTAAGCAGAGGGAAGTCTATGATACACTGATTAATGCAATTGATGATGGTAATGACGGCTTATTTTTTTTTGGATGCCCCCGGTGGAACTGGGAAGACATTCCTCATGTCATTGATTGGGCCACTGTACGTACTGGAATAGCGGCCACATTGTTAGACGGATGCCGTACGGCTCACTCAGCGTTAAAATTGCCATTAAACTTTTAAACTACTGAACAACCGACATGTAACATTTCGAAACACTCCGCAATGGCCAAAGTTTTAGTAGCATCAAAAATCATCATATGGGACGAATGCACAATGGCGCACAAACGCGCATTGGAAGCACTAGACCGAACATTAAAAGATCTGCGCAATGACTAGAGATGTTTTGGTGGTGCAATGATTTTATTATCTGGCGATTTCCGACAATTGCAATTGCTGACTATCGGTAATGGCCTTGTTCCTGTTGACAAATCGAGCAGTTTGATTTCATTTCCTCCAAATTTTTGCAATTTCGTATCATCAAAAGACGAGCTTACCAACAAAGTATTCCCGGATACCATTGCTAACCACAAAAATACTAAATGGTTAAGTGAGCGAGCAATTTTGGCCGCTAAAAATAAAGATGTAGATGACCTCAATTTTATAATTCAAAATAAAATCGTAGGTACTCTGTATTCATTCAAATCTATCGACTGTGTAACAAACGAAGAAGAAGCCACTAATTATCCAACTGAATTTTTAAACTCCTTGGATGTGCCTGGTTTACCACCGCACAATTTAAAACTTAAAGTTGGCTCTGTAGTCATCATGCTTAGAAATTTAAACCAACCAAAACTGTGTAATGGAACGCGTTTGGTTATAAGAAAACTGATGAGCAATGTGATTCACGCGTCGATACTTAAAGGAAAATTTAAAGATGAGGAAGTTCTTATTTCAAGGATTCCGATGATCCCAACGGATATGCTCTTTGAGTTTAAACGAATTCAATTTCCGATTCGTCTTGCCTTCGCCATGACAATCAACAAATCACAGGGCCAATCCTTGACTATTTGTGGCCTCAATCTAGAAAATGCATGTTTTTCTCATGGTCAATTGTACATGGCATCCTCACGTGTCGGCAAACCATCCGCTTTATTTGTTCTTGCGCCTGACCAAAAAAACAAAGAATGTCGTTTACCACAAAGTGCTTGAATGAAAATCCTATTAATGAATTAATTTCTTATTTTTTTTCCAATCTGCACATAGTTTTCAATCATTTTTTTCTGACATGAGTTTGAAGTACTTAATTATTTTTTTTTATTTTTATTCTCATTCTGTATGTATGTTTTCATCATCATTCATCATAATAAAATACTTTTTTGTTTCTATCTATATAAATATATTATTGTGTATCATTTTTTTACATTCATCAAAACCTAAATTAGTTCAGCTAAAAAGTAACACGACATTCATTGACTATTAGGCGGTACGAAGTTCGCTGGGTCAGCTAGTAAATTATAAAAACAAATGAAGTAAAAAAAATAAAAGAAAAGTTAACCCTAACTAAAACTAAATAAAAAAAAATCTGAAAATGTAAACTTATTCTTTCTAAACCACCCTTCTAAAGGGGGTAACACCGAATTCCAAACGTTCGTCTGGTGTTATTGACGAAAGTCTGGCCAACCCGCCCAAGTAGTATCGTGAAGATACTTCCTGCCCTATTTCCATGCCCGAATGCAGCGGAAATAGCCCCTGAAATGGCTCAACCAGTCACGAATTAGTCCGTTGAGGCAGTTAGGCTGTCAAGATGTCCAAAAATCAAAATCACATCTGGACGTGACAGACTAACTGCCTCAACGGACTAATTCGTGACTGGTTGAGTCAACTTAGAGGGCTTGGTATCCGCCCACTTCTTATGTTTTTTTTCTCTCATTTCTTTTCGAGGCACACTTAATACTCAGGTTTTTTGTATAAAGTAGAACTTAGCTTCGTATCGATAAACTCTAAAATATGAAACGTGCTTATTTTTTTGTTCCCAGCTGTATACATCTATGTATAGTATATACCATAACATTTAACATTAATGCTGAACCAATTTGAAGACTTGACTTAGAGACATGAATTTGGGGAATCAACCTTGCATAAAACCATCAAAAGCATGGTCCTTCCACTCTGATGTTTCTCGAAAGCGATAGACTTGGGTTTTCAGTCAAGAAATAATGCCATCTGTCTATCGTTGCATAATCGAGTTAAGTTGGGATGTCATATAGAAGAGTCCTTACACCAAAGGTTGTGTATCGGTTTGTATTTAGATGGTTTTGGTAAACTCGTTATATACCCAGACGACATACATCACATATCAGAAACGTACATATAAACCAAAGAAAGACAAGCAAACGTAAACCTAAGTGATATTCACAGAATCTTAATCCTTTTGATTGGAATTTGTTCTGGACTTGTCGGTTATGGTTGGTTAGTTGCTGGATTAATTGTTTTCTTCGAAGAAAAGGACTTTAGTTCGGTATGTGATGTGACAAACATGACATGACTAAAGGTACAATAAAAGTGACCGACCGAATGTTATTAGTATAAAATGTTGATATTTGATATGCGATACAATATCTCCTGTACTATTACCACTTGTGGTTTGTTAAATCTTTCAAATGCAAATGAACTGAATGATCATTAAGAAAATTACAAATAAAAGGTGATAAATTTAACCTTATTTCAACATCAGAAAAGTATGTTTTATCACACTCAAACCCACATTTATAGTAAAATATTTGTATCTTAATCTATGAACCGTAATTATTGCAAACCAAATAGATCCTAAAAGTATGAAAATAAATTTTAAAATCCCATTAAATCGATCTTTCTCAACATAATATGTACATAGAATTAAAAACCACACCTATCCCAATACCTATGGTGCCTCAAAAGTATGCAAATTTCAGCCGAAAAGAAATCACGACTTTGACTTCCTTAATCACCTTTTTCACGAGAGAGCAAATCAAAATTCTTTGACATTAAATCACGCGATTAAATCGATTCAAGCCTATTGCTTAGCCATAAAATTGGCAAAACGACTACGATACCCACATACACATAACGGCGCTATATATATGTAGGTAAGGCATTAAAAGAGATTTATTTATTTGACAATAACGCACATATTAAGTCGAAATCGCTCCATTAAGCTGCTCAAAACGATGTGTTCTCTCTCTCACTCTTTTTGGGGGCTCAGTGTGGTTGGTGATGGTAACGGTGGCCGTTGCCGCCGCGCCATTATAAAGAAGGCGTGCAAACAACCATCTAATTATGTGCTCAAAAAATATAGGCTGCTGATGATGATGAGGATGGTGTGTCGCCTGTCAAAATGTGTCGTGCTCAAGTCGATCAAATGACCTGTGATACGTTAAATAAAATAAATGGCTCCATTTACATTTTGGTGATGAGAATAAAAATAAAATAATAAATCAAAAAAAACTCTGCAAAATCATAAAAATAAAAATGCAAACAAAGTGCTAATTGGTCAACTATCTATAAAGACACATTCCACATCCAAATCCACACACCGCACCGGAAGGACGACATATTGCCTCTCAGCCTCTAGATAGTAGATTGGTATTGTTTATTTTTGTATAGTCCGTATGATAGTGAAGGCGAAAGCATTGGCAATGGAAATGTTGTTCGCGGCCTCCGCCGCCGCCACTACAACGTACGATGTTTCACCTCCTCCGCTTCGCTTTCGTATGGATGGATATGAAGCATCGAGCATGTGAACTGAGCAACGCAACGCAACTTAACGGCCAGGCTAGTGTCCATGATAAACGTTCCGAAAACGATCCATAAATTACGGACGTAACCAATGGATAGGATAATAAATCAATTAAGCGCACATAACACACACAAACACACACACACACACACACGTGTATGTATGTATATAGATGTATTGTGTTGCAAGGATAGGTATTTTTATTTGCATATGTATATGAAAGGATAAACAATAGGAATGTCATTGTGTTTGTCATAGACCATTATCGCTGTCGTTGTTCTTGGTGCGGTTGAGTTTGTTTTTGTTTTATATTCCTCTCTCTTTTGTTGTTCCTTTAAATATGGTTGCCTGTCCTGATGGCCAGGCTATTGCTGTGGCTGTTGGTTGCTTTTATAAAGAGGAGACTTCCAGGTCCGGATTGAACTCAAAATGTACATAATATTGACTTTCCATAGTCTTGAAGATCAAAGCCATGTTATTATTTAAGTGTCACAGTATTATAAAATTTTCGACATATACTCGTATGTTACCCGAAAGAGATCCGTTTATGAATTTCTTTAGGTGTGTTCAGATCAACTTTCCAATAAAACGTTTCATTTTGAACATCTTGCTAAAAGAGCATCTGTCACTCTTGGAGCTATCATCTTTTGACACTTGACCAATATAAAAACAACGTATTTACTAAAAGTGGAAATTACACGCTTCAACAACGCATCGAAATCGTTAAATATCATTAAAAAAATATTGATCATTTTGTGGTCACTGTCCGCAAACCTGAAGCACTTTAGGTAGTCGTGAGACAAATATGAGTTGTTGGGACAAATTAGTGGGGCAAAGAATCGAACCGTTTGCGCTGCTGAAGAACAACTGAAAAAATTGCTATTGTTATAGTTTTCTTTAATCCTCATTGATTTTTGGAATAAGGCATTTCAGCGTGTTTTGATATTTAAAATTAAGTCTTAAGGCTTTTGGAGTAAAGTTAAAACAAGAACTTAAGTCGGTCGATCCCGAGAAATGCCATGTCTTCGTTGATTGGGCCTTTGAAGATCCGGATTTTCATAGAAAAATCATCTTCAGTAATGAGGGCTATTTTCACCTCTGAAGCTACGTTGATAAGTAGAATTGTCTTAATGGGCAAATGTTGGCAGCCATTGTGCAAATATTGTTTTACATTGTTAAAACTTTTACTGGTTTTTCCTACAAAAATACTCGTTTTTTAACTTCCCATAGGAAGTTATTGTAATGGGTCCGATTTGTCAAATTGAAAATTTTGCCATTTCTCGACGTTTCAAGGTCCCTAGAGTCGAAATAAAAGATTTTTAGAAAGATGTCTGTGCGTGCGTGTGTACGTACGTCCGTGCGTCCGTACGTCCGTACGTTCGCGACGTATTTTCGTCGTCCATTGCTCAAGAACCAGTTGAGATATCGACTTCAAATAAATTTTGTTATACAGATAATAAGGCAGAAAGATGCAGAAAGGGCTCTCAAGAAAATTGCGTGGGTGGTTTTTTTACCATAGCAGTTTAAAAAAGAGGCTGGGATGCAACCCACACTGATAACTTCCCATCCCGTCTGTCGATTTGTCTTGCTTAAAAGTTTGTCTATATGTATCAATTTTTACCAAATTTGCGTACTATTTTTTGTAGATTTTATTTTTTTATGAAAAAACGGACTGTTGAATTTTTATAAAAAAAATTACTGAATATCGGAAACAATATTTTCTGTGAAATAAAATAAGTTTGAAGCCAATATTTGTAATTTTTAAAAAGCTGTTTGAGTCGAAAGTAAATTTTTACCAAGTTTTAGTATTGTTTTTTTTTTTTAGGTTTTTATTTTTTGTAAAAAACCTGTCAATTAGATTTTTCTCAAAATTTTACTGAATGTTGACAACAATATCTCAAAGTTTTAAAAAGATATTTGAGTCGAAAAACAATTTTTACCAACTTTTATTAATTTTTTTGTTTAGGTTTTTATTTTTTGTAAGAAAACTGTCAATTCGATTTTTCTCAAAATTTTTCCAAATGTTGAAAACAATATTTCTTAAAAGTTAAAATTAGTTATAAGCCATAATCTCAAATTTTTGAAAAGATATTTAAGTCGAAAATCAATTTTTACCAACTTTTGTTAAATTTTTTTTTCGGTTTTTAATTTTTTGTAAAAAAACTGTCCATTCTATTTTTTTCAAAATTTTACTGAATGTTGAAAACAACATTTTTTGAAAGATGAAAGTAGTTTAAAGCCAATATCTCAAAGTCTTGAAAAGATATTTGAGTCAAAACTCAATTTTTACCAACTTTTTTTTTATTTTTTTTTTAGGTTATTATTTTTTGTAAAAAAACTGTCAATTCGATTTTTCTCAAAATTTTATCAGATGTCAAAAACATTATTCTTCGTTGCACAAAATTGTTTTGGAAATGAAATCATATTTTAGTCGTAAAATTCTCGAAGTGACAAATTTTTTTTTTCAGTTTTTTTTAATTTATAAAAAAAACCGTTAATTGGATTTTTTTCCAAAAATATAATTGTTTTGTATCACGTTACAATATATAATATAACATTTAATTCAAGTCCCTAGCGTCATTGGTTCATGAGATATTTAGGTTTAACCAAAATGTTCACGTTTTTTTTAAACTGCTATGGTAAAAAAACCACCCACGCAATTTTCTTGAGAGCCCTTTCTGCATATTTCTGCCTTATTATCTGTATAACAAAATTTATTTGAAGTCGATATCTCTTCTGGTTCTTGAGATATGGACGACGAAAAAAACGTCGCGAACGTACGGAAGTACGGGCGCACGGACGTACAGACGTACGGACGTACGGACGTACGTACACACGCACGCACAGACATCTTTCTAAAAATCTTTTATTTTGACTCTAGGGACCTTGAAACGTCGAGAAATGTCAAAATTTTCAATTTGTCAAATCGGACCAAAAAGGTGAACATTTTGGTTAAACCTAAATATCTCATGAACCAATGACGCTAGAGACTTGAATTAAATTTTATATTATATATTGTAACGGTATACAAAACAATTATATCAAAAAAACTGAAAAAAAAAAATTTGTCACTTCGAGAATTTTACGACTAAAATATGATTTCATTTCCAAAACAATTTTGTGCAACGAAGAATAATGTTTTTGACATCTAATAAAATTTTGAGAAAAATCGAATTGACAGTTTTTTTACAAAAAATAATAACCTAAAAAAAAATAAAAAAAAAGTTGGCAAAAATTGAGTTTTGACTCAAATATCTTTTCAAGACTTTGAGATATTGGCTTTAAACTACTTTTATCTTTCAAAAAATGTTGTTTTCAAGATTCAGTAAAATTTTGAAAAAAATAGAATTGACAGTTTTTTTAAACAAAATTAAAAACAGAAAAAAAAATAACAAAAGTTGGTAAAAATTGATTTTCGACTTAAATATCTTTTCAAAAATTTGAGATTATGGCTTCTAACTAATTTTAACTTATAAGAAATATTGTTTTCAACATTAGGAAAAATTTTGAGAAAAATCGAATTGACAGTTTTCTTACAAAAAATAAAAACCTAAACAAAAAAATTAATAAAAGTTGGTAAAAATTGATTTTCGGCTCAAATAGCTTTTCAAAAATTAAAAATATTGGCTTCAAACTTATTTTATTTCACATAAAATATTGTTTTTTATATTCAGTAATTTTTTTATAAAAATCCAACAGTCCGTTTTTTCATAAAAAAAATAAAATCTACAAAAAATAGAACGCAAATTTGGCAAGAATTGATACATTTAGCAAGACAAATCGATAGACGGGATGGGAAGTTATCATTGTGGGTCGCATCCAGCCTCTTTTTTAATATTAAAATGAAAGCTTTTACTAAAAAACTCTTTGTTATCACAACCAGAAACTGTCGAAAATTGTAAAATATCGTAAGCAACAACATTTGACAATTTCAAAAATAGTCTAACAATGGCTGACAATGACGTATCTGGTGACATTTTCACACAAAATTGTAAGTTCACACGGTTGAATGACATTTGGGACAAATTTCTACTGCCTCACGATCGTCCTTAGTCTAACTGAGACTCCATTAGTGACTGGTTTTATGCTCTATTTGATATTGAGCACGTTGAGTTCAAAAATGTATGTCTTTGAAATTATTGTCAAAAACAAAATTTTTTACCGAGAGAAAAAAATATAAAAAATAAGCCTTATACAATTTAAATAGAAATACTATTATATTTAGACAAAATTATTTCTTCTATGCTTTTATCTAGACAAGCTTAAAAATCTCATATTAATTAAGTCCTAAGTTTTTTTCATTGGACAACAAAAATAATAGTAAAAGGGCCCTCTTCAGTTACAGACAAACGGAATCCGACACTGTTAAAAAAGGCTCATATTATGTACATACATACATACATATGTACATACATGATTAATAGACTAAGATTATATGATACAAAGGTTTGGTTTAACTTTACATTTAATCTACATACATTTATAGAAGTTTTGGTATGGACATTAAATATATATTGTGCATACAAAAATACACTATAGTATAAGTTGGCCATCAAATTTTAATTAAATCTAAAGGTTACTTTGTTTTTGTAAACAAACAAAATTACTTTGTGATAGGAGCCATTATTGTACCTACTGTTTGGAGTAATTAACTCAATTTAAGTTTTACTCAGAAGATCAAAATATTTCCAGGAATTTTAAAATATCCTAAACATGAATAAAACCATGTGTTCAAATTTACCAAAAGTATCTTCAAGTATGTCTTTAATTTTTGTTTTTAAATTTTGGTACAAGACCCAACAAATCTGAAATAGTATTGCCTTCTTAAAAAATGTGTGTACCTCAACACTAAAGCTAATGAGCAGTTAAAATTTTGTAAAAGGAGATCCTGACATGAATTGTTCATTATAATGAAATGAAACTTAAAAGTTGAAATTATTAAATAAGTGAATACAAAAAAGTAAATAATAAGTCGAAATTCAAAAGGAAGTTAAACAGGTTAATATAAAGAAAATTGTAACTGGGAGAACGTTGTTTTACTTATTTCCAACTTCAAGAGAACTTGAGAGAACGTTAACAAAAAATCAAGTGTTATTATTTCCCTGTTGGAATAGTACAAGAGTTAGAAATAGAAATATGTACCCTTTCATATTACACCAAAACCAACTTAATAACAGATGAAGTTATGTAATTCACCATTACCAAAACTAACCATCATAAATGCAGGCAACCCTGGGTTGTGCCAACTTTTTGTAAAGCAACCTTATGCTATTAGACGTATTTTTTAATATGCTTTTATTTAAAACAAAAACTGAGTTAATAATACATGGGATCAAGTGTCGATAATAACAAAAGTGTTAAAATTAAAAATGCAGGATACCGTAGGTTATGCCAACTTTTGGAAGGGCAACCTTATGCTATTTAGCAGATAATGTTAAAATCTTTCATTGAAATAAAAAAATAAGACTAAATATCAAATGAGATCAGTTTTCTACACCTTCGAAAAACTTAAAACTTCAAATGCAGGCAACCATGGGTTCGGTCACGTTTCGGTTGTTTAAACTAGAGTTACATTACCTTTCATTTAAAACTAAAATCCATTAAATAATAGATGAGTGTATATTTACTCCGCCGGCCTACCTCTTTAAACCAGGCAACCTTCCTTTAGGGCCAGAATATAAGTAGGGAATCCAAGTTCAAATTATTATGTCAATAAACATCTGTAATAAAATATTGGTCATTATCTTATAACAGATGAGGGTAGATAGTCCTTCTACGTATCTTAAAATATACAGTTTACGTAAAAATACCAGCGGGCTTGATTGATTGTCATAAATTTTCAAAATTAAATTTAAGGACATTGTCTTCACTAGTTAAAATTGATTTTCGATTAAGAATCTCGGGTGTAAGAAAAGATATTAAAATAAAACTTATTTAATCATATTCAAAAATAAATTTCGCGAATTGACATGGCTTATTGGAAGATATTCCAATCTAAGCGTTTATAACAAGCTTCTTATTTATAAGCAAGTACTGAAACCAGTTTGGACGTACGGTATACAACTTTGGGGTTGTACCAACGAAAGAAATATACAAATTTTGCAAACATACCAAAACAAAGTACTTAAAATAATAGTAAATGCTCCATGGTATGTAAGAAAAAGCGACTTACATAGAGATTTAAATATAAAATATGTAGAAAACGAAATTAAAAAATTTGCTACAGTGCTAAGATCACGACTTAGAAATCATAGTAATAACTTAATCCAACAATCTGTTAGCGAGGCGTTCGTTTTTCGGCGTCTGCACCGAACAAGACCTTCTGATCTAGCGCAAACAAATTAATCTCTCCACTCGAATTTTGTGGAATCTTCAGGTCCTCTCGTTGGGGAGCTTCCTGACAAAACGCGAACAAAATGACGCTAAAACTACTTGTTAAGCTGGACTTAGTTGTAGTAATAATATAGAAGATAAGGGAGGTGAGTTTTAGTCAGTAAAAATCTGGCACTACTATAAGCATCGGGCTTATAGTGTCTCTGAAGATTTCTCACCTTCCTGCGGAAAAAAAAAAAATATTCAAAATATTGTTTGTTAACTTTTATATTTTTGATGAAAAATACAATGGACAATTGTTTTACAAAACACGAAAAACTACAAAAACAACAAAAAAACTATGATAAGAAATGGTTCTCGGTTCAAGTATGTTGTTATTAATATTTAGTTTAACTTTTAAAAATCTCAACAGAAGTGTACGAATGGAAAGTTATCAGTGAGGGTCGCATCCCAGCCTAATTTTGAAAAATAAATTATACTTAACTGTTTTGGAATTATTTTTACTGCATTTCGTTTGTTTTTTTCTTAGGGTCCGGCCACGCAATGAGCGACGAGCGACTGAGCGACCGAGCGACGAGTCGCTGAACGACGCAAAAAAATTAGAACACATGAAATCGTATGGAGGTGGCCACATAAACCCAAAGCGACTGAGCGATTTTTTAACCCACTTTGTTGTGTTCCAATAAATGAAAAAAAAAGAAATTATCTAATAATAACAATTAACTTTATTTAATAAAAATGAGATTTAACAATACTAGTGCTTTGCTTGCCAAGAATAAGAAAAGAATCATCCAGAATGTATCAAAATGTACTAGAAACCTTTACTGTTCAGGATTAATCAAACTAAATATAAATTCAAATCATTAATTAATTTCATTTCAATTTTCTTATTATTGAATAAACTATTTTGAATATCATCATTGTAAGAAAACCCTGCTTGGAAGATTATTCGCGCGACTCACTGTACTTACTTGAAACAAACAACTTATAATCCGCTTAATCCTCAGCCAAGGCCAATAATTCGCATATTGTAATGCCTTGGATTTGGATGATTTGGTATAGAAAAAAACCACTATGTATGTATCATTCAATGCAAGACAATTTTAAAGCTTTCTTTTTGGTTTGACCACCGCCGTGAACACATCTTCCAAGCAGGCCCTAATTGGTAACATTTTTCCATTATACAAGTAAAACATAAACTTTATAACATTTTTGCATTATACAATTTAAACATAAACTTTATAACATTTTTCATTATATAATTAAAACTTAAACATTATAACTATTGAATCAAATCTTTCGAATTCTCAATCATTTACATTTTTACATTTCGTACTTTAATAAAACCGTTGCCAACAGTATTAAATGTTTCGTCGCTCTGCAATCGATTTTGTTTTAATGTTTCAGTCGATCGCTGAGCGACGTTGCATTTGTTTGAGCCGGTAGTAATCGTTAATAACATGAAGGTGGTCAGTTGTTGGTATAGGCATATATTCTTCCACAAGTTGTTCCCATATGATAACGCTAGATTCCAAGACAATGTTACTTACTGTGTTTCTGCCCATTCGAAAAGCAAAAGCTAAATCTCGAAAAGAATGACCTGTTGCAAGAAATCTGAAAACATTAAGGATACAAAAATTGTAAATAGTAGAGGTACGTATAATTATATTTCAAATTTCAGGAGCTAATGTGAAACTAAAGTGGAAAAACCTAAAAGACACTTTTCGAAGGGTTCTTCAAAAAGCTCCACGTCCAGTATCGGGATCGGGATCCGAAGCTGCACCAACAAAACCGAGATGGCCATTTTATGAAATCATGGCCTTTACGAAGCAGACAATTGATCCAGATCCAACTGGCTCAAAATCGTTTTTTCTCTGAAACAATATCAGAATTACTGGAAGAAGAGGATGTGACCCTTTCAAGTGTCAATACGCTTACAAACAGCACTCCTTCTACAAGCACCAGATGCCCCTAAAACGTGTGAAAAAATAAAAATAAGAGAGCGTCAACATACAGTTTGGACTCAGAATTTCTCGAGTTAGAAAAAGAAAGACTCAAAATTTTAAAGCAAGAGGTAGAAAAAAAGAACAGGATAGTGATAACCTTCAATTTTTCAAAAGTCTTTTGCCATTTATGGCACAATTTATAAGAGTAACATTTTCGAAAAACTTGAGATAAGAACTGACATTCAAAATATTATATTGAAAAAACTTAATAATACAAATTAAGATTACCAGATGTTGTTCTGAACTAATTGCTTTCTTTTGTCTTAAAACTTAGGAACTACGGTATAGTAGTGGTAGCCTACGCTGATGACTTAGCGCTTTTGGCGACGGGTAAATACCTTACCACTATTAGCGAACAATTACAAACCGCATTATCAAAGGTCAACAACTGGACTAAGAAATGCGGTCTTAATGTAAACCCCCTTAAAACAGAACTGGTTCTTTTTACAAACAGGAGGAAGATCCCTCCGTTTATAATACCTAAAATAGATAATACAACACTAAGAATCTCAGACCGAGCTAGATACCTCGGAGTTATATTGGATAAAAAACTCAATTGGGGTCCAAATATCCAAGAAAGATATAAGAAGGCCACAATCGCACTCTACTCATGTAACAAGATTCTGGGTAGAAATTGGCGACCGAACCCCAAAATAGTAATGTGGATGTACACTGCCATTGTCAGACCGATTCTAACTTATGGCAGCTTGGTTTGGTGGAAAGCGTTGGAGAAATCCACGAACCAAAAAACACTTACCAAAGTACAGAGAATGGCCTGTATCTGTACTAGTGGTGTGATGAGGACTACCCCAACTGCGGGTTTAGAAACGATCCTCAATCTCCCCCCAATAGACCTATTCGTCCAAGAATCAGCAGCAAACAGCGCCCTCAGGCTCAGTCAAACTAACATCTGGAAAACTAGCCAGATTAGCCACGCAGCTATTATTACGAAATACGTAGACAACAATATCTGCACAGATTATATGAGCCCTTACTTAGATTTCAACAAATCTTTTAGTACTAGATTCCCCAATAGACTAGATTGGGAAAAAAGTGAGCTCTACACCAACGACTCAACCATTACCATCTACACCGATGGCTCGAAAATGGACAATAGAGTAGGTGCAGGCTTTTACTCTGAAAGCCTAAACCTTGCCAAAGCATTCAGGCTCCCCGACTATAGCAGCGTCTTCCAAGCTGAGATCTTGGCAGTGAAAAACGCTGCTAAACACATATCCATGATGGCGATATCACACGCGGACATCACTTTTTTCATTGATAGCCAAGCAGCAATAAAAGCTATCTCTGCCACCCAAATGAAGTCAAAGCTTGTCTCTTGCTGTCGCGAAGAGCTAAAGGTTTTTTGGCACACAGCATAACGTAAGACTCTGCTGGGTTCCTGGCCACAGTGATGTACCAGGCAACGAAAAGGCGGATGAACTTGCTAGGGAGGGCTCCACACTGGAACCCTCCCTGATAGACCATCATATAGGGATACCGTTATGTGAACTGAAACATAACGTCAGTAAAACCATCATTCACAAATCCAATGACAGATGGAATCTCCTAGAAACCTGTGTTAACACCAGGAAGATATGGCCTAGATACGATAAGAAAAGATCCGATCTTAACTCTTAACAAACCCTCCCTAAGATCCCTTATCGGCATTATTACAGGTCACAACCTACTCGGCTACCATAAGAAGAAGATGGGGCTCAGTACTGATGACCTTTGTAGAGGCTGTGGTGATGAAAACGAACATGAAGACACCACTCACTTTCTCTGCCACTGTCCTTCACTCTGTCTTGCTAGGAAGAAAACTCTAGGCAACTTCTTCTTTAATGAACTAGAGGAACTATCAGAACTGCCAGGCAAAAGCTTACTAAACTTTGTCAAGACCTCTAAATGGTTAAACGAACCACATGATTCATAGGTTATTATATCTTTTCAGGAAGTTACAACACTTCGGGGTATCACAATGGATCTACATTGATCTAAGTGTGATGGTAACAACATCAACTGTCAGCCCGTTCAAACCTAACCTAACCTAACCTTTGTCTTGTTAGTTTTGGTCGAACTTTTTCCAACAGCAAATCAAAAGATGGTACTGACATACGAAATTATTGCCAAAATCGATCTGGAAATCTGCGAAGATTTAGATTTTAATGATGAAATTTTAAAAATTTTAAACTGTAGGAAGGAATTAAATAAAATTTGCCACACTAACCAGGTAAAACTCTGCTGGGTTCCCGGACATAGCAATATAGAAGGGAATGATATAGTAGATGAACTAGCCAGGAAAGGGTCAAAAGCAGACACAAGTAGTAGCGACCATTCAGTTAGGGGACCACTCGTCCCGATTGGGGTACTCAAGAGGAAGATAGACCTTAAACTAAAAGAGAAAACCAATATCTCCTGGAAATCCAGGAACGATTGTGCAATCTCTAGAAGTTTATGGCCTAACACAAATGAAAAAGAAACTCGGTATATTCTATCGCTGAGTAAAAAGAACATTAAAATCTTGATAGGTGTACTAACAGGTCATTGCGCCATTGGCACAATGGCTAATAGAATAGGGGCATTTGCACCCGATTTTTGTAGGAGCTGTCAGGATGAGGAGGAAATGGAAACCATTAAACACCTGCTCTGCGACTGTCCGAACCTCCAAACCAGCCGACTCCGTCATTTCGGAAACAGGTTTGTTGGAGAACTGGATGATCTAGCACAGGTCTCAATGGCGAGCATGAGGAAATTTATAGATAGCACAGGCTGGTTCGTTAACGAGCCAGTCTAGCTAATCGACAGAGTTGAATTGAACTGAGAGCATCGATGCTAAATTTTTACTTTTACAGGGGATCACAATGGACCAATAGGCCCCTGTTTTCGCAACAGCTTCTTGCTGTGCACACCCCTTACAACCTAACCTAACCTTACATGATGAAATTCATCATAATTTTCCCTTTCACGATGTATGGGGTGTACACCAAATCTACGGATTCTCGATCTTATTACAGATCTATAAATATGAATGCGACTTTCAACTAGTAAGCTATGACGTACCGCACTTGGCGATGGCATTTTTCCAACTAATCGCTTAGCGACGTATCGTTTAGTAAATGGCCAGTGGCCACCCGTCGCTCAGATTGGTCGCTCAGAGACTCGTCGTTTAGTCACTCAGTCGCTCGTCGCTCATTGCGTGGCCGAAGCCTTAAGTGTTAATTTTTAGTATCTTAAATTTCTAAATAAGGTAAAAAATCTCGAACGATAACTCCAACGAGAAATGCCCGTATTGAGGGTTTAAAATAAAATTAAAGCTGAATTTGAGATTCTCGAAATTAAGACTCGAAAAAAAAAATTTGGAACTTAAATCCAAAAACTATTTTTTTTAAAAACCAAAAAAACTAAAAAAAAATATTTGTCACCTCGAATATTTTACGAACAAAAAATGATTTTATATTCTACATAATTTTGTACAACGAAAAATAACGGTCAAATTCTGAGAAAAATCGAATTGACAGTTTTTTTTTTTATAAAAAAATGAAAACCTTAAAAAGAAAAACAATACTAAAACTTGGTAAAAATTTATATTCGACTCGAATATCTTTTTAAAAATTAAAAATATTGGCTTCAAACTAATTTTATCTCACAGGAAATATTGTTTTCAACGTTTAGTACAATTTTTATAAAAATCCTACAGTCCGTTTGTTTATAAAAAATAAAATCTACAAAAAATAGTACGCGCATTTCATAAAAATTAATGTTCGGTTCTCAATATCTCGTGAACAATAGAATGTATTGACTTCAAATTCATTTCATTCATCCATTTTGTTGGGTGTCCCAAAATTAACGCAAGATTTGAATTAAATAGAAAACGCCGTTTTTAGTCTTTTGATAGTTATATTTTTATTGACTCGTAAAGTACATAGGATAAGGTTATGTATGGACAAATTGCCTCCACGGCTTTGCATGCACATGCGCACTCTTGTTGAAATTTTCCATGACCATTCTGCATAAATGTGGCTGAATTTCGTTGATGCAGCGTTGAATCTCCTCCTTTAATGCACGGGTGGTTGTGGGCTTGTTGACATAGACTTGTGATTTCAAATAACCCAATAAAAAGAAGTCTAATGGTGTTAAATCACACGATCTAGGAGGCAAATTTTGATCACCGAAACGAGAGAGTACACGACCTGGAAATGTCTCATGCAGTAATTGAATTGTTTCACGGGCTGTATGACATGTGGCACCGTCTTGTTGAAACCACATATTGGACACATCAATATCATCCAATTTTGGCAGAAAGAACTGTGTAATCATGTCGCGATATCGAGCACCAGTAACAGTCACTGCTTGACCAGCATCATTTTCAAAAAAATATGGCCCAATTATGCCTCCAGCCCAAAATTGAGGTTCCTGGATTGTCAGCAACAAGCTTTCACTATTTTTAACTTCCCATAGGAAGTTATTGTAATGGGTCCGATTTGTCAAATTGAAAATTTTGACATTTCTCGACGTTTCAAGGTCCCTAGAGTCGAAATAAGAGATTTTTAGAAAGATGTCTGTGCGTGCGTGTGTACGTACGTTCGCGACGTTTTTTTCGTCGTCCATAGCTCAAGAACCAGAAGAGATATCGAATCCAAATAAATTTTGTTATACAGATAATAAGGCAGAAAGATGCAGAAAGGGCTCTCAATAAAATTGCGTGGGTGGTTTTTTACCATAGCAGTTTAAAAAAAAGTTGAAAATTTTGGTTAACCCTAAATATCTCATGAACCAATGACGCTAGAGACTTGAATTAAATTTTATGTTATATATTGTAATGTGATACAAAACAATTATATTTTTGGAAAAAAAAATCAATTAATGTTTTTTTTTATAAATCAAAAAAACAAAAAAAAAAAATTTGTCACTTCGAAAATTTTACGACTAAAATATGATTTCATCTCCAAAACAATTTTGTGCAACGAAGAATAATGTTTTTGACATCTGATAAAATTTTGAGAAAAATCGAATTGACAGTTTTTTTACAAAAAATAATAACCTAAACAAAAATAAAAAAAAGTTGGTAAAAATTGAGTTTTGACTCAAATATCTTTTCAAAACTTTGAGATATTGGCTTTAAACTACTTTTATCTTTCAAAAAATATTGTTTTCAACATTTAGTAAAATTTTGAAAAAAATAGAATTGACAGTTTTTTTTACAAAAAATTAAAAACCGAAAAAAAAATTTAACAAAAGTTGGTAAAAATTGATTTTCGGCTCAAATAGCTTTTCAAAAATTAAAAATATTGGCTTCAAACTTATTTTATTTCACAGAAAATATTGTTTTTTATATTCAATAATTTTTTTATAAAAATCCGACAGTCCGTTTTTTCATAAAAAAAAATAAAATCTACAAAAAATAGAACGCAAATTTGGTAAGAATTGATACATTTAGACAAACTTTTAAGCAAGACAAATCGATAGACGGGATGGGAAGTTATCAGTGTGGGTCGCATCCCAGCCTCTTTTTGAAATATTCTTTGATAATGAAGACACGTTGTTCTCTCGTGTAACGCTCCACTGTTAGCTGTCAAATTGCTTTTTTTTCAGGGTTGCCAACACTTCACTGCTCAAATGGCGGCAAATTCAAATCTTGCGTTAATTTTGGGACACCCTTTATAAGATATAAAAACATTTAAGAAATGCTACTAAAATTGGTAAAAATTGGTTTTCGACAAAAAAGCAAATTTTTTTAACAAAACACGAAAACCTACATACTTTTAAGCAAGACAAATCGACAGACGGGATGGGAAGTTATCAATGTGCATCTTTTTTTTTTACTCGCTGTACGCCCAATTTTCTACAAATTAAAGTTATTAAATAATCCCAACACTAATTTTTGTAATTGTCATCTTTTGATAGTTGAAGTTGACATAGCCACACCATATGGAAATAGTAACTTACACGCTTCAACAATGGAACGCAATCCTTTTTTTTTTTTGGGATTCCGTAA
The DNA here is from genome assembly GCA_920104205.1 of Eupeodes latifasciatus. Classification (NCBI taxonomy): domain Eukaryota; kingdom Metazoa; phylum Arthropoda; class Insecta; order Diptera; family Syrphidae; genus Eupeodes; species Eupeodes latifasciatus. The sequence continues at coordinate 30,460,328 of OV049924.1, forward strand.
CTGTGACCAGAACTCATTTAAACTTAATAAAGTGGATAATTTCAAAGAGGATATTTAAGAAAATATTAGGACTAATTAATATTTAATTTCTCTTCGTGTTTTCCATTTTGTAAATTGAAGCTGAATGAAATAAGAACTGAAGGAAGTGATTTGCTTACAGATTATGGTCTTACTGTGCGTAGATCTTCGCATGCAACAGATGGCGCTATATTTGTTGACAAAATTTAAAACAAATAACAAAATAACAAACAAATATTAAAAACATTATTATTATATTAAACAACTAAGTCCAGCTTACAAAAACAAAACTCAATTTCGATTTGGTCTTACAATTCGTTATAAAAAGTATTACATAATATTTCTAAACAAATTTTACAGAATTTATGTCGAAACATCAGAGTTTTAAAATACTGTCATAGTGTTTTGTATGTTGGACACTACTCTACGAACACTTCCATTGAGCCTCAGGGAGATATTAAGGTGAAAAGTTAATGTCGATACTAGGAAATCTCTACCTGCAGTTGAAGGTCTCTTTACTTTTTTGTGTGTTTTAGTTGAGAAGAAGATTGTATGTCCCTTTGTTCTAAAACGAATTTTTAAAAACACTAAGCCTTTAAAAAATCGTAATGATTTCTTTTCCCTTATCATGTGAACCAATTTCAGTATCTTCTCAAAATAATATATATATTATTTAAAAACTTACCAAGTGTTATTGGAATTTTCAAAAGCGTACCTATCTTATGTGCTCAGGAATTCAATTCTCAATTAAATAATCTGTACTCTAATCAAGATTCAATTATGATCAAATTGACAATCCAATTGATTTGCTTCCTTGTAATTTGTTAATTTTCTGTGGTCAAGAGAAGATTTTGTTAAATGCCAGTGCCTATGCCATACACCACAAAGCAACAAAGCACAAAGGTATTATCTGAGATTGGTGGCTTGGATGCCATTTTAATGACGAATAGGTCCATAAAATTTACCAATTCGCTACAAGATGTGTCATCATCATTCATACCAATCAAATCAATTTAGAACTAATTCTAGGCCAACCAAACCAACATCAAAAACAAAAAAAAATCTAACCACTTTGAGCCCAATTAGACAAATAATCATGAAGTCCTTTCAGTGACATGGCACCGCGTCGTCGTCCTGTGTTTGTTCGAACATCTAAATCTCTACCCCACTCTCTCTCTGTGTGGAATCAATCAAATTGCCATTCAAAAGCATACACCCACGAAAAAATATATATTCTAGTGATGTATTCCTATAACCAGGATCAGAAGCAGGAGAATGAGCAGGAGCAGGATATTCAATTGACTGCCTTTCTCAAAATGTCTGTTGTCGTCGTCGTCTACGTCGATAACTAAACTTTGTCGTCCTTTGCAGTTTGGCTATGGCTATGGCTTCGGCTTCAGCTTTGGCTTTGGCGAATCCTTTATGGTCGATATATAGTTGGCCAATTTGGTCGCCCTTCTTTTTCCAATGTTAAAGTCGGTTATAACCGAACAACCAAAAACCAGAAAATGGTGCGAATGTTGGTGCGGCAGTGGCCGGGCGGTTTCGCGTTGATGGGGTGGCAAATTGATTGGACGTGTGTGCCGTGTGTCACTATATAAGGCTGGCTAATATGTCTCTACACCTGGAACTGAACTAAACTGAACTGAACTTAACTGAACTGTCCTGATGATGTCGTCCTGTGTCCTGTTTTCCTCTTGTCTGTCCGTTTGTCCGTAATTTGGTGGCGCCTAATTACAATGAAAGGATTCGATAAATTGGAAATTGTCTGACGTAAAATAGGTGTTAATTGAGGCCGTCAATTGGCAAAAGATTGCCAACTACTGTTAACTAAATGAAGCGTGATATACATTATGTATATACATATATTTTGTGGGTGGATAAATCTACAATAATTATTGTTCTATATATTAACTGAACATAATCTTGTATATAAATTTATTGTGTAGCAATATTATTATTGAGGAAATTTCTATATAATATTTTATTTGATCCTTGAAATGATTTTGATTATAATCCTTTTCAAATATGTGTTACGTTGACACATGTTTGTGTGTCTCGATATCCTCCCTTATAATGGATTTCTATTTTGATCGAGAGAGAGAGAGAGAGGCGTTGCGTTGGTCAATGAATTAGTGGTAATCATTCAATTGTGGCTTTGATTACATATGATGCGTGTGCGAAGCAATTAATATATAGGCGGGCGGATCGGGAGTATCTTAAATATATACATAATAAATATAAATACCTATATATTAAATAAATGGAAGAACATTGTGAATTGGTAATTGACATAATGAAATTGTGGGTTGTCATTGATTAGGATGTGAGTTGCAATTAATAGATTTAGGTTATAATTCCAGTTGACGTTTACTTAAATATATTTCGATTAATTGAAGAGGTGACCCCCTGTTGTTGTAAGATTAAGTTTCCTGACTATATTCGATAGAAAGCGCAGTTTAAAAATGCAAAATTCAAATTAAAACAAGTTACAATGACAGACGTGGTTTTGTCCTTTAAAAATGATATCATATAAAAAAGTGCGTATACGCCTCTGTGTACCGTTTTCTTGTATTTCTTTTTTAGATGGTATACTCATTTTTGCCTATTGAATTTATGCACTCTTATTATAGCTGACAAACTTCGAAAAACATATACTTTTCGAAAAAATCATTTTGGACAAAAATATCGAATTTCCAATTGAATTGTTTAATTGTTTACTTTTAAATAGAGGAAGTTTCACTAAGAGGTTTTATTTCGACTAGACTGCTATATGACCAATTGTCATTTTTGAAGCTGGTATTTTTTGATGTTTGACAAGTGAAACTATGTACACCACTGTTGGGGGGATTCTTCTTAATATAAATCCTAGGGCTCAAGTTGATTTTTTTCTGAAAAAAAGTTTAAATCTCTTGCAGTACCACAATGCGAAAAAAAAGGAAAAAAAACAAAGAGAACTAATTTTGTTTTACCTTCAAGGTTAATTATTATTTGCTTCTTATCTGTACGAATATTACAAGCGAAGTGATTTTACAATTATTATTAAGACACGAATGAGCCTAGTCAAACAGACTAGCTCGGTGGTGAAAACCATAAACTTAGTTTACATAGAGGTGAGATTCTAAAATAGAGATTTTATGTCTTATTATATTCTCAACTTCATTATAGTTAAAATTAAGAACTTAATTTACGTTACGTTTAATAGTAACTCCTAACAGTATGTAATCCATTTTTAAATAATCTGGTTTAATTAATCATTTGAATAGCATTAACTGCTAATTGACGTCAACATTCCGGCCTCCCTTTGCAGGAATGCAAAAAGTATAGAATCCATGCATCCAAAAAGTTGATAGATTTTACGTAGCGTTTCCATCGGTGGAGGTATTTTGTTAAAGAAGCGCCTCGATTCGCTACTCAGGAAAAAAAATATTAGATTAGTAAATCCAACGTTGAGGGTTGTTTAAAGAGTGCCCTTACTCACTCAGACATGTTAGTGGGAATACAAATAATGTCAGTTAAAAAATAAGTAGATAAATTTATCGATTAAATTTCAAAAGGTGCTGTGCAGAACCATCAATAAAATATCAAAAAAAAAAAAATGAATGTACATATTTAGTTAATTAGCTTAAATTTAATATATGTTTTGTGAAGCAAGATACACCTGGAACACTTCCCGATCGACAGGCAAGAGACATAATTTAACTATGGGGCGTAGAATTTCGCCTTGTTGAGTTTTAACGGTAGCAACGCGAACCTTTCCATCTTTTCCAGGGTGAACAGCCACAATTTTCCCCAGTCGCCATTGAGTGGGTGGCAAATTTTCATTGCGCACAACCACAACGTCTCCAACTTCGATATTACGCTTAGGAAATTTCCACTTTGTTCTTCGTTGAAGATCGGTCAAGTATTCCTCCTTCCATCGTTTTGAAAAAGAGTGTAAAATTTGTTGGACTCTTTCCCAATTCCTTAGATTTGTAATTTCACCAACTTGGCTTTCGGGTAAGGAAAGCAATGGTGCACCTTTTAAAAAATGACCCGGTGTTAAGGGAAGAGGGTCAGAGAGGTTCTCACTAATCGGAGAAATAGGTCGTGAGTTCAAACATGACTCAATTTTAACAAGCAACGTCGAAAACTCTTCAAACGTTAGTCTTGAGTTTCCAACAACCTTCTTAAAGTGGGTTTTAAATGACTTTATACCGGCCTCCCATAGACCACCCATATGAAGAGAACCTGGTGGAATAAAATTCCACTTCAAATTTTTTGGTAGATAGAGTTTTTCAGCTTCCAATGTAGCATCTGATAAGGCTTTTTTCAACTCCTTTTTTAATATTTTATTAGCAGCAACAAAATTGGTGCCGTTATCAGAGAAAAGTTGTTGGGGAACACCTCTACGACCGACAAATCTATCAAGAGCAGCTAAAAACGACTCTGTTGAGAGACTTCCTACCGCTTCTAAATGTACAGCTTTTGTACAGAGACAAATAAAAAGACAAGCATAACCTTTTATTGCTTGATAAAACCGACCCTTTTGAACCTTTAATTCAAAGGGGCCAGCGAAATCCAATCCAACATTGGTGAACGGAAAGGAATAGTTAACCCTTTCGGGTGGAAGTGTTCCCATAAGTTGGGTTTGGAATTCTTTTTTGTGTAAAACACAAACTATGCAACTATTGATACATGATTTTATTAATTTTTTTAATTTTGGAATCCAAAATGATTTTCGCATGAGGTATAGGACTTGTTGGTTCCCTCCATGTAGGGAAATTTTATGGACGAATCCTACTAACAATTTCGACAACGGACATGAATATGGTAATATTATAGGAAATTTGTCATCATAACTCAAATTTGCATTGGTTAAACGGCCGTTTACTCTCATGATTATGTCAGAGTCTAAGGTAGGGTTAAGCGATAAAATTTTACTATTTTTGCTTAAAGGTTTCGAGTTATATAGAGCGTTGAGCTCTTCACTAAAATAGAAGCGTTGTGCTAGTATGACGAGGCGAATTTTCACAAAAGTTATTTCATGAAGTGCCAATTTAGTAGAAAAGTATCGGAAAGGATAAAACCTATTTCTTTTGCGAGAAGCTAGGTTAATAAATCTAAACAAATATGCTATGACTTTGATAGCACGAGAGTAACATGAAAATCTCCTCAAAATATCATCGTTTGTGTTATGATTAACGACAAAGCTTTTAATTTGTTTGATTTCAAGTTTCCAATTGGGATCCTTTTGAATCTTCGTTATTGGCCAAGTTTCCTGGGAATTCTGTAGCCAACTTGGACCATGCCACCATTGGTCATTGTTTATTAAATTTTGAGGCATTACACCTCGTGAGGCAATGTCAGCTGGGTTTTGTTCAGAAGGAACATGTTTCCAAATGCAACCTGGCGGACTCTCAGTTTGTACTTTAGAGACCCGGTTTCGGACAAACGTTTCCAGCCGAGATGGACAGTCACGAATCCAATAAAGGACAATCATTGAATCCGTCCAAAAGTAAACATGATTGGATTTCAGGCGTAGACTGCTTTGTACAGCGTTTACTAACTTTGTTAGCAAAACAGCTCCACAAAGCTCCAGCCGAGGTATGGAAATGGCTTTCAGGGGAGCCACTTTTGTTTTTGAGCAAAGAAGGTTGGTAAACACATTTCCAGATGAATCTGTAATCCTAGAGTAGACAGCAGCAGCATATGCACTTAGAGATGCATCGCAAAAGCCGTGTATTTCAACACACATATCTGGAGTATAATTGATCCATCTTGGAATTCGGATATCCTTTATTATTGGAAAAGATCTCACAAAGTTTATCCATGTTTCTAGCCGAGTTGATTTTATGGGCGCATCCCACTCGGTTTTGTCTTTCCAAACATCTTGCAACAAAATTTTTAATAAAATCGTTGTTGGTGCAAGCCAACCTATAGGGTCATATATTTTAGCTATATTTGAGAAAAGTTCACGTTTAGTCAAAACTGATTTTGGAGAAAATAGCTTACATCGAATATAGAAACAATCTTCCCTTGCATTCCACCCTATACCTAGAACTTTCGAATGTGAATTCTCGTCGAACATGAGAAAGTGTTGGTCTAAAACATCCCCCCTAGGAATGTTTTCCAACAAGCGAGGGTGGTTTGCAGTCCATTTTTTCAAACAAAACCCTCCAGACAAAAGAAGTGCATTTAACTGAGCTTGAGCTTGGACAACAGTATCTAGATCGAACCCTCCAGAAAAAACGTCGTCCACATAAAAATCTGACAATACCATATCTTTTGCTAAAGGATATTTGTTTCCTTCATCAGAAGCAAGTTGATGTAATGTTCGGATTGCCAAATATGGAGCACAGTTAACACCAAAAGTAACCCTATTTATTTCAAAATCAGCCAAATCTGATTCTGAATTTGACGATCGAAAAATTATTCTTTGGAATCTGTGATGATCCGGGTGAACATGTATTTGGCGATACATTTTTTCAATATCGCTATTAAAAACATAGGGATACTGTCGCCATCTTAATAAAATAGTTTGTAGATCGTTTTGAAGAGCAGGACCGCTGCACAAAAAATCGTTTAGGCTATGCCCTTTGTTTGTAGAAGCACTTGCGTTAAAAACGACTCTTACTTTTGTCGAAGTACTATCCGGTTTCACCACAGCATGGTGCGGCAAATAAAAATGCTGTCGGGAAAGATTTAATTCACCTTTTGACCTAAGAGTCATGTGCTTCAAAGAAACGTATTCCTTCAAAACTTTGTTATACTCTTCTCTGAGAGATCTATCGCAAAGAAGACGCTTCTCTTGTCGCAGATATTGTAAAACTGCACTACTTCTTGAAAGACCTAAATCCGATATATTTAAATTAGGCTTGAATGGAAGTTTCACTGTATAGCTACCATCAAGATTGCGAGTTGTTGTATCATTATACAATTTTTCACAAAATGTATCTTCGTTAGAGAAGGGTTTTACTTCTGGAACCTCTTCGAGTTCCCAAAATCTCTGAATTTGTTTTTCTAAACAAATTTCACTAAAAAATGTTTGAAAAGTTGGTTTCTTTGAACTAACTTCACATGGTCCAGAAAGAACCCATCCAAAAACCGTATTTTGAGCAATTGGTGAAAAGTTCTTTTCTCTCTTAACACCTTCACTTAGAATAAGAGGGTAGATATCTGCTCCGATCAATATGTCTATCGAAGCGGGTTTATCAAAGTTAGGATCTGCCAATCGTAATCCCTTGAGCTCAACCAAGTTTGATGCGTCAACAGACTGCGATGGCAAATTTCCTGTCAGCTTTTTCAAAACAACGGCTGAAACCGGTATATGTACATCAGGGTTGATGCGAGATTCGAGCGTGAGAGGACACATACTCGTTGAAAATTCGCTTTGAACTTGTCCAATGCCACAAATAGATGCATTGGTTGACCGTGTAAAAAGCTTAAATCGGTTCACTACGGACTGTAAAATATAAGTAGCTTCAGAACCAGGGTCGATTAAAGCTCTCAAGAGAATTGTTTGATTATGAACATTAATTTTAACCAAAGCTGTAGCTAGTAAAATATTCTTTTGCTGGTTAACAAGGAAACTTTGAAGCGTAGAAGAATTAGAATTTATATCCTTTTCTAAATCCAGCATTGGTTGTTGTTCGATTTTCGAAGTGGACTGTATGGGGATGGGGGTGGTAGCAAGAGGAGTTTGAGATAGAGGAGGTGATCTTGTATCCTGAGATGATGGTTTTTGTGGGGAAAAGTGAAGCAAACTGTGGTGCCTTCTACCGCACTTATTGCAAGAAACGTTACTTTTACACTCATACACCGAATGTGTGAGTGCAAGGCAGTTGTAGCAATACTTCTGGATTTTTACTACTTTACGACGAGATGAGACATCCATGTCCAAAAATTTCTTGCATGAGCGCAAGGGATGATTGCTATTGCATAGCTTACAACTGAAATTCTTTTGTTCAACATGAAAAGAGTTTACCTTTTTGGAAATTAAATTGGATGATTGATTCGCACCTTTACGGGGATATTGCTTGACTTCTTCAACAGATTCAAGTATCTTGTATCTCGAAGCAAGAAAATCATCTAAAGATTTGCATGTAGGAATTTCATTTTCTTTCAGTAGACTTTGCTCAAAAAGAAACAAAGTGTTTTCAGGAATCTTTTGAGAAATAATAAAAATTAGAATCGGATCCCAATTATCGGTTCTAACACCATAGCTTGAAAGGACCCCTAAACAATCACATACTGTTCTATGAAAATTTCTTAAAGCTGAGCCGCTCTCAGTTGAGATAGACGGTATAGAAAAAAGTGCCTTAATTGTGTGTTAATTAAGATGCGTTTATTCTCATACCGAGATTTTAATGCATCCCACGCTAGCTTAAAATTATCTGCCGTCAGTGGAAACTTATCAACAACGTCATGAGCTTCCTTCTTAGTTTTTAAGCGTAAATGGAATAACTTTTCTACATCACTAAGTCGGGGGTGAGCTATGTAAATTGCTTGGAACATGTCACGAAAAGTAGGCCAGGATTTGTAATCACCTTCAAAACATTCCGCGTCGCAAGGTGGAACACTTATTCCATATTCTGAGTCAGATCTTTGAGGAGGCACAAAATCTTGTTTTGTATCCTTAAATGTACACATGTCTATCGAATCTATAATACTACCTACGGTAGTGAAGTAATTCGTTGAAACTGTTAAATATTTTGATTTGATTGTCAATAGTTTGGTATCATCTAAACTTTTATCTTCGTTCTTCAAACATTTTGTATAAACCGAACGAAAACTATCCCATAATACCTCAAATTCCTTTTTCCAGACTTTGAGCATACCAGAAGTCATATTTTCTCTTTTTGGTACATTACGAAAACTATTGATAGTTTCGTTTATTTGCTTCACGCACAAATAAAAATCGTCAGAAATAGACATTTCAAAAACGATGAAAAATGGTACACTTAATGGATCCCGAACGAAGAAAAAAGTTCACAACTCAAGCAATAAACTTTCAAAATTTCTTTAATATTTTATTTTTATTTGACTTTCAACAAAACGAGGTGTTAAATTTAAAGAAAATCCAAAAAATAATCCCTTTATCGTAGAAAAGAAAATTCTTAAAAAGATTAAAATACCGCAGATGGATTGTTCACACAAAAAAAAAGTTGAAAAGGTTTTAAAAATCACCAGATCAAAGAAACCGTAAGATCGCGAGATCAAAAAAAACTGTAACGAGACTGTACCTAAACCTTACGGTCAAAATTTGCTCCAAATATGCTCACTTCACAAATATATATTATATATGTATTGTATACTTATATGAATCACTTCTAATAATTTTCAACAAAATCAAAAATATACTTTATAAGAATCAAATCACAATCAAATCAATAATTTACTTTAATTTGCAAAAATATAATTGATTTAACTATCAAATATATTTATGTGTATATTTAATAATGCACAGCACCTACCTCGGGTTAGGGATATGGGATTTCCATTTAGGTGTGCACAATAGCGTAAAACCAATATGTGTGCCAAGATTCCAATAAAATCCGCACGATGTATTTTTTCCAAACAAAAAAAAACTCAAGGGGTTATGAGTTTTATTCCCAAATTTATTGCTGTCCAAAGTGTTTTAATCTGGCTCGAAGGACCAAAAAATGTTGGGGGGATTCTTCTTAATATAAATCCTAGGGCTCAAGTTGATTTTTTTCTGAAAAAAAGTTTAAATCTCTTGCAGTACCACAATGCGAAAAAAAAGGAAAAAAAAACAAAGAGAACTAATTTTGTTTTACCTTCAAGGTTAATTATTATTTGCTTCTTATCTGTACGAATATTACAAGCGAAGTGATTTTACAATTATTATTAAGCCACGAATGAGCCTAGTCAAACAGACTAGCTCGGTGGTGAAAACCATAAACTTAGTTTACATAGAGGTGAGATTCTAAAATAGAGATTTTATGTCTTATTATATTCTCAACTTCATTATAGTTAAAATTAAGAACTTAATTTACGTTACGTTTAATAGTAACTCCTAACAGTATGCAATACATTTTTAAATAATCTGGTTTAATTAATCATTTGAATAGCATTAACTGCTAATTGACGTCAACAACCACTAATAAAATTGGGACGACGCGACGCATGCTGCAATAATGCGTTTAAATTTTTAAAATTCAGTTTAAAAATATTGAACAATTTTGTACGAAATAATCGTAATTTTGCAGCAACACTTTTCTGACTGTTTTCTGACCGTGTTTTTCTAAGAATCAATTACAGTTGGCCACAGACATTAGGTGCCTTTAAATTTTTTTCTAAGAACCGATCTAATGCCTAAAGTTGGTCATAAACATGGTACTTAGAAGTTATTGAACTAGATCCAAATTGTCAAATTAAAATTTTTGGAATTTCTCAACGTTTCTGAGTATGCACATATGAATACCATTTTTCGTCGGCCATACATCAAAAACCCGTAGACATATTGACTCCAAATAAATTGTGTTGTACAGATAATAACATCAAGCAGAGCGGACTCTTAAAATATCCATATATATATTTTTTGTCGGGTTGACATTAAATATATCAATCAACTTGAATTACATTTTATATTTTACATTGTGACATGGCATGAAATTGATATAAACTTTTTTTAAATCAAAATAACTGAACTTGTGCTTTGTCACTTTGAATATTTTTCAAATCAAAAATAATTTTACCTCAATTGCAATCAAAGGTCCGTTTAAGCGTATTTGCTTTCTTAACTTCCCATTTTGGCGAATTGAAAATGTTGACATTTCTCGACGTTTTAAGGTCCCTAGAGCCGAAATAAAAGATTTTTAGAGATATACATGTAGTACCCGTAGCGTGATGGTTAGTGCGTTGGACTGTCATGCAAGGGGTCTTGGGTTCAATCCCTGCCTGTGCCACCTAAAAATGAATTGACAAATCCTCCAAGAGTAATTCTTGTCATGAAAAGTGCTTTCTCAAATTAGCCGTTTGGTTTCGGCACATAAACTGTAGGTCCCTTCTATCTCTGACAACATTACTCGCACACAGGGATGGTTGAGAGTTGTAAGTCACTAGGCCCTGGTCCTTCATGGACTGTTGCGCCACCTAATTTATTTATTTATAGAGATATACATATCTGTGCGTGCGTTTGTACGTACGTTCGTACGTTTGCGAAGTTTTTTTCGTCGTCCATAGCTCAAGAACCAGAAGAGATATCGACTTCAAATAAATTTTGTTTTACAGATAATAAAGCAGAAAGATGCAAAAAGGGCTCTCAAGAAAATTGCGTCGGTGTTTTTTTTTACCATAGCAATTTAAAAAAAGGTGAACATTTTGGTTAACCCTTAATATCTCACGAACCACAAACGCTTCTATTGTGATACCAAATAAACATACTTTTGAAAAGAAATCAAATTGACTTTTTTTTATTAATCAAAAAAACTGAAACAATAAATAATTGTCACCTCGAATATTTTACGAACAAAAACAACAGTGGCTGGGATGCGACCCACACTGATAACTTCCCATCCCGTTTGTCTTAAAAGTTTGTCTGTATGTATCAATTTTTACCAAATTTGCGTACTATTTTTGGTAGATTTTGTTTTTTTTTTTATGAAAAAACGGACTGTTGGATTTTTATAAAAAAATTACTGAATATCGAAAACAATATAAAATTTGTAATTTTTGAAAAGCTATTTTAGTCGAAAAGTAACTTTTTACAAGTTTTAGTATTGTTTTTTTTAGGTTTTTATTTTTTGTAAAAAAAACTATCCAATTGATTTTTCTCAAAATTTTAGAGAATGTTGAAAACAATATTTCTTAAAAGATAAACTTAGTTTGAAGCCAATGTCTCAAATTTTTGAAAAGATATTTACGTCGAAAAACAATTTTTACCAACTTTTATAAATTTTTTGTTAGGTTTTTATTTTTTGTAAAAAAACTGTCAATTCGATTTTTCTCAAAATTGTTTCTATTGTTGAAAACAATATTTCTTATAAGTTAAAATGAGTAAGAAGCCATTATCTTAAATTTTTGAAAAGGTATTTTAGTCGAAAATCAATTTTTACCAACTTTTAAACATTTTTTTTTTGGGTTTTTATTTTTTGTAAGAAAACTGTCAATTCGATTTTTCTGAACATTTTTTAGAATGTTGAAAACAATATTTTTTATAAGATAAAATGAGTTTAAAGCCTTAATCTCAAGTTTTTGAAAAGATTTTTGAGTCGAAAATCAATTTTTACCAACTTTTTTTTTATTTTTTTTTTAGGTTATTATTTTTTGTAAAAAAAACTGTCAATTCGATTTTTCTCAAAATTTTTCCTAATGTTGAAAACAATATTTCCTATAAGTTAAAATTAGTTAGAAGCCATAATCTCAAATTTTTGAAAAGTTATTTAAGTCGAAAATCAATTTTTACCAACTTTTGTTAATTTTTTTTTTCGGTTTTTAATTTTTTGTAAAAAAAACTGTCAATTCTATTTTTTTCAAAATTTTACTGAATGTTGAAAACAATATTTTTTGAAAGATAAAAGTAGTTTAAAGCCAATATCTCAAAGTCTTGAAAAGATATTTGAGTCAAAACTCAATTTTTACCAACTTTTTTTTTATTTTTTTTAGGTTATTATTTTTTGTAAAAAAAACTGTCAATTCGATTTTCCTCAAAATTTTATCAGATGTCAAAAACATTATTATTCGTTGCACAAAATTGTTTTGGAGATGAAATCATATTTTAGTCGTAAAATTTTCGAAGTTACACATTTTTTTTTCAGTTTTTTTAATTTATAAAAAAACCATTAATTGAATTTTTTTCCAAAAATATAATTGTTTTGTATCACGTTACAATATATAACATAAAATTTAATTCAAGTCTCTAGCGTCATTGGTTCATGAGATATTTAGGGTTAACCAAAATTTTCACCTTTTTTTTAAACTGCTATGGTAAAAAAACCACCGACGCAATTTTCTTGAGAGCCCTTTCTGCATCTTTCTGCCTTATTATCTGTATAACAAAATTTATTTGAAGTCGATATCTCTTCTGGTTCTTGAGCTATGGACGACGAAAAAAACGTCGCGAACGTACGGACGTACGGATATACGGACGTACGGACGTACGTACACACGCACGCACAGACATCTTTCTAAAAATCTTTTATTTTGACTCTAGGGACCTTGAAACGTCGAGAAATGTCAAAATTTTCAATTTGTCAAATCGGACCCATTACAATAACTTCCTATGGGAAGTTAATAACACACAAGGGACTGACGAATGAAACTGAACACAAAATTTCTTATTTTTTTAAATAAAGTGGAGAACACTGCATTATGAGAGTTGTAGTATATATTAAACTATGTACATCGCAGATTGTATTAATTTAATATGTTTTCTCAAATCAATGATAATGTTTAATAGACAGTCACTTAATGGTTGGTTTTCACGGTTGTGACATGCCATAGGACTGACGTTTTAAGAACTAATTGTGTTCTTTTAATAACTTGTATTCAAAATGAAGAACTGAAATTGGGCGACTAAATAAAAGTCTTTCCATTGTTTTAAAATATATTGCAATCTCAATAAAATATAATCAGATTTTGTATATATTGGTTGATGACATCGAGTTACCCAACTTTTGTATAATCACCCATTTCGACTCTAGGGACCTTGAAACGTCGAGAAATGTCAAAATTTCCATTACAATAACTTCCTATGGGAAGTTAATAATTTAATCTCCAAATTAATTATGTGCAATAAAAAATACCCTTTTTGACATCCGGTAAAATTTTGAGAAAAATCGAATTGACATTTTTTTTATGAAAACAAAAACCTAAAAAAAAATTACTAAAAGTTTTTAAAAATTGATTTTCGACTTAAATATCTTTTCAAAAATTTCAGATTATGGCTCCAAACTAATTTTTTTTATAAGAAATATTGTTTTCAACATTCAGTAATATTTTCAAAAATATCAAATTGACAGTTTTTTAATAAAAAATAAAAACCTAAAAAAAAATGCTAAAAGTTGTTAAAAATTGATTTTCGACTCAAATATCTTTTCAAAACTTCGAGATTATGGCTAAGAACTAATTTCATCTTTTAAAAAATATTATTGTCAACATTCAGTAAAATTTTGAAAAAAATCGGATAGACAATATTTTTACAAAAATTTAAAAACCTAAAACCAAATAAACAAAAGTTGGTCCAAATTGATTTTCGACTTAAATATCTTTTCAAAAATTAAAAAATATTGGCTTCAAACTAATTTTTTCTCATAGAAAATATTGTTTTTAACATTTCTCAAATTTTTATAAAAATTCAACAATTAGTTTTTTCATAAAAAAATAAGATCTACAAAAAATAGTACACAAATTTGGTAAAAATTGATGTTCGGTTTGCAATATCTCGTGAATAATAGAAGATATTGATTTCAAACAATTCCTCATTCATCCAATTTATATTTGTTTATATAAGAAATAAAATCTTTTAAGAAATGCTACTAAAATTGGTAAGAAATGGCTTTCGACTAAACATCTCGTTAACTAAGATAGATTTTGAAATCAAACTATTTTATTATATGCAAAATATTGTTGTTAATTTTAAAATTTTTAAGAATAATTCAACTGACAACTTTTTTAACAAAACACGAAAACCTACAAACTCTTAAGCAATACAAATTGACAGACGGGATAGGAAGTTATTAGTGTGGGTCGCATCCCAGCCTTTTTTTTATTTTTAGGAACGGTCACTTCTTAGACATGTTTGGATTCTCGTTTTTTACTAAAAGGCAAATAGCAATTTACTATTCGTAGTGAGCAAAACTAACAGAAAGGTTTAGTATTTTGGACTCCTTTAGTAAAATGCTAAATATTTAGTAACATTTCTAAGTAGTAAATTTGTACTTAAACTCTTAGCAAAAAGTTTTTTAAAATTGTGTGCCATTGGCTTTAAACTAATTTTATTTTAACAAAATGCTAAGTATAACACTTAGTATAGCTTTTTAAGAAATCCCGTTGACAGTGTTTTAAACATAAATTAGAGTCCAACCAAAAAATTACTAATTAGACTTAACGTCTCGAATACCTGTATAGAAAACAGCTTAAACAGAAATTTTAAAGTTCTCTTTTTACAAACAATAACCTTTAGAAATTTTTAAGGATACCAATAAGAAAATATTTTAAATGTGGGTCGCATGCGGCTTTAGCCTCATTGAATAATTCTTTTCACTTATCCCGAGACGACGGACGCCATCCTTCCATCCAGTTGGTCACCCCAAGGCTTTTGTCGTCCTGGTCTTAGTCATCTCTCTCTCGAACGGGCTCCAGATTTCGTGCCACCTGCTCGTTCTAGATGAAGGCATCGAGTACATCTATTTCGGTTCTTCTGATGATGTCGTCTGCGTAAGCAAGTATCTGGCTGGACCTGGTGACGATGGTACCTCCTGTTGGCGTGCCAGAGAAACGGATTGCTTTCAACGCCAGGTTAAAGAGGAGGCAGCCCAAACCATTACCTTGCATTTGTCGGAATCAGTTGTAAATGTTGATGATATAGCAATCCTGCTTAATTAATCGGCATAGTTACACAATATATTGGTCTTGGTCAACAGTGGTGTTAATTAATTTGGGATGCCGAATCTCTCATGGTTGTTATGTTATAGGAGGCTGCCTTTAAGTCTATAAATAGGTGATAAATTGGAATATTATATTCTATAAATGTTTCCCTCGCCCGCCTTAAGGTAGACATTTTATCGGTTGTTGATTTGCTTGGGATGAAGCCACACTGATATTGTCCGATGATAATTTTAGTGTATGGGGCTACTCAAGAACTTAATACCTCTTAAGTTGTGACATCTCCGTTTTTGTGTATGGGTGTGGAAGATTCCCTTTCGTCAGTCTTCTAGCTTTTTTTTACGAACTGCTTTATTTTGTTTAAACTTTTGTATAGCCTTCTGGACCTCTTCTATTCTTGGTGGCCTTAGCATGTGGTCTTCTTGTTGAAATGATGGAGTTTCCACTTCTTCAATGAACTGACCGTTTCTCAATTCACTTCCCATCGCTCTAGTAAGCCTGCAGGATTGGTAATCAGATTTACCTCTGATTTCAAATAATTATTTTAAATTGCATCTTTGGGAAATCATCAATGTGAATCTAATCACAAAGTTTTTGTTTGATGAAATGAAAATTAAATTACAAATTTAAATTAAAATTTGAATAAAAATAAAATAGAAATTAATTGTTCAACAAAATTTTAAATTTCCCCAGTCAGAAAATCATTCACTATCAAACAAATCAATTACAAATATAATGGAATCAACTAAAAGTCAATTTGTAGATATTAATGGTTTCTCGTTTGAATTTATTTTCACATAAGTAATAATTGCTAATCTAAAATTATAAAAGTGAAAAAGGATTAATTCACTTTCTACCAGTAGGTACAAATATCGACCTATAAATCAGCAAAAATTATGCGAGAACATATTTCATTGTCTATAATTTAATAACCCGCACAATATCCTTTCACTGCATGTACAGTACATGAACACAACATACAATGTCCTTTGCAGGATTTCACATAAACACTCAGAGCCGTATATATTTAGTTAGTGCACTGAATTGATATAGATTGATTGATTGATTGCAGTATGTCACTCAAGTGAGTGCCGGGTAAATATTGTATAGAGAATGTACTGCATTTATAAAGTACAAAATATGTAGAACACAGAAGAGTGAATGGAAAGTGATTTTATTTTTATTATTAATATTGTTTTATGTTTTGTTATAGAGAGACATGCAATGTGATGGAACTGTCAATAAATAAAAGTCCATAATATTGGAGACAGCCATGATAGTGCGCATAAGGAAAATGGAGCAACCAACAATACAGAACAATAAGAATGAATTGCGTTGGCACATTGAGGGTCATTGAAATGAGGTCAGCTGGAAAATTGAATTTATATTGAAAATTTAATAAAAACCAACAAAACAAAACAAAAAAAAATTTATGAATGAGCTGGAATTGAAATAACCACAGAAATGTAAAACAAGAGAATTTTTATTACGGAGAAATTTTATCAATAGTCCTTTAAATATATAAAAATCAATATTCATTTAGCAGACCAGAAATAAATGACTTGTTAGTGAACAGAACTAAAGTAATTACCTAATAGAGATTTTCTAGAAATGAGAGAAATTTTTAAAAACATCCAATTTCTTGAAAAAGTTCTCTCAACACTCGTATTATTTTCTCATCAAGTTCATAAGCGATAGAACATTGATTTCAATATATGTAAGTTTGAGATAGAAGTTCGAATTATTAGACCCGCAAACTTGGGGTCTAGGACTTTAGAACTCAGTTTAGCAATGTTTTAAATTCTTTAAATGAATAAAAAGTACACATAAATGTAAGTTTAAATGTTGAGTTTCTGATTAGGTAGACATTTTGTCGTTTGTTTGGACATTATGTCCTTTCAATAATACTCGTAATGTTCATATGGTCATATTTTAGTTTGAACAACGAAAAACAAGTCTCAGTAAATATTGCATATATCGGCCTCTTCACACATTATGTTTTCACCACCAGCGCGACCACATTCTGTGAACGGTCTGGTTTGTGAACGTTACAAGGAAGACATAAGGTCCAGGGACGCTGTGACGGTTTGCGCAACCTTGAGGTCAAAAGTCTAGTAACAGCAAGCTCTTCGACATAACATGCAAACCAAAACCCGAAATAATTTAAAAACCAACAAAACAAAACAAATTCAAATGAATTTTTTTTTTTCACAAAATAATAAAAATGTCAACAAATTTATTTAATAAACTAAAATTAATGATCGGTAATTCAAAACTGACAAAACATTCAATATTATTAATTGATTGATTTTCAGAAATGTATGTATATCAAAAATATCTACCGCGTGATATAAAATTATTAAATTACTAGCGGACCCGACAGACTTCGTCCTGTCATAAAGATTTGTAATGTGGCAGTTTTTTGTTCCTACGTATTTTATAGTCGTGGCTAAAAATTCTCCTGAACAGAACCGTCACCCTGGTGATTAGGCGTTATGAATAAAAAATAATTAAATGAAACATATATAAGGATTTATAAGTAAGTAATCATGTGAATAATAATTATTATGTAACAGAAATCAGTTTTTTTTATCATTGTAGTGCTTTGTGCGCATAGACAAACAAATCTGATGGTTTTCCAACACAGGAACAGGTAACATACAATTGACCATGTGAGAAACATGGGTTTTCTAGATTAATAGCACAAACACTTAATGATTGTCCCTGGGACTTGTTTATGGTCATAGCAAAAGCAAGCCGCACTGGAAACTGCAGTCATTTAAACTCAAATGGCACATCATTCGGAATCATTGGAATGCGCGGTATCTTCTCCTTTATACTTTCCTCTGAGTATAGTTCGCACCCTTAGAATGAAAGCGACCTAACTAAAAAAAGGCAACTTGTGGGAAATGACCAAAAAGCCTTCAAGAAAGTGTAGTTTTGAGTAATTTTGATTGTATTTCTCACACATTTCGTTTGAATTTTTTCTTAGAATAAAGTGACTTTATTTGAAACGGTTTATATTAATAGTTTTTTTACTTAATCTCAATTTTTGCAATTTTTTAAATAGGTCACTTTCAATCTAAGGGTGCGAGTTCCTTTTATCACGTTGATTAGTAATTTTTTTATTTTATTTTTTATTTTTATTTTCAAAGACGCGGTTGGTTGATATTTCGCAACATTATAACTATTGATCCAACCTTTAATTGAAGATTTTGAGGTGGCAATCCTGGCAAATCCAGCGAGTTTATAAATTCCGGTGTATAGTTGACTACTACTATATTGTCGACAAGCTCTTAACTACCGGAACAGTTTCACTTAATTAATTTTTAGCCTTTCTCATTTTATGTTGCAAATCATACAAAATTGTCTTTTTTGTGTTTCAAATCACGTAAAAATTGTCAAAACTTTATTTTGAGTAAAGCCTACTATTCAAAAAATTGTATTATTTTTATAAATTGTAATTTTGTGTTTCAAATCACGTAAAAATTGTTCGAATTATTCTAATATTTTTATTTAAATAATTTTACATTTTCTTTTTAATTTCTATATTTTTTTTGTTTTGTATCACTTATGAAATGTCAATTCAGGCAGACGGCAGTCAATGCCATGTCCTTATTCTTAGGAAATTATATTGTAAAATCTTATGATGTAAAAAAAACAAATAAAGAATTTATCTATCTATCTATCTATCTAGTTGACTACATCATCTTGGTTAGGAGCTGAATCAACTGATTTATAATTATATCCTCGATTCGCCTGTAATTTGTCCTTCAATTTTGAAATTTAATTCATTTACCAATCATGGTTTCTGTAATTTTGAGAAACATCTGGAAACACCTTCTGAATAACTTCATCTTTTGATTGCGTTAACTAACAAAAATTTTGAGGAAAGTCAATGCATTCAGTCAACATATGTCTATAGGAAATTTGCCATTACCAATGTCAATGAGTTGTTTAGAGAATATGTTTCCAGATTTATCATTTTGCAATTCGACACGCATATTCTTGCTTAAATGAAGTACTTTGACATGTTTTCACAAATTGAAGGACTTTAGACATGCTATGATTTCATCAACTGGCGTTGATCGTGGAATCACTGCTAATAAAATCATTGCACCACCAAATCTGTTATTATTGCTTCGTGGGTCTTTTAAGGTTCTGTCTAAAGCCTCCAAAGATTTTGTATGTGCCATCGCACATTCATCCTAAATAATCAATTTGCATTGCTGCAAAACCTTTGCCATTGCAGAGTTCTTCGAAATGTTGCAGGTTGGAGTTTCATTGCTTTGCATATTTAATGGCAATTTTAGTGCTTAATGGGCTGTTCGACCACCTTCAAGCAAATTTGCTGCGATTCCCGACGAAGCGAGTGCAAGTGCAATTTTATTTTGTGAGCGAATTGTTGCTAATATTCAATTGTTGCTCGATTCAAACTTGCGCGATTATTAGTTGAATGTCGCGCTCGCGCTTCACGCGTTTGTGATATCCGAATTCTTTAACGTTCAATTCGGTCGTCACGTTCTTGTGCAATACGATTAGACCGGTACCTAAATTGCTTCGCCTATAGGAGGCATATCAAATATAAATTATTTTGTCACTAAACACTAACTAAACATGATATAAGAAGCTCTTTCAGTCGTTTATCAGTTGACAAAAGCAAACTCAGTAGATTGGGTAACAGAAAATCCAAGAAAAACAACACTTGTACACCGGAAAATTCGCATGAAGTCAAATCCTTTAAGTCGACTACGTTTTAGTTAGAAAACATTTGAATGCGAAAAAGAAAAGGGCTGTTCTTATGGTTTTTCCGGCAAATATTCAAATTTTTCTCGCCGTAAAAAACATCCTTGAACTGCAACGAACATTTTAAAAAAAGAATTGGCCAAATTGTGTTGCAATTTTATTTGCCCGAAAATTACTTTTATAATAAATAAAATCAAACGAAATTAAAACAAACTTAAACAAAACGAATTTAACCACGATAGAAATATAAATAGGTAAATTATGCCGAACTGTCAAATAACAGCGGCGAAGAGGCAAAAATTGCAACAGGCAGCAAATTAAGTGCTGCCACCACGACGAGCTCAGAATGGGGTGGGTTCAGCGAATATAAAATTAATCGACGATTCGATTAATTAAGTTGCGTGAAAATGATTTGATATCACTTGATATCAAATTTATTTATTCAATTAGAAATTGCCACAGGGGCGTTCTTACATTAAGTAAGTAAAAGGGCGCCAGCAATTTTTTTCCTGAAATGAAAAAAAAAGAAACAAGGAAATTGCAAACCTTTTTCTGAAAACACCGAAAATAAAAACACCAACGAAAGAAAATACAACCACTATAAAAAGAAAAGAAACAAATGGATACTTTTTCTGACAATTATATTTATTTTAATATGCCGGAGAAACCTTACACTAGTAGGACTAAAACTCCGGATCTTTTCGAAATTAGATAAAAAAAATTGTATGGACAATGGACCGTTAAGGTCTTAATTCCCACAAGTAAAATTTTGGGATTCCAACAAAAGAATTACAAAAATAAAACGAGCTAACACCAAAACAAAATTTCTACTTATCTTTTCAAATTTCTCCACTATGATCCCCAACTTGCTCCTTTTTTCCTTTCCTTTCCTTTTCTTTTTTTTCTAATTTAGTTTCTCTTCCTTATTTTGTTTCACGACACTATAAACCTTTTCTGATTTTTCTTAATCTTTTTATTTCACTCGATCTTTGTTTCGAAATCAAAAAAAACTTTCTGTCTGATCACTTTCAATGTTTGGTAAGAATTGACGGCCAGATTCCAAGATCTGTCCTGTCTCTTCCTTTCATCTCCCGCCATTTTAGCTTTCAGCCAATATGGAGTGGCGGATTTCAATCACATCATCAACAGCCAATCGGAGATCGGCTTGTTGATCTCAACTTGTGATGAAATACTCGCGATCCTGCTTACTCGCCTTTTCCTCTCACAGCTAAATGCAAGTCATCCTGGAATTCGCCGCCCGCTGGATTCACTTCCAGGTCACGTCGATTCCAGGAGCTGCATTCAGCCACCCCCACTGACTACTTGATATCGAACAAAGACTAAGAAATTTAAGATTGAGAAAAATCTTTAACTTAACTTTTACTTTAACTTTAAAACAATCGCGCGAAAGGAAAGAAAAACAAACTAGTAACAATTTTGGATCTGTTAACTAAACCCCGAACTAAGTTACCCGAAACTTAACCGTCCATCAGTCCATACAATTTGTTTAGAGTTTTACAAATAATTAATAATTTAATAGTATAAACGTTAAACAAACAAAATTAGCAATGTAAACAAAAGAAATTAAATATGTACAAAATGAATTTTAACCAAAAAATATAAATTTACAATTTTCATAAAACTTTAAGTTGGGCCGTAGGCCATTCTCCCTTTGGAGTGACTTCTCATGAAACTTTACGTATCGACCAGACCGTCCATCTGGTTTGGTTTCACTTCCATGGAAACCATCCTTCT
Source organism: Eupeodes latifasciatus (assembly GCA_920104205.1). Lineage (NCBI taxonomy): Eukaryota > Metazoa > Arthropoda > Insecta > Diptera > Syrphidae > Eupeodes > Eupeodes latifasciatus. The sequence goes on from OV049924.1 coordinate 30,482,396, forward strand.
ATCGGAATCTGAAACTAAACTTGGTATTATTTTTCCTCACGAAAATGACAGAGAGAACCATGGTCAGAAGGACTATGGCCGTCCCGCTCTCTCTCATCCTCGTGTAGAAGGATTGTGACATTTGTCAAATCGAATATAGTAAATAAAACATCAGTGACAATTGGATGCAAAATGCATCGGTTTTATCAAAAATTAAAATTAAACGTGAAAATTAAAATTAAATGTAAAAAGAACTTGTTGCGTTTATTTATAACGCAACAATTGGTCCAGGCGTTGTTGAGTTATGCGCTTACCAACATATTTAGCGATTCATTTTTATATATGTACTAGCGGCCCGGTACGTGCTTCGCTACGTATAAGGCATAGTAATAAAAAAAAATGATTATAAAGTTCATTGATTCAAACAAAAAAATATTTTCAATTGCTAGCTATTTAAAAGTCCAAATGACCCAAATGATATATTGTTTATATTATATTTACCAGCAAAGAGTAAAAACTAAAAAATAAAAAAGAATTGGGTACTCTTATTATGGTGGGTCTATATGAGTTAGTCTAAAACAGTTGAATAAACAATATTTTTTGTTTTTCCATTTTGAGCATGGATAAATAAACAGGGGTATCGACTCTGGAACAGGCAACATAAAGTTGGCCATGTGAAAACATGATTCCTCCAAATTCACACCATAAACTTGAATTGTTTACCCTTGGGCCTTATTTATGGACATCGCAAATGATAAACGCACAGGATATTGTAATCTTTTGAATTTAAATGGGATACGCGGCTTCAAACACACTTCTCCTTTTGATTTACCAGTTAATATTGTAGTTCAATCAAATTTGGCAATAACTTTTTCATTGCCAATCTGGTGACATTACACAGTTTTGGTGGATTAATATTTCGCAATAATATAATCAAAGAACCAATTTTCAGATTCAAGCAATGCGGTGGTATACCAGCCGGTTCCAATGAATTTAAAAATTCAATTGGATAATTCATTGCCTCATCTTGATTCATAACACTGTCAATTGATTTATATGTCGTGACTACACCTGGCAGTTTCGCTTGAATTTGAAAATTAATGGCATTGATATGAATGTTCTTCGGTGGTAAAATGGCGCGTTCTCTCAACCAATCATGATTTCTGTAATTCTGAAGAATAATCGGAAAAACATTCAATCAACTCATCTATAGATTGCACAATTGTACAAAAATTGTTCGGTACTGTCGATTGGTATTTTGCCATTACCAATTTCTAACAATTGTTTTGAAAACTCATGGGCAGTTGCATCATTATGTAGGTGAATACGCATATTAATGTTCAGTGTCAATTTTCATACATATTTCCAAGGAACTGATGATTTAAAACAGGCGTTTATTTCATCAGCAGGAGTTGATCGAGACATGACAGGCAATGTTTGACGAAAGTCCCCTGACAGCAATATCAGAGCACCTCCAAAAAGCTGTTGATAACCGCGTAAATTTTGCATTGTTCGATTAAATGCTTCTATTGATTTTTCATTCGCCATTGTGCACTCATCCCATAAAATAATTGACATTAATCGCAGAACTTTTCCCATAGCAGAATATCTCGAAATATTGCAAGTTGGAGTTTCAATCACCTGTACATTCAATGGCAATTTTTATGCAGAGTGTGCGGTCCGACCACCTTCTATAATAATGTAGCAGCAATTCCCGAAGATGCAGGTGCCAATGCAATTTTCTGTTCCGATCGAATAGTAGCTAAAATCAATGATACAACGAAAGTTTTGCCTGTACCACTAGGTGCATCCAATAAATATAATCCGCCTGCATTATTGGAAACGGCTTGCATGATTGTGTCATATACATGTTTTTGTTGAATATTCAATTTGGTGCTATTTCAATTTTGTGATTATCAGATGGCATACGATCAGCAATTTTGAACAATTGAACTAATGCGTTATGCTGATGGAAAAACCTTTATCAATCTGACTATTGTAATTAAAAGCAGTACGCAGCATTTCATCCAAAACAGCACGACGTATTCGTTATTAAGTACAGGTACATGGTCAACAGATCTATTCTGTGCAGTACGTTAACGCTGCGATGCATTAGCTTGTGTGCGTTCATCTGTAATCTGAGATCGTCTTAATAATGCCACTTGATTTGCATTACGCGTTCACCGGCCTATGTTTGGTCGTCTTGCTCGTGGCATTTTACCTGCACTCAACAACTCAAAAATATTTTGGAAAATATAAACACAACAAAGCAATAATTATCGCTGATAAAATGAAATGACATATGATGAAATTTGTTTGACAGAACTAACGTCACTTTTTTTGTCTTCGATTGTTTTGTCAAAGGTTCAAATTGGCTTTTAAGTATTAGTACAAATTGTTTGTATATGGGAGTATAGAAAGATGTTGATTTTACACTTTTTTACGTTTTTTTTTTTTAAATTTTCTCTACGTACAAACCTTCTCTGGAGTTTCACGAATAATTCAAGATCAAAATTAGCCAAATCGGTAAAGGCATTGTTGAGTTATAACATTACTACGAAAAGTGGCATTGATTTTTATATAAATAGATAAGATTATTAGTTAGAACTTTGATTTATTGAAGCAAGATTTAGTCCTGAGAACTCAGTAATAAATTTTATATGAGTTCTAAGTAAATTTGGAAAAGTGAAGAAATGCTGGAGTTCTAAACTTTCAAATTCGAATTTCAAATATATACACGGAGAGTTATTAGATTGTGTTTTAAATCGATTTTAGAACTTTGTCAAGGAATTGGCGAATTAAAGCGAATTAAAGACTGACTGGTATACACAACAAGAAATAGTTTAGTTTTTTACAGGCTATTTTTGAAAACAAACATTTTATGACATTTAAGGATTAATTATAATTTCTCGTCAGTCATGTCAGTCCAATTTTGCATGACTTTGTCTTCAATATTGAGTGAAATGTTGGCTGTTAAATAATTACTCGATTACCAACATAGACTAGAGTTTAGACATAACCACAAGAAAAGTAGTCCTTGAGTGACAAATCAAATGAATATGTGGCCAATGTCACAAGTCAATATTTGTGAGATGATTCGGTCATCGAACTTTTGGCGCAACAAAATGAAGGCTGCACGCTCTGTATGGCATATTGTGCCATCTTTTTACAACCATTTTTTTCTTTGTTTTCGATAAATGGTTATATTGGCACTTACTATTACGAATATAAAGAGAAATGGGCAAATGATTTCTGTGGCATGTAAAATGCACCTAATGGCAGTGACGTTTAAACATATAATAGAGTCTCAAAAGTATAATGGAAATGATGTCTTTAATGGAAAAAAAAACATTCTACTTTCTACTTATGTACATAAGTATCCGTTAGGCCAGAAATATGTTCTTATTAATGAAGATCAGATTTTTTTTTTAATTTACAGGCACTCAAGGGGCTATTAGTACCCTTTATATGTTTATATTTAAATACAGTGCGAGCGTTAGGAAAATAGGGAAGGATTTAAAAGGAGATAGAGATGGAGAAAGAGATGAACATCAAGGTGGGAGGGAAAACCAGAGTTGGCCAAAGCATTCCACATTCTCGATGTGCGATTTAAGAAAGAATCTCTATACTTGACAGTACGCCCGAAATTGAGCTCAAGAGTAAACTGACGATCATTCCTGGAAGTGCGAGTATTACAGCTGAATCGTTTAAGGGATGGAATGCAACTGGCTAATTCGACTGAATATTGTTTGTAAAAATATTGATAAAATAACGCAAGGCATGAAACATTCCGGTGATGTTCTAGCGATGTAAATGTTTCGATTAAAGTTCTATCGCCTATCATTTTTAAAGCCCTTCTTTGAATTCTATCCAAGAGATTTAAACTTGTTTTAAGGGCACCTGTCCAGATATGCGAATTATATTCAAGCTTTGGACGGATGAAAGCTTTGTAAATTACAGCCAGATAAGAAGGGCCGAAAAATGTCTTGCACCGTAAGAGAAATCCAAAGCACCTGGCAGCATTTTTGGCAATAGCAAATATGTGATAATTCCATAAAAGGTGATCTGTGATACACATACCGAGTACTGACAGTTGATTAGTTTCCTGGATGTAAGTGTTACTTATAGATAGCAGCATCGGGGGTCCGTTACGCTTTGAAGACAGGAGACAAAATTGAGTTTTCGAAGCATTCAATTCTACACTGTTTTTGATTTCCCATTGGACAATGCTGTCAAGATCAGAATTTAATAAGCTTATCATACGCTGCCGTTGAAGTTCCACATCCGAAGGACAAGGATGTGAATTTAGACACAAATATGAAAAGCTGAGGGTACTGTCGTCGACGAAACAGTTTAATGGATTGGAAGTGGAAGACAAAAGATCATTTATGAATATAAGGAAGAGAGTCGGAGACAAAATGGAGCCCTGGGGGACACCAGCATTTATTTATTTATCAGATCAAGAATTTTAAAACTAATTTACCATGATTTATAAACACTGTTCTGATTCAAGTATAATGATTTCCTAAAGTAAAGTGCAGACCAATTTTAAAAAGAAATGAAATACAATGAATAAAATTAACAACAATGAACAACCATATTGTAATTCAAGTGGGATTAGATAGCAGCCCCAAAGTAGCCAATAATATAACACGATTGTAGAATTTGGTGCCCAAAAGTTTAATTGTTTCATAGAGCATCACCTTAAGTGAACCAAAACACGACAAATTCTTCAATTTTAATAAAATAAAGTCGCCTTAACTTTAACCCCCGCTGTTTACCGAATCGTTGTTCCCTGCATCACTTTCGAAAAAAATGATCCACTGCCACAACATACCCTTATCGGCTTCTTATCACTAACTTGAGGGTTTTATAAAACTTTAGACACGGTAATTTTGTTTGTAAATGTACCACAAAAGTTGGAATGAAGATACGTTTAGTCAGAGAAACCGATTTGCAGAAACTGCTAAACGACAAAAAAGTGAACTGCAACCGAAGTACCATGAGTATTATCCACTAGCATATCAGTGTCATGAACTGTATAAACTTACATACACCAGAAGCAGTGGGTGCCTTCTTTCAGCCAAAACATCTTTTCAAAAAACGCACTGTTTGGGCTGCTTTTAACTTTTCAATATTTCAGAATGTTATTCCAGAGTTAAGTGACTTCTGGCTTTTGGTGGACATATATTACTAACTCTGTATCGAATACGCAGAAAAATTATACATTCAAAAAGCAAAAAGGTAAAACTTGAAGAAACAAAATGCAAATAGAGGCTGGGATTCGACTCACACTGATAACTTCTCATCCCGTTTGTGGACTTGTCTTGCTTAAAAGGTTTGTAGGTTTTCGTGTTTTGTTAAAAAAGGTGTCAGTTAAATTATTTTAAAAACAAATTTGAATTACCAACAATATTTTGTATATGATGAAATAGTTTGATTTCAAAATCTATATTTTTTAACGAGATTTTAAGTCGAAAACCAATTTTTAAAAACTTTAGTAGCATTTCTTATATAAACAAATACAATGAATGAAATTAATTTGAAGTCAATATCTTCTATTGTTCACGAGATATGGAAAACCGAACATCAATTTTTACCAATTTTGCGTACAATTTTTTGTAGATTTTAATTTTTTATAAAAAATAACTGAGATTTTTGTAAAAAATTTACTGAATTTTAAAAACAATATTTTCTGTGAGATAAAAAAAGCCAATATTTTTAAATATTGATATTTGAGTCGAAAGTAAATTTTTACCAAGTTTTAGTATTTTTTTTAGGTTTTTATTTGTTGTAAAAAAAACAAATTAAATTTTTCTCAAAATTTTACCGAATGTTGAAAACAATATTTCTTATAAAATAAAAAAAAAATTTGAGTCGAAAATCAATTTTTACCAACATTTAGTAATGTTTTTTTTAAGTTTTTATTTTTTATAAAAAAAACTGTTAATAAGATTTTGCTCAAAATTTTACCAGATGTCAAAAACGTTATTCTTTATTGCACAAAAATATTTTGGAGATAAAATTATTTTGTTCGTAAAATATTCGAGGTGACAATTATTTTTTTGTTCAGTTTTTTGATTTATAAAACAAACCCTCAATTTGATTTCTTTGCCACGCACAGACATCTCTCTAAAAATCATATTTTTTGAAGTTAAGATGTAGGTTACAAGATTTGTCTTGAGGAAGAACATAAAACTGAAGAAAATGTTCCTTTTTTTATTTCAATTTTATTTTATTTTATTTTATTTCATTTTATTGCATTTTATTTTATTAAAAGTAAAAAAGTGCCATAAATTTCTTTCACCAAAGTGAATTTATGTCCATAACCCCGCATGTATGTAAAACACATACATAATTTCTCTTTGTTAAGTAAACATTTCAAATGTAACTGATGCGCGAAATTGTATCCTGACAGTTGCACCCCAACATACTATATCATATATGCACTGCACTGCAAACAACATAAAGTGCCCTGAACAGCAAAATAAAAAAAGAAGAACTCAGACTTTCCATTGCTGTCCTGTCAGTTTGTTGTCAGTTAAGGATAGTTCTCCAAACTCAACTATACTGATTTCGGCAAAACTGTCAAAATTTATCTGAAAAATGGAAATTTTCTCTTTCGTCCTTTAAAAGATCCTTTTATACACCATACACACATGCACATAGTACATTGTATGGGATACGTAGTATTTTGTGCATCATCAATGGCATCACAGAGTATTTTAGCTTGATTTATTCTGTCAGTAAACAAAACCACATCATGTCGCTGTATAATGTACACATATACATATGTATATCCTGGCGTATTGCTATATAACTGCATATCTGATATCGCGTATAAAATACAAAATTTTATTGAATATTGTCATAGTTTATAATCGGACTAGCCAGAGCCAACCAGTCATAAAATATATCAGCTTTGCGCGTTTCCTTTTTGCATATGGATGCACATATGTATATAGAATGTATATATTAAGGATATACTACATCATTTTACATCCTTGCAACTCTGAAAATCCTACCTCTCTCTCTCTCTCTTTTTCGCTCTTTCTGTAATCCAATTAAGCCAATTCTACTTGCACTGATATATTTGCACAAATAAATTTGATTAACATGACTGACGAATGTAATCAGTCATCGAGTTATGACCAAAAAACGTCCAAGAAGATAGAAAAGACGAAGTTAACTCGTATATCCAGTTCGAAGGATTGCAGGAAGGAAAAATCACCCGAAAACTGGAAAGGAGAAAAAGTTATTTCCTTCCCGCTAGCATCAGCAGTAGCAGCACCAGGATCAGCAGCACCAAGGGAGGAATATACACATTTTGAACATTTTTATTTAACGATACCCTGAGAATGTGTCCTTTCCTCGTGTCATTCGTCCTTCTTTTCCTCCTTTAACCCACTATTACAACTGGGGAGTACTAAAAATAAAGAAAAAAAAATAAATTCGGCGCTTCGGTTGCTTGAGCTTACCAACAGAGCCGAAAGATTATCCTTTGGAGCGGCTAATGATCCATGTATGTGTATGTGCATGTATGTGTGTGTTTATACAGAAGAAGGGATGCATTTCAACTTAAAAAAATTGGTCCTTGAACTGTTTTCATGTCCCATTAAAATTGAACAGAAATTGAAAAGTCATTTCGATGCTGAAATCGCAAAAAGGAAAAAAAAAAAGCAACAACTTGAAAAAGTGGTGTTCGCAGAAGTACGTAGTAGCAGAAAAAATATATTGTTAAAAGTTTATCCTTTTTAAAGTTAGTATATAGATATTGAAAAGTTCTGTATTAGGTTTTAGCTTAGGTAAGGTTGTTTCCACTCGTTTACAGTATTTTTTTATTTGTTCAAAAGCCAGAAAGTTAACTATCGAGTATTGGCGTAGCCGAGAAGTTTGATGCAATATTGTTGACGGGGACTTTACAAACTCGACTTGGTATCACTGGTTATTGATGGTAACTTTTAAAACTCGATCACAAGGCTGTCGTTTTTCAAAGGCTAAAGTTTCTTTTACACGGTCAATGTAAATGACCAACAACGATGACTCTCTCACGTAAAAATGACGGCGAAATCTGTTCAAAGGATTTCACAGTGTGCAAAAGCTGTCAATATTTTCACGGATACATTGATCATCATGTTGACATACAATGTTTCGTGACTATGTAAAGTCTGAACGAATGCTATTGCGATACGTTGACGCTTATATTGTATCAATATACAATATTTTTTCACAGTTTTAAATCAATTACATGTACCTACAACACTTTTGACGAAAGTGTGTCATTCGATTCATGAGAGGGAAAATTTTGAGTTTTTGGTAACTTTGACAGTGATAACAAACGTCACGTTGATTGGAACAATATTTTTATTTCAGGATAATTTCGACTCATATACACGTCAACTCATTTTGGAACACTATTTACGGAAGAGTATTTTTGTTGTAATGGCAAACGTTCCATGCATTGACACTGGGAACTTTTGAAGGGAAGTTTTGATTTTATTTGTGACTTTGAAAGCGGTAACTAAATATCACGTTGATTGGGACAATACATGATTTTTGGGACAGTATTAACCGAAGAGTATTGTTCGTGTTATATTTAAAGCAGCAGGCGATGACTTGGTAGGGAGCATGCACAAACTCATCTGCAAAATATGGTCGGAAGAAAGCATGCCCGATGAGTGGAATCTCAGCATAGTTTGTCCGATACATAAAAAAGGAGACCCTTTAAATTGCGCCAACTACAGAGGGATCAGTCTCCTTAACATTGCATATAAGATCCTTTCTGCCGTACTATTTGAACGTCTGAAGCCGTTCGTCAACAACCTGATAGGTCCTTATCAGTGTGGCTTTAGACCAGGAAAGTCCACTATCGACCAAATATTCACATTACGGCAGATCTTGGAAAAAACCCAGGAGCTTCAAATCGATACCCACCATCTCTTTATCGAATTTAAAGCCGCGTATGACAGCATCCATAGGGAAGAGCTCTACAGAGCAATGTCTAGTTTGTTTTGGCATCCCTGTCAAACTTATCCGTTTGTGCAGAATGACGATGGAGAATGCACGCTGCTCCATCAAGGTCGGAAAAGATCTCACCGATGCATTTGATGTCAAAAAAGGTTTTAGACAAGGCGATGCACTGTCATGCGACTTCTTCAACATCGTTCTGGAAAGAATTGTGCAAAACTCAACAGTCAACACTAGAGGCACAATCTTCCAAAGGTCCATCCAATTACTCGGATACGCAGATGATATTGACATAATTGGAAAATCAAAGCGTGATGTCAGTGGAGCGTTTTTGAGCATTGCGACGGAAGCGAAGAAGATGGGTTTAGTGGTCAATGAGGGCAAGACCAAGTATATGCTGTCATCAAAAAAGGACATTGAACAACGACGTCTTGGACAAAACGTCACCATGGACAGCTATAACTTCGAGGTAGTTAAGGACTTTGTCTACCTAGGCACCGCTATAAACACAGGCAACGACACCAGCGCTGAAATCAAACGAAGAATAACTCTTGCAAATCGCTACTTCTTTGGACTTAGAAGGCAATTGAGAAGTAAAGTCCTCTCTCGAGCATCTAAAATCACCATCTATAAGACACTCATCATCCCGGCTGAGGCCTGGACCCTGTCAAAGAAAGATGAGAACGTCTTAGGATGCATCGAGAGAAAAATTCTTCGGGTGATTTTTGTTCCCGTACGTACATATATATGGAGAATGGAGGAGAAGATATAACGACGAACTGTACGGGCTGTACAGCGACACTGACCTAGTTAACAGAATAAAAGTCCAACGGCTTAGATGGCTGGGTCATGTAGAGCGAATGGCCATCAACGCTCCAGCCCGGAAGGTCTTCGAATCCAATCCCGAGGGACGGCGCAGTAGAGGAAGACCGCGACTCAGGTGGCGCACTCAGGTGGGTGAGGACCTCAACCAACTTGGCGTGCGAAACTGGAGACAGCTAGCTAGGGACCGAGCTGGCTGGAGACGCATGTTGGTTGAGGCCCAGGTCCGCCCCGGACTGTAGCGCCACCTTAAGTAAGTAAGTAAGTATATTTAAAATTACATGCATTGTCACTTGGAACGTAGATGGTCCGTTTACAGTGGAAATTTTGATTTCGGGTGCCGTTTTGGGACACTATTTATCGAAGAGTGTGATGCAAACGCTCCATGCACTGACATTGCCGTTGGGTTGACAGAAAAAGAAAATTTTGATTTTTTTGACATTTTGACACCGATAGCTGAACATCGCGTTGATTGGGACAGTAATTGAATTTTGGGACAATATTGACCCAAGAATGTCATTTGTGTGGTGTTAAGTGAATCATGTATTGACACTGGCAGAGAAATGTTTGATATTTTGTAGACCTTGACAGTAATAACTAAACGTCACATTTATTGGGACAATACTTTTATTTCAGGACAATTTTGTCTCACATACTCGTCAACTCATTTTGGGACACAATTTACCTAAGACTTATCTTGGTGTGATGGCAAACGTTCCATGCATTGACACTTAGAACGTTGACAGAGAAATTTCGTTTTTATTTGTAACTTTGACAGCGGTTAACTGCATGTCTCGTTGATTGGGACTCTATATGTATTTTGGGAAACCATTTACAGATAACTGTTGTTCGTGTTATATTCAAATATTTCATGCATTGACACTTGGAACGTAGACAGTCCGTTTACATTGGAAATTTTATTTTTTTTTGTTACGTTGACAGCGTAACTAAACATCACATTGATTTACATAAACGTCAACGCACTTTGGGACACTATTTACTGAAGAGTGTCATTCGTGTGAAGGCAAAAACTCCATGCACTGACACTGCGTACATTGCCATTGTATTTACATGGAAAATTATGATCTTTTTCTGATATTGACAGCGATAACTAGACTTAACGTTACGATAGTGTTTGAATTTTGTGACAATATTGACGGAAGAGTGTCGTTTGTGTGATGGTAAATAATTCTTGCATTGACACTGAAAACGTTGACAGAGAAAATTTTGATATTTTGTTGATCTTGACACCGATAGCTGAACGTCACGTTTATTGGGACAGTAATTGAATTTTGGGACAATATTTACCGAAGAAGTTCAGTCGTGTGATGGTAAGGCGGATCATCCATTAACACTGTGAACGTAAACATAGAAACTTTTGATACTTTAGTTACTTTGACAGCGATAACTAAACTTCACATTGATTTGCATACGTGGCACATAATTTTGGAACAATACTGAAGGAAGAGTCTCATGCTTAACATTTTATCCATTGACACTGAAAACGTAAACGGTGCGTTTACAAAGGAAATTTTGATTTGTTGATGATTTTGACAGCGATAACTAAAAGTCAAGTTGTTTCAAATAAGCGTAGACGCCAGTGTCATTCCTGTTACTTTCACTGTTGCATTGACACTGGGGATGTGGACGTTGCGTTAGTAGACTATGTAGCTGACCATGTAGTTGTAGCTTAAGACATTTTTGAACTCTAAAATCAACACAACAAGGTTCTTTGAACTCTTTCAAAAGATTATCCAGATACCCCAAGTGCTATATGATAATGGCTATTGTTTGATAACAAACACATAGATTCACCGCACATTAAAGTTCTTATATTTCCTACTATACTCGAAACACCCAGAACCCAACTAAAAAACCTCAGCAAAGAACTACAACTTATATCCTAACCAATATTATGTACATACTCTCTCTTCTCTCGTATAGTCATCCAATTTGTACAACGAAACGAAAGGATAATGGATATCCCTTTGAGCAAAAGTTTGTTCTACATTTAAGTGCGGTTATTCTCTTATATATGTATACGAGCAAGTACATACATATATCTATACCTATTTCTATTTATTTCATTTTATTCCAGGATGTATGTATGTGTATGAAAGAATGTACATACTTATATGAGAATAGGTCACCGCGCTCTTGCAATTTGCTTCTAACCTTTATCCCCTCTTTCTATTTGGGAAGAAATTGGAGTAGTAGCAAGGAATTCGATCCCAAAGCACTTTGTCTGCACTCTCTAACCATCATCATCATCATCATCTAGGAACCAGGATAGGAAAGGAACGTTAGAGACTTTCCCTCTACATTATATACGAATTTCGTTAACTTTTTCAGCTCGTTTTTGCACGTATAACACCCCCCCCCCCTCTGGTTTCCTTTTGAAAACATGCCTTGAAAAATGTTGCAAAAGAAACATATATGGGCCAAATACATTTGGTGTTGTTGCACTCTTCGAAACATTATGCCACGAGGATAAAGTTTCCGTGTGTCCATGAGTGTGTCCGTACATTGCTCCGGCTTGGCTATCGATGGTCCTGTTCTGCAGAACTGCAAAATGGTAAAATTCCTAAATACCAACTTTACTGATATGATGATAGAATAGGGGTCGGTTGGGTCGGGTGGCATTTCACTTTGAAAACCATGGAAATTCTCCTCATTTGAATGGCAATGGCAATGGCACAAAACCCAAACAAACAAACAACAACAACAGAGCAACACACAATTGAAATTGCAGTGCCACAAAACTAGAATGAAGCTTCACATTGTGTGCAGGTGATAAGCATTCCACCGCATGTAGGATACGGACGGACTATAAGGACTATAAGATTGTTATCCTTTCGGTTTGCATGACCGACACGACCAATGACGATGAGAAGTTGGCTGATCTGCAGATGAAATGTGGTTCTATAGACAGAAAATAGAGAACAGAGAACATGGAGAGTGGCGGTAATGGTGTCCTGGAATGGTCTTTTCGACACTTATTTCTGGGGGTGCTGATAGCGCCCTGAATGCTGATGGTGATGATGGTGGTGACGATGGCTGTGCTGGAATATGGAGCAGCAGTCGGTGGTCTATTATATTGGATGACAATTTTTCAGGAGAAGAAACAATGCGATTGTGTTGTGTTTTTTGTTGTTGCTGTTTTTGTTGTTTTTGGTGGAATGGAGAAGACTGTTGGGAGGGAAGCAATTTTCTTCTATATCCTTGAACGCATCAAGTGCTTTGCTAAGACTTATAGTGTGATGGTGTGGAAGACATCTTGTCGTCTTCCTCGATGTCGTACGTTCGTACGTTGGTTGGTCAAATATTGAACAACAACGAGCAATGATAAATTGCATTCGTGTGGTCAATGGAGAGATGAATTGATCATTTACGGTTAGTTTGATATGAATAGCTGTGACATGTATCAAGACTCGTATAGTATACCTTCAAACATACATACCTACATACATCTGGTGTGAGTGTTATTGTCCTTGAAAAAGATTGTTAGCCAGCATTAGAGCCATACTGCGGTATATGCTGGCGCATAATTTGATCAAAATTGATTGATGCAATAAAGGAACTCCTTATTTTCGTTGTTTTGTTTTCTGTTTTTGAAGAATTCGTGACAATATCAAATGATAAATGTAGCAGGGCGCTCATATGATTTGGGGAAAAAGAAGGTTGTTAGCTTTGATGAAAAAAAAAAACTCTAAGGAAATTCTGTGAGAAACAAAAAGGCAGAATATATTAATAAATGTGCACTATGGGGAATACGTTTTTTTTAATTATTGTTATTTCGGGACAATTTTCCGCGGTTTTTCAAAAATCGATGTTATTTTTGTCAGTTATTTATATAAAAAAAATTAAATTTGTTTTTTCACAAGTCCTTGAGTTTGCTTCAATGAAATGCCTATTTTGAATTTCAAAAATAGGGTAAATATAAAAAAGTCTACTTTTTTTTTGTACATCTGTTAGTTTTTGTTGTTCTAATGGGTGATTTTTTTGAGGTTAGGATTTTCATGCATTAGTATTTGACAGATCACGCGGGATTTCAGACATGGTGTCAAAGAGAAAGATGCTCAGTATGCTTTGACATTTCATCATGAATAGACTTACTAACGAGCAACGCTTGCAAATCATTGAATTTTATTACCAAAATCAGTGTTCGGTTCGAAATGTGTTTCGCGCTTTTTTATCGAAAAATTTTGTTCAGCGATGAGGCTCATTTCTGGTTGAATGGCTACGTAAATAAGCAAAATTGCCGCATTTGGAGTGAAGAGCAACCAGAAGCCGTTCAAGAACTGCCCATGCATCCCGAAAAATGCACTGTTTGGTGTGGTTTGAACGCTGGTGGAATCATTGGACCGTATTTTTTCAAAGATGCTGTTGGACGCAACGTTACGGTGAATGGCGATCGCTATCGTTCAATGCTAACAAACTTTTTGTTGCCAAAAATGGAAGAACTGAACTTGGTTGACATGTGGTTTCAACAAGATGGCGCTACATGCCACACAGCTCGCGATTCTATGGCCATTTTGAGGGAAAACTTCGGAGAACAATTCATCTCAAGGAATGGACCGGTAAGTTGGCCACCAAGATTATGCGATTTGACGCCTTTAGACTATTTTTTGTGGGGCTACGTCAAGTCTAAAGTCTACACAAATAAGCCAGCAACTATTCCAGCTTTGGAAGACAACATTTCCGAAGAAATTCGGGCTATTCCGGCCGAAATGCTCGAAAAAGTTACCCAAAATTGGACTTTCCGAATGGACCACCTAAGACGCAGCAGCGGTCAACATTTAAATGAATTTATCTTCAAAAAGTAAATGTCATGGACCAATCTAACGTTTCAAATAAAGAATTGATGAGATTTTGCAAATTTTATGCGTTTTTTTTTAAAAAAAAGTTCTCAAGCTCTTTAAAAATCACTCGTTACATTCATTTTCTCGGTAAGTTTAAACGCCAAGGATCGAATGCCTTCTTTTTTTACCGGCACGGCGCTAATTTTTGTATAAACTCAGAAAATGTTCATTCATTTTCTATTCTATTTCAACACTTGATAAAGTTTATAAAAATTACTTTACTTTTCACATAGCGCCGTAAGAAAATTAGCTAAATAATTATACAAGCGAAATGTCTATTTGTCTACTATCTTACAAGTTTCCTGGCTTCTTAGAGGGCCTCTTCTATCCACTTACCACTTGTAGTGTTGCGGATATATGTATTTGCGGAGCATAACCAAGCTTAATATTTACTTTAAAAAAAATGAACAAATTTAGCATACAGCATCATCTCCAACAAAACCGCGGCATCTTTCCTTAAAATGAGGAATTTTAATCTACTTAACCGATGATTGATGGATAAGTCCAAGAAAATTAGAAAGATTTTGCTATACCATCCTTTATGTTCTCTGCTCATTGAGCTAGATCCTACAGGATGGACCATTTAGCTTTAAATTTATTACCGATACAGGACATTTTGGAGGACTTAAGATTACATTTTTCAGGATTGCTTAATACCTCTTCAGAACAACTAGTATGGAGTTATGCGACACCACATTCTGAAGATGATATCCTTGATGCGCATATATCGGTTTTGGAAGTAGAAAGGGTACTAGAGTCGCTTAAAGATGGCAAATCAGCTGGCACAGACGGGATTCCCGCAGATTTCTTCAAATATACTTCCACCGAATTTAAGTAAAAACTGGCGCAAGCAATCAATATCATCTTTAGTTTTGCTGTACATCCCGATTGCTTCGATGAGGCTATTATATGGCCAAGGCCAATACTTAAAAAAGGTGACCCGATAACATTTTTATTCTTGGATGTATAATACGAAGCAAACTCAACCGTAATGCTAAAATTTATACCTTTTTCGTTGACTTGAAAGCTGCACTTGACACAGTTGACAGAAATCCGCTGTTCTATAAACTTTACAACTTAGGTGTATCATCCAAGTTTGTTAAAGCACTGGAAAAACTTTACAATCAAACGACAGCTAGCGTTCATAATAGATGTGGCAAATCAATGAGATCCAAATAAATCGAGGACTACGTCAAGGATGCAATCTCAGCCCATTGTTATTTGCGTGGTTTCTTGATGACTTGGTTGATTGGCTTCCTTGTAGAGTGAAGTTTGAAAGCTTTAAAATAAAAGTAATTATGGATGCTGATGACATTGTCATTTTGGCAGAGTCTCCAGCTTCACTGCAGCTTATGATCAATAGGCTATATGATTATTGTAAAAAATGGGGACTGGAAGTAAACTCTGCAAAATCTAAGATAATGGTATTCCAAAATGGTTCGGGACGGAACGCAAGAGGAGAAAACTGGAGATATGATGGAGTAGTTTTGGAAGTAGTCAAGGATTATGTTTATCTGGGAATGAATCTCACGTTGAATTTAAACATGGACAAACACCTCAAAGCCAAGGCCGATGCTGCTAGAACAGCTATTTGCTCGAACTGGAAGAAAATTTTCAATAATAACAACATATCAACAAACGCCAAATATTGAAGTTTTTAACGCAACTACAAAAGCAGTTCTGTTTTATGGAGCACTGATCTGGGGTGTTCGGAAATACGAAATTGTTGAAAATTTGCTTCGATTCTTCCTTAGAAAAGTATTTCACTTCCCGTTTAGTACGCCTAAGTACATGTATCATTTGGAAACAGGGCTTTCGACACTCTTTGTATCAACATTGAAGCTCAGTGCAGACTATTTGCTACAGGTGATTAATATGGACCGAAACCGATTGCCAAATATTATGTTGAGAAGTATCATGCTTCGAAAAACTCCTTTCTACAAGGATTGGATTGATCTTGCTGCAAATTGTGGTATTATTCTTGAACTGAATGGATGTACTGGTCTCCAGATGAAAAAAGCACTGTACGAGGTTATCCAATCGATCGATGAAAATGAAAGGAACACATTCATAGAAAAGGCGAGAACATCTACGGAAAGGGACATTTATTCGAAACTTAATTATAATCCAAATGAACATAATTACTTTAGGCTCGATTTTTCAAGAAAAACTATTGGAACTATTTTTAAAGTAAGAGGTGACCTTCTTAATTTAATAAAATGATTTAAAATCATGAAAATCATGAAAATAAAATAAACATGATCCAGCAAGTGTTCATATATGCGTTTTGCCCCGGTGCAATAGTTGGGCTCATCAGAAGATGACCATTACACCTTGTCTTGACGCATATTTTCTCGAATTAATCGAGATTCCATATAATCCGAGCTACTTAGCTTAGATCAACTGCGAATTATATGGTTGCTACAAGTCTTCAGAGAAGATAAATTGTAGCTATAATTTATTGCCTGCTAGGCTTTTATTTGAAAAAGACTGTTAAAAGTGTAATGACGCATTACAAATCTACAACGAAAACACTAACAAATTACATGCGTTCTGTCACTACACCCAGCATTGAGTTCACACTCAGTTCAACTTGGCCAAAACTCGGTGACATTAATTTGTAAAGGTTATTTTGTCATTCGCAAGGATATAATTCACACTAGGTTGTTAACAAAAGGTTGCCTAGTAGAACCGAACAAGACCAACAAAAAGTAAGTCTTAGCAGAAGTCTTACAAGAAGAAAAAGAAGAAAGTTAAAAAAAGAGAGTTAAAAAGAGTGAACCAGACCACAGAAACCAGTTGGACTTCAATCGCCGCTAAGCAAGGATCAGTGGTAAGTAAGTTGGATATAAACAGAGGCTTCCCCCCACAAGAGGTAAGGGGCTTCTTGTGAAATATTCAAGTTTAATTGATTTGCCAGTTTCGGCTGTGTGTTACCAGTTTCGGCTGTGTGTTACCAGTTTCGGCTGTGTGTTACCAGTTTCGACTGTGTGTTACCAGTTTCGGCTGTGTGTTACCGGTTTCGGCCGCGTGTTACCAGTTTCGGCTGTGTGTTACCAGTTTCGGCTGTGTGTTACCAGTTTCGGCTGTGTGTTACCGGTTTCGGCTGTGTGTTACCAGTTTCGGCTGTGTGTTACCGGTTTCGGCCGTGTGTTACCAGTTTCGGCTGTGTGTTACCAGTTTCGGCTGTGTGTTATCGGTTTCGGCCGTGTGTTACCAGTTTCGGCTGTGTGTTACCAGCTTCGGCTGTGATTTACTAGTTACGGCAGTGTTTTACACACGATAAGAGGCGATTCACCCGCGTAACGGCGATTACCCCAGTCCGGACCAAATTGACGGAAGAGACGAACCCCGCGCCGCCTGCTGACCGACACCTATCGCGTAGACTACTTCAGACCAGTGATACAAGCCGAGATCCAGATGAGAAGAAGTATTACCAAAAATCAGAATTAGACAAGAAAAAGGAATGTTAACCGACCATATGAAATAAATTCAAAATAATATAAAGTTAATTACAAATAAAGACAAAAGACCTATTGGTGTTAAATTTCGGTGTTTTATTTAACTTACCCTGAACACCGTGAGCATACCTCAGCTGAGAAAATTTAAAACACCCTCACAAAATTCAAATGGTTTTTTCCCTGAACACTGTTTATTTTTAATAAAATGATTTAAAATCATGAAAATCATGAAAATAAAATAAATATGATCCAGCAAGTGTTCATATATGCGTTTCGCCCCGGTGCGTTGGGCGATTTTATTTTCATGATTTTCATGATTTTAAATCATTTTATTAAAAATAAACAGTGTTCAGGGAAAAAACCATTTGACTTTAAACAGTCTTTTTCAAATTCTTAATTTAAATTGTATGCCACACAGAAACGATTTGGTGTATATTTGCTCCTTATGCTCCTTATGGGAGTGAACGAAAACACTATCCACTTCATCGGTGTATGTCCAATATTAAAGGAGTTAAGGAGAATCTTTTTTGGAAAAAGCTATCTAAGCGACAAGGAAACAATACGTTACCTAAATGGAGAAGATTGGTTGCTGATCCAAAAATATACCACCGAGGCGATGATCTATAGAAGAAGAATCATAGATGAAAATTTTTAAACTACCTTTTTTTTTGTTTTTTTTCTTCTTTGTATTTTTGTGTCTACTAAAAGTCATGCTTCTCTTTGGATTTTGTAAATAAACTTAAAGTAAGCAAATTTTCATTTTTCAGTTAAAGTAATTTTGTTTCGACTAAACTAAAAGTCACAACTACTCTCCTTTTTATTGTTTGATTGAATTAAAAGTAGATTATGCTACAAGTCCATAAGTACCAATTACTTGAAAAAACTAAAAATTGTATGATTTTAAATTAAATATTAAATTGAGTATTAAATAACATTGTCACTCGGGCAGACGACATTTTTGTCATGCCTTATTATTTATTCCTTAAACCGAAAAAAATGAATGTAACAAGAACCTTAAAATTATTGAATAAAATTATCTATCTATCTATCTATCTATCTATCTATCTATCTATCTTCAGGACATTTTATAACTGACTTTAGCAAAACCCTTCATTGTGTGAACCACCAAACACTTCTGAAAAAACAAGTTAACATTGGAGACACATACTTCAAGGAAATTCAGTAAACATCAGGTGGCCTACAAGGTAGTCACCTGAGTCCTCTTCTTTTCATATTGTTCGTTCTCGATTTTTAAGTACTGTGAATGGTTATATTTTTAAAAGTTTCAAGTTTCGATGATTGTTAACTTATGCAGTCTGACTTGATTATCTATCAAATTGGTGTCACATCAAAAGCCTCAAATTGAATATCAAAAAGTGTAACGCGATCTTTTTTTCCAATAAATCTCACATTTTCGTGCTTAATTATGTAATTAAATCAGTGGCTTTAGACAGGGTAGCAATTATTAAAGACTTCGGAGTTATTCTTGATTCCCAACTTTCTTTTAAAAGCCATTTGGTTCCTAAGGCCAATTCGTTAGTAGGTTTAATAAAACGAAATGGAAAAGATTTTAGAGATCCTTTCTTATTGTTATCATTGTCAGATTAATTTCGGAACACGCGAATGTTATTTGGAGTCCTATATATAAAGTTCATTGTGATCGGATTCAGACAATTCAAAGACGATTCACGAAATATGTATTAAAAAAAATGGTTTTGAACTTTAATCCTAGTTATGAGGTTAGATGACAATTAATTGGAATAAAGTCTTTAGAATCAAGAAGAAACATTCAAAGTATAACGCTTGTAAGAGACTTAATATGCTACCATATCAAATATCCATCGCTTCTTTAAATAATATCAATCTTTGTTCCCGATAGGTCTATTTTGTTTTGGTGAAATCTGTCAAATCTTTTGTGTATTATTCAGTTGTGTATGCCAAATCATTATGGCAAGTTACACGATTGAACAGCACGTTCAAATGATAAACCTTTATTATCAAAATGAGTGTTCGTTAACGCAAACGTTGCGCGCATTGCGCCCATTTTACGGTAGACGTGGTGGCCCTTCAAAGTGGACTCTTCAACGTTTGGTGCCCAAACTTGAGACGACCGATTCAATAAACAATCAGCCAACACCCGTACGACGAAAAAATCGCCGTGGTCCGTGAAAGTGTATACCAGAATCCGAGGCAATCTATTCCTCGCAATGCACAAGAATTCGCACGGAGAGAATTGAAAAATCACTAATTGCTAAATTTTAGGTTGCAATTTACGAAAACCCCTTTTTTAGTAAATAAAGACGATTTTATTATAAAATGAATGAGAAAGTTGTAATTCAGCATTTAAATCTTCGTAAAATACAAAATTTTATAATTTGGTAATTATTATCAAAAGTTATAATTTGAGCTTGTTGAAATGAAAGTAAATTGCAACTTTTGAGTCGCAATCTACTATTTTAGGGGAATAATTTAATTTGACTACTCATTAATTTTGTTTTGCGAAATGTATGCGGTCATTTAAGCATTCTCAATTCTCAAATCAATAAAATATAATCACAATATAAATATTCAAGTTAGCAGGGAAATGAAAGTGGCTACAGTTTGTCTTCTTTGAAGAATTGTAGCAACTGTATAATTCGCAGTTGCTCTATGCAGCTCGGATTATATGGAGTCTCGATTTATTCGGGAAAGTATGCGTTTAGACAAAGTGAAGTGTAATGGTCATCTTCTGATGAGCCCAACCATTGCATCGGGGCGAAACACATTTATGAACACTTATGCTAATTTATATTTAACTTCCCATATGAAGTTATTGTAATGGGTCCGATTTGACAAATTGAAAATTTTGACATTTCTCGACGTTTCAAGGTCCCTAGAGTCGAAATAAAAGATTTTTAGAAAGATGTCTGTGCGTGCGTGTGTACGTACGTCCGTACGTCCGTACGTCCGTACGTTCGCGACGTTTTTTTCGTCGTCCATAGCTCAAGAACCAGAAGAGATATCGACTTCAAATAAATTTTGTTATACAGATAATAAGGCAGAAAGATGCAGAAAGGGCTCTCAAGAAAATTGCGTGGGTGGTTTTCTTACCATAGCAGTTTAAAAAAAAGGTGAAAATTTTGGTTAACCCTAAATATCTCATGAACTAATGACGCTAGAGACTTGAATTAAATTTTGTATTATATATTGTAACGTGATACCAAACAATTATATTTTTGGAAAAAAATTCAATTAACGGTTTTTTTTATAAATCAAAAAAACTGAAAAAAAAATTTGTCACTTCGAAAATTTTACGACTAAAATATGATTTCATCTCCAAAACAATTTTGTGCAACGAAGAATAATGTTTTTGACATCTGATAAAATTTTGAGAAAAATCGAATTGACAGTTTTTTTACAAAAAATAATAACCTAAAAAAAATAAAAAAAAGTTGGTAAAAATTGAGTTTTGACTCAAATATCTTTTCAAAACTTTGAGATATTGGCTTTAATCTACTTTTATCTTTAAAAAAATATTGTTTTCAATATTCAGTAAAATTTTGAAAAATATAGAATTGACAGTTTTTTTACAAAAAATTAAAAACCGAAAAAAAAAATTAACAAAAGTTGGTAAAAATTGATTTTCGACTTAAATATCTTTTCAAAAATTTGAGATTATGGCTTCTAAATAATTTTTACTTATAAGAAATATTGTTTTCAACAGTAGGAAAAATTTTGAGAAAAATCGAATTGACAGTTTTCTTACAAAAAATAATAACCTAAAAAAAATTAAAAAAAAGTTGGTAAAAATTGAGTTTTGACTCAAATATCTTTTCAAGACTTTGAGATATTGGCCTTAAACTACTTTTATCTTTTAAAAAAATATTGTTTTCAACATTCAGTAATATTTTGAAAAAAATAGAATTGACAGTTTTCTTACAAAAAATTAAAAACCGAAAAAAAAAATTAACAAAAGTTGGTAAAAATTGATTTTCGGCTCAAATAGCTTTTCAAAAATTAAAAATATTGGCTTCAAACTTATTTTATTTTACAGAAAATATTGTTTTTTATATTCAATAATTTTTTTATAAAAATCCAACAGTCCGTTTTTTCATAAAAAAAATAAAATCTACAAAAAATAGAACGCAAATTTGATAAGAATTGATACATTTAGACAAACTTTTAAGCAAGACAAATCGATAGACGGGATGGAAAGTTATCAGTGTGGGTCGCATCCCAGCCTCTTTTTATCATGATTTTAAATCATATTTATTAGAATAAGTTTATGTTGTAAATCACTAATGAAGATTGTTGATTTTGCAAAAAATTGTTCTTGAATCTCTACATGATTGCTTGAAAATGGAAAGTAAATTAATCTTTAAAAGCTACAAATTACGACTCAAAAGTTGCAATTTAAAGATAACTAAGTATCAAAACTGTGACTGTCATTTGCAAACTGCAGAATAACCTGTTTCAAATTACAACTCAAAAGTTGCAATTTAAAAAAAAGAAGTAACAAAACATTAGTTGTCATTTGCAAACTATTGTATATTGTCGCAGTCTAAGAAAACAAGGGTTGAAATTTGCCACTTGTGTGGGTAGGTATTTAAAAAAACGAATCGTAATCTACAAGAAAACAATTTCAATCTACAAACTCCTGCTGAAATTCACGATAAAAACAAACATTAAATTGATACAAATTGATATCAAATTGCAATTCGCGGTTTGAAATATTTGATTTCCTCGGTCGAATTATTGCTACTCAAGTAAAATATGATTTTTGAGTGTCAATATCTTCATTTTGCTCATTTTATGAAATTGCAAGCAAAAAGTAGCAATTTACTTATTTCGAAGCCAAGGTCCAAAACTGGATTCATTTTTCGTGATTTGTAGCTTATTGTTCTGATCTGATCTAAGAATTCTTTCCGTGCGGCCTTTCGCAGACTTCAACTTGGCGAATTTTGCGTCATGACTTAAGCCTACACCCGATACACCTGTACAAGATCCAACTGACCCAGGAGCTCAAAATTCATGACCATAGACAACGCCGTTTGTTCGCTGACTGGGCTTCGAATCATTTGGAAGAGGACCCCAATTTTGGCCGAAAAATCATCTTCAGTGACGAGGCGCATTTTTGGATAAATAGCTGGCTTACAAGTAAAATTGGGACGACACCAACTCATGTGAGGTTCACCAGGTAATAATGCATCCTCAGAAAGTTTCCGCTTGGTTGGATCTGGTTTGGTTAGGTCCGTACTTTTTTGAAAACGACGTTAGTGAGGCGGTCAGCGTCAACAGCGAGCGCTACATAACGATGATAACTAATTTTTTATTTGGGGTTTCTTGATTACCGATGCCCTAAAGGTGAACATAACACAGGCCATCGCTCAAATTCAGCTGGATCTATACGGAAGAGTCAATGAAAATTGGACCACTCGCATCCGTGCCACCGTAAGAAGCCGAGGCGGGCTAAATGTATAGAAACACCATTATTCTGAAGATGTGATCTTAAACGCTGGTAAGATTACTGCGTAAGTTTTTCTATCTGTCTTGCTCTTTCTATTTCATTTGTTTCCCTTTTTCACTAAGGCCATAAAAACACTGGTCAATTTTTATCTTAAAGAATATCTTGGAGAACAAAAGGTGACAAATTATCAGCTTAAGGTTTTTCTATATGAATGGGCCACTGGTTACCACTGGACAGTTTTAAATCTGATAGCCACAAGAAAAAGCTGGTGAGCCTCAGGGCTACGTTTTTTATCCAACACTTTTCCTTGTATTCATAAATGACTTTTTGCCTGAAAGTTAATTGTTTTGCTGACGATAGTACTCTCAGCTATTCAAATTTGGTTTTGGTTTCACATCCAGATGCACTTGCATCTAAAGAACTGAACAGCTCCAGGTATGTGCACCACAAACCGTTTTTTTCATCGTCGTGAAGAACACCAAAGAAGAATTTTACCCCATTACTTCAGGAAGCAATCTATTAAGTCTTAATTCGTTCGGAATCCAAGAAAAATTCTCATATTTCGGATATGTCCTCAATTAAATACTTGACTTCTGATCCACAGATTGAAATATATGTGTTTTCTTAAATTTAAATCATCTTTATAAAAGTTCTCAAAAAACTTTAAAAAAAATCTTTTAAAAAACGTTTTCCCCAAAACCTTGTCAATATTAATAAACCTCTTTAAACTCCATATTTTGCAAAGCTTTTATCTTCCTTTCAATCTTCCAAAATCCACGTTTACAATAGTTTTTTTTTTAATTTCGCCCATTTAATTCTTAAACCATTATCAGCATTTTTCGAAAACTTTTGTTTATTAGGTTTATATCAATTTACCATAACACCAAGCCCATAGCAGCTTCAGTTCTCTCCTCATTGCATCAATGAGTCCATACTTTTTTTCGAATCGACAATGCAATATCCATAATACGTAGAGGTATCCAGTCTTATTGAACCTTATATCCAATTGTTAAATTTAACAAATAAAAACCCTTCGAAAAAGCCTGAGATATAATATTGCAGTATAGCAGAAGCGGTATACCTTACCCGTACCTATGTATGTAGATGCGTATTGGAATTTCGAAATGAAATCCCTTTGGTTTCATGCAATGCACTTAATATCCTCCACATTTCATCCATCATCAGCAAGAAGCACAAACTACGTATATGGAGCATATTCAGAAGGACATAGCAAACATCTGCGTGAGCCTTACTATCACGATTCCATTATCCTGCTGCCACACTCTTCTACATATAGTAGATACGTGGTTCCGCCGACCACTATCTCTCTGGATGCTCGCAAATATAGCCGTGCCAACATTTTTTGACCTCATATATTCTCCTGACGATGCCATCAATGTGAAATGTGCAAACCTATTTGCGTTCCAGCCAGCTCCGCTTCGCTTCGAGTGTATGTATATCTGTTTCTCTACCAGGATCTGTATAGTATAAGTTCTGGATGCTGGAACCGTGCATCCTTTTCGTCATTGATTTTTAGTAAATGAATATACACACCGGATAAGTATGAGCTTACTTGATAGGTAGCTACATAGGTGGATACATTTCGATACTAGGTCATGCTCTATGCCAAAAATGAACACAAACGGAACTTTTCTAATTTCCCAGCCAACGAACGGCAGCGGGTACTACAACGCACCAAGCACAATCCACTCCTCGATGTCACCCTCGCATATCCTCGATCCTTATGTTTCTAACGCTATAGCGGCCTTATTCCATTTAGGTGAACCTGATACTAGGTCCCTCTATATATCAAATTTGAATTTGGCGGATTTTATTGCTCTCTGATGGACAAAGTGGGTCGGTCTTTGATGCTTGGTGCTTGTATTTCCCTTCCGATTACACTGAGGCTTAGTCGAGCTGCTGATGCTTCTGCTGGCATTATATGGAGTGGAGATTGCATTACCTCTAAGTCAAAGGGTTTTTTTTTTCTGGAAGGGAATATGTGGAGTTTTATTAGAACTTGGTCATCAAGGACGACGAGCCCATAAAAATGCAGTCACTGCCACCGCGTGTCGCCGTGTGCTGGGCTTATTTCCAGAGTTGGCATACTTTTTGTAGCACTTTGTATGGGGTGATTTCTGTGATGATGCGTGTAAAGGAAGGTGGGGGGGATGGAAGAAGATATTGCATATGCCATGGTAATTATATCCTTGGATATGATTAGAATTTATGAACCATAAACTATTTCAACCCTCCAACGAAGGTGCAGTAGGCTTCCCGGGTATTCCTATCCCCATATCAGGTTTTGGTTTAGATGGAAATTCAGTGGACCGTGTTGTACCGACGCAACGGTTCATCAAAATCAGTTCGGTAAAGATTTAGCCTACATAAATTTTAAGAGGACGAAATACGAGTAGGACAGCATCGAGTCGCGCGGCAGGGGCAGCGGCACAAGGACAACGTCGAAAGTTACTCTAATGAGAGGGATCCCGACTATTAAA
The DNA here is from genome assembly GCA_920104205.1 of Eupeodes latifasciatus. Lineage (NCBI taxonomy): Eukaryota > Metazoa > Arthropoda > Insecta > Diptera > Syrphidae > Eupeodes > Eupeodes latifasciatus. The sequence goes on from OV049924.1 coordinate 30,508,434, forward strand.
CAAACGACATTCAAGTCGAGGTGGAAAATTTCGTTCGTTTGACGTTCGAGATCTGACGCATATGATACCTACGACGACGAACGTACACAATATTCCTTATTTCATCGTTTCTAGAACCAAGCTTTGAAAATGCAAATTTCTATTTATCTGGTGGGTGCTTAAATTAGGAACAATTGCGCCAGGACAAATTCAGCCAAGCATTATGTTTGTACATACGTTTCCTCAGAACCGAATCCAAATTGGCCACTGCGGAATAGTGTGAAAGAAGAATATAGAACCATCAGCGAACGGGTTTCTAGGGTGCAATTTGACGATAAAATGAGAATTCCAATGGAGGTTTTTCGAGGTCCACCTATTTGGTAGAAATTCTATTCTGCTATCTATTTGATAGCACTTTAGTGACATTTTGCGACCATCAATCGAACCCAACCGACAACGCTTGGTTTTGAGTGTTTGCATGGAGTTTATCAGAAATTTGTTTGTTTCTTTGTGTTTTACTATTCATGGCTTCATGGCTTTAAACCTTTGATTGGATACAGAAGAGGACATGTATTAAATTTGTGGAAACAAAATTAGAGGTTTAAACTAAACGAAAACACAACGATGATGGAGAAGTTCAAACAGTACGTTTTGTTATAAAATCTGTAAAAATTGGTCTTACGTTGTGGGAAATGTCAAAGTGTTAAATTTCACACTAAAACACCGTTTTTTTTGACATTTTTAAAATGGTTTTTAGCTATTTTCATGTATTTTATTAACAAAATGAAATCATTTTAAATTACCAGATTAAAGGATGACTTAATAAGAAAATTGATAATTTTGGTGCAGCTAAAAATTCTTGTTTTCTTAAACTGAAAAAAAGAGGCTGGGTTGCGACCCACACTGATAACTTCCCATCCCGTTTCTCGATTTGTCTTGCTTTAAAGTTTGTCTATATGTATCAATTTTTACCAAATTTTTTGTAGATTTTATTTTTTTTATGAAAAAACGGACTGTTGGATTTTTATAAAAAAATTATTGAATAGTAGTAGCAGTAGTAGTAGTAGTAGTAGTAGTAGTAGTAAGTAATTTTATTTACAAATAATTAATTAATACATAGAATTTTACAACAATAATGCATGGCTATTCGCCGTCTGCCCGATTGACAACTTTGTTCGCTTATTACTTAATTAAAAATTTTCATTTGTAGTTCTATTCCTATACTTTAATGCTATTTTATTTGTATAATAAGGGAACATCAACTTCATCTTCTGATAAGACGTCAGTACCAAAGACATGTCTTCTTGTTTCTCGTAGAACAGGACATCTACCCATAAAATGAAAAATGTTTTCTCTTTCACCCATATTGCATAATTCGCACAGTAAAGGCAGGTCTTCGCGATGAGGTATGTAATTTAGATTGAGAAGTTCTCCTCTTAGTCTAAATATCAAAGATATTATGCTCCGTTGGTAAATCATCTCGGAAGTAGTTCCTTTGGTTGAGGTTATAATTCAGCTTGCTATATGACATTCTATAGATGGATTCTTCTGCCTGTATAATGCTTATCCCAATCTACATTTTTCGTCTACTTGTGAAATCAAGTGGTACAGAGCGGGTTTCCACCTTTGATACTCATCTGGTGCTAAATTTATATTTGCTTCTTCCGCTAGCTCCAACCAATCTCTAAACCAACCTGATTTACTTCGTATTGTGTGAAGTGCTGCTTTTTTTGGGAGACGTTCCTCTGACATCTCAAGGACATTACATACATAGTCAATATTCAATTTCAGAGTTCTAATAAATAGAGGAGAGATACCCGTTTCCAGCATGAGCATGTAGTTTGGAGAGTTTGGTGGTAGTCGAAATATCCTTTTGATTAAAAAACGAATCAGTTTTTCAACATATTCATACTTCTTACTACCCCAAACCTGGGCTGCATACATTAAAGTTGATTCCGCTACTGCTTCAAATACTTTATATTTACTGCTATAGCCTACATTTTTATTACTAAAAACATTTTTCCACGTAATATTTATTGTAGTTTTAGCTTTTTGTAGTTTCTCGGTTAGATGTTTTTCCATACTGTTATTTTTGGTCATAGTGCCCTAAATAATTGTATTCCTTGACTACTTCTATTCTTTTATTATTGAATGACCACTGTTCTTGTCCGCTTGCTCTACCTCCACCTTTTCGAGTATGTATATGTATATTGTTTTACCTTGCGTCGCCGATGTTGAAACTTTGTACACATAAAACTAGTGAAATCAAGTAGACTCACCAAAATTTCAATTGATTTTTTATGACCTGCTAGTGATAGTATCTTAGCACACAATTTAATAATTTTAGAAAAGTTTAAACAGTACTCTTATTGAATATCGAAAACAATATTTTCTGTGAGATAAAATAAGTTTGAAGCCAATATTTGTAATTTTTAAAAAGCTATTTGAGTCGAAAGTAAATTTTTACAAGTTTTAGTATTGTTTTTTTTTTTAGGTTTTTATTTTTTGTAAAAAAACTGTCAATTCGATTTTTCTCAAAATTTTTCCGAATGTTGAAAACAATAATTCTTATAAGTTAAAATTCGTTGGAAGCCATAATCTCAAAATTTTTGAAAAGGTATTTGAGTCGAAAATCAATTTTTACCAACTTTTGTTAAATTTTCTTTTAAGATTTTATTTTTTGTAAGAAAACTGTCAATTCCATTTTTTTCAAAATTTTACTGAATGTTGACAACAATATTTTTTGAAAGATAAAAGTAGTTTAAAGCCAATATCTGAAAGTTTTGAAAAGATATTTGAGTCGAAATTCAATTTTTACCAACTTTGAGTAATGTTTTTTTTAGGTTTTTATTTTTTATAAAAAAACTATCAATTCGATTTTTCTCAAAATTTTACCAGATGTCAAAAACATTATTCTTCGTTGCACAAAACTGTTTTGGAGATAAAATCATTTTGTATTCGTAAAATTTTCGAGGTGACAAATTTTTTTTTCAGTTTTTTTGATTTATAAAAAAAATCTGTTAACTGGATTTTTTTCAAAAAATATACTTGTTTGGTATCACGTTACAATATATTATATAAAATTTAATTCAAGTCTCTAGCATTTTTGGTTCGTAAGATATTAAGGGTTAACCAAAATTTTCACCTTTCTTTTAACTGCTATGGTAAAAAAACCACCCACGCAATTTTCTTGAGAGCCCTTTCTGCATGTTTCTGCATTTTTATCTGTATAACAAAACTTATTTGAAGTCGATAGCTACACTGGTTCTGGAGCTATGGACGACAAAAAAAAACTTCCCAAACGTACGGATGTAGGGACGTACGAACTTCCTTTGGGAAGTTAACAAATCAAATACGCTTAAACGGACCTATTGATTGAAATTCCCAATTGTTGATTGAACCATTCCATCCACTGCTCTTATAAGAATAATTGTAAAGATGTAATATGAGTTTAGAAAATTGCTAAAAGTAAAAGTCCTAGATTTTAACTTTAGCAAATTATTACGAGATAGTAAGATGTTAAAATCGTTTTAATTTATGTTAATCATCTGGTTTTAATATTTTACTAAATAGTTTAAATTTTTGAGCGAAATATTTCGATTTTTCTCAAAAACGTTATTCTTTGTTATTCTGAAGGTAATATTCGGGTTGCCAAATATTTTGTTCAGTTTTTCGATTTATAAAAACACCTTTTAATTTTTTCTTTATTTTTAAAAATTATAATAATTTTATATCATGTCATATAATATAAAATTTAATTGAAATCGCTGGAGTTATTGGTTCGTAAGATATTTTTGGTGAACCAAATTTTTACCTTTTTTAACTTCCCATAGGAAGTTATTGTAATGGATCCGATTTGTCAAATTGAAAATTTTGACATTTCTCGACGTTTCAAGGTCCCTAGAGTCGAAATAAAAGATTTTTAGAAAGATGTCTGTGCGTGCGTGTGTACGTACGTCCGTACGTCCGTACGTCTGTACGTTCGCGACGTTTTTTTCGTCGTCCATAGCTCAAGAACCAGAAGAGATATCGACTTCAAATAAATTTTGTTATACAGATAATAAGGCAGAAAGATGCAGAAAGGGCTCTCAAGACAATTGAGTGGGTGGTGTTTTTACCATGGCAATTTAAAAAAAAAAGTGAAAAATTTGGTTAACCCAAAATATCTCAAGAACCAATAACGCTAGCGACTTGAATTAAATTGAACATTATATATTGTAACGTGATACAAAACAATTATATTTTTGGAAAAAAATTCAATTAACGGTTTTTTTTATAAATCAAAGAAACTGAAAAAAAAAATTTGTCACTTCGAAAATTTTACGACTAAAATATGATTTCATTTCCAAAACAATTTTGTGCAATGAAGAATAATGTTTTTGAAATCTGATAAAATTTTTTAGAAAAATCGAATTGACAGTTTTTTACAAAAAATAATAACCTAAAAAAAATAAAAAAAAAGTTGGTAAAAATTGAGTTTTGACTCAAATATCTCTTCAAGACTTTGAGATATTGGCTTTAAACTACTTTCATCTTTCAAAAAATGTTGTTTTCAACATTCAGTAAAATTTTGAAAAAAATAGAATTGACAGTTTTTTTTTCAAAAAATTAAAAACCGAAAAAAAAATTTAACAAAAGTTGGTAAAAATTGATTTTCGACTTAAATATATTTTCAAAAATTTGAGATTATGGCTTCTAACTAATTTTAACTTATAAGAAATATTGTTTTCAACATTAGGAAAAATTTTGAGAAAAATCGAACTGACAGTTTTTTTACAAAAAATAAAAACCTAAACAAAAAAATTAATAAAAGTTGGTAAAAATTTATTTTCGGCTCAAATAGCTTTTCAAAAATTAAAAATATTGGCTTCAAACTTATTTTATTTCACAGAAAATATTGTTTTTTATGTTCAGTAATTTTTTTTATAAAAATCGAACAGTCCGTTTTTTCATAAAAAAATGAAATCTACAAAAAATAGAACGCAAATTTGGCAAGAATTGATACATTTAGACAAACTTTTAAGCAAGACAAATCGATAGACGGGATGGGAAGTTATCAGTGTGGGTCGCATCCCAGCCTCTTTTTTTAATTGCTATAGTAAAAATACAACCTACTTAATTTTTTGAAAGTCTGCATCTGCTTGCTGTGTCTGTAAAGCACGAGAGAGAAGAGAACTTAAAACGTCAATAAATGTTACTTAAAATTATTTATATTAGTTAAACATTTTTAAAATGAGGCGTATTTTTTCACTCGTTTATGGTTGTTTCTATACGTTCAATAAGATATTATTTGCATAAAGTCCTGTTAAAAAAATATTTAATTTTTAACTTCCCATAGGAAGTTATTGTAATGGGTCCGATTTGTCAAATTGAAAATTTTGACATTTCTCGACGTTTCAACGTCCCTAGAGTCGAAATAAAAGATATTTAGAAAGATGTCTGTGCTTGTGTGTGTACGTACGTCCGTACGTTTGTGACATTTTTTTCGTCGTCCATAGCTCAAGAACTAGAAGAGATATCAACTTCAAATAAATTTTGTTATACAGATAATAATGCAGAAAGGACTCTCAAGAAAATTGAGTGGTGGTTTTTTACCATAGCAGTTTAAAAAAATGGTGAAAATGTGGGTTCACCCTAAATATCTCACGAGCAAATGACGCTAGAGACTTAAATTAAATTGTATATTATATAGGTATATTGTAAAGTGATACCAAAAAGATATATTTTTGGAAAAAATGCAATAAACGGTTTTCTTATAAATCAAAAAATTTGTCACCTCGGAAATTTTACGACTAAAATATGATTTCATCTCCAAAACAATTTTGTGCAACGAAAAATAATGTTTTTGACATCTGATAAAATTTTTAAAAAATCTAATTGACAGTTTTTTTTTATAAAAAATAAAAGCCTAAAAAAACATTACTCAAAGTTGGTAAAAATTGGATTTCGACTCAAATATCGTTTCAAAAACTTGAGATTAAGGCTTCAAACTTATTTAATCTTATGAGAAATATTGTTTTCAACATTCTTAAAAATGTTGAGAAAAATCAAATTGATTAGTTTTTCTTACAAAAAATAAAAACGCACAAAAAAAAAATTAATAAAAGGTGGTAAAAATTGATTTTCGACTCAAATATCTTTCAAAACTTTGAGATATTGGCTTTTAACCACTTTTATCTTTCAAAAAATATTGTTGTCAACATCAAGTTAAATTTTTAAAAAAATGGAATTGATAGTTTTTTACAAAAAATTAAAATCCGAAAAAAAAATTAACAAAATCTGGTAAAAATTGATTTTCGACTCAAAAATCTTTTAAAAAACTTTAGATAATAGCTCCTTACGACTTTAAACTTATAAAAAATATTGTTTCAACATTGGGAAAAATTTTGAGAAAAATCAAAGTGAGTTAAAAAAAAAAATAAAAACCTAAAAAAAAATTATAAAAGTTGATAAACATTGTTTTTCCACGTAAATATCTTTTCAAAAACTTGAGATTATGGCTTCAATCTAATTTTGTCTCATAAGAAATATTGTTTTCAACATTCGGAAAAATTTTGAGAAAAATCGAATTGATAGTTTTTTTTTACAAAAAAATAAAAAACTAAAAAAAAACAATACTAAAACTTGGTAAAAATTTACTTTCGACTCAAATATCTTTTCAATATTTGAAAATATTGACTAAAAATAAAAAATGTACTGAATGTCGAAAACAATATTTTTTGTGAGATAAAATAAGTTTGAAGCCAATATGTTTAATTTCTGTAAAGATGTTTGAGTCGAAAGTAAATGTTTACCAAGCTTTAGTAATTTTTTTTTTTTAGAAAACTGTCAATTCGATTTTTTCAAAATTTTACCAGATGTTAAAAACGTTATTATTCGTTGCAAAAAATTGTTTTGGAGTTTAAATCATTTTTTGTTTATACATTTTTCGAGGTGATAAATATTTGTTTTTCAGTTTTTTTATTTATAAAAAAAAACTTTCATTGGAATTTTTGTCAAAAAATATGTTTGTTTGGTATCACGTTACAATATATAATATAAAACTTAATTTAAGTTTCTAGCATTATTGGTTCGTGAAATATTTAGGGTTAACCAAAATTTTCACTTTTTTTTAAATTGCTATGGTAAAAAAACACCCACTCAATTTTTTGAGAGCCATTTCTGCATCTCTCTGCATTATTATCTGTTTAAAAAAATTTGTTTGAAGTCGATACCTCTACTGGTTCCTGAGCTATGGAGGATGATAAAACGTCGCGAACGTATGGACGCGCACGTACCGTACACACACACGCACATACATCACTCTAAAAATCTTTTATTTCGACTCTAGGGACCTTGAAACGTCGAGAAATGTCTAAACTTCCAAATTGACAATTCGGTCCGGTTACAACAACTTCCTATGGGAAGTTAATCAAAATATACCTGCAAAATAAGATTTTCTAAAAATATAAATGCCATTTTATTTCTCAAAAAACCTAGATTAACTTATTTTTTTTATTTTTTTTTCGAAAAACATTAAATTAATTTGTATACATACAAATTTTTAAATTTTGTCTCAAAAAAATTTTTGGTATGCAGTTATTTAGTGCTTAAATAATGTTAACCCTTTACTGAGATAAAAATAATCTCATTTTTGATCATCAAAAATCATCATCCATTTGAAAATGTGATCATCGACAAGAGCTTGCACTGAAAGAAAAGATTATTGATATCGGTCGTTTAGTTATTGAGAAAACTTAAAAACAAATTAACGGTTTTATGAGAGGTACCCTTTTGGAAAAAATAGTAAAATATGGTTTGTTTGTAAAAAAAAACGCGAATTAAGAAAAAAAATTGAGAAAGTTTTAAAGAAATCTATCGGTTCATTTTTGAAAAAAAAATCGAATTTTCGATTTTAAACCAAAAAATTAGTATGGGGACTGCTGTTATTTTTCGTACTGAAAAAATGATAAAAAAAACGCCTTAAGCTAATCGGCTGAAACCCCTAATTTCAATCGGCACAATTGTTTAGACGGATGTAATCGGGGAATCCACTTTTTTTCGACTTTTCTTATACATATGTCGCAAGTAAAAATTATTAAAATGTTCACTATTTATGTGCATCAAAAAATAAGATAGAATTGAAGGCTAGTTTCAGGAATTTAAAGACAACTTAATATAAAATTGACGATCTCTTATTCAAGGTTTCTTCTTAAAAACCTGAATATTTGCTCTTTTTCTTACAATCAAATTTTATGAAAATAAGTGTTAATTTACAAAAATTTTAGTTGTTTTTGACAGCAAACCACTTTTTGGTGAATGTCGTTAAATTACTAACAAATCTTTAGATAAAATCTTACTCATACAACTTAACTGTATAAGCTTTATGGCTCATATGATCATCATATAATGGGGGTCATATCCATTAACTCCATACGACTAATTTTGAATTGAAGGGAATTCCTACAAAAATACAAACAAATTATCTCCCAGGGGTCATGACCCTACGACCTTCCCTGGATTCACCATTGTGCAAGAAGTGGTTAAAGTCTCAAATGATTACAATTAATTGATTACAGTCAATTCGCAGCCTTTTCAAGCTTAAATGATTGGTGAATGTAAAATTTTGCAGTCCCAATCATTATGTGAGTTCGATGAATGTCATTTTTAAGAATTCAAGAAATTAGTTGTAATGATTGCTTCCTTTTAAGGAAGCGTTTGATAAATCTAATCCAGTAAATACTTCTTCTTCTTCTTCAGTTTTGAACTTTCAGCATTTAAATAATATCAATTTTGAAATAAGTGAACATACTGTTGCACAAAGCATATTGAAACTAGATGAGTGTTTTAGTCCTGGTCCTGATGGTTTGCCATCCTCTATTTTGAAAAAATGTGTCTCTTATTTGTCGTATCCTTTATGTGTTCTCTTTAACACGTCTTTAAGAAGTTCGGTCTTTCCATTTATCTGGAAATGCTCATTTATAACCCCAGTGCACAAGAAAGGTCCTAAAAATGATATTATGAACTATCGACCTATTGCTAAGCTATCTGTGATACCTAAACTATTTGAGTCTATCGTATGTAGTGTCCTCTCCTTTCATTGTAGTTCAATTATTTGTGATAACCAGCATGGTTTTGTTAAAAAACGTTCTACTGTTACTAATTTATTTAATTTTACGTCCTTTTGTTTAGATGTTTTTGAGAAACGTGGACAAGTAGATTGTGTATATTTACTGATTTTAGTAAAGCGTTTGACAAGTTGTGTCATAAAACGCTAATTTTTAAATTATCTCGTCAAGGTTTTAATGAACATTTCTTAAACTGGATCGTATCTTATTTAGAAAATAGACAATATAGCGTAATATTTCGTAATGAATGTTCGAGTCCGTTTATTGTGAATTTTGGTGTTCCACAGGGCAGCCATTTAGGTCCAATCTTATTTATTTTATTTATAAATGACTTGGTTTCGATCATAAAAAATTCGTCTGTCCTTATTTATGCTGATGACATTAAACTTTTAAAAAGAATTAACACTACATCTGACTGTCTACTTTTGCAAGATGACTTAATATTATTTAGGGAATGGTGCAATAAAAATCGTCTCGTTTTAAATGTTGACAAATGTAAGACCATGACTCATGAGTTTTACACGCAAAAAAGTTCCAATTGTTTTTGATTATATGTTCGATTCTTGTTCTTTAAGTAGAGTATCTGTTTTTACTGACCTAGGTGTAGTCTTAGACTCGAAACTTACATTTACTGAGCATATTAGCTTTGTTGTTAAAAAAGCAAATAAAGTCCTTGGCTTCATTAAGAGATTTAGTCGCGACTTCCGTGATCCTTATGTTCTAAAGATACTTTTTGTCTCATTTGTGAGACCAGTTCTGGAATATGCCTGTGTAGTATGGGCACCTTATTATTCTACACACGAAATGAGGATTGAAGCGATTCAGAGGAGATTTTTGCGTTTTTGTCTCCGTTCTCTTCCCTACGAAAATTCTCTGCCCCCTTATTCTCAAAGGCTCACTTTAATTAATCTTCCTTCCTTGACAAACCATAGAAAATATTTACAATTTTGTTTTGCTGCAGCAATAATAAATGGAACAGTATCATCACCATCGGTTCTTAATCGTTTCAACTTTAGTTTTAGTCGATCGAGTATACGGCTCCAAAAACCAGTAAATATAATTTTTAGTAGGTCGAACTATGGTGCTCATAGCCCACTTAATCAATTGATAGAAATATTCAATAAATTGTATTTTCTAATAACATCACCTAATGACAATTTTAAAAATTTCAAGTTTAAAACAAACTATGTTTTATAATAGTTTGGATTAAAATTAGATGTTAAGTAGTTTTAAGCATTATTATTAAGCTTTTGTTCACGTTAGTATTTAACGAATTGAAATAAATAAATCCCAAAAGATTTCATTCATTCAATTCAATTCAATTCAATTTCTTTATTGTAAACAATACACTAAGACAATGTCTTTTATAGTATTTGTACTTTGGTTGAACAATTAAAGTGCTGTTTGATTCTATATACAATAAGATAATACTTAGGCTGCTAAAAATATTTTTTTTTTTTTTATTAATACATATAAGACTTTTCCTCTCTTCTTCTTTCCTATTTCCCCCTTAACATCCTAGTTGTTCGAAAAATGTTTAAAAACCTCGGTCTTGAAACTTACTGCATCCGTTATCCTCTTAAAGCTAACCGGCAAAGAGTTAAAAAGGCGAATGCTCTGAATGAAGAACAACCGTGAGGAATTTAGATATCTAAAAGTTGGAATAACTAGATTATTTGTTCTTGACGATGTACAGAACTCAATTTTTTCATAAAGGTACTCAGGTGTTCTTGTGCGAATAATTCTGTGGAGAAAGATACAAATACGGAAATTTACGTATTCGACCATAGTGCACTTAAGAATTTTTTTGCTGAAAGCAGAGATATGGTCATATCGGCGAATACCATAAACGTAGCGAGTCATGTAATTAAGCGCCACACGTAGTTTGTATTCAGATAAAGAATCCAGTTTCGGATACACGACTTCAGAAAAGGAAATGATTGGTACGAGTAGAGTTCTCATAAGACGAAGTTTTGTTTGTTGAGGAGTAAAAGAATTAGATACCCATAGTTTTCTTAAAGTTCCGTAAATACGTGCAATGACATAATTTATATGGTCTCTGCAAGAGAGATCCCTAGAGATTTTGAATCCAAGACTGGTCACAGAATCTACAAAACTAACATGGGCACTATTCAAAGTAATCGAAGGTAGATCTCTATGGTTGTATGTCTTCTTAGAAATAAGTAGAGCTTGACTTTTATTTGGATTGAGCACTAGACCATTTTCCTTAGCCCAGTTAGAAATTCTCTCAAGATCTTCATTAACGCGAAAGGCAAGATCCTCTATTAAACCGATTCTACGTGAGAGATAAATTTGTATATCATCTGCGTATAGATGAAAAGAGACGTGCTCACAAACCGAAGGCAAATCGTTGATAAAGGCACAAAACAAAATTGGCCCCAGAATAGAGCCTTGTGGCACGCCCATCTTCAAGTACGTATGTGCTGAAAAATTGTTTCCAACACATACACGCTGAGTTCTGTTACACAAATAACTACCAATGAGACGAACAGCTGAATTCGAAAAACCAAAGTAGTGCTCAAGTTTTTGACAAAGAACTCGATGATCAACTTTGTCAAAAGCCTTCGAGAAGTCCAATAGGCACAGTACTGAGATATTGTCTTTATCGTATTCGAGTCTTATATCCTCTAAGATCTTTACCATTGCTGTAGAGCAGGAATGGTTAGCTCTAAATCCAGATTGGTATGGAGACAGCAATCTTTTGGACGTAAAATGGTCAATAATTTGTTTAGTAAGGATTTTTTCGAGAACTTTGGACATGCAAGGTAAAATGCTTACTGGCCGGTAGTCGGCGAGTTCGGAAGGTGTGGGCTTTTTCGGAACAGGAGTTATCCTGGCTGCTTTCCACGCAATAGGAAACGTAGAAGTGACAATACAGTGATTAAAAACATGAGTGAGGGCGTTAATCAAGCAGGGTAGGACAAGTTTCAAAAATCTTAGCGGAATACCGTCTTCGCCTATAGCTTCGGACCTCAAGGATTTAAAAGTGCGTATAATTTCGTCTTCAGTTACCGTCTCAAAGCAAAAATCGTTAACTCCATCATAAAGTAAGCCAGCCTTGGGCTCAAAGCTAGTAGCTAATTGATTTGTTTGAGTAAACTGATTGTTGAGGTCATTAGGATCAAGTTCACACTTAGAAATTGGCTTTTTACCAATACCAATGTCACGAAGATTTTTCCAGAGCTGTTTAGAAGAAAGATTTGTATTGAGTTTCGAGGCGAAAAAGTTACGTTTGGCGCAACGGGTAATGAGAGTTGCTTGATTACGAAAGTAGCAGTATTGTCGCCAAGTTGTAGGATTTGGAGAAAGCCGCCACTTGAGGTAGTATTTTTTGCGACTTTTAATCGCATTCTTTACTTCAAAGTTGTACCATGGACATTTCTCGTTTTGAATTCTTACCGTTTTTAGAGGAACATGCGTTTCGAACAATCTCTTCACATGGTTGTAAATGAAGTTTAGTTTGTTATCTACATGCACTAAATTGTAACAATCACTCCAGGCCACGCTGCTGGCATCAATATAAAAAGCTTCTACATCGAGGGCTTTAAAATTTCTAAAAGTAAATGTGGAAGGAACTTGGGAATGAGAGAAATCAATACCATAAGTACAAAAAACTAAGTCGTGGTCTGATATTCCATCAAAACATAATTGATCATTGAGAATAATGTTTGTTGGTTCAGATACAATAATGAGGTCAAGTAGGCTTGGGGAACAATTTGGAGCGTATCTATTTGGGTATTTATTGATAACATTAAGACCTGAACCAGCAATAGCGTCAAGAATTTGAAATGAAGTAGAATCCCCTTTAAGTAGATCAACATTGAAGTCACCACAGACAATTATGTGTTCATATGATATAATGAAAGATTCTAGTGCTGTGAAGAAAGGAGTGAATGAACAGGTTCTTTTAGGGTTGTAGACACATGCTAGCAAACATTTTGTATTCGAATCAGAGATTTCTACTATAATGAATTCTATGCCATTATTATCTGACCTGGATAATATTTTACATTTTAGACTCGATCTACAATAAATTGCAACACCACCGCCCGTTGTAGAAGTGACCCTATCATTCCGTATTAGGGTGTAGTTACTTAAATTACGAATGTGGTCAGGAATTTCAGGATCAAACCAGGTCTCACTCACACAAATAACATCTACTTTTGTACCATCGAAAACAGTTTTTATGTAGTCAAATTTTTGATCATTCAAACTTCTAGCATTAAAGTGGCATACCTTAAAACCAGACCTCGCTTTAGATAAATAATTCAACACTAGTTGTGCGGATTTGAACTCAGCATTGCCATATACAGCATCATAAAACTGTGACATTAAATTTTAAAATAACATTTAGAGTAAACAGAAAGCACCAAACAAGAGAACAGTAGCAGCAAATAACAACCGAAGTAGGGAAATTCCCGGAAATAAACAATAAATAAATGGAAAACTGAATAAGAAGAAAAGAAGAAAAGTTTACACAATAGATACAAAATAAGTAATTATATAATACAATAATGAAAATATGTAGTAAATATGCAATTAAAGAAAAAAATACAAGTGTAAATATAAATAACAAGTGGGAGCACTGGTAGGCTCTCTTTATAAAGTGCATGTTTTTATTTGTTTTGATCGTTGTTCATAATAATATTAGCTGCGCTATGATTCAAGGTCAGAGATGTTGTTGCTTAGTCGTGCTGAGGCGATTTCATTTAGTTCAGGTAAACTTCTGATGCAGATCGCTCCCTCGTTTTTGCTAATCAAAATATTTACTAGTCCACGCATCGTGAAGGCAGCATAAATAAGACGTTTTCTTTTCATGTCAATTGCGGTGCGTAGAATCTCTCGGTTCTCAGTCGTTAAGCTTTCGTGTATGAAAATTGGTGTGTCTGAGTTTAGATTCGGGTCGATATCATTAAGACTTAAGTTCCGGGAAGACAATTTTCGAAAATCAGAAAGTGCTTTTATGGTTTTAATTTTGTCGGTTGCACTAAGGAATTTAATTATTATGACGGAGTTGGTTTTTACTTTTGATCTGAATATTGCAGAAATATGCGGAGGTTGGTAATTAATGCAATGACAAATTAAGTTAAAAGTGTTTTTAAGTTGTTCAATCGGAGTGTACGGTATGCCTATTAGGATAGCATCAGCTGCAATGTTATTGATCGCGATTGTTTGGAGTTGTAGTTTTAAGCTGCCTATTTCTGTATGTATGTGCTCAGTTTCGTTGTCATCTATTGAAGCAAGTTGGAGACGGTCAACATTTGATGCGGTGTTGTTTACTTTCTCTCGAATCTCAACTATTTCTGTGCAGTTATTCTCGAGTTGTTTTACCCGCTCTTCCAAGTTTATAAGATCGCGAGATAATTTGTCAATTTTGTTGGACATATTTGTTTCAATGTTATCCATTCGACTGGTTAAATTTAATTCAAGAGTGGATAATCTACCCAGTATGGACTCACCTTGTTCTTTTAATTTTAAAAGAAGTTCAGTTTGAGAAGGCAAGTTTGGCTGATCAAGAAGAGAGTCAGTGACGACATTTACATCATTTACTGGGATGACAACAGCAGGAGCAGAAGCAGCAGAAACGGCGGAGGCGACGGTGATTGAATTTGCAGAGGGAGAAGAGCAAATAGTGACCTCACCAGGAGTTTTATTGGTAGTATTGGTGGACTTTTGTGCGGGAGAATTTTTACTGTCACTTTTGTTTACATGAGATGGTGAGTTTTTCATTATGTGAGAATTAGTTGGATTACTCTTAATTAAAGGGCTAAAGAGTTGTGGTTTTTTTGAGCGGGTTTTATTAAATTGATCCATTGTCAATGGTCTAGTCTGAATATATTTAATTTTGTTTTTTTGTAATTTTTGTAATTAGTTATGAAAAACACTTTTTATTCAAATATTTATTTGAGTCAACAAAAAACACTGTTTTCAGATATATCTCGCACGTATTTTAAAACTCAAAAAGAGGCTGGGATGCGACCCACACTGATAACTTCCCATCCCGTCTATCGATTTGTCTTGCTTAAAAGTTTGTCTAAATGTATCAATTCTTACCAAATTTGCTTTCTATTTTTTGTAGATTTTATTTTTTTATGAAAAAACGGACTGTTGGATTTTTATAAAAAAATTATTGAATATAAAAAACAATATTTTCTGTGAAATAAAATAAGTTTGAAGCCAATATTTTTAATTTTTGAAAAGCTATTTGAGCCGAAAATCAATTTTTACCAACTTTTATTAATTTTTTTGTTTAGGTTTTTATTTTTTGTAAAAAAACTGTCAATTCGATTTTTCTCAAAATTTGTCCTAATGTTGAAAACAATATTTCTTATAAGTTAAAATTAGTTAGAAGCCATAATCTCAAATTTTTGAAAAGATATTTAAGTCGAAAATCAATTTTTACCAACTTTTGTTAAATTTTTTTTTCGGTTTTTAATTTTTTGTAAAAAAACTGTCAATTCTATTTTTTTCAAAATATTACTGAATGTTGAAAACAATATTTTTTGAAAGATAAAAGTAGCTTAAAGCCAATATCTCAAAGTCTTGAAAAGATATTTGAGTCAAAACTCAATTTTTACCAACTTTTTTTTTATTTTTTTTTAGGTTATTATTTTTTGTAAAAAAACTGTCAATTCGATTTTTCTCAAAATTTTTCCTACTGTTAAAAACAATATTTCTTACAAGTTAAAATTAGTAAGAAGCCATAATCTCAAATTTTTGAAAAGATATTTAAGTCGAAAATCAATTTTTACCAACTTTTGTTAATTTTTTTTTTTCGGTTTTTAATTTTTTGTAAAAAAACTGTCAATTCTATTTTTTTCAAAATTTTACTGAATGTTGAAACCAATATTTTTTGAAAGATAAAAGTAGTTTAAAGCCAATATCTCAAAGTTTTGAAAAGATATTTGAGTCAAAACTCAATTTTTACCAACTTTTTTTTATTTTTTTTTAGGTTATTATTTTTTGTAAAAAAACTGTCAATTCGATTTTTCTCAAAATTTTATCAGATGTCAAAAACATTATTCTTCGTTGCACAAAATAGTTTTGGAGATGAAATCATATTTTAGTCGTAAAATTTTCGAAGTGACAAATTTTTTGTTCAGTTTTTTTGATTTATAAAAAAAACCGTTAATTGAATTTTTTTCCAAAAATATTATTGTTTTGTATCACGTTACAATATATAATACAAAATTTAATTCAAGTCTCTAGCGTCATTGGTTCATGAGATATTTAGGGTTAACCAAAATTTTCACCTTTTTTTTAAACTGCTATGGTAAAAAAACCACCCACGCAATTTTCTTGAGAGCCCTTTCTGCATCTTTCTGCCTTATTATCTGTATAACAAAATTTATTTGAAGTCGATATCTCTTCTGGTTCTTGAGCTATGGACGACGAAAAAAACGTCGCGAACGTACGGACGTACGTACACACGCACGCACAGACATCTTTCTAAAAATCTTTTATTTCGACTCTAGGGACCTTGAAACGTCGAGAAATGTCAAAATTTTCAATTTGTCAAATCGGACCCATTACAATAACTTCCTATGGGAAGTTAAAAAGCACAGTTGGGGTTATTAAAATCTTAGGCAGAAAATTATTTGACGTCTGTTCTCTACCACATGGAATATACTAATTTAAGGCTTTAAAGCCTTTTCTATCGGTCTTTAATATTAACAAAAATATAATGCACAAGAATTTGAATTTTGAAGATGCTATGTTAAAATTAAAAAATACGAGTAAAATAACAGATTTTTTTCGTC
This sequence comes from Eupeodes latifasciatus, assembly GCA_920104205.1. Classification (NCBI taxonomy): domain Eukaryota; kingdom Metazoa; phylum Arthropoda; class Insecta; order Diptera; family Syrphidae; genus Eupeodes; species Eupeodes latifasciatus. Next base: position 30,525,301 of record OV049924.1, read on the forward strand.
AATATTTTGACCTCAATCTTTTCTTTTCTTGGCACATATACATATATGTACATAAACATAAAAATTCTAATATTATTTATATTTTATTTAAATTTAAGACTCAACAAGCAAAATTTCAGCAAATAAAATTTAAGAAAAAAATGGAAAAAATACTTTTTTTGACAGATTTGGTTGCAAGGAACACAATTTTGCACTCCAAAGGTATTTTAGATTTTCTTTCGAAATTCATTTCTGCAACTCGTAAACTAAACAAAAATAATCGAATATTTCTATTTCTAAAAATTTCTAAAAACTTCTTTTGATAAACAAACGAAATTAATATATAAACTTCAATAAAAATAAAAAAACATCTTTCACAAAACTTTCAAAGACAATTTTCATAAATTTCCACTTGTCTGATTTGTATCCTTTCTACCATTCTCCCATCACCATCCCAATTTTCATTCCCGCGTTCTTCCTTTTTATTTTGTTTTTAATAAAAAATCACCACATCACCAAAAATGTGGAAAACGTATACGAATACGAATATGAATACGAGTATGTAAGTGATGTAAATTGCTATGTATGCAATATATGGTTTCCTCAACTTTCATAAGAATTTCAAATCAAATTGTTCTCTTACAAAGGATATATTCGTGCCCAGTACGTATACCGACAAAAATAAAGAAATGGTACAAAGACGTAAATGGAAAAAAGTTAAAACAAAAGCATGCACCAATTATCAAAGAACAGAATTTTTTTCTCCTCAATTATTGCTTCTTCAAAAAAGATATATCCTTCTGTAAGGCAAATTTACATGTATGTTATGTGCCTAATACTGGCATGTACCTAGGTATGAGTATATATACATATATGAGAATTCAGGATACATAATGTGGAATCCTTGCAATGTTTAAAGTCAAGAACAAGTTCATATGTCACGATTAAAAGCATAAAATGAAGGTCTTTCCTTTTATACATAAATATTATGTAGTGTATACCTATACCTACTTTGACGAACAAGAAAATCCTTGTTGACAAGGACAATAATTTAATGTAAAACAAAAAAGATAAAAAAAGGACTAACATAACATTTTATCGTTTAAGGATAAATTAATATTGTATATGTATGTATATATGTATATTTTTTAATTTCTTCTTCCTTTTTGATGTATTTGATTATCATGCATCCACATCTCGTTGTCGTATAGTCGTCGTTTTGGTTTTCGTCCTTGTTGTTGTTTTTGTCGTCGTCATCGTCGTTGTTATTGTTGTAGTTGTCGGTCGTCGGTGACATGATGCAAGCATATCCTTTGAAGCAGAATTGTGATGAAAATAAAATTTCAAGGAACAGGAACGAATATACAACACTGATGATGGATGTCCCCAGGATATTGCATTGCTTATTGAGCTGGAAAATTATTTACTATACAAACATGAATGCATATGTACATACCTACGATGATGCTTGCTCCACCGGATACGGATACGGATGTATAATTTTTATTTTATTTTTATATTTATCATGTATGATTACCTCACATAAAAATCAATCTCATATAAATGTACTTTTACCCATCTACCCATCTACACACACACATATCCTCTTCTGTATACATACTAGGGTACAGTTATTCGTGTCCTGTCCACCAACCTTTTTACCATGTTGCGTGGTAAGATGTAGTTGTTGTTGGTGTTGTCGTTGTCGTTGTCGTCGTAGTCCTTGTCGTTTGTAAGGATCATTTGGGTTGCACGATTAAACGGACCCTGGTGGGTGGTGTTGGAAAGTAGTACCTATGTAGTTATAGCAAAAAGGTGCCGTTAATGACAATTGCCAGAAATGTTTACGAGTTGAGGAAATTGACATTTACCTAATAGCACATTATAAGCTCAATTTGAGCTTAATGTTGACGAATTAGATTAAACCACAGGACCATGATTGGAATATGTTGTTATAAAGTATGTTCCTTATATGCCTATATTCTCAAGGACGTTTATATTAAATTTTGATCCTTTTCGAATAACCTTCATTTTATATTGAGGTACATATATCGGGTACGAGTATATGGATAGGATATTGGTGCAAGAGGCATCCGATTTACCAATAAATATAAGTAAATCATGGTTATGGGAAAGGTTGCGTTGTCGATATCAATATTATCCTCATACCTTAACATCTGACGAGCATAGGTTAGGTATAGATAGAGGTTGAGGTAGAGTATAGAAGTTTCGAGGTATAAAGAGGCGATATAATCCTTTTAGGTTTTCAATTTTGAAATTGAAAACATTTCCAACGATTTATGTTACATCCATTTAAGAATATTATACTAAACCACATCATATGCAGGATTTTTATTTTTCAAGGGAAAGGTACAGGATGTGTGTTATTTTTATAACATTATCTGAAAGTGATTTATTAATGAAAATTCCCAGCATTTAAGTTCAGAGGGAAAAAGAGAGAGATAGAGTGAAATAGTAATAAATGCTTTTTCTAATAGAATTTTAATATTTTTGAAATTTTAGAAGTTTTGTGTTTAGATTAAAATTTTTAATTTATTTTAATTAATTTTTTTAAATATACTCTAATTCTATAAATAATTCTATAATTCATTACATCACATAAGTAGTAATTTTTTTGTTTGAAATTTTGGTTCAGGAAAAATTAATTATTATAAAATTTTGTAATGTAAAGTCATTTGTATTTTCTAGAAGAATATCCATGTGCAAAATTGAATTTGTGGAGGCATTCAAATGATATATGAATAATTAAAAAAGAGGCTGGGATGTGACCCACACTGATAACATTCAATTTGTTTCCATCAGTCAAAATTTTTAAGAGTTTTCAAAAATATTAAAAACTAAATTTTTTCTAAGATACAGATAAGTTTGAAGTCATTATTTTTCTTTTTTCTCAAGATACTTGAGTTGAAACTAAATTAGTATTACATATATTGATGTGGATTTTTTGAAATGTCAATGCTTTCTAATTCTATAATTCCAATATCTTTTTTTTCTTCCCGCGGTATTTAAGTGGAAAACCTATTTTAGTAGGTTTTTATTTTTGACATTGACATTTGAATTGACAAATATTCTTTTCCAGTTTTTTTTTTTTTAAATTAATATTTTTCTTGTGAACCATGTTTTTCAATTATTTCACATAGTAAAAAAAAAACATCCACTTTTTTGAAAATCCTTTTAGATAGATAGATAGATAGATAGATAAATCTTTATTCATTAAAACGATACATATTAATTTACAATAGAAAAAAAATTTACAAGCATGGCATAAGAGCCGTCTGCCGAATATTATCAAGACATTTACATTGGGAAAAAAGAGTATACAATTATGAAATATAAAATAAAGAACATATATGTATATAAATAATATTACAGAAATGTGATCAACGTGTTAAATGTTGTTTTGTTAAAGTGGCAAAATAATTTAAAGAAGAAAAAGAATAGTTAACAATAAATATGTGTTACAATGAAAAAAGAAAACAATTAACAATTAGGTACTTTAAATGATTGTTCAAAATATTTAAGTTTAATTTTTTTTTTAAAACTAAAAAAACCGAAGATGGCGAAGAAGTGGAAAAGTTTCGGAAAATATGGACTTTTAGTTTTGTTAAAACGGAAAAAGGCGAACTCTAAGAGATTCAAGTAATGGAATATTGGGGCTTTTAGTTTAGCTAAAACAAAACTTTATTTTCTATTTTTACTTAAGTAGATACTTTAAAAAAGACTCAAATAAGAATTTCTGTAATTATTTGCATGGGAGACATAGCGTGCCAGCAATTTCCAACCATACTCCCCGTTCAAAACACGTAAACATTCTTCCGACGAAAAAAAGCTTTTATCAAAATCAAGTCTACGGATTTCTTGTAAAATAGGACAAGTTGCTAAAAAATGGTAAACATCTTCGTTTTGGTTTGAGTTGCAGAGTGAACAGTGCATCTAAGTCAGTTCTATGTGGCCTGTAGTTGAGTTCAAGAGTTTCAGTCCGTATTTTGAATATTAAACTTATATCAGAAGCAGAAAGGTCCTCACAGAAATAATTATAATCGCCCAAAGTCAAATTAAGACGGCTATAGGTTGCTCTAGAAAGTGATTCCCTAGCCCTTTCGAGATTAGTTTTGTACATTTCCTCATCAACCATCGAAATGCAGTTGTAAAAGGTATTTCTCCATTCTTCTTTGTTGTTTGCATTTAGATTCATTGCTAAATTATGTGCTGTGGCAAGAGCATGCCAATTTCTAAAAGGGGAATATCCACAATGGAGTGATATAAGCAGGATTTGCTTGTGCAGATTACTATCGCGTCTATGCATAACTTTAATAAGATAGTCTGCGTTGGCCTTTACATTTCTAACATAAATTTGCGGAAGCCCGGACTCAACATATATGGCGTAATTAGGCGTGCTACGCTGTAGCCGGAAGATTCTTTTGAAAAGTTATCTTTGAATAACTTCCATATCCTCTAGAAATTGGTATCAATACACTTGATTCCCATAACAAAAGCAACTGTTCACGGTAGCCCCAAAAACCTTAAATTTCGATGTAGGGTCTACGAAGCTTTTTTAAAAAAAAATGTGACCACATCGAGTTTATAGCTGATTTGGCTAGTACCAGTTTCTCTTTAATATGATTTTTGATGTTCAAATTATGAGTGATAGTAAAACCAAGATATTTATACTCGCTGACAACTTCAATAGTCCAAATGTCCAATTTCGTACATTATTATCTGAACGGTTTTGAGGTTTAAAAATCATAATTTTAGATTTAGAAATGTTGATTTTGAGATCCCAAGAATCGCAATATTGTTTAAGTTTATTTATCTGAAGCTGCAATGTCACTGGGTTATCAGAGAATACCACCAGGTCATCAGCATAGAGCAACATCTTCAAAGATAAATCGCCATATTTGACGCCTCTCGGTAATTTATTTTTAATATCATTGATAAAAAGAGCGAACATCAGCGGACTCTATATACAGCCTTGTGGAACACCTGTTTCGGTATTAAAGGATTTTGACATAGATATACCATTGCAAGCCATTGCAGACGTGTTTAATAATTTTTAAAACTTATATTATCTACGCATATATTATTTTTAAAACCGCACAATATATAATAATACAAGTAAGTAAGTAAGCTCTCCCAAGTCTATTATTTCTTACAGCTGGAAAGCACTTTACGCTAAAATTTTCAAAATATTTTAGATATTCCAGTTCTTTTCCATCCTCTAAGAAAGTTTCTAAAAAAAAAAAAATTATAATATAAAACTAATTTTAAAAAATCTGGCATAAATAATTTACTTCTAAGACCTGTGATATTATAGCATACAATTTTAAATTTACAACTATTGATCATTTTTTGGCAGACGGCAACCCTATCCTATTTACTATAATTTGAAAAGCTGGGGCGCTCCCCATCATGGTCACGCGTAACTTTATTGACAGGTGGCTCTGCTCTTGATAAAAAGTTAGGATTGTCAAAAAGGCACATTGCATCTTCTCCAAATGTTGTTTTGATAAATGACTGTTCCTCGTTTGTTTTGATTTGTAATCCACTTAAAGAGTAATAGAAAAGGGAAAACTTGTCAATTTGCAATTTAGATCCCTTAATATAAATTTTAGTTCTCGAATTTATTTGCATGAGTTTACGTTTAATTTCGTTAAGTGATCTCCATTTTTTGCGGTACAATAAAGACTGTTATCTGTGCACAAAGATATCAGTGTTCTTTAGTTTAGGCGCGGCTTCAATAATTTTGTTTGCAGTGTCTATGCTTTTAAAATTCAACACCATCGTTGTTTTATTATTGTGGCGATTATTAAATTCTTGTGTGTTATCCAAAGCTAAGTCAGCATTTTCGCTTAGATCAAGAAGGTTCAAACAAGTTTGTTTAGCAAATTCAACCTTGTTTGCCTTATTATGGAAAATGCATCACAACAGATCTTTCGTTGCTTTTTCTCGACTGTATTTCAAGTTGCCTTTCGAGTGTTTCACAATAATTTTCAACAAAGGACAAGCGCTCTGAGAGTTGAGCGTTTTGAGACCGTAGTAGCTGCATATCGGTTAATATGGCTGCGACATCATCTTTTTTTGAAAAGATTGAAATATTTTTCAGGTGAACATTGAGACAACCATCGACAATAGATTTTATTTCGCTGTGTTGTAATGTTGTTGATGCCATTGTTGAAATGTTTCCGTACACAGATTTTTTTCTTGGGGTGTTATCCGGAGATGCTTCTGGCAATTTTCTTTTGGGTAAAGGTGCCATAAAGCAATGGAAAAGGTAGTTGCAGTTTCAGATGGCAGGTACAGCACTTTAATAAGTAAATTCTCCTACCTTCGATAGCAAAATTCTGGATTTTTCACTTTATTTGTGTTGGTACGATACTTAAGCACAACTAGATATATTTTATTAATCAATGTTAACTTTTTATTAATTAAATAAATAAAAAACTTTAGAACTGAGACACTTTTGAACTATGTTGTACACTCTCTCTCTAATAAAAACAAAAAGCAAACATTCAATTAAAGTAAATATATTTGATTTAAATTAAATTTCGTGCGTTCGAGAAGCTCTTTTTCATCGTCCATATCTCAAGAACCAGAACCAAAATAAAAAAAACTGAACAAAAAATAATTGTCACCTTGAATATTTTACGAACAAAAATCGATTTTATCTCCAAAATAATTGTATGCAATGAAAAATAGCGTTTTGTCATCTGCTATCATCAGTTTTTTTTTTTTACCAAATATAAAAACCTAAAAAAAAAAAGAGGCTGGGATGCGACCCACACTGATAACTTCCCATCCCGTCTATCGATTTGTCTTGCTTAAAATTTGTCTAAATGTATCAATTCTTACCAAATTTGCGTTCTATTTTTTGTAGATTTTATTTTTTTTTATGAAAAAACGGACTGTTGGATTTTTATAAAAAAATTATTGAATATAAAAAACAATATTTTCTGTGAAATAAAATAAGTTTGAAGCCAATATTTTTAATTTTTGAAAAGCTATTTGAGCCGAAAATCAATGTTTACCAATTTTTATTAATTTTTTTGTTTAGGTTTTTATTTTTTGTAAAAAAACTGTCAAATCGATTTTTCTCAAAATTTGTCCTAGTGTTGAAAACAATATTTCTTATAAGTTAAAATTAGTTAGAAGCCATAATCTCAAATTTTTGAAAAGATATTTAAGTCGAAAATCAATTTTTACCAACTTTTGTTAAATTTTTTTTTCGGTTTTTAATTTTTTGTAAAAAAACTGTCAATTCTATTTTTTCAAAATATTACTGAATGTTGAAAACAATATTTTTTGAAATATAAAAGTAGTTTAAAGCCAATATCTCAAAGTCTTGAAAAGATATTTGAGTCAAAACTCAATTTTTACCAACTTTTTTTTTATTTTTTTTTAGGTTATTATTTTTTGTAAAAAAACTGTCAATTCGATTTTTCTCAAAATTTGTCCTACTGTTGAAAACAATATTTCTTATAAGTTAAAATTAGTTAGAAGCCATAATCTCAAATTTTTGAAAAGATATTTAAGTCGAAAATCAATTTTTACCAACTTTTGTTAATTTTTTTTTTCGGTTTTTAATTTTTTGTAAAAAAACTGTCAATTCTATTTTTTTCAAAATTTTACTGAATGTTGAAACCAATATTTTTTGAAAGATAAAAGTAGTTTAAAGCCAATATCTCAAAGTTTTGAAAAGATATTTGAGTCAAAACTCAATTTTTACCAACTTTTTTTTATTTTTTTTTAGGTTATTATTTTTTGTAAAAAAACTGTTAATTCGATTTTTCTCAAAATTTTATCAGATGTCAAAAACATTATTCTTCGTTGCACAAAATTGTTTTGGAGATGAAATCATATTTTAGTCGTAAAATTTTCGAAGTGACAAATTTTTTTTTTCAGTTTTTTTGATTTATAAAAAAAACCGTTAATTGAATTTTTTTCCAAAAATATAATTGTTTTGTATCACGTTACAATATATAATACAAAATTTAATTCAAGTCTCTAGCGTCATTGGTTCATGAGATATTTAGGGTTAACCAAAATTTTCACTTTTTTTTTAAACTGCTATGGTAAAAAAACCACCCACACAATTTTCTTGAGAGCCCTTTCTGCATCTTTCTGCCTTATTATCTGTATAACAAAATTTATTTGAAGTCGATATCTCTTCTGGTTCTTGAGCTATGGACGACGAAAAAAACGTCGCGAACGTATGGACGTACGGACGTACGGACGTACGTACACACGCACGCACAGACATCTTTCTAAAAATCTTTTATTTCGACTCTAGGGACCTTGAAACGTCGAGAAATGTCAAAATTTTCAATTTGTCAAATCGGACCCATTACAATAACTTCCTATGGGAAGTTAAAAACATTAGGTACTAAAAGTTGGTAGAAAATGATTTTTGACTTAAATATCTTTTTAAAAATTTAAGAAATTGGCTTCGAACTAATTTCATCTTATAGAAAATATTGTTTCCGACATTCAGTAATTTTTTTATAAAAATCCGACTGTAAGTTTTTTTATACAAATTAAAATCTACAAAAAATTGTACCCAGAATTGGTAAGAAGTCATGTTCGATTCTCGATATCTCCTGAATAAATGAAGTTATTGACTTCAAAATGATTCCAGTCTGTGCTAAATTTTTTTAAAAATATCCAATCTCTATTTGTTTATATAAGAAATAAAAACTTCCAAGAAAGCTACTCAAATTGGCAGACATTGGTTTTCGACTAAAAATCTCTGTAACAAAAATAGATTTTTAATCAAACTGTTTCATTATATGCAAAATATTGTAGGTAATTTCTTAGAAAAATTCAAGTGACAACTTTTTTAACAAAACACGAAAACCTAAAAAACAACAAAAAACTGATAACATATGGTTTTTGACTCAAGTATTAAGAGAAAAAAATATTGACTTCAAATTATTTATCTCTCACAAAATATTGTTATGACATTTTGTTAAAGTTTTAACCAAGACAAATCGACCGACAATATGTGAAGTTTTCAGTGTGGGTCGTACCCCAGCCTCTTTTTTAAAACATAACTGCATAGTTTTGTAAGTTTTTAAATTCTTTGTCAAAAACCTGAAGGATGCGTGTTTAAAAATAACTTCGGATACACGATAGAAAATGGCATGACTTTTCAAATTTTCCCTCAATATCAACAATAGAAACAATTTGCAGGTGAACTTCTTTGGAAAGCTTTAGCGTCCCAAAATCTACACTTCCTAAAATATTCTTAATTTGGAGTTAAGTTAACATTTTTTTAATAGTGTTGAGAGGGGTGGGTTTAATACAAATTGCTCAAGAACTATACGCTTTTTTCTGAAAAAGGTATTGAAACACACTGTACCTCATCTAATTCTACACTTAAAGGGTCATAATGACTAATTTTGATGGAATTGATAGATTTCGAAAAATATGGTCCACAAAATTAGGGTGTAGTAGTTGTATAGTCACAATACAAAATTTTTGTAGGTTATCTATACCGGAAGGAAATCTCTAGCATATAGTCAAACAAACAGGCCCCTCTTTACCACTGGGCCCACTGGGCCCAGGCCCAGGGCCCCGCAATCACCAGGGGCCCCCAAATTGCTGAAACATCACTTAACCTCTATTGGTCTATTTTCAAGAAATACAATATTAGATGCATAAAGAATGATCAGAATTCGTACTTTCCTTGCTGAACAACAACCTTTGCTGAACAATTTACATCACATTCCCTGCGAAATTATATTCAAATTAAAAACAGAAATATGAATAACTAACTGAGTGGCAATGCAGTTTGCTTTCTGACAGAAACAACAAAAAAAAAATACACACATTTTGAATATCACTGTATCTGTATGAAAAAATAAAGATAATGGTGTTTCTATATTTGCAACGCGCATACAAGAATGCATCAACGCAGTAACTCATACATAGGCGATTTAACTATCCGTTCGGATGAACGGGACTCAATTTTTTAAGATTTAAAGGGAAAGAGGTAAAGAGTTTTTGTTTTTGGCCATTCAATGAGATAGATGAAAGATTACACTTCTCACTATCTGTTCTATAGGTCAATAGTAAGCGTTGATAGTACACCTGATCTGTCTTATGTTGATCAACTAACATTTATTATTCGTTACGTAAAAGATCACGAGCCTGTTAAAAGGTTTTTGGACTTTATTCCAATTAACAAACATAGATCTGATTATTTAGCGGAAACAATACTGAAGGTTTTGGAGGATCATGACATTTCGATAACAGATTGCAGAGGCCAGTATCTTCTCATCGATGGAGTGTGTTGACTGCTCATTTAGGTCCAACAAAAAGTTTTAAAAAGTCTTTCTCAAACAAGATGGTCGGCGCAAGCTGATGCACTTCAAGAAATTGAAGAAGCTTTGATGTCTATCGCGAACGATTTAGGACAGGCACGAGAGGCCAGAGAGGAATCATTTAGTCTTTGCATAAAAATGTCCAAGCTTGAATTTACCATATTTACAGAACTTTGGAACTCTGTATTGCAAAGAATTAATAAAACAAGTACTTTACTTCAAAAACAAAATATTACCCTGGACGTTGCAATAAATTTGCTGAGTGCAATAAATGAATTTATAATTGGGCTCAGGGACAATTATGATAACTTTGATTCATCAGCCAGACAAAAAAACCCGGATTCCAAATTTCCTTTCTGAAAGGATGAGGTGAAGAAGCTCACGCCAGACTTTTTTTTGACGGCTCTAGACCCTCAGTAATTCTGACTGGGAAAGAAAGATTTAAAATTGAAACCTTTCTTCCCATTGTCGACACACTAAGCGTTCATTTGAAACAGCGACTAGGTTCGTATACGAAGATTGGCCAACGTTTTGACTTTTTTTTCGATTAAAAAATCTGAATTCAGAAGACTTAAAAGAGAACTGCAAATCTTTTGCCAAATTTTACACCGAAGATGTAAACGGAGATGAACTACATGCTGAATGCCTGAATTTAAAAGACTACTTGAAAATTAGTCGACATGAAAACTAATAAAATTGAAGATGATTTCCAAATGTTGAAATTGCACTAAGAATTTTCTGAAGTATGATGGTGACCAATTGCAGTGGGGAACGTTCCTTCTCGAAGTAAAAAAGAATCAAAAACGAACTCAGAACTACAATGATTCAAGAAAGATTGACATGTTTGTCGCTGATGTCAATCGACATCCTCAGAGGCATCGATTTTGAAGATGTGATCAATGATTTTACTAATCTCAAATCAAGAAAAAGACCCCTTTAATAAATATTCCTTTCTTTTACCTGAAAAAATATAGTCTGTGGCACTAAATTGTTCTTTTAATTACATTCTCAATAACTTATTTAATTGTGTGTTATTTAAATTTTGTTTATTTTTGAATTTTATATGACATATTTATTTTTTGTTTTTATTTTTACATTGTTTATGTGTATGTTTTAAAAGCTGCAATAACTATTTATTTTTTTAATGAATTAAAAAAATTATTTATTTAAAAAATTAAAAGAATAGATATCAATTCAAATTTATGTGATTTTTTCTGTACCTTTATTACACAACATAACATTTTTATATAATCATACAGGGGCCCCATTTTTGAAAAGTGCCCAGGGCCCCAAAAGGGTAAAGACTCCATGACTCCTGAAAAGTTTGTTTTCTACACAAAATAAGCTGATACTACTTGCATCTTTATCTTCAAAACGACACATTAATAGTTTGTTTACTTTAATTCAATTCAAGTATTTCGTTGATGTATCAAAAAGCTTTGCTTTTATTGTGCATTACTCAAAATGTGTTTTCTAATGCTTTTTTAGCTCTTAAAATTACAGACCTGAGAAAAAGTTTGGTAGGTGTGGGGAGATCTGGAACCTCGCTATACTTTGTCTGATATTCATAACAATAATTAAACCTAAATGATATACCTAATGTAATAAAAGACCAAGCCTTTAAGACAAAATTTTGTAGTAAAAGTGAAATTCGAAATGCTAAAAATAAGAACTCAAGTTAGTGTGCTATTTTTAGAAAATGTTGGGAAAATTAATTTTTGAGGGAGTGACCTGACCACTTTAAAAAAATGGAAAAAGAATCATTTTTTTAGAATACAGACATTTGCCTTCCGCCACCAATTTATACCACGCATGCCATTCATCCGAAAGAGCAAGGGGTGGTTCTTCCGTATTTATCAGAGAAAATATCAATCATTCGTTTGAGATAAATATCGAGCTCGATACAATGCAAGTTACTTCAGTTAGCATAAAAGTTAGACACGTATTTTTTAATATTGCGTCTATTTACTGTCCTCCTCGGTCCAAGATAGACAAAAACGATTTTAAAGATATTTTCAACGCTTTAGGTCCAAAATTTATTATTGGCGGCGACTTCAATTCGAAACATTCATTTTGGGGATCACGTTGCATTTCGACGAAGGGTAGACAACTCTACAAAGCGGGTATTGAATGTAACGTTGAATTTTTCTCATCAGGAAAACCAACCGATACAGCGAAAACACCCGATCTTGTTGACTTTTTCATCGCAAGAGGAATGAACAGAAAATATATGACAGTAGATGATAACTTCGATTTTTCTACGGATCACTCGGCCTATATCTTAACAATAAACAGTAACGTAATCGAAAAAGAAAAGCCCCTAATTTTAACAAATAATAACACAAATTGGGATAAATTCAAAGAAGATTGCGAAAATAGAATTATACTGAACGTCTCTTTGCAAACTCCGTTTGAGTTAGAAGATGAAACAGAAAAATTTATAAATATTATTCAAGAAGCAGCTTGGAATAATACTCCGATCTGTAGTAAAAAGTCAAGGCAATACGAAGAAAAAATTCCAGAAGATATAAAAGAATTGATACGCGAAAAACGAAAAGCTCGAAAAGTATGGCAGCAATCACGTGCTCCTCAGCATAAAAGTGTCGTCAACTTTTTATCAAACAAGATTAAAAACTTGTTACGAGATTTTAAAAACAGCGAGAATTATGCCTATCTTGAAAGCCTAACAGCAGACAAAAAAACGAATTATTCTCTTTGGAAGACGATAAAAGGTATTAAAAAGCCTCAAATAATGTCGGCACCTATTCGAAAAAATAATTCTGAATGGACAAACACTGATAAGGAAAAGGCGGATTTATTTGCTAAGCACCTTGAGGAAACGTTCAAACCTTTCGATGGTCAAGAGCTTCTGACTAATGACGGAGAGCTCCAACCAGCGCCGGAAAATTTTTCTATCAGGAATATTACTTTGACTGAACTTGTCCAGGAAATAAAACGGCAGAAAAATAATAAAGCTCCTGGCTACGACCTGATTAACGGTCGTGTCCTCAAAGAGTTGCCTAAAAAAGCAATGGTTAAGCTCTTACAGCTCACTAACGCTGCTTTAAGACTTGCTTACGTACCCACGCAATGGAAAGTCGCCGAAGTAATAATGATCCCCAAACCGGGTAAGCCACCGAATGAGAGAAAATCGTATAGACCAATTTCTCTCTTACCAATTATATCTAAAATATTTGAAAAATTACTTCTTAAACGAATGCTACCATTTATTGAAGAAAAACGTTTAATTCCCGACCACCAATTCGGTTTCCGGAATAATCACTCGACAATTGATCAGGTTTACCGAATAACTAACGAAATTGAAAAAGCATTTGAAGAAAAAGAGATTTGCTCAACTGCATTTCTTGACGTTTCTCAAGCTTTTGACAAAGTTTGGCATGACGGGCTAAAATATAAATTAAAAGTCTTTCCAGAGCAAATATATAACATTCTTGAATCGTACCTAGAAAATAGATTCTTTCGAGTTAAGCAAGGAACGGGGTATTCGGAGTTTAAAGAAATAAACGCTGGGGTTCCCCAGGGTAGCGTCCTTGGACCGATTTTGTTTGTTCTTTATACCCGAGATATACCCCAAACAGAAGGCACAACTTTAGGCACTTTTGCCGATGATACAGTTGTACTCGCAATATCGGATTCAATAGAAACGGCAACCTCTAAGCTTCAAAAGGCATTAAATAGCATTTCAGATTGGACAAAGAAATGGCGAATTGCTCTTAATGAAACGAAATCGACGCACACAAATTTTACATACGTATAAAAAGTATATAACTTACCTATTTATATAAATTCTGTGCAAATTCCATACCCTAATGAAGCGAAGTATCTAGGCATGACTCAAGACGCGAAACTTAAATGGAAAGTTCATGTAAAAAAGAAACGCGATGAACTCGAAAATAAACTCCGCGAATTGACATGGCTTATTGGAAGATATTCCAATCTAAGCGTTTATAACAAGCTTCTTATTTATAAGCAAGTACTGAAACCAGTTTGGAAGTACGGTATACAACTTTGGGGTTGTATCAACGTAAGAAATATAACAATTTTGCAAACATACCAAAACAAAGTACTTAAAATAATAGTAAATGCTCCATGGTATGTAAGAAATAGCGACTTACATAGAGATTTAAATATAAAATATGTAGAAAACGAAATTAAAAAATTTGCTACAGAGCTAAGATCACGACTTAGAAATCATAGTAATAACTTAATCCAACAATCTGTTAGCGAGGCGTTCGTTTTTAATACCTAAAATAAGTTCTTCAAAAAGTATAAAATTTTAGATTCAACTTAAAACTTACGATTTTTTGAGCATAAAAGTTTAATGTGATTGGTGGAAATATAGTGTATCGTAACTTGAAGTGTTTGCCCTTGGGTCTTATTTATGGACATCGCAAATGATAAACGCACATCACATTTTGAATTCAAATGGTATATCAGTTGGAATCATAGGGATACGCGGTATCAAACACACTTCTCCTTTTGATTTACCAGTTAAGATTGTAGTTCAAACAAATTTGGCAATAACTTTTTCACTGCCAATCTGGTGACAATACACAGTTTTGGTGGATTAATATTTCGCAATAATATAATCAAAGAACCAATTTTCAGATTCAAGCAATGCGGTGGTATACCAGCCGGTTCCAATGACTTTAAAAATTCAATTGGATAATTCATTGCCTCATCTTGATTCATAACATTGTCAATTGATTTATATGTCCTGACTACACCTGGCAGTTTCGCTTGAATTTGAAAATTAATGGCATTGATATGAATGTTCTACGGTGCTAAAATCGCGCATTCTCTCTACCAATCATGATTTCTGTAATTCTGAAGAATACTTGGAAAAACACGTTCAATCAACTCATCTATAGATTGCGCAATTGTACAAAAATTGTTCGGTAAAGTGATCAATCCGTTGGTACCGTCGATTGGTATTTTGCCATCACCAATTTCTAACAATTGTTTTGAAAACTCATGGGCAGTTGCATCATTATGTAGGTGAATACGCATATTAATGTTCAGTGTCAATTTAAGTACATATCTCCAAAGAACTGATGACTTCAAACAGGCTTTGAAAAACGTTCACCCAAGTCCAAATAATAGGAAAGAAAAACACGATCCGTTTATATTTAATTTAAGTTTAATTCAAATTAAGAAAAGGTTTACAAATATTGAAAATAGGTAGAGTTATAGAATCTGATGGCTTTAAAGATTAACTGAACTGTAGTGTGACAAATGAATAGTTTATATATGAAATGATATGTATTTAAGAATAATAAAAAGCTTTAAATTATATATAACAAATACAATACCATTAATTATGTATGTATGTAAATAATATAGTACCAATATAGATTCATTTACGATATTATGAAGAACAGTGTTGATAGATGATAACTTCTAAAGATTTTTGACACAGGCGTTTATTTCATCATCAGGAGTTGATCGAGGAATGACAGGCAATTTTTGACGAAAGTCCCCTGACAGCAATATCAGAGCACCACCAAAAAGCTGTTGATTACCGCGTAAATCTTGCATTGTTCGATTAAATGCTTCTATTGATTTCTTATTCGCCATTATGCACTCATCCCATTAAATAATTGACATTAATCGCAGAACTTTTGCAATAGCAGAATTTCTCGAAATATTGCAAGTTGGAGTTTCAATCACCTGTACATTCAATGGCAATTTTAATGCAGAGTGTGCGGTCCGACCACCTTCTAATAATGTAGCAGCAATTCCCGAAGATGCAAGTGCCAATGCAATTTTCTGTTCCGATCGAATAGTCGCTAAAATCAATGATACAACGAAAGTTTTGCCTGTACCACCAGGTGCATCCAAGAAATATAATCCACCTGCATTATTGGAAACGGCTTGCATGATTGTGTCATATATGTACATGTTTTTGTTGAATATTCAACTTGGTGCTATTACAATTTTATGATTATCAGATGGCATACGATCAAGAGCAATTTTGAACAATTGAACTAATGCGTTATGCTGATGGAAAAATCTTTGTAGCTCACGAATAATTTCTCCTCTTGATTTTGAAACAATTGCACAGCGTTGATCTAATTCACGATTTTCATCACCAATAAAATAAATTTGCAAAAATTTATGATCAGCGTCGGGGTATGGCAATAACGAACCAGCTTGATGATAAATCTGGCCCTGAATCTGTAACATGTATGCAATTTTAGGTAGATGTTGAATCAGAATTTTTAAGACTTTATGATTCAGATTGATATAAACATGGGACAATCCTGTTGAGGTATTTACCTTAAAAGTCGGCATAAAATTATCTCTAATAATTTTAGTAGCACCAAAAGAAGTCATTTGAAATGCCGAATTGTATTGTTGAATATTACTCAAAAACTGCTTCGACGTTTGAGATGTCCCAAAAATAAATGAATACAATGGTTCGGGTGGAGTTTCTAATGTTAACAATCTCACTTTACCATTAGCACAACACATGCCGGGCGTTTCACCTGGAAAGTTAGCCGCATCACAATGTGGACATATATCATATCCATCATTCCAATGTATCCGTACATACTATAATCAATCTGACTATTGTAATTCAAAGCAGCACACAGCATTTCATCCAAAACAGCACGACGTATTCGTGATCGCCGTGCAAGATTAAGTACAGGTACATGGTCAACAGATCTATTCTGTGCAGTACGTTTACGCTGCGATGCATTAGCTTCTGCGCGTTCATCTGCAGTCTGAGACCGTCTTAAAATGCCACTTGATTTACATTACGCCTACGCGTTCGCCGGCCTATGTTTGATCGTCTTGCTCGTGGCATTTTCCCTTCACTCAACAACTCAGCAATATTTTGGAAAATATGAACACACAGCAATAATTATCGCTGATAAAATGAAATGACATATGATGACATTAGATTTGTTTGACAGAACTAACGTCACTTTTTTTGTCTTCGATTGTTTTTCCAAAGTTTCAAATTGGCTTTTAAGTATTAGTAAAAATTGTTTGTATATGGGAGTATAGAAAGATGACAATTTTACACTTTTGAAGATTTTTTTTTTAATTTTCTCTACGTACAAACCTTCTCTGGACTTCCACGAATAATTCAAGACCAAAATTAGCCAAATCGGTAAAGGCATTGTTGAGTTATAACATTACAACGAAAAGTGGCATTGATTTTTATATATATAGATATAATTAATATTAAAATTTTGTTCATATTTTTCTTGAGTGAGTAAACTTTATTGTATTTGTATCCCATCGATCTAACTAAAATTATTTGTATATTTTTTGTGTTAATAAAGTCCCCCTGAAGAAGTCAGCAATCCCTGCCGAAACGTTGGGAAAGTGAATGTAACTTAATTATTTCATTGCGAAAACTACAGCGACCAAAAAAGCCGACGGAGTTTAAGTTATTTTTATAATATTTTTTTTTCCAAAATTATTAAATTTTTCGAAATTTAAGAATATGACTTCTTCTTTAAAACATTCTTTTTTAACTTTATAAGACTCTTAAGCATGGAAAAAAAATGTTGTAAAAGGCTCCAAAATCGGACTGATAAATATTTGAAAAGTCCTTAAATGAAAAGGAAAATTATCCTAAATACTGCTCCAGCTGTCATGGTTTTTTCTTTATTTTTCACCCTTCCATACCGAGAAAGTATTTTTTTACTGAAAAAGACACATCATAATTTTAGAAAATCAAGCATGATTTTTTAAGAGCTATCAAAATTAAAAAAGACCCACACTGATTTAGGGTTAACTTTCACCTTTTATTCAAATTGCTATGGTAAAAAAACCACCCACTCAATTTTCTTAAGAGTCCTTTCTGCATTATTATCTGTATAACAAAGTTTATTTGAAGTCGATATCTCAACTGGTTCTATGGACGACAAAAAAATGTCGCCAACGTACGGACGTACGTACACACGCACGCACGGACATAATTCTAAAAATCTTTTCTTTCGACTCTAGGAACCTTGAAACGTCGAGAAATGGCAAAATTTTCAATTCGACAAATCGGACCGATTATACAATAACTTCCTATGGGAACATTTCCTAACATTTCGGTCGGTATCTCATTTAAAATTCGACTTCCAGTGTGTCAATCGAAGCAGACTTGTTGCTATAGACATAAGCCTTACAGCGTCCCACAAAAAATTAGTCTAAATTTGTTTTAATCGCATGCTAGGTGGTAAAATGACCGACCCCAAACATCAAATAAACTTTTAACAGAACTAGGTAGCATGTGGCTTCTCTTATAGCGGGTACCATTTACAATACCGTTGCAATTCGCTTCGTCTTTGAACAAATACGGCCCAATGATCCCGCCAGCCCATAATCCACACCAAACAGTAAGTTATTCTGTTTGCATTTGTAGCTCTTGTAATGCCTTCATTTATCCAGAAATGAGTTCCGTCGCTGAACACAATTTTTCTATAAATGAATTTTCGGCCAGTTTTTAAAGAACCCATTCACCAATTTTGTGTTGTGGTAGGTCATTAGGCTTCAAGTTTTGTTTTGCTGTATTTTGAAAGGCTACACATCTAAATCCAAAATATTCCACGTAGTGGAGTAACAAATGCCCAATTGCTACGAATGGTGCTGAATCATAACATTTGAATTCGGTGCAAATTTTAGTCACAATAGCCCCAATAGCTTTCTTAATAGGTCGAGTAAATTGGCTATAAAATGTAAGAAGTGCGTGCGATGAACTTTCTCGCATGTTGATAATAAAATTCAATAATTTGCAAGATTTGTTCGTGTATAAGACGATTTATGCTTATATTATAGACAAAACTAAAGATTTTTGACAGTGACACAAAACCCGAAATGTGCATAAGCTGTCAAAACTGGTGTTGACAAAAAGAAAATAGTGAACAAATCATCGACAGTCAACTGTCAAAAGAAAAGTCTTATAAAGGGTGGTTAAATTTTAAGGGCCGATTTTGATTTTGAATAAAACACAAATTATTTAAGAAATTATTGTCATTTGTTTTTATTATGATAATATTGGTGTAGTTCAATTATGCATAAAACAAAATATTTGTAGCTTCGAACTCAGCGGATTTGAAAGCCCATTTTCATAATAAGCCTAAATAACTTTAACTCGTTGCTTCAATGGTTCAAATTGAGTTAGTCTGAAATTGATAAGTTTGAAATGAAAATGAAATGCTTCACTTTAAACGTCGTTAACCACCTTCGTTCGGGTCCCTTACAGAAATTTTGTTTATCGCATTAATAAAATCATAAGGTCCGAAATATGTCACTAAAAATCTACTTCAAATATTCCATATAACTTTAAAAGAATAATATGTTTAGCCAGGGGCGTCTTTGAACTTTTGAGGGCCCTGGGCCCAATAGGATTTGGGGGCCAAAAAAGTAGGTATAATATATTTTTTTAATTCTTTGGGTTAAAAAATTCATTTTAAAATTAATTTGTGTTTTTTTTTAATATTTTTACTTTTTAAAAATATATAAAACAGATATTTTTGTATCTTAATATATAAAAATCCAGTGTCATATGTATGTTCCCAGTGAACTCTTCACCACGTCAACCGATTTCGATGAAAGTTGGCATTTTATGTGTAATTTGGTCTAACTTGAGATATAGGATAGTTTATATTTCGATTAATGGTCTTAATAATAATAATAATAATATTATAAAAAGGAAAGATTTGTATTTTTGCATTTTTGAATGTAACGAATAAACTCAAAAAGTACTGGACCGATTTTAATAATTCTTTTTTCATTAGAAAGCTACATTATCATTTAGGCTTTATTTATTAATACATTACTATAGAAATCTTTAGAAATTCCTATTAAAACCAACCGAAGGTGTAAACAGTTAGCCATAAAATGTCTTTCATCGCATACGCTTTGAAGAGTATTAATGATAGGCATAGGATAAAAAAATGTTTTCTAATTTAGTGATTTATGGTTTTTTTTTTTTTATAATAAGCGCACACTTAAGGGGATATTACTACCCTTATTATGTAAAGACACAGTGAGCACTAGGAAAGGGAGAGAGGGGTTGAAAGGAGGTGTCGGTGCACATTGGTTTTGAATTCCTGAATATTGCAATGGCTGGGAAAGACAGAGTGTGGTAAGGAATTCCACATTCGCGTAGTACGGCTAAAGAACGAATCTCTATACTTGACGGTACGACCGAAGTTGGGCGCGAGGGTATACTGATGAGCATTCCTAGAAGCGCGAGTATTACGGTTGAACTGTTTAAGGGGAGGAATGCAGCTGGCAATTTCACTAGAGCATAAACCGTTAAAATAACGGTAATAGAGGGTGAGACAGGAAACTTTACGACGATGTTCGAGCGACGTAAATGATCCTATTATGGTATTATCACCAATCAATCTAAATGCTCTACGTTCAATACTGTCCAAGAGGCTTAAGTAAGTTGCAGGAGCACCAGCCCAGATATGGGAGTTATACTCAAGCTTTGGACGTATATAAGTCTTGTATATAACAGCCAGATCAGAGGGGGAGACAAACTTCTTGCATCGCCTTAGAAAACCCAAACATCTTGCGGCATTTTTGGCGACATCGCGTATGTGTTCGTTCCACAAAAGGTGGTTGGTGATACACATACCGAGAATATCGAGATGTTCAGTCTCCTCGATGCAAGTGCCATCCATGGATAATGGCAAGGGGGGTGTATCTCGCTTTAACGATACAAGACAGCATTGTGTTTTCGAAGCATTAAATTCTACGCAATTTTTTAATCCCCATTGTAGAATGCTGTTTAGGTCGGAATTTTATGAACTTATCATATTTTGTCGTTGCAGTTCCACATCCGAAGAAGAGGGATGTGAGTCTGAAAACGAATATGAAAAGCTAAGAGTACTATCGTCAGCGAAACAATGTATTGGATTAGAAGTTGCAGACAGGAGATCGTTAATAAAAATGAGAAAGAGTGTTGGAGATAGAACAGAGCCCTGGGGCACACCAGCATTTATTTTGTGGTTTTCAGACTTGAACCCATCCAATACTACTTGTATTGAATGATCCGAAAGGTAATTACTAATCCAATGAAGCAGGGATTCGTGAAAACCGTAAGCACACATTTTCGATAAAAGAGCCTGATGCCAAACTCTATCAAATGCTTTTGAAATATCAAGTGCAATAATCTTACTTTTTCCAAAACGATGTAAAGATTTGCTCCACTGTTCGGTGAGATGAACCATGAGATCACCAGTGGACCTATTGCTACGAAAGCCGTATTGCCGGTCATTAAGAAGCTTTCGATCTTCGAGATATTTCTTGAGCTGATAATTAATCAGCGTTTCCATGACCTTGGAAAGAAGGGACGTAAGTGCAATCGGTCGGTAATTAGACGGTGAGGAAGATTCGCCTTTTTTGGGGATAGGCTGGACAAATGCGGTTTTCCATCCGCTCGGAACGAGACCTGAGGAGTAGGAGAGATGAAAAAGCTTACGCAGTGGTTTTTCCAGCGTTGAAGAACACCTTTTCAGAACAATAGCGGGGATACCATCCGGAGCAGCGGATTTATGTATGTTAAGATCTTTTAGGACTCTCGCCACAGTACGAGTGCGAAAAAAGATTGGTCCCATAGAATCACTAACGCGCTCGATGACAGGCGGAGTCATAACACTCATTGGTAGCGTTAAATTGGCGGCGAACTGCCTAGCGAAGAGATTAGCTTTCTCTAAAGAGCTAACAAGTGGAGTGTCATTGAGAACGAGTGTAGGAACCGACGAAGAGGAAGAATTCCTCATGTTTTTTACAAATGACCAACAATTTTTACTGCCTTTGGGACATTGCAGTATTTTTTGCCGTAATTTTTGGTCATGTAAAAATTTGGTCCGTCGAATATGGACGTTGCAGGCCTTCCTGGCTTGCTTGAACTTATTCCGGTTTTCCTCAGTTGGATTGGCTTTAAAACAACGGAAACTTACCTTCTTGACCCTAATAACCTCTTTACAGCTCGCATCGAACCATGCGTTTTCCTTAGGTCTGATGCTTTTAACCCTATTCGGGATAAAAGTTCTCATTCCAAGGAGAATTAAACTTGTGATCATATCAGCGCTGGCGTCTACGTCACTATCGAGGAAGCATAGTGACCAGTTAAAGATCCTAAAATAATTATTAAGACCGTCCCAGTTGGCTTTCTCGTATTGCCAAACGGTTCTCTTAGGAGCTCTTTTCTTTAACTGGAGAGTTTTGACACGAGAAATTTGCTGATATGACACAATGGTCAGATGAGCCTAGAGGAGATAGAACACTAATAGTGTACTTACTAGGGTCAGAGGTAAGAAACAAGTCAAGAGTGTTTTCTGCTCGACCTACCATGTCCGATATTCGAGTGGGCTCGTTGACCAGCTGAGTTAGGTGGTTCAACTCAGCGAAGATCTCAGCACACACTCCTTCTGGTGTTGTCTGACCCAAATGTTGAAGCCATGAATAATTGTGTACATTGAAATCGCCCGTAACAACGATTTCAGTGCGAGGATAGGACGAAACAATTCTTTGAATGGAGTCAGACAAAGCATCAAATTCACGAAAAGTTGGTACTCTGTCTAAATTTGGGCTTCGATAAAGGAAGCAGTAGTGAATGATTTGCTTATTTATGGAAAATTTAAACCACATGAAATTAAAGAAAGAATTGGTGCAAAGACCATATTGAGGTAAGAGCTGATAAGCAACATCATTCCTAATGTATATGGCGAGGCCATGGTGGGAAAAGAATAATGGCACCAAGCTATACCCATGAATGAAAAATTCAGTAAGATCGGTATCCTCACCTACTTGGGTTTCACTCAGTGCCAAAACAGATGGCCTGTTCGAAACAGTATGGAAGTACGCAGAAAGAAAATTCGCTCTAAGCCCACGAATATTACAATAATCAACCCTGAAATTAACAGCCATTGCAAATAAAAAAAATATCAAAACCAAAACAGACAAAGACTCAAAAAAATTATCACTGATTTGAACCACAGAATGCTATTCGATACACGCCACTACTAGTGTAATGCCTTAGTAGTGACTAAGATCGAATCCGCCCCTGTCAATGCAAAACAGTAAACAATTCTTTTTGTCAATAATCCGTCGAACGACGACGTAGCCTGTGTATAAATTGCATTGGTTATAAAACGCAATGCAATTTGATGCACATGCTAAGCCGTGCGACTGTTAGAGAAGAGGGGAAAGTGAATAGGATGGTACTCACTGTGCTATGCTGAGCTTGGCTTATCATATTGTTTTGTTGTTTTTTTTTTATTGTTGTTTTTGTTGCTATTGTATTATTTCAGTGTGGCGTGGTTTATTCTTTTTTGATGCTATTTTTTATCACTAATCAATATACATATTAAGCTGTTTTTTTTTTTGTTTTTGTTTTTTTTTTTGTTTTTGTTATTTATTATGTATGTATGTAATATTTATTAATTTGTAAGACAATTAACACGACTGGGCACAAGACGCGCAAGGGACGATCGACGCGACGCACAACACAGAGGGGACCTTCCCCAACGAAAGTTCACTGACAACTGTAGTTTTAATTAGCATGCTTATAACTTAAATATCTGTACCTATTTATGTTTACCCGTGCGAAGCCGGGACGCTAGTACTTTCATAATTTTTTTTATAATTATTTTTATTGTTTTTTTGGTTGATTTCTAATGTTTTTATACCTATTTTTTTTTTATTTTATGTCTTTATATTTGTTTTGATTTGTTTTTTTTTTTTTAGATGTACGTATATGTAAGTTTAAGTATACAATAAATAATTATTGAAGGCATACTTTTCTGACTTTGTCAGTTGCAAAATCATGAATTAAGTCATCAAAATCAATTTCCTGCAGTAATTCATTTTCAATTGATAAAATTGACAAGCTGTTAAGTCTATCTTGTAACATTGTGCTTCGAAGTTCATTTTTTATCCGGTTCAATTTCGAAAATGAACGCTCTCCACTGCAGTTTGAAACCATCAAAGATAAAAAAAAAATCTGCAGGCAGTTTCTACATTTGAAAATGTGTTCCCAATTTCATCCACTGTAATTAGACTGTACAATTTTAATATTGTAATAAGATCTTCATTTACATCTTTATTTAATTCTTTTAAATACTGTATGAGGTGCCAGCATTCTAACTCAAGTTCTTCTGCATTAACATTTCTATGGTTTTTTGAAAACTGTTCTCAAGAATTTTGCAACAAAAAAAGCCAAACAATTCATTAATTTCTTGATAACAATTGGATCGTATTTTTAATTGCAAAGTAATAGTGTCAATAATTGGAAAAAAAGTTGATATTTTAAACTTTTCTTTCCCAATTAGCTGGACGGATGGTGCAGGAACATCAAAATATGTGGCACGCGAACTTCGTACTATTTTTCGTCGCAAGTCTTTATAATTAGCATCCGGATTCTGAATTTTGGCACACGCTTCAAATTTATCAAAATTCTCTCTTCTTAAAGAACAAATCAAATTGGCAGCAACGCCAATTGTTATTGTTTCTTTTTGAAGACTCTTGTTGGTTTTATGAATTTTTTCTTATATTGTGCTCCAAATTTCTGTTAAAATGACGAATTTCAGTTTTGACATTTTCTTAGACAGGCTTAGCGCTTCTGTTTTTGTATCTAGAGCTTGCTCTAGATCTCTAGAGATAGATGTCAAGGCTTCAGTAATTTGCTTATAACCATGATGGAGCGCGTTAACTCCGTCAGCTCGTGCAGAGCATCTTGATTCAGAATTGCTTTTAAGAACTCTATGTGAACCTAAACATTCATTCAATTTATTCCAGCGATGGTAAAAAGCAGAAAAAAAGTTGTATATTTTTGAACCACTTCAAAGAAACTTGTTGCCTCCTGCACACAACCAGCCGCATGAAGGCCTACTAAGTTAAGAGAATGTGCTGCACAAGGTACAAAGGTAGCAAACTCGCACTTCCCCTTTAATCTTGCTTGCAAACCAGAATATTTTCCCGACATATTAGACGCATTATCATAGCTTTGTCCTCTACAATCCTCTATTGAAATATCATGAATTTCCAGAAATGTCAAAATTGTGTCAGTCAAATTTTCAGATTTATGCTCTTGAATAGGTATAAATTTTAAGAACCTTTCGATGGGAACACAATTTTTAACATACCGAATTACAAAAGTCAACTGGTCGATATGAGAAAGGTCGGGCGTACTGTCAACACTTAGTGAAAAATATTTTGACGATCTAATTTCACCTAAAATTTTCATTAAGACTTGTTTTCTCATTATATCAATGAATTCGTTGCAAATATTTGGTGATAAATAGGCAGTGTATTCCTTTCCTAAATTCCCACATTTTTTTAAATGATCTGCGATGAATGAATTAGCTATCATGGGACAACTTTGTGTTTGTTTATGGAGTGAGTTTCCATTTCTATACAGATGGGTCGAAAACAAAAGAAGGGGTTGGTGGAGGGGTGTACTCCGAACGACTGAAATTAATTCTCTCTTTCCGCCTTCCCAATCATTGTAGCGTGTTCCAGGCGGAACTTTTGGCGATAAAAGAAGTCTTGTCCTGGCTTAAAGAAAACGTGATATCAACATCTGATATCCGTATTTTCTCAGACAGTCAGGCCGCTAAACCACATCAGCATAATCAGCCTCTCACGTTTCGTAAGGGACTCAAACTGGTTCCATTGAGCTAAGGAGGAAGCCTCAATATTCATGTGGTATCACAATGGGCCAGAAAAATGGCCTAAGTGTGTCCGTTTCCATCTAGGACAGCCACTATAACCTAACCTAACCTAACCATGGAATGAGTTGAAAAGTCAACATGTGTGCAGAACTGTAGATTAGAACGAAAGCAGAGTTGTTGAATGTTGAAAGCGTGTGCAGGTGTATGATTAAAGATTCATGTTGCCAGAAGTTTAAGATGTTGAATGGACAGTAAAATTAAATTTGTTTTTCTGTTACTGTCTACTAACCATATTTCGTTTTCTATATAATTCTTGTAGGTGTAGATTCATTCATTTTAAGTTGGTGGATTTGGGGCCAAATAATTGCGGGGCGCTGGGCCCTGTCCCACCGGGCCCATGCCTAAAGACGCCACTGTGTATAGCTTGTGTATTTTGAATAGACTCTAATAGGACACCAACATTTTTTCCAAAAATTATTAAACTTTTAGAGTTGTAAAGTATGAACACCTATTTAAATTTTTAGACGCTTTCTGGTAGCGATTTTAGGAAATGTGTATGTTTTAGACATTTCTTATATATAGAAATATTTTTTGATGATTTTTTGTACAGCAATTTTTAAAGTTTAAACTAATTATCTCCCTTATGCCATAAAGTCACCTTAAGGTCTCTCAGCAACTAAAACACCAATTCTTAAGCATTGACCTACAACTTCATTACTTTAAGTATCCGACACCCGGGTTCTGAAACTCTTTATTACAGTCGAAGCTTATCGTATAGTTTTTATTAAAATACCAGTTTATTATATTGTTGGAAGTTCTAATGGCATGCAGACAATATTTCAAACAGAATTATTCCTATGAATTTGATTTTGGTTTCTCACCTTAAAAAAACTTCAAAAATGAGTTTAGAGTTAAGATTCACTTCACTTCGTTAAGATTCCTAGTGCTAATTGGAAATCCCCATAAAACAACTATGTTCTTAGAAACTTCAGACAATTGAAAACATCTCATAAATAATTAACTTTATTTCCTTAAACAAAAATTTAACGAAAAAACAATATTTTGTTAAAATTTAAATTTAATTTATTTCTCTCAAACATCACTGAAACAAAAAGAACATCAAACAGAAACACAGTAGATAATATAATTAAATCAGAAAAACCCAGTTTCATTTACAAATCTCATATAATACCAACGTCTAACATCAATTTACAATAAAATATCCTTATCTCATCATTAATAATCCTTTTTCCGGCCACTTTAGGAAAACAAAGACCTATGCGAGTAAAACTCTCGTCGCACATAAAATTCAATTGTCTCCCAATTGCCTTCTGCTGCACTGAACAAAGTCTCTTATTGTCTTCCTCATCTCAACATCCTCCTCTGAGTGTTTCTATCATGTTTTATTTTCTGTTCCTCATTTAATTAGAGGAGAAACGAAACTCTTTAGATCTTTCGTGCGGCACAAAACAAGACATTTCCCAAGCTGTTGCCTGCCTGCCTGCTGCCGCTTGCCGGCTCTACTCATGATTCTATAAAATACTGCTCCTGCTTGCTCCTTGCTGCCTGCTGACTGCTGCAGCATCACAAGACCAATTCGTTTGGAATTACTCAAGATACATCACCATCATCACCCAAGTGTTCCCTACAACACCAACAACAAGTATATTACTGGAGTCTGGAAGGAGTTGGTATCCTCTAACAGAGCTTCTATATAAGATCCTGTTGTAGAATGTCTTCTTGTTCTCGTACTCATTCTCGACGTACTGCACCAGCATTGGCATCAGTAGCCTGCACCCAGCACCAAGCACCCAGGACCATCCAGCCATTAAACACAAAAGGATCTTAATCTCAAAAATGTTATACAGTTATCATGGAGTATTTGTCCAGTCATATTTCTATCCGTTTAAATGTGCAATTTCTAGAGAGCTCCTTGTTATAAAAGTACTGCACACAAACACTATCTTTTAGGGTACAATTCCTATTGCTTGAGATATCCTTGATAATAATAATGGTAGAAGTTTTGCTGCACATCAGCATCAGGCCCACTGACTCGACTATATACCTTTGCAGGGGAAGTCCTTTTCAGACCTATACTTTTGGTTGAAGGTATTGTGCGGCAGAACGAAGAAGTGCTACCCATTATATTATTTCCTGGCCATAGCAAAGATACTCCAAGTGGCTGAAGATGGTTATCAGAAGAGAAGAATATGATGCCTTGTTGTTCCTCCCCGTTAGAATAGAAGAATACCAAGAAAAAGCGGCTCCAACAGAACTGGGACGGATGATGGTGCAGGCAAATGGATTTTTATATATTGTTTTATTTCTTGTGTGCTTTTTCTTAGCAAATTGTCTTGGGTTTGATACCGCGACGACAATGAAGACGACAACTACAACAAGAACGACGACGACGCCGATGATGATGGTGATAATGATGCTGATGCAGAATATTCCCTGGACCATGCGACTCCTTTACCATTGCATCCTCCTCAGCAAGGAGCACTCCACTCCTTCTTCTTTTCTATCTTTCTCCTTCTCATCGTCTTCATATTGTTGTGTTTCATTGTTTCTCTAGTTATCGCGATGTCATTGAATTGTGTTAGACCGCAAAAAGGTTGCAACTAAAAATGAAGTGAGTGCTTGGAGTGGTGGTCTTACAGAGAATACAAAAAGTGCACAATAAGGTCGAAATTTTTGGAAGGAGTTTTTATTTCATTTTTTAAAGATAGATTTTAAGTATTTTTTAAATACATATATGTAAGTCTTTGAGGGTATGAATATCTTGAGATCTGAAACTTATCAGGAGTTTCGGAGCGGCCGACCGAATGCATATGCACGGTTGTCTAAAACTTTTAGCGTTACCTTTTGTGTGGTTAACACGCTCTTTGAATCGAAAACACAAGTTTTCAATTGTGTATCGAATTGCATCTTTCTGCAAATATTCATAAAATCTACAATAAAAGTGGGTGGACACAACGCCCCTTAATGGAAAATTTGATACTAATACTTCCTTGACTCAAAGTTTATTTATTCCTTTAGATGAAAAGTTTCAGTTTCAGTTTTCAGATTCAGTGATGCCACGTGTTAATTTTTGAAATGATCAAAAAAAAAAGTCAAAATGGCAGATTTTTTAGTTTAACTTTTAAGATTTTATAGAAATTGAACTAAATGTGCTAAATTAGCTTAAACTCACAAACAAAGGCGAATACAAATGTCTTATTTTGAGATGTGACACAAACTTAACATGATTTGTATCAGCCCTTAAATGAATACGATCATGGGTGGACTTTATTATTTTGAAAATCTTTATCTTCTTAATCGAAAAAAAAAAGAAAAGGGCCAAGGTGACTTCCCTAAGGAACACCAGATTGAACAACAAAATGTTCTGATAGACATTTTCTAAATTTTTCTTGGTCGGATCTGTTTTCAAGGTAAGATTAAATCAAGCTAAGAAAATGGATTTAAAACCGGGATATTTAAGTTTGAATTAAATAATTGGGTGACTTTGTTGGCCAAAAAGCTTTTAAAAATCCAGTGAGATTTTTACTAAAAAATGTAAAACTCTTAAGCATCTTGCACATAAGCTACGAACTGCGAACTGTGGATGTTCGCATATTTTGACTTTTCTTTCACATGAGCTTTATTTCTATTCTTTGCAGTGTGGATGGTATGTGGAACGCGAATAGAGTTTGACATTTCGTAGCAACCACATTGCAATTCGTTACTAACAAATTGTTTTTACAAAATTGTCTTGTTTTAGAGAACAAAATGCAATTTTTATTATCCTAACATTATTGTCAATTGGTTCCTTATAATTTAAATGTGTTTTTGTTTGGAATTGACTTTTTGAAATATGTAAAATCACGTTTGTTCGTTCATGCTTTCCGCAATCGAGCCCCTGTTTGCATGTTATCTGCCAATCTATCAGTCACAAGCTTGCCGATCTGGGCCCCTGATTATTATTGGCGTACATTTTTGTTAATATTTAATGGAAAATTGAGCAACTCTGAACTATTGCAAGAAAGTTATAATAAATTGTTTCGCTTTTCTTATTTAATTTAACGTAAATTTCAAATTTATTTTATTTTTTATAAAGTTTCTTTTCTTCTATTTTTGTTTCTGCTGTAAACGAAATTTTTGATTCGGTTTCGGGGGACCGGAAAATCCCACCAGGGGACTAGGAATACGAGGCGATGGCAATCTTATTGGAGAGCCAAATAATGATAATTTTTTGGGCATTTTGGAATTAATTAGTCATTATGACCCCTTACTTCAGGAGCACTTGGAAAAAGTAAGAATGAAATGAATGAATGAAAGAGTGAAAACGTCAAATACTTTGCTATAATTGTCGATGCAACAACCGATTCAAGTCATGTGGAACAAAACACATTTATTTTGCGATATCTGCGCTTGGAAGAAAATGTGTTCACCACCCAAGAACGTTTTTTGGAATTTGTCGATTGCAACAAAAAAACTGGCAAGGTTCTTAGCGCTATAAATGAAAAAAGTATCATTCTTCAAGCCAGAAACATGACTATTGACGTTGAAATTCGAAATCTCGACAACTTGATCTCCGATTTGAATATTATTCGAAACGGATGGGATCAAATTTTATCTGTGCAAAGCAGTTGCTACTAGATTGGGGGATGTTAAGGAGTCGTTTCCATCGAACTGAAAAAGGCAATTAAAGAGACATTCTGTAAAAAATCGAGGAGCCGGAATGCAAATTGAAACAGACGCAGAAATAAATTTCAAGACAAACACCTTTTACGTCATAGTTGATTCAATTATATCTCGAATTTCTCGTCGGTTCGATACGATGAAAAATTTGAATGCTACATTTTCATTTTTATGGCAGTTTTCAACAATGTAAATTGAGATTAAAAACTCCGCTACAAGGGTTATCCAAAAGTATAACTCGCATGTGTCTTAAGAGTTGAAAGAAGAAACAATTCATCTGAAACACATTTATGAAGCCAATTTTGAAGCAGAACTTCCGCCATTGAGTTTGTTCAATGCTATTTATTCTCAGAACTTGGAGACGATTTTTCCGAACATTTGTGTTGCTCTCTGTGTGTTTTACACCTTACCTGTAATCATAGCTAGTGCCGATATTTCATTTAGCGTCCTTGCCAGAACAAAGAATTTTCATCGTTCGTGCTCATCACAAGATCGTGTTTCTGGACTTTCTACACTATGCTTTCAAGCACCTTTGGCAAGGAAATTGAATTTCTATGCAATTATAAGTTGTTTTGCTGCTCAGAAAGCTAGAAAAGCTCGTTTGCAAAAAGACAATATTTCATTGAATGCAAACTAACTCTAATGAAAATATTGTGATAATATTTTAATATAAAGAAAAACAGTAAATACTTCGCTCTATTTTATTTTCATAGTAGGTAATAGAGCTACATACTAATTTTTTTTTAATAGTTAATCGACCGTATTATCATTTACTAACATGTCGTTGGCAATCTTGAATTGCATGTATGATTCTGTTCGGAATCTGATCTAGTCGCATGTAGAATTATTTTTTAGACATCCTCCATTTCAACTTAACTGGACGATACCCGTGAGATTGATTTGATGATTAACCCTGTTTTAGGTTCACTTTGCAAACAAAAAATTGGGGAAAATACCATCGTATTAGAAGAAGATCTAGGACCTAACTTTGTAGCTCAAGGATATGACTACAGCTGGTTTGCAAAAAGGAGTGTAAATAATGAAAATATACGTCATCAACTACTTAAGGGCTTCGTAAATTGGTCGCAAAAGCGTTAACGATATCGACAAGTCTTATCTACAGAAAGTTTCCTGTAAGTGAAGTTAACTAGAAGACCAAAACTAAGAGACAGAGTTTGGAGGTAGGTTTTCAATGCCTTGTTTCTTTTTGTAGGTATGCAGTTTTTTCTAGTATCAAATGGTCTAAAGATTGTACTACTTGATTTCATTAAAGATAGATTTTTTACCAAATAATGATTAAGGACTTCATGAAAATTTTAAACTGCTTCGTAAACATTAAAAAAGGCTAATGTATCAGCAATTACAGAAATGTTTACGTTTTCAGACAACAACGGGAAATTAGCTCTTCTGAAGTCAAAATTATAAAAGAAATCAAACGAATTACTGAAGTTCCTGAGAAAATAACAAAAATAACGTTTGTGGAACAATACAAAAATATGTTTTTTTTCTTGTTTATTGGAGAAAGTCAAGTTATGAAACAAAATTTAAAAATCTAAAAAAATCGAATTTTTAAAATCGAAAAACTAAAGCACTTTTTTGTTGTCGTGCAACAACTTCTCGGTCGTAAATATCGAATCTGGATGGACAAATTTAT
Organism: Eupeodes latifasciatus; assembly: GCA_920104205.1. NCBI lineage: Eukaryota > Metazoa > Arthropoda > Insecta > Diptera > Syrphidae > Eupeodes > Eupeodes latifasciatus. The sequence continues at coordinate 30,557,613 of OV049924.1, forward strand.
GATATTCGCAAAAGTAATTTATGTAAAGAATTGAAATAATGTGTTTGTATTGTTGACCAAATCCAAAAAAATCCAAGAATTATTGTTGAAAATCCTCTTCATGCTCAACGTGTCACTTTCGGTACGGTTTTTAGGCTAGGTGAGCAGGAGATCGGATTTTACTTGTTAGAAACTTATCTTAATGCAACTGTTACGACTGAAATTAGAAAGTATTGATGATTGATACTTTCCACACACCAGTTATTTCATTATGCTACACTTATATTTTAAAGAGGAAAGATTTGTATTTTTGTATATAACGAATAAACTCAAAAACTACTGGACCGATTTTAATAATTCTTTTCTTATTAGAAAGCTACATTATCACTGAGTAACATAGGTTATATTTAGTACTAGATTACTATGGAAATCTTTAGAAATTCCTAATAAAACCAACCGAACCTAATAAATACGCTACGAAGATTATTAATGATAGGACAAAAAATGTTTTCTAATTTAGTGATTCATGGTCGTTTTAATTAGCATGCCTATAACTTAAATATCTGTACCTATTTATGTCTACCCGTGCGTAGCCGGGACGGGCCGCTAGTTTCATTATAAAAAAGAAACATCTTATTGGAAAACCCAAGTGGAATGTAAGTAAGAATAATGGTTGTGTTTTAACACCATCAGACTCATTAAATTAAAATAATAAAAGTTATTTTCTTCTCAAGATTTATAAACACACCTTCACACCTCTGCTAGAAACAACTCTAAAAAAACAACCAAAATCGGTTTAGTCATTTTAAAAACAAATTAAAACAATGAAAAGGGAAAATATATGAAATATATTCCATTATACGTTTTTTTGTCTGTCTATCCAAAGTATCAATTCCTTTTAGCAATTGTCAACAAAAAACCAAGGATTACCATACACCAGCTCCTTATTAATTTCTGCATTATACTACACTAACTTTATTGAATTATTTATAAGATTCCCTTACTGGCACCATTGTATCAATATTCCCATTTCTACTTCCTACCCAAGCCAAAAAAGGACCAAAGGAAAAAGACACCAAAACTAACATTAAAGAAAAAACCGCAAAGAAGTGGAAATGTTATCATCGTCTCTTGGAAAATATTTTACTTTGTTCAGCTGGTTTTTCGTTTTGGATGCGCTTCTTTGTTTGCAATTTCAAAACTGAGCAAGTATACTTTCGCTTACTCGCCGATGACTCCACCACACACCACCTCCGACGCGTTGTTCTTAAGCAGTTTGGTTGACGTAGACGGTATGCAGCGGGTACATTTCGATTTCGACAAGCTAAGCTAGAAACGAGACGAGACGACATCATCATCGTTATATCAACGCCTTGGTTTAGTGTCCTTTTTTTCCGCGGAAGGATTTTTCTTCATCCTCTCCCTGTCTCTTTTAATATATATTTATGGTTTAACATCAGATCCTGCACAATTCAGGGAGAATGAAATATGAAGAAAAAGGATTTAAACAGCTGAAGAAGCAACAACAAAAAATTAAAACATAACTAAAACAAAAATAGTCACAAAATATTCACTTGGGTGTAAATTTCTAGAGGAATATACATAAATGTATGTTCAAGTAAACACCAGACGAACAATCCCAGTATCCTGGGTTTCCCGGAAAAACGAAAAATTGCATCAGTGCAGTTGGGAAATTATCATTGCTGATGCTACCATGGTATAATAGGTACCTATACTAGTAGTTTGCAGCACTGAATTTGTAATTGGGACATTGTTGGTTAATTAAATATAATCCTTGCAGTGTCCTTTTGTACATATAATATGGCAAATGTGTTTCTCGTTATTTTGTGTTCCGCTTTCCCACATATCCTTTCCGTTCTCCCCAAGCGATTCTTTTTTGTGTAATTTCCTGATTCCGGGTTTTTGTGTATATTTCTGTCTATAGATATAGATACCGGGGGCTGGTGATGGTGAGTTGATTAAATAACATCCAGGATAATTATGTAGAACAATAAAATGTGACGAATTGAAGGGTTTATATGTATGTGTACATAGTCTTGTATAGAAAGAAATAGTTGTATAGGAGGTCCTTTGGTACACACTCATTATTCAAGCTGAAACAGCAGCAGTTGGTTCCTACCTAACTATCTACATACATACATTCTCGTATACCCCACGTGGTCAAATATATGTTAAAGTTGGTAGGTACTCGTGTTCCATTTGGTCCTTGAGTAAACATTAATCTAACAATGTTAACAGTTAAATCGAGCAAATAGCAATTTACATCATTCGCTTGCATGAGTAGGTGACTACTTAAACAAAAACCATTTTGCCCCGTGCAATGGCAATGTAATCCTTAAACAGCCGCTGTTCGCTGTTCGATATGGTGACGATGAGGCGAGGCAAGGCGAAACGAAGTGAGAGTGACCTAAATTCCCTCTGACAAAACAAATACACCAGGACAATTAAAATCCATAATTACCCTCGGATTTTTGATCCCATCTGGGTTTGTCATTTTCAAAGGATATTCGCAAATATTGAAAATGTAACCCCAAAGAGGTCATCGTCGTCGTTTTCGTTCTCATCCCTCTCTCTCTCCGTGTCCTGTTCAAATTACCATTCTACAAACTAAAAATACTCCTTGCAGTTTTATGCATGTATATACATACATATATACGAATATACTAACTTTATTGAGGAAGGAGACAACGTCAATTAGGAAAGGACCTCTCTCTCGCCTGATGATGGCAAATCCTTTAAGAAGCAAAAATGTGGCTTTTTAACAGACCCTACCACCCACAACCCCTTTGCTCTCCAGAGTACAGAGTGATTTGATGTACCTTCCACAATCTCCAACGATTCAACGCAGGACCTACCTACAGAGGAAAAAAAAAAATAAAAAGAATCATTCTTCCCTTAGGAAATATCGAAAGAGGAAGAAACTATCTTTAACGACCACGACTATACCCACATCATCACTTGAACGCCATTGCCATCCCCATCGCCATCCAAGTCCAAACCAACGACGACGACAAGCAACGAGCTACGGTACGACTACGACACCATCAGCCAAGAGTAAGCTCCTGAGCATTCCACAGACCACGACTTTGAAATTAAATCACAAATCAAATATCAATTTAAGGTTTTTCTTCGGTTTTTCGTATTCGATGAATGAAAAAAAGGATCTCCCAAGGAGTCGATATAGTATAATATTGGAAAGGAATGTGCAAGGTTGATTTATCATGAAAGATTGTGCGAAAAAAGGAAGGGAACTTTTGCCCCGAAAGAGAATAATAAATTCGTTATGGACGAGAGGAGTCTGAGGGAATCAGGTGCGTAGACTTGATTTTTCTGCGGCTTACGAAAGGGTTGGGGAAGGATTTTCAATTGATTTTCGAACAAGGTAAACATTTAAAAAAGAAATAGAGAAGATATTATTCCCTTAGAATTGTTGTCCTTAATTTTTGCCGATTAGTGTATATTTATAGGGACATGGAACAGGACACTCGAAAATAATTTTATCTGATGACAGAAAATTCTAGGTTTTTATTTCAAATGAAGGTTTGAAGCTTTTGAGATATTTTTTAAAGCCCTCTCCCTTCTTGAAAGTATCCGCACCTGCTAAGAGGTGTCCTTATTGTATAATATTGAGAGATGGGTTTATGGGAGTTTGAACTTCCATTTGATTTGGATTTTTAATTTTTTTACTTTCATCCATGCTTATATTTTTTGTTGTTGTATTTTTCAATTTAAATCAATGTGACTTGTAGCGGAAAGGAGTTTTTCACGGGCTGATGAATAATGTCGGCGGGAATTAGTTTACTTATTGCAGTCAAGTATAACCTTTCGCATGATTGAATTCCGATATAATATACAAAAAATACTGCAAGTTCATGCAAATTTACTATCAAGGTATTGGTATATATAGATATATAGTTATTAATTTAAAATTAATATTTTTAGGTTGAATGATGAGTAATATTTGAAAGAATGTCTTCTTAAATATGTAAATAGATTTTCAATAATAAATCGGAGATAAAATGTTCTAAAAACTAAAATAAAAAATTATAAAAGTAAGAAAAAAATGGGACCTAGGTTCCTACCTTGAGGTACATACATTATGAGGTGACCTTAAATAGAACAAAGAAAGCTATTTGTTCATATTTAAAGTTGTTGCAAATGAAAAATACTTTATATAAAATCTACTGTTCTAATTATATATTATGATCACTTATGTTTTCTGGAATATGTTTTGACTTTGAAATAAAATTTGTATTATTCTGTTAAACTGCTATAGCAACGTCGTCCGCATAGGCTATCACTCTGAAACCCTCCGCATCCAGATCAGTTAGGATTTCATTCACCACTAGGTTCCAGAGGAGAGGGGATAGAACACCACCTTGCGGTGTCCCTCTACTAACGAATCGTCTGCCAGAAGAGTTGCCCAGTTTTGAGTTAGTTATCCTGCTAGTAAGCATTAAATGAATTAACTCCCGAAGCGAACTCTCTACATTTAGAGATGTTAGTGCAGATGTGATTGCAGATGTGTCCACGTTGTTAAAGGCACCTTCGATGTCAAGGAAAGCAACCATAGTGAACTCTTTATGATGGAGGGAATATTCGACTGTGCGTACTAAGGTGTGTAACGCTGTTTCCACCGATTTGCCTTTACAGTAGGCATGTTGAGACGAAGACAGAAGTCTTGTATCAATACTTGCCCTTAAATGGATATCAATCAATCTTTCCAAGGTCTTAAGAAGGAATGATGATAGACTTATAGGTCGTAGATCTTTAGGGTTAACTTGCGAGCATTTACCTGCCTTGGGTATAAACACAACTTTAACTTCTCGCCATGCCGAGGGAACATGGACCAGGTAAGCACAGCTGGTAAAAATTGCCTCAAGGATTGGTGCAATTATGTCAGAAGTCTTCTGTAGCTCGGCTGGTGTTATTCCATCTGGTCCTGCAGATTTAAATGGTTTGAAGCTGTTGAGAGCCCATTGTAGCTTGTCCCTTGTAATCAGACCTTGTTGATATGTAGTATTGGGACTTGAACGTATATAACCGTTGCAAGTCTCGGTAAGAGAACTTCCAGGAAAATGAGTATCCAGGAGTAAGTTCAGCGATTCATTACTTGAATTTATCCAGGAGCCGTCTGCATCGCTGGATTAGTTGAAAGAATTTTCCGTAACCTAGAGGCTTCAGAAGTTTCTTCTATCGTGCCACAGAAGCATCGCCAAGAAGATCGTTTAGATTTCCTTAGTGCCTTCTTGTAAATTCTTAGCGATTCTTTGTAAGAATCCCAGGGAGAGGCTAGTCTTGCGGCTTTGGCTCGGTTAAATAGTTTCCTGCATTCTTTCCTGAGCGAGTCAAGCCCTGAGGCCCACCATTGTGGTTTCCTCTTTCCTCTTATGTGTATAAAAGGACAAGCAATTTCTAGCGATCTGTTCATAGCTGAGGTAAGGTCATTGACTTTATTGTCAAGTTCATTAGCGTTAGAGGAAGGACAAGATAGTCCAGGTTTTAGTAAACTCTGTAATGAGTTCCTGTAGGAGGCCCAAGCAGTTTTCCGATAATTTCGAAAAGTCAATGGACTCGGGTTATCCTCCACATTGATATTGAACTGGATATATATTAATGATCAGAGAACGAGTGTTCTTTGGATACTTTCCAGTCCAAGATCATATGGTGTATAGTACCTGAGACAAGAGTTATGTCTAGGACTTCTTGTCTAGTTTTAGTTATGAAGGTTGGCTCATTCCCAACATTACTTACTAAGAGGTTAGTACCAAGAATATAATCAAAAAGAGACTCACCTCTGTCATTGATATTGGTACTTCCCCATACCGTATGATGAGGCCTTTACGGAGTGCTGGAGATTAATCTGTACTAACTGCAGCATTTTGGCTACAATTAGGCAGATCAACCTCCATCACAGTTTTGTTCTGATCCTCTGAGTCTGAGGATGAACCCAAGAGTTCGTCCTCACTCAAAAGGATCATGTTGAGGTCGTCCTCAGTCTCCATTAAGGATTGACTGTCTACGACTTTTGTAGAGGGTGGGGTCGTTATTGGAGAGGGCATTGGTGCATCGTCACCTTCAGTTAAGAGAGAAGACGATGTCCCAGGCCCACCAACCGCTAGTTCACCCTCGGTTGTTTTTGGAGGCCCGCTTTCCGCGTTAACCTCATCTTTTTTATAGACTCGAATTTTAATGGTTTCGAAGCCATAGTTTATCGAGCCCTCGTTTATGGCTAGAGGAGCCAAAGATTCCTTATTGAGTACCAAAATGGCGCTCCTATAAAGATTCTTTACCTCCTCTAGCTTGGCTATCTTCCAGTTGTGCGTTGGAAGGGACGGGTTACAAACTCTGATCATCTCGAGAATTTCATCGATACCGGCAGGTTCCATTGGGATCCAAATGCGGGCTCTAGGTCTGCTAGGAATGTCTTCTTTAGCGACAACCTCGAGCTTCGCACCTGGCCAAACTTCACCTAACCGGCTGACAGCGAGCTTATACAAGTCACAAGACCTCTGATCGCCACAAACCATGAGTTTTACGTGGCCTTGATGCCAACCCCCATTGCTTATGGAAGGAAGTGGTCCTGGAAGCTCCCTCAAAATGCTTAAAAAGCCACCCGAGAGCTTAACCTTGACCAACTGCCAACGATCAGCCGATATTGTTCCATCATCATCACTCCTGTCAATGACCGCAATCACGACTTTGCCCTTCGCGACGTCACTGAAACTGGCTTTCTTGATGGGATTGAGGGGAGTGCTTGTGTTGTGCACCCGAGGCCGTTTTGGTGTCGGTACGGCCCCCTCGAGAGACCTTTCTCGTTTGGACGTAGAGTCCTTACTGGTCTTAGTTGTAGCAAGTATGCTTTTTGCCCATTCGACGCTAGCGGTTTGCTGCGGTGTCCTTTCAGCCCCCGATGATGCACCAGAGGCCTTCAGGATTTTCGCCGCTTGCCGCCTTTGCCTATATTGGCTTTTCGAGAGTTTCCCCTTTCTCTCATTAGTAGTGGTAGTGGCCATTTTTCACAACCCTGCCACTACTGAAATTAGGTATCACTACCTTCCTATCCTCGTTGCTGCCAGCTGCAGAGGAGGGTCCATGGTTAGCCACTACTCCTTTCTCTGTGCTGGCCGCAAGAGATACGGCAACAGGCTTTGACGCCAAATTGCCGCCCGGTCCTGAGAAATACCGGTCTCATCATCCTTTAAATTTTTGTTTTTGTTTTTTGTTTTGTGTTTTTTCCATCTTAATCCCACGAGTTGCGAAGAAAGGAGGTCCGTCTGCACAGAGATTCGCATGTACAGATAAGGCTAGTTAATCCGGAGGTCGCCAGGTATCCGGATACTCCGTTAGAGACTGGGCTATTTTTGAATTGGGCCCCCAGCCAGGCTGATCTCGGCACGGGTCTTTAACACCTTAGATCCAGCCCAATAAAGATAAGAGGTGGTAGGGAAGGAAGAGATAGGGTTAGGAATCAGTTGATGTTAATTCATCATTCTGATATGGGAGGAAAAGATTGGGATTCGGTAACAGCAATTCAGCTAATTTACCTTGAGTGAGAAGGAGCATAGCACATAAACGTTGGCTGGTATGCCTTGTTTATGTGGGAATGGATGATGATTTTGGGAAAGGTAGAGGGATAAGAACGTCCTTTAGTTTCAGGACTCATCTGGAGAAAATTCTCGAGAATCATTGACCCTACTCAGCTTCTACAACTCGACAAGTTCGACGTTCAGAGTAGAAGTTTCTTGGATTACATTTAATAAAATTAAGATATAAAAATAAAAAGCAATTGGTTTAAATTAAATTTTCTTCACTGTTTCTTGAAAACTCTATTCAACGAAATTTCAAAAACGCATTCAGATTTTAAAGTCCTGCAATCTCTAGTGTCTGTACAGTGTACATGCAAATGCACCAATATTAATAAAAATTAAGATATAAAGGTCCCTAAAAGGATTATCGTTAAAAAAGTATTTTCAAATATGCTTGAATAAATTTGAAAATTGAACACGGTGTTCAAACGAATGACTTGTCTTTTATAAAAAGATATACATAAATCTGTAAATTCCTGTAAATGTATTCACTTTCATCTGCTCATTTTACCATTTAAATTGGACGTTAATTTCCATGGGTTTTGTTTACGTCTGTACAGACTTAAGGGTTGTGGGTGATCTGAAAGCTAATATATTTTAATTTCACAATTTGACGTGCAAAATAATAATCTAATTTTAGAAAACGTCCACAATAATACATAGCTTATATTTCGCAAATTTGTTTACAAAATTAATTGGTGACGTGAAATAACGCCAAATGAAATAAAGCCAAATCCAACAAATTTGGCATTATTTCGTTTTTGAAAACGAAATAAGGCCAAATTTTCAATTTGGGTTTATTTCGCTTTAGAAAACGAAATAATAGCAATTTGGCATTGTTTCGATTTAAAATTTTGCAGAATTAGGAAAAAACATAAATTAAAATTATCTTTTGTTTTCTCTCTATGCTAATACAAGTTTTTTTGAATTGATAGCACGGCGGCGTACTAACAGCTAGGTATGTAAGGGGGGCATGCTGCCCCCCTGCGACCCCCCTGCTTGGGATCACTATAGGATTTGGGGTGGGTGCGAGTTTAGGAACTTATTACTAATGGACAAATCTTCTACCATATTTTGAAAGGGAATACCCCAACTTAATTTCTGAGCAAATAGAAACTGTGCTGTCAGAATTAAATAAACGTTTTGTGCCTCATTTTTTGAGTCGATGGAACGCAGTTCATAGAAAAAAAAGTCATTTTGAAAAAAAATACACTCATTGGCTCGAAGGAGTTTTCGAAGTAGAACTAACCCAAAGTGTATTGGCCGAAACGTCAACTAATATGGGAAGACCACGAAAGAGTTTTGACGAATGCTGTGATCGAGCTAAAAGGTATAAGAGGGACGAAATTAGAAATATATTTCCTCAAGAAGAGATAAACTATGCAGCAACATCAGAGAGCTTTTCCTGCTCACAATTTGATCCGGATAAGGCTCTTGCATTATTTATACAAGCAGAATTGTCGAAACGCCAATATGAAGTATTAAGACATGCCCTAAAAGATGAAGGACATGATGTTTTTCCACCTTATATTAAATTACTGGAAGCAAAAAAAAAGTGCTATCCTTTAGATATAAGCATTACGGAAAGCTCAGCAAGTGTGCCACTACAAAAATTGTTAGACCACACTGCAACAAGGTTATTAGAAGGAAAGACATCAGAGGAGATAACCAGAATTGAAGGACAGTCTTTAACATTGTACACTAAATGGGGATGTGATGGTGCCTCTGGACAACCACAATACAGTCAAACATTTGACAATGAAGAAACTTCGGACGCTAATATGTTTATGACATCTTTGGTACCAATGCAAATGACTATGGAGGATAACAGGGATATTATTGTGTGGAACAACGATCGACCATCCTCTACAAGATACTGCAGAGCCATCCAATTTTCTTTTGTTAAAGAAACTGCAGAAATCATACGAAACGAGAAACAAAGAATAGATACGGAAATCAGTAATTTAACTCAGACGATAATTCAAATAGGCGAACGTCAGTTTACAATCAAACACGAACTCATGTTCACAATGCTGGACGGGAAGACAGCTCAATCTATAACAGAAACTCCTGCAGCTTCTTCCTGTTTCATATGTGGAACTACAACTTCTGGAATGAATAAATTGACAAATATAAGAACCAAAGCTGTAAACAGGGAAGCTTTGAAAATGGGAATGTCTCCTCTTCACGCTCGGATAAAATTTATGGAGTGTATCCTCCATGTTGCCTACAATTTGCCATTTAAAGCATGGAGAACCAACAATGAGACCCGCCATATTAGAGATGCTCAGAAGAAGAAAATTCAGCAGGAGTTTCGTGAAAAACTGGGCATCATTGTCGATCTTGTAAAACAAGGTACGGGGACAAGTAATGACGGCAACACCTCCAGAAGATTTTTTGCAAATCCAACCATGACTTCAGAAATCACTGGAGTTAGTGAATCCCTAATTCGGCGGTTTGCTGTTGTCCTTGAAGTAATAACGTCGAATGAAAAATTAGATTTAAAAAAAAGTGCAGCTTACATGTGGGAAACTGCTGAACTGTTTGTTGAGAAATATAAATGGTACAATATGCCAGCAACCGTACATAAGATTTTGATCCATGGAGAAGAAATAATTAAAAGCTGTGCATTTCCTGTTGGATCGCTCTCCGAGGAAGCCCAAGAATGTCGAAATAAGGATTATAAAGCCTACCGCAGGTTTCATTCGAGAAAATGCAGCCGAATTGCGACGAATGAAGATGTGATGCATCACATACTCATATCCTCAGATCCAATAATAACAGGTTTAAGGCCACAGGCAAAAAAGAAAATACTTCCAATCAGCGCAGACGCTAAAAACCTCATTTTAGCGTCATAAAATTACTACTTCATAATTGTTTTTTATTTATTTTTTGTATGTATTTATCTATTTATTTATTTAATTTTATAATATACATAGTTAGTAATAATATTTTGTTCAAAATAAAAAGTTAAGATTTTACTAAAAAAAAACTTTTATTTAAATATAACATCAAAAGCCTCAAATTTTAGAAAAATGTCAATAACTTTTTTTCTAATAATTTTTTCTTGACCAAATTTTGACCAAGCATGTATAAGACTAATCTCAACATGTGTTTAAAATTTCATTAAAATTCGTTTAGTAGTTCAGATTTTACAGACTTTTTTCCGCTCTCCCATACAAACCCAACCACTGTGCGCCGTGGTATCAATTCAAAAAAACTTTTTAGCAAAAGTAGCTATTCTAGACAATAAATCAACCATTTTTGAATTTTAAATTATTCGGCGTTTTTTCCATTATTTTTTTGGCCTTATTTCTTTTTATAAATCGAAATAAAGCCAAATTGGTTTTATTTCGTTTTAAACAACGAAATAAGGCCAAATTTGAAATTTGGTGTTATTTCATTTGGCACTATTTCACGTCACCAAATTAATTTTCTAGAAATAAATTATCATTGCTCATTAAATGCCCCTTTGATCTGAAATGTGTTCCAAAATCAAATTTTATTTACAAATCAGGTCTTTGGAAAAGACCAATGTAGTTCTTATATCCTAGACTCCCCAATTAGAGGTTCTAATAAATTGAAGTTTAATCTCAAACTGAGATCTAAATCGGAGTTCTAACGCTTTATAGAAAGAAGTGAGTTAGAAGTCAACCGAGTTCTATTTTGGAGATAAGAACTTTGTTAAGAAATTGGCAGTTAATATTAAATATGTATTAAAATGCTGTAAGAAAAAACCGGCAATTTCACAATAATGTTTCTTAGAATACTTCTGCTCAAAATACTTTGAGATAAAATGAAATTCTGAAAGTAATAATTCTTTTCTTATATCCACTTTTGTTCCATATAAGAAAAAATAATTCTTGTAATTCCTGTAAATGTATCAATTCAACTGTGAAAGTTTCAATTTACAAATATCTAAAAAATTAATAAAATCCATTGGACATCTAAGTTCCTGATTTCTTCCCAACATTAAACCTTGCCAGTTGGTTGGCTTATTTTGATTTACTTACAACTTCTTGCAGCAACCAAAAACCAAGTCAAAAAAAGGACAACAACATCAGGTTGACATCAAATATAGTGGAAGTTATGAGAAGAAAAAAGAAAACAACAAACTTACTACCTATCCTAATAACATAATATTTAACAAAAAAGAAAAACCATCATCTTCTACTCGCTCAATATTATTATTAAATTCAAATCCCTGCATAAATTGTCGCCATTTTATATTCAATTTAAAGGAATAACATCTTCTCAACCGATATTGCAAAAAACACATCTTCCACTTCAGCAACGAGAGGCAGGACCTTTCTCTCTCGTCTCCATCACTATCTCTATAAAGAAAAGTTTATTATGTTCTTTTTTTATCTTATCTTCTTCTCGAAGCCAGTTCCAACTCCCAACTTCCAATCCCAATCCTTAAACATAGCATCTACAACTCGTACCTACTTTTCAACTGACTGTTATCTATATATCCTTAAACTGCTTCTCATAATCCTTACAATCGACTGCATATTTCCAATATAAATTTCAATTGAAAAACATTTTCTTAACTGTTTTTTTTTTCTTTTTCTTCGTTATCCTCTTTTTAACTTTAGCTACAGCGAACCAGAAGAAGAAGAACAAAATTCAATATAAAGAAAGAAAAAAACCGAAACTGAAAGCTATCGTTTGCTTTTGGTTCCTTTTATAAGGAGAACATCATTCCAAGTGAAAAGAAGGAACAAAACGAACAAAAGAATACAAAATATACACAGGAGCAGCAATAGCAGAAGAAATGTCATCCTTTCGTTCGTCCTGATGCTGATCCTGATGTGTATTGGAAGCCATATGTGACGGAAGGAAACACTTCAGTAATATTTTTGTGCACGTGACCCATTTCAATAAATATAACCTCAACGTCAACGGCAACGGCAATGGCAACGAGGACGACTGAACCGAACCATCAGTACCCCCAATAGCAATAGTAGGGTAGGTTTGTATACCTTTGACGACCGACGCACGACACGATGAAGACTGAGGACGACGACGACGTTAACAGAGCCAGTTGAATGGCACTTGTACCTTTCTTAGATAAAGCACCAGGTAAGGTATAGGTAAGGTATCATATCATATCATATCATGTCCGCCGCGAGCGAGGAGTAGAAGCTTTACCTATGATGTGGATGGTGCTGCCTTTCAAAGTATCCTTTTGCTAGGAATTCAAGTGATAAAAACTATTAACTATGGGACATTTCATTGCATACAGCTACTCGATGACATATGGTATTTGTAATAGGGTGACCATTCTTATGACAAAATTGAAAGTTCTTAAATGTTAACAATAAAAAGGTTCGTTATCTAATACTTTCTATGAATAACGGGCTATCCATTTTGCGGTTTTAAAAGTATAGGGCTGGAAATCGACATCTGTCAAACTAAGTTCACGAAAATAGATCGTTTAACTATTAAAACCTACTACCAAAATGGTGATTCTGCCACAGCCACATATCGTGCTTTAAGAGGAGATAATGGTTTACATAATCGTCCAACTACGCAAGCAATCGGCAAAATTGTGAAGAAATTTGGAGAGATTGGATTTGCAACAGACATTGTAAGGCCTGTGCATCACTATTTCGCTCGTACCACTTACCACTAAAAATACTGAAAATGTAAGTGAAAGTGTTGCCGAAGACCCGAATGTGTGGATTCCTCGTCATTCTCAGGAATTAAGACTGTCTTACGGCACATTCTACACCTACTCGTACATATATATAAAGTCCAGTTTACACAACAACTGAAGGTAGCCGACCTTTCACAACTTTGTATATACTTCGAATGGGCGCTTGAACAACAGGCGGTGGATGGCGATTTTTCGAACAAAATTTTCTTCAGCGACGAACCACTTTTCTCACTCACACGGTGGCTATGTTAATAAACTAAATTGTCATGTTTGGGGTTCTGAGAATCCTCAGTTAATTGAAGTAAGACCATTACATCCATAAAAATTCACTGTTTGGTGCGCTCTTTGGTCCGGAGGTGTGATTGGACCTTTTTTCTTCGAAAACGGCCGATAGAACGACTGTCACCGTCAATTCGAAGCGTTATGATTATGATCATATTATGATAACCGACTTTTAAAATACGACTTAGAGAATATGTAGTTTCAATCAGACGGTGCTACATGCCACACAACTTGAGTGAATAAGCCTTTATTGCAAGAGACATTTCCTGGCCGCGTAATTTCTCGTCGCGTGTCGTGATGATATCAACTGGCCACCAAGATCATGCGATTTGACACCGCTGGACTTTTTTTTGTGGGACTACGCAAAGGACCGTGTTCATGCAGATAAACCTTTAATTATTGAGCACTTAAAAACCAACATTTTTCAAATTATGGCTGAGATACCGCCCAATATGTGTCAAAAAGTGGTCGAGATTCTTTCTTCAATAGCACGTCATGAATTTGGAATGCTTTTTTACACTCCAATTATGAAATTCAAGACGTTAAGCGAATAAATAATGCACCGATACCTTCTCTTAAATCCTTCTTTATTACAATAACGCTCACAGTGTGCTTAATCTGATATCTGGATATCCGGACAAGAAAATGAAAGAACCACACTATCCGATTTTAATAGCGGCTGATACCAGAATATTCAGATAACTAATTGAGAAAGTTTGATAGGTACTTGATGCTATTCGGATATTTCACATACCTGGGGCCCTACTATGTAACTCGATTCTACAATGAAATTGCTCGAATTCGAAAAATTGGTACTATGTATCTATTTGACTACTTTCGAACAAACGAGAATCGAATAGTTCTAGTAGTGCCAACTATATTCTTATGAACTTTTGAATAAACGTGGAACTACGTAACTCGAAAGTAGAATTTTAAAACAAGCAAAATCGAAAATAATCACTCTACATCAAATGTGTTTGCGAACGAAGTTTTTTTTTGTCAAAGTGTAAGTAAAATGTTATAAATTATTAATATGCAATTTGAATTTGAAAGTTTTTCATTCAACTTTTTGTGTTTTATTATTTTACCACCCCAATTACACCGGTAATTCGTGATTTTTGCCAAAAATAGCATTTGGACTCTCGTTCCTCTTCCTCATTCATTTCAAAATTCATCATCAGCGGGTACATGACTCTTTCGATTGAAGTCGAAACTTCGGCAAGTATATTTGACATGGTTTGCTGTGCACGTCCAGTATTCTTGTCACCACCGATTTGGTTTTGATAACCTCTTGTTGCCAAAAACTTCATTGCTGCTGATAACTTAATGATAATCGGAACAGCATTTTTTCTTCTGCGAGTAGTCATGTCGGATGATATGGTGTTAAGGAAGAACATAAATCCATCTTAAGAAAGACGATAGTTCTTAACAAAACTAAAATAAAAGCATATATTTTTCATTAAGAATGCGTTCAAATATTCTACTATATATTTAAAGGGTCCGCCAAATAACTTTTTTTAACTTTTTTAACATCGAGTGTAGCTTCGGCTGTGTGGCACGTAGCGCTTGTTAAAACCAATTTTTTCCAATATCCTCCTCCTTTTGTGTACAAAAATTTGTTCAACATGGCCCGATAACGATCGCCATTGACTGTAACGGCCACTCCTTGCTCATTTTCGAAGAATAATGGCCCAATTATGCCTCTGGACCAAAATCCGCACAAAAAAGTGACTCGTTTTCGGTGTATCGGCTATTTAATGTATGCGTACGGGTTTTTGTTCCCCAAATGCGACAATTTTGATGGTTTACATACCCACCAAGATCAAAATGAGCTTCATCTGAAAAGATGATGAAGCGTATACACAACCATATTCGTTCAGCGGAAAGATAAAACTAATTATCTGTGAAATCGGACATGAGCTAAGTGTAACCATTTACACAATAAGCACTAGTTAAAAAAAAAACGTTCGATGGCGGACCCTATATGTGCAAAACCTTTTCTTACTCAGCTCCATTATTTTGGAGTTATCTCTTATTCTTCTGTGTTCAATTTGCTCGTACCGTTCTTCATTTCTTTGCAAATTAAGCGAAATTCCAACGGTATGAACATTTTTGTTATAATTTTTCTTGTCCAAAAATTTGATGTTTTATTTTTGTTTTTTTTTTCTTTGTTTTTAAAACTGTCAAACGACTCAATACTCGTTCGAAAGTAGACATTTTTATGAAAACAAGTTGGTATAACCGGCATTCGATTCTACTTTCATACGTAGTACGATTTGAAAGTAGAATCGGAATTGAGTTTCGAATAGAATCAAAAGTAGAATCGAGTTACATAGTAGGGCCCCTGAATCCAGATTAAGATCATTTAACTAGATCCGGATCTAGATAACGGTATATGTACAACACTGTCCGAACGGTTTCGAGTCTAAATTACATATCTCATTTAACTATCCTACGCTCTTTAAATAGTTTGGACACCTCATCCTCGGTCCGAATCTATTTTAACTATCCGGATATCCAAAGTACCTATTCGGAAAATTAAGCGCAGTATTAGTCGACTTACAACACCGACGCGACGTCTCGGTCAAAACGTCACAATCGACAGACGTAACTTTGAGGTAGTCAAGGACTTCATCTACCTAGGCTCCGCTATTAACGCAGAAAACAACACAAGCGCTGAAATCAAACGAAGAATAACTCTTGCTAACCGCTGCACTGTTTCTTTGGGCTAAGAAAGCAATTGAGTAGCAAAGTCCTCTCTCGAGGGACCAAAGTGTCGCTATATAAGACCCTTATCATCCCTGTCCGTAATACCCGTGGCATGATGCGAGACGTCTTGAGTTCGATCCCTGCCTATGCCACCTAAAGTTTTTTCACGGGTACTGCCTTTTGCTATTAATTGGCAAATTCTCCAAGAGTAATTCTTGTCATGAAAAGTGCTTTCTCAAAATTTGCCGTTCGGATTCGGCTTGAAACTGTAGGTCCCTGAAAACAGTACTCGCACACAGGAATGGTTGAGATTGTAAGTCAATAGGCCCAAGTTCTCAAACGGACTGTTGCGCCACCCAATTTATTTTATTTATCATCCCTGTCCTGATATACGGTGCAGAAGCATGGACTATGACAAAAGCGGATGAAAGCACCTTGGGTCGTTTCGAGAGAAAAGTTCTTCGTGTGATCTATGGTCCCGTATGCATAGAAGGGGAGTGGAGGAGAAGATGGAACGATGAGCTGTACGGGCTGTACAGCGACGTAGACTTAGCTAGAAGGGTAAAAGTCCAACAACTAAGATGGCTGGATCAAGTAGAGCGCATGGAAACCAATGCTCCGGCCCTGAAAGTCTTTCAATCCACAGCGCGAATCATGTGGCGCGCACAAGTGGAAAGTGATTTCACCGAACTTGGAGCGCAAAACTGGAGACATCTAGCTGGGGACCGAGCTAGATGGAGAAGTTTGTTGGGTAAGGCCCTAGTTCACACAGGACTGTAGCGCAACCTTAAGCCAGTAAGTATTAGTCGTCGGAAGTTCCACCGTGATTTGTTTTCACACAAATTTCCCTGTTTTTTTTTTTTTTTTTTAATCTTATTCAAATTTTTTTCAAGAATAAAAACAACAAAATATTTTGATACGACTCAATTCTGAAAAATACACTACTCGTAAGCACGAACTTGATCCTATATCCAAAGAGTTTGTTAAAGAAAAGGATCTTTATTTTGAGATTTTAATATATAAATATTAACAAAATAAGTTTATCCTCAAAAATGTAAATGCCATTGAAGAAAATGCGCGGGATCTACGTTTTTCGAATTCTCTAACATCGAAATATCCTATATGATTAAAATCTCAAGTTTAAACTCTTTTAAGAATGCAAACCTGCCTATGTTGTTACGTAGATGTCGCAATTAAAAATTAACATTTTACTATAAAGTTGTCATCATCCACTTCGTATGGTCACATTCTTTATACTTCAATATGGTGATCGGTTTAAAGTCCTTTTTGTATCCTTTTTTAAATTCATCATTTTTGAATACTGCTTCTTGTGTGTCAGTCCGATAGTCAGCCCATTTTAGCAGTAACCTGGGGTGGAATCATGTAAGGTGATTTGTGATAGTTGACAGTCACAATCAACAAATTCGGTCTGTGTAAGGTGATAGTCATCTGTGACAATCACAATTTTGTGATTATTTCCCGTGACAGCAATTTAGGTGTCACTTTCATATGAAATTGACTTTATTTTGTTTTATTGTCTGTTGCGTCTAGTCAAAATGAATGTGTTCGTGCCTTATCTTAGAAGAAAGAAAGCTGAGATATTCCCCAAGAAAATCAGCACAGATTGTAAATGTCTGTGCTGCTCTTCACAACATATGCTGCAAGCATACAGTTCCAATTCCAGAAGCAGTATTGACAGCATCACCATCTGAAAATTCAAATAACCAGCAAGCTGAAAGTGCAAGGAATGAAGGATCAAGAACCAGAAACAGAATCAGGGATGACCTATGGGCAAAGCGTCCAAGACTTTAAAGAAAAGAAACAAAATAAATGTAAATGTATCATACATAGTTACATATATTTTTTATTAAAAGAATATAAACAAAATCAACAAAAAAAACTTCATTAAAACAAAAACACCACAAATTCACATCATGGATTTGAATCTTATAATAAATATATGTATATGTATGTTTATATGAAATATATATTTATCTATTTTAAACACATTATGTAGGTAAGTAATTGTTAAAATAAAATTGTGCCGGCTCATTTCTTGCTTAAAGTAGCATTCACATGAGCGCGACCAACGAACGACGAATGAATTACAAAATGTGAGTTTATATACGTTTGAAGACATATTTCCACACAAATTCTTAACAAAACGATAGCAATGTAGTTTCTATTTGATTTATGATGCATACTTTTACTTTTCAATATAATATATTAATAAATTTAAGAAAACAATTTTATTCGTCGCGAACAAAATTCTAGTTGATACGAACTGTCAAACTTTATTCGCGTCCCACATACCATCCACACTGCAACGAATAAAATAATCGCGCGTACTTAACTTAAAAAATCATTCTTGTTTTGGTTTCGGTGGTGAATGGTGTTCGGCTGTCAAACTTCATTCGCGACGAATTAATCGACGAATATTCGTTCATTCGTTGGTCGTTGGTCGTGCTCATGTGAATATTGCTTAACTCCCAGACTCGGATCTCATTGACTGCTTTGGCCAGCTCCAACTCCATTCTTTTTAGTTGGAGTTCTTCTTTTTTCAGTGCATTTGTACACTCTCTTTCCTTTTGCTTTTCCTAGCATAGCAACTTTACACAATCTTTCAATTCAATTATTGAAGTGTTGACTGTTTGCAAAGTTTTATCGATGTCTTCCAGCTTTTTGATTTGCAAATCAATAAATTTTTGCTGGAGGTCCTTCCAGTTGCTTTCGGCTAGAAGCGTATTCTCCTCGACTATTTTTGGTGGCTTGTTGCGTTTGGAAGTAGACGCTGGGATCGGTGTTGGTTCCAATGCCACATCCACTGGCTCGGAAAGGAGTTCTGTTAGAACATTATTTAACTCTGCAAATAAAAAAATATCATAAATTAACACTGAAACTAAAATTTCTGAAAACTCACCATGTTCATTGCATCCGAAACTGGATACTCCACACGTTCCCTCAACTGCTGCTTGGATTATTACCTCGTCGACACTGTCCAACGCTTTTTCTGTGAAAGGTCCTCCTCACGTTTGTGCAATTGATTTTTTATTTGTAATTCATTTTTTTGTTTGCGTTATATTTTCGAATGGTCCAAATCTGTGCAATATAAACAATGAGAGGACACCAATCAATTAAATATAAATACCTACCCTTTTCCACTCTGCTATTGATTGTGTAGGAGGCCCATTCTCGTTAACATTCGAGTGAGCTTCTCCCACTGGATTCTCTGTGAATCTCTTGAATTTATACTGTTTCCCGAAAAGGATTTGGCCAAATCGGGATATTTTTCCATATAGTTAGTCAGAAATTGAATTTGAAATTGATTTGTTGATAAAAATTTTATATTTTTTAACAATTACAGTCTAGTAAACAGTAATGTACATAAATGTTTACTTACATTTTTGTTGAAATTAATTCCACTTTAGGAACACACAACGTCTAGAAGATACAAAACACAAACCAATTTGCCGGCAGATTAAAAATAAATCAAATGTCAAAGTTTTTCTTCTAAAGTGATACCAAATTTAAGAAATATTTTGGTGATCACATTACACAGACGAATAAATTCTTTTGATCACATTTGATTGTCACAAATGTGACAGTCACAAATCACCTTACATGATTCCACCCCTGGCTTCTGGGTTGTTATTTAATTCAGAACTGAAACTGTTTTATTGTAAAATTCTGCGATACCGATATGATGAAAGGATTTATTCTGTTTTTATATACTTTTTTTTGTTTCTTTTGTATGTCAAACAGTTTCGAGATATTTATTTAAAAAAAAAAAACAACAATAAAAAACTATAGGAATATAATCAAAATCTCATTTGAACCTGTCATTATGATTTGACAGCAGGGCAGACTTATGGGAATTATTACGAATTGATTGAGATTTTAAGGCACAAACAACACAGGGAAAAACGAATTGTTTCTTTCGATAAAAATGACAACGGTTATGATTTATCATCAGTTTGTAATATGATTTCGACTCAAGGGTTTTCTTTTAAAATGTGTTGTCTGTACCGTTGTCAAAGGGACCTTCCTATAAAATTGTATTTTTACTTCAATAAAAACATCAAATTAAGGAAGATATGGAACATTCGAATGTTAGTCAATATTAATAGAAATCTGTGAATAAGAACTTAAGTTTCTTTTTTTACATTGGTCTTGACCCTGTTTAGATAGGTAGGTATTTAAGTTATTATACAAAGGACAAGGAGGCAATAGCTAAGATCTTATACGCACTGCTCCCCCTTTTCAGCTGATTTTCGACTCTCTCAAACTTCAGAACTAATAAAGGGAGAATGTTTAAATTTAAAATTAAATGACGCTAGTTAAGGACATTCATTTCGCTGAGAAAAAATTCAAGAATGTGGAAAATTTACAAGGATACAAATCTTGAGACTTTTTGTGATAAAATTAAAATATTTTGAAATAATTGAACTAAAAAAGTTAAGGTTCTTTACTTCTTCGAAAAATGCACATTAAAAAAGGATTTTTAAAAATCAAAACTTTCAGCAAAATAATATCTAGAAGAAATACGACTGATTTCGAATTACGGATGTGATGAAAAAGACACTTGAAGAAAAACGTGTATGCTGAGCTTAATTCTAACATGTTGCTCAAGCTTTTAATAAGGTTTAGTACTTGGGACTTCAGTGCAAAGTGCATGTGGACCTTCTCAAGCAGTATTATCAGTACTACGAAATACTGGAATCAAATTTTATAAACCAACTCTTTAAAATAAGTTACGTAACTGAAAGAAAGATGAAACCGGTATACCACCAGGAAGTGTCCTATTACTGACCAATACTGCCAAATACCTTACAATGACTAGATGAAAAGTTTAAAAAAAGGGCACATCAAAAATCAAAAGCCTGAAATACAGACAAACTCATGTTTCTGCAGATACCTTTGAACATACACATGTCACACAACTTTGAAGCTGAACAAAGAAAACAAATGCTGAACCCATTCACCAAACAATGGCCTCAATGGAATAATAAATGTCACTAGGTATATCAGAAATAGTGTCTTTTTCATCGTCTCGTTTACATTGTAATTGTTACCGTAGTGATAAAAAACACATACTTACTTAGGTTGGCGCTACAGTCTGCGACTTACCTGGGCCTCAACCAATATGCGTCTCCAGTCAGCTCAGTCCACAGCTAGCCGTCTCCAATTTTGCACGCCAAGCTGGTTGAGGTCCTCTCCCACCACCACGTGCACCACCTGATCGGGATTGGGTTCGAAGACTTTCAGGAGCGTTTATGTCCATTCGCTCTATATGACCCAGCCATCTAAGTCGTTGGACTTTTATTCTTTTAACCAGCTCAGTGTCGCTGTATAGTCCGAACAGTTCGTCGTCGTATCTTCTCCTCTATTCTCCATCTATGCGTACGGGACAAAAATCACCGAAGAATTTTTCTCTAGAAGCATCCTAAGACGCTCTCATCTTTCTTTGACAGGGTCCAGGCCGCAGCGCCATAAATGAGCACTGGGCTGATGAGCGTCTTATAAATGGTGATTTTAGATACTCGAGAGAGGACTATAAAACTCGATTGCCTTCTTAGTCCAATGAAGCAGCGATTTGCAATAGTTATTCTTCGTTTGATTTCAGCCCTGGTATCTTTGTCTGAATTTATAGCGGTGCCTAGGTAGAAGAAGGCCTTAAGTACCTCAAAGTTATAGCTGTCCATGGTGACGTTTTGTCTAAGAAATCATCGTTGAATGTCCTTTTTTGATGACAGCATATATTTGGTCTTGCCTCATTGACCACTAGACCCTTCTTTTTTGTTTCCATCGCAATGCTCAAAAACTCTCCACTGACATCAAGCTTTTATCTTCCAATTATATCAATATCATCGGAGTATCCGAATAATTGAATCGAACTTTAGAAGATTGTGCCTCTAGTGTTGACGGTTGAGTTTTGCACAATTCTTTAAAGAACGTTGTTGAAGAAGTCGCATGACAGTGCATCGCCTTGTCTGAAACCTTGATAGAGCAGCGTGCATTCTCCATCGTCATTCTGCACAAACGGATAAGTTTGACAGGGATGCCAAAACTAGACATTGCTCTGTAGAGCTCTTCCCTATAGATGCTGTCATACGCGGCTTCAAAATCGATAAAGAGATGGTGGGTATCGATTTGAAGTTCCTGGGTTTTTTCCAAGATCTGTGGTAATATGAATATTTGGTCGATGGTGGATTTTAATGGTCTCAAACCACACTAATATGGACCTATCAGGTTGTTGACGAACGGCTTTAGACGTTGAAATAAAATGGTAAATCTTATATGCGATGTTCTGGAGACTGATGCTTCTGTAGTTGGCGCAAATCAGAGGGTCTCCTTGTGTATTGAGAAAACTATGATGAGATTCCACTCATCGGGCATACTTTCTTCCGGCCATATTTTGCAGATGAGTTGGTGCAAGGTCCTTACCAAGTCATCGCCTGCTGCTTTGAATAGTTCGGACACACGATGCCGTCAGCTCCAGCTGCTTTGTTGGACTTCAGTTTCGATATAATCTATCTTCACTTCGTCAAGGTCGGGTAGTCGGAATTGTTGTTCTGCATCGTCTTCTAGGTTGAGTGGTTCTATCTCCCTTACAGCGGAATTCGGTTCGTCATCCCTGTTATATAATTTGGAAAAGTGGTCTTTACATACATAGACTCCGGTTCTACTACGATGTTCCCCTGATCGTCCTTACAGGTTTCGGTTCGTTGCTGATGGTACCCGACAACAATTTACTGAAGTTGTTTAATTCAATATTTTGAGTTTTCGAAAGAAACTATTGTTTTTTTTTGCGCTCTGAAAATATCGGTTTGTTTTGCTCAAATTTGCGATACTGATAGAAAATTAACTTCGAAGTGTCACTACGTTCAAACTTTACACATTAACCGATTTTTTTCTAGTAAATTTTAAATACTTTTTATTTTATATCAGAAGGCAGTTCTTGGTCGAAGGTCTTTTTTGAAACAACCTTTTTTTTGATTAAGTACAATCAAGTAATATTCAGCCAAAATCTTGACCTAAGTGAAAGTCCATGAAACTGAGACATTTCCTTAAAAAAATATCGACAGAGTTGAATTTAGGTGGAGAGCTTAAATTATGCGTCCTTAATAGTCTCTAAAATGTCTTCTCATTATGGATCGTTTTGCATCGATCAATGCATCAAACTAAATCCAAAATCTAGACTCACACTTTTAGTTCAAGTTTTTATTTCAAGGCGTAAATGGTCTCCGGTTTATCTACGAAGACTAGCGACTTCACATAACCTCACAAAAGATCTCACCTTACGATCTTGAAGGCCACACTCAAATCTCACGACGACGCGACGTGTGATAATATGCGCTCACCAAAAGTTTCCTTTTTAAATAAATTGATAAATTGAAATAGCGAGACTCGCTAACCAAAACATTGTTTGGGAAATAAATTATTTTCAAAAGATGTTCAAGAATAAGTGTATTCGTTATGAAATGTCTAACCAAATTGAGCATAAATCAAGTGACAGCTGTCAAAAGGACCAACTCCAAAAAAAGTATTGCCTTATTGCCTTATTATGATCTCTAAAGTACCAAAAAAAGTTCAATTCTAGAAAAGGTCAGAAAATATAAATGTAATTGTGAATTCTGATAAAGGTTTGTGTAAAATAAAACTACACCATATTTAAAGTATTACTTTGCGTATTACCTAAAAAACATACACCATATACATCTTAAAGGGTTCATTGGCCCAACAACGTATCAAATACTACATATATCAAGGTCAAAGACCCTAAAATACCTTCTTTTTTAAAATAATGATTCAGGTATTTCCTTTTCTTAAAAAAAAAAAACACCACATCAAAATTTCTACACATATTTCAACCCACACTTTCTTTTTGTATTATTTTGTTGCACATTTAAAATATCACTCTCCCTTTTAAAAGGAAACTTTACTGTGATATCCTTTCTACACACCCGGCTGCGGCTCTTCCTTTCCCCAAATTACAAAGAAAAACCACCTACCTACCTACATGACATTCAGGTCACGTTACATTGTATTTTTCCCACTCGCAGTTTTAAAGTTTTTTTAAAACAGTATACCTCCATTCCTGATTCCATCCTGTCCTCTCCTCCCCTTTGCCCTTACACTAGTTGCTGTCTGTGTCATATCCTTTGCCAACTACAAAAATAAAACTCACTCAAAAAAGAAAAATAAACAACTAGAAGAAAGTGAAGGATAAAAAATGATCCTTGAAACATATAAGTGCGGTTGTGGTCTCGTTATTTTTCATCATTTTTGTTGTTGTTGTTTTCTTTATTTTCTGTCCAAACTAGATTTCGAGTACATTCTCACTTCGTCTAAGGTTTGTTTTTGTATCCTTAGTCCTTACTACGAAATAGAAAAAAAAAACTTTATTATGCTGTAAAAATTCGAAGGAGAAGAAGACCAAAAAAGCGGTTTGGTTTTAAAATTATATATTTTACACACAGCTGACAAACATAATCAGCAGAAGCTCCTGGCCTAAATGGTTAAAGTAAGGAATTTCCATCACACACAAAAATGCATAAAAAAGGATATCTCTAGTCCAGTAGAAAAATTATAATATGAAACGAAACGAAAATCCTTCTCATACCGTACTTGTCCTTGTGTTATGCAGAATCTGGAACAAGTACCCCCCGAAAATAAACTACCCCATCCCTTACTTAAGTTAAAAAAGGAAGGTATTTTATTTGCACATAAGTAAATGCTTCTCTTCTACAATTGTAGTAACTTAGAACTTTTTAATCTTTGTCATTTTCCTACTAAAAATGTATTTATGTTCCTGAAAACTCTTTGTGTCTTAATATAAGCTTATGTTTTTCAATTTGAAAATAAAAACCTCATAACCTGAATAATTTTTAGTAGTAAAATGGTTCCGTTGAGTGAGGAGAGGTGAGGGCAAGTAAAAAGAAGAACACAACTTTTATAATTTACTCAAATTATCGTAAGGTGAAGATAGGCACCTTTGACCAGTTGCAAGGATACTGAAAAACATTTGTTTGTAAAGGACGATTATCCTAGAAATAAATATAAAAAGTAAACATATTGTATGAGTTCTTGACTTTATGTATGTTAACTTTGTACACATAGTTTAGTTTTGAAAAATAAAAAAGTGTTTCCCTGTGAGCTTTTTGCATGTCTCAAAAATAGAATGCTTTATGTATTTTGCTTCTTTTTTATTTTCAAAAATTAATAAATACAGCAAAATAAATGTTATCATTTTATTAGCACTTGAAAGTTTTTGTCCACTTAGTGAAACCCAAGTAGGTGAGGATTCCGATCCTACGGAATTTTATATTTATCGGAGCCCAAACTTGGACAGAGTTTCGACTTCTCAGGAATTTGATGCTCTGTCTGACTCCATGCAAAGAATTGTCTTCCTGTATCCTCACAATGAAATCGTTATTACGAGCCATTTCAATGTACACAATTCTTCATGGCTTCAACATTCGGGCCAGACAACACCAGAAGGATAGTGTGCTGAGATCTTCGCTGAGTTGAACCACCTAACTCAGCTGTTCAACGAGCTCACTCGAATATCGGACGTGGTAGGTCGAGCAGAAAACACTCTTGACTTGTTTCTTATACCTCTGATCCTGGTAAGTACACTATTAGTGTTCTGTCTTCTTTAGGCTCATCTGATATTTGTGTCATATTAGCAAATTTCTCGTGTCAAAACTCTCCAGTTAAAGAAAAGAGCTCCTAAGAGAACCATTTGGCAATACGAGAAAGCTAACTACTGGGACGGTCTTAATAATTATTTTAGGATCTTAAACTGGTCACTATGCTTCCTCGATAGTGACGTTGACGACAGCGCTGATGTGGTCACAAGTTTTATTCTCCTGGGAATGATAACTTTTATCCCGAATAGGGTTAAAAGCACTAGACCTAAGGAAAACGCATGGTTCGATTCGAGCTGTAAAGAGGTTATTAGGGTCAAGAAAGTAAGTTTTCATTGTTTTAAATCCAATCCAACTGAGGAAGTTCAAGCAAGCCAGGAAGGCCTCCAACGCCCATATTCGACGGAACAAATTTTTACATGACCAAAAATTACGGCAAAAAATACTGAAATGTCCCAAAGGCAGTACAAATTTTTTGTCATTTGTAAAAAATATGAGGAATTCTTCCTCTTCGTCGGTTTCTACGCTCGTTGTCAATGACACTCCACTTGTTAGCTCTTTAGAGAAAACTAATCTCTTTGCTAGGCAGTTCGCTGCCAATTTAACGCTGCCAGTGAGTGTTATGACTCCGCCTGTCATCGAGCGAGTTAGTGATTCTATTGGGCAAATCTTTTTTCGCACTAGAACAGTGTTGAGAGTCTTAAAGGATCTTAACATACACAAATCCGCTGGTCCGGATGGTATCCCCACTATTGTTCTGAAGAGGTGTTTTTCAATGCTGGCAAACCCACAGGTCTCGTTCCGAGCGGATGGAGAACCGCATTTGTCCAGCCTATTCCCAAAAAAGGCGAATCTTTCTCACCCTCTAATTACCAACCGATTGCACTTACGTCCCATCTTTCCAAGGTCATGGAAACGCTGATTAATTATCAGCTTAAGAAATATCTTGAGGAACAGAAGCTTCTTAATGACCGGCAATACAGCTTTCGTAGTAATAGGTCCACTGGTGATCTCATGGTTCATCTCACCGAACAGTGGAACAAATCTTTACATCGTTTTGAAGAAAGTAAGATTATTGCACTACTTGATATTTCAAAGGCATTTGATAAAGTCTTGCATCTTGCTCTCTTATCGAAAATGTGTGCTTTGGTATCGACGAATCTCTTCTTCGTTGGATTAGAATTTTTCTGTCGAACCATTCAATGCAATTTGTTTTGGAAGGATTCAAGTCTGAAACCCATAAAATAAATGCTGGTGTGCCCAGGGCTCCGTTTTGTCTCCGACCCTCTTCCTCATTTTTATAAATGATCTCCTGTCTGCCACTTCTAATCCAATACATTGTTTCGCTGACGATAGCACTCCTAGCTTTTCATATTCGTTTCTAGACTCACAACCCTCCTCTTCGGATGTGGAACTGCAACAACAAAATAAATTAGCTCATTAAATTCCGACCTACACAGCATTGTATAATGGGGAATAAATAACCGTGTGGATATTAATGCTTCGAAAACGCAACGCTGTCTCGTGTCGTTAAAGCGAGATAACCCTATGCTAATTATTATTTACCCTTTTTATGCATCATCGTGATGTATATAATTGTGTCCTTTGAATTGGAATTTCCCACGTTTCAAGTATTTCCTTAAAAATCTCCTTCAGGAATTCTGGCCACGTTTCAATTCTTGGTTTCAATTTTTTCGGCTTCGATCCCATCACTTCCTTTGGTCTTTTCGTTCCCAGGTACCATTACAATATTTGTTATTTCTTCCTTTAGGAATGGTCAAAATTTCTTTAAATTCTTGGTTCAACCTCTGCTCTAAATTCCTGTTGTCTGAGAAATTTGTACTCTGCTGGTAGTAGAAGAATTCAGTTGCAAGTTCGTTTATTTTTTTTTTGTTTTTGTTTTTTGTAAAACCAAAAACCCACTCTTTATCTAATTTTATCAATTTGCTAATTTTAAGCAATTTTTTAATATGTCTTGCATTGTATTCTCTTATTTTGCTTCTTTTCCTTATTTCTTTATTTAGGATTCTCAGTTCAAAAAGTGATAATGGTATAAAATAATATCATGCAAAGCTTTAATGTCCCATAAAATTTTTAAAGAAAACTACCTACCTCAATTTTCCCTCTACCTAATACACATTTTAATAAAAATTACCAAAAGAAAAATGTTGTGTGTAGGCGTTTAGATCTTGTTTTGTCTGTTTCTACTGTTTTAATCTGTTTACATGTACATATAGGTGTGGAGTGATATGGTACCAAAAATTAACAACATAAAATAAGGACAAGGATGAAAATACCCAAAGGAAGAGTGACGATGACGACCGATTCTATAGGTATACATACGTCATTGTGGGACAAACTTCTCTTGAAAAACAAAAAGTAGTAAAATATAAAAGACAAAATCGAAACAAAACAAAACAAATACACATAAGGGAAATATTCTTGTTCTTCAAGGAAAAACCAAAAAAAAAGGGCGACAAAATAACAATACACAACTTACATATATTTCCACCTACCTCCTCCCTCCCAAACATGCATATCTGCTCAGAATATGCATATACACATATGTATACACATTTGTATGCGTACAGACTAAATGAAAGAACAAAAAGGATATATACACGATGATAGGATATAAAATACACAAATAGGTTGCACAAATTTGCTCGTAAGAAAATCCTTAAATTGATTCAACAAAACCGTAAAAAATTAAGAATTTCAATAAAAATAAAAGAGGCTGCGACCCACACTGATAACTTCCCATTAAGTCTTTTGTTTTTTCTTGCTTAAAAGGTTTGTAGGTTTTCGTGTTTTGTTAAAAAAGTTTTCAGTTGAATTATTCTAAAAAAATTAAAAATTACCAACAATATTTTTTTTCGAAATCTATTTTTGTTAACGAGATTTTTAGTCGAAAACCAATTTTTACCAATTTTAGAAGCATTTCTTAAGAATTTGTATTTTTTATATAAACAAATAGAAATTGGATGAATGAAATTAATTTGAAGTCAATATCTTCTATTGTTCACGAGATATCGAGAACCGCATATCAATTTTTACCAAATGTGCCCACTATTTTTTGTAGATTTTAATTTTTATAAAAAAACGGACAGTTGGATTTTTATACAAAATGTACTGAATATTGAAAACAATGTTTTCTGTGAGATAAAATTAGTTTGAAGCCATTTTTTTTTTTAATTTTTGAAAAGATATTTGAGTCGAAAATCAATTTTCACGAAGTTTTAGTAATGCTTTTGGAGATAAAATCATTTTTTGTTTGTACATTTTTCGAGGTGACAAATACTTTTTTTTAGTTTTTTTTTGTATTTATAAAAAATACCGTAAGTTGGAATTTTGTTTTTGTTTTTTTCTCTAGCGTTATTAGTTCGTGAGATATTTAGGGTTAACTAAAATTTGCACCTTTCTTTAAATTGCTATGGTAAAAAAACCACGCGCTGAATTTTTTTGGGAGTCATTTCTGCATCTTTCTGCATTATTATCTGTATAACAACATTTATTTAAAGTCAATATCTCTACTGGTTCTTGAGCTATGGACGACGAAAAAAACGTAGCGAACGTACGAATGTACGTACACACGCACGCACATACACCCCTCTAAAAATCTTTTATTTCGTCTCTAGTGACCTTGAAACTTCGAGAAATGTCAACATTTTCAATTCGACAGATCGGACCCATTCCAATATCTTCCTTGGGGAAGTTAATAAGACTTAATTAATAAACTTACTCATGTCGTAATCATGAAATAGCTGCGAGCTCTGCAAGTCACTTCAAACTTCAAAGCTTCATCGCAGGTATAGATAATAACAACATTGAACGTAATTCTTAATTTTTTGGAATCAATTCCCAGGCACACGAACTACATCATCCCCCCCGTTCGTTAGAAATGCCAAGATTTCTATACAATGCAGATCCTTTTGGGAGGATAGAGAAAAAAAATTTGTAGTTCGACAATTTTTCAAAAAAGTGGTATGTAGAGCTAGGTTGATGTCAAGTTAGCACTACACTTTTTGATTTTGTTAAAACTAAGTACGAAATTAGTTTATAATCATTTGTTGTAAATTAGTTGTGGATAGAAAAAAATCCAAAAATTTGTTTTACTTTGATTTTTTTTAAAAAAGGGGGTATGTAGTGCTAACTTGACACCGTGAGTCTAGGCATAAAATAAAACACTCACTCAGATCAAATTGTTCCTGAGATTCATTCAAAAATATTCAAAAGAAGATTTTAAACCGAAAAAACACTAAGTCGAAAAATCCTGTTATCCTTGTTCTGGCCCCTTTTCCGATATTCAAAAATCCTCTTCTGAATATTGACATTAATTTTGACAAGTGTCAACCATGAGCCAATCAATAAAATATCAACACTAGCAACAAGATTTTATGTTAAACTTTTTTTTCGGTTTAAGATCTTCTTTTGACCAAACTGAAGATGTTTGACAGTGAAAAAAAAAACACGAAACGAGCGTCAGCTGTTTAAACCAGTGTTGCCAAAAAGATAATAGCTAAAAAATCACCCTTTATTAATCGTCTTTAATGAAGATGGCACAGCAGTTCAAAATTCACCTTTGCTGGCTGCCGGGCCATACAGACATTCTTACACAAGATGCTATATAGAAGACCAACATCAGGTGGAATAACATCACTAGTCAAGCTACGAAGAACATATGGCCTACCCTAAACTTAGAGCGCTTAAGATGCTTGATATCTAAAAGCATATTGCATATAAGCTCCATAATAGGTGACATAACGTTTCTTCCTAGACTATTCTTCTCCAAGTGCTTCTTGGGTTCCTGAATCTTGTGCCTTATTAAGTTAGTGGATTTGACTGACTTGCGTGCCCTGCCTCTTCATTGTCACTTGTGCCTGCGTATAATAGTCTAGAGGATTCCAGACCCTTTTTCACATATCACCGAGCGATTGGTCAAGAGGTTCATCCGCTTAGTCCTATTTTGCAAACTTTTACTTGCATTTAGGCCGGCACGAGCTCTCAATACGGCAAATTTGTTTGTTCACGTTTCCATTCAACCAGAAATCAGCTACGTCGCTAAAGACAATTTTTCGATAACAAAGTGGATCTTCGGCCAACTTTTCAAGAGTCCTTTCAACAAAAATCAGCATTGTGGTAGGTTGTTCAGGTTCAATTCTTGCACCAGCTGTATTTAAAAAAGCTCCACATTTAAATCCTTTCGCAACAGAGTAACAGAAGCCCAATTGCACTGGCACTGGCGAAGCAGCTTTATCATTTTTCTCAGTTTGCACTCTTCGTGTTGGTGGTTTAATGTCCAACAATATAAATGGTCCGAAATTTAGTTACAATAGCCTCCTCAGCGATTGAAACGACCATAAATTGAAAAAGCGCGCAATGAACTTTCTTAACACAGTACGTATTTTGATAATAGGATTCAATAATTTGCAAGCGTTTTTCGTTAGTAAGACGATTCATGGTTAGATCATAGACCAAGCTGAAGATGTTTGACAGTGACTCGAAACACGAAACGTGAGTGAACTTTCAAAACCAGTGTTGCCGTAGGGAAAATAGGAACAACAATCAAGTTAATTGTTGGAGATACGATTGCTTCAAAAAATCTGTAAGATGTTTCTTAGTAATTGTTGATGTTCTTTTCAGGTACTGCATTCTTATAGCAGTATTGATTTGACATTCAAGCGGGACAGAAGTAGTTTTGTTTTCAAGCTTTATGCGTTTTTTCTATAAATATTGGACAACCTCCCGAAAGCAGTCTTTGAATTTCCAACACGGTTGGCAATATTTTGTTTGGTTCGGACTTCAGTAGAGACAATACTTCTTATATTCTGGAAACTCTCCATTTTCTTTACTGTTTGTTGAGCAATGTTTAGTAGAGATGATAGACTGAGAGGTTCTGAGGTTGAGCATCTTAGTTTTACCCGCATTGTCCCCCACGATTTTCTTTCCATCCTTATTGTCATTCGTTGGAGATCGGTTGAGTCCATTTTATTCCCCTGTTTTATCAATATCACTGATGATCACCAAATAAGATCAGAAAAGGTGAAAGTATGCAGCCCTGCCTGACTCCACTTTGTACTTAAAACTCTTCTGACAACCTAACAATAAAAAAATAAAAAAAAAATCAGGTGGCACAACAGTCCGTAAAGACCCAATTCCTAGTGACTTACAACTTTCAACCATTCCTGTGTGCGAGTAATGTTGTCAGGGATGGAGGGGACCTACAGTTTTAAGCCGAATCCAAACGGGTAATTTGAGAAAGCACTTTTCATGACAGAAGACGGAACTACTCTTGGAGGATTTGTCAATTCCTCGCCAGAGGCAGTACCCGTGAGAAAAACTTAAGATGGCACAGGAAGGGATTGAACGCAAGACCTCTGGCATGAGAACCACCACGCCACGGGACAACCTAACAATAGAGAATTCAAAAATGTTGCTATTGGCACCACATAGTCTAAATATGACTCAACGCCTTTGGACCTTTACATAAATGTTACAGGTTCTTGTTGCTTACATGTAAAATTACTGAAGCTCCCGAAAGGATTAATTTTTCTAAATGAACAAATTTCTGTTAAATAACCAAAGTAAAAAAGAGGCTGGGATGCGACCCACACTGAAAACTTCCCATCCCGTCTGTCGATTTGTCTTGCTTCAAAGTTTGTAGGTTTTCGTGTTGGGTTAAAAAAGATGTCAGTTGAATTATTCGTAAAAATTTTAAAATTACCAACAATATTTTTCATATAAAGAAATAGTTTAGTTTGAGAATCTAGTTTTGTTAAATAGATTTTTAGTCAAAAACAAATTTTTACCAATTTAAGTAGCATTTCTTAAATTTTTACAAATTGGATGAATGAAATAAATTTGAAAGATATCAAGAACCGAACATCAATTTTTACCAAATTTGCGTACTATGTCTTGTATATTTTATTTTTTTATGAAAAAATGGACTGTTGGATTTTTATAAAAACCACTGAATATCGAAAACAATATTTTCTGTGAAATAAAAAAAGTTTGAAGACAATATTTTTAATTTTTGAAAAGCTATTTGAGTCGAAAGTAAATTTTTACCAAGTTTTAGTATTGTTTTTTTGTTAGGTTTTTATTTTTTGTAAAAAAAACTGTCAATTAGATTTTTATCAAAATTTTACTGAATGTTGAAAACAATTTTTTTTAAAAGATAAAAGCCAATATCTCAAAGTTTTGAAAAGATATTTGCGTCGAAAATCAATTTTTACCAACTTTTGTTGAATTTTCTTTTAAGTTTTTATTTTTTGTAAAAAACTGTCAATTCGATTTTTCTCAAAATTTTACTGCATGTTGACAACATTATTTTTCAAAAGATAAAAGTAGTTAAACACCAATATCTCAAATTTTTAAAAAGATATTTAAGTCGAAAATCAATTTTTACCAACTTTTATTAATTTTTTTGTTTAGGTTTTTATTTTTTGTAAAAAAACTGTCAATTCTATTTTTCTCAAAATTTTTCCGAATGTTGAAAACAATAATTCTTATAAGTTAAAATTCGTTGGAAGCCATAATCTCAAAATTTTTGAAAAGATATTTGAGTCGAAAATCAATTTTTACCAACTTTTATTTTTTGTAAAAAAACTATCAATTCGATTTTTCTCAAAATTTTACTGAATGTTGACAACAATATTTTTTGAAAGATAAAAGTAGTTTTAAGCCAATATCTCAAAGTTTTTAAAAGATATTTGAGTAGAAATTCAATTTTTACCAACTTTGAGTAATGTTTTTTTAGGTTTTTATTTTTTATAAAAAAACTATCAATTCGATTTTTCTCAAAATTTTACCAGATGTCAAAAACATTATTCTTAGTTGCACAAAATTGTTTTGGAGATAAAATCATTTTGTATTCGTAAAATTTTCGAGGTGACAAATTTTTTTTGTCAGGTTTTTTGATTTATAAAAAAAACTGTTAACTGGATTTTTTTCAAAAAATATACTTGTTTGGTATCACGTTACAATATATTATATAAAATTTAATTCAAGTCTCTAGCATTTTTGGTTCGTAAGATATTAAGGGTTAACCAAAATTTTTACCTTTTTTTAAACTGCGACGCTAGGGACCTTGAAACGTCGAGAAATGTCAAAATTTTCAATTTGACAAATCGGACCCATTACAATAACTTCCTATGGGAAGTTAATAAACTTATAAACACTAGCAATAAAAAACTAGTAGAATTTTTGGAATTTTTAAAAAATCTTTAAATTTATTTAAAAAAAAAAAAATATACAATCTCTTCCGGGACTTAAGCACGTTTGGTATTCAGACATTGTTAAATGATAAAAATTTCGATATCTTATACGGATCCATCTAGTCCTTGATGCGTACCCTTAAGAAAGGAACAAATGAAACACAAAAATAAAAAGGACGTGAGTTAAAGATACATCACATCATATACAGTTCACGTTCGCAGATGATTGCTGAAGATAAAAGTGTGCTTAGAAAAATGAATGGAACGCAATTTTTCATTCTCCGCCCATCATGTGTGGTGTCCTATGCGGCTGATGCTGCTGCTGCTGGTACTATGGCCAGGACATGGAGTGGGTATATTCTGTGTGGGGTTGACATGAGACTACGAACGAACGGACGAGATCTCCCCTCGCTCTGCATATAGCAAGTACAAGTACTCAAATACGGGTCGGGATATTGTTCGAACACCAACAGCGGCATTGGCGGCAACATTACTCGTCCTTCGTCCGTTGCTTTGCACAGCCTTACAAATACAAAAAAGAGGGGGTGCGTTGTGTGTGAATGGTGGTGTGGTACGTGTACAATTGCTACAAATTGGGTGAATGCTACAAGTAGGTATGTAGGTAGGTAGGTACTAGGTATTGTATAAGGAATCCGACAAAAAGGATGTTTTTGGTTGCAATGAATGGGCAGAGACGGAGAGTGTACCACTATGTCAGTATGGTGATGGTACTGATGTGAAATTACTTTAAGAGCCTTAGGGCCTTGAGGAATTGCGGTTTTGTATTGTTTTTGTTGTTGTTGTTATAAACTTTATTTAATTTTATTTTTTTCTGTTTAAGGGACACGCTTCCAAGTTATGAATGGCTATAGAAATTTATACGAAATTTTCGAGAGCTGAATAATTTTATTTGAAGGACTTTTGTTTTTTTTTTTTTTGTAATTGAGATCCTTAAATTGGGAAGATTTTGATTTTAATTGCCAAGCGTATTTTTTTTTGTTTATTTCAAGTGCAATTCAAGGATATACACACAGATTTTGGGATCTGATAAAATTGAAATTTGATATACTTAGTGATTGACATCGAGCTGGAAGTCGTGACTTGTGAATCTGGATTGTTTCTTTTCTTTTAACATGAAGTCCTTTTTTCGTGTTGTTTTCAAAAGAAAGAAATATGAAAAGGACCACCCCAGATAAAATTGAGGGTACGTAAGTGGAATTGTGCTATGTATATTTATCATTTATGAAATACTCGAATTAAGTATAAGGACTTATCTATTCCTTATTGGGCTCAGAAGAATTTTAAATGGGTACAAAGGAGTATTTTTCTGTTTGAGTTTAATTTAAAATGTTTGATTGCACTTATGTTATAAATAAATACTGGTCCTTGAAGTTCATTTTGATATACGTATGTCTTATTACCAACTCTTTCTTAAAGAAAAAAATCAACTGGAGACAAATAAAAACTACTTACGCTTTCTTCACCAAGATAGCATTTAACTTGTTTGAAAAAAGGAGTGTGTTTGACTTGAATTTCATTGAAATGTAGAGCAAGCTGACATTTACAGAAGGATGCACAGTTGGAGGACAAATGCATTCGAAGACACTGAGCTAAAAAATAAACTATCAAACATATACCATATACATAAATATAAGGATTCTTTATGTAAAGAAATCGTAAATATAGGAATTTGGTATGCCTAAGCAATGATTATTTAAAAATGGAGTATAAATGTATTTAAGGGTTAATACAAATTTCTTTTAACATTAAATAAAATAAACAAAATTAAATTTGTTAATACTTTAAAGCTTAATAAGGACTTAAAATAATTATGGTACAAAAAGTCATTCAATTGGCTTCGCAAAGGCTCATTCTGTCACTGGTATTTTTCAATTTCAACACGTTGTTGATAGTTTTGGGCTGTACCAAAAGGATTGTTTGGTTGATATTGGTTCGGAAGGTGTAATTTTGAAGGCATGGAGGGTTATTCATTTCTGCCAAAACTTATTGTCTTTGAAAAAACACAAGTTTTTCAGCCACCATGTTTTCAATATGAAACAAAAAGTTTCTTGTACCACGGAAATCGCGACAGAATCTCTTAAAGAAGACAAGAACTATATTAGCTTTTTTAAAAACAAAGCTAATAAGTAAATGTAAGTTTTGAGACTAAAACTAAAATCAAACATGTATTTAAAAGCAATGGAACCTTCTTGCGTTTAAAACTCAGGGTTTTACATTCGTCTACATTTAAAACGAAACGATTTTTATTGCACCATTCCATAACAAATTATCTGCCATGCCGCAGGCATGGATTGATTTAAGATCTAATTTTTTGGATATACTCATTATAAAGGGTTTTTCAATAAGGGCGGGTAGATGTTAAAATTGAATAAAACAAGCTGTGTGTGAGGATATTAACAAAGTTATTTTTTTATTTGAAAGGCGCATATATGGCATTAAGTGTGGAATATGACATCATTCAAATGCCCACCTCGGCTTCTTACGGTAGCACGGATACGAGTGGTCCAATTTTCAATGACTCTTCTGCATAGATCCGGCTGAATTTAAGCGATGGCCTGTGTTATGTTCACCTTTAGGGCATCGTTCGATTGTGGTTTATTTGCATAGACCTGCGACTTTAAGAAACCCCACAGGAAAAAATCTAGCGGGGTCCAATCGCATGACCTTGGTGGCCAATTCACATCACCCCTGCAAAAGATAACCTTACCCTAAAATCGTTCTTGCAAAATGTCAATCGTGGCGTTTGCTGTGTGACACGTAGCGCTGTCCTGCTACAACCACTTGTCATCTAGGTTCATATGGTTCAATTTGGGCCATAATAAATTATTTATCATCGTTATGTAGCGCTCGCTCTTGACGTTGACCGCCTCACTAACGTCGTTTTCAAAAAAGTACGGACCAATAACTCTGCCGCCCGGAACAAAATCCACAACAAATGATAACTTTTTAAGAATGCATTATCACCTGGTGAACCTCGTTTGTTAACACAGCCATTCATCCAAAAATGCGCCTCGTCACTAAAGATGATTTTTCGGCCAAAATTGGGGTTCTCTTCCAAACGATTTGAAGGCCAGTCAGCGAATAAACGGCGTTGTATATGGTCATAAACGTTGAGCTCCTGGGTCAGTTGGATCTTGTACGAGTGTAGCGGGTGAAGGCTCAAGTCCCGACGCGAAATTCGCCAAGTTGAAGTCTGCAAAAGGCCGAGTTTTTGTGCACAGCGAAGAACAGACTGCCTCGGGTTCTGCTGTACACTCCCACAAACCGCGGCGATATTCTCGGTCGATCTTGCGTCCCTTGAAGGGACGGGTGTTGGCTAATTGTTTACTGAACCTGTCGTCTCAAATTTGGCCACCAAACGTAGAAGAGTCGACCACCACGTCTACCGTTAACGTTTGCGTTAATGAACACTTATTTTGATAATAAAGTTTTATCATTTGAACGTGCTGTTCAATCGTGTAACTTGCCATGATGAATTGGCATAAACAACTGAGTAATAAACAAAAGATTTGACAGATATCACCAAAACAAAATGGCTGCCACGGGACGCCAAAATCT
This sequence comes from Eupeodes latifasciatus, assembly GCA_920104205.1. Taxonomy (NCBI): domain Eukaryota; kingdom Metazoa; phylum Arthropoda; class Insecta; order Diptera; family Syrphidae; genus Eupeodes; species Eupeodes latifasciatus. Next base: position 30,595,300 of record OV049924.1, read on the forward strand.
ACCCGCCCCAATTGAAAAACCCTTTATAAAGAGTTCGAATATTCATGAAATAATTGCTTAAGGATAAGGAAAGTTCTATAATCAATCTTGTTTGATTATATTTTACCCAATCTTTGTTTATTTTGTTTCTTAACTTCTTATATGAGAATCGAACTATGGTTGTGCATTCGAGTTTTAACGAGTTTTTTTAAACTGAATAGTTATACTGAAACAGTCAAAAAGAATATTATAAAAAATATTACACATATCACCAATATTTAAATTTTTAAATACATTAAAATTAAATTTGTAAAATTATTTAAGTTTATCATAAGAAAAATTGTAACTAGGAGAAGACATATTTAAATTGAGAGAAATACCTAAAGCAGGACGATGTCGGTCTTCTTGTATAAGTTTAACAGCAGAAGCAACTACTGCAGTTTCAGCACAAACTGTGTCGGAGAAAAAAAAACTAAGTAGAGTATTCTTCCCAAAAGATTATTTACTCCATTAAATTGGATAAGTTTACACGAAGATATACCATCTATTACATCAGTAAGTTCTTTTGACTTAGATGTTTTTATTGGAACGTAGAAGTTTCATCAACCGGCTACAAAGCATACACACTTTCAATACAGTCATTAAATTTTTCGTAAATGATGTTTTTAAAAAGATAACGTTATAATATCTTTCATTACTGCCAACATTTGTATTTATGTCGAAAATCAATGTTCAAAATTGTTTATTATTATATTTTAAAGTTTTTGTTTCTTTTTTCGATTTTTCTCAAAAAAATTCCAAAAGTCAAAAACGCCAAACAAAAGAAAAAGTTACTTAGACGTGTGGTTTTCAGGAAAAAATAAAACGCATATTATTTAATGTCATGAGTCATGACAGTTTATTATAAAGATAAGGGTTTGTCATTATGTTTTAAAAATGATTTCTAGCCAGACCCTTCTTTACAACTGGGCCCAGGCCCAGGGCCCCGCAATCACCAGGGGCCCCCAATTGCTGAAACATCACTTAACCTCTATTGGTCTATTTTCAAGAAAAAAAATATTTCGATACAATTTTAGATGCATAAATTTTAGATGCACACACATTTTGAATATCACTGTATCTGTATGAAAAAATAAAGATAATGGTGTTTCTATATTTGCAACGCGCATACAAGAATGCATCAACGCAGTAACTCATACATAGGCGATTTATCTATCCGTTCTGATGAACGGCACTCAATTTTTTAAGATTTCAAGGTAAAGAGGACATTCAATGAGATAGGTGAAAGATTATACTTTTAACTATTTGTTCTATAGGTCAATAGTAAGCGTTGATAGTATACACCTGATCTGTCTTATGTTGATCAACTAACATTTATTATTCGTTACGTAAAAGATCACGAGCCTGTTGAAAGGTTTTTGGACTTTATTCCAATTAACAAACATAGATCTGATTATTTAGCGGAAACAATACTGAAGGTTTTGAAGGATCATGAAATTTCGATAACAGAGGCCAAATCTACGACAATGCGGCAAATATATCAGAAAGCTTTTCTGGTGTGCAGGCAAGAATAAAAGAAAAATGTAAATTTGCCACTTTTTTACCATGTGCAGGGCACTCATTAAACTTGGTAGGAGTGCATGCTGCTGGGTGTGTTTTAGAAGCAACCAAATTCTTTGACGTTATTCAAAAATTGTATAACTTTTTTTAGGTATCTTCTCATCGATGGAGTGTGTTGAATGCTCATTTAGGTCCAAAAAAAGTTTTAAAAAGTCTTTCTCAAACAAGATGGTCGGCGCGAGGTGATGCACTTCAAGAAATTGAAGAAGCTTTGATGTCTATCGCGAACGATTTAGGTCAGGCACGAGAGGCCAGAGAGGAAGTATTTAGTCATTGCAAAAAAAATGCCCAAGCTTGAATTTACCATACTTAGGGAACTTTGGAACTCAGTATTGCAAAGAATTAATAAAACAAGTACCTTACTTCAAAAACAAAATATTACCCTGGATGTTGCAATAAATTTGCTGAGTGCAATAGATGAATTTATAATTGGGCTCAGGGACAATTTTGATAACTTTGATTCATCAGCCAGACAAAAAACCCCGAATTCCGAATATAAGGACCTTTCTGAAAGGATGAGGTGTAGAAGCTCACGCCAGACTTTTTTTTGACGGCTCTAGACCCTCAGTAATTCTGACTGGGAAAGAATGATTTAAAATTGAAACCTTTCTTCCCATTGTCGACACACTAAGCGTTCATTTGAAACAGCGACTAGGTTCGTATACGAAGATTGGCCAAAGTTTTGACTTTTTTTTCGATTAAAAAATCTGAATTCAGAAGACTTAAAAGAGAACTGCAAATCTTTTGCTAAAATTTACACCGAAGATGAAAACGGAGATGAACTACATGCTGAATGCCTGAATTTAAAAGATTACTTGAAAATTAGTCGACACGAAAATGAAAAAACTGACAACATTCTAGAGCTTTATAATTTTATAAAAACTGATAAAATTGAAGATGATTTCCAAATGTTGAAATTGCACTAAGAATTTTGTTAAGTATGATGGTGACCAATTGCAGTGGGGAACGTTCCTTCTTGAAGTAAAAAAGAATCAAAAACGAACTCAGAACTACAATGATTCAAGAAAGATTGACATGTTTGTCTAAAGCGACATCCTCAGAGGCATCGATTTTGAAGATGTGATCAATGATTTTACTAGTCTGAAATCAAGAAAAATACCCCTTCAATAAATATTCCTTTCTTTTATCTGAAAAAATATACTCTGTGGCACTAAATTGTTCTTTTAATTACATTCTCAATAACTTATTTAACTGTCTGTTATTTAAATTTTGTTTATTTTTGAATTTTATATGACATATTTATTTTTTTGTTTTTATTTTTACATTGTTTATGTATATGTTTTGAATGCTACAATAACTATTAAGTTTTTTAATGAATTAAAAAAATGTATTTATTTAAAAAATTAAATGAATAAATATCAATTCAAAGTTATGTGATTTTTTCATTATACAGGGGCCCCATTTTCGAAAAGTGCCCAGGGCCCCCAAAAGGGTAAAGACGGCCCTGTTTCTATCGGCTGGCTAGAATAAATTGCAGCATATCACTTTTTACAGCAATTTGGGCCTTATGTCAATAACTTTAAGCATGTTCTCGTCCAAGGCGCCAATCGTCTCGTGCTTATACGCCATAAACCCACAGAAATAGTTCAGTGGTGTTAAGTCGCACGGAGGCAACGCCAAAGGCCCATGACTACGTGAGATTAATTTGCTTTAATAAATTGATGCGTCGCGCGAACCGAACTATTATCTTGTGTAATAAATTTGCATAATTTGCAAACGTTGTACTGGAATAAGTCTATTAATTTAATTTTTAAATGGTAAACCAAACTAAACATAATTCAAGTGACAGCTGTCAAAAAGACCAACTTCGAAAAAATTATTGTCATATTGAAAATCACACGTTTAAAAAAAAAAACACCCGTTAACACATATACATATTGCAGATGCACAACTTTACATAAAAGCAAAGGAAACTTTTACAAATTAATTGATTTATAAATTTAATACTTAATAACATTAATTGTTTGAATGTGTCTTCTGATCCAAATCCAAACACTGAGGTTTTGCAAGACACAAGTCTCAAGCTTCTACTTGTATTCACCGTACATAATGGAAATAATGTTTTTGGTTCCATTTTTAACATAAAGCTGGCAGGCTTTTCGTCACAATCATGAGTACACTCCTTTGGAACTTGATTGAGATTGGTTCGAATGAAGAGAATAGACGCTAAATGCAGTATTGCCAGAGAGTCACATCTGATTTATTTCTTATTAAGCGTATGTCCAAATTATAGCCTCTACAGATCGAGATTGTGCTGCTCTTTGTAATATAATTAACTTCCCATGGGAAGTTATTGTAATGGGTCCGATTTGTCAAATTGAAAATTTTGACATTTCTCGACGTTTCAAGGTCCCTAGAGTTGAAATAAAAGATTTTTAGAAAGATGTCTGTGCGTGCGTGTGTACGTACGTTAGTACGTCCGTACGTTCGCGACGGTTTTTTCGTCGTCCATAGCTCAAGAACCAGAAGAGATATCGACTTCAAATAAATTTTGTTATACAGATAATAAGGCAGAAAGATGCAGAAAGGGCTCTCAAGAAAATTGCGTGGGTGTTTTTTTTTACCATAGCAGTTTAAAAAAAAGGTGAAAATTATGGTTAACCCTAAATATCTCACGAACCAATGATGCTAGAGACTTGAATTAAATTTTATATTATACATATATTGTAACGTGATACTAAACAAGTATATTTATTTTATAAAATTTATTTATAAAAAAAAAACTGAAAACAAATGTTTCACCTCGAAAATTTTACGAATAAAAAATGATTTCATCTCCAAAACAATTTTGTGCCACGAAGAATAACGTTTTTAACATCTGGTAACATTTTGAGAAAAATCAAATTGACTGTCTTTTTTACAAAAATAAAAACTTAAAAAAAAAAAATAAAAGTTGGTAAAAATTGATTTTCGACTAAAATATCTTTTTAAAATTTTGAGATATTGGTTTTAAACTAATTTTATCTTATAAGAAATATTTTTTTCAACATTCGATAAAATTTTGAGAAAAATCGAATTGACAGTTTTTTATACAAAAAATTAAAACTTAAAAAAAACAACACTAAAACTTGTTAAAAATTTTACTTTCGACTCAAATTTTGTTTTATAAAAAATATTGTTCTCAAAATTTATTTAAATTTTTGGGAAAATCGAATTTTAAGTTTTTTTATAAAAAATAAAAACCTAAAAAAAAAAAACACATTACTTAAAGTTGGTAAACATCGATTTTCGACTGTATCTTTTCAAAATTTAAAAATATTGGGTTCATATATATTTTATTTCACAGAAAATATTGTTTTCGATATTCATTCCTTTTTTTATAAACATCCAACGGTCCGTTTTTTTTTTCATAAAAAACAAAATCTAAAAAAAATAGTAAGCAAATTCGGTAAAAATTGATGTTCGGTTCTCGATATCTCTCAAATTAATTTCATTCATCCAATTTGTATTTGTTTATTTAAGAAATAACAACTTTTAAGAAATGCTACTAAAATTGGTAAAAATTGGTTTTCGGCTAAAAATCTCGTTAAAAAAAACTGATTTTGAAATGAAACTATTTCATTATATGTAAAATATTGTTTAAATTTTTAAGAAACAAAACACAAAACCCTACAAGCTTTTAAGAAAGACAAATCGACATACGGGATGGGAAGTTATGAGTGTGGTTTTTTTGGTTTTCTTGTTTCTTTTGGATTCTATGTTTTTCCCCCATAAGGACGAAATTTTTTAACGAACAAACAAGACCTGCTTCCGGGAAATGTCTAGATCATATTTATGGCCGTTTTTCCAACTGCTCGTTAAGCACAGTTGAAAAATGTATTTTCGATCTAGGCATTACTGACCATGCCATGACAGGTATTTTAGTGAATTGCCCTAGTAATATCCAAACTTCATCTCCTGTTTAAAGTATTGAAAAAACGGAAATCGATTTTTACTTGGAGGATAATATTTCGATAGCCTATGATATCTTTATTGAAACCTTAAGAAAATATATTTTTGAATGTAGTTATACTATGAACAAAAGATGTAAGAAAATAAAATTAAAAACGTGGTTAAACAACTATTTGTTAAGAAAAATTAATCTGAAAAATGAATTAAGAACCAAATGTGCAAAACATCCACTTAACCAAAACTTAAAAAGACGATACGAAAGGATGTGTTCCAAACTTAGAAAAGAAGTTCCGCTTTGTAGAGACCGCTATTTTAGCAACCAATTTGATCTGGCTAAAGGTGACATTAAAAATGAATGGAAATTGGTTAACAGTATTCTCAACAAACCTACATCCTCCAATAAAAATATTAGTATTAAAGTTGGCGAAAATGTGGTATCTGATAAAAACATTATTGCTAGTAAATTTATTGATTACTTTGTCAATGCGACAAACTCTTTACAGTCTTCTTTTTCTTCTAACTGTACTTCCTGCAGATCTGCAATTATTTGTGGTGATCCTTTGACCCAAAACTCGTTTTTCTTTGAACCCATAACTGTTTTAGAGCTCCTTAAATGTATTGGCAGTCTTAAAAATTCAGATTCTTGTGGACCTGATGGAATTTCAGCTAAGGTGCTTAAAAATATTGCGTGTTTCATAGTAGATGTCTTAGCCTTTATATTTAATAAAAGCATATTATCAGGAACTTTTCCTGAAGCATTGAAATGTGCTGATATTGCTCCAATCTTTAAAAAAGGTTCAGAGAAAGAAGTTTGTAATTACAGGCTCATTTCAATTCTTTCTTCAATAAGTAAAATTTTTGAAAAAAGTAGTAAAAAGAGACTTATTGTTTTTTTAGATAAAAAACAATTTTTAAATCCTCTGCAATTCGGTTTTCAGAAAAAAAATCGACGGAAGATGCCCTTCTGAAATTTTACTCTGATGTCTTCAATAACCTAGATAAAAAAAAGTTCACAGCTGGACTGGGACTCTATGTCGATATCACTAAAGCGTTTGATATGGTGAACCATGATATAATGGTTACTAAACTAGAAACTTTGGGTTTAAGAAGCTTTATGAGGGATTGGTTTAGATCCTATCTTCATAATAGACCACTGAGAGTTAAAATTGGTAATTTTAGAAGTGGGTTCAAATTTACTAATATAGGGGTTTCACAAGGTTCAGTGCTGGGACCTATTTTGTTCCTAATATATATTAATTCTTTCTTTAGCTTAAAACTAAAATCAAATGTCACTGCCTTTGCTGATGACGTTGGTTGTGCATTTGGTGCTGAAAGCCTCCTGGACCTCGTCTGTGAAATTAATTGGGATCTACATACGCTTAGGTCATGGTTCGCTGAATATAAGCTAGTCATAAGTGCAAAAACGAAAATTATGTTCTCTATTCTTTCTCAACAGAACTCCTTGGAACCGGATATTTTCTTCCATGAGCCTGAATGTCTTAGATTCAAATTGCAAAGTTGCCATTGTATATGTTATCCAACCTCGATTACATACTCTCACAACTTCAATCGCAGTGATCATTGTTTCAAAATTCAGAAAGTTGATGTATTTCATAATTTAGGTCTACTAATTGACTCTAAAATGTCTTTTAGTAATCAATCTGAGACCTTAAAAAAGTATTTCCATTCCACACTTCGGCATTTTTTCTACCTCCAAAAAGTATGCTCACTTGATCTGCTTAAAAAAATTTATTATGGAATCTTTCAATCTAAATTGCAATATGGTGTAGCATGCTGGGGTGGAATACATTTAAACAAAATAAAACCGATTTTGACACTTCGAAAATATGTTATCAGAAAATTAAGCAGAAAACATAGACTGCATCATAGTTTTCCATTATTCACGGGGTTGAAGATTCTTCCATTAAGACATTTATATTGCTATAAAGTCCTCAAAACCTTTTTCAAGCGCTCAGGAAATTTAAATTTCAGAGTTTTGGACAGCCATAACCATAACCGTGGTAACATGCAATGTATGGTAGCTGTTCCTAAATTCCGCACTACTGCCTTCCGTAATTTCTATTCTGTTTTGTCTTCTCGTTTATTTAATAAACTTCCGATTATGATGAGATCACTCTTATATTACCAAATCGTTTCGAGAAACTTGTAAAGAGCTGGTTGTTTACTTTTCACTTTGATGATTTAGAAAGAATGTTATCTCCAGTGATATAAGACTCAATATTTCTGGTGATTATCAAAGAGAGCTTTGTTCTCTATTCCGTATAACTTTTGCACTCAATTTAGTTTAATTTATCTTGGTTTGTATAATTGATTTGAATTTTTAATATTTCTTTTTTTTTTCATTTTGAAATGTACATATTTTCTCAATTAAGGGTCACCCCACACCCACATTATTATAATTTGATTTATTTGTTAATCTTGAAGTGGCTTTTAGCACTGTTTTTATTTTTAAAATACAAAATGCCACTACTTTATTTCTTATATTTATAAACATTATGATAATATGAACTGTTGTATATATATTTCACCTTCTGAAGAAATAAATGTATTTATAAATCTAAAAAAAAATTTGGTCAATTTTCCATTTTACACCCGACGCATTAGTTTCTCTATAACTTCGTTAAATCCTTACTCTGAATAAAACCCATAAAACCTAAGAAGTTATTGTAATATGTAATGTGATAAATTTGTTATTATTTTATGAAACAAGACTTAAATTATGTCGAATTGGTGATTTAATTCAAAAATCGTTGGTGATATCGAACGTGATCAAAAAATAAGTTGCATACTTTACGGAAAAAAAACACTCAAACTTCCAACGTCAGTTTTGTTGCCTACTTTAAAAGAATTGTTAACATTTCACCCCAAAAGCATTTTCTTTTTATTTCTGTCCATCATCCGTGAAGTGGAGAAGGTAAGGAAACTTCAAAAATATGTCGGTTAATGTGACAGTATTGTCCAATGTCCAAAAATAATTTCTCCAACACTCTTTTGAATTTCATTAATCAATATAAAGACCAAAAAGGGCACTATACTCAATACCGCATCAAAAAGCGTCAGACATTATAACAAGAAGGAAAGTACATCATCCAGATCCGGGAAACAAAGCCGCAAAATACGTGGTGACATGACCACGAAGTAAACCGCGTAAATTTACACCCATTATTCGTGAGACCATCGCGAAAAAAAGCGAGCAATATGAATTTTGTCCTGGTGGCATGGCGGGCGGCCTGATGTTATAAAAGACCATCAACATCAGCATCAACCCATCGCCATATCACCATGAGCGCCATCCAGGAGCAACAACAATCGCGAAAATGTTCCTTTTCTTTGTGGGATGTAGGAAGGTGGGCTCTGAGTAGGTAAGGTATAGGTGTTCGTATAAGGATAGGATGGTCGACGGTCGTGCTTCTCGTAAGAAAAAATGTTTTGCCTTTACAGCATTTTGCAATTTTGCCCATCTCTATGAAGAGAGAGATTTTTTGTTGTTGTTTTTAACAACACAGGACCTGTGTATATCCTGTTGACTCCTTGTGTCCTGCAAATTGTTTTCCCATTCTTCTCCTTGGCGGTGTTGTTGCTGTTGTTGAATTGTTTGGCTTTTAAGTCATGAAGAAAAATGATGATGATGATTTTATATTTTTTGTTTTGTTTTCGCTTCTTCTATTTTTTAAAAAGAAGAAACGACTGTGTCGACAGTAAAAACTCGATTTATGATTAAGTGTAAACGTGCCACAAGAGAATATTGAGTTTTCTAGCTTTTTTTTTAAGGTGTGTTTTAGCAAGTGGGGTATTTAGGTTTAGGTACCTACCTACATACATACATACATAAGAATCGACAACGACAGCGAACGATGTGAACGAACTCACGAACGATATGGTTATAAATCGCGTGAAGATGTTGGCACCAACGAACCGGCCGGCTCAGTGGTGGCGGCGGAAGGCGGCAGCAGCAGCAGCAGTATCGGGATAAGTAAAAGGTAAAACATAGCTACATTATATTGTATAAATAAGTAAGTGGGTAATAAAAATATCTGTTATAATATTCTGGATAACAAATCGTGCTTTTGCTGCGTTATTGAACACTGTGTCATATTTTTCTTGCGACCTGTCAATATTTTTTTATTTTAAAAAAAGGACATCTTAAGTCATATTTTTTGAAAATATTTCTTTTTTAAAGAAGTGAGAAGTGTGTAGAAAATTTTAAAATTTAGTGTTTTCTGACTTTCACTTTGTTCTACATTCTAAACGTGTTTCGTTTACTGATTAGATTCGAGATGTTAAAGGTAACTCGGTAAGATTTAAAATACCTTATAGGTTAGATAGGTATGTTGGAATTAAGGATATCTAAATGGTAATAAGGGGAAATAGGTGTTTGCTTTAAGACAAAATAAAGTAGATTACGAACATTTTGACCAAAAAACATGCATTATTATATTTTTTTTAAGGGTTGGGTCAAAAAGGCCGACAATTGAGAAAAGCTCAAAATGTTAAACTCCGGAAAATAACGGATTAGTACAAGATACTGATATCGGGTTTTAAACATTTTATCATTTTTTTATTTTCAGGTCCTTACAATTTGGTTCTTGTCTGATTGTTTCTAATAATCTCAATACCTTGTTTGGACTTCATTTTAACCAAAGTTCTTCGCACTTCAATTTAAATTAATTACAGGCGTAAAATGCTTAGATAAAATGCCCACCATACATATTTCACTGTTTATACGCACTGTAAGCAAACAAACCATTTCGTTTTATTTCATTTTGAACATTTGCTATATTTCACTTTCTTAAAGAATTCATAAACATATGAGTTTGAGTTTTGCGTTTCGGCGCGATAAAAATTTCTAAGTCCCCAAAATAAATACAAATTTGATCAAATTTTATAGTTTTGGGAGAAAAGACCTTACGCCATTTTGCCTATAGTAAACTTACGTCCCCAATAAACATTGTCTCATTGTGGGTGCGTTCAAGGGTTGCAATGTTTTTAAAAGAAAAAGAAACGTCAATTCCACTTTTTTGGAAACTTAGACCGAGTTATTTTAGCGGAATATTGTCTGAGAAAGAACTAGTTCAAGTATTTTTGAGTTTTTCATTTTTTTGTATCGGAACCTTGATTTTGACCTAAAAAACTCAAGTAGGTAGGTATTTAAAAAAATGTTGATGTTGACAAATTGGGGTTTATTAAAAAAATATTGTTTTTGAAATCTGCAAATTTATAGTAGAATATAATTTTCCAAAAAACTGATTATTAAAAATTTTCTCCGTCTGCTTCAGCATGCCTTTTTAACTTCCCATAGGAAGTTATTGTAATGGGTCCGATTTGACAAATTGAAAATTTTGACATTTCTCGACGTTTCAAGGTCCCTAGAGTCGAAATAAAAGATTTTTAGAAAGATGTCTGTGCGTGCGTGTGTACGTACGTCCGTACGTCCGTACGTCCGTACGTCCGTACGTCCGTACGTCCGTACGTCTGTACGTTCGCGACGTTTTTTTCGTCGTCCATAGCTCAAGAACCAGAAGAGATATCGATTGATTTTCGACTTAAATATCTTTTCAAAAATTTGAGATTATGGCTTCTAACTAATTTTAACTTATAAGAAATATTGTTTTCAACATTAGGAAAAATTTTGAGAAAAATCGAATTGACAGTTTTTTTTACAAAAAATAAAAACCTAAACAAAAAAATTAATAAAAGTTGGTAAAAATTGATTTTCGGCTCAAATAGCTTTTCAAAAATTAAAAATATTGGCTTCAAACTTATTTTATTTCACAGAAAATATTGTTTTTTATATTCAGTAATTTTTTTATAAAAATCCAACAGTCCGTTTCTTAAAAAAAATAAAATCTACAAAAAATAGAACGCAAATTTGGTAAGAATTGATATATTTAGACAAACTTTTAAGCAAGACAAATCGATAGACGGGATGGGAAGTTATCAGTGTGGGTCGCATCCCAGCCTCTTTTTTTTTTTTAATAATTAGCGAACACTAAAAGGGTTTTGTATACCTTTAATATGCTAAAGACACAGTGTGAGCATTAGGAAAAGAGGGAAGCGTTGGATAGGAGGTGTCGGTGTACATTGATTTTAAATTTCTGAACATTGCAATGACAGGGAAAGATAGAGCGTGGCAAGGCGTTCCACATTCGCGTAGCGTAGTAAGGCTAAAAAAAGAATATCTGTACTTCATAGTACGGCCGAAGTTGGGCTCAAGGGTAAACTGATGGGCATTCCTAGAAGCGGGGGTATTACGGTTAAATTGTTTAAGGGGAGCAATGCAACTGGCTATTTCACTAGAGCATAGTCCGTTAAAATATGGTGAGGCAAGAAACCTTGCGTCGATGTTCGAGTGACGTAAACGAGTTGATGATGTTAATGTCACCAATCATTTTAAAAGCTCTTTTTTGAATACCGTCCAAGAGGCTTAAATAAGTTACTGGAGCACCAGCCCAGAGGTGAGAGTTATATTTAAGTTTCGGAAGTATATAGGTTTTGTAGATTGTAGCCAGATCAGATGGAGAGACAAATTTCTTGGGCAAGAGTACGATAACTTAGGCGACAAGATATTATAACGGAATTTTTTAGAACAGTTAAAAATAAGCATTTTTTACTATGGGAAGGGGAGGGGGTCTATCTCCCCCCGTTTAGGCAGGAGGGGCAATTTACAAAATTATTACTTAAAATGGAAAAAAATTCTTAAAAAATAAGGGTGATACTTACAATTAAGTCGTATGCATTTTTTTAAAGCCAACATTCTGTTCTATTAGCCAGTTTTTAAATCAAGTCAAAACTATGCGTAGTGTTTGAAAAATTTAATTTTAAACTCAAAATTTGACTAAAAAAAGTTAAAAAAAGGTTTAAAGTGTAACTTTTTCAATACTTCAAGATTATTAACTTCCCATAGGAAGTTATTGTAATGGGTCCGATTTGTCAAATTGAAAATTTTGACATTTCTCGACGTTTCAAGGTCCCTAGAGTCGAAATAAAAGATTTTTAGAAAGATGTCTGTGCGTGCGTGTGTACGTACGTCCGTACGTCCGTACGTCTGTACGTCCGTACGTCCGTACGTTCGCGACGTTTTTTTCGTCGTCCATAGCTCAAGAACCAGAAGAGATATCGACTTCAAATAAATTTTGTTCTACAGATAATAAGGCAGAAAGATGCAGAAAGGGCTCTCAAGAAAATTGCGTGGGTGGTTTTTTTACCATAGCAGTTTAAAAAAAAGATGAAAATTTTGGTTAACCCTAAATATCTCATGAACCAATGACGCTAGAGACTTGAATTAAATTTAATATTATATACTGTAACGTGATACAAAACAAGTATATTTTTGGAAAAAAAATCCATTTAACGGCTTTTTTATAAATCAGAAAAACTGAAAAAAAAAAATTTGTCACTTCGAAAATTTTACGACTAAAATATGATTTCATCTCCAAAACAATTTTGTGCAACGAAGAATAATGTTTTTGACATCTGATAAAATTTTGAGAAAAATCGAATTGACAGTTTTTTTACAAAAAATAATAACCTAAAAAAAATAAAAAAAAGTTGGTAAAAATTGAGTTTTGACTCAAATATCTTTTCAAGACTTTGAGATATTGGCTTTAAACTACTTTTATCTTTCAAAGAATATTGTTTTCAACATTCAGTCAAATTTTGAAAAAAATAGAATTGACAGTTTTTTTACAAAAAATTAAAAACCGAAAAAAAAATTTAACAAAATTTGGTAAAAATTGATGTTCGACTTAAATATCCTTTCAAAACTTTGAGATTATGGCTTCTAACTAATTTTAACTTAAAAGAAATATTGTTTTCAACATTAGGACAAATTTTGAGAAAAATCGAATTGACAGTTTTTTTACAAAAAATAAAAACCTAAACAAAAAAATTAATAAAAGTTGGTAAAAATTGATTTTCGGCTCAAATAGCTTTTCAAAAATTAAAAATATTGGCTTCAAACTTATTTTATTTCACAGAAAATATTGTTTTTTATATTCAGTAATTTTTTTATAAAAATCCAACAGTCCGTTTTTTCATAAAAAAAATAAAATCTACAAAAAATAGAACGCAAATTTGGTAAGAATTGATACATTTAGACAAACTTTTAAGCAAGACAAATCGACAGACGGGATGGGAAGTTATCAGTGTGGGTCGCATCCCAGCCTCTTTTCTACCATTGTTTTTATTTCAGAATTTATTACTCTTATTTGTTTTTGATCAAAAACTGAAAACTAGACGATTTTATGTCTTTTAGTTTTTGAGAAAATTGAAAATAACCAAAACTACTATTTTAATTTAATTTTTTTGTTTTGCTTGAGTGGTCTTATTTTGATAGTAATAATGGTATTTGCGTATGCGTAATGCGTGTTTGGGTGTATGCAACAGTAAGGTGTGCGCGAGTTTGGTAGTATGCAACAGTGGCATCTGTAAGTGGGGGCATGCTGCCCCCCTGGAACCCCCCTGCTTGGGCACACTATAGGATTTGGGGTGGGTGCAAGTTGGAGTGTGTGCAAGGTGGGGAGGATGCAAGATGGGGTGCATGCAAAGTTTCGTTTGCATTTAAATAAGCTGGATTTAAGAAAAATTAATGTACCCTAGGTATATCTTAATCCATATTCGATTATTACTATCAAAATAAGACTACGTTAATACTTAAGCAAGGAAAAAGTAATTTAATTAAAATATTTTGTTTTGGTAATTTTCAATTTTCTCAAGAACTAGAAGACATCAAGTCATCTAGTTTTCAGTTTTTGATCAAAAACAAATAAGAGCAATGAATTATAAAAAAAAAATAGTAGATAATCTGAAAGTTTTGAAAAATTACACTTTAAACCTTTTTTTTTTTAACTTTTTTTTGCACAAATTTTGACTTTAAAACAATTTTTTTCAAAAACTACGCATAGTTTTGACTTGATTTAAAAGCAAACTAATAGACAAAAGTGTTGGCTTTAAAAACAGGTATAACACTTAATTGAGGGTATTACCGTTATTTTTTAATTATTTTTTTCCATTTAATGTACATATTTTTTTTAACTGCCTAAACGGGGGGAGATAGGCCCCCCCTCCCATAGTAAAAAATGCTTGTTTTTAACTGTTCCATACAAATCCGTCATTAAACTTTGTCGCCTAAGTTATCGTACTCTCCCCATTTCTTGCAACGTCTTAAATAACCTAGACATCTTGCGGCATTTTTGGCAACATCGCGTATGTGATCGCTCCACAAAAGGTGGTTGCTGATGCACATTCTGAGGATGTAGATGTCAAGATTTTCCGTTTCGTTGATGCAAGTGCCACTCATAGATAGTGGCAAAGAGGGTTTATCTCGCTTAAACGATACAAGACAGCATTGCGTTTTCGAAGCATTAAATTCCACACGATTTTTTATTCTCCATTGTACAATGCTGTGTAGGTCGGAATTTAATGAGCTAATCATATTTTGCCGTTGCAGTTCCACATCCGAAGAGGAGGGTTGTGAGTCTGGAAACGAATATGAAAAGTTAAGAGTGAAACAATGTATTGGGTTAGAAGTAGCAGAGAGGAGATCATTTAAAAAAATGAGGAAGAGGGTCGGAGACAAAACGGAGCCCTGGGGCACACCAGCATTTATTTTATGAGTTTCAGACTTGAATCCGTCCAAAACAACTTGTTCGAAAAAAAAAAAAGAAAATTTCTAATCCAACGAAGAAGAGATTCGTCGATACCGAAAGCACGCATTTTCGATAAGAGAGCAAGATACCAGACTTTATCAAATTCCTTTGAAATATCAAGTGCAATAATCTTACTTTCTCCAAAACAATGTAAAGATTTGTTCCACTGTTCGGTGAGATGAACCATGAGATCACCAGTGGACCTATTTTTTCGAAAGCCGTATTGCCGGTCGTTAAGAAGCTTCCGTTCCTCAAGATATTTCTTAAGCTGATAATTAATCAGCGTTTCCATGACCTTAGAAAGAAGGGACGTTAGTGCTATTGGTCGGTAATTTGTGGGAGTAGAAGATTCGCTTTTTTTTGGGATTGGCTGAACAAATGCAGTTTTCCAACTACTCGGAACGAGCCCAGAAGAATAGGATAGATGGAAAAGCTAACGCAGTGGTTTTGCTAGCGTGGAAGAACACCTCTTTAGAATAATAGCGGGGATACCATCTGGGCCAGCGGATTTATGAATGTTGAGATCTTTAAAAACTCTCGCCACAGTTCGAGTACGAAAAAAGATTGGTCCCATAGAATCATTTACGCGTTCAAGAACTAGGGGAGTCATGACACTATCTGGTAAGGTCGAATTTTCGGCGAACTGCCTTGCAAATAAGTTGGCTTTATCAATAGAGCTAACTAAAGGAGTGTCATTGACAACAAGAGTAGGAACCGAGGAAGAGGAAGAATTCCTCATATTTTTTTACAAAGGACCAAAAATTCTTACTGCCTTTGGGACATTGCAGTATTTTTCGCCGTAAAAATTTGAGATATTGATTTTAAATTAATTTCATTCATCCAATTTGTATTTTTTATATAAAAAATAATAAAATTTAAGAAATGCTACCAAAATTGGTAAACATTGGTTTTCGACTACAAATCTCGTTAACAAAAAAAGATTTTGAAATCAAACTATTTCATTATTCATTGCAAAATATTGTTGGTAATTTTAAAATTTTTAAGAATAATTGAATTATTCTTAAACCAACCAACATTTTTTTACAAAGCACGAAAACCTATAAATTTTTAAGCAAGACAAATCGATAGACGGGAATGGGAATTGGGAAGTTGTCAGTGAGGGTTGCATCCCACCCTCTTTTTGAAATTAAATTCTGGCATTCTATCAACAAATAATATTGAAAATTTGGTGTCAATTGAATATACGAGTATATGACGTATTTGTTCAATATTATTCTGTATTGTTTTGATTTTTCATGTTTATTTGGTTTTAGAAATTTTTCGACGAACTAACTGTGAAGAGTAATTTGAGTTACATAATATCCGCGGTTTGAATGTTCATGGAATTTAAGGTTTCACAAATTTATATTGTTTCCATGGACCTTCTGCCTTCTTTGTAACGTCTATAGACTTGATGTCTGTATGTTCGACTTGGTTGCGCGAATTTTGTATTTTAAATCCTCCGGGATTTTTTTAAAAAGATTTTAAAATAAAACGCTAGATTAAAATTTTAAACAAGTATTTTATTTATTAATTTGAGCATCGAATCCCTTACCACTGGAGGGGGGAAATCTTCTGCTATACGTAGGAGTGTCAAGATGGAACTGAACTCACTGTCAGGAAAAACCCTGCTTATTTATACCATTTTGATATTCTTAATTTCTTCTTACAGACTATAAATATGTGTGTATTGGTACACATGCATTATCATCATATTTTATGATGATTCAATTTTATTGTTTTTGATCGTTGACGATTTTTGTTTACATTAGTTTGATTTTATATTTTTGTTTGGATATTCTGTATCTGTGGAAGATTCTTTGTTCGATATTCTTTGTTTACATTACTTTTAATATTATATTATTCACATAAATTATGTTCAACGAAATATGCTTGGTGGGCATTTAATATTTAATGGTATTTTTATTAAGCGATATGGAATACGCTTGGTATGGTTTGGTTGTTATGATTGGGAAGCAATTCTATAATTCGCGCGGGGTAAAGGGTCGCGGTGTAGAGATAGTCTTGGATTGTTGAGTGAGTAAAGCGTATCGTACTCACGGATTAATTGTTAATGAGACTTATCGTTTCCAATATACAAAATTATGACTAAGTTAAATTTATTAAATTTTAATTTTTGTAAACATACCGACCTTTTGTGATTTGATACTTTTTGCCGACATTATGTCATTCTGGCTGCAAATATTATGTCCTCGGGTATCGTGCAAAAACTCAATTGAATAAGTTAAATGCATGTACAATTCTTTTTTCTATGTCTCAAATCATAATTTGAAATCAAACTGTTTCAAGCTGGGCTCGTCCACGTCCATAAATACATTTTCTAGTAAAATATTATCGTTGCACATTTAAAATTCTGGTGGTATCAATTTAAATACAAAAAAGAGGCTGGGATGCGACCCACACTGATAACTTCCCATCCCGTCTGTCGATTTGTCTTGCTTCAAAGTTTGTAGCTTTTCATGTTGGGTTAAAAAAGTTGTCAGTTGAATTATTCGTAAAAATTTTAAAATTACCAACAATACTTTTCATATAAAGAAATAGTTTAGTTTGAAAATCTAGTTTTGTTAAATAGATTTTTAGTCAAAAACAAATTTTTATCAATTTAAGTAGCATTTATTAAATTTTTACAAATTGAATGAATGAAATTAATTTGATAGATATCAAGAACCGAACATCAATTTTTACCAAATTTGGGTACTATTTTTTGTAGATTTTATTTTTTTATAAAAAAACGGACTGTTTGATTTTTATAAAAAAAAACTACTGAATATCGAAAACAATATTTTGTGTGAAATATAAAGAGTTTGAAAACAATATTTTTAATTTTTGAAAAGCTATTTGAGTCGAAAGTAAATTTTTACCAAGTTTTAGTATTGTTTTTTTTAGGTTTTTATTTTTTGTAAAAAAAACTGTCAATTCGATTTTTCACAAAATTGTATCGAATGTTGAAAACAATATTTTTTATAAGTTAAAATTAGTTAGAAGCCATTATGTCAAAGCTTTGAAAAGATATTTGAGTCGAAAATCAATTTTTACCAACTTTTATTAATTTTTTTGTTTACGTTTTTATTTTTTGTAAAAAAACTGTCAATTCGTTTTTTCTCAAAATTTTTAAGAATGTTGAAAACAATATTTCTTATAAGTTAAAATTAGTTGGAAGCCATAATCTCAAATTTTTGAAAATATATTTGAGTCGAAATTCAATTTTTACCAACTTTTATTATTTTTTTTGTTTAGGTTTATATTTTTTGTAAAAAAACTGTCAATTCGATTTTTCTCAAAATTTTGCTGAATGTTGAAAACAATATTTTAAAAAAAATAAAAGTAGTTTAAAGCCAATATCTCAAAGTTTTGAAAAGATATTTGAGTCGAAATTCAATTTTTACCAACTTTTATTATTTTTTTTTGTTTAGGTTTTTATTTTTTGTAAAAAAACTGTCGATTCGATTTTTCTCAAAATTTTTCCGAATATTGAAAACAATATTTCTTATAAGCTAAAATTAGTTGGAAAATTTTTGAAAAGATATTTGAGTCGAAATTCAATTTTTACCAACTTTGAGTAATGTTTTTTTTAGGTTTTTATTTTTTATAAAAAAAAATGTCAATTCAATTTTTCTCAAAATATTATTAGATGTCAAAAACGTTATTCTTCGTTGCACAAAATTGTTTTGGAGATAAAATCATTTTGTATTCGTAAAATTTTCGAGATGACAAATTTTTTTTTCAGTTTTTTTGATTTATAAAAAAACCGTTAAACGGATTTTTTCAAAAAATATATTTGTTTGGTATCGCGTTCCAATATATTATATAAAATTTAATTAAAGTCTCTAGCGTTTTTGGTTTTTTTTTTTCGTAAGATATTTAGGGTAAACCAAAATTTTCACCTTTTTTTAAACTGCTATGGTAAAAAAAACCACCCACGTAATTTACTTGAGAGCCCTTTCTGCATCTTTCTGCCTTATTATCTGTATAACAAAATTTAATTGAAGTCGATATCTCTTCTGGTTCTTGAGCTATGGACGACAAAAAAAACGTCGCGAACGTACGGACGTACGAACGTACGTACACACGCACGCACAGACATCTTTCTAAAAATCTTTTATTTCGACTCTAGGGACCTTGAAACGTCGAGAAATGTCAAAATTTTCAATTTGACAAATCGGACCCATAACAATAACTTCCTATGGGAAGTTAAAAATATTACCTAAACATCAAATCAAAGATGTATAAATATTCTAGACCAGGCTCTAATTTGCTAGACCTCCAAATTTGAGGAACTAATAAATCGAAGAAATCAAACTGAGATCTAAATTAGAGTTATAACGCTTGAGAAGTTTATGAACAAATCGAATTAATCGAGTTCTAATTCTTCAGAAACCGAGTTTAAGGGGAAAGCAACTTTATCAAGAAATCAGCCGTTAGTTTCTGAACTTAAAATTCCTAAAAATCCGAACAAATTTTAATTGTATGGAATTACTGAAATTGATTTTTCGTTGCTAATATCACTTTGATAATATTTATTTAAGCACTCAAAACGTTAAGAACTAAATTTTTATTTTTTACCACAAAATATATTTTGTAGCACATTACAGGTGACAGTAATATATCACTAACCGCCATTTTAAATCCACTTTTCCATTAAAAGTGCTATATCGTATATGATTTGTGTAAACGACGACAATTTATTAAAAAAACTCGGCCTTCAAAAATGACATCTTGTGCGCCAATAATCTTAACGTAAAACAAATAAAATCCAAAAAAAAACACTTAATTTAATATTTCATTATTTTATTTTATAAATAAACGATTTTAAACAAAACAAAACAAAAAAAAAACTAAAATAAATCTTAATAATAGTCCAAAATACCCATAAAATTAGAATGTTGAAAATATAAACACCATTAAATCCTTTTTCCAACTACACACCCAATCCAACCAAACTAAACCAATTCTATATTGAATAGACATTTTATTTATTCAAAGATCAAAACCTTATACCACTGTCCTGTCTATCACCGCATATCATTATATGAAAGGGAACCTTTTTATTTTGTTGTTGGGTTTCCCTAAGATTTGTGTGTCCCTTATAAACAACATTGATGTTATAAATTATTCTGTCAAAATCTAAATCTTAACCCAAAGCAGTTAACAATTTCAAAGTTAACTTATAGATACACCGGGTTTAACATATACCCGATAGATCTTTCCCATTTATACTTACCTACATTTGATTTAAAAGAACATCGTCTCTCTTTTTTTTATTTATTTAAGAGAAGCTCCTTTAAGTCAAATAAAATCCATCTGGTTTTGGTTAAATGGATTCCCTTCACTTTAGATCCTTTACTTCAAAAAGATGATGATGAAGAAAAATAAAGTAAATAAAATATCTTTCACTTCATAGTCTTGGCCACTTTACCTTTTTTATTTCTTTTATTTTTGTGTCCATTTTGCAAATGCAAATATTTATATACCTATCATCTACCGTCATTCAACTCAACTTAGAGAGTTACCTCACTTCACTTCATCGCGCATCTGTTACTGGAGCTGGAGCTGTATAGTTGGAGGTATATCAAATCCATATTTTTGTGTGCCATTTTTAGTCAACTTATCACTTCCGGTGGTGGTGCTAGAAAACATATTCTGACGGCTGGCAATTCCACCCATTTTGCTTCAATTTGACATTTATGACTTAATACCCCATCAATAACCTCTCCCATCATCGCCATCATCACCTCTCTAGCTGAGGCTATAGGTCCTTTTGACTATCTTATGTCCTGTCCGGTTTAGGTTTTTGTCACAAATTCAACAGCACACATTTTTCATATACTCTAACTCATAATAATGGCCTCATCTTATACTACAGACTACAGAGATTGAGTGTATCCTTCTAAGGATTGGACGAGTATAAGTAATCCCCCAATTTCTCTTTTTCATACTTCCTTCCTTTGGATATGGAGGTAGGTATAAAGTAGAGGCTGGCTGGATATGGGTTGTGGAGATATGGCCATTTTCTTTTGAATTAAAGTAAAACGCTATTAGATATTTACTTATTTATTTACTTGACTGGAAATGAACAGGATGGATAAAGCAGCAAGCAGTCCTTTGCCTTTGCCAATGGCCAGAACAGAAAAAAAAATGATATTGTTTTTACAATGATAATAGGAGTGGGATTCTGATAGAATATACATAGTAAACATAAATAGAAGGCGTTCTCTCCTCACCGCCTTGGAACTTGATTTCTTTGCTTTTCTTTTTCTGTGTTCTTTCATATTTTTCTTGTTAATAGTTTTTTAAGGGACGGGAGTATAAAATTTTGAAGACAAAATTGAAAGGATATTTGATTTAATTGAGTTTTTGTATAAAATGTCCGTTTCAAGCTTTTCATTTGAATATTGATGTGGAATTATGTCCTGTTGTTGTGAGGAATTTCGAATTTGTGTATAATTTGATAGTTCGCAAAATCGTTGTGTCTTAATTAATTGCTTAAAGAATATACAATAAAGTTTATTATTTTGACGCCTGTGGCGGCCATTTTGTTTTGGTGACATCTCTGTTAAATCTTTTGTTTATTATTCAGTTCTTTATGCCAAATCATCATGGTGAGTTACACTATTGAACAACACGTTCAAATGAGAAAACTTTATTATCAAAATGAGTGTTGGTTAACGCAAACGTTGCGCGCATTGCGTTCATTTTACGGTAGACGTGGTGGCCCTTCACTCTTCAACGTTTGGTGGCCAAATTTGAAACGACCGGCTCAGTAAACAATTAGAACGTAAGATCGGTCGATAACATCGGCCGAGAACCCGAGGCAGTCTATTCCCCGCCATGCGCAAGAACTCGGCCTCGGCGTTCGCTGACTGGGCTTCGAATCGTTTGGAAGAGGACCCCAATTTTGGCCGAAATATTATCTTTATTGACGAGGCGCACTTTTGGATGAATGGCTGTGTTAACAAGCAAAATTACCGTATATGGGACGACACTAACACACGCGAGGCTCACCAGGTGGTAATGCATCCTCAAAAGGTTACCGTTTGGTGTGGATTTTGGGCTGGCGGCGACGTTAGTGAGGCGGTCACCGTCAACAGCGAGCGCTGCATAACGATGATAACTTATTTCTTATGGCCCAAATTGAACATGTGGTTCCAGCAGGAAGGCGCTACGTGCCACACAGCAAACGCAACGATTGCCATTTTCAACATCTACCCGCCCTTATTGAAAAACCCTTTATATCAAACTTATTTTAAAAATCTATATAGGTATACAAAAATCAATGCCACTTTTCGTTGTAATGTTATAACTCAATAATGCCTTTACCGATTTGGCTAATTTTGGTCTTGAATTATTCGTGGAAGTCCAGAGAAGGTTTGTGCGTAGAGAAAATTAAAAAAAAAAATCTTGGAAAAGTGTAAAATCAACATCTTTCTATATTCCCATATACAAACAATTTGTACTAATACTTAAAAGCCAATTTGAACCTTTGTCAAACCAATCGAAGACAAAAAAGTGACGTTAGTTCTGTCAAACAAATTTAATGTCATCATATGTCATTTCATTTTATCAGCGATAATTATTGCTTTGTTGTGTTTATATTTTCCAAAATATTGTTGAGTTATTGCTTTGTGTTTATATTTTCCAAAATATTGTTGAGTTGTTGAGTGAAGGTAAAATGCCACGAGCAAGACGACCAAACATAGGCCGGCGAACGCGTAATGCAAGACGATCTCAGACTACAGATGAACGCGCACAAGCTAATGCATCGCAGTGTGAACGTACTGCACAGAATAGATCTGTTGACCATGTACCTGTACTTAATCTTGCACGGCGATCACGAATACGTCGTGCTGTTTTGGATGAAATGCTGTGTGCTGCTTTGAATTACAATAGTCAGATTGATTATAGTCTGTACGGATACATTGGAATGATGGACGCAATATGTCCACATTGTGATTGGCTAACTTTCCAGGTGAAACGTCCGGCATGTGTTGTGCTAATGGTAAAGTGAGATTGCCAACATTAGAAGCTCCACTCGAACCATTGCATTGTATTCATTTATTTTTGAGACATCTCAAACGTCGAAGCAGTTTTTGAATAATATTCAACAATACAATTCGGCATTTGAAATGACTTCTTTTGGTGCTACTAAAATTATTAGAGATAATTTTATGCCGACTTTTCAGATAAATACCTCAACAGGATTGTCCCATGTTTATGTCAAGCTGAATGATGAAGCCTTAAAAATTCTGATTCAACATCTACCTAAAATTGCATACATGTTACAGATTCAGGGCCAGATTTATCATCAAGCTGGTTCGTTATTGCCAGACGCTGATCATCAATTTTTGCAAATTTATTTTATTGGTGATGAAAATCGTGAATTGGATCAACGTTGTGCAATTGTTTCAAATACAAGACGAGAAATTATGAGCTACAAAGGTTTTTCCATCAGCATAACGCATTTGTTCAATTGTTCAAAATTGCTCTTGATCGTATGCCATCTGATAATCACACAATTGTAATAGCACCAATTTAAATATGCAACAAAAACATGTATATTACACAATCATGCAAGCCGTTTCCAATAATGCAGGTTGATTATATTTCTTGGATGCACCTGGTGGTACAGGCAAAACTTTCGTTGTATCATTGATTTTAGCGATTATTCGTTCGGAACAGAAAATTGCATTGGCACTTGCATCTTCGGGAATTGCTGCTACATTATTATAGAAGGTGGTCGGACCGCTTATTGAATGTACAGGTGATTGAAACTCCAACTTGCAATATTTCGAGAAATTCTGCTATGGGAAAAGTTCTGCGATTAATGTCAATTATTTTATGGGATGAGTGCACAATGGCGAATAAAAAATCAATAGAAGCATTTAATCGACAATGCAAGATTTACGCGGTTATCAACAGCTTTTTAGTGGTGCTCTGATATTGCTGTCAGGGGACTTTCGTCAAACATTGCCTGTCATATCTCGATCTCCTGCTGATGAAATAAACGCCTGTTTGAAGTCATCAGTTCCTTGGAGATATGTAGGAAAATTGAAATCACCTACATAATGATGCAACTGCCATGAGCTTTTAAAACAATTGTTAGAAATTGGTGATGGCAAAATACTAATTGACGGTACCAATTTGATTGAACATGTTTTTCCAAATATTCTTCAGAATTACAAAAATCATGATTGGTTGAGAGAACGCACCATTTTAGCACCGAAGAACATTCATAACAATGCCATTAATTTTCAAATTCAAGCGAAACTGCCAGGTGTAGTCACGACATATAAATCAATTGACAGTGTTATGAATCAAGATGAGGCAATGAATTATCCAATTGAATTTTTAAAGTCATTGGAACCGGCTGGTATACCACCGCATTGCTTGAATCTGAAAATTGGTTCTTTGATTATATTATTGCGAAATATTAATCCACCAAAGCTGTGGTGGCACCAGATTGGCAGTGAAAAAGTTATTGTCAAATATGATTGAAGCTACAATCTTAACTGGTAAATCAAAAGGAGAAGTGTGTTTGATACCGCGTATCCCTATGATTCCAACTGATATGCCATTTGAATTAAAAAGATTACAATATCCTGTGCGTTTATCATTTGCGATGTCCATAAATAAGGCCCAAGAGCAAACACTTCACGTTTGTGGTGTCAATTTGGAGGAATCATGTTTTTCACATGCCAACTTTATGTTGCCTCAAAATGGAAAAACAAAAAATATTGTTTATCCAACTGTTTTAGACTAACCCATATAGACCCAGCATAGTAAGAGTAGATACCCAATTCTTTTTTATTTTTTAGTTTTTACTCTTTGCTGATAAATATAATATAAACAATATATCATTTGGGTCATTTGGACTTTTAAATAGCTAGCAATGTAAAATATTTTTTTGTTTGAATAAATGAACTTAATAATCATTTTTTTTATTACTATGCCTTATACGTAGCGAAGCACGTACCGGGCCGCTAGTTTGTTTATGAAATTCAAAGTGATAGTTTAATACTAAATATACTTCTAAATACGTGTATTGCTGAAAGTGCTATGAGAGAAATAATAGGTAAAAATACGATCTCTTTTGCACTCGAAGGTCAAGGTAGGGCTGAAATCTCCAGAGATACTAGAATTTTATTGCAACAGATTCTTGATGGATATCAAATGGGTATAGAGATTGTATCCGCCTTTCAATATCTCGAAAACGGTTTAAACTTCATTTCACACACTGCTTTACAAGGCTTAATATCTTTAAATTAAACTATCAATCGAAAAGATTGTTCATGATTTTAGTGCGACTGAAAAATGAATGTCACCTCAAGTTTTTCAAGCTTGGGGTTTTGAGGCTATGTACATATATTCTTTTTAAACATATAGCTTAGATCGGTATCAAATTAGGAATGAGTACCAAAAAACAATCATAAAACCTATTTCTCATAATAATAAAAGCATAGCATTGAAGGTTTTACAAATCTTCATTATAAGGTCATATATGAAGAATTAAAACTTATCACATGACTAATAAGAGTATTCTAAAAGATGAACTTCTTCTTCGTTTGATAAGAAATCACCTCTCAGATTGTTCAATCCATGAAGTACTGGACAAGTTTAATTCTGATATCCACAAAATAAACGTTGGAGTACCACAGGGCTCCATTTTGTCTACTACATTCTTCCTTTTTTTTATTTGAAACTTCTTGTCTACTAAATTATTTCACAACTATCAACAGCAGCTTATTATAAACTGATATGAACAATTCTCTAAAGTACAAATCCAATAACATCTGAACACGGCTTATCGAACAACTCTGTACGAGCCTACAAGTTTGACAGCTGAAATATTTCCTTTTTTACTTTCTTCTTTCTTGAGCCGCCAACTTGTCGACATCTGCGCATTAAATAACTTAAAATAAAATATAATTAGTTTCTTACAAATAATTATTGGTATAAAGTTGAATTCCATTTAATTAAAGAAGTATTATAATTATTTAACCTTGAATTTCATTTGATTAAACTCGGACATTTCATAAACTAATTCAATTCTGATCTTAACAGTACTGTCCAATGGCTTTGTTTCCCATTGGACTGTGTAGATATATGCATCACTAAGTTTCCTTATGGAAAAAGTACATTTTAAGAATTTAGGTTTTTTCCTCCAATACAATACCCCTTCTGATCTGGTTATAATTTATAAACCTTATGTTCGTTCGAAATTTGAGTATATATCTGTATAGTTGCCCCAATAACCCGCTTGAGTCTAAAAACGATAGGCACCCGTTGCCTACTTTAAATGTTTGTATCTCTTGACCAACTTGCGCTGCAAGGTTTCTTGTCGTATCATTATTTAATCGATATTTTAATACACATTGCTCCAGTAAAATAGCCCAGTGGCATTCCTTGCCTTCAACATTTCAACCGTAATACCCGTTCTTCTAGGAATGCTCATCAGTTTACCCTTGAGCATAATTTCAGACGTAAGATTAAGCACAGATATTCGTTTTTTAGCCGCACTTCACGTATGTCAATATTAAAAACTCATTGTGATGTGCACACATTCAAAACTCAAGAACAATTAATGTAGATGCCGGTTTAGTTCATAATGTATTATTTATAACGTATTACTACTGAAGCCACGTTTATACCTAAGGTTTTCCAATTTAACAAGGATCAAATGTGTGCCGAGCAATCATGGAAATTATCGACATTTTTTCTGTTTTATTTTTAAGTTTATGAGGAAGGAATTTATAGTTTTTATGTTTTGCAAATTGTATGGTTAAAGTATATTCAAGCTCATGAACCTTCTATAAGTATAAAGCACATAATAATGTCTACATAGCTACATTAAGTGATAGTTTAGAAAATAAAAGTGGAATAATTTACTTTTATACATACATACATAGGCATATTGTGTGTGTATCAGCACACATCATGTCAATAAGGAATTAAGTTAATTATACGAGTAGAAGAAACGACGACGTACCTAACCTATAATTGGCTTGCAGCAAAATAATTGATATAATTAACTGATAATTTAAATATTTATGTGCTAAATAGGTATTTGTATATACATATGTTATGTATAGACCAACCGTTGAAGCTAATCGGGTTAAACTATTTATTTTAATAGTTGACTTGAATTTGAATCATTTAATAATTAAGACCTTAGGTTGAAAGTTGTTTGTTTGGTAATTTGTTTAAATAATAATTGGAGTTGAAAAATTAAATGTTTGACTTGGCTGAAACTTTGTATTCACTCGAAATTGCATTAACTTAAAATAAAATATAAAATTAGATCTAAAGTTCAGGAATTTGCATATAAAATATTGGATGAAACAAGACTTAAATGTGAAGAAGCTAGAATTTTAACTAAAAAATAAATAAAACATGTACAAAAAGCTTTACCTCAAAAAATTTTGAAGGTTTTGCTATATTTTTTAGATACATTTTTTGTGTGTGGAAATTTTCTCCAAAATCATTAAAATAAAGGGGTTATTTATGTTTTTTAAGTTTATATTAATTGTAATAAAATTGCATTTGTACGAATTTTGGAAAAGTGGGTTGTATAAAAATTCCGTTTAATTGCAAATTGTTTTCTTGAATTTAAAAAACGCTAATTCTATACTATATATATGTAGATCATTTAAAATAAAGTTCTTTATTTTAAATAACAACAAATAAAACAAATTTTTAAATATTTTTACAGTAGCAGACAGAATTAGGAGTATTGGAATGCAATGATTTTTAAACTGTCATATTTTAGGTGGGTTCAAACTTCAAGAATGCGTTCAGTTTTCATTGAAAACTGAGAAATTGTTTTGGAAAAAAAGAAAACAAAACTGTTTCAAAAATGGAGTTTTCAGAAAAATGTGTGCAGTTATCTGTAATAATTTGTGCGTACAAAAATGTGATCCATTTGTTTCACGTAACAAAACTTTGTTTAAAATCAATGAAGTCAGGAAATCTTATAAAACGATATCAAAAAACCAACAACTGTACATTTTTAACTTCCCATAGGAAGTTATTGTAATGGGTCCAATTTGTCGAATTGAAAACTTTGACATTTCTCGAAGTTTCAAGGTTCAAGTCGTACGTTCGTACGTCCGTACGTTCGCGACGTATTTTTCGTCGTCCATAGCTCAAGAACCAGAAGAGATATCGACTTCAAATAAATTTTGTTTTACAGATAATAAGGCAGAAAGATGCAGAAAGGGCTTTCACAAAAAATTACGTGGGTGGTTTTTTTTACCATAGCAGTTTAAAAAAAGGTGAACATTTTGGTTAACCCTAAATATCTGAAGAACCAATGGCGCTAGAGACTTGAATTAAGTTTTATATTATATATTGGAACATGATACAAAACGAGTATATTTTTGGAAAAAAAAAATCCAATAACGGTGTTTTTATATGTAAATAAAAAAAAATGAAAAAAAAAAATTTGTCACCTCGAAAATCTTATGACTAAAATATGATTTCATCTTCAAGACAATTTTGTGCAACGAAAAATTATGTTTTTGGCATCTGATAAAATTTTGAGAAAAATCTAATTGACAAAAAACATTACTTAATGTTGGAAAAATTGAATTTCGATTCAAATATCTTTTCAAAAACTTGAGATTATGGCTTCAAACTTATTTTATCTTATAAAAACATATTGTTTTCAACATTTTGAAAAATCTTGAGAAAAATCGAATTGACAGTTCTTTTTACAAAAAATAAATACCTAAAAAAAATTTAATAAAAGTTGGTAAAAATTGATTTTGGACTCAAATATCTTTTCAAAACTTTGAGATATTGGCTTTAAACTACTTTAATCTTTAAAAAATATTGTTGTCAACATTCAGTTAAATTTAAAAAAAAATCGAATTGACAGTTTTTTTACAAAAAATTAAAAACTTAAAAAAAATTAATAAAAGTTGGTAAAAATCGATTTTCGACTCAAATATCTTTTCAAAAATTTGATATTATGGCTTAAAACTAATTTTATCTTATAAGAAATATTGTTTTTAACATTCGATAAATTTTTGAGAAAAATCGAATTGACAGTTTTTTTTACAAAAAATAAAAACCTAAAATAAAAACAACACTAAAACTTGGTAAAAATTTACTTTCGACTCAAATTGCTTTTCAAAAATTTAAAATATTGGCTTCAAACTTAATTTATTTCACAGAAAATATTGTTTTCGATATTCTGTAATTTTTTTATAAAAATCCAACAGTCCTTTTTTTTCATATTGATACATATAGACAAACTTTGAAGCAAGACAAATCGACAGACGGGATGGGAAGTTATCAGTGTGGGTCGCATCCCAGCCTCTTTTTTAGAAAACATTTAAAACGCAACAAACATCTTACACAAATTTCTAGGATGCATTAAGCTGTTGAAAATGGTGACGTTAGCAACTTTTTTTTAATGTTGTACAAAGTAGAAACTATTCTGAATTTTAGCTTCACTCAACAGAAAAATACTTTTTATTAATTTCTTAATAAAAATTTTAAAATAATTTTAATAAAGGGAACATCTTTCTAATATTCTTCTAAACACTGGTGACTATGCTTATTAATTTTATTGAATTCCTTCTATAAACTTACTTATTTCGAAAACTATGATTATAATAAAGATCAATAATTTACTAAAAAATACTTTTGAGAATATTTTTAAATTATAAAAATATATTTTTGATTCTTAAATATTTTTTTCAGTTTAAAATATAACTTAATTTCAATACCTTTGTCGTCTTGCTTAAAAAGGGTTTTTCAATAGCAACGGGTTGATTTTTATAGCTTGTGACGGCCAGGTTGTATTTTTTACTTCCTCTCAAATATCTTATTTTAATTACCAAGAAAAACAAATCAAAATGGCAGTTAAAGCGTCGACCAACACGTGCAAATAATAAAACTTTATTATCAAAATGGGTGTTCTCTACTAGCAACGATGCTCGCGTTTTGCCCTTTTTATGTTGTACATGAGCCATCCTTCCAAGTCGACTATTCAGCTTTGGTGGCCAAATTCAAGTTTCAACAACCAACAATCGTATGTCAACATACAAAAATCAGCCGAAAATATTGCACCTGTAAAAGTGTGCGGTAGATTCCGCGACATTCGCAGACCACGACATTTCCAACTTTTCGTCGTGATTTGGGACTGCATTTATACAAAAATCCAACTTACAGGAGCGGAAGCCAAACGACCATACGCCGCGCCGCAGCCCCGTTTGTTCTCTTATTGGATTTTGAAGCAATTGGAAGTTGGTCCCAATTTTAGTAGAAAAATCATCTTCAGCTATGAGGCCCATTTTTGGATGAATGAGTACGTGAATAAGCAAAATAGCTAGATTTGAGACGATATCAATCCACGCGTGACTCTCGAGGTGCAAATGCATCCAAATCAAATTACTGTTTGATGTGGTTTTTGATCTGACCTTCATTGGGCCGTACTTCTTTGAAAATGATTCTGGTCAGGTAATCACCGTCAACGGTCGATGAATCACCAACACGATGTGAATTGGCCACAGACTCAGACTTTTTCCTGTTTTTCTAACCACTGCGACCCTCAAAGCGTTTTTTTTTTTAATTTTAAAATTTTTAAGACTAAAAATAACCAGTAGTCAACTTACAAATTTTTTGGTTAAAAATCGAAAATTCCAATCTTCTCAAAAGTAAACAAAAAATTTGTAGTAAATTTTCCTTAAAAATGTTTTTTTTTTTAATTTGGCTTCTTTCAATAAAAAAAAATGTGTTTGTATTGCTCCAGAACGGTACCTACCCCTCACAGAACCGTTATTTGTTTTTAAGTTTTCTCAAGAACCAATCAGCAGATTTCAATAATTTCTACACAAGCTCTTATATTGTATTTGATGATCAAAAATGTTATCGTTTTTATTTTTGATTTAAAAAAAAAAAAACAAATGAAAAAAACCGCTCTAACGATTTTCAAATACAAATTTTGAAAAATTAAGGTTTTTTTAAGATCAAATGGAGTTTAAATTTTTAAAAACAAACTTTTTTGTATGTACATTTTTAAATATAGAAATACAGGAAATAATTTATTTTAAACATAGTCTTTGGATACACGAATACATGAGCAAGTTCGTACGACTCAGTCGTGCAGTTTATTTTTGAATATACAAACAAAAATTAATACAAATCAAAAATACTTTCAAAAACTGTGACACAAGTTCAAATAATCATCATTAGAACAATCAATGCTAGTAAAACAAAATTTTGAAATAATTCAATTCAATCGTTGTTTTGACATTGAAATTGAATGTCATTTAAATAAAGTAAAGGGTGTTTTTCTAAGACGTGTCGCTTTTAAGAAGAAATAAAACGAAAATGTCTAAGAATATAGCTTTATTATGAAAAAAGAAGGTTCGTCATTGTGTTTTAAAAATAATTCGACAACGTTTTGCAGCAATTGGGGCCACGCCAATAAAGGCCAACTACTCGATATAATGCGCTCATTGAAAGTTTGTTCTATAAATTGATTATTTTGTTGATTCGCCCGAACCAAATCATTATTTTGGTAATACATTTTTAATTTGACCAGAATTAAGTTTATTCATTATGGCATGGCAAACCAATCTGAGTGACGGCTGTCAAAAAGACCAACTCTGATAAAAGTATTGTCAGATTGAAGCCAAAAGCATACAAAAAACATACGTTACATAAACGCTTAAATTTTGGGAAATTCATGCTTTAAAAATGTCATCGATGATGATGGTATGAAGATTCAAAAACTTTTGTAAATGTCTAATTTCATATTTTCTGCAGTACCACAAGGTTGCAGTACCCGTGGCATGATGGTTAATGCGTTGGACTGACATTCGAGAGGTCTTGGGTTCGATCCCAGCCTATGGCATCTAAAGTTTTTTTCATGAGTACTGCTTCTTGCGAGGAATTGACAAATTCTCCAAGAGTAATTCTTGTCATGAAAAAGTGCTTTCTCAAATTAGCCGTTCGGATTCGGCATATAAACTGTAGGTCCCTACCATCTCTGACAATATTACTCGCACACAGGAATGGTTGAGAGTTGTAAGTCACTAGGCCCTAGTTCTCAATGGACTGTTGCGCCACCCAATTTATTTTATTTTTACAAGGTTGATACTTTCAATCACTTCTATTCAAATTACTTACTTACTAAAGGTGTCACTACAGTCCTGTGTGAACTAAGGCCTCACCCAACAAACTTCTCCATCTAGCTCAGTCCCTAGTTAAATGTCTCCAGTTTCGCGCTTCAAGTTGGGTGAGGTCACTTTCCACTTGTGCGCGCCACCTGATCCACAGTCTTAACCTACTGCGCTGTCCAGTGTGTGTGGATTTGAAGAATTTCCGGGCCGGAGCATTGGTTTCGATGCGCTCTACGTGACCCAGCCATCTTAGTCGTTGGACTTTTAGCTTTCTGGCTAAGTCTACCTCGCTGTACAGCCCGTACAGCTCGTCGTTCTATCTTCTCCTCCACTCCCCTTCTATGCATACGGGCCCATAGATCACACGAAAAACTTTTCTCTCGAAACGACCCAAGGTGCTTTCATCCGCTTTTGTCATAGTCCATGCTTCTGCACCGTATAGCAGGACGGGGATGATGAGGGTTTTATATAACGACACTTTGGTCCCTCGAGAGAGGACTTTGCTACGCAATTGCCTTCTAAGTCCAAAGAAACAGCGGTTAGCAAGAGTTATTTTTCGTTTGATCTCAGCGCTGGTGTTGTTTTCTGCGTTAATATAGTTTAATCTGTTAAAACAATATTGACGGTAAAAATCACGACTAATTGACAAACCATGACTCTTTAAAAAATAAATAAGTAACAGTATGAAAGGTTTTTTGAGATTTCCTTTGAATATTTTGCTAAGTTAACATCAATATAGTAAACGTTGCATGATACATTTGAAACAGTCACAACTAATTCAGGACTGCTAAAATGCAAATAATTAACTAGTTAAAGACTAAAACCTGATTTTTGGGTTGTTTTTAGCAAGCTGGAATAGCTACATAAAAAACATAGAAAACATAGGAGGAAAAATTCGTTCGTTAAATAATGTTTCGTTAATTTGACATTCATGCATTTATCAACAGTTATGGCAAAGTTACCAAAAATTTGACGGACCTACAGGTGGCAAAAGATTGTGATACATACCAAAAATCTGTTGATCTGGCAAACTTTAAAAGTTCTCTTTTGACCATATTATCCAGCACAGTATTCAAATAATACCCTATAATATTGAATTTTACTCAGAAAATGTTCAAGTATTCTATCAAACATATGTAAATCAGTTTAGTTTTATTTGCGTTTGTTTTTGAGCTGAATTTGCAATCTCAATTGCTATAGGTATTCAAGTCAGCAGGGTGATGTTTCGAAGCCTCCCGTGGTAAGAGTTTGTTTGGCCCTGTAACTGCACTATTTCTCTACACCTTTCTTATTTCTAACTTTAAGAAAGTATTAGTTCTTGGATTATATGAAAAGGAAGGAGAAAGACCACTAAAATTGACTCCTATTGCAGAGAAATATGTATTCCATTCCATTGCATCAACATGGACCTCAGTGCAACCCAATAGCTAGAGTTCACGAGCACCGATGCCAGCACAGATTCTGGCATTTTCCATGCCCTCTTCTATGAATTTTGTGCTATCGTACTCTACTCGGCACCTTCTAGGCCGAGCCCAACAACAGCGACTGAATGAAATTCTGCATCGACATTTTGGAAAACTTTTAAGGATTTCTCATACAACTCCGGAAGAAGTTTTTAGTACTATAAATAAAAACAGTGAATTATTTAAAGTATATAAATTTTGATTATGTTTTTTTTTTTCGAAAAAAAGAGTTACAATTGACAAGATTTTCAACGTTCATTTTTGCTAAGAAATAATTTATTACTTACAGTTAAATATCTAACTTTGAAAAGCCCTAAACTTATAACTGATTAAATTTCTAAGAGCAATTTATTGATTTTTTTTGCCCTTTTTGCCTCATAGCCTTGATCCTTAAAATCGTTTCCTTTTTCTAGCTTCAGTATTTTTATAATTTTATAAAAATGTTTTTTGTTTTTTAATTTTTAACATTCTGCTGTTAGTTGAGTTGCGTTTAGAGCAAAATGTATTCTTCCATCAGTTCTCATCGAGTTATTCCAAGAACTCTATGCTCTGTTTATATTGTTTAAATAAACTCCAGAGGCGCCTGTTTGCTGCAAGAAATAAAAAGAATAAATAGAAATAAAATAAAGATAATAAAAAAAAAAATATCAAAAATTCGCACATTTGGCTTCTATCTCATAAAAATACCATTTTCATTATACTAGACTACGGGGGTATATGTATTCCTCTAATTTCCCCCGCCCCCGTAATCAAGGCAAGAAGCAAGACAAGAACCCATAAACATAATCTGATGTGGATCCTTATAGAATCATCATCATCATCTGCAGTGGATCTCCTCCATATACTCGTACTAAAGATACGCTAATCTATTTCAAAAGCCAGAACTATAAACTTACCATTTTCAGATGAACGAGGAGTTGTATATATTATGAGACTTCTTTTTTCTCGAATTAAATTTTATTATATAAACAAAACCTTGAACTATGGCAATGCCATACACAGATCCACAAGCTCTGGAATAAAGTTCTTTTCGTTTTTATATTCTTCGAGTTTTTATTTTGTCTGTTTCATCGACTTGGAATCAAAAAATATTCAGGATGATGGCAATGGGAATGGGAATGGGAATGTTTTTATAGAAGAGAGGGTAATTCAGTCCAGGAATTTGTTTATCATAAATCGGCAAATTCTATTTAACGCGCGTCCAATATCGTATCGTATCGGATATGTGCATATATCTGAGTCTCCGGCAGGCTTGGATGGTGGGGACACCCCTTTTCGTTTTTGATGTTAATTTAATGGAAGATAGGTACTCATGTTCTGTATCCTGTGTAAAAACGTTTTGTTTGGATAAATCTCTGTTCGAAACACACAAACGTTTGTATCTTCGGAAGTCAGTACATACTTTTTGTTGTTTTTGTAGGAATGAGATTTTTGTTGTATCTATTCTTCGTCTTGATAAATCATTCAATTGACTTTGTTCAGAACATAGCAGATATCCATATGAAGATAGTCGCCCCTTTTTATGTTGATTTACTTAAGCTACATCTTTGGTCTCTATCAAATTAATCCAAATTGGCAATTTTACTCTAACACTCTATCGACGGAAAGGAGGATTTTACCAGGTTGTACAAATTTTTTGTAAGTACAAATTTTAAGAGCCATTGATGCTTTAAAGTGTATAATTTTTGATGCGTTTTACATACTCAAAATTTCTTTTAAAAATTAAAAAGAGGCTGGGACGCGACCCACACTGATAACTTCCCATCCCGTCTATCGATTTGTCTTGCTTAAAAGTTTGTCTAAATGTATCAATTCTTGCCAAATTTGCGTTCTATTTTTTGTAGATTTTATTTTTTTTATGAAAAAACGGACTGTTGGATTTTTATAAAAAAATTACTGAATATAAAAAACAATATTTTCTGTTAAATAAAATAAGTTTGAAGCCAATATTTTTAATTTTTGAAAAGCTATTTGAGCCGAAAATCAATTTTTACCAACTTTTATTAATTTTTTTGTTTAGATTTTTATTTTTTGTAAAAAAACTGTCAATTCGATTTTTCTCAAAACTTTTCCTAATGTTGAAAACAATATTTCTTATAAGTTAAAATTAGTTAGAAGCCAAAATCTCAAATTTTTGAAAAGATATTTAAGTCGAAAATCAATTTTTACCAACTTTTGTTAAATTTTTTTTTCGATTTTTAACTTTTTGTAAGAAAACTGTCAATTCTATTTTTTTCAAAATTTTACTGAATGTTGAAAACAACATTTTTTGAAAGATAAAAGTAGTTTAGAGCCAAAATCTTAAAGTCTTGAAAAGATATTTGAGTCAAAACTCAATTTTTACCAACTTTTTTTTTTATTTTTTTTAGGTTATTATTTCTTGTAAAAAAACTGTCAATTCGATTTTTCTCAAAATTTTATCGGATGTCAAAAACATTATTCGTCATTGCACAAAATTGTTTCGGAAATGAAATCATATTTTAGTCGTAAAATTTTCGAAGTGACAAATTTTTTTTTTCAGTTTTTTGATTTATAAAAAAACCGTTAATTGATTTTTTTTCCAAAAATATAATTGTTTTGTATCACGTTACAATATATAATATAAAATTTAATTCAAGTCTCTAGCGTCATTGGTTCATGAGATATTTAGGGTTAACCAAAATTTTCACCTTTTTTTTAAACTGCTATGGTAAAAAAACCACCCACGCAATTTTCTTGAGAGCCCTTTCTGCATCTTTCTGCCTTATTATCTGTATAACAAAATTTATTTGAAGTCGATATCTCTTCTGGTTCTTGAGCTATAGACGACGAAAAAAACGTCGCGAACGTACGGACGTACGGACGTACGGACGTACGGACATACGGACGTACGGACGTACGTACACACGCACGCACAGACATCTTTCTAAAAATTTTTTATTTCGACTCTAGGGCCCTTGAAACGTCGAGAAATGTCAAAATTTTCAATTTGACAAATCGGACCCATTACAATAACTTCCTATGGGAAGTTAAAAATATCGTTAACAAAAATAGATTTCGAAATCAAACTATTTCATTTTATACAAAATATTGTTGTGAATTTTTAAATTTTTAAGAATAATTTATTCAACTGACAACTTCTTTTACAAAACACGAAAACCTACAAACCTTTTAAGCAAGACAAATCGACAGATGTGATGGGAAGTTATTAGTGTGGGTCGCATCCCAGCCTCTTTTTTGTTGGAAGTTTTGCTACGACAGTTAAAGTGCCAGTCATTTAGATGATGTCCTTTTCCCAAGCTAAGTTTTAGAATGTGTATTGCTTTTTTATGTGTAAAATTGTCAAATTGCCTTGGCAACCCTATTTGACAACAACCCAATTTTAATGCCTCTAGAAAGTTGATGGGATAAATAAATATAAATAAAATTTGCAACAATATAGAATATAGTGTTGATTTTTCATATTTTTGAAATTAACACACTTGGCAACACTTGTTGAAAACAAAAACAAAAACTGACAGACATGTTTTTCGCTATAACGTTCCGTCTCCATTAAGTTTGATTAAGAAATGGCTACCATCACACACAAAATATAAATTTAGAATAAATTAAAGATTATCATAGTAATATGAATAAGGGTTTTTTTTGTTTTAGTTTTTTTCCCTTTAAATATCAAATTTATAATACTCTTCTTCTTTGTATAAAATTATATCTTAGCTGTAAAGGATAAAAAAATGACCTAAAACTCTACAAAAATATAATTTGAATGTAATCTAGACTTATAAAATGTAGGTTAGGTTAGGTTATAGTGGCTGTCCAAGATGGAAACGGACACACTTAGGCCAGTTTAATGGCCCATTGTGATACCACATGAATCTTGAGGTTACTTCCTAAGCTCAATGGAACCAGTTTGAGTCTCTTACGAAACGTGAGAGGCTGATTATGCCGGCATGATTTAGATCGTTTAGATCGTTAAAGAAGAATTCTCCTAGGCAATTCTTGCGTTTTCGAGCCAGAGCAGGGCATGTGCAGAGAAGATGAAGAATTGTTTCTTCCTCGTCCATACAGCTTCTGCAGAAATCATTTGAGAATACGCCTAATCTCGTGGCGTGCTTTCCTATCAGACAGTGTCCGGTTATGACACCTATTATCGAGCTTATATGCGATCTGCTTAGAGAGAGCAAGCACCTTGAACGTTTTAAATCCAGTGTTGGCCAGATGTTTTTTGTGACTTGATACGTGGTGATGTTGTTCCACCTGGTGCCTGCCCTCCTCACAGCGTCTTGCATTAGCAACAGTTTACAAGTAGCGATTGGTATGGCAGTATGTGCCAAGCGTGGTAGGATGGGCTGTACTGTACCGTTCCTGGCGAGTTCATCTGCCTTACAGTTACCTGGAATGCCTCTATGGCCCGGCACCCAGCAAAGGTGAATATTAAACTGTTGTGCCATCTCCATTAGAGATGATCGACAGTTATGGACTGGTATAGAGTTTGTAGAGAAAGAGTCCAGAGATTTGATAGCGGCCTGACTATCTGAGAAAATACGGATATCAGATGTTGATATCACGTTTTCTTTAAGCCAGGACAAGACTTCTTTTATCGCCAAAAGTTCCGCCTGGAACACGCTACAATGATTGGGAAGGGGGAATGAGAGACTTAATTTCAGTCGTTCAGAGTACACACCTCCACCAACCCCTTCTTTTGTTTTGACCCATCTGTATAGAAGTGGATTGACTCGTCTTCCAAGAATGTCCTATCCTCCCAAAAAGATCTGGGAGGTATAGAAATCTGGAAATTTTTGTCGAATTGTAGTTGGGGGATGGTGTAGTCTGTGTGCTTTGGGATTGATTCTAAATAACTAAGAATTACGGAGTGGCCAATGTTGTTGTTAGTCCACTGCGACGGAGCTTTGAGGCGAATAGCAGAGCTTGCAGCTATTTGTTTGCTAAAAATGTCAAGAGGTGTTAGGAAGAGTAAGGTGTCCAGGCCCGCAGATGGGGTCGTGCGAAGCGATCCACTTATACATAGGCAAGCTGAACGTTGAGCTTTATTTAATTTATCTCGGTTTATACCTTTTTCTAAAGCAGTCCACCATACTGCCACACCGTATATTAAAATCGGTCTGGTTACCGATGTGTATAGCCAATGCGTGATTCTGGGTTGTAAGCTCCATTTATTACCGATGGCTTTTTTGCAAGAAAAGAGAGCTACAGTAGCTTTTTTGGCTCTTTCCTCTACGTTGCGTTTCTAATTTAGTTTTTTTATCTAAGACAAGACCCAGGTATTTAGCTTCGTCTGAGAATTTTAATTGGATTCCTTTAATATAGGGAGGGTTGATAAATGGAATTTTGTATCTTCTCGAAAATAAGACCAAATCGGTTTTGTGTGGGTTAACACCCAGTCCACACCGATCAGCCTAAAGTATTAGTCTGTCTAAGGCATTTTTTAAGAGTTCTTTTAACGTGTTAAGATGCTTTCCTCAAACTGCTTTAGCAACGTCGTCCAAATAGGCTATCACTCTGAAACCCTCCGCATTCAGACTAGTTAGGATTTCATTCACCACTAGGTTCCAGAGGAGAGGGGATAGAACACCACCTTGCGGTGTCCCTCTACTAACGAATCGTCTGCCAGAAGAGTTGCCCAGTTTTGAGTTAGTTATCCTGCTAGTAAGCATTAAATGAATTAACTCCCGAAGCGAACTCTCTACATTTAGAGATGTTAGGGCAGATGTGATTGATCCACGTTGTTAAAGGCACCTTCGATGTCAAGGAAAGCAACCATAGTGAACTCTTTATGATGGAGGGAATATTCGACGGTGCGTACTAAAGTGTGTAACGCTGTTTCCACCGATTTGCCTTTACAGTAGGCATGTTGAGACGAAGACAGAAGTCTTGTATCAATACTTGCCCTTAAATGGATATCAATCAATCTTTCCAAGGTCTTAAGAAGGAATGATGATAGACTTATAGAGTTAAGATTTCCCTAGTGCCTTCTTGTAAATTCTTAGGGATTCTTTGTAAGAATCCCAGTGAGGGGCTAGTCTTGCGGCTTTGGCTCGGTTGAAAAGTTTCCTGCATTCTTTCCTGAGCGAATCAAGCTCTGAGGCCCACCATTGTGGTTTCCTCTTTACTCTTATGTGTATAAGTGGACAAGCAATTTCTAGCGATCTGTTCATAGCTGAGGTAAGGTCATTGACTTTGTTGTCAAGTTCATTAGCGTTAGAGGAAGGACAAGATAGTCCAGGTTTTAGTAAACTCTGTAATGAGTTCCTGTATGAAGCCCAATCAGTTTTCCGATAATTTCGAAAAGTCAATGGACTCGGGTTATCATCCACATTGATATTGAACTGGATATATCTATGATCAGAGAACGAGTATTCTTTGGATACTTTCCAGTCGAAGATCATATGGTGTATAATATCTGAGACAAGAGTTATGTCTAAGACTTCTTGTCAAGTTTTAGTTATTAAGGTGGGTTCATTTCCAACATTACTTACTAAGAGGTTAGTACCAAGAAAATATTCAAAAAGAGACTCACCTCTGTCGTTGATATTGGTACTTCCCCATACCGTATGATGAGCGTTAGCATCGGTCTCAATAATTAGGCGGATCCTTTGCTTTACCGCTTCAGCGACGACTTTCTCCAGAGTTTTTCCAGGGAGAGGGCCAAGGTGGTCATGGCCAAGATACGCCGACACTAGCCAAAAACTTCCTTTGGTTGCTTCCAGCCTAGCTACGGTGATATCTTTGTCACTGAAATGATGGAGTAAAAATACATTAATGCTACGTTTCACTAGTATGCAAGATCTAGGTTCACCTTTATCTGTCACACACAGTGTGTAGTACCCAGGAGTCCTGAGTCCTCGAACAACGGATCTCACAATCCATGGCTCTTGGATCAGGACAATGTCTTCCCCGTTTCTTGCCAGCCGGAGAAGAAGTGAGGCCGAGGCTGGAGATTAATCTGTACTAACTGCAGCATTTTGGCTACAATTAGGCAGATCAACCTCCACCACGGTTTTGTAAAATATAAAATGTAACTAATAAAACTTTAATTGAATAAATCAATCATAATAATAAAGTCGCACGATATTAGCAACCCTATCTCAAAAAGGGTGTTTCCTATCACAACTTAGCAATAGGAATTTTGAGGACGAAATTAACATAAAATGAGCTGTAAGCAAGAAACAAAATGATAGGGTTAGGTACTTCTTTAAAAATAAATTTGGCATTAGTTGAATAAAGCACGTTTCAGTCAGAACTATTTTATATTTCCAAACTCTAAATGTACCTATGTGGCAGCCCTATGTTATGTATATGGCAAAATACAATTACAATACAATTAAGAAATTCTACATCTATATTTTTTTTGAAGCGATTAACAGCCAAAAAATCTTGACAACTCTTTTGAGTATAATGTCTGAAATATTATTGTGTTAGGATTTGTATCATAAAATTCCTTCTATTCAATATTACCCTAACACTTCTGTTTATGGTAGAATGGCAGATTCATGTTCGGAAATTTAATTTTCCATTTTAGTTAGTTTAGGTTTCAAGGGGTGATCCATTATGTTCCCAGAATTTGACCAGAAATTGGTTAGGTGGAGGTTAAGCGTTGGTCAGGCCAAGATTAAGATGGGTGCGTTCTATAGCATTTCATATTTCTGGCAGAATTTCAAAACGTCATTAAGTGGAAATGTCGGTTTTCTGTTTCTAGCTACCCATTGAGTTGTGGACTATAAGCTGTAAGAATATTAAAGAGTTGTCCCAACGCATGCTTTGCTTTTCTGGTACTTCTATTTACGTCCAGTAGAGACAACGTTTCCAAGATATTGAAAATCTGCTTACATCCTTTTATTTTCATTTCCGAGTTGGTCTTTAATATTCATGAGCCTATGACTGCGACTTCTTTCTGCCATTTGATTAAATTCTTCCATTTCCATTCGACAAAGCTGCGATCAGTTCGTCACTTTTCACCAACAGAAACCGTATTGGTAAGAACATAGAGCCTTACCAAAACCCACTTTGAATTTCAAATCCATCTGACAATATTTCTTTATGCAAAACGTGACATTTGGATCTATTATAATGTAACTTACTACTACTTAAAACAAGCCAAATAAGTGTGCTATTGACACTGTCGAACGCCGAAATCGATGAAAAACAGGTGAAAGGTTTTAATGTGATCCAAAGACGAAGATCGAGTGAGGAATCCTGCTTGTTAAGCGTCGGTGTGTCTTCGAGTGTAGGTCTTTTATTCGCTCCGGTACTATTCTTGCAATCATCTTGGCTACTTCAGAAGGAACGTATAGTCCTCTTTAGTTTCATACTGCTTTAGACGTTTTTTTCGGGAGCTTAAAAATCTGTTTCCCAAATTGTCTTAATAAATGCAGAAGTTAGCTCGAGGTTGTTGGTCTGCATGAATAATACCATCAAGTCCAATCGCTTTGTTGTTTTTTAGTGCTTTGATAGCGGTAAATATTTCTTCTGACTTTTTTAATATGTAGTGTTAGTTTCATGTTTTATGACCTAAAGCTACAAACAAACATGAAGAAATTCACCTGTATTCCTTTTAGTATTAAGTGAATGTAATAAAACAAAGGATCTTATATCCTTACACACACACACATTCATCATACTTTCGCATATCCATATCCATATATACAAGGATATGTATACGATCTTACGTATAAAATCGTATGTAGAGCAAATAGAGAAATAAAACAAAAATCAATGGAAAAACTAATAAAAATTAAGGATACATCAAGAGTGTGCTCCTTCTTAACGGCATTTTCACTTCCTGTTTCAAGAGCTTTAGCCTATATAACTACTCATATACTTCTCTGTGGATTTGTCCTTTTCTTTCGAAGAAATACGAAAAAAAAATCATAGGATAAGATCCAGAAAACAGAACTCACCAAATACCACAGGATGGCTTAGCAATTCACCAAAAACAAGAAGTTTCCATTCTTACGAATGATGACGAGGTAGAGGACGAGGACGCGAGGATGCTGATGATGATGACGATGATTGGGTTGGGCTTCGAAGGCGGACGGCTTCTATAGATACATACCTTCAGTATGTTGTATACTCGTAGTTGTATAATCAGTGATGTGAAGTGTCATCGTCTTCCGCCCGTATGTCCTT
Source organism: Eupeodes latifasciatus (assembly GCA_920104205.1). Lineage (NCBI taxonomy): Eukaryota > Metazoa > Arthropoda > Insecta > Diptera > Syrphidae > Eupeodes > Eupeodes latifasciatus. Next base: position 30,638,218 of record OV049924.1, read on the forward strand.
TTACGATAGATACTTGTGATATGGCACATTACACTTTTGGACGAAGATGGCTTGGCTATAGACCTAGACCGAAAAAAAACAAAAACAAAAACACAAGACAACACAACTTTTGTGTATATTTTGGAGTAAACTTAATTTCCTTCAATAATTGTCCAAGGAAACTATTTAAATGTGTGATTTTGGGATTGAGATTGGGTTTGGGATGTTTGTATATTTTTGAAGATCCTTGTTGGTTTCGCATGAGAGATTATGATGAAGACAACATGCACAGCAAAGCACATCATAGAGAGAATAAGTCTTGTCTTATTTTCCATCTCCATCCAGATCCAGTAGATTTTCTCCTCGGGAAAGGATCAAAAGTTTATTTATATTGTCTTGGCTCAGACAAAGGGAATCTAGAAGTCTATGATGTGATTGGGTTGGGGCCATGTTTACTATGCTATTGAAGATGGTTTTATTGTTCAAAGAGATGTTTTACTATGTACATATGTATATTTTTCTGTTCGTTTTGAAACATCATATCCTTATTCCTATATAACCTACATACATATAGGTATAAAGAAATTTGTCTTCTACATATTATACAAAAAGGACTTCACTTAAAATCATTTCTACTCTTGAATTCACTTTGGAATATCTTCACTCATACCTATAAAATCCTTTTTGTGTGAATCTTATAAGAATATATAAACTACAGCATCCAGATAAAATAATACATTATGTTGTTGTTTTATTGAGATTTAAGCCATTTTCGTCAACAAGACCACCAACAAAAGAGAAAAGAACATCCTGTATGTCTGTCCACAAAATTTACAGATAAAGGATATTCTGTATGTGCATTTGTATGTAGCTGTTGGGATTCAAGGATTTATCAACTATAAACTTAAATCAGTTTTCAAGAATAAACTATAAGTACATATACATATAAAACACATTTAAAATGCATCTTAAAATCTTTAATCTTAGAACAGAGAAAACATGTCTGATGGATTGCATTTGAGGTCCTGTATCTATGATATGCGTATTTGATGATGTATTTATTATTTGTCGCTTTGTTATTTTAAGACATCTTGGAACTTAAGGTATATTTACTATATTTACCTACTCAGGAGGCTCAGCTCAGATGTGTTAAAATATATTCAAGAGATTACAAATCAATATTAAGTGTACGTGCGTGCTTTTGTGTGGAAAGCAGCAAAATCATTGTTACCGTATAAACGAGTAAATTCCATGTGAAAACCATTTATCTGATGAACCTACTGAGAATTTCCCAAATAGAATTTTAATATAGGGGCATTATTGTTGAGATGACAAAAGAACATATTGCAATTGAGCCTGGAAATATTATCTGGTAAGATAATAACTATAAACTGGGACAAATACAACATTATGCACTGTACAGGGTGTCTCAGAAGATAGTTTACAAAAATGGATAACTTAATGGCATAACATCTCATGTTTCGGGCAACGGCCTAGTCACTGATAAAGCTTCGGTTCCCATCGATCACCGAAATCAAGCATCAGTGAGCGTGGTTAGTGGACAGATAGGGGACCGTCTCGAAACCTACCGCGTGCTGTTGTCATGTGTTCTTTCTGTTCTCTCTGTCTGTTCTTTCTCTTCTGTCTTTCTGTCTTGTATTAATGTCTTGTGTTGTTATCACCTTACATAGTCTAGTCGCTCAAGGTGCTGCGTTCTCTACTCTGTACATTAATGTGCTGAGTAGTATGTAATGTAATGTAACATCTCATGTATAATCATTACCATTCTCGTATGCATTTATGATGAAACATATCATTTTATTAAAAGAATTCTTTATTGGCAAATTTGCCAGTTCTCTTGAGATCTTAACGGCTAGGATAAAAATTATAAGCGTTTTCATTACTCATAGTAATTTTTTTTGTATGTCCATGTCCTGGTACTTTTTAATTTCACGTATAGAAATCTTAGTTTTCTTTGGAGACGCCCTGTGACTCTTATACTTAATATACTAGAATTTAAAAATTAATATATAGGATTGCCTTCAAATTAAAATAATTTATTGGATCAAACGAACTTCTTGTATAAGAATTTTAACATTTAAAGTGGGCTTCAAACCTTTTCTTGCATTAAGAACTTCATAGTTTATTCATTTTTCAAATTCTTAGTTTTCAGAAAACAATAGGTTAGGTTAAGGTGGCTGTTGACAAGAAAACCAACACAATTAGATCAATAGTTGGCACGTTGTGATACCACATGGATCTTAAGATCTACCTTACTCGTTGAACTAGTTAGAGCTAGCTATGAATCGTTTGAGACACTAGATTACGGAATTTCTTAGATCATTAGGATAATTGTAAAGGGTGTCCCAAAATTAACGCAAGATTTGAATTTGCCGCCATTTGTGCAGTGAAGTGTTGGCAACCCTGAAAAAAAGCAATTTGACAGCTAACAGTATGAGTTAATAAAAATGGAGCGTTACACGAGAGAACAACGTGTCTTCATTATTAAAGAATATTTCAAAAATAGTGAAAGCTTGGCGGCTGCAGTTCGAAAATTTCATACAAAATATGGTCGGAATAGTGTTTTAACTTCGTCAACTGTGAAGAGATTAATTGAAAAATTCATGGAGACTGGATCCGTTGGAGAAGCACATTTTCATCTTGATGGCTTTGTCAATCGCCAAAATTGCCGCATTTGGGGTTCGGAGAACCCAAATGTGATTGTCGAAAAACAAATGCATCCACAACGCGTGACTGTATGGTGTGGATTTTGGGCTGGAGGCATAATTGGGCCATATTTTTTTGAAAATGATGCTGGTCAAGCAGTGACTGTTACTGGTGCTCGATATCGCGACATGTACACAGTTCTTTCTGCCAAAATTGGATGATATTGATGTGTCCAATATGTGGTTTCAACAAGACGGTGCCACATGTCATACAGCCCGTGAAAAAATTCAATTACTGCATGAGACATTTCCAGGTCGTGTACTCTCTCGTTTCGGTGATCAAAATTGGCCTCCTAGATCGTGTGATTTAACATTACACATTGACATTAACATTAACAACATTAGACTTCTTTTTATGGGGTTATTTGAAATCACAAGTCTATGTCAACAAGCCCACAACCACCCGTGCATTAAAGGAGGAGATTCCACGCTACATCAACGAAATTCAGCCACATTTATGCAGAATGGTCATGGAAAATTTCAACAAAAGAGTGCGCATGTGCATGCAAAGCCGTGGAGGCCATTTGTCCGATGTGTTATTCCATACATAACCCTATCCTATGTACTTTACGAGTCAATAAAAATATAACTATCAAAAGACTAAAAACGGCGTTTTCTATTTAATTCAAATCTTGCGTTAATTTTGGGACACCCTTTAGTAAGAGTCTCAAGGGATGGAATCTTCGTCTGCGTGAGAGGGCAGGACATGAACATAGAAAGAGAGACACTGTTTGCTCCTGGGTTTTCCATCATCAGCCGATAGTCGCGACTTCGATCTGTTCTTTCACAACGTCACTGAAAGACTGTTTCCTTCTACCAGGAAACTATTAACTGATGATTTAAGCAGTTTGGGACGTTTGGATGTTGGAGTTGTGCCATTCATAGACCTTTAAAGCTTTGACGTAGAGTGTCCGCTTGTCTTGAAGTTGTTTGGCATTGAATTTGCTTTGCAAATGAATGCATTGCTATCGAAAGGAGAAGCAATATTGATAGAAAATATGCAAGATGTTATTCGCAAAGCAGCGCCGAAAGTTATCAAAAGAGCTCATCAACTTCAAGCTAAACAGCAATGAATTGATAATGATTGTAGTGGAGCGAGAGATAAGGTATTTGCTTTTCTTAAGCTATTTAGAAAGTATGATACCTGTTATTTTAAACAAGAGTATGTCAAAGAAAAAGCGACGTTCAAAGAAATCTGTTCGCTTAAGAAAGCTCAATACTACGAAGAAAAAGCACAGATCATAATTGGGAGTAGAAATACTAAAAAATTTTGGAAAGCAGTTCGTATTTTAAATGGATCAAAGCTTAGGATTAATATAAACATACCCACATCGGATTTAAAAATACATTTTCAATCCCTTTTAAATGTAGAGAAGTCAGCTCTACCTTTTCAGTATTGCGTCAATTACATCAACGATCAAAAAATGGACCAGCCTTTCACAATTACAGAACTAAGAGCAGTACTAGTTGAAATGAAGAAAGCCAAAATGCTTGGAGAAGATCAAATCCCTCACGAATTTTATAAGTATTGTTCTGACGATTTTGCCAACTGTCTTTTACATCAGCTCAATGAATTGTATGAAAATGATTATATCCCCCCATGCTTTGAATCATCTGTTATTCTTCCAGTTTTCAAAAAAGGAAACCAAAATGTGGTTGAAAACTATAGAGGCATTTCACTACTTAATATAATCCGCAAGATATTTGGAAGTATTTTGTAAAAGCGCTTAACCAACTGGGTTGAGGACCATCAGATACTAAGTGAATTTCAAGCTGGCTTTCGTCAAGGATATTCCACTGTGGATCAAATTTTTACACTAAGTACTATTGTCGATATCAAACGCACTCAGAGTAAAAAAGTTTACGCTTATTTTATAGACTTTAAATCCGCATTTGACAGTGCTGATAGAGATTTAATGTTTTTTAAACTATCGGTATTAGGTCTACCATTTAAAATGTGGAAAACACTAAAAAAATGTATACAAATTGCTCAGCAAAAGTTTGGGCCGGGACCTCGATGTCGGACAGTTTTTTGACTCCTATGGGATTGAGACAAGGATGTATCTTGAGCACACTACTGTTCTCCCTCTTCCTTGATGATATAGTTTGTTATTTAAATGGTGGGATTGATATACGAGGCAGTCTACACAAAGTCTTGATGTATGCTGATGACATTGTGATGTTAGTCGACACTCCCATAAAACTTCAGATGATGATTACCAAATTGGAAGAGTACTGCAAAAGATGGAACCTAACCGTAAATCGTGCAAAATATCAGATAATGGTGTTTGGTAGAGGTAAGGGACTTCAGAGTGGTAATTTTAATTGGAAACTTGATGGGGTTCCTGTAGAATTAGTAGACAACTACAAATACCTTGGCTTGATAATGACGCCACAAAATAGTATGAAGTTTCATTTAGGAGAAAAACTAAAAAGTTAAAAAAATGCTATCAACTCTACTTGGTTCAGCTGCATGAAAAATAAAAATATTGGTCTACGTGCAAAATACCACATATTTGAGGCTATTGCTCGATCAATTATGTTGTATGCAGCCCAGGTTTGGGGATACCTTCAATATGAGACTGTCGAACAACTGCTTAGATTTTTTCTCAAACGAGTACTACACCTGCCCATGTCAACGCCCACTTACATATATGTTACATATTGAAACTGGACTTCCTCCAATATACATCACAACACTGAAACTACATTTCGACTACATCCTTTAAGTGCTTAACATGAATGTATCTCGTCTTCCTAAAATAGTAGCAACCTGTGACTTGGAAAAAAAATCGTCATGTTTTGAAAAGTGGAAGGAATTGGCTGAGAAAACCTGATGTTCGCTCAATCTAGAAGGGTTTAACGTTCATCAAGTGAAATCAGAGTTATACAATATTCTTCGGGTTCTGGATGAAAGTTTGCACAAATCATTTATCGAAGAAGCACAATCTTCAATATACAGAGTATATTATCCCAAGCTCGAGCACGATCTCGGCAAGATAAGTTATTTCGGAAAGGGTTAATGCCCACCGCCCAGATCTCCCAATCCAATGTAGTATGTGTAATCTGAATACTCGTAAAGATATAATGCATTTTGTGGGAATATGTCCATTACTTAAAGAAATACGAAAACTATACCTAGGAAAAGCTATTTTCACAACGGAAGAAGTTATTTATCTTTTGAACGGAAATGTATGGTCGGCTCTTTTCAAATTTGTAAAATCCGCATTACGATATCGAAACCAAATTTTAAGAGAAGCATTTTAATTATATTAATTACTAGCTTTTACTTGCGACTTCGTCCGCATTAGATAGTTTTTTTGGATATTAGTATGAAAAAACGTGCATGCGTTTATTTCATCTGCCGGTGTACCTCTAGTACTTACCGGCAGGGTCTGTCTAAAGTCGCCAGCTAAGAGAACCACCATCCCTCACATGATAGCCCGGTTGTTCTTGATGTCTTTCAGTGTACGATCTAGTGCTTCAATTGCTTTTTTGTGGGACATTGTACACTCATCCCAAACCAACAATTTACACTGCTGCAACATTTTTCCACGCTCACTACTTTTGCTGATATTATACGTACTGGCGTTTCCTCATGAGCTAAGTTCAACGGCAGTTTCAGAACCGAGTGCGCTGTCCGTCCACCACTAAGCAGCGTATTCCTAAGGAAGCTACTGCTAAAGCAACTCCATTGTTTTTCCGAATTTGAGCTAAAATTAGATTCAAAAGAAAAGTTTTGCCTGTGCCTCCTGGAGCATCTAAAAATAGCAAACCACCTTCTTCGCTGGAAATTTTGTGTATAACTGTGTCAAACATTATTTTTTGTTCTAAATTTAAAAATGGAACATCCTCTGTTATTCTCTGCTCTAGAGCAACAGTATCATAATTTAATTCTCGAACTAAATCACTGCTCACTTCCCCAATTCTCTGTGGTCTGGTTATCCCAAATTCAGACAAATCTTTCCCAATAATATTTATAACGTGGCCTTCTACAAAAGTAAACGCCTCATTGTAAATTATATCGGTCGGATTTTGTTCTTGAACTCTGTGTGCGTTTAACGTTGAGGGCTTGAGGCACGTGGCGTTAATATACGTGTATGATAAGTCTGACATGTTCGACAACTTATTTCATAATGGTTCGGAATGCGTTGTTTTCCCGTACTACCAATTTTATCCAAATATTATTCAAATCTTGGTAATTTAGGAGTCAAAGCGATCAGATTCTCCTGATCCCATGGGAATGCGTTGTTTTCCCGAGGTCAAAAGTAACTCATGTCCTTTCTTAAGTCTCAAACTATCTCCTTACCAAATTTCATTTAAATCTGTTCAGTAGTTTAGGCGTAAAAGCAATCGGCCCACCTGAATTTTCCCATGGGAGTACGTCATTTTACCGGAGTAAAAAGTAGTATATGTCCTTTCTCGGGTATCAAAATATCTCCATACCAAATTTCATGCAAATTGGTTCAGTAGTTAAGGCGTGATTGAGTAACAGACAGACAGACAGAGTTACTTTCGCATTTATAATATTAGTATAGAAGTATAGATTATAGGAAACTTGAGTAACTATTTTGTTAAATTACATTTATATTGTCAATCTGACATACGTCTTTTGCCATGTCATAAAAGATTTGTAAACCTAATCAATATTCTTATAAATTATTGTATCCAATAAAACATTATTCTAATCTAAGCTAATCTAAATCTTAATTGGCAAAAAAGTTCTTAGATCACTTAATTTTTACGTCGTCGTGCTGAAAGCTCTCTTCATTGTAAGGTTGTTCGCTGTACGTCTTGAAGATCCTCGAGGTTTCTACCACTTAATCTAGGACCTTCTATAGGATTTTCAGTTTCATTAATGACCATGCTTCACAATCCTTCTACTACTGAAATGATATGTTCAAGTTTGGAAATGTTTACTCTTCGTAATATTAGAAGGAAGGCCATGTTTCACAGATTTACCACTAGAAGATATAGGTATTTCTACTTTTGTTGTCGACAAAAGAACTGATAGAATCCCCAGTTTTATCACCTACAACGCTAACAGGAAAATTAGTGGATGACTTTGCAGCCGCACTACTGGCCGATCTTGAAAATCTGGACTTACTACCAATACATCATGAAAAAGAGCCCATATTTTAATCCAAGAGTAATGGAGAAGGGGTTATCTATGTGTACAGAGATATGTACATATATGCAGACAAGGCTAGAAAAACCGAAGGCCGATATCTGTAAACTCCGTACTCCTAGTTAGTTTTTTATTGGCCCCTCAGCCAGGCTGATTATCGGCATGGGTCGAATAACACCTTTAGAAATTTAGGAAAGCTTGAATCTAGTATTTATTTTCATTGAGGAATGACAATTACTGATTCTTTTCAACATATAAACAATTGAAAATTATCCACTATTCGGAAATATGTATATATTTAGACAATAATTTATTTCATTTGATACTAACTAACATTTACTATATGCCATACGCAATACGAAAGTTATGATCTTATGTCGCCAAACAAATCAGATTTTTCAGATTTTATTCCTATCTATTCAATTATACGCGGAGAACTCAAAAATGAGGTATGTTCTTTGGCATTTGATTACTGAATTTTTTTATAAAAGCATTTCGAAAACAATTTTTCTCATAATTTTCAAGTCTTCAACTCAAATAAATGTTTATATCTGAAAACTATATGTTTCCAAGTTAAGGAAAATTAAAGCTTACAAAGTTTTAAAAGTTTCAAATAAGAAATAATGTCAAATTTTTTTAAACAACTAAACAATTTTTATAAAGTATTGTTATTATAGTCATGAAGGAACTAAAATGAATATAACATATGTAAATTAAATCACTTACAGCTTAAGTTTTTTTATTCCGTCATCTCTTTTCCATATTTTTTTGACTTTTTGATAATTTTTACGTTTTTTACATTTTAAATATTTCGAAATAGATTTAACAATATCTTTATCATTAAGAGACACAAATATAACTGCTGAGTTTCTTTTACAAATGTTAAGAATCACTTAAAAAAAATTTATTTTTTCGAAAATGATTAGAAAACATTGTGATACAAATTTCAAGGAATATAGTATTTTTAATTGGAAATTCATGAAAACCGTTTTCATTTGTTGTAATTTTTTTAACTTCCCGTTGGGAGATTCCTGAAATCTAAATCCATGGTTTGAAGAGAAGTTTGTATTATTATTAATATGCGTTGATACGTAAGCATGTTTTCATGTTTGGGATACGTTTACCATGACCTCAAGAATTATTAACTTCAAATAAGTTTTGGTTTTGTAGATATGTAATGGTATCGAAATGTTAATACCTAATAAACTTTTTAAATAAATTCTTTCACTGGATAATTTAAAAATAAATTTTTAAAAATGGTTGATCCAAAGTATTTAAATAATGTCATACAAAAACTGCATGAATTAAAAAAAAAAAAAAAAAACAAATTCAATATTCAATACTTAAATTTAAGAAAAATATTTAACTGACAGTTTTAAAAAAAAAGTAATTTAAGGTCCGAAAATCTTGAGAATAACAATTGGCCTTATTGCACATTCTCAGATTTGGGGATATATTTCATAGTTGAATTTGGGGAGTTACTTCATCATGAAATTACTCCCCATATTCAAAAAGGAAATTAGTCCCCAAAAGAGCAAGAAATTAATCCCTAAATGAAAAAGAGGCTGGGATGCGACCCACACTGATAACTTCCCATCCCGTCTATCGATTTGTCTTGCTTAAAAAATTGTCTAAATGTATCAATTTTTGCCAAATTTGCGTTCTATTTTTTGTAGATTTTATTTTTTTTATGAAAAAACGGACTGTTGGATTTTTATAAAAAAAATTACTGAATATAAAAACAATATTTTCTGTGAAATAAAATAAGTTTGAAGCCAATATTTTTAATTTTTGAAGAGCTATTTGAGCCGAAAATCAATTTTTACCAACTTTTATTAATTTTTTTGTTTAGGTTTTTATTTTTTGTAAAAAAACTGTCAGTTCGATTGTTCTCAAAATTTTTCCTAATGTTGAAAACAATATTTCTTATAAGTTAAAATTAGTTAGAAGCCATAATCTCAAATTTTTGAAAAGATATTTAAGTCGAAAATCAATTTTTACCAACTTTTGTTAATTTTTTTTTTCGGTTTTTATTTTTTTGTAAGAAAACTGTCAATTCTATTTTTTTCAAAATTTTACTGAATGTTGAAAACAATATTTTTTGAAAGATAAATGTAGTTTAAAGCCAATATCTCAAAGTCTTGAAAAGATATTTGAGTCAAAACTCAATTTTTACCAACTTTTTTTTAATTTTTTTTTAGGTTATTATTTTTTGTAAAAAAACTGTCAATTCGATTTTTATCAAAATTATATCAGATGTCAAAAACATTATTCTTCATTGCACAAAATTGTTTTGGAAATGAAATCATATTTTAGTCGTAAAATTTTCGAAGTGACAAATTTTTTTTTTCAGTTTTTTTGATTTATAAAAAAAACCGTTAATTGAATTTTTTTCCAAAAATAAAATTGTTTTGTATCACGTTACAGTATATAATGTAAAATTTAATTCAAGTCTCTAGCGTCAATGGTTCATGAGATATTTAGGGTTAACCAAAATTTTCACCTTTTTTTTAAACTGCTATGGTAAAAAAACCACCCACGCAATTTTCTTGAGAGCCCTTTCTGCATCTTTCTGCCTTATTATCTGTATAACAAAATTTATTTGAAGTCGATATCTCTTCTGGTTCTTGAGCTATGGACGACGAAAAAAACGTCGCGAACGTACGGACGTACGGACGTACGGACGTACAGACGTACGGACGTACGGACGTACGTACACACGCACGCACAGACATCTTTCTAAAAATCTTTTATTTCGACTCTAGGGACCTTGAAACGTCGAGAAATGTCAAAATTTTCAATTTGTCAAATCGGACCCATTACAATAACTTCCTATGGGAAGTTAAAAAAACTTCCCATTCCCATAAAATTTTGTTGGGGGTTATTTCATGATGATTAATTTCACGGAGCCGCCCAAGTCTCAGCGTTACAATTTTTAAGTTAATTTTTCTAGTGTGCAACTTTAAGCTATTTTGAATTGTAATGAATGCAAAATCAAGACTCTGTTATTATTTAAGCATAGTTCTATAAAGAAAATCAAAGGTATGTATAACATCGTTTTAAAACTTCAAGTGTTTTGCTCTACTGAAAATATTGAAAGATATATATAGTTTAGCAATGAATGCTAATAACTTCACATGTATATAAAAAATGTGTCCAATAACTTTCAATTAAATAATTTTGAAATTTACTAATTATCCATCACTTTTCATTGATCACATAATCTATAGCAACCATAAGTACGAATATGGGGATGAAAACTGCCATACTTCTATTATTTCCAACACGAAGAGGCTCAGTATAATAAATTATACTTCTGAATGTGGATAAAAAAAAGGGCACCCCATGCAGGTTAATAAATCTTAGAATTTTGTTGACAAACACAATTGAAGACATTAATTTACTCAGCTCGATCTGTCATCAGGTTTGTTGTTTTTCTCATTCTTCATTCTTCTCTTTGGTTCTGATGTCAGCTCGACTTAACTTATTATTTCGGATATTTCCCACCATAAACGCCATCCATATAGGAAAGAGGCTTCGTAGTTCGTATTGTATGAATATGAATACCTATCCGATCCAGGGAGTTAGTTAGAGCTCCAATTATCCCATTTGTCTTTCGTTTTGTTTAAGTTGGTCTCCCTGTATACGTTTGTTGAGTCCGCTCATATGTATGTCTCATATGACGAGTTCAACCCTTGGCGCTTATAATAAGTTCCTCACGAGTAATATAGTTTCAATTAAATAATATACTTCGTGGGACCATATTGTTTAATATTATACAATATTATTTTTTCTTTTTTAAGAAATCCTATTAAATTCAATTATTCTTATAATGATCCTCTCTGGCTGAGGCAAACAATACGATTGAAATTATGGGATGTCTGGTGAAAACCATAAATCAATTGAAAGTAGATAAAAATTAAATTTCATCAAGTGTGCAAGTGAAGTCTCATTATAAAGGGTGTCCCAAAATTAACGCAAGATTTGAATTAAATAGAAAACGCCGTTTTTAGTCTTTTGATAGTTATATTTTTATTGACTCGTAAAGTACATAGGGTAGGGTTATGTATGGAATAACACATCGGACAAATGGCCTCCACGGCTTTGAATGCACAAGCGCACTCTTTTGTTGAAATTTTCCATGACCATTCTGCATAAATGTGGCTGAATTTCGTTGATGCAGCGTTGAATCTTCTCCTTTAATGCACGGGTGGTTGTGGGCTTGTTGACATAGACTTGTGATTTCAAATAACCCTATAGAAAGAAGTCTAATGGTGTTAAATCACACGATCTAGGAGGCCAATTTTGATCACCGAAACGAGAGAGTACACGAAATGTCTCATGCAGTATTTGAATTGTTTTACGGGCTGTATGACATGTGGCACCGTCTTGTTGAAACCACATATTGGACACATCAATATCATCCAATTTTGGCAGAAAGAACTGTGTAATCATGTCGCGATATCGAGCACCAGTAACAGTCACTGCTTGACCAGCATCATTTTCAAAAAAATATGGCCCAATTATGCCTCCAGCCCAAAATCCACACCATACTGTCACGCGTTGTGGATGCATTTGTTTTTCGACAATCACATGTGGGTTCTCCGAACCCCAAATGCGGCAATTTTGGCGATTGACAAAGCCATCAAGATGAAAATGTGCTTCATCGCTTAAAACACTATTCCGAACATATTTTGTATGAAATTTTCTAACAACAGCCGCCAAGCTTTTACTATTTTTGAAATATTCTTTAATAATGAAGACACGTTGTTCTATCGTGTAACGCTCCATTTTTAATAACCCTATAGGTACTGTTAGCTGTCAAATTGCTTTTTTTTTCAGGGTTGCCAACACTTCACTGCACAAATGGCGGCATTTTCAAATCTTGCGTTAATTTTGGGACACCCTTCATAAGAGATAACACCAAAAAAGGGGGAAATGCTTCACATGACATTTGGTTTGAAATATTGTCGAAAAACAAAATTGACATCAACGGGATCTTTACACAGAATTGAATTCAAACAATTTAAATTTTGTATGATAATAATTGTTGAAATATAAAATTTAGTTGAGTCGGATGAAAAAATCGGACGAAATTTTTACTAGATTCTAGCAATGTAACACCAATAAGATACAAGAACCAACAAATCTGGAATACCCAAAAAAAAGGGTAACCTGCACATATCACACTATTAAAAAAATACGAATTATTTCAAGAGTTTGACACTGTTTAGTAGTATTTTTAAAATGTACGAAATCATTTCTCGATCAAGCTACACTTTCAAAAAAAGTATAGGATGCGTTCCACAGTATTATAACTTCAAATTGATTCTCTTAAAAACTAAAATCTGGTTGTTTTCTGCCAAAATTCACGAGACCAATCGATAAAATTTTAATTAAAACAACAATGTATATTTTTAATCGTAATATTTTATTAAAAAAGCATGGATGCGACCAAAGACCGTGCCCGTCTGTCGATTTTTATAAGACTTATGCCCAATTTCATAAATAGCTTTTATACATTTAACAGGATTTTCAAGCGTTTTAAAATTAAACAAGCGTTTTTAAAGTAAACAAGCTTTTAAACACCTTTTTAAACTAAATGCCCATTTTTGGCTCATTAAATCTTAAAAGTGTCATTTAAAATTAATATAACAGATTGACACCTGATGTTTTGTTTTGTAAAATTTGTGTTCTCAATACTTGGAGATATAGAATGAATCGGTAAACAAATTCAACATTGCATTTATAATAGGTATCATTTTTATGATTTTAATTTTTTATTAGAATATTAGATTGGTCATCTTCATCTGAAGAAGATTTTCATATATTATTTTTGAACGACACACGATTTTTGATTTTGAAGAAGTTTACATTGTTTTATTTTGCGATTCTTGTCATTTATTAACTTCCCATAGGAAGTTATTGTAATGGGTCCGATTTGTCAAATTGAAAATTTTGACATTTCTCGACGTTTCAAGGTCCCTAGAGTCGAAATAAAAGATTTTTAGAAAGATGTCTGTGCGTGCGTGTGTACGTACGTCCGTACGTCCGTACGTCCGTACGTCTGTACGTCCGTACGTCCGTACGTCCGTTCGTCCGTACGTTCGCGACGTTTTTTTCGTCGTCCATAGCTCAAGAACCAGAAGAGATATCGACTTCAAATAAATTTTGTTATACAGATAATAAGGCAGAAAGATGCAGAAAGGGCTCTCAAGAAAATTGCGTGGGTGGTTTTTTTACCATAGCAGTTTAAAAAAAAGGTGAAAATTTTGGTTAACCCTAAATATCTCATGAACCAATGACGCTAGAGACTTGAATTAAATTTTATATTATATATTGTAACGTGATACAAAATAATTATATTTTTGGAAAAAAATTCAATGAACGGTTTTTTTTATAAATCAAAAAAACTGAAAAAAAAAATTTGTCACTTCGAAAATTTTACGACTAAAATATGATTTCATTTCCAAAACAATTTTGTGCAATGAAGAATAATGTTTTTGACATCTGATAAAATTTTGAGAAAAATCGAATTGACAGTTTTTTTACAAAAAATAATAACCTAAAAAAAATAAAAAAAAAAGTTGGTAAAAATTGAGTTTTGACTCAAATATCTTTTCAAGACTTTGAGATATTGGCTTTAAACTACTTTTATCTTTCAAAAAATGTTGTTTTCAACATTCAGTAAAATTTTGAAAAAAATAGAATTGACAGTTTTTTTACAAAAAATTAAAAACCGAAAAAAAAATTTAACAAAAGTTGGTAAAAATTGATTTTCGACTTGAATATCTTTTCAAAAATTTGAGATTATGGCTTCTAACTAATTTTAACTTATAAGAAATATTGTTTTCAACATTAGGACAAATTTTGAGAAAAATCGAATTGACAGTTTTTTTACAAAAAATAAAAACCTAAACAAAAAAATTAATAAAAGTTGGTAAAAATTGATTTTCGGCTCAAATAGCTTTTCAAAAATTAAAAATATTGGCTTTAAACTTATTTTATTTCACAGAAAATATTGTTTTTTATTATTCAGTAATTTTTTTATAAAAATCCAACAGTCCGTTTTTTCATAAAAAAAATAAAATCTACAAAAAATAGAACGCAAATTTGGCAAGAATTGATACATTTAGACAAACTTTTAAGCAAGACAAATCGATAGACGGGATGGGAAGTTATCAGTGTGGGTCGCATCCCAGCCTCTTTTTTTAACATTATAATGCTTTCTCATTTTTTCTCACACAATTCGCTTAAAAGAAAGAAAAAAGGGGTTTTTTTTACAGGGTTGTGAAGAGAACTCTATTTTAACAAAAATATTCCTGAAACTTCCCATTTGAAGCTTGGTGAAACTGACAAAATTTAAAGGCCTGATAAAATTTAAAAAGCTTTTAGATAAAAGTGCTTTTAAGCATCATTCACATGAGCGCGACCAACGAACGACGAATGAATTACCTACAAAATGTGAGTTTATATACGTTTGAAGATATATTTCCACACAAATTCTTAACAAAACGATAGCAATATAGTTTCTATTTGATTTATGATGCATACTTTTACTTTTCAATATCATATATTAATAAATTTAAGAAAACAAATTTATTCGTCGCGAAAAAAATTTTAGTTGAAACGAACTGTCAAACTTTATTCGCGTTCCACATTATCCACACTCGCAACGAATAAAAAAATCGGGCGTACTTAACCTAAAAAAATCATTCTTGTTTTGGATTCGGTGGTGAACGTCAAACTTCATTCGCGACGAATTAAAAACTCTCAGGTGAAAGAAATGTCAAAATCGACGAATATTCGTTCATTCGCTGATCGTTGATCGTGCTCATGTGAATATTGCTTTAGTGTTTGTTTACGAAATCGGACATTAAACAAATATTAATAACAATATTTTCTGTGAGATAAACAAATTCGAATTCAATAGCGCACAATTTGTGTTCTCAATACTTGTAGATACAGAATGAATACAGCAGAATGAATTCAACATTGCATTTATAATATCATTTTTATGATTTTAATTTTTAATAAGAATATTAGATTGGTCATCTTCATCTGAAGAAGATTTTTATTTTTGAACGAAACACGATTTTTGATTTTAAAGAAGTTTACATTAGCCGCGTTTTATTATCATCCGGATCAGATCATGATAATAAAACAACATTGGATCATCATATTTTTTATTATTTAAAGTTTGGTAGCAGTGTCAAATTCGTTCTTTCAAAAGTGACATTTCGAAGCAAAAAAAATATAAACAAATACCCAAAATGAAAGCTGCTGTAGTTGATGTAAGTATTCATTTTAATTTTTATTTCTTTTCTCTATTAAAAACTTTTATAATTTGCAGTTTTTATTTGACAGTGATGAAAGCGAAGAATCAAACAATTCAATTATGTATATCCCTATTAAATTTTATCGATGATGATTCAAGTTCCAGTTGTAGCTCCACAACTGAAAATGAAAATGTTCCTGCAAATCACCAAAGAATTAAAAACTTTTTGGAAATAATTCAAAGCTTTTCCGATGGAGACTTCAAAAAACACTTCAGACTTCATACGTCCACCGACCACATATTGATAGGTATGCACTCAGTTTTACTCAAATAATATATTTATGTTTAGAAGCTAATGTATTTAAAATGTATTTTAGATCGGTATAAGCATTTACCACGATTCAATTCGACACCAAAAAGAGGTCTGCCGAAAAAGAAGTATATATATTTTTGTGGTATACATGGCAAATACCAACACTTTTCGCGAAGTATCTAATTTATTCGGCGTGTCACAGTCCACAGCATGGCATATTATTCAAAGAGTGACAATGTGGCTAATATCCATCGGCCATGAATATGTTAAGTGGCCAAGCAGGGATGAAATTGCTCAAAATATGGCTTTAATGGAAGAAAAAACAAAGATGCCAGGAATTTTGGGTTGCATAGACGGATTCGGATACCATATAAAAATCAAGGCCCCGGTTCTGAACAAAGAAAATTATTTTAACAGGAAGCATTATTACAGCATTTTACTTCAAGGTGTTGTTAATGCAAAGAAAAAGTTTATAAATATCTTTTGTGGAGAACCGGGGAGTTTGCACGACAGCCGACTTTTCCGAAGATCGGATTTATATAGTTTCATTCGAAAGGACCAAAGATCATTTTCCTTTCAACTCATTCCTGCTTGGTGACTCGGCATATCCATGTCTTGAATGGCTGATTCCACCCTTCAAAGACAATGGGAATATGACAGATGCTCAACGCAGATTCAACGAAATTCATTCTTCTGGGCGAATAGTAATTGAGCATACTTTTGGTTTGCTCAAAACTTGTTTTAGAAGAATACTTCATTTTACGGAGCACACGAATATTAACTCTGTCGTGAACTTAGTGGCATGCGCTTGCATACTACATAACATGTGTGTAGACAACAACGATGAGTTAGAGGAAAGCCATCAGCATGAATATTTTCCAGAGCTTGATTCTTAATCAGGAACTTCAAGCAGTTCAAGGCGGCAGCAGTTAATGGAAGATTTAATCAATAGACATATAATTTAAAGAATAAAAAACTTTTTGTACTCTTTAAATACATTTTTTTATTAATATAAAAATATATAATTAAAATAAAAGTAAATAGAAACTTAAAACATCACATTTCCTTGATTTTATTTCATATTTACATACATTAAAAACAAAAACCAAACAAAAAAGTAAGTAGGAACTTAAAACATCACATTTCATTGATTAAAAAAAAACATCACATTTACATACATATATACATTAAAAACAAAAACCAATTTAAAGAAAAGAAAAGTTGCCAGGAGAATTATTTAATAAACTTTGGCATAGTGCAAATGCATATAAAGTTTATGGTTTATTAAATAATTCCCTTAGCAACTTTTCTTTTCTTTCCAAACGAGCTTCCTTGGCTCGTTCTGCCTTATCTACTTTTTTTAATTTGTCTGCTGTGTAACTTCTTAAAATTTCAATTTTTTCGGCAGCCTTTCTCTCCTTCATTAAATAATATTTTTCTTTTGAACTCAATCTGTTTTTTTTTGTTAGAGTTAGAAGCTGCTGGGCTGGATGTTGATATGCTTGATTCTATTAAGGAAAACAGAAGAATTTGTTAACACACATACAACACACATTTATGTTCGAAGCTGTTACCTGGTCGTGGACAAATAATGTTTTGTATTGCAGACTCTTCAATTTGATTTCCAATCTGGGAGTTGGAAGCTGAAGCCAGCACGGCTGATGTTGTTGCGATTGATTCTATAAAAGAAAAAAAGCATTTGATTACACACATAATGTTCAATATGGTTCAAGTTGCTACCTGGTCGTGGAATACTATTTCTTGGCGTTAACAGCCCTTCGGTTGCCGTTGCTTGCTCCCATACAGTTATGGTGTGGCTGTTTTGCATTATAGGCTGCGAACCAAAAATTTCCTCCATCTGTTCTGCAATAGGAGCTTTTATAAAACATTCTCCAGTTCTTTTGTTGTGGTCTACGCTGGATTTGTAGGCCCTCAAAAGTTTTTTTAATTTTGTTTTGAGCATTTCTTCGGTTGTCGGTTGAGTCTGCAAAAAACATTAGAAATGAATATTTATATATAAATAACAAGTCACATCAAATTTAAAGATTAATATCTACCAAAACTCCAAGCGCAGTAAGTTCTTCCAAAACATTACTCATGGCGAACTTTTTGAGTCTGGCACTCTCAAACTCAAAACGCCTCTTTCCATAAGCATCCAGGAACGCTTTTGTCTCGTCTGTAGTCCAGATTCTTCTACTCTGAACGTCGAACTTGTCGAGTTGTAGAAGCTGAGTAGGGTCAATGATTCTCGAGAATTTTCTCCAGATGAGTCCCGAAACTAAAGGACGTTCTTATCCCTCTACCTTTCCCAAAATCATCATCCATTCCCACATAAACAAGGCATACCAGCCAACGTTTATGTCACCAACTCCCATCCCACCTCCCACGTTGTAATGGCGAAAAAGCTAGACAGCGCTCCTATCTCCTATGCTCCTTCTCACTCTAGGTAAATTAGCTGAATTGCTGTTACCGAATCCCAATCTTTTCCTCCCATATCAGAATGATGAATTAACATCAACTGATTCCTAACCCTATCTCTTCCTTCCCTACCACCTCTTATCTTTATTGGGCTGGATCTAAGGTGTTAAACGACCCGTGCCGATGATCAGCCTGGCTGGGGGCCCAATTCAAAAATAGCCCAGTCTCTAACGGAGTATCCGGATACCTGGCGACCTCCGGATTAACTAGCCTTATCTGTACATGCGAATCTCTGTGCAGACGGACCTCTTTTCTTCGCAACTCGTGGGATTAAAATGGAAAAAACAAAAAACAAAAATTTAAAGGATGATGAGACCGGTATCTCTTCAGGACCGGGCGGCAATTTGGCGTCAAAGCCTGTTGCCGTATCTCTTGCGGCCAGCACAGAGAAGGGAGTAGTGGCTAACCATGGACCCTCCTCTGCAGCTGGCAGCAACGAGGATAGGAAGGTAGTGATACCTAATTTCAGTAGTGGCAGGGTTGTGAAAAATGGCCCTACCACTACTAATGAGAGAAAGGGGAAACTCTCGAAAAGCCAATATAGGCAAAGGCGGCAAGCGGCGAAAATCCTGAAGGCCTCTGGTGCATCATCGGGGGCTGAAAGGACACCGCAGCAAACCGCTAGCGTCGAATGGGCAAAAAGCATACTTGCTACAACTAAGACCAGTAAGGACTCTACGTCCAAACGAGAAAGGTCTCTCGAGGGGGCCGTACCGACACCAAAACGGCCTCGGGTGCACAACACCAGCACTCCCCTCAATCCCATCAAGAAAGCCAGTTTCAGTGACGTCGCGAAGGGCAAAGTCGTGGTTGCGGTCATTGACAGGAGTGATGATGATGGAACAATATCGGCTGATCGTTGGCAGTTGGTCAAGGTTAAGCTCTCGGGTGGCTTTTTAAGCATTTTAAGGGAGCTTCCAGGACCACTTCCTTCCATAAGCGATGGGGGTTGGCATCAAGGCCACGTAAAACTCATGGTTTGTGGCGATCAGAGGTCTTGTGAAATGTATAAGCTCGCTGTCAGCCGGTTAGGTGAAGTTTGGCCAGGTGCGAAGCTCGAGGTAGTCGCTAAGGAAGACATTCCTAGCAGACCTAGAGCCCGCATTTGGATCCCAATGGAACCTGCCGGTATCGATGAAATTCTCGACATGATCAGAGTTTGCAACCCGTCCCTTCCGACGCACAACTGGAAGATAGCCAAGCTAGAGGAGGTAAAGAATCTTTATAGGAGCGCCATTTTGGTACTCAATAAGGAATCTTTGGCTCCTCTAGCCATAAACGAGGGCTCGATAAACTATGGCTTCGAAACCATTAAAATTCGAGTCTATAAAAAAGATGAGGTTAACGCGGAAAGCGGGCCTCCAAAAACAACCGAGGGTGAACTAGCGGTTGGTGGGCCTGGGACATCGTCTTCTCTCTTAACTGAAGGTGACGATGCACCAATGCCCTCTCCAATAGCGACCCCACCCTCTACAAAAGTCGTAGACAGTCCATCCTTAATGGAGACTGAGGACGACCTCAACATGATCCTTTTGAGTGAGGACGAACTCTTGGGTTCATCCTCAGACTCAGAGGATCAGAACAAAACCGTGGTGGAGGTTGATCTGCCTAATTGTAGCCAAAATGCTGCAGTTAGTACAGATTAATCTCCAGCACTCCGTAAAGGCCTCGGCCTCACTTCTTCTCCGGCTGGCAAGAAACGGGGAAGACATTGTCCTGATCCAAGAGCCATGGATTGTGAGATCCGTTGTTCGAGGACTCAGGACTCCTGGGTACTACACACTGTGTGTGACAGATAAAGGTGAACCTAGATCTTGCATACTAGTGAAACGTAGCATTAATGTATTTTTACTCCATCATTTCAGTGACAAAGATACCACCGTAGCTAGGCTGGAAACAACCAAAGGAAGTTTCTGGCTAGTGTCGGCGTATCTTGGCCATGACCACCTTGGCCCTCTCCCTGGAAAAACCCTGGAGAAAGTCGTCGCTGAAGCGGAAAGGCAAAGGATCCGCCTAATTATTGGGAGCGATGCTAACGCTCATCATACGGTATGGGGAAGTACCAATATCAACGACAGAGGTGAGTCTCTTTTTGATTATATTCTTGGTACTAACCTCTTAGTAAGTAATGTTGGAAATGAACCAACCTTCATAACTAAAACTCGACAAGAAGTCTTAGACATAACTCTTGTCTCAGATACTATACACCATATGATCTTGGACTGGAAAGTATCCAAAGAACACTCGTTCTCTGATCATAGATATATCCAGTTCAATATCAATGTGGATGATAACCCGAGTCCATTGACTTTTCGAAATTATCGGAAAACTGATTGGACTTCATACAGGAACTCATTACAGAGTTTACTAAAACCTGGACTATCTTGTCCTTCCTCTAACGCTAATGAACTTGACAACAAAGTCAATGAACTTACCTCAGCTATGAACAGATCGCTAGAAATTGCTTGTCCACTTATACACATAAGAGGAAAGAGGAAACCACAATGGTGGGCCTCAGAGCTTGACTCGCTCAGGAAAGAATGCAGGAAACTTTTCAACCGAGCCAAAGCCGCAAGACTAGCCTCTCACTGGGATTCTTACAAAGAATCCCTAAGAATTTACAAGAAGGCACTAAGGAAATCTAAACGATCTTCTTGGAGATCCTTCTGTGGCACGATAGAAGAAACTTCTGAAGCCTCTAGGTTACGGAAAATTCTTTCAACTAATCCAGCGATGCCAAGCTGCTTGAAAAATGCAGACGGCTCCTGGACAAATTCAAGTAATGAATCGCTGAACTTACTACTGGATACTCATTTTCCTGGAAGTTCTCTTACCGAGACTTGCAACGGTTATATACGTTCAAGTCCCAATACAACATATCCACAAGGTCTGATCACAAGGGACAAGCTACAATGGGCTCTCAACAGCTTCAAACCATTTAAATCTGCAGGACCAGATGGAATAATACCAGCCGAGCTACAAAAGACTTCTGACATAATTGCACCAATCCTTGAGGCAATTTTTACCAGCTGTCTTTACCTGGTCCATGTTCCCTCGGCATGGCGAGAAGTTAAAGTTGTTTTTATACCCAAGGCAGGTAAATGCTCGCAAGTTAATCCTAAAGATCTACGACCTATAAGTCTATCATCATTCCTTCTTAAGACCTTGGAAAGATTGATTGATATCCATTTAAGGGCAAGTATTGATACAAGACTTCTGTCTTCGTCTCAACATGCCTACTGTAAAGGTAAATCGGTGGAAACAGCGTTACACACCTTAGTACGCACCGTCGAATATTCCCTCCATCATAAAGAGTTCACTATGGTTGCTTTCCTTGACATCGAAGGTGCCTTTAACAACGTGGACACATCTGCAATCACATCTGCACTAACATCTCTAAATGTAGAGAGTTCGCTTCGGGAGTTAATTCATTTAATGCTTACTAGCAGGATAATTAACTCAAAACTGGGCAACTCTTCTGGCAGACGATTCGTTAGTAGAGGGACACCGCAAGGTGGTGTTCTATCCCCTCTCCTCTGGAACCTAGTGGTGAATGAAATCCTAACTGGTCTGGATGCGGAGGGTTTCAGAGTGATAGCATATGCGGACGACGTTGCTATAGCAGTTTCAGGAAAGCATCTTAACACGTTAAAAGAACTCATACAAAATGCCTTAGATAGACTAATACTTTGGGCTGATCGGTGTGGACTGGGTGTTAACCCACACAAAACCGATTTGGTCTTATTTTCGAGGAGATACAAAATTCCATTTGTCAACCCTCCCCATATTAAAGGAATCCAATTAAAATTCTCAGACGAGGCTAAATACCTGGGTCTTGTCTTAGATAAAAAACTAAATTGGAAACGCAACGTAGAGGAAAGAGTCAAAAAAGCTACTGTAGCTCTCTTTTCTTGCAAAAAAGCCATCGGTAATAAATGGGGCTTGCAACCCAGAATCACGCATTGGCCATACACATCGGTAATCAGACCGATTTTAATGTACGGTGTGGCAGTATGGTGGACTGCTTTAGAAAAAGGTATAAACCGAGATAAAGTAAATAAAGTCCAACGTTCAGCTTGCCTATGTATAAGTGGATCGCTTCGCACGACCCCATCTGCGGCACTGGACACCTTACTCTACCTAACACCTCTTGACATCTTTAGCAAACAAATAGCTGCAAGTTCTGCTATTCGCCTCAAAGCTTCGTCGCAGTGGACTAACAACAACATTGGCCACTCCGTTATTCTTAGTTATTTAGAATCAATCCCAAAGCACACAGACTACACCACCCCCCAACTACAATTCGACAGAAATTTCCAGATTTCTATACCTCCCAGATCTTTTTGGGAGGATAGGACATTCCTGGAAGACGAGTCAATCCACTTCTATACAGATGGATCAAAAACAAAAGAAGGGGTTGGTGGAGGTGTGTACTCTGAACGACTGAAATTAAGTCTCTCATTCCGCCTTCCCAATCATTGTAGCGTGTTCCAGGCGGAACTTTTGGCGATAAAAGAAGTCTTGTCCTGGCTTAAGGAAAACGTGATATCGACATCTGATATCCGTATTTTCTCAGATAGTCAGGCCGCTATTAAATCTCTGGATTCTGTCTCTACAAACTCTATAACAGTCCAGAACTGTCGATCATCTCTAATGGAGATGGCACAACAGTTTAATATTCACCTTTGCTGGGTGCCGGGCCATAGAGACATTCCAGGTAACTGTAAGGCAGATGAACTCGCCAGGAACGGTACAGTACAGCCCATTCTACCACGTTTGGCACGTACTGGCATACCAATCGCTACTTGTAAACTGTTGCTAATGCAAGACGCTGCGAGGAGGGCAGGCACCAGGTGGAACAACATCACCACGTGTCAAGTCACAAAAAACATCTGGCCAACACTGGATTTAAAACGTTCAAGGTGCTTGCTCTCTCTAAGCAGATCGCATATAAGCTCGATAATAGGTGTCATAACCGGACACTGTCTAATAGGAAAGCACGCCATGAGATTAGGCGTATTCTCAAATGACTTCTGCAGAAGCTGTATGGACGAGGAAGAGGAAGAAACAGTTCTTCATCTTCTCTGCACATGCCCTGCTCTGGCTCGAAAACGCAAGAATTACCTAGGAGAATTCTTCTTTAACGATCTAAACGATCTAAATCATATCGGCATAAGCAGCCTCTCACGTTTCGTAAGAGACTCAAACTGGTTCCATTGAGCTTAGGAAGAAACCTCAAGATTCATGTGGTATCACAATGGGCCATCAAACTGGCCTAAGTGTGTCCGTTTCCATCTTGGACAGCCACTTCAACCTAACCTAACCTAACCGTAGTCCAGATTCGTTTTGACCTATTAATAAAATTGAACTTGATAAATGTGACACTAAAATAATTTAATTTAGAGATTACTTACGATTTATTTGTATTTTCTTCCATTTGTGCTGCAGCTTTCTCGATTTTATTTATATTTTTTGGCATTTAAAGCAGGGTTGCCCATAAAACATTTTGCTCAATGATTTTTTTTGTTCCTTTTTTTTTGGGGAAAATAATGCCCATAAATTATGTCAAATATACATTTTTTTGGACTTAATTATTTGAATTTAACCAATTAATATCTAGTTTTGTTAAAATATCTAATTATATACCAAATAAATAAATATAAAGCTTCTCGCTTTCTATTTAAAAAAATATTTTATTTCAGTCAAATGGAAATGTTTATATGGCAATACAGGTTTTATTTAATTTGTTTGCCATGATACCAACATTTACATGTGAAATCACAATGATAAAGCGCTCCTTGTTGTGAAAAAAAGAATTAAATTTTGGATCTCAAATTGAGATCCAAACACAAAGCAAGATCTTGGGTTGTTGTTGTAATGCCTGTAAATCCAAGATCCGGATCAGATCATGGTGATAATAAAACGCGGCTATTGTTGTATTTTGCGATTCTCGTCATTTATTTCAACATATAATGCTTTCTCATTTTTTCTCACACAATTCGCTTAATAGAAAGAGAAAAGGGGTTTTATTTTTACAGGGTTGTGAAGAGAACTCTATTTTAACAAAAATATCCCTGAAATTTCCCATTTCAAGCTTGGTGAAACTGAAAAAATTTAAAGGCCTGATAAAATTTAAAAAGCTTTTAGATAAAAGTGCTTTTAGTGTTTGTTTATGAAATCGGACATAACAATCCTGTTGGTTCGAAAGATTTTGTTTCTTTTTCTATTGTTGTTTGGCTTGGAAGTTGTAGATTGAAATATTGTTTGTTATTTTTTACTTCAAAAATGGAGCCCCTTCGCTTTTATGGACATTCTACACTTGTAAACCCCATTCCTGGGGATGGATCTAAAAGCGACGATGAATTGGCGGCAGATTCTGATATGGAATTGGGCACTCAAGAAATTCTTCATAACCAAAGCGGTGACCTAACTGTGGATGAAACTGACGAGGAGTCTGAATCAGAGAATGCACCCAATATAGCAACGGCATCGAAAGCAAAAATTAAAAAAACGAAGCAAAAAGTTTCTTGAAAAAAGGGTCATCTTCCTGCTTACGATGAAGAACAATTTAAATTTACAGGATCTATCGAACTCCCAGAATATGTAAAAAGACTAAAGGCACCATCAGATTTTTTTAGTTTTTTTTTTTATCGATGATTTGATGAATTTAATTGTAGAGGAGTCAAATAAAAAAGCTCTTCAGGACAATATAAACAAGCCGGCGAATATATCAAAAAGCGAGATGGAGCAGTTCATTGGGATGGTGATATACATGTCTTGTTGTCAACTACCGGCTGCGAGGCATTATTGGAATAAGTCTGTTGGACAATCCTTTATTTTTGAAACTATGACATGCAACAGGTGGGAAACAATCAAAAGATTCCTTCATTTCAATGACAATACCAATTTTAAACAATATGGGACAGAAGGATACGACAAACTCTTCAAAGTAAGACCACTCTTAGAGAAAATAAGGGAGCGGTTACTGCTGATTCCAAAAGTTCAAAGGAGTTCCTCGCCGTAGATGAGCAAATAATACCCACTAAGTGTCGGCATGAACTAAAACAATATAACCCAGCCAAACCTCACAAATGGGGTTACAAGGTCCAAGTGCTAAGTGGAATGTCTGGTTTCAGTTACGATTTTGAAATTTTTGCAGGAGAACAGAGCAATAAAATTCCTGACGGCTCACCTGATTTGGGCGTGAGTGGGAATGTTGTTACAAGACTTGCATCGACAGTGGAAAAAAATGTGAACCACAAAATATTTTTTGACAATTGGTACAATAGCCCGAATTTGCAGGTTCATTTGTTCAAAAATGGGCTCTTACCACTGGGTACCGTAAGGCTCAACAGAGTTCCAAATTCAAGAATGCCGACTGAGGAGCTGAAAAAAGGGGGGCGTGGAAGCATGGTTGAAAAAGTGGCCACAATTGATGGAGTTAAATTAAGTCTGGTTTCCTGGTTTGACAGCAAAGTCGTCACCATGATGTCGCCGTATGTTGGTAGCAATCCAGTAGTAGAAAAATGCCGTTATTTCAGAAAGAATAAGCAGTACCAAAATATTTCTGCTCCTAAATCTGTCGAGGTATACAACAAGTATATGGGCGGCGTCGATTTGTTGGATTCAATGCTTGGATTATACCGTATTCCTTTGCGATCCAAAAAGTGGTACAAAAGAATATTTTTTCATATGATAGACTTATGTACAGTGAACGCGTGGATTATTTGGCGTCGTGAGAACGACTTCCACTTACCGTTATTTGATTTTAAACTTGCTGTTGCGGAGCACTTATGCAAGGCTGATAAGCTAGCTTTGAAAAGACGCGGCCGACCTAGAAATGTACTTACTCCTGGAACTCCTGAGGCTTCTGGCTCTCCAATATTAATTAGAACTCCAACTGCCATCACAACACCGACAGTCATACCAAAAAGAAGGGCCCCTTCAAGGCATTAAGACTTCCCTCTTCCTTTAGTACGTTACGATAATCTTGGTCATTTTCCACAAATTAAAAAAAATCGCCAAATGTGCCAAAATAATTGTAATGGCCGTTCATTTACTTTTTGTCAAAAATGTAAAGTTAGTTTATGTTATAACGAAAAAAGAAATTGTTTTTCTCGGTTCCACGGCGCATAATGGGCCGTCTTTGAATTAATTCTTAATTTAAAAAAAAAAATGAATTGTTTTGTTTTGTTTTTAAATGAAAAATATTTATCTTTTGTTATTTTTTTCTTGTATTCTTTACATAAAGTGAATAAATAAAATGTGTAAGTTTTCTTACCCCTTACCCTTACTGCATACGAAGCCAAATTTGGCTTCTGTTCTTATTTTTTAAACAAATTAACTTTTTTATTTTTTTTTTATGAACGATGTTTTGAAACAACCCAAAGAACCTATGCAAAGCGTTTTTTTTTTTTCGTCCGCTAATATTAATTCATGCGGTAGAGGGTTAGAGTCGAAAATCAATTTTTATGAACTTTCAATACTTCAAATAAATTGTGTTACATACATTGTTACATAAATTGTTTCATAAAACTAAGAATAAAGTTTTTAACATCTTGAAAAATAATGAGAAAAATTGAATTGACAGTTTTTTTTACAAAAAATAAAAAAAAGTAAAAAATAACGTTACTAAATTTTGGTAAAAATTGATTTTCGACTTAAATTTCTTTTTAAAAATTTTGAGAAATTGGCTTCAAACTTATTTTAGGTTAGGTACATAAAATATTGTTTTTGACATTTAGTAATCTAATATATAAAATATTCCTGTCACAGTGTTAGTTGCCATACTCCTCCGAAACGGCTTAACCAATTTCACTGAAATTTCGCATATACATTCGGTAGGTCTGAGAATAGGTTTTTATTTTTTTTATATTCCTAAGTGCTATGGTTTAATTGCATCAACATCGTACACTGTGCAACGATCTTACGATAGTATTGTGACCCTATGTACAATGAAGCATTGATTGTTATTGAGGATCTTTGCATTATCATTGTCAACTTACCTCTCAGTCGTTTCGGTATGCACTCACCAAATCGAAATGCATCTGATTTAATATACACTGAATTGAATATTGAACTACAATACAATGCTGTAGAAATGGCAGCGATCATTGTTGCTCGTAATGTCCCACTAATGAATGAAAAACAAAGAACCATTTATGACCACATCATGCTAGCAGTTTCGGCAGGACAAGGTGGATTCTTTTTTTTGGATGCACCAGGTTGAACTGGCAAAACATTCCTTATTTCGCTAATTCTTGCTGAAATACGATCAAATAATGGTATCGAATTGGCTGTTCCATCTTCTGGCATTGCGGCAACTTTATTGGATGTAGGCAGAACAGCGCATTCAGTATTTAAACTGTCACAAAATATTCAAAATAACCCAGACGCGGTGTGCAATACACAAAACAATCGTCCATGGCCACAGTGCTGAAACAGTGTAAAATTATCATCTGGGACGAATGCACTTTGGCACACAAACATTCGCTTGAGGCGTTGAGCAGGACATTGAAAGATATAAAAAACAACGAAAGACTATTTGGCAGCACTCTGTTACTCCTTTCAGGTGATTTCAGACAAACACTTCCCGTTATTCCGCGTTCCACGTAAGCTGATGAGGTCAACGCGTGCTTTAAATCATCGCCACTGTGGCGTAATGTTGAAAAAGTACAACTGAAAGTAAATATGCGTGTTCAAATACTTGAAAATCCATCCGCTGAAACATTCTCAAAACAACTGTTAGATATAAGCGACGAAAAAGTTACTACAGATGAAACTGGATGCATGAAATTACCGGTCGATTTCTGCAAGATTATTGATTCACAAGATGCTCTCATTGACCAGATATTTCCCGATGTACACAGACAATATACAAATCATGAGTGGCCGGCAGAAAGAGCAATTTTAGCAGCAAAAGATGTGGATGTCAACGAATTAAATCTCAAGATACAACATTTGTTACCAGGAGACTTGGGATCATTCAAATCTATTGATACAGTTTGTGATATTACCGAAGCTGTAAATTATTAAAACGAGTTTTTGAACTCATTGGATTTACCAGGCATGCCACCGCATAATTTACAACTGAAGGTTGGATCTCCGGTAATTTTGCTTCGTAATTTGAACCCACCACGGTTAGCAAACGGCACGCGATTAGTAATTAAAAAATTAATGAAAAATGTTATCGAAGCCATAATTCTTGATGGAAAATTCCGAGGTGAAAATATATTATTACCGCGAATCCAGCTATTATACCCACAGATTTGCTAATTCAATTCAAACACCTTCAATTTCCAATTAGATTGGCATTTGCAATAACTATCAATAAGTCTCAAGGCTAAACGATGTCTGTCTGCGGCTTAGATTTGAGAACTCCATGTTTTTCACACGGACAATTATACGTGGCGTGCTTTCGAGTTGGCAAACCATCCAGTTTGTTTGTATTGGGGAAAGATGAGATCACAAAAAAATATTGTACACTCTGTTGCATTAAGGAAATGATATTGATTTTTTGTAGTATTGTCACAATTAGCGATATGTTTATAATTTTAAAGAATTAATATTAATAAATTAAAAAAAATTGTTTGGTGATTTGTTATTTTAATATTTTGTCACCGTTTACAATGAGTGCTCTATACCTCTCCCACTTATATACCACATCCTTACACACTTACAATAAGTTATTTTTTTCTAGCAAAATATTCTCTAGAAATTATTTAGATGTTAAAACAACGTTTGTCGGGTCAGCTAGTTTTTTTTTATAAAAATACAACAACAAACAAAATCTACAAAAAATAGTACGCAAAATTGGTAAAAATTGATATTCGATTCTCGACATCTAGTGATTAAATAAACGTATTGTCTTCAAAATGATTTCATTCTGGGCTAAATTTTGTTGTTAATGTAAGATATTGTTCTTAGAAGAATCATATCTGTATTTGTTTCTCTAAGAAATAAAAACTTTCAAGAAATGCTACTAAAATTGGTAAAAATTGAATTTAGGCTAAAAATTTCGTTAACAAAAATAGATTTTGAAATCAAACTATTTATCATACGCAAAATATTGTTGGTAATTTTTAACTTCCCACAGGAAGTTATTGTAATGGGTCCTATTTGTCAAATTGAAAATTTTGACATTTCTCGACGTTTCAAGGTACCTAGAGTCGAAATAAAAGATTTTTAGAAAGATGTCTGTGCGTGCGTGTGTACGTACGTTCGCGACGTTTTTTTCGTCGTCCATAGCTCAAGAACCAGAAGAGATATCGACTTCAAATTTTGTTATACAGATAATAAGACAGAAAGATGTAGAAAGGGCTCTCAAGAAAATTGCGTGGGTAGTTTTTTTACCATAGCAGTTTAAAAAAAAGGTGACAATTTTGGTAAACCCTAAATATCTCATGAACCAATGACGCTAGAGACTTGAATTAAATTTTATATCATAGATTGTAACGTTATACAAAACAATTATATTTTTGAAAAAAAATTTAATTATCGTTTTTTTTATAAATCAAAAAAAGTGAAAAAAAATTTGTCACCTCGAAAATTTTACGACTTAAATATGATTTCATCTCCAAAACAATTTTGTGCAACGAAGAATAATGTTTTTGACATCTGATAAAATTTTGGGAAAAATCTAATTGACAGTTTTTTATAAAAAATAAAAACCTAAAAAAAAATTAATAAAAGTTGGTAAAAATTGAATTTCGACTCAAATATCTTTTTAAAAACTTGAGATTAAGACTTCAAACTTATTTTATCTAATAAGAAATATTGTTTTCAACATTCTGAAAAATGTTGAGAAAAATGAAATTGACAGTTTTTTTTTACAAAAAATAAAAACTAAAAAAAAATTAATAAAAGTTGGTAAAAATTGATTTTCGACTCAAACATCTTTTCAAAACATTGAGATATTCGCTTTAAACTACATTTACCTTTGAAAAAATATTGTTGTCAACATTCAGTAAAATTTTGAAAAAAATCGAATTGACAGTTTTTTTTACAAAAAATTAAAAACCGAAAAAAAAAATTTACAAAAATTGTTAAAAATTGATTTTTGACTCAAATATCATTTCAAAAATTTGAGATAATGGCTTCTTACTAATTTTAACTTATAAGAAATATTGTTTGCAACAATAGTGTTGCGTTAAAATTGAACGCAACAAGTCTTTTCCACAATAAACTTTAATTTTATTAAAATGATGCATTTTTGCATCCACTTGGGTTGTTTACTTTGTTCGTTTTGACAAATGTCACACCCTTCTACACGAGGATGAGAGAGAGCGGGACGGCCATAGTCCTTCTGACCATGGTTCTCTCTGTCATTTTCGTGAGGGAAAAAAAATACCAAGTTTCGTTTCAGGATACAATTGATGGGATGGTTTCCATAGAAGTGAAACCAAACCAGACGGACGGTCTGGTGAATCGATGCGTAAAGTTGCATGGGAAGTTACTCCAAATGGAGAATGGCCTAAGGCCCAACGTAAAACTTTAACAATGTTAATATCTATAATTTGTATTAATTATATTTTGTTTAGTAATTTTGTTTAAACTATTTAATAGTAATTAATATTGTTCTCAATTGAATGTAGATATGTAACTTAAACTATGTTAACGGACGCATGGACTCTTAAGTCTCCGACAACTTAGTTCAGGACAAGTCCTTTTTCAAGTTTCGTTACAGATCTCGAACACAATAATTGTTTTCCTTCCTTTTCTTTTGTGGTAGAGTTTATTGAAAAGTCTTACAAAGAAGTATGTTTTTCGCGATTTTTTTTTATGTTTCTCAACTTTTGTCCGTATCGAGGTGGAAAATGGGGATGGCTGAATGCAGCTTCTGGAATCGTCGTGACCTGGAAGTGAATCCAGCGGGCGGCGAATTCCAGAATGACTTGCATTTAGCTGTGAGAGTAGAGCGAGTAAGCGGGATCGCGAGAATCTCATCACAAGTTGATATCAACAAGCCGATCTCCGATTGGCTGTTGATGATGTGAATTGAGATCCGCCACTCCAGATTGGCTGAAAGCTCAAAATGGCGGGAGTTAGGAAGGATGAGACTTGTCAGATCGAAGAATCTGGAAGTCAATTCTTTTCGAATAGTCGAAGCGTAGAGAAGTGATAAGAGTGACAGAAGTTGAGATATAGAAGAAGGAAAGCGAAAAAGATAAGAAGTTGAAAAAAAAAAGGTTAACGAGGTTGTAAAAGGAAAAAAAAGTGAGAAAATTAAAGGAAGGAAAAATAAGAAGTGTTCAGATTGGTAGCGAAAAAAAAAAAAGATAAGTAAAATTTGTTTGATTACGTTTATATATTTTCTTGTGAATCCCTTTATTTGGTGGGAATATAGACCTTAACGGTCCAGCGTCCGATTTTCTATATCCTTTAAAATAATTATACTTTACGAAAAGATCCTGAGTTTTCATCCTACATAGTAAGGTTTCTCAGGCATTTTCAAATAAAACACAAAATTAACTTTTGATAAAATTATATTTGTTGTGTTTCTTTTATGATTGGTTTTTCTTTTCCTTTGTTCTCGTTGTTTCTTTAGAAGGTTTGCAATTTCCTTTTTTTTTAATTTCAGAAAAAAATTGCTGGCGCCCTTTTCTTACTATACGTAAGAACGCCCCTGTGGCAATCTCAATTAAAATATATTTTTCTGATATCAAAGTGATATCAAAATAAATCGCGAGCAACTTAATTAATCGACCCTTCGATTAATTAAATTGTGCATTGAACCCACCCCTTACTGAGCTGTTGTGGTGGCAGCACTTAACCTGCTGCGTGTTGCAATTTTTCTCCGTTCGCTTCGTCGCCGCTGTTCTCTGACAGATCGGCAAATTCGTGCACATTGCATTTCCGATATCGCGGCTGAAATTTTATTAAGTGTTTTCTTTTCGTTGTTTTTTTTTATTTCTTTTAATTTCATTTTTGATTTCGTTTTTTTTTTAAATTTGATCCTATCAAAAAAAAAATAATTACCGGCTAGGAAAATTGCAACAAATTGTCGCCCATAACGTGGGGCCTGCGAAAGAAAAATTAACTTGTTGTTTTGGAACTCATGTGCTGTGCTTTGGTGTCTGTTTTTTTCTTTAGCTAAGTTTTGTGATTTTTTTTGTTCTTTTGTTTTATCATTGAAAGCTTTACTAATTCTTTTTGTTTTTATATAGGATATTTTGTGAAGTGGAATAAAGGAAAAATCTTGTGACGGGAAGTTGAAACAGCGGTTGGATTTCTCAAAAATTAACCCCATTTGGTTGAAGGTTTTCGGTATTAAATTGAGATATCTGTGAAGTGGAATAAAGGAAAAATCTTGTGACGGGAAGTTAAAACAGCGGTGGGAATTCTCCATTAACCCCATTTGGTTGAAGGTTTTCGGTATTTAATTGAGTGAGTGTTTTTTTCTTTATTTTTTGTATTTTCTTTGATAAATTTTGAAAAATTAATTTGATTAAGCATATAATATATAGACATATACATATATACATATATAGTTATACTGACGAGTGATAGTAGAGATTTGGGGTTGATCTTGAAGGTGACCTTTTGATCTCTTCGATATACATATCTATATATATATCCATAATAAATATATTCAATTCTCATAATTTTGGCGGTAATAATTTCAAGTTTTCTTTATTGACGGTTCTTTCTTTTTCGTGCGGTTTTGAGTTTGATTTAATTTTGATATAATTTTTATTGGTGTTACCATAGTAATTTTTTTTGTTTTCCTAAAATTTATTTTAAATAATTTTAGCTTCCATATAGATTTTCTTTTAGTTTTTTAAATTTATTTGATTTCTTTGGCTTTCTTTACTGGGGTTACCATTTCAACTTTTGTTTCGTTTTCTTAAAATTAATTTTAAAATAATTTTTGCGGGTATTACCATATTGATTTTTTTTGTAGGTTTTCTTAAAATTTATTTGATTCTTATTGGTGTTACCATACTAATTTTTTTTGTTTTCCTAAAATTTATTTTAAATAATTTTAGCTTTCATATTGATTTTCTTTTAGTTTTTTTTTAAATTTATTTGATTTGTTTTGCTTTCTTTACTGGGGATACCATTTTAACTTTTGTTCCGTTTTCTTAAAATTAATTTTAAAAATAATTTTTGCGGGTATTACCATATTGGTTTCTTTTGTAGGTTTTCTTAAAATTATTTGATTTTTATTGGTGTTACCATAGGTATTAAATTTTATTTCGCTTTTTTTAAATTGATTTTAAAATAATTTTTGCGGGTATTACCATCTTGTTTTTTTTGTAGGTTTTCTTAAAATTTATTTTTACTGGGGTTAACATATTGTTTTTTCTTGGTGTTCTTAGGTGATTTTTTTTTTTATTGGTGTGACCATTAAAATTCTTTTTTTTATTGTTCAAAATTAATTTGAATACTACTTTTTTTCTGGTGTTACCATACTTTTTTATTGCTAATTTTTTTTTCTGATATTGGATTTAGTTGAGGTTGAGAATTAGAGGTTCTCCTTAAGTTTTTGTTAGTATTGATCGTTCTAACTTTTTTTTTATATTTTAATTGGGCATAGTTGTCATCGTTGGTTGATTCAGTTCTACGGTGGTTTTGGTTTTCAACGGGTTTAAATAAAATTTTGTTGTAGTTTTCTCTTGGGAATACTTGTCTTTGGTCAGGATGGATATAAATAGGCTTTCCAAAGAAGAACTTGTTTATGAGTTGCGGGCTAGAGGCCTGAAGGAAGGAACTAAGGTCGATGAAATGAGGATGACGCTTAGGGCAAGTCGTTTGTTGGAAAGAACAGGGTCAATTTCTGCGGATAGTCCTCACTATCCGTATTCTTTTGAGGAGGATGCTAATGCGGTAAAGGCAAAAATTTTGGAAATTAAGGAACTTTTGAAAGTTCCGCCTAAGAATCCGAAGTCTTCGGAGTATCTTAAGGTTTTGACCAAAATTGAATGGGCTTTAGGTAGGATATCGAGGGCTAGGGCTGAGTCGTCAGAGGAAGTCAATGAGGTTGCTGATTTGAAGGGTGAAATTTTAATTTTAATGGCGAAATTGTCAACAGAAGAGGAGGTGATAGAACCTCAAGAAAAAACACGATCATCAATGTCGACAGCAGACTTGGGTGCGTTACCAGCTGCAACGGTCGGCCAACGTGCGAGCTCTAGTGGGTTCCAACTACAGGGTGATATACCCTGTGACCGGTTCCCCGAGCGACTGGACAAATGGAACGTGAAGTTCACAGGTGAGCATTGCGGCTCATCGGTGAACTCTTTCATCGAAAGAGTAGAGGAAATGAGGGAAGCACGCGGAGTTTCGGAAGCTAGGGTTTTCACATCAGCGGTGGACTTATTTGGTGGGAAGGCACTTTTATGGTTTAGGTCGATTAGGGACACTATTTCTACTTGGAAAGAGTTGGTTAGGGAGTTGAAGTTGGAGTTTTTGCCCTCCAACTACGATGATCTTTTACTGGATGAGGTTAGGCGTCGTACCCAAGGTCGTGATGAGTCGATAGGAATGTATATCGCTCTCATGCAGACCTTGTTCAAGCGTTTTACGGAGCCTCTAAGTGAGAATAGAAAATTATCTATTCTCATGAAGAACATAACGCCTTTCTATCAGACTCAGTTAGGATTGGCTGATATCAAATCAGTCAATGAGCTGGTAGCTTTAGGCAGAAGGCTGGAGACGATTCGAACTAATGTCGAGTCGTTTGTCCCTCCTCCTTCAGGTCGCAATAGGCAAACCTTGGAACCTGATGTGGCATATGTTGGACCCATTCAGGCGGCAACGGTGGCAGTTAATCCTTTTTCTAAACCTAGTAGGGCTCTTCGTTGTTTTAAGTGTAATAAAGAAGGTCATCTTGCGAATACTTGTTCCGCTCCTAGGCGCTGTTATGGCTGTGGGGCAGAAAATACGATCAAGCGAAACTGTGGACGCTGCTCGTCGGGAAACGGGCAACGGTCTCTTGGACCAGCAGGGCAAGAGCGCCGGCGTCAAAATTAGGGAGGTTGCCTGCTGACAACCAGCTGGCAAATCGAATTCAATTAGGTTTCACATTAGAGACAAGTGGGGGCGACAGTCGTCCTTACTTGAGTGTAAATATTTATGGCTTTAGGTTTTTAGGACTTTTAGATTCAGGAGCTTCTAGGACTATCATATGTAGGGACGTTTGGAAGGTCCTTAAGGACTTAGGGTTAAGTTTAGGGACAACTGATATAAATCAAGTACATCTTGCAGATGGGACGGGTGTAGGAGTTTTAGGAGTAGTCAATCTGCCAATAGTTGTTAAGGATAGGTCAGTTCTAATAGAGTGTTTAGTCATACCTTCGCTTCCCCATACGTTGATATTAGGTGCAGACTTTTGGGCACTCTCGGGAATAGTCCCGGATCTTAGGTCACGTATGTGGAACTTCTCGAGCCAGGTAGAATTAGCTACAATTGGAACGACTTGTATTGTGGAAGAGTCGGATTTGATTGAGGAGCAGAAGATTAGGTTAAACACACTAATTGAGGATCTATTCAAAAACATGCCAGAAGGACTAGGAGTTACTAGTAGAGTAGAACATGTCATTAGGACAACTTCAGATCCCATCAAGCAGAGGTATTATCCGGTTTCGCCTGCGATGCAGGCACACATAGATAAATCTCTTAAGGAGATGTTAGACGAGGATGTGATTGAGAAATCAAATAGCCCTTGGGCTTCTCCCATAGTTTTGATTAGGAAGAAGGATGATGCCTTTAGGTTCTGTGTAGATTATAGGAAATTAAATCAGGTTACAGAGAGGGACGCTTATCCGCTTCCATTGATTTCAGCAATTTTGGATAAGCTTAGGAATGCTAGGTTTCTTACTTCGCTTGACATTAAGTCAGCTTATTGGCAAATCCCTATGGCCGAAGATTCTCGAAAGTTTACAGCTTTCACGGTCCCAGGTAGGGGTTTGTTTCAGTTCAAACGGATGCCTTTTGGGTTGCACAACGCCCCTGCAACTTGGCAAAGGTTCATCGACAGTGTTTTAGGACCAGAGTTGGAGCCATTCGTTTTCGTGTATCTCGATGATATTATTATTGTCACGGATACATTCGATAAACATTTAGAAATTCTTAACGAAGTTTTAAAGAGAATATGTGGAGCAGGATTAAAAGTAGGTAGGGATAAATGTAACTTTTGTAGGCCATCCCTTAGATTTTTAGGTTATGTCGTCGATAGGAACGGGTTACATGTTGACCCAGAAAAGGTAGAAAGTATGGTTAGGATTCCTGCACCTAAAAATGTTAAAGAGGTTAGGAGTTTTGTAGGGACTGTTTCGTGGTACAGACGCTTCGTACCAAACTTTGCAACTATTGTTAGGCCTTTAACCGATTTGCTGAAAAAAAGCAAAAAGTTTTTATGGACTCAAGAATGTGAAGACTCATTTAGGAAAGCGAAAGAATATTTAATCACGGCTCCAATTTTAACTTGTCCCGATTTCAATCTTCCATTCGTTGTCCAAACTGATGCGTCGGATTACGGTATCGGGGCCGTACTTACCCAAACTTTTGAGGACGGTGAAAAGGTCATTTGCTATTTGAGTAGGTCTTTAAACAGGAGTGAAAGGAATTATTCAACTACCGAGAAGGAATGTTTAGGAGTCTTGTGGGCGGTTGAGAAGTTGAGACCGTATCTCGAGGGTGTTAGGTTTACGGTGATTACAGATCATTACTCACTAGTATGGTTGAGTAATCTCAAGGATCCACAAGGAAGATTAGCACGCTGGGCAGTGCGGCTTCAGCAGTTCGATTTTAAGATAGTTCATCGCAAGGGAAAAGATCATGTCGTTCCCGACATGTTATCTCGAGGAGTGCCAGTAGTGGCTGGTATCTCGGATGAGGATTTAGACCCTTGGGTAGTAAAAATGATCTCAGCAGTTGAGTTAAATCCGTTAGATTATCCAAATTGGAGAGTAGAGTGTGGTAGATTATTCAAGTTTGTCAAATCGACACATGTAGTAGTGCATGAAAGTAATGAGGAATGGAAGTTAGTAGTAGGGAAGAAGGATAGGTTAAATATTTTGAAGGAATGTCATGATAGTCCATTAGCAGGGCATATGGGGGTAAGAAAAACATTTGCTAGAGTAGGGGCTAAATATTATTGGCCAAAAATGAGGAAGGATGTAACAAATTATGTTAGGAATTGTAGAACCTGTCAACAAGTGAAACCAGTTAACGATAAGCCAGCCGGTCTTATGACAGAACGAATAGGAGTTTCTTCTCCGTGGGAGATGATTAGTGTAGACTTAGTAGGTCCTTTGCCAAAGTCCAATAGGGGTTATATGTATATACTTACCGTCGTAGATTATCTTACAAAATTTCCGTTATTATTTGCATTGAGGACTGCAACGGCAAAGGCAGTATGTAAGGAGTTAGAGGATAATGTGTTCTTATTATTTGGTGTTCCAAAGGTTGTCATTTGTGACAACGGTCCGCAATTTAAAAGTAGGGAACTTAGGGTACTTTGTGAGGAATACTCATCTAAAATTAGGTTTACACCACACTACCATCCTCAGGCTAACCCCGCGGAGAGAATAAATCAAATTATTAAAACTACGTTGAGAGCTTATGTTTCGGAGAATCACAGAGTTTGGGATTCTCAATTAGCTAAAGTAGCTTGTGCTATACGCACTTCTCAGCATGAGGTATTAGGAGTTTCACCGTATTATGCTAATTTCGGCAAAGAAATGTCAACCAGTGGTAGAGAGAAACCAAAACTTAGTGATCAGGATCTAGACAAGAATAATAGGATAGTATCACAAGAAAATATAGGAGAAAGGTTTAAGCAACTTAGGGCGGACATAGCTGTCAAACTTCGAACAGCGTCCAAGAAATCGGCGGAGACATACAACCTCAGGAGGAGAGATATTCAATATCTCCCAAATGATGTTGTTTGGCGTAGAAATTTCGATTTGTCAAATGCGGTAAACTACTACGCAGCTAAGTTAGCCCCAAAGTATGTCGGACCATTTAAAATCCGAAAACGCCTATCTCCTTGGACGTATGTCCTGGAAGATAATAACGGTAAAGATCGTGGCACTTGGCACACGAAAGACCTTAAACCTTTTAACTCTCTGGCAGAAAATGATTAAGTCCCTAATAAATAATTAACTTGATATTTTATTTTTTTTTTGTCCGTAATAATTCACATTCATTTCATTTCATTTTGTTTAATTTTGTTTAATGGTTGGAAATCTGCCAGAGCATGTTTAGTAATTAAAATTAACTGTAATTTTCAAGTTGTTTGTGTTATGAACAAACACCTTTTCAAGGAGGAAAGGGTGGGATTTGTTGCGTTAAAATTGAACGCAACAAGTCTTTTCCACAATAAACTTTAATTTTATTAAAATGATGCATTTTTGCATCCACTTGGGTTGTTTACTTTGTTCGTTTTGACAAATGTCACACCCTTCTACACGAGGATGAGAGAGAGCGGGACGGCCATAGTCCTTCTGACCATGGTTCTCTCTGTCATTTTCGTGAGGGAAAAAAAATACCAAGTTTCGTTTCAGGGTACAATTGATGGGATGGTTTCCATAGAAGTGAAACCAAACCAGACGGACGGTCTGGTGAATCGATGCGTAAAGTTGCATGGGAAGTTACTCCAAATGGAGAATGGCCTAAGGCCCAACGTAAAACTTTAACAATGTTAATATCTATAATTTGTATTAATTATATTTTGTTTAGTAATTTTGTTTAAACTATTTAATAGTAATTAATATTGTTCTCAATTGAATGTAGATATGTAACTTAAACTATGTTAACGGACGCATGGACTCTTAAGTCTCCGACAACTTAGTTCAGGACAAGTCCTTTTTCAAGTTTCGTTACAGATCTCGAACACAATAATTGTTTTCCTTCCTTTTCTTTTGTGGTAGAGTTTATTGAAAAGTCTTACAAAGAAGTATGTTTTTCGCGATTTTTTTTTATGTTTCTCAACTTTTGTCCGTATCGAGGTGGAAAATGGGGATGGCTGAATGCAGCTTCTGGAATCGTCGTGACCTGGAAGTGAATCCAGCGGGCGGCGAATTCCAGAATGACTTGCATTTAGCTGTGAGAGTAGAGCGAGTAAGCGGGATCGCGAGAATCTCATCACAAGTTGATATCAACAAGCCGATCTCCGATTGGCTGTTGATGATGTGAATTGAGATCCGCCACTCCAGATTGGCTGAAAGCTCAAAATGGCGGGAGTTAGGAAGGATGAGACTTGTCAGATCGAAGAATCTGGAAGTCAATTCTTT
The DNA here is from genome assembly GCA_920104205.1 of Eupeodes latifasciatus. NCBI lineage: Eukaryota > Metazoa > Arthropoda > Insecta > Diptera > Syrphidae > Eupeodes > Eupeodes latifasciatus. The sequence goes on from OV049924.1 coordinate 30,678,359, forward strand.
TCGAATAGTCGAAGCGTAGAGAAGTGATAAGAGTGACAGAAGTTGAGATATAGAAGAAGGAAAGCGAAAAAGATAAGAAGTTGAAAAAAAAAAGGTTAACGAGGTTGTAAAAGGAAAAAAAAGTGAGAAAATTAAAGGAAGGAAAAATAAGAAGTGTTCAGATTGGTAGCGAAAAAAAAAAAAGATAAGTAAAATTTGTTTGATTACGTTTATATATTTTCTTGTGAATCCCTTTATTTGGTGGGAATATAGACCTTAACGGTCCAGCGTCCGATTTTCTATATCCTTTAAAATAATTATACTTTACGAAAAGATCCTGAGTTTTCATCCTACATAGTAAGGTTTCTCAGGCATTTTCAAATAAAACACAAAATTAACTTTTGATAAAATTATATTTGTTGTGTTTCTTTTATGATTGGTTTTTCTTTTCCTTTGTTCTCGTTGTTTCTTTAGAAGGTTTGCAATTTCCTTTTTTTTTAATTTCAGAAAAAAATTGCTGGCGCCCTTTTCTTACTATACGTAAGAACGCCCCTGTGGCAATCTCAATTAAAATATATTTTTCTGATATCAAAGTGATATCAAAATAAATCGCGAGCAACTTAATTAATCGACCCTTCGATTAATTAAATTGTGCATTGAACCCACCCCTTACTGAGCTGTTGTGGTGGCAGCACTTAACCTGCTGCGTGTTGCAATTTTTCTCCGTTCGCTTCGTCGCCGCTGTTCTCTGACAGATCGGCAAATTCGTGCACATTGCATTTCCGATATCGCGGCTGAAATTTTATTAAGTGTTTTCTTTTCGTTGTTTTTTTTATTTCTTTTAATTTCATTTTTGATTTCGTTTTTTTTTTAAATTTGATCCTATCAAAAAAAAAATAATTACCGGCTAGGAAAATTGCAACAATAGGACAAATTTTGAGAAAAATCGAATTGACAGTTTTTTTACAAAAATAAAAACCTAACAAAAAATTTATAAAAGTTGGTAAAAATTGTTTTTCAATGTAAATATCTTTTTAAAAATTTGAGGCATTGGCTTCAAACTAATTTTATCTTTTAGGAAATATTATTTTTAACATTCTATAAAATTTTGAGAAAAATCGAATTGACAGTTTTTTTTACAAAAATAAAAACCTAAAAAAAAACAATACTAAAACTTGTACAAATTTACTTTCGACTCAAATAGCTTTTCAAAAATTAAAAATATAGGCTTCAAACTTATTTTATTTCACACAAAAAATATTGTTTTCGATATTCAATAATTTTTTTATAAAAATCCAACAGTCCATTCATAAAAAAATAAAACCTACCCAAAATAGAACACAAATTTGGTAAAAATTGATACAATATAGACAAACTTTTAAGCAAGACAAATCGATAGACGGGATGGGAAGTTATCAGTGTGGGTCGCATCCCAGCCTCTTTTTAGTTAATGTTTTAGAAAAATTCAGCTAACAACCTTAAAAAAAACAAGAAAACCTACAAAAACAACTCAAGTATTAGCAGAACAAAAATAGATATTGACGTCAAATTATTTATTTCACACAAAATAGTGTTATGAATTTTTTGTCAAAGTTTTAAACAAGAGAAATCAACGGACGTGAAGTTAAGTTACCACTGTGGGTCACATCCCAGCTTCTTTTTCTTATACGAGACAAACCTTAAAGAGTAATTCTTGTCATGGGAAGTGCTTTCTTCGGTTTGTAACTTTAAGTCCCCTCCTTTCCTGACAACATAACTCGCACACAGGAATGATTAAGAGTCGTAAGTCACTAGGAACTAGTTCTCAACGGACTGTTGCGCCACCTAATTTATTTATTTAATTTTTATATAAATACGACTTTGCCAATGGAAAACAATATCAGTCAAATGGCAGTCACTTCTTTACGTTTGCAGCACCATATCATTTTCATGACCAATTCGTTCATTTGTGCTACACTAAAACTTCAAGAATTCTATCTTTACGACCTTGATTCGATTGTGGAGCATTGATATATAGGCCTTTCACACGATCTCGGTATTAAAATCTTATTACATTGTTCCGTGGTTACTGTCCAAAAGTAAAAGTACCTTGGACAAGTCTGGCATTGCCGGCCGTTACCCAAAGGAATACCCAAGTTTATACTTTATTTGGAAAGACCACTGGATAATGACTAGTCTGTCACAGCCACGTACAGCTCGGTACAGCAATCTATTTAATAGTAGTAGTTGCACCAGTCTTAATCTGAAACAAGTTAACCTTAATCCTAAAAACAGTGACACCTACGTTGGAGAGGGTTTTTAACATTCGTTTTTGCATTTTCAAAGTGCGACAGCTATTCAGATACTTAACTATGTAGCCTGCGAAGTAGAAATGGGCCTCATTGCTGAAAATATTTTTTTGATAATAATAGCATCCGTGGTGTGATAGATAATGCGTAAGACATGCTACATGGCCCTCATACGGCCGATGATCGTATATGGTTGTCCTGTGTGGTTCAACGTTGCCCCTTCCCTGATGGAGAAGTTTCGGGTGTTCGAGCGGCAGTGTTTACGACGACGCTGTACCGGCTTATACAGAACAGCCGAATCTTCTTATGTGCATTACTATTCCAACGAGGTCCTATACAACGGGGCTCGAATCAACAGAATTGACAATTTCGTTATAAAACTCGATCGAGGTCACATTGCAAGAGCTATGTCTTCGACCAACAATTTAATTTTCGGGGCGTTCTATCCGAACGACGAGTATTTTGAAAGTGCACGCTGGAGCGGCTTCATTCCACCAGAGGCATTCCTCTTTTTAGACGGATGCGGTCTGATACAGGATAGATTGGCAGTTCCGCTAATCTACCACGTCAGACAAAGAACCGTGGATAGGCGACTCCTGTACAATCGGGACGTCGTGGCACATTAAGGCGGAGCAGAGCTTCTTCGGTTCAGTAGGGCTGTGTCCGAACGGGACCGAACTGATAGGGTGAAGCAGGAGAACCAGTTTTGGTGGCTTCAATCGGCACTTGATGGTGGTTAGTCGGGATGGGGTTTAAATCCTTGGCCGGCTTACATACTTGTTTTATAGTTTTAGGGTTTAGTTTTAAGTAGAATAGGCATGGTGGCACAAAAAAAAAATACAAAAAAAAAAATACAAAAAAGGAAAATACAAAAAAATTAAAAAAAAAAAGACAACAATATATGAAAAACAAAAAACGTTAGATAGTTAGATTTGCTGCTGTGGTTGTTCTAGTTTTAAGTAGTTTATAGGTAGAATAGGTAGTTTTAGTTAGCTTTAAGTTTTATATTAAGGACCTTATTGTAAGTAGTTTTAAGTAAAAATAAAAAAGGATATTGATATTAGTTTTTTTGAAATTTTCTAATGAATAAAAAAATAAATAAAATGGAATTGAAGTTAAATAGATCTTAGGGCCAAAAGGCATTAGCATTAAGTATTATTGTTTAACTTAGAGTGTCCGTATGGGACCAGTAAGTTCAAGTTATGAATTTTTGTCTAGCTTTAAGATAGATTTAAGATTGAATTAATAAAAATGAATTTGGTAAAAAAAAATGCGTAAGACTGTCATGCCAGAGGTCTTTGAATTAATCCCTACCTGTGCCACCTAAAGTTTTTTTTTTTTTTTTTTTTTTTTTAATTTCATTATTGTTATCTTACAAACTTTGTGCTTATATAATAATATAACAAATTCAAAAATATAGAAAGAATAACTAGTGACATTTGTAGTTGAAAATAAAATAGTGTTAATGTCACATCATTGAAAATTACCTTAAAAATGTGGGGTGTACAACAATTTATTACCAATTTAAAATACAAAATTAAATGAAAGGCAAAGAATTTTATTAATGAACAGAAGGCTTAGAACAAAAAAGGAAAAAAATATTGAAGCTATACTTAATAATGTGCATAAGAATATACATAAATGAAAAACATAATTAAGTGATATACAGCAGCAGAGTTTTGATTTCATGGTGATTGAAATCTAAAAGCCAACTTTTTATTCTATTTAAGAAAATAGTTAGAGATCTAATAAACCAAAAGTTCCTAGGTAGACGATTGAACAATTTAAATGATACAACGGAGAAAAAGTTTCTGAAATGTGTAGTTCGAAATGATTGTGTAAGAACAGAATTAACCGAATTGCTACGCAAATACCTAGTGTCAGAAATTGGACTCTGCATATAACCACCTCTCAAGAAAAATATTTTTAAGACTTTGAAATAATATAAGTGTTTTAGTGGCAGAATTCTCAATATCCTAAACAGAACCATAGAATGAGCCAAACGATTTGCTCTGAGTATTTTTCTTAGAGCGCACTTTTGTAAAACAAGGATTGGTTGGAGAATTGTATCGTAAGCACCCCCCCAACAACTCAATCCATACTGCAATCTTGATTGAAATATTCCACAATAAACCATTCTAAGTGTTTTACTGTCACAGAAATTTCTAGTCGAAAAAAACTACGAATACAATAACGTAAATATTTTTTTAGATTTGAAACATGTTCGAGCCTTCTCATATTATTATCAATAGTTATACCCAAGTATTCAAACTCTGATACTATTTCAATTTTAAAGCAGTTAATGTCACAAGTTGCATGTTCATTGAACATTTTATCAGGTGTATCAGAAGTACACAAACAACTCAACAAGTTTTGCCTGATACAGTTATTGGCATGAAAATAAATTTCGCCACCAGAGCTTTCCGGACTACTATGGTACACGGGTATTGCCTCTGGCGAGGAATTAACAAATTCTCCAAGAGTAATTCTTGTCATGAAAATTGATTTCTCAAATTAGCCGTTAGGATTCGGATTAAAACTGTAGGTCCCCTCCATCCCTGACAACAGTACTCGCATCACGGGAATGGTTGAGAGTTTTAAGTCACTAGGCCCTTGTTCTCAACGGACTGTTGCACCACCCAATTTATTTTATTTTAATCCGCATTAATTTCAAGGACGCAATTAGTAAAGATTCGACGTTGCTGCTCGAATCGATCATCTTGATTTCTTGTGTTAACTGAACTTTAAAAGCCTTACGATCAATGTATTTATGTTAAATACAGTGTTATGTAGTTTTACGAATGCTCACTTCCAAAGATATATTAGCCATAAGTTAACCTTACTTTTAAACACAACACTACAAGATATTAGATATATCCTCATTTATTTTTGAGAAACACAGATTTTGATTTTTCGCATCAAAAATGCGTCCTAAGGGCTGAAAGTCGGTCGAAAAGGTTTTTGAAGACGAACCAAAAGTGCTTAAGTCTTAGGAACATTGACCTCAAAATGTTCACCATTTTTGTTGGTAAATTTCAACAATTCAAATGCGTTTATGAAGTTTGTATCGTTCCATTTTCTATAATGATGCAGTTTTTATTATGTAACATATCAAAAGAAGACAGTTTCAAATGCGACATCCACCCAAATTGTGAGCTATTCAAAATCAAACTTCTTAAAGGAACAAAATAGATAGTGAATCATAAATCTGAATTTTAACCTAATCTCCGGATTCTTGTTAAAAAATGTGTACAAACATACTTTCTCAGGCCTTTGATTTTTGAATAGCTTTTTTTTACTCCAGTTTAATTGACTATTACTTAATCCTTAAGTGGTCTAACCAACCCAACATAAAATAATTCAAATGATTTATTCACAAACATAAAATTCCCTTAAAAACCGCTTATCCCAATCGAAGTTCGAACAGAAATTGAAAAATAAAAATTATGCTAATTTAACCTCAAACTTTCCTTTTTCTTATTTTCAATCAATTCCTTTTTTGTAAGAAGAAGAAAAATCCTAAGAAAGCCAACAAAAAAAAAACCCCAAACAATTCATCAATCTAATGTTTTCTCAAATCGGTCCAAGATGCTCATTGTTCAAAACCCCCCTTTGCACCAAGAAAAATAAGGAGAAAAATAAGGGAACTTGCAACATTGATTTAGTTTGTTGGTGGAATCCTTCGCGTCGCCCGTTCGTTTGTATTGGAGGAGGAAGGGGGAGAATTTAAAAGCAAGTCCTTCTTGTCCTGATGCCAATATTGTTCATCGAAATTGATGTTATCCAATTGTTCAACGGTACATTTAAGCATTTCATTGGCAATCAAATTGAAATAACAAAATCGCACGATTTCAAAAATACAAAAATATAAAAATAGGTATACGAGTTTCTACGATGTTAGGTGGGTGCCATTCGAAAAAGGACCTTTATCCCTTGATCCTGGTGCCCCAAAGTAAAAAAACGAAAATACTTAAGCCATTGCAAGCCATGTCGCCATTAAGGATTTTTCTTATAGAAGAAGAAGTAGAAGAAGTAAAAGTGGCGGAAATGTATATTAAATTTCTGTAGATTTGTTGTTGTTGATTTCGTTTTTGTATCAGAGGCAGGCGGCTTTATAGGGAATCTTTGGAAAATCTAAATTCCTGCTAATTCAATTTTCATTTGAAATACCAATTTTCACTGTGCACCATCATCATCAACATCATCACCATCACCGTATCATCAATGAAAACGAAGTTTGTTTTTGTTTTTGTAGTCCTTTTTTTTTTCTTAAAAAGGACTTTACTCTTGGTGTACGAAGAAGAATTTTTGGAAGAGAATATAAAAGTGGTCGTGACGGTTTGATGAGAAACTTCACAGCCCAACAACAAAACGAATTTGCAGGATGCTCCTCGCATATGTTTGCCTCCTGGGCTTCCTTTTATCTCGGAGAAGTGAGCACAAATTAGAAGGAATGAGTATGAGTTGCTATATACCTTACCTAGTTCTGTGACTGTGAAGGGGGCAGGTGAAAAACAAATAACGTCTGGGTAAATAAAATTGTAAGACTTTGCCTTTTGGTCTCGCCTTTAAGATGGCTTCATTCCAGATAATACACAAAATGTCTTAGTCTCCTTCCTCCAAAGGACTCAGAATCGGAGTCGAAGAAGGGAATATGTACCTTTACCTACCTTTTATATATCGTGCGGCTTTTATTCTTCAACTTCAATTGCGGAAATCACGAAGGATTCACGAAGTGAAAGTGAGGTTTTAGATGTCGAGCGGTGGATGAGGCGAGGCGACGCACGCGGCGCGTTGGCAACGTTTCTTTACTCTCTTCTACACGCAGCAGGTAAGTTGGGTATAGGATATTGTATTCTCCCTAAGGCGTTAGTATTCGGCACCATTTTCTGGTGTTACTTTGCTTTTGGGTCGGAGTGTTTATGTTTTGGAATTTGTTGTTAACATATTGGCAGGATAAGCAAACAGCCATTAGGGTATAAGTAGGTATATGTGTATACGAACACGCACAGTAACAGTCCCATACTTTTCTTGTGTGTGCTGATTTGATTTTATTTTGCAAGGACCTTTTTTGGATTTAGTTGTTGTTGTTTTTCTTGTGCGTTTTATTTGTCTTTTCTTTATTTTTGCAAGTAACGTGAGCGGATGCAGAGAAAGCTAATTGTATTTTTTCGGTAGTACGAAAATAAATTCATTAAGGGATAAGGATTATGTGACAAATTGGGGATTTCAAGGAGTTAGCTTCAGGAACTGTCAACTGCAGAACTTGAATCGACAGAATTGTAAGTTTTCATGTTGAACATAAATTAAAAATATAGGTTTTCGCGAGCTACTTCAATTCAAAAACTAAGTACCTACATATGTTCGATCCATGGTCTTTGGAATATGATGGAAGACATAAATAGAACCCACGTTCATGGGTCCTGATATCTGTAGATAGATAGATAGATAGATAAATTCTTTATTTTTTCATCACAAAGTTTACAAATTTGTATACTTAAGAATAAGGACATGAGAGATGACATTTCATATATGATTTAAAAATAAAAGAAAAAAGAGGCTGGGATGCGACCCACACTGATAACTTCCCATCCCGTCTGTCGATTTGTCTTGCTTAAAAGTTTGTCTATATGTATCAATTTTTACAAAATTTGCGTACTATTTTTTGTAGATTTTATTTTTTTATGAAAAAACGGACTGTTGAATTTTTATAAAAAAAATTATTGAATATCGGAAACAATATTTTCTGTGAAATAAAATAAGTTTGAAGCCAATATTTGTAATTTTTGAAAAGCTGTTTGAGTCGAAAGTAAATTTGTACCAAGTTTTAGTATTGTTTTTGACGTGACAACGTCTTAAATTAGGTTGCGGCTGGGAGTCACTTATGAAAAAGTGTAACGCCCGGTAACGTTACGATGAGTCACCGAACGAGAGAGAGGCCCGCCGAATGCCTTGCGTCTCTCTCCCACTCAACTATTATCGGTCTGCCGCGCGCGCAGCACTAGAGAATTAGGCGCATTGAATCGGCGCATGCTTGTGTCTCTGTCTTTGTCTTTCTCGAACGTTCTTGGCGTTGGAAAAACAAGAAAGCGTCATAATACAAGTTCACACGTGTGGTTAAAGTATCGTCAGCTGTGTCTGTAGTGAAAATGTGGAGTGCTTAGATTCGTCATTTACAACAACTACAACAATAAAGGTAAATAATTGTACACTGATATTTCATTATCGTAAGCTATGATTGATTGATTAATTGTTAGATTGACACAAAAGTTGAGAAACTGAGTTTATAGGTTATGTCATACTATTGATAAATGTTGATAGTGTTAAGTAAATTATTAGTTTAAAAAATTTGTGCAATTCTCATTTTCATTCAATTCCTTGTTCCTATTGTGCAATTTAATTATATTCATATCAATAAATATTCTACCGAGAAAAAGACGTTGTCACGTAAAATCTTCGCCCGTAAAACCGACTTTACAGGCAACCATTTTTTTAGGTTTTTATTTTTTGTAAAAAAAACTGTCAATTCGATTTTTCTCAAAATTTTATCGAATGTTGAAATAAATATTTCTTATAAGTTAAAATTAGTCAGAAGCCGTTATCTCAAATTTTTGAAAAGATATTTGAGTCGAAAATCAATTTTTACCAACTTTTTTTAATTTTTTTTTTTCGGTTTTTAATTTTTTGTAAAAAACCTGTCAATTCGATTTATTTAAAAATTTTACTGAATGTTGACAACAATATTTTTGAAAGATAAAAGTAGTTTAAAGCCAATAACTCAAAGTTTTGAAAAGATATTTGAGTCGAAAATCAATTTTTACCAACTTTTATTAATTTTTTTTTAGGTTTTTATTTTTTGTAAAAAAAAACTGTCAATTCGATTTTTCTCAAAATTTTATCAGATGTCAAAAACATTATTCTTCATTGCACAAAATTGTTTTGGAGATGAAATCATATTTTAGTCGTAAAATTTTCGAGGTGGCAAATTTTTTTTTCAGTTTTTTTGATTTATAAAAAAAACCGTTAATTGGATTTTTTTCCAAAAATATAATTGTATTGTATCACGTTACAATATATATCTAATATTCAATTTAATTCAAGTCTCTAGCGCCATTGGTTCATGAGATATTTAGGTTTAACCAAAATGTTCACCTTTTTTTTAAACTGCTATGGTAAAAAAACCACCCACGCAATTTTCTTGAGAGCCCTTTCTGCATCTTTCTGTCTATTATCTGTATAACAAAATTTATTTGAAGTCGATATCTCTTCTGGTTCTTGAGCTATGGACGACGAAAAAAACGTCGCGAACGTACGGACGTACGGACGTACGGACGTACGGACGTACGTACACACGCACGCACAGACATCTTTCTAAAAATCTTTTATTTCGACTCTAGGGACCTTGAAACGTCGAGAAATGTCAAAATTTTCAATTTGTCAAATCGGACCCATTACAATAACTTCCTATGGGAAGTTAATAATAAAAAAGCAAAAATTTTAAAATATAAAAAATAAATAAGTAGCAAAAGATATGAGAAATATATGTATATAAAACAATGATATCAATTTTAACGTGATTTGAAACACAAAATATTACACAATTTAATTAATTTGATTAATTGTTTATAAACATTTTTATCAATTTTAACGTGATTTGAATCACAAAATAATACACAATTCAGTTATGATTAGCTATTTTTAAAATATTATCAATTTTAACGTGATTTGAAACACAAAAGAAATAATATCAAAATTTGTATGATCAGCAACTAAGCAATAAATTGTTAGGTATACAATTTGGTTTAAACTTCAATAAGCGGGTAATCGGCTAGGTTTAATATGTGAAACTGTTACGGTAAGAAAGTTGGCAATATTTAAAGAGGCTGCGCCAGCCCATTGCTCCATTTAAAATTTCAAAAAGCTTTTCCAAGGATATAAAACTTTCCCGAAAATTCAACCGACGAATTTCTTGTAGAATAGGACAAGCAGCAACGAAATGTTAAATATCTTCATTCACTCTTCCGTTACATAGATCACATAGCTGGGGCAAGTCTGGTCGATGAGGTAGGTACAAAGTTTAAATTTAAAATTTCAACTCTTTCTCTAAAAATAATACTTATAACCGAGGCTGAAAATTCATTACTAAAGTAAGAGACTTCCGAGGGCAGTTGGTGGTTTAAATGACTATAAATAGCTCTTGAAGTAGATGAAGATGCTCTGGAAAGATTATCCAGAAACATTTTGTGATCCACCTTAGCAATCACATCAGCAAACTGAGCCTGCCAATCGGTCACATTAGTTTCTGATAAGTTTAAACTTGTTTCGTAAGAGTAAGCTAGTTCGTTCCAGTCTTTAAACGGGGAAGCATTCACTCGAAGTAATTTTCTTAAAATGATTTTGTGAAGACAAGTTTCACTTCTTTTCATCACTCTAGTAATGAAGTTCGCACATTCCTTCAAATTTTGTATATATCGGGTGATTTTTTAAGAGCTTGAGAACTTTTTAAAAAAAAAAAACTCATAAAATTTGCAAAATCTCATCGATTCTTTATTTGAAACGTTAGATTGGTCCATGGCATTTACTTTTTGAAGATAATTTCATTTAAATGTTGACCGCGGCTGCGTCTTAGGTGGTCCATTCGGAAAGTCTAATTTTGGGTAACTTTTTCGAGCATTTCGGCCGGAATATCCCGAATTTCTTCGGAAATGTTGTCTTCCAAAGCTGGAATAGTTGCTGGCTTATTTGTGTAGACTTTAGACTTGACGTAGCCCCACAAAAAATAGTCTAAAGGCGTCAAATCGCATGATCTTGGTGGCCAACTTACCGGTCCATTCCTTGAGATGAATTGTTCTCCGAAGTTTTCCCTCAAAATGGCCATAGAATCGCGAGCTGTGTGGCATGTAGCGCCATCTTGTTGAAACCACATGTCAACCAAGTTCAGTTCTTCCATTTTTGGCAACAAAAAGTTTGTTAGCATTGAACGATAGCGATCGCCATTCACCGTAACGTTGCGTCCAACAGCATCTTTGAAAAAATACGGTCCAATGATTCCACCAGCGTACAAACCACACCAAACAGTGCATTTTTCGGGATGCATGGGCAGTTCTTGAACGGCTTCTGGTTGCTCTTCACTCCAAATGCGGCAATTTTGCTTATTTACGTAGCCATTCAACCAGAAATGAGCCTCATCGCTGAACAAAATTTGTCGATAAAAAAGCGGATTTTCTGCCAAACACATTTCGAACCGAACACTGATTTTGGTAATAAAATTCAATGATTTGCAAGCGTTGCTCGTTAGTAAGTCTATTCATGATGAAATGTCAAAGCATACTGAGCATCTTTCTCTTTGACACCATGTCTGAAATCTCGCGTGATCTGTCAAATACTAATGCATGAAAATCCTAACCTCAAAAAAATCACCCATTATATAGGGACTATTCCTGACTCTACATATATGGCGTAGTTGGGTGTTGAGTTAGGCAAACGAAATATCCTCTTAAAAACGTTCCTTTGTACAGTTTCAAAAGCTTCGAAGTGTGTGTATCCGAAGACTTGAACGCCATATGCCATGCATGCATTTACTGTCGCGTTGAAAACTTTGTACTTGGACGTTAAATCCACATTTTGGTTCGAAAAAAACTTTGGCCACATTATATTAAGTGCCAATTTAGCTTCGTTGCTTTTTTCTTTAGAGTGCTTTAGATAGCTTAAATTGTAGGTCAAGAGGACGCCCAAATATTTAAACTCCTGTACAACCTCAATATGTGTATTATTTAGAGACCATTTTTCTTCCGCTCGCCTTCTTGATTGTCTCTTTTCAAATACAACAATCTTAGTTTTTTGGGTATTAATTTGCAAGCCCCAAGACTCGCAAAATAGAACTTAGACGGTTTATTTGCATTTGTAGCGTGAAAGGATTATCAGGAAGCATAACTAGATCGTCCGCGTACAACAGGACTTTGATTAAAATGTTAGCAAAATTAACTCCACCCGGAAGAAGATCGCAGACATCATCTATGAACAGGGCAAATAATAATGGGCTGAGGATACAACCTTGAGGAACACCTAAAGTTGTTTCAAATCGATTTGAAAATGTGATACCGTCCCATACCCTTGCATTTGTTGACGAAATAAAACTTGCATACACTTGGAGAAACTTTCGTGACAAACCAATACAAGAGAGTTTGTATTGCTGATTTACAGAATCCACTTCTGCAAATAAAGTTGTTGCTTAAGTTGCGTTTTTTTTTGTATTGTGCGCGCACTTAAGGGGATATGAATACCCTTATAATGATTAAACACAGTGCGAGAAATTAGGAAAGGAGGATAGAATTATAAAGGGGAAGCCGATGCACATTGGTTTTGAATGTCTGCACATTGGAATGAATGGGAAATTTTGAGACTGGTAAAGCATTCCACATTCGTGTGGTGTGGCTAAAGAAATAATCTCTGTACTTAACAGTACGTCCGAAATTGGGCTCAAGGGTAAATTGTTGGGCATTCCTAGCAATACGGGTATTACGGTTGAATTGTTTAAGGGAAGGAATGCAAGTGGCTATTTCACAAGAGCATTGTTTATAAAAATAACGATAAAAGAATGACAGGTAGAGACCTTGCGGCGGTGTTCAAGAGAAGCAAATGTCTCGGTAAGAGATAGATCTCCTATCATTTTTAGAGCTCTTTTTTCAATTCTACTCAGAAGACTCAAGTACGTTATTGGAGCACCAGCCCAAATATGAGAGTTATACTCAAGTTTTGGACGAATAAAAGCTTTGTAAATTATAGCCCGATCAGAAGGGGTAAAAAACTTCTTGCATCGTCGGAGAAAACCTACACACTTATCAGCATTTTTGGCGATGTCAAGTGTCTGATCACTCCATAACAAGTGGTTTGTCATGCACATACCCAGGACAGATAGTTGTTCAGTCTCCTCGATGCAAGTACCACCCATGGTTAGTGGCTTTGGAGGGTTACGATTTTGCGACAGTAGACAGCATTGAGTTTTCAAAACTTTAAATTCTACACGGTTTTTGATTCCCCATTGAACAATGCTGTCAAGATCAGAATTTAATGAGCTTATCATACGTTGCCATTGGTAGTCCACGTCCGAAGAACAAGGATGAGAATTTATTTAAAAACGAATATGAAAAGCTAAGGGGACTGTCATCAGCGAAACAATTCAGTGGGTTAGAAGTTTCAGACAAAAGATCATTTATAAAAATAAGGAAGAGCGTTGGAGACAAAACGGAGCCCTTGGGCACACCAGCGTTTATTTTGTGAATATCAGACGCGTTTTCGATAAGAGAGCTTGGTGCCAAATTCTATCAAATGTCTTTGAAATATCAAGTGCAATAATCTTACTTTCTCCAAAACGATGTAAAGATTTGTTCCACTGTTCGGTGAGATTAATTATGAGATCACCAGTGGACCTATTGCTTCCGTTATTCAAGATATTTCTAAAGCTGAAAATTGACCAGCGTTTCCATGACCCTGGAACGAAGGGCGATGCAAGAATTGGACGATAGTTGGAAGGAGAGTAGGATTCGCCTTTTTTAGGGACAGGCTGGACAAATGGTATTTTCTATCCGCTCGAAAAGAGACCTGTAGAATAGGACAGATAAAAAAGCTTACGCAATGGTTTTGTCAGCGTTGAAGAACACCTCTTTAGAATAACTGGGGGAATACTATCCGGGCCAGTGGATTTGTGAATGTCAAGATCTTTTAGTACTCTAGGGACTGTAGGAGTGCGAAAGAAGATTCGTCCCATACAATCGTTTACCTTTTCAAGTACAGGAGGAGTCATGTCAAAGGAGTGTCTTTGAAAAGGAGCGTATGAACTGTCGATGACGTAGTGTTGCGCACATTTTTTACATTTTTTGTCCTATTTAAACCTCTGTTTAGTTCATACATTTTTGGTAATAAAAAATCAGTCATCCTGGCTTGATAAGATGGGCAATTGCTGTTATTCAATCACTCATTCACTCATTTTAAGGACTAATGCCAAGAAGCTGGCAAGCCCCACAAACACTCAACTTTTGTTAATATAAATGTGATTCGTTATTTTCTTATTATAAAAAAAATAAATTGGGTGGCGATACAGTCCGTTGAGAACTAGATTCTAGTGACTTAAAACTCTCAACCATTCCTGTGTGCGGGTACTGTTGTCAGGGTTGGAGGAGTCCTACTGTTTTAAGCCGAATTGGAACTGCTAATTTGAGAAAGCACTTTTCATGACAAGAATTACTCTTGGAGGAATTGTCAATTCATCGTAAGAGGCAGTACCAGTGAAAAAAACTTTAGGTGGCACAGGCATGGATTGAAGTCAAGAGCTTTAGCATGACATTCCTACTCACTAACCATCATGCCACGGGTACTTTCTCTTGAAACTTTAAATGAAAGAAGTAGAAACCTATAAGATGTAGTAAAATAATTTTTGTGCAACAATGAGCTACAATTTCTGAGGCAGGTAATATCTTGTTTTGCGGCACAAAGTGTCCTCCAAAGTAAGGAACGTAGAGATTCTCTTTATTATTGACTTAAGTTCTTTTGGTCTATTCTATATTATTTGAAATTATTTAACCTTTGGGTTCAAATTTGAAAGTTATTTACAATTTCATTATGAGTATAAGCTTAGTAAAAAACCAAGATACTTGTGTGGTTTATAATAAGACGGTTTGTCAATTTATATACTCAAGGTCTTACTTTCACCTACACATTTCTAGGTTCGTTTACATAAGTCGCATAAATGCTTACTCGTGTATACAAAGAAGATTGATTTATATAAATATTTTATTTTTCATTTTTACTCTAAGCTCAAAGTTCATTATACTCTTGGTGGTATACCATTGACAAATCAGACGTGCATATTTTTTTAAAAAAAATAAATTTTTAAAATGAAATTAAGTTAGAAAAACGAAGTAAGAACACGTGCCATGCCATATAAGTTCAATATCTATAGAGACAAAAACGAAATAATAGAAACCATAAAACACATGTGCCTTCACCTTGCTATATATATCGATTTACATAAGTCTACATATAGAATAAATTTTTAAACAAATAAACACATGAAGAAAATGTGTTTTTTTTTTCTTTCAAAATATAAACAAAATACAATATAAATAATAAAAACAGTTGGTAGGCAAATATAATAAAGGAAACTCCTTCCCAACCACCATCTTGCCACGATAGATCAAAATTCGATTTTCAATCGAATCCCCCTTAAAACCATACAGCTCCAGCACCCAGCAAAATAAGAATACCTTTATCCTTCACACCTCTTTAAAAAGCTTAAAAACAACTGGCGCCAAACTCAAACAGCATTTGGTGTCAAGAGAGAGAGAGAGTGAGGAAGAAAAATACTTTACACCCATCCTTGAAAAATATTTTAAACTCTAAGCTTGAGACGTGTAAGTGCGTAAAAATCGTAATATCCTTACTCGAGATTAGGAGGGCTGCCGACAACGGCAACGAGGACGAGAACGACAGCTACAACGACGATCCTTGAAGAATGGTTTTTTCATTCAAATACCATTTCCTATTCAAAAATAGAAAAACGAAGGCAACAAAACTTCCAGAAGAAAATTACTGCAGTATTCTACATGACGTATACGAAAATATAATCCTGGCTCTTGCTTTCAATTTTCAAAGATTAATGACACGCAAATCCTTCATTGCTTTAAAGAGCCCGTCAGTTAACATAGGCAGGGGTGTGGTTTATGTCCTTAGACGCATAAACGCTTAAAAATATTGCAATTTATCGTTTGGAAAAAGAAATCCTTTCCCTCTCATTTCGAAAAAACGAAGAACGAGGACGTCAGGACGAACGAGGACGAGAACGATGACGAGGACGACGACAAAGACTCGATATTTATAATGAAGACACAACGCACAAAATATCGACAAACGGGTAAATATACGTGATGTAAATAAATTGGTTTCGAATGTTTGATGGGTGGGTGCAAGCAAGTGAGCTGCTCTGGCGGGTGGAGAGGAGGTTTTGAATTGGATTGCGGAGGGTTTTGGTAAAAGTTAAATCAAAATTAAGGATTCATGCACATGTTTGGACAAACATACGGGCAACCCTCGTTTATCCTTTCAAAGTTGCAGATTACACGCACTTAAAACATGCTGGCTGGTGGGTGTGTTCTGTGTATGATGAGATTCAGCAAATGAAATGGAATGCTTGCTGCCACCGCGGTGCGCCATCATAGATTCACAGTGGAGCCTTTTTTAAAGTTTTCGTTAAAAACTTTGTTTCAAGAGTAAAATCAATGTACACAAATTTGCATAAACTGGAAATTAAGGTTAAAATATCCCATGGAGAGATTTATTTTATACAAACATTTAGGGCTGGTGAGGGGTGATGGGGTAGTTTTTACAAAGTACTTATAAACTATAGGATTTTTTAAACAAATGACAAAATTGAAAAAAAAAACCGTTCGAAAAAATTTGGGTATGGTACATTTAGTCAAAATATCTAATAAAATTAATAAAATTATATTTTTCGGTGAAGAATTTTTTGTTTGGGTTATTTTTGAAACAAATATTTTTTATCAAAAACTTAGCTTTCAAAATATTTGTCTAGTTACATAAAAAAAGTACCTTCTTTATTCAAGTACCTAAGCTATTTTTTTTATTAAACTAGAAAATTATGTTGAAGAAATAATTTACATATATGACGAAACAACGTTCGACGGGTCAGCCAATAAGAATAAATAATACAAACGTTATGAGCACACTTCCTCATTAAAATCAATTTCTTTAACACTTTTAAAAATAAATAATAAATAAATAAATAAATTAGGTGGCGCAACAGTCCATGAAGGACCAGGGCCTAGTGACTTACAACTCTCAACCATCCCTGTGTGCGAGTAATGTTGTCAGAGATGGAAGGACCTACAGTTTATATGCCGAATCCGAACGGCTAATTTGAAAAAGCACTTTTCATGATTTAACACTATTAATATCTCTAAATAAAAGAACTTTACCTTGAAGAGAATTAGTTTAAAGCTTTCCTTGGATTTAAAATCTTTATTTCTGAATATTTTTTGATGAATCTTTGGAGCAATTTTATTTGATTGATCTTGAATAGTTAACAAGTTTAAGATTTCCGATTTTAGAAATGGAGGGCGCATGCATATTTTTTTGTAAATTTTAAAAAACGATTCTCTGGAACAATATTAAAATGCGCGCCGGAACAATTGGGAACCAATTTTGGAATTTTTTATTTTGAATAGGGAGATTATTACAAGGTTAACAGAATGTTGCACTGTTAAGTGTTATTTAGACTTATAATCTCTATTTCTTAACTGCTTTGAATATAACTTTGAAACATTTATTTAAAATATAAATAATGTTTGTAATGTTGGTTCTTGAAAAGGGGGGCTCCGGTGATTTCGAAATTATGCATGTGCATTATTTATTTTTAAGGGTCCAAATTTTAAGGACTTTTTGGTTTTTGCTAAAATTTTTAATTTTGATTTACTATCTTTAATTATTTAGAAGGCACTACAATTTTGCATGATTTTGGATAAAATGTAAGCACAATTTAGTGGTATATGGTTTGACTTGGAACATTGTTTCGATAATTTTTGGCCAAATTTATAAGCATTAAGATTTTTTTTTTTTAAGTTTGGTCATCAGCGTATATCTACAGTAGTTTATTGGCAAAGTTTTTGTTTCTGCACACGTGTTTTTTACATTTTATTGAATTATATGGTTTTCAAAAATGTAAAATATAACCTTATATTTTCTAAGGTCATATCCGTAGAAAACTCATTTTACGACTTTAATTTTGGGGGTCTAAGGTCCCCCAATAATGCAGAATAAACCAGGAACATTCTGGAACAACTTTTAAGAAAATAGGAAAATCGATAAATACTTTTTTTTTTTAGAAAATTATCCATAACAAATTTTTGTCTGTATTCAAATTAAAGACGATAAGTTGCAGCGGTCCAAGTAGGAAGGCTTTGCATAGATTTTTTAAAAATTTCAGATGACTAAACTTTCAACTTTCTAAAGCTTTCATTTTCAACTGTCAAATAATACTTTTTCCGTTTTGCTTTGTCGGATATTTTTCGAAGTGAATATTTTATTTATTAGAATAGTTAGTTCGTCTAATATTTGAAGTATGCAGGATCAGATATACATAAATGTAAATCTAGACTGGAAAATATTTTATTAGAAATTAACAGAACTATGTTTTCAATTTTTAAAATTATCACCTAGTTTTTAACTTCACAGGAAAGTTAATAAAACATTCCTTCGACTAATTTTTTAGAAACAATTTTCTAAATTTTTAAAAATACGAAGTTTACATATTTTTCATTTAAGGATTTTTTTTTGACAAAAGTGAACAAAAAATCGCATTTCTTCCAAGATTTCAGTAAAATTAAATTCTTGGAAATTATCATAAGCAGAAGGTATCATTTATCATTTTATTATCTAGGTGCATATACTATTAAAACATTCTTTGGACTTATTCGGAATCTTATAATTTGTACTGTCTGATTAAAACTTATACTCACGCTATATATACTTTTCCAATAAGAGGTTTCATTTTGATATTTGCATAGATCTTATTCCTCACAAACTCCAACAAATATGAACTTAAGGTATTAAATCACAAGATCTCGGTGGACTGTTGCTATTGCCACTTCGAGAAATTAACCGGTCAGGTAACTCTTCTTCCAAAAGTGGTACTGTTTCGTCGCTTGTATTGCACGTAGCAACGTTGCCTTTTGTTTCAAATAAACTTCGACCACATCAATGTCTTCTAATTCCTAAATGTAAAATGAATGATAATAATTAACGTTTCTAAGGTGAAATGGGGCCTAATCCTTGAAGATGGTTTTCGATGAAAGCCCCGACCATTTTGATTTAATTTAAGGCCCTAATTAACGACGCGCGATACTACGCTTCTGTTGATCAACAAGTTTTTGTGTTCTAAACTTTAACTTAAATACTACAAGACTTAATTCTGTATGCAAAATACGTTATAAAATCTTTTGTAGAATATCGAATTCCAGAAATTGACGAGGAACCGACAAATCTTTCGATTTTGTATATCACTAACTTTCTCAGAATGCTCAAATTCGTCCAACAATTCCAGCCAAAAACCAGAAAAGGTACTTCACAATAACTTATAATTGCTTTACTTTTGACAAGTGTGAACGCCAAACTTTTCACCATTATTATAATGAACTTTTACAATTTTAATTAAATTGTTAAAGCGTGTATAGTTTCATTTTTAGTTATGACGTAATGTCAAAAGATGACAGCTTTTAAAGTGATAACTGTCATATAGCAAGCTTTAGATATTAACAGTAAAAATTGACAGAGAAGTTTTTTGACTCCTTAAAAAAAGGAATACTTACATTTTAAACTTCCCATAGGAAGTTATTGTCATCGGTCCGATTTGTCGAATTGAAAATTTTTTACATTACTCGACGTTTCTAGGTCCCCAGAGTCAAAATAAAAGATTTTTAGAAGAATGTCTGTGCGTGCGTGTGTACGCACGATCCTACGTCTGTACGTCCGTACGTTCGCGACGTTTTTTTGGTCGTCCATGGCTCAAGAACCAGAAGAGATATCGACTTCAAATAAATTTTGTTATGCAGATAAATGTGCAGAAAGAGCGTGGGTGGTTTTTTTTACCATAGCAGTTTAAAAAAAGGTCCAAATTTTGGTAAATTTTAAATATCTCACGAACCAATGAAGCGAGAGACTTGAATTAAATTGGATATTATATATTGTAATCTAATACAAAACAAATATATTTTTGGAAAAATTCCAATTAACGTTTTTTTTTTATAAATCAAAAAAACTAAAAAAAAATTTAATTTACCTCGAAAAATTTACGAAAAAAAACGATTTTATCTCCAAAATAATTTTGTGAAACAAAGAATAAAGTTTTAAACATCTGGTAAAATTTTGAGAGAAATCAAAACGACAGTTTTTTTTTTATAAAAAATAAAAACCTATAAAAAACATTACTCAAAGTTGGTAAAAATTGATTTTCGACTTGAATATCTTTTCTAAAATTTAAGATTATGGCTTCCAAATAATTTTATCTTATAAGAAATATTATTTTCAACATTCGGCGAAATTTTGAAAAAAATCGAATTGACAGTTTTTTTACAAAAAATAAAAACCTAAAAAAAATTACGCAAAATTGGTAAAAATTTATTTTCGGTTCAAATATCTTTTCAAAACTTTGAGATATTAACCTTGAACTAATTTTATATTTTAAAAAATATTTTTATCAATAATTAGTAAAATTTTGAGAAAAATCGAATTGAAAGTTTTTAACCCAAGAATAAAAACCTAAAAAAACATTACTAAAAGTTCGTAAAAATTGACTTTCAACTCAAATATCTTTTCAAGATTTTAAGATATAGCTATGCTTCAAACTAATTTTATCTTTTAAAAAATATTGTTGTGAACATTCAGTAAAATTTTGAGCAAAATCGAATTGACTGTTTTTTTTACAAAAAAAATAAAAAATAAACAAAAATTAATAAAAGTTGGTAAAAACTGATTTTCGACTCAAAAATCTTTTCAAAACTTTGAGATATTGGCTTTAATGTAATTTTTTGTTATAAGCAATATTGTTTTCAATATTCAGTAAAATTTTGAGAAAAATCGAATTGACAGTTTTTTTACAAAACATAAAAACTTAAAAAAAAAAAACAATACTAAAACTTAGTAAAAAATTACTTTTGACTCAAATATCTTTTAAAAAATTAAAAACATAGGCTTCAAACTTATTTTACCTCACAGAAAATATTGTTTTCGACGTTCAATACATTTTTATAGAAATCCAACTGTCAGTTTTTTCATAAAAAATTAAAATCTACAAAAAATGGTACGCAAAATTGGTTAACATTGGTGTTCGGTTTTCGATATCTCGTGAACAATAGAAGATATTGACTTCAAATAAATTTCATTCATCCAATTTGTATTTGTTTATATAAGAAATAATTTTTTTTAAGAAATGCTACTAAAATTGGTAAAAATTTGTTAACAAAACTAGTTTTCGAAATCAAACTATTTCATTATATGCAAAATATTGTTGGTAATTTTAAAATTTTTAAGAATAATTCAACTGACAACTTTTTTGACAATACACGAAAACATACAAACTTTTAAGTAAGACAAAGCGACATACGGGGTGGGAAGTTATCATTGTGGGTCGCATCCCTGCTTCTTTTTTTTTTAACATAATTTGATTTGTATTCAACTATAAAGTTCAAAGGGCCCACTGTTCCATTGTCATTCATCTTCAAAACGAATTGATATTCAAATGATTCCAAAGGGAATGAAGACAAAAATAGTACGAGTACAAGTATCTACATACATATATTGACTAACGAACGACGATTTCAAACCACCTCCCTTCCCCCTTTTCTTAAAAATAAGAAAACATTCACAATTGGTAATAAAAATAAACATCAAGTGCAACATTACAGCAAAAAAGGGGTGTCAATGTCGGTCGGTGGTGTCATAAAGCCGCTTTAGCTCAGCGAGGATATCGACCAAACTCACACCCTTTTTTTAAAGAATTATTTATAATTTATATACGATTGATGCGGAGACACAGAAGTGATTGTATAGTTAGTTGTTGTTGTTGCTGCAGGAAGTTGGAAAATGGGGTTTGACATCAAGTTGCAAAAATTACTGTTATCCCCCTGATGCCACATCAGACAGAGAAAAACATAAACTGATATCCACACTGTATGCCAACTGTCCTCCTACGCCTCCAAAAGTTCAAATCCAAAAAAGGGGGAAAGTGAATTATGACATTGCAAACAGGATGACTTTCAATATTACCAAAAGTTTGACTCTTTTCCATAAACTATTGGGTTTGGGGAGAAAGTTGTATGTTTTTGTTTTGCTACAAAAGCAAAGTATGGGCACGGGGGTTAGTCGACCCTTTTTTCACATATCTTTCACTGGTATAGAGGAAAATGAGAATGATGGGATTTTTCCATGTTTTCAAAAATAACATGGGTGTGGTGATTTTTCAATTTATTTTGGTGTAACACCAACATAAAGTTTATACGAGTATTTTTCAAAAAAGAAACATAATAAAATTCAATGTCAATGATGGGATTTTATTGTAAAATTGTACCAGTAAAGCTTCCGCCCGCAACCACCTTTCTAATATCAAAAAAAAAGACATAATTTTGCCCCCTTTACCATCATCTACATCATATTATTATTAGAGAGAGAGAAAGGATATAATATAATTTTTTGGAATTCTACTTTTTAATTGAGTTACGAGAAGCAATTTTGGCAATGTAATTGAGTTAAGTCTCTTGTTGCAGATTATCAACAAAAAGGGGGCGGCTAACGGTGGTGGTGGAGGTCTGAATGGGCATGAAAATTACATTTAAAAGTTAAATAATTTGATCGTAAAATGGTGCGAGAAAGAGAAAATTATTATTAGTTTTAATCAGGGAATTTTTAGAATGGTATGACAGGCCGACGTTATATTTTGTGGTTAATATTTAGCATATTATAAACGAAGTTGATTTTATTTCTTAGATATTTTATTTGAGTTAATTCGTGAATGGAAAATATAAATTATTTAATAATTCTACGAAAATATTTTGGAGGGGGAGTAAAGTTCGTTAGTTGAATCGGTTGAAATTCAATGGAAACACGAAATATTTAATACCTACTTCAAAATTTCACATTATTTGGAAATTTATTCAAGGTTCCAGAAAAACGGTGAAAAAAGCCTATAAATTGGAATATGAAATATTTTGACATTTACATATAAAGAAATTAAGAGATTTCATTTTGAATGGCCACAATTTCGCCAGCTGTCACATCTGAATCTGTCATCGTTTGTGATAAGTAAATTAACTACCCCATTACTAACAATTGGTAAGTACAAGCTTGAATTACGCATTTAAGTTCTTATACTTTAATACAAAAATGGTGAATATTTCACACTAATAGTCCTTTAAATTAAAGTAGGTATACTTTTACGTGCGTCGTCGTGATGATCAAAATGATACGGATATTCATGGAAAAATCATCTTCACTGATGAAGCTCATTTTGGTGACGTGAAATAACGCCAAATGAAATAAAGCCAAATCCAACAAATTTGGCATCATTTCGTTTTTGAAAACGAAATAAGGCCAAATTTTCAATTTGGGTTTATTTCGCTTTAGAAAACGAAATAATAGCAATTTGGCATTGTTTCGATTTAAAATTTTGCAGAATTAGGAAAAAACATAAATTAAAATTATCTTTTGTTTTCTCTCTATGCTAAAACAAGTTTTTTTGAATTGATAGCACGGCGGCGTACTAACAGCTAGGTATGTAAGGGGGGGCATGCTGCCCCCCTGCAACCCCCCTGCTTGGGATCACTATAGGATTTGGGGTGGGTGCGAGTTTGGATATATGCAAAGAACACGAATGCGTTGAGATTCTTTCATAACTGTGAGCCTTCTTTTTATAAATCGAAATATAGCCAAATTGGTTTTCTTTCGTTTGGAACAACGAAATAAGGCCAAATTTGAAATTTGGTGTTATTTCATTTGACACTATTTCACGTCACCGCTCATTTTTACTCCAACGGTTACGTTTTTAAGCAGAATCGTTGCATTTGGGACTAGGAATATCTAAGAATGATTGTTGAAAAGCCACTTCATAGTCGAAATGTCAGTGCTTTGTGCACTTTTTAGGCTAGCGATATTTGTGCAAAAGGATCTTAATTACTCGAAAATGAGGCTATTGCAACTTTTACCGTGCATGGATTCTGCTACCTAGCTATGGTTGATAATTTTATATGCCACTAATTGAATTGGTTTACGTCATACATGCCATATTAGCAACGAAAAAATCTCAATTTTGCAGGAAAACTTTCTGGCCTTGTTAAAAATTTTGCGATTTAACACGTTTAGTTTTTTTTTTCTTTTGGGCCACGTGGATGACAAGATCTAAACTGATCTCCACAATTGATTCAATATTTCAAACATGGAATTCGTGAAGCTAGAGTCTCCAATATGCGAATTGGTCATGGAAAATTTAACGAAAAGAATATGGTGTTGAAACCGTATGGCGTATTGTTAATGGCTGTTGGTATAATTTTGTGAAAAGTTCTGAGTTTTTTTTTCCCAACGACATCTCGAAGCTACATAATATGTGGCCTAAACGGAATGAAAGTTGCGTCTTGTTAATTGTGGGTTTTCAATGAGGAACGTTGATATAAATAGATTTATAATTAAAAAGCATATTTTCAAAAAAACAAGTTAAAAAAGAGGCTGGGATGCGATCCACACTGAAAACTTCCCATCCCGTCTGTTGATTTGTCTTGCTTAAAAGTTTGTCTATATGTATCAATTTTTACCAAATTTGCGTACTATTTTGTATAGGTTTTATTTTTTTATGAAAAAACAGACTGTTGGATTTTTATAAAAAAAATTACTGAATATCGAAAACAATATTTTCTGTGAAATAAAATAAGCTTGAAGCCAATATTTGTAATTTTTGAAAAGATATTTGAGTCAAAAGTAAATTTTTACCAACTTTTGTTCAATTTTTTTTAGGTTTTTAATTTTTTGTACAAAAGCTGTCAATTCGATTTTTTTCAAAATTTTACTAAATGTTGGTAACAATATTTTTTAAAACGTTAAGTAGTTTAAAGCCAATATCTCAAAGTTTTGAAAAGATATTTCAGTCGAAAATCAATTTTTACCATCTTTTATACATTTTTGTTTAGGTTTTTATTTTTTGTAACAAAAACTGTCAATTTGATTTTTCTCAAAATTGTTCCTTATGTTGAAAACAATATTTCTTATAAGTTAAAATTATTTGGAAGCCATCATCTCAAATTTTTGAAAAGATATTTGAGTCGAAAATCAATTATTTTATTATTTTTTTTTTAGGTTTTTATTTTTTGTAAAAAAACCTGTCAATTCGATTTTTCTCAACATTTTTCAGAATGTTGAAAACAATATTTCTTATAAGATAAAATAAGTTTGAAGCCTTAATCTAAAGTTTTTGAAAGGATATTTGTGTCGAAATTCAATTTTTACAAACTTTGAGAAATTTTTTTTTTAGGTTTTTATTCTTTATCAAAAAAAATGTGAATTAGATTTTTCTCAAAATTTTATCAGATGACAAAAACATAATTCTTCGTTGCACAAAATTGTTTTGAAGATGAAATCATATTTTAGTCATAAAATTTTCGAGGTGACAAATTTTGTTTCAGTTTTTTTAAAAATTTAAAATTTTCGGGGTGACAAATTTTTTTTTCAGTTTTTTGATGTATAAAAAAACCGTTAATTGGATTTTTTTCCAAAAATGTAATGGTTTTGTATCACGTTACAATATATAATATAAAATTTAATTCAAGTCTCTAGCGTCATTGGTTCATGAGATTTTTAGGTTTAACCAAAATTTTCACCTTTTTTTTAAAACTGCTATGGTCAAAAAAACCACCCACCCAATTTTCTTGAGAGCCCTTTCTACACCTTTATGCTTTATTATCTGTATAACAAAATTTATTTGAAGTCGATATCTCTTCTGGTTCTTGAGCTATGGATGACGAAAAAACCTCGCGAACGTACGGACTTACGGACGTACGAACGTACGTAGGCATATCCACAGAATCTATCATTTTCAACAATTGAAAACAATTTTTTTTTAATTTTGAGGCACATCTATAAACAAACATTTTCCTGATTGTTTATCATCTAAATAACAAGAAAATACTTGCGTGATTCATTTTGAAACATTGTTAATAAGTGTAAGTGTTAAAAGAATATCCGTCACTTAACAGTAGGAAAACAAACTTCATTAAATAATAAAAGCAAAAAGCAGATTATTTGAATACAATATGGACATTTCTAACGTTCAAAGTTAAACTTTTTTAACTACAAAGATATTTAAATGTTAAATTTATTATTATTATGCCAATAAATCAAAATTTTAATTCTTGGAAAAGTTAATTCTATTACTACAAATAAATATTGCACTAAACAACGAACGATGTATTTCTATACAATTATTAGTTTCAGATTAAGGTTTCTGTTCAAAATAATGTCGGGAGGAAATGAATAAAATTAAAAAGGTACACTAGATCAAAGGGTGAAATAAATATTAATTTTTAAATTATGCCAGTGCAGTAATGATATAAATTGTGAATAATAAAAAAAATATAACAAATCAAACAAAAATATTTCAAAGATCTTAAAATAATATTTAATTGTATTGCAGTTTTTAATTTTGTACTCCTGCGCGTTACTCTAAACATCTTCGTAACATTTTTTTCGTCTTCATCGTGTAATTTTAAACATTTATTTTTACTTGATTGCAAGTTTGTTTTGGCTGTTGCTCACAAGGTGGATTAAATAAGCAGTTTAAGTTTGTACACGAAAGATAATTACAAAATAATGTATTAAACTTATGATTACCTAAATCAATTGAAACATTTTGTTAGATTAAGGCGCAGACATGATATTAGGTCTTATCAACGAATCCATAGATTTAATATCAGCTTCAATTACATGAAAAATTTTAATTATTGATTTACTGACAACATCAATTACAGCTTTAACCCTAGTAGCATCTGTTCCATTGACTACAGCTCGGTCACACAATGTTTTAGTAGTTCCACCAGAACCGTCAGCAAGACTTTTTCCGTGTCCTGGCGTGCTAAATTTAGATCAACAGCTTTTTTCTACTATTGATTATTCGTAAAATTATCATTCACAATCATTTATTTTGCTGTAAGATCTTTTCGATAAGTGTGCCTCTAAAAAAATCACATATTTTATACCAATCACGTTTTCAATTTTAAACTTTAAAATGGCATTATTAACTTCCCATAGGAAGTTATTGTAATGGGTCCGATTTGACAAATTGAAAATTTTGACATTTTTCGACGTTTCAAGGTCCCTAGAGTCGAAATAAAAGATTTTTAGAAAGATGTCTGTGCGTGCGTGTGTACGTACGTCCGTACGTCTGTACGTCCGTACGTTCGCGACGTTTTTTTCGTCGTCCATAGCTCAAGAACCAGAAGAGGTATCGACTTCAAATAAATTTTGTTATACAGATAATAAGGCAGAAAGATGCAGAAAGGGCTCTCAAGAAAATTGCGTGGGTGGTTTTTTTACCATAGCAGTTTAAAAAAAAGGTGAAAATTTTGGTTAACCCTAAATATCTCATGAACCAATGACGCTAGAGACTTGAATTAAATTTTGTATTATATATTGTAACGTTATACAAAACAATTATATTTTTGGAAAAAAATTCAATTAACGGTTTTTTTTATAAATCAAAAAAAACTGAAAAAAAAATTTGTCACTTCGAAAATTTTACGACTAAAATATGATTTCATCTCCAAAACAATTTTGTGCAACGAAGAATAATGTTTTCTACATCTGATAAAATTTTGAGAAAAATCGAATTGACAGTTTTTTTACAAAAAATAATAACCTAAAAAAAAATAAAAAAAAGTTGGTAAAAATTGAGTTTTGACTCAAATATCTTTTCAAGACTTTGAGATATTGGCTTTAAACTACTTTTATCTTTAAAAAAATATTGTTTTCAACATTCAGTAATATTTTGAAAAAAAATAGAATTGACAGTTTTTTTACAAAAAATTAAAAACCGAAAAAAAAATTAACAAAAGTTGGTAAAAATTGATTTTCGGCTCAAATAGCTTTTCAAAAATTAAAAATATTGGCTTCAAACTTATTTTATTTTACAGAAAATATTGTTTTTTATATTCAATAATTTTTTTATAAAAATTCAACAGTCCGTTTTTTCATAAAAAAAAATAAAATCTACAAAAAATAGAACGCAAATTTGGTAAGAATTGATACATTTAGACAAACTTTTAAGCAAGACAAATCGATAGACGGGATGGGAAGTTATCAGTGTGGGTCGCATCCCAGCCTCTTTTTTATTTTTAAATAGAGGCACATGATCTAATTAAATTTTAAATGATTGATAGAGAATAATTTAAGCCTATAAACTACTACCAGAATCGATCGTTGAGAAAGTTATATAATAATATAACTAATATTTTGTATTATTTTATTTATACATATCGCACATGTAGTTCAAAAGTGACACAACTCAAAAATCTTAGTTTTTCAGAAAAGGCGAAAAACGATATTGTTAGACTAGATACGGTTTAACTACAAATTGAACTATGTTGACAAAAGCAAATAGAGTATGTATCACAATGGAAATAATATTTGCGTTAATCTTTTTTTGGAAACCTTGAAAACTATGTTTTTAGAGTTATGACAGTTTTGACGATCATTTCTTTCCAACAGGAATGTACTATTTTGAGTTCTGCCACTTTTGTTGATTTTTTTTTGAGTTTTGACAGTTTTGATTTAGTATTTTTAAATCATATTGTCAAAAAAATGCTGGATGATACCAGTTCATAAGTAGTTTTACCTTAACGAGTCGGCGGATAAGATTATAAGAAATCATCATAAGAAACAGGACATTTTTATAATGGAACTTGTTTTTTATTTAGGTATGAAAAGAATTAAAAAAGCTTTTTGAAAGTCATAGCAGAATAAAAATAAAAAGTCGTTAATCTAAATAAATAAATAATTGTAATGAAATAAGGAAATACTGCAATGTAATAACTATGAAATGTTTTAAATTTATGATTAATGTATTAAAAATGAAAAGGAAATAAAGTTGAAGATTCATACAACAATCATACAAGGTTTCTTAATCTAAAGCAAGTATGTTTTTATAAAATAAATCGAAATAAGATTTTGGAATTATATTTTTGTTTATTAGATCTTGTATATCTTTTTTTTTGTTGTCAGCCAAAGGAATTTTTTTTTGAGTACGCTTGGGTCAATCCGAGAGAAAAATTAATACATTCTGAAGGTTGGCTTTTTCTTACGTTGCGTACGTTAACTCTTTTGTAAACCTCATCTTGGTAAGAAGTTTTGTAGAAGAATGCATAAGGGTGTTCTTTTTCCACACGTATAAACTTAATATCGTGCCACTTCACTTGCATCCTATCAGTATCAACTGTAAACTTACTTCCCCATTCTTCTTGCAGAGTTTTTAAATCATAGAAATCCTTGTAAGTAAGCTCGTGAACGTGATATGGTGGACCATTTTTTTTCGCTGTTTGGATCAAAGTAACATACTGCTGAGGTAAATAGATTGGGCTAGATCTGAGGTGTCTTTTGACCTGTTTTTCTATAACACTATGGACATTATCACCTTCATTTTGAGAGTGCCCCCGAATAAGGAATTTGTGAGTAATACTTCGAACGTTGAACTTATTTACTGCATATGCGTAGGCAGATAGCAAATATTTGTTTTTCTGTTGCCCGCAACAGTTATCTGAGTAAAAAACAATGTCCAAATCTGCATTATTGTGTTTTTCCGACAACATTTTTATATAATGAAGCACACAGCTCCCGATTTCCACTGCGCCTCGCTTGCCTTCTGTTTCATTCCAGAAGTAACACTCCACAAATTTCAGATTTAAGTCACTTATGGTGAAATTGAAGCAGTTCATTTTACTTTTGTAATAAAATGAAGAAACAAGTCCTCTTGGTAATGGCATAACTGCCTGTAGGTCACAGCAACGTGTGTACCATTCGGCATTTTTTTATCAGTGTCCTTTTCTTTGCGAGATAGCTCTTTTTCTTTTTGGTGGGTGTTGAACGACTCAAGCAACGATTGTTTCCCTTCCTCATCCGCATTTTTAAACGACTCACAGAGATCACACTGGTCTTTCTTTGGTATATAAAATGAGATGTTAAACTCTCCTCGAAATATGCGATTAAACATTGAAGATTGAGCAAATGGAAGCTGAATTTCCTCTCGATTTTTTTTTATAATCACGGTAAAGATCTGAAAGATTTTTACCGCTCTCAATAAATTCCCGTGTAGTTTGAGCTCTTAAATAGTGTGATTCTACTCTAGGAATAGAGTTAATAAAATTTCTGACACTCTCCTTGATTTCAGGGTCAACTCTTGGCTGTTTTCCATGCTTTCCTCTCATCTCGCTCTGAAGGAAACCGGTGTCATTTATCTTCTGTAATGCCGTTCGAATTGGTCTATCATTAATGTCAAGGGTGGCTTTAAAAAAATGCCTTGCATACTCTTATACGATTGGTGCTTAATTCAAAAAAAAATCCTGTATTTAATTTTCTGAAATCATTTGTACTTGAATACCGGTATTTTGGTTTGATTTCATAAGTGTGTCTGGCAATGAATTCTCTCTGTTTTTGCACATCAGCAAGATCCCAGTAGTTTTTGAAAATTTCCTTCCTGGTTTTGTCATTCATTTTCGCACTGCAACCTAATCTACACTTTTCTCCACATGGTAAACGCACTTTCTTCGCAGAAAATTGTTTCTTAGTTTTCGATGATGACACATATACTTTCCCAGAGTTTCTTAACAGCTTAACTTTTTTTTTGTGCAATTTTCAGGTTTTCGTTCCCTTTTTCTTACTTTTTTCTCTACTTCTTCTTTGTTTTCTACCGACACGGCATCTGAAGAACTACCTCCACAGTTGGAAGAAGTGACTTGAAAGTCAGCAGAATTATGATTGAAATGAGGATCTCCGTCTGAATCGTCAAAATCAATTTCATCGCTGTTTATAGGAGAAATGCTGTAGTTTACTTGCTTAAGCTTAGTTAAACGAATCTGTGTGGGGCACTCTGAGTTATATGAAATTTCGTACAAATTATTACCTTCACGATTTGATGTACTGGGTTGGTCGGTTAAATATTCGGCTGTGGTTGAATTATTGAATTCTTTTTCGTTTTCTATATTTTGGATCGAACCGTCGCCGTCGCGTCGCTCAACGAATTAATTGTAGATGTAACCATTTGAGAGCTTTCGGTTTCCATTTGCATCATATGGTCATCTAAATTGCACAACACATTACCTGCATTACTTTCATCAAGATTCGTTGTGAGATCGGGCAGGTGGAGATTATCTTGATCTGTCGGTAAATTAATAAAATTTGTTTGGTGGATTTCTTGATTTTGAAGCAAATCATCGTTTGGCTTGGGATATATTGCATATGAATCAGCTTGTAAATTGTGGGTTGCCATTAGCACCATAAATCTTGCACGACTCATTGAATGCATTGTAAATCTCTTTCAATTAGGTACTGAAAAAAAATGTATATATAAAATTCAAACATCAAAAGTGTCATAACTCAAACAACGGTCGAAAAATGTATCAAAGAAGACAATATTTAGGAACTACACATATAAAAATATTCGCGACATACAGATAAAAAGTTTTGTTTTAAATTGAAACTATTTTGTCTTCATTTAATCTTAAAAAACTTTAATTTTTAATAAATCATCAAAAGAGACACTCAATAGTGACAGAACTCAAAATAAAACAAAGTATTCATATTTACCTCAGTCAACTAAAGTGGCTTAACTCAAAATAACATACAAAAATGTTCACCTAGGAATCAACAAAAGTGTCTCAACTCAAATTAACACACTGAAATTTTATAGTTTTAAACACCATAAATGACACAACTCAAAATAAGTCACTTTTAATTTCACTTGGCACACTTGTTTGCTGCGAGGACCAGGTAACAAGTTGTTACTAACAACTGAAAATGTGTCATTTTTGTCGAAGGTAGTTTGACCTCATTTGAAACATTTAAAACGACATAGTGTACTCTGGCAGAAAAAATATTGAATCTAGGTAAATGCACCTTTAATAAATATGTTGGGTGGAAGTTTTTGGAACTTTTTTTGATAATAACTCAAATTTTGCGTTTTTTGAGTTGTTTCACTTTTGAACTACATGTGCGATATATTAATATTTGTAAAAACGCAGGTACTCTAATTTAATTGCTTTGTACTATTTTTTAAATGGTAGCACACCTTTCTTTCGAGGTTTTTCTATCAGTGTATATTATAATTAATTATATATTAATGATGTTAAGTTGTTTCAAAGGTCGTTGAAATGTTTTTTGTTTATAAAACTTAATAAATTTGCATCTGGTACGCTTGAAATTTGCAATATATAAGCCTATTTTTTATTAATTTCAATTAAAAATTTGTATCCAATCAAGTCCAAAGTAGGTTACATAATTGAAATAAGTCATGATACGAAAATCTACCCACTTAGAAAGTGACAATTTCATTTCTAAGGCTTAATATACTGTGGTAACATAAAAGTTAAAAATACTGTGGATATGCCTACGTACACACGCACGCACATACATTTCTTTCTAAAATTTTTTTATTTCGACTCTAGGGACCTTGAAACGTCAAATCCTCAAAAAGTAGTACGCAAATTTGGTAAAAATTGATATTCGGTTCTCGATATCTCGTGAACAATAGAAATTAATTTTTTTTCATCCAATTTGTATTTGTTTATAATGGGTGATTTTTTTGAGGTTAGGATTTTCATGCATTAGTATTTGACAGATCACGCGGGATTTCAGACATGGTGTCAAAGAGAAAGATGCTCAGTATGCTTTGACATTTCATCATGAATAGACTTACTAACGAGCAACGCTTGCAAATCATTGAATTTTATTACCAAAATCAGTGTTCGGTTCGAAATGTGTTTCGCGCTTTTTTATCGACAAATTTTGTTCAGCGATTAGGCTCATTTCTGGTTGAATGGCTACGTAAATAAGCAAAATTGCCGCATTTGGAGTGAAGAGCAACCAGAAGCCGTTCAAGAACTGCCCATGCATCCCGAAAAATGCACTGTTTGGTGTGGTTTGTACGCTGGTGGAATCATTGGACCGTATTTTTTCAAAGATGCTGTTGGACGCAACGTTACGGTGAATGGCGATCGCTATCGTTCAATGCTAACAAACTTTTTGTTGCCAAAAATGGAAGAACTGAACTTGGTTGACATGTGGTTTCAACAAGATGGCGCTACATGCCACACAGCTCGCGATTCTATGGCCATTTTGAGGGAAAACTTCGTAGAACAATTCATCTCAAGGAATGGACCGGTAAGTTGGCCACCAAGATCATGCGATTTGACGCCTTTAAACTATTTTTTGTGGGGCTACGTCAAGTCTAAAGTCTACACAAATAAGCCAGCAACTATTCCAGCTTTAGAAGACAACATTTCCGAAGAAATTCGGGCTATTCCGGCCGAAATGCTCGAAAAAGTTACCCAAAATTGGACTTTCCGAATGGACCACCTAAGACGCAGCCGCGGTCAACATTTAAATGAAATTATCTTCAAAAAGTAAATGTCATGGACCAATCTAACGTTTCAAATAAGGAATCGATGAGATTTTGTAAATTTTACGCGTTTTTTTTTAAAAAAAAGTTCTCAAGCTCACCCGATATAAGAAATAAAAACTTGAAATGCTATTAAAATTGGTATCGGTTTTTGACTAAAAATCTCGTTAACAAAACTATATTTTGAAATCAAACTATGTATTTCATTATATGCAACATATTGTTGGTAATTTTGAAATTTTTAAGAATAATTCAACTGACAACTTTTTTATCAGTGTGGGTCGCATCCCAGCCTCTTTTCAGTAAATAATTTTTTTCATTTACCGAACTAAGTTTCATCTGATTCATGTTGAAAGTTCTTATAATATAATAGTAGGAATTTGACCTTTTGCTGATTACTCAAAATATTTGTTCTTTTCTGTGATCTGTCTGAATGGTGTAATTATAAGCTTAAATACTTAGACATTTCTTGTGTATATATATAACATACATAAATATATAATGGCACACATATACATGAAAAATGTATGAATATTTTTTACTTGAATAATTGGTATAAACTGGTCTAAAGTAGAATTTCATTCCTCGGAGTTTTCGCTTTATGAATTTCAATTAAAATTAATTACCTAATTTGTTGGGCCTTTCACAAAAACTATCTTTTTCAAAACTGCAATTAAAACTACATATCATAGTCTAAGAGCCGCCAGAAAATTTTGGGAGTGAAGTGATAACGACTTAAATGGATATATAAACAATAGGGGATGGTGCTCTGATGTCAAAAAAGTGTGTCCAAGACGTTTTGCTTTCAGCCTTCTCCTTGCCAGACGGCCACCAAAATGCGCGAAAATCAACTTTTTGGATCGAAATGATAGCCACATGAATGATACATCAAAAAAACAGAAAAATTAACGTGATTGTAAAAATGTGTGTCCAAGACGTTTTACTTTTAGCCTTCCTCATTTTAACACTTTTTAACAGAATTTTGGAAATTAAATCCTTAATAACTTTTTTCCTATTAACCATAACCAAAAGAATCATATACCAAAATATATCAGACGAACTGTAAAATAGTTCATATCTGGCATCATTCACTTTGAGGGCGTTTGTTTTATAAATTTTGCAAACAAATTCCTCTATTGTTAGAATGTCCTCTTCACTTATATAAGAAAGTTGTCCGAATTTTGAAAAAGCGTTTTAAAATTCTATAGAACCCTTGAGAATTTCAAAAGGTTTCACTTTTCCTTTCTTAAAAAAACTTAGTGTGTAGTCACAACCAGCTGCGGGAAGTGCAGTACAAAGCGTCGGACCCAAACTAAGATACATTTCATTTATGTGTAAATACCTTAACAATATAAAGATAGATTTACTACTCGTATGTCTTTTTTAATGTGTATTTTATATGCATTCATACCTTAATGAGTTTTTAGAAATATTTCCTATTTCCAGCCATACTTCAGCCTTATTCTTCAAGTAAGGAAGATGATTGAGAGCTACAATTAGCACATCGGTATCTACCGTTTTTATGACCACTGACATGTTCGATGGAAGAAAGGCCAAATGGAGCATCATCCGGGTATCAGCTTCTTTTTGTAAACTCTTCAGCTCTATGACCTCTTCTCGAATAATTTTTTCATTTGCAGCGCTGAACACAAAGCATTTCGTTTCAAATGAAACATAGTGTTTCTTGTCGCCGATAACATTGTGGTATTCAACTAACCATTCATTCAATCTTTTCTTGAATGTTACTATTCCTCAGAATTTTAATGAAGTTTGCTGGGCGCTTACCATTTTTTGAACGCTGAATAAACTATTTGATCATCTGAATTATTTCGTCTATCCCGTTCAATATCCTTAATAGAAGGAGAAATAATTCGGTCGAAGACAAGATGTATTTCTTTTGCATTCATCCTACAGATTTTTTTTAATACGTGTAAGGCAATTTCAATATACGACGCAGGCACTTCTCCCAAAGTATGAAGCAAAAAGAATCCATCCACAATTACAACATCAATTTGAGTTGAGCAATGCTAACTGTAGTTTTCTCGAGGTGTCTAAGAAAAGCTGATTTATCGGTTTTAATCATTGACCCATCCAAGTGTCCAAAAGATTGAGGAAGGCTGAAAGCAAAACGTCTTGGACACACATTTTTAAAATCAAAGGAATTTTTCTGATATTTTGGTATATGATTGTTTTGGTTATGGTTAACAGGAAAAAAGTTATTAAAGGATTTAAGTTGATAAATTCTGTTAAAAAGTGTTAAAATGCGTCTGGCAAGGGGAAGGCTGAAAGTAAATCGTCTACGGACATTGGACACACATTTTTAAAATCAGGTGAATTTTTCTGATTTTTTGATGTATCATTCATGTGGTTATCATCTGGCAAGAGGAAAGCTGAAAGTAAAACGTCTTGGATACAATTATCTGACCTGCCAGACGGTTGAATTTGGCATAATGTTGCGTATATCTACACATGCATGTATATATATTTTGGTTATCACTCCACTCCCAAAATTTGCTGCCGGCTCTTTGTCTATTATGTTTGTAAATTTATTTAAAGCAGAGATAAAATAATTTTAAATATCTGGAAAGTGAAGCAAAAAACTGGAATCAAGTTCTCTCTTCCTAAATTTGTTTTTGGTGATTTTCCTTAACACACTTTTCATACAACAAAAAAGAATTGCAGTTTTAAACTTCAATATCAACCAAAAAACTCTTCCAAAGTTGAGATTAGTGCTCTGTCGTTCGTTAACTTTTGCCAAACCAAGGAAAAACGGTTATAAAAAAATGCTTTTTCCAATTTAAATATGGCCCTGTTATCCATTTGAACGTCTTAGCTTTGAACTTTTCCGATCAGCTTAATGCTTACCCTTTAACTTTTTAAAAATTACAAATTCTATTTTTGAACATCGAAAATTTTGTTTTTATTTCGTCCAATAGGACAAAACTATTACATATTCATACAAACGCCATCTATGTAAATAACTCATCATCAAGGATTATGTTTGCTTTCTTCAGGACAAGCTGTTTGGTACAAGAATTGAATCAGAGTACGTGTTGGCCTTCCGCTCATTCGATGAGGAAGTAAATATGGAACACAACCCTCCTCAGCCAACATTCCAACTCCGGTAATATCCAAATGTGCCCAATCGATACAAGGTACAAATTCCTGAAAACAGTACCAACATCAAAAACTCGAGAATTTTGAACAATACAAAGTATAAGAAAATTACGTGTAAGACTGCAGCAGCAATACACGATGAAGCTGGTCCCCAGCCTTTGTTGCTTATATCAAAGGACATGTTTTCTGTAAGAGTAATCATGTTAAATAAAGAAACCCTTTCTTGTACAAAGGTCAAACTTACGTGCTACCAAATTCCTGTAATAATTCCACAAAGGCATTCGCCACATTCTGTCTCCACTCAAAATTCCAGCCTTTTTAAATCCTTCCCAAATTTCATTTGAGTTCGAGAACACTCCACAAGCACCTCCAGCAAATGCACTCTTCACACCGTTTGCCATAGTCCCAACGTCCAACACGAGACGAGGCTTATGAGTATTTTGACCATAGACAAGGGGATCAGCCATAGCGATTACTCCAATTCGATCACATTCCTGAAAAAAAATATCAAGCATCAAAAGTTCAAATATAAAATTTGGCAATGGCGATCAAACCTCAACTGCTAAAGTTTTGCTGTTAAGACAGGTCACGACATCTCCCGGTTTACAGCACAGCCCAGAAGGCATATTCTCACATAGCGGAATAATTGCGGCTATATTAATAGGTAGGGATAAGGCTGCCGCTGCACGAATTGCAGCAACTACCACAGCTGCTCCAGCCATGGAACCCCTGTAATGGTCCAAGGGCTTGGACCGCAGCGAAAGGCCGCCACTAAAAACGAAAATTATACGAATGTACTAAGCCTCTGAAATCCAAATAACACCCAACCCACCTATCGAAGGTAATGCCCTTGCCAACAATTAGAACTGGCTTATCCTCGGGAGAAGTTCCGCAATAGCTAATTTCGAGAAATACTGGAGGTTCACATGATCCCTTGGCAACCATTAGGAACGAATTGAGATGATTTGCTTCGATCCAATTAATAGTTCTCACTTCAACGGTCACTCCACATGGACACAGGGCATCTACCGCAGCCTGGGCAAAAGCTGTGGGAGTCATTTGATTCGACGGAGCATCAGACAGTTTGCGAGCCAAATTTTGGGCTTCTCCTTTGAAGAGGCCCCTCGTCCAGGCATCAATTTCAGGTGAATCGAAAAGACACAGCTGTGGTGTTATCATTCGTTTGTTCTTTTTCTTGTTATCCTGATAGCGGTATACGGAAATAGCAGCTCCTTCAGCCACCTGCTCAGGATATTCCATTGCATCAACATGGACCTCAGTGCAACCCAATAGCTGGAGTTCTCGAGCACCGATTCCAGCACAGATTCTGGTATTTTCCATGCCCTCTTCTATGACTTCCGTGCTATCGTATTCGGCACCCTCTAGGCCCAGCCCAATAACAGCCACCGACTGAAATTCTGGATCGACATTTTGGAAAACTTTTCCCTTGCCCAAGGCTCCACTGATATTGAATCTGAGAGTAAAGAAAAAAAATCGAAGACATTTATTTGAAGTGCAAAGATCACCAGGACTCTGGATTTACTTACTCTTGGATCAATCCAAGGAGCTTTCCATGGGTCCTGTCATCGAATTTCTCTGCAATTGGAGTCAATTTTGGTGGTTTTTCTCCTTCCTTTTCGTATAATCCAAGAACTAATCCTTTCTTAAAGTTAGAAAAAAGAAAGGTGTAGAGAAATAGTGCAGTTACAGGGCCAAACAAACTCTTACCACGGGAGGCTTCGAAACTTCACCCTGCTGACTTGAATACCTAGCAATTGAGATTGCATTTAAAAATGATGTGTTTTTCGAAAATTGTGAAAACCTTGAAATTTGACCGACTTTTATAATACGTTGCAACATGTTTTTTGGACAACACGTCTAAAATTTGTATATAAAAGAAAATCAGCTGAAAAACAAACGCAGCTGATAAGAAAATTGATATGTTTTAAGAAAAATAAAACTAAACTGATTTCTGTTTGATAGAATTCTTAAAAAATTTCTGAGTAAAGTACAATATTAAGGTAGTATTTGAATACAGTGTTGAATAATATAGTCAAAAGAGAACTTTTAAAGTTTGCCAGATCAACAATTTTTTGGCATCATAATTCTTTTTAGAAATTGCTTTGGTAACTTCGCATGTCAAGTTAACGAAACAATATTCAAAAATCGAATTTGTCCTTCTATGTTTTTTATGAAGCTATTCCAGCTTGGTAACAACTTAGCAAAACATCCCCCAAAAATCAG
Organism: Eupeodes latifasciatus; assembly: GCA_920104205.1. Lineage (NCBI taxonomy): Eukaryota > Metazoa > Arthropoda > Insecta > Diptera > Syrphidae > Eupeodes > Eupeodes latifasciatus. The sequence goes on from OV049924.1 coordinate 30,717,194, forward strand.
GTTTTAGTCTTTAACTAGTTAATTATATGCATTTTATCAGCCCTGAATTAGTTGCGACTGTTTCAAATGTATCATTTAATGTTTTATGTTTTCTTGGTCGTTCCACCGTTTTGATGTTAACTTAGCAAAGTATTCCAAGGAAATCTCGAAAAACCTACCAAACCACGCTCTTAAAAAACTATTTATGTTTTATGATTTATTGCTTAGTAATTTATCCTTAATTAAATGATAATTGGAGGTGTTCACTTTACACAGATAAAACGAACTTAGCAAAGCAGAAAAACTTTAAATATTGTAGTATAAGCTCAAAATTGTCAAAACTATAATGATTTTCGACTATTAATGTAAAATTAATAGAACATAGAAAACATCGAACTATAAAGTTAGAAATGTTCATATTATGATATTGTTACCAGAATAATGGAAGGAAAGTATTCTATTCTATCCCCTCTCCTCTAGAACCTGGTTTTATATGAAATCCTTATTGGGCTGGATGCGGAGGGGTTCAGAGAGATAACCTTGCGGATGACGTTGCTATAGCAGTTTCAGGAAAGTATCTTAACACCCTAAAAGAACTCTTACAAATGCCTTAGACAAACTAATACTTTGGGCTGATCGATGTGGACTGGGTGTTAAGCCACATACATGTGTTATTTTCATTCCATTTGTAAACACTCCCTATTTTAAAGGGAATCCAATTAAAGTTCTCAGACGAGGCTAAGTACATGGGTGTTATTTTTGGCAAAAAACTTAATTGGAAACGCAATATACAAGAAAGAGTCAAAAAAGCAGCTGTAGCTCTTTTTTCTTGCAAGACAAGTTATTGGTAATAAATGGGTCTTACAACCCCGAATTACGCATTGGTTATACACACCGGCAAAATTTCATTCGAAATCTCGCACATGTAAAATTAGTATATAGATATATAAATATATATATCGGGTGATTTCTTTGAGGTTAGGATTTTCATGCATTAGTATTTGACAGATCACGTGGGATTTCAGACATGGTGTCAAAGAGAAAGATGCTCAGTATGCTTTGACATTTCATCATGAATAGACTTACTAACGAGCAACGCTTGCAAATCATTGAATTTTATTACCAAAATCAGTGTTCGGTTCGAAATGTGTTTATCGACAAATTTTGTTCAGCGATGAGGCTCATTTCTGGTTGAATGGCTACGTAAATAAGCAAAATTGCCGCATTTGGAGTGAAGAGCAACCAGAAGCCGTTCAAGAACTGCCCATGAATCCCGAAAAATGCACTGTTTGGTGTGGTTTGTACGCTGGTGGAATCATTGGACCGTATTTTTTCAAAGATGCTGTTGGACGCAACGTTACGGTGAATGGCGATCGCTATCGTTCAATGCTAACAAACTTTTTGTTGCCAAAAATGGAAGAACTGAACTTGGTTGACATGTGGTTTCAACAAGATGGCGCTACATGCCACACAGCTCGCGATTCTATGGCCATTTTGAGGGAAAACTTCGGAGAACAATTCATCTCAAGGAATGGACCGGTAAGTTGGCCACCAAGATCATGCGATTTGACGCCTTTAGACTATTTTTTGTGGGGCTACGTCAAGTCTAAAGTCTACACAAATAAGCCAGCAACTATTCCAGCTTTGGAAGACAACATTTCCGAAGAAATTCGGGCTATTCCGGCCGAAATGCTCGAAAAAGTTACCCAAAATTGGACTTTCCGAATGGACCACCTAAGACGCAGCCGCGGTCAACATTTAAATGAAATTATCTTCAAAAATGTCATGGACCAATCTAACGTTTCAAATAAAGAATCGATGAGATTTTGCAAATTTTATGCGTTTTTTTTTTAAAAAAAGTTCTCAAGCTCTTAAAAAATCACCCGATATATGCTATATTTTAAATTCTTTTCATGTTTGAAATTTAAATTCTTTTTCAAGTTTGTTACATTGTAAGTTCATTGTCAAGTTGGCTACATTTTAATTTATTGACAGGATAGCTGTAATTTAAATTCTTTGAAGTTATTTGTGTACAGATGCTTTGGATTAATTTTTGGTACTGATTTTTGGTATAAATACAGTCGATTTTGTATTCTGAATTTTAAATGCAAAGTGATCGTCAAGTTGAATCTTTATACTATGAAGCAGAACAAAGAACAACAAGTCCAAGGGAATCAGGGGCAACAACTGGACAGCGATCAGGAGGAACAATTGGTTTTGAATTCGAATCCGGAGAGCATTCCTTGTGGACAGAAGATGGACGAGGAAGTGATATTTTCGGCAGCCGAAGAGGACGACAACGACGATGGAGAAGTCCCATCAACATCCAAGGCACCGAAGAAAATTGGTATGACCCGGGTGAAGCGGAAGCAATCCGCTTCTTTGACGACGAAGGCCCATCAACTTCCAAAAAGAGGAAAATTGTTGTTGAAGCCAACGCCGCCGCCGTCGCCGCTGATGACAACATTGAAGAAGAATTCGACGGTGGACGAAATCATGAAGTTTTCGACGAAGGGACCTAATTCTACGACGGCTATGTTTACAGCCCTCAAAATAATGTTGATTTTATGGACAGACGATTTTCTGATGACGGCAGTATTTTAATAAAAAAATGTTTAAGAATTGTGAATAATAAATTTAACGAAATGGCGTTTACAGATTATAATTTATATTATAAGAATATTGAACAAAATTATTTAATATTTAATGCTCCTTTGGGCGACATTGAAAGTTATTATTATAATTTAAAAGATTCTGTTAAGCATTTAAATGAATTGTTAAAATTCCAATTTAAATCTGATGTAAAAAAAATTAAAAAATTTTTATTAGATTTATATAATGTTATTGATAAGCGAATACCGAAAAAAATTCATTATTTATATTATCTGCGCCTAATGCTGGAACAAAATTTTTTATCGATCCATTTATTCACTATTTAATTAATTTTGGACAAATGGGCAACTTCAATAGAAATAGTAGTTTTCCATTGATGGAATGCTGTGGAACGAGCCAATGATGGAACCTGCGGCTGAGGAAACATTGAAAATGATTTTAGGTGGTAATACGGTTAATGCTAAGGTAAAACATATGCCTGATGCAGTAATTACAAGAACACCTGTTATCATACTCTCCAATAATGATATATTCCCCAAAGATGAAGCATTTCGTTCGCGTATGTATAAATATGAATGGGAAACATGTCCTCTATTAAAAAATTTAAACAAAAAGCCCAACCCATTAGCAGTAGCAAACTTATTCAAATTGTATAATATAATTTATTAATATAGGGTGATTTTTTAAGAGCTTGAGAACTTTTTGTTAAAAAAAAACGCATAAAATTTGCAAAATCTCATCGATTCTTTATTTGAAACGTTAGATTGGTCCATGACATTTACTTTTTGAAGATAATTTCATTTAAATGTTGACCGCGGCTGCGTCTTAGGCGGTCCATTCGGAAAGTCCAATTTTGGGTAACTTTTTCGAGCATTTCGGCCGGAATAGCCCGAATTTCTTCGGAAATGTTGTCTTCCAAAGCTGGAATAGTTGCTGGCTTATTTGTGTAGACTTTAGACTTGACGTAGCCCCACAAAAAATAGTCTAAAGGCGTCAAATCGCATGATTTTGGTGGCCAACTTACCGGTCCATTCCTTGAGATGAATTGTTCTCCGAAGTTTTCCCTCAAAATGGCCATAGAATCGCGAGCTGTGTGTCATGTAGCGCCATCTTGTTGAAACCACATGTCAACCAAGTTCAGTTCTTCCATTTTTGGCAACAAAAAGTTTGTTAGCATTGAACGATAGCGATCGCCATTCACCGTAACGTTGCGTCCAACAGCATCTTTGAAAAAATACGGTCCAATGATTCCACCAGCGTACAAACCACACCAAACAGTGCATTTTTCGGGATGCATGGGCAGTTCTTGAACGGCTTCTGGTTGCTCTTCACTCCAAATGCGGCAATTTTGCTTATTTACGTAGCCATTCAACCAGAAATGAGCCTCATCGCTGAACAAAATTTGTCGATAAAAAAGCGCGAAACACATTTCGAACCGAACACTGATTTTGGTAATAAAATTCAATGATTTGCAAGCGTTGCTCGTTAGTAAGTCTATTCATGATGAAATGTCAAAGCATACTGAGCATCTTTCTCTTTGACACCATGTCTGAAATCCCGCGTGATCTGTCAAATACTAATGCATGAAAATCCTAACCTCAAAAAAATCACCCATTACAACACAACATTGTAAAATTCTAATTTTAGCATTTGGCTCTTTTATTTTACTTTTAAATATTCATAGGTTTTCAATAATAGATTATTTTCGTCGTCTTCGTTGTTAGTTTCACTATCAAGGTCTTCGTCTTCTTCTTCTTCGTTTTGATGCTGTAGTAGCGGCAGCAACAGCTGGTACGGATGTTTGAACTTCATGATCTTCAATATCGGCTAAGCCGAAATAACATGTGCCGTCTGTATATTTAGATGGATGTACGGAATAAAATTGGACTTCTCTCGGCCAACTAACTGGTTGTTTTATTGAGAATGCAGATCTTATATTGAATGCAATTTTTATTGAAAATTCAAATTTCCAATAACATGATGAATTTAAATAAGTTACACTTGTGTTGCCTGGGTTAAATTGGGGTGTTGCAACTAAACCTACATGCAATTGTGGTTGTGCTATAGTGTTGGGTGTACCGGTTATCAAATTAAATGTACCATAATTTTCTATGCGACGTTCATAGGTATTATCAATACTGTTTGATATTGATGCAAATTTATTTTCACCCGTAAATCCTAATCTACCAATACTAGGTCCACCTTTAGATTCTTCATAGTATTTCAATACCAAAGAACGTGGACGTTTCATGCAAGTTTCGACACAATTATTTCTTTTATGGTAAGGTATAAAATGTTCTTTGTTCTTGCGTATTGTAGCCTCCTTTGGTGTATAGCTGTAGTTAGCAATTGGTTTACCAATAAATTGATTAATTAAAAATTGAGTTATAACTTCATCGGCACGAGCAACACATCTATTATGTATCTGATATTGTGGATATTTTTTGTCATCGGGATTGCTAGAGACATTTCAAAAAATGTGTAAGGCAGATGCGAGCTCGCCAGAAATGGTACAGTACAAAACATTCTAGCACGTTTGTCGAATGCTGGCATACCAATCGCTATATGTAAACTATTGCTAATTCAAGACGCTATAAAGAAGTCAAACATCAGGTGTAATAACATCACCTTGTGTCAGGTCACTTAAAATATGTGGCCTACAGCGACCGCATATATGTAGATCGATAATCGGTGTCATAACCATTGTCATAAGACATTGTCTAATCCACCCGGCTAGGCGTACCGCGGAAAGCCACTTTAACCTAACCTAACCTACCAGAATAATGTTTTGGTTCACGCAATACATCGCTGAGTCCAATATTGCTTAGACATAATCGCCCAGCAGAGTCATTAATTCATTGGTCATCCACGAATCATGTTTAGTCTAGTGGCTTGCGGGCTTACAAAACCCAACTCGTGAACGAATTGATGTCGAATAGGCACATAACGAGATGGCAACCGATCCCGATTTTCACAATAATATTTAACGTTCCATAGGAAGTTATTGTTTGTCGAATTGAAAATTTTGACATTTCTCGACGTTTCAAGGTCCCTGGAGTCGAAATAAAAGATTTTTAGAGAGATGTTTTTTTTTTTTTTTTTGTAAATTCATTTTTATTAATTCAGTCTTAAACCTATCTTAAAGCTAGACAAAAATTCATAAAACTAGCCTAATTAACCATAACTTACAACTAACTTACTGGTCCCATACGGACACTCTAAGTTAAACAGTAATACTTAATGCTAATGCCTTTCGGCCCTAAGATCTATTTAACTTCAATTCCATTTTATTTTTTTTTTTTATTCATTAGAAAATTTCAAAAAAAAAAACTAAAATCAATATCCTTTTTTATTTTTACAAAACTACTTAAAATAAGATCCTTAATATAAAACTTAAAGCTAACTTAAACTACCTATTCTACCTATAAACTACTTAAAACTAGAACAACCATAGCAGCAAATCTAACTATCTTACGTTTTTTGTTTTTCATATTTTGTTGTCTTTTTCTTTTTTTTTATATTTTTTTTTGTATTTTTTTTTGTGTATTTTTTTTTGTATTTTGTATTTTTTTTGTGCCACCATGCCTATTCTACTTAAAACTAAACCCTAAAACTATAAAACAAGTATTTAAGCCGGCCAAGGCTTAAAACCCCATCCCGACTACTCACTATCAAGTACCGATTGAAGCCACCAAAACTGGTTCTCCTGCTTCTCCTGCTTCAGTTCGTTCCCGTTTGGACACAGCCCTACTGAACCGAAGGAGCTCTGCTCCGTCTTGTGCCATGACGTCCCGATTGTACAGGAGTCGCCTATCCACGGTTCGTCGTTTGACGTGGTAGATTAACGGAACTGCCAATCTATCCTGTATCAGACCGCATCTATCTAAAAAGAGGAATGCCTCTGGTGGAATGAAGCCGCTCAAGCGTGCACTTTCAAAATACTCGTCGTTCGGATAGAACGCCCCCCAAAAATTAAATTGTTGGTCGAAGACATAGCTCTTGCAATGTGACCTCGAACGAGTTTTATCACGAAATTGTCAATTCTGTTGATTTGAGCCCCGTTGTATAGGACATCGTTGGAATAGTAATGCACGTAAGAAGATTCGGCTGTTCGATATAAGCCGGTACAGCGTCGTAAACACTGCCGCTCGAACACCCGAAACTTCTCCATCTGGGAAGGGGCAACGTTGAAACACACAGGACAACCATAAACGATCATCGGCCGTATGAGGACCATGTAGCAAATTACCTTCACTCTGGGGTCAAGCCGACTGCTAAAAAACAGCCGTTTCGTCAGAGCGAAGGCTCCTCTCGCCCTGGTCAGAGCAGCATTTATATGTCTGTCGAAATATAAATACTGATCTAACCAGATACCGAGGTACTTCACTACACTTTTGCTCGCTAATGGCTGCCCGTGAAGATCAACGATAACCATCGTGCGCCAATTCTTGCACGTATCCCTCGTGGCCCTAGCCAACGTAGTCCGGAACAGAATTGTCTCCGACTTCTGGACATTTATTTTCAGTTTCCAGTCGTCGCAATATCGCTGAATCTTGTCGAAATCACGCTGCAAGAGAATTCTAATAACCTCAACCTTTCGGGCCGTTCTGTACGCAATAAGATCGTCGGCGTACGCAATTGCCTTTGTAAGACTACCTATCAGATCGCTGGTGTAAATGCTGAAGAGAATCGGCGAATTCACCGCTCCCTGTTGAAGACCATTTTTAATTAAAAATGTTGTGGTAGAAGTTACATTGCCACTTTTGACAACAAACTTTCTACCGTTAAGCATATCATAAAGTATATACAACAATGGCTTGCTTATGCCAAGCCTGCTCAGTTTTAGGTAAAGACCCTCTAACCATACGGTATCAAAGGCCTTTTCCAAATCAACCAGAACAGCACCTGTGCATTGTTGTTTTGATTTATTCCATTGGATATCAGAAACGAGTTTAGAGGCAGCATGAATTGTGTCATGACCCGCCTTGAACCCGAACTGTTTATCCGGAATTATTTTGTTGTCCGCAGCCCACTTAGTCAGAGCCCTATTGATGATCTTTTCGAAAACTTTGCTGATGCTCGGAAGAAGACTTATCGACCGAAGATTTGACGGGTTGGAGTTGTCGTTTCCCTTTTTCGGGAGAGGATGAACCACAGCGGTCTTCCAATGCACTGGATAATATGCATTATTCAGTGCATTATTGAAGAGTGTGGTGTAAATGTCAATTGCCTCCATCGGTAAATGTCTAAGTACAACGTTGGATATACCATCGACACCTGCTGACTTTTTGTTTTTTATTGAGTTGAAGATAAGCTGAAGCACAACCTTCGTTACTAACAAGGGACTTGGTCCCGTTTGCTCGGCGATTATGGCATTTGCCAAGGAATCGTCATTGAACCGCATGAAACCGCGGTTCTCAGATCGCCATTGTGTTATATCATTTCGAAGGTAAAAGTGATTAAGTAGGGCTCTGTTTTCCAGGTCGTGGTTGGGGCGAATGCTAGCATTCACCTTGTACACTTGCTGGAAAGCAGCTCCCACCGCCTCCACTTTTTCCTTCGGATCTTCAATTATAAAAAGGTCATCGTCAAAGATGGCTTCTTCTGGATCTATTTACGCTGTCATGAGTACGTCTCTGTTCTCTTCAGTTCTTTGGAGTTTCAGACACGGAAGGTCATTGTCGTTCTTTTTCCTGAATATCTTGTTGATTTTAGGGAACATACTAGGGTCACTGGAATTAACTGACCGGATCTTGCGGTCCCAGTACTTGTTAATTGATAACCTGTAGTTCTCCTTAATTAACAGATTGACATTTTTTATTGACGACTTCAGTGTCCTAACCTCCAAGTCGTGTGGGTCTGTAAGCCGTCTGTACAAGTTTTTGAGTCTTGTCAGTAAGCCACTCTTGTGCCTACGTAGTGCGTCAATAGTCGCGTTTCTGTAAGCGTCCATTTGGTCCCGTTCTATGTACTTTGGTATTGTCCGTTCCATTGTTCGTTTTATTGTTTCGTCCATCTGTTGTAAATGTTGGTCAATTTCTGTATTTGTCAGGTTTCTGTTGTTTGGTGGGGCTATGTCACTCGAACGAAGTTCTCTCGCTAGGGCGTTGGTGAAACGAGGCCAACGCATCTTACTGTAATTGTAAGAATACGTTGCAACGTCAGTCTGCAGTGATCACTGTCGTACTCGATTGTCTGTAAGCAGTTTCGAGGGTGATTACCCACTTTGTCTGTAACTGTCAGTCTTGTGTCGTACAGCAAAAGATCCAGAAAGGAGTCGCTTCTTGGATACGATGGCTTTTCAGTAGCCAGCAGGTCGACGCCATATTCAACGCTGTAAAAATTCATCAAATTAAAAAGATGGTTACCTCTGGGATTACTATGTTGATTTCCCCAATCTTCATGTTTTGCGTTCAAATCACCGGCCAAGATGAAATAGTTTTCTTCCAAGCTCAGTTTCAGTTCCCTAAAAAGAATGTCGAGTTCTGATGCAAAGTAAGTAACCTGCGGAGCCCCAGCCGCATAAGCCGCAATCATAGAGAGATGTCTGTGCGTGCGTGTGTACGTACATTCGTACGTTCGCGACGTTTTTTCGTCGTCCATAGCTCAAGAGCCAGAAGAGATATCGACTTCAAATAAATTTTGTTATACAGATAATAATGCAGAAAGATGCAAAAAGGACTCCCACAAAAATTGATTGGGTGGTTTTTTTACCACAGCAATTTAAAAAATAGGTCAATATTTTGGTAACCCGAAATATCTCACGAACCAATAAATAGAGACTTGAATTAAATTGTATATAATATATTGTAACATGATACCAAACAAATATGTATATTTTTGGAAAAAAAATTCAGTTAACGGTTTTTATTTTATAAAAACTAAAAAAAAATATCTGTCACTTTGAATATTTTACGAACAAAAAATGATTTTATCACCAAAATAATTTTATATAACAAGAAATAAAGTTTTTGACATATTGTAAAATTTCAAAAAAATCGAATTGACAGTTTTTTAAAAAATAAAAACCTAAAAAAACATTAAAAAGTTGGTAAAAATTGATTTTCCACTAAAATATCTTTTCAAAAATTTGATATTTTAGCTTTAAACTAATTGGCGCATATTCATAGATGTTAACTAAACTCTTGCTAAGTTGTTACTAAGCAAGTCCAGAATTTAGGCTATTTATAAATAAATTTAAACCTATGTTTAGGGCTAAGCCTGTGGTTTAACTATAAACATAGGAAATGCTATATGTTTAAGTAGTTATTATCACAGCCAAATGTCATATTTGCCTTTTGTTTGTGAATTGAAAAGCTGAAATTGTAAATCATATCAAATAAATTGTATGTAAACTTGCTGGTGTAGCTCTTCTTTTGGCAATTTTCGCTACAAAGTTCTTTCTCTGACTGCGATAAGTTTTCCTGGCGTTCACGTGTTCATCTCAAATATTATTGAACGTTGTTAGTTTTTTTTTTTTTTGATTTTCTATTAAATAGTTTTGTTTTACTTACTTTTTTCGACACCCAATTCGAGAAATGACAGCACAAAATAACGAGTTTAAAAATATAACAGTATTTTTTTGCTTTGACCTGTCATTTGAAGTATAATTGTAGTAAAATACAACTTTAAACTGGGGTTTTACTAAACACATCAGGAAAATGGACTTTGAATAAGAGCTGTGTTTATTTAATCAACAAGCCTTAAACTATAGATCAAGAAATCACGACTTTAGTAATTCTCTATGAATACGCGCCAAGAAATACTGTTTTCAAACTAATTTTATCTCACAGTAAATATTGTTTTCGACATTCAGTACAGTTTTTATAAAAATTCAACAGTCCATTTTTATCATAAAAAATTAAAATCTACAAAAAACAGTATACGCAAAATTGTTAAAAATTAATGTTCGGTTCTCGATATCTCGTGAACAATAGAAGATATTGACTTAAAATTATTAATTATTATTAATTCTTAAATTTATGATGCTCACATAAAAAATATTAATGATATTGCAAAAAATTTAGATGAAAATTGTTATATTGTAATTCTTGGAGATTTTAATTTACCTAATGTAAAATGGTTATTTTCAAATGATGAAAAACAAATTTTTCCTTATAACTTGTCTAAAGATTTTGAGTATAATTTAATAGATAGTTAAACGGCTTTGAATTTGCATCAAATTAATATAATTTGTAATTCTATTGGACATATTTTGTATCTAGTTTTTATTGATAAAAATCTTGAAGCTCAATTAGATGCAGCTAGTTTTAAGTTAGCAGATGACAGCATACATCATAAAGCACTTGAGATTAAATTTAATTTTTCTGTTTTAATTGTATCCCAATTTGATTCTAATGTAGTTATTAAACATGATTTTAAAAATGCTTATTTTGTTTCTATGAATAGATATTTTGAATCAGTAAATTGGGAAATAATTTTAAATTGTAATAACTTAGTGATAGCTTTTACTATGTTTCGGAATATATTGGATCAGGCTGTTTTTAATTTTGTTCCCATAAAGAAATTTAAAAATTCAAAAAGACCGATTTGGTTTAATAAAAGTTTATCAAGGCTTAAAAATGTTATGATTTAACTTCATAAAAAAAGTAAAATTTCTGTCTCTATTCGCGAACAATTTAATAGAACAAGGAAAGAGTATGAATTTTTAAAAAAATTTACTTATAAACAATACATTTGGTCTCTGGAGTCGAAAACAAAGAGTAATTCTAAAGTTTGTTGGTCATTTTTCAATACTAAAAGAAAATCAATTGGGATTCCATCTAATGGTGTTTTTTCAGAGAACTTAAGTGATATTTGTAATATTTTGCCTTATTTTTCCAATCAAATTTTGCTGATTTGGGAATAAATTATGATCTAGATTTTAATAATTTCAACTCTAATATAAATGCTGGTAGCCTTTGTTTATCTTTAGATGATGTGTTGTCAGCTTTATCATCTCTGGACAATAGTTTCTCCGCCGTACCAGATAATATTCCTTTACTTCTTTTAAAATTCTGTAAATACAATTTAGCAGCCCCACTATGTTATATTTTCAACATGTCTTTGCGACAAGGTATATTTTTAGATACATGGAAACATTCTCTGATTACTCCTCTGCATAAATCTGGATCTAAGGGTACTGTGGAAAATTATAGACCTATTGCTAAACTTCAGTTAATTCCAAAAGTATTTGAAGCAATTGTTAAAAATAAACTGTATAATTTAGTTCGTAATCATATTTCTCATCATCAACATGGCTTTATGAGTGGTAGATCGACAGCAACCAATTTATCAATATTTACGAATTATTGTCTTGGTTGTTTAGAAAATCGCTTGCAAGTCGACGTTATTTCCACCGATTTTTCAAAGGCATTTGATCGTGTGCAACACAATATTCTGTTGAAAAAACTTGAGCTGCTAGGGTTTTACTCTGCTCTCCTTGACTGGATTAAAAGTTATTTGGTTGGACGTAGTCAATATGTTAAAATTGGTAATGTTTTATCAAATAAAATAATAAACTTTTCAGGTGTTCCTCAAGGCAGCCACCTTGGGCCACTCCTTTTTATTCTTTTTATTAATGATTTGCCAAATTATATTTCTTATGCAAAGTGTCTCTTATATGCCAATGATCTCAAGATTTTTAGCTGTGTAAGATCTCCATTAGATGCCAGTAAAATTCAAGCTGATATTGACTGCATTGTTAACTGGTGTACTATGAATGGTTTATGTTTCAATATTAAAAAAATGCAGTGTTGTTACATTTTTTAAGATACTAGATCCATTAATTTTCAATTACAAAATTGATAGGTAATCATCCATTACAAAGGTTAACAAGACAAAAAGATCTTGGAGTTATCTTTGACTATAAAATGAGTTTTTCGCTTCATATTGACCACGTTATTTCTAGAGCTAACGCGATGTTGAGTTTTATATCTAGAAGTTCTAAGTCTTTTGAAGATCCATATACTCTAAAAACCCTTTATTTATCCCTTGTCAGACCTTTGCTGGAATATTGTTGCATTATATGGAATCCCTTTACTCAATCAAGTATCCTTCGGATTGAAAAAGTTCAGAAAAGATTTACTAAATTCGCCTTACGTAAGATTTTTCGAAACTCAGATATTCCATCTTATGAGACCAGGTGTATATTAATTAATATATTAATTAATTTAAAACCTTTAGTGCAGAGAAGAAAGCTATATTCGATACTCTTTGCTTTCGATGTTTTGAATTCTAACATAGATTGTTCTACTTTGCTATCAATGTTTAATATTTACTTACCTTCTCGTAGTTTGCGAGCTAGAGATGGAAATTTCTTACATGTTCCTTTTCATAGTACAAATTATGCCAAACACAATCCAATTACTGATTCCTGTATTGCTTTTAATGAATTTGATTTTTTAATTGATTTTAATAATAGTAGGTTAGATATTAAGAGAAATTTATTAAATTTGTTGTAAACTGTATTATTTTAAGTTAATTATATTGAACTCATCTATACTAATATTATAAATTCGAAAGTAACTCTGTCTGTCTGTCTGTTACTCAATCACGCCTAAACTACTGAACCAATTTGCACGAAATTTGGTTTGGAGATATTTTGATACCCGAGAAAGGACATAGGCTACTTTTTACCACGGGAAAATGTCGCATTCCCATTAGAAAATTCAGGTGGGCCGATCGCTTTTACGCCTAAACTACTAAACAGATTTAAATAAAATTTGGTACGAATATAGTTTGAGACTTAAGAAAGGACACGAGTTACTTTTGACCTCGGGAAACAACGCATTCCCATGGTAAAAATTACTTTCCGGGGAATCTGTTCGCTTACGCGGTAGACTACGCAGGTGGCGGCGCGGGGTGAGGACATCACTGAGTGGGTCTACCCGAACGGGCACACACGTGAGGGAACATGCCGTTGTCGGGCGTATGCAAATTACAGAGAAATCCTGCAAATATTTTATTTGTCGTGTTAATTTAATTGTTTCTTTAATACTTAATGATTTACTCGGTTTGTCTTTGATCATTTAATTTACGAGAAGTAGGTAGGTAGTTTTAAGTCAGTTTTCCCTTAATATTAATACGTGTTTATTTTTTAGTTTTAAAATAATAAACGGTATGTAAACCTACCTAATTTTTATTTGTTTTGGTTCCTTTTAGTGTTACTAAATTTAAATAGAAGCTTTTAAATAATCTCCCTTTCATTTACGTTTCTAATTAATCTTGGTTTCGTTTACGTTTAGCTTGATATTACGCTAATATGCCTGGAAAACGTAAATTTAATCTAGCGCGTAGTTTTAGCAGACCTCGAGCTGCGAAAATAGCTAGAAGCCAAGATTCCGAAGAACAGACCCAAACCCGTTTGGCTTTAGACGCTGAGAGCCATAGGGCTCATAGAGCTTCTGAGACTGAAGAGCAGGGTCCATCACGACGTCTTTTAGATGCTTAGCGCCATTGGGCTCAAAGAGCTTCTCAGACTGAAGTTCAGAGTGAAACCCGTAGATCTTTAGATGCTGAGCGTCACGTAACTCAAAGAGCCGCTGAAACTGAAGATAAAAGACAGTCACGAAGACTCTTAGACGCTAAGCGACATGCATCACTAATTACGTCAGAGTCACATGATGAATCACGAAGACGGCGTACTTTGAACGCTGAACGTCAGACACAAAGAAGAACTGCTTTTACACGAAATACATGGGATGCATTTGAAGACGCAGCTTTTGATTATGACCTTATGATTGATTACATTAATCATCGATTAGTTCTCATTGGTCGGATGGATAATAAGTGCACACATTGTGAAGCACTAAAATGGAAAGACGAAACTCCGGGCATGACGTGTTGTTCTGGTGGTAAAGTTTCACTCCCATTACTTGGCGAGCCAGAAGAACCTCTAAAATCTCTGTTTTTATATGACAACATGAATCACGGCGATTTTTGAGCCGTATAAGAAAATATAATTCGTGTTTCCAAATGACACCTTTCGGAGTAGACAATGAAGTTGTTGTGCCTGAATTTTCACCTACTTTTACAACTCAAGGACAGATTTATCATAGGATTGGCTCTTTAACCCGCCAATGGTAACCTACTGGTCTGTGAGATCGAAAAAAAATGCGAATAACTTTCTTCTCCGTTATTGTTTTTTGTTGAACTTGAATTTGTATATTGTAATAAAAGAGCTTCTGTTGATTTAATTAATCATTAATATCATTTAACACCAAATATTAGTAACACATTTCGAAAAATCTTCAGTTGACCGGCGTCACCATTGATCAAAATCAAATTTACGTCACCAATGGCGGGTTAAAATGTATTAACCTAACCTAACTTAACCTATGATAATCATCCCATCTTTGTCACAATTCAAACATACGTACACAAAAGTACAGCTCAGGTTTTTTCATACTACAGGGTGGGCCGTTAATAAGTGCACTTTTTGTCTCGCTCTAACTCCCGAACGAAATAACCGAGACGCGCGGGGATGGTATCTCCTTGCAGCTCGAGATCTAAATTTTTAGTCGCAATGAGTCCGTTCACGGGAGAGCAGCGCGATTTCTGTGTTCGCGCCTTTTATGAAAACAATCGCTCATACGTGACTGTTCGTCGGCTTTTTCGGGTAAGGTTTGGATTACGCAACATCACCGAGTGTCCAAGTACGAATGTAATCAAAAAATGGATCGTAACATTCGAGGCAACGGGATCAACGCAAAAACTTCGACCTACAGGACGCCCACGTTCCAGGCGGACTGCAGAAACAATTGAACGCGTACAAGCTTCTGTGCGCGAGGATCCAAGAAGCTCTACACGGAAACGCGCTGCGGCCCTGGGAGTACCCAGAACGACTTTACGTCGCATTTTACGGGATGATTTGAAGTTATACCCTTACAAAATTCAGATTGTCCAAGATTTGAAAGAATCCGATTTTGTTTCACGGTTCAATTTCGCAACAGAAATGTTACGGAGATTCCCTCACTTCAATAACATTATCTTCTCAGACGAAGCTCATTTTCATGTCAACGGATTTGTTAATCGACAAAATTGTCGATACTGGGGAACAGAAAATCCACGCTTAAAACATGGACGACCGTTACACTCTCCGAAAGTGACCGTTTGGGCCGGAATAGCCAAGTGGGGGATCATAGGGCCGTATTTTTATGAAGATCGATACGGGCGTAATGTTACTGTTAATTCAGAGCGTTATGTTTCGATGCTTAGAGATTTTTTAGCTCCAAAACTGCAAGAATCGAGTGGTTACACTATTCACA
The DNA here is from genome assembly GCA_920104205.1 of Eupeodes latifasciatus. Classification (NCBI taxonomy): domain Eukaryota; kingdom Metazoa; phylum Arthropoda; class Insecta; order Diptera; family Syrphidae; genus Eupeodes; species Eupeodes latifasciatus. Next base: position 30,733,054 of record OV049924.1, read on the forward strand.
CCTGGTTCCAGCAAGATGGCGCTACCTGCCATACAAGTAACGACTCTCTGGAGGTCGTTAGAGAAATGTTTCCTCGAAGGTTGATATCGAGGAGGGGTGATATTGCTTGGCCACCCAGGAGCCCTGACTTAACGCCACCGGATTTCTTTTTATGGGGCTACCTCAAGAGTAAGGTGTACTCTAATAATCCTTCAACGACGGCTGAATTAAAAGCGAACATTGAAGAAGAAATCCGCTTAATCTCTCCGCAACTTTTGACAAAAGTGTTCCAAAATCTCAGAGTCAGATTGGAAGAGTGCTGTAGGCGAAATGGACAATATTTGGATGATTTAATTTTTAAAAAATAAAAATTCATTTCGTTTTGTATAATTTAAAATAAATATTTCATTTAAAAGCGCTACAGTTGTATTAATATAATTTTTTTTTAAGTGCACTTATTTACGGCCCACCCTGTACTATACAAAAAAAACTATCTAATGCGGACGAAGTCGCGGGTAAAAGCTAGTTATATAATAATAATAAATTATGAAATAATTATTAAAAAATCGTTTTTTTCAACAACAACAAAAAATTAAATACACTTATCTGCTTTGATTGGTCACTATGATCAGTCATTAAGTGGCAGAACAAATTATTTGCACATTTAATCAAATTTGAATTTTGTCTGTCTTCATCGCTGTATGAACAGTTCATACGATTGGTACAAGAGAGCTCATTTTTATCTGCCTATCTGCTAAAAAAATTGTCCTATCTGCCTTATGCGCAATATTTTCTGCCATTCACACGATCTGTTCATACAAATGGACAAAAATCGGTACATTTGACCAATCGTATGATCTCAGCTTTATTCTTCCTGTCGTTACAGTATACTAACAAAAAAGACCGAAGCTTACATATAAAAAGGAAATAGTTCTTGATTAGCTAAAAAAAACTACGTAAAGGTTTCGTAGTTCTTAGAAAGTTTCTATAAAGAGCCTAAATCTTTAATATTGCAAGTAATATAAAAAGCAATGTTAAATCGTTCTGGTCGTTTGTCTGTTTTAAAAGAAAATCAATAGGTATCCCCAATACCATGCTCTTCAGAGGTGTTGAATCGTCACATTAAGACTCCATAGTTGAATTGTTTGAAAACTATTTCAAATCAGTTTACTCTTATTCAGTATATAATAATAGTGCAATGCACAACTTAATACTTACTTACTTACTTAAAGTGGCGCTACAGTCCGGGGATGACATGGGCCTCAACCAAGATGCGTCTCCAGCCGGCTCGGTCCCTAGCTAGCTGTCTCCAGTTTCGCACGCCAAGTTGGTTGAGGTCTTCACCCACCTGCGTGCTCCACCTGAGTCGCGGTCGTTCTCTACTGCGCCGCCGTCCCTCTGGTTTGGATTCGAAGACCTTCCGGGCTGAAGCGTTGATGTCCATTCGCTCTACATGACCCAGCGATCTAAGTTGTTGAACTTTAATTCTGTTAACTAGGTCAGTGTCGCTGTACAGCCCGTACAGTTCGTCGTTGTATCTTTTCCTCCACTTTCCATCTATGCAGACGGGACCAAAAATCACCCGAAGAATTTTTCTCTCGAAGCATCCTAAGACGTTCTCATCTTTCTTTGAGAGGGTCCAGGCCTCAGCGCCATAAATGAGAACCGGGATGATGAGTGTCTTATAGATGGTGATTTTAGATGCTCGAGGGAGGACTTTACTACTCAATTTCCTTCTTAGTCCAAAGAAGCAGCGATTTGCAAGAGTTATTCTTCGTTTGATTTCAGCGCTGGTGTCGTTGTCTGAGTTTATAGTGGTGCCTAGGTAGACAAAGTCCTCAACTACCTCAAAGTTATAGCTGTCCATGGTGACGTTTTGTCCAAGACGTCGTCGTTCAATGTCCTTTTTTGATGACAGCATATATTTGGTCTTGCCCTCATTGACCACCAGACCCATTTTCTCCGCTTCCATCGCAATGCTCTGAAACTCTCCACTGACATCAAGCTTTGATCTTCAAATTATATCAATATCATCGGAGTATACAAGTAATTGGATGGACATTTGGAAGATTGTGCCTCTAGTGTTGACGGTTGAGTTTTGCACAATTATTTAAAGAACGTTGTTGAAGAAGTCGCATGACAGTGCATCACCTTGCCTAAAACCTTTTTTGAAATCAAATGCATCGGTGATATCTTTTCCGAGCTTGATAGAGCTGCGTGCATTCTTCATCATCATTCTGCACAAACGGATAAATTTGACAGGGATGCCAAAAGTAGACATTGTACTTTAGAGCTCTTCCCTATAGATGCTGTCATACGCAGATTTAAAATCGATAAAGAGATAGTGGGTATCGAGTTGAAGTTCCTGGTTTTTTTCTAAGATCTGCCGTAATGTGGATATTTGATCAATGGTGGACTTTCCTGGTCTGAAGCCACACTGATAAGGACATATGAGGTTTTCGACGAATGGCTTCAGACGTTCACATAATACGACAGAAAGGATCTTATATGCAATGTTAAGGAGACTCTGTAGTTGGCGCAATTTAGAGGGTCTCCTTTCTTATGTATTGGGCAAACTATGCTGAGATTCCACTCATCGGGCATACTTTCCTCCGACCATATTTTGCAGATGAGTTGGTGCATGCTCCCTACCAGGGCATCGCCTGCTGCTTTGAATAGTACGTTAGCGATGCCGTCAGCTCCAGCAGCCTTGTTTTACTTCGGTTTCAGTTGAATTCAGCGGAATTGTTGATCTGCGTCGCCTAGGTTGAGTTCTTCTATAATAAAATAAAAAAGAGGCTGGGATGCGACCCACACTGATAACTTCCCATCCTGTCTGTCGATTTGTCTTGCTTAAAAGTTTGTAGGTTTTCGTGTTTTGTTAAAAAAGTTCTCAGTTGAATTATTCTTAAAAATTTAAAACTACGAATAATATTTTGCATATAATGAAATAGTTTGATTTCGAAATTATTTTTTTGTTAACGAGATTTTTAGTCGAAAACCAATTTTTACCAATTTTAGTAGCATTTCTTAAAAGTTTTTATTTCTTATATAAAAAAAATACAAATTGGATGAATTAAACTAATTTATTTATTTATTTATTTTTCGTCTTTCAAGTAACATGACTTTATGGAGATTACAATTAAATCAAATAATAATAAGATTTATAACATACTAGCTTTTACCCGCGACTTCGTCCGCATTAGATAGTTTTTTTTGTATAGTACAGGGTGGGCCGTAAATAAGTGCACTTAAAAAAAAATTATATTAATACAACTGTAGCGCTTTTAAATGAAATATTTATTTTAAATTATACAAAACGAAATGAATTTTTATTTTTTAAAAATTAAATCATCCAAATATTGTCCATTTCGCCTACAGCACTCTTCCAATCTGACTCTGAGATTTTGGAACACTTTTGTCAAAAGTTGCGGAGAGATTAAGCGGATTTCTTCTTCAATGTTCGCTTTTAATTCAGCCGTCGTTGAAGGATTATTAGAGTACACCTTACTCTTGAGGTAGCCCCATAAAAAGAAATCCGGTGGCGTTAAGTCAGGGCTCCTGGGTGGCCAAGCAATATCACCCCTCCTCGATATCAACCTTCGAGGAAACATTTCTCTAACGACCTCCAGAGAGTCGTTACTTGTATGGCAGGTAGCGCCATCTTGCTGGAACCAGGTGTGAATAGTGTAACCACTCGATTCTTGCAGTTTTGGAGCTAAAAAATCTCTAAGCATCGAAACATAACGCTCTGAATTAACAGTAACATTACGCCCGTATCGATCTTCATAAAAATACGGCCCTATGATCCCCCACTTGGCTATTCCGGCCCAAACGGTCACTTTCGGAGAGTGTAACGGTCGTCCATGTTTTAAGCGTGGATTTTCTGTTCCCCAGTATCGACAATTTTGTCGATTAACAAATCCGTTGACATGAAAATGAGCTTCGTCTGAGAAGATAATGTTATTGAAGTGAGGGAATCTCCGTAACATTTCTGTTGCGAAATTGAACCGTGAAACAAAATCGGATTCTTTCAAATCTTGGACAATCTGAATTTTGTAAGGGTATAACTTCAAATCATCCCGTAAAATGCGACGTAAAGTCGTTCTGAGTACTCCCAGGGCCGCAGCGCGTTTCCGTGTAGAGCTTCTTGGATCCTCGCGCACAGAAGCTTGTACGCGTTCAATTGTTTCTGCAGTCCGCCTGGAACGTGGGCGTCCTGTAGGTCGAAGTTTTTGCGTTGATCCCGTTGCCTCGAATGTTACGATCCATTTTTTGATTACATTCGTACTTGGACACTCGGTGATGTTGCGTAATCCAAACCTTACCCGAAAAAGCCGACGAACAGTCACGTATGAGCGATTGTTTTCATAAAAGGCGCGAACACAGAAATCGCGCTGCTCTCCCGTGAACGGACTAAAAATTTAGATCTCGAGCTGCAAGGAGATACCATCCCCGCGCGTCTCGGTTATTTCGTTCGGGAGTTAGAGCGAGACAAAAAGTGCACTTATTAACGGCCCACCCTGTAGTATGAAAAAACCTGAGCTGTACTTTTGTGTACGTATGTTTGAATTGTGACAAAGATGGGATGATTATCATAGGTTAAGTTAGGTTAGGTTAATACATTTTAACCCGCCATTGGTGACGTAAATTTGATTTTGATCAATGGTGACGCCGGTCAACTGAAGATTTTTCGAAATGTGTTACTAATATTTGGTGTTAAATGATATTAATGATTAATTAAATCAACAGAAGCTCTTTTATTACAATATACAAATTCAAGTTCAACAAAAAACAATAACGGAGAAGAAAGTTATTCGCATTTTTTTTCGATCTCACAGACCAGTAGGTTACCATTGGCGGGTTAAAGAGCCAATCCTATGATAAATCTGTCCTTGAGTTGTAAAAGTAGGTGAAAATTCAGGCACAACAACTTCATTGTCTACTCCGAAAGGTGTCATTTGGAAACACGAATTATATTTTCTTATACGGCTCAAAAATCGCCGTGATTCATGTTGTCATATAAAAACAGAGATTTTAGAGGTTCTTCTGGCTCGCCAAGTAATGGGAGTGAAACTTTATCACCAGAACAACACGTCATGCCCGGAGTTTCGTCTTTCCATTTTAGTGCTTCACAATGTGTGCACTTATTATCCATCCGACCAATGAGAACTAATCGATGATTAATGTAATCAATCATAAGGTCATAATCAAAAGCTGCGTCTTCAAATGCATCCCATGTATTTCGTGTAAAAGCAGTTCTTCTTTGTGTCTGACGTTCAGCGTTCAAAGTACGCCGTCTTCGTGATTCATCATGTGACTCTGACGTAATTAGTGATGCATGTCGCTTAGCGTCTAAGAGTCTTCGTGACTGTCTTTTATCTTCAGTTTCAGCGGCTCTTTGAGTTACGTGACGCTCAGCATCTAAAGATCTACGGGTTTCACTCTGAACTTCAGTCTGAGAAGCTCTTTGAGCCCAATGGCGCTAAGCATCTAAAAGACGTCGTGATGGACCCTGCTCTTCAGTCTCAGAAGCTCTATGAGCCCTATGGCTCTCAGCGTCTAAAGCCAAACGGGTTTGGGTCTGTTCTTCGGAATCTTGGCTTCTAGCTATTTTCGCAGCTCGAGGTCTGCTAAAACTACGCGCTAGATTAAATTTACGTTTTCCAGGCATATTAGCGTAATATCAAGCTAAACGTAAACGAAACCAAGATTAATTAGAAACGTAAATGAAAGGGAGATTATTTAAAAGCTTCTATTTAAATTTAGTAACACTAAAAGGAACCAAAACAAATAAAAATTAGGTAGGTTTACATACCGTTTATTATTTTAAAACTAAAAAATAAACACGTATTAATATTAAGGGAAAACTGACTTAAAACTACCTACCTACTTCTCGTAAATTAAATGATCAAAGACAAACCGAGTAAATCATTAAGTATTAAAGAAACAATTAAATTAACACGACAAATAAAATATTTGCAGGATTTCTCTGTAATTTGCATACGCCCGACAACGGCATGTTCCCTCACGTGTGTGCCCGTTCGGGTAGACCCACTCAGTGATGTCCTCACCCCGCGCCGCCACCTGCGTAGTCTACCGCGTAAGCGAACAGATTCCCCGGAAAGTAATTTTTACCATGGGAATGCGTTGTTTCCCGAGGTCAAAAGTAACTCGTGTCCTTTCTTAAGTCTCAAACTATATTCGTACCAAATTTTATTTAAATCTGTTTAGTAGTTTAGGCGTAAAAGCGATCGGCCCACCTGAATTTTCTAATGGGAATGCGACATTTTCCCGTGGTAAAAAGTAGCCTATGTCCTTTCTCGGGTATCAAAATATCTCCAAACCAAATTTCGTGCAAATTGGTTCAGTAGTTTAGGCGTGATTGAGTAACAGACAGACAGACAGAGTTACTTTCGAATTTATAATATTTTATTATATAATTTTGAAATTTGGCAGCACTGATTTAATAAAAAAAACACACCACTGCTTCTTACATCTGCATTATTCATACAACTTTTGGTAGTTATATTTGCATTTATTTTAAATAAAAGGGGCTGGGATGCGACCCACACTGATAACTTCCCATCCCGTCTATCGATTTGTATTGCTTAAAAGTTTGTCTAAGGCCGCGGCAACGCAGTAAGCGGCTGAGCGGAAAAAAAATATAAAACATATGAAATCACATAGAAGCGGCCACGCAATGAGCGAGCGGCGAAACAAAATTCTGAGCGGCTAAGCGGCGCCGCTCAGCAACCAAACCTGTTTTAATTTTCTGAGCGGCAAGAAGTAAAGATGGCCAAAGTAAACATTGAGTTGTTAATTTCGTGTGTGCAATCTCGACTTTAACTACTAATCGCTCAAAAGCAGTCGCTCAGTGCCTGGCCATACGTCGCTTAGAGTTGCCTCTCAGCCGCTTGCCGCTCAGCCGCTTAGCTGCTCAGCCGCTTACTGCGTGGCCGAGGCCTAAATGTATCAATTCTTACCAAATTTGCGTTCTCTTTTTTGTAGATTTTATTTTTTTTTATGAAAAAACGGACTGTTGGATTTTTATAAAAAAATTACTGAATATAAAAAACAATATTTTCTGTGAAATAAAATAAGTTTGAAGCCAATATTTGTAATTTTTGAAAAGCTATTTGAGCCGAAAATCAATTTTTACCAACTTTTATTAATTTTTAACTTCCCATAGGAAGTTATTGTAATGGGTCCGATTTGACAAATTGAAAATTTTGACATTTCTCGACGTTTCAAGGTCCCTAGAGTCGAAATAAAAGATTTTTAGAAAGATGTCTGTGCGTGCGTGTGTACGTACGTCCGTACGTCCGTACGTCCGTACGTCCGTACGTTCGCGACGTTTTTTTCGTCGTCCATAGCTCAAGAACCAGTAGAGATATCGACTTCAAATAAATTTTGTTATACAGATAATAAGGCAGAAAGATGCAGAAAGGGCTCTCAAGAAAATTGCGATGGTGGTTTTTTTGCCATAGCAGTTTAAAAAAAATTTGAAAATTTTGGTTAACCCTAAATATCTCATGAACCAATGACGCTAGAGACTTGAATTAAATTTTATGTTATATGTTATATGTTATAACGTGATACAAAACAATTATATTTTTGGAAAAAATTCAATTAACTGTTTTTTTTATAAATCAAAAAAACTGAAAAAAAAAATTTGTCACTTCGAAAATTTTACGACTAAAATATGATTTCATCTCCAAAACAATTTTCTGCAACGAAGAATAATGTTTTTGACATCTGATAAAATTTTGAGAAAAATCGAATTGACAGTTTTTTTTACAAAAAATAATAACCTAAAAAAATAAAAAAAAAAAGTTGGTAAAAATGTAGTTTTGACTCAAATATCTTTTCAAGACTTTGAGATATTGGCTTTAAACTACTTTTGTCTTTCAAAAAATATTGTTTTCAACATTCAGTAAAATTTTGAAAAACATAGAATTGACAGTTTTTTTTACAAAAAATTAAAAACCGAAAAAAAAATTTAACAAAGGTTGGTAAAAATTGATTTTCGACTTAAATTACTTTTCAATAATTTGAGATTATGGCTTCTAGGTTAGGTTAGGTTAGGTTGCAAGGGGTGTGCACAGCATGAAGCTGTTGCGTACACGGGGGCCTATTGGTCCATTGTGATCCCCTGTAAAAGTAAAAATTTAGCATCGATGCTCCTCAAATCTGTCGATTAGCGTAGACTGGCTCGTTAACGAACCAACCTGTGCTATCTATAAATTTCCTCATGCTTGCCATTGAAACCTGTGCTAGATCATCCAGTTCTCCAACAAACCTGTTTCCGAAATGACGGAGTCGGCTGGTTTGGAGATTCGGACAGTCGCAGAGCAGGTGTTTAATGGTTTCCATTTCCTCCTCATCCTGACAGCTCCTACAAAAATCGGGTGCAAATGCACCTATTCTGTTAGCCATTGTGCCAATGGCGCAATGACCTGTTAGTACACCTGTCAAGATTTTAATATTCTTTTTACTCAGCGATAGAATATACCGAGTTTCCTTTTCATTTGTGTTAGGCCATAAACTTCTAGAGATTACACAATCATCCCTGGATTTCCAGGAGATGTTGATTTTCTCTTTTAGCTTAAGGTCTATCTTCCTCTTGAGTACCCCAATCGGGACGAGGGGTCCCCCAACTGAGTGGTCGCTACTACTTATGTCTGCTTCTGACCCTTTCCTGGCTAGTTCATCTACTATATCATTCCCTTCTATATTGCTATGTCCGGGAACCCAGCAGAGCTTTACCTGGTTAGTGTGGCAGATTTTGTTTAATTTCTTCCTACAGTTTAAAACTGCTTTTGATCTTATGGTCTCACTGGCTAAGGCTTTGATAGCAGCCTGGCTGTCCACGAAAAAAGTAATCTCCGAAGAGCTTAGATTTTCTTGGTGTGCCAATTCAGCTGCTTTTGCAATGGCAAAGATCTCGGCCTGAAAGACACTACAGTCAGCCGGGAGTGTATATGACGCTCTGATGTTCAGAGATTGGCAAAACACTCCAGCACCTGTTCCTGATTCCATTTTTGAACCATCAGTGTAGAAAGGGATACCCTGTTTACTTATAAGTGAATTAGGATCCCAACCCTGTCTTTCTGGTATTAAAATAGAAAATTTCCTGTCGAAATCCAGTAAAGGGGGGATGTAATCGGTGGTCTCTCTCAGTCCTGGAATCGTGTCATATCTTTGTAAGATTGACCCGTGGCCATAAGTGCTGTGCCTCCAAAAGCTCAGTTCTCTTAAACGAATTGCAGTTTTGGCTGCCGTGCACTTTATGAACTCATCCAGAGCCGGGAGGTCCAAGATCATTTCCAATCCAGCTTGTGGTGTGGATCTTTGAGCCCCTGTTATTCCTACACAGGCTAGTCTCTGTACCTTATTCAGGTTCTTGAGATAGCTTGATTTTTCCACCGCTTTCCACCATACAATAGATCCATAGGTAAGAATGGGTCTGACTATCGCTGTGTACATCCATTGGATGACTTGCGGTCGCATACCCCAACGTACACCGAAGGTCTTTTTGCATGTGTAGAATGCACATAGTGCTTTTTTCATTCTTTCCTCCGTATTACGCTTCCATGTAAGCTTGGAGTCAAGGATTACTCCTAGAAATTTAGCTTCCTTAGAAGGTTTTAGAGGAATGCCATTTAGTTTGGGAGGGTTGAAGCCCTCCAGTTTCCTTTTCTTCGTGAACAAAACTAGCTCTGTCTTGGTGGGGTTGACCCCGAGACCGTTCTTAGTTGCCCAAGAAGATAAATCCTTTAATGCATTTTCCATAATGTTTTCGATGATGGTAAGAAACTTGCCTGATACCAAAACCACTATGTCATCTGCATATGCTACTATTTTAATGCCCTGATCTTTGAACTTTGTGAGAATTTTGTTGACTACGAGGATCCAGAGCAGGGGTGAGATGACTCCTCCCTGTGGTGTGCCTCTAGTAACTGTTTTCTCAATAGTACTAACTCCTATTTGAGAGTTGATAATTCTGCCATTTAACATGGTGAAGATCCAATCGACAATGACAGATTCAACCCCAACTTCAACTAAGGCAGTCTTGATCGATTCCGTTTTAACGTTATTAAACGCACCCTCGATATCAAGAAATGCTGCCAGGGTATATTCTTTCTGTTCAAGACTTTTCTCAATATGTGAAACTACTTCATGCAAAGCAGTCTCCACTGATTTACCTTTAAGGTAAGCGTGTTGGTAGTTGCACAAGTTGTTTTCGTTGAGAAGTTCTCGAACATGTAGATCAATTATCCTCTCTAGTGTCTTAAGGAGAAACGAAGAGAGACTTATTGGTCTATAATCCTGAGCGGTCGAGTGAGTCGGTTTCCCTGCTTTTGGGATAAAGACTACCTTAACCTTTTTCCAGCTATTAGGGACGTATCTAAGTTTGATACAACTTATGAAGATTACCCTAAGCCACGGAGTTATTACTTTGAGAGCATTTTGGAGAAGAGCTGGAAAAATCTCGTCTGGTCCCGCTGATTTATAGGGTTTGAACGAGTTTATTGCCCAAATAATCTTCTGCTCAGTAATAACCTGATTTAGTTCTAACTTATGCTTATGTTATGGCTTCTAACTAATTTTAACTTATAAGAAATATTGTTTTCAACTTTAGGAAAAATTTTGAGAAAAATCGAATTGACAGTTTTTTTACAAAAAAATAAAAACCTAAACAAAAAAATTAATAAAAGTTGGTAAAAATTGATTTTCGGCTCAAATAGCTTTTCAAAAATTACAAATATTGGCTTCAAACTTATTTTATTTCACAGAAAATATTATTTTTTATATTCGGTAATTTTTTTATAAAAATCCAACAGTCCGTTTTTTCATAAAAAAAATAAAATCTACAAAAAAGAGAACGCAAATTTGGTAAGAATTGATACATTTAGGCCTCGGCCACGCAGTAAGCGGCTGAGCAGCTAAGCGGCTGAGCGGCAAGCGGCTGAGAGGCAACTCTAAGCGACGTATGGCCAGGCACTGAGCGACTGCTTTTGAGCGATTAGTAGTTAAAGTCGAGATTGCACACACGAAATTAACAACTCAATGTTTACTTTGGCCATCTTTACTTCTTGCCGCTCAGAAAATTAAAACAGGTTTGGTTGCTGAGCGGCGCCGCTTAGCCGCTCAGAATTTTGTTTCGCCGCTCGCTCATTGCGTGGCCGCTTCTATGTGATTTCATATGTTTTATATTTTTTTTCCGCTCAGCCGCTTAATGCGTTGCCGCGGCCTTAGACAAACTTTTAAGCAAGACAAATCGATAGACGGGATGGGAAGTTATCAGTGTGGGTCGCATCCCAGCCTCTTTTTTTTTTTTTTTTTTTCAATTAAATATACACAAATGCACATTATGGCAGCTAATTTCTTTTTTTTTTTGCGTATGGACATCATTTTAATTTTATTTTATTTTGTATTTTTTTAATTAAATTCAATTGATATATATTATCAAACATATAAACAATTAATCAGCTGTTTATTTTTGCTGTTGAAAATAATGCCATATCGTGTGATAGGGTTGTACAGATATCGGTCATATTCTTGCATTCACAAATAAGCGCAGAAAATATTTGGCTAAAATACACCAATCGTGTGAACACCTAAAAATATTTTCGGTACACGAAATTTCTGTCACCAAATTTGTACAGAAAAATTTCGGCCGAAATCGGTACATTTGACCAATCGTGTGATCTCAGCTTAAGACAGTGCCGATGCTTTCATTGTAGTACAGTCTACTTGATTTTAAGGAATAACCTTACGGATGAAAAAGTGAGATCAGACAAAGAGTCAAACGTTCTCCTTTAGACTTTTTTCTCGAACACTGTTAAGAGCTTTTTCGGTAAGCACTTCAGTTTGATCATCTACACTAAAATTATAAAGATTTGTATTTTTGTAGAGGCTATATTTAGTACTAGATTACTATAGAAATCTTTAGAAATTCCTATTAAAACCAACCGAAGGTGTAAAAAAATTAGCCATAAAATGTCTTTCACGCAAACGCTGCGAAGAGTATTAATGATAGGACAAAAAAATGTTATCTAATTTAGTTTTTCGTGGTCATTTTAATTAGCATGCTTATAACTTAAATATCTGTACCTATTTATGTCTACCCGTGCGAAGCCGGGACGGGCCGCTGGTTTTAAATATACTGCGTATTTTTTACTCATGTGCAGCCCAGAATTTTATGTCATTAATTTGGTTCTTTCAATGATATCGATGTCATCTTATGACTCATTGTTGATCAACCCCAACTTGTCAATACCAGAATCACATAGTTGGGTTGATTTCCTCAACAGCAGATTGAGGACAAGGCGTATCAGAATTTCTTTAGTAATCAGTTCTGCATTCTTCTGGGTTTGTTGGATCTAATTTTTTAACAACCACCTTTAAAAAAATATCAGTGGAAGTTATTTCCCTTCTATTTTACTTAATTCCATTCGAGGATGTTATATTTCCGAAAAAGTAGTTATTGCACTTCTAAATTTTGACAAATCAAGGTGTCCAAATGTAAATACGGTTTAGTTGCTCTTCTTGTGATTCTATAGTTAAATGAGTTCCCATTCTTATTAGGAATTGTCAGAAGCCATCAAAACAAAAACTTTCTTTTCTCGAAATGATGGGGCTGCCATTTGGGGAAAAACAAAAGAAAAACTATCTCCAATAACCATCACATCACATCATCAGACAACATGTGTGCGGTATGGAAAAACAAAGAAAAAACCTTTTCATCACCAAAAGTGCTTTATATAGAAAAGAAACCTAAAACAAATCACCACTCAATCAGGAGCACCCGTCTTAATATGAATAGGAGGCTGGTTGATGGGGTTGGGGATGGTGAGTTTGGTGACAATATTTTCACATCTTTTCCTATATTTCCTTACTCCGTTCCGTACAATTTTATGTACTACAAGGCACTTCCACCATACACAAAGCAAGGACGAAGAGAAAAATTTTGTTAAATGTGCAAACTGTCATCACACTTACAAAACAAAAATCCTTCTGGCAGTTTGCCTCCGAAATAAGAGAGATGAACCTGGTGTCCTTTTTCCATGTTTTCTTTTTTTCTAGGTATGATGATGGGCCCAAGCTTTGACTCTGACTCTGCACACAATCATAAACGGATCAGTGAACGAAATATTTTTGCAAAGAAGACGAGTGTCATCGCGCAACTTAGCATGACTTTGGTCTTTTCGTCCTTTTGGTAGCTACACTACACTCTATAGTAACTTTTCTAGTTGCAGAACAGAAAAATGTGATGGACCTTTTTTGATTCATAGACATTCTCCTCTTGAAATCAAAATACAAAAAATGAAACGAAAAAGTGCCAAAAGAAAAATTGCCAAAGGACTTTTGATTGAAGGTCCTTGTCACATCGTCATTTAAAGATAACGAAAACTCAAAACGAAAGAGAGAGAGAGAGATGAAGTATAGTCAAAAGTAAAATACAGAAAGGGAGGTAGGAAGGTAGATAGGTTGGTTGGTATATTCTGTCACTATAGAGCTTTTTGACAGAAATTGATGACCATCAGAATGAAGCGCCAGCAAGGAGGCAAGAGTGGACTCTTGACTCGACTCAACTCGAACTCAAGTTGAGTCTCTAGTCTTTAGGATGATATAGCAATGCGATGATATTAGCATTATGACTGGCAGGATAATAACAACGACCATCTTCTTTTGCCTCTGCTTCTATTTTTGCTTCATCGTTGTTCGTTTTCTGTGACGCTCTTCGTTATTTGATAGGTTCATAAATTATTAATGCTTACACCCAATTAACTGGCTATGTAAATAATAGGCTTTTGGCATTGGCATAAAGGGAGAGTGTGGTAATAGCAAAATATAGGGAGCTTGGGCTGGTTATTATTTCTATTTGCATATTAAGCGCAATTACAATAGGTGAATTTCCTAAGTTAGCAAATTGTTTAATGTTTAAGTAGAAAATGTATGTTAAGTGGTTAGAAATTTAAAAAAGAGTATTTACGTCTAGTTAAACTATTAACCTATTAAATAAAAAATGCTTCTTTTTGCTTTTTAGATAAAAAGTACTGATATACAAATTTAAAAAAAAAATGTTTAAAAACTTTCCAACAACTGCTTCAATATGCTTTTTTTCTGAAAGACTGACGTCAATATGTTAAGATATAGATTTTATCGTTTTTTGTTGGTATTCCGCTTATTTTGAAAGATCAATAATAATTATCAAATTTAACATTTAATTTTTAGTGGATTTTTGTTGAGTTTGGGTAAAATTGGTTTAGCAGTTTTATAATTGAGCGTCTACAACCCATGGCTTAGACGGATGTTATTATATTAAATTTCTGCGATGATTCTGTTATTTGAAGAATGGCTTCAAATTCCAAACACTAGACATTTATAGTTTCCTTTAAAACAAATCTCTGTATTTGAACGTTTTAATTAATCAGAGGTTGGAAGGATATTTTTAATATTTGATATTTTGAATATTTTTTTTACAAGAGAAGAGAACAAGGCTTTATAAATGGTTTTAGAGGTTCTTTAAAAAAAAAATTCCGGCATTTTGAGAATTGAAGAGTCTAAAACTAAATTCGGTTTAAGAAAAGTTTTGTTTTAGTTATTGTAATCGGTCCGATTTGTCGAATTGAAAATATTGACATTTCTCGACGTTTTAAGGTCCCTAGAGTCTAAGAAAAAGATTTTTAGAAAGATGTCTGCGCGTGCGTGTGTACGTACATTCGTATATCCAAAACAAGTATATTTTCGGAAAAAAATTCCAATTTTTTTATAAATAAAAAAAACTTGAAAAAAATGTGTGTCACCTTTGAAAACTTTATGAAAAAAAAAATGATTTTATCTCCAAAATAATTGTATGTAACAAGAAACAACGTTTTTTACATCTGATAAAATTTAGAGAAAAATCGAATTGGCAGTCTTTTTTTATAAAAAATAAAAACCTAAAAAAAAATTACTCAAAGTTGAAAAGTAAAATTTGGTTTTCGGCTCAAATATCTTTCAAAAATTTGAGATTATGGCTTCCAATTAATGCTATTTATAAGAAATATTGTTTTCAACATTCGGTAAGATTTTGAGAAAAATCGAATTGACAGTTTTTTTACAAAAATTAAAAATCTAGAAAAAATATTACGAAGAGTTGGTAAAATATCTTTTCAAATATCGACTCAAATATCTTTTCAAAACTTTGAGACATTGACTTTAAATTCATTTTTTTTTATAAAAAAATATTGTTTTTAACATTCGGTGACAGTTTTTCTTATAAAAAAAATAAAGACCTAACAAAAAATTACGCAAAGTTGGTAAAAATTAATTTTTAACTCATATATCTTTTCAAAAATTTGAGACATTGGCCTTATATTAATTTTATTTTATAAAAGATATTGTTTTCAACGTTCGGTAAACTTTAAAAAAAAAAACGAATTGACAGTTTTTTTTTATAAAAAATAAAAACCTAAACAAAAATTACGCAAAGTTGGTAAAAATTGATTTTCGACTCATAATATCTTCTTAAAACCTTAAGACATTGGCTTTAAATTAATTTTGTTTTATAAAAAATATTGTTTTCAACATTTGGTAAAATTTTGAAAAAAATCGAATTGACGGTTTTTTATAAAAAATAAGAACCTAAACAAAAACTACGCAAAGTTGGTTAAAATTGATTTTCGACTTAAATATCTTTTCAAACATTTGATATAATGACTTCCAACTAATTTTAGATTATAAGAAATATGGTTTTCAATATTCGGTAAAATGTTGAGAAAAATGGAATTGATAGTTTTTTTACAAAAAATAAAAACCTAAAAAAAACCAATAAATACTAAAACTTGGTAAAAATGTACTTTCGACTCAAATATCTTTCCAAAAATTGAAAATATTGGCTTTAAACTAATTTCATATTGCAGAAAATATTGTTTTTGACATTCAGTAAATTTTGTATAAAAATCCAACAGTCCGTTTTTTCATAAAAAAAAATATAATCTACAAAAAATAGAAGGTAAGAATTGATGTTCGGTTCTCGATAACTCGTGAACAATAAAAGATATTGACTTCAAATTAGTTTCATTCATCCAATTTGTGTTAATTTATATAAGAAATGAAAATGGTCAAAAATTGGTTTTCGAATAATAATCTCGTTAACAAAAATAGATTTTGAAATCAAACTATTTTACATTTATGTAAAATATTGTTGGTAATTTTTAAATTTCTTAGAATAGTTCAATTGACAACTTTTTTAACAAATCTCGATAACCTGCAAACCTTTAAAGCAAGACAAATCGACAGACGGGATGGGAAGTTATCAGTGTGGGTCGCATCCCAGTCCCTTTTTAAATTTCCATTTTGGATTCTTAACTACTTTCAAAGAGAAAAGAATGATTGTAAGTTTTTGTCAAAGCTGTCATTCACCAAGCCTTGGTTCTTTAAAAGGTGTTGAATTTACAATCATTTTAATATCCAGGTTGAAATTATTATTTTAAGATATATTTTCTCCAGATCTAAACATTCTGAAGAAATTTTATAGATGTAGACAAAAATGAGTTATGTAAATAAGGCAAAATATTTTAACTTAAATCAGAGTCTGGTATCGAGTGGTTTCTTTTTAAATCATAGGTTATTCGAAAACCTTGACAAAAAGTCAGTATAATATTTCCGTGGAGAAAAATTAACAACATTTGGAAAAGTATTAAAAAACTTATTTCCAAAATGAGTGCTATGTAAGCGAAACAGTGCGTTTTTGGATCAAAATGTTGGTCAAAATGATAAAACTCACCTCACCTTTGGTAAGATAGTTTGTGTAAGCAATTTGTGAGAGTGGTACGCTAGCGAATAATACCCACTTTCCCCGTCACGTCATAAACGTTATATCGTGAGCAAAGAAGACGATAATGATTGACTGATTTAGCCGAGTATTTGACACTACAATCATAAACAGTAACTCACTATGAATATCAACTCAAAGATCTAAAATTATTCGCTTCTAAGGTCCAATTGAATCTAAGGCAAGATAAGAACGTCTTAGTATGTTTTGGGATGAAAATTATCCGAGTGAGTTTTATTAATATTTTCATAGATGAAGAGTGGAGGAGAAGATACAAAGACAATCTGCACGGACTGTGCAAAGACACTGATCAGGTCAAAAGAATTAAATCCCAACTACTTAGATTGCTGGATTATGTATGGACATCAAGGCTCCAGTCCGAGAAGCCCTTGAACACAATCTCGAAGAATAGCATAGTAGAGGAGCACGAAGATTTAGGTGGCGCTTGCAGGTGGAAGAGTAATTCAACAAACTCAGCGTATGAAACTGGATACATCTAGAAAAGGACCGATCTTGCTGAAAACGGATGTTGGTTGAGCCCTTATTCTGTATCTTAACGCCACCTTAAGTAAGTAAGGTCTAGTTGACTCTACTATTGAAAGCGAGAGAATTTTCACTTTTTATCAATTTGTAGTTTCATCTTTAAGAGGCAGGAGAATCCTGGAGTTCTGTTTGGATTGTGGACCATTTGACATTTTTCGAAAAACATTGGTATAAGCCATTTAAATCAATATTTGTATTTTTATTGAAATTGAATAAATGGATTTGGACGATCTCTAGTTCATGAAATCGATCTGCTGTGCAACAAATTCTCAAATCATGTCAAGAATGTGATTTGACCATTTTGGACTTTTTTGTGTAGAACCTTGAAAGAACAATGTTATTCAAACAATCTCAATGTGATTTATGTATTGACGGCCAATATAATTTAAACAATGTTGGAACTAGACCATTAACAAGGGCTTCCAATTTTATGAAAAAATACGACATTTAACCAAATCCTGTTCGCGTACTCAAAAATTTCGTAGTTTTTCGTAAAAGAGAGCGCTCACGAGAGAGTAAAATATTTCCCCAACCTACGAATTTTAGCCCAAGAAATTTCTTTGGGCTGATTTGTGAAAATTGTCAAGTTTGATAGAAATTCAACACGGAAAGAATTCTTAGATCAGATCAAGAAAAATAAGCTACAAATCACGAAAAATGAATCCAGTTTTGGACCTTGGCTTCCAAATAAGTAAATTGCTAATTTTTTTTTTGAAATTTCATAAAATGAGCAAAATGAAGATATTGACACTCAAAAATCATATTTCACTACATTTGAGTAGCAATAATAATTCGACCGAGGAAATCAAATATTTCAAACAGAGAATTGCAATTGATATCAAATTGTATCAATTTAATGTTTGTTTTTATCGTGAATTTCAGTAGGATTTTGTAGATTGAAATTATTTTCTTGTAGATGTTGATTCGTTTTTTTAAATACCTACACACACAAGTGGCAAATTTCAACCCTTGTTTTCTTAGACTGCGACAATATACATTAGTTTGCAAATGACAACTAATGTTTTGCTACTTCTTATTTTTTAAATTGCAACTTTTGAGTTGTAATTTGAAACAGGTTATTCTGCAGTTTGCAAATGACAGTCACAGTTTTGATACTTAGTTATCTTTAAATTGCAACTTTTGAGTCGTAATTTGAATTAAAAAAGTTTCTGCAGCAATTTGTAGCTTTTAAAGATTAATTTACTTTCCATTTTCAAGCAATCATGTAGAGATTCAAGAACAATTTTTTTGCAAAATCAACAATCTTCATTAGTGATTTACAACATAAACTTATTCTAATAAATATGATTTAAAATCATGAAAAATGTAAACCAGCATAAGTGTTCATATATGCGTTTCACCCCGATGCAATGGTTGGGCTCATCAGAAGATGACCATTACACTTACACATTGTCTTGACGAATACTTTCCCGAATAAATCTAAACTCCATATAATCCGAGCTGCATAGAGCAACTGCGAATTATACAGTTTCTACAATTCTTCAAAGAAGACAAACTGTAGCCACTTTCATTTCCCTGCTATGTGACTTTATAAGAAGAAATATTCGACTGTTAACAGTCGAATTGTTTTTTCTGAAAATCGCTTATTCTAATAAATATGATTTAAAAGTGTGAAATAAGAAACCAGCATAAGTGCATATTGCAGCTTCAATATTTATATTGTGACTATATTTTATTGATTTGAGAATTGAGCATACTTAAATCACCGCATACATTTCGCAAAACAAGATTAATGAGTAGTCAAATTAAATTATTCCCCTAAAATAGTAGATTGCGACTCAAAAGTTGCAATTTACTTTCATTTCAACAAGCTCGAATTATAACTTTTGATAATAATTACCAAATTATAAAATTTTGTATTTTACAAAGATTTGAATGCTGAATTCCAACTTTCTCATTCATTTTTTATAAAATCGTCCTGATTTATTAAAAAAAGGGTTTTCGTAAATTGCAACCTAAAATTTAGCAGTTAGTGATTTTTCAATTCTCACCGTGAATAAATTAAATAAATTGCTCGCTTTTGCTGTCAGTTAGAAAATTTAAAAACAAATTTTCAAAGAACAGCAACAAGACAGTAATATTGTGTGAAAAATTTGTTGTTTTCCCGCTCGCTTACTTTTTTGTAGTTTTTTATTTTCTCGAGAGAATTTTACCCTCACTCTTTAAAATATCTCTTTTTACGAATTTTGGTGCAGAAAGTACGCGAACGGACCTATATTATATATGCAATGCCAACCGAGTTAACTACTTTAAAAATCTTGTATTCCATAACTTAATGGGAATGTTTTCTTTTCCCAATAAAATGCATAATGCATGAACAAAATTTAATATTTTTCATTTTATTTCCACCTCTTTAAAATTTTAATATTAAGAATTTTCAAGAAATGTAATGCAAATTGTCTACTAATGATAAATTCTATTGATTCAGAATTTTCATTGCTTAAATAAAATTACCTCTGAAATGTTTAATAAATTATAAAATCTAAACAACCAAAATTATACCCTTATTTGTTGAAGGCTCAAATTTAAACTATTAAACTGATATATCATTTAAATGTCAATAAAATGCTTATTTCGAAAAGTGAAGTAAATTCATACAGATATTTTTACAATAAACTCCCAAATGAAACAAAATATGTCATATTCGATTTGTATGAATGTGTTTGGGTTGTATCCTTTTAATCAAAACGGGTAACTCTGAAGAACTTTAATAATGTTTTCCCTCCATTAACAGAAAATTCCGTATTATTAGTGCACTAAGGCGTATACGTACTTTTTTTATTTTATTGAATTTTCGACTGACCCACACACAAAACGAAGGAACGTTTAATGCGTCACATAGTAACACACAAATATAGTATGTCCACATTCAAAAATTCACCTAAGAACCCTTGGCTCTGATTTCGGGGCTAAAATTATAGCCACCCATAGTTTAATCTTAGGAAACTAAAAAAAGAATAAAGAAAAGTCTATATGAACAATAATTTTAGACAAGTTCATCAAATCACAATTAATGTCTCAAAAGTCATATGCTTTTCTCAAAACCTTACATACATAGGTACCCAAGGCGGAAAAAGCACTTTACTTTTTTTCAGGGTTGGTCGACTTAGAAAAAAATCTGTCTCCCACTAATTTTCAGCATTATCCGGTCATAAGTTTGCATTGACGCATTTTCATAATCACCATAAACCATGCACGAATAGACTTACCTAGTATTTTTTTTTCAAAACTTTTTAACTTAAGAAATTAGCCTATGTGATAGGTTGGGTAGAGTTCAAACGAGTGTGAGTTTAGTCGACCAGTTAACCGGTGTCTAAACGTTCTCTCGACCCTAGGATTACATTACGAATGCAAATAGGAAAATTAGAATAGCAAAACATACAAATATTGAAGCATAGCAGCACAACCCTCTACGTTACTGAGAGTGTGTGTTTTTTTGTTATGCGAAGGGGGTTAAAATTATATTATGGAAGACTCGCATATATATGAATCTAGGTACATAGCTATTTTAGTCTATAATATGCGCCTTTGAACATCAAGCAACCCTAAAGGCGATTTTACAAACTTCCTAAAGGCTATAGTGGGTGGTTAATCTCTGTATGTATATACATATATACGTACATTGGTCATCCTTCCAAGGATTGAGAGTTTGGCCTCTTTTGGTCAAGCGTAAATACCATAAATTGATGTATGTTTAATGTAACATACTTGGCGTATATATGATAGAGTAGCAGTAGACCGACGACGCCCTACGCACATCAAAGTTATACATAATGATGGGTAAATGTGTTTGGGACAATATAAATATTTTTTCAAGACCTCCTAAGCTAACTATAGCTACATAACATACCCAGACCCAACAAACATACTGATGGTATGGAGTATTTATATTCTCATTTGAAATTCCAAATGCCGCAAGGCAATTTAACAAATGATTTTGCAATTGAATAGGGTAGGGAGGCGAAGGCAGAGGCATGCCTTTCAATCTAATATTCCATCGGGCTGTTTTGTCATCATCAGTCGTCAGAAACCTAACTCCAAAATATGAGTAAGGTAGGTTATGCTGAGGGGTCCTTCTGGAGTATATAGGAGTCTTTAGGGAAGGCTTTGCGAGGGGTTAAGGAGGGTAGAAAATGCGAGAGAGATAGAATTGAAATAACTAAATTTAGATATTATTTGTGTTGCTGAACGTTTTATTTTGAATTAATTTAGTGTTGTTTTTTTTTTTTTGTTTTTCGTATTTTAATTTTATTTTGGTTGTTTTGTTGCTAACGAATATTTCCATAGCATAACTGTTTGGTTTGATTCGGTTGTGGGGCAGAAAGGGCTTTATGCATATTCATATCTACTCTCAATTTGAGAGGGTTTTCGATATGTTTATATGTTTTCTCCTTGAAAAACGAAAAATGGTTGCGTTTCATGAATAATTTATGAGGTGAAAAGTTTTCGAAGGCTTCTTTTGATGCATATCTAACTCCAGTTTATTTTTGTATACTAACATTTGTATACATAAAACGAGAAGTTTTGTTAAATCTAATTAAAGACATTCTGGCAAATATTATAAAATTTTATGTAAATATACAATTATTGTAAACTCTCAATATTTATATATCAAACCAATCAAGTTTGTCTTATTTTTTTTTTTTTGGAAATATATATGAAGGAGCTTTGGTACTTGAAAACTGATAAAAGTGGATCATCAAGGTTGATTGATTTAGAAACCGACTCTTAAGGAACAACCGATTATTGTGTGTCAAAAGGTGCGTGGCTAGATGTTCTTATAGACTTTCACCTCACAGAGACTTTTTGTTGGAAAACTTGTTAAGTTTATACTTGCGATCAAAATATCTAAGTAATCAAGTTTTGACTATTATGCATAAAGAAAATATTTTTCAATAAAATATTTATTCTGTCATTTACTATCGTTATAATCAAGTCGTTTTAATATAACTCTGTTAAATAGTTATGGGCCCAGGACAATAGCAAGATTCAAGGAATATATACATATACTGGAGAAAAATGTCTGTACAACAGAATTTGGGAATCCATCAAATGGAGAAGCTAACTGGTTCTGAAAATTGGTCAACATGGAGTTTTGCCATGAAAACCCAACTAGAACTTGAAGATTGATGGAAATGTATCGAGAATGTTCCTGGCGTTGAGTTGGATCTTTCTAAGGACAAGATTGCTCGTTGTATGATGATTCTGGCTATCGACAAGAGTCTTTATGTCCATGTTAAGAATGCAACAACTTCCAAAGAAGTTTGGACAGCTTTGCAAAATCTTTTTCAAGACTCTGGTCTGGACAGGCGCATAGGTTTACTTCAAAAACTATGCTCAGTGGTCCTGGTAGAATGTTCCTCTATAGAAGATTACGTAAGCCAAATCGTTTCGACCGCACAGAAGTTGAATGAAATAGGATTTGCAGTAAATGATGAATGGGTTGGTAGCCTATTATTGAAAGGTCTTCCTGATGAATATAGGCCGATGATCATGAGCATTGGTTGCAGTGGAAAAGTAATTTCAGCAGATTCCATCAAAATGAAATTGCTGCAAGACGTTAAATATGATTCCAAATCATCCAATAGTGCTCTTTTGTCAAAGAGAGGAAGTTTTCCCAATTCACACAAGAAATGGAAGTCTAAGTATGACAAGAAAGGGAAATATCGTTGCTTTAACTGTGGTGGGGTCGGACACTACGCTTCAGATTGTCTATCGAAGTTTAAAGGACAAGATTTGAAGTCAGAAAAAGGTGGCTCAATGTTTGCAGCGTTTCATGCAGAGTCCAAACAGCATGAATGGTGTTTTGATAGTGGTGCCACCGATCACATGACATCTTATCCTGATTTTTTCAAGCAACTCAAGCCATTTCAAGGTCAAATTAAGACAGCAAATAACATGTTAATGAATGCTGTTAGTAAGGGCGACATTTCGTTGACTGTTTTAACTCCTAAAGGAAGACGTGATGTTGTTGTTCATAATGCTCTTTATGTCCCGGAATTAAAAGTCAACTTACTATCCATAAAGAAGATTGTGGATCATGACAATGTTGTCATCTTCGACAAAGATGGATGTCGTGTCATGAATTCTTCAAATGAAGTCATTGCAAATGGTAAATCTGAAAACGGTCTTTACAAGTTGGATACTGCTCCATATAAGAATACTAATTTGGCAAGAAGTAACCTGGACAATGTTTGGCATCGAAGGTTTGGTCACTTGGGACAAGAAAATTTGAAATTACTTGCTCGAGGCTTAGTTAAGGGTATTGCTTTGAATCAAGATTCTCAGTCGACATGTTTGTCATGTGCAGAAGGCAAGCAGCATCGGACAAGTTTTCCATCAGAAGGGTCAAGGTCATCAAAAGTACTTCAGATAATCCATTCAGACGTGTGTGGTCCAATGGAGGCGAAATCTATAAAGGGAAGTATATATTTTGTTACTTTCATAGATGATTTCACTCGGAAAGTATTTGTTTACTTTATGAAGACGAAAGATGCTGTGTTGAACTGTTTTCGTGAATTCAAAGCCGAAGTCGAAAACTAACAAGAATCCAGAATTAAAATTTTACGAACGGACAATGGTACAGAATTCATAAACAAAGCTATGCAACTAGAGTTGAAGAAGTCTGGGATTGTTCATCAAAAAACCGTTCCCTATGCTCCAGAACAGAACGGTTTGGCAGAAAGGATGAACAGAACTCTTATAGAGAAGGCTCGAGCTATGTTGTGTGATGCTAAAATGCCTAAATTTTTTTGGGCTGAAGCAGTTAACTGTGCAAGTTATATTGTCAACCGTTCACCGCATAGAAAGCTTAAAAAACTCCAGAAGAGTTATGGAGCAATCGCAAACCGGATGTTAGTTCTTTTCGAATTTTTGGTTGCACAGCGATGTCTCACATTCCCAAACAAAAACGACGAAAGCTGGATTCAAAATCCGAAAAATGCATTTTTGTGGGATATTCGAATACTTCCAAAGGTTTCCGTCTGTACAGCCTACAAAAGAAAGATGTTTTCATCAGCCGTGATGTTGTATTTCACGAGGATAACTTTCACTACAAAATTTAAAATGAAAACACCAATGAAGTTCCAAAGTATACAGCTGTAGTGGGGGTACATCCAATAGAGAAACAAGAAAATCTTGTCATAGAAAACGACTACGAGTCATGTTCATCAAATCCAGAATTTGAAGAGGGGGATAACGAAGAAGATCCATCAGTGGCAACGTCGTCATCAGAAACTCACGATCTTGTTTCAACGTTGAGCGTGCAATTTGATGTTGGTAGTCAGCAGATAGATGAAGATAATCCAAACCTACCAGAAGCTGGAGAATCTGCTCTCTCACGCCGAAGCGAAAGAATCTCAAAATTACCAAGAGTAGTTTACAATGCTGAGACTGTCAACATCTTGGAAGAACCCGAAGACATGGAAGATATGTTATCCAGAGATGACAAAGAAAAATGGATAGAAGCGATGCAGAGTGAGATTAAATCATTTGAGGAAAATGATACCTGGAAATGTGTCGACAAGCCTGCTGGAGCCAACATTATCAAGACGAAATGGGTATTCAAGAAGAAGCTAGATGAGATGGATAATGTACGATACAAGGCTCGATTGGTGGTAAAAGGTTTTACACAGAAGAAAGGTATTGACTATGAAGAAACCTATTTACCTGTTGTGAGATACTCTTCTATCCGGTATTTAATAGCATTGTCAGTAAAGTATGATTTGCGAATTGAACAGATGGATGCTATTACTGCTTTTCTCCAAGGTGAGTTAACTGAAGATATCTATGTTGAGAAACCGAAGGGGTTTTTGATGGGAAGAGAAGGTCAAGTGATGAAACTGAACAAAGCTGTTTATGGACTTAAGCAATCAAGTTTAGTTTGGAACACCAAATTGGATCGAGTCCTACAAAAACTTGAATTGAAGCGTTCGCAAGTTGATCCTTGCATATATATCCATAGAAAGGATAAGGCCATGACGTTTCTAGCAATCTATATGTTGATGATATCCTAATCTTCACTAACGAAACAGTATATGAAAATCTGAAACTAAATTTGATGAAAGAGTTCAAAATTAAGTTTTTGGGAACCGCGAAGAATTGTTTAGGAATTCAGATTTCACGTGACAAAGATGGAATTTATCTAGATCAAGAAAAATATATATCTGAGATGCTGATGAAATTTAACATGGATGAGTCAAATCCTGTAGCAACTCCTATGGATATCAACATAAAACTGTCAAAAGAGTTGTCACCTAAATCTTCAGAAGAAGAAAAAGAAATGGCTAAGATTCCTTATCAGCAAGCAATTGGAAGCTTATTATTCGCAGCACAGTGCACTCGACCGGATATTTGCTTTACAGTCAACAAATTAAGCAAATTCAACAACTGTCCTGGCAAAGAACATTGGACTGCTGTCAAGAGACTCTTTAGATATCTGAAAGGAACAAAATAGGCCAAACTGAAATTTTCAAGAAATGGAAATCCTGAATTTCAAATATATTCTGATTCAGATTGGGCAAGCGATTGTGACGAAAGAAGATCTGTCACAGGATACGTATGTATCTTACAGGGAGGTGCCGTGT
This sequence comes from Eupeodes latifasciatus, assembly GCA_920104205.1. NCBI lineage: Eukaryota > Metazoa > Arthropoda > Insecta > Diptera > Syrphidae > Eupeodes > Eupeodes latifasciatus. The sequence continues at coordinate 30,759,010 of OV049924.1, forward strand.
CTTGGGCGACAAAACATCAGCCAACTGTTGCATTATCCACAACAGAAGCCGAATATATGGCACTTTCGGCCTCAACTCAAGAAGCAATGTGGATTCGTGGCCTCGAGTCTGAACTGAACCATAATTTTAACAACTCGGTCATGAATATATATTGCGACAACAAAAGTGCAGTTCATCTGGCGTCGACAAGCAACAGTTTCTACCGAAAAACATAATTTCTGTTCTAATAACATGGGTTTACGTTTGAGGTAAATTTTGTTCGAGTGGAGGTGTTGGAAAACTTGTTAAGTTTATACTTGGGATCAAAATCTCTAAGTAATCAAGTTTTGACTAAAGAAAATATTTTTCAATAAAATATTTATTCTGTCATTTACTATCGTTATAATCAAGTCGTTTTAATATAACTCTGTTAAATTTTTTTCAACTCATCTGCCAGTTAAAATTGTACTTAAATTTACTGAATTAGCTCCACCAACTTCTATTTTGAAAATACAAAGAATTAAATAGATTGATAATAATCTCGATATCTATAGGCGTAATCTAAATCCTTTCCTAAGGGAGGCCAAAGAAAAATGGTATGACTGGGAGTGCATAAAATATAGAAAGAAGTCCTTCTCTCTACTGAATCTTTTCCGTAAAACGAATAGTACTCATTTCAAGAATCTCTATGTCTTAAGTAATAAAAAATATAAAGCCACTTGTGCGACCAAGCAAAGTAACTATACTTTAAGAGAATTGCTAACGTAAAAATTCAAAAGTTTTTTTGGCACAAAGTTTGGAAAGTAGGGCACTGTAAACCGTCGACAGCTATTGCAGTTGAAGCAGAAACGTTTGTATTATACTTCGGTTGACTTCTGACGAGAGAAATTTCTCCACTAATTTTCCAATACGCACTTCCGAATGTTGTTGATGAAGATCTCGATGCACCAATTGGATTAAATGAGTTAAATGAGTTGGTTAACGCATTTAGTACATTGAAAAACAAGAAGTCCTGTAGACTTGATGGCATACCAGTTGAGTTTTTTAAGAATAGCACTGCAAATTTTCATGATTCTCTTTTGATATTCTTTAATAACGTCTTCTTAAACGAGGAAGTTCCAATTCTATTTTTAAAATCCCTTATTTTTCCGATTTTTAAAAAGGGTGATGCATCCTTAGTTGAAAACTATAGGGGTATATCAATTCTCTGTAGCCTAAGAAAAATATTTGCTCAAATACTCTATAATCACTTTCCAAGCTGTGTGGAACATAATAATCGGCTTAGTATCTTCCAAGGGGGCTTTCGCCCTGGTCTTTCAACAGTCGATCAAATTTTTGCGCTGGAGAATATAGCTAGAAAATTTATAACAAGTAAACAAAAGCTCTATGCCTTCTTTGTGGATTTTAAGGCTGCCATCGACACTGTCAACAGAAACTCACTTATATACAAGCTAAGCTTGATAGGTGTTTCTACGAAATTCCTCAATGTTTACAAAAAAACCTAATTGCGAACACTTCACCTGCAGTTTGGAATGGTAGTTATATGTCAGACTTTTTTGTTACTGAAACTGGAGTTCCACAAGGTTGCGTCCTCAGTCCTATTTAATTCGCCCTATTCATTGACGATGTATCTGAAAACTTGCCTGGCGGTGTTATAGTAGGAGATACACACATTAAAACACTCCTTTATGCAGATGATTTAGTGATTTTAACGGACAGCCCCCTTACATTACAGCTTCAAATTAATAAACTTAAGAGTTATTGTGACACTTGGGACTTAAACATTAACACCTCAAAATCTAAAATCATGATTTTTCAGCACACTGCAGATAGAAGGCATCCGAGAGAAAAGTGGCAATTGGCAGGCCAACCTATAGAGGTTGTTAAGGAATTTAAATATATAGGTGTCCTTCTTTCTTACAATCTTAATTTGCGACAACATGTAGAAGACAAAGTAAGTAAGGCAAAAACTGCAATCAATCTTATGTGGCCTAAATTTTATTGTAATAAAAACGTGGATACGGCATCTAAATTTAAGGTCTTCAATGCAACCATCAATTCCTGTCTTTGCTATGCTATGCGAATCAAGTTTTTGGCTATAAAGAAGTGGAAGAATTTGAGCGATTACAGTGCTTTTTCTTTAAACGTATTTTTAAACTACCTTCCTCAGTCCCCACCTATGCTATTTATGTAGAAGCGGGAATACCTCAAATTTACTGTAAGAACCTCAAAGCAAATGCGGATTTCATTATCAAAATAATGAAACGTCTTATTAAGCACAAATCTTCAGAAGCACTTTGTACGTATGCATTTAGACGCAATTTGTCGCCATTCAAAGAGTGGTTGGATTTGGCTACGGAACACGGAATGGTACTTAATTTAACTCTTGAAAACATAAATGACTGGCAAAACAATTTCTACGAATGCATTGCGCAGATAGATGAACGTTTTTACGAAAGCTGTCTAGACCGCGCGCGCTTGTCTGAATCTAGAAGCTTATATAGGAATTTAAATCACTGTCTTGGTCCAAATAATTATTTTAAAAACAGCTTGACAAACTATGAAATCAGTACTATATTTAAAATGAGGACTGAAACTCTTTACCTCAATTGCATGCTACACAGACAAGTTTTAACGGTGACTTGTAGTCTCTGTAATCTTAATGTACCGGAAGGCATTTTCCACTTTCTTGCCGAATGTCCAATTTTACTTGAAATTAGAAGACATTTTTTTCTCCAAAAGCTTTCTCACACTTCAGGAAACCAAAGATTTCTTAAATGGTATATACGGTTGGGAGTCATTATCACAATATTGTATTCATGCCTATAGGTATCGCAACAGTTACATTTTAGTATTACTTCAAACCTTGTTAATGCAATTCATGATGTACATATATATGTCATTATTCTTTTTAATTATATAAAATATTTTTACTTTTCAAATATGTATGTTTTTCTTCTTCGGCAAAATATAGCCATGTCTTTTTTCTTTTTTGTTAAATATTTATTGTAATTATGTATAAGTTGATCAATAAAGAAGTAAATAATAATAACTAGCTTTACCCGGCGTGCGTTACTTCACCAACAGATAAAATAAATTTAAGAAAAATAATTTTAAAGACAAATCATTACACACATATTCAATTCATTCTAAGCCATTTTATTGAATTTGTTTATTTCGAAAAAAAGTGCTGATACACAATAAAGATTATCTTTTTTTTCATCTGGTGCCGTAGACTAATAAATCAGAATCACACGTCAGCAAGTCACATAGAGCTGTCCATGTGAGAAGCATGGATTCTCCAAATTGTATCCACACACTTGCAACGATTGTCCTTGCGCTTTGTTAATAATTATTGCGAAAGCGAGTCGCACCGGGAACTGTAAACTTTTGAATTCGAATGGCATATCTGTCGGGATCATTGGGATACGTGGCAACAGTACCTACGTCTTCACCGTTGAACTTTCCAGTCAAAATTGTTGCCTCGGTAATATTGTTCGTCATTTTCTTGATTGAGAGTCTAAATAATAACTTAAAATAGTTCATTCGAAAAGAAAGTACCTGCGGCTGAGTATCCAACGAAGTTTTTTGTGTTTTAATTTCCGACTCTTCCTCTATTGTCAAATTTTCTTGCATGCCCACTTAATTTTTTTGTCTGTGTGTATCCACAAAAGTAATTCTTTTTTGCGCTCGTGTATCCAGGCGCAAGAAGAATAATGGGTACCCCAATTTTCAGTGTAAGAACGTGCGGTGGCATGCCTGGAAAACCTAACGAATTCATGAATTCAGTTGGATAGTTGACAATCCCGTCTTGATTCTCCACAGTATCGATGGACTTATATGTTGTCGTTTCACTGGGTATTCCATGCTGAACGGTGAAGATGATGGTATTGACATCGATGTTTTTGGCTGCTAATATAGCACGCCTAATTCGTCGATGCTTTATGTGATCTTACAGAAGTTTGCTTGCAGGGTGATACATTGTGTAGATTCATCAATTTCCATTCGCCTATTTCCAATATCCATTAATTGTTTTCCAATTCGATGGTGAATCTGTCTTTGTATCTACAAAATAAAAAGACTTTTTTCGATGTGAGAGTAGAGTTCAGAATTTGCAAATTTAATACGTAAGAATGAGTAATGTAAGTTATTTTTTAACTATATTCTATGTAAGTACAAAAATAAGTATATATACCTTAAATGTCGGATTAAATCCTCGTTCTTCGATAATATCTGCCCAAATAATGTCATTTGGAAACAACCATTGCAATTTTGAGTGTTTGCCAGAAAATAGCGTGATTCAGTTTTTTCGCCACAAAGCAATGAAGACAATGGCTCAGGTGGCGGAGTCAACAATGGTAATATCACTTTACCATTAAGGCAGCATAATCCGGGCATTTCTCCGGAAAACTTTAATGCACCACAATACTGGCAAACAACGTCCATTTGTCCAATGCAAACGCTAGGATGCAAGCTGTAATCATTGCTGCAATCGTATCGAAACACTGCTCGATTCAAATCAGCACTTTATAAATCTCTTGTTCTGCGTCGCAAATTATCTATTTGTTGACCTCTTCACGTGCGATTTCTTGTCCTTCTTCAGTCCTTTTATTTGTAGTGTTTCGTATCCTTCTTGCATTACGGCGTTGTCGGGAAAGATTCGATCGTATTGGTCGCGGCATTGTTTTTTTTTATAATAAGCGCACATTTAAGGGGATATTACTACCCCCTTGTTAATTAAACTTCACTTCAATTCATCTACACATTTATTTCACAACTCAAATTTTCAACCAATTATTCATAGACAAAATTACTTAGCTGTTCGAGATGCGCGTTTTATTATTCCAAGTCTGATGCGTTTTTGGTTTACCACCTTTTATAGTTCACTTCACTTTTTTTTTGAAATAGGCAATGGCTCCATCATTACATTACGATTGTAAATTATTTTTTTTTAATAGAAATAGTTTAAATATTGATTTCTTACATTATTATGATTGTTAATTATTTATTTAATAGAAATGGTTTTCATATTGATTTCTTACAAAAATCAAATTGTCACCCATACGTCCATCACATAGCTGTCATTTGCGTTTTGTTATTCCAAGTCTGATTCTTTTTTGTTATACCATTTTTACAGTGACTGACGTTTTATGCCAAGTCACACGGGAACGCTGTCGAACGGGATAAACAGTATCCTATGTCCTTCTCCTGGCTCTAAGCTACCTACCCACCAATTTTCAGCCAAATCGGTGCAGCCGTTCTTGAGTTATAAATAGTGTAACTAACACGACTTTCTTTTATATATAAAGAAAATAATAATAATAATAATAATAATAATAATAATAATAATAATAATAATAATAATAATAATAACAATAATAATAATAATAATAATAATAATAATAATAATAATAATAATAATAATAATAATAATAATAATAATAATAATAATAATAATAATAATAATTAAGGAACAATGTTTTCGATATACGAAAGGAAAGAGCCACAACGTTATGAAAAATATATATGAAACTTTAATAGACAACTCTAAAGAAGACCATTATTGAAATGAACAGAAATATCTCATAAAGGGGATTAAGATCTGCAACGTTTATGCCCATTTCAATGCAACAAAGAAGCGAAAAGGTGCTGAATTGATAGAATTCTAGAATCCTTCAAAAATGTAAAAATACATTATAAAAATCACAGAAATATGTCAAGTCTAAGATCCGTGGAATATTCGAACAATATTTTATATCCTTATTATTCGAATATCCCTTTATTTTTTATTTCATTAAAAAATATAGAAGCCAAATCAATTTCCGAAATGAGTGTGAAAAATGTACGGGTTTTGTCGCCGTATAGAATTGCTTTTCTCGGATATCCCACATATGAGATTTGACCATTTGAACCAACTCAATTTCTTTTATGTACTGAAAACAATTTAAGATTGTATAATGAATTTCTGTTATTCAAACAGTATTCTTTTTTTTTCGAATATCCCACATGGTACGGAAAATCGTTAAAATATTTTGTTTAGGTTATATTGTTAAATAAAAAATATGTGTATAGTGCAGGATAATTTTGGGAATATAACACAAATAATTAGCTTAAAATTCTGATGGGCTTAACAAAATAGAATATGAATAGAAACATTTTGCTTAATATGATGAATTATAGTTGTTTCCAATGGTATTTCAGCGAATATCCCACATATAAGTATTTACACCTTTTTATGAGATGAAAACAAAACCACTACCACTGAATTAAATATCTCGTCGGCCAAACAAACTATTAAGATAGATAACGAACTCTTTTAAAGTGGTATTTTCGGTGAATATCCCACAATAAGTAATTTGAGGATTTTGATGATTTTGAAAAAAATAAATCTAAATATGAACTTGAATATCTCTTTGTACAGAAGTACATAAGCCGATGTGTAAGATGTTAGATAAGTAGGACTGCCATGCTAAGGTTCTTGGTTTCAATCCCAGAATGTACCACCTAAGGTTTTTTTCATGGGTACTGCTTCTTGCGAGTATTTGACAAATTGTCCAAGAGTAATTCTTGTCATGAAAAGTGATTTCTCAAATTAGCCGTTAGGATTCGGCATAAAAAGTATAGGTCCCCTTCATCCCTGATATAACTCTCATATATGAATGGTTGAGAGTTGTAACAGTCACTAGGCCTTAGTTCTCAACGGACTGTACCACCTTATTTTCTTAAATTTTTTGTATAGAATTATTTTCCCCGAATATCCCACATATGAAATGGTACCATTTAAAAGAATTCAATTTACTTAAATATATTAAATACAGTTAAATTTTCATACAGAGATGCTGTTATCTCAATCATATTCTTTTTTTTCGAATAACCCACATGGTATTGAAGTCTTTTAAGTATAGGTTTTTTTATTGTTCAATAAAAGATGTACGTAGTGTAACTTTAAAGTAATTTAAAGTAGTATTTTTGTTGATATTATACAAATAAGTATCTTTAAATTATGATAGGCTTAAAGAAATTCAATAAAAATTAAAATAGTTTGGCATTTATAATTATTTCGAGATGTATTAAATAGTATTCTTGCGAAAATCCCACAAAAAAAAGACAAATTTTGATGAGATTTCAAAAAATTCCTTACATAATTACACAGAATTGAATTTCTCGTCATCTAAAAAAAATATTTAAACTAATTGACTTTTTTGTGAGTGGTATTTTTGACCAACACCAAACAAATAAGTAATTTAAGAATCTTAATGATATTTAAAATAAAAAAATCTAAATATGAATTTGTATATTTCTACGTTAAAAAGTGGATAAAACGTATTCATGATATTTTTGCGAATATCCCACGAATGAGATAGTGATGCTTGGTTTTGCCGAAAAATAATTTTTAGGCACTAAGTGATTTCATAGAAATGTAGCGTTAAAGAGGTACTCTTAAGGATTTACTTATGATCGTCATGAATGTTTTAAAGTATTTTACCAACTGACTTTTAAGACAGTTCAAACATTTCTGAAGCTAATCACATCAACCATATAATCGGCTTTTCTGTGAATATCTTAAATAAATGAAGAATATTTTATTTTTTAATTATTATTCAATGACTTTTAAAATGGCATTTAAGCGAATATCCCACAAATTAATGGTTAAGTACTTTTGATGAGCTTTAAAAAATATTACAACACATTTTTGTAAAAGCATAAAGTACTAAAACTGTCTGGTTTTCTTTGACAAAATCATGCATTTTATGTGGTATTTTTGCAAATGTCCCACAAGTCAGGGGATATTGTTTGCATAAAAATAAATATCAATGCAAAAATCTCTAGTAAAACACTATATAAAAACCAATTCATAAGAAGACTGGATGCTTAGAATGTTACTGATCTTTTAATTATGAGTTATGTAAGGATACAAAATAGTAATCGAATTTAGTTAACCTTACTACAAATTCTTAAAAGTTATTTTTACGTTATTTTTATTCCAAAATTAAAAGAAAATTAATGCAGTGCGAATATCCCACGACTTATTACGGAAGAGATGTGATGACTTTTAAAAATATCAGGTCAATTATTTTAAGTTTAGCTTTTCTAAAAAAGAAGGAAACATAATACGAATTATAATTGACACAATTCAGCTCGATTCTAATGTTATTTTTTCGAATATCCCACAAATGAATATTTTGAGGATTTTGATGATCTTGGTAATTGATTGGCGAATTTAATTAAAACCCATCTAAAGTCGTAGATCTAGTTTTCAATTAAACAGATTAAAATTCTAAGATATCCCATTTTTTTTTCTTAAACAGGTAACGAATATCCTTTCTCTCTAGCAATTTCACTACTACCATTATTAAAAACCTAATTTGTAATCCTTTTTTCAATTTTAATAAAAAATAGAAGCTTCAATAAAAGCGATTGTATATGATATATGTGTATACTAATGAATATATATGTACCAAACATAAATAATCTTTAAATCTAAACTTGATTTCTTATAATCAATTAACACAAAATCCTTATAGTATTTAAAAAATCGATTTTCAATTATTCCCCCTTAATTTAATGTACATAAGTATATGAATGAATTCCCATTCAAGTTGGAAAATCTTCGGAAATCAAAGAATCATAAATCAGAATTACACCCCATCTTACTGTGGTTTCAGCTGAGATTTTCTTTTCAAAAAATCTCAATTCTATGCCAACGAAACGAATGCGAACGAACGAATCCTCCCAAAATATTTAACCCTCTACCATTTTTATATGAAAGCAAGAAAAGAGCGAACAGCAACCGGCACCAACACCGGTACCAGAAACAGTCAGAGGCACCTCTATATCCTTTAGACAGCTATAGCGCAGTTGAAATATAACGAAACTAAAGCTTGAAATTTTCAACTTGAATCCTGATGATTCTGGGATTTTGCCCTTTCTTGTTACTGCAGTGCACAGCACAGCATCGTCAACACACAAACATATTATAAATATATTTCACCCTCTATAATGTAATTAATTTTCTATCCTTGGCAATAAGAATTAAGGACCTCTCTTTTTCCGTCCGGTCCGGGTCGACAATAGAGTGCAACCCCATTGCTACTGTTGCTGAAGCTTTAGCTCAAGATGGGAACGAGCGAGCATCAGCCAAAGGAGTCCCTGCATGCATCATAAATATTAATAACAAAGTATCCATGAGCAGTTCCGATTTTTATTATCTTTATGATGTGCATCAGCAACAGAAATAAGTTGGAAAATAAAAAACAAAAGCAATTCCTTCTTCGTTCCGCTCGAAGATTTCCACACAAATTTTCTTCGTCCTTTCTTCATTCTTTCGCGAATAAAGTTCGAAAATCATCTTTTGTGTTTTCTTTTTCTTTCTTTGTATTTCTTGCAACATCAGATAAGTCTTGACACACATAACATAAGAGCTACAGTCATAGTCTCGGAGTAAGAATAAGGTCTCTGTCTTCGGCTCCACAAGGGATATCCGTGTTTATAGTCCACATCGCTGCTGCCGCCACTGCAGTGCCGCGTCGCGACGTTCCATCGCTTCATCACCATCGCTAAACGCCATACGCCATTCGCCATCCCCATCCCCATCCCCATCATCATCATCCGCCATTTCCATCATCTACATCGATAGTCGCTGATTACTGTGGCGTTATCGGAATTTTTGATTGCAATTTTAATTCGATTGCCTCACCCGCGAACCATACCACCCGCAATATCATCATCATTTGTGGCATTTGGTGATTTACTAATGGATATCGGAGATGATGGAGAGATGCCAGGCAGCTGCTCCTCCGATTCCGATCAGATGATGATGATGATGCCCTCAGCCCTCCTACTTCTCGATAATCCAAATCCAGATGTGTGTGCGGTTGATTGAAGACGACCGACCGACCGACCACGACGACCGAAGACGAGGCTGGCGCTGGTGATTGCGAAGCGATATAATGCTGGATGATGGTGGGATAGGTCATGTCCCAATGGCGTCGATTTTTATGTAGTTGACTTGGTTTTTATTTTTTGAGGAAAAAATGTACAAGAAAATAAATAAAATATACACAACCACGTCGAAAACGGAGTCGAACACGGTGCTACGATTAGGGAATGTTTTGAAAAATACTTTCAGTTCACAGCAGACAGATAATGTCTAGAATTGTAAACAAGTCTAGTTGAACAGCGGCGCGGCGCGGTGGCCGACGACAAACGACGACGTGGTATTTTGGAAATTAAGTGTGTCTGGAGACATTTTATAGGCGCCCTTGGCTCATTACTGTCCTTTTCTATGGTTGATTTGTTTTTGCTTTTCTTATTCTTTATTGTTTTTCGTTTTTTTTTTACTTTGATTCAATTTTAAGGCCATAAGGACAATAACCTTGTTTTTTAAATTATTTAAAATTAAAAACAAAATTAAAGGAATAAGTAACTACATTTTAGAACCCTTAGGTGCATAGGGACTAGGGTGATTCATTTCCGCAAAAATTTTTTTTTTCTCGGTGCTCAAGCAAAATAATAATTTACTTATAGAAAAAAAAATTCTCACCAAGGTAGAGCTCTTAATATCAATTTTAAGTACTTGCAATTTAAAATTGAAGTTTTCCCATATAAAATGCATGTAAAAAAAATGCTTTTTTTTCAAAGTTCTAATGCTCATGCACCTTTTACAATATTGTCAACCGGTTAATGGACCTTATAGGGAATTTTACGCTCTTTAAAATTGCTTTAATGTTTTTTTGTGTAACTCGCACTGGTTCGCCAGTAGGAGTCATCAAAGTGTAACTTTTTGAATGAATAGCTTTTTTTCCAATTTTTTTGAGCAATTCGCAAAAAGTAGGGAGAAAAAAGGGCTGATTCGTAAAAAATAGTCCTTTGACCAGTATTTATTCAATTTACAGCCATTTTTATGCCTCAAAACTTAAGAAATTGATAAATACTAATCAATCATGCTATTTAAATTGAACTTTTTTATTGATTACTAATGTATTTCTCTATAGCAACAACTTTTTTAGAATTATTATTATTTCTGACTTATAATAAATATAAAAATAACACATCAATTAACACATTGAAGAATATAGATAAAGTTTATTCAATTTTGAAGTTGAACAGTGCAGAAAAGAATTTCCAACGTGTGCCAAAAAGCTCCACTCAGCTCTAAAATCTTAATCTGCTTTATATAAAAATCATAATTATTTAATATTTATCAACTTGTTTTTTATGACTATTGAGATGTTTACTAACTTTGCAATATATTACCTAATAATGTAACCTTCTGTTTGTTTTGATTAAAGTTTTGTTGTTTCTTTTTAAATTAATGTGTTCTTTTTATATTTGTCATAAGCCAGAAATCATAATAATTCTAAAAAAGTTGTTGCTATAGAGAAATACATTAGTAATCAATAAAAAAGTTCAATTTAAATAGCATGATTGATTAGTATTTATCAATTTCTTAAGTTTTGAGGCATAAAAATGGCTGTAAATTGAATAAATACTGGTCAAAGGACTATTTTTTACGAATCAGCCCTTTTTTCTCCCTACTTTTTGCGAATTGCTCAAAAAAATTGGAAAAAAAGCTATTCATTCAAAAAGTTACACTTTGATGACTCCTACTGGCGAACCAGTGCGAGTTACACAAAAAAACATAAAAGCAATTTTAAAGAGCGTAAAATTCCCTATAAGGTCCATTAAACCGGTTGACAATATTGTAAAAGGTGCGTGAGCATTAGAACTTTGAAAAAAAAGCATTTTTTTACATGCATTTTATATGGGAAAACTTCAATTTTAAATTGCAAGTACTTAAAATTGATATTAAGAGCTCTACCTTGGTGAGAATTTTTTTTTCTATAAGTAAATTAATATTTTGCTTGAGCACCGAGAAAAAAAAAATTTTTTGCGGAAATGAATCACCCTAATAGGGACATTATACTTTTGCAAAATCTAAAATAGGTACATGAGGTTTGTTTATTTATAAAGTTTTAATTAACATTTAGGTATATTAAAGCTGCCTCAAGGACAAGGTTAAGAACAGAATTAATTTTATGAGGACATTAAGTAATGACAAACAAAAAATATATTAAGATTTGATTTGGTAATTCTAAACTTTTTAAACTTTGTTTTTTAATCCTCTTTTTTTTTAAATATTAAATTACATTCTGGTAGATATTGTTCCTAATAAGCTATACCTTTGCTCAACAAGATTTTAAACTGGCAATCAATTTGTACTTTTAAAATGGGTTTCGGTGGCTGTTATTCAAATTTGGATTTAATATGTATTACTCACATCAGGTTTTTGAGGTTTTACTTTTTAAAAATCGAAAAAACACATATTTAAGGTTTTTTTTCGTAAAATGTTGTTAGATTTCACATTTCCTTAAAAAAAATCTGAAAGAAACGCTTAACCATTTGTGCTTAAATAGTTTTGAACAAAAAAAAGACAAAACGATTCGAAAGTAATTTTTGTTCTTTTATATCGGGTGATTTTTTTGAGGTTAGGATTTTCATGCATTAGTATTTGACAGATCACGCGGGATTTCAGACATGGTGTCAAAGAGAAAGATGCTCAGTATGCTTTGACATTTCATCATGAATAGACTTACTAACGAGCAACGCTTGCAAATCATTGAATTTTATTACCAAAATCAGTGTTCGGTTCGAAATGTTTCGCGCTTTACGCAAATTTTATGCGTTTTTTTTTTAAAAAAGTTCTCAAGCTCTTAAAAAATCACCCATTATATTAAACAATGTCCTCTTTTCAATGGAGGACAATAAATACATATTAGTAGAGTTGTCAAAACGCTATTTTAGAAACATAAGCCTATTTAATAAAATGTTTTTCCAATAAATATATTAGCTTAAGTGACATAAAATGTTATATCAAATCACTTTTTATATTTTTGCGGACTTAAGTCGACATAAGCTGTTTAAAAAAAAAAAAACTAAAATAAACCTTAAAATCCTACATAAGCTACAGAAGCTAAGAACGAAAACATTGTTTGATTTAAGAAAGAAAGATGTTTTTTTAAATAAACTTTTATTTTAGAAAAACTCCACGAAGAACAAAGTTTATAAAATAAGTTTTTTCATATCTCTTTTTAAACTTTTTAGTCATAAACAAAAATATATAAATAAATCATACGATACAAAAACAATATTTTTTTCAAAGATTTTTCAAAGATTTTCAAATATTTTATGTATAACAAATTAGTTCTTACAATATAAGTTACAACGACATTAATAAAATAAAATAATAATAAGACAATGGCGTTGCCGTCTGTCTGGTAAGTTGATTGAAATGCAAAACATGTTTTTCGAATATAAAAATAAAAATAAAAATAAAATAAAATAAAATAAAAAGGAAACCTATTTTCATAAAAACTTGATGATCTTTGTTTTTTTTTTTTTTTTTTTTTTTTAAATAAAAGTGTAAGCTATTTTGTTTCTTATCTAAATTATGTTGTTATATTGTTTCGGTATATAAATGCAGATACAATAAATTTATAAAAAGCTTGCCAATTGCAACCATTTATGAGTCTCTTTGTATGTTCCATTGTCAACAAGAGTTCCCCGAAGTAAATAAGTCTTAGATCTTTATAAATGGGACATATAGCTAAAAAATGGAAAGTATCTTCTTTCGCTTTCATATTACAAATTGTGCACTGATTGGTTATAATAACGTTTCTATATGGAGATCCATTCAAATTTAGCATTTCACATCTTGCTCTACATATTAGTGATATTTCTTTCACACTGTAACGGTCATTAAAGTAATTCTTTTCGTTGAGATCATAGTTAAGACCTCAATAAATAATTCTATTAATTGATGATTTTGCTTTTTCAATGTTTTGGGTACGATCTTGTGAGTCGGATATTTCCAGAAGATTATAGCATTGTTGCTTCAGAAGTGCTAGATTTGTGTATTGTATCCCCCTCACGGTTTTCGCCTTGTTGTGGCGAGGGGGCTTACGTCTAACTCTTCAGCAATCCAGCTGCGGAGTAAGACAACTAAGAAAACCACAAAAAGCAGAGATGCTTATCTAATAAATATGGACAAAAGTTTACAAAATGAAGTAAATCGAACGGGGATATACGTTCAAGTGTCGGCAGAAGTCACGGCTGCCGGCGAGGGCTTGGCTTCGCAAGAAGCTAAGTCGCCAGTGACAAATGTAAACTTGGAGAAAGGAAAACGAGAGCTAAAAAGACAACCGGTCATTCTCTCAGTGGATCTCCTCCCCGACTTAGATGGTCTAACTATCAAAGGTACGGAGACCTCGGACAGACCTCCTTCCATAGGCAGTCAAACCGAGGACGAGCTACTGATGGAACCGAGTCAAGAAGAGACTATGCTGAAGTCTGCTGCACCCCTCAAAGCTACGAGGCAACGCAGCAACTACAGATCCTCCAAAAGATTCGTGAAAATGACCGAGTTGAAAGACCCTGCGACGCTCAGTTCGAGAGACAAGGCTCTCTTAAAAAAGCATAAGAAGCTAGTTAGGAACTTTGAGCAGCAGCTGGCAGAGACTGTCACTGCACCCAGGGAAATAGCGAAGGAAGTGAATACCAAAGAGTCGGAGAGCAAAGGAGTAGATGCTGCCAAATCTAGGTCTGTCCCTAAAAAGGCAAATCGTGAACAGGCTGGCAATAACTCGACCGCTCGGAACGACAAAGGTAAAGTTCAGGCGACTTCCAGTAAGAAACAGCAAGCCAACGCTAGGAAAGACCAAGCACCGGCAAGCACCTCTTCTGGAACGAAGCCAGGAACGTCCAAGAGACAAAGATCGGAGGAGGCGGTCAAGCAAGATGGTGCTAAAAAACAGAAAACCAGCAGCTTCGACACCACCCCGATTGACCTACAAATTGCCATAATAAGCCGTGACGACCCAGATGGGAAAATCTCGGCAAAAAACTGGCTCCTTGTGGAAAACGAGATCCTCAAAGCCATGATGGAGGCATCGGAGAACGATAGTTCGGAAGACTATGTCTTTGATGGTGCCGGATGGCGGCGAGGAGTTAAAGTGGTCTGCTGCGGTGACCAGAAATCACGGGAGTTTCTGAACCGTACAATCGCCAACATTGGCGAACTATGGGAAGGTTCCTCCCTTGAGATTCTACCCGCCGCAGCTCTACCACTCCGCCAGCAGTTTAGCATATGGATCCCCCCTCCTGCAGAACATGAGGACGCAGCCATTATAAAGTTGCTGGCGAAACAGAACAAAGAGCTTCCCATTTTAGAATGGAAGCTCCAACACTCAAGAAAGAGTCATGGAGGCGAAGGGAAGGACCTCTTGTTTGTGGCAGACAAGAAATCTGACCTTCTGCTCAAAGGTAAAAAAGACGTGTTGAGGTATGGTCTCGGAACCGTAAAGGTTAAGAGGCATGAAGGCAAAGGGGAGTCAAAAGCTGCAAGTGGTGCAAATAAACCTGCACCACGCTAAAGCAGCAACGTACGACCTTACGCTCTACATGTCTCACGAGAACGTGGATGTGGCCTTGATCCAGGAACCATGGTTAGGCAAAAACCGAATCCGTGGGTTGAGGTCAAAGCACTACAACCTTTTCCACTCCACGTCAGATGTAAGTAATATTAGAAGTTGCATCCTAGTGAAAAAATCAATTAACGCTTTCTTCCTATCTAGGTACAGCAACAAGGACAACACGGCAATCAGCGTCGAATCAAATGAAGGAAACTTCATTCTAGCGTCGACGTACATGCCGTATGAGGAGGAGAGCCCACCATCAAAAACTGTCCGTGATCTTGTGGTCCATGCCACAGCAAGCGGCACACCTTTGGTGGTAGGATGTGATGCCAACGCTCACCACACTCAATGGGGCTCAAAGGATATCAACAAAAGGGGTGAGTCAATTTTTGAATATATTCTCTGTTCTAATTTATCGATATGTAATAGGGGCAATCACCCTACTTTTCGAAACAAAAACAGGGAGGAAATCATAGATTTGACCCTTATTAGCAATAATAGTAAAATTTCAGTTGAAGACTGGAGAGTCTCACCTAAAGAATCTTTTTCGGATCACTTTAGGATACTCTTCTCTATAGACAGGAACTTTACTGAAAATAAACCTTACAGGAACCCAACTAGAACGAATTGGACAGAGTACGAAAAATGGCTGAAAGACTGTATTGATCCACCAGAGGACAATACAAGTCTAAGTACTTCAACCATTGACACTGTTGTCCAA
This sequence comes from Eupeodes latifasciatus, assembly GCA_920104205.1. NCBI lineage: Eukaryota > Metazoa > Arthropoda > Insecta > Diptera > Syrphidae > Eupeodes > Eupeodes latifasciatus. Next base: position 30,775,183 of record OV049924.1, read on the forward strand.
AACTTGTCTAGCAAAATGAGAATGTCTTTTGAAAAACACTGCCCTTTATCTCGTTCTAATAACCCCACTAACCCACCCTGGTGGAATGGGGTACTGAAGAAACGTAGAACAGAGGTTAGAAAACTTTTCAATAAAGCTAAACTGAGTAAATTAGACGAGGACTTAAAGTCTTATAGAGCCGCACTTAACACTTACACCAAAGAGTTAAGGAAGGCCAAAAAGGATTCGTGGGCTAAACATTGTGAATCCATTGAAAAAACAAGCGAGGCGGCAAGGCTCCGTAGAACCCTGGCCCTTAATCCCACGATCCCGGGGTACATTAAACACCCTGATGGATCATGGTCGAACTCGAGCCTGGAAACGCTTGAACTCTTCATGGAAACTCATTTCCCCGGTTGTAAAAACCCAGAAAGTTCGGATTGCTTGCAATCGAACACGCTGGATTTTACTCACACGGAATCAAAGTTAGAACTAAATCAGGTTATTACTGAGCAGAAGATTATTTGGGCAATAAACTCGTTCAAACCCTATAAATCAGCGGGACCAGACGAGATTTTTCCAGCTCTTCTCCAAAATGCTCTCAAAGTAATAACTCCGTGGCTTAGGGTAATCTTCATAAGTTGTATCAAACTTAGATACGTCCCTAATAGCTGGAAAAAGGTTAAGGTAGTCTTTATCCCAAAAGCAGGGAAACCGACTCACTCGACCGCTCAGGATTATAGACCAATAAGTCTCTCTTCGTTTCTCCTTAAGACACTAGAGAGGATAATTGATCTACATGTTCGAGAACTTCTCAACGAAAACAACTTGTGCAACTACCAACACGCTTACCTTAAAGGTAAATCAGTGGAGACTGCTTTGCATGAAGTAGTTTCACATATTGAGAAAAGTCTTGAACAGAAAGAATATACCCTGGCAGCATTTCTTGATATCGAGGGTGCGTTTAATAACGTTAAAACGGAATCGATCAAGACTGCCTTAGTTGAAGTTGGGGTTGAATCTGTCATTGTCGATTGGATCTTCACCATGTTAAATGGCAGAATTATCAACTCTCAAATAGGAGTTAGTACTATTGAGAAAACAGTTACTAGAGGCACACCACAGGGAGGAGTCATCTCACCCCTGCTCTGGATCCTCGTAGTCAACAAAATTCTCACAAAGTTCAAAGATCAGGGCATTAAAATAGTAGCATATGCAGATGACATAGTGGTTTTGGTATCAGGCAAGTTTCTTACCATCATCGAAAACATTATGGAAAATGCATTAAAGGATTTATCTTCTTGGGCAACTAAGAACGGTCTCGGGGTCAACCCCACCAAGACAGAGCTAGTTTTGTTCACGAAGAAAAGGAAACTGGAGGGCTTCAACCCTCCCAAACTAAATGGCATTCCTCTAAAACCTTCTAAGGAAGCTAAATTTCTAGGAGTAATCCTTGACTCCAAGCTTACATGGAAGCGTAATACGGAGGAAAGAATGAAAAAAGCACTATGTGCATTCTACACATGCAAAAAGACCTTCGGTGTACGTTGGGGTATGCGACCGCAAGTCATCCAATGGATGTACACAGCGATAGTCAGACCCATTCTTACCTATGGATCTATTGTATGGTGGAAAGCGGTGGAAAAATCAAGCTATCTCAAGAACCTGAATAAGGTACAGAGACTAGCCTGTGTAGGAATAACAGGGGCTCAAAGATCCACACCACAAGCTGGATTGGAAATGATCTTGGACCTCCCGGCTCTGGATGAGTTCATAAAGTGCACGGCAGCCAAAACTGCAATTCGTTTAAGAGAACTGAGCTTTTGGAGGCACAGCACTTATGGCCACGGGTCAATCTTACAAAGATATGACACGATTCCAGGACTGAGAGAGACCACCGATTACATCCCCCCTTTACTGGATTTCGACAGGAAATTTTCTATTTTAATACCAGAAAGACAGGGTTGGGATCCTAATTCACTTATAAGTAAACAGGGTATCCCTTTCTACACTGATGGTTCAAAAATGGAATCAGGAACAGGTGCTGGAGTGTTTTGCCAATCTCTGAACATCAGAGCGTCATATACACTCCCGGCTGACTGTAGTGTCTTTCAGGCCGAGATCTTTGCCATTGCAAAAGCAGCTGAATTGGCACACCAAGAAAATCTAAGCTCTTCGGAGATTACTTTTTTCGTGGACAGCCAGGCTGCTATCAAAGCCTTAGCCAGTGAGACCATAAGATCAAAAGCAGTTTTAAACTGTAGGAAGAAATTAAACAAAATCTGCCACACTAACCAGGTAAAGCTCTGCTGGGTTCCCGGACATAGCAATATAGAAGGGAATGATATAGTAGATGAACTAGCCAGGAAAGGGTCAGAAGCAGACATAAGTAGTAGCGACCACTCAGTTGGGGGACCCCTCGTCCCGATTGGGGTACTCAAGAGGAAGATAGACCTTAAGCTAAAAGAGAAAATCAACATCTCCTGGAAATCCAGGGATGATTGTGTAATCTCTAGAAGTTTATGGCCTAACACAAATGAAAAGGAAACTCGGTATATTCTATCGCTGAGTAAAAAGAATATTAAAATCTTGACAGGTGTACTAACAGGTCATTGCGCCATTGGCACAATGGCTAACAGAATAGGTGCATTTGCACCCGATTTTTGTAGGAGCTGTCAGGATGAGGAGGAAATGGAAACCATTAAACACCTGCTCTGCGACTGTCCGAATCTCCAAACCAGCCGACTCCGTCATTTCGGAAACAGGTTTGTTGGAGAACTGGATGATCTAGCACAGGTTTCAATGGCAAGCATGAGGAAATTTATAGATAGCACAGGTTGGTTCGTTAACGAGCCAGTCTACGCTAATCGACAGATTTGAGGAGCATCGATGCTAAATTTTTACTTTTACAGGGGATCACAATGGACCAATAGGCCCCCGTGTACGCAACAGCTTCATGCTGTGCACACCCCTTGCAACCTAACCTAACCTAACCTGTGTATTGTATATTTAGGTCTGTTTCACATTTTTCTGCCAATGAAATCCAATAATTAATCCATTCTAATTTATGGTCAAAAGTATACTTAGCAAGAATATTTGGAAGTCTGTTTGATGGGTAACAGAGAACTTTATGTATATAATCAAAATGTAACTTTAGAGTAAAATGAAATATATTTGGAAGGCCTGTTTCAAGCATGAGTACATAATTAGGGGTATTCGAGGGAAGGTGGAATAACTTTTTCAGAAAGAAACGTAGAAGCTTTTCGGTTTGTTCGTATTGCTTAAATCCCCAGGTCTGACAGCTGTAACACATAACTGAGCGCATAACACTTTCAAAAATTTTATACTTAGCTGAGAGTGGTATTTCATTTTTACTAATGATATCCTTCTATGAGGCGTTGATAAGGTTTTTTGAGGCTTTTAATTTGTTTTCAAAATGTTGTGTGAATTTCATGTTTGGTTCTAGAATTATACCAAGGTAGCTGTATTTCGTGACAACTTCAATTTGCTGCCGATCCAGAAACCATTTTTCATTTTTTTCTTATTTAGTTTGTCTATTCTGAAGTATCATAATTTTCGATTTCTGGAGATTGATCTCCAAATTCCACGTTTTACAATAGGTACATAGTTTATTGATCATAAGCTGTAAACTGTGAGCTGATTCTGCGAATAGAACAATATCATCTGCGTATAGTAAGACCTTAAAAGTTTGCTGGGCTATGTGAATACCTGCAGGTAGATGTTCTGTAATGTCATCTATAAACAGGGCAAAAAGAACGGCGCTCAAGAGGCATCCTTGCTTAACACCAGAACTAGTTTCAAACCATCCATCTAGCTCGGTCCCTAGCTAGATGTCTCCAGTTTCGCGCTCCGAGTTGGGTGAGTCCACCTTCCACTTGTGCGCGCCACCTGATTCGCGGTCTTCCTCTACTGCGCTGTCCTGTGGGTGTGGATTCGAAGACTTTCCGGGCCGGAGTATTGGTTTCCATGCGCTCTACGTGACCTAGCCATCTTAGTCGTTGGACTTTTACCCTTCTTGCTAAGTCAACGTCGCTGTACAGCCCGTACAGCTCGTCGTTCCATCTTCTCCTCCACTCCCCTTCGATGCATACGGGACCGTAGATCACACGAAGAATCTTTCTCTCGAAACGACCCAAGGTGCTTTCATCCGCTTTTGTCAAAGTCCATGCTTCTGCACCGTATAGCAGGACGGGGATGATAAGGGTCTTATATAGCGACACTTTGGTCCTTCGAGAGAGAATTTTTCCACTCAATTGCTTTCTTAACCCAAAGAAACAGCGGTTAGCAAGAGTTATTCTTCGTTTGATCTCAGCGCTGGTGTTGTTTTCTGCGTTTACAGCGGAGCCTAGGTAGACGAAGTCCTTGACTACCTCAAAGTTACGTCTGTCGATGGTGACGTTTTGACCAAGACGTCGGTGTTGTAGGTCCTTTCTTGATGACAGCATGTACTTTGTTTTGCCCTCATTAACCGTTAAACCCATTTTTGCCGCCTCTGCCTCAATACTCACAAAAGCCCCATTGACATCACGCTGAGTTCTTCCGATTATGTCAATGTCATCAGCATATGCTAGTAATTGGACAGACTTTTGAAAGATAGTGCCTCTGGTGTTGACGTGTGAGCTTTGCACTATTCTTTCAAGTACGATGTTAAAAAAATCACATGACAGCGCATCACCTTGTCTAAAACCTTTTTTGACATCGAAAGGTTCAGTTAAGTTGTTTCCAACCTTTATGGAGCAGCGTGAATTCTCCATGGTCATCCTGCACAAACGGACGAGTTTGGCAGGGATGCCAAAACTAGACATGGCTCTATACAGTTCGTCCCTGTAGATACTGTCATATGCGGCCTTGAAATCGATGAAAAGATGGTGGGTGTCGATTTGGTGTTCTTGGGTTTTTTCCAGGATCTGCCGTAATGTGAATATTTGATCGACTGTGGACTTTCCTGGTCTAAAACCACACTGATAAGGACCTATCAGGTTGTTGACGATGGGCTTTAGACGTTCACATATTACGGCAGAGAAGATTTTATAAGCGATGTTAAGTAGACTGATTCCTCTATAATTGGTGCAGTTTAGAGGGTCTCCTTTTTTCAGGATCGGGCAAACAATACTGAGGTTCCATTCATCGGGCATGCTTTCTTCCGACCATATCTTACAGATAAGTTGGTGCATGCTCCTAACCAACTTATCTCCAGCTGCTTTAAAGAGCTCGGCATTCAAGCCATCCGCTCCAGCGGCTTTGTTAGACTTCAGCTTAGATATAGCAATCTTTACTTCGTCTAAGTCGGGAGGACGGGATTGTTGGCTTTCGTCGTCTATGTTGAATGGATCATCCTGCCTGACAGCGGAATTCGGTTCGTCATCGCCGTTATACAGTCTGCAGAAGTGGTCCTTCCATATCCTCAGCATTGACTGCGGTTCCACTATGATGTTTCCACTTTCGTCTTTGCAGCCTTCGGTTCTAGGTTTATGTACTTGTGAATTTCGTTTCACCTGTTCATAAAACTTTCGAACTTCGTTTCTGCTTTTAAACCTCTCAACATCTTCGACCGCACGCTTCTCATGCTCTCTCTCTTTTTCCTTCTGAGAAGTCGGTGTTCCTCTCGCCTCTTCTGCTAATAGAGCTCATGAGCAGCTCTCGTCCTTTTATGCAGCGCCGCCTTGCGTGCCTGTTGTTTGGCTGCATTTGCCTGCCGACATTCCTCATCAAACCAGGGGTTCCTTGTTGGTGGTCGCTTGAAACCCAGCACGTCAGAGGCGGCTTCTCTGAGTGCGTCTTGGCAATGTTGCCACTGGTTTTCTATACATTGTGTTGGCGGCACAGAACTTCGAGAGAGGTTACTTGTAACTCGGTCGGAGAAGGATTTGGCGATCTCTTGCGATTGTAGCCGTTCGACGTTGTACCTTCTCCCAACATCTCCCTGTTTTGCCTTGGGCCTGGAAACCCGAAGTGCTACCTTGGCTACAACAAGGTAGTGGTCCGAGTCGATGTTAGCTCCTCGGAAAGTTCGGACATCCATGATGCTGGAAGCGTGTCTGGCGTCGATCGCAATATGGTCAATCTGGTTGACGGTAGATTGATCTGGAGATCTCCAAGTTCCTTTGTGGATGTTGAGGTGTGGAAAACGCGTACTGGCTACCATGACGTTTCGCCCCGCAGCAAAATCTATGAGCCTGAATCCGTTGTCGGAAGTGTTGTCGTGCAGGCTGTTTTTCCCGATTATTCCACCAAAGATGTCTTCCCTTCCTAGCTTGGCATTAAAATCGCCCAGGACAATTTTAAAATCGTAGCTAGGACACTGCTCGTATGTTTTGTCTAAGAGCTCGAAGAACATATCTTTGGTGCGTCCACTAAGGCACCTCTCCTTATCCAGACGGCAGCGGAGGAATTCCCGAGATGGAATCAACGGTGGCGTCTACAGTTCCAGTAAGGTTTGAACTACTTAGTGAACACCTTATAGGGCTTCTACGACTTATTCGGAGCCCAGGCCTATAAGGAGCGGTTTATCCGGCTCCCCGTCCTTGGAGTTATACTAAGGATCTGGCCCTCCAGGTTGGGGGTTGTGCCGTCAGGGTGACTTCCTGACCACTTAAAAATCTTATAGTTGCGAAGCACCAAAAAATGTGTATAGTTTTCTATTATTTCTAAGAAAGTATTATGAAACGGTTGTAATTATGAAAATATTATCGACGGTAGAGTAACCTTTTCGAAATCCTGCTTGATATTCACTCAGAACTTTATTTCGCTGTTCCCATGAGTTGATCCTATTCAAGAGAATAGAGGCAAATAATTTTGCAATTGAATTCATAAAAGATATGCCTCGATAATTACTTGGTGTATTGATGTCACCTTTTTTATGGATTGGATTAACTATTGAATCTTTGAATTCTTGAGGTATTTCACCAGTTTGAAATAATGATGTTTATGAATTATTAAATACAAAAACAATATACACTTATCATGTTTTTTAAATCATTTTAACTTAAGGCTTCGAATACAAGAAAATAAGAAAATAATATTATTAAGATTTTTAATTTGCAATTGTTTTTATTCGTTATTTTCTTCTCCATTTTCATCATCTGTCAAATCAGGATAAGAATTAATAATATCATCCGATTGAAGATTTAAATAAAAGTCGTGATATGACTTTTCGATCACTGGCAGTAATTCTAATAAATCTTTCTTCTTTTTCTTGCTGATGGTATTGGGCCCAGTGTATAACAGTATGGAACTTCAACTATATCAACAAAATTCTTGCCTCGTTTTCTTATGTTCAAGTCTTTGAACGCTTCATTTTCATCTAGAGTTGTTTTGAATTGAACAATTCCGAATTCTTTGGTGAATCGCAACCATTTTATATTTTTCCAGAGAAATTTACTTTTGTAGTCAGCAATTTTACGCCAGACAAATTTTTTTTTGAAATGTTTGCAAAGTCAAGAAAGTCCGTCCGGATCATTTCGTGAACAATGAATAGTTTTTTCCCAACAGATCTAATCAACTGTTACACTTTTTATCACTCGCGAGGGAAGGTATTTAAATTATTGAATTATTATTGATTATCAAAACAAATCAATAAAACAAACTAAACCGACGATGACGGCTGCGTAGCGACGAACGACGACGACGCGTCGTACGCAACGATTCGAGCAACTCGCACTCAACCGAGTACGAATGCGCCACAAAGAAGAAAGCAAAAAAAGTGCAACAATACAGCTCGTTGACGAAGCTGTAACCGCGGCTGCTCAGCTGGGCTGGGTTCTTTTGGAAGAATTTGTTTATAAATTATAACAATGTTGATTGATTTCTAAATCAATCAAATTGTTAAAAGAGGCTGGGATGCGACCCACACTGATAACTTCCCATCCCGTCTGTCGATTTGTCTTGCTTAAAAGTTTGTCTATATGTATCAATTTTTACTAAATTTGCGTACTATTTTTTGTAGATTTTATTTTTTTATGAAAAAAAGGACTGTTGAATTTTTATAAAAAAAATTACTGAATATCGGAAACAATATTTTCTGCGAAATAAAATAAATTTGAAGCCAATATTTGTAATTTTTGAAAAGCTGTTTGAGTCGAAAGTAAATTTTTACCAAGTTTTAGTATTGTTTTTTTTAGGTTTTTATTTTTTGTAAAAAAAACTGTCAATTCGATTTTTTTTTAAATTTTATCGAATGTTGAAATAAATATTTCTTATAAGTTAAAATTAGTCAGAAGCCGTTATCTCAAATTTTTGAAAAGATATTTGAGTCGAAAATCAATTTTTAACAACTTTTTTTAATTTTTTTTTCGGTTTTTAATTTTTTGTAAAAAACCTGTCAATTCGATTTATTTCAAAATTTTACTGAATGTTGACAACAATATTTTTGAAAGATAAAAGTAGTTTAAAGCCAATAACTCAAAGTTTTGAGAAGATATTTGAGTCGAAAATCAATTTTTACCAACTTTTATTAATTTTTTTTTAGGTTTTTATTTTTTGTAAAAAAAACTGTCAATTAGATTTTTCTCAAAATTTTATCAGATATCAAAAACATTATTCTTCATTGCACAAAATTGTTTTGGAGATGAAATCATATTTTAGTCGTAAAATTTTCGAGGTGACAAATTTTTTTTTCAGTTTTTTTTGGTTTATAAAAAAAACCGTTAATTGGATTTTTTTCCAAAAATATAATTGTTTTGTATCACGTTACAATATATAACATAAAATTTATTTCAAGTCTCTAGCGTCATTGGTTCATGAGATATTTAGGGTTAACCAAAATGTTCACCTTTTTTTTAAACTGCTAGGGTAAAAAAACCACCCACTCAATTTTCTTGAGAGCCCTTTCTGCATCTTTCTGCCTTATTATCTGTATAACAAAATTTATTTGAAGTCGATATCTCTTCTAGTTCTTGAGCTATGGACGACGAAAAAAACGTCGCGAACGTACGGGCGTACGACAGTACGGACGTACGTACACACGCACGCACAGACATCTTTCTAAAAATCTTTTATTTCGACTCTAGGGACCTTGAAACGTCGAGAAATGTCAAAATTTTCAATTTGACAAATCGGACCCATTACAATAACTTCCAATGGGAAGTTAAAAATGAGTGTTGACATTGGTTCTGTATTATTTTAGCTGCCACAATACTTTGAAAAGTTCATTAAGCTGTTATTTTAGAAATTATAACATTTTAAAAAAATAAAATAAATAAATAAATTAGGTGGCGCAACAGTCCATGAAGGACCAGGGCCTAGTGACTTACAATTCTCTAACCATCACGCTACGGGTACTACTTTATAACATTTTATACCCTTATAAAATTTGAAGCAAGTGCAGTTTTTGATTTCATTCGGGTTGACATTGACATTTAGGTATACGCATTTTTGTATGTGTTAAGAGCTAGCCAATAGACTTGATGACAGTATTGTTTAGATCTTTGTTTTGACAATTAAAAAGATTCAAACAATAAATTAAATTTGAAACTTAATTCTTTGACAGATTTGACAAGCATGTTTTGACTGTCATTACATTTGTTTTGTCTACTGAAACGATTAAACAAAAAATCAAGTGAGGCCAAGGAAATCAACAAAAAAAAAAGAGGCTGGGATGCGACCCACACTGATAACTTCCCATCCCGTCTGTCGATTTGTCTTGTTTAAAAGTTTGTCTATATGTATCAATTTTAACCAAATTGCGTACTATTTTTTGTAGATTTTATTTTTTATGAAGGAACGGACTGTTGGATTTTTATAAAAAAATTACTGAATATCGAAAACAATATTTTCTGTAAAATTAAATAAGTTTGAAGCCAATATTTGTAATTTTTGAAACGCTTTTTGAGCCGAAAGTAAATTTTTACAAGTTTTAGTATTGTTTTTTTTTGTTTTAATTTTTGTAAAAAAAAAACTGTCAATTCGATTTTTCTCAAAATTTTATAGAATGTTGAAAACAATATTTCTTAAAAGATAAAATTAGTTTGATGCCAATGTCTCAAATTTTTAAAAAGATATTTACGTCGAAAAACAATTTTTACAAACTTTTATAATTTTTTTTAGGTTTTTATTTTTCGTAAAAAAAACTGTCAATTCGATCTTTCTCAAAATTGTTTCTATTGTTGAAAACAATAATTCTTATACGTTTAAAGTAGTAAGAAGCCATTATCTCAAAGTTTTGAAAAGATATTTGAGTCAAAAGTAAATTTTTAACAATTTTTGTTAATTTTTTTTTCGGTTTTTAATTGTTTGTAAAAAAAAAGTCAATTTGATTTTTTTCAAAATTTTACTGAATGTTGACAACAATATTTTTTGAAAGATTAAAGTAGTTTAAAGCCAATATCTCCATGTTTTGAAAAGATATTTGAGTCGAAAATCAATTTTTACCAACTTTAAAAAAAATTTTTTTTGTTTTTATTTTTTTTACAAAAACTGTTAATTCGATTTTTCTCAACATTTTGCAGAATGTTGAAAACAATATTTCTTATAAGATAAAATAAGTTTGAAGCCTTAATCTCAAGTTTTTGAAAAGATATTTGAGTCGAAATTCAATTTTTACCAACTTCGAGTAATGTTTTTTTTAGGTTTTTATTTTTTATAAAAAAAACTGTCAATAAGATTTTTCTCAAAATTTTATCAGATGTCAAAAGCATTATTCTTCGTTGTACAAAATTATTTTGAAATGAGATGAAATCATATTTTAGTCGTAAAATTTTCGAGGTGAACATTTTTTTTCAGTTTTTTTGATTTATAAAAAAACCGTTATAATTGGATTTTTTTTCAAAAAATAAATTTCTTTTCTATCACGTTACAATATATAATATTTAATTTAATTCAAGTCTCTAGCGTCATTGGTTCATGAGATATTTAGGGTTTAGGGTAAAAAAACCACACACCCAATTTTCTTGAGAGCCCTTTCTGCATATTTCTGCCTTATTATATGTATAACAAAATTTATTTGAAGTCGATATCTCTTCTGGTTCTTGAGCTATGGACGACGAAAAAAACGTCGCGAACGTACGGACGTACGAACATACGTACACACGCACGCACAGACATCTTTCTAAAAATCTTTTATTTCGACTCTAGGGACCTTGAAACGTCGAGAAATGTCAAAATTTTCAATTTGACAAATCGGAACCATTACAATAACTTCCTATGGGAAGTTAACAATGTGTCCAACGAAACTAAAGATACCGGTGAGTTTGGTGAGGTTCTGCTAATTGAACAATACGTACATACGTAAATAAAATAAACAGTCTCTTTGAATGTTTTAAAAGTAATATCGAGGATTCAAATTCTATGACCGAATTTTTTAGAAAATATCTTTTATGTAGTTTTGTTTTTCTTGCCTAATATTTATTATTTTGTATTTGTCATGACCCTTTAGGTCCTTACAACGGGCCATTAAACTGGCCTAAGTGTGTCCGTTTCCATCTTGGACAGCCACTATAACCATGACCCTTTAACGTGGGTAGTTTTTAATCAACCAAGTTCTGCGTTTAATCGTGCAATCAGGAATATAGGAGGCGCTTGGAGTTCAGAACTCAACTTTTTTGTACTTAAATAGAGGAAAAAAGAACCCCGTTTGTCAATTGAATATTTCTAATAGTTTTACAAAATCGGTCCTTTGTTAATAGAATTAAACTTGATGGTCTTTTTACTCGTCAACATGTCACGTATAATTGCAAATGGGAAAAACATGGATTTTCAAGGCTAAGCCGCAAATAGATATTGTTTGGCCTTGAGATTTACTTAAGAATTGCTTGAAGAATTCTAAACTTTAGTCTTTTGAATGGTATGGGAGAATCTGATTGTATCATCGGAATTCGTAGTAACAAAGCGCTGTGCTCTTTAAACTTTTCTGTCAAAATAATTGCATCAAGAACCTTTCCAGTGATTCTATTGATCACCAGACCGTAGCATAACTAAATAGAGTTTAAATTATGCAGTAGAATAATTGATGATACAATTTTCAATCGAAAATTATGTGGTCGCCTTCTTGATATGTCTTAAGAATTTAAAAATTAAATTGGAAATTTCAATGCTTTGTTTGCATCTACAACAGCATCGATGAACTTGAATTATATTTAGTCACCCGGTAATAATTGTTGTATCTAATAGTTAATCAGATCTATGTACATCAACATTTCTTGTTGCCAAAATTGCACAATTATTAAGCCAGTCATGGTTTAAAATAATGCCAAATAGTTGACGAATACTACTTAGCAAGTGTCAGATCCCGAATGGCTGTTATCTTCTTAGAGTTGCAACTCGTGACTTGCAACTTGATATGTATTGTTAACTTTTCGTAAAAATTGGAAAGTGTCTTAGATTTAAAAATGCCTGCAATTTAAGGATGTGGATCTGCTTTTTTATGTGGCTTTCATTTTTAAGCTTACATGAAATATCGGTATCCAACACTGTTTTTTTACGAATTAGCCAAACACATAGGTTTGTTTGACAAAGTGTGAAACATTAAGTTAATGTGATTTTTTAGTTGTTTAACTGCTCTTTGGAAAACATTCTTTTCAGTGAAATTCGATTTGTCTTGATTACGACTCTTTACTGTCCTAATTCCTTTAAGTGAGCGCTTTTGGATGATAAAGGGAAGGGAAAGAGGATTCGGCTTGTTTAGGGTTAGGCTGGACAAAGATAAATGCTGTTTTCGATCTGCTCGGAAGGAGACCTGGAGAATAGGAAAGATGGAAAAGCTTACGCAGTGGTTTTGACAGCGTTGAAGACCACCTCCTTATAATATTAGGGTGGATACTTCTTTATTGGCCAGCGGATTTGTGTATTTGAAGATCTCTTTTACCACTCTCGCAACTGCCAAAAGAAGATTTGTCAAACAAAATCGTTAACGCACTCAAGTGCAGGAGGACTCTTAACACTCTGTGGTAGCACTGAATTAATTAAAAACTGTGCTGTGTGGAAGTTCATTTTGAATGAGTGTTGGAACAGAGGGCAGACATTTTTACTAAAAAATAAAAAAATAAATTGGGTGGCGCAACAGTCCATTGAGAACTAGGGCCTAGTGAATTACAACTCTCAACCATTCCTGTGTGCGAGTACTGTTGTCAGGGATGGAGGGGACCTACAGTTTTAAGCCGAATCCGAACGGCAAATTTGAGAAAGCACTTTTCATGACAAGCAATACTCTTGGAGAATTTGTCAATTCCTCGCAAGAGGCAGTACCCGTGGAAAAAAACTTTAGATGACATAGGCAGGGATCGAACCCAAGACCTCTCGCATGACAGTCCAATGCACTAACCATCATGCCACGGGTACTACATTTTTACTACCTTTTAAACAATGTAGTATTTTTTGCCGTAATTTCTGGTCATGTAAAAATTTGGTTCGTCGAATATAAACGTTAATTTTTTCAATTTGTTTGAACTTATTCTGGTTTTTCTCAGTGGGATTAGCTTTATAGCAATGGAAACTTACATCTCTGATCGTTATAACCTCTTTATAGCATTACCATATCTGTGCTGATATCCACGTAAGGGTCTATGAAATAACTCCCACGAAATAAGTTCCACTTTTAAAAGCGAAATAAGTCCCACCAAAAATTGCTATTTTGAAAGTGGGAGTTATTTAGTTTTTAAAAGTGGGACTTATTTCGTCAATTGGTTGGACTTATTTCGTTATTCGTTTTGTAAAGTGGAAGTTATTTTATACCCCTAAATTAATATTTTGGTGGGATTTATTTCGTTTTAAGTGGGAATTATTTCATTTTCATAATTTTGCATTTTAAGTGAATGCTTTATAATTTTTGCCGTTGTTTGTTGCTCTTCACGTTGTTTCTCATTGAGTTTCATAACGTTCTTTTTGTTGCTTTTTAAAAAAAATTATTGTATTGTAGAATATGCTTTCGAAAAGTTCCGTTATTTCTTGATGCTCTTTACGAAATGAATGGTATTGTTTCAAATTTGTTGCTAAGTGTGCTAGTTTACAAGACCTTATCATTATATTGATTAGTTAAATTTGTGTATTTCAATAGTAAACATGAGTGTGACATACGAAATAATTGCAGGGAAGAGGAATAACAGCAAGCATCTTTATATTTTTTTTTGAGAAACAATTATAAAGGGTGTCCCAAAATTAACGCAAGATTTGAATTTGCCGCCTTGTGCAGTGAAGTGTTGGCAACCCTGAAAAAAAAGCAATTTGACAGCTAACAGTATAGGGTTATTAAAAATGGAGCGTTACATGAGAGAACAACGTGTCTTCATTATTAAAGAATATTTCAAAAATAGTGAAAGCTTAGCGGCTGCAGTTTGAAAATTTCATACAAAATATGGTCGGAATAGTGTTTTTACTTCGTCAACTGTGAAGAGATTAATTGAAAAATTCATGGAGAATGGATCCGTTGGAATCGTCCAAAAACAAGCCGTTCATATGTGAACGTCGAAGCAGTGCGTGAGAGTGTTGCTGACAATCCAGGAACCTCAATTCGACGTCGTGGACAAGAATTGCAAATTTCAAGAACCTCTCTGCAGCGTATACTCACGAAAGATCTGTGTCTTCATGCTTACAAAATTCAATTAACACAACAATTGAAGCCTAATGACCATGGACAGAGAAGAGAGTTCGTTGAATGGATTATTGAACATCAACAAATGGACCCTGATTTTTCGAGCAAAATCATCCTAAGCGATGAAGCACATTTTCATCTTGATGGCTTTGTCAATCGCCAAAATTGCCGCATTTGGGGTTCGGAGAACCCACATGTGATTGTCGAAAAACAAATGCATCCACAACGCGTGACTGTATGGTGTGGATTTTGGGCTGGAGGCATAATTGGGCCATATATTTTTTGAAAATGATGCTGGTCAAGCAGTGACTGTTACTGGTGCTCGATATCGCGACATGATTACACAGTTTTTTCTGCCAAAATTGGATGATATTGATGTGTCCAATATGTGGTATCAACAAGACGGTGCCACATGTCATACAGCCCCTGAAACAATTCAATTACTGCATGAGACATTTCCAGGTCGTGTACTCTCTCGTTTCGGTGATCAAAATTAGCCTCCTAGATCGTGTGATTTAACACCATTAGACTTCTTTTTATGGGGTTATTTGAAATCACAAGTCTATGTCAACAAGCCCACAACCACCCGTGCATTAAAGGAGGAGATTCAACGCTGCATCAACGAAATTCAGCCACATTTATGCAGAATGGTCATGGAAAATTTCAACAAAAGAGTGCGCATGTGCATGCAAAGCCGTGGAGGCCATTTGTCCGATGTGTTATTCCATACATAACCCTATCCTATGTACTTTACGAGTCAATAAAAATATAACTATCAAAAGACTAAAAACGGCGTTTTCTATTTAATTCAAATCTTGCGTTAATTTTGGGACACCCTTTATATAGGGTGTGTAAAGTCGCCAGGCAGGCGCCTATATCAACAACTTCTTTCAATAAAAGTACCTGTGGGTGGCCCGCTTCGTTGGTTTTCAGGATTTTAACTCCCTTTTTCGGGGTCACACCCACTTACGCAACTCCGTTGCTCCGCTTAGGGTATGTAAAGTCGCCAGGCCGGCGCCAATATCAACAGCTTTTTTGAATAAAAGGCCATTATGGCTTTATTTCTCATTTTTGTCTTATGCAAAAAGTTATATATTGGACATTTCGTAAAAGGGACAACCATAATTTTCGTCCTTATCTCTCATGGCTCTCCTTTTTTTGTTATTAATTACTTTATACCTACTTAATATAAAAAAAAAAACTTTAAAGAAATGTGTACAAATAGGTACCGAACTTAACTACTGGAAAAACAATATTAAAAAAAATCGTTGACGTAATTACGTATGTAAGTGTTTTATTATATTTTTAGTAGGAAATTGGAATTCGTGTTCCATGTTTTCTAATATCACCATTACAAAATACAACTAATCCCAATGCCACGTTAAAACTATAATACCGTCTACCATGCACCGGATCTTCAAGCCATTTATAAAGGTCGATAATTTTAATCTGATGGTCCTTCCGAAACGGTTTCCATCTTAATAATAAGAACAATTGATCTGTACTTAATCCATTTACGAATCCAAACGTTGTTACTAGTGGGACTTATTTCGTTTATGAAAGTGGGACTTAATTCATTTAAGAAATATATTATTCAAGGGGGAGTTATTTCATTTTGAGTGGGAGTTATTTCATTTCAAGTACATTTTTAAATCATTTCATTTTGGTGGGACTTTTTTCGTTTTCAAAAGTGGGACTTATTTCGTGGGAGTTATTTCATTTTTTTAAGCAATTTTTGGTGGGACTTATTTCGTATTTAAAAGTGGGACTTATTTCGTGGGAGTTATTTCATAAACCCCCACGTTAGTATCAAGGAAGCATAGTGACCAGTTAAAGTTATTAAAGAAGTCGTAGAGAGTTGAGTTCACTACTGAAATATTTCTATTTGAAGCACTCACTCAAAATTAAAGTAAACACCTGAGTAACTTAAAACTAGTTAAAATAATAATTTACTTTAGAAGGAATTTCGTGTGAATATTCTATACAAATCTGGGGAAAATTCTGTACCGCTAGATAATGAATAATTGGGTTAATCTTCCAAGTTTTGTATTGAATATTCTACATTTTGGTAACATTTAAAACCAATAATAATTGACATTCCTTCTTTCTATAAAGTGCAAGTAGCAAGAAACTTTAAATAATTTGTTGCAGCTGCTAGCAAGCAAATATGAATCATCTTTGCATCAAGTCTTCATTTAGAACAACCACTTAACTCAACACTTGTCATTTTCTAGACCTCTTGATCATAACTCACCTGCGATCTTAATCTATTCTAACCTCAAAGCTTCATATCTATTCAAAACTACAAACCCAAAGCTGTTAAAATACTCTGCCTCTATCATAAGTATGAACAAATAATAATTGTTTCTTTTTATCTCATTTAATAAAGAACGTTTGTTTTCCATCAAGCTTACTGATTCACCATTTCATATAATCTTTTATTTTTTCTAATTCACCTTCACTTATTTATTCGATTGTATAATCATCAGCTATCGCATATAATACATAACAAGGCTTCTTGCAATACTCCGGTTATTATTATGCCCTCAATCCCCGCGATTAAAGTATAGGCAACAATAATGATTAACCATCATGCAACAAACCAGCACCTCTTCTTCATGAAAAATCAATTTTCAAATCGCAAGAGCCTTTTTATAAGCTTCGAAGCAGCTATAGAACCAGCAGCAGCAACACAGCAAAACAGCGATTACCATCACTCGTTCGTATGGAGCATAAAAGGCTTCTCTTCTTTGTTTCGCGTTCCCAGGGAAGCCATCATCTAGCTACGAGCTACCAACTTCCAGTTCCAGCTACTGCAAAAGAGATTTGCATTTTATGTAAACGTCAATGCGCAAGCGCAACCATCATACAGTTAGATAGAGCATCTGTCAGATGTGTGCTGCGCAAGCGCATACGAATATCCGGCGATTGGTGGATTACAAGTGCGCTTACACCTTGGCATGTCTACCAAACCAAGTCTAAACAAACTGGCTTTGCAGTGTCCAGTGTAGTGTGTCTCTGCACCGGCCGGCCGGGCCGGTCCAGAGAGTCTCAATACGCGAGATTCACAAACCAAAGCAGCAATGACAATAATTAATAATCGCAATTTGAATCGATTAATTCTTTTTTCCCGCTTCTCTGTGATGGCTATTCATGGAGTTATTGCTGGCGCAGCTCCATCTATGGGAATGCAATTCACTGGCTCTTTGTGCAGGGCTTAATCGGTTTGGCCTAATCTTAGCGGACACGACGCGACATCGTTTCACTATCCACTGGACAACCAACCTAACTAAGCGACGTACGACGACGACGACGCTCGACGCGATCATATAGGGACGAGTTATGAGGCAGTGCTGTGTTGTGCGCACTCAGGTGCGCATTTGGTTGTCACCCCACCATCCATCGAATATGGGTACAACATTCATGCATGCCTATGGCTGCCTTGAGATTCATGCGCCGTTGATGGTTATTTTGCTGTTGCTGCTTCTGGCTTTGACTCTTATAGAGCTAGAGCTGGTTATTTATGATTTTACAGGAGTTTCGCGTGTTTTGGCGATTGTGTACGATGACGCTACGCAAGTGCCAGCTAAAGCCAGTGGGAACAAGCTGCGAAGGCGATTATATTCGTGGTTGGAGTGTTTGGTCGGTGGATGATGATGGTTGTTGCTCATTATGCCGGAGCAAAAGATTGGACGGTTCTGACCATCTGACCATGTGTGCAGAAATTGACATGCGACATGATTGTTCTACGAATACCACACACACTGCCAGTGTAACAACAATGATGATGGATACGCGACACTTGGTGGTGGCATGAAATCATTCAAGAATAACTTATGGCAGGCACGTTACTACAAGAATCTGAGGGGGTGTAATAATATTTTCTATAGAAAAATGATAATGATTTAGGAGATTATTGCCAAACTTAATTTTATATCCCTAGACTTCCTTTTAGACAGCTGTCACCTTAGCAGTTATCATGTTTTCACATTTGACAAGTAAGAACGCCATTTTGAAAATCAAGGAGGCTTGGTATTTTGTCAGACTTTTAACAACCGCTATTTTGACCATAAGTCAGCTTTTGTTAAGCAGTGGAGGTAGTAAGAGTTCGATAATCAAATTAATAATGTTTGGCTACGGCCCTGAGCCTGTGTGGTTTCAAAGAATAAATTGAATTGGAATATTGTGCGCTTGCGTCAGGTGTTTTGTAGCGAAAATTCAATGCGGTTGCAGATTATTGTGTATTGTTTTCTGTCACTGCATTGGTTGGTTTTGTGTGTTTAGCAGGAAATTTGTGGTTACAAGAAAAGTTTGACACTTTCCGGTCAACGCGAAAGAATTTAGCAATTTATGAGCACGAAAGTTGTCAGCTGTATACATTTTTATGGAGTTATGTTTAATTTTAGCATATCACTGTCAAATGCATTTATCTATTGCAGAATGTCTAAAAAAGAATTTTAGAGCCTTTTTTTAGATTAAGCAGGGGTACCATTTTTAATATTTTATATTGATAACTTTAAAAGCCTGATTATAATTATTTCTCATACTCAAGTATAATTTGACTAAGCGCTGACATTATCGGAAGAACCAGACAAGCTGTCATCCTCTTTAAGTGATGAATGAAATTAAAAAGACATAAAACGGATGTAGGCAGGAATTTTATATGACCTGACTATTAATGAGTTGGATATGAAATTCTGTCATTGAAAATATTAATTCGCAATGCTAAAAGTGATTCATCTTCATCTACAGGCTATGACTATACGTATAGATCATATGAAAAAAATATCTCCATATTAGTTAACAACTGTTTAAAGTAAGCTTCAATTATAAGGTTTTATAATAAGATGTTTCGATGACAAGTTAAAACCACTCAATTACTTAGAATGGAACAAAGCACTCTTCAACAAAATTGTTTAAATTTACTACAAAAAATGTGAAAATGCAGTTCGCAGTTTTGTAAACTTAAACTTAAACTTAAACTTAAACTTAAACTTAAACTTAAACTTAAACTTAAACTTAAACTTAAACTTAAACTTAAACTTAAACTTAAACTTAAACTTAAACTTAAACTTAAACTTAAACTTAAACTTAAACTTAAACTTAAACTTAAACTTAAACTTAAACTTAAACTTAAACTTAAACTTAAACTTAAACTTAAACTTAAACTTAAACTTAAACTTAAACTTAAACTTAAACTTAAACTTAAACTTAAACTTAAACTTAAACTTAAACTTAAACTTAAACTTAAACTTAAACTTAAACTTAAACTTAAACTTAAACTTAAACTTAAACTTAAACTTAAACTTAAACTTAAACTTAAACTTAAACTTAAACTTAAACTTAAACTTAAACTTAAACTTAAACTTAAACTTAAACTTAAACTTAAACTTAAACTTAAACTTAAACTTAAACTTAAACTTAAACTTAAACTTAAACTTAAACTTAAACTTAAACTTAAACTTAAACTTAAACTTAAACTTAAACTTAAACTTAAACTTAAACTTAAACTTAAACTTAAACTTAAACTTAAACTTAAACTTAAACTTAAACTTAAACTTAAACTTAAACTTAAACTTAAACTTAAACTTAAACTTAAACTTAAACTTAAACTTAAACTTAAACTTAAACTTAAACTTAAACTTAAACTTAAACTTAAACTTAAACTTAAACTTAAACTTAAACTTAAACTTAAACTTAAACTTAAACTTAAACTTAAACTTAAACTTAAACTTAAACTTAAACTTAAACTTAAACTTAAACTTAAACTTAAACTTAAACTTAAACTTAAACTTAAACTTAAACTTAAACTTAAACTTAAACTTAAACTTAAACTTAAACTTAAACTTAAACTTAAACTTAAACTTAAACTTAAACTTAAACTTAAACTTAAACTTAAACTTAAACTTAAACTTAAACTTAAACTTAAACTTAAACTTAAACTTAAACTTAAACTTAAACTTAAACTTAAACTTAAACTTAAACTTAAACTTAAACTTAAACTTAAACTTAAACTTAAACTTAAACTTAAACTTAAACTTAAACTTAAACTTAAACTTAAACTTAAACTTAAACTTAAACTTAAACTTAAACTTAAACTTAAACTTAAACTTAAACTTAAACTTAAACTTAAACTTAAACTTAAACTTAAACTTAAACTTAAACTTAAACTTAAACTTAAACTTAAACTTAAACTTAAACTTAAACTTAAACTTAAACTTAAACTTAAACTTAAACTTAAACTTAAACTTAAACTTAAACTTAAACTTAAACTTAAACTTAAACTTAAACTTAAACTTAAACTTAAACTTAAACTTAAACTTAAACTTAAACTTAAACTTAAACTTAAACTTAAACTTAAACTTAAACTTAAACTTAAACTTAAACTTAAACTTAAACTTAAACTTAAACTTAAACTTAAACTTAAACTTAAACTTAAACTTAAACTTAAACTTAAACTTAAACTTAAACTTAAACTTAAACTTAAACTTAAACTTAAACTTAAACTTAAACTTAAACTTAAACTTAAACTTAAACTTAAACTTAAACTTAAACTTAAACTTAAACTTAAACTTAAACTTAAACTTAAACTTAAACTTAAACTTAAACTTAAACTTAAACTTAAACTTAAACTTAAACTTAAACTTAAACTTAAACTTAAACTTAAACTTAAACTTAAACTTAAACTTAAACTTAAACTTAAACTTAAACTTAAACTTAAACTTAAACTTAAACTTAAACTTAAACTTAAACTTAAACTTAAACTTAAACTTAAACTTAAACTTAAACTTAAACTTAAACTTAAACTTAAACTTAAACTTAAACTTAAACTTAAACTTAAACTTAAACTTAAACTTAAACTTAAACTTAAACTTAAACTTAAACTTAAACTTAAACTTAAACTTAAACTTAAACTTAAACTTAAACTTAAACTTAAACTTAAACTTAAACATAAACTTGCCTTCATTCCAAGGTTTTTTAGAGAGATGTCGGTTGTTTTTTCAACCACATCGAAAAAAATTAGAATAATTATTGATTCGGTACGAATTTCCTTTAACAGATATAAAGACGTAGAATATATATAATCTCATTTATTTTTACGAACAAAATATTACATAACTTCCTTAGTTATTTGATTCCTCCAAAAGTTACGTTTTTTTAAATTTGGTAACATTTTCAGAAAAGAAATTGAATTTAGCCCATTAAAACTACATTAAGAATGGCCTCGCATCGAAAATTCTGACGACTTTTGATTATGAGTCCTTTAAACTTCTAAAAAGTCCTCTTTCTTAGATTAGAACAAACAAACGTTGAGATGGGGAAGGGAAAAATACATTCGCTTGCAAATAACTTGAAAACTAAAAATATATCTGAATAAAGTTGTAGGTCCGCACTTTGCAGCTCATGTTATCAATTAAACACAAATATGATTATAACGCAGATTTAATAGATTTGAAAAGTTGAACCTTTTCAGCTCCAATTATAATTGATTGCAAAATTTTGTGAAGTTTTCAAAAATAAAATTTGGCCTGTTGCAAAAAATAATAATTTTAAAGGACACCAATGGAAGCATGTTTCTAAAATAAATATTGGTACTTAAACTGAGTTTTTGGAATTAAAATGCTTGTACACCATTTATTCTACAGAAAAGCGTGTTTTTAACTAATTTAAATGCAAAACTTAGTAAAACCTATTCAAAATTGTGCTCAAAAATAATAACAAGTCTTCAGAAACTTTAAGAACATTAAAACCAATTATTTCATATAAAAATTAATTTTCTACAATATTTTTAGGAAATTTAAAAACTTTATTAGGGGTTTTCAAAGCTTTTAGCAATTATAATAATACACCTACAATCTACATAATTTCACTTTCGAATCCTTTTCAATGTACCTATACCAATCCTTATATAAAATATCAATCTATTTTAATTATGTACCCAAAATTCTTTGATACTATTAAATTCTTTTTATTGTTATAAAATAATCGATTTCTTATTATTTTTACCCTATCATTTCTCAAAAACGATACATAAGTTCCCAATAAAATTTAATTTAGTCCTTTAAACGATGTTTTTTTTCTCATATTTTTAAGTTCGACAGAGGAAAAATAAAACACTGGTACCAACAACAACAGCAACAACATAATACATACTCAAAAAAAGAAAATAAACATAAACTTATTCCCAAGCCAAAGACATTAACGTAAAAATAATGTCCTTCGAAATGCTTGTCTCTAAGTGCTTAGGACTATCATATCGGTTCTATATCAAGGGTAGGGAAAACCAACGAAAAAAAAAATGTACATAAAGTCCCAGGATAAATGACCCACGCATTGTCCATTATTCGTCGTCATGCAAACAGCCTGCGGAGAGAGGATTCTCAAAAAAAAAAGAAAATTTAGAAAACACAAAATTCTAAGAGATATTTTTGGAAGGCTCTTCCTATATATGTACATATAATATAATATACCTCCGAGTATATTGAAAAACAGAATTTTAATTGAAACTGAATTTGTTTTCTAGAGATAAGTTTGAATAATTAAAATTTTTTTTCAACATGCCATCTTAATTGTTTGCCCTAAGGACATATTCATCCATCCACGCTCCCTCGCCTCGCCCTGCACACCCACCTCCACTCTCTGGGAATGCTTAGCCTGGAAAAGGAATAAATCAGGAACACAAAAAAAAGGGATTAACCAACAGGACTATATTCAGATCCAGATCGAGAGAGAGTAAGATTTTAATGGATGGCAAACAGACATACAGAAAATACCAACAATTACCCTTGTTACTTCCGCTAAATTAAAGTCCTTCAGTGTCCTGATGGGTTCCTTTTTCGCTGGATGGCGACGACGATAATTCTGGTCTTCTTCTACAAACCAAACACACAAATGGATAATGAGTAAATTTAGTTCTGCTGCTTTCTAGGAAATACGAAAGTAAAGCAAAGCCAAGAAATACAATACAAGGATCCGCCAAGGATAACATCCCCAAACCCCTGACTAAGAAAACAAAACATCGCAGCAAAAGCGTGGGAAATCTTATGACGGTTAATAAAATGTTGTCGAAATAAAAAAGGAATAAAATAAAATGATGTCATCGAATTGGGCCAAATAGCAGATTTTTCTTGAATGATTTGGATTCTTATAGTCGAAGGACATTCATGACCAAAGCGAGCAAGGTGGCGCTGCCGATCGATGGTGATATGGTGACTGCTGGCTGTTAACATGCTGTGAAAACAAAAACACATACACAAAACACGAATAGAAATAAGTCAGAAATATGTGAGTTTATGTGTTTATGTGTTTATTTGTTATTTGTATTTATCCATCAAGGATATGGAAATGATTTTCTAGGTCATAGTCGTAGGTATCTTTGCCTAGACAGAAGTCATCAGGCAATATTATTATGTAGGAATAAAACAACAAAAGAAATGAATCAAAATAATGTATCAACATATACATACATACATAAATACATTATATACTCTACGCACATGAAATACAAATTATTCCAAGAAATATTCGTAATATCTATTTACGCACTTTATATAGGGTGGCCCAAAAGTGTCTTAACAATTATTTAAATTGATAAAAACACTTTTAAAGATTTAAATTTGTATTGATTTATTTATTTTAGAGTCACATCAAAGCACGAGTTATGGAATTTTTGTAGGCTAAGTATGGAATATAATGTCCTTTAAAATAGCTTAATGTTCATATAGACGGGCTCTTTCTAGAGTGTTTTCCCATAACACTTCATGCCATACTTCTGAACTCATTGCTAGTATTTCAGCACGTGTTCTCTTCCAGCTGCGGAATTTAGTGGTGCTGTGTTTTATTTAGGTACACTTTATGCTTTAAATTACACAGACAAAAGTCTGGTGCCGTCAAATCCGTGTAGAACGCCTAATAAATCCTGAAGTTTTAAAAATCATCTGGTCGCTGAAAATTTCCTTTTGCAGCTTTAAATATAGCTCAAGTTGAATATTGTTTGAAAACAACTTTGGAATTGGAACTCTTAAAAATGAACTGCAAGACACACTGAGTTCACCATCAGATCACTTTTGTATCGATGTTATTGGACTCTCTACAGCACTTGCAATTATAAGATCAAATACAGGTCTTTATTAACGAAATTGTTTAACCAGTGCCATAATCATGTGGAGCATGCAATCTTTTGGGAATGCAATCAATATAAATTATTTAATGAATTCAACTTTTAGATTGTATTCATTGTTTTAACCTAAGGACAGGGACTTTAAATTATGTAATCATCAATCAATTGTTCTTAAAAAGACTGCAATCATTTGTTCTCCAATCATTTCACTGCACACTGATAACTTCCCATCCCGTCTGTCGATTTGTCTTGCTTAAAAGTTTGTCTATATTGTATCAATTTTTACCAAATTTGCGTACTATTTTTGGTAGATTTTATTTTTTTATGAAAAAATGGACTGTTGGATTTTTATAAAAAAAATATTGAATATCGAAGACAATATTTTCTGTGAAATAAAATATGTTTAAAGCCTATATTTTTAATTTTTGAAAAGTGGAAAGTAAATTTTTACAAGTTTTAGTATTGTTTTTTTAGGTTTTTATTTTTGTAAAACAAACTGTCAATTTTATTTTTCTCAAAATTTTATAGAATGTTGAAAACAATATTTCTTCAAAGATAAAATTAGTTTGAAGCCAATGCCTCAAATTTTTAAAAAGATATTTACGTTGAAAAACAATTTTTACCAACTTTTATAAATTTTTTTTAGGTTTTTATTTTTTGTAAAAAAAACTGTCAACTCGATTTTTCTCAAAATTTTTCCTATTGTTGAAAACAATATTTTTTATAAGTTTAAATTAGTAAGAAGCCATAATCTCAAAGTTTTGAAAAGATATTTGAGTAGAAAATCAATTTTTACCACCTTTTATACATTTTTTTTAAGTTTTTTATTTTTTGTAAAAAAAACTGTCAATTCGATTTTTCTCATTTTTTTTCGTAATGTTCAAAACAATATTTCTAATAAGTTAAAATTAGTTAGAAGCCACTAATTTTGAAAAGATATTTGAGTCGAAAGTAAATTTTTAACAACTTGTGTTAAATTTTTGTCGGTTTTTAATTTTTTGTAAAAAAACTGTCAATTCGATTTTTTTCAAAATTTTACTGAATGTTGACAACAATATTTGTTCAAAGGTAAATGTAGTTTAAAGCCAATATCTCAATGTTTTGAAAAGATATTTGAGTCGAAAATCAATTTTTACCAA
Organism: Eupeodes latifasciatus; assembly: GCA_920104205.1. Taxonomy (NCBI): domain Eukaryota; kingdom Metazoa; phylum Arthropoda; class Insecta; order Diptera; family Syrphidae; genus Eupeodes; species Eupeodes latifasciatus. The sequence goes on from OV049924.1 coordinate 30,800,963, forward strand.
TTTTTATTAATTTTTTTTTAGTTTTTATTTTTTGTAAGAAAAACTGTCAATTCGATTTTTATCAACATTTTTCAGAATGTTGAAAACAATATTTCTTATTAGATAAAATAAGTTTGAAGTCTTAATCTCAAGTTTTTAAAAAGATATTTGAGTCGAAATTCAATTTTTACTAACTTAGAGTAATGTTTTTCTTAGGTTTTTATTTTTTATAAAAAAACTGTCAATTAGATTTTTCCCAAAATTTTATCAGATGTCAAAAACATTATTCTTCGTTGCACAAAATTGTTTTGGAGATAAAATCATATTTAAGTCGTAAAATTTTCGAGGTGACAAATTTTTTTGTTCAGTTTTTTTTTATTTATAAAAAAACCGTTAACTAGTTTTTTTTCCAAAAATATAATTGTTTTGTATCACGTTACAATCTATATAAAATTTAATCTAAGTCTCTAGCGTCATTGGTTCATGAGATATTTTGGTTTAACCAAAATGTTCACCTTTTTTTTAAACTGCTATGGTAAAAAAACCACCCACGCAATTTTCTTGAGAGCCCTTTCTGCATCTTTATGCCTTATTATCTGTATACCTAACAAAATTTATTTGAAGTCGATATCTCTTCTGGTTCTTGAGCTATTGGCGACGAAAAAAACGTCGCTGACATACGGACGTATACGAACGTACGTACACACGCACGCACAGACATCTTTCCAAAAATCTTTTGTTTCGACTCTATGGACCTTGAAACGTCGAGAAATGTCAAAATTTTCAATTTGACAAATCGGACCCATTACAATAACTTTCTATGGGAAGTTAATAATGCACTAACACAAATTGACTTTACTCCTTTTTCCAAAACAAGTTGTTGAAATTTGCATAAATGATTCAAAATCGTAGAAAGATAAAAATAATTACTTACATTCAATGGAGCCTTTAAAAGACACAGAATTTCTTCTTTTTCATCATAGTTATAAAAAATCAACTATATTAATAAAAGTGTTAATTAATAAAATATTATAAAGGAACCAGAATTGTATTTTATTAGGTACAATAAATCACAAATATTTATTAAAAATAAAATTAACAAAAATTTATCATTTTAATCATCTTCTTCATCGCTGTCGCATACAACCGGATGACCGTTTTCTTTTGTAATGGTATCAACAACCAAACTTCTATAAAAGGCATGAAACTGGGGATCATGATCAATTACCACTAGTTGCTCGCTATTCGCTAAAGCGGCTATAAGCGGCAACTAACATGCGTGTTCTTATTTTGGAATAAAAGCACAAGTAGAAAATAAAAACTAAAGAATTGTACTTATGTTGTTTTTCCTTGTGCAAGCTCTCTACAGAGCTTACTGACTTATGTCGTTTTTCTTTTGTCTGTAGTTCCTTTACGGTTTGAGATAAAAATATGAACAAAATATGATAGATGGAACTACTTATTGCGCTTTGGATGGTATCAAAAACTCATTTTCGACATAAGTCGACTTGTGCTGTTATTCCTTGTTGCCACAGAATTAATTGCAATCATTTCAAACTTCATGCATTCACTTCAAGTCTTGAAGTCTTTGCATTCTTTTACAACCTTAAGTAAAATTTTGCTCCACAAAATATTTTAAAGTGGCCTATACACCTCAGGTACCAATTTTAGGTGTCAGACACCGCCTGTCGATGTCATATACCAAGATTTACACACCATTAAAATCAAAATTTCAAAAGTGTATAGTGAAATTTGAGTTAAGAATGCAAACAATTGAGAACTGAGACTCCAAGTCAATGCAAACATTATAAGTGAATACAATGACTTCAAAAGAATGCAAAGACTTCAAATGAATGCAAAGACTTCAAGAGAACGCAAACAAGTGAATTCAATAGAATACATGAAGTTTCAAATGATTGCATTCAATTAATTTCAGTCAAATGATTGCCGGAAAAATGGTGATTAGAAAATTTAAAGCCCCAATCTTTAAGTGAATTCAATTAATATAATCTTTATATTATTATTATTATTATTATTATTATTATCTTTATTTTCCAACATATAAAGTACAAATGTTTTAATATAAAAGATTTACGAGCATGGCTTAAAAGCCGTCTGCCGATTATATCTAAAATTATTACATTAAAATTTCAAGAGAATTGAAAATGAAAAAGTGTAGAGTATTTTAACATTATGTACATAAGTATAATTTTGCCAGTTAACATAGACATATTTAAACAAAAATATCATTTGAGTTTAAGACTTTATTTTAAACAAATCCAATTGAAACTACTATAAACATATTTCAAAAGTTACATTTTTTAGACAAAAGGAACAAATTTAAGCTAGTGTATATAAATTAAAAAAAGTTGATAAATTAATCGATTAAAGAATAATGGTAGATTAAGGGATTCAATATTAACTGAAAGATGGGCTTTTAGTTTAGCTAAAACAAAATAATAGATTGATTCTAAAAAAGATTTACATAAGTATTTCTGTAAGCGATAGCTTCAGTAACAAACCGGATAAGAACTTTCCAACCACACTCACCATTAATCTTTATATTAAAGTCATAAGAGATTGCATTCCCACAAAATTGTATTTTGTTCCAAGACTTTTGGCCTGAAACTCACACTGAAATCGTTGTTACGGGCGATTTCAATGTTCAAAATTCTTTGTGGCTTCGCCATTCGGGCCAGACAACGCCCGAAGGAATGTGTGCTGAGATTTTTGCTGAGTTTAACCATCTTACTCAGCTTGTCAATGAGCCGAGCAGAAAATACACTTGACTTGTTTCTCACCTTTGATCTTAATAAATACACAATCAGTGTATTGACGCCTCTAGGCACATCGGACCACAGTGTCATATCTGCTAATTTCTCGTGTTAAACAAATCCAGTTAAAGAAAGAGGGACGGTCTCAATAATTTCTTCAGGATCTTTCACTGGTCGCTATGCTTCCTCGGTAGCGACGCACAGTGGTGCGAGAGCGGAAAAAAGTCTTTTTAAGAAGTTATATTTATCCTTTTAAATTTTATGTTTAAGTACTCTTATATAACCCGAGCGTATGATTTAAAAGTATTTTTCAACATATATATTGTATGTTCTGATTTACAAGCCCTCAAAGTTGAAAAATAATTTTACTCAAATCGCGAACCGTATTTTCAACAAATTTTGAGATGTTTTTTTCCGAAGTTCCTTTAAATAAATTCTCTAGCTTCTTAAATAATTTAATTGGTCTATTTTCTATTATCTAAAATAAAAAAAAAAATGATTATTTATAAAAGATACCTTCTATAAGTAGTCTGAAGCTTAAGTACTAGGAAAAAATGTGTTTTTTTTAAACTTTTTGATTTCAAAAAAAGCTCCAAAAGACTCCAAGAAAGTAAGTATGCCAGCATATGCTCCATGCATTTATGTAAAAGCACAGAAAAAATCAGCTGCAGATACGTGCAGATGTGGAAGTTATGATCAAAAATGTTTCACTGAATCGGATTTCAAAAAACTGCGTTTTGACGGTGGTGTTTACCAAAAAGTTTGATTTCTTCGTTATTAATTGTCAGAATGAACTGGTTAAGCCCATTATTTTAAGAAAAAATGTCAAACTTTATTTTAAAAATAAAACAAAATTAATACATTGACACAGGTCTGAGAATTTCGATTTTTGCGAAACCATTTATTTCTGCCCGGAAAATTTTTTCAACTTTGAACTCAATTTTCTTGGAAAGAACACACGAAAAGCAATAAAGTTTTATGATATTTTAAATTATATGATAGAGCTTAAAAAAAATAAAGAAAAGAATTAGGGATAATCCTTTATTTTTTTAGTTTTTTGCTAAAAGTAGGGCAGGTAGAAATAAAAAAGGTGTTATTTTTAAAGTTTTATTGCTTTGTTTTTGTTGTGTATTGCGTAATTTTGTATTACCTGTCTTATTAGAATAAAATCTCTTACTTAAATCTATATATATAAAGGATTAAATTAAAAAAAAGTCAGTATTGAGTTATTGACCATTTGTGCAAGGTGTTTAAGAAAAAATTTTACTCTGATCAATCAATAAGTGAAAGTGAAGTGAAATATAATAACAAATATACATATAGTGAATAGTGAATTCAATACATTAAAATGCATTCAATCGAAATTCCTTATTCGGTGTTGTGTAGTGAACTTATTACTAATGGACATGATGTTCAAAACAATTTGCCATTTAAAGCATGGAGAACCAACAATGAGACCCGCCATATTAGAGATGCTCAGAAGAAGAAAATTCAGCAGGAGTTTCGTGAAAAACTGGGCATCATTGTCGATCTTGTAAAACAAGGTACGGGGACAAGTAATGACGGCAACACCTCCAGAAGATTTTTTGCAAATCCAACCATGACTTCAGAAATCACTGGAGTTAGTGAATCCCTAATTCGGCGGTTTGCTGTTGTCCTTGAAGTAATAACGTCGAATGAAAAATTAGATTTAAAAAAAAGTGCAGCTTACATGTGGGAAACTGCTGAACTGTTTGTTGAGAAATATAAATGGTACAATATGCCAGCAACCGTACATAAGATTTTGATCCATGGAGAAGAAATAATTAAAAGCTGTGCATTTCCTGTTGGATCGCTCTCCGAGGAAGCCCAAGAATGCCGAAATAAAGATTATAAAGCCTACCGCAGGTTTCATTCGAGAAAATGCAGCCGAATTGCGACGAATGAAGATGTGATGCATCACATACTCATATCCTCAGATCCAATAATAACAGGTTTAAGGCCACAGGCAAAAAAGAAAATACTTCCAATCAGCGCAGACGCTAAAAACCTCATTTTAGCGTCATAAAATTACTACTTCATAATTGTTTTTTATTTATTTTTTGTATGTATTTATCTATTTATTTATTTAATTTTATAATATACATAGTTAGTAATAATATTTTGTTCAAAATAAAAAGTTAAGATTTTACTAAAAAAAAACTTTTATTTAAATATAACATCAAAAATCCTCAAATTTTAGAAAAATGTCAATAACTTTTTTTCTAATAATTTTTTCTTGACCAAATTTTGACCAAGAATGTATAAGACTAATCTCAACATGTGTTTAAAATTTCATTAAAATTCGTTTAGAAGTTCAGATTTTACAGACTTTTTTCCGCTCTCCCATACAAAAATCAAAAATCCTCAAATTTTAGAAAAATGCCAATAACTTTTTTTCTAATAATTTTTTCTTGACCAAATTTTGATCAAGCATGTATAAGACTAATCTTAAAATGATTTAAAAATTTCATTAAAATTCGTTTAATAGTTCAGATTTTACAAACATTTTTCCGCTCTCCCATACAAAAATCAAAAACCCTCAAATTTTAGAAAAATGTCAATAACTTTGTTTATAATTTTTTTTTTTCAACCAAATTTTGACCAAATATGTATAAGACTAATCTTAACATGTATGCCAAATTTTATTTAAATCCGTTGAACCGTTCAGATTTTACAGACTTTTTTCCGCTCTCCCATACAAACCCAACCACTGTGCGACGTAGACTCCAGTACAGATATTATTTCTAGTATGATTCATCTGGGAATGGAAACGTTTATCCCGAATAGGGTTAAAAGTATTAAACCCAAGGTTAAATCATGGTTCGAATCGAGCTGCAAAGAGGTTATCAAGGAGAAAGAGGTAAGCTTCCGATGTTTTAAAGCCAACCCAACTGAGGAAAACCGGAAAAAGTTAAAGCAAGCCAGGAAGGCCTGCAACACCTATATTCAAAGGACCAAATTTTTACATGACCAAAAATTATGGCGAAAAATACTGCAATGTCCCAAAGGCAGTAAGAATTTTTGGTCATTTGTAAAAAATATGAGAATTCTTCCTCTTCCTCGGTTCCTACGCTTGTTGTCAATGACACTCCTTTAGTTAGCTCTATTGATAAAGCCAACTTATTTGCAAGGCAGTTCGCCAAAAATTCCACCTTACCACACTGAACCAAAAAGGTACACCATACTGACGAAAAAGGTCATCTATATGATGTAGAATTCATCAATTTTAGTCCAGTGAACCTTTTCATCTAAATGATGAAACGAGGTTCATCAATATGATGACAGTTTTAAGTGATGAAACTCGTTCATCATTCATCAACTTTGTTCATCAATATGACGAATAAATAATTAATGAATGTGTACATCAATATGATGAATTAGTTCATCATGCTATTGATCGAATTCATGAATATGATGAATATTATTCATCAATTCAGTGAATATATTCATCAATAAGATTCACATTTTCATCATATTGATGACCTTTTACATCAATATGATGAACATTTTTCATCATTTCAGTGAAAATATTCATCAATAAGATTCACATTTTCATCATATTGATGACCTTTTACATCAATATGATGAACATTTTTCATCATTTCAGTGAAAATATTCATCAATAAGATTCACATTTTCATCATATTGATGACCTTTTGCACCAATATGATGAAAATTTTTCATCATTTCAGTGAAAATATTCATCAATAAGATTCACATTTTCATCATATTGATGACCTTTTACATCAATATGATGAACATTTTTCATCATTTCAGTGAAAATATTCATCAATAAGATTCACATTTTCATCATATTGATGACCTTTTACATCAATATGATGAACATTTTTCATCATTTCAGTGAAAATATTCATCAATAAGATTCACATTTTCATCATATTGATGACCTTTTACATCAATATGATGAACATTTTTCATCATTTTAGTGAAAATATTCATCAATAAGATTCACATTTTCATCATATTGATGACCTTTTACATCAATATGATGAACATTTTTCATCATTTCAGTGAAAATATTCATCAATAAGATTCACATTTTCATCATATTGATGACCTTTTACATCAATATGATGAACATTTTTCATCATTTCAGTGAAAATATTCATCAATAAGATTCACATTTTCATCATATTGATGACCTTTTACATCAGTATTATGAACGTTTTTCATCATTTCAGTGAATATATTCATCAATATATTAAAAGGATGCATTAATGCAATGATAATGTTCACCAATATGAAGAATTCATATTCTTCGTATTGATGACGGCTTCATCAATATTATGAATATGATTTCATTCATGATATTGATAAATCCAATCTTCAATACGCGGAACAGGAACGCATAATGGTTAATGAACTGAAGTTTCATTGCATTATTAGTTTCTTTTAATAATACCGTTGAAAATATTCACCTAGAAATAGAAAATGCGTCATTAGGAAAATCAATATTATTATATTAGTACGATACTTATCCCAACAGTTCCATATTAGTATAAAAGTGTCTTCTAAATAAAGTGCTTCAAAATCATCATTTCTCAATTTGGAAATATTTCCAGAACCATTCCTTCCCATTCCTTCTAAGTTTTTTTATATAAAAGTTAAAGGAAAAAATAGATTAAATTTTTTAAATATTTAGTTTTATTTAAGAGTAGGTAACAATAAGACTTAAATTTATTTATTTCGGCTTATTTTATTCGGCTTTAAGAGTCTGTACGATAGTACTTATTCTTGAAGTTAAATTTTTTTTTTTTGGTTCAATAGAATAAAAATAATATTGAATAAAAACCCAAAACTGTTCGCAAGCAGCTGGGTATTGTAAGTCAAAAACAAAAAAAATTTTAAGGCAAATGTCTACTGCCCGTAGTATTTTTTTGAATTTTAATCTGTATCCGTCCAGATACACGTAATACTCTGGATCATCGTTCTTTTGCAAGGATAAAATGAAGGGTTGCACGTTGTTATGTTGGGATTTTAAAAAATCTAAATGGTCTTCAAATTGCTGAACACTTTCTCCTTCGAATATGAAAGCTTGTTGGGAGTCTTTTATCGTAAACCTTTGGACCGATTTCTGCTTTGATGTTGATTTTAATACAACTGGTCTCGTTGGAATGAGATAGCAGTGTACACTTTTCAGTAGGGTGAGTACCGCATCTTCTATAAGATATAGAAAAAGAGAAAAAGAGAATTGTAATTATGTATGTTTAAATGACAACAAAGAAATTATATTTGGTGCTAAGTATAACCTTATTTAATATTCAAAAAAGAAAAAGACATTTACTTTTTAAAATTTTAATTTTTACCTTTGTTCGCATCGCAGTCTGCGATTTGGGAAAGCAGCTCTGTAGTTTTCTTGTCTTTTATATTTTGAATGAGAAACTGTTTTATTACTTTAAAGTTGGTTTCCCAGTTCTCGCAAATGGTTTGGCTTTCAGTAAATAAGTGTTTAAAGTCTCTGTCAATCTATTAAAAAAAAAGAGTTACTTAATAAACAAAACTTTTTAAGATTAAGACCTTACCAAACGATAACCATTCAAATTCTTGTACTGCGGCCATGTCTTGAAAATCTCCTCCTGCGTTGAAGAATTTCGTATCTCCAGAAGTCGGTACTCCGTGCATGAATCCCATATACTATTAAACTCTTCAGCTGACAAGTTGTCAAAATTTAAACTTTTTACACAAGTTTGTGCATCAGGCTCTGGAACTAAAGAAAATGATTGAACGCTCGTCCATTAAAACTACTATGTATATACTTACTTAAATTCCGTTTGCAGGATTTTGGGTTTTCATTTGATGGCGATTTTTTAGTCTTCTTTGGTTCTAAGGATTTGTAAATCCTTTTTATATTGTGGAGCTTCGTGTAAATTTTACCTCGCTTTTCCGTGCGGTAATATTCAATTTTTTCTGTCGGAAATCGGTCCAATATCTCCTTTTCGATCCTGTAACTAGTTTTTAAGGACATGGGAATGCTGTTTTCTTCGAAGTACTCTGCGACCAGACAGATGAGTAGATGTCGGTGCTCAGTTTGAAACTTTTCATGTTTATTGTAATACTCTACAATTTCTCGTCCATGCTTTTTAGATGATAGCATAGTCGATAGATCTATCGATTGACTGCTAGTGGGTTCTGGAGATGACGTGGGTGACGCAGCTCTGGATGAAGGATACGATGACGCTGGAGAGTTTGGAGCTTGAAATAGCATTTCGGTGGATAGTGAACATGACGGTAATGGATTGCCCGGTAATAGGGGCATGCCAATAGAATCCCGCCATTTTTGCAAATGATGCTCGAAAAGTATGCGGTCACCATGTTTAAAACTGACAAGCAAGGATGCAATATGAGTCTCTTTTATTATTTTCAAAATGTTAACTGTTACATTTTCACCTAATGAAAAAAAAAATCGATTCAACATTGGACTTAATCTATTAAGATGCCTGAAAATGGTACATATCATCGCCTTTTTTTAAGCCTCGTATTTAAGAAAAAATTATGATGTTGTGATGACATTATGAGTTTTTCCATAGGACATACGAGGATGAAAGATAGACGACGATATATTAATCATAAGTATGAAAAATTAAGTAATGAAATGATCATCTTACCAAGCAAGTAATCGTACATATTAAGGCAACCCCAACTCTTTAAGAGGATTTTTAATTCCTCATCGACTTCCAAAGTGTTGTTTGAATATTCCGTGACGGGAACTAGTTTATAGAGAGAAGATTGCTGCTGTCCTCCAGTATTGACGATTTCTAGAGTTTCCTCACTGATTGCTAGAGTTTCAGTATCTTCCAATTCTATGGAGCTCTCAGGAAAATCCATTTCTAAATCTTTGGTAAAAATAAGTTATCGTTAAAAGGTGCTTTGAGCTCTAATTAATATTAATTAATTAATTTTTACTACTGTTGAAAGTGTTCTTTAAGCCTAATAAGGTGTTTTCCTTTTGATGTTTTTGTCAAAGTTACAGGAGGTCCGATAACTTCATCAAATGTAAGGATTTTAAATTCACCAAACATACTTGGATCAACCTCATAAGCTCTGAAGTGAGATTTGAAGCAAATGTTCGATAATTTTTGACAAAACATAAATGTATTGGCTTCAGCTTGAACTATGGTCTTAATAACGTATATATTATAATCAGTCGAACACCTCCCTACATAATATCCAGTTTTATATTTTTTGCCAACGTACTCTATTTCATCGTAAAATGCTAATTTACTGCCTTCTTCTTTTAAGTTTAATTTATCTCTCACAATGTTAGCAAATACAGTATCACATTTATGTTTTTCATTTAAGTGAATTTCATTTATATTTTTGTTAGAATGAAGAATCAGATTTGCAAATTGGAGTTGAAATTTTTTGGACAGGGTGCGACAAATATTTTTTCTTGACGTTATTCCATGAGCATACACTTTGAAAGGCCTGTGCTTTGCTTCAAATTTAAAACACCAAAAATTTCTTGCCGGTCCTGATTTTTGTAGTATAGTAGGGTAGTGTGTCAAAAAATGGAATTTTGGTTTCAAATTATCATTGAACAAGTTAACATATTGCTCGTTATGATGCTTAATTTTCAATTGTAAGGCTGAGATAAGTAACTCTGTAACTTCGAAAGATAAAATTAAATCCGTGATGTCAATTAGTTCAAGAAAAAATAGCCAAACTTTATCTTCACAGGGAATCAAATCACCGATCATTAGTGGTAAATACAAAGTGAATGTTAGCATTTCACGTGCTGTCATTTTCAAGTGTTTATTTTTTAAGTGGTTCATTGTTAGTTCGATTGAAAAATTTCCAATCTCCGTTGGGCCATAGTCAAACGTTTGCTTTCTTTTATTTAACATTTCTAATGTCAAGTACTGCATTTCCTGTGTCAGGTATAATATTATATGACACAAATCATAATGGAATATTCCTTCGCATAAGTCATGCATTGCATCCACACAAAAGTTTTCTACCACATGGAATGATGGTATTTTGTTAAATGGGCTTTCTTTTGCGATTCCAGTATTTTTAGGATCACGCAGAGATATATCACAATCATAGTTCTCGACAGTTCGAACATTCTCTGGTACTTCAACACCAAGCTTATTGCAACTTTCCTTGTCCAATTTACAAAATCTGCAAAATGAAGTGCTCGAGAATGATTTTGAAAAATCAAGAAGTGAGTTTACTCCCAAGTTATCTCCGAGAAAAAGAGCCATTATAAAATGAACGCGATGCACTTTTCCATTGCCATCTAATATGTCCACTCCTGTCTCTTCGAGAGATACCAGTTCTTCTATTAAATAATGCAAACAGTCCTCATTTCCGATATTTTTCAAATCTTTGGATTTTATTACTGCTGCCAAAAAAATACTCTCTAGCTTAGAACTTCGCTTTGGAAAGCAAGGAAATGAGTAATAAAAATTACAAACAGAATGAGTTGTTACATGTGCACCTAAAGGATTGTTTACAGCAAAATCATCAGCATACAAAAAGTATGGTATCAAAGTCTTGCCTGGATACATATCGCATTTCTTTTTCCAAAGCGGCCCTTGGATAAAATTTGTGTACTTTTTATCAGAATATAAGGAGTTCATATATTTCAATATTTCCAACAATATATTTTCTTGCTCAAAAACTTTTCGAAATTGTGACCTTAGTGGTAAGACGCTGCCCTTGCAAATTTTTTCCCCATACACTAGTTCAGAGCGGACGTAAATAGGCTGGATATCGCTTTTTATAGTAAATTCTTTAATGTCATCCATGCACCCTTTCCCTTTGAGTGTTTTACATAAATTATGGTCCGTAGCACAATTTTTAAATGGATCTCGGAGGCTAAAAACCACACTAAGCAAATCTGTTTGCACCTGAATGTTATTGTTAAGGCGATCTTGTGCGAAAGTTTTTATCTGATCCAGCAAAGGATCTATCAAATATGTCTTGACATTTTTTTGAATTTCGTAAACACTTTTTCTTGAAAAGTTATGATTCCCATGCAGAAGAGTTGAAAATTTTAATGCTTCATCAAAAACATTAGGCAAGAATTTATTTTGGTTTAAGTTTTCAGCTACATTTTGATTAGAACCAATAGTTGTACTGCCATTTGCCAATAACAGCACAACTACTGTTTTCATTTGACGAAGCCGGTAAACTTTCAGCCGGAGCAGTTGAATTCGCATTATCTTCTTCCATGCGTTCAATGCTTCCGGTAGGAGAATGTAATCTCAAAATATGCCGTTTGAAATTGGAAAGATCTGTGAAACACTGAGCGCAAGAAGTAACATAGCAAATAAATGTGCTGTTTTGTTCCAATTTATGTTTCTTTCTAAGATGTTTGCCTAATGCAAAGACGTTATCAATATTCATTCGGCACAAGAAACACTGCATTTTATTTTTGTGCAATGTGTTTTTGTTTTTTATTTATCTGAAAATTCAAGAACAAAACGAAATAATATAATAAGAAACACAATGAACTATTGTGAAACGTTCATCAATGTGAAGAACAATATTGTGAAACGATCATCAATGTGAAGAACAATTGTGAAACGTTCATCAATGTGAAGAACAATATTGTGAAACGTTCATCAATGTGAAGAACAATTGTGAAACGTTCATCAATGTGAAGAACAATATTGTGAAACGTTCATCAATATGAAGAACAGTGAATACATACATGCATACAAGACTAGACTGAAATCCCGATAAATTTTTTTCTAATCCTTGCGAAATTCAATCATTGAAATTATAAAATTATTACTTCATTTGTTAATTAAAACTTTATTCGCAAGGGAAATGCAAAAATAATTAATTGAAATTCATATACATTTGATTTGCACACAATCTCTCGGAAACTAAAACTCAAATAACGCAAGGCTTTTGTAAACTTTTAAAGCGATGCAAAAAATTGATAAAAAAAAATATAATAGACATGAAAGTTATGAAATAATGAGAAAACATACCTTTAATTTCACTTTTATAGGTATTTTTATAGCTGTTTTCAATTGTTTAACAATTTATTTCACTTTTTTTTATTTATTCTTAATCGCCTGAATCACTTGCACTACCTTCTTTAAGTTCCAAATGCACAATGAATTGAGTACCTATATAAAAAAAGATTGTGTTTTGTTAATATTATCATTAATATGAAGAACAATATTGTGAAACGTTCATCAATGTGAAGAACAATTGTAAAACGTTCATCACTATGAAGAACAATGATGAAACTTTCTTCAATGTGAAGAACAATTGTGAAACGTTCATCAATATGAAGAACAGTGAATACATATATGCATACAAGACTAGACTGAAATCCCGTTAATTTTTTTTTAATCCTTGTGAAATTCTATCATTGAAATTATAAAATTATTAGGTACTTTATTTCTTAATTAAAACTTTATTCGCAAGGGAAATGCAAAAATAATTAATTGAAATTCATATACATTTGATTTGCACACAATCTCTCGAAAACTAAAACTCAAATAACGCAAGGCTTTTGTAAACTTTTAAAGCGATGCAAAAAATTGATAAAAAAAAATATAATAGGCATGAAACTTATGAAATAATGAGAAAACATATCTACCTTTAATTGGCACGAGTACGATAATTTTGGCGCCAAGATTTTTGGTTTTTTTGGCTTAATACAAGCATTTTTTTTACTAAAATTTTGAGTTTAAAATTAAATTTTTCAGAAACTACGCATAGTTTTGACTTGAATTAAAAAGTGGCTAATAAAACAGAATGTTGGCTTTAAAAAAATGTATAAAACTTAATTGTAAGTATCACCGTTATTTTTAATTATTTTTTTCCATTTTAAATAATAATTTTTTTAAATTGCCCCTACCGCATAAACGGGGGGAGATAGACCCCTCTCCCATAGTAAAAAATGCTTGTTTTTAGCTGTTCTATACAAATCCGTCATTAAACTTTGTCGCCAAAGTTATCGTACTCTCCCCCTTATTTTTGTCGCATTTTTCTACCTTCAGCTTGCATCATCTAAAATAAAGCTAAAAAAATATTTATGGAATGCTAATGATTTTTGGTTATAGTGAAATACTTACTTGTAATTTGTTGACTTACATTGCAGAAACTAACAAATGAATATTTTGCACTGTATTAAACTAAAACTTTAAAATTTTGTACATGTACTTGTCAAGGGCTACTACTTTTCCAATGTTAGAACCGAGCGAATATTCAGCGTCTTCTAAGGTTTTAAAATATTTTTAAGCTATAATTTTGAATTTTATTGAATTTTATTTTTGAAATGCGATTTTTTCACATTTGCATAATATCAAGGTATTGATTTGTTCTTCTCGAATGATGGTTAATGGGATTTTATTGATTTTCTTGTTTTATTAATGATCTAGACACTAAATTTAGTAAGTTTAGCCTACCCTGGTTGCATGACAATTCATTTGCATTATTCATCATATTGATGAAATCTATATAAATTCATTAATACGACGAAATCATTCATCGATATGAAGACATTTCCCGAAATACAAATACATATTATATAAAGCAAGATAAACCCAGGGTTGTCGTTACATAGTCGAATTATGCATTCGACTTATCTACAAAAAATGTGCAAATAAAAAATGTTGGTAATAGGTACATATCTACTTTGATTTTATTTTCATTTTGTGAATAGCTCAACAAAAGCTACTCGCGTAAGCCATGGTTGGCCTCACTCGCGTTTTTCGATATATTTAAAATTTGAAGTAAAAATTTCAAGATTTTTGAGCTAATCTGGAAAATGCGTGAACACATTTTAAACCAGACATGAAGATTAGATTATTGAGACATCTGGTTCCTTTTTCAAGCTCACAGCGATTCCAGTTTGACAAAACATCTCTAAAGGTTTTTAATGTGCTTACTTGGAATTCGGTCCGGAAATTCCATAACCTAAACTTTTTGATATTTTTACTTTTAAAAGTCAAAGAACTCATCTTAAATTTATTCAAAATTTCCTTCTGGGACCGAATTTGTAATGAGCATGGAAATATATGTTGAAGTATAAATGTAATTTTTTTTTGATTCTTTGACAACAAAAAGTGCAGTTATTTTTTATGGGCTATACACTTCTTTTTGAAAAATTAAACTGCAATAGACCTGCATTAATTGGATAAACGCATATGATGAAAAGAATCATCAATATGATAGTATTTCATGATCATATTCATATGATCAGTATATGATGAAAAATTTGATATAAATTCACATTCTGCATGTTAAAACAAAAGTCTATTTTGTTCATAAATCTGAAAAATTAGTTCATGAAAACTCCATTCCATCCACCCATCCATTTAAATTGTGCATATGACAAAAAAGTCTCTTTATGTAATATGTTGGTTCATCATTACGATGAATTAGTTCATCAAAAAGATGAAAGTCTGTTAGGTTAATCAATATGATGAAAAAGTCATCAATAAGACTATTCATTCACATTCTGTATTATAAAAATAAAAGGCTGTTTTTTCATTGATGTGATGAATTAGGTCATCAGTAAGATGATCACGCATATCAATCAATTCATCTTCTCCACATCATAAAAAATAAGTCTTTTTTGTTCTTCAATATGATAAATAAGTTTATCAATGTGATGATCATTAACATCATTCCACTTTCCATGAATAAGATTGAAGTCCATTTTTGATGATAGTCTTCATCAATATGATGAAAAAAAAATCCATTCATCAAATTGAAATTCATTCATCCATATGAAGAATAAATCATCAATAAGATGAAAAAAAAACTTAATTCATCAAAAAGATGCTTTCATCATATTGATGAAAAGTTTTGATGAAGTGATGAACTTAATTCATACCAAATTATGCTAAAATATTCCCAAAAAAGTTGATGACTGCACTTTCATCTTATTGATGATGCGTTCATCCGTCATCAAAAAGTTTTCATGAATTTGTGCATCATATGCATGAAAAGTTCATCTTATTGATGATTTTCAGTTGATGAACGCCATTCTTCAATATGATGACGTCTTTTTTTTTCAGTGCAGATAGTATCATGACTTCCCCAGTTCTTGAACGAGTAAATGATTCTATGGGACTAATCTTTCTTAGCTTTTCATATTCGTTTAAAGACTCACCCTCCTCTTCGGATGTGGAACTGCAACGGCAAAATATGATTAGCTCATTAAATTCCGACCTACACAGCATTGTATAATGGGGAATAAAAAATCGTGTGGAATTTAATGCTTCGAAAACGCAATGCTGTCTTGTATCGTTAAAGCGAGATAAACCCTCTTTGCCACTATCTATGAGTGGCACTTGCATCAACATCCTCGGAATGTGCATCAGGCAACCACCTTTTGTGGAGCGATCACATACGCGATGTTGCCAAAAATGCCACATGATGTCTAGGTCTAGGTTTTTTGAGACGTTGCAAGAAATTTTTCTCTCCGTCTGCTCTAGCTACAATCTACAAAACCTATATACGTCCGAAACTTGAATATAACTCTCATCTCTCGGCTGATGCTCCAGTAACTTATTTAAGCATCTTGGACAGTATTCAAAGAAGAGCTTTTAAAATGATTGGTGAAATTAACATCATTAACTCTATTACGTCACTCGAACATCGACGCAAGGTTTATTGTCTCACCCTTTTTTACCGTTATTTTAACGGACTATGCTCTAGTGAAATAGTCAGTTGCATTGCTCCCCTTAAACAATTTAACCGTAATACCCGCGCTTCTAGGAATGCCCATCAGTTTACCCTTGAGCCCAACTTCGGCCGTACTATGAAGTACAGATATTCTTTTTTTAGCCGTACTACGCTACGCGAATGTGGAACGCCTTGCCACGCTCTATCTTTCTCTGTCTCTTTTCCTAATGCTCACACTGTGTCTTTGGCATATTAAAGGTATACAAAACCCTTATAGTGTTCGCTAATTATAAAAAAAAACTGGACTTTTTGGTTAAAATAATCAAGTTGTTATTTTCAAAATAAAATTGAATTATTTTCGTTATTCTCTAAAGCTACAACATTTAAGTAAATCTCTCAAGTTTATTTTTATAAGGACCTTTAAAAAGTGAAAGAAAGTAGGAAGTCACTTTCGACTCACCCTGTAATTTTTTTTTTTACCGCCTGAAGTCTGAACTGAAGGAATTTTTCTCGATTTGAAGGCACATTTTTTGTCTGTCAATGTTTGTACGTATATTTTTAAAGAAGATTTGTATTTTTCCGTTATTTTTTCATTTTATTCACCGTGAGAGTTAGAGGGAAGGTAGGTCCTGATTCTGATGGTAGAAATGATGAAAATAATAATATTTTGGTTATATCCTTGTACTTGGTAATAAAACACAGTCAGTCACGTTGAAAATTGTGTGATTTATTGGCTTGGCATTGTGTTCATGTTTTGTCACTTTGTCAAGCAATTATTATGATATTGGGGGAGTGGGGGTATCAATGTACCTACATACCTACACAAAACACATATTATTGTGAATTATTTCTATGAAGGTTAAATGTTTAAAATTTAAATTAAATTTGTCGTTGATATTTATATATGTACATAGTTTGGGGGATATCATTGGAAGTCTTAAATAAATAGCCTTTCGATGGATATCAGGTGGGTAGAGTTTAATACTACTGGAAACTCATTTGGACCTATATAACAGATATATTTTTGACTTAAAAGTATGTACACTGCCAGTCATAAGATTAGAAGCAGGCATTTTCGAGAAGTAAAATCGTCATTTCTCCCGTTACATGATGGATTAGAAAAAAATACAACTTTGGTAAATGAGGGACTATTTTGTTAACAACAAAATATAAAATTTGGATCAAGGAGAGATTTAGCTAACGGAACTTTCATGGCAAATTGTTAATTGAGTCAAGAATATGCGAAAATAAATCGGGTCATTAGACTAGAAGCACATAAAATAAAATGCATGTATTTGTATTTTGTTATGTTTTTTTCGTATTCATTAGGTTTTTAATAATGTGTGCTACCACCAGACTTCAAAATATCTTCAAAAATTCTACCTTTTAAGCATTTATAAAGAGATTCCAAGTAGACCAAAGAAATCTCACTCCAGGGGCCAATTTGATACCATGAATTAGTGCTTCCTGGTCACCGTATTGCTTTCCTGCCTTATGTACCTTATGTAAGTTAGCCCCATTAGCCCCCACTTGGTATCTTGGACCATCAAGTTTATAGCGCCACGCAATAAAATTGAGCCCCAGATGATAACGCCTCCTTTTTTTGCTATGGTGACGGTTTAAAAACCACTACTCTTTTCTCAGGTGATGGAAATAATAATTATAACCATCTGGCCCATCTATGTTAAATTTTTCGTAGGAAAAAATAACCTTCCGCCAATCATTTGCGGTCATTCCACTTTGCACATCTTAGCTCATGTGATCTTTCACGAAACACAAGCGTTGCTTCTTCCTTGCGTCATTAAGTGGTGGTTTTTTCTTAAGCTTCGGCTGCTTTAAGTGTTTAGCATGGCGAATCGTGTATTTAACAGTGGATAAGCTAGCCTTAACATTAGCTTTCTCCCTAGTTTAAGCTGCCGATAAAGCTTAATTTGCAGCTATTCTAGGGATACTTCGCGTTTCGCGAAGTCTTAAGGCAGATGAAGTGTTTTTTTTATAATTTTTCGAGTAAGACGATGGTTTTTAAAATAATTGCTGACACAATGATCACTTCAAATTTTTGTTCGGGCTATAGCAAAGCATTTAAGACCTTAAGAGCAATTAACATCTATTCTTGCACTTTCCTCCACTGTCAAACATTTTTTGTTGCCCATTTCTGTTAACACTCAAACAAGAACAATTCATTTATAAATTTTACCGTTTTTTCCGAAAAAAAAATCTACGCACTTCACAAAACAACGTCGATTTATTTACTACTTCTAATCTAATGACCCGTTTTATTTTCGCATATTCTTGACTCAATTAACAATTTACCATGAAAGTTCCGTAAGCTAAATCTGTCCTTTACCCAAATGTTATATTTTGTTGTTAACAAAATAGTCCCTCATTTACCATAGTTATTTTTTTTTCAATCCATCATGTAACGGGAGAAATGACGATTTTACTTCTCGAAAATGCCTGCTTCTAACCTTATGACCGGCAGTGTATGTATGCATGTACTGTACATACATATGTATATTTTCAATAAATCATATGACTTCGTCAACGTCTTTTTCGGTTTCCAGAAATTGTATCAAGCTGAAATAGTTTTTATAAATTACTTTTAGACTTACATACCTGAAATGAAAGAAAACCATACATTTCTCAAAAAAAAGTCTTGGTTGAAAAGACAAATTTTTTTTTGATTATTGGAATTATAGTTTTCCGTCGGCTTTTTGGTCACTATAGTTTTTGCAATGAAACAATTACGTTACATTAACTTTCCCAACGTTTCGGCAGGGGTTGCTGCCTTCCTCAGGGGAACTTTATTAACACAAAAATATACAAATAATTTAAGTTAGATAAATAGGATACAATTACAATATAGTTTACTCACTCAAGAAAGATTTAAAAAAAACAAAATTTAATATTAATTACATTAATTAATATGAATTAAAAATAAAATTATAAATGTAGTTAGCACTTCGAAGAGTGAAGTTACGTCAAAATTAAATAAAGCACAATTTACATTTAAGAACAAAGAAGAGAGCAATATACAGCAGAAATGTTTTGTGTGTCTTGTTTTCGGTTCATGTTGTTTTTGTTATTGAGAATATGTAATGTTTCTAACGTGTATCGTTTCGAAACATGTTTCTCTGTCTGTAGAACTTCCACGCCTTCAAAGTTTGGAGAATGACCGCTTTCAATGCAGTGACTGGCCAGGGCTGTCTTCTCAGAATTTTTTAATTTTATGTCGGACTTATGATTCGAGATGCGTTGTCTAAGAAGTTGTTTAGTGGTCCCAATGTAACACAGGTTGCACAGTTCATTTGATTTACCATTGCAGTTAATTTTGTAGATTACGTCTGTTTGTTTGTCCTTATCCGGTTTCGTCTTGAGTTTAGTAAAACATTGGTCAAGTGTTTTGTTTGATTTAAAAGCAAGGCGAACCTCTGTCAATTTTTTGGAAATCGATTTTTTGAAGTTGTTAGATAAAGTTGGGACGTAAACCATGGTTTTGTGGTGCGTTCTAACGGGTTCATCAATGTTTTGTCGTGGAATATGCATTTTGTGTTTTAAAAGGAGGCTTCGAATTATGGTAGAAGGATAACCATTATCACTTAAAATTTTGATGACTTTTTTCTCGTTGGCGACGTGGAATCGTACATCACTTATTTTGAAAATTTTATTCACGAGGTTGAACGCAGTATTAATGATGATATGCCTTGCTTGGTTTGATCGGAAATTAACTAGTCTTCCAGATGCTGTTGGTTTTTGATACCAGTCGAAAAGCAAACAATTTTCTTCACGGTATATTTTTACATCTAAGAACGATATTGTTTTGTTGAACTCATTTTCAATTGTGAATTGAATTTTTGGGTGGAATCCGTTTAGAATTTTTAGTACTTTTTCTATGTTTCTTTTATCTATTACTGCAAATATGTCATCAACATATTTTGCTATGAACACAGGTTTTTCTTCAATGTTGTTTAAACATTCGTCTAAAACGTGGTCCAAAACCAGATCTGCAATAGTCGGAGATAGTGGGTTGCCCATTGGCATCCCAAAAATTTGTTTGTATATAGTGTCTTTGTATTGAAGAAAATTGTTTTCTTTAAGACAAAAGTCTAGTATCTCAATAAATTTGTTTTGTGCGATCTTTGTGCTTTTATTTATTATATCCCATTTCTTCTTGGCAATGGTAATAGCCAGTTGAACGGGGATGTTAGTAAACAATGAAACTGCATCGAACGAGACTAAAACATCATTTGGACTTAGTTTTACATTCTTTGCTTTTTCAACAAATTCAAACGAATTTTTTATAGAGTAGCTTGAATTTGTTGTCACGCACTGTAAAATTTTTCCAACATACTTAGATAGCTCATAGCATGGTACATTCATGGATGACGTAATCGGTCGTAGTGGCATGTCTGTTTTATGAATTTTTGGCAGTCCGTAAATGGATGGGAGCTGGGCGGTGTAAGTGGTCATCTTTGCTTTCTCTCTATCGTCAATGCAATTGTTGTTTTTAAGCCATTTGACTATGTCATTGTTTCGCGTTTGAAGTGTTGTTGTTGGATTATTCCTTATTGTTCTGTAGGTGTTGCGGTCAGACAATAATTCAACCATCTTATCTTCATAATCTTTACGTTTCATGGCGACTGTGACGTTACCTTTATCAGCTGGTACAATGACGATATTCTTGTGCTGTTTAAGGAAATTAATTGTTAGTTTGTTTACATACAATACATATTTAGCAAATCTATCATTTTTATGATGACGTATGAACGAGTGTAACATGTTGCTGTATTGTGCTCTCATGAGTTCTTGTTCTCTTTCGTCTTGTATGCCTCGAATTACTTCTTCTCCATCAGCTATGAGTTGAAAAAGAGGAAAACTTTGTTTATCAATTGGAAGTGTGAATTTTTTCCCAAGTGATAAAAGCCATTTAACCTCTAAGGGAAATTGAATGTCTGTACGATTTTCAAACCATTTTTCATGTAATTGAATGTTAAATTCTTTCCATAGCGATGATTTGAGTGCGTCTATTTTTTGTGTATTTGATTGTTGTTTTTTGTTATAAATCTTTTTGTGAACTTGTTTTTGTTTCTTAATAAATTGTATGTATTCATTTTCTGATATATTTTCTTTGATGCGTTGGTCATGTAATCTGATAGAGTTAGAACTACTATGAACACATCAAATACAAATATGGTTTACAAGTATGTAACAATTTAAAACAATATAGCAACTCACAAAGATTACTAGCTTTACAAAAACAAAACCTCAAATTTTTGATAATATGCCGAAAAACTGGACTTATACCTAACCATCTGAATAACTCCACACGAAACACAAAACAAATCCTTTCAAGCAAAGAATCTCTAGAAGCATATGCCAAAATAGAGCTTAAATTCCACCAAAAAGTCCTAAACATTGAAATCTCCGAAATCTATCACAAAATAAAACGAACAACTAACTCTATCAGATTACATGACCAACGCATCAAAGAAAATATATCAGAAAATGAATACATACAATTTATTAAGAAACAAAAACAAGTTCACAAAAAGATTTATAACAAAAAACAACAATCAAATACACAAAAAATAGACGCACTCAAATCATCGCTATGGAAAGAATTTAACATTCAATTACATGAAAAATGGTTTGAAAATCGTACAGACATTCAATTTCCCTTAGAGGTTAAATGGCTTTTATCACTTGGGAAAAAATTCACACTTCCAATTGATAAACAAAGTTTTCCTCTTTTTCAACTCATAGCTGATGGAGAAGAAGTAATTCGAGGCATACAAGACGAAAGAGAACAAGAACTCATGAGAGCACAATACAGCAACATGTTACACTCGTTCATACGTCATCATAAAAATGATAGATTTGCTAAATATGTATTGTATGTAAACAAACTAACAATTAATTTCCTTAAACAGCACAAGAATATCGTCATTGTACCAGCTGATAAAGGTAACGTCACAGTCGCCATGAAACGTAAAGATTATGAAGATAAGATGGTTGAATTATTGTCTGACCGCAACACCTACAGAACAATAAGGAATAATCCAACAACAACACTTCAAACGCGAAACAATGACATAGTCAAATGGCTTAAAAACAACAATTGCATTGACGATAGAGAGAAAGCAAAGATGACCACTTACACCGCCCAGCTCCCATCCATTTACGGACTGCCAAAAATTCATAAAACAGACATGCCACTACGACCGATTACGTCATCCATGAATGTACCATGCTATGAGCTATCTAAGTATGTTGGAAAAATTTTACAGTGCGTGACAACAAATTCAAGCTACTCTATAAAAAATTCGTTTGAATTTGTTGAAAAAGCAAAGAATGTAAAACTAAGTCCAAATGATGTTTTAGTCTCGTTCGATGCAGTTTCATTGTTTACTAACATCCCCGTTCAACTGGCTATTACCATTGCCAAGAAGAAATGGGATATAATAAATAAAAGCACAAAGATCGCACAAAACAAATTTATTGAGATACTAGACTTTTGTCTTAAAGAAAACAATTTTCTTCAATACAAAGACACTATATACAAACAAATTTTTGGGATGCCAATGGGCAACCCACTATCTCCGACTATTGCAGATCTGGTTTTGGACCACGTTTTAGACGAATGTTTAAACAACATTGAAGAAAAACCTGTGTTCATAGCAAAATATGTTGATGACATATTTGCAGTAATAGATAAAAGAAACATAGAAAAAGTACTAAAAATTCTAAACGGATTCCACCCAAAAATTCAATTCACAATTGAAAATGAGTTCAACAAAACAATATCGTTCTTAGATGTAAAAATATACCGTGAAGAAAATTGTTTGCTTTTCGACTGGTATCAAAAACCAACAGCATCTGGAAGACTAGTTAATTTCCGATCAAACCAAGCAAGGCATATCATCATTAATACTGCGTTCAACCTCGTGAATAAAATTTTCAAAATAAGTGATGTACGATTCCACGTCGCCAACGAGAAAAAAGTCATCAAAATTTTAAGTGATAATGGTTATCCTTCTACCATAATTCGAAGCCTCCTTTTAAAACACAAAATGCATATTCCACGACAAAACATTGATGAACCCGTTAGAACGCACCACAAAACCATGGTTTACGTCCCAACTTTATCTAACAACTTCAAAAAATCGATTTCCAAAAAATTGACAGAGGTTCGCCTTGCTTTTAAATCAAACAAAACACTTGACCAATGTTTTACTAAACTCAAGACGAAACCGGATAAGGACAAACAAACAGACGTAATCTACAAAATTAACTGCAATGGTAAATCAAATGAACTGTGCAACCTGTGTTACATTGGGACCACTAAACAACTTCTTAGACAACGCATCTCGAATCATAAGTCCGACATAAAATTAAAAAATTCTGAGAAGACAGCCCTGGCCAGTCACTGCATTGAAAGCGGTCATTCTCCAAACTTTGAAGGCGTGGAAGTTCTACAGACAGAGAAACATGTTTCGAAACGATACACGTTAGAAACATTACATATTCTCAATAACAAAAACAACATGAACCGAAAACAAGACACACAAAACATTTCTGCTGTATATTGCTCTCTTCTTTGTTCTTAAATGTAAATTGTGCTTTATTTAATTTTGACGTAACTTCACTCTTCGAAGTGCTAACTACATTTATAATTTTATTTTTAATTCATATTAATTAATGTAATTAATATTAAATTTTGTTTTTTTAAATCTTTCTTGAGTGAGTAAACTATATTGTAATTGTATCCTATTTATCTAACTTAAATTATTTGTATATTTTTGTGTTAATAAAGTTCCCCTGAGGAAGGCAGCAACCCCTGCCGAAACGTTGGGAAAGTTAATGTAACGTAATTGTTTCATTGCAAAAACTATAGTGACCAAAAAGCCGACGGAAAACTATAATTCCAATAATCAAAATAAGTACACAAATTGGTCAATAAATCAACTCAACGAAAAGACAAATAGGTATATACAAAATCAAACCTAGTAAAAAGGCTGGGATGCGACCCACACTGATAACTTCTCATCCCGTCTGTCGCTTTGTCTTGCTTAAAAGTTTGTAGGTTTTCGTGCTTTGTTAAAAAAGTTATTAGTTAAATTATTCTAAAAAAATTAAAAATAACTAACAATATTTTGGATATGATGAAAAATAGTTTGATTTCAAAATCTATTTTTGTTAACGAGATTTTTAGTCGTTAACCGATTTTTACCACTTCTAGCACTTCTTAAAAGTTTGTATTTCTTATATAAAAAAATACAAATTGGATGAATGAAATTAATTTGGAAGTCAATGTTTTCTATTATTCACGAGATATCGAGAACCGAACATCAATTTTTACCAATTTTACGTACTATTTTTTGTAGATTTTAATTTTTTATGAAAAAAACTGACTGTTAGATTTTTATAAAAAAAAAAACTAATTGTTGAAAACAATATTTTTTATAAAATAAAATTAATTTGAAGCCTATATCTCAAATTTTTGAAAAAAATATTTGAGTCGAAAATCAATTTTTACGAACTTTTAGTAATACTTTTTTTAGGTATTTATTTTTTTTTTTTAATAAAACTGTGAATTCGATTTTTCTCAAAATTTTATTGAATATTTAAAACAAAATTTCTTATAAGATAAAATTAGTTTGAAGCTAATATGTTTAAGTTTTGAAAAGATATTTAAGTCGTAAAGCAATTTTTAACAACTTTTAGTAAAATTTTAAATTTTTTGTAAAAAAGCTGTTAATTTGATTTTTCTCAAAATGTTACTGAATGATGACAAAAATATTTTTTTAAAATATAAAACTAGTTTAAAGTGAATGTTTCAAAGTTTTAAAAAGTTATTTGAGTCGAAAATCAATTTTTACCAAATTTTGTTAAATTTTCTTTTAAGTTTTTATTTTTGTAAAAAAAACTGTCAATTCGATTTTTCTCAAAATTTTGCTGAATATTGACAACAATATTTTTTAAAAGATAAAAGTAGTTCAAAGCCAATATTTGAAAGTTTTGAAAAGATATTTGAGTCGAAATTTAATTTTTACGAACTTTTAGTAATGTTTTTTTTTTAAGGTTTTTATTTTTTATAAAAAAAAATGTTGATTCGATTTTTCTCAAAATTTTACCAGATGTCAAAAACATTATTCTTCGTTGCATAAAATTGTTTTGGAGATAAAATCGTTTTGTATTCGTAAAATTTTCGAGGTGACACATTTTTTTTTTCGGTTTTTGATTTATAAAAAAACTGTTACTTGTATTTTTTTTTCAAAAAATATATATATAATATATATATTTGTGGCAACATTAAATAGGTTTGTTATCGTTAAACCGAGATGTTTAGCTTCGTTTCGTGACAAAAAATAGACATCATTATTTTCTTGAATCATTAAACTACACGTTTCTTATTCCCCATTGTAATAAATTAATAATTTTAAAATGAAACACTTCAAACAAAATTAAAAATCACCCAAAAAAACCAAAGACATATTTTAATAATTTTAGTCATTTAGTAGGCTTAAGTTTTGGACGGATACATGTACCCACAAACGGAATTGCGAGACCCAACTTTCTAAAAAAATTGGCTTCTTGGGGAGGTGTTTATTAAAATGAAAATTAAGCTTTACATTTCACCCTCTTATAGGTTTTTATTTGGAGGTTTCAGCCATTTTATGTTGCATTATTATTATTATTATCATTCAATTAAGTAAATGAACTCCTTAAATCAAAACATTTTAATTTAAAGTTGCATGTTTTTTTATTTTATACAATAACAATCCTTTCAACTTCTCAAACTTTTCTGTCTTTGTTAATAAAATATATCTAAAGTAATGTAACATACATCTAACTAAAAGGAACTGGGATAGTAGTAACAACGCACACTATGTACAATGTTCATATACCTACACCTACTCTACATAGATGCATTATCCTTTCAGCTTAATAGAAAGTGCCCATACGTATAATATGACGACGACTACGACGACCGCGACGCCCACTGACTATAAGGATTCCTCATATGCTCGGCCGCACTACAATACATCAACCCCAACATTATGTGAATGCATTTCATAATGTTCTGTGGGTGACAAAAAATATACATAAACATAGAAAACATAAAAATTATCCTTTATTCAAGGAAACTTTAAATAAACGCAAAAGGATATACGAGATAAAGAGAGAGAGAACCAGAGAGAATATGTACATATCATAAGGTATGACAGATGGCAAACAAAAAGTCCTTTATTATGTTGCTTTTGTGTTGTCTAAGTCGTTTTTTGTTTTCGGATTTTAATGTTGCTTTTATATTTTTGTTGAGAAACATTTATAATGATATTCATTGCATTGCTCCACATATACCATAACTTTCAAAACCACCCACCCTTCCCTTACCGCCTTCTTCTTTCATCAAACACAGTCCATCCCATTGAGAACTTTAGCATCGCAAGGCTCAGTAGGAGTTGGAGTCGAAGACGACTATTCTAGAGCCATGCTGTGGTGGATGTGGTATGGACTAATGGACGTGGCGTGGGCCCATCGGAGACGCGGAAATGTTATCCGCGAACAGTGACCCACATAACGTACAGTTGAAAAAAGTCCTGTATACCTCCTACCGCACCAAAACGAGACTCTATAAGTTTTAAAGTGTGCTGCTGTGAGCTGGATGTGATGATTTATGGGCGTGAAAATTCAAATATTTCAAAGTGGATTTTAGGAAAATGAATGAAATGAAAATTCTGACACATATTTGTGCTTCACTTTATCACTGAATTGGACGGTCTCGTCGGTCGTTCGTTTTGTTAGGGTTGTGGGTCTGGCAAAATAAGAACAAAATGGATAGGGCCAGGGGTTGGAATTGAAGTACACTAAAGCTGAGTTTGTTTGGTTTGTAAGAATTAAATTTAAGTCAAGTAGGTATGGGTTTTTATATTGTCACAGTCTGGTAATTCTATTTGACATGGAAAACAACGACAAGTGCGGCGAAAAGTTCCTAGTGAACTCGACATCTCCGTAAATCCTAATGTTTTTATTTTATTTCATTAAAATGTTTAATAAAGCGGAGTTTTATTTTACCGCACATTAAAAAAAATAAACTGAATTTTTCTTATAGATGTTTCATGGATTTGCTTTTATTTTTAGTGTCAGTGTTTTTTCTTTCTTTTTAATTTTATTTTCTAAACTTTATGGTTTTTCTTTTGTATATACCTTTAAGTTCTATCGTAGATAAGCATCCCTAGTGGCTAATAAGATAATGAAAAATGTCTTCAATATCCTGTGAAAAATTGCCATTTAACTGATTGGAATAAAAATGTCTTTATGTGGTGTATAAGTGTTAAGTGGCCTTAAGGGGTACTAAAATAAATTGAATTTTGTTTGTCAATAGAAATCATGAGTATAAAAATCAATTCAAATTTGATGATACAAATATGTAAATGTGTTCTTTTCCTCGTTTCAGGCAAGGTTAACATTTATTGGTTTTATATGAAAAGAAAACAGAAAACATCTTTTTCAAAATGTTCTTAATGCGAAATGTTTTAGAAATTGCCAAATTCACTTTTTGCGCACATGATTACGGTCTTTGCAGCACAATTTTATGAACAAGGAGCTGTAGTTAATCTCTCTGGAACTTGAAGACCTCTCAATGCTCGAATTAAAGTGAATTTGGGATGCATTTTTGCAAGTTTTGTGAACAGTACAGTAACATCAACAAGAAGGCGTTATGGTCAACTTATTGTGTCGAATAACAGTTGCGAAAAAATCCAGGATTTGATTGGCCTCCAGGTTTACTGCAATAGCATTTTTTGCCACTACCTCTCACTTGAAGGAGAACATTATGAAATACCTGCGTTGAGCCCAGATGACACGAAGTGTAATGAAAAAGATCCTAGAAAGAGTCCGTATATTTAAGCATGAAGCTTGTGTTCATTTGAGGGATATTGAACATTGACATACTTAACCCAAAGAAACCTCAATAAATCATACCAAGTTATTCTAAAATAAATTATTAATAAAGGCTTTTATCTTTAATTATCACCACCCATATAATAAAACTTATGCCAGAACAATGAAATAGAAATACATTGTTTGTGTAGGTTTTATTAAAGAGCTTCTGCCAATGACATATTGGTCTAATTGGTATAATAATTTATAACAATAATGATGTTATACATATTTTAACAAGAGAAATACAAAATAAATATTCAATTGTTTGTTCATGTACATTTTTTTATAATTGGTATAAATTGGTTTAAATTACAAATCATTTTAGTAAATAAATTTTTTCATTAACCGAACTAAATTTTATCCGATCCTATATTGAAAGTAATAAGATAACATTTTTTTTATAACAAGTGTTCATTTTAATGTCACAATTAATGCCGGAAATGACATTATATAAATAAATGTAAATTAATTTAAACATACATATATGAATCAATATGGTATATTAATTAAGTTATAAATTCGTTACATAACAAATTAAGTTTTTAAATTACAATTTTGTATGAATTCAATTTTGACGTGATTTGAAACACAAAAGATATAAATGTAATATGAAAAGAAGTACAATTTTATTTTTATTTATTCAACTTGAATTTAAGCTTAATATTAGTTTTCATAACTTTCACAAATATACAATTTTTGAGTGATTTGAAACACAAAGTGCGAATGATGTCAAAAACTATTTCTATATGAGAGAGCAAGCTTACAGAATTTGTACACTTTCGACCATCCCTCAGCGCCATTTAATAACCCATACAATCTTTCCACAGATATTATGCTCTCTTCAAAAAGCAATCTTCTTATTTCCTGCAAAATAGGACATACAGCAATGAAATGATGGACATTTTCTAGTTCTCTTCTATTGCATAGATGGCATATTTCCTGCCGATCCATTCTATGTGGGATAAAGTTTAAATTCAATAGTTCAACTCTTGCTTTGAAGATAAGACTTATTTTTTCGGCAGAGAAATTTAAGTTGAAGTATCCTACATTAGTCTGCAATCGATGGTTGAGGTTTCGATAAATTGTTCTGGCTATGGTCGTTGAAGCTTTGCTAAGATGTTGGTTAAAAATATTTTCATCTATTTTCGCAATGAAAAGTGAAAATTGATCAAGCCACTCTGAAATGTTGTTTTCTGAAAGCGATAATGTGCAGTTGTATGTATTAGCCAGTTCTTTCCATTTTTTAAAAGGTGATGCATTCGATCGTAGTGCTTTAGTCATTATTTGTTTATGTAGATTTGAATCATTTCTACCCATGATTTTAATACAGTAATCTGCATTTTGTTTTAGACTTTTTATAAAAATTGGGGGTAGTCCTGACTCTACATAGATAGCATACGTTGGAGTTGACATAGGTAACTTGAAGATTCGTTTGAAAAAGTTTCTTTGAATTATCTCAAACTCTTCGAATTGAGTAAAACCAAATGCTTGACTACCATATAGCATACATGAATTGATGGTTGCATTGAATACTTTGAATTTCGTGGCATTGCAAACGTTTATATTTCCGAAGAATTTCGGCCACATTAAGTTGAGAGCTAGTTTAGCTTCGCTGCATTTTTCTTTTGCATGTTTTGAGAAGTTTAAATTGTATGTTAATAAAACACCTAGATATTTAAATTCATTTACTGTTTCGAGGCGCTCGTTGCCAATCTTCCAAACTTCATCTGGTCTTCTTCTGCCCATTCGTTTTTCAAAAATCATAACCTTTGTTTTTTGTATGTTGATAAAAAGATTGCACGTGTTGCAGTACGCCACTAGTTTGTTTATTTGATGCTGTTGTGTGTGGGGATTTTCAGCTATAAGTACTAGGTCATCAGCATACATAAGTAATTTGATTAGATTCCCCGCATACACAACACCACCAGGTAGAATGGATGAAACATCACCTATAAACAAGGCAAATAAAAGAGGGCTCAAGATGCATCCTTGAGGAACACCTGAAGTAGTTGCAAACCACTTAGATATCTTCAATCCATCCCATACAGCAGCTGAAGATGTCGAGAGAAAATTCAGGTATAACAGTAGGAATTTTCTTGGCATACCCATGTTCGAGAGTTTGTAAAATAAAGCTTGTCTGTTAATAGTGTCAAAAGCTGCTTTAAAGTCGACAAAGCATACGTAAAGTTTTCTGCTTTTTTCGAGATAATTTCTTACGATACTTGTCAATGCATAAATTTGATCAACAGTAGAAAAACCCTTACGAAAGCCAGCTTGGAAGGCGCTTAATTTTTGTGTGTTTTCGATCCACCCAACTAACCTATTATAAAGTATCGCGGTGAATTTAAAATGGAGATTCCTCTATAATTTTCGGCAAGATTTGGGTCGCCCTTCTTGTAAATAACATTTATAATAGCTTTTGTAAAATTCGGGGGTACATAACTGTTCTCATATAGTGAGTTGTAAAGGTCAAGGATATATTCTTTTAATTCTCTACTACTGTATTTAAAAAATTCAACAGGAACTCCATCAATACCAGACGCTTTATTGTTTTTTAATTGTTACAAAGTAAAATCAAGTTCCATTGGTGTTATCTGAGCATCGATTTCGTCAACTTCAGTATTTGGAAGAGCGAAGCTGAAAGTGTGAAGATTCCCTTCGGCCGACAATAGTGTTTTAAAATGAGCAGCTAGAGTTTCAGCGTCAAGGGTTTTCTTCGTACTTCTTTTCCCATCGGTTACTTCTTTTACAATATTCCAAAATTCTTATGAATTATTGCTATGAGACAATTTATTTGCTAGATCCTTGTAGTAGAGAGCTTTCTTCATTGTACATAGTGATTTGTACTCCTTGTTTGTTCGTAGATAGAGGTTTTTGAAAAGTAGCATATTTGAATTTCTGTATAATTTTAGGTATTTGAACGATTTAAATCGAATTTTGTGACAATCCTTGTCATACCACTTAGTTTTAGGGGTAAATGTTTTATATCTATCATTAAGTGGTGGCAAAGATGAGTAAATAACTTCCATTATGCTTTTTTCCCTTTCATCCATTGTAGCATTCGAGTCTCGATTAAGGAGATGTAAATTTTGGCTTAATTGATATTGATACTGCTCTATATTCCTGTTTTTCCACTTGTATTTTTGGACAAAATCAGACATCAATTGTGACTCGAATCGTTCGAAAGATGCTGTTACTAGTATTGGCATGTGAGCCGAGAAGATAGCTGGAAGTACTGTAAAATTGTTAACTGCATCAAACCAATTTCCAAAGATTGCTGCGAAATATATTACAGACTCTCCTTGGCCACTAATGAAGGTCAGCTCTGCATTTGCATCTCCTTTAGAAATCCCATTTAAAACAAAGAGTCCAAAATTTTCAAATAACTCCATAAGTTTTTTACCCTTGCTGTTAGTAGTTTTGTCTTTGGAAGTCCTTTGTTGCTGATTGATTCAGTTAGTTGGCATCATATGAATTAACAAGTTTTGGCGTTCTCCAATACGAGCATTGAAATCGCCGATAAGCATAATGTTTTCTAGTGGGTTGTTAATCATAAAATCACATAGTTTTTCGAAGTCATTAGTCCAGTTATTGCAGTTTATATATGTATATAGGAACTATGTGATAACTAATATTGGTGTTTGAAATTTTAATGACAACTTCATTTTCGACGTCTGTAAAATGGACACAGTGTGAGTGTTTGGTTTTAATAGCACAAAGGATACCTCCACTTGCCCTTCCATAAATATTAGATCTTATTGTGGGAATAAATTTTAATTTATAATCTTTAAAATATTTAACAAAGCTGTCTTGAAATTTAAATTCAATGTAAGTTTCAATTAAAATAATAACATCATAATTTAAAATAAATTTAAAAAAATCAGGCTGAATTAATTTATTTTTAAGACCTGAAATATTATAAGCTAAAATAGATAAATTTATAAAATTTTCTTTAATATGGCAGACGGCAACTCTTTCCTAATCTTTTTTCTTAATTAAATTGACGTGTAGACTACTAGATGGCGCCACAGTCAGTCGAGAGGTGGAAGCGATGTTTTCAATTCCAAGTGGAGCTAACTTCACTCCCTCACTGATGTCAAAAAAATTTGATGTATTTCCTCCAAACAGCTGTTTTGCAAATTTCGAGTAGTTATAAGTATATAATTTGTTATTTATTAAAAGTTTATCTCCTTTCAGTGACATTCTCTCTTTCGGGTTGATTTTTTGTAGTTTGGTTTTTATTTCGTGTAGACCTTGTCTCTTTTTCCGATATATTAGTGATTGTTCGCGGAAAATACTAATCCCACTTCCTTTTAATTGTCTTGAAGCTGACAATATTTTATTTGCTTCTTGTGCCGAGTGAAGTTCTAAGAAGACGGTTGCCCTTTTAGTGTTAGTGTTTGTGATTTCTCGTGTTTTATTAATATGGAAACTTTCACCCTCTTTTAATTCGAGAAGCTCAGCGCAAGTTTGTTTTGCAGTGTCAACTGCACTAGTTTGTCGATCTAGAGGAAGGTGTACTACAACACAGTTTTCATATTTCTTCCGTGATAAATTTTCTAATTGTGATTCCAGAATGTCACAACGATTTGTCATTGTCTTTAGTTTTTCGTTTAATTGAGAATTTGTTATTTTTAATGTTTCAATCTCCGCGGTTAGAGAAGCGACATCAGCTCTGGTAGCTAGATCCTTGACTTGATCGGCGATAGTTGCTGTGAGCAGTTCTTAGAACTGGGCGACTGACATCCTCCCTATTTCGGTTTTATCTGAGTCGCGTTTTTTGTTGTTGTTTAGTTGTTCGGGAGAAATTGCTGTTAAGTTTCTTTTATTTGAAGTACTCATGATGATACCGTATAGCGAAGTTTCTTTGCGATTTTTTTGAATTGTAAATAAAATACTCCTACCTTGCAGCAAAAGTGGTTTTTTGATGTGATATTAAACTTTTAAGTTAGACTTTGAATTAGTTATACAAAATGTAATTTTTAACTATTTTATTATGATTAAAAATAAAACTTTTGGGAGCTTAAGAAAAAAGCAGCACTTTAAACTTGACCGTTAAATGTCACACCCTGTTCTTTATATTCACTGGTCTAAAGCCTTAAACAAAAAGAAAAACAAAAATTTTTACCCAATTTGCGTACTATTTTTTGTAGATTTTATTTTTTTATGAAAAAACGGACTGTTATGGATTTTTATAAAAAAAATTACTGAATATCGAAAACAATAATTTCTGTGAAATAAAATAAGTAATATGTTTGTAATTTTTGAAAAGCTATTTGAGTCGAAAGTAAATTTTTACCAAGTTTTGTTAATTTGTTTTTAGGTTTTTAATTTTTTGTACAAAAGCTGTCAATTCGATTTCTTTCAAAATTTAACTGAATGTTACAACAATATTTTTTGAAAGATTAAAGTTGTTTAAAGCCAATATCTTAAACTTTTGAAAAGATATTTGAGTCGAAAATCAATTTTTACCAACTTTAAGTAATGTTTTTTTCGGTTTTTATTTCTTATAAAAAAAACTGTCAATTAGATTTTTCTCAAAATTTTATCAGATGTCAAAAACATTATTCTTTGTTGCACAAAATTGTTTTGGAGATGAAATCATATTTTAGTAGTAAAATTTTCGAGGTGACAATTTTTTTTTCATTTTTTTTATTGATAAAAAAAAACCGTTAATTTGTTTTTTTCCAAAAATGTAGTTGTTTTGTATCACGTTACAATATATAATATAGAATTTAATTCAAGTCTCTAGCGTCATTGGTTCATGAGATTTTAACCAAAACCAAAATGATCACCTTTTTTTTGAACTGCTATGGTCAAAAAAACCACCCACGCGATTTTCTTGAGAGCCTTTTCTGCATCTTTATGCCTTATTATCTGTATACCTAACAAAATTAATTTGAAGTCGATATCTCTTCTGGTTCTTGAGCTATTGGCGACGAAAAAAACGTCGCGGACATAGGGACGTACGAACGTACATACATACACACGCACGCACAGACATCTTTCTAAAAATCTTTTGTTTCGACTCTATGGACCTTGAAACGTCGAGAAATGTCAACATTTTCAATTCGACAAATCGGACTCATGACAATAACTTCCTATGGGAAGTTAATAAGAAATTTACTAAATTAACAAGATCTAGCCTTCAAACATATTTTCTGATACTGGGGTGGAATCAGCAAAGGTGATAATTGACTATCATATTTTTGATAGTCAAATTTTTTTTTCATTCCTTCTGTGCAAGATGATTCAACTCAATTCAATTCGATTGAAAAATTTCATATTATAATTGTCACAATTCATTGTTGCTATGATGAAATTTTTCTTTTAAGTACCCGTATAGCGTAATGGTTAGTGCGTTGGACTGTCATGCAAGGGGTCTTGGGTTCAATCCCTGCCTGTGCCACCTAACTTTTTTCACGGGTACTGGCTCTTGCGAGGTATTGACAAATTCTCCAAGAGTAATTCTTGTCACGAAAGGTGCTTTCGCAAATTAGCCGTTCGGATTCGGCATATAAACTGTATGTCCCTTCCATTTCTGACAACATTACTCGCATACAGGAATGGTTGAGAATTGTAAGTCACTAGGCCCTGGTTCTTCATGGACTGTTGCGCCACCTAATTTATTTTATTTTTATGGTTAAATTTTCGATTATTTTGATTGTCATTTATCAACAACCACCTTAGCCGATTCCACCCCTGAATTTAAATTAAAAATATTTGACCTTACTTTGAATTTAATATGATTTGTTTGTTTACATGGTAGGTATACCCTTAAAAACTGTTATAGGTCTTATTCTATGACAAAAAATGAATACTTACTTACTTAAGGTGGCGCTACAGTCCTGTGTGAACTAGGGCCTCACCCAACAAACTTCTCCATCTAGCTCGGTCCCTAGCTATATGTCTCCAGTTTCGCGCTCCGAGTTGGGTGAGGTCACCTTCCACTTGTGCGCGCCACCTG
The DNA here is from genome assembly GCA_920104205.1 of Eupeodes latifasciatus. Classification (NCBI taxonomy): domain Eukaryota; kingdom Metazoa; phylum Arthropoda; class Insecta; order Diptera; family Syrphidae; genus Eupeodes; species Eupeodes latifasciatus. The sequence goes on from OV049924.1 coordinate 30,836,276, forward strand.
ATTCGTGGTCTTCCTCTACTGCGCTGTCCTGTGGGTGTGGATTCGAAGACTTTCCGGGCCGGAGCATTGGTTTCCATGCGCTCTACGTGACCTAGCCATCTTAGTCGTTGGACTTTTACCCTTCTTGCTAAGTCTACGTCGCTGTACAGCCCGTACAGCTCGTCGTTCCATCTTCTCCTCCACTCCCCTTCGATGCATACGGGACCGTAGATCACACGAAGAATCTTTCTCTCGAAACGACCCAAGGTGCTTTCATCCGCTTTTGTCAAAGTCCATGCTTCTGCACCGTATAGCAGGACGGGGATGATAAGGGTCTTATATAGCGACACTTTGGTCCTTCGAGAGAGAATTTTTCCACTCAATTGCTTTCTTAACCCAAAGAAACAGCGGTTAGCAAGAGTTATTCTTCTTTTGATCTCAGCGCTGGTGTTGTTTTCTGCGTTTACAGCGGAGCCTAGGTAGACGAAGTCCTTGACTACCTCAAAGTTACGTCTGTCGATGGTGACGTTTTGACCAAGACGTCGGTGTTGTAGGTCCTTTCTTGATGACAGCATGTACTTTGTTTTGCCCTCATTAACCGTTAAACCCATTTTTGCCGCCTCTGCCTCAATACTCACAAAAGCCCCATTGACATCACGCTGAGTTCTTCCGATTATGTCAATGTCATCATCATATGCTAGTAATTGGACAGACTTTTGAAAGATAGTGCCTCTGGTGTTGACGTGTGAGCTTTGCACTATTCTTTCAAGTACGATGTTAAAAAAATCACATGACAGCGCATCACCTTGTCTAAAACCTTTTTTGACATCGAAAGGTTCAGTTAAGTTGTTTCCAACCTTTATGGAGCAGCGTGAATTCTCCATGGTCATCCTGCACAAACGGACGAGTTTGGCAGGGATGCCAAAACTAGACATGGCTCTATACAGTTCGTCCCTGTAGATACTGTCATATGCGGCCTTGAAATCGATGAAAAGATGGTGGGTGTCGATTTGGTGTTCTTGGGTTTTTTCCAGGATCTGCCGTAATGTGAATATTTGATCGACTGTGGACTTTCCTGGTCTAAAACCACACTGATAAGGACCTATCAGGTTGTTGACGATGGGCTTTAGACGTTCACATATTACGGCAGAGAAGATTTTATAAGCGATGTTAAGTAGACTGATTCCTCTATAATTGGTGCAGTTTAGAGGGTCTCCTTTTTTCAGGATCGGGCAATCAATACTGAGGTTCCATTCATCGAGCATGCTTTCTTCCGACCATATCTTACAGATAAGTTGGTGCATGCTCCTAACCAACTTATCTCCAGCTGCTTTAAAGAGCTCGGCATTCAAGCCATCCGCTCCAGCGGCTTTGTTAGACTTCAGCTTAAATATAGCAATCTTTACTTCGTCTAAGTCGGGAGGACGGGATTGTTGGCTTTCGTCTTCTATGTTGAATGGATCATCCTGCCTGACAGCGGAATTCGGTTCGTCGTCGCCGTTATATAGTCTGCAGAAGTGGTCCTTCCATATCCTCAGCATTGACTGCGGTTCCACTATGATGTTTCCACTTTCGTCTTTGCAGCCTTCGGTTCTAGGTTTATGTACTTGTGAATTTCGTTTCACCTGTTCATAAAACTTTCGAACTTCATTTCTGCTTTTAAACCTCTCAACATCTTCGACCGCACGCTTCTCATGCTCTCTAAAAATAGTGTAGTAAATTTTTACTTGCGACTTATAGGAACTACATACATATGTATATGGCAAGTTTTGCATTCGTGCAAAATTTCGAACTCGAGATTTTAATCAAACATGATATTACGATGGCCCTAGTTCACACAGGACTGTAGCGCCACCTTAAGTAAGATATTACGATGGTAGAGAAGTCGAAAAAAGTGGGTCCCGCGATTCCGTCCGGTCTGTTTTGTCTGTCTGTCCACGCTCCTACAGCCTAAACCATTGGGTCGATTGAGTTCAAACTTGGAAGTTAAGGTTTTCAACAGATTCGCGTTAGGCGTTTTTTTCATTTTTTTTTTAAGATCAAAACTAACAGTGGCTCCCATACAATTTTTTTGGTCAAAGAACGAAAATTCGAATTTTCTCAAAAACAAACCGATAGATTTTTTTTTAAATTTTCTCTAAAATTTTATTTTTTAACTTGGCTTCTTTTAATAAGAAAAAAATATTTTTGTATTGCTCAGGAAAGGCACCACTCATAGAACCGTTTTTTTGTTTTTTAATTTTCTCAGCAACTTATGTACCGATTTCAATAATTTTTTTTTTGAATAAGCTCTTATATTGCCTTAACAATATTTGATTATCAAAAGTGCAATTTTTTATATTTTGGATTTTTAAAAAAATATTGAATTTTTTTTTCAAAATTCTATATCTCAAAAACGGGTCAACATTTTTTTACGAAATTCAAATGTAGAGCGTATATTTACAATCACTAAACAACTGCATACCAAAAATATTTTTCGAAAAAAATTGAAAAATTTTATATATAAAAAATTAATTTAAAAAAAAACCGCTCTAACGATTTTCAAAAAAAAAAATTGAAAAATCAAGGGTTTTTGATTTATAAAACGGCATTTAAATTTTTGAAGACAAACTTATTTTTCATGTAAAATTTTGAATCCTAAAATAATTTTTTTTAAATTATTTTAACTGTAATGTAACCCCCTCCCATCTCACCGTGTCTTTACATAAAGCTGAGCACGCCAAAGAACTATTCCATATTCGTTTTAGACACCTACCTAACTACACAACCAATAGGCGATCGCTTTACAATTTAAACATACATGTTTTTCCTCTTTCTTATCTTCAGATAATTTATTTTCCATCCTGGTTCTTCCAATATAAAATTAAAATAAGGCTATCCAAAGGAAAAAGCTTTGAACGAACTAGTTGAATACACAAACAATTGTTTTTGTTAAGTATGCTTACAAGTATTTTTCATTTCCGGGATGAGTTGTCCTAGGATGAGTTGTGTCTTGGGATGAATCGCGCGGTTTTTTTGACAAATCAAATGGCATTTATATCTTTGAAGACAAATTTATTTAACAGGTATATTTTTAAATCTTATATAGGTACATTTTTAAACAGACTCTTTGCATACGGGAGCAAGTTCGTGCGACCCAGTCGTGCATTTTATTTTACTAGCTAAGGTACTTGATCATTTTACCAATAAATATTTGTTTCGATGCGTTATATTCATCTGAATGGTATAAACCAAAGAATCATGGTCTAAAGCTAAAAGGTCTTCAAATTTAAAATTGTTAAAATTTTGCTGATAGAATAGTGAAAATTTGACCTTTTGCTGATTACTCAAAATATTTGATCCATTCTGTGCTCTGTCTGAATCTTAATTATAAGCTTAAATACTAAGACATTTCTTTTGTATATGTATATGTACATACAATGGCATGTAGAGTAGATTCATGTGATACAAGAGTTTTAAAATCACCTATGAATTATACATTAAAAATGAATGAATATTTTGTATTTGAATAATTGGTATAAACTGGTCTAAATTAGGATTTCATTCCTCAGAGTTTTCGCTTTAAAGTACATATGTTTGTAAATTTATTTAAAGCAGAGATAAAATAATTTTAAATATCTGGAAAGTGAAGCAAAAAACTGGAATCAACTTCTCTCTTCCTATATTTGTTTTTGGTGATTTATCTTAGCACACTTTTCATACAAGAAAAAAGAATTGCAGTTTTAAACTTCATAATCAACCCAAAGTTGAGATTAGTGCTCTGTTTTATTTCGTTAACTTTTGCCAAACCAAGGAAAACGGTTATGAAAAAGTGCCTTTTCTGATTTAAACATGGCTCTGTTATCCATTTCAACGTCGTAGCTTTGAACTTTTCCGATCAGCTTAATGCTTACCCTTTAACTTTTTAAAACTTCCAGACATCTATTTTTGAACATCAAAAATTTTGTTTTTATTTCGTCCAATTGGACAAAATTATTACATATTCATACAAATGCCTTCTATGTGCGGGAAAAATTAACTCATCATTAAGGATTATGTTTGCTTTCTTCAGGACAAGCTGTTTGGTACAAGAATTGAATCAGAGTACGTGTTGGTCTTCCGCTCATTCGATGAGGAAGTAAATATGGAACACAACCCTCCTCAGCCAACATTCCAACTCCTGTAATATCCAAATGTGCCCAATCGATACAAGGTACAAATTCCTAAAAACAGTACCAACATCAAAAGCTCGAGAATTTTGAACAATACAAAGTATAAGAAAATTACGTGTAAGACTGCAGCAGCAATACACGATGAAGCTGGTCCATAGCCTTTGTTGCTTATATCAAAGGACATGTTTTCTGTAAGAGTAATCATGTTAAATAACGAAACCCTTTCTGTTACAAAGGTCAAACTTACGTGCTACCAAATTCCTGTAATAATTCCACAAAGGCATTCGCCACATTCGGTCTCCACTCAAAATTCCAGCCTTTTTGAATCCTTCCCAAATTTCATTTGAGTTCGAGAACACTCCACAAGCACCTCCAGCAAATGCACTCTTAACACCGTTTGCCATAGTCCCAACGTCCAACACTAGACGAGGCTTATGAGTATTTTGACCATAGACAAGGGGATCAGCCATAGCGATTACTCCAATTCGATCACATTCCTGAAAAAAATATCAAGCATCAAAAGTTCAAATATAAAATTTGGCAATGGCGATCAAACCTCAACTGCTAAAGTTTTGCTGTTAAGACAGGTCACGACATCTCCCGGTTTACAGCACAGCCCAGAAGGCATATTCTCACATAGCGGAATAATTGCGGCTATATTAATAGGTAGGGATAAGGCTGCCGCTGCACGAATTGCAGCAACTACCACAGCTGCTCCAGCCATGGAACCCCTGTAATGGTCCAAGGGCTTGGACCGCAGCGAAAGGCCGCCACTAAAAACGAAAATTATACGAATGTACTAAGCCTCTGAAATCCAAATAACACCCAACCCACCTATCGAAGGTAATGCCCTTGCCAACAATTAGAACTGGCTTATCCTCGGGGGAAGTTCCGCAATAGCTAATTTCGAGAAATACTGGAGGTTCACATGATCCCTTGGCAACCATTAGGAACGAATTGAGATGATTTGCTTCGATCCAATTAATAGTTCTCACTTCAACGGTCACTCCACATGGACACAGGGCATCTACCGCAGCCTGGGCAAAAGCTGTGGGAGTCATTTGATTCGACGGAGCATCAGACAGTTTGCGAGCCAAATTCTGGGCTTCTCCTTTGAAGAGGCCCCTCGTCCAGGCATCAATTTCAGGTGACTCGAAAAGACACAGCTGTGGCGTTATCATTCGTTTGTTCTTTTGCTTGTTATCCTGATAGCGGTATACGGAAATAGCAGCTCCTTCAGCTACCTGCTCAGGATATTCCATTGCATCAACATGGACCTCAGTGCAACCCAATAGCTGGAGTTCCCGAGCACCGATTCCAGCACAGATTCTGGCATTTTCCATGCCCTCTTCTATAACTTCCGTGCTATCGTATTCGGCACCCTCTAGGCCCAGCCCAATTACAGCCACCGACTGAAATTCTGGATCAACATTTTGGAAAACTTTTCCCTTGCCCAAGGCTCCACTGATATTGGTTCTAAGAGTCCAGAAAAAAATGGAAGACATTTATTTCCAGTCCATAGATCACCAGGACTTTGGATTTACTTACTCTTGGATCAAGCCAAGGAGCTTTCCATGGGTCCTGTCATCGAATTTCTCTGCAATTGGAGTCAATTTTGGTGGTCTCTCTCCTTCCTTTTCATATAATCCAAGAACTAATCCTTTCTTCAAGTTAGAAATAAGAAAGGTGTAAAGAAATAGTGCAGTTACAGGGCCAAACAAACTCTTACCACGGGAGGCTTCGAAACTTCACCCTGCTGACTTGAATACCTAGCAATTGAGATTGCCTTTAAAAATGATGTGTTTTTTGAAAATTGTGAAAACCTTGAAATTTGACCGACTTTTATAATACGTTGCAACATATTTTTGTTTTTAAATAATTTTTTTAAATAATTAGCAACTTCTTTGGACAACACGACTAAAATTTGTATATGTATAAAAAGAAAATCAGCTGAAAAACAAACGCAGCTGATAAGAAAATTGATATGTTTTAAAAAAAAAATAAAACTAAACTGATTTCTGTTTGATAGAATTCTTGAACAATTTCTGAGTAAAGTACAATATTAAGGTAGTATTTGAATACAGTGCAGAATAATATGGTCAAAAGAGAAATTTTAAAGTTTGCCAGGTCAACAATTTTTTGATATCATAATTCTTTTTAGAAATTGTTGCCAAACTGTCAGCCAAAATATTGGTCACCTATAGGTCTTGTTGTTGTTGTTTGACTTTAGGTAGGAGTCAGAAATTGAGGAATTATCATCCAGCTAAGCATTGAAAAAGGAAAGGCTTCAAACTTTTAATTTTTAGTGTGTAAGGGGGAGGGGATTTGTAAATGGTTGATTTTTGAATTTGTGACAAATTAGCAAATCAGCAAAAAAAATGGAAAACATTTTCCAACAAACTTGAATTATAAATACAAATTGAATAATTCAACGTAAATTAGCCACAATTTATCATAAAATTAAGTATTTAAAAAAGGTATTGAAACCCATTTTATGGGGGGGAGGGGGGTTCACTTCACACAGATAAAACGAACTTAGCAGACAGAACAAATTTAAATATTGTAGTATAAGCTGAAAATTGTCAAAACTATAATGATTTGCGACTAATTAATGGCAAACTAAAAAAAAAAACATAGAAAACATAAAACTATAAAGTTAGGATTTTCTAACTAACTGAAAATTTTCAACCTACCAACTTTTGGATAAGTTCACACTCATCGAAAATTCTATGTTTCTAAATTAACTTTTATAGGGTGTTTTTTTTTAGACATATGGTTTTCAATCTGGAAATATTTTTTTGGAGTTATTCTTTGTGACAGCTTTCACATAATTTATGCTCAATATAGCTGACCAGACCATATTCTAATATTGTTACCAGAATAATGGAAGGCAATTATTCTATTCTATCCCCTCCCCTCTGCTCTAGAACCTGGTTTTATATGAAATCCTAACTGGGCTGGATGCGGAGGGGTTCAGAGAGAAAACCTTGCGGATGACGTTGCTATAGCGGTTTCAGGAAAGCATCTAAAAGAACTCTTACAAAATGCCTTAGACAAAATATTACTTTGGGCTGATCGGTGGGGACTGGGTGTTAATCCACACAAAACCGAATTAGTGTTATTTTCGAGAAACTCCCTATTTTAAAGGAATCCAATTAAAATTTGTTACACTTTTTCTTCTTAATCCCGAGGGGGTATTATATTATTTAATATTAATTGTTTAAAACAAAATCATCACAACAAAACTAATAAAACAAACTAAACCGACGACGACGGCTGCGTAGCGATAAACGACGAAGGACGCACACACGCAACGATTCGAGCAACTCGCACTCAACCGAGTACGAATACGACACAAAGAAGAGCCAAAAAAAAGTGCAACAATACAGCTTGTTGACGAAGCTGTACCCGCGGCTGCTCAGCTGGGTTGGGTTCTTTTGGAAGAATTTGTTTATATAAATTATAACAATGTTGATTGCTTTATAAAATCAATCAAATTGGTACAATTTGGAAATATGTTATTGCAAGAACCTACAGTGGGGTACGTTGCAATAAAAATGGGCGCCAGGCATTTTTTTTAAAAACCGAAAAAGAAAATTCCAAAACTCTTTATGTTGAGTGAAGCGAAAATAAAAAGATAACACCACGAACGTTTGTTTTTGAATTTAAAATTTATTATTTGGGAAACCGTGGAATAGAAGATCCCTGGATTAAAACCCAAAATGTTTTCAAATTAAAAGTTAACAAGTTACAAAAGAGTGCAAAAATAAAAAGACAAAGCAAATAACAAAGAAGATGGACTCTTAACACCGGACGCGTTTATATACGTATATATGTATATGTACATATATAATTAAAGGAACAAAGAACAAAAGAAACAAACTACTTATCTTTCTGTTTTTTTCCCTTCATATTTCCTCTTAAACTTCGATCTTCACACCTCGATCCTCGAATCTTAATTTTTCTGGCTAATTCCCTCTTTATCCTGACCTTTTCCTTCTGGATTTTTCTTCCTCCTCAAACAAAAATTCCTCGAACTTTTTCTTTTTAAACTTCTCGCTTGTTCTTCTCGCTTGTAAGGCTCTTTCAAGAGTGCCTTCCAAGCTAATTCCAAAACTAATTTTTCCTCCCTCGACCATTCCAGTCACACACACATTCATCCAACACAAGCATTCTTTTTCGTGATTGTCTGTCAGTCACAGCATCACGGCTTCCTGGAAGCTTAACGCTCATCAGGAAAGCCACCATTGTTGACTCTCAGCGAAACTTTGCTTTCACACACACAACCACGGTTTCGACAAGTTGTTGGATGAGTTTCCAAAACTTGCCGAAACGTAATGGACGAGTTAAGACCCCCTCTCAACTATTCTTATTTTTCGAGGAAAATTTTAAGAAAAACAAAAATCGAGAAGAAGTCTCTTCTAGGCATTTTCCTATTACTATTATTACGCGCGAGGTTCGAGGTCGAGGTGTGAATTTCGTACCAAACATTAAGTTACATTAAATTAAAAACGCAGCCGGCGTTAAAAACCCATTTTATACATTAATAATTTAGTAAATTTACGTTACGAATTAAAACATTAAAATAAAAAAAATATGTTATATGTAATATGTTGTTGTTGTCAAAGTAAGGGTCCGCCTGACCTCAAACTTCTTCGGCTCCTCCGCCGGCATTTTCGACCTTGTCGAAAGAACTCGTTCTCGATCTCGATCACCTGCTTTTGTTGCTTTTGCAAAATAAAGGCTAGGTACACCTGTGGCTGATGAGACCATGGTTTCCCTCAACTTAGCCGATATTTTGCAGCCTCAACTAGGGAAAAGAAAACAGCCAAAGGCTGTTTTTTGTTGCGGTAAAATTTACCGTAACAAGTTCTCAGACGAGGCTAAGTACCTGGGTATTATTTTTGACAAAAAAACTTAATTGGAAACGCAATATACAAGAAAGAGTCAAAAAGCAGCTGTATAGCTCTGTTTTCTTGCAAGACAAGTTATTGGTAATAAATGGGGCTTAACCCCAAATTACGCATTGGTTATACACACCGGTAATCAGACCGATTTTAATGTATAGTGTGGCAGTATGGTAAATTGTTTTAGGAAAAGCTATAAACCGCGATAAACTATAAATAAAGTCCAACGTTCAGCTTGCTGATGTATGTATAGCGTGTGTCACGTGGAACTTTTGTCGATAAAGAAATCTGGCCGTATTTTCTCAGAGAGTTAGGCCGCTATCAAATCTCTGGACTCTGTCCCTACAAACTCACCTTTGCTGGGTGCCAGGCCATATAGACCTTTCAGGAAATTGTAAGGCAGATGCGAGCTCGCCAGAAATGGTACAGTACAAAACATTCTAGCACGTTTGTCGAATGCTGGCATACCAATCTCTACATGTAAACTATTGCTATTTCAAGATACTAATAAAAAGGAAGCATCAGGTGTAATAACATCACCTTGTGTCAGGTCATGAAAAAAATCAGGCCTTGATTTAAAGCGTTTAAGGTGCTTTCTATCTCTAAGCGAACGCAAATAAGCTCGATAATCGGTGTCATAACTAGACATTGTCGAATCCACCCGGCTAGGTGTATTCCCAAATGGCTTTTGCAGAAGCTGTATGGATGAGTAAGAGGAAGAGGAGGAAATAGTTCTTCACCTCCTCCATCTTAGCGTATCCTCCAAGATGGTGCGAATTAACATAGTTGGACTATTTCTTCTAAGTTGATGTGAAGTCACTTGCCTACGTGGAGAAGCTTGAGACGATTGCCGCATAGAACAGAATATATTGGCGCGTTTTTGCAGACATATACGGCCCCAATCGCTACAAAATGTTTTCTAAAATTGGGCCTCTCAACTGAAGGCGGCTCTTTGCCCTAAATCATTTTTAGAGCATAATGGAAAACCCTTATCTTAATAATTAAATTAATTTCTTTGCCATGACGTTAAATTACGGGTATATGCGTTTTATTTTTTCTTGAAAACCACACGCTTAAAAAAACCCATATGGATACAAAAAGCCTCATGTTTAACTTGGATTCTTAGAAGTACTTAAGCTTTTCCCCAAAACGAATTATGCTAAAAGCGAAACAAAAAAATCATTCTTCAATTCCATAATGGTTCCCTAGAAAATCTTTCATTATCCATTAACTCAAAACTTTTTGTCTCATTTTAATAAAGTCAAAATCATGCCTAGAGCATCAGACTTCTTCACTGAATGTGTATAGAGTTTCACCCTTAAGAAATATCGTCACTGATATTTTGGATTATTGAATATTGTCGACGACAAATTAACATAATCCAAGGGAATTTTCTTCACTTTATGTAAATATCTTCAAATTAAGTCAATGAGCGGGTGTCAGTGTCATAAGTGCCTAAGGAAATCATTAAGAAAATCTGACTCCTTCGAAATTACGCTTTTATAATGATGGAGAAGAAAACTGTTTATGTTCTACATATGAGTACCATAAGATTCCTTTGTAATTCTCTCCTTCTAAATAGCTCTATAGTCTCTTTTGTAACACGAATCCGAACCTAAACCGGAAACTTAACGTGCATCAGGAAGGACACACACAAAAATCCCTATTTTAAAGGAGCCCGATGACTTCAAGCACCTTAAACCCCCCATTGAATGAAAACTAATACCCTAACTTCTCTCTAAAATTAGTCGACTCATAATCTTCCAAGTGGGCTACGAAAGGAGTAGGTATATGTACCGCCTTGTGTGTCCATTAAATTAATCCTTAAAAGCTTATATAGTTCCCGTGGAGAGTCATTCCCGTTTTCTGCACAGTCCTCCGATGTATGTACGAGTATCTCTTTTTTTGTATGTCAAATGAAAACTCAAAACCGCTCTATATTCGCATGACCGCTAGTGATGTGAAAAACTCAAAGCCAAATTTTGTTAATGATGGCGGCAAGAGTTCGATGGTAGTGGGTGATGTACTATACTGTAATTGGGATGTGTGTGATATGATGGACCCAAGCTCCAAGGGTAAAACCAAGTATCTCGACGAGCGCCAGAGTTATTGGTGTCACTTAGCGTTAAAGGCTTCTTTCGGTTTTACGATTACGAAAACGAGTACGAGTTTGCTATCGTATTTTGCAAAAACGCTTTCCCTTCTATATAACGCTGGCTGTGCTACCTATTTAATTCTATTCGTTTGTCCCAAGCGAAATGTGGTTTAGTAGGTACAAGGACACACGTCGCCCTATGACATCATCATCATCACCAGACCACACCATACCACGTTGTTGGTTGGTAAGGAGAGAAATACACTGAACACTGAACACCTAACACCGAACCATTCCTTTATCAACTTCCCTTGGGGCTATATACTGGAGCTGTTTTGTGTCATCTTGCTCCTATAGTCACACTCCCCTTTTTTCTAAGCCCACCCCAAATAGTGCTCCGATGTAACTCTGTAACGATGGAGAATTCTGTGTGAATGGTTGCGTTGCTCCATTTCGTTCGTTCGTTTGGAGTGTGGAATGTGGCAGGTTTCTCTGCCGGAGGTATCCTGCGGGTGTAGTTAGTATCCTGGCGTTGCTAACCGACAAAACAACTTGTCTCACAAAAATGACTACGACAAGTCCTATAGCCGGCAACGACAACGAGGCATAATGGGAAAGGTTCCCGGACCCACAGCTATGACAATGAGGATGACAACAACGAGAACGAGAACGTGAACGACGACGACGAATTCTAGAAGTTACAGATACCTACCGTCACCGTCGGTCGTCATCGTCATCCTCGTCTTCATCGTCATCGTCCTCGTAGTCGTGTCGGTCTTTGGTTAGGGATGTTACAATTTGATTGGAATGAACAACACATGAAGGCTAAGAGAGGCGACCGGTGATAGTTCTGGTGATGGTGTCGGTTAGTTCGTTGGTTGATGGCTTGGGTTCGAAATTTGCATATAAACCCGTCACGTTTGTGGTTTTGTGTACTCCTCCAGTGACCCTCCTTGCTCAGTGCAGAGAGAGAGGTGGTCGTCATTGTTTTTGTTGTTGTTGTTGATATTGTTGTTGTTGTTGATAATTTGAATGAGGGAAGTGCTCCAATAACGACGACGACTACGACGAAAGGTCGAGTTGTAAAAGAACGATTTTTGGTATAAATTTATTCGTTTTGCTTCTTCTGGTGCTGATTCCGCCACCGAACGCTGCTTCTACCACCGTTACCGCTGCTGCTGCCGCTGCCAATTTCGCTAACTGCTGCGGGCGAAGTGTAGTGGAATGGAAGCAATATATAGAAGACATTTAAATCCGGATTCACATTTGAGTGAGAGTTGAGTTTATATACGAAGAGCAGCGTGCCGAGTGAAAGTCGCCGATTAAAATTTCACAGGAATTGGATCAGCTTCCTTTTCTTGTTTTGCTTTGGTTTAAACCCTGTTTTTGGTTCATACCGACACATCAGACCTACCTACTGTGAAGGGTTGTTTTTCCTTTTACCATTTTCCATTCGTGGATATATCTAGGATCTACCCTATAGCTTATACCCACATACAAATTTTTGTGCCGTTTAGGGAATTTTCGTTTTTCATCCTGAGTTTTGAATTACATTTGAATGCTTCCGAAATGATGTTGGAATAAATTTACGATTAAGATGACATAAGTCAAGATTGATATGTTTAGGATAATTTTCAGGGATTTGTTGTTCTTTAATTTTTTTTTTTGGTGTAATGATTGAGGGAAGGGGATGGCTTAAGGAAGGTCATATATGTGTCAGGAGGGATTTCTCCTTATACCTACCTAAAGAATGAGATGCGAGATATATGAATATTTGTGGTGAAAATATTTCTTTTTGTGTGGCACGTTGTTCATATTGAAGCCTTTAGGGATTTATGGTATTGTTGTTGTATTTTGGTTTTTGTTAATTTCGTTTGGATCAACATGATTTTTAGTCTGAAATATGTAAGTACGAGTATTATGCCCTTGAACTGACAAGTTCATGACCCAAATCAATGGTTTTTGGTATTTCTATATATTTTGCGTGAATTTTCCAAGTCGATGGTTAGAATCAAGAGCAAAACATATTTTTGGATTGGGGTTGCAGGCACGTCTTTGAATACTAAATAGGTCTGGTTCAAAATAAAAAATATTTGAAAATTCAGAAAAAAAAGAATCATCATTTTAGTTTGTTGACAAATGAATTAGATAGAAATCAAGCTGTGAGGTTTCCACCGTTGAAGTTAAAATAAGATATAGATATGCGTGTCTCAGGAGTGTCGATGTGCATCACTAGGGAAAAAACTGATGCTTAGCCTCATGGGCATAGACATCGGAAAAATTAAATGATTATTTATGGTATTGAAGAAAATTTAATGGTGCTCAAATCACATAGTACAGAGCTTTCTTTTTACCAAATAATGCAAAGCAAAAGTTTTTGAACAGCCCAAACCCTTTTTCTTAAATTTTACACTGATTCAAAACTTATTTTTGAAGTTCTTCAATTTTTGTTTAAATTAGCCCGAACATAGTTTGAAGGCTTCATCTTCAAAGTAAATGGTGTATCAAAGCAAAAAACAATTTTTTTTCAGTTAAAAAATGTTCAGCCCAAGGCATTTTACAAGTGAACTTCTATTTTAGGCCTTTGCAATACTGCCCCAACCGCACTTTTCATTATTTTCAGTAGAGTAAAAATTAGAAACTGGTTATTTGTAAACAATTGTGATTTTGAAACAAAGAAACATAGCTTTAAATTTCTTTTTGCAATGTATTCAAAAAATATGTTGTGATTTTGTAATCATCTACCTTTAAAATACAGTTTTAACTAATTTTAAAATCACATTGAAAAATACAATTTTCGCAATAAACTCAATGTCCATAAAATTCCAGTTAGGCCTGTATTTTTATCATGGCTTAATATCAAAATAAATGTGAAGTTGGCCAAGCAAATATTTTAATAAGTTTTAGGGAAATCATTTTCTCAAAATGGTGTTCGAAAGCGTGAAGTATTGACACATCAAAAAAAAAGGTTTTGACAACGGTTAAGGTCGAGTTAACATTTTAAGTATTGGTTGATTTGACATCGACTTTTTCACTGTCGGACATTATTTTGTCGGTAGAAGTTCGGAAATTTCGAAAATAGAAGCTGGGTTTCGTCTAGATTAAAAAATGTTGATGACGAGAACAAGTGGTTTCAGAAAACTGCTTTAACTTGTTTAATGAATCCCGTGAAGGTATTTAATTACAATACAAGACATTTGTTGGTAGTTTTGGTAATCAGAATTGTTCCGATCGAAATCTTCAAGAAATCTCCTAACCAATTTTTTCAAATTTATGTTCGTTTTCACGTGTTCAAGTGCGCGTTTCATAAAAATATCATTGCGTAGAACATTACAAAAGTAGTTCTTAAAAAAAAAAATGCACGACAGGGTCGAACAAACTTGCTCATATTGTATTTTAAGATTTAAAAATGTAATTGCAAAAAAATTTGTTTTCAAAAATGTCAACGTCATTTGATTTCTCAAAAAATCCTTATTTTTTTAAATTTTTAATTGAAAATGGTTATATTGTTTGTTTTTTTTTTTAATTAAGTTTTAATACATAAACTTTTTCGATTTTGATTACAAACAAATTTTTGGTATGCAGTTATTTTTTTTTTATTTTCAATTTCATAAAGATGATTTTTTCAATTCAAAAATGAAACATTTTTCGTCTCCAAATATTTATGAAACAATATAACAGCTTGTGCAGAAAAAAGTATGTTTAGTTCTTGAGAAAACTTGAAACCAAAATGAATGTTATATGCGGGGGTACCCTTCTTGAGCAATACAAAAATATTTTTAACTTCCCATAGGAAGTTATTTTAATCGGTCCGATTTGTCGATTTGAAAATTTTGACATTTCTCAACGTTTTAAGGTCCCTAGATTCGAATAGAAAGATGCGTGCGTGTGTACGTACGTTCGTATGTCCGTACGTCCGTCATTCGGGAAGTTTTTTCGTCGTCCACAGCTCAAGAACCAGTAGAGATATCGACTTCAAGTAAATTTTGTTATACAGATAATATTAATAATTAATAATGCAGGAAGGACTCTCAAAAAAATTGAGTGGATGTTTTTTACCATAGCAATTTAAAAAAAGGTGAAAATTTTGGTTAACCCAAAATATCTCACGAACCAATAATTCTAGAGAATTGAATCGAGTAATTATACATTGTAACGTGATACCAAACTGGTTTAAAAAATCCAACTAATGGTTTTTTTTTTTATAAATCAAAAAACTGAAAAAATATTTGTCACCTCGAATATTTTACGTTTTGTGCAACGAAAAATAACGTTTTTGACATCTGAAAAAATGTTGAGAAAAATCGAATTGACCGTTTTTTTTTTTTATAAAAAATAAAAACCTAAAAAAAAACATTACTAAAAGTTGGTAAAAATTGATTTTTGACTCAAATATCTTTTCAAACATTTGAGATTATGGCTTAAAACTAATTTTGTCTGCTTGGAGGTAAAAGTCATTAAGTAACAAAATCAAAATTTTTAAGGAGAGCAAAAAAACGGGTATACGCTCATTAAAAATAGGAAAATGATAAAGCATTCAAAATGTCCATGTCCACTCAATTTTATTGCAGTTATATTCACTTAGTAACTTTTCATACTTATGGAAAATGATTACATCAACACACAATGACTTTTTCTCGAATATGGAAAAATTGTATGTAGTGACTTTTACCTCCAAGCAGACGAAATATTGTTTTCAACATTCCGTACAATTTTGAGAAAAATCGAATTGACAGTTTTCTTACAAAATAATAAAAACCAAATTCGCAAATATCTTTTCACAAATTTAAAAAAAAAATATATTTTCTTACAACGAATCCCTAAGAATTTACAAGAAGGCACTAAGAAAACCTAAGCGATCTTCTTGGCGATCCTTCTGTGGCACGATAGAAGAAACTTCTGAAGCCTCTAGGTTACGGAAAATTCTTTCAACTTATCCAGCGATGCCAAGCTGCTTGAAAAATGCAGACGGCTCCTGGACAAAATCAAGTAATGAATCGCTGAACTTACTACTGAATACTCATTTTCCTGGAAGTTCTCTTACCGAGACTTGCAACGGTTATATACGTTCAAGTCCCAATACAACGTATCCACAAGGTCTGAACACAAGGGACAAGCTACAATGGGCTCTCAACAGCTTCAAACCATTTAAATCTGCAGGACCAGATGGAATAATATCAGCCGAACTACAAAAGACTTCTGACATAATTGCACCAATCCTTGAGTCAATTTTTACCAGCTGTCTTTACCTGGTCCATGTTCCCTCGGCATGGCGAGAAGTTAAAGTTGTTTTTATACCCAAGGCAGGTAAATGCTCGCAAGTCAATCCTAAAGATCTACGACCTATAAGTCTATCATCATTCGTTCTTAAGACCTTGGAAAGATTGATTGATATCCATTTAAGGGCAAGTATTGATACAAGACTTCTGTCTTCGTCTCAACATGCCTACTGTAAAGGCAAATCGGTGGAAACAGCGTTAAACACCTTAGTACGCACCGTCGAATATTCCCTCCATCATAAAGAGTTCACTATGGTTGCTTTCCTTGACATCGAAGGTGCCTTTAACAACGTGGACACATCTGCAATCACATCTGTACTAACATCTCTAAATGTAGAGAGTTCGCTTCGGGAGTTAATTCATTTAATGCTTACTAGCAGAATAATTAACTCAAAACTTGGCAACTCTTCTGACAGACGATTCGTTAGTAGAGGGACACCGCAAGATGGTGTTCTATCCCCTCTCCTCTGGAACCTAGTGGTGAATGAAATCCTAACGAGTCTGGATGCGGAGGGTTTCAGAGTGATAGCCTATTCGGACGACGTTGCTATAGCAGTTTCAGGAAAGCATCTTAACACCCTAAAAGAACTCTTACAAAATGCCTTAGACAGACTAATACTTTGGGCTGATCGGTGTGGACTTGGTGTTAACCCACACAAAACCGATTTGGTCTTATTTTCGAGGAGATACAAAATGCCATTTGTCTACCCTCCCCATATTAAAGGAATCCAATTAAAATTCTCAGACGAAGCTAAATACCTGGGTCTTGTCTTAGATAAAAAACTAAATTGGAAACGCAACGTAGAGGAAAGAGTCAAAAAAGCTACTGTAGCTCTCTTTTCTTGCAAAAAAGCCATCGGTAATAAATGGGGCTTGCAACCCAGAATCACGCATTGGCTATACACATCGGTAATCAGACCGATTTTAATGTACGGTGTGGCAGTATGGTGGACTGCTTTAGAAAAAGGTATAAACCGAGATAAAGTAAATAAAGTCCAACGTTCAGCTTGCCTATGTATAAGCGGATCGCTTCGCACAACCCCATCTGCGGCACTGGACACCTTACTCTACCTAAAACCTCTTGACATTTTTAGCAAGCAAATAGCTGCAAGCTCTGCTATTCGCCTCAAATCTTCGTCGCATTGGACTAACAACAACATTGGCCACTCCGTAATTCTTAGTTATTTAGAATCAATCCCAAAGCACACAGACTACACCATCCCCCAACTACAATTCGACAGAAATTTCCAGATTTCTATACCTCCCAGATCTTTTTAGGAGGATAGGACATTCCTGGAAGATGATTCAATCCATTTCTATACAGATGGGTCAAAAAGAAAAGAAGGGGTTGGTGGAGCTGTGTACTCTGAACGACTGAAATTAAGTCTCTCATTCCGCCTTCCCAATCATTGTAGCGTGTTCTAGGCGGAACTTTTGGCGATAAAAGAAGTCTTGTCCTGGCTTAAAGAAAACGTGATATCAACATCTGATATCCGTATTTTCTCAGATAGCCAGGCCGCTATCAAATCTCTGGACTCTGTCTCTACAAACTCTATAACAGTCCATAACTGTCGATCATCTCTAATGGAGATGGTACAACAGTTTAATATTCACCTTTGCTGGGTATTGGGCCATAGAGACTTTTCAGGTAACTGTAAGGCAGATGAACTCGCCAGGAACGGTACAGTACAGCCCATCCTACCACGTTTGGCACATACTGCTATAGCAATCGCTACTTGTAAACTGTTGCTAATGCAAGACGCTGTGAAGAGGGCAGGCACCAGGTGGAACAAAATCACCACGTGTCAAGTCACAAAAAACATCTGGCCAACACTGGATTTAAAACGTTCAAGGTGCTTGCTCTCTCTAAGCAGATCGCATATAAGCTCGATAATAGGTGTCATAACCGGACACTGTCTAATAGGAATGCACGCACAAGGGACTCAAACTGGTTCCATTGAGCTTATAGGAGGAAGCCTCAAGATTCAAGTGTGTCCGTTTCCATCTTGCACAGCCACTATAACCTAACCTTACCTTTGGTAGGAAAAAACATTCAATAAAAATTTTACCGAAAACTTTAAATATTTAAAGGAATATTTACTGAAAATATTTTTCAAGGTACTTCAAAGCATAAACGAATTGTAAATTTACTTTATTCATTCATAAATTATATTATAATAAACTTTAGATAAGTTGGTTCCAGAGAAAATTTTATTGAAAGAAAAACCTGTAAAACTTTTATATTTTTTCTCTTAAGCGAGCTTAACTGCATACTTTGAAAATGAGTTCATTTATGAAAAGAATACAATTTTTGAGTTGTTTGCCTAAATTTTGAACTTAGAGGTGAAAAATTACAAAAACTAAAAATTATTTAACTTCAAGTTAATTTGTAGGCTTTAATTCTTTAAACAATACAAAAATATAATACTCGCAAGTTAACAACTCTCGAATATGTAATATATTATGCTATTGATAACCTTTAGAATCTTTCAAACGAAAAACAAACCACAGAAGAGTTTCAACTATTTTCGTAGGAAATGCGATTTTTAAGAATAAGGTGTAACCGATATGCGAAACTCATGACTCGCATAGTCGTTACACAAGATGTTCTAAAAATTTGCTCGGCCGAAAGGCAAATATATGAGCTTATGGTGTAGGCGAGTGAGGTTTCCTATATGCCATGAAGAATTCCCAGGCCAAATAATACAAAAAGAAAAAAAAGCAGGAAGGTAGGAAGGTACCAATGAGAATTTAAACGGCTGCAATGGGAAAGAAGGAAATTTATAGCTAACCACACACCAAACTCTAGAGAGAAAGAACATGGCAGAATTTCAAGACTTTAGTTCTGTTATCCTTATATCTAAGCTACACATGGAAACAGCATCCAACACCAACCCACATATGGAATTCAGTGTTTGAGGGGTTGCCTTTTTGCAGAAGCCTTCCCTATATACATATATCCTTCTGAGATATATGGCTTTCGGATGAAGTTGTGGCGAGGACTTCTTGCCTTCTACATTCTGTTGGGTTCGAATTTAGAATTTAATACACACATTCGAACTCGTATAAGGAAGTGTATGTATCAGGAGACTCTTTTCCAATTTACTTTCACACTAAATATTATTGAAATAAATTTTCGAACAAGAAAAACAAAAAGAAATATTCAAATATTGACATTTTATTTGAATTAAAATAAACGAGTTGGGAAAGGGAATTTGGAGGTGTTTCTTTTTGGATGTTGATTTGAGAAAATCAAAATTTAACAGGGAAAAGGTCCTGACATATGGAACAGAATGGCGTAACATCTGAGTCCTAGATGTGATTTTTAATTTAGGAGACATTGTTGTGATGGTAGAAAAAGTGATCAACAGATTTTCAATACTGAACTTTAAATAATAATCCAGTTTAAATTGGTGATTTTTGCAAGCTGCTATAGTATTGGAAAACCTAAACACTATTAACTGAATTTCCATTATTCATAGCGTTTTCATATTGAAAACATTATTTTTTTTTAAACTTCTCAAAAGCATGACACGAAATAAGTTGATAAAAAAGGTGTTGTAAATGTGAAAAACAGGGTGAGTCAAAATTAAATTTGCTATTTAAAGTGGTAATAACTTCTATAATTCAATTTTTGTATTTGTGACTTATTTTAGGGTCAAAAAGTATGATTTAAGGAGATTTTGTTGGCCCATTTATGGGACAAAATGTCCTTCAAATGTGCTCTTTATAGAAAGATTTTAATAGCATCTTGGAGAACACTTGGGTTCAGCGCGAATTTTCTGAAGAAACAGTTTTACAATGCTTATACCTATTATTATTTAGTTTCTTCAAAAACCAATCTAACTTAAATTTAGTTTTAAAACGGTTTCGAGTTTAAAAGAAAAAAAGTTAGTTTTGAATTTCTCAAATAATTCCATAATGCTTTTGTTGTTTTTCAAAAACATTTAGCTATCACTTGGTGAAAGTCATTTTCGAAAACAAAACATAAAATTTTCCATGCTGCGAAAGTTTTTTCAGTCTTGAAAATATTAGCCCCAAATTTTCAAATGGAAAAATTTTCTTGGTGTATCAAAAATTTCATCACAATCAGATGAAAAGTTTTTCAAAACAAGGTTTTACTGTGAATAACGACAACAAACGATATTTTGAACTTTTTTAACCGCCATTCAGATGCTTTATGGGTGTAAAATTTAAGACTGAAAAATTTAGTTTAACATAGAGAAGGTTGTCGTAAATGAACATTAAACGAGACCAGAGAAATTTTTAAGAACTTTCATTCAAAAATATAAATCTTGTATCAATATCTGATGCCTTTTAAGATGATGTTACAAAGTCGAGTTTTATCTGGAGAAAATCTGTAAGTAAGTAAAATAACAATACATTTGAAAAACTTTTTCATAATTATTAGAACTTTCTAAACATATTTCAAAAAAAGTGTTTTTTTTTTGTATTTTTAAAAAAATCCAATTTGTACTAAAAATATACTTTTACAAAAAAATAAGCAAAACATTTTTAACTTTAAAAAAAATATTACATGCTAGTTTTTGAAAAAAGAATCCAAAGAGAGTTTTTTTTTTTTGAAAATTTGTCATTTTCCACATTATTTAAATATTAACGATCTCATTTTATAATTAATCTAAGAAAAGAAGTGTACCACAAAATTAGTAAATTTCAAGAAAGATGCAGAAAGGGCTCTCAAGAAAATTGCGTGGTCGTTTTTTTTTACCATAGCATTTAAAAAAGGTGAAAATTTTGGTTAACCCAAAATAACTCATGAACCAATGACGCTAGAAACTTGAATTAAATTTTATATTATAGATTGTAACGTGGTACCAAACAAGTATATTTTTTGAAAAAAATGCAATTAACGGTTTTTTCATAAATAAAAAAAAAACTGAAACAAAAATTTGACACCTCGAAAATTTTACGACTAAAATATGATTTCATCTCCAAAACAATTTGTGCAATGAAGAATGATGTTTTTGTCATCTGATAAAATTTTGAGAAAAATCGAATTGACAGTTGTAATTATAAAAAAATAAAAACCTAAAAAAAACATTACTCAAAGTTGGTAAAAATTGAATTTCGACTTAAATATCTTTTCAAAACCTTAATATCATGGCTTCAAACTTATTTTATCTTACAAAAAATATTATTTTCAACATTTGGCAAAATTTTGAGAAAATCAAATTGACAGTTTTTTTACAAAAAATTAAAACCTAAAAAAAATTAATAAAACTTTGTAAAAATTGACTTTCGACACAAATATTTTTTTAAAACTTTGAGATATTGGCTTTAAATTATTTCTATCTTTTAAAAAATATTGTTGTCAACATTCAGTAAAATTTTGAAAAAAATCAAATTGACAGTTTTCTTACAAAAAATTGAAAACCTAAAAAAAATTAACAAAAGTTGATAAAATTGCTTTTCGACTCAAATATCTTTTCAAAAATTGAAGATTATGGTTTCCCACTAATTTTAACTTATAAGAAACATTGTTTTCAACATTAGGACAAATTTTGAGGAAAATCAAATGGACAGTTTTTTTACAAAAATAAAAACCTAAAAAAATTTATAAAAGTTGGTAAAAATTGATTTTCGACTCAAATATCTTTTCAAAGCTTTAAGATATTGGCTTTAAACTACTTTTATCTTTCAAAATATATTGTTTTCAACATTCAGTCAAATTTTGAAAAAATTCAAATTGACAGTTTTTCTTACAAAAAATTAAAAACCTAAAAAAAACAACAATACTTAAAGTTGGTAAAAATTTACTTTCGACTCAAATAGCTTTTCAAAAATTAAAAATATTGGCTTGGGCTTTAAACTTATTTTGTTTCACAGAAAATATTATTTTCGATATTCAATAAAATAAAATCTACAAAAAATAGTACCTACGCAAATTTGTTAAAAAATTGATACATATACCTACACAAACTTTTAAGCAAGACAAATCGACAGACGGGATGGGAAGTTATCAGTGTGGGTCGCATCCCAGCCTCTTTTTATTATATAGGCCTTAAGTTTAAGAGAGTTCTAGAGTGTTGAATGCATGGCTAAAATTTTAAATGTTTTATAGATTTTGATTGATGAATTTTTCAATGGCTTCTTAAGACCGAAAAGACAGATCAATATCAACATGACTTTTGAAGATATTATACATCTTAATTAAAAATTAACTCTTAACTACCGTAAACCTCCTATAAGGATTTCTAAAAATCTTCGGAAAAATAATAACAGTTCTCGAATGCATAAACTCGTCATGGCTAAAAAGATAGTTCAAGACTATACAGAGACTTCGAATACCTTTAAAACAGTTCAGAACAGGTCATCAAGAATATTCAAGATCGTCGAGATAGTTCCGGACTATTGAGACTCCGTAAGACTATTTAGACCGTTAATAATTCTTAAAACCGCCAAGACGTGGAAAATATAGTTTAGGACAGAAAGTTTAGGACTGTCAAGTCTTTTTACAATAATTTTTCTGACTCTTTAGCGGGGTTAATTATAGTTGTGACTTTACAAAACAGCGGTTTTCCCACAATCGGTCTTAATTAAAAGCCAAAAATATTCTAAGTACATACATATAAACAAATATTTGGCATGAGAAAAAATAGTACCTACTCATTTTTTTTTTTTTTTTTTTTTTTTTTTTTTTTTTTTTTTTTTTTTTAAACTAAGTGCCCTTCAGGGCGTGTGAAAAGTCCATAAATGACGAATTTAAACACATTTCTTCAAGATTGAGGTAGTTTTTTGACAATCTAATTTTTGTACAGAACAATGTAGAATTTTTTTAAAATTCAACAGAAAAGCCGCCGTTCCATAAAAAACATTATCAGGAAGTAGCGGTTTTGAAGTATAAAATTCTTATCTTTTAAGGTTTATATCGAAGTCTGCTAGAGAAATTTCCATTTACAACTAATCGAATCTTCATCATCTCATCAGCTTGTTGCCAACACGTTTTTCAGCTAAAATTTTGAAGTGTCGTCTTATTTAAAATGCAAAAACCCAACTAACAAGAAAACATGCCTGCACCACCATTTGTTTCAGTTAAATCATATTTTCTCAACACCTAACCTACCCCAAACTCAAACCCAAAAAAGAAGAACTGGAGAGTGTTAATTGCGTTAAAATTGTCAATTAACAAAGTAATCCGCATTCAATTAAAATATCTAATGACCAAAAATGAAAATGGAAAAAGGATATACCACAAAATACAGAAATATATATATATATATATATAAATATAATTATTCAGGATTCAGCGAGAGTATATAAGATACAGTATCTTATTTTGGGTTAGTTATTTTTCTCAGTTGTTTTTGTAGAAATCGAGAGAAAAAAGGACTTTTGCTTTTTCAGCTTTTACACAAAAGAATCAGTAGCGCGGCCGGCGCGGCGGCAAACAAAATAAATAAATACACGAAAATGAAATCGCTCTCCAAGGATGAAAATTAGGGCAAGTGAAACGAACGGTTTTTGAATGTTTCATCAAGAAACGTTGTCTTTTTCTGTCCGCAGGACTTCATGATGATGATGATGATGATGATGCTCGCCTGCCCCAGAACCATGGATAAATTTGAAAATTATTCAAAATAATTCGAGTTGAACTGATGACTGATGCGGGCTGTGGACTCGTCCAAAACACCAGCGCGGGAAGGACATGCTGTGTGAAAAATTCGTTGCTTTTGTGTGTAGGAAAATTAAAATATATCCAACTCATCTCATTTCATCTTTTTAGTTCATCAGTCCATTTCTTCGGTCTTCTTATATAAAATTTGGACTTTAAATATAGGCTCTTCGCCACGCCTTGCCACGCCACGCCGAGGACGCGCGACGGTTGGTTTTCTTCAGAAAGGATATACAAACTTTATACCTATGTTATGTATCCTGCTACCAGATGTTGGTTTTGATTAAGAACAAACTGTTAACAGGCACTTGTCGAAAATGAATGTTTTTGTCATCCTGGTATTTTTTAACTTTATTTTTTCTTCATCTTCGTTGTCGCTCGTCGAATAATAAATGAACGGATGATGAGCATTTTGACAGCTTCGGCGCTGTTAAGGATTTAAGCAAAGTAAGGGACAAAAAATTATTCCAAACGCCTACTACTTTATACCTATGTACAGTACATACATATATATACGAATACCTAATACACAAAAGTTATTATTGAATTTCTTAAAGATTAATATCCTTAATGAAGTTTTGTAAATTGATTTTAAATCTTTTTTTCGCGAGCGAGCGATTTGGCGATGGATATTAATTATGGATTAGTTGAATGAGGAATTATATTGCTGCATAACAGGCCATGAGCTGAGCATTTTAAAATTATTCTTAAAGGATATTAGTAAAAACGGGCATTTAACGAATGATTTAAAAGGCTATTTTGATTTTGAAGCCGGGGGAATTTTCTATGACAAAAAAATAAAATGTATGCATATAAAATGTCTTAATCTACGTAAGCAGGCTAGGAATAGCTAGAAATGCTAAATAGACTTTAGACCCACATGATAATTTACAAGTCCGAATCCGAACGGCTAATGAAAACACTTTTTATGACAAGAATTACTCTTTCAAGATTTGTCAAAACAGTCAATACAAGTGAATAAAATTTTTAGGCGGCACAGGCAGGAATTGAACTCAAGACCTCTCGCGTGACAGTCCTATGCGAAGATACTATACTACAAAATTCCAATGCAAAAAATTATTTAAGCTCCCAAAAGTAGTTATTGCAATCAGTTGTAGAATTAAAAAAATTTGACAGTTCTCGCTGTCTCGACTTCAAATTATTTCCGTTTTACAATAAATAGCATTAAAGGACTTTCAATAATATTCCGTTTGTGTTTTTCTTAACATATATGTATATATGTTTTTCTTATCTCAAAAATAGTACCTGTATTTTAATATTTACGATTACAGTTTCAAATTAAGTGTATCACGAAAAAATCAACTTACATTTATTTATACTTTACTTCATTTAATTTTTTTCGAAAAACATTATAGAGTTTTTTTTTAATTAGTTTTTGAATGTATAAAGTTTTTCGTTTTTTTTTTTGAAAAATATGTATTTTTGAGCTATCGAAATTTGAAACAACAAAATTTGAATATTTTTGTTTAAATTAAAACAATTGGAGCAATGAACAAATTTATTTTCTATATTGAAAGAAAAAAAAAAAGAAAAGGAAATTTCACAAAAATCTTTCGGGCAGTTTTTTAGAGAATTTGAATGTTTGATTTACGATCATTTGTTAGGGAACTACTGTTATTTTTGGTCTTAAAAACGCTGATTTCCAAGTTTTAAGTCTATCGACTCATCTTTTGACTTAAGTTCTTTTATTTTATATAAAAAACACTTTAACAGATGTCAAAGATGTCATTTCTTACAAAAAAAAAAGTTTTTAAAACTGGGACACATTTTGAATAACCCTTTATTTCAACTTTTGTCCATTTTGAATATTGCATTTTTTGACATTTGTCAAGTTAATATCACACGTTTAATAAAAATGGAATGATGCGCGTTCCAATAACGCATTGTTATTTGTTAAAACTTAAGCAGTTTTGCTTCTTAATTAAACACTTCCTAAATTTTCAATAGTAAAACTTTTGAGCAAATTTAAGCTGTTTCGACAAGTGGTGCAAGAAATCAAAACGACTTTGCATCGCTTAAATTAACATTCTTAGTTTGTCGATTCCTCGTCAATTTTTGCAATTAGTCATTAGTCATTACAGAAACGTCATTACACCGTATTAAGCATATCTTAGGCTTTTACAGTTCGTAGAGACCCCAGGGCCTATAGTGACTTACAGCTCTAAATCATTTCTGTACCTATGTGAGTAATAGGATGGGATGGAGAGGACTTACAGCTTTTATGTTAAGCGGATTATTTGAGGAAACTTTTTTCACAAGAATTACTCTTGGAAGATTTTTCAATTCCTCGCAAGAGGCAGTACACGTAAAAAAACTCTAGGCGGCACAGACATGGATTGAACCAGAGACTTTTGGTATGACAGTCCTATACGCACTAATCATAATCCCAGGGGTAGTTCTGTTCACACAATATGTTAAGCTTGACGATCAGCAACAGGTCGTAGATTCCTTGAAATGAAATCAAAATGATTGGGGTTTTCATCGAAATATAAATAAAGATGTCTTTTATAAGACTGTGCTTCAAGCCACACAACGCATAGAAATAAAAAAAATTGTCATATTTGCAATCGTCGATAGTCAACTTGAAATTTGGCTAAATTATCGCATTGACTAAAAAATTAATCAATATGATAACCCTATTTTAAAAAATTGACTACTTGATAGTCAATAGAACAATTTTCGATTGTCAATTTGGTTGTCATATTGACTACCAAATTTGACTATCAAGGATTGTTATATTGGGTAGTCAAATAGTCAAATTATATTTTGGTTTTAAAAAAAATTGTCATATTGGCGATCGGAGTTGTCATATTGACTACCGCAGTTGTCATATTGACTACCACAGCTGTCATATTGGCTACATCAGTTGTCGTATTGACTACCACATTAATCAATATGACAACTGTAGCGTAGTTTCAATTTCCTTCAAAAAAAAAGTTGTCATATTGACTACTGCAGTTGTCATATTGACTACTAGAGTTGCAATATTGGCTACAGAAGTTGTCATATTGACTATTGGAGTTTTCATATTGACGATCGTAGTTGTCATATTGACTACCGCATTTGTCATATTGACTACTGGAGTTGTAATATTGGCTACAGAAGTTGTCATATTGACTATTGAAGTTTTTATATTGACGAACGCAGTTGTCATATTGACTACCGAAGTTGTCGTATTAATTGACTACCACATTAATCAATATGACAACAGTAGCGTTGTTTAAATTTCCTTCAAAAAATTGACTACTAAATAGTTAATTTGACTATCAAAATAGTCAATAGGATGACTTTTTTCCTTCCATTTCCAGACTGTGTTAATTCTCCAAGAGGTTATCAAAATTGTCCACTGAGATCTTATGATTTAACATTTACAAACTTTTTCATTTGTAGCCGCAGTAAGGATTAGGTCTAAGCTATTGCTTCACAACCGATTCAAGAACTTTAAGATTGAACTTGTGAAATAATAAAGGACACACAGTGGGAAATGTGTGAACTAGCTATGGAAAATTTCATGAAAGTGATATAGTGTTGCAATTGTATCCGTGGTGGATATTTGGCTGATGTTGTTTTCCACTTTTAACCGAACTTCCTGTTAGCCTGCTTCTTAGTATTGAAATATCTACGTATCTCCTTTAAAAATACTTGCATACGTGGTATCGTAGTCCTTGTCGTCTCGAAACCTTGGTGCTGAGGTTCCACGGCATGAAAATTGTTTTCTATTGCAATTGTTATTCATAACAACAAAAAATGTTATGAAGTATACTTATGCAAGTTTTTAAACTAAGTGCTATCATTTAAAAATTCTGATCTACATCATGCATCAGGTCATAGCACTGCAAAAGCTTCCATTACACTGACACAACTAAACACCAAATATTGACTGAAAGCCATAAAGAATATTGTTAGTATAATTTTTAACCAAACATTCAAAATAAACCCTCTTAACAAGCCATAAATAATTCTGCAGTCCTCGTCGTCTCTCGAAAATAGAAGCTTCTTGGATCTACTTCATAGTTTATTCAATAAAAATCAATATTTCATTGCAGTATATATGCATGCATAACTATGCAATATGCATGCATATACTATACATACATCAACCCAGCACTTTTCTGTGTAACTGAAACACATTCTTGCCATAAGACTCTCTTTCACACGATTTATTTATATTCTGTAACCAATTTACATAAATTTCCACCAAGTTATATACATATAGATATATTTTTGAAGTTTCAGTTCATTGCATAACTTTACAATGCACATTATAGCGAGCGTAGCGCAAGCCTACCATCATTGAATGAATAATATAAAATTAAATGACCTCGCCAAACTCCTTTAGCAAAAGAATTGGGTCTCACAACCGCATCGCAGTCCAGAAGTCGGCTGATGGTAAAACTTATGCTCTATACGCTCCACCTTAAAACCTATACCCGAGCAATGTAATTGTACGTGACTTTTCTAGGAATAGGCCAATGGTCAGTGCACCAGCGACATCTGTGTATTATTTTGTAAGTGTTGTGTTTTTTTCAGTTTTCATTCTTTCTTTTTGTTGTAAACGCGCCTCTTTGAAAACCACAAAGTTGTGCCACAATGCCTCCAGTTTCTGACCCCTCGCTTACAAAACAAAAGCAACAAACAAGTAGAACAACAACAACAACTACAACACAAGGTCTACCAATCTAGCGAAAACATTAAAAATTAACCTCGCAGAAAATGATTTCCCCAAGTGCTGTGCAACTATATATATAGGTATACAAAAATAAGGCCGAGCCGACCGACACGAAGGGATAAAAAGGCTTTACAAAAATTATTTTTCAACAAGCGAAACAAAACCTCTTATGGTTACGCGATGTTTTATTTAAATTGAATGACGACGACAACGACAACTAAAGCCTTCTGACGGACACAACGGACGTGGACGCCACACCGCGCCGCCGGCCGCCACCTGCCGCCAATACTCATGACTGTGACGGTTGACGGACAACACTGACTACGACGACGATAACGATGACGATTACGACGACGACACGTTGACTATACCGCCCTCTATGTTGCTACTCTATGGAAGTCCTTCGTCGTCGTCGTCGCCCTCTTCGTCCTTTTCGTCATGTTGATGGGTGGTGAATGGATTGGATATAAAATTGCAGTGATTTGCGCTTTGCTGCAACAAATGTGGGTCAAACGGATAGGTCAACCCATTAACTCGGCATTTCTCTATGCAAAAATTATCCTTCTCTTGAATGGAAAATGTTTTATTTAAAGAAAGAAAGGATATACTCGTATAATAGGAGGCTCTCTCTCCCAAAGCCCCAAGGGAATTAAGTGTGGTGTACTGTGGTTAATAATAATAAGTGCACAGCATAGAGTAATGGAAGGAGGGCAGAAACCTTTGCAGTGAAAATAGCCGCTAAGTGGAGCTATTTCTGCGTGACTACTTAATTAATGGAATATGCTCTATTGCATGAATGCATATTGAATGCGTTTTAGAAATTAAAAAAAATTAAAAGAAAAACAACAGCAGCAAAAACGGTTTCCATTTTTATATTAAGAGTATTGTGTGCTTTTTATAATGGGTGATTTTTTTGAGGTTAGGATTTTCATGCATTAGTATTTGACAGATCACGCGGGATTTCAGACATGGTGTCAAGGAGAAAAATGCTCAGTATGCTTTGACATTTCATAATGAATAGACTTACTAACGAGCAACGCTTGCAAATCATTGAATTTTATTACCAAAATCAGTGTTCGGTTCGAAATGTGTTTCGCGCTTTACGTCCGATTTATGGTCTACATAATCGACCAAGTGAGCAAACAATTAATGCGATTGTGACCAAGTTTCGCACTCAGTTTACTTTATTGGACATTAAACCAACCACACCAATGCATACAGTGCGTACAGAAGAGAATATTGCGTCTGTTTCTGAGAGTGTTCCTGAAGACCGTGAAATGTCGATTCGTCGCCGTTCGCAGCAATTGGGTTTGTGTTATTCGACCACATGGAAGATTTTACGCAAAGATCTTGGTGTAAAACCGTATAAAATACAGCTCGTGCAAGAACTGAAGCCGAACGATCTGCCACAACGTCGAATTTTCAGTGAATGGACCCTAGAAAAGTTGGCAGAAAATCCGCTTTTTTATCGACAAATTTTGTTCAGCGATGAGGCTCATTTCTGGTTGAATGGCTACGTAAATAAGCAAAATTGCCGCATTTGGAGTGAAGAGCAACCAGTAGCCGTTCAAGAACTGCCCGCATGCATCCCGAAAAATGCACTGTTTGGTGTGGTTTGTACGCTGGTGGAATCATTGGACCGTATTTTTTCAAAGATGCTGTTGGACGCAACGTTACGGTGAATGGCGATCGCTATCGTTCAATGCTAACAAACTTTTTGTTGCCAAAAATGGAAGAACTGAACTTGGTTGACATGTGGTTTCAACAAGATGGCGCTACATGCCACACAGCTCGCGATTCTATGGCCATTTTGAGGGAAAACTTCGGAGAACAATTCATCTCAAGGAATGGACCGGTAAGTTGGCCACCAAGATCATGCGATTTGACGCCTTTAGACTATTTTTTGTGGGGCTGCGTCAAGTCTATAGTCTACACAAATAAGCCAGCAACTATTCCAGCTTTGGAAGACAACATTTTCGAAGAAATTCGGGCTATTCCGGCCGAAATGCTCGAAAAAGTTACCCAAAATTGGACTTTCCGAATGGACCACCTAAGACGCAGCCGCGGTCAACATTTAAATGAAATTATCTTAAAAAAGTAAATGTCATGGACCAATCTAACGTTTCAAATAAAGAATCGATGAGATTTTGCAAATTTTATGCGTTTTTTAAAAAAAAAAAGTTCTCAAGCTCTTAAAAAATCACCCGATATAAAGTCGATAGTGTAATTTGTTTATTGTAAATTGCCACTTGAATGAACGCTTATTATAAACAATGACATTTGAAGGATATTTTGAGCTATAGGGAAAAGATAATTATAAGCTTGAATGAGGCGTAAGACAATATTTTAATCTTTTAACCGAACTGTCCCAATAGCTTCAGGCAATTGGATCCTTAAATGAAGCATAGGGAAACATTTGACATATGACACTAACGGGGATAGAATCGGTAACACTGTTATTTGATGAGACTGTTGGGATCTTACAATATCCGGATTGTGTTATTAAACCGAATCTAAATTTGGATCCGTACGCAGTTTGATTCTATGTTTCTCTATTCTTTTATCATGGCTCTTAATGAGTATCTAAAACCAGATCCTAATAGTACCTGAAGCCAGTGACGGATTTAGGCTTGCTGCCGCCCTAGGCCCCGTTCGATGCGCCGCCCTTATTGTTTAATTTTATTTCATAAATTTGTATCCAATATTTTTTTTTCAAAATAACTTTATTTTATTGAAGTATAATTTATAAATATAATTAATTAACATGAAAGATTAATAAGTTATAATCCTTAGATAGACAAATAATAAATATATTTGTTTTATATTAATCAATTCAAAAATTTTCAAATTTGGATAAACATCTAGAAGACTCCGGGAATGCAATACATGGCATCTTCTATTTTTGCTAAGGAATCTTTGAATTGATAATGGAAATTAATACATTCATTGTCTAACGTCTCTTCCAAATAGTCAGGATACTTATTGACTAATTTATTGCAAGATTTTTCAACTCGTGTGTATCTATTTTACATTAATCGTCGAAAAAATTGAAGTGTTGGTAAAGTTTTTCAGGTGCACTTTTATTGTAATTGTAGACTAAGAGTGTCTAAAATAGAGTAATAAACATTTGTGCGAACATTTTCTGGTCCAGAAAAAGGTGGTCTTTCATTTACCCGTGAGTCATCTGGCTGCATTTTTCTGGTGGCGACGAGTATCATAACGATAATAATCCTGAACTCCAGACAGTGCTTTAGCTTTTTCTTCATATTCAGAAAATTGTCTGTCTCTCATGTCTATAGATCTGCACAACGGATGATAAATCAGCTTGAGATTCTTGAAGCTTCTTACTAGCAGCATTTAAACGACCTAAAATTACATTCCAGACAACGACTAGGATTACTCTTTCTAAATGTTGTAATTTTCGCTGCAATCTCGTAGCTTCAGATCACGTAGTCGTTTTCTCATCTCTGCTTTCGGCAATATATTCCAGTGCATCAATCATTGCAAACTACTCTTTTTCTAATGCGTAACATGCATCATGTCGACCAGACAAACGAGTTTGAGAAAGACTCTTAATTCTTAAATTTGAACGCTGCACCAAAATTTCCCAACGATAAGCAGATATAGTAAAGAAATTGTATAGTTCTTGTAAAGTATTTCTAGAGATTTTAACAATATCGACATGTGCTAAATCAGGCGTAGAATCTACAATTATACCAAAATACTTAGCAGATTGCACTTCACTAGAAATTTGTTGTAGTACTTTATTTTGAATCAACAGTATAATTTCTTCATAGATTGTTTTAGATAAACACGATGTATTCCCACTACCAGGGTGTACATACAATGTTAAATGTTCAGATAAAATCGGAACAAATTTAGCAAGGAGTCATAATGTTCCTAAAAAATTCCCATTATGAGGATCTCCTATTCGTTCTGAATTTCCTCGAAATGGCAGGCCTCTTATTGCTAGTGATTTAATAATTGCAATTGCTCGGTAAAAAATTTATTTCCATTATATCTTCATCGAGTTGTTTTATTAGATTTTGATCAACACGCCTGTGAACTACTGCTCAAGCTTTAAAATGACTAACTTTAGTTTTGTGAAAGTCAGAATTTTCATGTTCTTCGATGCTTTTGATTTTGTCCAGTCACGGAGTCCTTCGTCAGTAAAAGCATTCATTTCACCACTTCTACCAAATAATAAGCATGGAATACAAAATACAGAGCCTTTAGTTTCTAAATAAATCTACCACTCACAGCGTTGAATCTCTCCATTTTTGCGTACGTTGAAATAAACTTTTGAAACAATACCTTGTTTTATCACTTTACACATTTCTAGAATCATCATCAGTATTACTGATCCCTGCAGATACAAAAACAAAGAGATGAGGTAAGATTTTTCTATCTTACAGTTCTGTTTTGTTTGTTTTCGCAATTTCAAATTTAACGTAGATTTTCTAGATTGAATTTTTAAATTGGCAAACAAAAGTTATGATTTTGGATGCGTTCCGAAACTTTAGACCGAAGATATTGTGCCTTTCATTAAGGTATGTTTAAATGTAGAAACCCTTTCAAGTGTTAAGCATTTCATAAATTTTGCCGCCCTTCAAATTATGCCGCCCTAGGCCTGGGCTTCACGGGCCTAGGCGTAAATCCATCACTGCCTGAAGCTGTCTTGATAGTTTTCAATTTGTTCATTAAAAAAACTAGATGTATGACGTTATCGGGATAGTTCGAATCTCAATTGCTTTATTCCAATAAACTTGTAGTTCTATCTTAACTGTTTATTTTAAATATCCGCTTTTTCTATTCTATGTCATCGACCAGTTTCTACGATACTATCCGGATGATTCGGATACTCGAAAAAACGATTAAAAGAATTCTTTATATTGGACTTAAATAAAGGGTTTTTCAATAAGGGCGGGTAGATGTTGAAATGGAATAAAACAAGCTGTGTGTAAGGTATAAACAAAATTATTTTTTTTATCTGAAAGGCGCATGTATTCTATTAAGTGTGGAATTTGACATCATTCAAATAACCGCCTCGGCTTCTTAAGGTGGCATGCATCCAAATGGTCCAATTTCAATGACTCTTCCGCATAGATCCCTGGTGAACCTCGCGTGGGTTGATGTCGTCCTATATACGGCAATTTTGTTTGTTAACATCCAAAAATGCGCCTCGTCACTAAAGATGATTTTTCGGCCAAAATTGGGGTCCTCTTCCAGACGATTCGAAGCCCAGTCAGCGAACAAATGGCGTTATCTATGGTCATGAACTATGAGCTCCTGGGTCAGTTGGATCTTGTATACGGATGAGGCCCAAGTCCCGACGCAAAATTCGCCAAGGTGAAGTCTGCGAAAGGCTGAATTCTTGTGCACGGCGAGGAATAGACTGTCTTGGGTTCTACTGTACACTTCCACGGACCGCGGCGAGTTCTCGGCCTGATTGTTTACTGAACCCGTCGTCCCAGTTTTTACCACCAAACGTTGAAGAGCGCCGACTGTGAAGGGCCACCTCGTGGGCGCAATGCGCGCAACATTTTGATAATAAAGTTTTATCAATTTGGCGTAAACAACTGAATAATAAACCAAAGATTTGACAGATGTCACCAAAACAAAATGGCTGCCAATTGAAAAACCCTTAACTTTCTCTGCTCAGACGAATACATTTCCACGCTATTATTGGAAACTAACTATAGTAATGATTTAAAACAATAAGTATAAGAATAAATCAAAGTGTTTAAGTTGAATGTAGGTGTAGGAGGTATGTCTCCATTAGTATTGTTGTTCTGATGAATAAATGAAAACATAAGAAGTCCTCGAGACAGCCGTCAAGTAGACTTTTGTATATATTTATACAAACATTTGTATACCTAATGGAAAAAAGGTACATTTCAAATCCAATAACATTATCGAGTATTGGCTGGATTTAAGATTTTCAAATACATTATGTCTGGAAATATACAAATTAAAGAATATTTGAATATATATAAAATTGCTCATTTAAGCTTTATACAATAAAATAAGGTAATAGAAAAATATGGCCTTGAAATTATTTTTGTTTTAGACAATTAAGGTGTCTAAGCAATAAAGCGTTGTCCAATTAAATGATCCTGGAGCGCAAATTCCGTCTGCAAAACATGAATGAAGCCATAATTGTTTGTGTTGTGTTGATTTTTGGCCGTTTTTTTTTGGAACAACATATCGCCCAAGTTATGACCTTGAATAGCCGTCAGCCAAAAAGACGGTGTTCAAAACGATGAGTTGCTGCGAACACCATGAAATCTATAAACTCTGATTATCAGAAACTTGATCAACTTAAAATACTATATTAGTAAGGCTTTCAACCATTTAAAATGTGTTCACAATATTACCGATTGTTATGTAAGAGGTCTTGGTTCAATCCCTGACTGTGACACCGGAAGTTTTTTTTGCACAGGTACTGCTTCTTGCGAGGAATTGACAAATCCTCCAAAAGAAATTTTGGTAATTAAAAGAGCTTTTTCAAATTAGCCGTTCTGATTCGGCATATTAACTGTAGGTCCCTTCCATCCCTGGGATTGAACTAGGCCCTAGTTCTCTTAGTACTAATGCCAAACCTTATTTATTAACTTCCCATAGGAAGTTATTGTATAATCGGTCCGATTTGTTAAATTGAAAATGTTGACATTTCTCGACGTTTTAATGTCCCTACAATCGAAATAAAGGATTTTTAAAGGGATGTCTGTGTGTTCGGTAAGCTTTTTTAGTCGTCCATATTTCAAGAACCAGAAGAGATATCGACTTCGAATTAATTTGGTTATATAGATAATAACACGGAAAAATGCTGAAAGAATATTCAATAGACGTAAGTAGGTGTGTAAATTCCTCAATTTGCAACAGAATAATTTTCCGTGACCGAGCATTACGATAACAGTAAAGCTTCCGATCTTTTCAAATTTCTTCATAATATTACCGATTATTTGCTTAGTCGTTCTATTATGGTGAGCCTAATCATCGCCTAAAGCGTGGCTAATTTTCAAGCTCCACTTTTTTAATGTTACGCAATCGATTATTATAGTTAATGGCGATTATTTAACTTATGACAGCTGAGTTTGACAGCTGTCAAGTGCCAGTGCTACTAACTTAAAACCACACAAATGAAAAAGGGGCTGGGATGCGACCCACACTGACAACTTCCCATCCCGTCTGTCGATTTGTCTTGCTTAAAAGTTTGTGTATATGTATCAATTTTTACTATTTTTTGTAGATTTTATTTCATTGAATATCGAAAATAATATTTTCTGTGAAATAAAATAAGTTTGAAGCCCAAGCCAATATTTTTAATTTTTGAAAAGCTATTTGATTCGAAAGTAAATTTTTACAAAGTTTTAGTATTGGTTTTTTTTAGGTTTTTAATTTTTTTGTAAAAAAACTGTCGATTCGATTTTTTTCAAAATTTTACTGAATGTTTAAAACAATATATTTTGAAAGATAAAAGTAGTTTAAAGCCAATATCTCAAAGTTTTAAAAATATATTTGAGTCGAAAATCAATTTTTACCAACTTTGAGTAATGTTTTTTTGGTTTTTATTTTTAATAAGAAAACTGTCAATTAGATTTTTCTCAAAATTTTATCAGATGTCAAATACATTATTCTTCGTTGCAAAAAATTGTTTTGGAGATGAAATCATATTTTGGTCGTAAAATTTTCGATGTGACAACTTTTTTCGCGAACGGATATATGGACGCACGGACGTACGAACGTACGTACACACGCACGCACAGACATCTTTCTATAAATATTTTATTACGACTTTAGGGATCTTGAAACGTCGAGAACTGTCAAAATTTTCAATTCGACAAATCGGACCCATTACAATAACTTCATACATATATGGGAAGTTAAAAAGAGGCTAGGATGTGACCCACAATTTGTCTTGGTTTTCGTGTTTTGTTAAAAGTTGTCAAATGAATTATTCTAAAAAAATTTAAATTTTTGCATATGATGTAACAGTTTGATTTTAAAATCTATTTTTGTGAACGCGATTTTAAGTCGAGAACCAATTTTTATAAATTAAAGTACCATTTCTTAAAAGTTTTTTTTATTTCTTATATAAACAAATACAAGCTGGATGAATGAAATTAATTTGAAGTCAATATCTTCTATTGTTCAAGAGATATCAAGAACCAAACATCAATTTTTACCAAGTTTGTGTACTATTTTTTGTATATTTTATTTTTGCAAAAACGGACTGTTGAATTGTTCTAAACAAATTATTGAATGCGCCGAAAACAATATTTTCTGTGAGAAAAAAATAAAATTGAAGCCAATATTTTTAATTTTTAAAAAGATATTTGAGTCGAAAATAAATTTTTACCAACTTTTAGTAATGTTTTGTTAAGGATTTTACTTTTTGTAAGAAAACTGTCAATTCGATTTTTCTCAAAATGTTACCGAATACTGAAAACCATATTTTTTATAAGATAAAATTTATTAGTTGAAAGCCATAATATCAAATTTTTGAAAAGATATTAACGTCGCAAATCAGTTTGTACAAACTTTCAGAAATTTTTTGTAAAAAAACTGACGGTTGGATTTTTATAAAAAAAAATTTTGAATGTGGAAAACAATATTTTCTGTGAGATAAAATAAGTTTGAAGCCAATGTTTTTAATTTTTATAAGGATATTTGAGTCGAAATTAAATTTTTACCAACTTTTAGTAATGTTTTGTTTAGGATCTTATTTTTTGTAAAAAAAAACTGTAAATTCAATTTTTCTCAAAATTTTACTTAATGTTGAAAACAATATTTTTAATAAAATAAAATTACTTTGAAGCTAATATCTCAATTTTTGAAAAGATATTTGAGTCGAAAATACATTTTTACTAACTATGAGTAATGTTTTTTTTAGGTTTTTATTTTTTATAAAAAAAAACTGTCAATTCGATTTTTCTCAAAATTTTACCAGATGGTGTTTCTTCGTTGCATAAAATTATTTTGGAAATAAAATCAATTTTTGTTCATAAAATGTTCGAGGTGACAGCTATTTTGTCAGTTTTTTTGATTTATAAAAAAAACTTAATTGAATTTTTGGTCCAAAAATACACATAATAATGTATCATGTTACATCTTCTTCTTAATATATATAATTCTTCTGTGAGTGTGTATGTCACTGAACTTCTCTTGAACGACTGGACCGATTTTGATGAAATTTTTTGTGTGTGTTCAAGGGGATCTGAGAATGGTTTAGATTCACATTTTGGAATGTTTTACATTGGATCCGACAGACGGCGCTACCATCGCAGTGTCAAATATTAAATAATATTCAATTTTAAAAGGTTTTAAAAAATAAAAAAACGATTTTACGCCCCTAATTAGTCCATGATCGTCGGTTAAATAGATCAATTGAAGAACACTCAACGGATAATTCAAATTTAAGAGATCAAGTTGCATGTTCACGAGCAAATGAGAATTCAGAGCAACGCGTTCAACGTCTATATGCTAATGCATTGAGACGACGAGAGGCACGTCAACGAGCTACCGACGCACATAGAGACCATCACCATCAACAAGCGCAACATAATCGAGCATTGTCACGAGCATCATTTAATCGTCTCTTAATTGTCTTAATTGTCCGCTGGACAATGTTTTTTTAATTAATTTTTAATTTATTAGTAGTTGTTGATTTTGGAATGTTTTACATTGGATCCGACAGTAATTTATAATTCACAATAAACTGATTGTCAATGTTGATGTTTGTTATTAATCGTAAGTTTCATAAGTCTCGAACAGATGGCGCCTTAAATTAGATTTTTTACAGAAAATGTCGGACCATCTATCGTGAACTTCTCATAGATGGCGCCACGTTGGAATTCGAAATATAATTATATAATATTATAAAGAGAAATTTGTATTTTTGTATGTAACGAATAAACTCAAAAAGTACTGCACCGATTTTAATAATTCTTTTTTCATTAGAAAGCTACATTATCACTGAGTAACACAGGCTACATTTAGTACTAAATTACTATAGAAATCTTTAGAAATTCCTATTAAAACCAACCGAAGGTGTAAAAAAATTATCCATAAAATGTCTTTCATCGCATACGCTGCGAAGAGTATTAATGATAGGACAAAAAAATGTTTTCTAATTTAGTGATTCATGGTCTTTTTAATAATCATGCTTATAACATAAATATCTGTACCTATTTATGTCTACCCGTGCGAAGCCGGCACGGGCTGCTAAACAAAAAAAATATTTTTTAAATAAAATAGTTTGAGTGTAAGCTTTTTTACCTTTAATTAAAAAAAGTTGAAGATTTCATTACACATACTCAACTCACACGCTATCGATTAGTCTAATTGTAATAAATTTACATGTAATGACGTTAGATATTGTCATAACATTTGAATAATAATTTTCATCAAAATGGTCCAGAATGTTTTAGCTTATTAAAAAAAGTTTGAAATTTTAAAATTAAAGACGTGTAGACAGGACAACGTCTGTCGGGTCCGCTAACAACTAACATGCGAGTATTTTTGCAATATGATGAAACTGCAAATGTGCTTGCGAAGCAGTTGTTAGATATGGGAAATAATAAAGTTGTAATGGACACCTTTACCGGATTCATCACATTACCCACAGATTTCTGTCACATCACAGATTCAAAAGAGGAGCTTATTCAGAGTGTTTTCCCAGATATAGCGCAAAAGTTCAAAAACCATAATTTGCTGGGTGAACGAGCAATATTGGCAGCGAAAAATAAAGATGTCGAGGATCTCAATGCGACCATTCAGAATTTTCTTCCAGGACAGTTGGTTTCCTTTAAATCAGTCGACACCGTTATGAACCAGGATGACGTAGTCAACTATCCCACGGAGTTTTTAAATTCACTGGAATTGCCTGGATTACCACCTCACAATTTGCAGTTAAAAGTAGGATCAGTTGTCATCATGCTGCGTAACTTTAACCAACCTCGACTATGCAATGGATCAAGACTGGCTGTGAAAAAGGTGATGAATAACGTCATTGAGGCAACAATCATAAAAGTAAAATACAAAGGAGAGGATGTCTTGATCCCGCGAATACCGATGATTCCAACGGATTTACCATTCGATTTTAAACGCTTACAATTTCCAGTACGCCTGGCGTTTGCGATGACAATAAATAAATCGCAAGGACAGTCTTTAGAAGTTTGCGGAATCAACTTGGAGTTTCCCTGTTTCACGCATGGACAATTATACGTCGCGTGTTCGCGCGTCGGAAAACCGTCTTCTTTGTTTATTTACGCACCACAAAACAAAACAAAAAATATAGTTTATGAGAAAGCTTTAAATTGATTAACAAACTGTATCATAACAGTGTGTGTCTGTTAATAAAAATTTAAATCTTATAAATAGCCAGTATTTCAGGCAAACTCTGTTTTTTTAAGTAAGCAATATGATGTGTCGAAAATAATAATAAAACTTCATGCTTCATTAAAAAAATGCTTTTTTATTCAATACGTTTTGTTTGTTTTGAAATTAATTTATACAAAAGTTTAGGTCTTTTATTTATCGATTGAGGCAGTATGAAGTCTGAAGGGTATATAATATAAAATTTAATTCAAGTCGCTAGCTTTATTGGTTCTGTTCGCGAGATATTTTGGGTCAACCAATGTTCACCGCTTTTTAAAATTGCTATGGTAAAAACACCACACACTCAATTTGCATCTTTCTGCATTATTATCTGTATAACAACATTTATTTGAAGTCGATATACGATACTGGTTCTTGAGCTATGGACGACGAAAAAAACTTCCCGAACGTACGTACACACGCAATCACAGACATAGCTCTAGTGGCCTTGAAACGTCGAGAAATTTCAAAATTTTCAATTCGACAAATCGGACCGATTACAATTACTTCCTATGGGAATTTAGGTAATACTGGTAAAAATTGATTTTCCCACACAAGTATCTATAGAAAACAACGAATGAAAATGTTGACTTCAAAATGTTTCATCATTTATAAACGTTATTGTTAATATTTTGAAACTTTCAAAAAGTATAATTTGTTAAATTTTTGCTTAGAATATTTGTATAAAATGAGAAACGCAATCACTTAAGAAATTGTCTCTAAGTTTGTTCTCTATGAAAAAAGTTTACCTATCCGGTGAAGATATATGAGTTTTTTTTTACTGGAAAGCTGCGATACTTTTTTCCTTGAAAATGTTCATGGAAATTCCAAACTCTATTAAAAATTGAGTACACGATGCAATCATAAAAATCGCTTTTACCGATGAAACTTAGGTATTGTATGTTCTGTACATAAAAAGAGCATCCTTTTACATAAAATAAAACATTTTTTACAATTCCATTAACCATCACCGCACCACAAAAACCACCATCAGAGTTATAGAAAAACCATATAAAGAAATCGATTGATTTGTAATTTACGAACATAAAATACTTCTCCTCTGATGCCTCACAAATAATGCGTTTTATATGATTGTTTATATGCGCCTTTTTGTCCCGCTCCATCTTGCTATAAGGACACTCTATACAATCTACATGCACGCAGAATATCATCTATTTGGATTACATTACGAGTTCAAAACATCGTTTTGGATGTTTGAAACCCCATTCGCCATCGTATCGCCCCATATTCTCAATATATTGTCGAGGTCTACTGTCGATGTATGCGGTAAACATTTCAACTGATTTTATGACTGCAGCTTTTCTACAATGTAACCACTTATTCATTGTGGGCGGGGGCTTGACAATTGCTTCACCCCCTTTACAACACACTATCACTGTATCAAAAACAAATTCACAATAATAAAATTTGTAGTCCATGGTGAATATAAAAAGTTCATACTCGTAAAAGTAACGAAAAATGAGTCCTATAGCACAGCAGCAGCAACGCCACCCCCGCCAAGCGGGTGGAAATTTATGATGAAACAGTCACCGTAAAAAAAATATTCTATATATGCAGCTAGGTGCTTGTTGTAAAAAACAATATCCCCACCCACTCGCGATAAATTTTACGCTCGAAGTAAGCCCTCCCTCCCTCCTTAAAAAACCACCACCCACATTTTTCTGATCTGTTATATGGCATGGCGTTAAATGAAGTCCTCAATGACAAACAGGATGAAAAAAAAGATATTCAAATTTGGTTCACTTCCTATATGAGCCCTATATCACCACCAGGGAGGTTTGAAAGTAGGTAGACACAAAAAAACTTACTTTACAAAGAGACCGGACGGATGTTTTTGAATGTTCCTGTCCCAAAGAATTAGGCTTTGGACGGGACTACTCGAAAAAAAAAAACACCATGAAATTGATGAATATCCCCTTATGACGGTTACATCGAGCTACATCAAGAGAGGTAGGTATATGAATGTTACCTTTATACGTTGCAGATTTTTGGTTTGAAAGAAATAGTAAATAATTGTCAGGATTCAGGAGTGCTACTGACAGTTTGATGAGTAGAAAAGATACATTCAATAAATATATTCAACCAAAGCAGTATTTATATTTACAACGATGCCGATGACGAACAAACAATATAATTCTAAATTTACGAATTAGGTCTTGTGCTTTCGTACAAGAAAAAAATGTATCCTAAATTTAAGAATCGTTGTTGAAAATTTGTTTTAAATATGAAATATGTAATGTCCTTAGGGAATTCCAGTTTTAAAGCATGAAAACTTATCACAGTTTTGTAAGTAGTTTAAGTTAAACCTGCTTCGCAATTAACATTTCACACATCCCACTTCACTCTTCGGTTCTAACACTTTACATCATGAACTTCGCATTGCAAACGTTGCACTAATCTTTTCGCATTCTATATTTCGGACTCTCAGATTTCGCACTATAAACACCGAACTTGGGAGTTCGAATTTGGGCTTCCCCCTTGAGACTACGCCTTTTGAATTTCACACTTTAAACTTTGTTTTTTAAACGTCGAATTTTGCAGTTCACATTTAGAAATTTCAACATAACACTTAACACAAATTTCATAATTCGCTCTTCATTCATACTTCGCAGTTCACTTTTCACGCCAAAAATTCCTCATTTTGCAATTTACACATTGCACTTTGCATTTTATATTTTGCACTTCAAACTTTGGATTTTAACATAAAGCAATT
Organism: Eupeodes latifasciatus; assembly: GCA_920104205.1. Lineage (NCBI taxonomy): Eukaryota > Metazoa > Arthropoda > Insecta > Diptera > Syrphidae > Eupeodes > Eupeodes latifasciatus. The sequence continues at coordinate 30,879,126 of OV049924.1, forward strand.
TACATTTCACACGTAACACTTCGCATTTCTAACTTTTCACTGAAAGATTCGCTTTTTGAATTTAAAACCTTAGATTTTGTACTTTAATTTTCCATCCTTCAAACTTAAGAATTCAGACTTTGCATTTCGGAATTTATGTCGTTTTCAATTGGCAATCTGGAATTGTTCTTCGATTCGGAATCCCAATTGAACAGTTTTTTTTATTCCGAAGAATCTGAAGTTTGGTGATGTATTGGTAGAGTATGACATGTGTCACATATATGTACGTGTATTCGCGCTAAATTTCATTTTGTTTTTGTGCTGCAAACATGGAGGAAGTGAATATGGATTGCTGCGATATTATTTTAGCTGTTCCTCTGAATACTTGTCCACTACATCCTCCACAAAGTTTTGCACTTTTGGTTTTTTGGCAAACTCCTGCAGGAGAAAATCAATTGCAATAATATCTTCATCAATTGATGAAGAAGATGAGGAAGACGACTTCAATAATGTTTCTAACAAACTAGGAACACTTGTTACAATATTTTCAATATTGTTTTCCATTTTGATTCCATTCAAGAAATCACTTCACTGCTGGTATAATTTATGCAAACAAATGTGTTACAAAAAAAAATGTCATTTGTCAAGTGTGACATCTGACATTTAAAATTTATGAATGTGTAAGTGATTCTGCTTCTGATTCTGTTTTTAAAACCAGAAGGGAAATTCTCTTCTTTTCAGAATCAGAACTGTCACTTTTGCCCAATTGAACGCATTCAGAATGCTTTTTTTCACTTCCAGATTGCCAATTGAAAACGACGTTAGACTTTGCATTACATTCAAACTTTATACAATAAACTTCGCACTTCGTACAAATCGATATTCGCTTTTCATGGTTTTTACTTCAATCTTGGAAAATCGCCCTTTGTGTTTTACTCTTTCGGAATTCCACATTTAATACATCGATTTGAATTGGTATTACTCAAGTTGAACATCGCATTCGGTGTTTTACTTTTTAGACATTTGATTTAACTTTACTATTACTATGGAATTCGCATATCACACTTCACTCTAAGGTTCTTGATCTTTACACAATGAACTTTGCATTGCACGCTTTACTTTACAGATTCCATATTTTACACTTTTCCACTTTCTATTTATCACTTCTGCATTTCGTATTTTATACAGCAATATTTTCATTTTATATTTTGCAATAAACGTCCGATCAATTTGCATTTATCATGTTGAACTTTAGACTTTGCACTCATGATTTCACTTTTCGCACTCCATATGAACTTCGGGTTTTGTATTTTACACCACCCCCTTAAGTTGAACTCCAAATTTTAAATTTTGCACTTCACATTTCAAAATTCGTTCTTTGGGTTCACACTTCGCATATTGCACTTCACACTTTGCTCTTTGCAAATCATCTCCCAATCTTTGGAAATCACATTACCACAAAACATGTCGAACTTCCCATTTAGTATTTCGTATTAAGCTCTTTGGAATTTACACTACGAAATTTAAATTTCACACATTACAATAATTAATACGCGAAGTACAAGATACGAAATGTCAATTTCAGTGTGAAAAGCAAAGTGGATGGTGTAAATTTAAAAGTGCAAATTTTGAAATTTGAAGTTGGACGTAAATTAGTATGAAATTCGAAGAGCAAAATCTGAAGTATTAATTATTGTGGCACGAGTACGATAACTTTGGCGCCAAGATATAATAACGGTTTTTGGTAGAGGGTCTTAATACAAGCATTTTTTACTATGGGAGGGGGGGTCTATCTCCCCCCGTTTAGGCGGGAGGGGCAATTTAAAAAAGTTATTATTTAAGATGGAAAAAAATAATTAAAAAATAACGGTGATACATACAATTAAGTTGTATACATTTTTTTAAAGCCAACATTCTGTTTTATTAGCCAGTTTTTAAATCAAGTCAAAACTATGGGTAGTTTTTGAAAAATTTAATTTTAAACTCAAAATTTGAGTAAAAAAAGTTAAAAAAAAGGTTTAATGTGTAACTTTTTCAATACTTCAAGATTATCTACCATTGTTTTTATTTCAGAATTTATTGCTCTTATTTGTTTTTGATCAAAAACTGAAAACTAGATGATTTTATGTCTTTTAGTTTTTGAGAAAATTGAAAATAAAAATTTAATTTTAAACTCAAAATTTGAGTAAAAAAAGTTAAAAAAAGGTTTAAAGTGTAACTTTTTCAATACTTCAAGATTATCTTCCATTGTTTTTATTTCAGAATTTATTGCTCTTATTTGTTTTTGATCAAAAACTGAAAACTAGATGATTTTATGTCTTTTAGTTTTTGAGAAAATTGAAAATAAAAATTTAATTTTAAACTCAAAATTTGAGTAAAAAAAGTTAAAAAAAGGTTTAAAGTGTAACTTTTCCAATACTTCAAGATTATCTACCATTGTTTTTATTTCAGAATTTATTGCTCTTATTTGTTTTTGATCAAAAACTGAAAACTAGATGATTTTATGTCTTTTAGTTTTTGAGAAAATTGAAAATAAAAATTTAATTTTAAACTCAAAATTTGAGTAATAAAAATTAAAAAAAGGTTTAAAGTGTAACTTTTTCAACACTTCAAGATTATCTACCATTGTTTTTATTTCAGAATTTATTGCTCTTATTTGTTTTTGATCATAACCTGAAAACTAGATGATTTTATGTCTTTTAGTTTTTGAGAAAATTGAAAATAACCACAACTACTATTTTAATTTTTTTTGCTTGAGTGGTCTTATTTTGATAGTAATAATGGTATTTGCGTATGCGTAATGCGTGTTTGGGTGTATGCAACAGTAAGGTGTGCGCGAGTTTGGGTGTATGCAACAGTGGCATCTGTAAGGGGGGGCATGCTGCCCCCCTGCAACCCCCCTGCTTGGGCACACTATAGGATTTGGGGTGGGTGCAAGTTGGAGTGCGTGCAATGTGGGGAGGGTGCAAGGTGCGGTGGGTGCAAGATGGGGTGCATGCAAAGTTTCTTTTGCATTTAAATAAGCTGGATTTAAGAAAAATTAATTTACCCTAGGTATATCTTAATCCATATTCGATTATTACTATCAAAATAAGACTACGTTAATACTTAAGCAAGGAAAAAGTAATTTAATTAAAATATTTTGTTTTGGTAATTTTCAATTTTCTCAAGAACTAGAAGACATCAAGTCATCTAGTTTTCAGTTTTTGATCAAAAACAAATAAGAGTAATGAATTATAAAAAACAAAAATAGTAGATAATCTGTAAGTTTTGAAAAATTACACTTTAAACCATTTTTTTAACTTTTTTTGCACAAATTTTGACTTTAAAACAATTTTTTTCAAAAACTATGCATAGTTTTGACTTGATTTAAAAACATGCTAATAGACAAAAGTGTTGGCTTTAAAAAAAGGTATAATACTTAATTATAAGTATTACCGTTATTTTTTAATTATTTTTTTTCCATTTAATGTACATATTTTTTAAACTGCCCCTACCGCCTAAACTGGGGGAGATAGACCCCCCCTCCTATAGTAAAAAATGCTAGTTTTTAACTGTTCTATACAAATCCGTCATTAAACTTTGTCGCCAAAGTTATCGTACTCTCCCCATTATTGTAATGTGTGAAATTTAAATTTAAATTTGACACACATTTTTCACTTCGCTCTTTATTCATACTTTGCAATACACTTTTCACGATAAAACTTCTCACTTTGCAATTGACACACTACCCATTGCATTTCATATTTCGCTTTTCAAACTAAGAACTTCTACACAAAGCAATTTGCATTTCACACTGCCAACGCAACGCAACACTTCGCATTTCTTACTTTTCACTGCGAGATTTGCACTTTACTATTCGCTTTTTGCATTTATAAATTTTCGCTTTTAAAATTTCATCCTTCAAACTAAGGAGTTCACACTTTGTATTTCATAATTTATACATCAAACTTGGCACTTTTTCAATTCACTATTTGAATTTTTCACGTCAAACTTCGCATTTTATACTTGACACAAGATACTTTATATCTATTCCACGCTTCGCATTTTATATTTCGCACTTTACACATCGATTCTCTCAGTACATATTTTGCAATTGAAAATTAGGACTTTAGACTTCATATTTCGAATTTCACGCAATTACGTCCAACGTCGCATTTCGTACACTTAGCACTTCGAACTTTTCGTGCGTCGTGTCAATAAAATTCTAATATAGGGCTTTTAATTTAGCGCGGGTAGATTTTGGAGACCCGTGGCGGCCATTTTGTTTTGGTGACATCTGTCAAATATTTTATTTATTATTCAGTTATTTATGAAAAATCATCATACACGATTGAACAGAACTATCAAATAATAAAACTTTATTATCAAAATGAGTGTTCGTGTTCGTTAACGCAAACGTGGCGCGCATTGCGCCCATTTTACGGTAGACGTGGTGGCCCTTCACAGTCGACTCTTCAACGTTTGGTAGCCAAATTTGAGACCTTTCGCAGACTTCAACTTGGAGAATTTTCAGGGCTTCAAATCGTATCGAAGAGGGCCCCAGTTTTGGCCGAAAAATCATCTTTAGTGACGAGGCGCATTTTTGGATGAATTGTGTTAACAAGCAAAATTGCCGTATATCGGACGACACCAACCCGCGCGAGGTTCACCAGGTGATAATGCATCCTCAAAAAGTTGCCGTTTGGTGTGGATTTTGGGCTGGTGGCGTAATAGTCCGTACTTTTTTTTAAAACGACCGACGTTAGTGAGGCGGTCACCATCAACAGCGAGCGCTACATAACGATAATAACTAATGTCTTTGGCCCAAATTGAATCATATGGACCTAGACGACATACATGTGGTTCCAGCAGGATGGCGCTACGCCACACAGCAAACGCCACGACATCTACGAGTACCCACCCATATTGATAAAGCCTATATTTAAAATAGTGTTTGAAATTATATTCAATGTAATTCAACCCGAGCTCTTATGGATAGTTATCATTATGGAGTCTTGAGATCGAGAAATAGTTACATCAGGATAATAAAAATTGATGAAAAAAAGCTTAATACCCGTTATGGCATACCTGCATAACTATACAAACGACGTATATTTATAAGTACATCCATTTTGCCTTCGGAAAATGTTATTTTATTTTTAAATATTTGTAGGTAGTCCTTCCTTTTTGGAAATTTGCCTGCAGCAGCATCGCAGTAGTCGTTCGAATTTCGCAGTGTTTGGTGATAAAACAGAAAGAACGTAATTTTCAACAAAACAACCAACCACCCCCGTACTAAGCTAAGTGTTCCCTTCTAAGGGTGTCTTCGTTTCAAGAGAAAACTTAAAAAAGAAAAACAAGAAAAATATTCATGGAAAAAATCTACATCATCATAGAAAGAGAAAAGGACTTTCCCGAAGTGTTTGTACACCTGTCTGCCGGTGAAAATTGTCACGTGAAATAAAAATGCGCGTCCTTTTTCCTCCATCGTCTTCGTCATCGTTGTATACCTCTATAGTTTCTGTCTTCGTCGATTCTTGTCTTCACCAAGATGAAGCCGCTTGCTCCTTTCCATGTGATACATCGTTTCCAAAGCTAGCTTATACCTAGAACTTTATATATGTATGTATACTCGCACAGAGGAACCAGAACCACCTATATATATATATATTATGGACAAATATAAAAAGAAGAAATAACAGAAAAGAAAAACACGCTCAAGGATTTATAAGGACATATTATAAGACAATGTTTTTCTTGTTGTGTACTTACGTTAGTACGAATTTGTCTTTCAGTGTTATTTATGCAAAAACGTAAAAAGGCGACAGCAGCCGTTAGCAAGGATTCGCATTCTGTATATGTACGTACTTTAACTTGGGGTAGGTAGGGTTTAAAAAACTTGGGATGGAGTTAGAAGTATATTTCAGCGCACCGCTGGAGACACACTTTTCTTCCTTTTCAGTTTTATTTTGTTCTCAACAAGCATGTGTACACTTTTATAAATAAATGGTATTTTTGTTTGTTTTGTATCGTTTCGTGTATATTCTACGCATCAAGGATAATGGAAACTATTCTTCGTGCAGTCAGTCTCATGAGTAGGAATATGGATGCTTTACAACAAAGATTTGGAGGAAGTAGAATATAGAATTCTTATTCCTCGTTCTCTATTTGGAACCTATTGAAGGATAAACCCGATAAGAGTTCAAGTGGAAATTGTTTTCATTCATTCAATACCCCAAAACTTATCCAGCAACAACAACAAAAGCAACAGCAACAACAACAAAGACAGTAGAAAGGAACAAAAATGGAATAAAAGATGGGCTCGAGTTGCCAAAGTTTTATTGAAAACAATTTATCCTGAAAATTGCAATTGAAGCAAAGCGTTTCGTATTTCTTCGAGTTATCCTTTTGTTGTACATATATAAGTAAAGTAGTACCTATGTACCTCTATGTTGTGTTTCTACTATATGCTGGATGGTTTAAGCTCTCTGGTATAGTCGTCTTCGTCTTTTTCGTCATCATCGTCATCGTCTTCCTCGTCGTCGCGTCGTTAAGATTGGAAAAGAACTTGAAAATGAGATTTCTTTTTCGCGTTTTGTGAAGTTTTGCACGAAAAAGAAAAATAAACGATGACAGAGAATCACAAGCATTTGCCATTGACAATTTGTTTTGGGTTAATGGAATTTAAAAGTGAAATTGTTTTCCTTAAACTGCTTTTTTTAACAATTTATTTTTTGTTTCTTGTTTTTTTTTTTTTGGTTTTTTAGGGAAAGCCTACCTGCTTATAGTTAAAAGCTATTAAAGTGAAAAGGTAGTGATTTATAAACGACACGTGTTTTTTTTTGGAAGGGGTTTTCTTCTTTTTGTTGGCAATAACTAAAAAAGGTTAAAACTTTATACTAATGTAATTATGGAGTTTGGAAATTATAAAACTTTTGAAAAGAATTACTTTCGAAATACAATTTTAAGAGTTTTAAATAAATTTGAGTCAGATTTTTGATGTGGAAACTTAATGGAGAAAAATACGAAAAATAAATTGGGGTTGTAAAACGTAGTTTAGAAAAATATCTAGTGTAATCATGAACCTCTAACATTGTAATAAAAAGAAATTATTTTATAGACTCGATTTGAAAATTTGAGTCGATCCAAGAATTCTCAAACTTTGAGTTTGATCAAGTCAATACTAATTTTAAATGTATCCTTGTCTTGTTCAAAGACGATGGGGTAGCCAAAATTTGTAATTCGTTTTTTTTTTTTTTTTTAATTTTTTGAAGTGTCGAAAACGTTATTCTGCAATGCATATACAATTATTTCCAAGGCAATGTCAGGCTTGTCCGTAAATGAAAAAATTTACCCCAAACGTATGTCACCTCTATAAGAACGTTTATTTTAGAACCCAGAGAGCTTGAAACGTCAAGAATTGTCAAAATTTTCAATTGGAAAATTTGAACAAATATTGTAAAAGATATCAACTTCAAATGGATTAAAATATTAAAATTTTATACGCAATTTAAAAAAAAAGTCTTGACTGGCGCTGATATTTTCCTAAAGGTGCCCTTAGAAATTGTTACCTTAATTTTTAACTTCCCATAAGAAGTTATTGTAATGGGTCCGATTTGTCGAATTGAAAATTTGGACATTTATCGACGTCCTAGAGTCCCTAGTCCCTAGAGTCGAAATAAAAGATTTTTAGAAAAATGTCTGTGTACGTCCGTACGTTGGCGACGTTTTTTTCGTCGTCCATAGCTCAAGAACCAGAAGACATATCGACTTCCAATAAATTTTGTTATACAGCTAATAAGGCAGAAAGATGTAGAAAGGGCTCTCAAGAAAATTGCGTGAGTGGTTTTTTAACATAGCAGTTTAAAAGAAAGGTGAACATTTTGGTTAACCCTAAATATCTTACGAACCAAAAACGCTAAAAACTTCAATTAAATTGTATATAATATATTGTAACGTGATACCAAACAAGTATGTATATTTTTTGAAAAAAAAATCCAATTAACGGTTTTTTTTATAAATCAAAAAAACTGAACAAAAAATTCGTCACCTCGAAAATTTTACGAATACAAAATGATTTTATCACCAAAACAATTTTGTGCAAAGAAAAATAACGTTTTCAACATCTGCAAAAATTTTGAGAAAAATCGAATAGACAGTTTTTTTTTTATAGAAAAATAAAAACCTAAAAAAAACATTACTCAAAGTTGGTAAAAATTGAATGTCGACTCAAATATCTTTTCAAAACTTTGAGATTCAGGCTTCCAAATTATTTTAACTTATAAGAAATATTGTTTTCAACATTCAGGAAAATGTTGAGAAAAATCGAATTGACAGTTTTTTTTTACAAAAAATAAGAACTTAACAAACAAATTAATAAAAGTGGATAAAAATTGATTTTCGACTCAAATATCTTTTCAAAAAATTGAGATATTGGCTTTAAACTACTTTTATCTTTTAAAAGCTATTGTTGTCAACATTCAGTAAAATTTTGAGAAAAGTCTAATTCACAGGTTTTTTTACAAAAAATAAAAACCTAACAAAAAACAATACTAAAACTTGGTAAAAATTTACTTACGACTCAAATAGCTTTTCAAAAAATAAAAATATTGTCTTCAAACTCTATTTATTTCACAGAAAATATTGTTTTCGATATTCAGTATTTTTTTTATAAAAATCCAACAATCCGTTTTTTAATAAAAAAAAAATAAAATCTACAAAAAATAGTACGCAAATTTGGTAAAAATTGATGTTCGGTTCTTGATATCTCTCAAATTAAGTTCATTCATCCAATTTGTAAAATTGTTTAATAAAATTAGATTTTCAAACTAAACTATTTCTTTCTATGAAAAATATTGTTGGTAATTTTAAAATTTTTAAGAATAATTCATTTAACAACTTTTTTAACCCAACACGAAAACCTACAAACTTTTTAGCAATTGGTTTTCATCATTGAAAACAAACATTGGAATTTTTTTGGCAGGTCATAGCTATCATTAAAAATTTCTGTCATTGAACATTTTTTCCTGATTGAAAGCCACCGAAAAATTTTTACTGACAGAAATCTGTCGTTGGAATTGTGTGAAATTGGAACACAAATCAGTGGAACGATTCGTTTCAGTTTTGAAAATAAAAGTATCAGCTGTTCAGGAAAATGAATTTCCGTCCGGAAAATAGAAAAATACATTTTTAGAGAAAAATAAATGTGCAACTTAACTTTTTTTCTCAAAAAAAAAATTCTTTGTGTGATTTCCGATCGATCGGTATATAATTTTAATTTCTACTCAAAGGGAAACACCTTCAAATATCGATTCAAAAATTTTTCCGGATCGATTTCAATGATAGCTATAACTGGCGCCTTAAAGTTGTTTTCTGTCCATATTTTCAAGACATTATATACGTCATAAGTTTGGTAGTATTTAAATATCCGTCGGTTGGCGGAAAGCAAAATGCTTCAGAGAGAGACAAATTTTGCTCTCCGTCAACGATTTGGCCGAAGGAAGAAATGAACTGGAATCCTCGTACTACATGAAAAAGAGAGAGGTTCACCGCAGTGATCACCGTGACAAGCGTAACTACATCAACGCATTGGCGCAAGAAGCAGAAGACCGTTTACAGAATGACCAAAGAGCTGACCGGTGGACATAGCTTAAAGCAACACCTGTTGATTTGCTAAGTTTTGTGGATGAACAAGTTAAAAGATGGAAAGAATACTTTTCTTCGGTTTTAAACCGCGTGTTTGAAAACAACGTGCAGCCTTCTGAAGCGCCCGAACAAACTAATCGCACCTCCCAGTAAAGATGAGATCGTTGCCGCAATTAAAGCACTTAAGAACATCAAGGACTTGATAGAATTCCCGCAGAGCTTTAACATGACGCGCCAACGTCATCAAGCGAACTGCTTCATCCGCTCATAAAAGAAGCCTGGACAACCAAAAGCTTCCCCGGTGAGTAGAAGAAGGGAATGATCGTCAAGGAGATGTAACAAAGTGCAAAAATTGGAGAAGAATTTGCGTTCTACCTGCCGTTGCCAAAATAGTGGCAAAAATCATACTAGAACGCATCAGAGAACACCTTGAAGGCCACACTGGATGCCGAACAAGCAGGATTCCGCGCTGGATCCTCCTGTATTGATCATATCAAGACCCTGTGGATCAGTATTGAGCAGTGCGATGAATATCGAGCACCACTACATCTGCTGTTCATCGACTTCAAGAAGGTCTTTGGTAGCGTCAACAGGGAGTACATCTGGTTAGCTTTGCTGAAGAGAGGCATTCCAGAAAAACTAATTGCTATTATAAAGGCAACATATGATGGATCCAAGTGTCACGTTCTGCACAATGGTAGGTGGTCAGAGGATTTTGAAATCCGTAGCGGATTCAGACAGTGCTATATTCTGTCGCCAATATTGTTTTTGTTGGTGATAAGCGATGTACTGCGCTCAGCTTTGTCAGGTAGCGGAGGGATCCAATAGACTTTGACACATATTTAAAGCACTTGGATTACGCGGACGATGTTTGCTTACTCTCTCATAGGATCATGGATCTCCATCAAATGACAACAAGTGTGGAGAGAGAAGCAGTAGTCATGGGGCTGAAAATGAATTCCGGAAAACAAAACTAGTTTCGGAACCCCTCAAAAAAAAATTTCCTTGCAACGGTGGAAAATGTGGAGGGCTTTCAATACCTTGGAAGTATCGTCTCCATCGAAGGCGAAACCGAACAAGACGTCATCTACCGCATCGGCAAAGCAAAAGCGGCGTTCGGTATTCTATCAAAAATTTTGAAGAATATATATATACAGTGGACTCTCGCTAACTTGAACATACGATAACTTAAACAGTCCAATAACTTGAACATGATATTTTCCCTTTTATGTGCTCTGTAGCTTGAACAAGCAATTTGTAAGGCTCTTTACCTTAAACTTTTTTATTGCTGACTCTATAACTTGAATAATTAAGAAATTTTGGACTCTATAACTTGAACAAATAAATTTTATATCAACAGGAGTTTGAATTTCCTCATTGCAGGTTACTACGTTTGTAAACTGTTTTTTCATCCAAGGGGAATTCCCGGAATTTGCTATTTTGTATGTGTTTAAAATTTTATTTATTTTGCAGTAAGTTTTGTGCAAGCAGGAACGTGATAATAAAATTTTCCAGTAAATTTTGTGCAATATTTTGAAGTGCGTGTTTGGAAATTAAGTTTAAAGTTTAAGTTGTTTAAAGATTCAAAATGGGTTTAAAAAAAGGACAAAAAATTAGAATGTTGACACTTAAACAAAAGGCAGCAATTATTGAACAAATAAAGAAAGGAAAAAGCGTTACGGTTTGTGCAAAGGAATTTAGTGTTTCAAAAGGTACGATATGCAATATAAAGCGCAATGAGAAACAAATCACAGCAAGGATCGCGAATACTTTTTCTGGACCAGGCAAAATGTGCACAATTAAAAAAGCTGAGCATCCAAGAATGGAAAGGATCCTTTACAAATGGTTCCTGAATCAGCGCAAAAGAAATGTTCCGATAAGCGGAAACATTTTAAGAGAGAAAGCCAAACAGTTGTTTATAAAGTATAAGAGTCAAGAAGGTAGCTCTTTCAATGCTAGTTCTGGGTGGTTTCAGAAATGGAAGAGAAGATTCGGTATTCGATTGCTTACTATTAGTGGAGAAAAATTAGCTGCTGATCCAGGACCTATTGAGCCACTCAAAAAAAAACTTGAAGATAAAATCGCCGCTCTTCAACTGACAACACAACAAATTTACAACGTTGATGAAACTGCACTGTTTTGGAAGTTGTTGCCCAAAAAAACCTATGTATCGTTTAATGAAAAAAGTGCATTTGGAGGAAAAATTCCTAAGCAAAGAGTGACTTTACTCCTCGGTTCTAACGCCACAGGTACCCACAAACTCGTTCCTATGATCATTGGTAAGTCAAAAAATCCACGGTGTCTTAAAAATTTTGAAATGCCAATAGAATACAAAAGTTCTATGAATGCATGGATGACAAAATACATTTTCAAGGAATGGTTTTTCAAGAGCTTTGTAGTTCAAGTAAAGAAACACTGCGAAGAACAAAATCTCCCACTTAAGGCACTTCTGATTATAGACAATGCTCCATGCCATCCATCGGCAGAAGAGTTAAGGTATCTTAACGGAGACATTTGCACAATGTTCTTACCACCGAATGTCACTGCGTTAGTTCAGCCGATGGATCAAAATGGCATAAGAATTACGAAGCTGCATTATAAGTCAAACTTGCTGTCGTTGGTCATTGCCAACAAAAATGAAGATATAATTTCTGCCCTAAAGAACTTCAATTTGCGCCAAGCCATTACATTGATGTCAAAATCGTGGGATCAGGTAACTTCTCAAATTCTTGAAAAATGCTGGAACCCCATTTTTAATGATGTCGATAACAGTTTCTTTAACGACGAAGATGATGTCCCATTATCTACTCTCAGAGAACGCTGGAGGGAAAACTTGATTGCAGATGGGGAAGAAGCACCCTTGATACATTTGCTCGAACAAATAGACAATAATCAGGTAACATTTCTTGACTTTAAGTACAAAACAGTAGGTACCTAATGAACAAACTTTTATTTTTCAATCCAACAGCATTACACCGAAGAAGAAGTAAACGAATGGTTACGCGATGAAGATGTTCCTGATGGTGTTGAAGATGAAGACATCGATTCGGAAAATGAATCTGACCCGAGTGATGTTATAATGGTGCAAAACATTGTAACTGACACCGAAGCCATCGAATCAATCGATAAAGTGATCGATTGGGCCAATCAAAATAACAGAACATCATCTGAATTTACAGTACTCCAAAACCTCAGAGAAAGTGCGCTAAAAAATGTTTTGCAGAAAACTAAGCAATGTAAAATAACAAATTTTTTTCCAAAGTTGGTTTAAATACAATTGTGTTTTGTGTCAATTATTAACATTTAAAATAATATAATGAAAACGTATAAAAACGAAGACTTTTTTATTTTTTCCAGTAACTTGAACAATCCAGTAACTTAAACAGGCCTCGTTTCGTAGGTGTTCAAGTTAGCGAGATTCCACTGTATATTTATTAGCTTAAGAACAAAGCTACGACTGTTTCGCACAAATGTCGAATCTGTGCTTCTTTTGATGTTGGTGACCTTTTTTGTTGCTATATTGTTGTTATTAAATGGGCTTCAGGTCAAATGAAACAAATATTTTCTTTTTGTCACTACGTTTCGTCCATGTATATGGACATCATCAGGTGAACAAATGGTTTCTATATTGGCATTGATAAATAATGTTAAGAAATGTTTACAAAAATATTCACAATACATTAATTACTTACAACAATATTATTGTTACATTTATATTCAATAATAATTTCTTATGTGTCTACACACTACAAAGTTTTACTGACAAGTAACATGTCCGTCAAATAAACAGAAAAAACAGAAAAATTATATAAACAAAAGCACATAGAGATCATATTGCAGAGCTTTTTCTTTTCCTCTTCTCCACCAAGTGTTTGTAATGTGGGCTAACGTCATCCATATCGGTTCGTCTGTTCATTGTGTTATCAGCATTGATTATATGTAGCGTTTCGATTATCATCCTTTTGTTTTGATGTTCTTCTCGCTGCATTATTTTGACGTTAGAATGGTCAGGGGAGTGCTTGAAAGCTATGCAATGTGATGCCAGGGCTGTCTTCTGTATTGCGCTACTCTTGATATCGGATTTGTGTCCTGCTAGTCTGTTTTTAAGTTTTTGTTTGGTTGTTCCTATATATGTTTGGTTACATTCTTCGTCCGGATTTCCATTACAATTAATTTTGTAAATTAAATTCGAATGTTCCAATTTGTCTATTTTTGTTTTAAGGTTGGTGTAGAGTTGTGAAGTTGTGTTTGTTGATTTGAAAGCTAATTTGTATTTCTCTGTATCCAAGAGTGTTGCATATTTGAACCGATCTGCTATTTCTTTGACATACGTAAAGGATTTGTAAATTTTGTTTTCTCTTTCTTCTTTTTCCGGTGGGTGAATAGTACGATTTTCATATTGTGTTATTAATGTTTTTATTATTTGTTGCGGAAAGGCGTTTTTTTGTAATATTTCTTTTATCTTTATTTTGTTACTGGTGTGGTATTCTGTATCACTGATTGAAAGAACTCTATTTATCAAGTTTTTGGCAGTGTTGAAGATTATTTGTTTAGGGTGTTGGGAAAAGAAATTGATTAGTCTACCGGACGAAGTTGGTTTTTGGAACCAATCTATTTTTAGTTGTCCTTGTTCGCGAATAACCACAGTGTCTAGGTAGGCTAATCTGTTGTTTGTTTCGATTTCAACTGTAAATTGTATTTTCTTATGGTAGCTATTAAAGGAATTAAGAGTTTGTTCGATGTCTTTCTCTTTTATGATGGCAAATA